>JAKWJA010002489.1:77543956-80293002 GCA_027704765.1 Solanum habrochaites
GTGGGTTTGGAGAGGACACTTGTCATCTGGCTTGCAGGATTAGAATTCCCCATTGGGTCAACACAATAACTTTGTGGTACAAGAAAACAAAACATGAGCAAACCACCACAACATGAAGACAACACACACAAGTCATTCTCTGCGTAAATGTTAAAACATTCTTCTTCAGTAAAAAGTATAGTTCCTACTGGTTTTCAGACACTGATGATTGAGGAGTTGCGTGATATGATTAAGAAACTCTGCTACGTGATTGGGATAATGCAAGAGAAGGCTCGGGGCTAACAAGGTCTCGGTGCATTGGATTGCTGCACATGGAATTCGAGGCAAGCCAAGGTGGCGAAGGAGGCGGTCTCCTCCACACATTATTGATGGTGCACCAAAAGTTATAACAGGAAGCAAGGAAGATAGGGGAACTTCTCCCCTTATGAACAGCATGAGATTGACAAGCAATGATAAACTTCCACCAAGAGAGTGCCCAGTAAAACGGAAATTGGCACGACTACCGTGAGATTTAAGATGTGAGCGTACTTCTGGTAGCATCTGCGCGTACATGCCCTTTGCAGCTTCATAAATACCCCGGTGGACCATCACATCCAGACCCTATTAAAAAAGATACAAAGCTCTGCGTTAATGCATTGCGACAAACTAGGCAGACTCAAGTTATATAGAAGCAATCAGGAAAGTACATGTGCACATAGTGGTAGTGCGACAAACACGGTTGGACTAAAAATTAGACCATAGTGTAAATTTTTTTCAAGTGCTTATTTATACCTCAAATTTAACAGGTTCAAACAGAAGATTTGCTTTCCATGATGCTAGTGACTCTGATCCCTGCAAATAATTAAAAATGAATTTCAGCAACAAGAACATGCAACAACAATGGAGAACAAACCCACAATTCAATCTATCTCAGGTATGAATTGTCCCAATACCTTTCTTTACCAGATAAATACATCAAAATCATGGATTACTATAACCACGGCATTAATGACAACAACGACAACACCTACCCTGTTACTAAGCTAGAAGAGGGAAAGAAAAAGAGAGAAAGGAGGAACAGGGGTGAAGATAAATTTGGCCACCACACATACCTGAATTACAAAGAATCTTGTCAAGCTCTGATCATCATCACAAACGAACCACTCACAGGGTGAAGAATGATTTGAATTTAGGTCGTCTGCAACAGCCTGCTTTACTTCCTCCTTTGCAGCAACTACTGATGTCACTGAGTCACTGGTTACCATAAAAGAAGCAACTTCCCTGTTCATTGCATCAATTTTGTCATCACATCCGACGGTTGTTTCAGAGGGATCTTTATTTGGCATAGTCTTGGGGGATTTAAAAGGAAGAATGCTCATCGTATGAGAGTGCAAATAAGACGCGGCAGAGGCAGCTATATGGTAAGCTGTGGATGCACTTATCCTGTTCCCACTGGTCTTTCCATTCCCTTCTACTGAAATTGTAGTGCTTCTTTCTTCTCCCTGAGTTTGAGCGACTTCATTCTCTTTCTTCTCCTGATCTTCAGCTTCTGCCTTCTCTTTCTCAGCTTTTAACGCCTGCTCTCTTTTCTCACATGAAGACGTAACAAGACGCAATCCGTGATTCCTCAATAAATTTTTCTGGGCGGATGCAGAACAAAGGCGAACATGACATCCTATGACCTCAGCGCCAGCTGACGATGCATCCAAGACAAAACAGGATATCAAGGTGCCCCCCCCATTATCCTACTACAAAATCGAATGTTGAACATGACAAAAACTCGTCAAATATAGAACATGTTAAAGCTGGTATAAGCCATAGGAAAAACACAATACTAACCTTGAAAAAACTGGGTCCTTTCTAGTTTAGCTAGATGTGTGTGATTCAGGTCTGGAGGTGAACTTGCAAAAAGGTGATAAAAACTTTGATTCTTAAAAACCAGATTTTTTTTTTCAAAGTTATCATGCATAAAAACACCTCTAAAACCAAAGATCACGCCTTTTGAGACCTTTGTAGGCTCAGAACACTAAAATTAAACACTAAATGCAGCTACTCTTGTTACATACATTCATGCGGTATGTGGTCGGCCACCCCCCCAACCCCACGCCCCAAGCAAGGATTAAGTGGTTCACGTTTACCACATGCACCCCTATTCATTATTCCTATTATCCTGAGCGGGCAACTATCTATCCATTTACAAGACCTAGTACTTCTAAATATGCTCGAGATAAAAATAATGGAAATCACCATACACAACTAAAATGTTACCTACAGAGAGGTATTCAACGCACCAGAAAACTTGCCCCCCTCAATAAGACATTGAGCATACAATCTAGCTTCAGCCAATGTCACCCTCCTAAGCAACTTTGAAAAAGAATTTCTATCAAATTTGAATTTTTCATCGTCATCTACACAACATACATCACATTCTTCTTCATCCCCATCATCATGCTTGATATTCTCTTCACTATCATCTTCAATGTCATCACCACCTTCTCCCTCCACCTTTCCCCCCAGATCCTCAACACCCTCACCCTTCTCCTCCCCTACCTCCTTCTCCTTCTGCAAAGACCTAATATGCAAAATCTTCAATACCCAATTCTCATTTTTCTCCTCATTCTTCTCCTCCATCAAAACAGCGTCGTCTATCGCTATAGCATCATACCTTCCTTTACCTCCAGACCAAAAAGATCTAAGTGGGTACCTAAACGAAAAACCCCATGACTTATTCCTACAAGAAGATGTCTTTTCCACAGACATCGACGAACGTCCAACCGCCGATGTACTAAACTGGGTGGAACGTACATCTAAACCTCCGGCACCACCGGCAATGGCTATAGGTCCCGCCATACCCTGTATCCCTCCTCCTGTCAAACAAAGACCATCCATTTCTAAAACCCCTTTTCAAATCCTACAAGGTTATTCACAAATTCTTATTCAATCAAATAAATAAAGCTACAAAAAAGAGTTCAAGAATGAAAATGCGTTTGTGAAGTAAAGCAAACAACTTTGAATTTTGTGTTTTGTTAAAGATCAAGGAATGAGAGAATGACAGGTGTTGGGTTTGTGAGAATTTGAAATAAATAGGGAACAAACTCTTCGGGTTTTGTTCTTGTTAAGAAAAAAAAAATGATATTTTTTCTCCAAAAGAATCGGCTTTTTTCCAGGAAAGTTCAATAGATTACTCCATTGTGACGACGCCGTATCTATGTGGCAACATTTTCTTTCTTTCTTTTTTTTTTGCGCTTTTTCGTCATTCCTATTTTTCACTCACTTTTCACTTTTATATTAGATGATGATCACGTTTTATTTTATGAGATATTCAAATTATTATAATGTCTTATATTAAATAATTTTTTTATTTTATCATCTCAAAAATGATTAAATAAGAAAGATAAACTTTATTTATTCACCTCTTAAGTTTTTAGATTTATAAATAAATGTGAAAGATAAAAATAAAATAAAATATTGCAAGGTAGGATAGAAAATTTAGCAGGAATTTTTTGAGTTAGGAAGGTAAATAACGAATAGTTCCTCCATTATATTAATTATCATCGTTTTTGCGTTTTAATTTGGAAATTTGATAATTGATCATTATATCTTATTTAGTTTCTGTTGAAGTTGAGTTTTAATAAATGAATATGAATTAATTTACTTTGATTTACTAATTCGATCAATAAATATGAATGATTACTTTTTTTTGAGCAAATGAATACTTCGGGAGCTAATGACCTTTAAAGGGTAATATAGAAAGAGTGACATTTGTGAACTATTTCATGAAATAATAAATATTAAAAAATATTTATTTTAGCAAGGACAACATATAAATAGAAAATAAAATATTTGGTAATTGTTTTTAATTAATGAACAACTAATACGAAAAGGAAAAAAAATATTTTTACAAAATCATTTGAAGTGTGGTTTTTAAGTAAATAAAATATTAGAGTATTTCATCATTTTATAGGAGCGTGGACAGCTAAAATGTTTTCAACTTGAGTTTACAAGAACTGCGGATTATACTAAATTTAAAGAAGTATATATGGATAACATAGTTGAATTAATGATTTAAGTGTAATAAATAATGAATTTAACTAATGAGTTCAATCTCAATTGTGTTAATTTATTTGATCAGATTAAAAATAATAAGCCTACTATCTATTTCAAAATGAAAATTTTAATCTAAAAATTATTATCAAATGTAAATCATATTGACCCGCTAAATCAAATCGAGAATTAATAAAATCATATAACATAAGTAATATGACATAAATTGGTCAGATAAACAATAAAATGTCGCTAATTATTAAAATGACATGATTCAACTAATTAAGCACATACTTCTCATATTAATTTTTGTGATATGTTTGATTGACTCAAGTAAATTAATCATATTTATTTTTTATTAGAAATTTTTTAAAAATAAATAAATAAAATTTCTCAATCGAACTCCTGACAATTTTTGATTTAAAGTGCATTAACTTTTAGTAAAAAAAGTAATAAATATATAAACATAAAATTAAACTATGTTCAGAAAAGATCGAAAAACAAATAAATAGATTGACCATTATATAACATTTAGTTTATATTTTATATGTTCTTACTCTAAGTAGTAAGAATATGATTAAAATGAAAAGAATTGAATATTTCTTTCACGTCACGACTTATTCAAAATTATAATTATAATATAGATATAATAATAGGGTTTAACTAAACCGTTTCATGCAATTGCCAAGTGTCTACCTGGTTGGGAAAAAAAATTAAAATAATAAAGAAAACAAACAATGAAATGGATATATATTAAAATCTATTATTCTGTCAGGTATTTGATAATCATATTAAATTAATAAATTTGAACTTATGTTAAAAATATTTCTATAGTAAAAAATAAAAAACCCACCGACGAGATGTTTCCTATTCAGGAGGACTCAAACTTGATACAGAAAGATAGGAATTCTCACTAATTAATCCTATTATTTTATTAAATACTCTACGGTATTTTTTAGTCTCTACCATGGTATGGATATGGATATTGGGGTCCAATTCGAAACAGCTCATAAAAAAGGACTTGTGATATACCACTTGCATGATTTGCCACGTCAGCTTTTGTAATTGCAAACATTCAAAATTATAATGGAGTGAGTGTCTCAATCTGCTTATTCTTCTTTTCCTTTATAACATTACGTGCCTTTTTTCTCTTTCTTTTTTCCTCTAATACAACAAAAATCATTTTGTGTAAAAAACGTGTAAACAACGTTCCAACAATATTCAACCACCACAGAAACATTACTAAATGTCTTTTTTCTCAATACAACTCTAGTAAAATATTTTCTACATATGCTTTAACATAGATAGTAAAATTTCTGTAAATTAATATAGATGGGACTGTAAAATTTTATTATTATAAAGAGATATTATATAATTGATAAAGTAATATTTATTAATTTAAAAAATATTTTGAGATTTAATAAAGGTTAATTTTGATTATATCAAAATTATTGTATCGTTACTAATTTACATATAATATTTATAAATTTCACATAAAAAATATGTTATACATAAAATACAATGAGTACGTCAAAACTATTGTATCTTATTAATTATAAATCATATTTATTAAATTCTCACTATCGTGCAAATAAAAAAGCATGGATGAAAAGTGCGTTTTTTGATAAATATATTCGTTGATATACATGGTAGACAAGTTGTGCTTATGATAAATAATTGTCCAGCCCATAATAGAAATATTAAAGGACTTCAAGATGTTGAATTGCTTCTCTTGCCACCCAACATTACATAGAAAATTCAACCTTGTGATGCTGGGATACTAAGAGTTTTCAAAATGTATTATCGTAATAGATTTTATCATGGATATTAGAAGGCTATAAAGTGGGACAAACTGATCTAGGAAAGACTAATGTTTTGGATGCTATCAATTTCGCAATCTCTACTTGAACAACAAATGTTCGGTAAGAGATAATAACAAATTATTTTCGACACTGTAAAATTCGTTTAGGGAATGCAATCTCAAAGAATTTGAATGAACCCACTTATGAAAACGTCATTCATGAACTTGAGGTCATGATTAATGATCTCAACTACCACAATAAAGTGGATGTCAATAACCTATTGGATTATCGAGTGAAAGTGATACATATTCAGAGGTCCAATTTCATGGTGCCAGTTCTAAAAGACAAAATTGAAGTTTTTTTGAATGCAATAAGAAAGTTATAGGTGATTATTTCGACTAGATTAAATGTTAAGGAAAAAAAAATAATACAAGAAAAATCATATTTCCACTAAAATATCTTAGATGTATTTGTACTTTTGAACAATTATTAATTTATGATATTAATGGGACCATATATTTATACAGGGGACTTCTGAAAATATATTATCTTATTGTCTTATCGAAATTTGGAATTTTTTTTACTGGCCCAAGTTGAGACCGAAGAAAAATATTACTTTAGAGAGTATTAATTTACCGAATATTAATTTATAGAGATCTTACTGTATAATTTATTTAGATGTTTGAATTTAGATTTGTATTTATTAAATATTTTCATATTAAAAATTTTATATTTAGTCTAACATAAAATGACAATCTCTTATAAAACAATGGTGTGTGTCATTCGGGCTAATGAATTAAGGGTGATAAAAGAGTTTTGAAATGAAGAAAAAGTGACGCAAGTTATAACTATTGACTAGAGGTGACAATTTTAAAATTAGTGCAACCGACACTAATTTTAAAATCCTCAAATTTTATTATTTACATAAAAGTCCTATCCCCCCCCCTCCCCCATCTCTCCTCTCCACCCTTTTGCCGCTGTCATCATAACCGTTATCGTCACCACTTCCTCCTCTACCACAACCATCAATTCTTCCTCCATTGCCACCACTCTCTTATTCTTCCTCTTTTACCATCATTGTTGTCACCTCCTTATTTTTTACCTCTGCCTCCACAATAACCATCACCTCCACCTTCATTGTTCCACTCTATTACCTTCTCTTTTTTCTCAGTTGCTATAACAATTATTATAGTTCCTGCAACAACTTCAGCAGTTGCTGAACAAACTTCAACATTTACTACAATAACTTCAATCGTTGCTGAGCAAATTTTAGCAGAAAAAACTTCAACAGTTGCTAGAATAATTTCAACAAGTATTGTGACAACTTCAACTATTGCTTAATTTTTGTAAAGAAAACAATGACTTCAACTTTAAAAAATTTAAAATTAAAGCAATTAAGTTTATGAAATAGAACCACAAAAGAAAAAAGATAAAACATAATTACATAATAATGATAAATAGCAAACAACGAAGCAAAACAAGTTAAATAGAAGAAGAGAAAAACAGAAAAGAAAAAGAAGTAAATATGGAAGGAAGAAAGAAGAGGAAGAACTAAATTTGCAAAAATTTAAAATTTGAAATTTAAGATGAAAGGAACTTTCAAACTATTTAAATTAGAAGTGAGTTTGTTTTGAATATTTTTAAATGTTAGAAGTTTTAAATATTACATTTTGGACTCCAATTATCTTAATCACTAATTTAAAAAATTTGACTTGGTCAATTTCTTTTATCAATAATTTTAATTTCTAACACTTCTTTTGTTACCGTGTAACTCACAGGCAAATATTATATCAAATGGATAATTGAAATTATGAAACGTGTATTATCATATCAAAATATCAAAATGATATTTTAAAACGATAACTCTTTTCAAATAATTCAAAAAAAAATGTCAACGACGTTGATATCAGACAATCTAGTTTGTCCCATGTATCTCATAAATACAGGTGTTATGCGTGCAACGACATACAAGTGATTTGGTGATAGTTGAAGTGGTTTTGAATAATAATAACAATACAAGTGTTTTCTATGTGTGCAATTTTGATGCAAGAATTCACCTAATTAGAAACAAATATGTGTAACTTGATCTTGTATTTATGCGATTTCAGGTAGATAGAGGTTGATATTGTATGCGTGCATAAATGCGGCGAATACAAGTTTGAAACCAACATCTCCATATGCCATTATAGAGTAAACCATCTTAAAATAGAGCAGCAGCTAATAGGCTACTCAGTCATCCAAATATATGTGAATCACTGGGCTAGTAATATACATATTTCCATCTACTCTATAAATCATTGTTCAATACATGTAAATGGGTTCTATTCTATAATCCAAATGAGAACCTCCACCCAAAAATAGAGAAAAAAAGGAAATATGAATTTGGTACAAGGGCCTTGAAAAAAAAACTACGCAGACGCCTGGAAGATTATACCAAGTCTGACGTACAACGCACCTTCAAAGCAGATGTCCAGAATTCATTACTTGGGAACAAATGATATACTGTATCCTAACCAAGAACCTCCTTGATCTGTTTCTTTTGGTCCTCCGTCAATGACGTGGGGAAAAGAACCTCAAATTTAACATATAAATCACCCCTCTTGTTACTGTAATGTAGCGGCATCCCTTCACCTTTAAACTTCCTCACTTCTTTAGGTTTAGTGATTCCCTAGTGAAGAATATAAATAATGATTTCAGTACACAGTTATACAGCCAAACATACATAAGTGTACTTGGTTAGCCTGCCAGAAATGTACAGAAATATACCTTTGAACTAATGTCCACCAGATGATCATCGAGATGTTTGATGGTCTTCTCGAAACCAACCAGAGCTTGCACCTGGATTGAAGTACAAGCATTATATCAACAAAGGAGTTAGCTTTCTAAGATCCATTGGGATGAAGCTTTCTATCCATATCCGTTGGTTGTTACTGATTAACCACGTCAACTTCACGAAAAAAGGGTTCTGTAATCTCCAAAGAGAAATGCAGGAGTTACAGTGAAACAGAGATTACTATCCCGATAGTGATCTCGACCATAATAAAGGTAAAGTCAATAGTTTGCGTCTCAATGACACCACTTATAATGTGCATGCTCAGTAAATGATGAGGCAGACAAGGGCAGAGAACAAGAGGTGAGGGGGAGACAAGGGGAACCATCTCTACTAGCACTATATCAGGTGTCATTTAGCTGAATTCGTCTGCATGCTTCCTGACATTAATCTCTCTGAACAGCATAACATCATTCCCTTATTCTAATTCTTCTTTAAAAACCTTCATCTTTTGGTAAATTAAAATGTTCAATTCTATGACATATGAATAAAAGAGCTAATTACAAGACACTATTGTAAGTAAGAGAATGTCAAGATTACCAGAGTTATAGTAACGGTGGTGCGAAGGTCGTTTACTTCTCTTGTGAATTGGTCATGAGGAGCTGTGCGGATGCGGAACTGTTCCAAGGTATTGAAAGGAACCAATATAAGTCACAGTAAAGACATACATCACAATGAAACAAGTCCATTTTGTTCGGCATGGAAAAAATCTAACCTTCAGGTCTCCAGGTTCACCATCTATCTTAGGCTCACCATCCTCATAAAAGACCACTTCCTGTAAAAAATGATGCTCTATTATTTCAGGGCTCCAGCATATTCCAAAACTTATCGAGAAACACACAACACAAAAAAGGTAGGTTCCAATTGTTCAGACATCAAATTCAGCAAGACATGGCATGAAGAAAAAGAATTTCCAGGGGAAAAGATATTGCCACTCAACTTTATGTCTATTATTCATGCAAATATATTAGTCCATCTAAAAGGGAGAAACCAATTAGAAGATTAAACATGAGATGACTTTGCTCACAGTTTTAAACAAGAAAAGTTCGATAGATCTAAGGAAATTCTAAAATGTTTCCTTTATTTCAGAAAAAAGGAAATAAAACTACAGGGTATTAACCTCCTTTAGAGCACGTCATAGACAAGATATACATTTTAAATGCTAAAACTGTAAATTACATTCGATATCAAAGTGCCCCACATGCCTGGGAAGCTTTCAAATGAACCACCATCAGATTGTTTCTGAGTGAACTTAGGTGCACCTCTTATCAGTATCTAGCAAAGGCTACTAATTTAAGAGCAAAAGTACAGGCTCCCTCGCATTAGGCAGGCAAGGATTAAGTGCAAGAGGTGGAAATCGAACGAAAATCATTTGATAGTCAAATGAAGTTCCTGAGGGCTATTTTGCTCAGACTCTTCAAAAATGCCAACGGGTGCATGCAGGATTCTCCAAAAAAAAAAAAAAAAAAAAAAAAAGCAAGGTGTTTTTGGGAATTCATAACATTGGGCACGGCAAAGAAAGTGAAGATTTGCGCAACTTAGTCTGAGGGTAGTAGCAGCAAAAAGGGTGCAAGGAAGTAAGTAAATCATCATAAATACAGGCTTATTTCAGTGTCTATGACAGAAAGGGATCAGCGCAAACAGATAAAGGGTGCAATAGCTTAACAAACAGCATCAAGCATGCAAGTCAAGAATGTAGAAGAAATCTCACCTGGCCATCTTGCATTCCTTTCTCAATATCCACAGTAATATGGTACCCTTCCCTTTCAAACTTCACGTTGGGGCATTTGTCACAGACCTAAACAGAACAATTCCAGAGTTCAAAGGTAAATCCAGACGCTGCACCAAATTGTTTGAAATTGACATCTAGAACTTTGGAGAGAACATATACCTGTTCAGTCATCTGCTGAAACATTCCTGGACCAATTTGTCGATGGTAAACCTCATTTCGGCAATTGCACTTCCTCTTACCAGGGGCCGGCTTTAAAATGTTTTTCTCCCTCCAAACCTATATTTTTCACCAAACATACAAGAAAATTTTCTTGATTAGTACAAAAATGTAGAAGAATTATGAAAAACTGGTATCACCAGAAAATAAAAAAATTAGGCTTAGTATAGCCCAAGAGTTCAAACATGGTGATTCAAGTAATGCAAGAATGCCTCACTCTAGGTTATAATATTATGACCTAAACTATTTTTCAACTTCCTATATATCTACTTTAAGTCATTCCTGTGTTGTTTGATGGAAAAAGAAGACATGTGAAAGCATATGATAGCTTCATATAACTTCCACACATGTATCTTACTTTTTCAACTATCTAGATAGTCGTACCCCTGCGTGTGGTAAGGGGGCGATGATGTCAATTTGACAAGAAATATTTCGAAGAGATGAGCATGTTAGTTAACAGGATTTCACCTTCAAGGAGCCACCCATGTATAAGTCTTCCAATGTAGCATCCAAATCAACAATTACATCATCACCTTTCACAATCTTCTCTTCCTCCTCCTCCATTGAGCCCCCACCGAAAAACCTTCAGTGGTTATTCATTTTGTCAGTTAGTAAGATAGCACATGCTACATATTTAATCATCATAAATTAACGAATTGACAACTTCAAGAGAAACCAGACAATCTACAACAACATATCCAGTGGAATAGTGGAATCCCACAAAGTGGAGTCTGAGGAGGGTAGAGTGTAGACAAATCTTACCTCTACCTCTTGGTCGTAGAGAGGCTGAGAAACCAGACAAACTAAGCAGAATTATTCCTTTCGAAAAAGATACTTGAAAATCATGGTACATGTGTGTGCAATGTATACTTCTCTCACAAGTTGCAAGAAAAAGCAACAAAAACAACTAAATGAACAGAGAAGGCAGGGAGTGTCATCACCTAGTAGAAATAGATGAATGTAAGAGTTATTTCTAAATAAAATGTCTTTTTGAAGATTATACACGAAATCTATGTGGGAAACCAATGTTTACAATAACTTGGCAAAGATTGACGGGAACATGTCTGACATACATGAATGGAGTGTAACTTAGTACCTAAACAATACAACTTAAAAACATTTAACATACAAAAAGTAGCTAGGCAGAAATTATGACTTGGAAACCACCAGTGTTTGGAACGCGAGGCTTCAGTCGCTTAAAGCCATGAAGCGAGAACGGGGCCTTATCGCTGTTTTCGCTTCACGCATTACTTAATAAAGGGCAAGTATGTATCTCTGGAAGACTTTTTGCCATCATAATTGGTGAAGGAGTTGGTTACCTGAGGATATCGAAATATTTATTTTGGAATCTTGGGATTCTAGGATGTTATCTAGGGAGTGCTTGGCCTAAGCACCTCAAACAGAAAAGAAAAAAAGGCATGATCATGACACGTATTATTATTACTACAAATAAGAGCCACATTACCAAGCGACGTGACTCGCTCCAGGCGCGCAGAAAACACGCCTCGAGACTCAAGTGTGGGGCCTAGTTATGTAAAACTTACGCACTAAGCAAGCTCAACGCTCGGGGCTCACCTAACAAATCTTTCACAACTCATGTGTTAAATTATTTAGTTAACATAGTTAACCCTCATAATCCTTGAATAAATGAATGATACTTAATAGTTTTTTAATCTATAGAAATAAGATCGGGAGTAAACAAATAACAAATTGTAATATTGCAGCTTTCATATTTGGCAAGACTGTGAGGGTGATTATATATTACGTAACATTTCTTTTAGAAATACATAGCGAAATTTTACTTTTTCACTTATCATTGGTTCATGTTTTTGTCATGTCTCAAAATTATCATATTTTATTTAGCTATTTAAAAGTAATTTTATTATCACATAAGTTTTATTGATAATTTTCTTTTAGGAGGGTTAATACATAGTATGATAATAATATATTTTTAGAAATAACGATTCAGTTATTATTAGAATGTTAAGATATTAGATTACTTATACTTGTATAATCATGTTAGAAGTTTTGTTTTCTATGAGTTTCCTTAATCATATTGGTAATTATTTCAAAGTATTGATGTATTTTAATAGATCCGTGGGGCTTGCGCCCCATGTCTCGAGGCTTATGCCTCACCCTATGCTAAGTAAAATGTCCCGCCTCACCCCGTGCCTTTTTAAAACACTGATTCTAACAATATTGATTTGAATGAATTGAAAGATTACTCATACGACCTATTTGCTAACATATAAGGAATGTTAATACATCTAAACATCGGTTGCAGTACTTCAAAAATATAAAAGTAAAACAAACAAACCACTGACACCATATTGCAGGAAAAAGGGTCAATCATTAGATATCAAATATCAACATACAATGGACAAAGTCTTTTGGTAGATAATGTAAGGGAGATAAATTCAACAGCAGCTATAAATCTGTAGATGACAATGAAACCAACTTTAAACCGTAGGTGATTAAACTGTAAAGGGCAACCAGAGACAGCTTAAGCTTATGCTTGTAATCAGAATTATATAAGCGGTCCATGTGCCTACTGATTGACCTTTGCCATAATTAATTCAAGATCAGTTGTTGAATGTCATTAAGTTGAAAGGTCCTACCTTAATCCTACTTCAATCCAGTGGCTTTACACAAAAGAGTAAAGAACACAGCTAGAAGTTGCAAAATTAAGATTAACAAAACGCTGAACACTAGACATTGCAATAAGATGCACCTAACCACTCTATCAATCAGATATAGTTATAGGGGTCTATTTTTTCGGGTTCATTTCATTCCAAAAAGAATATGCAACCATTGAATAACTATAATTAATAGGTGAGCAAACAAAAACAATGTCACAAAATAATACAGTTGAGGATAAAGTGAAACTATAGAAACTCAACATACTGGCTAAATATGTCTTGCATGTTCATTCCACCTCCTCTGCCTCCGCTAGCAGCATGTTGTTTAAGACCCTCTTCCCCATAGCGATCATATATATTTCTCTTTTCACTGTCCGAAATCACTTCATAAGCTGAAAATATCCCAAAAAAAGAGAGTCAATCAAACAATTATCAATCTAAGCACCAAACTAGTTGCAGATAATCTAGATCTATTCAGCATCCTATACTGGTAAGCATATGCATTAGATAATTAATCATATAAAACTAAACAAAACATACCATTACTGATTTCAGCAAATTTCTTATTAGCCTCCTCATTTCCCTGATTCTTATCAGGGTGATACTTCAACGCAAGCTTCCTATAAGCTCGTTTGATCTGCTCATCCGAAGCACCTTTTGGAATTTGCAAAATATCATAGTAACTCTTCCTGCACACATCAAACACACATTGTCAAAAGGAAAGAAAAAAAACACAAAACACAACGGAGAAAAAGGAGATGAACTCGTATTAAAAACTCACGCAGCAATGGCAATTGACAAAGTGTAGGATAAACAACACAACAAGATGAGCAACTTTGATCTTCTATGCGCCATAAGCACACAGATCTAAGGAATCAAAAACTATTCCTCACAACAAATTGAATCGATTGAATCGATTTTTCTTTAACTAGATCTACTAGAACAATCTAGAATTTATGAATATGAATTTGTGTTTATTTTACGGCAAAAGCTTAAAGAATATTAACCGGGAACAGGGGCCTGACGTTTGAAATAGTGAACAAAACGACGCTTCACACTGCTGAGACGTGTTTCATTTCATGCCAAAACGACCAATAGAGAGAACTACAACCAATTAGCCATCTTAATAGTTCCACGTATATAAATTCAGCTTTACTTACACTAATAATAATTTCTTTCTTATTTTTGTTATGTCAAGAACTGTTTCAGGTGTCTGGGGCTGGACAATACAATTTGGGCTAGTTAGATAACTTCACATTGGGCTAGATACAAGCGCAGGTGGAACTATCGCAAATAGCTATTATATAATTTGTGAATACGTATAATATGTAAGTTTGTATAATTTTTGAATATATTTATACAATTCAGTTATTTTTATATAAATTTGAAATAATAAATTTATATAATTACAAGCATCAGAAGTGTAAACTTTTTATACAAATTATACTATACAAATTTTGAATTTATATAAAAGTTATACAAATTTTGAATTTATATACAAATTTTGAATTTATATAAAAGTTATACAAATTATATTATACAAATTTTGAATTATACAAAATATTTACAAATTATACTATATAAACGTGTGAATTTTAAACAAAACAAAAAAACTTAGTCGCGTAATTATAGCTAAAAATAGGTCATGAATTATAATAGAGGCAAACTATAGCTAAGTTGTCTAATTAACTCGGTATGTTTATTTATACACATAATTTCCCCTTAATTTTGAGGTGGTAAATTAAGTTTTGATGTACTAATACTACTATATTTATCAAAATAAAATAGTGATATTATGTAATCAATGTATGAGTTCATGAATACATATTTAGAAAGAAGAAAAAGATGTTTGTATCTTTAATATTAGATACATGATATTAAATATGTATTGGATATCTACATCAAAAAATTCAATTCATCCAATGTATTTCTGCATAGATATATACTTTTTATTAAAAAAAAATACAAGTATTTAGGGTGTGTTTGATACGAAGGAAAATATTTTTCATGGAAATTAAGTAGATTTTTGATTGATTTTTTCATGTTTGGTTGGTGAGTAGAAATTTTCTTCGAAAAAGATTTTGTGTTTGGTTTTTAAATAAAAAATATTTTGAGATATATCTTTTATTTTTACTAGATAGGAAAATTTTTTTGAAATTGAAAAATTATTTGTTATAAAAACAAACTTAATTTTTTTTTTGGGGGGTGGGGGGTGGGGGAGATCAGGGTGAAAATGAAAATTTTTGGAATAGAAAATTTTTTTAATAACAAACTTAAAAAATAAAAAAAGTTGGGGGAGGGGGGGGGGGCTTGTTAGGGAATGGGCAAGTTGGGGGCTATTAGAGGGTGTGGGTGGGGTGGGTCGAAAGAGATTTGGGGGTGGAAAGTATTTTCGGAAATTATTTTTCTTTAAATTTTTGAGAGAAAATGGGGTTTATTTGTAAATATTTTTCAAAGTAATTTAAATTTAACCCAACCAAACATAAGAAAATTGAAAAACATTTTCCGTAAAATGTTTTTCTCCATACTAAACACACTTTTAGTTTTGAATATTTAAGATTTATGTGAATTAGTTTAAGAATTTGTAATTACATACCTTTTGAAAGAAAAAAGTATTTGTTGACTTGGATTAGTTTGGTTTTGCCTTTCGTGCATATTATATGTGTTTATATTTGAGTTTTTCTATTAGAATTGAAGGCAAAATTGATATTTAATTTTAAAAAATTAGGAGAAAAATTCATAGAAAAAGAATAAAAACTGTCCGTAGCCGCTTCTAGTATAGATAGAGAAGAGAGAGAGAGAGGGAGGGAGGGGGAGGGAGAGAGAGTGACGAGGGAGAGAAAAAGAACGAGCAACAGAGAAAGAAAGAGCGACGAGCAAGAGAGGACAAAAGTGAGAGATTCGTTGAAAGTATTGTAGTATCGCTACGTTATACATCCATAGATGAATAGAAATGCTAGCTATATTTATTTAGATATGTATTTTTTTCTACTTCCTACAATAGACCCATATCTCATACTACTTCCTAGTTCTTCCAAAAAAAGAAAATTTAAGTAAGAAGTATTCACGCTTTGAGTAACATGATATAAATTGACAAATCAAATCAAATAGCAATTGGGACAATTGAGCCCAACAAAAGAGGCCCTCGAAAGACAATTTTTTACCTTTTTCCCTTTCTTTTTTAATTAAATAAATCAATTTCATTTAGATTTAATTTGGTTTGATTTACACTTGTCAAAATCAATAATATTTAATTTGATTTAGTTCAAATAAATCAAAAAAATAATCGAACCAAATCAATAAAATATATGCATATGTTTAATAATTATATATATGCATATATTTTCATGAATAATTTTAAGTATCTTATATTTGTTTTTATCGAAATTCATTTAGTATAATTTACATAAATCCCATAGTGTAAAGCGTAAATTATATTTTGTTTCTATTTTTTTTTCTAATTACAATAATCCTTTAAAATTTGTTCCTTTCGTATACATTAAAGAATATCTCGAATACATTATAACATGAACCGGATACATAATATGTAGCTCGCATACATTAAAAACTAGTTCGAATACATAATATGTAATTCAAATACATTAAAAACTAGCTCGAGTACATTAAATACTAGCTCAAATACATTAATATGTAGCTCAGATCCATTAAATACATCAGGAAAAAAATAAGGAATTGTAGAGGTTTTTAGAAATAGAAGGGATACTGAAAATAAGGAAAACATAAAACGTATATTTCAGTAATTTTTTCATTTATGTATCATATATTTACGATAACACAAAATCCCAAGAGAAAAATATTTATTTTGTTAATTTCATGTATATGAGCGCCTATAACAGTTCTTAGTGGGATTGAGAATGCCAGTCTCTTCCTTATCTAGATCAAAAGCGATGAATCTTGGAGTTTTATTTACAATAAATCGCGCAAAAGTTATTAGACATGAAATGATGCAACTTCATATTTAGATAGAAAGAAGTGGAGGTCGCATATTAGGGTAGAAGATTGGTAAAGATAGAGTGTTATCTTATCGTGTAGAGGTTCTAGTCGTACCCTTAAATTTCTTATCATATGTTGTTTATTGTATTTCAATTATCACATTATTTTGTATGGTTACCTTTCTCTCTATTATATTTTTTTCATTGTTTCTTCTTCTTTGTCGAGATTATACTTGAGTCGATGGTCTTTCGAAAAAAGTCTCTCTATCTCCACGAGGTAATTGTAAGTTTGCGTTAGAGTTGTTCAAAATTGGATCGAAATTGATAACCCGGACCAAATAAAAGTTAATGAGTTATTGATTTAGCAGTGTCGGTAACATATTTTGTTTTTCTTATCATCGTGTTATCGATTGTTAATACATTCAAACTTTTCCTCAACGGGTTAACCAATCTCCCCACAGTAAATTAAATAATTACTATTTTATATCATTTGGTATACCGTATATAATGTCCTTGACTTAGATTTTTGTTTCAAACTTCTATTTTAGGTTGTCTCAAACGTTCGGTTATTTTACAATGTGACAATTTTTGCTTTTGAGCAAGATGAATTCTACCATTTCATGTGCAAGGTTCATTTGGTTTGTCACCTTATTTTAAAATGATTTTCCTTTTTTTTGTTAAATATTAACGGTTAAATCAATAACAATCAATAACCAATAATTCAATATTTTAACAGTTCTATAATTTTTAGCATGTTTACAAATCGATAATTGATAAGTCAAATCGATATACTTCAAAACCAAAACCGATCGATATGCAGCTCTAGCCTTCGTACACTCTATCCTTTTTGTTGAGAGACTCCATTGATGGGAGTTAAGAAAAGTTTAGAGAGAATTTGAGGGAATGAACAAATTCTTATTCATTCAATCTGTATGACTCACACACTATTTACATGTATATATACAAGTATGAATAGGCATAGTTAGACAGCTGTAATTTCTAGCTAACAAAGATGCTTTCCTAACTAACTTTCTACAACTAACTAACTAACTAATTTAAGAATATAGTTAATTAACCAAGTCTTCAACACTCCCCCTCAAGCTAAGAATCGAAAAATATGCTTATTATTCCGAGCTTGTCAACCAGTGTAGCATGTTTGTGCTTGCCATAATCCTTAGTTAGAAGACTACGTGTTTGTTGTTCTCGTGGTTCCAAACGTGTTGTGTCCTAAATTATAAGTCCTTCTCACTCATTCTTCCCTTTCTCCCTTACAAAGTGACAATCTATGTCAAAATGCTTTGTTCTTTCATGGAAAATTGGATGTGTTGCTATTTGAATTGCAACTTTACTGTCACAAAATAATCTCACAGGTAACTTGACTTCAACTCCTAGATCCTTGAATACACCTTTCAGCCATACTATCTCAGCTACTGTAGAGGCCATGCTTCTGAATTCTGCCTCAGCAGAGCTTCTTGAAATTGTGTTTTGCTTCTTTGATTTCCAGGATACCACAACATTTCCCAGTTTTACTATTGTATCCAATTATTGATCTCCTGGTTTCAACACATGCTCCCCTAGTCTGAATCACAATAGGCTATCAAAGTTGACTCTTTAGTACTTGGCATAAACAAACCAAAGACCTGTTATTCCCTTTATATACCTTACCACTCTAAGTGTTGCTTCCATATGAGATTGTTTTGGAAAGTGCATATATTGTCTAGTACCTAGACAACAAAGGCTATATCAGGCCTTGTCATTGTTAGGTATAGAAGCCTTCCTACTAGTCTTTGGTACTTTCCATGATCATCAAGAACTACATCTTCTGCATCATTCTTTCTGCCAATGCATTCATCAAATACAGTGGACGTTAGCTTATGAGTGAACTCTAAGGGAGTAGATGAAGGCTTACATCCAGCTAATTCCAGTTCAGATACAAGTCCAAGTGTATACTTTCTTTGGTTCATAAGTATCCCTTCTACTATCCTAGAGAATTCAATCCCAATGAAGTATTTCAACTCTCCGAAATCCTTCATTTTGAACTTATGCTGCAGGTTCTTTCTTGTTTGTTCTATGAGCTTTAAATTGCTTCCAGTAATAAGGGGATCATCAATATACACAAGAATATCAGTTCTTATATGTTCTTTAAATAATGAGTAATCGTAGTGAGATTGTGTGAATCCCATATCAACCAGTGTCGTAGTAAGTTTCAGATTCCACTGTCTTGGTGCTTGCTTTAGTCCATACAAGGACTTATGAAGTTTGCAGACCATGTGTTTCTCCCCTGGTTTGCAAACCCCTCAGAAATCTCATATACACCTCCTCAATAAGATCACCTTGAAGAAAGGCATTGTGCACATCCATCTGAAAAATAAACCACCCACAAGAAGCAGCTAAAGCCACTACAGATCATACACTAACCATCTTTGCCACAGGAGAAAAGGTCTCAGTGTAGTCAAGACTAACTATACCCCTTAGCTATTAGCCTTGCCTTGTACCTCTCAAACTCCCCAGAATCTTTGTATTTGACCTAGAAAACCTATTCATAACCAATAAGAACCTTAGAAGCAGGAAGAGGTATAATAGACCAGGTGTCATTATCCTCTAGTGCAGTAATTTCAGCTCTCATAGCCTCTATCAAATGAGAGTCCTGACAAGCCTCCAAGTAAGTATTAGGTTGAGTGATTGAAGAATAAAAGGCAAGGGAAGCTCTGTATAAGATATATAGTCTAGAGTAGGATATATATTGAGAAATAGGGTACGAATAGGCATTTTTGGTTGTAGGGGTAACATAGGAATCCAGCCTCGGTTGAGTTTGAGGCAATCAGGTTGTCTTCAGAGGGGTATATCTGTTTAGGATACATATGTGGGAGAACTAGGACCTTCAGAAACATGGACAGTTGAGGAGAAAGTGAAGGAGAATTGATTGTATCAGTGAAGGAACTATCAGGAATGATAAGAGGAGGAAACAAATGAGCAGAAGCAGACTTAAGATTCTTGAAAGGAAAGACTGCTTCCTTAAACACAATATCCCTACTTACAAAAAAAGATTTTGAACTTAAGGCATATAACACATAGTCCCTTTCTGTTTACGATAAGGAAAAGATTGTATATCCATGTGTAATAGTAGAATAACCTAGGAGAAAATTGTCAAGGGTCTTTTAGATCAGTTTGCATATCATACTAGACCACATAGTCTCTAATATTGATAAGGACTTGGATGCTGCAAACAACTTCTCAAACGAAGAGCAACCCTTTAACAACATAAAGGCAATATTTAATGAAATTCTAATCCCCTCTTAAATAGCTTTTATGCACCCACAACAATGCCCCCAAAATTGGTCGTGGTCATGAGGTTTAAATTTACCATCCGGGAACCTCAATTCTCTAGCCATGTCAAGTATGAATCTATGTTTCTCCTTTCTTTTCTTTCCCCTCTATTCTCTTTCCGTTCTTTTCCTTCTCCCAATTTCTGTCTGTTTCTTTTTTTTTGTTGTTTTTTTATTTCCCCTTCGTGGGTGGGGTCTTGTTTCTTTTCCTCTTAACTACTCCATTTCTTTTTTAGAAAGAATAGACCACAGAAATTTGTGAATATCTCATTTGCCTTGAAGAGATCATCTACTTGAGAGTTAAAGAACTTAGTGTCATTCTCTGTTCTCACACACTTGATAGCTAAACCAAATTGAGTTTTCACCATGCAGAGGAAATATTGTAACACATTAATAGTATCGGATTTGGTATGCATCAAAAAAATCAAGGTATATCTTGACATATCATCCACTAATGTTAAGAAAAATCTTTTCCCATCATGATTAAAAACTTGTAAGGTCCCCAGACATCACCATGTATAATATTAAAAGCAGATTTAGTAGTGGAAACACTAGTAGGAAATGGTGACCTTGATTGTTTAGCAATTGGACATATAAAACAATTATGCTCAGACATAGTAGCAGTGTTTATACATTTTATTCTACTCAGTACTTTAGAGGGGCATGACCAAGTCGTTTGTGCCATAGACTAGTTAAAGAGGCAGTAGAAGAAGAAGTAAGACTGATAGGACTAATGCTAGTGTTTGTACATGAAACTCAGCCTGCCTAGCTTCTTTCATGAATTGCTTGAATGTCCCAGTGTCCAGCTTTATTAAAAAACCCTCACGTATTTAGCAGATATAGGACGGGCTTTTGATCTTCCTATAAACCAATCCCCCAAGACCTTTTTAAAGAGAGCAATGAAAGGACACAGAAGTCAAGAAAAAACACCACAACACAACCTAGTTGCTTAGTTAGTTGTGAGACAGACATAAGATTGTACTTGAACTCTGGTATAAACAACACATCCTTCACCAGTTTATCTTTAAGTACTAAAGATTCGCCAACATGAGTAATTGGAACTTGATCACCATTAGGTAAATTGACATTTTCATATTCCCTCTTACAAGATTTGGATTTAACTTATTAGAGTTTATAATTGTAACCGATGATTTGATGCACGCACCAACCAGGTCAATGAAAATCAAATTAGCATTTACCACATCAGTCATAAGAGTTGTATGTATACCTGAGGTACTAGTTGTGGTTACATTAGTTGAAGAGTCAACTTCATTCCCTTTGCCTTTGCTTAGCATCTATAGAATCTGATTATACTATTCATGTGTAAACATTGACATGCCCTGTGTATCTGCTGGAGTTGTGTTAGTTGTGGATGAATTATATGATTTAGATTAGAGCTTACGGAAGAGTCATAAGTTCCAGAGTCATTGTGAGCAGTAACACTGATGGCATGAGATGTGCCTCCTTTCTTCTTAGGATAACCATGAAGCTTGTAGCATGTACCTTTAGTGTGTCCCTTGTAGTGCCAGAACTCACAGTACACTTGAGGTCTACATGTTGTAGAGTTACTATTTCTTCCATCACCATAGCCATTCATACCATCACCATAATTCATGTTCTTGTTCTTACCATTTTGACTTCCACCAGGAGGTCCTCCACTTGATCCTGAAGCAGTATTATGGTTATAGTATCCACTAGTACTAAGAGACATCCTGTTACTCATAAGAGATGTTTCTGATAGAATTTCAGTAGGAGAACTACTGCTAGCACCGTTCATTCTTTGACTTTCAACATTTATTATCATAGCATAAGCTTGATTGACACTAGGGACAGGAACTTGCATCAACACCTGACTTTTAGCATGAAAATATGACTCATTTAACCCCATAAGAAATTGTCAGAGCTTTTGAAACTGGAAATGTTCAGTATATTGTTTTGATTTATGACAAGCACATGATGGAAGGGGAATTAGATTCTCGACTTCATCCCAAAGCTCTCTTAGTCTAGAGAAGTAATTAGACACTGAAGTAGTACCTCGCGACAAGGTAACTATTTCCTTATGAAGATAGAAAGCTCTAGAAGCATTAACCTTATCAAACCTTTCACGAAGATCCTCCCATACTGTGTGAGCATCAGAACCATAGATGACAGTGCTCACTAAGCTCTTAGAAACACTGTTCATGATCCATCCTAAAACAATGGCATTACGCCTATCCCAAACAGGATGCAAAAAAGCAGGATACATATCTTTTTTTGCATTTTTCTACAGAAATCCTAACTTGTTTTTTTCAAGTAACACAAGCTTCAAGGATAACTCCATAGAGAGGAGTTTTCAGAACCTAAAAGTTGAATTGAGATTAGAACAGAACCTTGAGTATCTGATGTGTTTACATCCCTACTCTGTCGAAATAGGGCGAAACGTCGCGGCAACTCGAAAATGATTAATTGATTCAATTTTAACAAAGTTTTAAAAATAAACGAGTTTTAAAAGAATCGCCACCAAACTAATTTTAGGGAAACTAGGAACCAATTATTAATCACAAACCAATTCGATTCTAGTAGGGGTTTAGTTATTCCGAGGAAAGGTTAGGCACCCTCGAAATCCACAAATGTGGTTTCCCGACTGAATTCCATTTTTTTTTCAAATTGAGGAAGAATATAAAATAAACCATTATAACCACACAATATCACAATAACAATAATTATCGGCTAAAGTTTTGTCTAACGTCAATATTCCACAAAATAATGACTGAAATCGAATTCAAAATTTTTCGAATAATTTCAAGGAGAAGGCACCCTCGGTGTACCTGTAAAGACACTTAGTAATGAGTGTTAGTGACAAATAAATATAACGACAATGAATAACGCAAATAAGAACTTAAGATAAAAAAATCCGTCTGTATTGACATGGGGAAGGCTCTAACCCGACGGATAGTTTTTTCAATCAATCGCCCATTTTCAACATATAAATATTAAACTGAACATCGAACAAAAAACATAACAAACTTAGTCCCAGAGAATATGGAAAACAACAACCAAACTAAAAACATAATTAGAAATGAAAACAACCATAACGTAATATAAAAAACTTAAAAATAACATTAAAATAGAATAATAACAAAACCTGAAAAGTTAAGATAAAAATAGTTGAATAACAATTTTAAAATAATAGTAAAAAAAATAAATAAACATTTAAATCGTAACATAATGCCTAATTTACAACACAATACACAACAAATATTAATTGACTTTTAAACAATTACAAAAAACCAAAACAATCTCATATAATAAACAAAAACATAAAGAGCTGGAAATTAAAATAAAACAAAGCTAAGACAAAAAACTTACTTGGTTTCGGTGTACAGCGAACCGGAACTCCGATTTTGCAAAAGAGACGACTAAAACCTCCTCAACTCGAAAAACACAAAACACGTTAAAATTTTTGAACTATGGGAACAAAATTCTCAAATTTTATAGTATTCTTTGTTTTCCCCCTCCAAATCCGCCCTAAATATTTGAATGAATGTTATATGAAACCAAAAATCCTCCTCAAAAGGTTAACTACCAAGTGGGACTATTCTAAAATTGAAATTGTTTTGAGTGACAATGTGGGAAAGGCAATTTTTTTTTTTTTGTTTTGCCTCTAAATTTAATAATTTTTAAAATCATACGGACCTAAATTTTTGCTATAAAAATAAATAAAAGCCCAAAATCAACATTATTAAATGTTAGGCCAAAATTGGGTGTCAACACTGTCCCTTTCGTGTGTGTAAATGATTTGATGAAAGTCATCGTGGACAACGAACATTGACAACCCAATTTGACCGAACACTGACCTTTGGTAGAGAACTTGCGTTGGCATGTGGTGGAAGTTAATCTCGACCTGTCCTCCCAAAAGGGGTCCATGATGTTGTTGCGTCCTTGTTGAAGTAGTTTACCCTTTTTTTTTTTTAAAATCTTTTTTTTTTGATTTTTTTTTGTGTGAAGAAATTCCATTCTTTTCGAATGCTCTTGCAAGACTGAGATAAAACTCGTCAGCTTTAAAGATGCAACTTAAATGGAGACATGTCTTTCATCCATTCACCGTGTCGACACTTAATTCCGCCTCCTCGCATTTGACGTCATTTTAAATTTAGGGATAGAATTTTCCTTTGAGATGCACGATGCTTTTTCTGGCAGTGCATGATTGCTCCAAGGGCATGAATATCTTCCCACTATGTTCAAATTTGCGAGGGAAGGAATCTTCTCGCGATGCATAAAAGTTTGCGAGGGATGAATCTTCTCGTGATGCATTAATTTCCTGCGAGGTTGAAATCTTCTCGCGATGCATAATTTATCTGCGAGGTATGAAATCGTCTGTCAATGCATGAATATTTAACTCGTGATGCATGAATTGACTCTCGATGCATGAATATGAACTCGCAATGCATGAATTTTCTGCGAGTTCTGGAATCTTTCTCGTCGATGCGGAATCTGAACTTGTCGCAATGCATGAAAATTAACTCGCAATGCCTGAATTACTCTCGTGCATGAATATTGACCTCTCGATCATGAATATTTACTCGCGATTCATGAATATACTTCGCAATGCATGAATTAACTCTCAATCATGAATATTAACTCTCGATCATAAATTTTCTCGAGGTATGAAATCTTCTCGCGATTCATGAATTTTTTCTACGAGGTACTGAATCTTGATGCAATGAATTTTCTTCGAGGTATGAGGATCTTCTCTCGATGCATTAATTGACTCTCAATGGCATGATATTAGTGATGCATGGATTCCACAAGGTATGAAATCTTCTGCGATTCAAATACTTCTGCGAGGTATGAAATCGTTCTCGCGATGCATGACTTTTTCTGCGAGGTAACATGAAATCTTCTCGCGACTCGCGATTTAATGAAGTGACTCGCTACCGGTGCATGAATATTAACTCGAATGCATGATTTTCTGCGAGGTATGGAATCTTCTCGCGATGCGAATATTGACATCGCAATACATGAATATTAACTCGCAATGCATGAAATTAACCTCTCTATGCATGAATAATTGACTCTCGATGCCATGTAATATTGACTGCTCGATGCAATGAATATTTGACTCGCAAGGGGTGCCTTAATTAACTCTCGATGCATGAATTTAACTCTCGATCTAATTTTTTTCTGCGAGGTTTGAAATTTTCTCGCGATGCAATGAAAATTTTTTCTACGAGGTATGAAATTCTTCTCCGCGATACATGAAGTTTCTCTGCGGAGTTAATGGAGATTCTTCTCTCGATGCATGACTTGACTCCAATGCCTGAATATTAGTGATCCTGGATTCCATCCACAAGTAAATGAAATCTTCTGCGATGCTCCATTTCTGCAAGTAAAGAGGTATAATCTTCTCGGATCATAAATTTTTCTGGCGAGGTAATGAAATTTCTCGCGATGCATGAAAATAAATTGAACTAGCCCATGCATGATATTCACTCCACCAGGCATGAATATTAACTAGTGGTGTGCTGAATACTCTCGATGCAGGAATATTAACTAGGGTGCATGAATAATTACTAGTGTATGCATGATTGACTCTTTCTCGATGCAATGATTTTTTAAAAACGAGCATGGATGGCTCGATATGTTTCAACTGTAACGGGTGGAATACTCGAAATGTTTCCCAACTGTAACGAGGTGGATGGCTCGATAACTGTTCCCCACTGACCGAGGTGGGATGTCTCGATAATGTTCCAACTGTACCGAGGTGGATGGCTCTATAATTTCTCCACTGTACGAGGTGATGGCTCGATTATGTTTCCACTGTAACGAGGTGGATGTCTCGATAAATGTTCCAACTGTACGCGGTGTATGAACTCGATAAATGTTCCAACTGTAATGAGGTGGATGGTTTCTATAATGTTCCTGTTTGACTTGTTTAAAGAATCCAACTTTCAATGATTTTTGAGATCCTCTAAAAATTCTGTCCAGTTTTCCTATGAAAAGATGGAAATCTTGCTGGGAATCTGACCGATCCGTTGTGGGCGCCTACTATCCGTGGAGCAAATCAGTCAACTCGTTCCCCTCTTGTGGTGATGATTGCTGCAAAAGAATCGAAAGAAATTATCAGTAGATAAATGCACAATATGCACCATGATGGAATATGCAAATGGTACCTTTGCTATATTCAAAGCCTAAAAACAAGACATATCACCTTTTGGGGGAGACAATCCATGAATATTTTTTTTTTTTATAATTGAACAACTCAAAAGATTTTATTTTTTTTTTTAAAATAAAAATGTGAGGAGATAGTCAAATCTTCCAAACCACTATTGGTACCAACATTAGGATTGCAGGTAAATCTCCCATTCTTTTTTTTTCTTTTTTCTTTTTTTTCAGATTAAATTAAGGTAAGTCTTACAGCTTCAAGTGGTTTCCTCAAATATACTTAAGGATCAACAAGATCCGTTCATCTTGTATCAAACAAGGATTTTGAATTGTATCAATCCTCATGCTTCAAGTGTCCTCCACGACAAGGCTAGTCCTATTTTCAATTTCACACATATTGAAAACATTTGACTATAGAACATTTTTCAAACTGCACTGCACACTCCAAATGTTCATGTACACAACTGTGATAACATATCTGCTGACCCTTATGTATCTCCACTAATGTTGAGAACATTTGGAAATGAGAATCATGTAGGCGTGTCCTTGGCATGTAACGTAGGCTTAGGGATGGGTAGGATATTTATTTGAAGGTACAAGTGACTAATTCCTCTTGAGCTCACACATAAATTTGTGCTCCTTTAATAATTGGTACGTCTTGACGTCATATCCTCTTCATTGTTCTCCCACCTTTTCTCTTCTTTTGAATTTTCCATTTTTAAACGCTTTCCTTTTTTTTTTCTCTTCATCTCTTCTTTTTTTTTCTTCTTTTGAGTCCTTATCTGTTGGAGCTTTTATTTTTTCACTTCTGTATTAATAATAATTTTTTTTTTTTTTTTTTTTTTTTTATCTTTTTTGAAAATTTTTCTTCCCACCTTTCGCTGATTTGCCCCTGTAAAGGAATTTTGCCTTCGTTATTCTTCCACTTTTTTTTTTTCTTTTCTCTCTTTTTCTCTAGAGTCTGCTTCCTGATTTTGAGAGACTCAATTCTTTGCTTTTTGAAATTTCAAGCATGGTCTCCTCTTAAATTGGCACATTCTTGTGCACTAAGAAGGTTGGGCCAAGAGAGGAAATCGTGCTCGTAAGCACTCAAAAGGTAGTGGTTAATATGTGGTTGTCCAAATGGAAGGTTTCAGGCTCAAAAATGGGAAACTAGGGCTTAATGCAATTGGTGGCTTTAAGGCACAATCGGTCAAAAAGGCCTACAATCCTTTCTCCAACCAACATACTCATGTTTTCGCCTCGAAAACATTCAGTCAAGTTCTAGATCAACAGTGTGACACAATGAACTTTTATCAAAATCTCACCACACAATTCACATGAAACATAAGTAGTTTTAATTCTTATCTTTATGGGCTGCAAGAGATTTGTCAAACTCAACAAAAGTACAAATAAGAGTACCACGAAATCTGTAGTTTTAAACCGTCAACGTCAGTCTTTTCAATTATATCGAATATATTTACCCTGCTCTTAACTACATGGGTCCTCAAACGATTGAGGACATACGGCTTACAGTATGTAACCAAATAATAATTATTATTTTTGAATGATTACCGAACCCGGAAGGGCTTGCCTACGTATCTCCTTAACTGAGAATCAGGTACGCGTAGTTCGTGCAAATATGACCTAGAAAAATATGCATCAAACTATTTTAATTTATTTTTTTTTTACAAGATAAACCGACCAAAGGGTTTGCCTACTTACTCACAAATGAGATCTGTTACGCGTAGTTCGCCAGATAAGACAGATAATATTTAAAGATTTAGACAACTCAAAGAAATTCCTATGTCTAGCGCCACTAAAATTGTTTCATGAAATGCCTTGTTTTGTTTTTTTTAACCAATATGTTTTATAGCCCCTCTTAATCGCAATATTGTAGATTGGCTGTTGAACGTACCTCGAATTTTACGTAATGATTTTTTTGTTTTTGTAACATTTTTGAATGTTTCTTTGAATCTTTGTCTCCTTCTCCTTCCCTTTTCCACGAGCTCAGACATTGTTATGACCATCCCCCCCCACTGATGTCGGGACGGTAATTCCTACAAAAATATGAGAATATGTGAGAGCAGGAAACCTGTCATGCAAAATATAATAAAAATAAATGGGTGTCAACCTCATATCAAATACTCCCCTGATTTTATCGTTTTGACGTGATATATGATAAATGGCGAGACTCTAATTTCCTATACTTTTGTCTCTGCAAGTTTGGACAAATAATAGATTTTCGTGAATTGATACATAAATCAACAGGTTTTGGCTTTGAAGAAAAACAACTCAAAAATTAAAATGTTATTTCCTGTACATATGAATAATGCAATATCACCAGGCACAAATAATGGAAATTCAAATATCGGCCTTTTCAACATATAAATATAAAACTGACACATCAAACAAACATAACAAACTTTATCCCAAAGAGAATATGGAAAACACAACCAAACGAAAATAACATAATTAGAACTGAAACCACAATAAACGTACTATATAAAAATTAAAAATACCCTAAAATAGAATATACAAAACCCTGAAAGTTAAGATAGAAAATAGTTGACTAACATTTTAAAATACTAGTAATTACTAAATAAATAAACATTAATAATCGTAAATAATGCTAAGTATAAACTACAATAAACACAATATTAATTTGACTTTTAAAACTACATTAACTAAAAAAACAAAACAGCTACATATAATAAACGAAACTAAAGAGCTGGAAATTAAATAAAACAAGGCTAAATAAAAAACAAACTTCCTTGGTTCTGGACCAGCGAACCGGACTCCCTCCGAGTTTGCAAAGAGACGACTTACACTTACACCTGTCCTCACTCGAAAAAGCCACAAAACACTTTAAAAATTTTTGAACTATGGGCACCAAGAATTCTCAAATTTTAATGAGTATTCTTTTGTTTCCCCCTCCAAATTCCTCCCTAAAATATGAAATGAAGTGGGGTTTAATAGAAACCCAAAAAACTTCCCCAAAAAGGGTAAACTACCAATGTGGGACTATTCTAAATTGAAAATTGTTTGAGTGACAATGTGGGAAAGGCAATTTTTTTTTTTTGTATTTGCCTCTAAATGTATGAATTTTAAAATCATCGGACCAAAATTTGCTATTAAATAAATAAAGCTCCAAAATCACGAATTATTAAATGTTAGGCCAAAATTGGGTGTCAACATGATGCATGAATGAAAAGAGGATGATTATGATCTATTGGTACGAGACTGGACTTCAGTGACTGCAACATTATCAACAACAGTCGGCATGATTGAATCAGTAATTTTAAGTTTCAAAAAATGCAACAGAGATCGACTCACTCTTCAATACTTTTGCAGAACTTCAATCAATCCATGATCTGATCGAGAATGAAAGAAATAACAGAGGAAAACAGGAAATTCCTTAGTGTTCTGATACCATGTTGAGAGACTCCATTAATGGGAGTTAAGAAAAGCTTTGAGAGAATTGAGAGAATAAACAAATTCTTATTCATTCAATCTGTATGACTCACACACTATTTACATGTATATATACATGTATGAATATGCATGGTTTGACAACTGTGATGACTAACTAACAAAGATGTTTTCCTAACTAACTTTCTACGACTAACTAACTAACTTATTTTAAAATATAGTTAATTAACTAAGTTTTCAACACTTCTCCTCGAATATAACAATCAAGAAAGGAAAAGTAGAGACAAAGAATGAATTTATTTATTTCAATAATTTATATGAATGTTATAATCTTTATAAAATCTAATGAAAAAATTATTATTCTTCGATTTTTCTCCTCACAATCATCAATTCAAGAATTTTGCTATGTTCTTAAATCAATGAAATACATGTAGAAAATTCATCATGGAGCCAAACTTTGATCACAATTTAAAAAATATGGAAACTTGCGGCACATAACTTCAGAGATGAGGTCTTGCAAATCACCATAAATATTTTATATGCTGTGAGTTATGATTGATTTGAGAGGTATTTTGATCTTCAAGTACCTTTAGAGGATTTTGGATTTAAAGAGCATGGGTTGAACCCGTTTTATTAACTTAATAGACTGACTCAAATGTAATTTGACATTTATTTAAATCATATATCTTTTACTTAAATATTAATTAATTTTATCAACCAATTTGACTTGATAAACTTATAACGAAGTTAAAGATTAATTTAAAAGTTAATATGCACTTATTAATAAAATTTCGATGATCGTAATATGACTTTTTTTTTGAAAAAAAAAATTCTGAATGGTACTAAAATAGAAGAAAAACTCAGTTAATCAAAACAATTTCAAATAATCTAATTTGAGTTGTTCATCATTAAGTAAACAAAAATTGATATGATATGATTTTTTTAAAATAATAATATAATCAAATTGAACAGTTGACACTCTAATTAATTATATTTTTCTAACATAAGAATCTTCTAAGAACGCTAGCCTTTTCTTGATATCACTAATACAAATCTAGTGATTATAATAGTAGAGTAATTAATAAAGAATCTTCCTAAAGTGAGATTAGACTCTTTTGGTGGCAATGCTACGTAAATAGATTAAATGGTGTTGTTAATGGTAGCTATTATTTATCTAATTATGTTTTATTTTTTTGGTCCAATAATATTGATTTTGTATACTTTCTTAAGAAACAATATATATAAGGGTACTTTTACTTCCACATTTGTCCTTTTGCATACAGTATTAAATATAATATCTCGTAAAATTTAATAGAAAAATAATTATAATTAATTATAAGATTAAATTACAAATTAAATTATTTATTTTATAAATAAACAAGTATTAACGAATGTCTCGTATAGACGATAACTATTATTCTGAAGAGAAAAATAATCCTCGACTGACATTTTTTTCTTGTTCATGATTTGGTTCATAAAAGAGTTGACCCTTCTACAAATTAATTATCCCACCATTTGTTAAAATTTTTTTTTTTGACAAAATCGTTATCACGAGGGAAAAAAATTTATTTTTTTGACGATATCGCTGTCGCAATAGCGATTTTTGTTTTTTTTTTTTAAAAAAAATTAATACATCAATTTTGTCAGAAGAGTATCGCTCCGTCAGGAGCAATTTTGTCCTTTTAATTTTAAAAATCAATGTACCCCATTGAAATTTTCGATAATTTTTTTTACCCTTTTGACTTCGAACTCTTAAAATGAGCATTTTTTTTCATTATAACGAATTAAAATTTTTGAGATTACATTTAGTTGAAATAATAAATATTAATATTCAATATAATTATCACTAAAATCTAAATGTCTCTTTTGTTAGGATAAATCAACTGATCAAGTAAGTTTGCCATGAAAGACAATTCAATGTTTGATATTTTTCTTTTGTAGTCAAACCAGGTAACTCTGATTCCTACAAATATTATTTTTACCTGGTACTCTAATACCTCATACAGTAACAAAAAAAAAAAAACCCAAACTTAACCTAACTTAATTTAGGAAAAACTATGTGAACAAATAAATATATATTAGTTAATTAATTAATATAGTTATAGTTTGTCTTAGTTATAATTTGCGATTCAATTTTAGCTATAATTATACGGTTTAGTTTTTTAGATTTGTATAATTCGGACGTTTGTACAATATAATTTGTATAACTTGTGTATAATATAATTTTATATAATATAATTTGTATAACTTTTAAAGTTCGAATGTTTGTATAAATTTGTTAATTCAAGTTTATACAAAAATAGTCAAATTATTATAAATACAACGAATTATACAAAAAAAAAACAACTTAAATTGTAGTTACAATCTATAAATAAATAAATTATAATTATGAAGCATAATTAAATTTATTACAATGACAAATTACGAAAGTTTCAATTTATCTTTAATACGACATCTCATGACTGTAATCACTTATCTTTCCATAATGTTAAATTTGTATCACTCAAATGATATTACTCGTTTATTTTATTTAAAATATAATTTCATTAATATTAATATAAAATTTAAGCATTTGTCATATTCTAATTGTAATTTGTCGTATTCTAATCACAGTATGCTATCCAATCAGCGTGATAATTGACATTCGTATCATATGTATTGTCTTATCAAATATTAATATTATATAAAAGATATATAATATTATAAAAATATGAAATTTATAAACGGGATTCCATATTATTCTTAAGCCTATATGCGCGATAATGTAAAATAGTTTATTTGGGATGAGTTTGGTATAGTAGGAAATATTTTTCACAAACACTTACTTATTATTTAATTTTTTTAAAATTGATACAACTAAATAAGGGCAATAATACATTATTAGAATTGAAACTTAGGCTTTTAAATTTTCAACTTTGACCTCAAACTTTCATTGTGGGCACAAATAGACACTTTACTATCTTATCTTTCAATAATAACAACGCATTTTTTGAAGCCAAGGTGCGTGGAAATGCAAACGCTTCCCACATGTGAGTAGTCAATCAGTGGTTGCCAATGTAACTAAACATTTTACATGTTCTTTTTAAAAAAAAAAACTCTTACGTTTCATTTTGAACTAACAAAAAATTAAATTAATTTTAATTATATAAAAGAGAAAGGGTAAATTGTTATTTCAGCTTTTTCTACAATTCTACCTTTGTGGGCCTCAAAAATTACCCTCCCTCGCACATAATGCTGCATTTCACGCATTTTTGTCAATAAAAATCGCGTGTTTATTTATTGAAAGATAGGAAATAGTTAAAGTGCTTATTTAAGCGCTAAAAAATTTGAGAATCAAAGTTACCATTTGCCACCCAATTTAGAGTTTAATATCTGTATTACTGTCTCACCTCAAATCCTCTCTTTCATCACTATCCTAGTAGATGGTTAATATAAGGTGTGGCCGTGTGGGGTGATCATGAGGATGAAAATAAAGATAAAGAGTATTGGAAAATAAAAAGAACACAATCAATATGAAATATTATTCGTAATTTATTATTTTTTTTAATTTTACTAGGAAAGGTATTTTTCCTATTTTTGAAAAATAAATTAAAAAAATAATTTTTTCTTCGTATCGAATCCATCATTAGTGTTCTTTTGCTTTCTGTATTTCTAATCACACGTGCACAAATAGAAGGATGCCTAATGTGAAACACTTAGTTTTCAGATCAGTAAATTATTGAGCATGACTAAAGCTCAACTTTCTATCGGCAAGTCCATTTTGATGTAACATATGACTTGAATGGATGAAAATGACTATAATTAATAATAATACTAATTAAGAAGTACTATCAATTCTTTCATCATTTTATAAAATGAATCCTTCTTCCTTCACTCTTTTCAATAAATAGGTGAAATGATTATTTTCAATTGAGACGTACAAATATTACAAGGATACAAATAAATATTTATCGATATGGTGGAAGAATAAAAGAATTCTTATGTTATTAAATATTATTGAATAGAACGGTTTAATATTAGCTAGCCCCCCACCCCATTCGGTGCTAATAATCCCAACAGGCTTTTGAACATTTTAACGAGTCAAGTCGGGCTAGTCTATTTGGTTTTGGCTGAGCCAAGAAAATGGTCGAACCCAATCTACAAGTACGGAGATTCCAAAGGCTTGACGAGGCCAGCCCACTTTTTAAAAAATTATATATTTTTTATACTTTTATTAATTAAAATTTCAAATTTATCATAAATATCGACAACCAATATTCTGGATGTTAAATGTTAGTACTTGTTAATCAAAATCAAAATAAAATTATTTTTATAATATTTCTTAGGCGTAGATTTCAGATACCTCCATGTGTTTTCGCTCTATCACACTCACCCTCCCTTTTCCGTTGATGATATTACGTCTACTGTCCATATTTTCATTTACTTGTAACCTTTCCTTTAAACCTATTTAAATAAAATATAAATAATATAGATTTGACAATTTTAATACTCTTTTTTATATCTAAATTTCTTCTTATTAATCAATATTATATACAAATAATCATTTACCAAATACTTTAAAAATAAACACAAAGACTTATTTTTTTAATAATCCAACACATATCAAAGTCTTCAACTAAGATGAACCCCTTTCACCAAATATAACTCTTTATTTCTATTTCACCTTTACCATTCTTTAAAAAAAATCCACAGTAAGCAATCATTTTCCGGCAAAAATTTCTTCTTCAAATAGAAACAAAAATTGAACTTCTTCTTTTAGAAAGAAAATTCGATAAGAACAATAAGATTTTATTCATTAACATTACAAAGCGAACAAGAAAACTGCCCGAATAAAGATAACTCATTGAAAATTAGATCTAAATATTCATATATAAGGGTAAATTTGTCAGATCTAAATTATTTAATTTATTTAAATCGGTTTAAAAATGGTTACAAAAAAGAAAATAAAGAGGTAGACTAAAATCATAAACCACTGGGAAGGTGGAGTGTTAAAGTGAGCCTTGAGGGAGGTCTCCTGGAATTATATCTCTATTTAATAAGTTTTTTTTCAAGTAAACTATAATATATAATAAATATTAAACACCTAATTATTTTGAATTTGGACCTCTTTCATTTAAATTTTAATATTAATTAATTATATTTTTAATTAATTATATTGGCCCCGGGCCGGCCCTACCTATATTTTTATTTCATAACCCACAAATCAATAGACTTATTCAGGTCGGGCTAAAAAACTCTTTTCTTAAATTGACTCTAAAAATCTTAGTCCAATCCTATTAAATCTCGGGTTAGACCAGGTCAGCCCAACGGACGTAGCCCATATTGACGGCTCTAGTATTGAGAAATAAAATTCAACCTTACCATTTCTAACAAGCATACTTTTCATGTTGTTTCAACTTTAATTCGTTGTATCAATACATCATAAAATGCTCCTTTCATTATTATTTTACATTGAGTGGAAGATCTTCTAATTTTATTTTTTTTAATCTTAAACGTATTACAACATTGTAGTTATAATATTATATCAAAAAAAAAATATTATTTATATATGATGATTATTTTTATTATATTTACATATATAGTAATTGTTATTGACCCTCATTTCCAATTATATTTATTTACTTTTTTATATTTTAGATTTCATCAATAAAATTTTGTTTACACAATTGTTCATAATTATTAATAGTCCAACCCCCCCCCCCCCACAACAACTCAAAAAAAAAAAAGTAATTCCTACCCTCACCCACCGCCCAAACTAATTCCCTTACATAGTACATGGTCTCCTCTGCTGGGGCCGCTCCTCCCTGCTCTCTCCCCCCCCTCCTTCTTCTCTGCTCTATTCCACCGGCCGCCCTTAGCGCGGCTTCTCTTCGTCGTTTTGTTGTTCCCTCTCTCTCTTTTTGGAGCAGGAACCAAACCTCCTTGGGAAGAGGGCCGAAACCGGGAAAATATGGAGCGAAGAAATGAACGAAGGGAAGGGGAACACGGAGGATTAATAGGCCGGGGTGTGACCCGCGGAGGGGAAGAGAGCGAGATTCCGCTAGAAAGGAATGAGGAAGGCGGGGGGAAGAACCGGGAAGAGAAAGGGTGGAGGGGGGCCGAAGGGGAGGGGGGGGCCAGGAAAGTGGTAGGGCAAAGGCAGGGAGACATCGGAACAAAGACGGGTACCTATTGAATACAGCGACCCGCGAGAGGGAACCAGGGAAACACGGGAGAGAGAAAGCAAGAGTGGGACAGAAAAAAGGGTGGAGGGACGCGTGAAAGCGAAGGAAAGGCGAGTGGAATAGGGGCGGGGGCGGGGGGAAAAGGAGGGGGGCGCGAGGAGGGGGGAAAAAAAAGAAGCGCGGGGCAGTCGCCAACCAGGGCGCAAACAAGGCAGCAAAGGCCAGGTGGGCGGAAGAACGGGCCAGCGGTGGAGGCGGCGGTGGGGGGGGGTAGGAAGCAGGAGAGGAGGAAAGGGGGGAAGGGAAAAAGGACGGGCGGGGGGGGGGGCAAAAAAAAAGAGCACGAGCGACAAGTTGGGGGGGCGGAAAAAGGGGAGGAAGAAAGGTAAGCGGGGGCGGGCGGAAAACGAGAGACCAACAGGCATATCTGCGGAAAGCGGGAAAAAAAGGGAAGTCACTAGACCGATTTACTCTCACGGTTACTCTCGCGTTTTTTGCATCGCTCCACAGCACACCCAGCCCTGACCCATACCCCTTCTTCTCCATTAATCAAAGCAAAAAAAAAAAAAAGAAACAAAGTAAGAACAAATCTTTTAAGAAATATTTTCAGATTTACTAGAAAATAATAGTAAGCATATAAAAATAAAAACAGTAAAGTTCATCCTGCAGAATTAACAATGGTGAAGAAGGGTGAGTATTAGAAAAAGGAAGAAAGCGACCTCGTGGGGTGGGCTACCATGGGGGTGGTGAGAAGTGCATAGTTTATTTCTTTTAAAAAAAAATAAAAATCTTTTCATTTTAAATTTTGACTTATTTATATTTAAAAATTACATTTATTAATCCTTTAAATTAAAAATGCCATGTGTTTTTATTTAATTTGCTATTTTGACAAATCATATGTGTGTATATTATATGCATTTTTTTTATCAATTATCAAAAAAATATTCAATAAGTATTTAATCTTTTAAGATTAAAATATTTAATAGAAAAAAAAAGTCTGCTAAAGCGTCTAAATAAATTAAGCGAATAATTTTAAGGACCACATGACTATAACCTATATTTTATTATAGTTTAATATTTTGTATTGATTAATCAGTATTCTGATATTATTCCTAGCATTAGTTAATCGCATGATTGACACATGATAATTCACTTGTTTTCAAAAAATTATTTCACCTTTTTAAAAAAACATAAAATAGTGACTCACTATGAAAATTCTATATACAACTTTGATCAGTCGTATTAGAATTGAAAAACACCAAAAATCTCATTTTAACTTTTTTCATTTTAGTTTTGTTTTGTTCTTAAAAGAATCCTAAATTTTTATTTTCATAAAATAACTTCATTAAATTTTATATTTTTGAATGGCAATTCTTAAGGTGCAATTACTTGGCTTTTTTATTCCGTTGGTTTGTAATGAAAGGATTAGTTATTGGTTAGTGATTTTGTTCCTATATAAATTCAAGTTTGTTTCATTTTTTTAGGTATTAAGAAGAAATTCAGTACTAGAGAAAATACTCTCCCACTTTCTTGCTTAAGATTATTTGTTCCTTGTGTTCTCAGTTCATAAGTAGAGACTTATAATTTTAAATTAGTTCAACGGTATTTGGGCAATATTCTTAGGATGTATTATACATGTCCGTAAGCTAGAGAATTTTTTTGTGATTTTCAGTATTTTCCAACACAATGTAAGGTGTCGTTTGATCAATTTAATTAGAAGAGCCTATAAATTTTGAGAATATATCAGTAAATGGTGAATATCCTTAAGAACAATGTTATACTAGCTATGCCCTAAGCTATGAGAATTTTCGTGATTTTCAACATTTTCCAACACAATGTATCGTGTCGTTTGATTAATAATGAAAGTATAATGTTTTGAGATATTTTATCTTGTATATTTGCGAATGGATACTTTCTATATTCATTTTTATTTGTCCATTATTTCAAATATAGGTTTTTATTTTTATTTGTCATTTTTCATATATTAAAAAAAAAGACGAAAAAAAAGAAATCATATTTACACTTAAGATCAAATAGTTATTTTTCAAGACATAATATTAAGGACACGTTTGACCATAGATTTCTCAAACAAAATTTGGAGGGGGGGAATTTGACATAATGTTTGTCCATATAATTTGTCATTATTTGGCAAATAACTCAAATACTAGAAAAAATTAGTATTTGAGTCAAATCTCATTATTTGAAAACTTTTAAAAATTCAACTTCTATACCAAACTTTTAAATCTTTTAACAAAAAAACACCTCTATATAAAATAATGTTTTTGCGTTGATTACATAATTTTTTTTCGTGAACCCCAAATAAGATGAAATTCAGTGAATACGAAAGTGAGATATGATGTTTTATGAAAGGGACAAACCCGACTTAGAGTATAATGTTTTTCATCCTCTCTTATGTAATAGAAATGATGCTTGTTGTATTCGTCCCAAACTATAATGTGAACACTGCTTGTTATTTGTTGCAATGAAGATCCAATTGACTTGTTGCGGAGGTAATGAATCTTGTTACATCTACGTTTCTATTTTGTTACGAAATGCAAATCTATGATTATTTTTGATAGTTTTTAAAATTTATGAATATAAATTATATTTATTTAAAAAGTGAAATAATATGATAACAATCCATGGTAAAAATTTTTACGTCAAATTTCTCAAATATATTATCAAAAATTTTAAAAACTATGGCAAAACGCTGGCTAAACATCAACTAATTGAAATAGTGGTCGTGTTAAAATTATTTTTCTTAATTGATATGACAAATAAGATAGAACTAAGAATGTACTGTTTAGTCTCAAAAATATTTTATTTGATATAAAAAGTGTGATAAAATAATTTTATATATTATTACAGAAAAACCAGAATTTTAAAAATATATTAAAAAGTTTTTTCTACGAAACTAATTTATCTCTCAAATTCGCCATTTAATTGCATCATATTTAGCTAACAAGAATTTAAAATCAATTAATAAGGGACCAAATTGGTTGTGATTTTTTTCACTAAATCACTTGAGTTATAATGTATTTAATGTACGCCGACTGATAACGCTAGAATATAGCTCGTCTTGAAGTCAATTTTAAAAAAATACTATGCAACTGATTTGATATTGAGTAGACAGTGTAATTTATGAAGGCAGATTGACTTTTAGAAAAATTGTTAACCTATTTTTTTTAAAATTAAAATTTAAAAAATAAAATAAAAAAGTTCCATTCTATTTAAATTTTGGCCAAAGAGGATGGTGAGTCTATGTATCATTTATTTTACGGAATCGTGGCATTAAACAGAACCATAACATTATAAATGCTTTACCAACTTAATTAAGAGTGACCAATTAACTTTGTCCGCGTTTGTGAGGCCGTGACGATCAACGTACTACAAAAATGATTATATTTATAGAGTTATTAATATTCAATAGTTATAAATATGCTATCTTCAAAAAGAAAATTATAATTTATATATTTTTGTAGCTGTATCTTTGTAGATGTTTCTTATATTTCTATTTAAATGTTAGATATAATTTTTATTACAATAAACTAAATAAAAAAAATATTAACTGTACAAATACAAATTGATATTTTTATTTATAAAATTTAAAATATTAATATATCAATAATACAAGTAATTATAAAATTGAGGAAAAAATTTGACATATATTCAAACTTAGATCGAAATTATTTATGATATAATTTCGAAAGGACCAATTTTTACATCCTACACTTTTTAAATATTTTAATATATATGTATATTTATACAGACATATAAAGTTATATCATAGAATAATAACATTTCACATAATACTACATATAAAATTTTAAAATACCTTGTTAGGTACTATAAAAGTCAGGTCCTCCATAATTAATAATCCTAATTACGATATAAAATTAAAATATTTTTAATCCTTATCAATACAAATATAGGTCTTTCAATACAACTAAAATATGGGACAACATACCGTAATTCTTTCTCCGTGATCTCCATCTCTATACTCGGCGTCCTACTGCGATGGAGTTAATCTATCCTATATATTATATATTATATATATATATATATATCAAAATATAAGTAATTTACTATTTCATTTATCATATAGTCTCTCCATATTCCCTATTGACAAGTACTATTATAAAACTTCCACAATTCCTTCTTTATTTGTACATTTTCTTTGCAACAAATTTTTTTGCTAAAACAACTTCTTCTTTCTTTTTTTCAAATATAAGATTACATAGTTATACTATTGCATCAAAATATTTTTTTGAAAAGTTGGCAAAAGATTCTTTTTAATCAAATTTATCGTCATAATAATAAAAAATTTGATTAAATTATATTGAATATGATATTTTCTATTTTTTAACAAATACTAATACTTAAAAGCCACAAAGCCTATTAATAATCAATACAACCAACAAACTTAAAGCCCTAAAAAGAAAATAAAAACTTAACAACAAAAAAATGAAAAGGCTTTTAAGAACAATTTTATAATTATTTAATCTAATACAAAAATTAAAATTACTAATATCTAAAATTTCTTGATATTAATAATACTCAATAGAGTGATGCTTACAATATTTATTATATATGACACTAAAAAGTTATATTATTAATACTCACTTAATACATACATTATAAGACATTTATGGACAGGTGAACTACATGAACGATGTATAACTTTTCTAATATAAAAAAAAAATAAAAATAAAAATAAAAATTGGGAAAACTATAAAATTAAAATTCAAAGCTTGGGGAAAAAGAAATTAGAGAAAGAACGGCAAAAAGGTAGTACTAGGGGCTACCTTTTTGAAAGCAATAAAGGAGGCATTATTAATTGAAACTACGAATAAAGGAGTTTAGTGTGGGCACAGGTCGATGAAAATAATAACAATCATGCATATATAGGGGCCATCAATAATTAAATACTCATGCATTCAATATTTCTTTTCTAGAAAATTAAATAAAACCATGTATGGGAAAAGGAAAAAGTGGAGGAGATAATTATAAAGTGATTTAAAATCGTATCCTTGTCCATAAGATATGAAAATATAATTTAAAATAATTATATCAAATTAGATTGATATGAAATTAAATGTGAAATTTAAATATCTTAATGAGTATTTTCCTATAAACATGAAACATTTCACTAGTTCAAAAATTATCACAAAGATTTATTATTATTATTATTATTATTATTATTATTATTATTATATCATGAATCCAAATTAAAAGCCACCATTTTGATTATGTTTATTTAAAAGAAATATATTTTATAAAATATTCGTAATATTCTCATGTTCATGTCAGTTGTTAAAATATTTTAAATTTTTTTTTTAAAAAAGAGAAAAATGAATTATATGATAAACATAGAAAACATTTTTTTTATGATATGACATATCAATTCATTAGCTTCTATCTCGGCCAACTAAGAGTCTTTTTGCTCTCTTAAAAGCTGGTCAACTGACTTAAAAGCTGATTTTTTGACTTATTATAGCCTGTTGGCTCAGCTAAATAAAATCTGTTCAAACTGACTAAAACGCTGATTTTTGACTTATTTAGCTGTTTGGGCAATACTGAAAATAACTTATTTTAAGTAAAAAAACTTATTTAGCCAAAAGTTAAAAGCTGGGGTAAGGTGCTTTTCTTTGTTTAGCTTATAACCTGTTATTAATAAGTTGACCAATTTTTATGTGTTTTCCTCTTAATATTTTTATACCATCTCCAAATTACAACTAACCTAACTCTGTTTCTTTTCTTTCTTTCCATTTTTCCATTTTCCACGTTTTTTGTTGGGCATAGCAATCAGCCTTTAATTCCAACATATAGACTAACTGTCTTATTTTAAAAATAAGTTCAAAGACATTTTTTACCTTCTTTTCAAAAGTACTTTTTTAAGCTGCTTTTATTAAAAGCCATCCAAACGGGCCCTTAGGTGTTTGACAATACTCAAAATACCTTATTTTTAAAATCATTTCATCACTTTCAAAAGTATTTTTTTAAAGCTGTTTTTATTAAGCCCATCCAAACGGGCCACCACCGCAAACCCTCGCTACTTACATTTTTCTTTTTTACATATTTAAATAGATAAAAGAAAAATTATTTATAGAAAAAAAACTCATTAATTTTGAGAATAATTTTGAAAATAATATATTTTTACTTCATATAATTTATTTATTTTTATATCGCATGTGCAAACACAAACTAAACAAAATTATGGGGTGAAGGACGACGAACGTGGGAAATGGAAGCCCCCCTGGCAATACACGACTGTGGATGAGCCACAACTATGTTTTTAAACAAATGGCTACGTGGCATCTTTTAACACCGCACACGTGTCTCTCTGTCTCTTTCAATATCTTTCATACGAGAGTTAAGTAGCGAGGACAAAATTTTTATTAATATCTATAATTATAGCTAAAAATGAGTACGAAGATAACAGGACTAAAATTCATGACCTTAAAAAATTTAGAGTAAATTCCTTGATTATTAGACTAAATCGTTTTAGAATTTGTAAAAATTTGTATATATATTTATTAAAATAAAAATTTTAGCTTTATATATAATGTGATTTTTTTGATAAAGAGGGTGGCTCTGCCTTTGGATGTTGCATTTTTCAAAATTAATTTTAAAATTAAATTAGGTTATATTTATTCGATACAAATTATATAAAGTATTGTATAATTGCATTTTTTTCCCATATCAACATATAATAAAAACATCTTAGGAAAATATTAATTAAATTTTTTATCATTTGACCCTAAAAAAAAGCAACTATATTGATCGAAAGGGAGTGAATAGAGTACGTTATTTGATTTTTAAATAATAATACTCGAGGTTTGAAAATGAAATTTTAGGACAATCGAAATTGAGGGTATCGAATATGTTAACCTTAAAACGGTACAATTCTTTAGATTTATAGACTTCAATCAAGGACATATGTAAGGATTAAGATAGTCACAAACACGTGATTTGTATACTATATTTTGATTAATTAATGGGCAAAGTAAAATGAAATAACAAATATAGATTTATAATGAGACATAAATACGTTAAGTAAATAGAATTAGTTCTGAAATCCGATGTCGATAGCTAGCAATGTCATCGAATAACCTTAATTATATTGGTATTAATTGAAACAAATATAACGTAGAACAAATTAAGCTCAAGATCTTAAGAACACATAAAAAATATTACATTACTGACAAATGAATTAAAAAATGCGATGATTTACAATGACTGAAAAGGAAATTTTTTATCAAGTAAAATCATAAGAGTAATCACCACCCACTATGACTCCCATCTACCTGGTTTAAAGAAAAATTAACATCAACAGTCTTATATATATATATATAACCAAGCGAAATTGTCTAAATATAAATAAAGAAATATTTATCAAACTATAACGCTGGTTATATTTAGAGTGGAGCCAACAATCTATCAGAGAATTTACCTCTTTCAATGAAAAATATTATTATTTGTAATAACATTAAATTATTTTTTTTATACTATGACAATAAATACTTTTTTAAATTTTAATTTTTTTAATTAAAATCTTAATTCTGCCACTGAGTATTAACATTTCTTTTATCAAAGAGTGACATGCAATGCAAAAAAGCTTATTAAGTCAACCTTTGGTACGTTATTAAGTTCACATAAAATTAACTAGACTAAAGTGAAGAGGGTGGTCCATTTATTTGTGTTGTCTCTCTATTTATTGGCATTTCTATTGGTGAAATGAGACTAATTTTCATTGCCTTTTGCTTCTCCATTTTGTGATAATAATAATAATGGGAAGAACACCTTGTTGTGAAAAAGTGGGCATCAAGAGAGGCAGATGGACTGCAGAAGAAGATCAAATTCTCACTAATTATATTATTTCTAATGGAGAAGGCTCTTGGAGGTCGTTACCCAAAAATGCCGGTACGATTACCTACTAATCTTTTATTTTAATTTAAAATTTAAAATTTTTTCTTCGTTTAATAATTTTCTTTATATATTTTATTTTGAAGGATTACTGAGATGCGGAAAGAGTTGTAGACTACGATGGATTAATTATTTGAGGTCTGATCTCAAGAGAGGGAACATTACTTCTCAAGAGGAAGATATAATTATAAAGTTACATGCAACTTTGGGTAACAGGTAATTAGTCAATTACTTAATTTGACTTTTTAACTTGCTAATTAAACCACTCATTTTGTTTCTTTTTAGTCTAGGTCCGGAAAAAATATCTCCTTTAAAATCATGTATTTTTTTCGTTTAAAAAATATTTATTCTATTTTCATTTAGTCTGTTTTAGAAAGAATAATTTTTTTTCTTTTTTGATAATATTTTAACTTTATTTTTTCACGTGATATCTTTAAAACCATAAGATTAGAGATATTTTGATACATTTAACATAACTTCAATTTAAAATTACAAAATTAAAAAGTTTTTTTTTCTTCTTAAAATCTGTTTCAAGTCAAATAAATCTTTCTTTTTGATACGTAAGGAGTATTTTTTTTCTTAAAAAATAAATCTTAAACTCATTTTAGGTTATAAACATTGTCACAATAATTTGGTGCTCCAATCTAACAACACTTCTTATATCATTTTGATGTGTGACTAGTGTTACATCAAATTTAAAACAATAATATTATTCATCAAAATCATTACTATTCATGATATCATAGTGTAACAGATTCGAGCTAGAGAGAATAAATAATATGTTTTAGGTAAATAATACTCCATTGCTTAAAAAAAGAATAATCTTTTTTTTTTTTAAAAAAAAAGAATAAATTTTTTTTTCCTTTCAAATATATTTTGATCTCAGCTGTCCGTGTCACATGTTTAATATCATATAATTCAAAAATATTTTGCTATATTTAACATAACTTTAATTTAGATCTATAAAATTAACAAGTCTTTTTTATTTTCTTATATATCGTGTTAAATTAAACTAGGTCAATGGTATAATTGATTGAAGTAGAAGCCCTAATAAATAAAAGTGAGATCAATGCAATTATATAATTAACTTAAATTCATCACTTCTTTTTTACTACTTAAAATTCATCACATAAAACGGATGAATTTTTCTTCTCTTTTATTTCATGTTTACTCCAGTACTTAATAGTTTATAGTTATGTTTGCCTAGAAAAAGGAGAAAAGTTTTGGTCACTTTAATTTGTAGGGTATTATTTTCTACATTCATTATTTGTGCTAATGAATTAATAAGTTAATTAAATTGGTCCCCTCGAGTAAGTTCAATATTATCTTTTTTTTTTCTTTTTCATATGACGAGTGGCAAATTCATGCTTTAAAAACAATTCATCCTTTCTATTATTAGTCATATACCAACTTTAGAAAATAAAACAGTGACAATTTAAAGTATTTTTTCAAACTATAAAACGGATCTTAAGTTGGATGTATGCACATATATATCAAATAATTTCAACAAAGAAAAAATTTAGAAAAGATGTGTTAGTTGTGACTTGGTGACATTAAATATGATTGATTAATACATATACCATCTGTCTAGTTTCTAACATTTTTTTAATATCATTGACTTTTTGAAATTACAGATGGTCTCTAATAGCAGAACATTTATCAGGTAGAACAGACAATGAGATAAAAAACTATTGGAACTCTCATCTAAGTCGAAAAGTTGATAGCTTAAGGATACCAAGCGACGAGAAGTTGCCTAAAGCCGTAGTTGATTTGGCTAAGAAAGGTATCCTGAAGCCAATTAAAAAATCATCGCTTAGTCGATCGAAAAATAAAAAATCAAACTTATTAGAAGCTAAAGAAAATAATACTAGTGGGGCTTTGATTGGAATTGTTCCTATGCCTTCAACACCAAAGATAGAAAAAGAAGCATTGTGTTGTACAAATATGCCAGCTTGTGATAGTGCCATGGAATTAATGCAAGAAGATCTAGCAAAGATAGAGGTGCCAAATTCTTGGGCAGGACCTATAGAGGCCAAGGGAAGCCTTAGTTCAGGTACAAATTTCGATGTTTCGACTATTTTTTATCGTGAAATTTGATTTTAAAAAATATTTTTGATATTAAAGTAAAAATAACATTCAAAATTTATTACAGTTGTGTTTGGTTATGAATATAAATTAGAATTGTTTTTTTACTTTTTCTGAATTATTTCGACTAAACATTTTTTAAAAAGGAAAAATTAAAATTTTATTGCCAAATATGATTCTCTGAGTTTTAACTATGGAAAAAAGTGAAAAAGATGAAATACCCTCTAATAGTTTTTATTAATCAATTAAATACATTTTCAGTAGTGAATATAACGACATAATATTTATATATTGAAATATGTGATTGTTTTATCAAAAAATTTAAAAGTTAATTTTTATGTCTTTCTTTTCATTTGAAACGTCATTTTTTATATTTAGTACCTTTTAGATCCAATATCTATCTATGGGTAGACCTTGCGAAGTACTTTTTGTTATTTTCGATTATTAGGCACAAATAATTGAATCTAATACCTCTTGTATGTACAAAATTTTAAACTGTAGCAATAAATAAATATATATTTTTTAATTTTTAATTTTTTTGTGTGAGCAGATAGTGGTATGGAATGGCCAAGACTCGAGGAGATTATCCCAGACGTGGTGATTGATGATGAAGATATGAACACAAATTTCATTTTGAATTGTTTAGAAGAAGAAGTAACGAGCAATACTGCGGGGAATAGTTATTCATGTATCGAGGAAGGTAATAAAAAAATATCAAGCGACGATGAAAAAACCAAATTATTAGTGCATTGGCAAGATGATGATGAGTTAGATTGGCCAACGCTACCATGGGAATTAGAAACAGATATAATTCCTAGTTGGCCACAATGGGACGATACTGACACTAATTTACTTCAAAATTGCACCAATAATAATAATTATGAAGAAGCAACAACAATGGAAATTAATAACCAAAATCATAGTGCCATTGTCTCTTGGCTTTTATAATAATATGACATTATATATTACTCAACTCTTTTTGTTTCGTTTACTATATTATATTTGGAGTGTGGGAATTAGAATGCTCGTTATGTCCATATCTTAATGTTTCTTAGAAGATCGTCAAGGTCGATCAAATATTTATGAATGTGTAGTAATAAATGTTATTATTACTTTTTTTGATGTAATTGAAATGTCTTAATTTGATTAGAAAGTAAACTTAAAATATAGCGAATTTTTTTGAATATTTAATTTATTGTTTAGAATATCAAATTAATGTAATCTAATTTAATTTTTAAAATTAATTAAATTAACTTTCGAAAATGAAACATGAAAATTAAAAATGAAAAGAAAAAGTACTAAATCGAGAAAAACATTGACAAATTAGTTAAACAAAGCAGAATAAATAAATATGCTCATATACTTGATCTTATTTAGTATTTATGACCTTCTAATTACATATAAATAGATATTTAAATTTGTATAAAGTTAAACAATTAAATATATGCATACTGTAAAATATTTATTGTTATGCACAACATGTATATTTAATTTTTCAATTCCTTACAAAAGAAAACATTGAAGAAAAAGATCTATCATTAAAAACAGACACTTTATTAAATTGAACCAAATAAAGTACTACTATCTAGAAAAATAATAATTAGGCTTTTATAATACGTTGATAAATCAAACCAGATATAACACATGAATATGCTCATAAAAGTAGTCTCATTTAGTGTATATATATATACTAAAAATTTATATAAAATTATACAAATAAATATATATGTTTTATATAACATTATAGAGCATCACATAGAAGGTAAATTATCAAATAAAATATATGTATCTACTTATTCAATTCTTAATAAATCTAAGTAACCATTTATACACCTAAATAATTGAAATTTTATAAGTTTTCAAATTAAATGATAAGTTATATATTCTGCCACCAAATATAATTATAATTTGTCATTTTGTCACTTGTCCTTGATTAATGCATTACAATATTAAAATTCTTACTGCACCTCGTGCAGTACCTTGAATGCTGGAACTTGTCTATCAATATCGGTCAAAATCATATTTTTACTCCCAAGCATACTGAAAATATATTAATTCACGATAAAGATCGAACGAACTAAAAGAAATATCCGATAAATTGATACATTTCTCTTTCACTCTCAATTTTTTTTTATAATTGAAGCGTAAAATAGAAAAGGACTAATTCACCTCTATTTATTTTATTTTTTTATTTTTATAAAGTTGAATAATAGTTATTCAACACTATACTCTATTTTACTTTTCAAATATAGAGTTTTTTTAACTTTTTCTAGACAATCAAATTCAACTCAATTCTCTATTTTACTCTTTAAAAGAAAATCATATTCTCTTTCCTCGATATAATATTATTATTTTTGGTTTTTTTTATAATATAATTTTTTTATCATCCCATATAATTTCATGATAATAAAGTGTTTTTTTTCAAACCTTTATTAATTTATATAAATTAGATTATTCAAATTTTATATAAAAACATAAATTGGGGTCCGCAAATATTATATATATAATCACTACACTACCAACAAAAAAATAATTTTAGGCGGCATCAAATATTGACACTACAAAGATGCTAATTCTTTTACCACCACGGCAATTAGTTATGTACTCTTAGAACCAATGTCGCTAAGGCTTTACAGGGACATAGACAAGGTCAGAATTGCCGCTAAAATACATATTTAGCGGCAATTAATAATTAATGCCGATAATGGTCATTTTTTAAGTATTATATACTAATGGACAATTAAAATTAAATTATAATCATTAATGATACAATTACACAAACATTACAAAATTATTCAAGTTTTTTAAAAAATTATTATGTTGCTACCATAAATGCTTTGTTAATGTATTACGGAGTTCCAAATAATCATTTTTGTATTTAAATTATCATGTTATGTATTGTATTTTTAAATTAAAAACTTCATCTTATTATACAAATTTTGTGTATTCGTCATAGTGAAAAATAATAATAATTTAAAAACATATGCTTACATTGATGAAAATTAAAATGTGATTAAGTCAAAATGAAAATATATACTAAATAATATATTTTTAAAAAATATTATATTACATTAAAAATGAATTACAATGATTTTTCATAAGTTAACTAAATATTATATCATATTCACTTACTCTATAAATAAAATATATAGCGTAAAATAGAGAGTGCTTGAGAGCTCATTCTCTATTTTACTCTCTAAATATAGAGATTAGAAAGTAAATAGAGGTGGATTAATTGAAGATGAAATTTTCATTTAGCTTCCGATATTTTCTTTGTTTGAAAATAATAAGAAAAAGTATATAAAAAATATCAATGTTTTAAATAGAGAAAATGGTCAAATGATCCCCCAAACTATTAGTTAATTCTCAACTACACACTTGTACTTTAGGAGGTTCCTATTATACTCTTGAACTATTTTATAGTAAAATTATTTGCTCCCTAAGTTGACAAATTAGAGTGTAATTCACTTTCTCAAAGAGAGTGAGAGGCAAACTTTCTTACTTTTCTTTTTTTTTCATATTAATTTTCTGATCTTTTAATATTATTTATGCTATAATTTACTTTTTGTTATAAATACAATTGAATTTAGTGATTGTTCCTTAGCTTATCATAAACTTATCCTTATCATCGGATATGTATTCCCAAGGTGATGAACTTTTTGGGATGAAAGTATTTACTAATGTGTACATTAAAACATAGTGACCTTTGGTTTGATTTCTCTCCCTCATCTAAGATATCATTCACCATTGTAATATACACTTGAATAAGAAGAAAATTCCTCCACCTTCTTCTATCTCTCTCCTCTGTCTTCCTTCTCTTTATGATTGAGGGGTTCCTTATTGAGTTGATTGTATACAATGTTATCAGCATCACGACCTCTAGGCTATTGAGAGTGAGTTCTTGTTTTCTTTAGCTCTATTTTTGGTTGATCTCGTTATGAAGATCAAATTTATTATTGCCTAAAATTCAGGTATGTATTTTCTAAATATTTTTATGATTAGAATACAATAGTATTTATCAGTAACCAATTATCAGGAACCAAAGACATATACTACTATTGGTTAAATTGCATGTCTTACAGAACTTCTTGAATGGAAGAAGGTATAAAATTTTAATAACATAAGTTTGAATATTATTTGAAAGACTCAAGGGGAGTCATGTTGCAACTTTCGTCTATTATACTGTGGTGGTTAAGGGTAAGACGATGGAGTCAAGCCCATCGCACCAAAGGGTTAGATATCCGGTAAATCCGGATGAAAAAAATTTGACGATAAGACGATAGATTCAGTCTATCGCACAAAAAAGAGGATTAGACATCAATCTGAACGTTTTGATTGCACCCATGATGATAAGGATTGGTTCAAGTCCCTTAGAATTTTGGCCTAAACACGCTCTGTATGGATAAGACATTTTGAGTTTGAGTTAATGCACCCAAGTGATGAAATAATTGCACTTTCGGACTTTTTCCATGACTAAGGTTTGTATGAAAAACCTGAAAATGCGTTCAAATTGAAACTGCTCATTCCTTGAAAAGAATGGGTAGAGGGTAGCAAACATTGATAACTTTGAAATCCAATGTTGACTTTTGGACTCCATTTCTATTGTATGAATGTTGATAGCATAAGTACTTAGTCTGAAAGATGACAAAATGATAACATATATGCAAAAAAGGGTGTTGAAATGATTGCAATAAATAGTCACGTTGTGGTAATTATAAAAAAGGAAAGAAACACTCTGAGTTCTTTCAAATAGTCCTTCAACAAGGTGAAGACAATTTTTAGGTATCAAAATGGTAAAGGTCATTGGGCGTTGCGATCTTATCCACCCAATATTTGATAAATTTTTAACAAAAATCCCCATCAAAATAAAAGAACATAAAGTGGTTTTGATTGCACTTTATTTTTCAAGTGATGTGAGGTTGTCATGGAAATATAATGAATTTTAAAGTTCATGACAATGTGCCTTAATGTTAATTTATGAAGTACATACAAATGATTAGTCCTTCCTTGAAAGAGAATGTTGACTTGTGATGAGTATCGTGAATACTCGACCATTTGGATAACAGAAATGGGTCAAAGATGTGATTGGATGATGAGCCACAAACTCACCCTATCGAAGGTTGAGAAAAAAAAAAAAAAAGATACATGGCCACATCTCATCTCTACGGGGAGGTTTGATGAGACTAAATAAAATTTATTTGGGACATTGAATGGTCAATGGTCGTGTACATTTATTACCTCATGAATATTATGGTAGTTGTATGGAACTTACCGAAAGAGCAAAAAGGAAAGAAATTAATTCTTGCCTATAGAGGTTGTGGCATGATCCAAAATGACACTGTGTGCGATACAAATTTGTGATGGTTGTGTACCTATGGTACAACAAAAAAAAGCAAGAAACATGTCTGCTCCGTAATAATTTTAACCATAACAATAATGATATAATTTCTCCTTGAGGAGATGTTCACCATAAGGATGGTGTCATAAATATGTTATAGTACACAAATTAATGAAGCTCTAACGAGGTTTGCTATTATCAGAGAATAATATTGAGGTTGTAGAATTCTCAAAAGAAACTTTATTAAGTTTAGGGATAATTTAAAAAGAAATATTGAGGCTATAAATGATGAAAAAGATTTAAGTCTCCCCCCCCCCCTTAAATCTACAACAGAAGTGGGTGATAAATATTTATGTAAAAGATTACCCAATTTCACCATCTGGTTGGTTGCAAAACACACGTGGCATGCTGATGGAATCAAATGCAAAAGTACAATATGAAGTGTACTTAATAAAGATTGGTTGGTTGACCGGTTGCCATTATGGTTTAATGTGATGCAAATTTAAGTAAAGAAGTCATTTAGAGTAACGATTAAGAAATAAAGATTTCTTCAAGAATTCTTTGTGTTGTTTGTCTCCTCATAAATCATTGTACCAGCTAAGGTTGGGATTGTAATTCCTGAAGTTTTTGGAACATATAAAAAGGGGATACGGGCTCATTCAACCTGCCATTGATCCATTTGCAAACTAATTGACAGATGCATCTATGCGATTGTCACATGGCTTTAGTGTCAACTTCAAAAATTGTGTTTGAAGGTTGTTTGCTCGGAAATTGTTAAAAATTAAGAGCATAGTTCCAAATTATGAAAGTATTTGATTTATGCTGGTTGATTTAGCAGGAAATTGTATGCCTTCAATTATAGCTAAATCATGGTTATGAGACCAAACTTCCAAATACGATTTGGTATGAGATAATTTATTTAGCATGTTAGCAAAACATGTATGCATCAAACCAACAAGGTTTCCCCATTTAAAATTGGTTTAAGGGTCAGGAAACATATAATTTTCATTCTAAAAATGTTTAATGTGCGGGTTATTATGATTTTAATTGCTCCACACCACGACACAAAGATGATAACTTTCAAATAGGGTGGAAAATGAATGTTAGAGTTTCTAACATGTAGGGGCGAGAGATGATTGACAGCTGAAAAATTACGTGTGAGGTTAATCATGAATTACTAAATCCTCGTTAAAATAAATATGTGAACTAAAGTTCAAGGGATAATTCAGTTGCATTAATGTTGCAAATCAGTTTGTCAGTGAACGCACTGACCCTATGCTATTATTCAAGCTTGCAAATGTTCCAAGTGAAGTGCCTTGAGGACAGAGTCTATGATACGCCGGAAGCGTAAATAGGACAATCGATCCAAATATAAAATTCCTTGAAGAAGGAAGGAGCAAATGATCAATATTGTCATGATTAATGAGGCATAGGCTTCTTAAAGAGCACATGACATAACACTTAATAAAACTTTGACAAAGTTCAGGTCCGAAATAATGAAATGAAGAAGAGATTTCGAGAAGTTATGTCGTGTTGAAATCGATAGAAATAACCGCCGACGGTTATCTTTGATATGAGGTGCGTAGCGCGCTCAGGGATGATATAAATTGTTGACGAGGATCTTGAATTCAAATATGTCATTAGTGGGGACAGATAAATGGTTGGCCCAAGTAAAATGCACAATTCAAGTATATTTTTGTTTCACTAGAAAAAGTGACATTTTGGACTGGTAGTACTAAATCAAGGTATAAATGTCAGTGGGGTACAAATTAATTATTAGAGATAGTATAACCGTAAGATATACAAATACGGTGTGTGCCTTGGGCATAAAGGTTATCGCAAAAAAATCCTAACATTTGGAGATGTTTTCTCCTTTGGTGGATGCAAGAGATTTGTTTTGATATGACAAACGTATGAAAAACTTGAATGCCATGTCGGAATTTAATTGGAATGATAGCTAGACAATGAAGGTTAATGAAATCCTGAAAAATCGAGGTGCATGAAGCATATAAGAGTTTTAAACAAAACTTTTTCAATAAAAGCTTCAAGAAATCCTTATATGGATTACAAATGTCAAGGAGAAAAATGGTACAAAAGAATGACCCTAATTATCCTTGTTTTTTATTGAAAAGGTTCTTGGAAGACAAAATTTTGTCTTGACCTACAGATTGACTAATTTGACAAATGAAATATTTGTCTAACAGTGCACATAACTGAAAAGTTTTGATGCAATTTTATATGATAAATGCATTCATTGAGTACCCATTGATTATGAGATCACTTGACATAACGGATGATTCAGTTGATCTCAAAAGAAGATAAGAGCGTTTTCTTGGTAATGAAAACTCTATCTTGGTTGCAAATCGGGCACTAGTGCCATCTACTAACAATATTTGACAAGCTATTTGTTTTGCAGTTAAATTTATAGCAAGATGCAGTTCTCCCCGAAAAGGTAATTGAAATGGTGTTGAGCACATGAGGGAAATACCCATAGAAGGCCAGAATTATGAGTGTATTTATTTACGAGCGAAATCCAGACAAAATTGATTGGTTACGCAGATGCAAATATTATCTGATCCGCATTTTAAAGGCTCCTATCTCAAGCAGTTATGTGTTTGCATGTGAAGGCCAATAATCTACAGACGATCAATGAAGACAAATGTTGCTATGCAGAAATAACAGTTCCTCAAATGAAAGCAGAGTCGAAAGGAGTTTGGTGAGATAATTAATGACAACCATATTAAAAAAATATTGTGGTTTTTCTTTGAAAAAAAGAATATACCAACCCACCAATGTACGAAGATTGGAGGGAAATTCACACAAGAAATTACGTGATGTTTTATCAGGGGAGTATAATAGAAGTTGCACTCTTTTTCCTTGACCGAGGTTTTTCCACTGGGTTTTTCCTGGCAAGGTTTTTAAGAGGCAAAAAGAGGCGTATCAAGATATGGTATTCTTTTTCCTTCACTAGGGAATTTTTTCCCACAGGGTTTTCTTAGTAAGGTTTTAATTTACGCGGCACATTATCTATGGACATCCAAAGGGAGTGTTATAAATACATGAATTGAGTGGATTGTCAATCCTTTAAAAAACTTATCCTTACATGGCTATGTATTCCCAGGGGATATAATCTTTGGGATAGAAATGTATCTTACTAACTGTGACATTAAACATGGTGACCTTTGGTGATTTCTCTACCTATAAATAGAGATATCTCACCATTGTAATATACACTTGAATAAGAAGAAAATTCCCTTCTTCTATATACTTCTCTTGTCTTCTTCTCTTTATGATTATATTCTTATGAGCTTGATTTTATAACACTTTTACTCTATTCATCTTTTTTTATTTTATTTTCTTTCTCTACTTCTTCAACACTTCACCAGATTTAGATTGCCTGAAAAAAAAGTGTGAAAATATCACACTAATAGTAACTATAACTAGTGACGCTATCTCGTTATTTTTCTTAAAAAATTAACTTTTTGCAACAAAAAAAAAAAAAAATAGAATAACACAAGATTAAATTATAAATCTACACTTCCCCATAGCTAAGTGTTCATAAGTTCAAGCACAAGAACTTATGAAGAAACCCAGTTAAGCAAATAAAACTAACAAAGCATCAAGGTCAAAATTAGTATCTTTTACAATTAAATTTTTACTACTTCAACTACAACAAGGCACAAATTGAAGAAACTCATATTCAAATTAGATCCAAAAGTTAATTACTATACAAGTATATTAACACAGAGTCTTTAACATGAACAACCCAAATGAAATTTCTCTTTTTAGATGATTGTAAGTCAAGTCAATATGCTCGAGCTTTGAAAGTTCGAACAATCTCGAATTTCACCAATTAAATTCAAATTTTGTTCAAATTTTTTTGTTAATCTTTCCAAAATTGGACAATATTTTCACCATAGAAAATCCATTAAATACCAAATCTAGATATTCAAGATTGGCTATGAATCTGTTTTTATCGGAAAAATAAAGTTTAATGATATAAAGATCTACAGCCTCAATTAAAATTTTTTTTTTTATTGGAGAAAGATATCTCTGATAAAGTTTTTCTTCAAAAAATCAAGCTATGAAAGTTTTTGAAGCGATGAATATCGATGATATGAAAATCCACAAATTAATTTGAAAAGCTTCAAATATTGCTGTTGAAAATTAACTTATATAAAGAAAAAAGTGGAAGCTTAGATTAAGAATAAATTTTTTATTTACAATTGAAACTTGAAATTTTACTCCAATGGCTAGAAAAGAAAATTTTAGTAGAAGAAAAGGAAAGAGAAAGAAAAAAGAGAAGAAGAAACGGCTGAGAAAGAACAGAAAAAACATAGAAGGGAAATAGAATAAATAAATAGAATAATAATTTTTTTATATGAAAAAAGTACCTTATAATTACGTGGCACCGCACGTGCAATACACCACTCGCCATAAATTTGGGTATGGTCCTTTAGGGGCAATGTATTCCATTTTTGAAATATCTAGATGGATAATAGGACTTCCGCGAAATATAAGTATGTAGTTGAGAACTGACTACTAGACTAGGAGTTCTTTGACTATTTTATCTTTTCAATATATAAATTAGAATTAATTGAGATTCACTTTTGCTTTAAATTGTAAATGCTAAAAGTATTCAAACATGAATAGGGATGCAATACGAAGAAAATATGCAAGAAAAAATGATGTGATTTTAAGGATCACTCGCGTTTGGATAAGTATTTTTTTAACTTTTCAAAGTGAATTTAAATTGGTTATATTCGATCTATCAATAGATGTGATGTTTTTTAAATGTCATACATTATCCGTTTACTTAATATCCTTGTACGAGTTCACAATGACTACACGAGATGAACTTTGGTTTGGTGAATTGAAGTTGGCCTTAGGTGTAATAGGATTCCCAGTTACTGTACGCGATCGTATACTGAGGTGCTCCTCACCGGTTGTTGGAACGACGCGAGCCAGTCCGAGTCTCGATTCAGAAAGATAAAGGACCCAAAAGTCTAAATAGGGGGTGAAAAAATCCCATCTCATTGAGGGCGAAAAACGAATTGACATTTCGATGTGATGCATCCATAAGTCATACAATCAAACTTTTAACCATCTTTAATTCTCATTGTTTTGTTCATTTCATTCATGAACATTGCCCACGTAGTTGTATTAGTGCATATAAAGTTGGTCTTACTCCTTAAAACGACTTACACTTCATGACATGACTTACTTAGTAATTATTATAAATGTACAATATATAGATACATCATTTGTTAAATCAAATTTAAAAATCATTAAAAATCAAAGGGAAAAAAGGGCTCAAATAGCCATTGGAACTTTAAAACAAAAAAAGGCTCATTTATGCAATCAGTTAAAACGTTTGTTTAGGCTCATTATTCATTATCGTAAAGAAAAGGACTCATTCAGCCAATTTTTTTTAACAGGTAGTTTGCAAAAATCATTTTGTCACGACCCAATTAAATTTGGCCACACATCAAATTTTAAATAAAAAGAATCATAATTCTGAAAAAAAAATTGAATTAATCTTTTTTTTATTTTTTTATTAAATAAATTGATGACGTGATCGAATTATAATTGGTCACATCATCAATTTTTTAAATAAAAAAATCAAAATTCTGAATAAAGTTCAACTTTGGGTTTGCACAAGTAGACACTTAAACTTGTATAAAGTTGAACAAATAGATACACATGTCGGACATGTCATTTTTTGTCCTTACGGTGACATCCATACATGTATTGTGCCCAAGTAGGACTCATGTATTTAGTTAATTTAAAAGGGAGAGTTAAAGTTGAATGTTGTGCCTGATGAAAGGTTGGAGTCAAGTTGAAATTTGAAGCAAAATTCAGGTCCAATATATGTATTATGCCTTTATTTTAGGGTCATTTTTTTAAACTCGAATAAAGTAAAATAGTGATGTCAATTAAATTTTTTGAATTTGTCTTATCTAACGCAATTTGAGAGATAAGATATTTATATTTAATTTAAAATAAATTACAAAATACATAGATCAAATTTAAATTTCAAAGTATATTACGAAGGATAATTTAGTAAAACAATTGCTACTGTAAGGATGTTAAGACGACGAGCTAGAATGGACAAGCTATCGAATTTTGAGAAAAAGCTTATTTATGAAATCCGTTAAAAATTTGATTCATATGTCATTTATGTTTGAGAAGGTTTGTCCATGTAATTATTTGTTAATTGAGAATAATTTTGATTTTGTAAAATTATTTGTACAAATGATCAATCATGATTCGTTTACGTCATTAATTAAATCATTTCATAAATTAAAAAAACTCAAATATGATATCGAACTTTGAAGAAAAACTCATTATGTCATATGTTAAAAGTTTGACTCATTTATACCATTTCAAATAATAAATAATGGCATGCATAATTTTTTTTAAAATGAAAATGACATAGATGAACCACACTTTTAACATATGATATGAATTAACTTTTGTAAAAGTCACACAAATCCCATAGTGTTAAAAGCTAATTACATTTCACCCTTAGTTTTTTTTCAAATTACAAAAATCCCTTAAAATTTAAAGTTTTCGAATACATTACTCAATATCTCAAAACATCGCGTTTCGATACATTATCTTTATTAATACACGACATATTTATCTCGATATATCACTCAACTTCTCAATATATCGCATATCTATACATTACATTTATTAATAAAAAACACATATCCTAATAAATTGCGTAAGAGTGCGATTTGGGTGCGCACATACCAAATGCAAAGTTATAGGGCATATTTTGTAACATGTAAAACATATGTGCCAGTATTATTTGCTCTTAATGAGAGTCCCTTCCTGCAAATCCCCTTGCGAAAATGAAGCCCAGAATCCCTGCTTCAATTTCTGCTCTAATGGCAGGTAAAACTCTTCCTCTAAAACCCTAAATTTTTATCAAATGGCTCCTTCCAATTCAATTGTCCCTTCTCCTCCACCGCAGGTGAATGTGCCGGAATTTGTAAAGTCATTTCTGGCCTCTTACCGGAATCTCAAACATTAAACGGCTTCGGTCGAAGCCGCAGCAGGTAAATACACTTTAAACCTTGTGATTTAACACCAGTTCTATTTGTACAGATGAATTTGAAGCAGCTAGGAAAATTTTCCTGCATCAGTTTGCCAATAGGTGGAGGATTAATACAGTATCTATATCCGTTTTACAAATTTATCCTGGTTGTTTGTGCTAATATAGGTATCTAAATGTGAAATCATCAGAACTGTTCATTTTTTTAAAAAAATGTAATTCGTTTTCATTATGGATTGTAGTTCATCTATTCGTTGTGTTTACTAAGAGGACGAGTTTGTTGTCAATAGAAAAACTTAAGAGCATGTTTGGATGGGCTTATGGCTTACGACTTATAACTAATAGTCATTAAGTTAGGGCAATAGAAATTTTAAAGCTCAAGTAAAGAAAAAAAAATAGATGAGATGAGATGATTTCTCCTATAGAGAAGGTACAAAAATCAACGTCAAGTTTGCAGTATATCTGAATGGATTTAGCGAAAATCTTGTAGGAGTAATTGGTAAACAGTTGTGTAGTTTTGCCTCAACATAGATGCTGTTACTACCTTACTGAAAGCACGCCAAGGCAAAGGTACCTAGGAATATGTATAGAGCAGGAAGTAGTGATGTACTTCCAAAATGCAAAATTGGATTACACCAAGAAACCAAATTATAGATTAACCAAAATATAATGGATGGACCAAAGAAGCAGATTCAATTGTCTTCCTGATACCATTCCCTAATTTAATACATAAGAGATTATTGAACGTGCTCATGAGTTAATTGAAGAATGAAGCTTCATTTTTGTATAGGTGGGCAATTGGGTTGTATTAGGCCGGTTCTGGTTCTAACCACTCTTTTTGCCCTACTATGCTGAGGAAATCTTGTGGACCCTTTGAGGGGTATATTGATGCCTAATCAAGATTTAGGTGAATAATACATAACTTACAGCTTAGGAGTTATTCTCCAGAACCCTGCCGAAAATCTGTCAATCTTTCTGCTATGCATCATCAAAGGACCACTCAACAGTCAACCCTTACCACATTCAATAAAGGGTGGTGTGGATTTCCTCTTATCTATTTCTATCTCTGTATATGGTTGTAACATTCCGAAAAAATGTACATGACTAGTGAAGAACCTATTAGGTTTTAAGAATACGTATTGGAGTACATAGACATCCCAATGCCCAATATTGAGTAATATTGGTATATTAGAGAATATTGGCTTAAGGGTGTTAGCCAATTTTCTATGTATTAAGATATAATTTGATGTTCAAATGCCTTAATCCAAGCTTGTTTAGGAATTGTACCTGCAATGAAGACCCTAAGCTAAAGATTTGATTTCATGTCGTACACACATTAGGTACGAGGCATCCAATTGTCAAGCCTAAGTATCATAGCACATGATCATTTAAAATGATCATGTAGATTAAGCAGTGCCCAAGGACATAGTGAGGATCCTTGGGACAAGAAGACAACAAAAAATGAGCAGCAACACATGTGCAACCCATGTGCAAGAATTCGGGTGGTATTTATACGCTTGGGACACATAGTAGGGTTCAGGTTGAAGGCAACAAAAAAACCAGGACAATAACAAAAACCAAGGGAAAGCGCAGAAAGAAAGAAACTAAAAGACCTGAATGTTTGTTCAATAGCGTAGCAAAGACCTCTAGGCATATAGCTTCTGAAAAAGAATAAACTGCCTTCCTAAAGGCTCATTAGCTTTAAATAAATTATACTTAGATGAACAGTGAAAACTAGAATCTGGAGGTTTTAGGGTAGGATAATTATAATCTGGTAAGATGGGCAGGGACATGAGAAATGCCACTATGGGTATCAAAGTTGGGAAGCAAAGAAATTAGAAAAAAAAAACTTGGTATTTTTTCTGTACCTCTCTTGCCTGCTAGCTCAACCTGTGAATTTTCCTGATTATTGATTTTGTAGACTTTATTCTGTCTATTCAAATCAAACGTAGTGCTTTATTATTGATTATTGTGCTATTCTTACACCTTAAAGTTAACCAGCTTCCAGTTCCAAAGATTTCAGAGCTCAAAGGGTTTACTATTCAAAGTCCATAATGATGATAACGACTTCTCAGACCTGGGTCCTCCAGTAGAAAGAGCTTTTGGGCAGCTGAAATTAGTGACGGAGAAGCGCGATCCTTTTCCGGTATGTTTTTCTGATTTTATTTATAGCATAGGACTTCTAATGGTTGGGTACATGTACTAATTGGCTTGAATATGTTACCATTACCTTTTGAGTCACAGAAATTTGATAATGGTCGAGAAGTATCATCTCGCAAGTCTCGCAGCAAAAGCATGCAACGCGTAAAGGGAAAAGTCTTAATTCTTGATGAACCTCATCAAAGTAGGTGTGGTAATGGTGATGATGCTTCTGGGTCGACTTATACAACTTCAGATGCTGCTTGTATGGACGTCCGGAGGTCAATCTCAGTTGGGAACGTACCTTCTACCATCAGCCTTTCTCAGCTTGTAGAAGCAGTTTCAGTCTTCGGAAAGTTCTGTGCTGCTTCAGTCAGGCATCTTCCCGATGGGCTTAACTGTTGGGACATCCAATTCAAGGTATGCTATTGATTTCTTGAACTTCTGCCTTCAGCCCCCTCAATCAGGAAAAGTTTGTTTATTAACTGTTGTTAACTATTGGCAAGAGCTTAGAATCCCGCAATAGAGCAGTTAGAGCTGGTGCGCTAAATCTTGGGAGTTATCGTCTTCCAATTCAACCCCCACGGGCTTCTATGGTTGTTACTATCAGGATTGAGGACATTTCCGACGATGCTTCCCTCAGTGAGATGCACTCGATCTGTAAATCTGTTGGCACGACAGAAGGGTTGGCATGGGTAAGCAAGGATAGTGTAGAAGCCTTATTCACAGTTGAGAATGACAAAGAATCTGAGTCGATCCTCAAAAAGTAAGTGGTGGTTTGTCCTGGAACAAAAGGTCTTATTGTTACTGTTTTCACTCTTGTAGGCTAGGGGGGCTGGTTCTTGTCCATTATTTTGCCATCTCAAAAGTATAAAACTGTTCTCACTTCATTTTGGAAGAAGTTGGAGGAGGGGAATCAATCCAAATACGACTTTGCTTTATTACAGCAGCATCATTAATCATATTGCTTATTGTTCCATGTAGTTCTTCACTTACCATTTGCATCCGTACTCCATTTTCTTTGCATGTACCTTATTGTTTGCATATGATAAACCATTAGAGACTGATCTTAATAGAGAAAAAAACGAGAAGACTGATATTGGCATCTGCTCCGTTCATTTCTGCCTTCCTCTTTTCCTTAGCAGAACATACTGTACTTTCATTATTGGTGGACACTGGTTGAAAACGTATGATATTTCATCTTTATTTGGTCACAGATTTTAATTATACCACCTGAAATCAAATTGTTGCACATCTTGTTCCCAATTTAACCTTGCCTTTACTAGAAAGAATATACTGGTGTAACTTTGTTATGTATTTTTATCTTCTTAGGTTGAATGGTGCTATTGTTGGTGGTCATTGCCTATCAGCTTCTTTAGTACCTAGCAACTCATCATCTGCTTCCTTGTCTGAAAATAAGGATGATAGATGCAAGATGGCTTTACAAATTAACAACTACTTGACAGAACTCAAAATGCAACTTGAGGAAAAGGAAATGGATTGGCCTGAATTGTCGGTGCTGAAATCGTGTATGGAGGATCTTCAGATGCTGCATGAGGAGATAATGCACCTTGAAGATCTGCCTTCCATCATCGATTCATCTGACAATTGATTCTTGATTTTCAAAACTTCTCTATTCAAGTATTTTCACTTGCTAGCAACAGGATTACTCTCTTTCGTTCTCCCTTCCTTCATGTGCCTCCTCCTTGGCGTTGCTTTTACAATTAGCTGCTGAAACGAACCTCTTTGCAGCTTGTGAAGGATTGTCTGCCCTAAGTTTAGTACCATTATATATGCATAGTGGTGCTGATAAAATAAAAATATTCAAGGTTTTTTTTTTGCAAATTATCCCCTATATGAAATGTTTAGTTAAATGTTCCCTTATGGCCCGACTTTAATTCCTTTAATTTTTACAATTTCGTTTTCATATTTGTTGGACTGATTACCCTTTAAAGGAAGATATTGGTTGATGATCTGTTTGTGGTGGTTGTTAATTGATACAATATCGAAATGCAGAAATTGAAACCGCAAATTCTAAAAAACAAGAATAAAGATAGATCGACACAACAAAAGAAGTAAATATACAACAATGACTATATCACAGTTACAACCTTCAATGGAAATTACGTGTGAGAACCAAATAAAGGAAATTCTGTTATTTGTATTATTCAACCTTTTCCTGAGCTTAAGATTGAACTGGAAATAAAGTCTCTCTACTTGATGATCAACGACAAACAATAAATCAACCACTCTGATGCCTTACCATCCTAATTCATATCACACTATGAATGTATATTTATTTGGCCAATTGCTCATAGATTTCCTTTACTTGTGCTTTTGTACATGTTTTTATAATTGTAAAACAAGTTTTTTTGAGAGTGGATAGGCATGGGGCAGGAAAGTGAAACAAGACAAGGAAACAATGGCAGAATCGGGTAATAGTGTAAACAGAGGGTGGTCACAGAAGAGGACTGTTTTCTGAAGTCGTTACCTTTGAGCATGAAGGGCTCAAGCGATCCTCGAAAGTATTGCAGTAACTGACAATGACATGTACTGTGTTTAATCTACAGATTCATCTTCTTTTGGTCCCACATTCAAAATTCTACAGGGATCTTCCCCATTTTCGGGTCCTGATACACTCATTGACGAGCATTCTTCAATCTTATATTCTCTCTCGTCAACTAAAGACTTCATGTAGGAACAAGGCCGGTCCTCAGTCTCCATATGATTAGGCTCCTGCCCTGGAGTAAAATGCAATTCAAATGATGATGGTCCAGGAGGTTGAGTCCTCATTTGCACAGACCGCAAAAGTGCAGCTCTCCTTAAGTCAGCAGAGTGGCATATGTCACTGGGTGATGATGGAAATCGACCCTCAGAATCAGAGCCTCGTTGACGAGGCTGGGAGGATGTGGCAGGAGGGAAGTTGCAGGAATGTGACGGATATGACGTGGAGGGAGGGCATGATGAGAACCCATTCATTGGTCTGTGATATCGGTAGGGTGAGACTGGACTAGTTGGTGCACTCTCACGTTGGGGTGAGCTGGTATTTGTCAAAGCCTCATAACACCGTGAATCATCTGAATCTTCTGACATTGGTGAATATTGAAAGGACAGCTCGTCCCTGAAAACAAACATAAAAAATCAAATAAAACTTTATAACAAAGAAGCAAGGAGATAGGAAAACAGGATCTTCATCTGATACTACATTTCTTACAAGCTTACAGATACATTGTCAAGTCACAAATAGTAAAGACATTCAAATCTAAGAAGAATTCATGGAGTCTATCTCTAAATCGAAGAAAAATTCAGAGAGCTAGAGCAAAATTAAATGTTTATGTACTCCACAAAAGTAAGCAAAATCCAAATGCATGCATGATGATAGATTGGTCTATCTACAGATTCTATGCAGTAGTTTGTGTGGTTCTTTCCCATCATATGTGGTTCTAAAAGGGATTAAGAACTTCTCTTTAGACACTAAACTAGACCAAAAAGACCAAGACTTCACCAATCATAACTTGGAAATGTATTTTTGCACGATTATTGCTGTTTCATTAAACAGTAGAATACAGTCCTCGATATTTGCATGGTGCATCAGTTTTCTCTAAACAAAATATGCAAGTCAGCGCCTTTCAAGATTTTGGAACTGCAAAGCGATACAGCGGCGACCCCTCTATTACGCTTAAAAGTCAAATGACTATACGGCCTGTACTTCCTTGCCAACCATTTTTTGCTCTAAACTCCAAGTGCCATGACAGGAGACACTGAGTCACTGCTTGTTTCATCTGTAAACTTTGATATGTTCCCAATGTCTCTGTATATAAAGCTCTGAACACTTCGCATTTTAACAGAATTGCACTGACAGACACTACAAGGTTTCACAGAATCAAAGTAGTGAATCTAACTATGATCATCACAGAATCAGCGCAGATTAGTCACTCTCTAAAGAAAGAGAGCTGCCAGATGACATCTACGAATTCTAGTCCTCTGTTATCCATCACTCCAAAAAGAGCTGTCACCCTTTGAACGCCCATTTCTACAAGTTTTGATGGTGTTTTGATTATTTATATACTGATTCATCTGTCAAAGATGCAGACATGAAACCCGACAAGAAAGAATCCCGCACCACAGTATATTCACTTGCAACTACACCCTTAATAATTGCCGTCCCACACTAGTGTGTTTCAATAGTTTACAGATCTTAAAGGTTCTTTTAACACTCTCCTGCCAACTCCCTCAGCATAACATTATGGCAGTGAAATTCAAGAGGTCAACGATGTGTGTGTGTCATGTGAATGAGCATCTTTCTACAAGGGAAATATGAGTAAAAAGGTTTTGAGGATGTAGCAAAAGATTGAGGTGGCTATTCTCCATCCAACCTTGTTTGTTTAATGCTTCCCACTTACAAGGTAACATACTAGAAAAAGGAACCATTGAATTCTAAGATATGATAATAATAATAATAATAACAAGAATAAGGTGCATAGCCGTTAGAGCTTACTTTGAGTGGCATAGGTTGAGGGACTTGTGACTAAGGTCACGGGTTCGAGCCTTACACTAAGCCTGGTTTCAGAGGTTGTGTTTGGTCCTAAGGATAGGCCAAGATGGAATTTTCCGTCATAAAAAAGAATATTAATAATAAGGCGGGTAAGTTTCAATTATATATTGGAAATGGACTGGACAGCTTCATAGATCATGTAAGTCATGGAAGTTATTGGATATTATTTTATTTTTAATGTAAATGTATTTTCATTCATGGCCAAAAACTGGCCATTACAAGCTAATCAGACATATTATTCGATATTAAAGTCCCCATATCCTTGCTAATCAGACATACTATAACTTACTTGTTGCAGCATACATTGCTTCTCTTAGTCATCTTTTATTTTATTTTAGAGGAGGGTCTAGACCAAAAGATGCCAGTAGCATGTTCGATTTTACCTTCTAGTAACTTTTAAATTTAACATATGATAGATTATAAGTCTAAAGGAAACCTAACCTAAACCAACATAAGCATACACTGCAGGGAAGCAATTGATATACATGGGGAAGAAGAAAAAGAAAATTCTCTGTCTACTTTAATTCTTGCTTGTCTCTCCAGTTAACACCAGTCCTCTCAAAAGGAGAAGTTCTAACACAATTTATTGCTGTTCTAAGAGAAAGACATTCACGACTAGGTTTTCTAAGCAGTATCTTAATTGTGTTATAACCCAACTGAGCAATAATTGGCATTATTCTGTTATTTCAGAAATTCAACAAAACTTTCAACATTTAAACATATCTCTGAGTTTCACACAGTACTGAGAGATTGAGCTAGCACAGGCTTCTTTGTGAGATCGATAACTAAAAGATCACTGAATTCTGGTAAATTATTTTCTTCTTTACAGTGGGCAAAATTAGTTTAAAAGATGATCTATGCAGGAGTAATTACTCAACAATGCATGATACCAAGCAGCCACTATGAGTGGTTTATAAAGAAGGCTACTTAAAACCTATGGAACTTCTGTCAACATAGGTTGTAAAAGATTACATAGTACATATGAGTAGCATATCCCGAACACCAATATTTAGGTAAAGGTATCAATAGATCTCTCTCTGAACAATTAAGTGTTCTCTCAAGATTCACTTTTTAGGAAGAAAATTTTAAGCTTGATCTTTTAATGGACTCACAGAGCTTCTTGGGGTCAAGGTTAATACAGTAATGAAGCTCACTGCCAAGGATGTAAGGACTGAAGGAGAGAGATTTCAACTAGAATCCCCATCGTCCACCAGCAAACCTCCTTAGATTTAAGTTAGAGTAAGACAAACCTAAAGCAGTCATACAGACAGAGAGAGAGAGAGTAAAGAACCAAGAAGTAAAGGCATTAACAGGAAAGCAATCTCTCATCTGCAATGGAAAATTCTTCCTTATCTCTCTCTTTACTATTTCTTTTGTTTGTATAAGAGAAGAAGACTTAAAAGCACAAAAGTGCATTAATGTAAAAAGTAAAAACAGTAAAATATCCACAAGGAACTAAATAATCTAAGCAGTAAATTCTATAAACTAATGCGAGGTACCTATCGGGGGACTTCTTCACCTTAAACACAATCACATGCTAATGAACTATCATGAACACGTGAGTCAATAAAGGATTTGCACGTAAAGCATAATATCTCAAGGTCAGAGTGTCATTCCAGACTTCCAACAGTAACTGAAGTTGGACCAAAAGCAACTCTCTCCATAATGAGAAACCGAACTTGCTCCCATCCTTAACTATGTACTAACATCTGTATAAATATCTGTCTTCCAATGTAGTCAAAACTCATCACCTGATATAGAGCATGCTTTCGGATCTTGATGGAGAATCCACTATATTATCTGGTAGGGTGTCTCCCACTGTCAATCCATTTAAACTTGATGCCATTATCTGCAAAATTCCGCAAGTTGCTTCAGAAAGCCAAAGAAATTAGCACATGAAGGCTGAAATCACAGCCAAAGAACACGCATTTCCGTTGATAGCAACAACAACAAACGCAATTTCAATAATTATATTTAACATAAGAATCTACAATAACATTTACACACTTTATTGACCTTATTAAGAAAGCACCATCTTTTAAAAAGTCTATCAGCCACATCTCAATCCTAAACTAGTTGTAATTAACTATATTTATCCCGCCTGCTCTGCTCAAATCCGTTTCATTCTAAAAACGCAATTCAATAATGTAAGAAATTTAAACCCTCGAAAGGTCTAAAAACTTGAAATTGTATATTAACAGAATCGGCTCGAATTCCAGATACACATTTCAACAACATAAAAAGAGTAGATTTTGAGAAGGGGCAAAACCTCACTAAGATAACGTTTGTGAGAGTGAAGATTATCGACATAAACCTCGTCTTCTGAGTCTCTATTTCTCTTACCAGTACCAGTTGGGGACGATGTTGCTGATGATGACGATGCCGCTGCTGCTGTTGCGATCGCCGGAGCAGACGACGGCGATGAACCCGTCTCCGAGCCCATATTATAAAAGAGAATAAAAAAATAAAATCCCTTTTCTCTCGAGTTCAATGTCAGAGTCAAAAAGTAGAAAATCGATTAAGCATTAAACCAAAAGTTAACGGCTTTAATTATCCAAAAAAGTATGAAATTATTTCTTTTTCACCATTGGTTGACATTATGCCAGGTCAGTCTCACTTGTTAGAGCCGGGTCCTGCTATTAAAATTAGGGGAAACGGCTCAAATATATTTTAAATTTACACAAAAAAGGCTTATTTATGTCATCAGTTAAAAGTTTGATTCATTTATGTTATTATCGTTAAAGAAAAGGTTCATTTAATTTTACAAAATTATTTTTAACACGTCAATTATAATTCAATCACGTCACGATTTTCAATTAAAAAATCAAAAAGAATTAATTTAATTTTTCTTTAGAATTTTGATTTTTTGATTAAAAAAATTGATGACATTGCAAATTATAATTGGCCACGTTACTAATTTATTTAATAAAAAATTCATTCAATTTTTTTTAGAATTATGATTTTTTTAATTTAAAAAAATGATGACGTAATCGAACTACAATTGGCCACGTGTCAAAATGATTCTGCAAGATCATTGTTAAAAAATTATGGCATGAATGAGTCTTTTCTTAAACGGTAATGACATAGATGAACCAAACTTTTAACGAATGACATAAATGAACCTTATTTGAAAGTTCGATGGCATATTTGAGTTTTTTCCCTAAAATTTATAAGGGCAAATGACAGAAATCACACACTTTTAAGGTAAAATTACCATTTGTCTCTTATAAGTTTATAATAACAGAAATTCCTCAAACTGATACAATAATGTAAGCGTTGATACATTAATTTGATGCGCAGATACATTAATCGTTAAACTAAAGATTACATTACATTTGAAGTGATACCACTAATCTGATGTTACATTTTTATACATGAACACTCATTTGTTGCGTGCGATAATAATCTGATGCGCGAGAGACATAATGTAAGTGTGAGATTACTTAAATTTGATTACGTGCTACATTGATCTGATACGTGGACCAAGGATGGATTGGGATTTATAAAACGAATAGGGTGGTGGGGGTAAGGTGGGGTTAGTTGGGTAATTGTAATAGAAACTTAAGGTGAATTTCTGTTCATCTTCAATTAATAACCCAAAGATTAGTAACGTAGAACTAGTAATATAGGGTTTATTTTTTATCGAGTGTTTGATTCGTTGCCCACTTCATCCTGTGTTTGAATCAAAACTCTGTAATTAAATATTATGAAATTTTCTATTTCATGTACTCCCTCTGTTTAAAAAAGAATGGTCTAGTTTGACTTGGAACGAAATTTTTAAAAAAAATAAATAAAACTTTTAATCTTGTGATTCTAAATTAAAGTTATGTCAAAATATACCAAAATACCCTTTAATCTTGTGGCTTAAACATGTTATGCAGAAAGTTAAATTTAAAGTGTTGCCAAAAAAGAAAGAGGTCATTCTTTTTGTAACAAACTAAAATAGAAATAGGATCATACTTTTTTTAAACAGAGTGATTAATTGGCTTAAGATAGATAACTGACGGATAATAATATTTTTTATAATCTTCTAACTAGCTAGGATAAGAACAATTTTGTTGTCATATTTGTTATTTTTTCACTTGAATCATTTGAGGATAAATAATTATTATCTTAATAAACAGATCATTTACAAAACATAAATTTTTCAATCTAAAAAGATCGACATCTACTTTTTAAAAATGAAAAGACAGTAAACAATACTCTCTCCGTTTAAAAAAGTATGACATAGTTTGACTTGAACCGGAGTTTAAGAAAAGAAAGAAGACTTTTTAATCTTGTGGTTTTAGATTTAAGTTATGTAAAATATACCAAAATATCCTTTAATCTTATGGTCTTAAACATGCCACGTGGAAAATTAAAGTTAAAGTGTTGCCAAAAAAGAAAATGAGTCATTCTTTTTTAAACATACTAAAAAGAAAATAGGGTCATTCTTTTTTTAAACAAAGAAAGTAATAAAATCAAATAAATATCAGGACTCGTTACCATGCGATGAAAAATTCATGATATGTAAATCATTAAGGAATTTATAAATTCCTCGGCTGTCGGATTAGGACACTGTCTATCTTTAAACTATTAGTTCTCGGAACTCTCAACTCCAATTTGATAGCCGTAAAATATATAAATCAATCTATAAAATAAGTTCACAAATAAATCCTCGTTTTCCCTTAACATTATTTGACTTTTTTTACTTTTCTCATTTCTTTTTTTCAATATTTAATTCAACACTCTCTGTGTTCTCTGGTGGAAAGAAACTCTGGGTTGACTTACCATAGCCCATCTGATGAGGCCTTAGATACTTTCGGATTGTCACACTTAGTGGGATCGAGTCAAAATTTAGTTTGAAAACGCTATACGTTTGTGTTTGTTTAATTATTATATATGTTGTTTTTTTGCCTTTTGTTAAAAAAAATTACGATATAAAATGTCAGTAACATCATCTAATATATATATATATATATATGAGTAACTGTGGCAAATCGATAGGTGATGACAAAAAAGTAATGGCCATGCCAGGAAATGAAATTCCATTGATAGTCTATTTTTGTTAAAAGAAATAAAAATGTGTATAGGGCCCGTTTGGATGGGCTTAATAAAAGAAGACTTTAAAAAAGTACTTTGAAAGTGCTGAAAACTATTTTTAAAATAAGCAGTTATGTTTTGGCTAAAAGTGCCGAAGTTGCTATGTCAAGAGTGAAAAGGGAAAGAATGAGAAAGAGAGGTTAGGGTTATGTTGTAATTTGGAGATTGTATATAAAAATTAAGGGGCAAACACATAAAAATGTGGGTCAACTTAAAAAACAGCTTATAAGCCTAAAAAAAGAAAAGACATCTACCCAGCTTTAACTTTGGCTAAATAATTTTTTTAAACTAAAATAAGTTATTTTCAGTATTGTCAAAACAGCTAAATAAAGTAAAAAAATCAGCTTTAAGTCAGTTTGACCAGCTTTAAGATTGGGCCAAACAGACTCTTAGTATTTTGCCCCTTTATATAGATTGGGATTGGGAGTTGATGGATCTAACACCCAAACGATAGTACAAAAACAGTCTATATGGTACAATAAATTGGATATTCTCCCTCACTGAAAACAAGTGGCCGCAACATCATATGAACATGACATCTATTTTGAATAAGGACATTGACATAAATTTTGTAGGGTATTATGCACTAAAAGAAATAAAAGTCCCCAGGAATGCCGTCTAGAATCGGCTCTCTAGGATATAATATGCACAAACAAATGAACAATGCGTTAGGTGGTTTAGTTTGTTAGATTTACATAGAAGAGGCTAATGAAAACTCTGGAACAATTCACATCATGTGATTATCAGAACACGAAACTGATGGTAACAAAACTGAACATAGACAAAATAAAATAGATATAGTAATATATGACGGGAGGAAATTGCTTTGATGATAAGGGATAAAAAAAAAGAAAGAAGAAGATATAGTAGTAAGTATATTGTAAAATCAAGTGCAAAAAACATAATTTTGTGATTTAGATGCAAAGTTGAAATTATTAATTAATATGTATGCTTCTAACATTGAACATCAATCGAAAGACAATTACATATAGCTATATGAATGCATAACAACTCATTGAACGAGATACGTTTATTTATATGTGCAATACAATAAAAGAAAAAAATAATAAATATTGATAGAAAAATATTTGTATGTTGTGTAAATAGCCCTTTTTGTAACAATACACATAAAAATAACTCAAGTTGATTACTAAATAGATTAGATTGTAATAAGAATTGGTTTATTCTTTTATAACACAGGGGAAGACGTCAGTCTCTATGAGGAAATCGAAAATTAAACTTTTGCAGTGAGAACACATATGGAACTTTCCACATCCACATATGACACTTTTTGAAACACAAAAACTATCTGCGTCTAGAGAAATTGAGATGCAATAGATATATTCAATTTTTTAATGAGAAGCGCAATGGACTGTGTTGACTGCACGTACAATGTCTTCTGATAACACAGAAATGTGAGATCTCTAGGACGATAATTGATCTCACTTTGCAATTGAGAAATATAGATGGACTGCGGAAAAACCTCCATGACCTATTATACAAGTCGAGCTATAGGGGTAGAAATGAGGGTATCTATCTGAGGTCTTGAAAGTTTGACGTACGTTTTTGTTTTAAAACATAAATATAAATTATTTATAGGTGTTCTTTAGAAAAAATTATTTTTGTTGATTGGCTCATGTCAATTGGTTTGGTCTTGTTTAGTTTATTTTTTTTTAAAAAATTAATTTCTTTTTGGCGTCAAACTCTTTTTAATTTTAACGTGCGTTATTGATTGCGTTAAAAGCCACATGATGAGTGACATTTTAGTACTGGTTACAGATCTTATTTTAAGACACAAGATTCAAAAATACTTTTTACTTCTTAATGATTCAATGTAAATTCATATGATTAACTTGAAAAGCTAGGAGAGAAGGAGGCTTTGGAAAGTGTAAGTATATTTCTGAAAGAAAAGTGTATTTGGTTCCAAATGATAATAAAAGTGATATTTGAACGCCAATTACAATACTGAGTGATTCATTTAGGGAACTAACTCCTATTATAATATACAAAAGTTAATGTATACTTTCTCATCCCAATTTATGGGTGGAAGTGTTGGAATTGACACAAAATTAAAAAAGAAATAAGGACTTTTAAAACGTGTGATCAATTAAAGGAATGATAGAATTTTGTTGGCTTGTTCCGCCTCCGTCTTGTGTGGCTGTAATGCTCTGTTGAAAATCTTTTCATTAAGGAAATAACATTTTATAGTTACTTAAGATAGAAATGTATCTCTCTTGTTGGAAACAAACTGACTAAAAAATAAAAGTAAGTCACATTAAATTGAAAACAGAGGAAGTAAAGAAATAATTTTTTCGAAACATCTACAAAAAATAGAGAATTATAAAAAAAGCTTTCTTCTAATTTTGACCCGATTCCTTTGAAGGTGGAAGGTTAATTTTGAATTTATCTGAGAGTAGTATCTTAGATTATTTTTCTTAGAGATCAATGATTGTAGACATCTTATTGTATTATGATTGCAGTCTTTTTTCTCTCCAATAATACAGTAGTCTTTCTTTAGTATTTTTTGGAGGATTGGCTGTATAATGGTTCTTGTTTTCTTCATGTCTTTGTTCATATGTAATGAAATGTGTTTATGTGGTTCAACGCTTCGATGATATTAAAAGGCAGAAGAAAGAACTAAACAAATTTCCTGAACCTATTTCTTGGATCAAAATTTTGTTTGTATGGATTTGTATTGAAGATAACTAGAAAAATTAAACGATTTTCTAATTAATATTATCCTACTTTTTATTTGTTTTAAACGATTTTCTTATCAATATTATCGTATTTTTTATTTGTATATTATAATGTATATTCTCATTTTTCTATTTTAGGTGCCACATGAAGAAAAATAAGAAGTCCATATGGATAACCATATAAAGATGGGTGTTAAGTAAGAAATTCATTGTTAAAATTAGGAATTGTTCACTCAATGCTTCCTAGTTGTTTGAATGGTTTATTGTTCTTTAAAAATTGCATATGCCAGAAAAATGTTTTCCTCTGTCACTACACAGAACAAATTACCTCATAATCTTTAATTTATTGTGTATACTTCGTGAAATGGTTCAATCATGTTTGTTGACAGGAGCAGCAAGGTCCAGTAGATAAGAATTAACATTTCAATTCTAAATCTATTTTTTAGGATTATAGTCGCTCATTTACCATTCTGTATAAATGAGTTGTTTTATTTGTACATATAGGATGGAGGGGAACATTTGATTCTTTTATCTATAGTTTTCGATTCTTATCTTTGGCGTGTGGTAGAGCAATCTGATAGCTCACAAGTCTCATAACCTTGAGGTCACAGAAATTGCAATTACTTTTCTATTCTCATTTTGTAGTTATATTCATGTTTTACAACATTTCGTTACACAATTTTCTCTTGGATACATCCCTCTCATTATGAATTGTGTTCATAGTTATGTATCGATAACAAAGGAATGTATCCAACGCAATAAAAGAGTAGAAAATCAATGAATCCAAAAATAGAGAAATGTATTTGACACAATAGAATTAGTAAAGATCAATGTATCCGGCAATAAAGGAATGTATTTGACACAACAACAGAGTAGAGACCAATTTACTCGACAATAGAAGAATATATTTTATGTAACTAAATCTTAAGTAATGTCTCATTTGTAATGTATCATACAATCGAAAAATGTATCTGAGAGCAATAAAAATTTTAAAATTATTGTAATAATGAAGACTTTCGAAATAGGATATAATTAATACTGTATGAACTTTTTTTATTTTATACAAATTTAAAAAAACATTTTACATTATATCTAACATGTTGAGCCCGCGCACAGCACGGGCTCTGCAAATTTAGTTATCTAAGAATATGAACAATTAATGCACTAGGTAAAAGAAATAGGACTGTATTAAGCTTAAGTTTGAATTTAGTGGACTGTTTTCAATTTAATTTCATTTATTATTTATTATATGCATAAATAGTTTAATTAACTTTTAGGAGTTATATCACGTCTTGAAAAAAATATTATTATTAATAATAGAAGGATTGAATACACTTTTAGAATTTAATAATTATTACAACTTATAACAATCGATCAATCGAACCTGATTCTTCTTCTTATCTTTTTCATTTTTCCCTCAAATTTGAAAAGGCCATAAAGAGTCTAGTTTTTTACCTATTAAAGATTTGTTTGGTATGAAAGTATTTTTCATAAAGTAAAGTTGTTTTTTTATAACCAACTTTTTTCTGTTTTTCTCCGGATAATGGAATTCTGATATATAGAAACTTAAAAAGAAGTAGGAGAAAAGGAAATAAAAAACTACTCTCTCAATTGGACAATACTTGTTGACTATTAATTTTATGTATTTCTTAAGGAACTATGAATAGAAGGGTAATTTATTATATTACCCTTTTGGATATAATAAATATAATATTTGGAAAATGTAATAGAGAAATTATAATGAGGGTGAATTAGGAACTAAGTTAACTAAGCACACGTTGGGATGAGCTTTCAAGTTGATCAAACTGACTTAAAGTCAATTTTCAACTTGTAAGAGCGATTGATAATTATAAGAACAACTTAAAATAAGTCAAAAATTAAAAATAGGGCAACTCTTATTTTTATTTTTAACTTAAAAATCATTCTATTTTGATTAAGTATATACCTTTTATCCTTAATTCCTTTAAATAATTCCCAAATGCTTTCATGTGATCTATTGAAATTATATACTTTTAAAACTTAAAACTCACTTAAATATTAAATGTAAAATTATTTATTAATTTTATAAAGAGAAAAAATATTATTAGACGTCCCAAAATGATATAGCTAAGATTCAATTTCTATGAACCGAATAATCCGCCATTGCTATAACCTTAATATTCTGTAATCAGCACTTTGGTGGCCGACACTAAAAACAAAGCCACCCACCGTATTAATAATAGTATGGAAATATAGAGCTTATTACCAAAACCAAAACTCTATGCGAATTCAATTCAAAAAAGAGATGTGTACTGAACAATTGTCCCCTTAAAGCAAACATGCATTTTGTTGAAGCAAATGACATTGTCGGGCCATATAAGCATGTGAAATATCAATTATTATTGCAAAGAATTTGGATCATAGTTACTTTGTGTTTTTCTTGGAAAAGATAAAACCTTTTTTTAAGTATTTCACCGTTTTAAAATATGTGTTATTATAATAAAAATATCATTGAAAATATAATATTTATTAAGAAATTACGCTAATTTTAATTTTAGAAAATTTTAAAATAATATTTATTTTAAAATTTTTTTTTAAAAATTAAAATGACATATAATTTGAGACGGATGAACTATATAATGTAGGCATACATATTCTGTTGAGAGGCATCAATCAAAGAAAGGAGATCTTGTTCCCAAATGATCAAAAGTGACCAAACTATAAATCTAATAAGATATCTTTTCAATTTATTTGATTCCATTTTAATGGATTTGCACTTCTGAAAGTGATAGGAATCAAGTTAGTTTTATTCAATTTTAATTACTTAATATTTAAAATATAATTTTTATTGAATGATGATACAGTTGACCAGGAATTTTAAATAAACGATTATTATTTAGAAGAATATAAACTTTAGTAAAAAGAAATTCTTTAGTCATCTTTATTTCATATATTTACGAAAATCTTTAGATTTAACGCTTAAGAAAGAAGGAATTATATAAATTAGAGATAAAATGATGAGACCCAACTATGGGATTCCCTTGGATGATCATAAAATTGTTTAAAAAGGAAAAACATAAAATTGTTTTAGAACAACGTGCTAAGTATGTAGGAAAAATATAAGACAATTTTTTTTATGGCTTTGTCAAGTTTCGAAAAAAGTTATTCTTTTTAGTATTGCACAATGTAAAATTCATTCGACAGTGACGTTGATCTCAATTAAATTTTTTTTATAATCAGCGTTCAAACCTAAGATAATTGATTTAAAACAATTCTCTAACTACACCATAGCTTATATCGATAATTTGATCACGAACTTGATTTACGTAAACTCAAAATCATCCCTTATTTGTGTTGTTTAGTTGTATATCAAGAGATTAAAACTCGATCTTTCTATTGCACCACATTATCAGTGCATTTTGCTTTAACAAAATTATTTCTTTTACATTTTTTAGCGATTTATATTTAATATGAAACTTCATCCAAAAATAACTTGTCAAATATGTTTAAAAATATATGATCAAATGCTAGCAAAAAATTGAAAAAGTTCACATGTTTCTATTGTGGCTTTCTCTTTTAATACTTCTCTCGTTTACTTTTACTTGTCACATCTAAAGTAACCATTATTTTTAAAAAAAACAAATAATAACATTACTTAGGTTATCAATGGTATTGACACTTTTAACGTAGGTATTGAAAAATAATTTGAGAATAGATAATGGATAAAAAGAATAAAATATAATTCTTTTTATTGTAATTTTTTTATATGATAAAAGTAACAAGTAATAGGGAAAATTTATTTTTAAAATAATAAATAAGTAAAAATAACCAAAGAACTAATTGATATTTGTGAAACAATAATCCAGCATATACTATTAAGGGAAAAGGCTCAAATATGTCTCGGACTTTCAAAAAGCTCAATTTATGTCATCCGTTAAAAGTTTTCGGCTCGACCCGCCACTACCGTTTTAAAAAAAAGGCTCATTCATGCATTTTTTTTTAACGTGGGTTTTAACAAAACCACTTGTTACACGTGTAAGTTAAATTCGTTCCCCGTCATTTGTAGGATAAAAAAAAATCAAAAAATATGAAAAATTATTACATAAAAAAACCTATATGTACACCAAAATATTTATTGTAGATTATTTTATAATATTTTCGTCATAAAGGAAGATTTTCAAGTTCGATGACATATTTAGCTGCTAATTATTTAAAAAAGTTAGTTATGAGGGGATTTTTTTACCAAAATAATCAAAATCAACATTTTTACAAAGAAAGTTTTTTCTTTTAAAAAAAAATCTGTTCTAGAAAATTTTTTCTTTATAAAAATATCGTTAGCCAATTATTTTTTAAAAAAAGTCATATTAAAATATTGGTTATTTTTTTTATTCTGACCAAATAAACAATCGCATCTATAATTTAAGTGTTTTTGTTATTTAAAAATCACGGCAAATGGCAGCATGAGGATATAAGAATGTTTTTTCTTGCTGTTACTGTCTTGATTTTTAAAATAAAGATCGCAACTTGGGTGGAATTTTTTTTATAAAAAATCCGTGACAATTTGTAAAATCGCTGATTATTTTGTAAAAAAAACTTAATCATACATTTTATAGGATTACTTAAAAAAATTGGCAGCGATAAGTAATAAACATTGTTAACTAAAGTAGCTGCCAAGATAAAAAGACAAAAAGAAAGAAATTACATTAACTCGCTTTCTTGGCAGCGATTTTTTAAATTTGTGGTTGGGTTTTTTTATTTTAATAAATTTTTAAGATTTTGATTTTTTTTTATAATATAAAATGACGTGGACGAATTTTAATCTGACACTGTGAAAAAGTGGTTGTAAAACCACCGTTAAAAAAAAAAGGCATGAATGAGCCTTTTTTAAACGTAATGGCATGGATGACAAAACTTTTAACGCGATGGCTTAAATGACCTTTTAAAGTTCGATTGACATCTTTGAGCCTTTTTCCCTAAATATTAACATATGTCCACTTGCGAGCTGGAATAAAGCATAAACGTGAGGAGAGGAAAAATAAATAAATAGAGAATAATATCTTGACAGAAATGAAGAGACAATTTTTTATTTTATCAAAAAAAACGTCTTAATTCTTGCACTTCTTTTTTCTTCATAAAATGAAGAAAAAAAACTATAAAAACATTGAAAAATTTGTATTATGAGCTTCTGACTTTGACTAGGCATGCTTAATCAAGTATAATTGTTTTTTTTATTATATTTAATATATATATATCTATATATATATATAGATATATATATATATACATATTACTTGTGTTTGTGTGCACCACAAATCACAATCAAGGAAATGTGTGCTATTTATAAACATGACAACGCATCATATTATTGCTTATAATAGTCTTCAATTTAATTATAATTTATGTTGAGAAGGAAATGTCAACAACTACAAATAATATAATTACTCATTTTTCGTTCTTTTTTTAATTGTCGTACAAATAAAAATAATTACTCATTTTCGTTCTTTTTTAATTGTCGTAAACTTCTTTTTACCGTAGTAGCCTTCAAATTCAATTATATGGTATCTTAAAACCTCCGCTTTGATTAATATTTTTAAGATATTTTTTTTATCCTAATGATGTTATAGGAGAAAAATTATATTGTAGCTTGATATTAAATTTGTAAAACATTAAAGTTTATATTTTAAAATATAAAATTAATATAATTTAATGTATATTTATTAAAAAATATAACTTGATAAATAAAAAAACAAAAGGAATAAAAAGATAATCGTTTATCCTTGGATAACATGCAGAATAATTTCTAAATACACTTTTTATAAATTGTTCAATTTAAATAAGTCGTATTTTGCTCAGACCAATAATAAAACTGAGGTTATAGTTATTTGGATTATTTTTATCAATTTTAATTGACGGATATTTTGTCCTCTTACGTGAAGTATTTTACATTTTTTTTTTATCAATTATATCCTACGTGTCACAACCTAAAGGGTAGGCGCCACTGCAATTCATGCACTGTAACTTCTATTCCATTTTAAAAATAATAAGGAAAAAGTTTTATTTATAATAAATAAAATATACAATAATATACTTGTTTGTGATTTTAATTTTATACGAAATTTAAGAAAATAAAATAAATATAACTAGATAACATTATAAATTATAAATCACAATATAAAGGACTCTATAAGCAAACATCTCTTCGCGTCTTTATACTCTCTACTTTGATGTATTTTAACTTTTTTTCTTAATTTATTGTATATTCGAAATAATTTATAAAAAATACTATATATGATATAATTAATAATGTATATTTATCGGCGTAATATGAATTGTAAAAAAAAAAATAACGTATATTATTTAAAAATTATGTAAAAATAATATAATTAACACTTTAAAATATCTTATCTTAAGGATATATAAAAAATCTGATTGATTTTTGAAATTTTATCTATGTCATGCAAGGTATGCTAGGGAGTAAAGTAAATGCTATTGTTGAATAAAATACGTCATAATACTTGCGTCACGTTGATGTTAATTCAAAAGATTAAAAGTCGTATAAAAATTTGAATGACTCTCCAAATTTTAACTAATATCACATAAATTGACATAAATTTAATAAACCCTATTAGTACGGATTTCAATATCTAGTTAATAAAAATGAGATAATATTAATATATAGTTATAAAATTTTAAAAATGAGAAAAAAATAATTTATTTTAAAATAAAATAAAATATATAACATTAACTTTTTAAATTCTGGCCATTTAGTATTACCCGTTTCTCAATTATTGGAAGTTTAAGACAGTTATTTTACAAACAAAATGAGGTTCAACTCTTTTTTTATGATGAGTTTTTGGAGTTCAAAAATATTATAAGTGCTTTTATTTGTGTGAGGGAGAATTTGTCGTAAAATAAATTTGATTATATTTCTCTCATTTTCTTTTTTCTTTCTGCATACTATATACCCAACGTTTCAAAAATCAACATTAAAATAACCCACATTGGTGTTATGAAGCACCAACCTAGGAGATACTATTTTAGGATCGTGTTCAATTCTTTGATCATGTTGATATTTAAAAATTAATTTATCACAATTCAATTATATATGGCTAAGATGTTTAGATACGTGGATATAATAATGATTCTTGACACAAATATTATAGAGTATAAAATTTGTTTCTACTAATTTAAAAGCTAATTTAGCCTTCAAGAACATTTCTGAAGATAAAGTAATTAAGATTTCCTTTGAATATTTAAACTTTTATATTGAAATAAATATTGAAAGGACAAAATATAACCAGTTCAAGTGAATATCAATAATGTAATATGATAAAAAGAAAATTTAAAAGTTATTTAAGCTGCCTAAGACATCAGAATGTTTAGATGAACTGAGTAGAGAAGATAGTGGAAAATACCATTCAAGTTAGTGAATTTTTTTTTAACATTCTTATGAAAATTCTGATTATGTCGAATTTAAAAATTCTAAAGCGAATCTCATTATATATTGTGATGGTATGATTTTTTATAAGTTAAACTAAAAGAAATGTGAATAGTGTGCTATATCCAGTCTTTACACTTGAATTGGTATTCAGAAATAAAGTACATTCAAAAATATTGTGACAACTCATGAAGTAAATTATGGTATATATGAATAATAAAGAAAAAGATACGAGCAAATATGAGAAATTAGATTGCGATATAGAGATTTTGTGGCTTCTAAAAAAAGGAATCATATTAATTAAATTGTCACATTTTTATTGATTATTAAAATAATATTAGGATGCTATAAGATCAATTAGAAATTTGATAACCTTTGCATTTGGAGATCATGATAATGTTTAGTTAAGAACTCACTTGACATTTATAAATACTATTTTCTTCGGTTTTTTACATGTCAGTTTCAAATTTGTACTTGCATAATTTTATTATTTTATTCTTATTTTATATTTTTTTAAGTCAATTTTATAATAAATGATAAATATATTAAATTTTAAAAATTATAATACATTTGAATGACTATTTAAATTTTGAGTTTATTTTTGGAGCCAAATCTTTTCACTAATTGATCCAAAAAAATCAAATATTAAAATACACCCGCCTCAATTTTCCGACATATTTTGTATAAAAATGTTTTAATTTGTTTTTTGATATCTCTATTTTCAAAAAACCAGATTTTATAGACTAGTGAATGAAAAAAAAAGTTAATGTATGAAGTAATCCCATGAATAGTAATTACTTATCCAGTTTCTAGGTTGATCAAAGTATATTCAACACTAATTAACTAACCTATCAAGAGTATAATGAAAAGAATAATTTATGTATTAATTTTAAAATAACAAATTTTATGATTCAATTATTCTTTTTATATAGAAATAAATAACAAATAAAAAGAAACAATGGAAACATAAATCATTAAATTGTCTTCTATACCATTGAAATTTTGAATATTTATAGATATTATATAAAATAAAATGCTTTTGGATGAATTTTACTAACTATGCGATGATTGTAGTTGATTTACGATATAATTTTTAGAAAATTATATATCAATATAATGATTAATTTGAAAAAAAGAAAGAAAAGAAGATACGCTTTTCTTTACATTTATTTAAAAATTGAAATTAAATTATTTACTGATTGTTAATATATTAATAAAAATTATACTTTGTGTTCGTAAAATGATTTATCCAAGATTATAATAAATCTAGTTACAGCATAGGATAATCTAATTTTAAATCAGAGTCCACTAAAGTTAAAAACCCCTTTTAAGAATTTTAAATAAATAAATAAAAAGAGAAACTGAAGCCCCGAAAATGGAGAGACGACTGATCCGTTATATATATATAATAAAAGAAAGAAGAAAATGACTTGACTACAAAATTTCAGGTTCCATTTTCTCCTTCTATAAAAGAGTCGATGAACCCCCCATACTCCCCCTCCCAGCCCAGACGCACCCAACACACCATACTACACCCAACCTCTCGTCACCCCCCCACCCGCCACCTTCCCCATACCAACCTCAATTCCTCCCCCCCCTCGCTCACCATCCAAACCACCTCACCACCCAGACACTGCCAGCCCGCCCCCCCACTTCAACCATCCTCGCGACACCCCCCTTTCCACACCCCCTACCCCCAGCCCAGGTCCACTTCACCCCCTGCCCCCCACCCAACCTCCCCTAACGCAACCAATCTACACCACAACCCTCCTCCTGACACACACCACTCATTTCTATAACTAACCCTCCCGTCAACCCACACCTCGTCCTTCTAATCTATTCTCCCTCCATCTCCCCCGCTCTGACCCCCTTCATACACTCACTCATAACTCCCACTTCAATTTTTGCCCCCTGTACACGTCCCCGTTCCCCCCTATTTACCTCTTCGTTTGTCACACTATATCTGGCTTCGAGATTAAACACTGCCTTTTTTGATACTAGTTTTCTCTCTCAGGCATTTTCACAAACACTTGGCGTACATTTTTATCTCTGTTGTTAACGCTCTCCGTTTTCCGACCAACAAAACCTCCGCCGGAACCCTAGTAACGAGACAGTAGAAGGCACACAAGAATGAAGTACGTTTTGGTAACTGGCGGTGTAGTCAGTGGTCTTGGCAAAGGTGTTACAGCAAGTAGCATCGGAGTTGTGCTCAAAGCATGTGGTCTTCGTGTTACCTCTATCAAAATCGGTTCGTTTTTTCACTTTTTAGCACTTCATTTTCATCTCATGTGTTGTTATGGTTTCGTGCACTTCTGTTTTTCAACTGAATAATATTTGTATAAGCTAAGTCTTCTAATTGATAATTAGGCATAAGAAACGCAACTTAAATTTTAATTCATTATTTTTTTCACTTCGTTTGCTATGGAGCATGGTATTTATACTGAATACATTTATGGGATTAATTTTATCAATTCCGGTATATTAATCAAAAAGGAAGGAATCTAAAAGGATGGTAGAATTTTATTTTTTTTCCAAAAAATTAAGCCAAAAGAAAAACTCACATGGGCTTAGGATAACCAGGCTTGAATTGATGACTTCCACCGTGGCGTCAAGGTCACTCTACTTCTGAGAGGAGATTTTATTTAGCACTTTTTTTGCTTTTTGAGTGTGTTTTGTTTGAAGGAGAATGTTTTCAGGGGAAGTGTTTCAGTGGAAAATATTTTTAATGGATCATTTTTCCAAGTGTTTGATTGGGTGTAGGAGTATATGATAATTCTCTATGATGTAGAGTAAGGTAGGAGGACTATGCTTTAGTGATTATTCTGTATTAGAAGGTTGATAACAGTGTCTTTGGTGTGCCGGATAATTTCTGTATCATTTCCCTTGTTTGGTTGTATATTGAATTTGGTGAAGTATTTTATTAAAGAAAAAGGACAGAAGTTGGTGACATATGATTATCATAAAGATGGATTGATCCAAACAAGAACAAGAAGAGGACAATCATACAGGATACAGGATAAACTAGGATGAGAGTATTTTGACTATGTGTCAATTACAATGTAATAGACTAATGGTGGAGGAAAATGGCTTTGTCCATTAAGAGGAATGACATTTTGCTCTTTTTGTGCAAAATATTTTTGTTGGATGAAATATTTTTCAGAATTCAAGGTTATCCTAAGACTGGAAAATGTTTTCAAGGAAATTATTTTCCTTGCACAATAGTTTCTGTCATACGATATACACTTTTGGATGATGATTGAAGCCAACTGATATGGCATAGAGAATGGGATAATTGGAAAAGAATTTGAAAAAAGTGTTTTTGTCTTATATTTTCCGCAGTTCAGGGTCACTGAACATAGGGAACTAATTTCATCAAGTATGATCTCTGAAAACATTCTTTGTCAGACCAAATCACCTTTATTTCCCCATTTTTACTTTCCTGCTTAGTTGATTTGATCTTTGGCCATGGTGAAGAATAAGCTTTTGTTATGGAGTTTGTGAACGCTTTATGTCGTCAGTACTCAGTATTCACATTCTGTTCATATGTATTTAGCTCTAAAATTTTACAAAAGAAAAAAGTTCCAAGTGTATTGCTAATACAACTCCATGAAGTTAGACTCAGGCTTGTAAAGAAGTAGTCACATGTATCATAGAAATATAACATATTCTCCTGTGCATACAGAAGCGTATTTTAGTCTTTTGGAAGGCTGAATTAACCGGCAAGACGCCGCATACTTCAGGCCATTAGCCAGTCGGGGGACACGAATTATACTCACCCTCCCACCTCCTTTCCTTCTTATCTTGTCTATCATTCATCTTTACCTTCAGTTGGCACGTGATGCCACTAAGCGGAATATAGGAACTTAGGAAGTCAAAGTATTTAGGTGGGGAAGACCAATCACAGAGACAAATAAAAAGAGATTCTACTGTTGGGGGTTCCCCGCTGGGGCTATTACACGTATTTCCTGCTTGAATGCCAGGATGATTGTTCATGCATTTTCTTAGTTATGTTCTGCTGATAGATCTTGATTGATTACTGTGGTTTATATCTGAAGCATGAGACTTTTTCATCTTTGCAGATCCATATTTAAACACTGATGCTGGCACTATGTCCCCGTTTGAGCATGGGGAGGTTTTTGTGCTTGATGATGGTGGAGAGGTCTTCCTTTCCTTCACCCCGTTTACAATGACAAACTATTTTGATTGCCCTTCTTAAATTTGACTCTGATGTGATGGTCTTCATACAATTAATTAGCATACTGAAAATTAGTTTTGTTGAATAGTCCTATCGTATGCTTTATTTTTTTGATATGTTTTACCTTATATGGCCTGCATCATGCAGGAGAGCCAGTACTCGATGGTTAACATTCCCTAATTTGATGAGTCCTTGTACAATTGGATCTCATAGAACCAACTTGTTCCACATATAAGTATATTGTTTCCAGTACACCAAGGATTGCTGATATTTTTAAGATATACTTCTCTGGAAGTGGTAAGTATAAGATGTGCATACGTAACGATAAAATTCAAATAAAAAGGGAGAACTAGCTTATAAAGATCCTTCACCTTCAACCATAAGGTTGAGGTTTGAATGACCAACCAAATGAAGTGGGGAAGGGCCACCGGGCTTCTGAGGTGTGGGGGTTGTCTACCATATTGAAATAAAAACAATGTTCCATACTAATACAATCTAAAAAGAACTCAAGCGTTGCTTATGTACCTTATTCACAATATAGAGTTCACAATCTTAGGTTTAGACTGTTCTATAGTTCAGAATTAGGATATAATGGATATCTAGTGTTGTTACCTATTCTCTTTTAATATCTTTCGTTTATGTGATAAAACTGTCTCCTAAAGCATCAAAGATGTGTACTCTTATTCGGTGCAATACTGATGTGCTTCAACAGGTTGATCTAGATTTGGGAAATTATGAACGCTTTCTGGATGTGACATTGACAAGGGACAACAATATTACCACCGGAAAGATATATCAGGTTCTTATAAATAAACATATACATGTAGATTATGGGTCTCACATGGATCTATGCCTATCCTCTGTTCAGGAATGAGATTTGTTTGACAGTTTTTTCTTTTCCTTTCTGGGTGGGTTACCAGTCTGTTCTGGAGAAGGAAAGGAAAGGTGATTATCTTGGAAAAACTGTTCAGGTGATTTTACTTTCATTTGATATCATATATGGCATCACTGCATAGAAACCTATTACTCAGAGGGATTGCTCTCTCTCTCTCTAGGTGGTTCCCCACATCACTGATGCTATTAAGGATTGGATTGAGTCGGTATCTCTGACTCCTGTGGATGGGAAGGAGGGACATGCAGATGTTTGTGTCATTGAATTGGGGGGGACTGTAGGTAAGTGCTTCTAGAAGACAGGTGCATCTAATCTACTAAAAGTTCTGGTCCTCTTCCCCATCTCTTTTGATGATTTTACTTTCATCTAATATATATATATATACACACACATATATATATATATATATTGTAGCATATCTTTTCAATAACTTCTTACATTATTGCTTTTAGGTGATATTGAGTCGATGCCCTTCATTGAGGCTTTACGACAATTGTATTTCACAGTTGGTAAGTAGGATTTTGCTTTATGATAGAAAGATATACAGTATTATTCTCTACAAGTAATGCCCTCTTATGATATGCATTTATGTCTTCTTATTCACATTTCACCCTCCTTTAACTTTTTTTTTGTCATCAGGGCAAGACAACTTTTGCCTCATTCATGTCAGTCTTATTCCTGTACTAGGTGTTGTCGGTGAGCAAGTAATAATCTATGAAACATCTATGCCTTAACCATGTGAATGTTGTGTACATGTTCATTCTTTCCATATACCCCTCATTGTGTTCTCCATGTTTCTGCAGAAAACAAAGCCTACACAACATAGTGTGCGGGAATTGAGAGCATTAGGGTTGACACCCCACTTTTTAGCTTGCCGGTCTGCTCAGGTATGTTATTTTCCCCTATGCTATAAATTCCTGTATTTTAGATTTTCTAGAAGATATGAGTGGGTTTATTTACACTTGGACTTCCATTATAGTTGTGCAATAGCCCATTCTCCTAGTGTGAGCGCAGAAGATGTAAAGATCTCACAATAGCTCCTTTGCGCGGTCCTTTTCCTTCCCTTTCTTTCAGCTTGTTCCCCACAGAACAGTTGTCAAATAATGAGATGTGAACTTCATACTAGTATATTAACCAGGTTATCTCTGTATGTACTATGTAGTAAATTAGTGATACCTAGAGGCATGAAAAGTTGTTTCTTAGAGACTAAAAATTTTGGAAAACTAATTTAAACCTTTAATTTTAGGATTTTTCGTTTTTCTATTACTACATTTTGCTAATATTATTGAGATATTTCTACTCTGTTGCAGCCCTTACTAGAGAACACAAAACAGAAGCTTTCACAGTTTTGTCATGTTCCTGTAAGTTTTAACTAATGTGAGGCCTTCTGTGATTTTGCATATAAAATTGGAAGTCATTTTTCATTTCTCATGTTTTGATCTGCTTCCCTATAGGTTGCCAACATCCTGAATATCCATGATGTTCCAAACATTTGGCATATTCCTCTCTTGCTTCAGGTAGGTGTACCAATTGCTACACTTTGTCCTTTGCCATATATGATATGAATATTGCTCCTAAAGTTACCTATTTGTCACAGAACCAAAATGCTCATGATGCCATTCTAAAGCAAATGGATTTAATGAGGTAAAAGACTACCTTTCCGTTGCCCTTTTAGCAGTAATTTAGATTTAGCATCTGATTGTCCTCTTCGTATATCATATTTCCTTACTGTTTACTGAAATGAGAAAATTAGTTTTAAAACTTGGATAAATTTTATATGCAGTTCTCTTATTTATGATTTTCCAGCACTATTTTGCTCTCTTTATTTCTACTGGCTGTTACTGATATGGTCTACAATGAGCAAGTTGGATTTTCATGAATGACATAAGGTGCAGAATGTTTTTTCTGAATTTTTTTTTCTGTGTCAGCGTCGCGAAACCTGTTGATTTACGGGAGTGGACGAGAAGAGCTGAGACCTTTGACAACCTCACAAAATCTGTTAGTAGGATCTAAACAATATAGGTACTTTTAACAAATATGTACATTGAAATTGAATAACTACTTTTTTTCTGCAGGTTAGAATTGCAATGGTTGGGAAGTATGTTGGGTTAACAGATTCTTACTTATCTGTAGTGAAGGTAACAATATGAGACTACAAAGAACATGCACCATCCTTATCTTTATTTAAGATGATATATTGTGTTTGGGATGCGTCTTTTTCATTCGATCATGATAGAGTTTAGCATATGAGTATAGCTTTGACTTTTCTTTGAAAGTAGCTTTTCCCATGGCACTGTGCTAATTGTCCTGCTTTCTAGTTTCGAAATAGAAGAAACATGCTTATGAGTTATTAGCTGTTAGTTCTTTATCTTCCCTTGCTTCTTTCCGTATTTATGGGCCTCCTGGATGCATTTATCCAATGTTCATTTATGTTATGATATTGACTTGTCTGTTTTGTAATTTTTCTTCATAAATTTTAGGCCCTTCTGCATGCATGTGTTGCATGTTCATTGAAGCCATCCATTGACTGGATTGCAGCATCAGATCTTGAAGATGATAGTGCTCAATCGGTACTTAGATTTCTCTCTACTTTTAGTTAGGTTCTGTTTTGAGTTTCTGATCGTAATTATTTTCTCTTTTTTCTATCAGACCCCAGAAGCTTATGCAACAGCCTGGAAGACTCTAAAGGTAAAATTTGATCTGTGCTTAGTAGCAATAATTATGTCATTCATCATTCTTGTTTGCTTCTTTAGTGTCAGAGTGTCAGTTCTCTCTTAGACATGAATTAGAAGACCACTCTTTTAAGTTGTAAGGGAAGTTAATTAATTTCGATGATGGATTCTTAACATGTGCATTTTGAGAGATGAATCATCTGTCAATGCAGTATTTCTCATTTCTTTTTTCTTTTCTGGTGTATCATTTCTAGTGTGGTGGTTATGGTTTTCCTATGGTATGTATGCATAATTGCTCGCTTGAGATGTGTTAAGTATGCCACTTTGGTTGAGGGAATGGACTGTTGTCTCCATAAATAGTCTTGGACAATGCTCACCTATAGCATTTAGGGTTAAGTAAAGCCAATGTTTATTTTCTTTACAAAATCAAGGCGCTCAGCTGTTACTGTATAACTCATTTTCTTGATAAAGTACTCTATAACTCATTTTACAAGCTATTGAGATGAAACCAACAACCTTAACAGGGTGCAGCATGTGTCTTGGTTCCTGGTGGGTTTGGTGATCGTGGGATCAAGGGGATGATATTGGCTGCAAAGTATGCTAGGGAAAATAACGTACCATATCTTGGAATCTGTTTAGGGATGCAGATTTCTGTAATCGAGTTTGCCAGATCTGTAAGTTGATTTTTTCGTCGTCTAATTGGAATATTTTGTGTTAACCATTTCTTTGATGTGGCATTATCTCTTTTGAATTTTGCAGGTTTTGCGTTTGGAGAAAGCAAATAGTGAAGAGTTTGACCCCCAGACGCCGGACCTTGTTGTAATTTTCATGCCTGAGGTAGTGTGCTCTTTTTAATATTTCAAAGAAATGAAACCGTATTTGTCTCATTTATATATTTCTCTGTTTATGCTTTTCTGATATCACGGTTTTAAAAAAAATGCAGGGGTCAAAAACACATATGGGAAGCACTATGAGGCTTGGATCTAGGAAAACACTCTTCCAGACTCCTGATTGTATCATGTCAAAGTTGTAAGAGATATATGTTCACACACTTCTACGTTATCAAATGCCATGTATTCATTGTAACAGTGTCTTGACCAGATTTGATCAATTAGATTTCTATGGAGTTCAAGGATTTGAACTAAAAGCCCGTTTGGATTGGCTTAAAAAAATGTAACTTTTAATTATAGAAAAAAGTCAAACTTTAATGACTTTTAAGTCGAAAAATGATAAGTAGGGGCAGTCCTACTTTTAGTTTTTAACTTTTTCAAGTCATTTTAAACTTATTTTAAGTTTTTTTTTAAAAAAAACTTTGCCAAACCCTCCCCAAAGCTAAGAATGAATTGAAAGTAGATTTTACCAATTTTTAAGTCAATTCTATCAGGCTCTAAGTCTAGCATTGCCGATTTCTACGCGTCATCTCTGTATCAGGGGCATATGATATGATCTTATTGCAGGTTCGTTTGTGGGTTGCCTATCATATAGTTCATCCATTTGCTCTAATTGAGATACTAGCTTGTTCTCGTTCACCCATCTAAGAGTAGTTTAAATACAAGATTTAAGATGTTTTTTTGGTGGATCTGTACTGGCTTGTTTTTGTTTTTGCTCTCTAGTTATGGGTTGCATGTCCAATCGATGCTTTTCTAATATATTATTACCTGTCAAAGACCAGAAATTTTTTCTTGTAAATTCTTCTTGTGTTTTTCCTTATGCACAGTTAACATCTTTTCTGTTGACAGGTATAACAATTCTAAGCATGTGGATGAAAGACATCGCCATAGATATGAGGTTAGCATAAGCCTATACTTGTTGCATTGATTATGCTGTCTTCCTCGTGGAATAAAATGGTGGTGTATATTGCAGGTCAATCCTGAAGTTGTAGGCACTTTAGAAGAAGCTGGCCTTACATTTGTGGGAAGAGATGAAACTGGAAAAAGAATGGAGGTTTGATTTTGGACTACATGCTTTAATTGCTGTTGACTTGGTGAAAATTATTGTTTACAATCCTTTAGTTTTAGACTGTGATTATTGGTTCACTTTAAGTTCATTGCTTTTATTCTTGTTATTGCTTGTAAACATTTCTCCCGTTTCTCATCCTCTTATTCTTTATGCAGATATTGGAGCTTCCTGGTCACCCATTTTATGTTGGTGTGCAATTTCATCCTGAATACAAGTCAAGGCCAGGGAGGCCTTCAGCTCCTTTTCTAGGTAGGAATTAGTTGGTTGTGACTTTGGTTTTGATATAAACTTATAATATGACCTGCAAACTTGATGCAATATATCATGCATGTGGTGTTGCTTTTTAGTGTTTCTGGAATCATTTTCTGTGAATGGATTGTGTTAATGCAGCAAAGTCAAAATGTAATAGTTTATTTAAGATGACAAAGTCATCATTTTTGCTGTTGCCCATATTGTTTTAGCAGTGTTCCTTTTTCTCATTGTTCGTGATATAATGGAGTGCCATCAGTATAATGCATGTGAAGGTGTGATATAAACCTAAATCACTTGGAAGGAACTTATCGTGAAAGACCTACAATTTCTCGTGATTAATGCAGAAAACAGTGAAAGAAAAAGATTCATATAGGTGATATCTACTAGTGGAGAGTAAGATTAAGTGTTGTTATAGAACTTCTAATATTATTGTTATTACTTATCTCTGTGTGTTAAACTTATTTTTATTTGGGATTGAGGCGTAGTAGTTGTTAGAGATCGGGATATCTTCTTCTTTTCTCTTTGGGGTTCTTGTGTTTCTGTAGTGGGCTCTAGGGGACTGGTAGTACAAAAAAAAGGTACATGTATGTGGAAAACTGCGTATTTGCAGTTTACCAGAACAGGATTCTACCGAGTTTGCAAGTTTTTTATTTTGATTTGATGATGTGAGACCATTACCAGCAGTAGAAGAAATAACTTATAGATCTCCTCGTACTGTAGGTCTTATCATGGCAGCAACAGGACAGTTAGAAGCTTACGTCAGGACTCAGCAGAATGGAAGCATATAGGCAAAACATCAGCGCTAACTAGTTGGATAACTTTTTGATCTCAAGGTACACGAAATCTCACAACGTATTCCCCTATGCAAATTGAACAATTTTTTTCACTGGAAATTGATGGAAAAAGGGGGTAAAGTAAAATTCGAAATTAGTGGTCTAGTGGGTCTCCTGTGTCCAAGCAATGGTTTCCTGGTTGATTTCTGTCACATGCTTAATTTCTTTCCAATAATTTAATCTAGCAAGTGATTTCGATTGCAGGTAATCTGATTTTGTGGTGTGAACCTCCCCGTTCTCTTAAGCTTGTCGTGAGATTAATGTGGATGTACATTTTTTGTTCTGCCTGTCGACACAAAGCCCCCTCAAGTATGAAGCTGCGTGCTATGGCTGTCAATCATTTGGAAGTGGCTTAGCTGATACCCATCTTCTTGTTATTCGCCAACCTTGTTGACGACAGATAATTTTGAGTGCTTTAGTTCTCTACTGCATTTGGGTTGTCACCTCATTTTTTTCTTTTTTCCCCCTTCAAAATTAAGAATTGTTTAGAGGTTGGGAGTGCTTTATACATTTACTGCTCATTCAGATCAGATTCAATGGAAACCCGATTATGTTGTGAAATTATGTCATTTTGTTTTATTTATGATCCAATGAGTGACCAAAATGTTGGTAAACTGATTGTATTACAGACCAGAAACTTTGAAACATGAAAACATGTTGGAGTGTAAAAGCCCTTGCAGCATGGATTCTATAGTTTGAACCTTCTTATAAGAAATACAATGTTCACTCAACAAACTTCAAAATTGAATCAGAAACCAAGAAAAATAATCCAAATAAATATCAAGCTCGAACGTTTGAAAATTTTATTTTGATTTTTGTGAAGGAAATTACCTTCATCTATTCTACAAAAATATGGGTCCTATACAGAGAAATCAATGCAGGTTTGGGACACAAGATATAATGAACGTCTGCAGCTCTCTCCTCCATTAATTAGCGAGCGTTTCATGGTATTGTAGATATGACAATTGTTTTTGCAGCTTCATTTGCTGATAGAACTTTGCAATGAACTCATCTGCCTTCCTATCAATAGCTTCATCATCGCCACTAGCAACGATCTCCTCAGACATACACTCATCCTCTTGACATTCAGTCTTCAAGAAGCTCTTCCTAGGAGCGTCATCATTATTATTATTGTTATCATTATACATTTCATCGTCGCGCTCAAAGTCAAAGTCAAAGTCGACTTGAGGTTTAATGCAGGGAATGTTAGGCATCTTGAAACGCAAGGAAGCAGGACGATGCATCTTAACATGAAAGACAGGGGTGTCATCAAAGGAAAACTCACGCTCCCCATAATGCAGTGTCCCATAGTGATCATTGTTATGACGAAGACTTTTAAAATATTTAGGAAGCAAACGGAGATCCACAAGGTGTTTGTTCTTGAAAATGCCACCTTTTCTCGCCCATAACAAGGCTAGTCGAAGAACATTCCAAGCTCTGTGAGCAACCAATGATCTCTTCCTCTGCATTTTCGACTTTTCTTGCATCTTTGCAGCTTGTATTTTAAAAAGTGTAGAAGATAACAAACTTGAAAAAGAAAGAGAAAGTGTATGCACTTTTGTCTTGGATAATCTCTTTTGCTTTTTGTTCAATGTTTATGAGCTTTTTTTGATGTAGTTGTGTGGAGATGTATAATGCTATATATATAACAGCTAAGAAGTTATAGAAATGAGAGTGAACTCAAAGTAACGCGTTTTGAGTGGAAATAAGAAATTGTAACGAAATGAATTAATGGGACCCAAAGTGACCAAGTCCAACTCCTAATTAAGGGCTAAGGCTGGCATACGTTCTGTGGGCGGTGCAAACTGGTGGGACACACGCCTTGTACGCTGCGCAATAAGGGAAAAACAACAAATAGCTTATGCTTTGGTTCATATCGGGTTGTTCACGATTCGAATAAAAATTGATAAATTAAATACAATTAGTTTAATATATTATTTTATTGTATAATTTTTAAAAAAAATTAATAATCATTATTTTGAATTTGATTTTGATAATGATATTTCTCAATTGATTGGTACAAACAAATTATATACATATATTTTTATAATTATATATACATAATATATTATTTATATTATATATGATGTGTTATTTGTGCTATTGATAGTTTGTGCATTATTCCGTAAGTTTATGTTGTTTTAATATATTAAATAAGCAGGAGTAAACATAATTGGAGTTCTTCATGGCACAAAGATAATTGATTTTTTTTAATGAATTGTTGTTTTTTCTCTTTTTCTTTTGAGTGAATCATTATTATTTTTATTGTGTATGATTAATATCTAACAATTAAATCAAAACCGATAGCAATCAAACTGATGAATGTATATTATATTTGGTCTGATTTAATTTTAATAATTTGAAATTTGATTAAATTGATTATAATCGATCCAAATTAATGTATGAACATGTATAATATAACATTTTACGACCTAATATAGTTAATTGATATATATATCTTCATATTAATTTATCAATTTTAAGTGTTTATAAATTATTAAATATTTGAAATAACTCACCTGCTTGTGTTAAAATCAACGTAGACGAAATAATATAAAATATCTTCGATAGTCACAAGTAGCAACGATAAGTATTTTCTAATTAATCGACCTAGCTCATAGCCCCCTATTTTCTTTCCTATTTCAATTCAAATACATTTAAAATATTCGTCTTTTCTGAATTTCTACTTTTTATAAATCTATCGAAACTTTAATTGTGTCCGTACTCATCTATTATCATCTATAATGAGTACTAATGTATTATATTAGTCGGAGACTACAAATTTTACTGAACTGAATAATTTTGATCCAAAAATGATAATTATCTTTTATAAGAAATTATTTAATAAAATATAAGTTATTGATTCAGAATCAGTACTTTAAAAGTGGTGTAGAAAATTTTAGTCTCGAGAAATTTAAATTAGACATAATATGAATTAGTAGTAAAATAGGGAAAGATTATGATGATGATCAAGAAAAGTACTATACATATATGAAAGCTAATTGTTGCCAGCTACAACTTGATTTAAATTTGTCTAACATTAGGTAATCATGATCAATTATATAGGAATACATTTTTCTCTCTAATCATGTAGCCGCATTAATGGCTTCACATTTAATTTGTTGGCTAACATATATTTGGCCCCAAATATATTCCAATTTTTAAGCAAAACAAAACATCAAGAGAAGTTTGTTCCAATTTTTTTTAAAGTAAAATTAAATTTAAATTCACATAGAAAAGTATTATATTGAGGGTAAAATATTCTCTAATAAAATAACTTCATATTCAGATAGATTTCATTAAGATGGAAGACTATTTGTTTATCATTTGTAAATTAAGTATGTATGACAATTACAGTACTAATAAATGCTGGCATTGTGATCTCAGTGTCTTGTTTTTTGAAAAAGGGGGGTGGGGCTATTGTCTCAGCTAATAGAGTAGTCTGAATTTTTATTAAGTCGTTCAAAATATAAAAAAGTCTACACGTGAAAAAATTTCGGAATTTAATTATATATCTATAATAAGTATATTCAACAATAATTTTAAATGTTAAAAAATGACAAATAGTCACAATCGGTGGTTAATGAGAGATGCGTGGACTCTTTATAAGACTTGGACAATCTCCGTTCTTTGAGCTAGCTTTGGGGGTTGTGTGAGTATTGTGAGTTAGACTAAGACCTAATTTTCACATGGTATCAGAGGGCGCGTCTACCCTGTTGGTCCCAAAAATCAAAATTGTCCATGTAGTCCCCCACTTGCCCCTGTTTCCTGCCCACTGCTATATATGTTTGGGCCAACTTATTTCATTCTTTTAATTTTGTTGTAGACTTTTCCATAACGTTTTCATGCTTTTGCGGGACAACAACAATACCAAGATTTTGATGAGATTTTAGATCGTGACATTTTTGTAACATAATGTTAACATAATATATCATAATACACATAAATAAGATATAAAAGTACATTAACATTACTTAATAGCTAATGAAAATTTAATTGGTCGTATATGTGTATTGAGATATTACTATTCCATTTGTCTCAAATATTCATGGAAAATTTTAGCAACGTTTTAAAACTAACCATAAAATAAAGAAACTTTTATATAGAAGAGTACACCTTTTGTCTATTCTTTGCCGAATAAATGGAACCCAACATAAACATAAATAAAATATTGATAGTGTTATTAAATTTTTGCGGTCTAATATTAACATACTCTATGATCTTAAGCATGCTTAGCTTTATTTGAATTTTAATATATTTTGAAAATCCTTATAACCAATTTTAATTAAAATAGACGGATCTGGCTTCTTTTCATTTTCCCCAAGTTTTTATTTGGATTAGTGACACATGACACAGGTTAAAATAAATGGTTAAAATTTAATTTCCAAAGTAATTCTCTAACCATGATTAATAAGTGCATTAGATATTAAGATTAAAAAATTATTATCAAATAATTATCTTAGCAACATATATCTTGCTATAAATAGGGAAAACATTCTATTCTAAATTTCTTGTTATACATAAGATTTTTTACAATAATCGTTTATCTAATAACAGAATAGAAGTATAGAAAAATATAAATTTAACGATTGTATGTACTGGTATCACCGTATTTGTAATTTTTATGAAAGAAGTTAGTTATTAAAATGGTTTGTATTATAACTAGGTACATTATTAATCACGGATCAATAGCTTTTGACAAAAAGATTACAATAAAAAATATTATATAAAACGGAAAAAAAATCTACGATAAGAAAAAAGGAAGCAAAAATTTTTTTTCTATATTGTGGACAAAGATAATATGTGCTAAGAGTGTGAGATTATAATAATTTTAATACTGGATTATAATGTAGTATTAACTAAAAATCTATGGTCAGAGTTTAACTTTGAAAAATTAAATTTTAACCCATTATTTTAACTCTGGCCAAGTGTCATTAATAAATAAGAACTTGAAAAAATGGACGAGAAGAGGAAATGGAGAGGAGCCGGATCCAATATAGACTGATACATGTATATATAGTATACAGTGTTGTGATGGGCAAACTGTAAATCCACCGAGTTCATGCCATGCTAGCTTATAACAAGTTGATTATATTCATCATTCAATTCATTATAAAGTTGTTATATTATTATAGCATGCACATTTGCTTTATCGATAATAAAAAAATTATATTTTTTTTGTCTTAATTTGTTTGTAATAGACGAAAATGAGTTATTCAGATAAGCATTCCTTATTTTCAATTTTAAGATTATAAATTCAAGTCATTAAGAAAGTAAAAATGTGCACGCATAGGAACTCTTAAGGAGGCGTGATTAAAAAGAATTGTTTGTATGACTTTTTTCGATCTATCTAAATGAAAAAAAATATTTTTTCTTATTTTAATAATTTTTTAATTTCAACATTCTACGTATCATGTTTACTTCACCTGGTTTGGAATGGTCATTTTTGGGCATTGTAGAGCAAAACCAATGATTAACTTAGGGACCAATCAACTATTGATGTGACTTTGAATTAAAGGCATTTAATTTGTTAGGTTTGATTTTGTTGAAAACTCTGCTTTAACCATAGACTTTTTTTGTTCTTATAACAGCAAGCAAAGTCTTCCTGGCCCCTCCTAGAAAACGTACCGTTACGTTCCTAATAAATTAATTTATTCTTGTGTTTGAAAGACACAACAATATATAGTGAGTGTATATGTATTTTAATATAATGTTTATAGAACAATCTGCTTTATGTGGTTGTTCATGAAATATAATATGCTGCCATTCTTGTCCTCTACTTAGTAATAGTACGTATGATTAATGCGGCGATTGATTGAAAGAAAATCCAAAAGGCTCAAATTGAAGCTTCGTAGAAGTTGTGGCAGAAACATAAAATTTATTAAAATAATATAAATATATAATTTATTTATTTTTTAGCTAAACTTCCACTTTTTTTTAAAAAAAAATTTGTTTAGCTTAATTCTAAATAATATTTAGTGTGTATATAAATATAGAAATTTTAATTGTTTAAAAAATAAAACTTACATATTAAGAAACTACAGAAATTATTTTTTGTTACATAAATAATTACTAATAATTAAAATATTGAAAAGATAATCCAAATAGTAAGGAGAAACAAATTGTATAGGGGAGAACATTGCAGTAACAAACACATTGACATGTATATGCCAGCAAAGTCAGTAACACAGGGAAATACTTCTTCTTTTTCTTAAGGAAAGGAAAAAGATATGGTGGTCTTTTATTGTGGTTTATTATTGATGGGATAATATGTATGTATTATATTTACGAAAAATTACGTAAATTGATATATTTTAATAAATCAATTTGATTTTAGTAATATTTTTTATGTATTATCATTTAATAGTACTAAATGTAAATCTGTTATATGTATTAAAAGTGATATATGTATGCAATTATATATGCTTATAATTGGTTTTAGATATATTATGTTTGTGTGGTTTAAAAATTGACACATTATTTATAAGTAAATTTAAAAAAATGTTTGTAAAATGAATTATTGATCATTAAAATTTGTATTATATATGAATAAAAAGTGTTCCTTTGAATATGAATTAAACTTGTTTATAAATAAATTAAAAAGTGATCAAGTTGAAAAAAAATATTATTGTTTATAAAATGATAAATTATTTTGTTTGATAGTCTATATATATATATATATATATTCATGATTACGTGGGAATATTTTTGTTTTAGGCTATTGCGGGTTTACAGACTACACCAATCTTTGAATATTATGTACACTGTGAATTTTTTATTTTCTGCTGGATAGAATTCGATGAATTTCTATATTTTTATTAGTGAATTAATATATTCATTCTCTAGTTCGTCACGAGTTTTCTAACATAGTATTCCTTCTGTCTACTTTTGACTGTTATTATTTACTTTTAGAGTCAAATATAAGAACTTTGACTAATATTTTACGGGTTTTTTTAATCATATATAGATATGCAAAAAGATAGTAACTTAAAAGTATTTTTCATTAAGTTTTTAAATTTCTAATTTTTTTTATATAAAATAACAAATTATTGTAATTTTATTGAACATTATAAATTAGCCTAATTGACTTTTAAAAAGCGTAACATATCAATTAGAAATAGACGGAGGAAGTACTTATAGCTATAATTTACATCGTGTAAATATTCTTAATTTACATCTACATTCTCTATTGATATATTCATTCTCTAATTACTTATGCAATTGATTCATATGGTTTTATGAGGTTCTATGAATGTAGCATCCTATTTGCTAGCAGAAGCTAGCTAGAAGCACGTGCTTTCTTCGTTTCAATTTGTTTTTTATGATTTGATCTGACATTTTAAAATTTATTAATTTTACATTAAATTAAAGATATATTAAATATATCAAAAACTCTAGTTTTACCATTAATGTGAAATGGATAGATGGAGTACCTCTTCTATGTACAAACAAACTAGTGCTATGTAATTTAAACAAAGAAAATATGAAATTGAAGGTTTGCATGTAGTATTTAATTATTGTAAATATGATATTTGTCTTTGAAGTTTTATTTGGTCATAGAACTTTGCAATAAACTCTTCTGCCTTCATATCAATAGCTTCATCACAATTCTCATCCTCAGTATTCAAGAAGCTCTTCCTAGGAGCATCATTGTTCATTTCATCATCGTGCTCAAAGTCAAAGTCAAAGTCAAAGTCAGAATCGACTTGAGGTTTGATGCAGGGGATGTTTGGCATCTTGAAACGCAAGGAAGCAGGACGATGCATTTTGACATGAATAATAGGTGTATCATCAAACGAAAACTCACGCTCACCATAATATAGTGAGTGATCATGATCATTGGTATAACGGAGACTTTTCATATATTTAGGAAGCAAACGGAGATGTTTGTACTTGAAAATGCCACCTTTTCTCGTCCATAACAAGGCTAATCGGACAACATTCCAAGCTCTACGAGCTACCATCGATCTATTCCTCTGCATTCTCAACTTTTCTTGCATGTCAAATATTGAAAAAGAGAAAGTAAATATGCTTTTTGAAGTTGTTTCTTTGCTTCTTTATGTTGTGTGTGTTGTGTAGAAGGAGAAAGCTATATATATATATACATAAAATAAAATGCACAGCTAACTCACTTAAACAAATAACTTACGCGGTTTGAGCGAAATTAAATACTATAGTACTTAAGAAATTGTAACGAGTAGTAGCGGAGGAAGGTGCATAAAGTGGGACCCACATTCTAAAACTACAAACCCTAGTTTACTCGTGGAAATTAAAACACGCGAACCGATTGTGGTGCACTAATTAGAAGTCTCAAATTTGAGCTCTGGGTAAAAGAGAAAATTCTGTTGGGAGCGCTACCATTGAATGTGGGCTCCGGATAGTGCGTGGCAAACCAAAACAAAAAAGAAGAAGGAAAACACGATTTTTAATCAAACTTAAGTCAGTATATAAAATTAATTTACCAAGTAATATATTTTCTAAAATTTTACAAAAAATTAGTATAAACGTATTTTCACGGTAACATTTAGGATATATTTTTTTAAAAAAAAAACTAACAGGATTAGGGTTGATACAGTAACTGTAAGCTAGAGTAACGTTTTACTCCTAAAACGTGATTTTCAGTAAACGTTTTACCCTAAAACGTTACTATGAGTTAGTTAGTAGATAGTGAATCTTGAGAGTACTTGGCCCAGGCCAGGCACCAGCACACAAACACGAGCACGACGATACCCTTGCCTCCAACTACGTCAGCACCCCCACCTCCTCAGGACAAACTGACACTCTGGTCGCGCAACCAAAGGAAGACCTCCATAACCGCCAAAGCGTTAGCGCACCACTCCCACCAACCAGGTGGCGAACTAGGGCCGAGCCATCCAGCACTACAGACGCCATTGGAGGAACCCCCACAAGCACCGCCCACGAAAGAACTATACACGAGAAGGCAGACACCCGTCCTCCATCACAAGAAAACCCAGGCGAACAAAAAAACCCGGGACATTTTACCTCTACCCCAGCCGCCTACTAAACGGTACAGCCTACGTGCACGACGTAACTATAAGAGCCGGACCACACGAAGAAGGGAGGCCCCTAGCATCCGCAACTCCAGCCCCTGTCGCGCAGACCGCAAGTAAAGAGCCAGTAGTGTCCGCGCTAGCGGGCCCACTGGAAAGAACTCCGGTGGCTCACCGTCGCGACCCGCCGACCGCGCTCAGAAACCACTCGCTAAAGTGAACAAACGGCGAGGGGGACAGAGAGAGGCGTCAGACGCACCATAGGAGACTCCCCCACGGAAAGGGGGTGGCAGTGACAGACGTGGAGAACGAGTCTCTGTGAGAGGTGCCAGAAAGTGTCCCAAGTCAGGCACCTAGGCGTTAGTATCAGGAGTCCATAAAGTTGGTGTATAGTAGAGTCTTATAGTTTAGGGTGTAGTTTAAGTTAAAGTAGGTTTTTTTAGAAGTTAAAACGTTACTGTGGGTAACGAATCAACTCTGACGCCATCAACTTTAAAACATTAAAATATATCCTAAAACGTTTAATGTGAAAATTACGTTTATACTAGTTTTGTACAATTTTAAAAAAAAACATATTATTTTAGTAAATGGCTTTATATAATGACTTAGTTTGGTTAAAACCTCGGAAAACACGCCCATTACACTCAGATGGGGCACGATTAGGAAAAAATGTATCTTAAATATAATCTTTATTGATTTGACATTTAGGTTTTTAAAATGAACCCATTATATTTTTAAACGTCAAAAGATATAATACTAATTATTTTAAATTTTAATATACATATTTAATTTAATTATATTAAAGTTCTTACCATGCTAAAATTTTTTAGAAATTTTTGATACAACACAATTGAAATTTTTTGAAAGTAAAGAAAAAAAAGTTTAGTTGAAATATCAAAAGTGCATATAACACTTTGGGAGGTGTTGTTCAAAAAGACAAAATTGATATAAGATTTAAATTTCTATCCTCACCTAGGGAGATGCATATACTCAATAATCATTGTATTAGTATACTGATACTTTTGAACGTGGACTTACACATCTATATTTAAATATATTTTCTTAAAATTATAATACTACTATATATGATTTAGAGAGGAGAGCATGGGTTCATATGAACCCATAACACCCTTCTAGATATGGACCTTGAGTACAACGTGTGATTTTGTTTAACCAATTGAATTGTTCGAATATATATATAAAAGCTTAATTTTTAAAATTGTATTTATGCTCATATATTAATATTTGATAAAACACACATGCCTAATTTTCTGGCTTCGTATGAAGGTCATTATATTGGTGCCAGCTAAATCTTAGTAATTAAATATGAATACATCATTATGTTCTAATCATGTAGCCCCAAGTACACTCTTTTACAGTTGTTGCTCGACAGATATTCTCTTCCAAATTTCTGTTATATTGATTAAGTAATTAAGTACAAAGAAATAGAAAAATCTTAATAGTTCGATTAGTAGACCGTTAAATTTTTTTAACTATTAGCGGGAGGTCGCGCCCCATCATGTAATTACTTTTTTTTTACCCTTAATATTTTCTTTTAAGAAACAAAAAAAATAAGAATAAAATAAATAGCAACAAATTATTCATATAGATATATATATATAATATATAGAATTCAATAGATTATATATATATATATATATATAATATATATATATATATATATATATATATATATATATATAGGGCTTCGTATATAAATGTATAGGTGACAAACAATAATTCAACAAAATGGTCATATTATATGCAATGTATAGATATTGTATAAATTATATATAATCATGTATATATGATGTATCTATATACATCTACTGTTGTTGTTTGTAAAATATATTTTTACATATGCATATATGTTTTTAGTTTCTGATTAACTCAATTTTCATCTAAATAGTCATATAACTGGATTGTATCATTGTTATGTATATTATGTACATGCTTACGTTCAGATGAATATTTATAATTCAAAGTTAAATCAATAACATGTATATTGTTCTCCTTCATTAATATACACAATAAATACACACAAATTCTGTCTGCCCTTCTTCAACTCAATGTATATAAGCAACTCTATATTGTTGTAGTATATATATAACATATATTTTATTAGAAAAACTAATGTTGTTGCATCGTTTCTTTAATAGGGTGACGTTTGAACTTAATATATTTACAAAACAATAAGTAGCAGGGAAATATAAGCTAATAAAAAGATAAATCAAATTTTTAATTTTTATTAATTAAATGTAATGTTGTGTATATTTATTTTAATTTGATGAGGTTCAATTATGTAATTAGATGTATCTCACTAATATTACGTTATAGATGATATTTGTTGTGTATTTTTCTTTTCATCCAATCAGATGTGCTTTGCACGTGTATTCCACGTTAAACTGTTTAGATGTTAGATGAACATGTGAAATTTAAAACAATTTTTTATATATTAATTTTTATTTAATAAGTTATATCATAACAGATAACGTTCTTATTGTAGGCTCTCATATTGACTTCTCAATTGACTGTGTACATAAATCAAAGATAGTTATCTGATTTTTATAGTTAACTGAGAAACATTTTTCTTTTTTACCGAGAAAACTAAAAATTAAAATTAAAGAATTATATTTTATCTGTGAAATCATATATATAATGACATGTTTATCCTACACCCAACTAAGATATAATTCATATACATATAAATGATTTTCAATCTATCCAACCAAGCATGATCCGTCAAGGGAAAATAACATATAATGACGGTATAGTAATATGAAAAATTATTGGTCAAAATTTAATATAAGAAAAATGAAAGATTGAAATAATTAATATAATAACTATGAAATTCATAATATTATAACTAAGAATGTAAAAGAATGTGAATAATGTTTGCTTAGTAATACTTAACAGAAGTGATAATATTATAACTAAAGAATTAATGTGCATAACTGCATTTCTAATAAATTTATACCTACATAAATAGAGGAAATCCATCTTTTCATAGTCAATAAAGAATAGTATAAATAAGTTTTTTGTTGTCTTATCTAATAAGTCATGATCTTTTCGAGAAGTCACAATCCTTTAGAAAAGTCACAACTTATTGAAAAAGTCACAACTCTTTGAAAAAGTCATAACCAGTGACTGACACACAATTTTCTTTCAGTGGTGTCAATGGTTATAGTAAAAAAAATTATAATGAGGCTAGTAAAGCTTAAACATATGACCTCATGGAGTATTTACAAGCCCCTAACCAATAACTAAACCTTCAACTTGTTTCAAGAGGTATCAATTATATATTTATATTTATTAAACTAAAATTTGATCGCTATATACAACGTAATTTTTCGACGAAGGGGTGTCGCTAGACACCCCTTGACTAGGTAGGTTCCGCCCAATGGTTACATAACAGGACATCGAAAATCGACTCCTTCAAAAAGTCACAATGTTATCGGAAAACTAACAATTTTAAAAAAATCACAACCTAAGGTAAAAAATTATAGTAATTAACATTTAAGTAGGAGTCATGCTTTTAAGTATTATGTATTAGATATTGATTTTTTTAGGTACTGTGTTTTTATGATTATTTTACTGTGAGAACATGAGTACTTCAAAAAACTTATAAGTTTGTACTTTATTTTTTTATGTTCATTTGAATAAAAAATCTATGTTAATAATTTATTAATCTAACATTTCATATGAAATATTTGATTTCATAAGATTAAATAACATGTTGATACATTTTATACATTTTTATTCCAAATTAAAAGATTCAAAATATTATATATTGTATTAATTTTGTATAAAAGTATGATAAAAAATCGACGCATATGTAAAAATAATCATAGTTAATACAACCGTTATATTAAATTTATTCAATGTATGTGTTGGACAAATTAAATTTTAATTGTATAAGAAAACATATAGATGAAAATGAGACGTTATTGTATTACGTGTAATTATAGTTATATTGCAAATTTCAACTTAATTTAATCTTGTTATATAATATTGTGAATAGTTTAAATTTACTAAAGCCTAAATGGCTTATAATTATGATATTGTTTAAAGTAATATTATGATGAACATAATTTATTGCTTTCTATGTTTATGATAGTGATAGATATTATCATTTTATAATTTTGCTATGACAATTTTTCATTTATCTTGAGCTAAGATAAAAATCTAATAATAACAAGAGATATAAATCAATATAGTGAACAAAATTTGTTATATTCTCACTTTTAAATTCGACAATATAAACACGAAAAAATTAAAAGACTAGCACTTTAAATTTAGAAAATTTCAATTTGTTTAGAAATAGAAGTGTAGTAGGAAGTTTTGAAACTTTTTAATCGGATAATTTTCTTCTTTTTTTTAAAAATAAAGATTAAACCCCATATGACTAACTACTAATACACGGTTTTTTTTTTTCAAATACATTTTGTATTTTACATTTTTAAATATTTGTATTTTTGTTGTTTCTGTTTTTTGTAGGGGTGACACGTAGGAGGTGCTATCACATCATGTCAAACGCTATAAAAAATAATATTTTTAAAAAGTAAAATTACAATTATTTTTTTTCAAAATAAAGATTAAAACCCCACGATTAACTACTAATAAACGTGTCTTATTTTTTTTTTGCAAAACAATGTTATAATTTTTATTTTTAAAAAATATTATTTTTTTGGCGCGCTATATATATATATATATGGATGGATTGATAATTATGACTAACTATCAATACACGTTTTTTTCTCAAAACAATTTTTGTAAATTTTTATTGTTTAAAAAATATTATTTTTATGACGTTACGCGGGGACGGAAACACTATACCTGTTCCGATTGTTTGTATATATATAGTAGTGGAGGTTTTTGGTGTGGTATTGTGAGTTGTTTTTCGAATCTATAAATATAAATATAAATATTTCATACTTATAAGATACACCATAATAAAAAAAGAATTATCTCCTTTATCTATATGTCTTGCCATTTTCTATTTATAGTTATATTGTAATGAGCTTAATTTTGCAATAATTATTCTCATTAAATAAAAAAGATTTTGAAAAAGAAATCCAACAGTTCTTTGATTTTAAATGATTTGTTTATTTTAAATTATGAAAAAAAGTTTCTACCAATTCACAATTATTCAAAATATATATATATATATTTTATTTATTTTTTTTTTTTTTTACCTTAGGTTATCTCTCGAGTACAAGATAGTCGAATATAAAAACACTGTTCCCACACAACACACAGCACACATTGTTAACTTCATTTTTAGTTGAGATTTTCTTCACTTCCACTCTCTCCGGCGGGGCGTCGAACTCACACATTATCCCTCGTTGTTTGCCGGTGAGTTACAACACACTCACTCCAACGATAATTAGAAAAATCCCCAAAAGTAATTTTCTTTTTCTCTTGATTTTTAGGGTTTTTGCGGTTATGCACTGTATGAGTCCAACTTTTTTGGTCATGTGATTTCACAGATCTGTGCTGGATTTTAGTATTTTTTTCTTGCTTAATGTGCTTTTGTTTTTGCTTTTATGTAGTTTCTTTATGTTTATTATTTTGGGGTTTGGTTGAGTAGGTTGCAATTACTGGGAGGAGGACTACAGTCTACAAATCCCACTGTTACGTATACGGTTTTTATTTTTCTCGTGAGGTGTGTTTATTTGAGGGGAAAAAGAAGGATTTTGTTTTGTATTACAAGTTTCTGATGTTTTTAGCGGCTCTGCAAATTGTATATATGCTGCTCTGTTCTGCTCATATGATTCCTTGGTAATGTGTAGTATTTTTTTTTTTGTATCCTAGAAAGTTCTTTTGTGTTGTAGTGTGAAATGTGAATACACCTGGGAATGTACCATTTTTGGTTTTTGAGTTTTTTTTTTTTACATTGTTGGATATGAATATGGTGCATTGCAAGGTGGTTATAAAATAATAGAAAATTCAATCTCGTTTTCGATGATGGATGACTGTAAAAACTTTGCCGTTCTTTAGACACCTGCTTGGTGTTTTGTGGTGAAAATATTGAGTTGTCAAACAATTGTATATCTGATTTCTATGAGGAAGAATTTGAGCTCTTGAAATTTGATTCGCTTTATGTTAAGTTTTTCTTATGTGGAAGTAGGTGTGCACGAATTGGTTCTTGCCTGGTACTTTGTTTTTTGGTTGTTATGTTCTTAACTGCCAGAGCTTAGTCTTGTAGTGGTTATATTTCTTGGAAGATAATCACTTTATTTTTCTATAGAAACTAAGACATGATTCACTATATTCCTTTCATTCTAGGTTTTCTGCCAATGGATGCCACAACAGATAACTCTCAGCGCAGACCGTTTTCAATTAAACTGTGGCCTCCAAGTGAGAACACAAGAAAAATGCTGGTGGAAAGAATGACGAATAATCTTTCTAGTCCAACCATTTTCACCCGCAAGTACCGCAGTCTATCCAAGGAAGAGGCTGCCAAAAATGCTGAAGAAATTGAAGATGCAGCTTTTACCATTGCTAATCAACATTATGAGAAGGAGCCTGATGGTGATGGAAGTTCTGCTGTGCAACTTTATGCCAGGGAATGTAGCAAGCTTATCCTGGAAATTCTAAAAAAGACCCCCAAATCAGAGGACAAGGAAATTTCGATTTCTGAGACTGTTCAGGAGACCTTTTTTGATATCTCAAAAGGTAAAAGGGCTTTTATTGAAGCAGAAGAGGCTCAAGAACTTTTAAAGCCATTAAAAGAGCCTGGAAACTCTTACAGCAAAATTTGTTTCAGCAATAGAAGCTTCGGTATAGATGCAGCACATATTGCAGGCCCTATCTTGGCAACCTTGAAGGATCAGTTGAAGGAAGTTGATTTGTCAGATTTTGTTGCCGGAAGAAATGAGGCTGAAGCACTTGATGTCATGAATATATTCTCAGAAGCTCTGGAAGGTTCTAACTTGAAGTTTCTGAATCTCTCTGATAATGCTCTTGGTGAGAAGGGTGTTAGGGCATTTGGAAAGCTCCTTCAGTCTCAAACCAACTTGGAAGAATTATTTTTGATGAATGATGGGATTTCACAGGAAGCTGCAAATGCTGTTAGCGAGCTAGTTCCTTCCACCGAGAAGCTTAAAATTCTTCATTTTCATAATAATATGACAGGTGATGAAGGGGCTGTTGCGATTGCGGAAATTGTGAAGCGCTCTCCTTTATTGGAAGATTTCAGGTGCTCTTCTACCAGGGTAGGTTCTGAAGGAGGGAGTGCCTTGTGTGAAGCACTTGGGATGTGCTCCCATTTGAAGAAGCTTGATTTGCGAGACAATATGTTTGGTCCAGAAGTTGGTCTTGTGTTGAGTAAGGCACTCAGCAAACATGAAAATCTTAAGGAAATTTACCTGAGCTACCTTAATTTAGAGGATGAAGGAGCAATTGCAATAGCTAACGCTCTTAAAGATTCAGCCCCTTCACTTGCTGTCTTGGAGATGGCAGGTAATGATATAACTGCTGAAGCTGCTTCAGCAATAGCTTCTTGTATAGCTGCAAAGCAGCTTCTTGCCAAGTTAAGCTTGGGTGAGAATGAACTCAAGGATGAAGGTGTAATTCAGATTGCCAAGGCATTGGAAGGACACAAACATCTGATTGAAGTTGATATGAGCAGCAATGCACTAAGGAGGGCTGGGGCTAGGGTGTTGGCTCAAACTGTGCTGCAGAAAGATGAGTTTAAATTACTAAATGTTAATGGGAATTTCATCTCAGAAGAAGGCGTTGACGAGTTGAAAGAGATCTTCAAGAAATCTCCTGAGATGCTTGCATCCCTGGAAGATAATGACCCGGAAGGAGAAGAAGAGGGTGATGAGGAGGATGAGGAGAAAGAATCTGGAGATGAGGACGTTGAGGATGAACTAGAATCAAAACTGAAAAACCTGGACGTCAAGCAAGAGGCAAGTGTTGACGCACCAGATAGCAATTAGAATCCAGTACTTGACGATTTCTGCATGTGGCAGTTTTAGTTTTACCATTTTCTTTATGCTAAGCTGGCCTTATTATGTTCCTCCAGCAAGTGCTTCTAACATATTGTTCCATCAGTAATTTAAATTTGGTGGAATTGAACTGTTGCCTTAATTGGTCAAGTTAGGTTTCTAGTTGAACTATGTAGGGTACGAGAGAGAACTACTTTTTATTTATGTTGAACCTTCTTTTGTGTTATGTAGACTTGATAATCTTCTCTTTTTTTTTATATATATTCCATGATGCATTTGACTTGGTTTTTTTTTATTGGTTAACGAAATACGTGTGCCGGAATCCTTGTGAAGTCCTTGGTCTACTTCCATAATGCATTAGTATTTTTCACTTGTCCGTCCAAAAGATAATATATGTGTTTTTATGAAAAACTTGTTACATGAATTCAAAATAAATAAGTAAATGAAAATGTCATAATCTTTCAAAAAAGTAAATAATAAAGTTGATAATAGTAGGCATTCTAAAGATTTGATTAGGATAAAAGAGGGAGTTTGCTTCTTGTTCAAAGTTGAAGGGCTATTTAATTTTAAAGCAAAATTTGGTAGGCAATACAATGCCACATCCTGGGTCTGTTAAATACTGGACAGCAAAGTACAGCCTTCAAAATAGTGAACTAGCTCGTAACATCAACTTGAAAATATACTAGACATGGCAGCCAAGCTACTGAAACTTAATCTACCATTGACTCCAAATTAGAATAATTAAGAATTGTAGCAAAAAGCTAATGGCACATCTCCAATTTTTCCACTACTGCACAGTTAACTAGTACCAAATGCAAAACCTAAAAGGTATGAGATGCTAATATACATGTAAGACACTGAGTCAAACAGACGACTAAAACCATAGTTAGATCTTAAATGCTCATAGCCAAAGCCGCTTCCTTTTAAAGTGTCCCCTATGTCCACTAATGACTTCACTGGCCAAAATAATGCCTAGGTTCTACAAGGGCAACCTCAGGATATTAAGCTTGATCTCCTCCTCCTGTGGGCCTTCCACGATAACCCGTCCACACTATGGCCAGTCAAATCGTGATAATCATTTCTCATGGAACTTGCACTCTCGGATTTGAACCTTTTGGGAGTTCTTCCATAGGTATCTTCACTTGTTGCCTCGCTCGCCACAGACACAGTTTCAGGCTTCAAGTCATGTCCAGTCCTCTCAGAATCAGCATTGCCACTAGGCAACTCACCATTTGAGACTGACTGATGGTCCCTGTTCCTGCCTTTACTTGATTGCGTAAAGAAATCATCTCCGTTCTCCACAGCCTTCATCCACTGTACATCACTTAAAGAATCGGCATAAACCACTTCCTTTCTACGTCGCTTTCCAGTGATATTAGCACTTTCGTATAAGAATCCTTTTCCCTTTTCCTTAGAGTCAGGTGTAGCATAAGCCCAATCTGGTACCTCATGATCTTCCATGAGACGAGATCTGTAACGCTCTTTTTGTCTTCTCTCCTCATCCATTTTCTCAAACAGCCAAAATTCCTCATCGGAGCGGGCTGCAAGACGATTAATCTCTCTTTCGCTTGGCACATCTGTGCCAAGGGTGCTTGTACCTTTACGCATGATCTCTTCCAACATATCCCTTCTTTCTTGAGCTGCATGAACAAATAATGTCAAGTTAGATTTCATTATGAAGAGGATCCAAAACCAAGACCATGGATAGAAACATTAGTCAGCATTCACAATCCTAACATGCTGAAAATACACAGGTGGAACTTGGTAAAGCGCTTGATGCATGTCAACAAAATGTATTAGTACTAACAAGTTGAAAGTAGACACGTAAAACATGGTAGATGCAAATTTTTCTTATAATCCAACCTGATTTTTCCGGTCAACCTTCAAAGCAAATAAAGAACTTGTACATAACTATTACGTAATTTGTTTCTTTTCCCCTAAGAAAATTAAAGAAGGCTTGGGCCTGGAGGTGTGGAGAGTTCTCTAAAACTACATGTGTACATGACAAACCTGTAGATGTTGTATTGAACAAGCCAGCCTGGATGACCTTAGCATCAATACCCATCTTCTGTTTTGCACGCTCCAAAATGACCTCTTCAATTGATCCAACACTGACCAACACAAAAACCCTAACTTCTTTTTTTTGCCCAATTCGATGTGCCCTATCTTCTGCCTGCTGGTCCATTTGAGGGTTCCAGTCGCTATCAAAAATTATCACAGTATCTGCTGTTTGCAGATTCAGACCGAGTCCTCCAGCACGAGTACTCAAAAGAAACATAAAGTAAGGAGAGTCAGGAGCATTAAATTGCTTTAGCAAAGTCCCTCGCTCCTCTGTTTTGGTTGAGCCATCAAGTCTAAGATACTTGAAGTCATGAACCTGCAGATAGACTTCAAGAATGTCCATGAGGCGGGTCATTTGTGAGAAGAGAAGGACCCTGTGCCCAGCTCTGCGAAGTTTGGGTAGTAAACGATCAAGAAGCTCAAATTTTCCAGATGCTCTCACTATCTCCTCCTTTCGATAAATATTATACTCGGCCACAAATAGGTAAGGGTGATTACAACATTTCCTTAGTTGCATGGAGAGATTCTGCAGACTCTTAGACCTCCCAGTTCCTGCGAAGTCACATAGTCAGCAAATAATGATTGCCAAAAGACTCGGGGGAGGGGAGACGAAAAAAGAACACGAGTTATACAAGGAATCATTGAGGATGTAGATTTTAGAGCAATGGATCCCTAAAGGCCCAAGAGGAGGGGGAAAATGGGGGGGAGGGGGTGGGGTGAGAAAGAAAGAGTACTATACAGTTAAAGCACAGTTGTTTATCCCCTCTCTATAAAATGTCCATGACCCCTCCACACACACCCAAAAAGTAGTTCTTAAAGTCAACCATGCATAAAAGGAATGAATTGAAGGCAATACTTTCTTGAGGGCACCTGCTACTCACCAGAATCCAATCCAACCCTCCCGACATCTGTGACCTGCTGGTAGTATACTTTTTGCCATGCAGACATATCACATTTAAGAACAACTTGTGTTTTCCCAGGAAGAAATTTCTCCACTTCATCCTTCTTCCTCCTCAATATAAATGGCCTTATCACCTAAAAGTAGTCAAAAATATTAGATAAGGAAAATAGAAAGTGCATTTGTAAAGGTGCAACAAATACTGCACAGGCATGACAGAAGTGTATATTATTGATTACTAAAACCAAAACCTACATGGTGCAACCGGCGAATAATCAATAGTTCCTCTTCATCAGTTAGAGAGACATCACACTTATCGGCGAAGGGGGCATTAAACCACTCCTCAAAATTCTCCACTGAATTAAAGATGTTTGGAAGAAGAAAATTGAGAAGAGACCACAACTCCTGTAAGCTGTTTTGGATTGGGGTACCTGTCAATAGGAGTCTTCGTCGAATCCTATAACTGCAAATATTACACAACTCAATTAGAGAATGCTTCTAGCATCCAATTTTTTTTCTTGTAAAATTGAACTGCCAAGAATATTGATTTCCAGATTTTGGCATATTCCACAATTAATTTTTTTTAAAAAAACAAATTACTCATTCGATTATGTGCCAGTGTGTCAGATTATACCTTCATCAGCAAAGGTGAGTGCTAAAAATAAGCAGAGAGGAGCAAACCCAAATCTCATAAAATAAGAAGATTTACATCATAGGCTATTATTCCTCCCCTTTTTGATCAACATTCTTATACATTAGCAACTTGACAAACAAAAAATTACATCTCACGTACCCTGACACAAGTGTCCGTGCAAGAGCACATTCGTGATTTTTCAATCTGTGGCCTTCATCAATTATCAGATAGTGCCAATGAATTTTCTTCAAAAATGCTTTGTCTCTCATAATAAGATCATAATGTGTGATCAACACACTGAACCTCCCCTCTCCTGTCAACTCCTCCCTCAGTGCCTTCCTTTCTTCCAAACGACCATCGTAAAGAATAGCAACAATACTGCAACAAGGAAAAAAGTCTCACGAGATGTGATGTACAGTGCACCTATTAACAAACAAATTCAATGTGTTTGTGCTCCCTGCATGGAAGAGAGAGAGAGAGAGAGGAGACTGGTGCATACCTAGGAGCCCATGTTGAGAATTCCGTAATCCAATTAGGTAGTACAGCTTTTGGAGCCACAATCAAGTGGGGACCACTTACACCCTTGTTTTCCAAGAGGTAAGCAATTAAAGCAATTGTCTGGATCGTTTTCCCGAGTCCCATTTCATCCGCTAAAATTCCATTTAAGTTGTTATTAAACAAAGACAACATCCATTGAAGCCCTTCTATCTGGTAAGATCTCAGTTCTCCACCCTGAAGCATAGCTGGTTGCTCCGTAACCTACAAATATCATTAGATCTGCGGCATCAATAACACAACAAAGGATGCAGATAATTTCAGTTGTAGGAAAGGGAAAACAGCTAGTATATTGCAATTGCCATGGAGTTAGTTAGTGGAGATTGTATCAGATACAGATCCTTGTACATCAGCATTAAGCCATTTAGCTGAGATTAGAAACAAACAATGGGCATGAGAACATATTTTGGGACTGGAGAATCAAAATCAAAATTGAATGTACAGTGATATGAAACTAGTACAGATTCCTCGCTTCTAAATATTTTAAAGAAAATCCATCATAAAACCCGAATGGTGGAGCTGGGATGGAGGTAAAATGGGAAGATTTTAGTTAGCTCAGCTCCATGACATAAAGTGGTGTAATGTAAAAAGAACGTCACAACATACTTGATAGTCATCCAATTCTAATAATTTTGGCACCTTGCTAAGGTCTAGTCTTTCCATCAAATTAAAAAGTAAGAACAGAAACTCGAGGGACGAATCAGTTTAACAGAGTATTCTCATTACACGATAGAGCTGCAGAATCTAATTTATTACACTTAATAACATCCATGATTACATTAAAGAAGGTTTTTCTTTGTAATAACCAAACACCAGTAACAAGTAATAAAACGCTGACGAGGTCATCTGAAATAATCGAACACCATGACCCAAACTATTGAAACACTGCTTTAAAATGAGAAGACACTGTGTCACAATCAATAGGAAACTCAAGCACATTGACCAAAGACATAGGAGAAAGGATGAGAATCCAAATCTGAAAACCTCCGGAAGGTCCAGTTTTTGCAATTAACATCCATTCTAAAACTTGGACACAACTCTTCAATAATAATCCCTGGGAATTAAAAGTAAAAGATAACAGAGAAGCGGTGTGCCTCTTTACCTTCTCCTGGATCGAATGTACAGCTGAATTGTACTTCCTTTGACCTTCAAGCAAGTCATTAGTCTTCACATCATGAGTGGACTCATCATCAATTACATCCTCTTCTTCCTCAGGAAGCGACTGCCCAGGAGTATCAGTCTTAGTAGCAGCCATTTCAGCATCTGAACCTTCCAAAGATTCAAGGCCATCATGATCAGCATCTTTCTGCCGTTGAACAGCAGCTCCCAGACGACCCAGGAGGTCATTTGTTTTCCCTAGAAGCATTGTCAACCTTTCGTTCTTGCTTTCCTCCACCATCTTCATGTAAGCTTCTTGATCATCAGCTTTCAGTGCTTGTAACCTCAGTTTCTCAGCACGAGTAGCCCGTTGCCTTTGCCTTCCAGCCAATCCCAAACATAGATGACTCATTTTAGCCAAATAAAATCCGCCTATTCCCTAATAAGTATAAGAGGGTGATAAGAATGACCTCCACTCTCTAGGTCACAACTCATTATTGGCTCCTGGTATTTGTCAATTATGCACAGGGAGTTGAACAAATGAATGCACAGTAGAACAAACAGCAGAAAGTAAATAATGTCATACCTGAACACCATCATTCCTCTGTTTCCGCCGCTTCTGAACAGCCTGTACTTGTAATTGGAGTTCACGTGCTGCATTGAGTACATCCGCAAAGAACTTCCTTTTTGTAGTTTCCACGCGGTTTCTTTCCTCTTCCTCGATTCTTGACAACCTCTGCAAAATTTTGTTGTTATTACCAACAGGCTTCTGACAACAAATTCTGTAAATTTTGCATTCAAAAGTTTCCCATCAAGGAGTCAAAAGAATGAAGGACAGTGCCTGATTCTTAAAATCTAAATTCTCAGCAAAGCTCTCTTTTCAACTTAACCAATAGATAGAAGACATGACTAAGACTATTTTTTACCTAATTACATCAAGATGAAATTTCATTTCTGAAATTGGGAGGAGAAAGAAAGAATCAGAACCCGTTGTGCTTAAAACATTAACTTGACAGATGGTAGATCTAAACATATATATATATATAATAAATATCTAGATAATATATATACTATACTATATATATATATATATATATACATATAATATAAATATATATATAAGCACAATTGACAACGCTCCCGAGGCGATCTATCACTTTACCTGCGCATCACGCTTCTTCCTCAATGGATCATCAGATTCAACAGCAAAGGCATCCCCTATACCATATACAGGGCGTCGCAATCGTGTCATCCCCCAGTCAAACAATTGCTTGTCAGGATTAGCGCAATGCAGGCGAAGCCAATATTCAGAACTCACTTCAGACCGAACTTTTTGTTGTAAATCTGCTAACTGCAAAGTAGAAATAATGATGAGAAGACAATCCATAGCCAGCCACCTACACCACTTCTACAACAAAAAATTAGAGGCTTAAATAGGTGGTGGTTAGACTATGCACAGGTGCAGATGATGAAGAAGATATAGAATACTCTCAGGGTAACTACAATGGAGATGGAATGGTTTCCCAATAGATGGTATCTTTCTCAACGCATTGCGCTACGCGCTTTTGATACGAATTGACATCAACTTGGTAACCTATGCCTTACCACATAAGCTATTCAAAAACACGAAGCCCTTCTTCTTTCAAGCGCATCTTGAAAGGCAAGCTTTTTGCTTTTTTCAGAACATACTTTATTTTAGAATAGTCCCTTTTTAAACCCATATGTATGGTGTATCTCAAAATATATAAAAATTTTCATCGGGGAGCATGGCCATGTACTATGGGATTAGGTATGGCGATAAAGCATGGACTAATTCTGAATTGCGCAAGTACGTATAGGTGGGAAATGGTACCATTTTTAAATCCAAAACAAATTTGTTATGTTTTCTTTTGATCATGTAAACATTCAATCACAAGGCCAAAAAAATGATAAACAATCGTAGTGGAGACAATATTGCCCCCAAATTTGTGTATCATATCCCCATAATTATCAGAAATCTTCATATTGTACTCATAACTCATAAGTCATACAGAGTATAATAGTGGGATCCCAAGATGAGAGCTTCATATACTGCAGCAAAATGTAATACTATTTTTTCATCGCGGAGATATTTCCAGTAAATAATAGTTAGAGGCAGACCATGTCTTTTAAAATTAAACAAAGAAATTCAGAAATACTCAGGTTTATTACATAGGTAAGTAATCCTTTGAAGTGGCAAGGACATCTTGAAATTGATTTGCAAGATAACTGGTGTGGTTCAAAACAACTTCGATGAACATGTTATATGTCTAATTAACAATACTCCACATGTACCTTTACCTTTAATTCATAAAGTTCAAGCAAGCACTTCGATTGCAAGTCCTCGCCTCTGCTGGTTGGCAAGTCTGGTCAAAGATGAAAGTGTAAGCTATTTCCACAAGTATAAGAAGTGCTGGCATAAGAGACATACAGCATTACTGAATATAAATATATCACAACCAGTTGCGTGATTACCTCTACAAGTGAGCAAGATAATCCTATTATTTAAATTCGGTGCAAATAACACTAGGGGTGGGGGGTACTTAAAACTTAAAATTAACCAACACAGCAACAACATACCAATGTAATCCCAAAAGTGGGGTCTGGGAAGGCTAGGATGTACGGAGACCTTACCCCTAACTTTAAGGGGTAAGAGAGGGTTCTTACGATAGACCCTCAGCTTAAAAGAAAAGAATCCAACGGAGGATTGTAAGAAACAATAGAAGGCAAGATACAAGACAAGTGCAACAACAGATAATAATACACACCGAAGAACAAGAAACTACACGATAACTAAATAATATAACTAAAAGAAGAAGAGGAGAGGAGGAGGCTATCCCATTCCTCTCCCACACAAAGTGGGACAAAACTCAATTCCTCAACCTCCATACCTTCCCATCTAAGGTTATGTCCAAAGTCGGCTGAAGTTGTGTCATGTCCTGTCTAATCACCTCCCCCAGTTCTTTTTGGGCCTACCTGTACATCTCCTAACTCCTGCTACAGCTAACCTCTCACACATCCTCACTGGTGTGTCCTCATACCTCTTCTTCAGGCGTCCAAGCCATCTCAACCTCGCTTCCTCATCTTGTCCGCCATAAAGGCCCCCTCCACCTTGGACGGTATAATTTTGTTCTTAATCCTATCTCTCCTAGTATGTTGCACATTCATCGAGAGGTGCAATTATATAGTAAGTACTCAGAGGATGATAGTGACATTAAAGACCTTTTTGACATGTATTGGGGTATGAACAGGATACTTACAGTTAAGGATTGCTACAAGCAGATCTGATCCCAAAATCAGATGATTCACTTTTGGCCCTGGAGATTGATAATTTGCTTCAATTATTGACTTACATGAAGCTTGTTAACACAAAACAACCTCAACAGGAAAGGTTTCTACATGGTAAATAGATGCACCCTCTGTAGGAAGAATGAGGAAACAGTTAATCATCTTTTGCTGCATTGCTCTGTAGCAACTGACATATGGAGCATGCTCTACAGGTTTTTTGAACTAAGCTTGGTCATGCGTCAGAACCTGAGACGGGCACAGTTAAGCTGGAGTTTATGGAATGTTGATAAGCCCATCATGAAAATCTGGTTGATGATTCTGCAGCTATTTTCTGGAGCCCATGGACAGAGGAATAGAAGGTGCTCTGATGGCTGCTCAACTCCTAGTCGCTATTTGAAAGCAAATTGTTTAATTAATCTTTTTTGCTGGACAGAACTGTCCCCTGTAATTAGTAATGATATTTTCTCTAGATTGTCAGTACCCTTACTTTAGACTAGCACACTCTGTAGGAGCTGGGCTAATTTCTCTTTTTTGTCATTTCATCTCCTTATAACTATGCCTTTTGTACTGTAGCATCTACTTGATGCCCTCTTTTTAATGCAACTCATTACTCCATCAAATAAGAAAAGCCAAAATTAGCAAACTATACTTACAACAACCCAAATCTACATAAAATTTAGTAAATGCATAACATGTGTCAAAGATAATGCTCAAGCTCATATGCTCCATAGTCTGACAGAAAAGATAACAATGAAGATAAGTCAGGTTTTGGTATCAAGAGCTGTACGGTTGGCACTTCACATATTGAAGAGAATATAGCCAAAAACTATTGACTCGATCAATCTATTTATCATATCAATCCATCTATCTATACTATTCTATAAGTGGGAACCTCAAGATAAAAATATTAAAATAATAAGATACCCTTGAAGACAATAATGCCCTTGAAGAAATAAATAGCTTATTCATTCATAACCAGTACATGAACCTCGCTATAATCAATTTTTCCCTCATTAGTCATTACTGTAAAAACCGCAGAATCAGAAGAGTTGCAATAAGTCAACATAGACTAAATATATATTTTTAAGTTAATACAACCTAAATATCTACTAATTAATGCACATTATATTACTGTTAGCTATTAAATGCCTATCAAATAGACTTCTGCTTCGGTTGCTTTGTTGCTTTTGCTTTGAATTCTTTGAGACTTCTAATTATGCATATATCATTGGCTGCTTCTAATACGACAATCATTAAAGCATATGAAAAGACAACCTTTTCAGGATGGCATTATAATGTTGGTAAGAAAGAGCAACTTTGAACAGATTTTTTTAATGGAGAAGCGGTATTGCTTCATTCTAACTTACATTAAGGAGATTTCAGATGCATACCAACTATAGATTATAAATGGAGAGAAACAGGGCGATATATGAAAGGGCGAGGTCTTATGATCCACAAAAATTTAAGTTGTCTGTCTCGCTTTCTCTATTTTCCATCCACTTCGTGTCGCCCCACCACAAGGTTTAAGCTTATTTATATTTCTTTCATTTTTTCAGTTGAAATAGCAATATTTTGATAGTAGACTACGTTTAAGGGGACTTAATTAACACCTCGTCCACCAAAAGTTTAGTGTAAATATTTAAAAAATAATGAAGTATATTTCGTATACGTTGAATCCTTTTGAGTTTTCTGGGTGCTTACTTTTTCATATTTAATTCTCTTAGTGAGATTCTAGCTGCGCCAATGATAGAAGAAATAACTAATTAGAAATAATAATACTTCTGACCTTAATCATCACAGTCCTAGAGATAAGAAACAAAACTAAACTGTTGTGTATACATATTTACAGTGAAAACCTTACGTTATTCATAATAAAATTTTAAATGTTATCCTAAGAGTAGAACAGATCAAGTTAAAAGATGATTTACCAAAACATTCTTCAAAAATTGATTGACTAATTTGCCCTCGTTGTTTAGCTGTATATTTGAACTACTGTTGTGTGAACGTGTGGATTGAGAAATTAAGTTAGCCATTTAATTTGGCTGTTATTAAATGGTAAATCTTGGCCATAGTAAATGTGTGGACTGGAAAATAAATACTCCCTCCATTTCAATTTGTTTGTTTGATTTTGATTTGGCATGGAGTTTCAGAAAGTAAGGAAAACTTTCAGATCTTGTGCTCTTAAATTAAAGATAGGTAGAATGTACCAAAATGCTCTTTAATCTTATATAGGTGAAAAGTTAGAATAAAGAGCTGTCAAAAAAGGAAAGTGGCATTCTTTTTCAAATGGACTTAAAAGGTAAATAAGACAAACAAATTTAAGCGGACAGAGTATATTTATGATAACCTAAACCCTTAAACATATGTGTGAATTGGAAAATGGAGTTGGACATTTAATAGGGATCCTATTAAATGTTGAATTATGGCGAAAGTGAAGATGTGTTTGGTAAACTTTTGGTGATTCAATTGTTTCAAAAATCATCCATTATCAAAGTAAACTACTAATTAATTATCTTATCTGGTGAAGAAAATGATCAAGGTTAGCAAGTAAATTTGATTACTTTGAGCTTATATAATAGGATTTACAAATCCGTAAAATGCATAGTCATCACCCTTAGAAGCACAAGTAAAAAAATGTAGTTTTACCTGTTTGGACTTATGCCAGGACGCTCAACTACGCAAGCATTCACCTAGTAAGGGTGGTCTTTGGAGGTGTTGAGAGACTAGAAGTGTACCTATGACGTACACTAGGTCAATTAAGGACATGTATCATGGAGTCAAAATCCGAGTAAGGACAATGTGTAGAGTCTCGGAGCACTTGCCATTTGATGGGGGATGCACCAGGGATCATCCCCGAGTTCATGTTTATTTGCCTAGATGATGGATGTATTGATTTGGCAAATTCAAAATGAGGTGTCATGATGTATGTTATTTGTGGATGACATAATTTTAATTGATGAGACTCGCAAGGAGTTAACACTAAGCTGGAGGTTTGGAGACAAACCTTAAGAGTCTAAAGGTATCAGATTAAGCAAGACGAAGACAGGAGGCCAATTCGACAACCCATAATCGGCTCTATAACTGGATCACACACTAAGAAAAAATACTTGGAGTGCAAGTTAAGTGATGTGGTACATGAACCTAATATGGAAGTAAGACTTGATACATAAGCCATCCAAAAGAGAGAGAGTTTCAAGTATCTTAGGTCAATTATCTAGGAAAATGGGGAGAATAACGAGGATGCCACCCACCATATTAGTGCAAGGTGGATGAAATGGAGGCTCGCATCCATAGTTATGTGTGATAAAAAGGTGCACTAAACTTAAAAGACAAGTTGTACAAAGTGGTGGTTAGACTAGCGTTGTTGTATGGGCAGAGTTTTGGCCGATCAAGAACTATCAAATTTAGAAATGAATGTGGCAGAGATAAGGATACTACGATGGAGTGGGGGCATACTAGAAAATATAGGATTAAAATAAGGATATTCAAGACAAGGTAGGTGTGACTTCAATGGAAGATAAGATGCAGAAAACGAGGTTGAGATGGTCCGGGCATGTGATTAGGAGATGCACGGGTGCCCCGATGCGAAGGTGTGGGAGGTGTTTATGGATAGATTAAGATTAAGGAGAGGTAGAGGTAAACCAAATAAATATTGAAGAGATGTGATTATACAAAATATGGTGCAGTTGCAACTCACCGAGGACATGACCTTAGATAGGAAGGTGTGGAGGACCCAAATTAGTGCAGAAAGGTAGTAGGTAGGAGTGTATTACTTACAGTCCATTCTAGTAATTGTACTATTACTCCATATTCTTGTTCTTTAACTTCTATTATTATATGTTGTTTTGTGTAGTTTGATTATAATATTTTTTTGCTATAGTATTATAGATGTTGTTTCCTTTATTTCCACTAGTTGTCCATTCTAGTAGTTGTGGTGTTAATATGCTTGTGCCAAATTTACAAATTAAAATAGTCATAATTTTGGATCCTGGCAAAAGATTCAATAAAACTTATTGATGTAGCAGTAAAATATCACAAATAACTACTACCTTTTTATAGTTTTTCACCATGAAATTGACAATGATATACTAACCATCCAAAGGACGACATACTAATCAAATTTATGTACAACTATAAGATATTGCTTTCAGTCTACAACAACTCTTTGAAATGTATGCAACTATAAAGAGAAGAAGGCTATAATTTCTTAAATACAAGGCAAAAAATTACACGTGAAGTACTTGCAACTAATAGTTAACATTGCTCATATTCACATTGTAAATCATATGTCGTTGAAACATAAAAAAAACTTAATTCATGAGTTGTAGGGAGGGATTAATGACACCACAAATAGAGACTTAAGCAATTGTTGGATTCAAAGGCCGTGTTAAAGAGTACAAATTGACTAAAAAGCAAGAGGATTGAAGTTGAATAATTGGTATGAAAATCATATTAAAGTAGGGCTAAAACAGTGAGGCATGGGGGAGTTAACAATAGATTGGAAGTTTGGAGACATGCTCTAGAGTCTTAAGGGTTTTAGATTAAGCAAGACTAAAACAGAGTACCTTATGGAAAATATAATGACACAAACGCATGAGGCAGGGGCGGAACTGAAGATTGATGTTCAAGTCATAGCCAAAAGAGGAAGCTTTGAGTATCTTTGATCCTCAATCCAAGAAGACGAGGAGATTGATGATGATGTCACACATTGTATCGGAGCGAGATGGGTACAATGAAGGCTCATCTCTAGGGTATTGTGCAATAAGAATGTCTCACCAAGGCGTAAAAATTAAGCTCTATAGAGTGGTGATTAGACCAACACTGTTATATGGGCAGAGTGTTGGCTAATAAAAAATGTTCATGGTTCATAGGATGAAAAAGTAGCAAACATGAGGATATTCATATAGATGTATGGGCATACCACAATAGATATGATTAGGATCGAAGTTATATAGGGCAAGGTGGCAATGGCCTCCGTGACAAACAAGGTGAGGGGAGCAAGACTGAGATAATTTGATCATATGAAGAGAAGGTGTGAGGATGCGCCAGTAAAGAAGGGTGAGAGGTTGGTTGCAACAAAGAATTAAGAGAGGTAGGCCGAAAAATAATTAAGGGAAGGTAATTAAGTAGAACATTGCACAATTTCAGCTAACTAAGGACATGACTAGGGTAGAAGGTCAGTAGGTAGGTGTTGTCACACTTTGTGTGGGAGAGGCATGGGCTAGCCCCCTCCTCTCATCTTCTCCTTTTTAGTAGTATACTAGTATTATTTAGTAATCACATAGTTTCTAATTCTTTATTGTATATTAGTAATGTTGGTTTGTATCTTGCTATTTTATTGTCATATTTTTCTAGCAATCCTGCGTCAAAACTTGTGTACTAGTATGTCATAAATTTGATTAATTAGTTTTTGACCTAACTCAAGAATTATGACGAGTACTTCTCATATGACCGGAGGATCTATCAAAAGTAACCTTTACGCTATACAAAAAGTGGATAAGATTTGCGTACATCCAACCCTCTGAGACCCCACATGTGGGATTGCACTGGTTGTGTTGTTGTAATCATAGTTAAGTAACTACATTTAGTTATTTAAACTATATTGAATCATCTTATGGTCAAATAACTCATCATTCATCAATTTGTGCTTGTATCCTTTAAATTTAGTAGCAAGTATATTTTAATATTATTTGTATCGTTCAAAAAGTTTATATTGATTAGCATAAGATATATGCATGTATATGATGTATATACTTTCCTTAAATGCCCCTGAAAGAACATATTGGTTAGAGTTTGTCTTTCATCGTCGCTCAATGCTCCTTAATTTCTTCCACTGCCATTCAACCTTTCTTAATTCACGTATATATTATCGCCACTATTTACTCTCTTTAAATGCCCCCAAAAGAACATACAAGAACATATCGATTAGAGGACTTTTTTTGTCTTACATTGTCGATCTGTTCTCCTTTTTTTTCATTGTAGCTCTATACTCTTTTTTGTCTTTCATTGTCGCTCCATTCTCCTTTTTGTCTTTCTCCACCATTCAATTCTCCTTTCTTAATTCACTTCCTTGCGATATATATATATATATTATCGCCACTATTTACTTTCCTTAAATGCCTCTGAAAGAACATACATGAATATATTGATTAGAGGACTTCTTTTGTTTTTCATTGTTGCTATATTCTCCTTTTTGTCTTTCACTGTAGCTCCATTCTCCTTTTATCTTTCACCGCCATTCAATTCTCCTTTCTTAATTCACTTCCTTGTGATATTAATTAGCAAGACCCGATATATATATATATAGAGAGAGAGGCCTTCTTCTCATAATCTAAATAGATTGACTCTGATGAATATTATGAAATAATCAAATCTTTAGAATAATATATCTACTAAATGGAGGATACCTACTAAGCATTTGAACAAAGCCGATATTATATCACTACAAGGTTCAGCACCTCAAGTTCTCTAATATCAAAATGAAGCAAAAACCTTTCTAAAGATCTGCATATCCTGCTCAAAACAGCATGAGTACACACAAAACCCTGTCAAAGAAATCTAGGGGAGCCATCAGTCTAAGCTATGATTACCTTCAAGTTCAGTTAGGCGATGCTGGATCTGGCTTCGGAAACGATCTTCCTTTAATTTTGTCAAACCAGAACCTGATGTATAACTTGACCGTTGGCTCAACAACGACTCCTCAAAATCTGCCATCAGGTCTCCATAACTTCCCATTCCTGGACCATTCTGCATAGAAGAAAAACAAATTGATAGCATTAAAAGCTAATATCAGAGGCATAATATTTAAAAATGACCTCTTTCTTGATGCAAATCAATCATGCTTCAGATCCCAAATAAAGCGAATGAATAAAATATATTTTGAACAATCAGATATGTTTCATCACTTCAAATTATGCAAATAAAAACTGCAGAAAAGAAAAAGGTCCTCCTCTTTTTAGATGGAGGAGAAAAGTTCCTCATAAACAACATACCTAGTTCTTCATGCTAACACATACAAAAATAACATATCAATCAACAAAGAACAAACTGCATAAATTTATACTTCGCAACCCAATTTGTTACTCCCCTCAGTCCACTTTTACTTTTCCAATTTGGAAAACCAAGAGATAATTTATCACTTAGTTCCTAATTTACCGTTGTTATTAACTATAGTCATTTTCCAATACATTGAATTTACTAAAATTGAAAGGGTGATAAGAGTAAAATTATCATTCTATTTATTGCTCTTTAAGGATTTTTCAAGTCAAATACTAGACAAGTAAAAATGGACAAGGGTATTATCTTTTAACCAAATAACCTCACCTTTACTAAAAGGACAACAAAAATGTATCAAGCCCTAGTATTTTTTTTCTTCTCTAAATCTGACAAGATCATACTCTGTGACCATGTATCTACATCTAGCATCTACAAGTAAGTGAACTATAAGAACATTCTTCTACAATTTACTCTAATTCAACAAGATTCAAATTAAAAAAAAACACACAAAAGAGAGATTACTCTCAATGAGAATTTGTATAACGAAATCAAAGAGGAGAAACAACTCACTTGCACAGACAAACTGTCCACGTCAGCAGGGGATGCATCTCCGTCACCGACATCAACATCGTTGGCGTCGCTATTGTAAATTGAAGAGACAGCATCGAATACGTCAGGAGGTATCGGAAGATTACGAGAGAGGAAATTGAGAGCACAAATCAATGTCTTCGTCTTCTCTAACTGTTCCTGCGATTCATCAACGGGAGGGGAAGAACCTCCAACCATTCCTCCTCCTCCTCCTCCTCCTCCTCCACCACCGTCAGCGGCGGCGTTGGTCTCTATCTGAGCCACCATGAGTCCTCCTACCGGTGCTGTTAGGCTTAACAACAGCGCGCGAAGAGGACTGTTTTTGTATTTCTTTTTGGAGAATTTGAATTTTTGTTAAAAACTATTAAACCAAAAACTTAATAAACGAGTCTGCCCTTTTCTTTTTCCCCTTCTTATCTCTCTTCTCCCCAAACCCTTTCTATTCGACTCGCTTTGGGTTTTCTTATTTCTTAATCGATCAGATAATGTTAATTTACTCAAAACTCCCTCACCAAATTCTCTAATTCCCCTAACCTCCTCTGTGACCTAAATGACTATATTACCCCCCCTTCTTTTCCTTTTACTTCATTTACTAATAATAAATGAAGTATTGACTAAGATTGTGTAATACTAATACAAACAATTAATTATTTACTATTTTTTCGTTCAATAATTTGCAAATTTGGAGTGATAATATAGCATACTCATTAACAAGAAGCAGATAATGGGCCTTTGTGATTGGCTTATAAAAAGCGAGCTTTTAAAACGTATTTTTTTAAAGTGCTGAAACTTATTTTAGAATAAGCAATTATGTGTTGAATAAAAGTTGCGGATGTTTATGCCAAACTTCAAATAGGGCACCCTGGCCCACCGAGATGTTTAGGTTTATGTGGGTAATTTGGGAGATTGTATCAAATATTACGGTCACCCAGATAACAATGTGGTCAACTTAAAACAGCTATAAGCTAAAAAAAACCACCTCCATACCCCAGCTTTAACGTTTGGCTTAAAATAATTTTTTTTTAACTTAAAATAAGTTATTTGAGTAATGTCAAACATCTCAATAAGTCCAAAATCATTTTTATAAGTCCAGTTTGACCAGCTTTTAAGCTAAAAACCAAACAGGCTCAAAGTCATTTATAATGCTTAATCAGGGTCATCTTAATTCCTAGACTTATTATAAATGTTAAGTTTTTAATAAAAAAAATTGTATATAATATAAGTGCTATGATTTTCATCTAGAAAATTGCATATGAGATGAAAATAGAACTTGAATTTCGTATGAAATAATTTGATGAAAATACTAATACCGAAATCATAAAGTCCCTTCAAGTTAGAGTTAATTATTTCATATATAGTAGATCTTATTTTTTTCACTTTAAAAAAGATTGTCAGACATCTATAAACTATGTCGTATATAATATATACTAAACTACTTAGTGTTTTTTAAAATAAATGAATGACTAGCTCTATATTATTCTCTGTTAGTATATAATACATAGTATATAACATATTATAGAAAAATGAATAAAAAAATATAATAATTACGTATGAAGAGTTAGAAGCGATTCATAAAAAAGATTATAATGAGCATGTTTAAAGTCATTAAATGATGTTATATACCAATCATAGTATACTATAGCTATATACTTAAACTACTAATGATTTGCATTATATGTTAAAATGAAATAATTTTATGATAATTGGCATAAAAAAATATTATATCAATCAATTCTTTATTGATATGGTATTCTTATAAATTCTCATGTAATTTTTGAATATATAGCTATTCCCTTTTATTATAGGGAAAATTACGCGCCTAAGCAAACTTATACTATTAGTTACTCATCATATCTATAGTTTGCTATAATTATCACTCACGACTAACATTATATATTAATCACATATTAATTTAATATATTCTTCAATAATTTTCAAATTTGGAATGATAACAAAGCATATTCAAATTTAAAAGCAAACAATAGATAAAGTCATTTATAATGCATAATCAGGGTCGTATTAATTCCTAGACTTATTATAAATGTTATATTTTTATTAAATAAAATTATGTGTAAAATAAGTGCTATGATTTTTATCTAGAAAATTGCATATGAGATGAAAATAAATTTAAATTTCGTATGAAACAATTTAATAAAAATATTGATATCGAAATCATAAACCTTCAAGTTAGACTTGATTATCTTATATATAGTAGATCTTATTTTTTTCACTTTAAAATAGATTTGAGCTAGATATCTATAAACTATGTCGTATATGATACATACTAGGTTAGTATCGTAGACTGTTTAGTTTTTTTTAAAATGAATGAATGACTAGCCCTATAATGATTTTTATTAGTATATAATGACATATCGTACAACATTGTATGGCGTAGAAACATGAGGATATTTTCAAATGAATAATCCCATATGAAGAAGGGGTGAAAGGTTTAATAATTACGTATGAAGAGCTAGAAGCGATTCATAAAAAAAATTATAATGAGCATGTTTAAAGTCATTAAAAATGATGATACCTAAGAGTATATGTTATATACCAATCATAGTATACTATAACTATATACTTCAACTACTACTGATTTGCTATATTATATGTTAAAATAAATTAATTTTATGATAATTGACATAAACAAAAATTATATCAATTAACTCTTTATTGATATAATATGCCAATACATTCTCATGTAATTTTTGAATAATATATATATTTATATTATATATATATATATATATATATATATACGCACTCTAGATTCAGTAATACGAGACTATATTTTCAGTGAAAAAGTAATTCATGTGAATAGAGTAGAGGATGCCAGGTAAAACAGTTGAGTTTTATTTGAAAATTTTCAAAGTACGAGTGATAGGTAAAAAAATTTTATATAAGTAAAAATTAAGCACAAAAAAAAGATTCCCAAGCATACAAGTTTCTTCTTAACAAGCTACGACCCATTTCCTACTTAAAACCCAATGCCCCCTACCCGTATAAACCATTCTCTCAAATTACTTGAATCATCCATTGAAGCCAACTAGTTCAAATAATCATCAATCTCCTCTCTCTGTCCCCCAAATCCTCTCTCCAATCAAATGAAACAAATATGAAAATTTCGTTGACGAAGTCAATAAGATTTATATAGGTCCATGTCCAACCTTTAATTTGGTGCAAAGGAACTTATTCAATTCTAGTAACTCCCATTATAAATCTTGGGTAAGGTAGCAAGTGATACAACAGAGCTCTTGATGGAAACTTTTCTGCTTACATTGCACATACTGTTAAGTGGTTTTGTATGCTCGTTTCTTAGTGCAAAAGATATTATCACTGTGACTGACTATCTAACAGATGGTAAGACCATTGCTTCATCTGATGGAAGCTTTGGTATGGGTTGCCAGTAGAAGATTTGGGGAGAAAGAGAGGAGATTGATGATTGTTTGAACTAGTTGTCTTTAACGGAGGATTCGAGTTAATTTAAGAGAATGGCTTATATGGGTTCGAATATTGGGTTTAAATGGGGATGGATTAATTTGGAATTTTTCGTCTAATGAGGGATATATATGGTGAAAATAGTAAATGCAGAGGTAAAATTTATTCTAATTTAACGGCAAGGGCAAAGTCAACTAATAAACTAAAATTGAGAAGCATTTTTGACCCTTTTCCCTAATCCTAATTAAATGAATTAAATAAATCTATTATTTAAAAAAATTAGGCTCAAAATGTCATGTCAACGAGGAGATAAAAAGGAGACTTTCAAAGTGTATAGTATTTTTTAAGAAAAATGGTGATAGTTGAGGAATATTTATATTCTAAATGAAATAAAAGTGATATATCAACAGCAGGAATATTTATATAATCCCGTTGAACTGAAACCCAGCGTACCGAACTCTAAAGTTCAAATCATGTTCACCTACCATTTGTTACTTTTTGTGTCAAAAATGGAGTACAGAAAAGGGAAACAAAAGAAGAAACTATCAGTTAAAATGTGAACTATGGTCAGGACAAGTAACAAAACTTGAACGCTGTCCAATACGATGTTCGCAAAAGGTTGGAAATTTGGAGGGAAGAATTTTGATTCTGCAGTACCGGCAGAAGAGTACACACAGTCTGGTCAATTGAGCTCATAGTACAAGCACCTCGAGTTCCCTAAAAACCAGGAGGAGCCACCACTAACTGCAATAACTTGTGATTTCCTTGCTTAGAAATATCTTCAATATCTGAGCATAGGTGAGGCCATACAGAGAGACTTGTGTATCCAGGGTTCTTCAGACGATTGGTAATGTCGAGGTACTAAATCTTCTGCAGAACATTGTTGACGGGCTCTTGTAAGTATTGCAGACAAATCAAGAGGGCTTCCTGTTTGTGTTAAAAGGTTGGAAGTACAATTAGTCGACACCTTCACTGGTAGCAAAAGAGTTACTCTGATGTAGAAACTTAAGATAACACACACATAAGAAAGCTGAAATAAGTACCTCTGTTCGAATTGTCCTGCTTCCTTGATGTGGACATGTATTCAAATATAAATCAAATACCTCCTTAGCACTTTTCCCCTAAACAGTAGAAAATCAAGTCAGCTCATCTTTTCATCTACTCCCACTGCACACTTTTTTTTTTTGAGAAAGGTAACATGCTGTAATTTTCTATTACTTGAACTCTAGCAGTTCATGTCATGGAATATCAAAATGACAAAATATGGCCTCTTAATTCTATATATATGAATATGGCTTCTTAATTCTATATATACACACTCCAAGTTGATCCAAAGAGTAAATAAGAGGAAGTGCGAATTAGGAGATAGTCACGGAAACTACCACTTGCCACAGAAAAAATGTTTCTATTTTCATTAAGTTAAAAGGATATAATTTAGAAAAATCTAACCAAAGTAACACCTATATACTTGGTTTCACCATAGAAATTCAAACACTTGGAGACTTGGCAAGTCCCCATTAAAGAAGTTTGCATAAATAGTACCTTTAAGTTATTGTCTTCTTCTATACACTCTTCCAACCCCGCCAGTCCACCAAAAGCAATTAGCAGGTGCCTAAAGATTAAGAGAAACCAATACAAAATCCAACAGCATTAGTAGATAACACAAAATATAAAGCCAATAACATCACGGTTATAAGCCAATTACATGAAAAGTATTCAGGAAAGGAAATAAGAAAAACATGGAGCAATTATGCATTTCTATTTGATGTGTTGATATAACGAGAGCAATATGAATGTTAAAGATATGAACATAGTTTATAACTCAAAGATATATATGAACAGTTAAGAAATGAATATTGCGCCTAACCCAATCTGTGAAGCTACCGCATGAGGTGGAGATTTCCCAATGCATATAAGGAGACAACAGTAACCCATACCCTCAAGCAATATTGGACACTCTAACACACAAAAGCCGCACGCCCATGGCAGGACCATCTGGAATATGGACCATGTTACATAAGATCCCAACATACATTGGCTAAACCAAGAATAGGGATGTATCTGACCCTGATACCTTGTTAAAAATATAGACCTTGAACCTTATCTCAACTCTAGAAGCTAGCTAATAAAGTGAGAGGAGACAACCTATATCAGTCACACCATCTTGAACACTCTAACAAGAACAGATACCAGGATTGAAGAAAAGGATCCTGGTTGCTGAGCTTGATAAGTTTTAAGTAGTGAATTGGTAACCCCCCACCCCAACCCACCACCACCCCCCAAAGAAGGGAACATATAAATAGAGAAATAGAAGAGGATAAATTTTAGTAGAAAAAATTTGGGTTATGACTTAGTTTAAAAGGTCAGTATGCCAGACCTATTTGAGTGACAAAAGAGCCCAAAACATACATACAGAAGCATTAAATGTCCTGCAGTGAAAATTCAGCACAACACAAATGGCAATTAAGAACATTTACTCTGCTATCAAGTCCATAAAGTGGAGTTATAGGTTCACTTTCTTTTCCTGGAAGTCATTGCTGTGAAATGGCTTGGGTTTCCACATGGTCAAAATGCATTTAAATTAGCATTATCCAATAAAAAAAGTGAGATGGAAGTGCTTTCCGAAAATCATCTTGGGTCTAGGAAGTAGGAACACACTGACTATCCATTGCAGAACAACAGGAGGGTGACTACTAATTAAGAACTATTACTGTAACAAAAGAGGAGTGACTACTTGCACACAAATATCACGAACGACTATTGAAACATACCTGAATGATGGGAGAATTAAATCTGAGGACTTCATTACAAGGCCATGCTCGGAGGTACCAATCAAGTGATCATACCCTCCCTAATCAAACAAGAGATGTTACACAGTAACTATTTATGCATTGCTTCTCAATAAGGGGTTCAACACAAAACCCAAATACCTTGTATGGGCAATTCTTGAATACAGAACTGATATTTGGAGCATATCGTACTTTATATCCCCAATACATCCCTGCATCCTCCATAGGTGTTGAAGAAGAGACAACCTGATGTGGTATGCCTGAGAATTGAAATGTGAATTGTTAACTTAAATAACTAACAGTCATGTTAGGAAAATAAACACAGTTCCTGAAGGCAGTCTTTTGTGTATGAGATAGTTCCTGGAAATATTACTATAAATAATGAATCATGTAAGCTACTTCAATAAATATGAGAACTCAAGGATTTTGTTACATTACAGCACATTGTGTTGGGGTTAACTATAAACCATATTGAAGTCTACAAACATTGAGAAGGTGCCCTTTCAAACATCATATATCCGTGTTGGAGAAAATGAGAGAATAAATGTCAAATAAAAGAGAGTGAGGAGAAAACATGTCTGTACCAAAATTATCAACAATGCAAAAACAGATTTCTTTCAATCAGATAACTTCATAAAAACTTCCTAGCCCTAGGTAGTCAAAATAGGATAAAATTGGAAATTGAAGTAATAACTACTGTTGAGAGGAAGCAAGATATACAGCTATAAAAGTCGTATAATTCTGGTAAAAACCTGTGTCCAAGTTTCTCTCTGCTCCCATGGATACTGTCACCCTTATTCCTGGGGCAATGACTTGATCAACTGCAACAGGCTGCAAAGTACTAGCAATGTGAACTGTTGGCCAACTCACACAAACATATAATTATAATAAAATATACCAGCAATATTTCAATGTCTTGTTTTATCTTTTTTTAAGAACAAGATCAACTCTGTTTATCAAGACTACTGACATCAGCAAAATGCTTTTGGATGCAGCTCTAGTAGTTTACTAGAAGAGGAAATAAAATCCCAACATGTTATTAATGACATATAGAACATTTGGTTTTCAAGTGAGACACCATCTTGTCAGCGAGTACGGAAATAGAGAGGCAGCAACAGCCTTTGAAAAACAAAGGACAAAGGAAAGAGCAATGAACACTGCATGCAGCGGCCTGAATCTGATCATACAGTGTTTCAACTTCATGATTGAACATCTGGCCATGTGATCCTTAAAGAGTGATAAAGAATCTACACTGAGCTTTACATTCCTTAAAAAGTGATAAAATAATCTACACTTGGTTTCACATTAATCAGGTTATGAAACCACATTGCCGGTCCATGATCCTACTTTTCTAGCAAACTTTATACTTTGAAAAGAAAAAGAGCTTGGGAATGGTAAAGTTCTACCTTTTGAGAGCAAATGAAAATCAATAACTGGAAAAATAATAACAATACCTCACAATTTCTCTGTTTTCTTTTTCATAATCCATATCTCAATACCATTTTACCAGTATCTTCAAACTCCATTCCAGGTCAAGTTGATCTTCTTCATATCTAAGCCCATCTTATCAATATTTCATTAACACAATGATTACAGAGGGAGCACTATGAATTCCCCGACAAACCAATTACATCCTGGGAAAAATCCACATACTATTGTTTTTTTTTGGTAACTAACAGCCCAGATACTATGTTGTACAAGGGATTCCCAGCATCTTGCAGAAATAGTATGGAATGCAGAATTTGAAGAAGAGTTTTTGACTTTCTTATTTTTGTTTCTTTGTTTTAATTAGAGTCAATGCCAGTTACAGATTATGTTTATAACACCCAATCTCGAGAACAAGAAACAAAAAAATACAAGAGTAGCTCCAATTGTATTACTGTTGTAAAGTCTGCAAAAGAAATATTCTTATTTCATTTGCATACATATGCTTCTCAGCATGCAATGTGAATAAGGTGATTCTTGACAGAAGAAATTAAATGAATCATGGTAACAACAGCTACACTATACAAGTAAAAAAGTAGCGGCAACATGAGCATTATACAAAGTAAGACAGCATGTTGACAATGAGAATGAAATACCTTATTAAGCCCAACATCAACAAGTGTTCCCCCAGATGTTGAATTTCGATCCTTTAGTGTGACACCTAGAAACAGAAAAAAGATGTCCCAAGGCATCACCCATCCATCAAGAATGTCAAGTTGATATTTAGATCAACACACAACATGATCAACAAAAAGGATATAACAAGACAACAGAAGCATTTGAGCAATTTTGGTATAAAAAATGGCTACACATGAACAAGAAGGATAATTCAATTCATAGAAGAAAATCAGACATATTTGAACATGTAATGTGAGATCCGAATAGTCAAAAAGACCATTACATTTTAACTAGCCATTTATATCTTTGTGTCCATTTAACAGATAGGGCCAAACTTTTTTTACGATCAGTAAGGATACTTGCAAAGTTGGAGCATCAGTAACATGAATTTTTCAACAGAACTTACCTGAAGTTCAGCGATCAAGTGTAAGCCATCATATGCAGCAAACTTTGCACCATAATCCATAAACCATATATTTTTAAAACAAACCAGAAAAATGTTAAGTTTTGTAAGATTTTGATAGTCTTCTAGAATTTTTGGATTTCAAATCTTATATTTAGGTAACTATACAAAACAATTACCACTACAACCTCAACGCCAAACCAGATAACTATTTTTTGGTCAAAATACATTATAACTAATAAAGTATATAGGTGCAAAGTTATAGCATCAGTTAAGTAAATTTTCAACAGGACCTACCTGAAGTTCAGAGATCAAGTGTAAGCCATCATATGCAACAAACTTTGCACCATAACTATATATTGTAAACTATTTATTGTATGTAACAAATATAGATATTTTTGAAGTATGAATCGAAGCCATAGAAGGATGCTTAAGTGGAAACAATCCAAATCCACCAATAACTCTTATCAAATGTCATTGCAATTGACAGAGACAAGTACATGCACACAGAAATGCAAGCATCATTATTTACATAAAGGATTATATGCCAAAGGACATAACTTTCATGCATGATCATTTGAATATTCATCTTCATGTATGATCATACTCTTGCCAAGACCAACTATATTAAGAAAAAAAATAGTATCAATATCATCTGTATCGCACACTTGCTAAACCAATGGTAAAACTTATGTGTGCAGTGTGCCAGACCTCCCCCATGGAGGATGCTGGGAAATGGAAATCAAGATATTGATATTCTGAGCTTTAAAAAGGATAGCAACATTGAATATAAGCTTTATTTTGCATTTCTCTTGTAGAAATCAAGAGTTTGAAGTTTTAGCACTTCAAGGAAAATTAAGGATGAGCTTATAAGGATAATATTGAAATGCATTCATTATAGGAAATTTTAGTAAAAAAGATAGCAAGCGATTGAGTGCAAGATCCTTTTAGTTCTTTTCTGAAATGAGCTAGAGCGTGCCTGGCATGCAAATGATAAGTGTATTCTTTAGGATGCTACCTTCTCGATAGGGAGCCCATTCATGCTTCCGCAAATGATGTGGGGCATCAAGTGGTGGCAACGAACCCTGAAGACAACAGTACCTTTGAGATCAGAAATCACGAAATCGATTAAATTTAAGCCTGTTTAGTTTGGATAACTTTGCTGAACTGAATTAGTAAACCTCGTCAAAACAGTGTTGTCTTTTTATCAGTAAAATAGTGTTAATCAGAACTGTTGTTGGTTTACTGTACAAAAATAAATCAAATAACTAAGTCTCTGAGCTAATAACTGAGCACCCGACTGGTACTGAATTAAATAAATCCACCTACACAATAGCCAATTTTTTTTAAGAAAGGCAAACATGTTATGTAGCACTAAGAAAGTACCAGAATATGTACAAGGGAGCAAATCACTAAAAAAGAAATGGGACTAGTTTTTTTTATATCCAATCCAATCAAACTATTAAGCGTTCACATTCCATCATAATTTCAAACAGCTATCCTCACCACATATCTTAAGTTGTTGTGCATGGGGAAAAGACTCTTCCGAAGATATTGAGGTGTCTCCATATATTTCAAAATCCTGAAAAGAAATGCAGCACCACTTTCATCATCATGTGACCCATCCTCCATCGTCGGATCTGAACAGTCCACTGAACTACCTATGTTGTCAAATACAACAACCTGTTCAAGAAAAAAACCTTCTAACTCATTTCTGCACTCAAAATAGCAATTTATTTATCTCTTTTGACAACTGAAGCTGTTGGAGAGTTTGTATTGTATGCATGTGTTCAAACATATAAGTATAACGTCCACATACTGAAAGCAACACCAATCTCATACTAAAGGTTCACCCAACAAAATCAACACATGATCAAATGATTAGCTTGTAAAAATGAGCACCTCATCTATCCGAAAAATGGTGGAAGCACGAGCAATCTGTCCAGCCAACTGCCCAAATAAGAAAAGAGAGATAATAAGTAATAATAAGATGAGTAAAACAATAAAAAATGACCTGAATAATAAACACCCATAATTGTACATATAATAAGTAATCTATGACCCAAGGGTGTGTCTTTGTGGTCCACTAAAGAGGGTCAAGAACTATAAGGTCTCAGGTTCAACTCCAAGCAGAGACAAAAGCCTTGGGTGATTTATTTCCATGACATACCTCTAGTTACTAGCGGGAGGTTTCAGATATCCCATATAATTAGTCTGCAGGCAAGCTAGCCCAGACACAACAGGTTATCTAAGAAAAAAAATAACCTATGCATTTATCAGTTCTAACTTGCTGTGACTTGGCATTGGTCATCCTCAAAACAGGATAAAGGAAGTGGTATGCAGCACTAGAACTAGTAAAATGGCTGGAATTCAATGCATAGGGATGTGATCATCTGGAACGGTCCAAAATAGAGTGGAATAGCTACAAAATAAGATAAATCCCATAACAGTAAACGTGTTGTGACTTGTGACAAGTTGTGAAACAGCAGTGGAATGGATAAGTATGATTCATATCGTATAAGAACTAGTCTGGGATGGAAGCACAGTTGTTATTGTGAGCACTAAACATTTCAAAGAAACTCAATGAGAAAGAGCAGTATAATGAAAGTTACCCGTGTTGCGAGTTCGAGTGACTGAGTGTTGTCAATGATAGATCCCGCGAGTGCTATGGAAACTGTGGGTTTTTCCTTTAACACACTTTCTTCCTTCACCTCTTTGGTTTTTTTCTTCTTTATCTTCTTCGAATCCCCATTCACAAGATGAAGATCATTTTGCTCATTGATGGTCTCTGTATTCAGGAGTTCCGATTCTGCTTCTCGTTCGGCTCTCTTCTTCTTCTTCCCCATTTCTGTAGGAAGAGAGGGTTTAGGGTTTTAGACGAACGGCTGCAATTTATGTTACCACCAAAAAAAATTAATTACTTGTTTTAAAAATAGGTGTTCGCTCATGCGCTCATATCCTCGTATGAAATTCGCGAGATAAAATAAACGTTTGGACATATGATATCAAGCTGATCTCATCATATGATTAGATGAAATTTCATATTTTTTTTAAAAAAATAAATTATAATTTAAAATTTTTATATAATGATTTGAGATTTTTAAATATAAAAATGACTTCACAAATTTATATTTTGTTAAAACAATTCGATATTTATATTTATTAGTCATTTGTTTCAAATGTAAATAAAATTGTATTATTACTTTTTAAAATTATTATTCTTATCAACATAAAATTTATTATTATTTTAAATCAATTCATACTTTATCATTTATATTCGTCAAATTCATCATTTTATATCAAATTTATTTATGAACCAAATTTATTACTACTACTTTAATGTTTAATAAAAAAATATATTTTTCATCTATATTGAGTGAACAAGACTGACCACAATGACTTAGTAATAATTTATTATGTGATTTTATAACTTTTTGTTATTTTGATAAGATTGAATAAATTTTGGGAATTAGCTAACGAGTCCAAAAATCAACTTATTTAGTGATAATATCTATACTATATATTAGTAAATCATGTCAAAATGTCATTATTTTAAAAATAAATAATTATCTGATATTACATATTTTCTCTCTCTGTATTTACAATACAAGCAAAACAACCCTTTTCTCTCTCTCATAATTACAATTTTTCTATGATTTATGTAATTGATAGATATAATTTCATTTTAAACATTTCTCTCTCTCTTTTTCTTAAGCTTATCAAATTCTCTCTCTTACTTTCTGGTTCTTCCTAATCAAATCTCCAGATTTTTCTCTCTTTTCTTTCTTATTCGTCTTTTGAATTTCTCTTTCTAACATTCTTATTCTTTCCAATCAATTCATCCACAGATTTTTCATTCATATATTAATCTTTCTATTTTCCTCTTTAATTCGTTTCAACATCAAGATTTGATTTGCAATTAACATTGATTTGAGTATTAATATTTTTTTCCAGATTCCTTTTTTTATTTACTTACTAATTTTAGTGCTGTTTTTTTAATTTGTTTTATTTTGTTGTTTTCTTAAAATATTTTTTAGGGTTTGAGACTACATAAATTTCTTTTTTTTCTCTCTTCAAATGGACGTTTTCAAGAGAGTTACATAGGTATTGAACAAATAATAAAGTTCTTCCCGATTTTTCATCTTTATTTTTTTCTCACTCAAGAATTAAACAACAAATGTAGGTTCCGCTACTAAACTCTAAGAGTATATACGACGGGAAAAAATGCCTGGATTTCGTGTCGATTGCAACTTCCACACAATTCATAAACCATGAATGAAGGAGACCAATTGGTTGGAGAAGAGGGTTTTTTTTTTGTCATGTTTTGTGGTCTTGCAATGTTTAGTTTAATTTGTTTAGTATTTTTTTATATAAAAAAATTCATGTTTGTCAATGCGTTTTGGAAGTGTATATGGAATTTTATTAGTTCTAGTTAAGTATTTTATTTTTGTATTTCCATATATTTATTGTATTTTGTGTTCTGTTTTTTGTGTGTGTGTTAGTAATTCAATGTAAACACATTATCTGAGTTTGATTGTGTTATTCATAGGTTTTTGATTTTTTTGTATTCATAGATTGGAAGTGTGTATTGATTTTATTGTTATGTTAGAGTCAGTATGTAATTTTGTATTTCATTGGTTTAATTGTATTTGTATCCATAGATTTGAATCGATTTTCATATATTTAATTTCATTTTGTTATTTTTTTTTTATAGTTATGTCACATGACCACATTTAGTATTTTTTTTGTATTTCATGGGGGGGATGGTTTTCAGTTTTTGTAATTCATAAATTTGGAAGTAATATATTGATTTTAAATAACTGTTTTAAGGTCAGTAATGTATTTTTACCAATTAATATTTGATTTCATTCAAAATTATATTGCATTGTTTTCTGAATTTGACATTTTTTTCTAATTTGTATTTCTCTAAGGTATGTCAAACTAGTTATGTATTTTCTTTAGAATGAGTGACACCAATATTCCATTATTCTTTTCAATTTTAATATTTCATTCACTTTTTTCATCATACTAATTTTTGTATTTTATATATTTTAATAAACACAATTCTAAATCAAACTAGAATAAAAGAAATACAAAACAATACCATATAAGATACAGTATTGAACTGAATACCACAGATTTTGTTGAAAAAAAATAACTATATAAAAAAAAATATGAAATACAAATATATTTCTTAAATGACTATATAGAAAATTGGCCATACCTATTGAAATGAATACAAACTATAAAAACTATACTCAATATAAATAGAATATTTGTGGAATGAATATAAATAATTTTTAAAAAGGTAAAAATTTTTGAGAAAAAAAGAATAAATTTAAATTTATTTGAAAATGTAAACTGAGTAGAAAATTAAGATTCTTTATCTTTGTTTGAAATAATTCGCTCCTTGATTTTCTCCCTTTTTGTTATTAAAGAATTATATTCACTTTAAATCAAAACAATAATAAAACATAAATACATACATAACAAACTAAATTTGACATTTTTACTAAATATTGAAAGTGTTGCTAGGAGCCCTCTAAATGTGCTAAAAGTGACATTTTTGACAAATGTTCAAATTATTGGACTATTTTTAATAGTTTAACAACTTATGAGATTCTTGTGTTTATGAGAAAATGTACAATGCAAAAATTTCAATTTCGCATGTCAATAAACTTCACTTCAACTCACTCACACTCTCATGTATAATTTCATATCTCAGGCAACGCCCAACGAGCCTTTATCCCCGGTTAATGACGCTATTCGAGTTTTGATACTATTTTATTCAGTTTATTAACCTTCAATTAATATAAATGTGTATTTAACCTCCATTAAGTTTAATAGGTTTAAAGACTAGAATGACACATTTAAGTTAATTAAAAGGCTAAATATACATAACTCAGAAAAATCAAATTTGAAATAATGTCATAACTCGATAATACATATCCAATGAAATTTCATGTATGGAGCATATCCAGACCTCACCCTATCTGGTGGAGAGAGGTTGCTTACGAAAAACACTCGACTCGATGAATAACGTCATAACTGAAGGACCAAAATATCCATTTTCCAATCAAAATTATAGACACTACGAAGTTATTTGGTACATAAGATAAAAGGATAATAGTCTCGTAAATTTTCTTAATCAACTTTATCCCATAATTGGTTTGAGGTATTAGATGATCCCGAAATTATTTCATCTCACCTTGCTTATCTCATCCTACTTACCAAACAAACTCCTATGAATTCTACTTCTTCTACATTCAATAGCAAGGTAAATTTTACAACATCTAATCATAAAATTTTTAAGAAGGCATTTCTGTTTTCATAGTTATTATGATAATTTGACAATTGTTAAATGTTTGCTTCTCACTCAACACATTTGACCCTGAAACTACTCTTTCAAGTTGTACAGAATCTGCAAACTGGCATCTGGATTCAAAAACATTCATATTTCATCTTTCTATCTGATCGAAATAAACAAGGATCACCATTGTTGAAGTTTGAGAATGTACAGACTACAGAGCTGAGAATTACATGAATATTAACACAAGGTCAGATCGGGAAAAAAAAAACCAGAAACCTAATCTTCAATATATTTTTTTTCATTTTTTTAGAAAGATAACTCAACCATATATTTATCACTGTAAAATACTAGAGATATGAAGTAAATCCTATGAATCAAGTTTACAAGAAAGAATTCTATGGGCGTTTTCGAAATCTAAGAAAATTATTGAAGTGTTGTCTTTTGTACGCAATGTTCTGGCCTCGCTCAGCAAAGAATTTGCTATTTTCTCTGCAGAAATTTCTTCCTCTGTTGAGATTCTCTCCTTTGCCTGCAATTATTGAACATTGGTTAAGCTATAAATTTGATAAGAACATTATATACAGGAACCACCAAAATGCTTTATATACCTGTTGGACAAGTTGAATTGCCTTCTTAACATTAATAACATCCCAGAATCCATCACTGGAAGAACAAAGTTAAAGCAAGTTTTAAGCCAAACGACGTCAAGCATAGCAGAACAGCAAATGACAAGAAAGTAACATATACTCCACCTATCACCTCCCACCAGTACTGTGTCCACCAAAGCTAGGACAAATGGGTAGAAAACACCTAGTGTTTATTTGTCATCGCTAGGATTTGAACCTGAGTACTCATTTGTTCTTAGCCACTTTATTGACCACTAGGTGACAACCACGGGTGCAACTCCTCTATGATTTCTACAATGGGTATACTGAATATTGGGCCAAACTGGATAAAACGGAAACCAAATTTATTTACAGTATCTACGGTATATGCAAGACTACTACTTGGAATATGCTGTAGGTATCCAAGTAAGGGTGTGAGTATCTGATTTAGGTATGTGCAGTTTCTTTTACTATTCTTTGACATGTTTTGAAGAATCCGGAAGAAATGTACTTAACAATGTCCTACCCCATTAGACACAATCATGTCATGGCAAAAACCATATAAAATAGATAACATGATGAAGGAAAACCTACTGGACTTTTTTTTTTTTCTTTAATTTCAGTAGAGGGTGGATGGGGAAATGAGAAGGAAAATCAGATCAAAGGGAGAACGGAACAGATCTGTAGCAATACATGAGATGATGTCAAATTACCTAGCTAACAGTGCGAATCCTTTGCTAGCTTGATGTATGTACACAACTTGACTAATATAAGGTTCTGAACTGAAGCGAACATCTTGCTGTTTAAGAAATTTGTCTCCGAGCATACGAGCAAGGTTTAAACCTAGTTAAGAGCATCAAATCAGTTGCTTGTTGAATTAATATACAGCGGATACAAGCACAACAGAAACAAAAGATTTCACTCACCACATAGTCTCGTTTCCCCATCTTTTAAAGGCTCCCCTGTTGCTTGGATACGCAGCCTTTCAGAGTGACTAGTTATTCTGTGATCTTCAGTCATTTTTGTCTGCTTCCCGTCAATACTGACTCAAACAAAAACAGAACAAAGAGTTTAAGCCAAGTTATAATACATGTCTCTAAATTCCCCCACCTTCTGTGGAATGAGTTGACAAGGTATGGCATCAAGAGAACTTGTAGCACATATAACATATCACTACGGCCTAGTACCTACAAATATGTACTACAAATATGTAACTATCAATCAACCAAATACTAATCCTAAACTAGAAGGATCAGCCATATAATTTCTAGTCATCCGTGCGGCTTATTTGAACCTATTTTTTCTAACACTAAATCTGTTTTATAAGGTAAAGAGTGGTACTCTAAAGGTAAAGGTTCTCTAAACTAACAATGTCTTCGATAATAATGTTGCTTGCGCCAATTTTATTTACACGTCTACTTAAACCAATATAGATATCAGGTAGCTATACCCACCAAAACATAGACAGATGGGGGAAAGTCAACTAGTTTTATAAAAAAATAAATTGAAAAGGTAGTTTTACATATATTTCCTTTGTTGGGATTCAAAGTCTGATCTCCCATGGTCTTCCTTCCAGCTTTATTGACAAAAGTCCCAAATTGGTGGTTAATGAGATAGGTGGACTCCTTATAAGGCTTGGACAATCCTCCTCCCTTTGAGCTATCTCACCCAATGTTGGGGCCCCAGAAATCAAAAATGCTTACGCACCAGATGCTAAGCAATGGGCGTGAGGAGGGGTGCCAAAGAATGACAAAAGTCTCACATTGATGGTTAATGAGATGGGTGGAGTCCTCATAAGGATTGGGCAATCCTCCTCCCTTTGAGCTAGCTATTGGGAAGTGAGTTAGACCTAAGACCTAATTTAACACTAAGTTAACATAAGTGTCATAACAGTAAAAATTCTCATGAGAAAAGTGGATTCCATGCAATAAACAATAAATCTTAATCCTAATTATCTGGTACTGTATGTGTAGATTCTTTGTTTAAATTGTGTAGTTTTCTTGCACTTTAATGTTCATATAGGGCATGGTGAAACCATTTACCCATACTATTCCTATTTAATCCTCTATGCATGTTGTGTACACCTTTTGACAGATGAGATCATCTAATCTTGTATGATTGTACGCCCATTTTCACACCTCCACATTTTTATGACAATCATTTGATGAATATATTGGGCTATAGAGGCCCAATATCTAAACTTATATTTTGGTCTGACAACAATTTATGAAGAAATTTTGCAAACAATATATTCCAATCATAAGGCCAAGTTAGAACTACAAGATATTAACAGTAAAATGGTTTATGTTCTCGTAACATTGCAAACTATTAAAGCTCAATCTCAATAACAAAGATACATCTTAATTTTACCAATAACATGTTGGGAGCAAACTTCACCACCTATAGATAATAGTTATTTTCTTGATGAAAAAAAGTTACATCATACCAATTCAAGGCATAAATCTTGAAAATTGGATATAATAATTTGAAGTTCTAGTCGTCTGAACAGAGTAATTGAGGAGACAAAACTATGACAACTATAGAAAATAGTCCAAATGACTTCCTTAGCAATAGAACATAGATGGACAATCCAGACCTAAGACTGTATTTGCACAACTACTTTATCTGTGGACCAGTGTATCTTTATTTTTAATGACAGGGTTCAATTACATACACCTTCAACTAATTGTGGGGCAACCAAATAGTAAATCTGCAATTGGAAGATGGGGGCATGGAGCACATTGAATGTTGTAGCTGGGATTCGAATATGCAATCTCCAGGTTGTTATTCCTATGTCTCAACCACTCAGATTCAGTCTCCTGACCCCACCCCAAGACTAACCAACCAATATATCTTAGAATTGGACTAGAATATTAATAAAAAATTATACTAACTTGAGAAAATACATAAAAAGAAACCCTGGACTTGGCAACAATACTTACTTTAGCACGTAAACTACAAGGGTGTTTATTTACCCCCCTAATTTCATTTCATGTGAACTTAATACCACCTTAACATATGACGTGGCAAAAAAAGAAAAGCAAAAAAACTAAAGCCGCGTAAATTTTTTCTTTGAAAAAATAAGGGTCCCACTAGCATTATATATATATAATGAGAAAAAAGAAAAAAAGAAACCCCCACCTACCCTATTCTTCTTCTTCTTCAAACCCCTTCACCCCTTTCTCAAAACCCCACCTCCCCTGCTTGTCTCGTCTCCTCAAACTCCCACCTCAGGCCTAACCCAAACACTGACCTATACTCTTCTCCTTTTCATCAAACTCTAAACATCCTATAGAACAATTTTTTCGTTACACAAAATAGAAAATCACATTTCAAGCGCACATAATTTTCTTGTATCTTACTTTTGGTGTTGACTTTTTCTTAAAAAAAAATTATTCATTTAACTAAAACGTTGCTTTCAAATCTATACCTTAATATGCTTAAGAAGTGAAATAAGTAAAGCAAAAGTAAAATCTAAAAAATTTTAGCATATCGTTTTTGCACTAATTTAAAATGACGCAATTGTTGAATAGTTGATAGTTTCACCTGTTGGAAAACAACGGTAATTGTAACTAATATAAGTATTGATAGAAGTAATAGTGAATAATTACAAAGCAATGAAAAATAAAATGAATCAATCAATATGAAATTTTGGATCTTAAGAAATTGACCCAAATGAAATAATGAAGAGGGTGGGTAAAGAGTGAAAATAAAAATTTTAAAAGATGTGGAAAGTTTAAAAAAATAAAAATAAAAAATCAAATATCTAACATGTCATCGATGTTGCACTGAGGTGTCACTTAGGTGGCGCGTCTGCACTTGACCCATGAATATGAAACTGGTATTGTATATGTTAGGTGCTATTAAATTCACTTGCAAAAAGATTTAGGGGGTAAATAATTACCCATAAAGTTAAAGTGGTAAAGTAAGTTATGCTACCAAGTTCAGGGGGGATTTTATGTATTTTTCCTACTAAATTCAAAGAACATTACACTACAGATGGATAAATCTGAGGCATTTTCCAACAGAAGGGGTATTTAAACAAAAAGATTGGCAACGGACCATGCAAAGAAAATCAGATCATTATTAAATACAAGACAAGAATGAAGAGCATCAAAAGCAGCCAAATGCCATATTGAAATGCAGCCAACATTTTAATAGTTAGCAAATGAAATTACTGATGGAAGTGTGATTGACGCACTTTACAACACAAGCTGAATCTCCAACATTTGCACATTGCGCATAAAAATTCCCATCACCATCAGCCCACACCAGAAGCACTGTTGCAGTACATCCCTGACAGATTTGTTGAAGCAATAAGGAAAATGTTAGTAAATTCAACAAACTAAAACCTATAACAGCTTAAGCTCCTCCAAAGTAAGAGCATGTAAGTCTAACAGTGATGTGCAGCATGAACTAAATAATCAAATAATTAAGGCAAAAAACATGAGAACAAGGAAAATCTGCACCAGCGCATGGACCTAACCATAAAATTCTGCCGTTCAACTCACAACGTTGATATAAATAACTTGATACACAGAGACACAAAACTTACATACTTGCACCACACCAAGAGATAAAGCTTTAATCAGGTGAATAAGGCATATAAGATTTATAAAATAAGTCTAGGTAAAAACCTCGTAGTGGTGGTCTATACTTGCTTCCGTTTGAGAGAACGCCTCTCTAAGAACATCTGAAGCATCAGATTGTGATAATACCCTCTCCCTTCTATATGAATCTGACAGGATACTAGCAACCATCTGAGGCATTATTCTGTATAGGGACAACAAAAACCACAAAGATAAAATTAGCACACAGGAGTGATGAAGAATTTACAAACTAGCAAAAACCAAATAGCATTTCATTCAGGAAATTCAACTAAAAATTTAATTTTTAAAGTTCATTCCTTAATTTCAATGACTAAAGATGATGTGCTATCATCCAGAATATAGAATATCTCGCAGGACATTTTCTCCATAATCCAAGAAAATTACAGCTTATATCATTGGCAGAAAATCAAAATTGCTTTGTGACTGGTAAATGAAGAAAATATAACGCATGATCCGTGAAGATTACCTTCTAATTTTAGTGATGGAGCTGCCTAATGTACTGATTTTTTAAATATAAATATGACATAACATAGCGATTATAACTTACTTGCTGACAGATACCGCAGCATCCGCTCCTCCGTGTCCATCGCATATCCCAAACAATGCAAACTACAATGTCAAATATACAAATCTTTTGGTCATTATATTTTGGCCAGAAAAAACAAAATAAACCCTCCAGTTGTAAAACCTTATCGTTCCCGGAAGAGGCCAATGGTAATAGCAAACATCTTCCATAGGCAGCTTCTTTCCTCCTCGACGTACGGCCATGGCATCTGATGCTATACCAATCCCAAATGGGACCTGATCATTTTGGGATCTAATATGTACCTGGAATCAAAAGATACAAGACAATGAGCACCTACATACACGCCTGCAATCAAACACTAATTATTTGTCACATCTGTTACCATTTTTTTTAAGGTACTTGCTACCAATTTTCTATTTTGGTTTGCCTGGGACTCTGGGAGACATGTAAGCTTTTCTGAAATGCCACCCATTTAAACAGTTTAATGACTTAAATTAAGCATTTCATGATTAATTCACCCCAATACACTAGGTTTTTTTTAACAGGTGAACTCCAATACACTAGGGTTTCCACCCAAATATTAACAGTAGGTGACTTGAAGGATCACGGTTGCTCATTGACACTTTCAACTTTCAAGTCTATACAAGTAAACACATGCTATACCAGAGTATTATTCATCTTCCTACTACTTCCCAAATCCAAAAGAACTAAAATGGGTTACAAGGGCAAACCCGACTAACTTAGACCAGATTTAGGTATTGAATGATTTCTTTTTTATAATTGGAATTGAACAATTTACATTTTTGATAATAAAACAAGTAAATTTTGAGCTGTGTAAGAGGACATCCAAAAAAAGAAGCTAGAATCTTAAAATATCAATTGAAGTCAAAAGAGGATGGGTTCACTCTCCAAAATGTCAGTAGATGAATCTTCCTGGCTCCTGCAAGGAAATTAGTTAAACTTGTTAGGAATCACTCCTTCCCGCTCTATCCTTAACTCATTTGTTTCATTCAATCGGGCTTTTATTCCTCTATACAGTACAATCAACTTTCTGGAAATACCAGATATTGCCTTTTTCAAAGAACATATACATATTACAAAACATTTTTTGGATAAACATGGTATCCACGTCAGCATTTGCACACACCTCGAGTAAATGGATATCTGCTACCTCTCAGCAATGATAACTATGTGAACCAAGACTTGAGCAAATGCAAAAAATTCAACTAGTGTCGCCTCTGCTGGGATTAAAACTTGGTTCCAAGGCTGTGACTGCACTTCTTTGACCACTAGGATAAGTTAAGAGTAAGACAGACACAGGCACTACAAGTTTAGCCAGCGAGATAAGAATTTAGTTGAGGTGAGACAAATATTGAGGTAGCTAAATGTGAACATTTTACTTTTTCTAGGTTCAATGTTCCCAAAGAATGGATTGATGGATAAAGATGTTACACATAAGATTAAAGTAGGATGCTTGATATGTGTCTCAGAAGTATTAGGTGATCGGAAGAGTGAATGTTGGGGCTCTTAAGCTCATCACATCCACAAGATAAGTGTTGCAGAGATGCGATACTCCAATGGCATAGTGGTCATTACAAGATTAGTAAATCAACATGATCATCCATATCAAGGTTACAAATCCAGCTAAACTGGTTAGTTTTACTTGGTTGGTGGTTAAAGAAGGTGTATTACACGAGAATCTTATGAAGAGGTGACCACAGATGTGCCCAAGATGTTTTTGTGAGCAGGGTGGTTGGCCAGCTTTGGAATTTGTTTACTAGCTTCATAGGTATAAGTTGGACTGTTCCATAGAGAACAGGACAGGCTCCAGAAAGCTGGAATAAGGAGGGCAGTAACAGCCCAGACAAGAGTAGATGGAAAATTGTTCCAGCAGTTATTTGGTGTACCATATGGAAAGAAAGGAATTCTAGGGAGTTCTGATAACAAGAGCAGCCCTCTGCACAAGATTAAAATGACTGCATTATCACTTTTTACCATTGGTGTAGTTGACCCTGTGGCTATTGTAGACATTCTAGGGCTTATAGTTTCTCTTTTCTTCTTTTCTTTTCTTTATCTTTTGTTTATGCCAGACACACACGTGCGGAGCGAGGATATGATGTAAATTCTTGGATACCAGCATACCAGCTTTGAGCTGATGATTGATATGCAAATGTTACCTTTATCCAAAAAAATATATATTTGGCAATTCTTCTCCCTTTTTAGACAAGTAATTACATCGACCAAAGAATTCAAATGTTATCATTAGACACTTTTTTCTTTATGGGGGTGACACGGAGCATGCTAGAGCACAGGGTATTCATTAGTGCCATTGAGTTTCACTTCTTGCTGGTGCTTCTTGACTGTAGGTATCCTTTGTTTTCATAGCAACTCCTTGGTCATCAATTTTGCAACAAATAAATTCTAATAACTTTTCAAATAGCTAGCCTTGAATATAACTATACATGGAAGTATACAAAGCAAAGATACTCTGTTAAAGTTGATGCCTTTATTTAGTGGGGAGGATCACCAAGGAATTGTTTGTCTATTTATTCATTTATTTTGTGGGAGAGGGATGAGTCCATCATCAAATGAAGAACTTTAACATAGTGACAGAAGCACAAAGACCATTCACTTACAAATATTCTCGAAGTTGTTCCAAGTGTTATTATGTCTCCATTTGCAAGCTCAATTGGATCGCCCCACTGTCTGCTCCCAGAATGAGGATTATGCACAGCATTGGAATTTACTAGTGTGCCATTCAAGCTACCCATGTCAACCAGCTCCCACCTCAATTTCTGAAACAATAAAAGTGGAAAATGTCTTCTATTTTATTTTCTTTTGCAAATTCATAACTAAAAAACAATACAACACGTTAATAACATCTGCCAAGATCCATAAGAATCCCTAATTTTCAATGGACATACATTTATATTCCAGTTTATCATAGCATGCTTGCCAGAAACCTCTGAATCCATCACCAAGATATCACTAGGTGTCACTCTTCCAAGAGTAAGTGGAAGCCTAGATGTATCTGTTGACTGCATGGAATGTTGAAGACCTTGACAGGGTCCTGAGATAACCTCCAGCATGAGGATGCTTCCTGCACTTCTAAAAGGAAAATATGATGACACTATTTACACACGCTTCCAATCAAAAGAGTGCAAAGAACATCAAGCACTTGTCACAGTGATAGAAGAAATTACTTTGATCTTTTGTATCTTTAGGAGCAAAATCTCCGAATTTCTCGTTCTGTATTGCCAAATTCGGTCTGTACTTTACATCCTCTGGTCTGATGTGTTTCGTTCTCGCCTAATCTGATAAAAACAAGTGGACGCTTTAAGCAGATTGCCAATAAGATTTATCTTATAAGTATCCAAACATCCAGAACAAAACTGTCGGCTGGAAAAAGCAATTGAAGTTATGAACTATACGGCATAAAAAGCCAATGAACAAGAAAGGAACGTGTTATATACTATGTGTTAATTGAGGATTTATCCTTTGTTTATGAACAAGTCCCTGTGTCCAGGGTGAACCATAAGCCCCTTGATTCTGGTGACTGCCTGCATCATGAGCATAACCTCTAGAATATTCATGACTCTGGCTTTCAACTAGATGCAAATCATCTGAAATAAGAGGCCTCTCTATATCTTCATCCTACATAAAATATAAAAGATAGCAATTTCAAAGAATGAACCATAAAGGGGAAGGAAGAGTCATACTTATACTTCACAAACATGAATGATGAAACAACAACTTGGAAGATATTAAAGTAACCACAGAATAAAAAATATCTCCCCTAGCATCCTATGAAAGTTATTTCATATCAGACAGAGTAAAAAGTAACATGCTCTTGCATAGGAACAAGATAGTCCACAACCTACATTGATGGTCTTTTTGTTTGTTTGTTTTGGAGGGTTAGCAGTTTAGTAAGTACAGCCAAATCTTTTGTAAGGACTCACAGTTGAACTTTAAGACCTAATGAAGTGCCTAAAAGCAAAAGATTAAAAAAGTTTAGCGATGATGTTATATGTTGACATCTTTCACATTCTAGCAAGCCAGGACACAGGAACAAGAAAAGTACTTAGAACTTTGGCTGGCCAACTAGAATTTCTAACAACTTCATAGACAAAAAGAACAATAGATATATGTTAAAAACAAGAAAAGATCTTGGAAGAGGTGGGCTTAGTTATTGTTGTTTATTTGTATTAGGCCTAGGAGTGGGCACTATTTGGTTATTGAAAAAATCTATAGGACCAAAGTTTCTGGTTTCATTTTTCGATTTAAAGAGTAGAGAAGTTCAGTTAACCGAAAAAACCAAGTTATTTGTGAGTTGTTCCTTAAATTTTAGGCTCAAGTCATCAACGAGCCCTTCAAGTTGTCCGCATATTCCACTTAGACACTTCGACTAGACTAAGCAACCTATCAAACAGTCAATCTAAGAAAATTTTAACCTACTAAACACAAAAATAATCCCATTCGTCCAGTCTATAGATGTAAGAGTGATCTCCACCACATTGATGTTATGATAAACCAACAAATAGAGCAATAATATGTGTCATAAAGGCTCAAAATAATAATAAAATGACTTTTTAGTTTAATAAATAAAATAATGTTAGCCGTTAACCAAAAGAACAATCAGTCAAAAAAAAAAAGAACTCATTTTCTAACTTCTGCCGACACCCTCCCCAGCTAAACCACCTAACCCTTTTCCCCCTTTTTTTCTTCATCCCTCATCATCGTCCCCCACACTCCTATTTGGAGCTCACTTGTCTTTTCTTGTAAGAATAAATCATAGAAAAAGAATCTTTCGTCCAGATTCAAGTGTCAAATAGAAATTGTGAATGAAAAATAATGTTCCCTTTAGTACCAGATCACATGAACGAAGTTGGCGGTGATGAGGTGGTCCCGTGATGGAAGGAGAAGAAGAAAGTTGATTCATGACTCTTTTTCTTTTGCAAGGAAAGAAAATTAATAAAATAGCAAAAAAAATGCCCAGGAGAAAAAATTTAGAGAGAATTTTGGAATGTAAACATCAGGGCGAAGAAGACAATGACCTAAGGGGTGGAGGTTGCTTTTTCTTTTTTAATTAAGAAATCATTGTTTTCTAAAAATGAAGGAAATTTTGTTTTTAGTTATTTGCTTAGTGCCAAATATCAATAAAAGAACAAAAAAGCAAGCTTTTTCAATGAAAAATAAACATTTTTTGAGATTCTTTCACACGCCCAACAAAAGTGAGAGACATGTTTTTGCCACATCAGAATTTTGTGTTAGATAGGTACAACTGTTGAATAACTTAGGTGTTCAAAGAGTACTAGTCTAAGTTGAGGTGACTAAGTGAATTATGCAACAAATTTGAGGTGTTGTCGATGACTTCAGCCTAAATTTTAAATCCGTATTTGTTAGTCCATTCAATTAATTAGCGTCCATTAGAGCACTATCAGTCAAAAGCGTACCATCAAAAGAACCAAAGATCTTCACGCTTCATCCGTCACACGACCCATTTTACGCTAAAAGAATTCACCTCATCTCAACGCAACTTGTTTGATAGAACTCCCCCACCAAAGCATTTACTCCCTCCGTTTCAATTTGTTTCACCAACTTTCCTTTTTAGTCCATTTCAAAAAGAATGACACGTTCCCTTTTAAGAAACTCTTTAATTGTAACTTTCCACAAAGAAGGTTTATAACCACAAGATTAAGAGTACTTTGGTACATTTGACATGTCTTTAATTTACAATCACAAGATTCAAAAATCTCCTTTATTTTCTTAAACTCCGTACCAAGTCAAAATAGGTCAAACAAATTGATACGGAGGGAGTGTAAATTTAATTTCAATCAAGTTGGACTTGGGTGAAGAGCAAGACTAGAAACATACAAGGGTTTATCTGTTTCAAGGTCTTCTTATTTTATTTTGAAAAGGCGCAACTGGAAATGTTCAAACCGAGGTAACTGGACAGAATTTAGAAAATCAAACCAAATCGAATTAACTTTAGTTCAATTTCCATTCACAAATTACAAACTGAAAACTGAACCAAACTATTCAAACCGGACATACCAAATGCCCACCCCTAATTAGGCCCATGTCATATAGAGTTTTTATTCTGGTTAGAGACAATCATGTCTGTGGAAATATGAGCCTGAGCTTTAGAGAACTCCAAATTTGCCTTAGAAGGACAAATTATTTAGTAGATGAAATTGACATGAAAAAGTGAAATGGCTATAGAGGCTTCATTCAAGTGACCCCAACTAGATAGATATCATCTGCTAGATAATACAAACAGTAGATGATATCTAGGTTGCCATCTAGATAGATATCATCTGCTCTTTTAAGGTCTTACTCATGAAAAAAATATACCCCATCTGTCACTTTTTAATCTATTCAAAGAGAATGGCATAATTTTCCTTTTAAAAAGAATGACATATTCCATATTTGACGACTCTTTAAATGTAAACTTCTCATTTCACCCTAATGAACAATGCCCCTATAGTCGGAGAAATAGCATGGCATGTCTACAACCACAAGTTCTAGTGGTACTTCTGGACTTTGAAGTGTGCCAAAAGTTGTCTTTCTACTTGTATAGAATGAAACCGAGGAGTAGAGTAGTAGATACCTAGATGACTAGTCAAATATATTATGCGCCCCTGCTATCCAGACCTGTTATTTTCCTCATATGCAACGATCGATGAAGTAGGACATAGCTATTTGTATTAACTTTTAGAAATTCATATGGTCCTCCAAAATCCTCAGCAGATACAAACCACGTCAAATACCAAATCATAGGGAGCATAATACAGAATTTTGAACTGTAAGTACTGGACTACATACCTAGTAACAAATCATGGGAGGTAAGCGAAAATCGCCTCTTAGAACCTCCGAAGTAAACAACCACATAAAGATGTAGATACCTCTTCACGAAAACTAAAGAATATCCACCCTCTGGAACTTTAATTGCTTGATCATTATGGGATCAAATTGACATTCAGTTCCTAATAGGAGAAAATAAACTTTTCCAAGTCTCAGAGTTTCTCCTCTGTCCAAGCTTACTCTCCTACGCCACGTGAAAAACATAGTATCCCTAAACATAGGAACCAGTCTACGCTATCCACATTCAATTCAGAAAATTCACTAAACTAGGAAACAATACCAGCTTCCGAAACCAAAAAGTTTCAAAATTTGCATCCCCAAATACAACTGTGCAGAACCAAATTTCATGATCTATCAATGAAATCTCAATCTCACATCTCATTAGAAATATAACCAATCAACCAACCAACTACACCTCAATAGCAAACAAAGATGGGTCGACCCACGGAACTATAAACCCTAAAAAATTCAATCCAAAGCAAGAATTTTTTTTTACATCTCAGCATATTACGCAAGAATCAAAACCCTATAAAGCAAATTACATAAATAGCATTTCATATTATAATCCACAATAAGCAAAACCCCAAGAAACCCAATATTATAAAATGAAAAGAAAAGGTCTGACCTTGATTGTGTTCTTATTGCGAAAGACAGAGTTGGAGGAGACAGGATGAGAGTAAAAGAAACGCCATGGCTTATACTTGCAGGCGATTAAGATTAAAAAAATGATCAAAAGTAGCATAACAATAATAATAAAGATGGCCTGTTTGGATAAAAGAATGTTGTTGGTGGTGGTTAGAGTGGTCATGGCGATACTGCTGCTATCATCATCAGCACCTGGCATCGCCTTCACCATCGGTGAACCGTGTGATGTATGATGATGAGAGAGAAGACAATTCAACAATCTAATCTCACTCTATTTCTATCAAAATCCAACCAACCCTTTCTCTCTCGGCCAAGCGACCTTCTCTCGCTTTGAAATGGTCGCATTTACTTGCTATATTTTTCTCTCCCCTTTGTTTTCTCCATCCCCCACCCCCTATTTCATCCCATAACAAAAAGGGGTGTGGTTCGACTTTTAAATATACAAAAATATTTATTAGTCGAATTTTAATATGATTATCAAATATTTTTATGAAGGTCTTTTTTGGTTTAAATATAAAAAAATATTTAACTAGTAGACTAGCAGATATTTTCTTAGAAGGTAATTTGCAGTCAACGAGTCTTTCCTTTTTTCTTAGGGAATTCTAAATTAAATGTAATAGTATATAAATATATTTTTCAGGTTTGTGCTTTAATCGACATTAATGTTTTTATCTCTCACTGAATGTGGACAAGTAAATACTTATATAAAATCGAATAAGTAGATATACATATTCTACTTGACATAATACACTTCAGTTCAAGTATATCTCTAATATATTCTCGTGTATGATTTGTGTGTCTATTTGTTATATTTTATACAGTAAAACTTAGTGTCTAGTTATGTATATTCAGAAGTAGAGATGATTTGAAATCAAGTTTAACGAGTATATTTAAGCGATGTACTTTTTTGAATCAATAAAAAAAAGTTAAAAATATGTATTTTTCTTTGAATAAATTAGGCGTGATATAAATTTAAATTAATTAAATTTTAATATAAATTTCTATTATAGAATAGAAAACAAGTAAACAATTAGAGACGTATATTATTTTATTATAGCTTATAGTAGAAGTGAGAGTGATTTTGGGGATCACACACATGGATGTAATTGTCAACGCATCCCCAATCTAAATCTGAATGGACATTATTGGTCGATGGGATTGCCTAAATTTTATTATCTTAACTAATAATCACTTTTTATCTTAATCATAAAATTAAAGTGTTTTTGTCAAATGATTAATTGATCCTTATCACGCAATAAATTCTCTTTACCTAAATACCAATTTCATTTAATATTTTTGACATAATGATTTCAATAAATAATAAGTGTAAAGTAGGTATGTGTCATTAAGGGATACGCTATATACAAGTTAAGTGATCCAATAACATTTGATATTTGATGTTCGTAATAGTTTAAATCAACACCAACAAAAAAGATTTTTAATGATTATAATATGTAATAGGGATTTTGATTTTAAAGTTTAAATTTGCAATGTGTCAATCACACATGAAAAATGCATCGAGATAAATTTTATAAAAGTTATCAATAAATTGTTTGAATTATCATGCAGTTTGTTGGATTTCTTTTTGAAAACCTAAATTTTAATGAGATATATAGGTGGTGAATTTTCCTTCGGGAAACTTGCCTAAATGCACCATAATTAGAAAATATATCATTTATAGCTATATATTTTCCGTTTTAATTTATATGTCATTTTTTTTATAAATAGTTATATTATAATTTTTGTCAATTTATAAAATTATCTATCAAAGATAATATTTTGCCTATTATATCCTTTACTAACTAGTTAATTAATTTTGAAATTTTATTCATCATTTATTATGAAGTTGACTTAAGCATTAAATAAGGGTAAAATGGTAAATTCACATCATTTCTTTGTACAAGTGCAAAGTAAAAAAGTGACATAAAAAATGGGACGCAGGAACTATAATTTTAGCACATGTATAATTCACATTTAAGATATAGTGGAAAAATTATGCATTATAGCAAATAATTAATTCAAGATAAATGTTATAGCTATAGTGTCATTTAATTTTAATTCGTAGCAAATAATTGTCATTCTTGCCTCTCTCTCTTTTGAATATCGCACATCACTATAAATTATCTCCCTCGCCTCTCGCTTTTATACAAACACAAATGTATAAATTATGTTTGAGTTTGTATAAAGCGAGAAATGTTGTATATGCAAATATAAATACATATCTATTCGTCCTATACACTTATGATTATACTACTACAAATTTTCTCTTGCCTAGTTCTCTTTGTCTTTTTCTCTCTCACGCGCTTTATATAAATACAATTTATGATTTGTGTTTATATAAAATGAGAGAGAGATTTGATATACAAATACAATTTTTTTAACTCAATTCAATTGTATACAAATTCAAATTTCATACAGATATACAACACACGATAATTAATGATATTATCTAACCGATATGAATATCAAATTCACCTCTCTCTACTTTTTGCCCTAACTCGTTCGCCTTTGTCTTAATCTTTAACTCGCTAACCTTAGTAAATCTACACAAAGAACATCATAAAATACACAAACACAATTTTCATAGGCAAATACATCCAATTTATACAAAGCATTATACAAATTAGATGCTCCATCTATAGAGTGCAAATGGCAAAATTGTAAATATAGAGTGCTAGTATGATTTTTATGTTTGCTATTCATAAAATTTACTCAAATATAGTGTTGATTTTTTTACTAAAATGCGATTAATACATTTTAAGACAATTATAATATATTTATATTGCATAAACTTACTTTTATATATAGTGTAATGTAAAATACATATATATTATATGTTTAATTCCTTTATAATACACAGTTCTTTATTCGGGAAAACTAAGCAAATATATACCCCAAATATAAAAGCAAAATAACTACAAGCCTATGCTCATTCACATTCATACCCCATTATATATTGTTGTGGTATCATTCAATTTTTTGTTCGACAAATAATTACTTTATTAGTCAATAATATTATATATAATAATAGATCTTACCACTAAATTTTCTCGTTCATAAGTACTATTAGTTAATTATACATATAAAAGTGGGTGGTATAATATATTGGGGCGGATGGTTTAAATCATTTCAGTTTCCCTTGTTAAGAAATTAGTCATTAGGTAATAATATTGATAAGAGTAGATGATATGTTACCTCAACGATTAATCCTGCTGTTCATATTTTACTTATTAGTCAATAATACTATTAACCCATAAATAAAGAAATAATAATTGTTATGAAAAAAAAGAAATAAAAATAATAAATAAGAAAATAAGAAATTTATTTTAATTAGGAAGAGGAAGAAGAAAGAAATATAAAAATATAACCAAATGAGATCTCTAGAGAATGATTATATGAAAAATATTTTTTAAGAAATGAGAAAATAAAAATAATTAATGAGAAAGAACAAAGTAAATAATTTTATTTTCTTAAAAGGTGAAGTATAGAAAGAGAAAAATAAATACAAAGAAGATAAACTAATCGAAAAAATAGAAATAATAAAGTTATTATCTAAATGAGAGTTCTTAATAAAGGTGATACAAACAAGCTAAAACAAAGACCCCAGAATACTAAAGGAGAAAATAACTAATAAATGTAAAGACCTAAAAGACCTAACGATCCTAAGACAAAAAGACATTACAAGAGTGACTGTAATTATTTTGAATTTTAGGATTCATTTATAATCAAAATAGGTTTATAACACATGTATATTATATATATAATTTACTTTCAATACATAATACAAATACTATAAATGATAAATATCTTTTAAATGAGATATATCAATGTAATAAAGAAAAGCATATTTAAAAAGTAGTAAATAATTTATTAAAAATCCGTCAAAAAGTAATTAACCCTTTTCCTTATGCTGGAAATAATCAAGCCCATACAAAATGAGAAGCCCATGGCCTTTTGGTTTGGGTTCACCTGAAATTAGGTTGGACATCTCATACTAAGTGTCTCTTTTGGGCTTCAAAAAAAAAAAAAAAACATAATTTACATAAATTTCATAGTGTAATTTTAAATTATTCTTTTATTTTATCTTTCCCCTTTATTTACAATTTTTTAAAAATATAAAACAGTCCGGATATATAATTACTCGTTAAGATACATTAAATTGTGATACATTCGATACTGTTGGTTGTCTGACGTAAAAAGAAAAACCAAAATTAGAAAAATTAAATAAAACTTCATATAATTACGTTATCCAGAATCCTACCTCTCTATTTGTCCAATCAAATAAACCATCTAAAATCCCTACAATAACAACTCAATTCAAAATTCCCAAAATCTATGTTCATGTTATCTTTTATTTCAGCGAAGACCCATTTCACGCGAATAGGATTTTTCTAAGAACATTTTGTAAGATTATAAATGAATATTTTTGAATTTTCGCACACGTCTTCAACCGGAAGAAAAATTGAAGATCGAAACTTTTGGATTCTTTAAATTCTACACCAATCTCAATGGTTGCCGACCAAGACCTGGATTTTTTTGCCAACATTCTTGAAATTTTTATTTTTGTGCTAGTGATTGCTTACCATTGTGACATATCGGATTCCAAACATGAAGCGAACTAAAAGTTGTTATTTTATAATTAGCTTGGACCAAAATAGTAATGTTTATTTGGCATGACTTCAATTTTTGAATTGAAATATCTACTAAAAATAGTATGCAACAAATATTCTTGTGCTTTAATCATTATTTTTTCATTCATGAATTTGTATATTGACCAATAAGTCGTGATACATTACTGATTAGCAATTAATACATTCAAACTTTGACGTATATGTTATGGTTTTGGAGATATGTGAGTTATTGTACTATTAGTATAAAGTATTGATTACATATGCATTTTTTTTTTGATTATTGAATTTGTGTATGCATATATAAATTATGATATATTAGTAACTTCAACTTGATTTAGTTCTAGTTTGATGCATATGTAATGAAGTTTTATAGATGTGAATTAGTGTGGTTGCTATAATTAACGTATAGCTACGTCGAACTTTCTCTCTTCTACTTTTTTACATATCAAATATGGACTTTCTGATAGATATCCTCTGAAGGTATGGACCCCAATTTAAAATCTATCATATATCTGGGTCTAGTTATCAGTAGGCTAGTTGTGTTCTTACAATTGACGTTAATGTATGTATGTATCTCTAAATTCTCAAATGTGTGTGTGCCAGTGTTTCATCCTCTAAATTTATTTATGAAGTGTATTATTATAAGGGTGGACAAAGACGACACGGTGGCCGTTGAGAGAAAATCAAAGTACCATTCCTGTACTTGTGAGCACGCAATTGTTGTTGTGAAAAGCAAAAACATCACAGAGATACATATCTTTGCTCTGATTACTACAAACCAACTGCATCAGCAACTACGAATGAAGTTTCAATGATTCCTATGCCGGATAAGGATGATTAATCAATATCAAAATTTATTTTGGAAGAAATTGTCTTGCCATCTTGGTACAAAAAGATGACTGAATGACCAAGGAAAAGGAGGAAAAATACACGAATGGAAAGATACGCACAAACACAAACATTTGTGTACATTCTGGACAAGAACGTCATAAATGAAGAACTTGTATTTCTTTTCGAAAGAAGATTGAAAAACTCTTTTTTGGATCTGTTCTTGTGTTTCAGATACATTATTTTGAGATTATTATTTTTAATTTTTTTTGCCTTTTTCACTGTTACCTTGAAAAAACATTACAATTTACTATTAAATAGTGAAATTTTGATAAGTAAAGCTGAAATGTTATGATTTTAATTTTGTGGTCATTTTTAAAACACTTTTGTTGTTTTTATAACCTTTTTTAAAATAATGATCATTAGTTATGTAAATCATGATGTACCATTATGTGTTTGAAGTTGGACCACTCAATATGATTCTGATACATTTTATGTAACATGTATCATGATCTAGTTTGAAAATGAGGTATTGATATAGATAAGGTTGTGCAAAAAGTAGTATGTAAACTAAATAAAGGTATTTCATAATGTATCAAATAAACTAAGAATTTATTTATCAATAAGATATGAATCAAGAACTAATAAAACAATATCTAATGTTCAACCATGAATGAATATAAAAACCTAAGTAAAATTAACCGTTATAAGTAATAATAATGAATTAAGGCGGTCAAAAATATATCAACAACTTCAACAACATACCTTTAAAGCTAATGAGAAAAAATAATATTGTGTGTTTATGCATTAATGAATCTAATACATAATTTTATATCAGATAAATGTGTATTGTAAATAACAATTAAAAATAGTGAAAGTTAAAGTCAAAATAAACAACTTTTTAGAGAAGCAATCTAATACTTGAGTACGAGTATCTTAAAACAATAACAACCAAAAAATCAAAAATTAGAGTTATGTTGTAAATCATTTTTGTGGATTTATGGGTGACCATAACTCCTTGGTTAATTCCCATCTTTATGAGTAGCAATGTTGTTGATAATGTGGTCAAATAGATGACGAATCCTGGGTTAATTTCATCATTTATTGGTAGTAATGTTGTTGATAATGTGGTCAAATGGATGACGAATTCTGGGTTAATTTCATCATTTATTGGTAGTAATGTTGTTGATAATGTGGTCAAATGGATGAGCATAACTCCTAACTTTATTTCCTCCATAATGGGTAGTAATTCTAAGGTTTAATGTAATCTATTTATGACAACCCTTTGTAGTCCTCAATGTAAAACCTATGACATTGTGATTGTTAGAAAATGTGATACACTTGACAAGAAAAAAGAAAGCTTATATTGTTCCTCTATTGTCTTATATTCTTAGCTTCTTATTCTTTGCTCTTAAGGTTACAATACGTTCTCAATCGCGAAAGTTCAAGGTTGAAAAACATTTCTTATGCGATAAAATAAAATCCCAATCTTCAATGGGTTGGATTAAGATGAGAAATAGAGAATGTGTCTTCTTGCTAGTGCCACAACTCACACTCTTTAAGAGATAGGAAATAGTATGCTAATTTTGATGTATGAAAACGGCTTATGTTAAACAATATGAGAAGTGTAAAATTAATATGGGGCTCTGGAAGAGCAGCCTACTACTACATGGGGGAAACGGATATTAGTAAAAATATTAAAATGCATTGCGTTTAGTAGTAAGTATCAAAGAAACTTATGCAATTTTAAGGTATTCGCCCAAAATTTATTATCCTGTTGAGACTGCAAGGAAAGGTTTGAATATCTTTTATATTATACAATAAAATTTGGGGCCAAAAAAAATAGGCATGAAAAATTACATGCATTTTGTTTTGGATTGTACCATACAAATATTAGTATTGTAAATCACAAGTCATAGTAAAACAGAGTTTACTAATCCTAATGATTTACATTGACATGACCGATTGGGCTATCCCGGATGATTAATATTGATGAACACAAAGGTATTGAGAAGTCCACATGGCCATCCTTTGAAAGAATCAGAAAAATTCTTCAATCAAAGAAGAATTCTCTTGGGCTTGCTTGTTTTAAGGATAGTTGGTTATTACACATAACACCTAAGGTTAGGATTGATTCCCTGCATTCTAGAACAATACAGGGTGATACGATGTGGGTCAATTCACCCTCCATGTGGGACAGTAAAAAATATATATGGTCTTGATAGATCATGCATCAACAAAATGGTCACATGTGTGCTTATATTAACTCGCAAAAATGAATTTGCGAGATTGTTAGCTCAATAATAGATTAAGAGCACTAATTTTAGATTATGCAATAAAAGAACATTCGTTTTGATAATGCTGGTGAATTCTATATGCAGGCTTTTAATGATTATTGATACCCAAGTGAAATTCCAGTTGGCTAAGTTCATACTCAAAATGGTTTAGCAGGATCTTTGAGTAGCGTCTCCAATTGATAGTAGATCATGTGTAATGAGGGATGTTGCATGGTGGTTTCAATATATGGGCATTAGATTTTGCATGCAGGCAGCCATTGCGGATGCGAATAAGGCCAACTAGTTATCATGAATTTCTCCATAACAGTTAGCTTCTTGGCGTCATGAGCCAAACATTTTCATCTTAAGAAATTTTAGGTGCGTGAGATATGTTTCAATTGCCCCCGGCTACGACAAAGAGGATCCCCAAAAAGGGTGGGAGGTAGGTTGGATTAATCGCCTTCTATTATTAAAAGTATTTGAAACCTATGACATAGATATATTTACGCAGTTTGCTAATTGTCATTGATTGAATCAGTATACCCAACTTCAGGGGGGAGAACCTAAATAGTTTGAAAAAAGAGATTAGATTGGAATTATTATTCTCTCTCATTTGGAAATCCCTCGAACAAATTCAATTTGAGCAGAGTGTTTAAAAAGATAATTGATTTGCAAAATGTGCAAATAACTGCCAACTTTCAGGTTATGAGAAGTCTTATGTCCAGCTGCAAAAATGCTCAGTTCGAGTTAATGTGTCCCAACTAGGCAAGTGGTTAACCGTAGTAGGCCAATTGGTTCAAAGTAACAAATCCTCAAAAAAAGAAAAGAAACAAATGATCATGAAGCTCATATCGTGGAGGGGGGAAATTGCTCAAGAAGAGCTCTGAAACAAACAATGGACAAGGAACTGAGAAGGTCCCAAAGAGTGAGGATAAATTGAAAATAATGATTCCTTGTTGTTTGTATGTAAAACTGTGACGCCGCGTGTGTTGGTTGTCCCCCCCCCCCCATGAGCAGTAGTAGAAAGTGAGAATTATTTTGAAAATACTGACTGGTCGACGGATCAGACGACGTACAGTCATGGTCAAGACGGACCATCGAGGGGGCCTCCGTCCCCTAAAACACTTCAACTCTAAAAATTGGGTAATTGCGATGCGACTCTCTGAACTCCGAGACGGAGCTGCCAGCACGCGCCCGTCGTAGATAAGACGGAACGTCACAAAACCCTTTAATGAAGTAACTCTCCCTGAACTTTGATCGACGGAACTGCAGGACGGACTGTCATAGACACGAGGGCCGTCACACGGGTGCGTAAACCTCGAAGGGATTCGCGATTTCTGACTAAAAGTTGTTTAATAAGGGGTTGTGTTTTGGACAATTCATGACAACATTTATGAAATTAATGTGGGTCAGTTTAATATTTATTAATTGGGGGAAATTAACGAAGGTACCTGAAATAAATAGTGGTAGTTACTTTTATCATCTTTTATTCCATGAATAATGAGATTAGGGTAGAAGAAAAAGAATGGGGAGGACAAATAACAAAAGAACAGGAAAAGAGAGGGACGACACGAGAGAGAAAGGGAGAAGCGAAGAGGAAAGCAAAGGGCATTGAGAAGTAACTTGCTTGATCGCGACGATTCTTCGGTGGAGTGGGTTATGGTTTATGCAATTTCATAGTAAACTCTAATAGGATGATCTGTACTTGGGGTCGGTATTTGGAAGTCTCTATATGGATTGATTGCGGATTTGTAGGTGGTAATTGGGTAATGTGGTGGATTAGATGTTTTGATCTGTTGAATCTTTAATCTTGAATTCCTCTCTGTTAAAGATGACACCCTTGGCATAACGAAAAGACTTGATGAAATAAAATTAATGAGACTTAGGGATAGGGATTGTCACGTTCCGACAGATAGTATTAGGGATCGGGTGTCAAGTTCCGGACCACGTGTATTACGTGGATCGGAGTGTCACGTTCGATATTTTAGTATTAGGGGATCGGAGGTGTCACGTTCGACACGTAGAATAGAGAGTACATCTTGAATCATGTTAATATACTAATTTCGCAAGATACTATGTCCCAAAATGAGTATGGTTGTGGAGGTTGAGCTTCCTAATAGGTGACGCTGTGTTGTTGACAATTGGTTTTTCCCTTGTACTTGTTGTGTACCTGTTGAGTTATGGGAGTTGATTGCCTATAATATTATTTGATATATATCTGCCTTTCATATTTGGAGTTGGCGATGGATACCCTCTCAGTACGTGTCCATCTGTACGCGACCCACAATTGTATGTCCCATCCTCTGTTATTCTTATTCGGCAGTGCAACATACCTGTGAGCCGCATCGACTTCGACTCGCCCTCAAATAAGCCAGTCTCAGCATATCAGAATTACGGGTTGAGCTATTGTTCATGCTGGGCTTGGAGTTTTTTCTCTTCTTCCGTCTTGATCTGTCTTGAAGTTCGGACATGGACCATCTTCTCTTATTTGAGTTTAAATACTTTAGACTTAGTAATTTGAGTATAGATGTTCTGATGTGATGAGTCCAGATTTTGGGGATACTAAGTATTGAGTTTAGAAGTTATTTAATGATGTCGTTTGTTAATGAGTTTTGAGTCTTCCGCTATAATTTTGTTCCCTATGCGTTGAAATTGGTAAATATGGGGTGGATTTGTTGGTGATCGATCTTCACATAGGAGAGTTAAGTGTGAAGTGGCCACTCGCGGCTGCTTTGAGTCGCGGACAAATGAGAACGAAAGAAATATCATATAAGTTATGTCTTGACGAAGAAGAAAAAGATGACAATCGAAATTAATTTTTTGGTGGAAACTATTTTTGCCATAATGTTGCCGTCGAAATTAATTGCAACAATGTGAGGATTTGAATAAAAAACACTAAAAAATAGCGTCAAGAAGCAGAACAGAGAAAGACAGTAGAAGTTATTGTCCAAAATGGAAGGAAGCATTCAAGCAGATTTGACTTCACTTGAAAAAACTGTGAAGCTTTTGGAACAAGAGCATCCAACACTGAAGGTGTAAAGTACTGTATTGGTAGGGTACCAAATGAGTTTTGCGGTCAAAAACGAAAAGGAAAAAGGTGAATGAAGCCCGTCCGTTAAGATATAAAACACGATTTGTGGCAAAGGTTTTCGCAAAAGTCTGGTATTGTGATGTTGGCGCATATTTATTGTAGTGCGATGCAAGTACCTTCACGTATCTAATAAATCTGGTAGTCATGAACAATTTTGAAATGCTTCTAATAGATGTGTACAAACCCTATTTATATGGCTCATTGGGACCAACATATTTTTATGGCAAAGTTCTTGGATGAAACATTCAATTTGTGACCCTTGAAGGCATAGAAAAATTCACAAGAAGTTGCCCTCAAACTAAGGCTATCAAAAATCCTATATGGATTACAAACAATAGGACGGAGTGTCCAATAGTTTAGGGCAACTTTGCCTAAGAAGGGTACAAAAATGATCCATATTTGTCCTTGTTTTTTTATAAAAAAGTCTAGATCTTGATTGTGTTATTTTCAAATAGTTGTATATGTTGATGATTTTAAATATAATGGGTACACCTAGTGAGCTTTCAAAAAGACTGTTGAGTGTTAACGAAAGAATTGAAATGAAAAAATTCTTGGTAGACAAATTTTGCTTGGCATACAGATGAGCATTTGAAATGAAATATTTGTCCATCATCAACTACATAAAAAGTTTTTAAACGATTTTACATGAATAAATCACATCATTAAGTACCCGATGGTTGTTAAGATCGCTTGACATCACATAAAGAGTCATTGACCTAGGAAAATGACGAAGAACTTATTAGTGATGAAATTCATATATTAGTGATATTGGGGCAATTAAGTATCTTATTAAAATAATCGACTAGAATTGTTGTGCAGTAAAGTATTGGCAAGATTCAGCTTGGCCCCTACAAAAGGAGACATTCGAATGGAGTCAACTTGTACTCAGATATCTTCAAAGAACCACATAATATGAGATGTTTATTATAAATAATACTAATCCCAGGGCAATGATTGGGTATGCAGATGCTGGATATTGTCCCCTGATCACCACATAAAGATCAACTTAGACAGGTTATTTATTTAACAGTATGGAGGCACAACTATGATCTTGGCGTTCAATGAAAAGCAGCATAGCTGCTACCTTTTCACCTCATGCAGAATATAATAGTCATCATGAAGCAAGTCGGGGAGTGTGTTTGGTTGAGAGCATAACTCAAACCATACTCAAGAAAATGTGGGATTTTCTTTTGAAAAAAGATATTCCACTACATTGTACAAAGATAAGGTGGCCATGTATAACTCAGCTAAAACGAGGATATATTAAAGGAGATAGAAACCCCCCAAAACGCATTTCACCAAAATTCTTTTTTACTAGTGATCTTGAAAGAAGGTGAAAAAAATATGCAAACAAATTCCCCTCGTTACTTAATTTGGCGGATTGTTCACTAAAGCATTACCAACCTCAACATGTGAAAAGGGGTATCCAAGATTGGAATGTGTCGTCTCCAAGAAATTAAATGATAATTGCAACAGGGGAGTAGTAGTTAAATTACGGACTGCACTCTTTTTATCTTGGCTAGGTTTTATCCCAAGGGATAATGGCAAAGGGTTTTTAACGAGGGAAACAAATACAACGTATAATATAACAAGGCTTATGTCTACTCTTTTGTCCGTCACTAAGATTTTTCCCCAAAGGGGTTTTTCTTAGTAAGGTTTTTAAGGAGGCATATTCTACTATGTTCAGTCCAAGGGGGAGTGTTTAAATCATTTTGTGGATAAGGGAGACCATATCCTTGGTTAATTCCCTTCTTATGAGCACGTAATATTGTTGATAGTGGTCAAATCGCCGCATCTGATGACCATAACTCCTAGGTTTTAATAATCCTTTATTGGTAGTAATGTTGTTGATAATGTGGTCAAATGGATGACCATAACTCCTAGGTTAATTTCATTCCTTTATTGATCATAATGTTGCTGTGATAATGTGGTCAAATTGTATGAGCATAATTCCTAAATTTATTTCTTCATAATGGATAGTAATTCTCAACGGTTTAAATATCAATGTATTGCACCCTTTGGCTTATTTCCTCATGTATACATATAATAGTGGGCGTATGAGAATAATGTTGATATACTTGAAAGAAAGAAAGAAAAGCTTATATTGTTCCTCTATTGTCTTATATTTTTCTTCATTTTTTCTTTTCGCTCTTAAGGTTACAATAATGTAATGTATCTCAAAGTTGATAACACTATACAAGTGTCTATAACAACGGAGCAGATAATTTTTAGTCCAATTAAATAAAATCGTCATTGAGTTGGTGTCGTGAATTGGACTCTATGCCTTGGTGTATCTTCATTTTCACTAACGCTATGCCCCTACCTTAGCCTTTTCAAGTAATCTCTATTTATTGTCACGAACCCAACACAAAAAATGGACGTGCCATGGCACCTCGTCTGATCCCCACCAGACAATAAGCCTTTAAAAAAGACTCACCCATTACAAAAATGCAGAAATTAAAATATAAGTAACTTAATAAAAAAAACACACAACCCTGGTCAGTCACGTTTATACAGCTCTAATAGTCTTACAATTGATTCAAAAGAAAAACTCAAGTATCAAATGAAACTGTTTCATAGGATAGTAAACAAGATCAATAATTTAAGGAGAAGAAAAGTCTGCACTGCGGATGGAAGGAAACAACTACCTGACCAAATATCCAAGAAACCTCGGACAAGGAGAAGGGAAAATATCACAAAGGCCGGGCTAGTAACTCAAAAATTTTAGTAGGCAAGTGTTTTGAGTACCAAACCACACGGTACCCAGCAAGTAAAACGTCCAAACACAAGCTAAAGGGGATAAAATACGGGTATTCCTAACACGCCCAATCAAACTTCCAAAACTACAAACCTCCAGCAGTAAATCAACACAAAGATCCGTTCCCCTAACAACTCATATTGTACATAAGCACCGTAGCTAAACAACAATAATTCAACAAATTACATATCCGGCAATAACGAGCTCAACATTGATCAATCACAAGTTACGCAGAAGGCATCAAAAGATCGCAAAATACGATATCAAGTTCATAATGATAAGTAATGCATGCAATGGAATGCAATCGTCAAGTATAAGGATGCATGTCTAACCTAGCCTGATACCACACCCGCTGTCTCTGAAATAGTATCCATCGCGGCGCGGATACGTCCCTCGACACAATATAGTATCCATAGCGGCGGCCCCGCGATATGTCCCTCGAAATATAAGATCCATCGCCGGCGCGCGCATACGTCTCCTCGAAATGGTACATCTTTAAGACCAATTCGTCTCATGCACAAAAACTTGACCAACAAAGCCTCCAGACTAATGCAGATGGGACAGTTCACAACATATAATGTGGAGATGACCATTTTCATAACATCACACAGTTCACAAACCACACAAACATGAGTTACTCAACACTGATCAAAAAGCTTAACCCTTTCTCACACAACAGACATAAAACATTAATTCACATTGCTTTGTATCCCCATTCTTTTCATCATTAGAATTAATCAATTGGACAGTCAACCATCACCAAGCCCGTTACTCCCAACATATAACCAAGAAAACACGCATTTCTTACACTAACAAGAGTTTTAGATCACTTGCCTCATTTAAAGCGAACAATCTTTTCGTACTTGAGTCTTCCCCCTTCTATCGGGCTTCAAATCAGAAACAAATCTATCCAAAAATTACACAAATAAGATTTTTAAATTAATAACCCACCCCTGTACTTAAGTGTTTATCTGATACAAACAATTCACCCAAATTTATAGTAAAGTTTAAAATATATGATTTCAAGTAATAATCAACTATCATATATCCAAATTCAAGCGTAGATTAAGTCATAGTTTCTTCAAAAACTACACCATAATAGCTTTTCATGCAATATATTTAACCGATATTGAATTACCTATTTAAATATATCAAAACGTGCATTATATATGATAATAAAATAAGGACTAATAAAACATAAGAACCAGTAATGATTGCCTGAAGTCGAAAAAAACGTCCTCAAATGTACCACATCACCTACGAAACAACGCACGTAGTAACCCATAGAACACTGCCAAAACCAATACCATCATGCATGCATATTGTTTTGCAATTTTGATTATCCTTCTTTTCATTTCCTCTTGGAACAATGTATGTTCGGTGATTACGCAACATTACATAAAAATGCGTTCCACGAAATAGGATTATTAAATATATTCCACCTTCAAATTACTTCAAGTCCAAACAATTAACAACTCCAGTAACTCATTCGCAATTTATACAAAATCAATCAATATACACCCTAAGAGAACTTATCACATTAATTACTGCTAAAAAAAAAACTCCCGTCCCCACTCATAGTGAATCTCACCTTAAAATTCAAGTTCTCCACACATATTAGGGCCCAACCATTTCCAATGCATAATATTAAAAATTAATCGGATCACCTTTGTGATAATTCTTTTTTTTTTCCATATAAATTATTACATAGAACAAATAGAGGACTGACGTGCTTTACAGGAAACCCACTTCGTAACACATCACTTGGCAAACCGCTACTCTCTCTCTATTGATATTATGTTTGAGTTATGAACTAAGAAAACTTTTAAACCCTATTTACTAAGTGTAATCTTCATGAGGCCAAACTAATAAAAGAGTACTAAATGCGATTAAAGACTTCAGCCTAAAACTATTATTATACTAATCTATCTTAATAAATTTTTTATCAAACTACTATCACTAGTAGCCAGTTACCAATTATTTTACTTTTCGATCTATTTCTTTTTTCGTTATTTAATTGGAAAGAGGTCCCAAATAGTCCCCCCTAATCTCCAAAAGACCTAGCGGATCTACTACAATTTCCATAATAAGGCGTTGCATATATGCAAGAAGGTAACGTATCTCTGTATCAATCTTTACTAATTTTTTTGAAGATTTATTTCTATAATAGTAGATTTATACATTCTTGTTTGGTTTAAAGTTAATATAATGTATCATAAAATTGCAACAAGTCATATAAGTTATCAACAAATTGAACATCAACCAATATCAAAAAAGGACAGTAAGAATTAACTGGAATACGCTGAACACACATTTAGTATAAAAAATAAGATATATAATAAAGTATGAGACTTTTGAATGTTTAGCAACAGTCTATACTTCCCTACACCACCACCCCTCTTTCAGTGAATGTTCATTGTCAAACAAGCTATTAATTATTTGCTAAAGCCCATTTCGATCCTAGTGGGGAACGGCCGCGCACACGGAGCACAAGAAGAAAGCGGGCGGAGAAGGACAGGAGCGACGAGAGAGTGGGGAGGAGGGCCCCAAGCAGGCGGGAAACGCAACGCAGAGACAAAGACGAAGAAAGCTTTGGGAGGAAAGGACAACGGGAACAATCTTCACCCTTCTCTATCTTACTACCACCCCCCACCCGCCCCCCTCTACCGCTCTCCCCCCTCCCCCCCCTCACCCACCCACCCACCCCCCTCCCCTCCACCCCCCCACACCCCCCACTCCCCTTCCCCCAACCCACCACAGCTCCCTCCCCCCCCACCCCCCATCTCCCACCCCTTTCCCCTTCCCCCCAACTCTACCCCCTTACCCATCCCCCCCGCTCATCAACCCTCTCACACCTCCCCCCCCCTCCCACCTCCACCCACATCCCCTCTCCCCCCCCTTTCCCCCCCCCCCTCCGCACTCCACTCTTCCCCTCCCATCCCCGCCCCCCTTCTCACCCCTCCACTCCCCTTTTCCTTCACCCTCCCCTCCCCCCCCACCCCTCCCACCCCCGTTCCCCCCTCCCCGGCTCACCTCCCCACCTTCTCTCCCTCCAGCCCCCCCCCCCCGCTTTCTCCCCCCTCTCCCCTCTTCCTCCCACCTCCTACTTCTTTCCCTTCCTCCCCCCTTCCCCCACTCCCTCTTCCCCCCTTCTACTCCTCTTCCCCCCCTCACCCCCCCCTTCCTCCCCTCTTCTACCTTTTCTTTTCCCTCCCCTCTCCCCTTTCTCTCCCCCCTCCCCCCCTCCCCCCCCCCCTTTTTCTCTCCCCCCCCCTCCCCCTTCCCCCTAAACTATTGAATCATAGTATATTTAAATCATGAACTAATAACCTCCCACGTTTAACGTATTATCCAAATTGATAAAAAAAAAATAGAAAATCTAACCTAGGTAAAGGATTGTAGAGATATGCTTGCATGAGATTCTTTCGATTACACTCTTTCTGGTTTTATTCAACTACGCTTTTGAAGAAGATTGACTATTCATTTTCACCTTCTTCAATGTGTCGCTTTCGCCATACGAAAGACATTAGCAATTTATAAATGTTAATTTTCTACAAAAATTATTTTGTATCAAATGCTGATTGATGTTAGATGACATTATTTGGGTAATCTCAATACTGAATGAAGGTGTATCATCCATAATGTATCACAATTTTGATGAAGAAAAAAAGTATGCATTATGAGTGAAAAAATTTGAAACAATACCAGATGGATGATCGACTGGAGAGAGAAGATCTTAAAATTCAAAAATTGCAATGAGAGAATAAACTGGTAAGATTGTCGGAGTAAAAAATGAAGTGATTTAAGGAGTGAAAAGAGGAGAAATAAATCGTGGGTTAGGAAAAAATATGTTATGTATCTGGATGTTGGGTTTAATAAAGTAAAAAAATAGAATTTTAGTAATATTTAGAAAGGGTAGGGAATAATAGAAAATATGCTAAGTAATGTTGTGTATATAGGTAATTTATCCAAAGAAGAAAAAATCACCTTATATTATTTAAGAGTTTATATTACACTCTTTAAATCCACTACTTTTTAGAAAAAAATATACGGATAAGCAAATATATACTAGTTAATTAATTAGTATCACTATAGTTTAAATTAATTAGGGCTCACAACTTAATTTTAGTTGTAATTACGTCGTCTCTCTCCTCTTTTATACATATACAAATACAAATTATCAAACACAAATTATACATATACATATACAATTATATGACAAATATACAATACAATTAGTCTCTCTCCACTCTCTGTCATCTCTCGCTCACCTCTCTCCTCCCTCTTCATCCCGCCCTCACTAGGATATGGCAAATAATATCTATATCAATTATATAATATATATATATATATATGACACGTTATTGCCGCTCTCTTTCCATCCAAGCTAATCGCCTCTCTTCTCCGTTCTTCAGGTCTCGCTCGTTAAAATAGATAAAATAATATGTCGACCAAAGCATCGAGATAGAATGATGTAATAAGAGCCAGAGGACAAAGCCAGAGAGATAGAGATAGATAGAGCATAGATAGAGAGAACGAGATAGAGAAGTAGATCTATACTATATATATATATATATAGAATAGAGATGATATATTATATATATATATATTAATTGCCTCTCTTCATTACTTTGTCCTCTCTCGCTATTCTTCCTCCTCAGGAAGGGAAAATAAACGAATTGAATAATGAAATCCTCCTGTAACGACTGTTAGTCGTTTCGGAGCAGAGTAGAATTTATTTCTGGTTAATAAACTGTCTGGGGGCGACGGATCCCACGAAGGACGTCATGGGCGCGACGGACCGTCGAGGGTGTCTCTTCCAAAAACACTGAGTCCTGTGAAAATTTGAGTACTGAGATCGACTCTCTGAACGTCAAAGACGAAATGGACAGGACGGACGTCGTTGACGATGGTTGTGGACCGTCACAAATCTTTCCACAGAATGAGTTCTGAATCCGTGACGAACTCAACAGGCTGGCGTCACAGACTGCGAACCCTGACGGGGTGGATTTCTGTTAAGTTTTTCAGGGGCGTTTTTGGACTATGCATGCTTATAATCTATAAAGTTAGTGGATTAATGTTAATAATTTAATTACGTGCGGGGTTAAAAGAGATAACCTTGAAATAAAAAGTGGGTTAGTTTTATCATCTTCTATACTTAATATATGACAATAGGTAAAAGAAAAGGGTTTTGCATAAGGAAGATAGAAGAACGGAGAAGAGGGGGGAGGAGAAGAACGAGAGCGGGAGAAGAACGAAGAGAAAGCAAAGCATGGAGACGTAGATTGCGTGATCACGATTCTTAGATGGAGGTAGATTCTGGTTTATGTTATTTCATAGCAAACTCTTAATAGCGAATGATATGTATTGTAGTTAGTATTTGTAAAGTCTTCTATATGCTTTAATGTATGCTTGCATGAGTGATTATGTACTTGTAATGGATTGGAAAGATGAGGTTGTGGAAGCTTAAACTAAACCCTCTTTAGTTAAAATGATGCCTTGATAAAAGAAGGCTTGATGAACTTTAAAAGAATAGGTTAGGGATCGGGGTGTTACGTTCCGACACCCGCGATAGTAGTAATGGCTACGGGTGTCCGTTCCGACACCAGGATAGGATAGTAGTCATGGATCGGGTGTACCCGTTCCGACACCAGGATAGGTAGAATGGATCGGGTGTTGTGTCACATTCGACACCCAGGGGATAGTATGTAGTGGAGCGTGGTGTCACGTTCCGAAACCAGGAAGTAGGAGAGATCGGAGCCGTCCTTCAGTGCCACGTTACGGACACAGGTAGTAAAAAGACATGAATCTGAAGCATGTTAATACTTACCTTAGATTTAAGAGAACTAGTTCCAAGAGTATGCCTGTGGAGGCATGAGTCCTCATAGTTGTGGTCTTGGGTGGTGGCCCATGGTTATGGTATTTGTTGTATTGTTATTTGTTGAGTATGGTAGTCGATGTTATGTTATTATTGATATATAGTGCTTCTATTTTGAGTTGGCCAGATGAATACCACCTCAGTACTTGATGTTTTTGTAATGACCCCTAATTGTATGGGTCCCGTTATGTTATTTGTGGATGCAAGCAAACGCTACCCTCGAATTCGAACCTCAACAGCAACTCTAGCCAGACTTAAGATAATCAGATTTCAGGGTGAGCTATTGCCTAGCTCGTGGACTGGATTCTTTCCTTCGCGTCTGGAGTCTTGAAGTTCGAGACCATTGGCCCATCTACTTTACTTGTCTTTAGTTCTAGGATGCACTCCTTAGATTTCGAATGAGGATAGATGTTCTTGTATGATGACTTACAGGTTTTGGGGATAGTCCCAACTTGATAAATTTAGAAGTTATTTAATTGATTTCGTTAATGAGTTTTAAGTCTTCCGTATTATTTTTCTGTTTCTTATGGTTGAAATGTTTGGGATTGGAGTGGTTGGTTCGCTCACAATAGTAGGTAAGTGTGGGTTGCCAAACGCACGCTCGTGTTTGGTCGATGGACATTAATATATTCGACATAGGTAGTTACATTTCTTTCAATTCGGTTATTTGCTATCCCTGAAAGTAACAGTTTTATGATATACACTTACTTCTTTTTTTTTTGGTTTGTGTTATGTTGACCTTTCGTACCAATTTCGAAAGTCTGATTCAAAGTAACTAAGGTGAATGAGATTCACCATGATTTCCTTTTGTGTTTGTCCTTTGACTGAAGAATGTTGTGTGAGGATTTTACTAAGGTGCTCCCGGTTCTCTCTTAGTAATTAATGTCCGTTTCTCTCACTTGGTAATTATAATAAATAAATTTTTATAATCACTTAACAACTTTGAATTAATTAAGGTATACAATCACATACCAAAATTTGTTAAACAGTTATTAACCAACTTTATTAGTAGGACATTCCACATTCCTAAATAATAATAAAAGAGGTGTTAGGCTTACAATTAATTCAAAAATCAATATACTAATTATAGGATTTATTATAAAAAACACATATTAACTAACATATAGTCTTAATGAAATTGAAAAATAATTTTAAAATAAATATTTAATATTAAGAGTAAACCAATTTTTTTAATTTTATATATAGTCTTTTTCTTGATACATGCCAAAGTGAAAATTTTAATTTTAATATAATAAACAATTAAAAATAAATGGTGAGCGTAAAACAAAACATTTTTAACTATTTGAAATGAGCAAGCTACCATAAAAATATAAGACATTTTTTAAATATTAGAGGTGGAGGAATCTAGTACCCCTCTTTTAAATTATAATATAATAACATGGTTGACAGCCCAAATTAGCAAAGTCCTTTGTTTCTTCATTGATATGTTTCCAAATGTGTCAATTTCATCGTACAAATTCACAAGTCACACAAACATGAGATTATTCTCCTTGTCTCTTACTTTCACTAATATAGGTGACCTGAGTTTCTCTCATTGAGTACATTGCTCATATTAAAATATGTCTCAGTTTGTATTAGCAAATTAATTTTTTTACATTCGAGATCCACAAAATTTGACTATTTCAACTTTGCTACTTGCTAGACATATGATTAATGATTTGGATGGTTCATACCCGTTGTATCTTGTTGGGTTATTGACAGATGATTAGACCGTCATGCAAAAGTTTATAATTTATAGATGGCAAATCAGACGACAAATAAAACATATTAAAGACATAATATTAATATGGTTTGGTCAAACAACCTATTATTAAAAACTAATATTTAAAAAAAGCATAAATATGTTTAGAAGAAAATCTCCCCAAGACTCTAAAACGTTTACATTGCGGATGCTATTGCTTTTTATATAAAAAAATATGGATCTTTAATTTACAGGATTCCAGAATTTTCCTCTAAAGAAAGAATAAACTTAATACGGAAAAGAATTATATTTTTCTTTCCGAAAAAGTAAAAAAAATTATAGTAATACTTTAATTTTCCTTCTGAAGTAAATTTAAAAATCAAATATGGTAAGAAAATCAAGGCAAAATCCTAACATCGCACTGTATTGTATTAGTATTATTTTAAATAGAATGTTTTGATTGTTACTTGATTCTATTCTATCGTATCCTTTAAATACATTATGAAGTTTTAAGTACAAAACGGGATAAGATCTTTTTAATGTATCGGTATGGTGTCTGTTGTGATTGCATCATCGTCTTAATATTTTCTTCTCATTTTATCGTTATTTATTATTTAATAATCATATTTTTCATCTTTTATTCTTCCTTTTCATAATTATTGTGCTACCCCAGACCTTACTTTTCTTGTAGATTCATCACTCAAATTATAGATGTGTGACATTATGCAACGATGGAGAACGATACAATCTATCTAAACACTGTATTTACTATACGATATAGTACGATACAATATAATACGATACAATATAATACGATATATTATGAAATAATACATAATTATCAACAATTCAAATAAAGTGTTAAAAGGAAAAAACACACTATGTTATTTCTCAAATGAATTTTGTGATACCTTTATAACAAGTGGAAATAGAATGGTTCTTAATTAAAGGCTATATTGAAAGTGTCATTATTTATCGAGGATTAAAGATAAACCATAAAATAAGGAAATTTTGAAGTTGATTAACTATATAAATTTTTATTTTGCTAGTGAGAATTTGATTTTAAATGGTGTGAGTAAAATAAAATATTTTTTAACAGCTCGAAATTAAGAAATTAAGACATTTTAAAAATATAAGAAGTGGAGGAATCAAGTGCACCTAGCATAGCCCTATTTTTCATCATTGTTATGTATCTAAAATATATCAATTTCATCGTACAAATTCACAAGTTACAAACCTGATATTATTCTCATTGTCTCTTACTTTCACTAATCACTAGATGTAGTACCCTTATTAACTTTCAAATGATTAAACTAAACATAGTTTAAAATATTGTCTAGTTGTATTTAGCAAAACAGAAATTTTAAAAGCTCTAGACACTTTTTTTTTCTTCCGTAAATGAAAAAATTATCTTATATTCGAAATTCTTTAATCTGACTATTTCAAATTTGCAACGGCACACGACTCATTTATTTAAGAAAAAAGCGCTCTAAAAGTCATTCCTCTGAGATTTATGTGGCACTTTTATAGTAAGTGTAAATAGAATGATGCTTAATTAAAGAGTGAGTATATATTAGAAGTGCCACTATTTATTAAAGATTAGTGTTAGAACCAGTAAATATGGGAAATTATAGAATTAATTGACTACTTAAATATGATAAAAAATTGATTCCCCCCTTATAATTCTTTTCCTACCTCCAATTTAAAAAAGAAAGAAAAAGAAAACCACGAATGAGAAATTTTTAAAGCTTGGAAATGGGGAAATTATATATCTACCATACCTAGAATTAATCAAATACAATTTGAATAATTTCGTTGGTTTATTATCAAGGTTTGGTATTTTAATAAGACTCCTAAGTCGATGAGAATTGTGATGCGACTATTTATAAAAATTCTAGCAATAACTCAAATTCTATATTTATATATCAAACAATGCATTCCAAAACTCAATAAACAAAATAAAAAACATATTACTCCCTTTGTCATATTTTTATTTTTAACAGCTACCAACACATTTATGAATTTTGATATGTATTTTTCATTTATCATGACAGCAAAAAAATTCGAATTTATATATAATTTTTCTGAATATCTACTATTACGTTTTTACATAATGAATTACTCCATAATTTAATTCTAACTTGAAAAATTAGTCAAATTGACTTCGGAAAAAGCCAGAACATAACAAATAACGTGGACCGAAGAAAATAACTTCGATTACTAACCTTACACAATTTACAATATCGCTCGATCCATCGGAAAAACTTCTCCCAGCAGTCATGAGTATTAATAAGAATCTAACAGATTTGAATGATGAAAAATGACAGACTATATCATCTGTCTGTAAAGTGGCCCAGTCACCTATGTTACATCAAACTGCAAGTTATATTATAAATACATATATTTCCTCAGACATTTACATCATAATTGAATTTCGTCCCTTCGTTTCAGCGGCTCGAGCAATTATTATTACACTTCTATATTATTCTCACATCAAAACTTTTTCCTTAGGACACCATGCCCTAACTCTACAAATAAATTTTAAAAAATGAAAAATTACCAATAGTAGAAAGGTGAGAGTTAGGCACTAACATAATGGTCAAAAAGAGTTGCAAGATGCCCATTATTCATTATTTTAACAAGTCCATGAACTGGATTCTCTTTTTACAATTAAAATAAATAAATAAATGCAAAATATCAACATGTCAAAACATTTAATATTACAAGAAAAGGACAAAGGGGAATGACGCATACTCAACAAATTAAAAATATTTCTATGGCTTTTCAGAAAAATAAAATTGAAAGATGGAATGGATTGTGATGCACATGAAGTAATTTGTTTGATTTTTGATTTAATAAGTACACTGTCAATCACTACACAACAATCAAACAAAGCATATAACAAAAAATAATCGTAACGTGTGATTTGTATTAAAAGAAAATTTTGAGAGATAAAATTATTTTTATTATCGCGCTCAATAAATTAAAATTTTATATGAAAATTTTGTCGTTACTGTTTCTTGTTTGATTTTTTCAAATTCATTGGATCCATTCTTTTGAGTACTAAAAATTATGATCTTTCTTTCTTTTATTTCGTCCTAAAGAGTCACTTGAACTAATTTAGTCGTATTTTCATGTTTCGATCGAACAATGTCCATTTTGTTATGAACCAATTAAATGATAAGTTTTTTAAAATCTTTTCTGACATCTTTGATTGATCAAAGTGTTTTGGAATACAGAAAAATAAACTCTTTTAAAATAGAACTTCTCCGACAAAAGTAGGAAAAACAAATTATATTAGTCATATTTCACTTTGATTTCTCTCTAATCGTCCAACATCGAACGTCCCACCCCAACACCCCTCTCTCTGACCCTATCATCCCACCTCACAACCTAGATTATATATAAATGCTCTTTATATTATGCTTTAGATTTACTTATCAAGTATAAGAAAATAAGTAAGAAATCACTTGTTCTTAAGGAAATATTTTCATACCAAACACATCCTCTATTTTTTATTCTTCAAAGTTTTTTTTAGCCATGTATAGTTGTATACATCAATGTTATACATCACAACACAATCGATTCGCACTTAATATACATAGTGATAACATTCAACTATATATCGGAGACAGAATAAATACATCGTGCTTGGCTGGTGGCTCTTTTTTCTTTGTCTTCGTATTTGTATGTTAATTCAAATTCTATTATTTGTCTATTGTTTCAATTCATCATTAGGTAGCAACGAAAAGATTCGTACTATGTAACAACCGATTTGGTGTGATCACGTTATTACCTTAATGAGAAAAATATTTTTTTCTCATTTTATTTTTATTTATTAGAAGCATTTAATTATCATATTTCATCTTTCATCCTATCTTTTCATAATAGTTCTACCTCTTAAGCTGCTTAATTTTCTTGTAAGTTTATAACTCAAATTATGAATTGTGACATTATATAACAACAAAATACTATACAATCTATCCAAACAGTGTATTTATTAAAACAATACATATACAATACGATGTATTATTAAACAATACGTAACAACCATTCAACGAGGTGTAAGTATACATAGTTACAGCTATTTCAACAGCTACAATATTAAAGAAAAAAAAAGGAGGAAAAACCAGTAAAATCAAAGAAACAAAAAAACAAGAATGTGGTGATGTGCTTTGCAATATAATTATTCAATAATTAAATAAGTTTAGTTTAATGCCTTAGCTTTATTAGCTCTTAATTAAGTGGGCTGACCTAATATCTTTATGCCTTGCTAGTGAAGAAAAGTTTTTGTTGTACTTATAAGAAAAGTATGATCGTTTAGGGTCACCAAAGGTTATTAAGTTAATTTATTTATTTTAAAACTTTTTTTTATTTTGTGTAACTTTTGGACCACCATGCTCTTTTTCATACTCATCATTCTCATCCAAATAAAATTAGGTCTCTTACATCACATGTAGTTTACGTACACATAAAATTTGCCATATCAATTTATGGTTGACTATATTAGTTATGCTATTTATCAATCATTTCTAATTAATTTATCGCTAAAACACTTTAGCTAACTGAATTTTCTTATGATTCATCGTAAATCTTTAGCTAAATGAGATTATCATATTAACATTAGTTATTTGAGCTAAGAAATTTTATTTATCGCTAATTTTTCATTTTTTAGTAGTGCACAAGTACGTGACATAATGAATTAAATATATATATTAATTGACCATGGTTAAATGAGAAAAATCTACGCGCTAACAACACATCAACGTCATGTATGCATCTATTGATTTTATATGACCATTCCATAAAAATTACGTTTTTATTAAAAAGCGAGATATGATAATTAATCTTATCTAAAAGTTTTTACGCCTGCTTTTTATCTTCATGGACCAATTAGCACATTCATAAAAATTATTTTTTAATAAAAACTCCTTAATCTGATTTTATTTGTATATAGTAGAACAATACTTGTAATGTCAAAATTGATTAAATTATGAAAAAAACAGATGATTATTAGTAGCACATAATTAAAAGGTCAGTAAAATTTTATGACGATTGAATTAAATATTCCTATTTTCAAGTGCTACCTAAAAAAAATACAATACACGTAGTAATGCTTGTCATAATCATGCAAGCAAACTAAGCACATTATTTGGTTTCCACTTCATATAATATATATAATTAATTAAGTCTTTTCAGGTAAAAAACTTGTTGCTATTTTTATAATTCCAAAAATTAAAGACAAAATAAAGACTTAAAGCTTAAAATTCCTTTTAGATATAATTTTCATCTCTGCTATTAGATATTTTAACTAACTTTAATTATAATATGGATATACATAGATTTCTAATCCTTCTCCTTTAAGGTTTCGTAAGTACACCTAATATACGTCATTTTCAATAAGAAAGTTACTAATACAAATATAATTAATTATGTATATGTTATGAAACTTTCATTTTAATACCATTCTTAGTATGTCCTTATGAATAATGATGCATGGACTTGTGCGCATAATTTAAGACCATATTGATAGTTTATATTTATAAAATGAAAATTTTACGTAGCAAAACTCCACATTACATAACTAATTATTCCACACACCTGCATTGAAGGAGTGACGTTGAAAGTGTCTATTGACATAAAATATTTTTTTTTCTTTCTTGTATATAGATTTGGGATCCAAAAGAAAATTCTTTTCCTCCACGCATTAAAACATTATAATTGCGAAAAAAAAAAAAGGACAATCACATCAATTTGCACTAATACGACAATACATGTATGTTCCTAACAGTCCGTTTGGATTAGTGGATGAAAAGTAGTTGATAAATACGTTTTAAGCGTAGAAAATTGTTTTTGAGTTTTGATTTTATCAGTAAGAAGTTATTAATTATGAACCAAGTGCTGAGTATTTTCATTTTTAAAACAATCATTGATAGGGTAGATGAAAATAAATATATTTTCTCCTACTTATTTAAATTATTTTCAACTGTCTCTTATATGGCAGCGCATATTATGATTTTCATAACAAAATTAGGGTGATATGATTCTTTTTCGTTAAGTATAGATGAGCACTTACGCTCTTCAGAACACTTAATGGCACTCAAGTATCATATTAACACGCGCGACAATCTTGTCTAAAAATGTATATAAGTAGTAAGAGAAGACACAATTCAAATGTATTTTCAACTATTATGTATTTGAGTTCAAATATTAAAATATTGAAACTCTAATACATAAAGGTTTAACCGTTAAATTTAAATTTTAGTATTTATATATGCCAATATTTTTAGACTCCACTTATAAATGTATAATCGAATAAATATCATAGTTGATGTTCACTAGAATAATGTACAATTGAATAAATTATCATTGTTGATGTTCACCAATAATTTTAATATTTGGAGCTAAAGAAAATATGAAAATGTGTGGAGCTAGAGAATAGTTTTTTTCTTAACAAAGTTTTGAGACATAAAAAGGGTACATAAAAGCTTAGTCATAACAGCTAGCAGAAATTGTGATCATAAGATATTCTTGAAATTAATACTACAAGGACCAAGTGTATGAGTTATGCCAGCTGCAAAATATCCCTTTTTCTATTTTCTTAGACCTCTTATCTTTTTTTAACTAACTACCCTACCTTACTTTTTTTTATTTAGTTTCGATGTTTAATATTTATGTTAAATTTTGATAAAATTTAAATTTATATAGAAAAGTCTTAAGTAAAACACTTTATAACAAAAGTAATTTCGTATCTAAAGAAACTTGAACCTGAAAAACTTAACGCTCTACTCAAAATTTGTACCAAAACAACAAAAATGCTTTTATATTAAGAAAAAAATTAAATTTTTGAATTTACGAATTTTAGATATTAGAAAAAGAAAATCATCCCATTCTTGATAAATTAATTAAGTTGTTTAGCACAAATATGAAATTTCCTTAAAAGGTACAAGGCTTTGCCAAACTAAATACTAGCTTCGCCCGAGGTTTTTTTTTTTTTTTTTTTTTAAGGACAAAAGGATTTAATAATTAAGATTCATTCATATAGGGGCGGAGCTACATCAGCGTATTCAGGATTTTGACAAATTGAGTTCAAGATATAATAAATATAACCAAAATGTGGGAATGAGGATTCAAACTTAAGCAGGCGGGAAACTGGAAAATTTGTCTTTTTATCCTCAGGTAAAGGGTCAACTCTGTGTAGCTTCGACAGTTTAAAAGTTAATAATAATATAAAATTTAAACAAGTGATTAACTATACCACTAATATATGCGATTGTATTTTTCAACGAGTGGGTCATGTCGAACCCACTTGACCCCTCTGTGGGCCCGCCATCGAGGATACATAGTCCAGAAGGGATTCATTCGAATCCCTTTTGGTGAAAAAATTATATTATTTATATATGATTAAAATAATTTTATATCTATATATAGAAAATGTCGAACCCCTTTCAGCTACTTCACGTGTTAATTTCTATAAATTTGATTCTCCTTGTTAAAAATTTGTTCTATATGAGACCATTCCTTTAGCATCTCTTTCAAAATAATTCGTAACATGGGAAGGAAATGCTTCGAAAATATAGACATAATTTGAAGTCATAACTGAATTCTTTCTATATTCCGTTAGTGCATCAGCTACTCTATTAGCCTCCTCGGAATGTGATCCAAATGATAGTTGTTCATAAGCCTTCAAATAATGACATGAGCAAGTTTTTTTTTTTTTTTTATATATAAAAGAAATCTTCTTTTTATATTTAAAATCTTGTGAAATAAGCCCTCAAATTGGAGGGTTGCTTTTTCTAAAATTATTAGTTTAGGGTAGGTCACCACTGTTGTAATGTCTACTCACGTCACATGGCCAAGGAACTTAGAATCAAAAGTTAATCAAATATTGCTACAAAGTTTCTCTTATGAGAGCTAGAAAAAAAGTTCGAAGAATTAATTTAAATAGTTATTTATTCAATTAATTAAATTCAAAATAGTGTATCAATATACAAAATATGTATAATTTAGAATAATAATAATAATATCTATAGAATGTATAATATATATTTCGATAAAAAATAAATAAATCATAAATTAATCCGATTAAAAAATACTAGTTATTTTTCGTGTCAATGATGGTACGTAGGTAAACATATAGCCGACAAACTAAAAAGTAATGCATTAGTGGAAGATGATTTCATTTCTGCTAACTTTATTTCGATGGTTTTTCTTCTTGAATTTTTAATTAGTTGACAACATTGGATATATGTACACATAATCACCAAAGAATGTGATGAGGTGAAATTTTACTAATTAATATCGAAAATGTTTGAAAAAAGTGTTGAATAGATTGCTACTATTTTAATAATTAAAAAAATAAATATTAGAAGATCAAATTGATTTTAAAATAATTATTATAACTTTATATTTTAAAAAGTTAGAAAAAACAGACTTTAAATAAAAAAAAAAGGATAATGGAAGTGCCCGAAATCTCAGAGACTCACTTATACGATACAAAAATCCTATTATCTGTGAATTTATTTTATTAATAATTTTTTACCTTTTTGGACCTACATGACACTATCTTGTGGGTCCAACATTGAATGATTTTTTTTCAAGCTTATGTCACGTACACCGAAAAGGAATAGAAAATTACTTGTAAAATAAGTTCAGCGAGTAATAGAACCTTAATAAAGTATAAGTGTGTCTATGAAATTTAAGCATAGGTTGAGAGAGTACTTGTGTATTTTTATAATAAAAAATAAATAAATTACAATTTAGCTTTATATCTTGATATTGATATTGATCCGCCCTTTTATTGAGTCTGTGGAATGTAAATTCAAAATTAGTTGATATTACAAAAAATTATCGAACGCATTGTGTGAGAAACATGAACGAGTATTTATTAAGTAGTATTTTGTACGTTTAAGAATTACTTGTTTTACTTTCCTTCAAGTTTAATGTTCTTGTTTTTTTTTTTTTGTTGCAAAAAATAACATATAACATGTTTAAGATTATAATATTAAAAACGTATTTTGATTTATTCTATAAATGTTTTATTAAATCTACTATATTTTAAAGTTTTTTTTATTTTTTTAAAATTTGATCTGTGTCAAATCAGAACTATACAAACAAATCAAAACTACTCCTAACTCCCTCCCTACATCTTTACTTGTTCAGTATTGACTTGACATATCCCCTGAAAATAATAAATAAAATATCAATTTTACTATGTTATCTTTTAAATATAATAATTTGTTTTTAAAAAAAAAATTGAAGAAATAACTATGATTAATAATAAGGATTAATTAAAAAATTAAAACCACATTTATTTAGGGAACAAATTACTCGAAATTAGTTATCTCAAGATTATTATTCCACCTGGCACAAAAATAACACAGCTAGCCATAATTCTGGGAGACTTTATCTTAATTTTTAAACATGGGATAGATTAATCCTACAATAATTATTTCCGAAATTAGTTACTCCTCTTATCCTTCATATATACTAAATAAGCCCTGAGAGGGTTCATCGATACGAAGATGGGATAAACAAAATTATCCTTAGTATATAAATGGAATATCTTATCCATATTATAGTATAATGATTGAATAAATCATTCAAAATTAATTAATACCTGTAATTAAATACATGATAAAATACATATTTTGAAATTATTATTTTTTGTTCATACCAAACAATTTCAGAATACTAAATTATCTCTTAATTTTCTAAATTAGCCAAGTAAAAAGTGATCAAAATAAGAAAGTATTTTTTTTTTGCTATATATACTTCCTTCATGTTTAACTTATCCAAATTTTTTTTAAAAATAATTTTTAAAAAATGAATAAATTAAAATAAACGGATGAATATCTTTGACATGATAAACTCGTCCGTACAATTAGGTAAAGAGATAGCACTAAAAGCCTGATTAACCGACAGCAACAAAGGGAAACACCATTGAGTATGTTGTCGATTCAATGTCCATTTTAATTAATTATACTATATGATTTTATATATTACTATATATGAGGAAAAAGAGATTTTTTTTTTTGTTTAGTTAGTTTTGGAGTAACAATTTATAAAAACTATGCAAATTTTGGTTAAGAAATGCTAAAACTATGTCCTTAAAATTATTGATGTGGTGAGCAAAAAGTTTACAAGTAAAGATTTTTTTACTAAATATGAGATATATTCCAAAAAGTACCCAAAAAAATGAATGCAATTGATAAATTAATGCCTAAACTTAGCCATTGTGCTTTAAAGAAAAAGGAGACATGTACGAATAGTAAAATTTAGTTAGCGTAGATCTAGATAGATTTAAATTTACGATTTATTATTATTATTATTGTTATTATTGTTGAGTATCTAAATCCCAAGCATATCGCAGTTTCAAAGGATCACATTTAGAAAGGGTTTGCTATTTATCCGTTGAACATACATTCTTGCTCGTAGGATCCATTCTTATTTTATTGCTTTATTAAATTTTTAAGACGCGTCTCAAGTTAATTATTATTTTTATAGACTCTATAAAATAGAAATATGTGAAGGATACTATTTAAAGTCATCATTTTCTTAGCTTGTTGTGGGTATACTGCTATGTTTTGCCGTTGTTAAACATATGTTTATATTATGTTGTTTCCTTAATTGATATTATCTTAATTTTAACCTGCATAATTTGCTTAAGTAATAATGATAAAGGCAACTCGATAAACTATCATATCCATAAGGTATCTTCGATGTGATTCCGTGTAATTATATCCCTATTGCGTTAGCATCGGAGGCGTCAATATTATATTTATATTATATATCTCTTTTTCTGTCCTCATTTAATGCTACTATTAAATTATGAAATTTAAATAGATTTATTTTGATTGTAAATTTTGAATTTTCTATTATTATAAATATTACTAAAAAATATTCAATTAAAAATTAAACCATTTGATCAATGGTTTTGCCACTTCATTTGCAATAAAAAGTCCAATTACACGGTTTGACTAGTATGACGTAAATAGCCTTTTAAAAATTATTTTTGTTAGGGATTTTAAATGGTTTGGTTGTTGGCTTGCGTGATTGTCTCGGCAACCCGTTTCATTTACTTTCATGCCTTCAATCAGCCACATCGCAGGGTAGTTTGGTCATAATCCCACACATGGTGGAGAATGCATGAATACCTATCTGCCCCTATTTTTAACGGGAGAAAAATATCCCTGCTGATTTCAGAAAGGTTGGGGAATAAAGAAAAAGAAAAAAAAAGAGGAAATAGAGGATAGAGAGAGAGAGAGAGAGTGAGAGAGAGAAAGAGGGTAATCATTATATTTGCACAAAACTAACTTTTAATAATAAATGAAAATAAATCTATTTAAAAAATTCCTTAATTCCCTTCATTACTATCTATTCATCACTTCCCAGAAATTTCAAGTGGCTTGGCTGGGAGGCTGTGATGTTCGGATATATGGAATGAACATTAATTTGACTCTTAAAAATACATGGAGAAATTATTGGACTTCTTCTTTATTCTATTTATTAATTTATTTGTTTCTAAAAAAAAATGTAAAGTCAAATTTGGTGAAAGTAAGCTGTCCTTTTCAAAAAATATATGGGAGAATCCTTTCTTATTTTCTGTCTATTTGTAGCTTTGTTAAGGATATATTGAAAAATAACAAATTAATTTTGTTTTTATTTTGGGAAGCAAAATGATAAAATCGACGTGTCCTTGTTATAATTACTTATTTATATGCGCGCACTTCAAAACATCCTCACCAATTTTATTTTCTTTTTTCTTTTTACGGCTATATTAACTCGATCATTTCATTTTTATTTACCAATTGTATTATATATATATATATATCATTAAAGAGAAAAAGAATTTTCCTTATTTTATTTTTAATATAGATATTTTTGGGACACATACATAAATACAATCTTTTGTTTCAGGCTTTCATTATCCTCTATTACTTTTTAAAAATTTTAAATTTTCGAGCGACATAGGAAGTATCTGATTCATATTTAATGTATTGAGTACATTATTAGTATCCAAACTAATTTTTATGATCCAAAAGAGTTTTAATGTATCGAGCTAATGTGTAAGTATCGTAACGTATTAAGGTATCCGTTTACAGTGTTAATGTATCAGAGCAACATATTAATGTATTCATTTTTTTTTAATTTTTAAGAAATTAATATAATTAAAAACTTAATAGGGATATATTGTAATTTCATATTAAAACTATAAAATTTATGTAATTTATATTTTTTGTAAAAAATAAATTAAATTATATATCAATTAATATCAATAACATTATATGACATTTTACATTTACATTAATTAATATTTTTTACGAGACATAGAACAATTTTAGCTAGACAAATAACCGCTGATAAAAGAAGTATAGTATGTAACACAAGAATGGGAATACCACATTGGAATAATTTCATTCCTTTGAACTTTTCTACTCTTTGTTTCTTTTTTGACATCATCATAGTAAACAGTAAAAATTGTGTTGGAATGAAAAGGATCTTTTTAGTATAAGCTAAATGATTAGAAAATTTGTTTTCATAAAATTAAAAAATTTATAATATTTTTTTAGTTTTAAAATAAACTATTTTTTTTATTTTTAATTAAAAGATATTAAAATTTAAATAATAAAAATATTTAAAAAAAGTAGTTAATTATGGCCATATTTGCTCGGCCCCAAAACAGATTTTTTATCCTTTTTATTCCTAATCAAAAGTTTTAATTCTAATTTTGAGAAACTTCTTTTAAGTCGGTAGGTTTATTGCACTTGACGTGAAATTAACTAACGAAATTCAAAAATAAATATATCGCACCCCGAAATGAAACAAATTAAGAAAAACAAGTTGTTTAACAATTCAAAGTGTGCAAAAAAGACATAACCCCACCCCCCCAACACCCCACCCCTCTCCTCCCCCGTCTCTATGGAAACTTTTATGTGAGCACTACAAACACACCGACCCTTCACTTATCCTTCATTCAAATATTCTATATTCTCCTCTTCTCTCCTTCTCAATATCAATATCTTGTGAATTTTTATCATCACCATGTCAACTATGATATCAAGACATTTTTGCAACCATCACACAATCATTGAAAAAACTACCCTAAGCTAAAAATCCCTTCTTCAATTGAATTTGGAAAGTAAAGAAAATGCAATTATCAAGTAAAAAAAGAAAAAAGAAGTCACACAAATATTCGATGTGGTGGTTGAGTAGTTCTTTCAGAATCTCCCAACATTTTAAAGAAAATAGAGACTACCTAGTACGTCCACCCTTTATCGAAAAAATGTTCATATTCATCAAGACTCAGTGAAAAAAGCCTTCAATTATGTACTGAAAGTCTTGGTAGTGAAACAGGGACCGATAGTATTGACGCAAATATCTTCTCGTTCTCTTCTTCATATTCAAGAATCGAAAAATCACCATCAACAACAGCAATTAATGACGACTATATGATGACGACGTCCTCGTCATCATCAAGAAATTACAAGGTGAATAGTAAAAGAAGTAATAGTAGTATTAATAAGAAATTTCCACCTCCATTGACAACAATAAGAGGTTTGAATTCCGTACAATTTAAACCCCATCGCGAAGATGGTAGGCTAATAATCAAAGCTATTGAAGCCCCATTAACCCATAATTATCTTCAAGCTGAAAGAAGCAATGGACGACTTAGGCTCTGTTTTTACAAAAATGAAATCTCTGGTTCAAATTTGACGCAACTGAAGATTCGATGTGCAATTGAAGCGAAATGACATCGTCATGAAGAAGACCAAGATAGAGAAGAAGAGGAAGAAATACAGAGGAAAAAGAAGAAGAAAGTGATATGTACAATATGAAACGGGACCATAGATGGAAATAAATGTGATGTCGAGGGTGATTGAAATGGGGAAAAGAAAAAGCACAGGTAAAGCCGATGCAAAGAAATGGAAAAGGGAAACAAAGTTCGTATGTTTTTTTTGTTTGTTGATTGGAGGAAAGGAAGTATTGGTGGCTCACTGCTAATTTTTTTTTTAATTAAAACTTGTATTTTTCAAATTTACTTTACATTTTAGTTTTTTTGTTTTGACATTTTCCATATATTTAATATGGTTTTTGTTTTCTTTTCTCTTTTAGAAGACCAGTTTTGTTTTTTTTTTTTCTAATTAAATTCTAAATGTTTCTGCAAAGAGGCACCATTCATTAATTGGGTGTCTGACTGTATAAAACTTTTTTCTTGGGCTGAATTTTCTTCACTTTGTTAGAAATAGACAATTTTAAAAGATTATTATAGTATTTAATTTAAATTAGTGAAAAATTTGATCACATCAAGATTCATAGCCAAAAAAAAGAAAATTCAAAATGATTTTTCACCTAAAGATAGATCTCATATTCTTAAGTAAGGATGGGGCAAGAGACGAGTATATATAATATATATATTATTTTATAAATGTTATTTTGTTTTATGAGATCCAAATAAAAGTTTGTATTTTAATTTTTTTGAAAAATATAGAATAGTATATCATTTCTATTAGTAGAAGAATATTTTCTAAGTTTTTATTTAATTGTCATCAGTTTAGGTTCTGTGCTCCTTAAGAAATAAGGTAAGTTTATTATTGTACCCTTATTTGGTGTTAACTTGAAGTCAATTTTTCTATAAATTAACATGATTTAATTTACTTTGATTAACTATTATGAACAATGAAAATAAATTTCTTATTTTTTTTACGTTGGTCAAATATATATTTTCAAGGTTAATAACTTTCAAATGTTAAAGTAGGAAGAATAGTGATATTTATGCATTGATTTTGTAAAATGATAATCACTCATTTATCCAACAATAATTGTTCATTACTATTGACTTGACACATCCATTATGAAACGATAAATAATGTTGTCCCTTTTTACTTGTTCAATATTGACCCTGTACAAACAAAAACAACTTTTTTACCTATTATATTCCCAATTTATTCAGAGAGTTAATATTTTTGAAAAATGTAGGACCTCTTTAATGAGTAAATTGATTTTTGGATAAAATAGACACAAAATAATAAATTATTTTTTAATTTTCTAAACTAGATAAATATTGCTGGAGAACTAATTTAATTATAAAAAACAAGTAAATTTGACATAAAGAATATTAAGAACTATTTTAAATATAGAAAACAAGTAAATTTGACATAAAGAATATTGAGAACTATTTTAAATATAGAAAATAAGTAAATTTGACATAAAGAATATTAAGAAACACATATTTTTAATAAGAATAACATGTAATTAAAAATGAATGGAGTATTTTTTTAAATTATAAGTACTCCATAATGTTTTTTTGTGCAAGGAGGGAGTGGGTTGTAAGCTTGTGGTGGTATGTATATGTGTTGTTACTCTATAAAGATAGCGATCAAAGTTTCACAAGTCTATAAAGTCATCTTGCATGTCTCTTTGGTTAGCAAAGTGTAAAAAAATGTATTATTAATATTTCCTATAATAATAATATATTTGATCAGTAGATGCTTACATCCTCTATTAAATAAACGGTAAATAATTATAATTATAGTGTGGATGCTCTAATCATATTCTCTCAAGAATTAAAAGAATCAAAGTAGTATGATTTAAGTTTGAAAATCTTAATATTGCTCCATCAATACACTTTCTTCTGAAAAGTATTAATAAAATTTACTGACATTCATTTATTTATTTATTTATTTTCAAGATTTGTACAAGTCATTAATAATATTTTTTTGTGTTTAATATTGTCCAACTTACACGTTTTTCTACAAATCCAACTAAACTAATAGTACTTTTGACTAATTAAAATAAAAATATCACTAAATTTATGGTGGGTCCAAAGGTGTGATAAAAATAGTGCGGTAAAAATCACGAGGATTTAGGCTATGCAATTTCTTTCTATAATTTAATAAATTAGGTTACTCGATACTTATATTGATGATAATATGATAGACAATAATAAATTTAAATTTTGAGGTTTCTTAGTTTCTGAAGTAACATTAGTTAACATATTTTAATAATAATTGAATTCAAAAACTATTTTAATTTATGCATGTATGAGAAAAAGCTCGTCTACTACGTTTTAATGGAAACCTATAAACTACACCACTAATCCACTTACTCATAGCATATTTAATCTTTTAGATTATTCGAGTTTTGCAAGTTGACTCAACTATCCCGATTATAGATTGAGAAGGTGGATGTTGTCACTTTCTCTTTTTATGTTGGCATACTTCGGGGTGTGGCTCGGTCGGTCGGTGGGTTTTCCATTCATTGGTTTGGTTTATGGTTTTCGGTTTTACAATATGTTACCCCAATAACAAAACAATAAGAAAATTTTTTTAGATTTATCGGCTTTTCTGGTATCGGTCGATTGGGTAACCCCCAATAAGAAAAAGTCGCTCAAATAATTATATAATACGTATGTATGTTTATAATACAGGTTACAAACTACGCCAAAAATATAGAAAAGTTTGAATGTTGATCCAAATTATAAATTCACAAAACTTGCAAAACGCTATCGCCTTACAATTACGAACTGAATTAAAACTAAAAGAAAATTATTTAATGAACAATCTTGAAAGTTGCTTGATCAACAAGATCTCATTAAAGTTTATAATTTCCTTAACAAAAAAAATCACATAGCCTGAAAAAAACTAATATTGAATCTATTATATATTAAATTATGTATATGAAATTGAGAAGGGTTAAAATAGTAAATAACTATAGTCTTATTGGGTTATCGGTATACCCAAACCCAAATAGGAAAAAAACCAAAAACCGACCCATAAACCCAATAATTAATTTTTCTAAACCCCATAAACACCTATAACCAATAATATTTATCAGTTTTGATTATTGACGATTGATTTTTACACACCCCTAGAAAGAACATAGGGTAATTGGTGTAAAAGTAGTCCGAAATGGATGCATAAATTGGGGAATCTTAGCCACCATTTAGTCTGTTAAATTGCCAAAAATCCATCCACCAAACATGACAAAATGAATGTTAATTAGCAAATGTCAAATCGAACATAAACAATGTCTCATATGAATTTCAATCTTTAAGTGTATATGCTCTAAATTTCATGTATTCATTTTTTTGAACAATCTTTGTTTACATATGTTTATAATCACTATAATATAAATTTATAAGAACAAAAAAAATAAATCTTTAAATTATGTAAATTAAACAAAAATACCCTTAATCAATAAGTTATTCTTAAAATGTCTTTGTCGTGTATAATTTATTCCAAAAATATCCATTTTATTCCTAATGAGCCAAAAGTACTGCATTGCAAACTAAGATATTTGTTAGTTTTAACGCAGATATTTTCATAAGAGAATTTTTTTTTACTTTTGGCAAATACTTATCCCGGAAAGTAATAGCGCCTAAAGAAAAGTATAGATTTTTAGGTAGGTAAATTCTGCAATATTTACGATGATCTATGGATTGACTTAAATTGATTTAAATCTATTTGTTGGAACATTAATTTTTAATTTTTGAAAGTGTTTAACAAATATAAAAAATAACTTAAAGTAAGTAAAATTAACTTAAAATAAGTTATAAATGTTTGATAAGATTAAAAATAACTTAAAATAAGTTAAAAATCAAAAGCAGGTCTCATCTTACTTTACTACTTTTTATTTTCTTAACTTAAAAAAGTTATTTACATTAACTTTTTTTTTTAGAAAATGTGCAAGTACTTCCTCAATCTATTCACAAAATTCTAGAGACACAATTATATTATCCTAAGGTTCTATTACCACCCTGAACTTATTTTATAAGTGATTTTTTACCTCTTTTCGGTCTACGTGGCACTAGCTTGAAGAAAACAAATCAATCAGTGTTGTGCCCACAGGACAGTGCCACGTAGGCCGAAAAGGAGTAAAAAATCACTTATAAAAAAGTTTAGGGAGGGGATAATAGGACTTTAGTATAGTATAAGTGTGTCTCTGAGATTTCGGACATAGATTGAGGAGGTACATATACATTTTTAAAAAAAATGTAAAACTATGTTGCTAGTGAGACTTGAACATGCAAACACTAACTCAGTTATATATGATCTCGGGAACCATATAAGGAGTCAAAATTCATTGGATTACAACAGCCTATTATGCTAGGGATGTTTAAAATATATTATCTAATTACGTTATGTATTATTTAATTTATACATATGATATTTTTTTCGACAAAGGTGACACCCTCACATTCACATGGCTACGCCCCTGAGTGCTGCCACATATTATTTTATGTCTTTTGAATTTCAGAAAAAGTTGCATAAAATTGTACTAACTATTCAAAATAATCTTAAAAAGTCACAAAAAAATGTACGTTTCTTCAGAAAGTAATTGAAAAAATTAAAGGAAATGAAAGAAAATAGTTTTCTAACATTAATTGTCTGAAAGGTAAAAAAAATAAAATAAAGTAAGATCTCCTATAACTTTTTGCAGAACGTCATTTCTTGTCCAAAATCTTTTATAATTATTATCACAACTTTCTTTGCTTAAACATAACGATTCAAATGAAAAGAAAAAAAAAAACATCCGACAATTTCCTTTTATATTCTTTTTTCCTAACAGTCAAACGAAAGTGGTGCAATGTCAAATAATATTGGAGGCATAAATAAGGAGCGGAGCTAACACGTTCAAAAGTGAAATTATAATTTTATTTATTTGAATTTTTATTTTATAATACGCTTTTAGATGGAATCAAATTTTAAATTTACTTGCTGATAATTTTAGTAAACCATAATAGATAGACCCGCGAACAATTTCTAAATTAAACGATTGATTGAATCTAATAACTTAATTCATTTTCATGAAAATTAGGAGTATGACTATTGTGATTGAAATTTTATTTACTTTTATAGTGCAATATTGTTCTCAAGAAATGTTAAAAAGAATATAGTATTTTTAGGGTCCCAAAATAAACAAAATAAAGCCAGCTAAAAATATATAATTGTAAGGACAAAAATGTGATGAAAGGAATTTAGAGAACATATATACTTTAGTGATAGAGACAAGATATCAAACATAAAAAGATTCTAACTATGGAATAAAAAGTGGACCTTTTTATCAAAGACTTTTCAAAGTTAAAAGCAAGAAAAAATTGATGCCAAATTGAAAAATTTTGTGAAATTTAAGTAAAAACAACAAGTGAATGCCGCCCCATACACATTATTTTCAAGAAATTAAAGGTATGGAGGGTAACATGACAGACCAAACATAATTGTCACATCATCATCATCAAAAATTTGACTAGGCTAACATAGATTAATTTCTTTGAATAATAAAGAATTTATTGTGACCTAATTACCTAATCCACACGTTGAAATTTGTCTGCGGCAAAACTTTAGGAGAAGAAAGGTTGTTTAATTTGATTATTTTCTTTTCGGGAAATACTTTCTGACTTTTAATTAAAGGTATTACCTATAACAATTTATCATATTTAGTTCAACAAATTACAAAAAAAAATATTTTTTAGTAGTAATAAATAAATGCGTTAATAAAGAGTGTTAAATTTTTATCAGCATTAGATAAGTGTCATTAGGTTCAATGTCACTATAAATATTTTTGGGACATATACAAAGATTATTAATTATCACTAAAAATACATATTTAGAAACAATTAAGCTATTGTAATTAATTGATTGCCGCTAAAGATAATTTTTGATTTGTGCGTAGCGTAATAGCCTGATAAATTTGTAGAAGGTGCCGCATGGTGTTATTAATTAACTTCAGTAATTCGATACTAATATTGGATACGTGAGGGAGATATTAAAGCTAGTCACAAAAATTTACATTGATGAGCAATGAGAGAGTTTGACTGGTTATAAGGACTTTGGATAATGTTCCTTCCTTAAAACTAATTTTGAAGTTTGTTGAGTAGTCTCCAGACCTAGTTCAATCAAGAAACGATCATACAATTAGGGAATAGTATATTCGAATCTAGATGTGATGATTTTATTATAAGAATACAAGATCTCACTAAGTTTGAATTGTAGTATAGATTGATTTCTTATACTATAAGGTGATTGTATATTATAATTATATATATTATAGATAATCTTAATATATATATATATATATTATATATATATTTAAATTTTTTTGCAAAGAGGCTTAATTCTATAAGGGACTTCTAGTAGAAAGAAAGTAAATGTTAGCGTCATCATCGGAAATGAAGCAGTTTAACTTATGAAATGTTATGATTGGTGAGGGGGGGGATTTTTTTTATTCAAAACCACCTTCCACACTATAATTCAAATCTAAACTAATCCCTAAGTATTATTTTTAACAGAAAATCTTTTTAGTATTTAAAAGTGAACAATTTTTATTTTTCTACTTTAAATTATTAGAAAACTAACAGATTCACAAAAATAAAGTCATTTCTTTAAATATTATTCTTACAATGTCCAACAATACTATCATGAATTTTTTTCGGTAAATGAGGTTTAGCATTTATGCCAACAAATTTAATTCGACAATTTTTTCAATTTATTTTTCATGTGTTTGATATTAAAAAATATTATTAGTGAAATATTGTTGCTTCTCAATTGAAGAGCTAGAAGCAACGGTGTGGGCTTCGCTTCTAATAATATAGAATGAAACTCAAATGCGAGACATAATCAATATTTAATTACTGCATTGACCCCAAAAATTTATTGATCCAAAATAACAGTTGGTTAGAAAAGAGTAAAGATAATTAAATCCCAATTTTCTTTCTGTTATTAAATGAGAAAAGGAGCAGATCATGTTACGTACTCTCACAATTCCAAACGTTTTTTTCTGTTTCCATAAGCAATAATATCTAAGATTTAAAAAAAAATCAGGACTTTTTATAGCAAGTAACGAAATCTCTGCAGGAAAACTGTTGTGATCGTCACGTGAACTGCTCATGGATTTTAGATCCTTAGCTTTTTGATCGATTTCTAACAGGAGGAGGAGGATGAAAAATTGTTCACTTTTAATACTTTTAAGGATGTCGTTTGCTAAGAATAGTACTTTAAAAGGTAATTTAAGTTGGGTTGGTATGAGTGAAAAGAATGTTTTTGGCCAAAAAACTCGAAATATTATTGTTGGAATGTATATGTCATCAGTGTGATGTAGTACCAGGTCAAACTTTCAGATGAGCAATCGTAAATAAATAAGACAGACAATCAATAGAAGCAAAAAGTTTTATGTGAAAATTTTCTTACTTAGCGGAGTAAAATCACGACTTGTTACACATAATTTTTAACGATTTCACTAATCACAAGCAAACGTGAATACAAATTTCACCTACACAATAAAATAAGTCTTAATCTCACACTAAGTAATATATATCTCTATTACTTAATGAACCAAAGTAATGCATCAATTTCCCACGATATATAGATTTAATTAACTATTTCAATTGATATAGCCTTCAAACATATGACATAAAGTTACCTCTGCAAGTTCTTAAACTTAATACCACAAAAAATTGAAAAGTTCTTTATGACTGTGAACACACCAATCTCACAATTAAGTTTATAGCACAATTATAGCAACACAAACAAACATACAAATTGCTCACGCAGTATTAGCTCCCTTGGTATGTGTTTTTGATGATTGGTTTTTGAAAATGGATATTAATATAAGGACCCTACATTGCTCCAAATTTAATTTTGACCTCAATTTTATTAGTGCACAAGTAGGCACTTTACTGGTCATATCTTTCAATAAATAAACACGCGATTTTTGGAGCCAAAAGTGGTGAAATTGCAAAAAGCTCCCAAACGTATTCGGTGACCAATCGTGGCTACCAACTAAAAAACATTTCATATGTTTGTTGTTTTTAAAAAAAATCTCTTAAGTCATTTTCAAACTAAAAAACTATAATTAACTAATTAATAAAAGAGATTCATTAGGGTAATTGTCATTTCAGTAGTTTTTTAACCTGTTGTGGGCCTTGAAAATATCCCGCACTCGCAACAAGGCGTGCATTTCATGCATTTTGCCAGGTAAGAATCGCGTGTTTATTATTAAAAGATGGGATAGTTTAAAAATACCTATTTGTGCATTATAAAAGTTTGAGGATCAAAGTTAAAAATAAAAAGCCCACTTAGATCACTATATGATTCCTGCTTTTAAAAGACCCACTCTCTCCTTTTTGAATGGAATACATAAAGGGTTTGTTTTGTTGAATCAGCAATGACAACAAAGTTATTGACAATGACAATACGTACCTTTATGGTAATACGTTAACGTTGCGTATCAAGATAGATGGGTCATGCATATATGAGGATTATCAAAATTTACTAGAATCACAATACTATGCTTATTTCATGTTTCCTGACAATTTTAATTTCTATTATCATTAATTAACAACTTGTGTAAACAAAAATATAAAAATCGTTGACAAATCGAGGTTCGTGTCCTTAAAAGCTTGCATTCCAACACATTTGAGAAAAAAATAGCCATATTAAATATAATTAATATTAATCATTTTATATATTTTTTTATTTTTTTTATTAATATAAGAAGCTGGAGAATTTTTTTTGAATTTGTTGATAGTTTCTCATTACCTTGTTGACGAAGCACGAAGCACAATTTGAAGTCCCATCAACACTACAAATGTATCCAATTAGAAGTAATAGCACAATAATATTTGAAAAAATATTAGATATATTTTTTATGAAAACTCATCCTGACGTAATATTTACTTTAGCACTATAGCACGTTTAAACAAGTTGTCAAGTTGAAAAATAGTAAGAGGATTAGAGTTTGATTTTTTGAAGTTATATTCTAAAGGAAAACAGCTCATATTATTAATTACTTTGAACATCATGTGTAATATTATCTTCAATCAAGTCACAAGCCTAAAAATCTTACAAGAAGAATCCTAATGAAAATGATGGAAAAAGTCAATAGTAAAATGTACAAAAGTTTGCTCGCAAAAGTTAATTTTTTTAAAAAAGTATTGAATTATAGGAATGTACATATGACATTCATATATATATATATTTATATATAAGTTAAAATATTATCAAAAAAGAAAATAAAATTATTTTTTTGAGACGGAAATAATATATTTTTTTTTAATAATAGATAGTAATAAACTAATAATATATACCATTTTAGCTTACATAGCAAGTTGCCATTTAAAGTGCTGTACCCAAAGTTAAAGATAAGAAAAGAAGAAGAGGAATATTGGCTGGCAAAATATGACAGAGCTAGATTGATTGAGTATCTTATCAACTTTTATAAGATCCCAACATTTATCATATATATATATATAGCAAAAGAGTAAGGTACGGTAATGTATTGTCGTTATAATCAGAATGTACCTCTCACCGTACTATATATCTCATCTATCTCTTGAACCAATTAATATTCTACCTCTCTGTTTTGTAAACCTATTTTCTTCCAACCCTACGATGATTCGTAAATCAATGATAAAGTCAGAAAAGAAATTTTAATAAAATAATATTGTGTTATATATTAGGACCAGAAATAAGCAGGTGTAAGTGCGGAGGAGGAAGCTAGAAAAACCAAATCTCCGAAAGACACTGAGGTAAGAAGACAACGATAAAAATATACAAAAGACACAAAGATTTGAACGTGGTCGTTCAATTGACCTAAGTCCACAAAGAGATGAGCAACCAATATAAAAATATGAGAGTACAACATACAGAGAGAAACAACCTCAACCCAATTCACTCGGAATTACATGGGACGGTTACCACAAGTGATAAGTATCAAGCTTGGACCCACAATTCTCCCCTGACCAAAACTCTCAAATGCCTTTAGACTACCATTGTGAAGCTGATTAAGTTGAAGGAAGATTCTCTACTTATAGAGTCCTAAACCTTTTTCCTACAAGAAAAGAATTAGGCAATCAAAAAACCTTTCTAAAAGGAATGGAAAACCTATTTATGATAGATTCAAATCTGAAACTTTTAACTTCAACCAAACACCAACGACTATTGCGTCAAAAGTGTAATTTTACTAAAGAAATATATATTCTTTAAATGTAAAATTAGACATACGTATAACTAATGAAGAGCATTCTGTTAGACACTTCGGAGTGGCTATAGATTCGATCTGCCCCTACTCACAAGTACGTATAAATTTTTATCATATATAAAACAAATCAACTTGAGATTTGTCTAATAATTAATATAGACTTCAAAAAGAAAATATAAAATATAATATCAAGTCATACGATATCGCATAAATTAAAATATAGAGAGTAGTATTATAAAAATAAAAAATAAAATATACACATTAACAAAAAGTGTTGTATTAGTTGATTGTCATTAGATATAATATCACTATAAAATTTAGGAATATATAAAGAGTGCTAACCATATCTAAAAAATATATTTAGAAACGATCAAACTATTATCGTTAGTTAATCATCACTAAATTATTGATACAAAATTAAATACAAACAACTGTGTCTTACCTGGAATCGAGAAGTAATCAAGACAATTTTTTAACTTTAAATATTTATTTCCAACTTGCTTTTCTAATTTAATTTGATGAATACTTCCTCTTTTTTTTTTGTGTAATTTTTGTTTTTTCAAAAAAATAAAATAATAATTTAAGCAGTGGTTTGTCCCAGCAGCAGCCTCATTTAAAATTTGGCAAAAATGGTAAATAGCAAGTGGAGTGTCAGAATGGAATGGAAGCGACAAGTATTACCAATGCATAATTTTTGGGAAGGTGTTTCCCCATGATATATGCCAACATGTTAACTCATCCTCCATCTCATGATTTTAACCAAATGAATGGTAAATAATATTACTCAAATAGTTTTCTCTTCCAAAATAAAAATAAATAACTATGGTTAGCTAAATGGAATATATGATAAACTATTGAAGCTTAATTAAGTTCACACGATGAATTATAGATTTAAATAATATTATAATAATAATAATTGAAATTCCTCCTGTTGATGGGTTCTTGACTTTTGTTAATTTATCATATCTTTTCGAAAAAGTTTTAATGAAGGTGTTGTAATTCTACTAAAATAACCTGTATAAATTTAAATTCTAAAGTTAGTAGTATTTATGTTGTCCTATGAGTCTTTAATACCATAAAAGGTAGTATGAAAAAAAAGTACTAATAACTCCTCCTCAATAACAAAAAACACGAATAGTTACATAAAGTAGACTTTTAGGAGATTTAGAAGTTTGTGTGAATATCAATTCGATCTAGGTAAATAAATTGTTTTCGCTAAGATCCTCAACTCTAGAAATTATTCAATCGTCTCTAAAAAGTAACTCAAGTACAGAAACACTTACTGTAATTGAAACCAAGACATACTAACAAAAAATAAAAATAACAATACACTAATCAAGTTAAGAAAAATAAACAGTAATAGAACCCAAAGGATAAAAAATACAAAAAACAATTACTATATGTGGACTACCATATGAAACGGACAATAAGACAAATGTTATATTTGTTTTGTTTTTGTTATGTTTTTTTTTTTGTTTTTTTTTTTTTTTTTTGTTTTTTTTTTTCTGTTTTTTTTTTGTTTTGTTTTTTTTTGTTTTTTGTTTTTTTTGTTGTTTTTGGTTGTTTTTGTTGGTTTTTTTTTGTTTAACCTTCTATCCCAATCTGAATTCTTAATTTGCCTCAAGTGTGTTGTTATACGCTAAAAACTGCATCATGTCTTGTTGAATCACCCTCAAATTCCAACTTCTTCGATCATATCTATAATTTTTTAAACTCATTCATAGCTAGCAACCTTTCACACCTTACATTAAGATATTATGTCAATTACTTCTTTGACTTTTCTACCAACTATTTCCAGAAATAATTCATAACAGCCAAACCGTCACCTCTAAATTGATTATTTTATATATCGTTTTTTTTTATATTAAAATATCTCAATATCACTGTCTACATCTTATACTCCACCGGAAACTCTTGGTTACTAAAAAAGGGAGAATTTTGTTACAAGAGGCGGGCAGTTGATAGTGTGGAGTTACAAAATCCAATCAGTACCCTGATCAAATTTGGAAGATATATCTTAGGACTTCTGGTATTATCCCTAAAGTTACACTACATTTTGCTTCCTGCAAGTCAATCTCTATATAATTTAGTACTGGTGGCCTGCCATATGAAAGAATAATAGCAATGTATTCCTGTTATCTTTATTCTACGAATCAAACGATTTCATAGGTTAAAAAATAGTCACTAACAAAAAAACGTGTGTACATTAGGGTTTGATGCTCCCATGGTCCCTGCATGTGTATAAATTAAAGAATAAAAATAAATAGGAAAAAAGAAGAAGAAAGTACACATTATTTCTCCACTCTTTGATTTTGTAAAAGAACTGGTTAATTGTAAACATCCAACGCTATAAATTTAGATGGGTTGTCCTAGCTATATGTTTTAATCTCCGTCTACTTATTGTCATACGGTCAATTTTTAAAAATTAATTTGACTAACTTTAAGTGTTAAATTAGATTATATTAATTTGATATATTAAACAAAAAATTAGATATTCAAAAACTATGTGAAAAGTACTATAAATTGTAAAAAAATTTGCATATCAATATGATGATAAAATACATCTTAAAATGTTAGTTAAAGTCTTTTTAGTTTAACTCTAAAAATAGAAATCATGACAAACGTTAGTGAACGCAGAGAGTAAATTATAAGCAATTTTAATTTGATCGAAATATTAACTATTTTATCAATAAACAAACTATAGTTTCCAAAATTAAAACCCTAACTTCCTTTATGTTTTATGTTCGCCCGTTTATTTTTTCAATAATAATAATATATAACAAATATAATGTGATCATATATAAGTGAAGTCTGAAAAAGGATAAGTGTCAAAGTCTTGATTTAGTTTACTTTACAAGGTTAGAGAATTATGATTTATGATTAGACTCTGACTAAGAAAATATATCAAATAGTTTGAAAAGACAATAATACGAATAAAGAAGCACCATCATTTTTTTTTTTTACAAAGAATTCTGAAATCTATATTTCTCAAAAAGTAAAAATATATTTATCCATTCTATTAAAGCAAATAAATTATCAATGTTTTTATTATACAATCAATTTTTTTCGCACATACTTGATCCAAACGCTAAACACAGTATAACTTGTTATATATATATCTATAATATTATATATATATATATAGATAGAGTTATTAGGGATATATAATATATATATGTATATATATATCTATATTAGATAAAAGGAATCATACATTATAATATGAATTATTCATGGCCCATGTGGTATTCTTATTACATTGTAGTTATTACAATGCATGAAATAAAAGGCCAATTACTTTCAAGGTTGGTGATGAAAATAGTGAGAAGAAGACCCCTTTATCTTAGCATTTCTTGTTGGTAGATTAGTAATTGACTATTACGTATTCACTTCAACTTCAAATCACCTTTATTTCAAAGAGGAAAAAAAATCACCAAAAAAACCAATTGAGTAAAAATCTAAAAACTTAACAAGTTAAAAGACCTAAAATTATTCACAAATTAATTTTAATTTTTTAAAAAAATAAAATATTTAAAGCGTAACAACGTAACTAAATTCAGTCAACCCATATACGTCATTTAATTAGATCCAACCCTGTCTAAAAATAACTGATACTGTCAAATGGTGGTGGTGGAGGGTTGGAGGAACGAGACTTTGATAATAATGTTTTCATCTCGAATTTCTTTTTGTTTCTTTTGAAAAAAATTAGGCATGAAAGATTTCATAAAAATGGTATTAGCCCCACCCCGCAATTCTTTTAAAGTAGTTTAATCACATCCAATTTTTCACTTTAGTACTGATATTCGTCTCCCTAGCAAGATTTTTTTTTTCGAGGAAAAGGTTTAAAATATTATTGTGATCGAAATTATTATAAAATATTAAATATTGGGAACAATCTTTATTCCTGCATTTTTTAAATAGGGGTATTTTAAAGATATATATGTGATGTAAACGTGAACGTTCAAAAATTATTGCATCATTATAAAATATAATATGTCCACGCGGAGCACAATATATATCTTTAAATACAATATTAAATGTGAAAGGGCAATAAAGATCGTCCATAAAGTTTAGTAGTATTGGCAACATAAATCGATCAAGTGAAATAGTTTTCACACCATTTTCCCCCATTTTTTATTCGTCCAAAAATAATGATATATTTTATGTGTGTAGATGAGTTAATATTATACCTTTTTATTTTATTTACAAATTACAGATATATAAGATGATAAAATTTTCAATTTTACATCATAAATTTTTAAAGATCACAAAATTTAAAAATCTTCATTTTTATCTTAAATTTCCTAACCAATCAAAACTTTACCCATTTTTTCCCTAACACATTGAACTATGTACTTTTTCTTGAAACCCTGTAAAACTTCATTACAACTTTACTACGGTCTTTATCCTTCGACATGACATTTGTCGCCCCGGATAAATTCCTTCTGTATAATAGGGTAGCATGCAAATCGATCATTTCTATCTACATATGAGCTACTAGATAATTTTTCAATGTCGCTATACTAATCCGCGAACACTCATAGTAAATAACAAACACACTAAAGGTAAATCTAATGCGTAAACTCGATTAATAAACCATTGAGTGTAAAAATCAATTATAAAGCCATTACAGGGTGACACTTCCGAACCAACTTAGATCTCCTAAGGGGACCAAGTGGATTTGCTTCATAATCAAGTAAACATTTTGGTGACGATATTAAAAAAGAAATTACGTATTATTTTCCACAAGCTTATGTGTTCACCACACAAGTAGTTAATCCAAGAGTTATCCAATAGACCAAAAAAAAGGCCTCAATTATTATTCAAATAATAATAATAATAACTTGTAAAAGAGAAACCAATTGTTCACCAAGAAAATTAAAGTGAGGCCACAATATATATGAGACTTACTAACTAAGCAAACACAAAAAAGACGTACATACACCTAAATTGAATGAAGAATATAATATGTGGTCGGTGACAATCTACAAAAGCTTTGATCATAATCTTTTTTTCTCTTTAACTAAAAGAAGAAATCTCAAAAGCCAATTATAATGAGACGTTTTGTTCAATAAAATATAATCCTTTTTTCATAACTTTCTGAACTTTTTTTAATCCATTAAAGAGCTTGAAGATGACATAATATATATTAGTCAATATATTAAAAGAGACATATATATATATCGAGGTGCACCTTTTGAGCTATACACATAGGAGGGAATGGGAAGAGGTCAGATTTATTTCTGCGGCAACAAGAGTAACAATGCAGTTTATATTGTTATAATAGTATATATAATAAGTAAAATCATACAAAAAGAAAAAGAGATATGCGATAACCATAATGAATATATCGAAGGGATGTCAAGTGATTGTTATTATCCTCCTCTGGGATGACTCAACAGTGTTAAAAAAAAGAGACCAAATTTAAGGGGCCTCAGTTTTTATAATAATAAGTTATAAGATATTATTTGTTATAGGGATAATGTACAAGTACCTTCTCAATCTATGTTCGAAATCTCAGAGATACACTTATACTATACTAAGGTCCTATTACCCTCTGAACTTATTTTATTAATAATTTTCTATCACTTTTTGGCCTACGTGGCACTATCTTGTGGGCCCAACGCTGGGTGACTTGTTTTTTCCAACTAGTGCCACGTTAGGTCGAAAAGGTGTAGAAAAATTACTTATTAAAAAATAAGTTTAAGGGGGTAATAGACGTTCGTATTAGTATAAGTGTGTCTTGAAGATGAGATTTTGACGCATAGGTTGAGGGGGGGTTGGTTAGGTGGTAATGGTGGGGGGGGGGTTTTGGTGGTGGCTCTTTGTGATTTTCGTTTGTTATAAAAATATTGAATACTATTTATAGAAAAAGTAAACATTTCATGAAAAATGAAAGGATTGTTCGAAGAAATTTGACATATTTGAAGTATTATATCTTATGAAAAATAATTTAAAATAAGAATGATTAAATTATCATATGAAAACTAAAAGAAATAAATTATATAAAAGTTATTATCAATTTACATTTAAGGCTCCATTTGATTTTTACGTTAGGTCACTAATACCCTTAAGCCGCCTCTGATCCTCCTTGATTAAAACTTCTTATTTATGAGGGTGAATCTATAAAAGTTGATTAACTAATTAACGAGTAAGAGATACAATAATTATTCGTTAGGATTAATAGAAGGCAAAATCATCTCTTTCTTGGATAGCTTGTTATATAATATTGATTTATTGACAGACAAAACATTTATTAAAATCTGTAGATAAATACATAAAATAATTCAATGTAACCTTGTGATAATCTCATTGCTATACACAAGTCGTTACGTTGGACGAAAATAGTAAGGTTATATTTTTTATTAAAAAGGTTTTGAAAACAAATACAAAATATTGAGGATTGATATGTTATGAGGCAAGACTTTATATTTAACCTTCACTCAATTTGTTAATGCATTGAGAGAATACAATATGAAAGAAGAAGATATTGAGAAAGATCATATTAGTTAGAATTTGTATGTTATTAAATATTGACGTAGTTTAGGATTAGTTATTATTATTATAAGATTGAAAATGTAGAGTCAATTCAAATAGAAAAGACATGACGCCTCATCACTCAAAGATACGAAAAGAAATACAAAAACTTATATTATTATATTCAATGATATTTTATAATCTCTTCTAGAGATACAAAATCTAAGTATAGAAAAATGGTACGATAGATAGAAAAACAAATTAAATCCATATATAATAATATTAAGGGATAATGCATAAGTACCCCTCAACCCATGTCTGAAATTTCAGAAATACTAAGGTCCTATTATCTCCTAAACTTGTTTTATTAATAATTTTCTAACCCTTTTTAGTTTGCGTGACCCTATTTTGTGGATCCAACGCTAATTGACTTTTTTTTAAGCTAGTGCCACGTAGGTAAAAAAGGGATAGTAAATTACTTATAAAATAAGTTCAGGGAAATAATAGGACCTCATTATAATATAAATGTGTCTCTGAGATTTCAGACATAAATTGAAGGATACTTATGCATTTTCCTTAATAATATTAATAATCATTTTACCAATTAAACTTATTGTGAGATGATCAAACCATTCACCAATTTGATTTCTATCACTTGGAAAAAAACATAAAGATTCCTTTCAAAGTTAAATAAATGAGGATACAAATGGCAATATTCAAGATTTATTGTCTTTAGGCAAACTGGCCAACATTAATGGCATCCCCATTAAAAAAGTTTAAAACTTTGTTATGAAAAGCACACATTTTACATTCTAAAGACACCAATAGTCACACTCCACACAACCTTTTAGTGCACATATTAAATCTTTAACTTCCAAAAAGAAGATGATGTATGCACAAGTCTTAGGCAGAAAGGGAGAGGAGGAGGAAGAAGGAGAGGAAAAAGGGGAGAATGAGGGGAGGGGAAGCAGATAAAAAACAACGAATGGGCAAAAAAAAATGGGGGGAGGGGAAAAGCAACCAAAATCTAGAAACGAGAAGAAAAAAAGTAAGAGACAGAGAAAAAAAAAAAAAAAAGTAAAAAAGCACAGAAAGAGAAAATATAAAAAAAAAAACAACAAAGATAAAAGGAAGAAAAAAACAAACCCCCCCCCCCACCCCCCCCCCCCCCCCCCCCCCCACCCCCACATAGCCTTTTTCTAGAGGCCAATATCCATTTCAACACAGTGTGATTATTACCGGTCTCGATACATTTCATATTCATGTTTTTATATGTTTTGCTAATAGTTTATTATAATACCGTTATCTAGCAATTCGCTTACACAGGCAAAAGGGTGGGGTCAATGAAATTATTACAAAAATGACAATAATCAAACTCATGCCTCTAAAACATGTAAAATTAAGTAAACGAATTTTTTTTTATTCAAATAACATATCCTCAAAAACATGTAGAATTAAAGACAAAAATAGTGTAGAAAATTAATATCGATTGTGCAAAAGTTTCAAAAGACTAAACAACAAAAGTATATTTATAAATTATAATTTTTATCGCTGAGGATATGAACATATATATTTTTTGACAGTTAATATTGTTTGTTAGGACGAGAGAAGAAGCAGGTTTGTGTAAACGCGGAAGTTAGCAAAGCAAACCTCAAAGACCTACGAGGAAGGCGAACACCCGAGAAATATATCAAAAAGGACACAAAGATTTAAACGGGTTCGGCTCAATCGACCTACGTCCACAAAGGAGAGAGCAATCATATAAATGATGAGAGTACCAAAATACAGAGGGCAACACAGCTAACCAATTACTCGGAATACATGGGAGGTTCACACAAGTGGTAACTATCAAGGTGACCCACACCAAATTCTCCCTCTAACCAAAATTCTCAAAGCCCTTAAGACTACATTGGGAATTGTGATAAGTGAGAAGGAAAATTCCTCTATTTATAGAGTCTAAACCTTTTCCACGAGAAAAGGATTTAGTCAATTCACAAACTTTTCCTAAAAAAAAAAACCTTTTATGATAAGAATTTAGGACAAAATAAAACCTACATTGATTATCATGCAAAGAGTACACATATTTACTTCTTTAGATGTAAAATTACAACAAAGTAGAATTTTGTTATTGACTTTGGTGGTTACATAAAATACAAATAGAAATGAAATGTTAAATTTTTTACGTGTTAAAAAATGTTAAAAACTATTAAAGGAGGACATATTCGCTCAATTTTACATATTGATTAATTAAATTAAAGTAATATTTGGACTAACTATTGTAAGTAAAAACACATATTTATTCAATCCTAAACCTATTTTTATTTGTCTATATAAAGGATACTAAATTTCCTTAAAAGACATCTATAATTTTTTATAAAGAGATCAAGATCTTGAGTATTTCACAAATTGATGAAATATTCATATAGAGATCAAATCTAAATCATCATAACTCGAGAAATACGTCACCAACGGTCCTTGAATCGTGCATAAATCTTAGAAGAGTAGAATCAAGGGATCAACAGAATTGTATCCGCAATCTTGATTAACAAAGTTATGTTTCTTCTTATTTTATTGTGATTATAATTTATTTTCTGTCACTTTAAAATTTATTGTACTCACACATATTTTCAAGTTTGAATTATTTAAGGACATACACATCTACCCTACTAAATAAATAAAAGTATGTCTTTGATAGTTTAAACTTATTACTCATAAGTTGTATACAATAAATGACATAGGAAAAACATATTTGTTATTTCGCTAAATATAAATATAGCGACAATTATTTTATTACTGTTTGAATCCTTTATTTGTTATCGTGAAGGCACAAATAAGTAAATTAAAAATACGCAACTTTTAATACTCTCTTCCCGTTCGGAAAATATTGTCAGTTGCGATTATCAAAAGTCAATTGGACTTTTTTTAATTTTCAAAGTTAAATTAGATCAAACACAATTAATCGATATTTTAGACAAAAAAATTAGATATTGAAAACTATATGAAAAGTAACTATAAATTCCAACTTTTTAATTTCAAATATGATGAAAAAATGCATCTTAAATGTTAGTCAAAATTTATAGTTTTGATCTAAAAATAAAAATCATGACAAATAATATCGGACGAAGGAAGTAACTAGGACATTAAATGAGAGGTAAATGTCATATTATTAGTATAACATTAGTAAATAAAGGTCAAGTCTTAATCAATTGGTTGCTCCCTATATAAATGTTGTGAATAATTGGTTTCACAATTTCCAATCATGATGTAGCAATATAACAAACAAATAACAATATTAAACCAATGAATTTGTGTCCACTAGCTACTATCTATACTTATCCAATATTAGGTCTTGGAGCCACACAGCACGTTTTCTTTTTTGCTTTGGGTACCTTTCTCATATTTTGTCTAGTAGGGACAAATTCAAAAAGACAGGTTTTCAAAAAAAATTGGAGTAGACCAAATTTCTTTTTTTGTGTGTGCTAAAAAAAAAAAATTGAGTAATAATACCATTTGTTGATGAAAAAGGTGAGAAGGAGATATTATACTTAATAATAACTTAAAATTACACTATCAAGAATTTTCGTGGAAGGAAAACGGCCTAGGTATTATTAATAAAATTTCTATTTAAAATCTTAAGAGAAAGACGTTTTTTTTCAATAAATCGTATGAGTTGTGAATTCTAATTAATTAAGGATCCAAAATCGATATTGAATATTGAATGAAAAAATCAATACAAAATAAATAAATAAATAATCTACAAAGACCTCTCTTTACTATTTCACTTCTACGTTAAAAAATCAAAAGAAAGAAAAATTATCACCTAAAGTTGAAACAACAAATCTTTAGAATGAGAGATGGAATACTCTTCCACTCATTACTCATGGGCAACGTAGAGTTTAATTAAATCTCCATTATTGAAAAAATTATATTGCAAAATAATTAGGTGTATTTCGATAGGGAGGGAAAATGTGTGTTTAATTTAAAATGTTTAATTGGTCTAATTTTTTGAAAAACTAGGGAAAAAGTAACATGAAAAATAAGTTTTACTAATAGCATTTGCACACTGATTGTGTCTCTCACCTTTCAACACACGTCATCTTTACCTATATGACCTACTAGATTATCACCACCTCACCAGTAGCGTAGCCATTTTTATTAGACACTCTTCGTCGGAAAATTATGTCACATATACAAGTAATATGAAACCAAAGTTGCTAAGTAACATATTTTAGACATCTTTGACACAAGAATATGATATAGCCTAGTAATTTTCAGGTGTCTTGAAAGGATAAAGACACACAAATTTAAAATATTTAGTGTGTTTGAATCTCACTAGTAACCAAATTTTTTTTCGCTTTTTAAAAAGAACAGGTTCACTTTAGCACTTGAACTCCTTCGTAAAATTTCTGGCTCCGTCACTGCATTCTACGCCTCTTCCCTCACCCCATCTCCCATAAAAAAATATTTTCCTTCGTACTGAACACTCCCAAAATATAAGTTTCATATTATTATTATTTATAAGTTGTATTGATAGAAATATAGTATAGTAACAAATGGGGTTCCAAATTTTGTTATAGACATTATAATATTTTTGAATTTCCTTACTATTTCCCCTTGTAAACTTTCAAGATAATGATTTCTTATAATCTCTTAAAGATATTTTCCTGACCTCAAATCTAGCTCTTTCCCATTTATTTCAATTTTTTTTTTTTAATATTTCAAAAGAGTTAAAAGACATGTCCTACTCATCCATCTTCAAAAATCTTTTGCATACACTTTAATCATTATTTTTTTCTCCTCAATCTTTCACAAAATCTAACCCTCAGCTAATGCATTATTCAAACCATCTCCAGAAAGACTAACTTTTATTGTGCATAAATGTACCACAATCTTAAAGCTAAAGAAAAGATGTTGAAAAAAAAAAAAATTTGACTCAACAACCAAATCTATTTCTTTTGGTGGATCAAATAAGTGTATATATATTATTATCATTATTATTTTAGATTTTCTGTCTGGAAACATATGGAATATTTAGTTCTTTGATTCATCATTTTGATATGAGAAAATATTTGCCAATGCATGTTTGGTAAATGGGACACAAACATGGGTCGGTACTAATTCATCATATACATTTAAATCATTTCCTGACCAAACTCTATGATTTCTTTGACTTCTATGAAAAAAAATTTACTGTCTTGCCGGCAAACTTTCAAATATTTGAAATATTACCAATAATAAGGCGGGATATCTCATCTTATCTTATCTAACTTGATAAAATTATGTAATTAAATATACTTTATTATCATACATAGTTACATAATATTAGTATCTATATTTTTAAAATATTACGTATTTTATTATTAATTTAGAATTTTCATTCATATATCGAAAAAACACACTCAAATATATATATTTTTATTATCAGATACATAAAAAATAGGGTAAGAGGCGAGTGAGATTCCTATGTATCCCAGATTCATGTGAATCACACTACATATATGTATCTGTGTATATCAAGTGTGCTTCATATTGATACATGAGAATGTGACGAGCAAGATGGGAAAGAGGCGAACGAAATTTATTATGTACCTCAGATACATGCGAATCCACTTGTATATAATGTATCTAGATTAAATTATACCTAACGTTGACCACATGTATTCGAGATACATATATAGACTTTCATTTACTGTCTCCTATTTCTTTATTTATTTTATTTACTAGGTAGTTTCCTGCCTTCGCACGGGGAAATGGACTATTTTATTAAACTTACATAGATATCGGTAGTATTACTTCCAGTAAATGATGAAGTTTCATGGACACTGAGGAATGAAAACGTTTCTAAGACGTTTAATTAATGTCTTTCAATTCAATTCTCTATAAAAAATAAAAAACTAATAATAGTGGCAGAAATAAAAGTTTTTTTTTACTCTAAAAAACCAAATGCAATAATTCAACATCAATTTCAACAATTTTATGAGTTGTGAAATTAAGTGCAAGATAGTAACGTGACAATTGCAATCAAAAAATCATTTTCTTGTTTATATACGAGGAACCTGTAGAAAGAGACAAAAGAAAGATCAATTTTTTCAATCATCTTCTGTGTACTTTTTAACAAGTCAAAAGAAAACAGTCACCAAAATAATCAACAAGAGTTACATGAATTACTCACACTTACGTAAAGATTAAGCTCCATGGATGAAAACTTTTAAGAATGAAACAAACTTCACAAGAAGCTTAATCAAGGTAATTGAATTCAACTACCCAAGGAAAAAACCTTCAAATACGAGTGGCAGAAGGCAAATCCCTTCTATTTACAGATAACATAGGGGTAAGTAAATCATATTTATTGTGGCCTTATCAGAAAGATCACACTCTTTGAAAAGTGCAACCATTCGGTAAAGGTCCAATCTGTCATAAAATCGCAATTATCATAAAACGTCGCAACTCTTCATAAAAGCACAACTTTGCATAAAAGTCACAACTTTTCATAAAAGTTTGCAACTAATTGTATAAAAGTTGCAACTCTTCATACAAATCGCAACTTGTCCATATAAGTCCAACTCTTCATAAGTCGTAATTATTCAATTAAAGTCACAACTTGCATAAAAAAAGTCACTAGTCGTCTCATTAATGCGCACTATTCATTAAAGTCCACAATTCTTCTTGAAAGGGGAGGCTATATTTTGAAAATAAATAAATTTGAAAAGGAAATTCTCTGGTTTTTGTGGTGGTCGGTCCAACCGCGTAGACTGGCCTACGATTTTTCTTTTATATATATATATATGATTGAATAAGTGGACATAGCTGAAGGCACCAAAATCTGATAAAATATGTAATATTGCAAACTAGAGTATATCTAACTAATTAACTCGCTCAATTAGTTCTAGGATTATAATTCCATGATAACTGTCTGCGAACCAAACGATAACTTATTTATCGTACGTACTGCTCTGATAAAGCAAATACAACTTCAACATCTTTTTAAAAAAATCAACTGAAGATCTAAATTTTGACCATGTTTTACTGATTATACTTTCTTCAGGTCTTTTACACAATGTTCTTTTATTATTATATTGCTTGTTTAGAAACTGCTATCCAAAATGCATTTCTCATTCATAGAAGATTTGACTTCATCAAGATTAAGATTTTAGTGGTCATGTTTTTTTTTACTACCGGTATAAAAGAACGTCCTGGGGTGCATTCCCCAGTAAGATGTGAGCATTCATGCTTTCACTCCATCTAGATTGGGCTTAGAGCTTGCAATTGGCACTTAAAGATTCACTCAACTACTAGCAAAAAGGTTGTGGTAGAGTGAGAAGTACTCCTTCATCCTTAACCAAGGTCTTAGAGGTCTCGGGTTCAAGTCCCCTCGGCTATAGTCATTATTAGGTAAAATTTTACCCCAATGTAGGTGTAAATCCGGATTTAATTGACCTCTAATGTGATACCAAACACCGGGTGGGCAAACAAAAAGAAAGAGATTCACTCAACAGCAGGATGTTTGTAGCCTGTAGATTGTAAGAGGGTAAAAATACATTAATAGATCACATTTTACAAATAATTCAACAGATGAGAACTCAACTTTTCTCTCTGTTCTAATATTGGTAAATACCATAAGATAACAGCTTCTGTATGTGAAAGAAGCCTGCAGGCTGCAGCTTTCTTTTTCTTACAAAGCCCTCTAGAAGAATGATCAAAATGTACACAACAAATTATTGATATTTTATCACAAGATTTGGAGATATATTTCTGCAGTAACAGCTCACTCAACCTGACGAGGCGCTGATGATCCTGTAGTAACAGCTCATTTCGTCATTTGATGAGAACCTCTAATCCTCCAAGAAAACCACACATTTGTCTACCTGGCCAAGACATCTAAGTCTCTGTTCTGTGATTGCAGGATCACGAATATATTCTTCAAGCTGACTTTAATTTAGATTCAAGGGTACATATTCATACATTTATCTCCCAGGAGATGCAAACCTTGATTTACTTCTACATCGATTTAAAACCGGATCCATTGGGGGTGACAAGTTGACAGCCTGACGCATAATCTCTGCAGTATGAAGAGTTTCAGCATTACATTATCATATTAATCAATCAAGCAAGAGTTAATTCATAAACGCCTTCCGAAATAGACCATAATAGAGTTGACTCATGGAAATAACTAAGCAGATGAAAGAATTTTGACCATCAAAATTATCATCAGTAAAAGCAATTGCAGAAAAAATGTTTAACTATCACTTCATACAAGACAAGAACAGGGGCAACAAGTGAAACAAGATGATACTCTCTATAAAAATAATGGCATATCTTGCCCCCTTGATCCATTTTAATTGACCTGGGTTCACTTTCATGACAGTTAAATTGAAAACAGTTAAATGTATTATCATATTGAGTTTGGTAAGAACAACTTGAAGTTATAGTATGAGTTGTAAAAAGGTAAAATAGTTAGTTGAATGGATGTCCCATCAAAATTTGAAACAAAATAGTGTTAAGTTTAAATTAGTTTGAATTTGGGCAAATTTTGTCATTGCAGAAAAGAATTCATATATCACAAGCAACTAAAGTCTCCATAACTGCACCTAGGATTAGTGACTTCCAAAACATGGAAACACGGATGCAAAGTAACTTTTTCCCCATAACATAAACTCAAGTTTGCCAGATTCGCTCCTAACAATCTTTTCCAAGTCAGTATGGACCGGTAGCAGGAAGTATTGGGTAAGACACAAAAGGAAAGAAGCTCAGATGATTGCCATAACTCTGAGTCACCTACAGCAGCTCTTAATCAAATCAATGTGTAAGAAGTACAAAGTAAGAGACCATGACAAACACGTTGAACAAAACGGTGGATCAGAGCCATGAACATCAGTCCTCATGACATTGAGAGCCTTGTAACAAAATACAGCAAGGCTTCAAAAATAAGTTCACCCTAGAAAATTGTATTTCTTTTTATTAGTCGAATTTCATTCGATAAAACACAAAATCTATCAAAAATATGCATAAGATCTGTATGTGAATTTCCTTGCGTCACCCACTTGTTTCCACAAAGTTTGACAAACTGTCCATAAACACAGGGTGCTTTTCTCATCCCAAACAAAATTTGCAACTAAAAAGATCTCTAAATGCTTTTTACGTCTTTCTCATTGTAATGAGATAGTCTCATATTCTTATCTTTCACATAAAATCCAGAATAGAATAGAGATTATTTCATTATGATGAGAAGTAAAAAGAACAACCAAAAATATTAAAGAGTATGAAGTCTGAAAGACTAATGTTTAGCACACAAACCATGGATTAGAAAAAGAAACAAGAAATTAACAAATACATGCACTCCTAGTATTATTATTCCAATCCTTTTCTTAATCTCTGATCCAAATTAGATCTCTCAATTTTCTTTTCCTTTATCCTATTTACTTAATCTGACTTCACTCATTCACCTTTTTATTTTCTACTCTATTTTACTCTGACTTGATGGTTCATTCATCCTTTAGTCTCTTAAATTATATGATAGTCCATAATGTATTCTATATTGAGATGTGTGAACCAGTAAAGCAAAAAAACACAAGTTAAAAATCAGCCAAAATGGTGGAAAACTTCATCAGATATGGACTGCTGTCCATATTCTCACACAATTGTCAAGCAATAGTCCTCATAATTAGTTTAGTTTTAAATCTTATCCGAAAAACAAAGGGTCAAAACTTGCCTCGTTTCCGTTGCAACTCTTCATCAAGCTCTTCTTTCCACTTTCTTTGCCTCTCAGAGAAGCTTGCAACAATAGCAATTATTCAGTCTCAACAGCCAACGAAACTGAAATTAGTCAGGAAGGAAGAATAGCACAATGCATTATCTACCTTGAATTGACAGCGTCACGTTGAGAACCAAGAGGATCTTTCCATTCATTGTTCCTTGGTGATTGAAGTTCCTGAATAGCTTCATTACCTAAGCCACCAATATTTGATATTCTCTTGGAGTGAGTAACTGGGCTGGGAGCACAAGCACCCTCAGTGGCAGTAGAAAGTCTTCTGCTAAGAAAACGTTTTGGGGACCTACTTTTTGGTGGTAAGTTAACATTACTTGGAAAATTTTCCTTGTTCCCAATGCCAGCAAGACTTGGGGTGCTGGAAACATTCATAGAATTAAGGAATTCTTCATATAGTGGCGATTGCAGCTTCTTCAAATCCATTGCCTACATAAACACGAACAAATAAAGATGAGAGTAATCATGTGATACATTGATTTGCCCACAAAATTAAAGATAACTGTGATAGCGTAATGACCAATAGAGATAAGCCTAGAGAGGAATAAGATTAAAGTTTCAAGTCATGATAATGAATTGTTGGTGAAACTCTGCTGAAAGTTACCACTGACACATAGACGATAAGACTATGAGTAGGAATAAGAGAAAGTTTCAAGTCAGATAATGAAAATTCGTTGGGATATGTTATGCAATTGTACCACTGCAAACAGCTACCTTTTCATCAAGGAATGCTCTAATTTTGGACTCCGTCAATTCATCATCATCCTCGGCTGCAGCTTGCCCACCTGAAAATGCAAAAGCATCCTCCTTGTATGACATGATGAGGCTATTTGTGGGCTTAATAGTTGCTTGACCAAAATCAAGGTTAGCTTGACTTTTCGTTAACTCGGGACTTTCATTGAATTTGCACGGCCAATCATTATCAGGTTCAGACATCGGGTTAAAACTCTACATCCAAGAACAAATGAAGATATACATTATGTCTTCTCATTCACAACAATACATTATATTGACAGAAGGAAATTGCACCTTATAATTAGCATGGGAATGCAAATCTGAACTGCATTTCACAGATGCACCAAACATAAAATCATCAGTATCCATCTGGCACATGTCATCGTCTGAATTCCCTAGTTTCCAAAGTGACTCGTTTCCGAATGAATTCTCAGGATATACAGTGGAGCACCTCACAGTGCTCACGTCGCAAACATCTTTCAAACCATTGCAGGTAGCTCTGATATCAGGGTTGGTTCTGCAGCATCATAGATCCTCAGATTTTACAAAGATTGTCATGATAGACAAAAAAGAATCTTCCGATATCCAAACATAGGAAAAGTAAATGCTTACGAGGTTCTAACATCCATCCTTTGTGCTGCCATGTTTTCGGGATTTCCCTGTTGATTGATGTATTAGCTTTGTTTTAACAGAAGTATGATGAGTATTACTCCACAGTAAAGAAGTTAAAACAAACTAACCAGAAAGGAAGAACGAAGAAAAGTGCGTGCTTCCTGATGCTCTCCCGTAACAAATGGATGCTGCGCACAATTAGAAAAAACAAATATTCCATCAGTGACACGTTTTTTTATGTTTCTTACTGTTGCAAAAACCTATAAGCTTTGCACAAGGCAGTATTATACATATTAAAGCATCACGCCTCTATCACCAAACTAAAATAATGTTTAACCCAACAAACATTCAGTAGTGAAGGACCAATTTCATGAATACCTGTAGCAAATTTGATGCAGAAGTCCTCAGGTGAGGTTCCCTGCCAGAACATTAAGTCAAAACGAAGGAATAAGGATGTGAAGGAAGATATATGATAAACCTGAGCATCTCATGGAAATAATCCAGCTTATGCTTCATTCGCTAGTAACTTCCCAAGAGAGGGAATGCATAAACCTAAAAATAGGGTATAATGGCTGGGTGGAAATAGGGGGGGAGGAGATCAAGCAGAAAATCCAGACATACTTCTGCAAACATTTTAATAGGAAGTCCTTTGCTTCAGCAGACAGATGCTCTGGGATGGGAGGATGGGATTTAGTTGTCCCTATATGAAAAAGAGCAGCAACCTGAAATAGTAAAGTGTCAGGCACGAGGGTACCTATAATATTGAAATATTTATGTCAATTTCACGATGTAATTACTAACAATAAATGAAACACAAGCTTACCTCCTGATACGGCCTTGCTCCACGGAGGCTTTTCCATAGGCCATTTTCAATAATATACATCCGAACCCGACACTCCCATATGTCGAGCCGAGCTAATCATTTTTTAGAAAACACAATTATTGTGGTGTCAAAATTCAGAAAATGTAGGGATTTGTAGAAGGGAAAAGCAACCAAACACCCAATCAGAAGGAGAGGCATTGATTCAAGAGACAAAGTGCTTCTCCAAACACTAGGACATTTCATCAGTAAAGTGAGGCATTTAAATTGTACTATAAACATGAAGCTTGCCAACTTTCAGTTCCAAGGTCAAGTAAACAATTCATAATGGCACAGAGGATGATTAATTGGTTGAAGGATCTAAAGTTTCTATCCAATGTTCTAATGAGGTTCATTCATGCCATATGTTTTTAGCAAAACTTCCATGCAATTTAGGAAAACAAACACTGATGCTATTAACAATATAGGAGGATGGGTGAAGTTTAACAGAGGATTGTTGGTAATAATTTATGTGCTATATTTGACTTCTTCTACAAATTTGCATGTGCACCATTTACTTGACCAATAGTAATTTTTTCAACATAATTTTGACAAAATTAGACTGGAGTTAAATCATAAATACTAACTAGTTAAGGAAAAATTGATTGAGTCTCTATTATGTTTTTTGTCGGAACAGCTGAACAGATGATTCAACAAACCAATCCTGCAAGTACCAATAAAATCCCACTTAGGGTCTCTACTCTGAAACTACTAGACACAATACCAATCATATGTCATATATACTTAAACATGAGGGTGATGTTTTGCGTACATTAAGTAATCAATTGTTAATGTGAAGATATGACACTTGGGCTTAACTCAAACCCCAAAAGCTAGTTCAAGAGGGGAGAACTGCTCAAGTCCACATAAGCAGACCACCGGTCCATTCCCTTACCAACGCGGGACTCTAACAATTAAAAATACTATGTGCCATACACAATCAGAAAAACATGTCTTCTTTTTATAGTTACAGCTGGTCCTCTCAACAGTCCATACATGACAACTTGGATATTTTTTATGAGATAATTCTACTCACAAGCTATGGCCAGTCTGCAGAATAACTTCAGGAGCCATCCAGTATGGAGTACCCTTCATTGACTTGGCACCAGTCATAGTAGCCTGAAGCAGTGCCAAGAGTCAGCTATAAAATACCAAAAGCAAGACCAAAAATAATAAGAGACAGTGAAGCCAAAGAAGTCCATACCAATTCAACAACCTTCTTGGATGCACCAAAATCAGCAAGTTTGATGCAACCTTTATTATCGACAAGTATGTTTGCTCCCTAAAGGGAAAAGAAACCTCATCAAACTTGGAGAGTTGTGGGGAGGGTGAGCATGAAAACAAGCTAATCTCATACGAATAGTTGAAGAAAAGAAGTACCTTAATATCTCTGTGCATAATTCCATTCTTATGCAAGTATTCCAGACCCAATAACAATTGTTTGGTGTACATTCTTATAACCTAGTATGCCATCAAAAGAAATAATGAGATGCCCCAGAAGATAAGGAACCACTATCTGTGCTGATAAGCAAATTTCAGGTTGCAGTTACAGTAGTTAAGTCCGTTCTGACAAACTAGAAGTGTTGGCTGTTGGCTATGGGAAGAACTTAAGAAAGGTTATACATTGGGCGATCATGGTATCCCAGTTGCCTGGCTACTTGTACCTTGTTGGCCAGGGTCCGATACACACCTTGTAATCCCCTTCCTCCTTTTGTGTATACATAAGAAGTCTGTTTCTTCGGTTCCTATTATGAACTAGTGTTACAAAAGCCATGGATGAGGTTTTTCTGAAATAAGCCAGAAAAACAAATGCATACCAGTATATACCCTTTTTGTAATTCAACTAATAGACATACGCAGCCAGCACTTACAGATTCAGTTCAGGGAAAGGATCCAATATTCCACAAAAGTGCGAATTGGCCACCAGGAAAAATCCTCCAATGATTATGTCCCCACCTCTCTTCTTTGCAGTTCCCAGTAACTCTGTGCAAAAAATCACAATCAAGAATTTTTTACTCAACCTTATGCAATTCAATAGACAGCAGAACTGCACTCACCACTATGTTGGGATGGGAGAGATTCTTCAATAGATTCACTTCTTCCTCGAGCTCTCTAACATGAGCCTGAAAATAACAAATACAGATCAGCTAAACAAAAACTAGAACCAACGAAGGAGGTTAAAACTAGTAAAACATATCTATAGTCTGTACGAACATGATAAACAATCTTGGTTCTTTAGAAATCAAATTGCTCGTAATAAACTACTGTTACTACTGAATCTATATCAGCTAGAGTCATTTATATGATTCTTATATATCCACCACACCATTCAGACCCATTTCACACCACTGGGAAAGTAATTTATCTTATAGGGAAATTGATCATACACTAAAGCGAATAACTGAAGCAATCAGCTAAATCAAAATCTCTTACTTGAGCTCGCTCTCTTGAAGCACCATTCATCGCAATGGAAACCTGCAATTGACGTAAATCAAACAGAAACTATTAAAAATACAATAACCAAAACTCACAAATCTCTTGAAATGTTTTTTCAAAAAAAAATGGAGAAAAACATAATGAATATTACTAATCAACTGAAACAGCAAAAAAATCACCTCCTTTATAGCAAGCAGCTCTCCAGAATCAACATTCATCCCCATATACACCCTACCAAAAGCACCACATCCAATCATTTCACCTTTCCTCCAGCGGATTGGCGTATTATCATCTTTCTTATCCGCCTTCACCGGTGAAGACTCGGCTTTAGAAATAGCCGGAAGAGCAGGAACTTGAGACTTGGAGAAGATCCCTATACTCGATTTACGTATACTGGAACCGATTTTCTCAACGAAACCTCCAAATGCACTGCCGGCACCGATTTCCGAGTCGCCGGAGGGTTTGAAAACTAGAGATCGGCGAACGGAGCCGATGAAATCCTGCATTTTGAGGGAGCAAAGAGAGGGAGAGTTGTGGATTAGGGTTCAGTGATTCGCATTTGATCGTTGAGAAGTAATGGGGGGATTTGTTTTCAAAAATAAAATAAAGCTTTTTTTTGAATTTGTGCCTTACTGTTCTTGGAGTTTGTGGATGTGTGTGTCCACACTCTTTCTTATTTAAGTTTCCCATTTTACCCAACTAACGGCATTATTATTTGGTCCATTTTTAAATGCTTTGACCAATTGACAATTTTTAATCTTTTTCTATTTCTTTTTTTTAAAAAAGAAAAAAAACTAATTTTTACATTGCACAATATGTTAAAGAGTCATGTAATGCACAAATTTATGAATTAATATCATATTATTAAAATATTAAATAAATTCTTTGTCAAATAATTACACTTAAAAAGAATAAAGTCTGAATATTTATGAATGATGAATATAGATTGAATAATGTCTATATGTGAGTTGATTATATATTTTATCTGTATCAAATCTTTTTCTGACATTGAATATATGACTTGAACGAAAATATTTGGGTAAAATTATTGGAAGGTCATGAATCTTTTTACAACATGAGGTGCTAGAAGGTTAATTCTAATCTGGCTTAAATTTCATAACGAGTCTCAAGACATACTTTTCAATCTTGTTATAGGCTGACTTGTTACTTGAAATCCTTAAAAAAAATTGTCAAAAATTCATTATTTTGAACTCTACACAGTTGACTAAATATTATAATAAAAGGTTATTAGGTAGCTCCCTATTACACATAAATTAAATGTTTATTTGCTAAGTTTCTTTCTTTTGTAAATCGTATTGAGTAATATCAAATAGTTTAATGTAACTATAAACATAACATTGAATTATGATAGATAATTAGAATACACAATAATCATGTCATGGACGACCTCAATGAATGAATATGAGAGTTGATTAAAAGTAAAGTTATTTGAAAATGGATGAATTTTAAGTTTATTTAAAGTCAGCCTCAAATAAATTTTAAAGAAACTTTCCGAAAAAATATGATGAATTACTATATAATATACACATTATTTTTACTATGCATCTCTTCTCACCCAATACACATATAATAAAACACTAATACAATTCTAATTTCTTTTTTTCAAATTTCAATGTTTGAATCATATAACACACTAATATGACTTTGTGGATCTCAATGTCCGTTAAGGCTTGATCCGTTCATATAAGTCATGTAGCGTGCGCAATTTTCACCATTATTTTAGTTAACGTTGTCTTCTCTACATCACTCCGTTTGCTGCCAGTGTAGAACCAAACATTAACAACGAAAAGTGATATTTTACCAAGACAGACGTTAAAAAGTACATCCGCTCGCCAAAGACCACGACTTGTGTCGTGTGGATGCGAACTCACCGCGCGCCGCCCGTGTTCACTGCAGCGCCCTCGCTCACCCCTTCTGTTTATACTAGCGCGAGATAAATAGTGGATGTATTGATAATCAAACTATATTCTATATAAATAATATAGCATTACCAACAACTAAATACAGTGATACAAATGTATTGGTCTGTATCAAATTGTATTTCTACATTGTTTTAATCACAAATGAATACAAGCGATACACGATGCTTATATATATAAGATATATTATATATTAGCATGTATTCCTAAATCACAAAAAATACACGCATATAAGTGCCAATAACTATAAATAATACAATTTTATATGTATTAAAATTGTATTATTACTATAACCTGTATTTATCGAATTACAACTTATATCCGGTCTCTCTTCTCTCTCCCACAATCTCAATCACTTCTTTCTTTTTTATATATTAATAAACAATTAAATACTCAAACTATAATTATAATTTTTAACTTAAACCTAAAAATCAAAATGAGTAGAAGTCAATGGAAAAGCCATATAGATTTGACACCTTGAGAAATGGACACACAAAAGCAGTCGCTTGTCACTACAGCATGACAAGCCCATTCCCTCACGTTTCCGATTCCCTATGCGCTACTACTTGAACTCCAATTTTGATTTTTGGTAAGATTGAGTTATCTGCGATTGATTCTGACTTGGGGTTCATTTCTCTCCTGCAAATTCACTTGTTCTTCGATTATGGCTTTAAATATGGAGTCTTTGGCTGAGGCAACTTCTGGGGCCATAGGATCTTTGCTAAGCACCACTATATTGTATCCTTTGGATACTTGCAAGACCAAGTATCAAGCTGAACTTCGAGCTCATGGTCTGGCCAAATACAGGTGTTTTACCTTTTTAGATATTTCTTTATGTGGTCACATCTATCAGTATCTTTTTAACCTTCTCTGTGTGTCTGCTTTTATTTTTTTTTAAAATGCTTTTTCTCTCAGTTTTTCTTATGATTGTTTGTTATATGAGCATTTTTTTATAATTATGATTTATGGGTTTCCGTGATAAGTGGGAAATGATCGCCGGTCCTCTAGTTAAATAACTCAACATTCAACCAAGTTCTTGTAGCATGAGTGCAAGCAGATAATATTATACCAATTTTATAAAATATATACATGAAATACCTAGTTTTATGGAGAGACCACAGGTTTGCATGCCCCATTTTTAGGCTATAAACTTGCCCCTACAGCCTATACACCCACCTCATTTAGCGGAACTTGAAACCTGAGATGTTGTAATATTTACATTAAGTCATATGTATTTAGTGTTGGAAAGAAATGAGTTGGAATAGGGTGATTTGACAGTTCGATATAGCGGAACCCAGTTAGTTTGGAATTGAGTGCAGTTCATCGATTGTTTGATTTGTTCATGGGGCTTCATTCAAGAATTTGTAATGTAGATATCATCTTATCAATGTATGTGATAATGAACATGTGATCGTTATGGCTTTTTCATGCTAGAGGGGTCGATCAAGCTATTTTCCCCACTGAAATAGCTACTTGTCCTCAAGGTTCAAGTAGAGCGACATCAATTTAGGATGTGGAACATACTCCATCACCTCAAGAGCAAATTCTGTGGCAAAGCCATCATTCTTGTTCACTCTTTTAACTATTCCAGTGTTTGCTTTCATGTAAAAGGCATGGTAGTGTCTGAGCCACCTTGAATGCATCTCAATTATTCACCTAGTGGTTTTTTTTTTCTCGCCGTACTTCGGCTCTACTGTCAGACAGATCGTAAACTCATCCTGGTGTTTTTTTTTTTTTTTCCTGAGGTCTGCATCCATTTCATTTACTACTAGGTTACAACTCTGTCGGATAAAGTACTTCTGGATAGTGTTGTTACTGTTAGAAAGATATAATTAAGAGAAGCTTTTGTGCTAAAAAATCATTTCTGATACACGTTCTTCTTCCTTCTTCGATCTGATGCGATGGTTTGAATCTGAATTACGCTTTTTATATACCTGTCAACCTTTTGACACCCGAAGTGCAGCTCATTGTTGAGGACTTTCAAGACTTTTGATCTCTCTGCGAGTTAGTTCTGAAATATTGAGCCTCAGTAGTAAGAGGAGAAACAAAGGGGTGATATTACATGAGATTGTAACTGAAAAGCACCAAAGGAGAATGTTATTGATTAAGTTCTTTGAGGACGTAAATAGCATGAAAGCCCGTCTAGAAGTGAAGAATGAGGTAGCTGGCTAGAGCTTATGACCCAGGCTCCAATGTTAGGTTCAAGGCCATGAGATGATAAAAAAACATTAGGTTCAAGGCTATTAAGTTATAAACTTCTTTTTCATATCCACTTTGCCGTCTGATAGACTGACAACATGCAATCTTTCTCAGAATTGCATCATCAGCTTGCCAAATCAGGAAGGAGGTTGGACTTGGAATGAGTGCTTCTTTGGCTGCTTAAGGATAAGCTGCCAATGGAATTCCGTGATATCCTAGCTAACCGGTGGTTTTTGGGGAGGGGAAGGTTGACAGAAGTGAAGAGATAATAGAGGAAAACTAATCTCAAGCGTTGCCAAAAGCCTTTAAATCAAATGTATACAGTAATTGCATCAAGAATGTTTAGAGGAAATCATTCATAAAGATGGGTGATCATGACTATCTAAAATTGCAATGAGTATATATTTATCTTGTATACATTTTGGAATCCCCTTTTAAAATAAAATGGAATTGATTGTGGAAAGGAACTTTCTCACATTTCAACCCGACCTTCTTAATAATTACTGGTCAATTCTGAGTTGAAAATTAATGAAATGTATTTGTGCTTTTCAAGCAGTAAATATGCCAACGATGCACATTTGAGAGTCATTTATTGGTTTGAAATGTAACTTTTTATATTTGAGGAAATTAAAAGTTTAAACCAAAGAAGATCAAGTTAGCAAAATATTCTTGGGTTTGGTTATTGACTCTTAAAGTACCTAAAATGGAAAAAGCTCAAAAAACTCAAATCAAGAACTCTTATTTGGTGGTCAGCATGATTGTGCATTGAAAAGGCTAGAGTAGAAAAATCTCCTTAACTTCCTTAATATATGTTTTGAAAAAAAATAAAAAGTATGTCATTGCCACATGATTCAGTTTAAGGAGTTATTATCATCAACAACAGACCATTGAAACCCTATTTATGTTATTATATTTTCTTGAGGATTATCTCTATAGTAGTAGTTAAGGAGGTTCAAGATTAGTACGAGACTCCGCGTTCCAATCTCGTTAACACAATTTCACCACCTTTTTCTGAACCTTTTTAGTGAAAATTTTGGGTCAAATAACAATTCCAAGAGGGTCCTCCCACATAAGAAAACATGTGGTGTTTAATTGTGTACACCTTCATACATCAAGATCTCCGAATACCATTTGTGCTTTTGATACATCTCGTGGTTAATTGGGGTAAGAGCTGCAAGAAAATGTGGCTCATTTCTATTATTAGGTGTCACACGTGCCATCTGTACACAAGAGGCATGTTTTTATGTACAAGTAGAGCGGTCTGACCAAAGAAATGGTTGTTAAAGTTACTCTTCGTTGGACATTGATAGTGGAAAAATGATACACTCTTTTTATGGTGTATGCCACAATAACTGACCACATGTACCGAGTAGCATAGTTGAGAAATGTGCTTAGCTAGGAGAACTAGGGAGCCATAGATGATCCAGATATGTTCTTTGGTAGGCTACAACATGTTGTGAGTGCTTATAGATGAAATATTGGGGTGTGGCCCTTATTAGCATGTGCTTCGAATTATGATTTGGCAATCAATATTTAATTGCTACATAGCCAATGCCCAAGGGTAAAGTTCCTTTACTATTCCTTTTGTGTTACATCTTATATCCAGTTTTTTGGTTTGCAAGTACTTGTATATCGGAAGTGTCTCTATAAACTTCAATTACTGCAAAAGTTTCTCATAGGAGGATTTTGAGTAAGGATTAAGGTTAATAAGATCTTTATTATCTGAAATTATTATCACGGAAGATAAATTTATCTCCTCTAGCTATTGAATCCTTTACTTGTATATATCTCACTACTTTATGTTTCAATGCTAATTATGTTGGATGCCGATTGCTAATAACTGGTTTGCACTACTGTAGGTCCTGACACGTAAAAGAATGAGGCTTATAACTCGAACTTTTACCAAAAATATGCATAGAAAGCTACAATATTTATAGCATCTACACTGAATTCATCATCTGACCTATTTCTCCCTCTTTTTACTTGCTATACATGGATATATGCATCCATACAGACATATCTGGTAGCACTAATTTCTCTTTGCTTTTAAACTTTCTGCTCATTATGTACTGATTGTCAGTGCTTTTTCATTGCATGATGTTACTTTTGCTCAAAAACCATGTTCTCGTTTGTTCATTGTTTATGTGGAATAAGAGGAGGAGAAAGAAGAACATTGGAAATTAAGTGCTTAGTCCTTCCGCTCACCATTGATGTTTTAAATAACCTTAAACGCACACCTACTGAAAATAAGCAATAACGATTTTTTCATATTCAACAGTCCCCCTCAAGTTGGATAGTACATATGGCATGCTCCTAGTTTGTTACAAATATAGTCAACTCTGGATCCTCGAAGTGGTTTTATGAGAACATCTGCTAGCTGGTCCTTTGAGTTGACGGAACTCGTAAAAATGCAACCAGACTCAATCTTCTGTCGGATCAAGTGACATTCCATTTCAATGTGCTTCATTCTGTCATGAAACACTAAATTTGAAGTGATATGTAGTACATCTTGATTATCACAAATCAGTTTCATAGGTTCAGTGCCTCCAATCTTTAACTTTTGAATAAGTTGTCTTAGACACATAAGCTCACAAGTTGCCAATGTCACAGCCCAATATTCTGCCTCTGCATTTCACCTGGCCATCACATCCTGCTTGCTTACTTTTTTGAGATATTGGATTGCCTCCAAATAAAATACAATAACCTGAAGTGACTGTCTATCAAAGGTTGATCCTGTTCAATCTGCATCACAATATCCAACAGTATTGCATGTTCCTTGTTTTAAACCAATGCATCGTGTCCTCAGAGAGCCTTTCACAGACTTAGAGGTAATCATTACTTCGAACATCAATAAATTGTCATTGGTTGCGATCGAATATAGTTGAGTTTGCCAACAAGTCCTGGAACGAGTTTAATATTTGAGTCTATGAGAGTGTCCATAGGTTTGTAACTCATTATACCCGTGTCTTCCAAATGTCTAAGGCATATTTCCTCTGTGAAATGGCAATGCCTTTGCTAGACTATACCACCTCAGTGCCTAAGAAATTGACCTTGAGCCTAACTCAACCATAAAACTAACTCACCTAACTCATGAGGTGAGGATTTCCCTAAATTATATGAAGAGTCCAATTGCCCATCCCACAAACAATGTGGGACTACTAACACTCTGCATGCCCAGGCCTGCCAACTGGAGCGTGAATAATATAACATGGGGTCCAACATTGATAAATAAATAATTGAGATGAGCATGGCTCTGATACCATATGAAATAAGAGAAAGAATAAGAAGAGAATTGGGAATTAGTTGCCTAATTATTCCCTCAAGCTATTGGGTAAGTTACCTTTACAAGGAATACAAAAATAGAAAAGAGAAGAGGGTGAACCCCATGCAGAAAGCATCCCACACTCACGCAAGGTTCAGGCCTTCAGGAAAGGGCTGCACCCCAAGAGTTTGTGACGTAGGCAGCCTACCATGATGAAGTATGTCTTCATTACTTAATTACAGGAATTTGGGAATTTTTCTATATTTACAATTTTACATAATATCGACTTTTGCCATGTTTAGCAGTTTATTTAAATATCTCTACTGGATTTTGTACCCAAGTATGACCAGTGATGTGATTGCATCAACTTCTTTTGAAATGCAGGAATACTCTTGATGTCTTACTGGAGGCCATTTCTTCTCGGCAAATTCCTTCACTCTATCAGGGTCTTGGGACAAAGAATGTGCAGTCTTTTGTTTCGTCTTTTATTTACTTCTATGGATATGATTTTTTCAAGAAACTATACTTGAAGAAGAGTGGATTTAAATACATTGGAACAAGAGCTAACTTAGTAATTGCTGTTGCAGCGGGGGCATTTACAGTCATAATAACTCAGGTGAATCATACTTGGCAGTTATACTTGGACTAAAATTGATTTTAGTTTTCTCAAATATTGAAAAGAAGGTTGCCTGCAATTAGACAATTTATGAAGTTTTGTAGATTTAAATTGCTGTGCTTTAAAGCTATGATGGCCTGCTTCCAGGCCTAGTTGAAACTGCAAAAGGAAAGGTGATATCTCATGTGAAGTGCGCACTCTTATCTTTGTCCCTTTAAAGGATGTGCCTCTGGAAACTGGATTAATGCTAAAGTAGGTTATATGCTTCTGGTGATGGTTAGAACTCAAAATTTGGTGATGTATACTGTCCCATGAACTCATACATGTGGTTCTTTTTTCATAGAGTATTTTCTGTTCGTTTTCTTAAATCATTGAGACCTCATACAGTTCTTGCTTTTGTAGGAAAACCTTGATTTCTTTACTAATCAGACAAAAAAAACTTGGATTTCTTTGGTAGCTGCATAATCAATCTATTTGATTAAGACAGCATACTTTTCGTTGTCTTTCACTTTGAGTTGTCTACATTTGTAAGCTGGATGGCCTTGTTGCACAGAGGTGGAGATAAGAGAGAGTCATTCTAATATTATATTTCTTGGAACTTATCAAAAAACGAGTTCCAAAAAGCTGTTATTTCCCAGTTCATATATGTGCTTAATGCTTTTAAAGATTAAATAGAACAAGAAAGTTGCATATCTCTTTTAGAGTGAAACTAAATAGAACAAGAAAGTTGCATATCTCTTTTAGAGTGAAACTATCTGTACCACCAATGTGTAGAATAAGGGTCTCTGAATGTGGAGGTGTCTTCTGGCAGTGGTCTTTACTTTTGTTCTGGTTGCATCTTCTGGGAATTGTTTGCTCCAGCTTGTGTACTTCTGTTTCTTATAAGGTTTCTTTTATATCTGTTCTTCTATTGATCTGAAGTTTTACTCTGATATTGCAGCCTCTAGATACAGCAGCTTCAAGAATGCAAACTAGTGAATTTGGTAAATCAAAGGGATTCTGGAAAACCCTCTCTGAGAGCACTTGGAGTGAAGCATTTGATGGTCTAGGAATATCCATCATTCTCACTTCAAATCCAGCAATTCAGGTATTTACATGCTTTATTTTCTAATGTGAGAGTGTTCCACCATTTCTTTCAATGTCGTATGTTTGTGATGCTTAAAGTGTGCTCACCTGACACCCACTTGCATACTATTGCTTTACCTTCCAAATTTCGCATTATGTCTTGACACATTGCAATATGATATCACCAAATTATGTTCAGGGACATCAATGAATAATTTACTGTTGCAATATGTGGTATTTTGCAGTACACGGCCTTTGATCAATTTAAACAAAGAATGCTGAAGGGGAAGATGAAAAGCAATAGAGAGGTGGAATCAAGTCCAGAGTCTCTTTCTGCTTTTTCTGCTTTTGTTTTGGGGGCAGTCTCAAAATGTTTTGCCACCTGCATCACTTACCCGTTAATAAGGTATATTCAGTTGAGCATTTCATACTCAAGCGTGACTCTATGCCAATTGTGTCAAACATGTAAAAGGGTACTTGAACATCTACTCCTTTTCTATTGTTATATACTTAGTCAGACACTATTTGCTCAAACATTAGAGAATACCAGTGCCAGAATCACCAAGATTTAGCCGGGAAGTCCCATATTGGGGGTAAAGCGCTCCCTAACAAAGGCGATTCCGTACATGGTGGGATTCAAACCCGAGACCTCTAGTTAAGGATGAAGGAGTACTTACCACTCCACCCCAACCCTTGTTGGTTACATTTGACATCTTAACTCCTACTGTATATCTAGTACGTTGATGGCTCCTTTTTCTTTGGCGTCAACGTAGCTGTATTTACTCATATGCACTGTGTATAGGTGTAAAGTCATGATACAAGCTGCTGAATCAGAAGGAGATGCAGAGGATGAAGCGGAGCTAAAAGCCCGAAAAACAATCTCTGGATCACTTCATGCCATATGGAAAAAGGAAGGGCTCATGGGATTCTTTAAAGGGTTACAGCCTCAGATCCTGAAGACAGTTCTAAGCTCCGCACTTCTGTTGATGATTAAAGAGAAGATCTCAAAAACCACATGGGTTCTGTTATTAGCAGTAAGGAGATATCTGTTCCTAACGAGGACCAGACTAAAGAGCTCTTGAATTCTCTTATAAGAGCTGCTGCATGATTCAAATGTAACAATGCAATTGGCTCGTAGGTCCTTGTTCGAGACTTGGAACCACCTTGCACACAAATAAATTGTTTCATCTGATAGCGCTATTCTCTTTCAGTTTTTCTGTTGAAATGGTATGTTTCAGATTATCTTTTTATGTCTTCCTGTATACAACAATCACGATTTGTAGTTCGTCTTCTTTCAAGTTCTACTTCTATATATCACTATTAATGTAAAGATTTGGTCATATTTCTACTTGTCTGCATTTGGTCTTCGTTCAGTAGAACTTCACATTCTCCAGAAGTGGTTCAGTTTCAACTTTAGATCTATTTTATATTCAAGCATTTCTTTTCCCCTCCAATTTGATCAGCTTGTGATATTAAGCTTTGAAGTTTTGTCATGTAAAAATTATATGGATTCCTACAGCCCCTGCATTGCTACTCTCTCTTTTACTTGTCTGATAATTTTCTTTGTTAATTCTTTCTGTTAAGCAATTCTAGCAAGTAAATTAAAATACAAACTTTAATACTAAAGCAAGAATAACAAGAGAAAAAAGGACATAAACAGACTGATAAGTATGGAACCTTGTTACTCTAAACTATTACCCAATTGACACAATGCAAAACCTTCCTAGACCCAATTGCATTTTACAGTATAGGTTCCAAAAGTCCTCTTTGGAGCCTAGCTTGTTTTGGAGGGTTGTTACCAATTGAAATATACCATGTCGTTTGTTTGAATACAATGTTTATTTTAATTTTATCCTTACGTAACAATCTAAAATTATGTAATAACTGATTTGGTATGATCGTGTTACCTTTTTCTCATTTTGTTTTGACCCTACACAAGGGTCAGAGCTAGCTTGTGGTCTCGGCAAAAATTTATTAATTTTTTTTTAATGTTTTCCAGCAGATGTCAACCTCTTCTCTTAGTTCGTGTGTTTACTTTCTCCTATTTTGAATCTCTCTAACAAAAAGAAAATACTAGCTCCGCCTCTACCTATTGTATATATATCCGCTCTGTATTTATCAAAATAATATAATACAATACGTGATAAACATCCAAACAAAGTGTAAATCCCAACGGAAAGAAGAATATGAAGTGATGATACTGATCTCTCCACGCCTCTGTTTCTTGCTTTTCTGAGAGGATAAGATTATTAAGAAGAAGAAGAACGGAAGATTGAGACAAATTAAGCATCAAATTCGACAGAATCCATGGCGATGGGAAGTGGGTTAAACCAAGAAACCAAAACTGGGGCATTTTTCATGGCCACACTGCTCATCTGGGTTTTCTCAGTTTTGTGGGAAATACTAATTAACAAGCGCACCAAACTGTTCCCAATCGTTCTGGGTTTCATTTTCTACCAATCGGCCAATTGGGTCATCCCCAAATTGCTGCGAAATCACGATTCCCTCTTCGTCAACACCTGTGTATCTCTTCTCCATTCATCCACTACATCTGCTTCAGTGCTCTTCATTTTGGTCAATCAGTCGATGATTTCAAATGGGGTAAATGTAAATCAGATGTTTGAACATTCACAGCTTGTTGAACATACATGGCCATGGGCATTTACGGCTTTATGCTTTTCGTGTGGTTATTTTGCTTACGATCAATTGGATATGCTCTTACATCGATTGTACAGTGGATGGATTCCTTCGATTCTATTGCATCATTTCTTACTCCTTATCTGCTTCACACTTGCCTTGTACCGAAATGTCGCAATCAATTACCTCATTCTTACTCTCATTTGTGAGCTGCATTCTGTGTTTCTGCATCTGCGTAAGGTGCGGAGAATGGCGGGTTTTCGTGATTGCAATGGCAGCATTTTTGTGAAAGTAGAATGGGTTCTCAACTGGACAACTTTTGTTCTAGCACGAGTTGTATCTCATATTCTCATTACTGTTAAGCTGATAAGAGATGCTTCGAAGTTTGATAAGGGTGGTGTGGAGCTCCCTCTTGCCCTTTTCGGTATGGCTGGGATGAATTTGCTTAATACTTTCTTAGGAATTGATCTCTTTAAAGCTTACCGGAGAGAGATGAATCCTCAGAGGAGTCGTCAAAATCATCATGATTGATAATTCCAGTTGATAGGACGTCAAGTTGATCAAGAAACCTCTAGTGTAGAGTGTGATTTTAGGACTTGTGTTGGGAGCTTTGAACTCATGTATTAGGTCTTTCTTTTACGCGTGTTTTTAGGATAGTGAAAGATGAAGACTTTGTGAGTTGGGGGTTATCGCGAACCTCTCCAACTGAATTGTGAATCTCATATTTGAATGTTAATCTAATTAGAGTATCGATCGTTCCTTCCTTTCTTTCAATTCAAGATTATTGGTTGTGCTTATGAGGGTTCAAGCAAATTTTTAGCTTGGTTTTTCATGTCCATTCAACTATAGTTCTTGATCTTCCTATCCCTTTTACTTGTTTTCTCTACTTATTCTCGAGTGTTTTTGAGGGTTGATGTCTTTATCGTTCGAGTTTCCTGGATTTGGTGCTGTCATCTATGTCCCAGTAGTTCTTATATATTGACATAGGTCAATGATTTTGGCAATGTGAGTTGTAAAAGCCAAGCAGATTTGATGCCTGAAATGGCATTGTATGTGGAGAATGAAAGCTGCAATATTTCAAAGTAATGCAATACAGAAAATAAATGAGACAATGGTATGTGTTTGTAATACAGGTTTTGTAGTCTTTTAAGGTACATTTTCTGTAGGGATAGTAGCTGATATTCTCCCTCTTTCAATCAGAATATTACAAAATTAACAACAAAATCAAGTACTGGTAACAGAAACTACACTCAAGATGTGAAAAATATATATAAAAAAAAAGTGTGAAGGTTTAACATTTTCACAGTAAGAGGAGAAATGCCACAAGGAGAAAGACTGCCTGAGAGATTAGACCAAGCTGAAAAAGTACGTTTGCTGAACTATCATCCGGTGTAAAGCTTCCCTCCAGGTTGTTTGTGGTCAAAATTACGACTATCCAGTTGTCGTCAGAACCAATTCCAACACCAGTAAACTTGGTATCATTCAGAGAACTAGCATACTGGGACATTGTATAGTTGGAAAGAACGAGGTCTGGGACAAGGTTGGGAACACAAGCAGGCATTATCGCTGCATCTCTGGTGGTTGTGACGTTCAATTTGCACTTGGATAGTAGATTAGGATAGTCAGAGAACTGAGGTTCAGTGCCAGGTACAGTATTGGCGCCTGTTGTGTTTGTACAGGTTGATCTTTGAATTGGTCAGCAATTTCATCAGCAAGGCATTTTGCTTTGTCATTCTCGCGCAGAGTTGTCAAATTTAGGGATGTCCTGTAGCTGTTAATACTTCTAAAAAGGTTGTCTTCCTCATCTGCACCAAGGTGACAAATATGAAACCTCAAGTGCAGATATTGAACCATATAAAAGATTAAAAATTAGTCTTTTCAGGGGATATTATGTGGAAAAAACATCTAAAATGCACTCACAATGGACCCGTTTGGCATATATTTCCAAGTATATTGGGAAAGATGTCAAATATGTTTTGTCCATACATTTGCAATTTAATTTGGCAAATTAATTTTTGGCAAGTATCCCAAATACTCAATGCTAGTTGGGATGCTAGCGTTTTGGACATAGATTTTCAAATATTCTTGGCAAATATTTATTTTAGTGAAATTTCACCATGTGTTTTGGCCATAAAATTTGGAAATATATTTCACTTTAGCACAATATGATTTATACACACAATTTTAAAAACTATCAAACCTAATAAAAGTTGTATTACAAGTCCCAATGAATGTCGTTACAAAAACAATAACAATAGTGGTCCATGATATTAAAGCAATGTGTATTTTGAGTGCGTGCAACAAGAATTATTCCATAACTATCGTGAGTAGACCAAAGCACATGACTTTGTTACCTCGAGCCAATTTTTAATAATTTTTCATCACCAATCATATCAGTATTTAATATTCACTAAATATTATTCATCACTATTTTGTGTTCACAGTACAAATCTTGTAATACGACGCAAGCAACTACTAATAGGTGTTTTTTAAAGATAAAAGATTGGGGTAAAATTTTAATTTTTAAATATCCGGCAAATATGAGATTTTGCCCGAAATCACAGAAAAACTAGTCATTTGAAAATTTGGGATATTTGTCAAAAATATTTTGCAAATAATGACAATTGTTATGACAAACATTATTTGCCAAATTTTTCCCAGATATTATTTGGAAAATTTATGGCCAAACGGGCCCTAGTATTTGAGCCAAATATCATTATTTGATATCTTTTATAAATTGAAATTTTAAACAAAAACTTTTATCTGCTACAAAAACATCCCCTAAAATAGTTGTTTGTGTTGTATTACACAAGTTTTTACGTGTGAATATGAAAGTGATGATATGGTTGTTATTGAAAATAATGAACAATCGGCACAGGGTAACAAAGTTATGTGTTTTGTCTACTTCATTATGTATGGTATGATGCTTGTTGCACTCACACCAAACTACCATATTGCTCCAGTGTCATGGAGACTACTTGTTATTTGTTGCAATGAATGTTCAATTGACTTGTAATACAAATTTATGAGTATCAAATCATATTTTTCTAAAAAAGTGAAATATGTTTTTCACTATGGGTCAAACACATGATGAAATTTCACCCAAATAATATTTGCCAAAAATATGGTCAAATGCTAGCTTTAGTCTAGGAAGTGAATCAGATAGTGATAACTGATGTTCATGAAACGTTACAAGGCGTGGTGAATACAGTTCAAGTTCTTCTCTTAGTATACATGATACTCTTTCCATCCACACCACAACTAACCCAAGAACAACAACATTATATCCACAGTAATCCCACAAGTGGGGTCCGGGAGGATAAGTGTATGCAAACCTTACCCCCTACCTTGGGAGGTAGAGAGGTTGTTTCCGACACTCAACTCAAGGAAAAACATCAAAGCTGATTGATGCAAAGAGACCATGGCAAAATACAATATAAAGCATAACAAAGCATATAGAAAAGATGAACAGTAACTAGACCACAAAGAACCCAAAAGGAGAAAAAACAGAACAACTCGAAGCCGAAGCGAAATTTCTGCTGAAACCTCTTTCCACATTTCGATTAATATCCATTTCTCAAAGCAACACATTAACACACTCTCTCTGTCCAAGAGAGGTTTTTCATAATTGATTTGCTTGAGATATTGCTGAGTAAAACTAGACCAGGTCACATGAATTTCTCTTATGGCAGAAGATTTGTAGAAATGATCCACCATGATCTCAACATATGGGTTGATAAAGATGATAAAAATAACTGCTGATGTATATCGCTACAGATTAAGAACCTACAGATGAAATATCATCCCTTATTTGAATATTGTTCCTTTAATAGCACCCATTTTACTAACGTAAGTTCTGCCACTTCCAAAATAATGGAGCAGCCTCATCGAGAAGAATCACTTGCATTGAAGATCAAAATCCATCGAGCACCCAAAGGTGTAGCCTAATGGTCAATGAAGTGGGTTGACCAATCATGAGGTGTCAAAAATACTAGTCCTTAGCCTTGATGAACAAAGTTACCTAATACTTGTTGTAAATGGGAGGTGATAGATATCTCAGTGGAATTAGTCTAGATGCACGAAACCATACCCCGACACTCAGCTAACTTTTCCATGGATCATTTAGCTTGAGGTAAAAATATTTTGATTCTTAGGTTAAAAAAAGAAGGTAATTTAATAAACCTCAGAGATCTATCTAATTCATCAAATCATCAGGTATTTGGGAAGCAGATCTGAGCCCCTATCTAATATATATAACGTCATTACTGACTAGTTTTCCACTTGCTCCCAGAAGCTCATCTCTATCTATAAACAGTAAATTGAAAATACATAAAAACGACATTATTAAGGTGTAACTCAACACCCATCAGGATCAAGAAACTCCTCTACTACTACTACTACTACCACAGTAAGCAAGTAAGATAATAAAGAATAAAGTTGAACTGAACAACCCCAAATCTTCAAAAATAAAATTTCTTCAAATGGGTCATCGCTATCAAACAACAATACAAACCCAGATCTTGAAAAGAGGTAAATTGAATAAGCTCAACACCTCATATGCAGAATCCAATTAGCAAGTAGAAATGATGATAAAAAATAACAGGTTTGATGCAAAATGAAGAATTAAAGTCTATAGTGAAAAATTACGTACCGTCAGATTTGACAAAGGTGAAGAGAAGGGAATTGAGAAGAAGAAGAGAAAGTAAAAGATAACGTGGAAGAAACGCCATTGTTGATCCTCTACTTGTGATTGAGTTTTGAGCTTTTCTGATTTTATAACAAAATCCAAAATGGAAAAATCATATATGGGGACTTGTCTACAGCACACACAATTAGAAAGCGGCGCACCACATGATACGACGTCTTATCATGCTTGCTCTTTTCTTTTTTTTAAAAAAAAACATGTTTTATTTTTTATTTTTTATTTTTGTTAGTTCTCGTAGCTCGAATAACTTTATTTTCTTCGTATATAAAATTTGAATCAAGACCTCTATTTAAAGTGAGACTATTCCACCACAGCATCACGTCTAGAATCATTTTTTTTAGCGTAGATTTCATATTTATCAAAATTTCTTAATGTTTATTAAAGTAGATGGTTTGGAATCGTTGTTATTTAAAAAAAAATAAAAATTTAAGCGATAAATTAAATATATTTTTCTATTTTACTGTTAATAATAATTATTTTTAGAAGTAATAAACAATTAAATAGTATAGAAAATCTAATTGAAGAGCACCTAAACATATTTTAACATTGTGATGTTTAGATTTATATCACCTGCTCCAACTGACTGTAGATATTATTATCAATTTTGAGTACTCAATTTAAATTAAGGTATCCTTAAATTTGTTAATATGGTAATCATTTTTAATATTCTTTTTCACACACAAACCAAAAATATTTTTCATTGAAAATATTTGTACCGACGGCTGGAAATAAAGAAAAAAGAATAAGATTCGCATTTTTTTAATGAAACTGTTAGCTTAATTTTTTTCTTTTGTATTGTACAAATATGGTTTGAACTGATTTGTTTTAGTCGGTTCGAATCGAGACAAAAAGAGAATCATATTTTTTTACCTCGTATAAACTGAAAAATATAACGAATATTTAATTATAAATATTTATTTTAAGAGATAATTTTAGCGATAATCATATTTTAGCACTTTTTGTAAATGTTACTAAAATTATAGCAACATTAAATTCAATAATAATTAACTAATATCGATAAAGATAACATTTTTTATTACTGTGTATATTTATTATTGCTAAAAATTATTTTTATAATAATTTATATATTATAGATTGATAGTAGCTACAACATTTTGTTGCTCTAGGTTGTATTTTAGTAATAATATATGCATACATCAAGCTTGTGATTATTTTATATAAGTAGATTATCCTGCGTTAAGTCCATAAAATTTAGCATGGTTTTATAAAATTTTAAAAAGGAAGAAGTAGAAAAAAGAAAAAAAATAGGAAATTTTAGAGTTTGTTTGGTGGTTCACAAATATTAGGTGTAGAATCAACGTCAAAATGAAGCTATCAGATTATGACTATGACTCATCGCCAAACAGAACCTCTAACAAACACAGGTTTTTTTTAACTTTTTTGGTTTAAGTTTTATATTTTAAAAAATGAAAATAATATAAATAACGAGATAGATCTAGAAGTCTGATTACCTGAACTCAGTAACTTGTTTCGTTTGTCTATATTATATATATATATATCTTATATATATATATATATAATATATTAATCACCAGCATAACGGAATAGGAAGCAGAGGAAGCAGAGGGGAAGGTGGGTGTGTTGGGATCGAAAGGAGGTTCTTCCAGCGGGGATCTAAATTCTGAGGGTTTAGTGAGGCATAGTTCGGCGGTGGCAGGGGAGTGGGGGAAGATCTCTCTCTCTCCTCGCTCTCTCTCTCCTCTCTCTTTCCCCCTTTCTTCCTCCTCTCCTCCCTCTTTCATACGTTCCTCTCCTTTCGCCTCCTCACTTTGTCTTGTTGCCGCCTTTGCATCTCTCCCCCCTTTATCCTCTCCCTTTTCGGCCTTTTTCCATTCTCCTCTTTCGTTTTTCTGTCCTCACCTCGCCCCTTGGCCCGTTTTGGTATGCTACTTTCACCTTTCCCAAGAACCTTGTACCATTTCTTTTTCTTTTTCTTTCTTTCACCTGTCCCCCTCGTCACACTGTCCGCTCCCGCCGGTTTGTCTGTCCCTTTCCTGGTCTTCTCGTTGTCTCCTTTCTTTTTGTTTTGGGTGTGCTCCTCAACCCCACTCCTACTTCCAATTTTTGGTCCCTCGCCCCCCTCGGGTGCCATGTCTTCTTTCTCAGTCCTTTTTTCAATACCACATTCGCTAATCATATCTTTTAATAATTTTGTTACCTCTATTTATAAATACGGTATAATTGAAAAGAAATGTTTTTATTTGGAAAATATCCTTCTTTGTTCGGATAAAAATGTTTGAAAATTATAATTAAGCCAAAGCAAACTATTTTTTCCTAGGTAAATACGTATATGCTTTGATTTACTATGATTAAATAATTCACATAAATTAACCACAGTGAAGTGATACTCTATTTCGAACACATATTATACATCCATGATTTGATATAAATAAATTGCCTCCTTTTAAATATGTGTTATCAAAGAGACCAGAGTTAATATGTTTGCGATTCTATCTTCAATTTTTTCGTACGCGTCGGCAGCCACCCCCCAGGCCTAAACCTGAGTTGTCATTTAGTTTATTTTTTAAAAGCATTTCCTGTTCTTTTAGGCTAAAATTATAATCATATAAAAAATTCTTTACATCATTAATATATATAAGTTAAATTGTCAAGATCACAATTTTTACCATGTTTTAGCTATATAAATTAAATCGACAAGATAAATGTCCTATACTGTAATTTTAAGGAAACTAATTATTATAGAAAATTTGCATCAACTAATGAAATTGATACTTATTGGTCCAATTTTTAAAAATTGACCTAAAATTACTATTTATTACTTTTTCGACTAATAAAGTAGCAAACTATAAATAATACTCGAGTTTTCCCCCACTCTCCTCCTAAAATCTCTCGATTTAATTTGTAAATATCTCAAATCCATTTACAAGAATCTCTGCAACCATATCTTGGTTAACCCTATAATATTTTACCAATTTTTTCAAAAATATTCATTTTATGAAGGTTAAAATGTGTCGAAACAGTTTTGGATTAAGAAGTCAATTCTAAATAGGACTTGAAACTAAATATGAATCCCAAAAAAAAAAAGGAATTAAATAATCAGAAGAGAGGCGTTAATTCGATATACAGAAACCAAAAGCATATTCTTATGCTTTACAAGTTATTATTTGCAAAAAGAAAAAAGAAAAGAAGAAAAATCACGTAGATTTTCTCTTTTGAAAGTTCAAATGAATTGGTGGATACAATTAAATTTGGATAACACGGCCACTCCAACCAATAGTATGCCCCTTACCCCAACCCCTGTAAACATACCTTGTTGTTTCCAACTTCCTAGTCCTCAAGTTTCATCACATTCAACTTTCATATATCAAAAAAAATACACAAATATAAACAGCCATTTCACTACTCTTGATTCTCAGAGGAAAAGAAAAATGTCTGTGGCTACTGACGGGAGATTCGCGCTACTTCGTAATAACCCTGCAGCACTGACAGGGACAAACTTGAAGGTAGTGAAGTTTTGCAATGGAGAATTGATGGGGAAGAAACTCAAGTATACAAAATTTCAGTTAAGGAGTAATGTAGTGAAGCCTAATATCTGCATGTCACTTACAACTGATATTGCAGGTGAGGCTAAGGTGAGTCTTCAATATATATAAATATCTTTGCTTCATTTACAATTTTGAATGAAGCATTGGTGACTACTGTATATAATAAAAATATGGGCCACTTCTCTTCATAAAACAAGTTAGATCAAATGAGCTACTTAACTAATCACGGACATATCATTATGATGTAGTATTGGAATGTAACTTAAAATCTTGAATCAGTCTCCAACTTTACCTCTAAAAATGGCCATTTTGACTAACTGTCAAATGTGGACAGTTGAAGGATATTGAAGCAAAGAAGGAGGATGCAAGAACTGTAGTAGCAATCATTCTAGGAGGGGGAGCGGGAACTCGTCTTTTCCCCCTCACCAAACGTCGTGCTAAGCCTGCTGTAAGTTTTCTTTTCAGATAATCAGAGAAATATTACTACGAGTACTTGCAGAGTTATCTGCATCTCACCAATGAGTCATTATCAATTTGCTTCAGGTTCCAATAGGAGGAGCATACAGGCTAATTGATGTACCAATGAGCAACTGTATTAACAGTGGCATCAACAAAGTATACATTCTCACTCAGTTCAACTCGGCCTCACTTAACAGGCATATCGCTCGTGCTTACAACTTTGGCAGTGGGGTCACATTCGGAGATGGTTATGTTGAGGTAAACATACAACACCAATTCTCATTTACTTAGTTTCAGGTTTTGATGTTATGGGCAGCATCATGGCTGATAATTTGTAGTACAGGTCTTAGCAGCAACTCAAACACCAGGTGAATTAGGTAAAAGATGGTTCCAAGGTACTGCAGATGCTGTGAGGCAATTTCACTGGCTTTTTGAGGTACACACATGATCACATTGAATTGCAATATCCATAATTTAGTAATTTACCCTAATAACAGTGCAAACATCAATATATTCCAGAACTGCAATATTTCTGAAGAAGAATCGAAATGCATATATTCATACATCATAACTGGAGATTTCAATTATAGTCGACCTGAATATAATTCTTAATGACTTGATGGCATAGAAGTAAACTAAAGGTCCACTAATAGTTTTCATACTCAACAAATTACCAATGCAAGATCAAGTTAGCTAAGTTGTATAAGCAATACTTTTTCTACACTCAGCTATAGCCAAGCCAAAATTATCTCATTCTATGGGTTAGTCACAAACATGAAACTAATTCTAGTAAACATTGAGTATGCAATGTTCACACTGATTTTCTTAAGGATGCAAGAAGCAAGGACATAGAAGATGTGCTCATTCTCTCTGGAGATCACTTGTATAGAATGGACTACCTGCACTTTGTTCAGGTGAAGACTAGACTAAGCTATAAGTACTTGCCTTGATTGATATCATACATCTGAAATTACCTATAACTCCTCATTGATATTTCCATCTCCTTGACAGAGTCATCGGCAAAGTGGTGCAGACATTACCATATCTAGCTTGCCAATAGATGACAGGTAGCATTAGGAGGGATAATCTAAATACTACATAGGCTATTTTTTCCTCTCAACGATTGAATCACTTCTATGTTTTCATGATAGTCGAGCTTCAGATTTTGGCTTGATGAAAATTGATGACACAGGGCGGGTCATGTCCTTCAGCGAAAAGCCAAAAGGAGATGATTTGAAGGCGATGGTAATTCTTGAAACTCTGACAGTCTCAGAGCTTAATCTACTTTAAATTTTAAAGTTGTTGCAATCACTTGACAACAAGTACTTCAGGCAGTAGACACAACTGTTCTGGGATTATCTCCAGAAGAGGCTAAAGAGAAACCTTACATTGCTTCAATGGGAGTTTACGTCTTCAAGAAGGATATTCTCCTCAATCTTTTAAGGTATGTAACGAGTTTCTTCTATAGTACCCTTATTTAGAGAGTGTCATGGTCCTTTCAACATGCAAATGAGAGAAGCTTTGGAAAAAGGACAAAAAAAGTCAACAAATTATATGCATCCAGCTTAATAGGGGTAGCTACACTCAAGAGAAGCAAATTGTGGTCTTATAATAAAGCAGAAAGAGACCGCATAAAATCTTATGTTAACCCCGAGTTCCCTCATACTTTATCTATAGTGACATGCTGAAGATATCAGGTAAAAGAAGATCATGAAATGACTACTCTTTGTCTTTTTAGATGGCGTTTTCCAACTGCAAATGACTTTGGTTCAGAGATCATACCTGCCTCTACCAAAGAATTCTGTGTCAAGGTGTGTACCACTTAATTTCTGGTATGCATTTATGCAGGACCTTATCAGTTTGTTCAAAAAGTTACTACTACACCCAATCTTCTTGTTTCCATCATAAGGCAAGATATTCTATGTGCAAGTGGTACTACATTGCAGTTCACAGGCTCACAATTCCTCTCCCCCTCTATTATCTTATTCCACCCCACCCCACCCCCCACCCCCCCGGCATGTCTTTAACGTCAATTCACTATTTTGGTTATGGTTCCCTAAGCAGCTTAACTTCAACCTGTTTGCTTGATTTTGCAGGCTTACTTGTTCAATGATTACTGGGAAGATATTGGTACAATCAGATCCTTTTTTGAAGCAAACCTTGCACTCACTGAACATGTAAGAACCGGAGAGCTATTATATGATTTTTATAGTCTTTAAAGGGTTTATTTCTTCAAACAACCCGAGTAAGATGGAATGTGGCCATTGAACACCAGTCAATCTTATTTGACAATATTAAAACGATGGTTCGTACTAATCATACGGCCAACTATGTTTTCTTCTTTTTCTTCCAGCCACCAAGATTTAGTTTCTATGATGCAACAAAGCCAATATACACGTCAAGGAGAAACTTACCTCCATCAGCGATTGATAATAGCAAGGTTCAAGACACAGACCCACGTCTTCAATCTTAAACAGATACATCTTTAAATTTTCTTCTACTAACCAAATCTATTTGTTGCCAGATTGTTGATTCAATTGTATCACATGGTAGTTTCTTGACCAATTGCTTCGTGGAGCACAGTGTTGTCGGCATCCGATCCCGTATAGGCACCAATGTTCACTTGAAGGTTAGTCTAGTAAAACAGCTATTGAAAGTTCAGTATTATGCTTTTGCACAACAAAACCAAATATTGGTTCTCCAACTAGATTCCATGTAGATCCAACACAAGAACATTCGTGTTTCACATTGAAACAATTAGAACATACCATACAAACATATTAAGTACTTCTACGTTTACTTGATTTTGTAATTGCTGCTAATTCAGCATACACTTGGTTGAAATTCATTTAGGACACAGTGATGCTTGGTGCTGACTACTATGAAACTGATGCTGAGATTGCTTCACAGCTAGCTGAAGGGAAAGTGCCTTTAGGAATAGGAGAGAATACCAGAATAAAGTAAATCACTAAGATTGTTCTCCTTTAGTGTTTATCAAGCAAGAAAATGAATGTGATTCTAATTTCATTTCTCACGTTATTTCAACTAATATGCAGAGAGTGCATCATTGACAAGAATGCAAGAATTGGAAAAAATGTTGTTATTGCCAACTCAGAGGTATGACCCTCCCATACTCCCAACAACAGCAAGAGATCAAATTTTATCTTGTTATTACTGGGAGTCCCTTATTTTCCTCTGACACATCAATTTGCAGGGTGTGCAAGAAGCAGACAGATCCTCAGAAGGATTTTACATACGATCAGGCATCACAGTCATATCGAAGAACTCAACAATCCCAGATGGAACTGTGATATGACAAGTGTGACAATGTCTTTTTGTCTTCTCTTTCAAGTAGAATTGGCACCAAGAAAATTGCGAAATATGAGAAGTAAAAGTTTCAGATTATCAACTTTTCCACATGCAGCAAGTAAATATTGAACTAAAGGCCGATGATAAGAAGGGTTGTTTCTCCCATTGATGAATTTTGAACTAAGAATAAAATGTCTGTTCAAGGGTGAACTTTTTCAATAAACTAGTTAATGACACTAACAAAATATGGTTTTCACAGTAATATTTTATATTAGTTGGAAACAACTTTCTTCAAGTCAGAAATAAAGAAGGATAGGAAGTTTAAACTTACAGGTAACAGTAACACTATTTACTGCATCAAAACCTGTACAGCCTTGCACTAGATTGCTGCATTATTCAAATCTTTCCTCTGTTTTTTCACGTGTACTACATCCTCACCAACACTGCTCCACTGGATCTTCTTTTGGGAATTTGAGGTGGTAAGTTAACAATTTAGTAAAGATAAAGGAACATAGGGCTAATTTTCTTGAAAGAGCACTTGAAGAGAACTATAAAATGTTGACATTTTACAAATTTGTTCAGCAAAATGTCTTCCTTAAATTGAAAAATTATACAGCTGTTAGAACTTGAAAGAGCAAAGGACTGAAATACTGTCTGATGTAATATTCTTAGCAAAATTATATTGGAAAACAAATGATTTTCTTATTCAGAATTCTGCAAGCAAAAAAGTATTGTCCCAAATGCATTTATATGTAATCTAGAAAAACACTGGGGTGAGGTGGGATGGGGTGACGGGGGTGGAGGCATAGGAGATGGGGAGCAGACAATGAATTGGAATGTCATTTATGAATCTTGTTTTTCTATTCCCACTAGAAGTCAATTTCGCAATTTATATAAACATATTTTCTAGAGATATTTTCCAAAACATTTTGACCAACCAAACACGGGAGGACTGTTTTTTTTGTTCCAGAATACCATACACACCCTAATAGGTCGTATCAGTCGTTTATTTATCTTTTCCTTGGTTTTGAAAAGAAAACAGCAAGAGAGAGGCAGAGATGACTTTTGAGGCCAACAATTATGGAGAAGAACTCAATGCACAGTTAAAAGAACAATTGTTCGCAACAGAACATTAATTCATTTTCGAATCTCTGTAACACAAACCGCTCTTCCACTGTTATAATGCTGGTAACAAAACATTTTTTATCTGAAAATGGTTTTCTTCCAGTTCTTCCAGCTCGATGAAGATAATTTACTGCATCTTTTGGGATATCAAAATTGTATATATGTGTTGTCTCTGGTAGATCAACACCTCTAGCTGCTATATCTGTTGCCACCAATAAATAACCTCCTCCTCCTCGAAGCTCCTGTATCCCAAGAACATATGATTTACAATATGGCAGCAACACAAAAATTAGTTCACCGTTTCCTGGATCTATAATGATAAGTCGACCAGAAAACAATTATATCTCAGCAAAACTTACAGATAAGGATGCAGCTCGTTGATTGAAATTCATATCTTCCTCTAGAAGAGAGACGTTGGAAAATCTCCCACAAGAGGACTTTAGAAAATCTACCAAAAGAGTAGTTGGAGGTGCACTTCCTGCCTTTTTTGACTTCTCAGACTGCTCAAAAGTTAACATTAGAATTAAGGTATGTGATTGCTATAACACTAGAAAATCAAAGTTGCATAGATAAGTAACATTCATTTTTTCAAATTACCTATGAGACTATGGCCGTGGTTCTTTCCAGTTTATTCATTTAGACATGTGATTTACAGACAACTGATTTTTCTTTGAAGTAAGTCTGATTTCTTCTGATGTTAAAGAGAGCATAAATCCAAAACATAACAAAGGAAGGAAAATGGAACTTTTAAAATTCCAATAGGGGAAGTTTGCACATCCAATTTATACATAAAGTTGAAAAGAAGCTACTAAACATACAAATGCATCCCCTTAATGATATTTAGAATAAGAACCGTTCCCAGCAAAATGCAACTTCGCAGCTCCTGTGCGGGGGGTGAGAATTATCACATAGCTTTTCTCTAGTCTCTACAAGATCATTCAGGAAACTCCACCAACCTCTAAATTTGAGAAGTTTCTGGTGTGTGCTTTCATTGATTATGAATTAAGAGGGATGTCAATACTTGAAAGTGATCAATATCACAATTAATCCTTCTATGTAAGGAATTAAAGTTTCCAATCACTCATAACGGAACACAAAAAATAATTATTGTACAAAGACTTAACAGGGTTGAAGATACTAACTTGCTCGCTGACAAATATTATGGCAGATTCAGGTGAATCCGTCTGCAGTAAAGAGAGTAACATTGGATTTTTTTCCGTTCTGTTGCATACCTGACACATGAAAAGTTTAAAAACATTAGACATTCATGGAAATGGAAATAAAACAACCAAGGAACATAGTAAGTAGGATCCAGCAACATGAAAGAGAATGATCTAATTACAGGTACTTTTTCAGTATGGCAGTTCCATCCCACACCAGCTAACAGAAAGATAGCTGATTTTATTTATTCTATGCATGTTGAGGATTGTCCTGTCTAATACTTCTAGCCTCTAAGATACCGTAAAACTGTGTAAGTGAAATTAACAAAACTCTAAATGACAAGTAATGAGCTTATTCCAGTAAATGGAATTTGTAAGTGAGTTAATTTGCAAGAAAAGAGAAGTAAAGAGAGTTGTAGAAGTTTATGATAGTATCACCACAAATCTATGATGGAGGCATGAAGGCATCGGCTCTACTGAATTCACATGGACGTGAACTACATCAGCCTGTCATTATAAATAAGATAAGTACGTCTGTAATGCGATTATGAGAAGATCATAACAAAGTCATAAAAAGAGAAATCATGTCAAAGATACTTGTTCCAGCTTACCCTGGTCCATTTTTGCTGCATACAGTCGTACAAAAATCTTCTGTGCTGTGGAATTGAAGCACTAGCAAAGATAGTTTGACGGTTCTTGCTGGATGAGTAGGATGTCAACAGCCTTTTAAGAGAGCTGACTTCTTTTGAAGAATTGAACATGAAATCAACCTAAAATATGTAAATGAACATAAACAACAACAAATCAATCCCAAATAAGCTGGAGTCAGCTATAAGAATCCTCATTAACTTTGTTCTTCACTTAATAAACTCGTCTCATGTTATCATCATAACAAAAGAATAATCCAAAATAAGTCAAATACACATAAATAATAGTAATAACAATGACAATATTAAAAGTTCTCCATATTGTTACTTGCATATCAATCAATGATAAGGTCACACTCATTGAAAAGCAATACGTTCAAACCAATGCATCAAACAATAGCAGCACTGGCCTCTTCTTTTTATTGATTCAATACAATAGGGGAAAGATGGTACAGTTCCCTACTGAGACAAACTATCAACTCCTCTGCACACTCAGCATACATCTTCCATGTGTCTTTCTTCTGGCGGGAACTAACAAGATTAAAACCTATTCTCAACTATTAGACGCTATTGGATCTTTTTCTTCATGTGCTCTATCTTTAGCTAAGCCTGCATATATTCCGAAAATTGTTTAACTTTTCTAGACAACTTCTTTCTATGTGATTTTAGGTCTACTTCCCCTTTTAACACATTTCTCACCATAGTTCATACCTACAAATCGGTGCAATAATGAAAATGTAGTTCTGTTTCAAGCATTGAGTTGAAGTTGAGCAAAACAGTTGCAAAATACAAGCATGCATAAGATTCACTTGTTATGACTTATGAGGCTTAGGAATAGTATAATTACATAGCTTGTTCATGATATAGAATTTTCCAAAGAATATATTATTGTAGTTGTGATTTTACAAATGGAAAGGAAAAATATAGAAAAGGAAAGTTATAACAACATTGTAGCATGTTTTTTCAATTGCTCAGCAGCATCCATATGCTGATGCTATTGGTCTCACTCTTCATGGGATCCCATCCAAGTAAAGGATCAACAGAGGCAAGGAGAAAATATATGATAGAAAATGCATCTTGATTACCTCATCAACAACAAGTACATGGCAGGTATCTAGCTTCAAAATATGTTTCTCAAGCATTTGACACAAACTTCCTATAGTTGCAACAACAATGGTGGGTGGCTCAGCCTGTAATGGCACAAACATCTCAGAGTCACACCTCGTAAAAAAATGCTGAAGCTTCCTCTTAATTTCTGGAGAATGAGCAGTAATAAACAAAACAGAGGTGTTGAGAGAGAGGCAACAGAAGTAGGAACGAGTTGACAGACTATCATGAAAAATAAAATTGCAAAAGTACAGCAAAAATGAGCTAAAGCTCCACAGTAGTACCTTCAAAAAGATAAGGTGTACTCCCTCGATACCACCTTACAAAGAATCTACAGAACGAGTCTAAGCCTTTTTTTTTTGTCTCTGTGTGTGTGTGTGAGAGAGAGAGAGAGATGATGGATGGATATCAGTAGTGTTTCAGCTGTATACTAAATTTGTTTCACGCGGTACTGAACTAATCTCTTAGTTTTACGGACAATTGCATATGTGCATTTGTAAGTTACACGCTGAATATCATTCCCATAGTGAAGAATGTAAACTGGAGATGCAAGATAGAGAACAACAACAACGACAATAACAACAATAATAAACACCAAAACGAGAACGAAACTTGGACACTATACAACAAAAGTATCAAAGATTTACTAAGAGGATCCCAGAAAAAGAAAAATTAAAACTTAATTACGAGTTCTGATGTCGACATATTCATGTGAGGCAAGTAGACAAATTTAAAAAAGATAGACTCTGGGGAAGCATGAATTGGGATTTAAAACTTTTCTCGCTCACGGACATTGAATTTACAAGCAACATTAAAAGCTTCTGTACCTTTAGCCAACTCTTGTGTCGTTTCAACATCCCCCCATCTAGAAGAGCCATAACAGTGCATGATTTCAGTCCTGATTCATGTTCTGAAGGATTTGCAGCAAGCATCCGAGCAACTTTTGTAACCTAGATAAAGCAGAGAACAATGTCAGTGCATCCCGAATTTCCCTACTTTCAGCAAACATACATTATAAATGGAAAGCAAAAAGGAATAAATCCAGAAAAACTTACTTGCATACCAAGCTCCCTAGTAGGTACCACGATCAATGCCTGTACTGCTGACCTTTGACTGTCAACGACTGACAATACTTGGAGCAAGTACGCTAAGGTTTTCCCAGAACCTGTCTAGTGGGATAATAGAAAGAAAAAGCAACTTCAATTTAATTAACAATACAGGAGGCCAGTTGGAAATGGGAAAAACTGAGCAGAGCATAAGAAAAAGAAAAACGATTAAAAATGGTCAATGAATAGTTTCTATTGCTAAGAACTAGTAGTTCTGGTCTCTTTACTGTTTTCAACTTCTACATTTCTCCTACTATGGAACTTGGAAGTTGGAATTTTTAAGTACCATTTTAGCAGTTCGTTTTCCCTGGTAAAAAGCAATCACATGATGGATATCATTTAAATGATAATATGTCAAGCACAATTAAAAAGACGATTCAACCCTCGTTATTGGATATGAGGAGTGGGACACAACGAAACAATAAAAAAACAGAAAGGACATATACTAAAATTGATAAGAATTTGTAACAACCACATTCCACCCCCTAGTATCCATAAGAATATGCTCAACAGTACATAGTACAATAATCACCCAATGGCATTTAAAGAGATTGTGCTTTAGTCAAGAATTTTGTTCGCCTACCCAGAGTAACTCACAATTTACTAAACAATAGATGCTACAAATGATGATAAAATGGCTTCAAAGAACATTGAAGTTTTAGAAAAGTGAAACATCACCCAATAAATAAATCATTATTGCAAGAAAATTCAGAAGCAATGCATAAAGCATGTCTTCAATACAAAGTCCTCCCCATATAAAAACATCAACAATCATAAAGTCAAGTTACAACACTGAAGCAACAGTCCAAAAGTATGTATCAACCTGAGCATGAAGCACACAATCACGTCCAGAAAAGAGGAAAGGCAATGCCTGTAGCTGCACTTTTGTAGGCATCACATATCCAATCTCTTCTGCCCTGCAATTTGTGCTCCATATATCAGTTTGTCCTTAGATCCAACCTTTTGAATAACACAAATCTATACATAAATAAAAAATCTATCAAGCAATTTCTACAAAAAAAAAAAAAAATTCTGCTTCCTTTATTACGAAACATAAAGTTCAATCACTCTATACTTAGAAACTTAAACAGATACTACAACGATTTCCAACAAATATTGCCTAAAGCTTATAAATTTAAAAATTACTTAGATAATTACTTCACAAGCAAAATTTAATCTATTTTAATCAAAATTTGGAGCTTACGAAGTAAAATCACACTTTCTAGTTTCGACAGGCTCAATTTCTGTAAAAGTACTTTGCAAGTATCAATTGAATCAATATTTGGAGAAAATTTCTGTAGCATTAACACTATCCTTCTGGAAAATTCCGGAATATCAACTATCAAAGTAATGTGACAAATTGTAGAGTGAAGCACTAAGGAACATAATCTTACCGGAGAATCACGTGCTCTTGCACGTGACCATAACAGAGTTCCCGGAGCGTTGTCGTTGATGAATCCTTCGTTAGAGTTGTAGTTTCAACATTGGATGAGCTGAAGGAAGCTCTCAAAGGCTTTGGATATAACAAAAGTTTCGGAGTTCGATAGGCAATGTTAGGGTTAATCGATGAAGTCCATGAAAGAGTATGCAGTTGAGTTGCAGAGAAATGCGCCATTCGGGAAGAAGGAATTGGAGTGGAGAAGATGAAACAAAAGAGGACGTCAATTGTTTTGTGAGGCTGAGGTGTGCAAATACCAAACCGTGAAAAAATAAGAGAAGTATCAAAAACACTATTGATAATTTAAAATATTTGATAAATTCAGAAAAACTTTCTCTTGTTAGTGTTTTTGTCTTAAACTAATATTCAATTCAATTAAGTAATCAAATTAAGTAAAAATACTTATAACTTTACCTATATCATCTGACATTGCTATAAATTTATCTTGTACGAATAATTTAATCTATGAGTAATCTTAACTATCTTCATTGTCACGTGATAATCTAACGTGATTATAAGGAAAAAAGTTTTAAAAGAAAACGTACATCAGATTTTATTTTATTTTTTAATTTTTTTTCCTTCAATTTTTAATTATCAGCCGCTACAATACCATTCCTCTTCTTATTTAATTTCTCCTCCATTAAAACTGAAAAGTAAAATTTAAAAATGTCTCACTCTTATTTAATTGCGTAATTTCGTATGCTATAATATTCTTTTTCTTCATTCAAGTATTTGAAATTGAACAATATCAACAAATAATGAAATTATGTGATCTGCACATGTTTTTGTGTAAAATTCATTAATTACTTGGCAAAAAAATCTTAACAAAAAAATGAAAGTGATGTTTTGTGTTAAGATAGGCAATTTAAGAATATAATTTAAATTTGAGTCAATTTTTTAAATGGTCACCCAAGTTAATAAAATTATTTTAAAATATCATTTATGTTTCATTTAGTATCAACTATCACTATTTTCTCCAAATATACTTGACATTCAAAAGCATACTCTCTCCTATTTTGACATTACCATGTCATTAACATCTTTTTAATATAAACTATTTAATTCATTAAACGTATTTTGAACTAAATAATAATCATATTGTTTTAATTTTTAAATTATTTATTAGAATAAATTTTTCATACTTAATTTTTTTATCATAATTAAACTTTTTATTTTTTTTTATGTTATGCGTAATGCATTTTCAAATATACTATAATCTCCTCAATTTTTAAATACTATACCACATACATTTAAAAATATTGATATAAAAATCAACTCATTAACGTAATTTTTTACTTTCAATTAATCATACATTGTTATCGTACATTAATAAATAAAGGTCGATTATTATTAAAAAAATAATTATTTGGTGCTTTGAAATCCATATATACATTTACAATATTTATTTTTACAAGAAAATAGAAAGTAAATATATTATCGAATATTTTAATCTTTATTTATCAGTATATTAATCGTATATAATATATATCTATGAATTAAAATAAGTAAATTCAATTATTGTTAGTTTATTTAATTTGAATGTTTTAATTGTCTGAAAAGTTATAATATAATATACTATAAAGAAAAGAATTAAAAATATAATACTTTTTTCTTTCTTACCAATTTTTTTTTGTCAACCTATAATTATCTAAATACTTTTATTAAAAAATTATTTAATTTTTTTGAATATTTAGTTAGGTTTTTTTTAAAATTATCAGGTAATACAAGTTTGGGGGGGGGCCAACACATAGATTTTTTCTTAATTTTCTTGGTGACAATATATAAAGTTACTAGACTTTTTGAATTAACGTTTTCTTATAACCTTCATAATTTCTCATGTAATTATATTTATTACGAGACATAATTTGATGAATAAATAGACCCTAATATTTTCTAAATACGATTAGCAATGACAGCGCATATCAACCATAATTTAAAGAACTTTTGAGGCTGTTTGTTATTTCTATGGATAAAATATATATTATTTACTTTCTTTTTTTTTTTTTTCAAAAAAAATTTCGGAACAGATTGCAAAATACACATTAATATTATTGTATTGTCTTTAAATATTATTGATTTATTATACAACTATGATTAATTGATGTAAATTAGTGTTAATGAAGTGATTTGTATATCAATATTTTTTGATGTGTGTGTTTATAATTACTTCAACATTGATAATAATAATACATTAAAAATGTATTCTTCGTAACATAAAAAAAAAAAAAATTTAATTATAATAAAGATTTTAGTTGAAAAGTTATTCTTAATATTATTAAAAAAAATTAAAAATAATATGATCATTATTTTAATCTAAATAGGTTCAATGAAACAAATTAGTCTATTAATTAAAAAATGATTTAATGATATGTCATGTCAATAAGAGAGTTATGATTTTAAAGTGCCAAGGTTATTTGGAGGGAACTAAGTATAGTTGAGTTATATTTTGTCCTAAATTAAATTATAAAGAATATTTTTAAGATAATTTGCTTAACTTAGATTCACTATTTAAGTAAATTAACTTTTTAACGTGAGTAATAATTTAGGATGCTTTTGATAAAAAAATTTTTTTAGACATTTCTATTTAATTTTTCTACTTTAGGTAAGGAAATATTCATCTTCTAGAATTTCGGGACGAAATTGCTTCAATCGAATAGTATTAAATCTCTTATAAAAATGATTTATTTTTTATTATTTTACAAATCGTATCATGATCAAGATTTATACATATTTTTGTTTTTTTTCTTAAAGAAAAGATACTATCTAACTTTTAATAGGTTGATCTAATAATTTTTTAATTTTATATTTCTTTAATACTTTATGACTAATACGTATTTAGAATCTAAATAATTTGAACATATAGTATGCGAGGTCGGCACGATCCACGGCAAACAATTAATCTTTAAAAAATGTATTAATTAAATAAGAAAAGTCATATTAAAAATTAGTGAATCCAAATTAGATTTGCTCCTATTTTTTAGTACGTCGTTGTTGATTTTGAGATATCAAACATAATTAATTCAATAAGCAGTGGAATAATAAGATTTGTTTAGATATGACTTATAATTAGTGATTAGAGATTATACTGATTTAAAATTGATATTTTATTTAGATATATAATTTGCATTTATTAAGTTCTCTTTTCAAATTTCATGACTGAAAATTATTTTTAAAAGTTTAACGGTACAATCTTAAATCATAGCTATTCATAAATAAGATATTAAAATATTTTAAGTACATGCATTGATCACTCACATATCTCTATATTTTTTTGTAAGTAAATACTTAAAATTACGTACTTTCAAATACATATAATTTAATAAAATTTACTTGTCAATAATAATAATAATTAATTATTCTTTAATATAAATTCTTCAATTAGTTAAATAATCTTTCCAAAGTTTTTTTTTTTTTTTTTTTTGGTGTAATATGTACGCTATAAATTTATAGTTTTTGAGAAATAATACGAACAAAACTAAATATTTTGGTCGAGCAATTGATATCTTGCTCACTTTTAACTAGGTTGCTTTAAGATACAACAATCAACATCATATAACTTAAACAACTCTAAATTAATTGAAATGTCTAAAATTTCATCAAAAATAATTCTTCCTTCAATATAAATTTATTTTATTTTGTATCGTTATATATATATATATATATCAATTCCCTCTTTCACTAAATAGCCTTCAAAATATAAAACCTTACACAAATATAAAACCACAGTCCACAAATGAACGTCAGTAAAATGAGTAATAATTATGCAAGGTATAGTAGGATAAATACAGTGTGAAAATTATGCTACAGTAATTACATAAATTACATAAGTCACATAAATAATGACATTATGTTCTTCACATAAACCTCGTAGTTATCATGTATTATAATTTTTTAAATTTAATATTAATATTTTCTTATCTAATATGCAACAAATTTGACCAATTTAAAATCTAACATGTCTACTTCAGCTATTCAAATCGGTTGCTTATTATATAACAAATTTTGTATATTTTACTCTTTCTCTTATTTAAGCAATTATATAACTTAACTATAATAAGCATTTACGTAGCAATTATACAACTTAACTATAATAAGCAATTATATAACTTATTATAGATTAAAATTTTAAAATCTATAGTATTAAAATATTTGCAGTCATTCATTTTGCACCAGATGAGATAATATTTAGGAAAAATATATGAATAATGTATATTTTTTAAAATAATTACTGTTTTACTAGTACCACCCCCCCCCCCCCCCACCCCCCCCCCCCCCCCCCCCCCCCCCCCCCCCCCCCCCCCCCCCCCCCCCCCCCCCCCCCCCCCCCACCCCCCCCCCCCCTGTTTGTTTTTTTGTTTTTTTTTTTGGTTTTTTTTTTTTGTGTTTTTTTTTTTTTTTTTTTTTGTTTATATCATTTATAGTAATATTGGGATAAATCTGTAATATGTACTAAAAGTGATTATGTATTCAATATATTTGACTTATAATTGTTTTTTTTTTGAAAATATTAATGTTTGTTTGGTAAAATTTGTCACATTGTATTATAGTGTATTAAAATGTGTGATAAATCATTTCCATCATTAAAACTTGTATTATATTTGAAATAATAAAATTAATTTTTGTAATATATATTCAACTTGTATTATAAATAAATTAAAAATGAGTCATTTAAGAAAACAACAATTTTTTTTATTATAATATATTTATATAAGTTTTCCTAATATTTATATACTTTATATTATTTAAGCAACTACATTAGAGTAGCAATTATATAACTTACTTTAGATTGTTATCTTTTAATCAACAACACTTTCCAATGTTAATTCATTTTTACGATAAATGAAACAATTTATTATTATAAAAATAATTTTAAATAATCGACATTGCTTAAAAAATAATTTTGTGTGTAAAGATTTGATCTGTGTGATAAATACTTGTTTTCGCCACTAATATATATATATAACCAATAATTAGTCATTTTTAACACAGATAAATTTATGAATCAATTATTTAGAAATGGAAAACGACCTCATATTTATCAAAAATAAATAAATACCAGGCAATAAAAAAAAAAAAAAAGACGAAAAGAATAAATGGAACAAAAATAGAGTAAGAAAAGAAGAAGCAAAAAAGGTAAGAGTTGATTGATTCCAAGTTCCAACAACCGTCTGAATAGAGATCGGACTTTTTGTTACTCTCTCTCTCTCATCCATAATTCTTTTCTTTGACCTTTCTACACGCTTTCTCTCTCTACATATTTCTAGGATTTTGTTAACAATATTTCCTCCATCTCCCTTCTTCTTTACTTTATTCTCCACACTTCCCCCTTTGTATGCTCTCTCTTTCTCTCTCTATACATACATTCTCTCTCTATATCTACACATATATTTAACTTTTTTTTGGCATTGTTACAGTTCTAGCTGAATTTCATGGCGAACGATTTGGAAACATCGCCGGCGGCAGCAGCATCGACCGTCGTTGATGATAGCATTGAGGATGCCTGTAGTATTTGTCTTGAGCCGTTTAACTCCGATGATCCTCCTGCTGTATGCTATAAGCTTCGCTTTTCAGTTTGATGCATTTTCCTGTTATATTAAATTATATTTTAAAAAAAATTATGTATAAAGTTAGGGGATTATCTGCCTGTAGCATTTTTTTTTCCTTTAGCTGTTTGTCTCTGATGATCTTCCTGCTGTATGTTATCTCCAAGCGTGCCCTGTTTATTTTGTTGCATTTTCTGTTTTTTTTTTTTTTTAAATTCTATAATCGGCTATATATTGGTAAAAGTTAGGGTTTGTTTCTGGCTTTTAGCATATCCGTGATGCATTTTCTGTTTATTTAGGAGAGGTTAGATGACTCTAATGTATGTTGATCAGAATGGATGAGTTTTAGCAGTGTGTAGTTTTCACACCTTGGAAGTTCCGACGACTTTTTAATGGAAGCAGTTGGTATATAAAACAATAAAAGAGGAAAAAGTTTGGATTTTGTGGTCTAATTGTGGAAATTTAGTGTGAGATGTAGTCATGTATATCTTTATTGATGTCATTTGGTCAGTGGGTATCATGTTACATCGAATCTCTTATATGTTTATTTTTGTGGACATAATTTCAGTAACATTTTTTCCTTCTCAATTGGAGTAATGTGGCCCAAATGTGTATTGTGTTCTTCTATAACTGGACCTTGCTCTAATTTCAGGACGCTTTTGTTAACCCTTTACCTCTCTTATATTAGGATTTCCATAATGACAATGTAAGCGAAGAAGGTATGCAAATAATATGCATGAAGTTGTGGTATGATTTATTTCAGGACTCTTTTGTTAACCCTTGCCCCCTCTTGTTGATACATCCATCTTAACCTTATTCTTAGGATTTTTACTTATTCTGGTTCAATGTGATACCAGTTAAACCTCAATGGAACATAATGCTATTAATCGATTTGTCAAGGATTGGTCTTATTCTCCCAACTAATTTTACTTTGTGAACTAGTTTGATTGCTACTTGAAAAAAATTTAGACAGTTTTCTTCAGTTTTTTTGACGTAAAGGGAGTATGTATCAAAGTGATGTTGCAAAGTTCTTGCTCTCTCATGGTGATGCCTTCCTTTGATTCTTGTGGCGATTCCTGTGTATGCTTGATTATTGTGTTCCATTATGCATTTACCTAGTTTCTTAATTTCTTGTTTTCTTTCAGGTAACAGATTGTAAGCATGAATATCATTTGCAGTGTATTCTTGAATGGTACATTCAAAATTTGTTACTGTATAATATTTTGGTCAAATGTCGGGGACATACATTTCCTCCCTGTCTGCACATTTTTAACCTTAGGTCTTGGTTGATATGCTCAATAAACATCATGCGAATTCTGTTCAGGTCTCAGAGAAGCAAGGAGTGCCCAATTTGTTGGAGGGTTCTTGCATTGAAAGACTCTGCAAGGTATTTGAATAATTCTGTGGGCTAAAGGGTTCCCACATACCAAATTTTACTAAACGTTGAACTAACCGTCCGTGGAGTTTTTTTGTTGATCTGTCTGTGGACAAATAGCTTGCTAGCTGCTTTCTTTTTTTTTCTTAAGATTCATATTGGTTTTATGAGACAATCATTTCTGATTTGATGCCCTCCTTGAGACGTATTTATTTCCCTCTTTTCTGATGATCTCCAGCCAAGAGCTACTAGCTGCAGTGGAGATTGAAAGGAACATGAGGTCAAGGATTAATGTGCGTCATACTAACGAAAATGTTGAAGCCAATCATGTGGGTGACATTGCCAAGCTTGGAAGTGGCTTATTTCTTTCCATTACATTTTGCTTCATTCTCACTGAGAGCCTTTGTATTTCCAGGATGCCACACAGCAGAATGATTCAGATTTTGAGGAGCGAATTATGCGACATTTTGCTGCTGCGACCAGTAGAGTCCGGCTTGTCAACAGAAGGAGAAGACAGGCGTCTTCAGGAATTGGTCCTACACAGGTTGTACCTTCTGTGCCGGTAGGAGTTAGTTCAAACCAGACACAGAATAATGAATCCACAGTACAGTTCCAAGGCTTTGGATATTTTGGGGATGGGTCTGCTGCTTCTGCAACTTCATCTAGTATTAGACCTGCATCATCATCAGTTCCTGCCCATGGAAGTGATCCTTCTAAGCTTAGGTATGACTAAGAACTATCAAGCTTGATGAATAACTCGGTAGTGTAACGAAGCTAACTACTCAAAATCCTTAACATGCACCATTTCTTAATCCTAAGTGTGGTTACATGTTTTAACTTTGATGTTTTTGTTAAGTTTTTCCACAATTGATCTGGAATCGTATGCCTCACTACTTGGTTACTTGTTGGAATTCCTTCAGCCAACCACCAACTTATGGTCCCCAGGGGTCAAGCTCATCCGAGTTTCTTGCATTTTCTGAATCTATAAAATCCAAATGGTCTTCTGCTTCTGCGAGGTAGGGGAACTCCAACTTTTTCATTTCCTTGAAAACTTTTTTTATTCCCCTCTTAAGGTTATTGTTTCTGTTTCAACAGGTATAAGGACTCAATCTCAAAAGGTACTCGTGGTTTTAAGGAAAAATTATTAGCACGCAACACCACTGTCAAGGAATTTGGCAGAGAAGTTCAGCGTGAGATGAGTGCTGGAATAGCTGGCGTTTCAAGAATGATTGAACGACTTGATCTTACTTCAAAACGTAGTGGAGCTGCTGAGCCATCTGCATGTAGCATGGGTACCTCAAACTTTCCCGGTAGAGGAGTGAGTGAGCAAGGAAATGTGACATTTCAAGCGCATGATGGTTGCAGGAAGAATGCTACAATTGGAGTAACTCCTACTAATCCCTCATTGATCTCCAACACCAACACAAACACCAGCACTGGCCAAATGGAAATTTCTCTTGGACAGGTTTGTAGTTGGTCCAGCGATATTTTGAGTAGTTGTGAAGCTTTACTTGTTTCCGTGTTCATCATCCCTGATGTTGCCAGTATGCTCTCTTCTATTTTGTTATACATAACTTCTGCTGGATGTTTTTATTGCCTTTAAACAGTAAACTAAACTTAGAAGCCTAATCTGCTTGTATTTTTTCCGATTGGATGTAGAATTAACATACAACTGCAGCATTGGAACTTCAACTCAGAAACTAAAATGACAATTTCCTAAACAGAATACTTTACATACTCTGAATAAAAAGAGAGTTTGGGAGAAAACTCAGCTTGATTATTCTCTCAAATATTTTTTGTTTAAATAGCCAAGTGTACATATTTTAAGGAAAGTAAGAGAATCAAAATACATAATCAGAGGAGTAAATCCTAGGAAGTACTTCAATATATCTACCTAGGGTCCTATCTCTTGTCTGGAAATGCTAAAAGAGATGTTGCTTCAATTGAATTATACCAGCTTCATCATTGCCCACGATGACTATCTTTTACCCCCACCCCCACCTCCACCCCGTCAGGAGTATCAATAGAGTTCCCACTTACCCTCCACCGTGACTTGAAACCTCAACCTACCGATTGATGGTACTAGAGCAAGCCTCCCTTGTCCGTGATGACTATATCATCAACATAAATGACCAATTGAATACAATGTGATTAACCTCACTGAGAGTTGTACCAAAGTCCTGAATGATCATGTTGAAACTTACCAATTCATGTTTGAGTAGATTGTTTCAAACCATATAGGGATTGATGCAACTGACATACAATACCACAACCACTATACTCTCCTTGAGTAACAAATTTAGAAGGTTGCTCCATATATACATCATCCTCAAGATGACCTGGAGAAAACATTTGTGATGTCCAACTGATATAGAGGTGACAAAGAGATCAACGAAGAACAATAACTATGAATAGTAAAAGATGACCATATGCTAAGCTTAACGGGGAGAAAGTGTCACTTCAATCACGCCCGAATCTCTAAGTACCTTTGGTAACAAGATGAGCTTTAAGTTGATCAGTTCGACCATCTGGATCAACTTGGAGGTAGAGGAACAAGCTCCCAATCCCAAATACATGTAAAAAGACATCTCTTTGATCATCTCATATCACCGTCCAAAATGGGATAACACTTCACTTGTGGATTTGGGGATTGGGATGGGATTAGGGTTATGAGTGGATCGAATACCTTCCAGAGTGCGATTGGTGGACTAGGAGGAAACAAGTCCACAGTATGCGAAGGATCCGGTACAAGACGTGAATCATCTAATCATCTAGATACAATGCTGGATAATGACGGCGATGATAAGTCAAGAGTGGTGGAAATGGAGCTGTAGGTGATGGAACTAGAGCTGTAGGTAGTGGAGTCGGATCTGTAGGTGATGAAACTGGATTTGTAAAGCAAGATGAAGGAGAAGTGACTGATCTCCAAAAGATGAAACTGGCAACACCTTAGTAATATCTAATATGATCTGGATCTGTTAAGTATGGATGTGTTTGAAAGAAGGCAACACCAGCAGAGATAAGGAACCACTAGAGGTTAGGTGAATATCATTGATATCCCTTTGTGCCCTCGAGTAACCTTGTAATACACATTTAAGAGCACGAGAAGCTAAATTATCTTTTTTCTGAAATAAGGTTATGGCCAAAACGCATGCTCCTGAAGACAAGAGGTAGAAGAGACCCTGTAGCTTTGGCTTGGACATTGTATATATGCGTAGAAATCAAGTGTAAATCATATGGGTATGTTTTAGACACCTGAACAACTCAAACCTAGAATGTTCAAATCCTGAATTCACCTCTAAATTTTGGAAAATGATTACAAGTGAAACAGGAATATGTGACACAGTAGTGCTTTGACAGGATTTTAGGTGTTTGCGTTTCCTATGTTTGTTCCTTTCTGTCCTCCCACCAGAAATACTACAACTTTTTATTTAATTTCCATAGTGCGATGTGTTATAAAGAGCTTTTCCATGACTTCGTTTATTCCATCTATCGCTATGTACTTAATAGCGAAAACGATGACGGGTCTTTTTTGATTGCCTGATCAGCTCATCCTAAAGCCGCTAGAAAAAACATTTATTTTACTTGAAATGTGTCTTCTCCGTGTCTCTTCACGTGCATGCTTATTCTATTTCATGATCATGTATGTGTAAATATTTTTTGACAAAGAGAAATGCAGTAAGACTTGAGCCTAGCCTCCTTTTACTTTGATAACCAAAAAGAATTTTGACTTATCCATCTTGATAGTTCTCTTTGTTTTTGAAACGATCTGTTTCGACTGTTTAACCGTTTCTTTTCCTCTTTTTCCCCTTCAGAATGGAAACTGATGCTGCAACCCCGTCGAAGTCAGAATAAATGATGCTTGATTATGGTCCTCTTTGTCTCTACTATTAACTTATAGCGTAATTTATAATCTGCAAGTGATGTACGCTTAAAAGGTCAGTTATTGCAGTAGGTGACTGACTTGCGTCCTGCAGTTGTGGAAACCTGGAGATTTGATGTGCTGTTGGAGAAATTACAGTTTGTGCTTAAGCCTTGAGGTCTCATGACCTGTTCTCTTAACTGTAAACCTGTAGGATAGGAAGATTGTGGTGCTGATAAGCCTGTGTAAGTAACCATGTCCATTAGCTTAATGGATATTCAAGAAGGGATGTCTTATGGACTATCCGTTATTCTTCTTTGTGGTGGTTATATTTCTTCTTGATTATGCGTTTGTCCAGTTTATCTGATTTTATCTTACTTTAGAAGGGACACGTCTTATGGACTTATCTGTTCTTCTTGATTTGCTTGAAAAAAGTGATGCTTTATTGTCATCACTTTGTTGTCGTGCACCTAACCTTAGGTGTTGTCATTTATGTGCAATGTGGAGGGGAATAGCTAATTTTTGTACTTTGCATACTTAGTTTGCATCTGCAAGCAATTTCTTGAAGTTTGTGCTTCTTCCATGAAGACCGTTTCTTGATAGTCACTGTAGATAAGGGTGTCAACCATTAGCTAACTTTTCACCTGCAGCAACAGAATCATTATGAGAACAATCAAGTCTAGTGTAGGTGAACAATATCAAGATTCTTCTTGCCTGGTAAAATACTGTTTGGATGGAGAACTTGTCAAGTGAAGTAGGAAGAGTCGTGGGCCATTTAACACAGATTCCTTTAGCAACTAGTTGAAAAATTAGTCCTCTAGTGTATGAAACGTTGGCGCCCTTAGTAGTAGTAGGTTAAGTCAAAATTGTGGACTTCCTTCTCATGTCCCTTGTTTCTGTGGGAAAAACATTTCTTATATAACTCATTAAGTTAGTTACGACATATTCTTTCATCTTTAGTAGCTCTTAATAATATTACGCTTACTAGCATTTCCTTCTGACCACCTTTGATGAGCCTTGATTAGGTATTAATACCGTTGAATTCTTTTCTTGTTACTATAACATGTCCATTTAGGGTGGATCAAGTGAAACAAATCTTCGTCTTTTCTTGTCTTCCTTTCCGTTTCTTATTTGTTAGTTTTTTTAGTCCTAGTTTATATTAGAAGAACTTGTTGAATTTGGTGGAAAACATCCACATCATGTGAAATATCCTCAGTGTCTTTGACCAGCCTTACGAGAATTCATGATCAAGTATTTTCCATAAGATTTTAAACAGTTTCCGTCTCTTTCCTCTACTCTCTCTTGTTTCCCATCTACCTCTCTTTTCCTTTTATCTTTACTGTCTGGTTAGCTCATTCGTTATAGTTTATCATCATTATATATTCCCCTCTTTAGCCCAAGCTTACTTTGCGCCAATTTTCATTCATTTTTCTTTTGTGGACAAAGTCAAAGATGAGCATTGGTAATAAAACCTCCTCTTATGTAGTGTCCCGGCTATCAAAATAAGTTTTTGGTATCTATTTTTTAAACATAGTAAAATAAATTGTGAATCAAGTAATTTTTTACGTCACCTTTGGTATCTATTTTGTAGTTAGTAATTTAAGTTTCTAAAAAATATGTTAATCTTTCTTTTCAAAAATAAGTTAATTGATATCTCTAAGTCTGACACAAAAAATAATTAGTTTTGATATTAAAAAAAATGAAAAGAAAGTCGGGTAATTTTTTGTAAGAAACTCCCTCTCCTCACTTCCATTCTTTTGAGAAAAAAAATGGAGGACACTTTGAAATTTATTGGAGCTTGAAACAACATGGAAGATATTTTCATGGATTAACAATTTACCAAACGTGGATAGTGTATATATAGCTCAGGTTGATTTGTTAGCCGAATATATAATTTATATTTATTAACTGAAATTACTAGGGACGACAATGGTTCGACTCGATTGATTTTTTAACAACATTGTGACACACCACATTAAAGTATGCAAAACTTATTGGTGAAGGGAGAAAAAGGGCAAATCTAGATTTGTCCCAGGATAACATCTCCGCCAGAAACCTTGAAGTCAGAAGGTGCTTCTTCAACATTCAGAACCTTAACATTTCCATCAACTACATACGCCGACCACCTATGCAACAACGATGATAAATAACGGATTAATAGAAGATAGACATGTTGTTTCCGATATAGCCTGAGCTCAAAAGGCCAAGTTATTCGGAAAAGGAATGCAATAAAGTTCAACAAGACTTGCTTAAAACTAGTTAAACATCTGCACATTTCTCTGGGATTATCAATTTTGGAATTGGCAATTGTTGGAAGTAGAATGTTTAGTTATTGCAGGACGAAGTAATGAATGACATAAAACACGGACTCTGATCCCTTACCTATGAGATCGAAGTCCAAGCAAAGCAGCCGAGAGATCAATTGTTAAGTCTAAACTCTTGTGGAAGCTTCCATCAAAATCACCATAAAACTCAATCTGCATCGCAAAATAGAGACTCATCCTCGTTATTAGAGAAAGTATAACGAACAATTATCACAAAACAGAAATTTTCTGACATCTATAATGCTATCAAACTTATAGCCATGAGAAACAATTCAATATATGTATATGTATGGCATTTGAGATGTAAAGGTCATAAAACAAGGTGAGATGAACAACGCCGAATGGCTAATAACAGGATCATGAGAATCTTAATCATAGATCTCTCTCTTGGTTATCTGTCATACCCCAGTTTCTAGTATCAACTATCCTACCTGAGTGTACCAGCGTTAGCCATAAAGCATATGACAATCTACATCAGTTTGTGTTTTGATGCTTCATACAGTTCATGAATTATGTCATCCTCAATATGCTACAAAATAAATTCCAGTTAGAGATCAACTTCAGCCTCACCTGTATAGATTTCCAGCTCATAGAGGAAGAAAGTTGAATTTTAACAGAAAAATATCAGAATATGGTCAGAGACAAACTTTGAGCTTGATTTGGAATGTATTAGCATATGATGAATGGTCAGAGTCAATATCTTTGAACACGTAGAGGAATGCAAGTGTAATAGTTCGTTCATTTAGCTGTGGCTGAAGTGTTCTTTCAAGATAACTTCTTTTTTAAAAGTCAACTTTCATCCAACATAAATGTTGCTTAAAAGTAGATCTGCTCCACATCCATCTTTGACCCTACAAGGCCAAACCCACCCCTCATAACCGAGAAATCCCAGAGGACTGGTTTTGGCACATAGTTTGAAAGTGATTGAATATTTGGACTACCCTCTACCCCTCACTACTTGAAAACACCTAGCTTTTAGTCTACATCAGAAATCAAACTCAGGATATGAGCTTTTAGCCCACATGCCACTCTATGCAATCTTAACACTAAAAAGAGTACACAAACAAACATTTTGCCAGTCCAAGTCTGGTCAAAAAGGATAGATTAAGTACTTGAAGTCTTCCAAGGATGGTAGAAAGTTCAAATTAGTAACTAGTGAAGGTCGCACTTGCTTAAAGAAATACAGGATGACGAGGCAGGGCAGAGCGACTTACAGCATCTTTGGCTTGTAATTTTTCTGCCCAACCGTTCATAGTGTATGGATCATTCACAGCAACACAGATCACTGAGTCGATTCCTTTGGCCTTGAACTTATCAATGTTATTCTTGTAGCTAGGTACATGTTGCATTGAACACACTCCAGTGTAAGCACCCTGAAAAATGTATAAGTAACATCTTTAGAAGATATAAACCTAAGAAAACAAAGAGAATATAAAATGGCTATGCAATAACGCAGCCTCCTATGAGGCAAATTTCCTACCACAACCATCAAAGAAAAAATGAAGCCTTTCTTTCTTTCATCATTTCTAAGCGTCATTTTATTCATTTAATAGTGTCAGTTTATTCAACCTTCTATAAAAAGCTAGGGAACACCCTTTTCTATTATAATTCAACTGATGAATCATGGTAGTCCATTCAGTTGGCTACGGCTACCTAAACTTTCACATTGCTACTGAAGGTTCAATTCCCCATTTCCCCTTCTGCTTCCCCTCCTTCTATGTATAAAATAAAAGAAAAAAAATAGAAAGAATGGTATTAAATATTTAGATGTGTCCCGTTGTATCTTTCCTCCAGAAGCAAATATGTGCAACCAACCAAGTGGCAATGTTACTTCAGTAACATGTAACAATTGGGATTACAACAAGATTAAAGTATTCTGAAAATTTGGATTAGTAATAACAATATTCATTTGTAGTCCGAGGAAGATAAAATATTAGACAATAAAGCTGCTCACTGCAGTTAAGTCATCAAATACCACCTTGATTTAGTACTTTCTATTGTAAGTACAAAAGACCAATTTATTATCTGTACTAAAAGTAAAATGAAAAAGAGAAAAAGTTACCACTTTGATTTCTTCACTATTTTTATGACTAGGTGTTGAACCAGCTTTCGCGCACCTCGACTAATTCCACTTTGATTTCTTATTAGACTTAAATGGAGTTACATGGTCCGTGAGGATTCATATATATAGTGGACACCCCAACTTGGTTGGGATTGGCGCATTGTAGTTGTTATTGTTGTTGTTGATGTCTTATTAGGACTTTTTACCTTTTAAATTCCAATGAAAAGGACAAACTTTTTCCCCTGCCCCAAACAGAAAACATCATAAACAAAAAATAAATGATAAAACGACCATGAATGAAGCACAAGTCGACAACTTGGAGGCCCTCAACAAAATTTACAATGGTCAAACGACAACAAGATAAACAATCCCAGAACTAATTTGGCATAACCTCTGAGGTTTCACTCTAAGACAGATCCAAAACACAACACTTATGTGAGGGCTCTTACACTTGTGATTTATCTTGCTACTTTCCTTTACGTTCTACTTTGGCTGCAATTTTGAGCTGAGGGTGTACAGGAAACAACCAACCTACCCCACACCAGAGGTTAAGTAAGATAAAGGTCTGTGTACGTCTCTAGACCCCCACTTGTGTAATTACGCTAAGTATGTTATTGTTGACAAACAAATTCTCATAATTTGACAACCCCACTCTCTTTGTTCCAACTAAAAGAGAACCAACCAAAAAACCTACTCCTAACCACAGAAATGAAAACCAACACACAATACAACTAACTAAAAAATCAGTGGCAATAAATATAAAAGAAAGTCAACTTACAGGAAGTCCAAAGATCACAACATTTTTGCCCTGAACACCAAACAAAATACAACAAACAGTCAGAAATCAAGAATAGGGTAAACTTAGGTATGAAAGATTACATTTTTAAAATTGGGGTTTTGATTATATTTATGATTACCTTGAAGATATCTTTAATAGGGGTAGTAGAGAATTTTGAGGAGACACCTTCATCCCAAGATCGAGCCTTTTGTAGAGAAACATTCGGTGCAGCAACAGTAACATCACTTCCTACTGAAATTGAAGCATAGGATCTCAGGCTTTGAGCCATCATTCTTGTTCTTTTTAAAATTGCTGAGGCCATGGCTAAATCTCCTAAGCTTTTGGTGGTGGAATAGTGATTTTTGCTACTTTCATTTTTAGTGTTTGCTTGGTGAATATATGGAGAGGGAAAGAATGGGCCTTATTTGAGAAAGTTAAACTTGGGCCTAAATTTGGTGTCCCAACTTCATTTGGTTTCGAGGGAAACTAAGTCCCCTTTGTTAGGGAGTGTTACACTGGGGTGAGCAATTAAAAAAGAAAAAAGATAATCTACATAATTTATACAATCATTTATTTATCTGGCATGAATCTGAATTTAATCGGGCTTCAATATGAATATCAAACCTTGAATGATACTAGAAAGAAAGAAGGAAAACTTATATATAGACTAAAAAGATATTTTATTATTTATATCAATAACAATTTTTTTTTCACGTTGATCATCCTTCAATTCCATTTAATAATATAAATTTAATACATATTACAAAGATATTTATTAGTCACATATTACAAGTTTTTTAATAATGGATAATACCTTTATCACACATATTTAAAATATTTTAATACAATGGTTTAATTTCTACCAAACAAACCATAATATATTTTAAAAAACCATTATCATTCATATATATGCATACATACTTCACTTTACTTCATATTGCAGTTTAACATAATATTGCCTAATAAATGGTAATCAATTAACAGTATCGCTAAATCATTATTATTTAGGAAATGTCCATTTATATGATTTTTTCCAAGAAAAACTCTTACTAACACCAAATGAAAAATGGAAAAAAAAAGCTACTAGTTTTATACACCAAGAAATATTATACAAATCTTATAAGGGTGTTATACATCTTTATACCCTATGCAATACATAATTACAATGTTGATAATATTATTATCGATTATCCGTACTTTGATTTTAAAAACCGGATATTGTAGATAATAGCAAACTAATAATCTAAATACATGTATCTAGCTACAGTTTGATTTATTGTGCTCATAGCAAACGTAGGCAAAGTTTGCCAGTCGCCTCCCTCCCAAAAATCTCGCCTCGCCACTCTCCCATAATCTCGCTCGCCACGCTCCTATCTCGCTCGCCTCTCTCAATTTCTACCAGAAGTGGATAAATTGTGTTTACTGTTTTGTATAAAGCGAGAGAAAGTTGTATTACACATGCAAAACTATATCTTCGTGCTTATACACTTAATTATCCCATTTACACACATTTCACTTCAATTCAATTGTAGAACAATGTCAATTTTATACAAGCTTACAGCAAAAGGCCCATGAATTATACATTTGCGAATTATACAATTGTAGTGAAATCCAATTTCTCTCCCTTTAGACAACAGAAGTGTATAAATTGTGTTTCTGGTTTTGTATAAGCGAGAGAAAACACATATCTTCTTCCTATCCTTATATTAATGCAATAAACATACTTTTTACTTTGTTTCAATGTAATGCAAAGCAATTTTATCAAATGCGCGAAATAGGCAGTGATTATACATTGTGCTGTTCTAACAATTGTAGTGAAAAGGATGCGATTATACAATTGCAACAAATGGCCACACAAATTATACATTTGGCCAAACGCGAATTTACAATTGTATTGTATAACGATTATCCAGTTCTATGTTGCTATGGAGCACAATTATGCAAACTTTGTTATAGCATACAAATATGAATATTTTGTTTGCTATGTGTGAAAGTTGCCCTAAAACTAACCTAACTTGCTTATCAATCTTCACCAAATAAATTCAAATTTTAACCATAACTTCAAAATGTCTTTCTCATAGATTGTGATAAATAGTAGATTTAAATTCATAATTTAAAAAATATAATAGATTCAATACTAATAAATTCTTAAAAACTAAGATTATAAAATTTAAATCTTAAATTCGTCGTTAGCAATAACATCCACTCGAAGCAAACCTCAATTCTGAAAATCTGATTGCTTAAATTCAAGCTTTGAAGCTTCTTTAATGACTTCCAATGGAACTACTCAATTATACTTCGGTGTATCAGTCACCATAAATTTTTTTACAAAGAATTCAACCAAGAAAAACAATTGATTAATAAAAGGACGAATTACAGAAATACACATCTTGTTTTACTTATTTACATTATCCTTTATTATTTTTAAAAATCTTCAAAATTTCTTATTTCTTTAATATATTAGAGTTGCATATTAATGTATCCAAGCTAGTACTTAATGTATTTGAGCTACATATTATGTATCCGGACTAGTTTTTAATGTATACGAGCTACATATGAATGTATTAGAGCCAATATTTAATGTATGTGAGCTACATGTAGTATATTTAAGCTACATATTAATGTATCTGAGATAATATATAATGCATTCGACCTATATATTATTATATTGAAATTTTTTAATTTTAAAAAAATAAATATAATTAAAAACTTATTAAGGATAGATTGTGATTTGATATTAAAACTATAAAATTTATGTAATTTACCCTTAATAAAACATTTTTTTTCCAAAATGTGAACACTAAAGATGGAGAATATGGGCTCATTTTGTTTATAATGTTGGGCCGATTAACATGTCAATGTAAACATTTTTTAAGGAGTAACTTTCATGAAGCATATTAGTATATGTGCTAATCTCAACGCAACGATAATTTTAATAATTATATATCTTGTTTGAATTGCCTTTAGATATACTATATTTGGTAAAGGTATCTCACATATTTTGCAATTTGTATTTCACAATTTTAGGTATTTATAAATCCAATATTAAACATGCACAAAGTGTATTTGTATGTATCCATTTTATTTGGTGTGTCCAATATAAAATATCTAGTGTATCGAGTATCATTTTCATCTATCCAGTATAATAAAAGTATATTGATGTATTCAATGTATCTATGTTTAGTAACAGATTAGTTATGAGAATATGCTAATATATTCAATATATTTGTGATGTATCTAGTGTATCTAAGCACTTAGTTATGAGAATATACTAATATATTCAATATATTTGTGATGTATCTAGTGTATCTATGCACAAATACATTTACCTAGTATCAAACTTGTGATGTATCCTATCTTGTATTTTTCGAGAGTTAGTTTGATTAAATTTCAAAGTGAATAGATTACATTAATTCGTTATCTTAAACAAAAAAAATTAGATATTCAAAAACTGAACGAAAAGTAATCTAAATTGTACTTTTTTGCATATCAATATGATGAAAAAATACATTATAAAATGTTAAACCAAAATACTTATCATTTGACTTTAAAACAAAACCATGACAATTAAATGTGGATGAAGTAATATTTACTGTACCTTAATCTACATGGTAAAGGCTGAACGTTAATAAACAAAAAGTAACTTTACTACATAATTTCTTCGATTTTAGTTAGAATTTAAGAAATCGACTCTCAAAAATTTTCAATCGAAACACAAGCTTTAACAAATGATCTTATTACTATACATACATTATGATTTATACATAGTTCTTAAAGGGGAACAAAAAAATACAACAGAATCAATTACATCTAATTAAACATGAGATGATTACACAATATTATCAACCTTAAAAAAAACAATCATAAAATTAAATTCCACTAAAAATTAAAGAGAAGCACTTATATACCTTAGGTTGTACCTCTCTAAAAATATACTGCAAAGTGCAAAAAGAAGGATTCCCTTTAATTTGTACAACACAATACACCCAAAAAAATAAATTATTGTAGCTAGGTAATTAACTTATTAATTATTTTTAAGTTATAATAAAATGTTGATTAATCTTAAACATATTATTTAAGAAGAAAATCTAGTAGGATTTAGTGTATTATAATGAGGTGGGAGTTGATTAATTAGTTGGCTTTGTGTTTGTCCTTGGAATTTGGTGTTTGATGAGAAATTATTATGTCTTGGTTGCCTGTTTTTTCTTCTTGGATGTGAAGAAAGTGGGATAAAAACTCCAGTTCCTTTGCTAATTTCTCTTCTATTATTATAATTCTGCTCATATACATATCCTGCTCTTGTAGCTGGATGAATTACTTGTGAAAAGTCCTGTATTTTTTAAAACAAAATTGGTAAGCACAACAAAAACAACTTTTAGCGGTAATAAATATGCATATTAATAAAAATTGCGTAAGTTTTAATCTTTATAACTAACTATCATTAAACTCATGTTGCTATAAGCTTTAGAGACTCTACGAGAGATTGTTAAATTGCCTCTGAAAAAATAGTCCTGACATTTAAGCTACTCCCTCTGCTGTTTTAAAAAAAAAAGATCTCTTTCTATTTTTGGTTACATTTCTACGTGATATGTTTAAGGCTACAAAATTAAAGTACAATTTTGTACATTTGACAAACCTTTAATTTAGAACTACAAAGATTCAAAAACATTCTTTATTTTCTTAAACTCCGTGTCAAATCAAATTAGATCATTCTTTTTTAACTAAGTATTAATTATGCTAAAGATCATTTTTGGTCTAGTGAGTTATTAATTTTAATCTTCTTATGGATTCATGATTTAAACTCTATGGATTTAATATTTAAGATTCTTAACATTGAACCTAGTGCATAATATTATGGGCTTTACTAATATTCTATTTGCTCAATTCTAATAGGTTTTTAACCTTAAATTTATGTTTCACGTCGAAAGTATCGAATTCAGATTAATCGGGTCTTCACACTTCATCCACCCATGCCCCTTACTTGTATACATTAAGAAACAACTACTAAACAGATATTTCAGATTAAAGTTAAGGTTAACAAATGGAGTAATAGTCAATAAAGTGTGTGTAAATGTCGAAAGAAGTTTCAATAAAGACTTAGAGAAATAAGTGATTTTTTACTTAAATCATTTAGTATAATAAATTGTCTTCAATTGTTAATAAACTTTAACATTATATGATATGAAATTAATGAACTAGACAAAGATAACTTAAATATTTTAGGGAGGAAAAAAAAACAAAGTTGAACATATATATTGAAAGAGGGGAAAATATATTAAACCTGAAGAGAGTCGCGAGAACGACAATAAACCGAAGAGTTTTGATGTTCATGTTCATCATCGTCCATTATTAAAAGAGATATTTGTTTGCTTAAATCTGCAAAAAATATATCATCTTCTACTTCCATTGCCATATTTTGAAGAAGAGAACTCAAAAATGTTTAGTTCACTTTGTTTAATTTTCTTTTCTTTTCTTTTGAGTAGTTATGAGGATATTATTATTGTGTATTGTGTAGTATAAATAATAAATAGGAAAAAGAACAGCAAATAATGGGTTCAAGAGAAAAAGGTATACATGTGGGATAGTGGGGTCAAGAATGACAGCTAACCCAAATCTGTGCAAGACCCACAAAAGGATATCAACTAAGTGGAAACTTATTAATACGGTCTGGTCTGATAGAGTGATAAATATTTTATTTTGAAGTAAAAAGGTTTAGATGTGACTATATTAGTATGTTTATTTTTATTAGGGAGTATTTTATTTTAATGTGAGACTTTTTGAGATATAAATTTAAATTTAATCTCGACTCTTTTATTAGGGAGCATTTTACTCTCAATGAAAAGATTTTCACTAGATTTAGTTGAGCTTCACGTAAACACAAGATATCAAATGAAAAATTAAAAAAAAAAAAGAGCAAGCTTTCAAATGATAATATATTCAATGTAATGTCATAAATATAATTTTTCTTTTAAAAAAAGATATAAGTGAATTTTACATAAAAATGATCGACTCTCACCTCGAAAGAAAGTGCAAATTTAGTAAAGATCACCTCAAAAAAAGTGCAATATTTAGTAATAACAACGTACCTGATATGATTCTAAAATTTAGATTTTATTCTTACTTGTATAAAATAAAATATTATTTTCGATAAATCCACAATTCTTTTTTTTCTTTTGCAATCTTTAGTATGAATTTAAATTCTATATACTCGTTGTATTTCTTTAAAACAAACAAACTTTTATTATAGATACCTATTCATAATAGAAATATTTATAAAATACATCAAGTGTCAATTACAATAAAAATAAGTACATTATTACTTATTAGTATTAAAAAAGAAAGAATTAGATGATAAACGTATATATAATAATATATTAAATTGTTATGGTAAGTATTGGGGAAAGGATCAAAATGATCCTTTTTTTTGGGTTAAGGCTCAAAGTGATTTTTGAGTTTTCACATGGAGCATTCACAGTCTCTCATGTTTGCAATATCCTTATATAAAATTTTGAACAAAATTAATGTTAAAAAAATATGTAAAATTTAAAAGGATCAAAAGTACACCAATATTACAAACATAAAAAACTATTAATATTTCATGTAAAAACTCAAAATTCACTTTAAACCTTAACTCAAATATACGAAACTATTTTGAGTCTTTTCTCGATAGTATTACCCAGATGGGAATTGAGAAAGAGAGAGAGGGACAAAAATTAAAAAAAGGAGATGAGGATTGAAGAATCTACATTATAGTGACAGCCCACACTTTAGTAGATCAGATTTCTCATCCAAATATGGACTACATCAATCCATTATACTTACAACGACGCCTTGTTAGAGCCACATGCATCTGCACTGGTTTTAGAGGCGGAATCAAAATTTTTGATAAAAGATTGTAAAAATATATATATAGAAATAATCGAAGGGGTTTAATATTTTACTATATATATATATAGATATAAAATAATTTTAATTATAAATAATATAATTTTGCGTCGAAGGGAGTTCGGATGAACCTCTTCGTACAAGGTGGGTTTGTCTCTGCGTTGGTTTCATCTGAATTTAATATTTTTAACGTATATTATAATTTGTGTGAGAATTTATTACAAATATAATAAATATTACATCAGAATTCATAAATTTAAAACTCTGTAAATTTATATTAAAATCTTAAATATTGAACTCATAAAGTTTGAATCTTGAATCCGTTTCTGGTAGAACTCAATCCCAGAAGCACAATGAAGTATATAACTAATACGACAAGAGAGGTTGCTCGAATGGTAATCAGCTCTCACTTTCAACCTTAAGATTGAGCGTTTGAGTCATTAAAAAGCAAAAGTATGAGAACTCTTGAGAGGGGTAAGTTGAATTAATTTAATAGTAGAAGTTTAAAATTAATAATAATTTGAATATCGAATCCACCTTTATGATTGATCTCTTCAATATCATTTTGAATTTAATGAATAGTTAGATTCAACATTCCTTTTTTAATAATATCACTTTCTTAATATTCAAATATATACTTCAACTCACACGTATTAATTTCAATGAAATCGGTTTATCCTCTCTTGTCATCCACTAGTTATGGTTGAACACTAGTTGCATCAAATTCCTATTATTGCAATTTACAAAGTGTATGCCACAAGCTATAAGATCAGAATAAACAGCTGCAGCCATCTTGTTTAATTTGTCACATGACAAGAAAATGGAAAAAAGTTACACCTTTTTTGCTACTTATAAGAACGATGACTACATATCACGTGCTTATGGTAGAAAAAAATTTAAATAATAACTAACGTATAGTTTATCAGTTGATGATTAACAATATATTAACATAATCAAATTGGTTGAAATCTAATTATTCTTCTTAGTACGAAGAAGCTGGCTATCTTTTTTATTTTTAAAATTCATATATGAAGTCTATATTGGTGATATATATATATTCCTTATAGCAAGGAGAAGTGGAAAACATGAATTGACAAGAATGAATTGCCAAACTTTAGAGAAAAAAAATCTCACAACTAGTACTGAAAAATCAAATAATCGATTCGATCTGACTCGACCCATCTTGAAACTTGGCTTTCTCAAAGGGAAAAAAAATACTGTTTTCCTCATATTTGATAGAAAATATGAAGAAAACGATAAGAAAAGATGTTATAAAATATAGTGTAATTTTTGAAAAATTTTCTAATAATGAAGTTGATTCAAGTTTATCTCATATCATTTAAATTTTGAATTCGTCTCTATTTAATAAAAAAATAATTTAATAAAGGTGGAGGAAATCCGAATCACAAATACAATTTTCTACAAGGGCCAGACCTAAGAATAATTAGAAAATGGAAATTCTCAATCATGAAAATTTCAAAAGCAGAAAGATGAAAAAAATAGTAGTATTGAAAAAAAATAATAATCTTTCTCCTTTTTTAGTCAGGGTGTCAGCTACAACTTTCCACTCTCACAACACACAAAGTTAGATATACCTTTTAAGTTTAGAATTTTAACTTCATAAATTCAAAATTTCATATTGATGATTTTAAATATTATTATTTTTTATTTTAAATTTAGCATTTATATATTAAAATTAATGAGTTTGATTGAACTCGTACTCGAATTTTAAACTCTATACCAATATTATGTTAGGATAAAAAATAAGCAGATGTAATGCGGAAGCTAGCAAAGCAAACCTCGAAAGACCATGAATAAAAAGATAAACGAAAAATATACTAAAATACATAAAGATTTAGCGTGATTTGATCAATCGACCTACGTCTACAAAGGAGATGAATAATCAACTATAGATATGAGAGTATAAAATATATCTATAACCGCAAATCTTAAAACCCTACGACTATATTATAAATGTTAACTAACTTAGAAGGAACAAGTAGTCCTAAAACCTTTCCTTAAAACAAAACTAGTTAACTATTAACACTTGTTCCTTATAAATTTTTTTTATTTATGATAAGAAATCAGAACAAATAAAACTGAAACAATGTTTGAGCTAGTTGGAGATATTATTAGGTTCATCAGTTTTCAACTATTTAGCATTATAATTCAATGAGGGGAAACCACTAAAAAAACATCATGATTCTTTAATTTCTTATCATAGTACAGCTACTTCAGTCCCTCACATGTAATGTATTATATTATATAATACATCTAGAGATACAAGAAACTATTTTGCATCTAGTAGGCTCCATTCAAACTAATTTTTAGATCCAGTAATTAATAATATTTTATATAAAATGACGTTTGAATTTGTCCTTTACATTGTTGCACCACTATAGTTGATATGATGTCTATAGTGTGGATGATAGAATATGATATTTTAATTATTATATATTGAATAAACCATTGATAAAATCATTAAATTGAGGGGTCTAATAGATAAGATCTCCCTTATCTTTAAAATATAAGATGTATCTGAGTCTTCACTCAAATAAAATCTTTAGTAGCTAGGAAAGTGTTTGATAAATTTTAATAGGAGAAAGTTGCACAAAAAAACACTAATAATAAGATGAGGCTAACACTGAAATGTGATCTTAAGCTAAAGATATATGTAGAATATACTAAAATGATTTTAATTATGTCATTTGAAAAATTTAGATAAAAGTTGTCAAAAAAAAATACTCTTTTTGAAATAGAGTAAAAAGAAGTTAGACAAATACATTGAAAATGAGGGAATATAAGAAAAGAACAATACACGCCCTCAACAATGTTGAATACACTAAAACATCGTTTATTTCATTAAGGTTAAAATAAGTATTTTAAAATTAAATTGCTACTTACTACATATAAAAATCCATTATTTTTTTTGGACGAAATGAAAAGAAAAACAACTTTTGTAGATTGAGTTATGCTGAATTAATTTCTTATGCACTATTTTGTTTAGTGTATTAAAACAAACATGTATAACTAATTTCTAAGAAAATATTAGTTGTTACAAAATATCCTCCACAAATATAATAAAATGAATGTGAAAAAGATTTTGAGGGGTAATTATGTTTTTAGGCATAGTAATATATGCATTTTTAGTACCATACCATGTTATGTATTAGTTATATACTTTAACAAATACCGAATAGAATGTATATTAATGTTTGCATTAATCATAAATAAATTTTATATCAAACAAAATAATAATAATACACAAAGCTAATGTATACTCTATTTTTTCGAAAGCATCTCATTGAGATCTAGAAAAAACCTTTTTAAGGCAGAATTTTTAGTCAGAAGAAAAAGTAGTGAAAGAGAGAGCAGAAGGCATATTTGGCACAATTTATCAACTTTATAATATATATATTAATTTCAAATTTAACAACTCAAAAAAGCTAGAATTTAGAATTTACACAAAAAAACATCAAATTATAACTTTGCATATATCCTTGGTGGACTTGAAGTTTTGATGTTGCATTTAAATATGGATTACAACTGATGCTACTACAATAAATTTGAACAGTACATATATATATATAGATATTATATTTTTATATGTCTTAGTCTTATCTATGATTTTCAATATTAACTCTAGTAGGACACACTTATGTATACAACTACAAAGCTACTGAACTATGACCTCCATGCCCAAACCCTTCGTAGGACCAAAAAAACAAATGCATAGCTAGTTGGCTGTTAGAAGTTTTAGTGTCACTGTCTTTTTTGTATCCAGGAGGATCTGGTATGATTCGATATTTTAAAATTTGATTTTGGTATTTTACAATATGATAAGTTGATAATTGTTTAACTTCGACTAATGTATACTTGAATTATAGAGTATTAGAACTTCGACATTTCAAAAAAGAATTTCAATTGTTTTATACTAACACATTACACATGTGAAAATATATATTTAAAAGAAAGTACAAATAACTACTTTTGTTAATCAGTTATATTTACAGTAAAACCGCAGTAAATTAATACTCGATTAATTAGTAATCTCTCAAAGATAATATTTTCCTCCTATCCCAACTTGGGCCAATGGAAGACATCACTCATTTCGATAAGATAATAAAATAATATATTTTTAAAAGACCCCATATAAATAATGGTCTCATTAAAATTATAAAATAGTTCTTTAAAAGTACAAATTCAATGAAATATGATTCAATTGTTTTATGTTTCTTGTTAAAATGTTGAAGTTCATCTCTAACTTTTCTTATTGTATCCGAAAGTTTCAGTGTTGCCTTTTTGAACTGCACCATAAAATGATGAAGAGTTCTTGATGCGAGAATTGTTTCCTTACATGTAACTGGTTCTAAAGATATTGTATCGGCCGAGCGAATAAGTCAACTTCAAAGTGGATTTGTTGTGCAAACAGTGCGTTTAGACCCGTGGCCGCCTGCCTGATGGGGGCGGCTCCGATTCTTTCTCTCGTCTTACCACTGTTTATCTGAAAATATCTAAGGATGAGGTTCGTTTTATCCTTCCTTTGAGATGAATCTTCATCTTCAAGTTTGTCATTAACATTATTTTTTTTTCAATAATATCCACAATTTCTTCTAAGCTTTGGATCTTTGAACATGTCTCTAAGATTTCATCTCCATATGAATTTCGCGATGTCAAAACACTCTTTAAATTAATAAATATTAATATATCTATTAAATAATACCTTTGCAAAATAATAATATTGCATAACCCCGCCTATATTGATTTTATGAAATTTACTGTAGAGACATTTTAAACAAAATAGAGTTATCAAAATTTTAATTTCTAAGCACTTTATTTATATTAATACTAGGTTGCATGTTTGTTAGCATTTTAATAATGTATTTATGTAACCATATACTTTAGTATGATACTCAATATTTTGGTATGTTGTTTTAAATACCAAATACCATAAATGACTATGAAAAATTTAAACATCGAATGCTAATTTGGTATGTACCCTATCATGCCCATCCTTCCTTGTATTTAAAGACATATTTTATCCTTTATCAATGTTATTTTCAAGAAAAAATAAAAATAAAAATAGAATAGATCTAGAATCCATTTTTTAGATCTCTTTGTTTTACAGATAGATTTGTTGGATTAGAATGTTTGACTGGAAATAGTAAAGCTAGATCACATTCATGTTTATCACCATCACTATCCACCCTTCCATATTGCCCACAGATTTTGGATAAGTTAGTTGAGTGGTGGATAAAATACTACTTACTTGGCCAACATTTATGCCAAGATTTGAGAAAATGCCCATTCTCTGCATCTGAGATTTTCTATGTCATGAATGTTCAATTAATCACACAGTAATATAAGTGAAACAGCTGATTCTGCATTAAAAAGATAAGGAGTCACAGTGGTATTTGACAGATTTTCATAGATTATGAGGTGTATAACTCACTCATTTCATTTCACATGTTATAGATAAATTCACCAATTTTCACGTTCACGTGATAAGTAAAGAAAGAGAGTTACAAAAATGGAGGCTTGCATTGCATTCCCTATCAACCTGTCTGCTAACTACTATAGAAAAATTATAGGAGAAAAAGAAGATATTCTCCTAAAAGTGCTTACCAGGAACAAATAAGGATATGCTGATGGGTGACTTGAAGTTAAGCCCCACCAGCCATGTCCATATCTGTAACTCCTACCATTCCCTTGAAAACAACACGTAATTTCCTAGAACATGACTGCTTTTTATCTCCTTTTCCTGCTGCACCAGTAACATGAACAATGTCCCTTGGAGTTTTACCCATAAGCTCAAACAATGGTAAATCCAAATTAGACCGGGTCATTTCTTCCAGTACCGGAGGTGCTTGCATGTATAGATTCTTCCCTCGATACGTCACACTGACTCTAATTAGTAGTAGCTTAGGGTGATCTTCAAGGAGATCAATGAACTGCACGACACCAGAAAGAGAGAAAAGCTTATGCATTTATTTAGTTGTATCACCAACCAATTAGTTTATTACCCTTTTGTTGTGGTGGAATGTTGGACAAGCTCAAACAAGAAGAAGAAATTGACACAAATCTAAGTCCATCAAATTAGATGGTCTTCGCGCTGATGAAAGACGACCTTTAAATCCACATATATAGCATCATCTCATGATATTTTTATGGCAGATAACTCAATGTATCAGAGAGAGTAATTCTAAAAGTCTTTTAACACGTCCCAACTTTCAAACAGAAAAAATATGTGAATGAGATTGAACCCACATCATCGATCTTCCACCCATTTCACAGCACCGCTACGACACCCACATAGGAGCTCAAACAGAAACATAATATTTACTGCCCCAGCCGCCATAATAAAAAAATAAGAAAATGAGATGATGTATGCTCTCTTACGTTTGTTCAGTATCTCAAAAGATTGTCCAATTGAGCTCTTTTTTTCCAACCGAGAGTATGATCAGGTCCTAAGTGATTATTCCAACTTTGACTACAAGCAATCCATACTAGATAGTTACTATGAACATTGAAGATTTTAATAGGAACTTCCAACTTATCTGCTGTACTAGAGATTTTCTTATCAGGAAAGGGTGCCATTTTTGGATTGTTGTTTTAATATAATTGCAGCAGATGCCAAGCTACCTCATAAATTTCATTTTGCATTATTTTGATTTTGCAATTATAAATGGGTTCTTTTACTAATATTACATTGGGTTGTTGAGATGAAAAACTTGTATCCGTCGACTTTCACATGATCAAACTTTTACAGACGAGTTTTTCCCTTTAAATTTCAACAGGTCCCAGGGACCTTAAGAGTTTCTTGCTTGTTCCTAGTTCCTACTACTCAGATTCATAAAGGCTTCTGGTTTTGACACTCAACACTCCTGTAGTGCAGCACTAACATGATCATTGTCAGGGATTGACCAAATATAGTTATTTTTTTCATAACCATGGTGTCTGGGCCAGCTTAGGCGCACCTCGACAAATTCCACGGGGTGACTGCTACCTCTCACCAGCACAGGTATCAAATAACTCTGTCCACCAAGATTGGGACAGATGGGAAACAAAAAATACCTGGTGTTTATCTACTGGAATTTGAGCCTAAGACCTCATGGTTCTTAACCCACTTCCTTGACCACTAAGCCACACCCTTGGGAGCAACAATATAGTCATGTCAAGGATGCATTGAAACATGCAAGAGAAGTCGACTAGGGTTTCCCCCCCCCCAATCTTGATATCGCTTCCCAATTCTCCCGCTGGTGTTCTTTTTTTCTGAGGTTATTAGGAAGCACTCCATTTACTGCCTTTAGAGAGGTCTACATACAAAAGTTCGCGTTCGGGCATTTTGTTTTTTTATACTGAACCATCTTTGTGAGTGATAAGTAATTGTAGGGAACTGAGAAATAAAAAGAAAAGAACCTTTTTAAGAGTAACTGAAGCTTCTAGCTCAATAAGAACACCAGGACCACAAACAAGACAATCTTTGTCCCTCACAAATTCAGTCACTTTGGTGTGCAGACCTTCAACTCCATTGTACCTTCAAAAGGGACAGAATTCCACATTTTCATATGAAAAATTAACCTTCAAGATGTTATCAAATTAAAGTGCAATGTTGACAATAAGATCATTGTTCATAATCAACAGAACATGCTGCAACGTTGTGGAGGTACGTGAATTAGGAGTTAAAACAGACTCTTACGTTAAGTAATTCGTTAATGTTTTGCTACATCCAGAAACAACCTTCAAGGTCTCCAGAGCACAGGCAGCAGAAATTATAGCATTGGTGGATGCTATAGCAGGTATGATATTTTTAACCACACCCTGTAAGCAGCAAAAAAAAAAAGATTATTCAAATATGCACTGAGAACAAATGAAACTGCAAAAACCACTATACCAGCATAATATGGCTGGAATAGGATAAATTCTCACCTCAATACAAAATGAAATAAATAAATAACTTTAAATTTGGCCATATTAATGGGAAATGTCTACTGAAGGCTGGAACTTTCATATCAAGAGCTTACCTGAGTCAAGGAATAGGTAACTCCTGGGATTCCAAAGAGCTCTGCTCTCTTAACAGCCTACAGCACATGGATCAGAGGAAGTCAAGGATTGAAAAAAGAACATGAGAAATGATTGCATATGACTTAAGAAATAGGAATGGAGAAAGCAAAAAACATAAATTGCAACCTCTGAATACACCCATTGCATGTGTTCAGGATCATCTGGATCAAATGTTTTGCCACTATGAGCCTGCATAAAACTTTTAGGATGAAATAACAGAGCACTTGGTCTAGAAGTTTGGAAAACCAAGGGCTGCGAACTTATATTTACCTCATCCCATTTGATTAAATGTGCATACTCAATGCAGTGAGCAGCAGTCCTAGGAGTTTCAGCAAGAGTACACAAGGGAAACTTCACTTGTGGGGGAAAGAGCCATATTGTACACTCAAAGCAAGGGGTGACACCTGGCATTATAATCCTTGCATGGCCCTTAAATCCTTCAGTCCCACCATCAACCATAGGCTTAATTGACTCTTCCTGTGGGTTGTCATCAGAATCGTACTCTGCATGAAACGTCAGATGGGCGAGCTAAATTAGAACACTTTCAAGAACCACCTGGCACTAAGTATGAAACTAGCCAGGATCATAAGACACATTTCGTAGGGGCTGAAAGGGCTACAACCCATCCTTTGGGTTCTGAAAATGCCTCCTTAGTTGAATATCATTATTAGGAATTTATCCAATCAGATATTCTACTTCCCTCTTCACATTGATATCTTCATATGCCATGTATGTTTAATTCATTTGTTGCTCCTAAATAATAGAAAGGGACCCCTCCAAGAAGGGCTGGTCTGAGATGGCCTTACCCTTCACCTCTTGCAAAGATGATTCCATTCCTTAAATAACCTTATTTTGTTTTTACTAAGATTAATTATTTTTTTGATGAAGTAATTAGTTCTATTGCAGGCATCAAGTAGATGCATAATAGTTACAAAAGCTTAGTAGCAAAACGTCAGCAGCTCCCCTTTTCATTGTTAATTAAGAGTCGGGGAGCTGACAAAGTTAAGAAATGAATCAGGGGAATCTAGAGGGGATAAATAAACCCAACTACTAAGATAGCTATATTTTTTGAAATAATGTCTTAAGTGAAAACTTGAAATTTAAGGTATAAAATGTAAAATTAAATATTTAGGATTGCAAATTGCAAAAATTACATATTTTAATAAGAAAATAAATAGACAATCAAAGATATTGAAAATATTGAGTATGTCCAATGATTATGGAGTGACCAATAACAAGAAGGTGCTGTGAGGTATTTAGAAGGAGTAACAACATTACATATTGTGTAATGAGCTCAAAGATACCTGCCATGGTCTCTATATTGCCATGTCATAAAAAAAATAATAGGGAAAAACATGAATAATTACACTCTAGTGCTGCCCATAAAGTTACTTTACATAATTTAGCCAAAGTTTCAATGCTTACCTTAACCGACCCAATTTCACAACAGTTCTAAATTGTAGTGCTTAGATATGTTGAGTTTTGGAGTCCTTTTGTTTTAAAAGCAATTGCACAATATTCTTTTCTGCGGAATTTTTTTCTGCACGCAGTATCTTCTATAAATTAGGTTCTCCTATTGCACGACAAACTAATAGAAAGATCTACCAAACTAACCTAACGTCCTAACCTACATTGGAACTTTGATATACTGATAAGTAAAAATTGTTGTTCAACCATTATTGAAGCTCGAAGCTTCAAAGTTTGAAAATTGAATTTCTGCAAATAAGCTCCATTTCAAGTGGGTGTTGTTGCAGAATTTGTTTCATATTGAAAAGCCTAAATCCAAAATTTTGGGTGCTTTGGTGTAGTTCTTTTTAGGTTATTTTTGGATGAATCTGGTGCTTGGATTCAAATTTCAAGGAAGAAGATGAAGTCAGTTTTTTGTATAATAGTGTATCATGTTGTATCCACCAGGTGATAGAAACTGTGATCTCAGAAATGCAAGCTGGATTTGTACCCGGGAGGAAAGTGGCCGATAACATTATTCTTGCACATGCTGTAGTCAAGAACTATAAAAGGAAGAATCTGTCACCCAAATGTATGATAAAGGTGGATATCCAAAAAGCTTATGATACTGTTGATTGGAAATATTTAGAACAAATAATGCCAACATTGGAATCCTCTGACCTCTCAAGTTCATATGCTGGGTGATGCAATGTGTAACTACTGTCTCCTATTCTTTCTAGAACAATGGGGAACTAACAAACCTTTTGAGGCGGCTCAAGGACTACGGCAAGGGGATCCAATGTCCCCGTTTGCTATGGTCATGGAATATCTAAGTAGGAACCAGAATGACTTGTCCAGGACATTCAAATACCACCCTATGTGCAGTAGGCCTAAGATCACACATTTAAGCTTTGCAGATGACCTCCTCATGTTTGCAAGAGGTGATCAAATATCAGTTCAACTACTCAACAACAAGTTCACTGTGGTCACAGCAGCTTCTGGATTGAAAGCTAACTTGTCTAAAAGTGCTATATATTTGGAGGAGTATCTAGCACTGTAATGTCTCACATCCATGATCCAACAAACTCTGGGATACAGTCATGGGGCCTTACTTTTTCGATACCTTGGTATACCATTGTCCACTAAGAAACTCAATCTTATTCAGTGGCAATTATTGATTGATCAAACAGTAGCAAAAATATCTTCATGGACAGCTAAAAAAACTATCCTATGCGGGGAGAGTTCAGCTTGTTGAGACAGTAATTTTTTGGGATTCAAGCAAACTGGGCAGACATAAAAGGGCAGAGACATCTTTTTGTGATCCCACTAAAGTGATAAGCAATCCAGCTACTGTAGAGTTTTTAGATGGGCTTAGTCAACGCATACTAAAGAGGGCCCTAGTCTCTTGGAGAAGATGTGTACACCAAGGTGGCTGAGGAGTAAACTTGGTGAATTTAAAGGTACGGAACAAAGCAGCAGTTCTAAAGGATATAGTCGGGAAATCAGCAAAAGCAGATATACTTTGATCAAATGGATGACACAGTTTACTCTAAGGCCAAAATATTGAAGTGTCTCAGGATTCCTGCTCATCTTTTGGATGCTTAGAAAAGTTCTTGGGTCAAAAGATCACCTATATGTGACTTGTCATCATGCGCGTAATGGCAAGAGAATCAAGATAAGACAAGCCGCTAATCACATCTAGGTGATTACTCAAAGTTTTGATTGGAGAGGTCCTCATATGTTCCCAGTCCAGGCTTAGGCAAGACCTAAAGCCATTTTTATCTTATGGCTGCAAATCCAGAATAAACTCCTTAGAACAGATAAGTCGCTGAAATGTAGAATGCAAGTAGATCCTAATTGTGTTATGTGTAAGCAGGAAGATGAAACAAGAGACCACTTATTTTTTGAGTGTGCATTTGCCAACTCCTTGTGGAGGAGATTACTCCAATGGATTGCGATCAGACAACCTCCAAGCATTACTTGAAATGCAATGCAATGGATCATCCAGAAGACTAAGGGGAAAAGCCACCAGGCCCAGCTACTACAACTAGTATACACAGAATTTATTCTGCCATATGGAAGGAGAGGAAAAATAGAGTTTTTGAGAAGACAGAGACTACAATGGAGGGTATTGCTCATAGAATTGATTGTGTTTGTTTTGTTAGAGCTACTGCCTGAGCCAGGCTTTTAATTGATAGATGTAACTTTTATTCTCTAAGTTTGCAAGCAGACTGCAGATATTGTGATAATCAGTTGAGTAGGACTGGTTTAGCTTTCTAAGTATCTACTTTGGTGATTAATAAAATCCTAATTACCCAAAAAAAAGGGTATTTGTTGTATAATATTGTATATGGGTGTATAAATATCTCCTGTAATTTTGTATAATAATGTTGTATATCGGGTTTTTTTAACATTGTTGTAAAAACAAAATAATAGAAGTTTTGCATGTAAAAATATTTAAACACGGTTGTAAGAAAATAATGATATAATGGAAGGAAGATTACCTGGAAGTGGTTTTGTGCAAACTATTGTAATGGAAAAACATTTTCCTATGGGAATGACTATTATAGTTTGGGCAAAAAAATTTGCAATGTAAGTTTTGGGCTATGTTTTTGCAATGTAAGTTAGTTAGTTAGACTTTTTTGAAATTATCCCGAAAAGCATCTTTACTTGTACTAGCGACATCCTAATTTGCTTTCAGAATTTTTTTTTTTTTTTTTTTGAGAAGGTAACAGTCAATTTGCTTTCAGAAATTATTGTGTTTCTTTCCTTCCAAATAGTCCACCAAACTGCTGAAGGACATGTTTTCTGCCTTGCCTTGCCTTGCCCTATCAAGTACCAGCATTGTGGTAGTTCTTTTGTCGTTCTTGGCATTGTCCAGTTAAAGAGAAAATCTCCTATCTGTCTAGCAAATAAAGTGATTAAAAAGGTGATCAACGTCCCCACTATGCCTCTTACACAATTCACACCTACTACAAATGGTCACCCCTCTTCTCTGAAGGTTCTTCTCTTGAGCTATCCACATTTCCCAAGCTATAGATAGTCTTTTAATGTAATGTTTTTTAAAAAATTAAGGTAATTTCTTGATCGAGGTTAATTTTCAAATAATTGTGATGTTAGAGCCAACTTGTGCACACATCGATTAATTCCACAAGACACTTGCCACCTCCCAACAACAACAGGTACTGGGTAATTTAATTCTATCCACCATTGCTATGACAGATGAGAAGAAATAACTTAGTGTTTCTAATTTTACAAGGATTTGAACCTAAGAGCTCATGAATCAACCCATATCACACTGACCACACCCATAGACTAATAGAGTACCCAGAGTGCATGTTCAGTGACATGACGTATGAGGCAGTGGTGGAAATAAAGATCGATGGACTAGTTATATGGAAAGAGAGAAATTTTCAAGTATCTTTGGTTCATAAAGCAAGGAGATGGGGGGATTGGTGATATTGTCACACGACGTATTGAGCGGGATGGTGAAACGGAGGCTCAAATATGGGGTATAGTGCGATAAGAATGTGTCGTTAAGGCTTAGAGATAAGTTCGGTAGAGAGGTGGTTAAACCAACACTATTGTATGGGGCGAAGTGTTGGCAGTAAAAAGTGCCCACATCCAGATGACGAAGGTACCAGAGATGAAGATGCTCAGATGGATGTGTAAGCATATTAAGAGAGATAATTAAGAACGAAGTTATACTGGATAATATGGGAGTGGCCTCCATAGTGAACAAGATTAGAAAAGCAAGGTTGAGAAGTTTCGTACATGTGAAAAGGTGTAAAGGTGTGATAGGTTAGTTGTAGTAAAAGTTAAGAGAGGTATAGGTACGTTGAAGAAGAACTAGGAGCAAGTGATTAGACATGATACGACACAACTTCAACTAAGAACGTGAACTTAGATAGGAAGGTACAGAGGTCAAGAACTAAGGTAGAAATTAGTAGGTAGTCGAGTATTCTCCCACTTCTAGTAGTATACTTTAGGTATCAAGAAGTTCCCTTTTCTCCAATATTTATTACTTTGTTGCTACACTTGTTTTGTACATATGTTGTTTTGTTGTCTCTTTTCCTTTCTTTCTTTCCGGCATCAATTACAATTCGTTTGAGTCGAGGGTCAATCAAAACGGTTTTTCTATCCTGCAAAGGTAGAGGTAAGGTCTGTGTACATCTTACCTTCCCCATAACTTCCCCAGACCCCACTTGTGGGAATACACTGGTATGTTGTTTGTTTGTTTGTTTCATGTGCAGAGCTTCGTTTCTCTTTTTCGAATTTGAGCATTTTCTAGGGATCTAGCTTAGCAAATACCTTTAGTGGCTTCGTCCGCTAAATCAGCTAAAAAAAGGCACATTACCACTCTGTTTGCATCTACTCCATATTAGAAGAGAAGTTCAACATTATGTTTCAAACAATCAAATAAACTGATAGCATTAAGAAGACCAAGTACATGATGATGAATACATGGCATCAGTTTCAAAAGGAAAACATCTAACTCTTCCAAAGTCATTGCAAACAACAAACCATGCATATTTTTCTCTCATGTTTGTGCAGTTGGTTTATTCAATTTGAAACTGTTTAATATGTTACTCATTTCAGTAGCTGAACACAATCCTCACACTTTTTTTTTTTGATAAAGTATTAATATATTAGAAAGCATCACGAAGATCGAAGTTCAAAGCCCCTGTGCAAAAAAGCGCTCCAAACAGAAACTATGGAGCATAGCTTGGCAAAACCTTGTGAACAGTCATAGGGAACCCGCGACTCTGATGTCTAGAGATCGGGAACTAACCAAATTCGAAAATGGTATCCCACTGTTTCATTGGCACATAGACTAGTTTATTATATACAAATATGAGCAACATAAGATGTAAGAAACATCTTTGTGCAAATCCATGCAGGACAGACCTCAAATTCTTTGTTTTCACATATTGATGCTTAGACATATATCCAAGTCAAACTACTCTATCTTCATACTGGAATCTAATAGTTGTTACTTCACATTTATCTCCCTTTCTTATTTCCATTTTGGCCTTAATGTAAGTTACACAAATTGGTCAAAATAAGCATGTGCCATAAATGGCAAAGGGAAATAGAACCGATTTTTTTTGAAATAGGTAACTTTGGAAATAGAACTGGATATATAATTGTCTCGTTGTTGATCTGGAGTCGATCTTTATTTAGACTAGAGACATCTAGCTAGAAAACTAAGGATCTGATAGTCCACAGTACAAAGAAAAGCTACCCATTTTATTCAAAGAAATAAAAAGGACTGGCTCTGAGATTTTGAAAAGAAGTATCACTTACAACCTTCCAATTCACCCGCACACTATTTTAAATCAGCAATAATATGAAAGGAGAGAGGGGATGAAACCAAAAAGTTCTAGCAATCTGCAACTACACAATTAGAAACGTTTGTTCTCCTAAGCAATTCTAAGAGAAAAGGCACAACAGGGAGGCATTTAGGTGAAGTACTCAGAAAATGAAATTTTATCAAGCCAATGCAGCCCATGCAACATGTTTGAAAGCATAAGAAAAGACAAACCTAGAAAGCTGCAAGCAACAGAATTTATATAGCTTCGAGCCTCAATAGAATCAAGACCAAGAACAATAATATGGAAGTCATTGTAGAAGCTTATAGGTTTGTCCTCAATCCGACAGAAATGTGACTTGATATCTACACCACTAACTCTCTCCATCACTCTTTTTGCAGCAACTTCCGCCTTTGGTTTTCCCACATCTCCAAGTCTGCATAGGAAAGAGTACGAAATTTTAGTAGACATATTATTGCTAAAATTTATACACAAAATTGTAACTGCAAGCAAAAAACTAAGGGAATTACATATCTACCTAGATCCGAAGTGTTGCTGACTCAAAATTTTTGATTTTGTCAACAACTATGATCATACATAAAGAAACTACCAAAAAAGAAGGATAGTCTTCCTTTTATAAACGGGGATAAGGACAATCCTCCTCAAACATCATGTCACACAAATAAAAAATGTGACTTGTACCCCCCCACACCACTCACTTCTTCTTGGGTTTTTTGGAACCCTAAACTACTTTTTAAAGAAGTGAATAAAAATTATTACTTCAACACAACACGCAATAAGAATCTAACCATAATCATATAAATTCAAACAAGATGCTACTCAAGAAATATTCTGTACACGAATAAATGTTATATAGTGAGGCTAGTAACTTCATTACAACACTTCATAATGTGTTCTTTAAAGTAAAGTAGGGATCTTCAAAACTAGATTTTTTTTCTAATTCTCATACATAGCCTTACAAGGTAGGGATAAGGTACGCGTACATGCTACCTCCACAGATCCAACTTGCGTGATAACAATGGGTATGTTGTTGTTGTCTCATACATAGCTCTACACTGATAAAGGAGCTTTGAACTGGGCTAAAATGACTCCAGGAAAGCATCTGACCAAATGCAGAGCACCAAAAAATTAATCCATAATGCCAACTAGACTGTATTGCCTATTGGTTTTTTTGCTCTCATTATGTACCAAGTATAAAAAAAAAATCACGTTACAAATGAATGTTATATGTGCCATCAGACGATGTTGGAGAATGTTAGGCATCTATTTTTGCATAGTAAAGTAGCAGCTGGCATATGGAATATGTTCTTATCAGTTTTTGGAATTGCATGGGTCATGCCAAATAGTATTAAAAAAACCTATGAGTTGGTGTTCGTGGAGAGTTGGGAAACCCATCAAGAAAACATGGCCTATGGTGCCTGCAGCTATTTTTTGGTGTATCTGGAATGAAAGGAATTGAAGAGGTTTCGACGGGATTTCAATTCCTTACCGCATTCTTAAATCCAATTGTTTAGTCTTCTTATATAGTTGGTTCAACCAGGACCCTGTAACCACAGTTGATCTTTTTTGGACTTCATCTACTCTTTAGTTATCTAGTAAATTCTTGTACAGGAGCAGACCCCTTTTGCTGTAAAAAATTTTTGCGTTGCATCTTCTTGATGCCTTCTAAGAAATCTCCTTCATCAAAAAAAAAATGTACCAAGTATATTTTGAGCTAGCTTTGCATAGATAAAGGAGAATTGTTCTGGAGACAAATCATGCGATCAAAACTCAATCTTTGGACTTCATTATGATACACATTACGAACTCAACAATAAATTCGATTAGCATAATGTCATGTCATAAACTACGCAACTCGGACGAAACTAACGCACCTGAACAGAAATTGGCGATTAAGATTGGTAACTTCAATTCGGTCCATATCAATAACCTCAAGGTTTCGAAACCCTGAAAAAGCCAAATCCTTAAGCAATTCGCAACCTAATCCACCAGCACCTATCACCAACACTCTTACGCACTCCTTTATATCATCTCTCAACTGTAAAACATGAGATCAGACTTATAATCATAGGGTAATGCAACACAATCGTTCACGTAAAAGGAGTAGGGTTTTGGATTGGAGGGTTTACCTGAGCGCCGGCCTCGAAGGTCGGTCCGACGAGATTTCCGGGCCGGAGAAGGAGCTTGTCGAGGTCCCTTGATCTGCTTTGCGGTGTTGAATCCGCCATTGACGAGTTCGACCTACTAGCTTCGACTTTACGCAGGTTTGTGCTCCTAGCCTTCGCACTTCACCTTGTTGCAAGCAGATTATATTAATTTCTTCTAGTACATTATCGATATTTATTTATTTTAATGACTTTTTAAAATTATATAATATTCTTCCGAGCATTCTTAAATTTTCATAGTTTAAGGATGAACTCTAATTTGTAATATTACGTGTTTTACCAGTTTTGTGTGTAAGATATTTTTAGATGGAAAGTGTATATATAGCAAACTATACCTAATTAAATGAAGAGCTAGGTTTGATTTAATTGGGGCTCCATAGGCAAACGTTAGAAAAATTTGGCCAGGCGGCTCTCTCCCAAAAGTCTCGCTCGCCATCTCTCCCATTCAAGCCCCTCTCTCGCTTTATACTCAAAGTGTATATTTCTGTTTCTCTGTTTTGTATATGAAAGCGAGAGAAAATTCGTATAGTACACATGTAAAATGTAATATCTTCGTGTTATACACTTAATTAATATAATTTCCAACTGTTACTTCAAATATTGCAGAGACAAAGGTCCAAAAATTATACAAGTGAATTAACATTGCAGTGAAATCAATTTTTTTCTAGCTTTTACAAAAAAAGTGTATATATTGTGTTTCTGTTTTTTATAAAGCGAGAAAAACATATATCGTCTGCTATACACTTATAATTGATCAGTGAACAACATTTAATTCGAACTTCAACTTGTATGCAAACACTATTATACCATTGCAACAAGGCGAAATAGGCCAGCGATTATAACATTTAGCCATCAATTATGACACTTGTATAGGTATAGCGAATTATACGGTTTTTATGTTTGCTATTGAGCGCAATTATGCAAAGTTTGCTGATAAAGCAATACAAATATGAATTTTTTGTTTGCTATATGTGAAAGTTGCCCATTTTTATATGCATGTGTTTTGTATATGTGGGTCAAATTTAATTGTGTAATTTGTTCTGGGTATATATATTATCTAAGTGGATTTAAATGTATCAGGATACATAGCAAATCTCTCTTGCCTCTCTCATGTCGCTCACCATTCTCCCATACCTGGTATCCAAAATATATTTGAATCACTTCATATATATATTCCTATAGTGTATAATCTATGTGCATTTCACATGTATATCAGTACATTTTACTCTCTTTCCTCTACTGTTTCAACTCGCTCACACTCTTTATACTACTTTTGTATATCTCATAGTAAAAATTATATGTATCTAAGTGTAAGATAAATAATAATTTTAAAAGTGATTCAATAACAATTTACATGGTAGTGAAGTATTTTGTAGTTTTGTTATTAAAAAGAATTGATGTACTAAATTCACCTATAAAAGTAAATATTAATTTCCTTAAGAAAAAAGTGAAAATACTACTATTGAGTGTATAACTTAAAATCTTCTATATATTGATTTTAATAAATGAGCACACTAAGAAAAACAATCAAACTTCAATAATCATTTACTTAAGTGAAAATGATTAAGAGTTCTCACTTTATGAACCTATTTTATTGTAGGTAATAAAAATGATGATTAATAAAAGTGTTCTTCATAATAAATATTTAAATGGTTATCTATATATATTATAAATAAATTTTAGATTGTAATTTCAAATATTTTATTAGTACAAGCTAAAATTCATTATTTATATAAACAACAAAAAATAATAAGTAAAGAAAAAATAAAACTTAAGTATCCACACAGATAGATATATAAATACATACTTACACAGGGCAGATCTATCTATGTCATTTTGGGTGCTTGAATCTCGACGTACAATTATTTTATATATATATATATATGTATATTAATTTCTGTAAAATTTGGAAATATTAAAGGGTATTTATTGTAGTAAACACGAAAAACAAATCTTTCAAGTTAAAAATATTTGAATTTTATCAATAGAAAACTATAAACAATGAAAAAATTATTTAAAGGCAATCAAAGAATATTAGACAGAATAAGCTTAATTGACAGAGCTACAAGTTGTAACCCAAAATTTCACTACATTTGAAAATACACCTAATCTCCTATCTATGAGCTTATCTATTTTATTCAATGACCCTGTTTACAGTATAATCTCCTAAAAATGGGCTTATCTTCAGTATAAAATACCAAATCTACATAGAAGCAAGTCTTGAAACAGCAATGAGATATTCTCACAGCTTGTTCTTGCCTCGCCTACGGTGTCTGGTAATTGTTGTATCTTCTTGATTCTGTATTTTATCAGACAAGCATCTTTATATTTGACATGTCTTAGTCCTGTTGAGCGTATAAGTAAGCACATCTCCGAGAAGCAACCTTGGATCATTGTACCTGGATGGTTGATGAGTTCAAAGTTTGAGTTGCTTCTCGCTTCATAAATAGGGCATACAGTAGCTCATTCCATGCATCTGGGACTCCAGGAAGACACCAGTGGCTGCAATCTTGCCTATTGATAGGCGCAGGGCCTACGTTAGGACCCAAATAGTACATAGATGAATGTCCATCTTTTCTTCTGGAGGTTAGATGTGTTACATTTAGAACATGTAATGCTCCTTGATTTGACATGTTTGAGCGAGTTGACATTACATCACGGAATATACTGTATCGAGCCCACGTGTGGGATGGCACCAATGAAGAGCCTCGATCAGGAAGTGCCTCCAGGTGACAGCTTCCCCCAGTTCTCCAGTCTCCACCTCTGCAAATCATGAAATATATAGTTTTGTTAATGGACTTATCATCCCAAGCTCATTAGCAAATAGGTGAGGGATCAAAAGCTCTTTTTTATCCCTACAGAACCTCCTCCTCCCCCAACGCACACAAAAGAAAATGAGGATCAAAGGAACTAAAGATGACACCAATAACCACACAGGAAAAACAAAAAGAAGATCATCTGTTTAAAGGCCAGCATAATGGAGCATGTTTCTCGCCCTATGGACTTTGGAGCAGTAAAGATTGATCCAGTGCACAAATAACGATGAGTAGTTCAGCTTATGCTTTGAAGAACAAAACAATGAGTCATAAGGTGCTTTGACCAATAGCCAATTCCAATGTCAAGTCAACTTTTATAGATGTTAAATATATGTACCAAGTCCATCCTATCAAGGCCAATATTCATATCTAATGATCCTCGAGGAGCAGAAATACCGGGTTTGTCAGCATGAGGGACAGTAAAGCTTAGATCACTAACCAAGTCATGTCACGCTGCAAGCTTAGTAGAGGTATGAAATGTGTGAAGATTTAAGGACCAAGAACAAATTAACAAGGACGAAGAAGCTTGAGACCAACCTGAAATGTACCGGGGCATATGTCCTGAAGAAGACTTGGGTTTTATTGGAGTTAACTTCACGACTTACCCAGTCTAAGACTGTTTGCAAAGACCTCTGGTAGGCAGTATCTACTTTCATATCCATCTTCACGTCTGATCCCTCTTGGAAGTAACAACCCCTGATGAAGACATTTTCATTTTGAAGTCAATACATTATATCAAGTATTGAAAATGATGGACAATGTCCACATCAAAGACACTGAACAATTCTACTTGCATAACAGAAGCAACAAACTAACAACATTAGAAGTTCATGTTGAGAAGCATACATGGATTGAAAGTAAAAACACGAGTTTTTTTTTTCTTTTTTTGATAAGTTGAAAATCAACAATTCTTTTAGAGAAGATAGAGGTACCCTCTTATGGTCTTTTCATAGTTCCACCAGTGTCCAGTATTAAAAACAATGACATCTGCATCCCTCCATTTTAAAGAGTTCCAATCCATCTTATCTAACTTTAGAGTTGTTCTTATATTAGCTGGGGCTCCAGCAGGAGGTCGACTCTGCAACACAAGAAACGGAGCCCTATAGTATTCCACGGTGCAATTGTAATCAGCGAACTTGAAGACTAAGAACCCTTTGTGTTTTGTGATAGGACTGCCATTAACTTCATAGATGCTGTTCTTGTTGGCTATAGCTGAAGAAAGAATGCAAAGCAAAGACTCCCACTGGTTTCTCCCAATTGAATCTCCGGCAAACACTATACGTTTATTCCGCAGTTTCTCTAGCATGGTCCTGGGATTAAATCTGTTTCATGAAGTGAAAAAGTAAATCTCTAGTTTCCTAAGTTAAATTTTGACTTTTAAGATCAAATAATACTCAAATCTCTAGGTATAAAAAATTAAAAATTTCAGAATCACATCTCGAAAAACGTGGCATAAATAAATAAAAAAATGTATTTCTCCAAGAAAGCAATAAACTAATTAGATACAACATTCAAACTTTTCAAAGCAAAAACCAAATGCAGTATTCAAAAGTTTCCAGCAAATTAGCAATTGAGGGAACATAAAGGTACAGGGGTGGCACACACAGACCTAACACCAACCCCCAATTGTGTCGAACGTCCTCTCCATTTCAGTAATCCAAGTTGAAAACTTAGACATTCAAAACTCGGAGAGATCTGAATAAATCATATTAATATCCTAAACTAATATAGATTTAGAACAGAGGATACCTAGTTAACAAGCTATATTCTTGGAGATACACTTGAAAACTTAATAATTTCATGATTTAATCCAATATTAATGCTCACAACTCACAAACTTAATACCAGCATTTGTGATTGACAAGTTTAACACTACCAAAATCAATATTCAGAATATACTATAAATCACAATCATGTCATTTTCAGAGAAAGTTATATTATTAATTCGTGTGATTACACCATTATGAATGCTGGAAAATACACATAGAATAAGCTAGAAGAAAAGGACAATTGACAAATGCACATTTTATCAAAAATATGTGTCACCAGAAAGGAAACCACAATTGATATGTCCAATGCTAGTTTTATCCAAAACACATTGCAAATAAAGATAAACACAAAATACAAAATACACATTTGAAAACAACAACTTCTCCCACAAAATGGATCTCGGGAGGGTGGAGTGTACACATACCTTAACCCTATAGACCCTTGGAAATAGTAAGATAATCGAAATGCAACAAGCAACATATAGTAACAGAAATCGAAGTACAAGAAACTACAAGAGCAATACAACGACTACTAGCACGGATAAGAAACTTAAGATATAACATAGCAAGTAAAACTTTGGATAAAAACCTGGGCAAATTGCAAGCCTTAGGCTGCCATCTCCATTTAGTGTAAAACAAATCAGGCCTTCCATTCTCAGTACACCTAAAACCTTCATCCAAGAATTTACAATCTCTAGAATTATACAAAGGATAACTATCATCCCAAATCCAGTCACCATCAAAAACATTACAACCACCACCATTTTCACTCAAAAAATCAATCTTTTTCCTCTCAGAAATTGGCCTATCAAATCTCAACCATGAAAACCTCTTCTGATACTCTGAAGAAAATTTCACCACACTTCTGTAATCCAACAAAGCAAAACACAAAACAAGACACATAACTAAAAAGAATCCAAGAATACTCAGAGAAGGTTCAAACAGCCTGAATCTCTTCATTTTCTTAACAACAATCAAGAAAGTAACTTTTTCACACTCTTTCTGAGATGGGGTTTCAGACATTTTGAAATTCTTGATAAAAATACAATCTTTATAAGAAAAACTCAAAAAAAAAAAAATGTTGTGGGGTGCAAGCAAGAATGAAGGAGAAATAATCATAACAGGTTGGTTAGAATCATTGTTCTTTGAGGGTCTTTACTTGATAAAAGAGTAAACACAAGAATGATCAACTTTAAGTAATTTTGAGATGGGTGTGGAGAAAGCAAAGTATTAGAAATAGAAGAAGAAGAAGGCAAATTTATTTTTTGTTTTTTGTTTAGAGGAAATGGAAATGATGAGTGAGCAGTTTGTATTTGTAGTAATGAAGGGGTTAAATTTTCAAATCTGGAAGTGATCTTAAAATAATACTGAATTCCAGGTTATTTCTTACCTGTTAATTTTTAATTATTTTTTCAAATATTGCCTGCAGAATTAATAAGTGTGTAAAAAAAATAATTGTGAAACTGACAAGTTATGAGCAAAACCATCCTAGAAGGAATAAGAAACAAATAAAAAAAAAGGAAAATTTACCAACAATTTGACTTTTAACAAATAACAATTGTGATTAGATATTTTCCATTTTGATAATTGGGAATGTTATAATTTTCTTTTAATGAAACACAAAGAGGAACTGTTAATATTTTATTTGCCAGTATATATTTTATACCCTTTTAAAATAAATATTAATCAATTAAGTTTTCACTCTATATTTTGGAAATCAAAATTTGATTACTAAAATCACAATAAGTTTGAAAAATACTCTTATATAATGAAAAGGGTAAATTCTAAACATACAAGTAATTCTCTCTTTGATATGTTAAAATGGACTAATAATTTTAATTTTTTTAAAAAAATTTATATTAAACAAGTAAAAAAGTCATTTCTCTTAAAAAGAAATTAAAATCCTAGATATCTATACTATATTTAGATCTTCAGATTGTTGGACTATTACTATTATGAGCATCAGTACTATATTTTTCAAAATTACAACGTGGGGCTCTAAGTATTTAACTCAATTTGTCAATATAGGAAAAGTGAGGATTAATTTCTCATCTTTTTTCTTGCTTAGAATAAACCATGCGAATGTCTTTAAATCTATAGCTATGGCCTTTTTCTTTTTGCAATGTAATGGTAAAAAAAAAACAAGACTTTAACTTTGACAACCATGAACAAAAGATTACTCATGAGGATATAGATGTAGTTATTGTTTTTCCTTAATCAGAGATTTCATGTTTGAGCACTGAACATGAAAAAAATTCTTAGCAGAAAGCAGTGAAGTGCTTTTTTTTTAAATAAGGTGAATTAGTTCAACTTTAATTTAAATATCGAACATCGAATAAAAAAATAATTTGTCACTATGATTTATGGTTTATGGCACTTTAGATACCAAACTACTCATGATGAACTATTATTATTTCTAATGTACCAAAGGCAAGGTAGGATGATGGCAAGATGCCCACCCTTCCACCTTTTGTCAAATAAAGGTTAATAGAGTAGGAAACATGGGATGAGCCCCCACCTAAAAATGAACCATGTTTGGATGTTATGACAATCATATATTAAGTAATGCGGGTAAAAGATTCTTCGTAAAATTTAATATCACATCAATAATTTCGATCATAAAATTAAAGTATTTTTGAATCATTTTTCCTATATATATTATTATGAAGAAAAAAGAAATAGAAATCTAATTAGAAAATGGACAAAAATATCGTTAGTAGTTGTAGGATAGACTTATATCTCAGTCCCGTAAGTGTGGGAAGTTAAGCTCACGATTTATAAAATATAGATGAATATATTAATTTTTTTTGTTTACATCACCTTTCAATTCACCCTTTGCCCAACTTAAAAAAGTATAATCCCCACCATAATATTTTTTTTTAAAGTCTAAAAATAATTACTCACTCCATAAAAAATAATAATTAATTTCTTCTACTCAAATTAAAATTCTACTACACATAAAATTTAATCTTCATGTTATAAGTGATCAACTACAAACAAATCTGACATCAAACACACGATGTTAAATCTAACATATTCCAAAATAAATTTTGTATAAAAACAAATATTTTATTTTAAAATGGTAAACTCTGTTTATATCGTTGATATTCATCGTCTTTAAATATAAAATAAATAAAAAAATACGGGCGAACTGCATTTTTTTTATAGCTTTATATATATTCATGTGAATGGGATCTCTTTGTTGGTTTTTTTAGATTCTTGTTCACTATGTCACTGTAATTGTTTCGCACAATAAATTGTTTCGTTTCATTGAGGGACCTCGAAAAATTGAGTATGAAGCTTAAAGAGTATAAAATATTAATAAAAATTTTAAAATGATATATAAAGTTTGCTTTTTCCAGCAAACTAAATCGCTGTCATTTCAGCGATTTTGCCGTTTTGGTTAAAATAAAAATTCATATATCATTTGAATTTTTTTTAACATTTTATACCCTTTAGGCTTTGAACTCTTGAAAAAATAGCAGCGCTCATGCTTCTTAAAGATTAATAGTAAAAAAAATAACAACTATTGAGTACCTTATAATTTCTTTGTGAAATGAATTTTACCATTCATTTGCTTACAATTAGTTATAGTAAAAACATTTAATTCATGAGAATATTGGCAAGGTCAGTTTAAGTTCAAATTGCATTGCCATCCATGAGCAATTTTGGATTTACAATAATTATGATTTACAAAGCTTATAATTCGCAGGTATATTATCAATTTGATAGATATTTTTCAATTTAAAAGTGTATCTTCAAGTTAATTTTTTTTAAGGTTTCATTCTAGGCATATTATATATATCAATTATCTCTTTTTTTTAAGCGTCGTTGTCATTGACTCGTGATAATTTACAAAACTTCATTGTCATCCTTGAGAGAAAACTTTGAAGTTTAAGTTCAATTACGGATTTATAAAATTGTTACCAAATTTAATGGGTGATGTTTTGAAAAATTAGATATATTACGAGGAGTTCATGTCTTGAATATGAATTTTTTTTTGCAAATTTGAGGCATTTTTCGAGGAATCAAACATACACATATTAATGTATTTGTTCACTATTATTGCACGTATTTATTTTATATGCTATTGATTATATATTGTATCAATAAATCAAAGTGTATCTATTCCATGTTATTCATTTTGTGTCAATGATTTGTTCTTGTTAAAACTTTGTATTAATATATTCAAAGTGTATTTGTTTGTCATATTAATTATGTATTTGGGTGTTTTTAGTTCACTATTATACACTTGTATAAATGTATTATGAGTATATATTTATAGTGTATTTAATGAAGAAGAAAAGATGTCGTAGTGCAGTCCTTTTTTCTTTTCTTTTATTATTGTGGAAAAGATATGATGATATTTTATAATAGAAATATTATGCTAAATTATTTTTTTTAAAGTTGTTATTGCACAATAAATACACTAGATTAATATTGTATCTGTATTTGAAATAATTTTGAACCAAAGAAAAAAAAATAGGCTGAATACATCTAGTAGCAAATGATGTTGTAGGTATTAATTATAATCAGCAAAAAAATATAGCTAACGTGCTCTAATATTAGCTAATTCTGAAAAATTCTAAAAGAAAATATCTAATCTGATACTAAATATCAAGTTTAAACTTTGAAATTTGTGAATGCCTACTAATTAGTGTCTATCATAGTACCATGGAATTTGTGAAAAATATTTGTTGTTTATCATAATATAAACAACAAATAAGTACTACTAATCAGCTTGAATTTTTGTCATTAGCTATTACCTATTGTTTTTTTTTTTTAAAAAAAATGATGTTAATTAATCCCTCTAAATTTAATTTATTTATTTAATATTACAGTATATAAGAATCTGAAATAATAAAGCTTAAGTTTGAATTATTGTCGTAATTAACTCATCACTTTATGAGATAATGTAAAACAAAATTTAAAACAAAGTTCTTGACGTAGAATTGAAATAAAGAAATTGAAATTAACTATTAAGAAGTGTGACAAGATGATTGAAATGCTTTTCCTCTTTAAAAAATAAGAACTCGTATTCGAGTTTTGAAAATGAAGAATTTCTTAAAAGGAAAAGATTTATAATTCTATTCAGTACAATTGGGATTAGTCGAACCAGTAAACTCTAAATACCAAATAAAGAAATAAAAAAAGGAACTGACATTGCAACCTATAAATTGAGAGTCCGGAGCCTGAAGGGTAAAAAATGTTAACAAAAATTTCACAACGGTGTGTGAAATTTGTTATTAACCAAAACAGCAAAATCGCTGACGAAGTAGCGGTGTTCGCCGTCGCAAAAAGCAAAATCGCTGCTGTCGCAGCAATTTGTTAATTTGATTTTTTTTTTTTTAAAAAAAAATATTTAAATCGCTCCCAAAGGAGCAATTTTCAAAATAAATCTTTTTATAAATAATAATGTCGCTACCTCAGCAGCAATTTAAGTTTAAATTTTTTGTTTTATTATTAACTTTTGTTTCATTTTTGTTTTTTTAAGTTTAAATCAAAATTTTTTATATTTTTACTTTTTAAATCAAATCCCTGTCAGGCACAGTTTTTTTTTTATCAAATTTACTTATTTATTTTTAAATCAATCACTATTTTTTGTTTGGATTTATTTGGATTTTTTTTAAAAATTAATTAAAAATCGGCTGTGATATAAAAAAATTGCTTTTAAAGCTTGCCTTTTTTTAAACAAGAAAGAAATTTAATAATACAAAAAATTAACTTAAGTCGCTGCTTCGCGGTCAGCACATGTTAAAGACTACAAAAAAAATTATTTATTTTGAAAATCGCTCGCGCTTTTATTTAATTTTTTGTTAGAAATCAAATTTAACAATCATTGTAAGGCAGCGATTTTGCCTGTTTTTCGACAGATAAAATCATTGCTTCGTGAGTAATTTTACTATTGTGATTAAAAAAAATTTCATAAATTTCATATACTATTTTAAATTTTTTATTACATTTATTATCATTTAAACTCCGATCTATAAATTGATCATCAGCCATCGTACTCCAAATTTAAACTTCCAAATGGGGCGCCAACTCAAACAAAATAGATAAAATTCCATTTCCCAAGAGTAGAATTCTGCCACATTTATATATTCTTTTATATATATATATAAGTATCTTCAAGTGTTGACTCACATTACACTTTAAATCCAACTAATTATAAGCTCTGAGCAACATAACGTATCAGTTGTGTATTACGTTTACTCTTTAATTTAATTATTTTAATACACAAGTAAGTGATGAGACTTCCCTTTTTTAGTTGCTAATTAAGTGCCAAAAAGTATTTAGATTTGCAGTGGCCAAGGTCTCTCAACAATTGACTATTATTTGACAACCATTACCTTAAATATCATTTAGGTATACTTCAAGGAAAGTTCTAAGTTGACTGACATGCAATTTTTTAACCCCAAATATTTGTAATGTTTAATATATTCTTTCCTTTTTTTTTTAAATAAAAAAAAAACATCTAGCTAGGGCTATTTCATGGAAAGTTCTAAGTTGTCAGCCCAAGATAACTTTACATCTCTGCATCAACCGACAACATTTTATTTTAGTATAAGCTAATTAAAGAAAGCACTATATCTTTTTCTTTTAAAATTGAATGTTATATTTCTGCCCAATGATTACTAAATTTCTGCAATGGCAAAATCAGGATTTTCACTCACGATATAAAAAAGCGAAACACATATTAAAAAAAAATACCCATGTAGTATCCCATTCTTCAGCTAATAAATGTGGCCATTGCAAAAATAAGTCAATTTAGGTCTATGAAGTAAACACACCATTCCTCCTTGTTTCTGAGATTCAATCACTTGTCCCTGCCCTTACCTAATCATACCGACTATTTATAATCATACTTAAGCAAAATGTTGAAAATTTATAAACACAATTAGATGCCATGTAAATCAAGAAGCCTCCTGTCTAATATCCTTTTCTCTTAACAATTATGTAGCTTTCTTTCATCAAGATTAGACATATATGTGCAATATACATTTCTATTATACATATTAACCAAGAAATAGATGGCCAATAATTAACACTGACTATTCATATGTTGTGGGGATCATCTTTTTCCTGTAATCCTTTAGATGAGAGGAAGCCGGAAACTCGATGTGTTTCTGGTTTTGTTGCTGACTCGAGCACAGGTGTATCTAGTGCAAAAGTTTGAGCCAGGAAGATAGTTTGGACAGCAAAATTCTCTGATAGTAAGTTCTGTGTACCTAACAAAATAAAATTTGTCAACAGTAAGCTAGTGCAAGATATCAAGGGAAGACTCCATGCTGATCAGGGCCCTCATTGATCCTTACCAGTACCAACTTAGATATTATGGCTACAAACTGGCCCCATTAATGGAGTGCCCTTCCAGGGACCACTTTCATCACTTACCTGATACTCAACTAGATTTCCTTAATTATGATAACTTATGTTGCTTAGACTCTTTAATAATGTCGATGGTGTATGTCAAATCCTTCACAAAGGATCCGCCACGGATGTGGCAACATTTCTGAAGAGTCCAGGCAACATAGATGATAACTGGACAGTCACTCATCCAATCTCCTAAACACTTTGAGATGGACTGTAAGCTGTAAAATAGACGAGATAAATATGTCGCTTTGCATCCGACTTCCCACCTCCCAGGAACTTCCTATACTGTCAAGATTCAAGAAGTATGTCAGTTTCTATATCTGCAGCACTCGCATCACAGCATTAGAAGATGTCCTGCCATTTTTCCTTTCGTACCCCTTACAACCAAGACCATAGCAAAATTCTAATAGTGTTTTGCCTCATTAAATGCATAAACCAAAAAAAAAGGATTAAAAGGTAGACTTGAGACAACTACTCTGAATCCTTGAAATGTTGCACAGTTGATTCAGTTTTTCTCCTGATCCTTAACAGAATATATATCAACTAAGCAAAATCTCTGTTTCTTTTTTTTGCATTTGTGAACTTAGGTATCTTATGTTAAAATGCTTTACAAACTTTGTGTACTCCAACCAACTTATATCTAAGCTCCTACCTGATTAGCATCTATGTCAAAATCCTTAACCCAAACAACTGCATCAACTATTCTCCATTCAGGCCCTACAAGAATATATATTCTACCACCCAAACTCTCATAATGACACTCCTAAGCTTCTCAACTAAGTGAATTATGATCCCACCCCTCTATCCTACCCCACTTAAATACCAAGTTTTGCTTGCGGCAGAGTTCAAAATTTATGATGTGCATGTAACTCACACGTAATGAGCTGCGCTCCTGGGGGCTTCGAGGGTAAGCTACTTAAAATTGCACATTTTATCTTCCTCCAAGGGAGATAAATAGTCAAGTTCAGTTTCTCCTGAAGTTTCTACCATCCCTCCAAGCCTCTATTTCTCCTCACTATTGTATAAAACCAATCAATATTGAATATACAGCCATCAAAAGGTCACTACAGAAGCGATATGGAGACACTTAATTACTGTACTAGTCTAGTAGGTATTTAAATTACAAATTTCCTCTGTTACAGTTGAAGCTGCTGTTTATTTGAGATCTAATACAAAGTAGTGAACATTCAAGGAACCAAATAATCTGACAAGGAGCTCTTCCATATTAATCAATGATTATTGTACTATCACTCTCTGACACAGACAGCCATATCAAAACTTGAAAATGTAGCAAAGGTGATTCAGTTCTTCTCCTGGCTCTATGCAGAACACAACCAAAGATGTATAACCTCTCTTTTTTTTATCTTTGATTGTGCAGTTAGGAATAAACATTAAAATGCTTCCTAGCCTATTCCTGTATATAATATCTCCATGATTGGTCTCAGGTTCAAATCTCAGCACAGACACAACACTAGGTGATTTGTAAGAAGATCTGTTCTAGCCTCGGTAAGATAGAGTTACCTAGTACCTGTTGTTAGAAGGGAGGTGACAGGTATGTCATGGTAATCTGGCCCAGATTCCACAGCTATAAAAAAACACAAATATACATCTCCATAATTCTTGCCTTCTAAATCTTCTCCGGGAAGTTTGATTAGCATTCTATTCCAAATCCCACAGATAAATACTTCAGAGTCTTACAATCCAAACAACTGCATGTCAGATTCTGCATTCAGGTGCTAACTTCTGATGCATATTTTGGTAGGTGGCATCGCTTCGAATACATAAGTCCTGGTTTTATTAACAAAACAGGAACTGTTGAAGTTGGTCACTAGGAGAAATTCTCCCATCAATATGTCAAACCAGTAGTTGAACCTCTAACAAGGTCGTACTAGAAAACATGTATTGTTTGAAAATCCCACCAAAGCTCTCACAAAAGCCCTCCTATCTCTCTCCAGGAGTGAGCTACTTAAACATGATTTTTTACTTTCCCCATTTTATGTTAACCTAAGATGTCTTCCTCCAACTGGAATACAAGAACTGAACCAGTGCCTCATTAAAATTTTCTTTTATCCCTATAACCTTCTATAGATAAACACGAGTAAAACTCTCTGTTCTCCAACAGTGTTACACAATAGCAACACATGAGGTTTCTGTACTATAGAACTGAAATGGAGACGCTTAGGCACCTTACTAGTCTTGCAGGTATTTGACACATAAATTTCCTCGGCTTCAGTTAAAGCTTCTGGCTATTTGACAATGCAAGGAACGGATATTAATGATTAAGTAACCAAAATCATTGGTTTACCAACTCTTTCGAAGAATCAAATGATCATTTTTATGTCACCTACAGCTAACCCTTCTTACAACTAATAGGAAGTATCATCGACTCCTCAGCTCTTGAAATGGTAAATGCTTTGAAGCTTAAATTGGTTAAAATCGTGAAAAAAGAATTTCAGTTGTTTAACCAGTCACCAAATTCAACCATGAGCTAATGTTAGATACAGTCCACAGAACTATCAAACTAACCAAAGCTTGATAGAGTCCCCATTTCCAACTCTATATACCAAGTCAAATTAGGCTGCCCCTTCTTCATTTCCAACCACATAAACAGCACTGCAGCATTACTAACAGTATCAAAGAAAAAAGAAAAAAAAAAAACTAGCAAAAGATTAACCTCCTATTCCTTTATTATAGATATTATAATTTGGCAAAACAAATACTAATTACCTTAGTCTACCTCCATTGACAAGATTATGTTCCTCTCTACTTCCAAAGAAGTTTCAAACTGAGACTATAATTAGAGCTGAAACTTATGTACTAATTTATTTATACCAAGTCCAAATCAATTGTGATAAATAAGTGGAACACCCACAAAGCTAACATACTGGATACACCATTTGGTCACACAAATATAGTTCCCAATAATCAGCTACATATTCTTAACAACAGTTAGTTGACACCATAATAAGCTTAAATTATTGATTTTTTTTTAAAAAAAAGAGCTACAGAGCTGAAAATTGAGAACAAATTGAAAGAGTCATAAGTTTTGTTCTGACTCAGATTGATGAAACTCAGTCTGGTTTTGTTGCTGTGATGATTGAGGTTGTAGAAGAAGTTGCTGTGCTTGTGTTTTCTCTAGAAAGGGTTTGAACATGATCTGCAAATTCAGATACCCAAATGCTACCGCACCAATTACTACTAACGCAGATCTAAAAGTTTTCATTTTTGTCGTATCCCTCATCCTCCTTCCACCGCTGCTTTCACCTCCGACCTGATTCTTCATTTTGAGTTTTCGGCCATATCTTATACTAATAAAAAAAAGATTGAAATGTTAATCAAACTAAAACTTTTTGTTTTTTTTTTTTTTTGTATTTAGTATTTTTCTTACTTTATAATTGATTACACAGAGTAAATATTAGTACAACTTATAAAGATGGTCACTTTTCTTGAAAGACTTTGTAAACATTTTTAAATTTAAAAAAATTCATTATTACCAATAATGACTAACTCTAACTCTTTATATATTCCGGAATTTCATTTTCATTGTTACTTTAAGATTTTCTGTTATGTCACTACATATCTTATTAATTATATGCCTTTAGAATTTATAAGTAGTGCTTATTAACTTATCCTTTATAAGCTAAGGGGGGGGTGACTTTGGTTCGCATGTTTACTTATGTAATTCCTTAATCGATTTGATATTTCCAATTGTTCGTTTGATTTTGGATTGATGAATGTATAGTGACAATATACATTTTATTATCTTAAGAGTTTTTTTTTTCTTTGACGTATAAAATTTCAACTTATTAATATTTATAATACTAGGAGTAAATATAAAATATACCATTTTTAATTATTAAATATAAGAAAATCTGATATACTATCCGATCCCAAATTCATATATTTCAAAAATAAATTTATATCCAATCAAATAAAAATTAAGTTTCGATTTAACGATAAAAAGATTGAAGGGTGCAATCTCTCCCAATAAGAATTTCATAGGGGGAAAATAGAAGTTTTATATCTTTTCAGGGGCTGAATGAGATTTAACTATAAAACCAAAACCATCAAAGTTTCCAGAGAACAAACACAAAGAACACTTGTGCTGAAGTGTAGAAAAATTGGTCATCTTCATCCTCTCCGATAATTCATCAGAGGTAAGTTTGCACAAACCATTTCGTAGTTTCCATCAATTCTCAATCTTTCACTTGGAAGTAATCAATTTCAGCTATCGGTTGCCATTTTAGTGACTGTTAAGGGGAAGCTTTGGTTTTGCCAATGTAATGATTCGAAATTTCTGGGAATTTTTCTCGGTGGGAGATGCATATTTCTTTGTATTAGAGTAAAATGGTCCCGAATAGAGCGTAATGGATATGGAAAAATTGTATAGCTAGTTGATTGATATAATAGTATATATGATCTGTCTTAACTTACAGCATTGCAAATTCTAGTCGACTACATTTATTTCAAGAAATCAAATTGGAATCTTCATTTTTTTTCTTCAGTTTTGAGTAAGAACTTCGAAGTCAAGTTTCTTTCACTTAAGTCAAAATTAATGGTTTTGGCAGTGTTTCTGTGTAAATGATAAGTAGCAAGAAGAAATAGCAATAGTTGCAAGAAAATTTACTTCCATAATCTCTTTTAAAAAAGATTTTGCTTTCAAATAATTTGGGGTTTAATCCTTCAAAGATGATATATCTTTGGCTTGCATATCCCATATATGAATATTACGTCTTGATGATTTGATATTAATTAATCTTCCACTGGCAGATAAATTAAAGCTGGCTTACTCTGCGGCTGTCAGCAGGAGGCAGCAGTTCTTGATAAGGTGTTTGGGAGTTCCACTCAGAAAAAAAAACCTTCATTTTCACGAGTATAGAAGCAATCTGTAATTGCGAGTGGGCAAGCTTGAGGCTTGCCTCATGTCATGCCATTTGAGAGTCAATACTTCCCGGGTCTGAATCAACTAAACATAAAGGCCAAGCGGGTAAATCTTCTCTTTTTAACTTGTATTGAAATGCTTACCCCGGATCTATATGTTTAAAGTATTAGAGAGTTAACACTTTTATTTAGCAATGTCTTTACATGCATCCTTATTTGTGGGTCACATTCCTTTCTGTTGGCGTGTGATGGATCTAAGACCTGGGTGAGGATAGTGGGACGAGACTCAGAGCTCTTTCCCATCGTGATGGGGTTGACCCAGGGGTCACTGGTCAGCGCTGACTCTGCTGGATGTTTGGAGGCAAACCTTGGAGTCTAAATTATTTAGGTTTAGCAGAACCAAAACTAAATACTTGGAGTGCAAGTTTAGTGTTGTAACGTGTAAGGCTGCCATGGAAGTGAGGCTTGGCACACAGACCGTCCTCAGGAAAGAATGTTTCAAGTATCTTTGGTCTTTAATCTAAGGAAATGGAGAGATCAATGGTGATGTCACACATAGAATAGATGGGGGATGGAAGAAATGGAGGCTTGTATTGGGGCCTGTGTGATAAGAAGGCCACTTCAACTTGAAGGTAAGTTCTATATAGTGGTGCTTCAGTCAACTATGTTGTATGGGACGGAGTGTTATCCAGTTAAGAGCTCTCATGTCCAAATGACGAGGGTTACACAAATGAGAATGCTGAGGGGAATATGTCGACATACTAGGAGATAAATATTAGAAATGAAGAACCAAGGCAAGGTATAACTGACCCCCATGGTAGACAACATGAGGAAGTAAGATTGAGATAGTTTGGGCATGTGAAGTAGAGAGGCGTAGAGGCCCCTATGAGGCGGTGTGAGAGGTTGGCATTGATGGGTGTAAGAAGAGATAGAGGTTGACATAAGAAGTATTGTACAAAGGTGGTTAGATAGGATATGACACATCTTTAGCTTATTGAGGCCACAACGTTAGATTGGCGGATATGAAGATCGCGGATTAAAGTAGAAGGCTAGTAGGTATTGAGTGTTCTCTCACTTTCTAGTGAGATAGGCTTGGTGGTTTGGTGCATTATACCTGATTCTCCTTTAATACTGGTAGTAGTAGTAGAATTCATGTATTTTCTTGTCCCTCGATATTTTGTTACTACTGATTATTTATTGTGCTTTGGTTATCGCATTATGTTGTTGTTGTTATTGTTCTTTTTAATGAATGTCGTGTAATGCTTCCTCTAGCATTTGTTATGCCTTCTTTACTTCTGTATGTTTTTGATATCTGTTACCTGAGCTAGGGGTCTTCCAAAAACATCTCTACTTCCAAGAGTTTGGGCCAAGGTCTGCCTATATTCTACCCTGACCTAATGGCCTCACATGTGGTATATTGGGATTACACTGAGTATGTTGTATTTTTTTTAGGCCAAAACATGGATGTCCTTTATGATTGGTGGAAGGACGACTCAAACTCATAACCTTTTCTTGCTCCAGTAGCATGTTGAATTGTGTGAAATGCTTCATTTGAAGGTTTAAACTGGTCTTTTGGTTGTTTTCTTCGTCTGATTCTTTCTTCTTGGTTGCTTTGGTTGTATTGAGAATTCTCTCCCTTTAAAATTTTAAACAGTTAGGAGGAAGCACTTTTATTTATTTAATTATGTTTTAACACGTCTATTTATCAATTAAAACATAATTCTTGTCATATTAATTTGATTATATTAGCTGGTGTCCTTGGGAAGTAACCATGAATTCTATTTGGACTTAAGAAAGGGGAGGAATTTGCCCCAGGTTCCTTTTCCAGAAATTTGTGTTACTATTTCTCTCCAGTATTTTGATGCTATTGAACTTTGCTGAAAGTTTTTTATGCTGAGTAATACAATTAATCAAGTCCTTTATAGATTTTGGTCTGTCACAATTATTTGCGTTTTCTTTATCTATGCTATTTGGCGAATTCCATCACATTTCAATATTCGATTTGGTCTCAGCTTGAGGCAAGTTGTACCAAATTGCATTTAGTCTTTTGATGAATTTGAAGTCTTTATCTCTGCAACAACTGCCTCGGATCCCACTGGGAGATTACACTGTGTATGTTGTTGAATCTCTGCAACAGCTGGAGGTTTGAGGCAATGCCTTGGGCCTTCAGGTGTACATTTATGCCTCAGTTCCTTTGTAGAAGTAAGAAATAAAGTTTGATCCCAGCTTGAGTTGTAACAGAACTTTATTGAGTTTCTATCATTACAGATATCAGACGAAGTTCAATTGATGATTATCATTTTAACTGGCCTTTGTGTATCAAAACGTACTATTCTCACTTTCCCCTCTTCCATTATCTTTAGAGAAAGGTGTACATTTTATACGTTCTATGACTACTTTATAGTTTTATAAATTTGATGTTTGGAAATACCAGAAAAGATAAGATTAACGTAAAACTCGTATGGCTAATGTAGTGCCCATCAGAATTGAACTGCATCGCTTATGTTTTCCTGTTTTGTGTGTGAAATTTTTCCGAGTATTGGCATTTTTTACAGAAAAGAAGCATGACTTTGATCATTGAGCTTGATGTTTCCTTTATGGTGACCCACCCCTCCCCTTCGCCCTGCTCCAACTTTGGCATCCTGTTTCCATCAGGTAAGATAACCTTGCTGTCTGTTGGGGGATGTCGGGGGGGGGAGAATACACTGGTGCACCATACTTCTCTGCAATTTCAGCCTTAAAGATTGTTAGTTCTTTACGTGGCTTCTTTTTTCGTCAAACTCTCTCCTCCTCCTCACTCCCCACACCATCCCAGGGAAAATAAACCATCATTTTTCAGTATCAAATTATTTAAATTTACTACAATTTAAATAATTGATTATGCAATTATACGACAGGGTGCAGATTTATCTCATGTATTCTGCACTAAAGATGCTGCTCCTGTAATAAAAAGCTACAGTCGAGTTAATGTGCCCCCATATTTTATTGAAGAGTTCCTCCAGTATCAGGGAGCCTTTGCCTTACGGGAATCACCTCTAGTGCACAGTCTTGCGTGTTTCTCATCTGTACCGTTTACCATTATTGAAGCATCATAAATTTTGATTATGAGGGTGCTGACTATTGATCAAAGATTATAGCTTTCCAGCGCATTGAGGCGAAATTCCATATCAGCTAAAGTGATTGCCCCCCCACCCCCCCTGAAGTTGAGAAGTGCCGACGCGGACAGAGGTTTGATTGTCTTGTTGTTGGTCACCCACAACCGGCCTTCCGACGCAAGAGATCCGCTTTTCATCCCCCCTGGTGTGCTTCTTTTACTCGAGACCTTCCAGCCTTACACCCGATGCAGTGATGCTTGGGTGTTCATAGTGTTCAGTTGCCACAAATGCTTTGTTTTTAATCACCATTCAAGATCTTTGATTAACCCTTTAATCCCCTTTCTCTCGCACTCCTAATTTTGGGACCCCGCCGTTAGAATTAATTTAATGTTTATTTGTTGTCAAATGCTGGCAAGTATAATAAATGCTACTCCATTGCTCTGGTCCAAACATCACGATCTCGAGTACGCGCCTTAATGTTTATCACTACTATGACCGCCGAAATCTGATCCTTTCTGCTGATCCTATAATGGTTACACTCTTTTATTTTTCCAATTAATGGGACCAACCCCCAACTAGTGAAATTCATCTTCCTCGTTGAGCCTCACACCAATCCCTACCACTCCTACTCCTCTGCCAAATATTTGCCTTTATCTTTGTGTTCATCTAGCTAAAGGCAAATGTTTGGCCATAGCTCCGTATGCGCTTTCAGAGCGGATCCTAGTCTTTTCGCCCTAAACAGGGAAAGTTGACTTCTTGTGTTCATTTCACCATTTTCCTATTCTCGTGCTTCTTCTCCCCGATTAGCCTCGACTCCTATAATACACTCACTCCTTCACCTGCATCCACACAACGCCGCCACATCCAACTCCACCCTGTCCACTGTCTTCTGTAAATATCAATCTGGTTTGTTTCAATTCTCTGTTTGGCTTAAACAAATCTCATTGCAAGGTAAAATATTGGAAGTCTATGTAACTTGTGTGTCCAGGAATATAAAGGGTAGTACATGATCATGAAAAGTTGGTATTTTAGAAACATACAAATATATCAGTTTTAACATGAGATGGAGCAACTATTTTAAGCCTTCACAATTCATTTGGTTTCCCAGATATCTTCGTTCGAATCTTATCTCTTAGTATGCCCATACATCCACCTCAAACATATTCTTTTCTGCTGCTCCCATCTTTTGAACACAAAAGTTCTTAACTAGCTTAATATAGTCCCGAGTTGGTAATTAGAGTTAGAAGCTTCACAGCTTTCTCCACTCACCTCCACGGGCGAATAGAGTCTACTAGACTAGCCAAGAAAGAGTGAGGTAGACTATATTCTAGGTTAATTCGGAAGGGCTCCGTATAGTTTTGGGGTGTAACACGTTTTTTTTCTCAGTGGTTGTTCCTCTCCTTCAGTCGAGTGATCTAGCTGCCCCTACCTTACCGAGAAAAAGGCAGTTCCAGGACGGCCCGCTCTACACCATACAAAATAGTCGCCCTAACCACCCTTTGTAGAACTTACATTTAAGTTTTAGCTGGTGGGGGGGGTCGTCCTCCTCTAGTTTGGCCCCTTCCGGTGTCGCCGGTGGCCGGGTCCCCGTGGGTGGTTGTCCGGCCGGGGGGTTCCAACCGGTGTGGGAGGGTCTGGGGTTGGCGGGCCTGGTACCGCCCCCCCCCGGGGGGGCTCGTGTTCGTCTGGTGTACATTTCTTATCAGACGGCAACCCAATGTGAGAATCCATTTCATCCACCTCACACCGTTATGATGCATGACATCGTCATCAATCTTGCCATTGTCTTGAATCAGAGTCCGTTTGGATTGGCTTGTTTTAGGTGCTTTTAAGTCAAAATACCTCTTATGTACTTTTGTAGTGTTTGGGTAGTATAAAAAAGTACTTTTAACCATTTGTTTTGAAGCCAAAAGTCACAAGTTAGAAATCCTAACTCATGACTTTCGGCTTATAAGTCATAAGCTATAAGCCCATACAAATAGGCTCTTAAGGACCCATGCTACTTCAAATATATGTGCAGAAAATCTCCCTTTTCTCCTTTTATGCTTTCACTTTCTTTTGTGGGTTCTTTTGGTACAATTAGATTTTAATTACATGTATATTCTTCCAGGATTGTGTAAGTAATATCATGAAGCATGCAAGAGAGCGCAATGTCCCAATGGTTATAGATGGGGTATGATGACATTGATAAATTGTGAGCTAATTCTCTGATATTCCATATGGCGTTACTCTCTTGATACGCCATCCGGCGGTCTTTGTTTTATCAGGATGGGCTTTATCTGGTGACTAATTGTCTTGATCTGGTTAGTGGTTATCCCTTAGCGGTGCTGACACCAAATGTGAATGAGTATAAACGGCTTGTTCAGAAAGTACTAAATTCTGAGGTAAATGACGAAAAATGAACGATCACCCCCCGTTGCTCCTCTCATTGCACCCCACAGGGTGCAGCAGTTTACCCACATACAATAATCTCATCTTTGCCTGCTGTTTGTCCTCTGAAATTTGCTAGTGACAATGATTTAGAAGACGTCCAAAGTTACATGATCTTAAAATATTGTGTGCCAATTATTCTGTTCCTTCAAGGTCATGGTTATTTGTTAAAAGCTGTGTGTCAAAACCTAGTTATTACAGAACTACTACTCTGCTAGAGTGTAGAAGATGACATTATATGTTTAATAGAATAAAGAGGAAGCCTGGTGAAGAACTTACTTACTCTTGCTTAAGAAAAAGTGGAGGTGACTTCTCATGCTTGTCAGGCAATGAGGGTAGACCAAAAGCATAAAATCACCCCAGCGGCCTTCTCAGATTTTCCCTCCCTTGAGGAAGAAAGGACATATGCACCTCCTAGTAACTTTTTTTCAGGTTGGTGTGTGAAATAGGATATATATCATATAACTCTGGGTTTATTCACAGGGATATGACAAGTAGTTGAGAAATAAGATTACCAACTCGGAGATCCAGGTTCATACGACAACATTTAGGATGATCTATTTGTTTCAGGCAGGTGGCTGTTATTGGATCAGTCGAGTTGTGCACAAGTTGGTCGGACCCCCATTACCATTATCCCCCAGCAGAAAAAAGAAACCCAGCAGATAGCAGAAAAACTTGAGATTTATCTTGTAAAAAAGATTTTTGCTGTATAAGAACAGTCTGCCAATTATTCTGTTCCTATAAATTCATTGTTATAGGTTAAAAGCTGTGTCGAGACCTATTCTATACCTTACAAATCTTCGCTCCTTTAGAGTACAAAAGATGACATTATATGTTTAATAGAATATAGAGGAAGCCTGCTGAAGAACTTACCGACCCTTGCTTGAGAAGAAGTGGAAGTGACTTCTCATGCTTGTCAGGCAATGAGATTAGACCAATAGCATAAAATAGCCCCCAAGCCACGACTCGCCCATGTATTTCCGACTCTACCCTCCCTTGAGAAGAAATGAACCATTGCACCGCCTAGTACCCAGCTTGTTTCCGGTTCGGTCGTGTGACCATACGATATATTCAATACTCTGGGTTTATTCACAGGGGTATGAAAATTGGTTGGGAAATAAGCTTACCAACTCAGAGATCCAGGTTCAAACAAAAACATTTAGGATGATTAGGTGGATTAGTCGAGTGGTACACAAGTTGGTCTGGGTATATCATTATCCCCAGAAAAAAAAACTGGGTCATAGAAACTTGAGATTTATCTTGTAAAAGATAAACTCTTGACATTTTCCTGCTAGATTTTTGCTGACTTTGCACATGTGTAGCAGACTATAGTGGAGTCTTAAAAAGTAAAGCCACTGGGGTCCCTAGGATTTTGGTCTAGTGGTAAGAGTGCAATGCGTGATATGTGGGTTATGCGCACGTTATGGGTTCTAACCCTGTCACAAACACAAACTAAATATTTAAGTGGAGGAGGTTAGAGGGATGGCCCAATATCAGCGGAGTTTCAAACCGTGTGCTGCTGGTGCTCTGGCATTTCTTGGTTATAATATGGAAAAAGTAAAGCAATTCGTGTTTATAAATACACGGTTGAGAGGTCTGCAACCACTATACCCTTTTCCTCTAGTTTGGATCTGATTTATGAGGATATACATCTATAATATAACTATCTTTCTCTTGGCCAGTTTATAGCTGTCAAGATTCATCTCGTTGGATTTATCACTTTTATTACTAGTATTGCAATGGGTAACATATTTGTTTGATCAGGATCGGTGGTGCTACAATCTTGCGGAAAGGGAAATCAGACTTTGTCAGCGATGGTAAAACAGGTAATGATTTTTCTTTGTTTAATGGCCTTTTGCAGATGATATAATCATTTGGATTGCATAGATTAGTAATTTGCTCGGATGAACAAGCCTTTTGTGCTTAGCTTCAGTATTTGCCACTGTTCCACCGCCGCCAGATTTCATGATGCGCTAAAAACCCGCGTTGGCGGCACCTCCTGCTTTCATTATTCAGAGGAGGAGAGTATCTAGTCTATTTTCTACTTAACTTAGTTATGAGACTTGTACAAACGTGAGGAAAATGATCATGTAGGACTTATATTTTTGTAGGGATTTTGAAGTTGTAAATCTGAATCTTTATTGTGAAAGTAACTACTCAGACGTGCTAATAAAGTGATGCTCAATCAATGTAAGCATATTTTAAAAAGATTTTCAGTAGTATTGGATATTTCTTTTCCATTTTGATTTGAAATGAAGCATCAGGTTAGAAACCCACAGATGAGTTCCGCACAACTTTACTTTCTAAAAAGTGCCTGCGTTAGGGGAAGAACATTTAACTATAACTATGAGGTTGGGGACATGGTTATGCCCCAGTTCTTCTATGAGTTTATGTTAAAAATACTTGCACCCATAAGACAACCTTTTCACAATCTTCTATCCTAAGTTTGTTGTGTTGAAAAAAAAGAAAGAAAAAGAGATGGCTTATGGAGCCACGGAAAATTTTGAGAAGAGATGAACTCTGGGACCAATTTATGTTTCAAAGTAGGATGCTGTTTAATAAGGCTATTTATGAGAAAATCCTCCAAAAATCCTTCAATAGTGGCTTGAGTTTGATGTTGAGTTGTTACCTATCTATTATGCTACTTCTAGTGCTTCTGGCGTGTTTGCAACATTACATCTTCATATGAAGGAATTTGCAGCTAGTATTGTGCTCTATATCTATTTGGTGGTTCATTATCTGAACTTTGCAGTGCTAGGTTTGTTTATTAAGGATGGTGCACCATTCACTGTGCTTTATTTGAAGGAATTCCAGGGCAAACTACCAATCCTAGAGTTCCCAGTATTAAAAGTTGATAGGCAACATTTTCACTATTGCTATGTTGTGTTCCATTTTCTTCGATAGTTTGATGGAATGGATATAGTTGGTGTATTGCATGTATAAATGCTGGCTGTACCATTACGCCCTGAAAAATGCTTATCACTGGCAACTCTTTTAGCCAACACCATGTAGAATCCCACCACAAAAAGATACGCCCTGCCAACCGCTGTTTCTCTGAGTTACATGCACTCCTTAAGTGCTGAGTTCAAGAGGAGCAAGGTTTATGGAATGGTTACTTCGTTATTTTTGGAAGTCACAAGCTAACTAACGATATGTGATATGCAGCTTGTGCAGTGAGTATTTATGGTTCTCCACGGCGCTGTGGTGGACAGGGTGACATACTATCAGGGAGGTAATTATATGTTCTACCATACATATGGATACCATTCTCAGAGTGGTTTAATCAATTACAACATGTTATTTGTCTGATTCTCGACAATTACTATAGACGTATGTGTTTATTTATAGTTCTTGTCAGTGCATAAAAAAATTAAACTCAATGTGCATTCATTAGCAGAATTTACTCTCTCCTATGCAACTGTGCTAGTTAATCTTGACATGTAAACGTGCAGTGTTGCAGTGTTCCTATCCTGGGCCCGTCAGTGTGCTGCTAAAGGGGAGGTAAGCATGAACCCAACCATGCTAGGATGTGTTGCTGGATCTGCTTTACTGAGAAAGGCAGCATCAATGGCATTTGACAATAAGAAAAGGTCTACACTAACTGGTGATATTATTGAATGCTTGGGAATAAGGTAGGAGTTTATTGCATCCTTTTACTCGCTATTTAGAACGTCAACTCCAACTTGCACTTTTCTCTCAGTTTGCAGGAAATATGCCCAGTCTAGTAGAAACTTAATGGAGGGTTCTTGGAAGCGCAACACTTCTACTTTACTAGAAGAAGACCCCAGTTCCCCACATGGCAAAAAGACTCAAGCACGGGAGCAAAGAACCGCCCACAAACCCAAAAGTCGAAAGCACCCCTCCCCTTTGATGCTATAAGTATAAGATGAGGTCGGGCACCCCTAAGGACTCCAACTGGCATTGTCCCCCACAGTCGTGTTCTCAATAATCCACTAGGACTTACCAGCTTTTTCTCTGGCCAATGCACTTCAAGTAGTTATCCAAAGCACGTGACACCGCCGCCCCACGATCACGCCCCTCCTCCCCCACAATCACAATATCTAGCTCCCCCACAATAACACACTGATTAATCTAGGTCATCCCATTGCTTGCTAGATTGATTAAACAAACTTATTTTCCTAAGATTAAGAAAAATGATTTTCGTACATAAAATAAATTTTTTTATTTAAAAAAAAACTCTCTTTCAACCTCATCCACCGACCCCTACTTGACTGCAGGGGCAGAGCCACCTTGCCCAAGGGGTGTCGCGGAGTGTTGAGCGATAACCTCTTTGCCGAAAAATTACAATCATATACACAAGTGTTCAACACATCCTCAAACAAGTTTAAGGTTTAATCTAGTAGTTAAGTTGTCCGGTGCAACAACTTCTTGGGGCGCGAGCTCGTTTGTCCAAGGCCCAATTATACCTCAGAATTTAGTTTTCTATAACTTACTAACACGCTGAAAATTCTGACTCAGTCATTATACTTGAAAACCATGATCCTTCAAATTGGATTGGCTCTCAAGTCGCAGATCGAGAGTTGGGGTCAAGAGTCAGATCCAACTTAGGAACAGGAGCCGAGTCCCAAATTGAGGTTAGATCTTATGTTCCAAGTCTCTAGAGAGAATCAGCGTCAAGAATTTGTTTAAAAGTTGGCTCTCTAGTCAGGGTCAAGGTTGGCTTGGGTTTGAGGGCCCGATCTACCAGGATTTTGTGCTAGACGATCGAGTCTCAGGTCAGACCATGAGCAGGGGTCGACATCTCAGGTCTCTAGTTGAACCTGAGGTCTCTAGACAGGAGTCAAGTCTCAAATCAAGATCGAGTCTTGGATCAACACCAAGGTCATGAGTTGGGCTCGGGTTGGAATTCAGGTCCCTAGTCATGGTCGGCATAGAAAAAGTAGGTCCTGAGTCAAGGTAGGGACCTAACTCCTAACCCGACTCGAAATGTGACTCCCACCCAATCCTAACCCCGGACCTAACTCTCAGATCCTCGATGTCATAGTATTGTCATTAGTATTTCCTTCTTACTAATCAAACAGCAAAAAACAAGTCAAAAGAAAAAACGAAATGGGTTTTAATTTTGCCATCAAAGAACTGCCTCTTCCCCAAATTGAAACATTCTTAGAAAAAACGACTGCAGAACAAATGGGGAGGTATCCAATCAAATCTGTTATCAGCACTACTTGATTAGCCTATCATTCCCCACCTCATAAAACATAATAACTGCTGCAAAATCTTGTACTATAGTACCCCCTCTATTCTCCTCTTACAGAAGCTAAACGTATTAAATCAGACACAGGCTTTGCCCTCAACTTCGTAAGAGCTGCATTTGAAAAGCAGCGTTGAGCTACAGGCGAAAAAAAGGGGCAAGGTGGAGGGTACGTAGTTGGACAGATATGCGTATATACGAAACCTACAACAGGTTTTACTTTTAAATCACACACTTAAAAACATAAATATCACCAAGAACATCAAAGCTCATGGTGTAAAGTTTTAGCTACACTGAACTTTTAATAACTAGTGCTTCATGTCGATATATATTAAAATAAAGTTCAAAGTATGCAGACTGCTATCGGTGTAATGTGTTCTTCAGTACTTCGCTACTCACTGCTCCTAGCTTCTGGATTCTGCAGATGACATGAAAATCAGCGCAATACATTAATTAACCGCATAAACAATAATGGAAATGACATCTCAGACTTGTTAAATAAGTCAACATCATAGCATTTCCCTTGCCAAGCCTTCAGCTAGTAGTTAAAAAGCCCTGCAAACGGGGTTGATAAGCAAAACCCTTACCCACACACAGTTACCAACTTGGTTGGAAGCCCCCAAAAGGCAAGCAAAAAAGATTCTAATTCTAATCAATTCCTGCACCAGGCTGACCGAACCGACATGGCATAGGGTTCCAGGTAAATAAGAATAGCACATGATTTTAAAGATGTAGCTGTAGCAAATTAAGAGGCCTAGGCAGGAATAAAGCATCAACAAAAGACAGAGATCAAATGACAGGATAACTCCAGTGATGGAGAACATCATGCTTACCCTGTAATCTAAGCTTTGAGCTGCTTAAGAATCTGAGGGTGGTTGCTGCTGCTGGGGCCAAATTGGCTGTGCCATATATGGGCGGGGCTGCTGGGCATAAAGTGCTTGATCGACAGGCTTTCCCATGTACATCCCTGGAGCTCCAATCGGTTGAGCAGATTGTGGTGGCATGCCATAATAGAATGGCAGACCCTCAGTTGGGCCTCCAACAGGAAGCGTTCCTCTAGGAATTGTTGCAAGCACCTCATCTTTCAAGTCCTCTCTTGGGACAATGTCAACTAAGAAATCAAATATGTCAGTCCTTGTTATGGCTGCAGCGATATCATTTTTCTGCAGCGTCCTCCTTTTGTTCTCCTCAGTGTGGTTCCATGCACGCAGTGTCAATTCAAGTATGAACATCTCACAGGCACGAGCAAATACGACTGGTGCTTCAGCAGATATCATCCTAACATCTTCATCCGCTTTCATGATTTTCTTGATCCTTGCCAATGGCAAGCTATGATTCTTGAAATCAGTAACATGCTCGATTTCTTGATATTGATTTGCCCAGAAAGTCTGGAGTTGTTGCTGCAACTGTTGTTGCTGCTGCTGATGAATGTGCTGATAAGCGAGCTGATGTTGCGCCATCTGAGCAGACGAAGCAGAAAGACCAGCTGCTTGAGGAGATTGAATTGCACCAGCTGAAACTGCATGAGGAGAGGGCCCTGCCATTTGGTTAGCTTGGTATGGAGCACCATATATTGGAGCTGAGCTAGTAACGACTCCAATACCTGGAGGCTGTCCATTTCCATGTTGATCCATTTTGAGCAAGATACCCTTTTGGAGAATCCAAAGCTAACTTAGGCTGTGGGCAAGGTAGAAACAAGTAACAATTTTAGAATACAAATAAAGTTTCTCAACTATTAGGAACTGAACAAACAAATCAAAAGAAATTCAGTTAATCACATCGAGGGAAGCCCTGACTAATCATGTCACTTGTGAGCTCAATTGTCTCATTATGTTCTCTGCACAATGATACTATAGTAATAATAATAATATCCACTTTTATTGACTTCACGCTTGCACTTGCACCCGCTGATTGACTTTGATCACTACTTCTATACCTTCTATACTGTGGATATCAATCACATGAAGATAATATATAGATGCATTTCAAAGTAAACATCAGATGCTACTAAAGACCATACGATTTGAAAATATATGCAGAGTATGCATGGAAAAGTATCTCAACCAAATAACAGAAACAGTCCATTATAATGGGTATGCAGATTCACAAGTAGTAAATCCAGTGCAGTAAATCTATGCGTGTGAAATATTCCACTGTAAAAGATGTAGATAATCTATTAGAAGGAAACCTAGACGTGTAAAAGGAATTAAGTCATTAAGCTCCATCATGTCATAGCATAGATCATATCAATGAAGACAAGACCTTAACAGGCAAAGGATAGTAATGAGCATTAGCCCGCTCTCATGGTGCAAGAAGTAGCAGGCTCTACCACCCTAGGAGCGGACAATTTAATGACATGTTCACTCCTTAAAAGAGCTACAGAAAAAGTATAATCGAAACTACTAAAAACTACAAAACAATGCACTTCATACAGAATAACAGAGTTAACAGAGTCATCAATTCAAAGTATCTATTATCAAAATCTTGTCTGTAGTAACAAAGAAACTTCTTCCCAACCCTGGTATCATCACAGAATCCAAGTACCGACAGGGAAATCCAAAACCTTTGTTATTTTCTAGTCATATCTGAATCTAGATGGAAGTTTAGTTGGGAATAACAGGCACAAAGAAAATCATAGGCAATAAAATGCTTTCCACAAGTAAAACAACAAAGAAAATTGAATTCAATCCATGAATAAAGCATTATTTGTAACAGAGTATTTAAAGCATTTGCATGCTCCTAGGGATTCATACATGGAAACAGCAACAGAAGCATCTCTATCAAGACAGCTTAACAAAAAAAGATACCATCTTATGCATCTGCAAAAAACTCAACTAATTTCAGCTCTAAATATCATCATTAAGAAAAACATATGTGCCTGTCTCTACAAGAACACAAGACTTAGCCCCAAACTTCAATCAACAAGCAAAAATAACCATACTATGCATCCACAAAAACCTCTGAACTAAGTTTCAGCTCTAAACATCAATAAGAAACACATATATACATGCATGTCCCTATATGCGCCTGTCTATGCAAGAACATAAGACTAGCCCCAAACTTCAATCAACAAGCAAAAGAAACCATATTATGCGTCTGCTAAAACCTCCCCTTTCAATTTCAGTTCTATCACCACAAAACATAAACCCACACATGCATGCGTGTAACGTATGTGTCTTTATGCACAGAGCAAGATCACTTCACAAATACTAAAGACACCCACAACTGATCGATCAAACAATCAGTACCTCCCCACTGATTGAAGCTCCAAATTCTGGATACGCCTCTCCAATCAAATTACCTAACATCAAGGGGAAAACAAATCAGCAAACAAGCGATAACCTTGAAAAAAAATCGAGCTGAAAGCCCCCCAAAACAAACCATACATCTCCACTCAAAAAATGGAACCGACCAAAACTAACAACAACAAGCAAAAACAAAACAATAATCAGCAAAATTGTTGCAAATAAAGACACATGCAGATACAAAACTGAACTTAAAAAATTGAAACTTGGGATTCCAACCAGATCAAAGACTTACTAAAAATCAGCCATAAATCTCCACCCAATCCAACAAAAAAACTACCTTTTTTAAAAAAAAATAAAAAGAACAAGATTCATGAAAAAATGGAAACATGCACATGGAAAATTGAAGCTGGAAAAAAACAAAAATTTCAATTGACAATAAAATTCACCAAACAACCCATCACCACAAAATCCAGAGTGAAAACCCCCACCAAGAATCAACCATAAATCTCTACAAAACCAAATCAAAACCACCTAATAACCCCCAAAAAAGAAGAACATAGCTAAGATTCCATATAAAAAAATGGAAATTTCAAGTCTAAATCAACAAAACCTCACTAAATTAACTACAAATCTCCATTTTAATCAACCACCCACCAAAAAAAGGAAGCAAAATTCAAACAGCATATGTAAAATCATAAACATGCAGATAAAAAAAAAAGAAATTGAACCTGAAAGATTGAAACTTTTATGCTTTTTTTTAGAGAGAGAAAGAGAGAGTGAGAGCTAGGGTTCAATCAAAGAGGTAGATGATTGATATATTGATTCCAAATACAGGTGAAGAGCTAATAAATACTTAACACTTAACTACTTATTCAAAGTTAAAATAAAAGGTACAACCTTATTTGTTTAAGGTACTACTAATTAAAGCACAAGTCTTTTTTTATGGTCTTTCTACTATAGACTAGAACTCTCCACGTGGCCCCCAATATTTTGAACTTTATTGTGATCATGCTTACGTTAAAAATGTTTTAACAAAAGAAAAACCTAATTAATTTTTACTAATTTTTTAATTATAAAGTGACAAATCTTTTATCGTCACCTTTTTTTTTATAATCAAATTTAAATAAGGAAGAAAAATTGAAGACGCAACTACTCAACTGTTTACGTGGCAATTTTAATTGAAGTTTATTTGATACGTTTAAACACATAAGCATTAATTACTACCGTCACTGTACTTTTAGTGGTCATAATTTCACATCTTAAAATTATATTATAAAAGAATTCATTAACATTTTATGATTTTTTTATAATTTTTAAATATTTAATTTTTTATTTGAAATATCAGGTTATATAGTTTTTTTAATTTTAAATTTAATTAAATTAATTTTTGAAAAATTCAACATTATAAGAAAAAGTAGATGGATAAAATATTTATTTTGATGTAGACAAATATTCCTAAAGCTTTTGATATAAACATTAATTATGTATTTCATTGAGACAAATATTCTTAAAGCTTTTGATATATACATTAATTATGTATTTCCTTGTGATATTAGATAAACATTTTATTAAAAATAATAATTTTCATATTACTTAGTTTTTGATATATACATTAATTATATATTTCCTTGTGATATTAGATAAACATCTTCTTGAAAAAGTAATTTTCATACATTACTTGATCACTTATTAAATTAAAATAAAATTAATTATCTTTTTTTCGTTCCTATAATTGATATTACCTTTGAATGTGAAGTATGCTCAATACTAGCCATTCCTATATTTGATGTATAATTTTTCATTGATATGAAAAAAAGGATAAAATAATAAAATTAATGAATTTATCAATAATTTTTTAAATTATCGTATAAAATAAAAAGTATTCATCTAATATGAAATTGAGGGAATAAGATTTTTGAGTTAATGCTCAGATAAATGAAAGCGAAAGAATCACCGATCAACGGATATGGTATTATAAATAGAATTATTCTTCTCTTAATTAGAGATTTTGAGTTTGAGCGCTCAATATAAAAAATTTCGTGATGGAGAACACTTCTTACCAAATGGGTTTTTACACAAAGGATATCTAAAATAGCAAAGCTCAAGTTTGAATAATCTGAGTAATTTTTTTTTAAAAAAAAGTAAAAAAACATTGATATTTAAGGTTTTTAATTCATTTAATTCACAATGAAAGAGTTGAAATTGAGGCGGATTAATGCACACCTAAATTATGAAAAACAAAATATAAATTTTAATAGCTCAATTAACTAATCGTTTAATATCTTTTCTCAATTTCATTAATCAATGGGGTGGAGGTTGGGGTACTGTAACAATTCATCTATATCCAATCGATAATTATAGAGGAAGTCATCTAATTAATTTGTTTTTTTGACTATTTGGCTTCCACTAGAAATTGCTTTTTGCCAAAAGAGCACTTCATAAAGTAAAAACGTGTTAAAATTATCAGATAAGAAAAGTAGGATTTTGTGGTTGTAAAGTCCCCCCACCGTACTATTAGGCTAATAATTTTATCTACTTATTGATTCATTTCATTTTATATCAGTTATATTACTAAAAATATTTATTTTAAAATATCATCAATTAACAAAATTTGAATATTTTTAATCTTAAAATTAATTATTTTTAGAGTAAACAATATTGATTAAATTATTCATGAAGAGTAAATTATTAAAAACACTTATTATTCATTATTCACGATTTCTAAAAAAATATAATAAAAATAAAATATGTTAACTAATATAAGACGTAATGAATACTTTTCTTTCTATTACTTCGAAAGTAGCTGCTTCAGCTTCAGCCACTCAAATTTTCGATATTCCTTTTTATTTCTCATCAAACGAATGACATCTTCCGTTAGTCATGATTTCAAACAAAATATTTGAAATGCTTTAAATATAGCTAAAAGTGAAAGTTATAAAAACTATGTTGATAAACACCTATTTTTTCTTTGTGACTCCCGCAAATCTTTCTTTCTATTGATAACTTTCTTTAAATATTGATACAATTTATTTATTTGTCCATTTGATATTTGTGGACAATTTTAGCCACAAACTTTATTATAAGTTCTATTTATGCGTTAGAGGGGCTGTATGTAGATATGCGCGCATATATATTATGTTTTAGTTTATCCACATATGAAAATTGATTTAGGCGTTATAGTGTATGTATTTAATTGTGACAAATTTGTTCTTGTATCAACTAATTTAGTTCCTATCTAAAATTTGAGCGCTTATTGCGACACGCACACGCTTTGGTCAATGTTTAATCAATGAGATGGATAATGGTAAGGAAAAATATAGCAAAATTAGTCAAAAAGCAATAACTTAATAGTAAAAATAACTATTTGAAAATATTAGTAAGTGTCAAAAAAATGTCAGTATTTTTATGATAAAGAATATTTGTATCTTAATTATACCCTATATGATGTTTGTTTTATCTCTAAAAAAATAATTTATTACATTTCTATGTATACCCATTAGTTCCCTTTTTAATATTTTAATGTTAAAAATAAAATTGAAGTGTTCTCATATCTCTCTCTTCCATATTTATCCCATAAGAATCAAAATAAAATTCTCTATTCTCCTATTTTCTCTGTTCGTATTCCTATTCACCCTTCAAATCTTCTCTCTTCAACTCCAATTTTTTATGTATCTCTATCGAAAGATTTTTTTTCTTTTAGTCTTCAAAAACTGGATTCACACAAATTATAGGTGTTTTCTCGTGTATCTCTCTTTTTTTTAGATTTATTTTCCTGATTTTATTGTTGGTTAAATCCTGGTTGAACGTAGGATTCTTCGTTTAGAACTATAAAACACGTCTTCAAAGCTGTTCTAAGAGACCACTAGTATCTTAGTAAAACCGGTTTCTATGATTCTTTCCCTCATTTAATCTATGTGTATTCAAGAAATAGGGATGATTGTAAGATCTGCTTCTCAAATTAGGAAGAGAGACGACTCGATTAAAGTCTTCATCAAATCAGATTGAAAACGTAACTCGTCGGTTACAAGAATTTGGTACGTCCACGACCAAATGTTATGAAGACCCGGATATTTAAATATCTTTGACATTCTGGTTAGTTTTTGATGTGAGTGAAGTTCAATAATAAACGTTTGTTTAAACAATTGTGTACTGAATCTATAATTTGTAAATATTTCGTTTTTATGGTACATTGTGCAATATTATAGGTTGGATTTGTATTCAGTGTATTTTATTATTGTATGTGAGTCAGTTTTTGTTATTTGTGATAATCTATATTTTTTTCATTCCTTTATATTTTTCACATTTGTAGATTATTCCAGAATTTCTGTTATGAGTCCAGTTTCATGGACTATTACATTCCGCTTTTCTCATGAACTTTTGTTGCGATTTGTATTGTTATGCTCTGGCCTTTTTATGTCTATTCTTTACTAGGTATAGATATGAGTAACTCTACACAGTTTCTTTTTAAATCTAGACCCTAACATTCGTTTGGTTCAATTTTCTCAATTTGTATTTTTATTAAAATCGTATTGTATACCAATTAATATTTGTACATCAAAAATTATGTTGCATAGTTTATTGATTGACATTTTTTGTAACTTTATATTTATTCTAAGGTCTGTCAACTAGTTATGTGGATGGTATTTAGAATGATTACACCAAATATTCAATATGTAGTGTATTTCATTTAAAGTTCGTTCTAACTTTGTCATCATACATTTTTTTGTAATAGATTTAGTATACAAAATTCTAAATAAAAACTAGAATAATAATGAAATACCACTAAAAATACATATTGAAATAATAGATTTACAAGATTTGAAGAACAAAAATAATACTATTTTTTGCGGGAAAACGATATATGAATACAAATATATTTCTTAAAGACTATATGGATACATTTGGATGAATGAATACAAACTCTAAAAACTACAATGATATAATAGAATATATTGTGAATGAATATATTTATTAAAGGTCAAAATTACGCGAGAAAAAATAAATTTAAATTTATTGACAAAGATGATGAGAAAATGAAGTGATCCTTACCTTTTTTTTTGAACATAGTCTCTCCTTGATTTTCTCTTTGTTATTAAATAATTATATTCTTTAACTAAAAAACAAAATAATAAAAACATAATAAGATATATAACAAATACAATTTGACATTTCTAATAAATATTGAAAGCTTGTTTGCTAATGAGCCATTCTTAAATATAAAAAGTGGACATTTTAAAAAAATTCCCATAAAATTAAAATGGATTAATACCTGAATATACAACTTAACTTTAAATATTCCTCCATATTTCCCTTCTTTTAAAAATTACTAAACATTCCTATTTTTTAATAAATTTAATCTAAAAGATCATTATTAAATTAGAAGATCCAAGTAATACAAACCAATAAATCTTACCCCAAATATACTCTATATTTTCCCAAAGAAAATACTCATGTTAAGACTCCCATAAAGTAATACTAACCAATTTAAAATACACCGTATTTACTCGTTATTTTCCCCAAATAAGAAACCTTTTACACCCTCCCACTAATCATACTCAACTGTTCATCTTCTTAATTTTGAAAATCAAAATTATCTTTATTCCGTCCGTCCGCATCCTCTAAGTTGTACGTTCATTTTTCTCTCCTGTCCGCCTTTGAAAAAGCAAGTTGTGGCTCTCCGTCCGTACGCTCGGCTAATCGTCCGCCATTTGTTTTAACCAAGGATAACCAAAGGATACATAAGTCCTACAACATATTCATAGTCAGTTCCCCAAAAAAAAAATGATACTTAACAGACATTTATAGCCTTAAACATGATACAAAAAGCAAAAGTGGGTACCTTGATCATAAGTGTAACTACAGTTATAAGTCTTGTCTACTGATACTAACATGATACAAAAAATGCAAAGGTCGTATTTGATACATAGTGTTAATACATTATAATCGTCTCTACTTGATACTAACATGAACAAAAAATCAAAAGTCATACTGATACATAAGTTTAGCTACAATTATAAGTTTGTCTATGAGACTAACATGATTACAAAAAATGCAAAGTTATAGTTGATACAAAAAAATGTAAAATGTACTTGATCATAAGTGTAACTATAATTATAAGTCGGTCTACTGATACTCAATGCTACAAAATATCGTTTCTGCCTAAAAGAAGGGAAGATCACTAATGACAAAATTTAAGGGAATAAAAACATGATGATTTTGAAAACACACAAGTTAATGCCCTTTAGTTAAAGAATAATACCGGGCATATTAAAAGTAGAAATTCATTCAATTTCAGTTTTTATCCCCTAATTAACTTCAAACAATACGGATAAACATCCCCCAAATTACTCAAACAAACGGATGTTATAAAATGAAATATAAATAATGGATCCGACTATTTTATATTATATTGAACACGATATTTAAAATAAGGAATTTTTTGGAAATTGAAAAGATAGGGGATAGAGGTTAAATTTATGTTTTACGTATGTGATTTTACATAATTTACAAATTATTATTAATTTAATGAGCCCAATACACATTCTCCACTTCAACTCGCTTTCTTAAACTTATATCCTAATTTCCAAAGAACAAAACCAAAAAGAAACAAAATCAACTCTTTCTTCTTCTTCTAATTGTCGGACCCACATTAAATTACTTTAATTTTAATTAATAATACTGTAATGAACATTTGAGATAACATGCTATCAAATTTTATTGAACCTCACTTGATTTGTCATGTCAAAAAATGTGTTAATAAGACACTCATTAAAATATTTATATTATTTTGATTACTACTTAATTTTAAGTGACAACTTATAAAATTAGTCAAAATTAAGAAATTATTTAATTATTTGATCATTTATCTTATGAGTTTCTTACTCAATTCTATTGATGTATTGTTGAATTTATAGAATATGCACATGTTTATAAATGCATTGTATTTCATAAACTTTTTTTGTTATTTAGACATCTTCAATAAATAAAATTAACCTTATAGAAATAATGTGGGTCAAATTTTGATACATTTTATCTGAAGCTATCACTATTTTATTTGAAGCTATCAGTGATCCAATTATAAATCTTGATACATTTTATTTGAAAGTGTTGTTATAGTCACATATACAAACAAATGTAGTATTGCTATATGGTTTTAATGTTCATATATTACAACTTATTTGCTACTTAATATCTTTGTTATTGTTTCTACTGAATATCGTATTAAAATGCTACTTATGTATTGTGTTATTATTGCTACTTAATATTGTCTTGTATTGCTTTTTAATGTTGAGTTGTATTATTTTTTAATATCATGTTGTATTTTTACTTGCTACTAAGATTTTGCTTAGATAAAATGGATCATATTGGGCGGGTCATGATTAAATCCGAGTTTTAGCCATTTGAACCCAACTCATTTGAAATCAAAATAAATTTGAACGAATTATAACCCAACCCGTTTTTAGAAACAGACCATTTTAATCTCTTCAATTTTAGGTCAACCCGCTCATTTGACACCCTCAACTTCACCCTATATTAAAAAAATAAAATTTTATTTTTAATCCGCATTACATATTTTTTTGCTTTAAATCTATTGACTAAGTTTGATACTTAAAAATGAAATCCATTAAAAAAAAATAACCATTTTCCTTATGTAGTAATACTAATTCAATACACAATTTCTTCGTATTCTTGAAAACCTAATACTTATTATTCATATTATTTTGTATTGTTTTCTATTCACTTTGCGTTGACTGACAAAAGAATGAATTAATGATCATAAATTATTAACCTATTTATGATATTGTTTTTCTTTGTTAGGTTTTTAAGATTGATGAGACTTTTTAAAAATCTATTAATTAATTATATATAAATATATATAATATATAGATTACTATAGATATATATATATATATATATTTTTATTTTATTATATATTATTCGGTCACTTTCAGTTATTATAGTTTTTCTCTTTGTAGAGTTATGCTATTAAAAATTTGACCAACATTTTATATAAGCAAAAATGTAATTTATAGTATTTTTGTGTAGTTTTGAATATCTAAATATTTTTAAAAATATTGAATTAATTTAATATAATTTAACTGTTACAATTTAGTCAAATTGACTTTTGAAAAGCGCAACATGACAAAATAAAAGTAAACGGAAGGACTCTTATTTAGTGTGTAAAAAATATTTCACACCAACTATAAAAGCCCTTCTTTTGTTCCTTAATTTTCACCCTTCAATTGTTTCTCTAACACAACTTGAGATCTAAGATTTTTCATTGCAACATATAGGATTTAGAGACATATTTTCTTTTTGCTTCAATTACAAGAGATAATAGAGAGTAGAAACCATGTCATCTTTGATTGCATTGAAGAAAAATAACAAAAAATGTTATAATCATACTCTACAAAAGCAGGAGGAGAGCAAGGAGAAAATGAAAACTCTTAAAATGAGGCTGGAAACATTGAAGAAGAAAACAGAAAGTTTGAAGATCGAAATAAACGATATAAAGATAACACTCATTGATAATGAAGAAGCCCATAAAGTTGCAAAAGCCAAGGTGCAAGAACTTGACGCCCAATTGAAGGCAGCTCAAGCAAAGCAAAGGGATTGAATCCATCACTCAACTCCTACTGTTTTGAGGCGTATGCAGGATTTTCGTTAATAGTGAATAATTTCTTGAATGTTAGGGTTTTAGATTATCATAACTATTCCAATTCAAAATAAGTTAGTTAGATTTAATGTTTATTGTCTATCATTTATGAAAAAAATAAATTAAATTTCCAATGATGTTCAAACTCATGGAAAATGCAACATATGGTTGAGAATGTATGCACAAAATATTCTAATTTAAAAGATGTTGTAATAGACAAAACTATCATTTATTATTTTTCTCAAATTATATTTAATTATTTTGTAATATTGACTAAACTCCTAAAATATATGGAACGTAGTATTTATGTAGTTTCCAGGAGAATTTATGTAGACTCCCAAATTATGTGGAAGGAGAATTACAAAAGTCTTCTAAAATATATGGAAAGGAGAATTAATATATGGAAAGAAAAACTGAAAATATATGGAAAGAAAAATCTAAGTATTGAAACCAAATATATGTAAGCACTCCTTTATTTTGCTCTATAATTTTATTTGATAGAGTTAAATCACAAATTGTTTAGAGGTTGTAGGACTTTCATAAAATATATATGATGCTAATAGTATTTGGAAAATTATTTTTATGATGAAATATCCATGGCTAATATACAAGAAATATTACGGAATTTGGAAAATTTCTAAAAAATGGTATATAAATATAATTATATGTGTTAAAAAATAGTGTAAATATACGAGAGGGTTTTCCAACTCATTATAATGTTCTTCACAAAGTTTTTTCAATTCTTTTGGGCTCGGGGAGTCATATCAATGGGCTACACAAAAACAACTTAGAAATTTAGTTAATTCTTAAAAATGACCTATAAATGTAAAAATATGGGTTAAAAATGATGTGAGTTTACGTGATGATAGGAAGAACCTCATAGAATTTTTTTCAAAATTTTTTTTGGAGTGCTTCGGAGAGCCAAATCCAAGGGCTAATACATACCAAAACCTGAGAAATTTAAATAACTTATTAAAAATGGCATATAAATACAAAAATATACGTTAAAAATAGTGTGAGGATAAGTGATGGTTCCCAACACATAATGGAGGTCCTCATAATATTTTTAGGAAATTTATTCGATGCTCCGAGAAGCCAGATCTATGGGCTAATACACACAAAAAAATTAAAAAAATTGAATAATACCTAAAAAATAGAAAGTAAATACATAAATATGTGTAAAAAATAGTGTGAGTCTACGTGATAGTTCCCCAACTCATTGCGAAGGTCCTAAAAAAAAATTAATTTTTTTTGTGCTCCAGGAAGCAGATCCATGAGCTAATACACATGAAAAACCGAAAAATTCGGATAATTTCTAAAAGAATAGCTAGTAAATGCGAAAAATGTGATAAAAATGGTGTGAATATACATGATGGTTCTCCAACTCAGTACAGAGGTTCTTATAATGTTTTTCCAGAAAAACATTTGGGTACTCTAGAGAGCAATATCCATGGGTTAATACTAACATAAAACTGAGAAATTTGGGTAATTCCTAAAATGTATTGTAAATGCAAAAATATATGTGAATATACGTGATCGTTCCTCAACTCATTACGGAGGTCCTCATATAGTTTTTTTCATAATTTTTTCTGGGTGCTTTGGAGAGTCACATCTATGACCTAATACACTGAATTTTTTTGAGGAATTTAAGTAAATCCTGAACAATGGTATGTAATGCGAAAATATGTCATCACGCCGCGAGTCTACACATTTGACGTAACATGGGACCTAGGATCACGAGTGACCTCAATCTAACCCTGAACCTGGAATATCAAGCATATTAAGCATAACTAAATAAAGATATACTATGCGGAAACTTAAAACAATAATTAACTGAAAGTGGGAAATACAAAAAATTGATCTGAATATATATAACTTACTAAGAGTTTAGTGATACTGAACAATCATTCAAAAACTAAAGTTGAATATAATACTATGTTTAAAAAAGCCTCTACGGACTAGAGTTATTGGGACATGCCCCAACTAACTCTATCAAGACAGGAGAAATGAATGAAAGACTACTATGAAAAATATGTTCTGCGTCCTTCTTTTTTTTTTTTTCCTCTCTCTTCCTTGAAGTATGAGGATTTACCACTGCAGCTATTGAATACAGACAAAAAATCGATCGTATTCAGGATACTGAATACTTGAACCTATGCCGAGCATGAGTCAGTACTTAGAATGTACTGAGCATGCAAGATATAGATAATAATTAATAGCTAAACAAACATATAACTAAACAAAAAATGACTGATCAATGATATAATCTGAATAGACTAATAACACTGAAATATACTAAAAATTAAGGTAAATACAATGATCAAGTACTAATAATGAATAAAACATGTCGAGACAAAATACTTAGGTATAAACTGAAAGTGGGGTCAAGGCACTATAATCTAAATATGAGAGCTGATATTAACCAACATAAAATCATGTGTGCTAAACGCGAAATTCGATGTACACCCCATCGAGACGATCCAATATACCTTTAAAGGAGTATAAAGACATGCTGACATAATCACTAAATCTGATGCCCAACAGAGGATACTTGTAAACTTACGAGGCATATAGTTTTGAGACTATGAGGTACGTTGAGCCCTAGTCTAGGTTGGTGCTAAGCCTACTCTCAACTGAAAATGTGTATAATACAAGATAACTAAAAATACTGGATAGCTCGATATTCTGACATGCAAATATGAGAATGCAACATTTAAGTACTAATAATGAAATATTCGAAAGTGAAGCATGTTTATGTGTTTAACAGACTTAACAAATGTAATTCCTGAACTAAGAAAATCTACACAATTGGGATTTTAAGTTTCATGCAAGGAACTAAGCAAGCATTTCAAAAAAACATGACAATTCGATTATGAATACTACAACAATTAAATCACAATAATTATCAAAGGTTTTAAGAACCCTAGGTCTAAACAAGATATAGAGAATAAAAATTTGACTAAATTCTAGGAACCTAGTGGATGAAAGGAACCACTTGTGAAATCTCACATAATTGGTGATGAAATTTACAGAGAAATTCTTTGGGTTTCGGGGCTGAACTGAAGAAAACTCTTGCTTGTTCCCGAAGAATTGGTCGACTATTTATCCTCTTTTGCTCTAGGTTATGGTGAATTTTGGAGAATAAATTATTTGGATATTCTAACTAAATTAATAGGCTTAAACCGAGTAAAATAACATAGTTTAGGAGTCCAACAACTAGGAAGAAGGATAAAAACGACCTCAACTTAAAATTTGACGAGGGCCTTTCACGGACCCAATGATAGACCGTCAAAGGAACCACGGCCCGTCAACTACTGGGTCGTGGTTCTTGGCCATTGTCTACTGGTTTAGGGCCCTCCCATCTACAGTCTACTTCACAGACCGTGTGAAGAACCACAAACCTTGAAGGTCACTGTGGTTCTTCACTTGGGGTTTGGGGTCTATTGGTTCAGCTTTGTGAGCCTCACCATGGTCCGTCATCAAAATCATGAGTCGTGGAAGGCTCCACGGTCTGATGCCTATGCCTTGGATGATCATATGGCCTCGCCTCTTCCACGAGTCTTCCCACGGCTCATGTAGTGGTCCACGACCTGTGAAGGGCCTAGCGATCCACCACTTCTGGGTAGGTGTGAACCTCGATAAGGGTGAAAGACCGTAGTTCCTTTCACGATCCGTGAACCTCTCCGTGTTTACAAATTTTCTGCTTTTCTGTTTGAGATAAGTTCTAAGGTGTTACATATGCGTTAAAAATAATTTGAGTATACGTGATGGTTCCCCAACTCATTATGAAAGTCCTTATTGTTGACACCCAATTTTGACCGACCTTTGACCCTTTTTATGATTATATTCGATTAAATACGTATTTTAAAATTTACTTTAAAGTTTGGAAGTTTTAGTCGATTTTTCTCAAATTATAATATTTTTTTTTTAGATAGCGTTTACTTTATAAATTATTGTAAATATTATATATTTTAAAATTATTAATGAATTTCAAAGTTTTAAAAATTTATATTTTTCAATTATACAAAAATATTTTAATGGTATGTAGTATGTAATTATTTAAATTTAGCCTATTTTATTTTAATTTCTTTCAATTCTAGCCACTCAATTAAATTTTTATTACCAAATCATAGTCACTCTTTATTCCAATCTAGCAATTTTAATTGCCAATTGTAGCCCATCCAATTCAATCAATCTGATTTCAAAGCACATCTTTTATATCAGCCATCTATTTTATCAATAAATATTAACCCTGCATCTCTTATTAAATCAATGCGTTGTTGAGCATCAAATCTTCGTAATTCTCGAATTTAAACTATCTACACCTCAATAGAAGAATTTTTTTTCCCTCTATCTTCTATACCCTATATTTCGTCCTCCTTTCTCTTGCCAGGCCGAGCCACCACTTCTCTCTTCTCCATTCGCCTCCGGACGGAGAGCAGCAAGCAGCCCAATCAAACTGCCATAACCTCAAGATGCTCTTTCCTCATTAATCTTCTTATCCTCTTTTATCTTCCTATCTTCCCCCCGCCCCCCGCCACCCCCCCCCCCCCCCCCCCCCCTCCCAAGGTAGCCGGAGGCTCGAGCTGATAGCCAACGAGTGCGGGCTACGGACGCAGAGCTGGCGATGCTCCATATCCTATCTTTCTCTTTTCCGTGAGAGTAACAGCCAGGAGAGGCCGAGGCCAAAAGTCCGAGATGGCAAGCTCCAGGAAAAGGCGGATCTGTACAGATCCGTCGAGGTTTGTCATTATCATTTAATTATCGTTCATATCCTCTATTTTTCTCAATTTGTTCATTCCCGATCTGTTCTCAATTTATTTAGATGTTTTACACTTGTTTACTTGATGCGGAAAATCACCTAGTCATTATAAGTCTCAACATAAGATTAATAGGGTGAAATATGCTATTGAGAAATTTACCATGTCTCGCCCCTAAATCTGTCTGCTATCGTCTGATTACTTTGTTAAAATGGATGCTTATGTTCTACTTTACAAATCCCTCCCTCGCTAATCAATTCTGCCCCTTATTTAAATCATTGTAAATTAATTGGTTGAGTGATATTCTTGATTTCGGAAATTGGTCGGAATAACTAGTTGATTATTAGAAAGTGGCTTAATCTTAGTGAATTTGATCTTTCTTGAAATCAAAATAATTAGTGCTATTAGTAATTATGGTAGTAGTTTGCACTTTGCATTCTTTTTTTATTTATAGAGATCCGATACTTAGGCTAGGCCTAAACTGCCAATAGGACAATTGATGTGTTGTTTGATTGCTTCATTTCCATAGAATATGTTATACTAGATGCTAATTAGCTTTAGAATTGCGTACGTAGACCATATGTTTGACACTTCTGACTTCTCTTAATATGTCCCTGTGCTTGATCTTATGATATTTAATATATATGATGTAGATTATTCTTATTTTTTCTTTTTTATTCATTACACTGATTTATTTCCTGCCCTATCTATTTGAGAAAATAGGTATTAATTACATCCCTCCCATTCATTATATTAACTTGAATATATTCTGATTATTTATTTATGGCAATCAATATTATTTCCTTGTATTTTATATTAGTTGCTCATTATATTTGGTAAATAAATTTAAAATAAGTTTGATTTTAGACCTCTTCTTTATGCAAGAAAATATTATTTTCATCTATTTCTTCTTACTTGGTTTAACTTGGTAATGATATATTTTGATCTCTTTTAAATAGGAAATATTATTATAATTAACCCTGATTTATTATTTCCATCTTATTAAGTGCAACCCCCTCTTTGATATATACATAAGCACCCCTTGATTCATTTGAAAAAAAAACTCAAACAAATTCACTATCACTCTAATAACAAATTCTCCATCACTCTATTTCTCATCGCTTTACTCTTGTCTCACTTTAATAAACACATTAATATTCGATAAATATTTAAGTGTTCTTCGCCTCTTGCCTACTTTGTCGAGTAAAAGGTGAATCCACATATGTTTTGCTTAACCGTTATTGTTCTTTTTCAAAGTGAAGATTAATTGAAGAAAGATATTTGTGGTTGTTTGTTAAAGTGTTATATCTATAATATATGTATTTTTGCCTATTTTTATTTTATTTATTCGATTGTTGTAACAATTGTAACAATTTGTAACTCGAAAAGATGATATATATAAATTTATTGGGGGTCGTCTAGGGGCGGGGATTTATACCCCAGGGATTTATCTGCTTATTTGTTATTATTAAATTTTTAGAAATCATGCCTATAGCGTTTGTCTTAAGCCTAGGCCTAGATGTAATATTTGGTAGGTGTTATATCTAATCAAAATTTGCTTGACGCTTTTGTTAAACAAGTCTTTTAAAATAATAACTAGATCCATTACATTTTTGAATGTAAAATCAAATCTAATAACTATAAGTAGGTTGTTGATGTTAAAAATATATTATAAATTTGCAATTTCTTCTGATCGCGTAGAAACTATGTAGGTATTAAGATTGTGTATCATTTACAAAATCATGCATATATGGCGACATTATTTTTTTAAACCACCTAGAAATCTTGTCTATGGCGTGCTAAATAAATTTTAGGCATTATCTATAAAAATTTTGTTTGTGCCTATTGAGCCCTCCCCCAAAATTAGTAAATTATTAATTAGTAATCCTATTTTGTTTTCCGCATTTATGATGCAAATAATTTTTTTAATTTTTTTTTAATACTAAATTAAATCATTCCATGCATTTAACTTGGCTTTAAAAATATATTCATCATCAAAACTGGTAACTTAAGTTTTTTTTAAAAAGTTCCGTCAAATTTTATAATTAATTTTAGTATATTGAGTAATTTATTTTACTTTTTATCTTTCTATTAATTAAGATTATTTTGCTGAAGATTATTTTGGGAATAATTAGATTAATATTGAAAATTTAATGAATATTTAATTATAATTTTATTCAATCCTCTTTTGAAAACTTTGGATTGAATTTTGACATGGTCATTTTGAAATACATTATAAGCACATCTCCTAAACCTATAGTAGTGGGAAAGTCAAAAGGAACTATGAGGTCTCTTTCCAATTTTAAAACGACGCCATCCTCGGACTCGTACCACCTACCATGAATTTCAAAAGAAATTCTGTGCCATTTATAGTAAATGTTTATGTGCATAATGTTGTAAACTATTGTTAATATTTTGCAAAAACACAACTATTTTTGACCGAAACCTCAAATCAAATTGTTTCTATGGGGCGAGGAGCCGCGATCAACAATATCGTTGCATATCCCTACAAAGAAACAAACACTTTTTTTTTAATAAATCCTATTCAAAACTTATTCCAATTTTCAAACTTTCTTTTTGCAAATATTAATGCTTAATATTTGCCAATTTGTTTCGAATATAGGGTGGTATGTCAAAATAATAAAAATGAGATTATTGGTATTATTGCCATGACCTAGCTGTGCATATTTAAATAATAAAAATAATCAAATTCTTAAATTATTTATATTTGTTATCACTTAGAAGCATATTAATGGAATAATAATGAAGTGACCTTGATTACTACTTGTAACCCCCAATTAGATTGCATGTGATACGGCCGGACCCACGCTTGTGAGACTCGAGGGATTTTGCCTAAACACCTCCCCTCGATGGGTAATTGGAACCCTTACCCGAATCTCTGCTCGTTGTGCCTTGGTTATACTTAGTTAGTTTAGATAGGTGCCTAAGCGCCTTTAATCGTTAGGTGACGACTCAAACTCAAAAAATCTCAAAAAGTTGTTAGGTCGTGCTCACAACCGTTTTCTGCGAGCAATGGGGCGCGACAGAATGCGACTCTGTGGGGATATTAGGGTCTTACCAGTCGTGGTTAATTGCTTATTATTGTGGGGGTTTAATTTATTTTTGTCATTTCAGTATTTGTAAGTTGCTCGACCATGTTAGCTATTTTGTGTTGCCTTATTTACTAGTTTTCGCTTATGTCAATCCCTTTCCCTTAATTGTTTAATTATCAGTGTTTCATCTCGTCCCTTTCCCCTTATGTGTTTACCAGGTTTAGTCTCGTATCCTCGCTTATTGCGTAGTTTTATATTCTTTAATGTTTACTTCCTTTATTTATGCTTATTTATGTAATTGTTCTATAAACTGCCTATTATGTTTACCGTTTTCCAATTTAAATGAAATGTTACTGCTTTGAAATTGACATCCGCTAATACTTCCCCAATTGGACCCTCTTCCCTTTTTTTTATATTGTGGTCTCGTGATGTGTGCCGTTGTACCCTATCACAAACTACTCCAATCTTATACATAATACCCATTATAGCAGCCGGCATATGCAGGGGACGTAGTGGATAGTTTATACGCGAAGCACGAGCCTCTGCATAGAAGCCTTAGTCGTGTCAGCCAACTCTTAGATAAAGTTGGTTAAGTTCATACATGCTGATAAGGGCCCTAGGAGGTTTGACCTTGGTGTCAACCATTGTAATTAGATAGCCACCTCTCGTCAAAGGGCCCAAACCCTAGAACAATTGCATATTTATGTGTAACGTGATCATAATAATTAAATCAAGCCAACATGTCAAAATGGAGTTTAGAAGTCGTTGTTACTTTGTTTTCAGAGTAAGGCTCACCTCACTTCACAACACACAAAATGGTTGGTCAAATTTAATCAATTTTTGAAGCATGGTTTTGGCGATGATGAAAAAGAGCGAGAAATGGGCCGCAACCTCCTCCACAACGACTATGACATTTACCCGAAATCCAGAAAATGAGGAAGCAGAAGATTGTGCCTAACATGGAAAGCAAACATAATTTAAAAAGTTTGTTTTCCTCTTTCTTCCCAATGTGTTATCCCTAGCCTTTCTTAGTTATCTTCTAGATTGAGTAATAAATCGAAATTATGGAAAGTCGTTGTATTGTCTACTCTAAACTCCAAAATTGGCAAATAAGCTGAATTAGTTATTGTGCATCACTTTATGTGTTGCTTAGGCCTACCTCTGGCTCAACGAGGGCTCATTTGCAATTTGAGGTGTTTATCTTAGAATAGGTTTGATATCCCATTTATGCAAGGTTCTAACTGGGCGTTATTTATTTGCTTTTATTTTTTTATTTATTTTACCCTTTCCCAATTTGTGACCTTATCTATTTTAACTGTTATAATTGTCCCACCTTTGAGTTATTGTGTAATTCATTTGAAATTATAATTTTGGCTCACTATATAATAACTCGGTTTATGTTGATTTACTTTTTGATAAAGGTTGTCTAGTATTGGATAATGGCTCGATAAGATTCTGCAATATGGACAAATATGTTAAAATTCGAATAAAAATACACCCATCTTCAGTCCCACACAAAGTACCTTAGGACCATCTCTCCTCATCCATCCTACTCACACCCTCTCTCAACAAAGGCTCCATAAGCCTCAAAGCTTGATTGCTTCAGGATATGAGGGAATAGATGACAAAATAGAGAGTCTAAGCTAGATGCATTAAAGCGAAAAAATGGCATGACCTGGCCCTCCATGGAGAGAAAAAAGGTTGCTGAATGGAGATTAAATTCAAGACCACTCATGACCTAAGGTATAAAAAATTTATGTCACACCCCAGGAGTCGAATGCCGTCAGGATTTAAAGTTCCAAAATTCAACATGTTCGACGGGAAGTGGGGATCCATAGCACATCTCAAAGATTTTTTGCAGACGACTAGTTGGCTTACAAAACAATGAACCCCTCACTAATTGAGGTTATTTATTCAAAGATTATCAGGAATAGCCCTTCACTTGGTATACGTCAAACAAGACTTTGAACAAATGGCTGCATGGGAAGGACATGGCCGAGACTTTGCTGGAACAATACAAGTGTAATAAGAAGGTTGACCCTAAGGTTAAATTTGACCTCAAATGAAGAAATTAAGTCCTGAATCTTTTGAGGAATATGGTCATAAGATGGAGGAATGGAAGCCTCCAAGATACCGTTCATACGCATGAAGAGGAGTTGGTCCCAAACTCTCAAGATCAGTTGAGGGTATATACACCCCCAAACCCTATTTCTTTGTGGTATTCCAAAGTTTCGAAGTCTAATTCAGAATTGGAAAAGAGTTAGAATATGGCATTCAGTCTGGGAAGAATTGCTGATACACCAATTTCTTTTCAAGGTCATGAAAGAATCATTAGATGAATGAAAGGAACGAAGATGCATCTTTTTTTTTACTACCATATACATCCGCAACAAGAAATCGAATATTGAGGAAAAGTCATGCTATCTTGGCCTTCCAAACCCTGGTTATCTAAACATCAAGGGTGAGGAAACCTAGTTTCTCACTCCCTTAAGGGAAACTTTCGACCGACTTTCAAGAGATTATGTCTTAAAGATTCTAAGACACAAATGGATGGATTCCCAAGCACTCTACTTCAAACTTTGCTGTCCATCCAAAAAGTGTGCCTATCATTCAACATTCAAGGTCAGGACACCAAAGAATGTGCGGCATGCAGAACAAGATTCAGATATGATTGAAAAAAGGAAAAATTATAGTGCCAACAAGGACGACCAAAACAACCAATTTGCCAATCCTTCTATGGCGAAACATTCATCGTTCAAGGAGATCTACAAAGTTGTTGTTAGGCACTTGACAAGGAAGCGTAAAAACCATCAGAGAAATTGATTATGGACAGACTCTTCTGAACAATAGTTGGGCTCTATTGTTCTCAGACCTTAGCCCACACCTTCCCATTCCTTTCATGTTTTGTCATTGTAATTATGAACTACGTCTTTGTGACCTGATTTATTTTTGAATTCCGTAGTCAGCCCTTGATGGGTCCGGTCCTCTAGCCAAATTAAATTTTCTTTCTTCTCTTGGTCATTAAACCAATCCTCACAAATTCAAATCTAGATAATGACAATCCCATGAAAATAATGGGACATTGATTCGAAGTCGAGCCTGAATGTCAATACAAGCCAATCACTTCTTGGACTTACAATTTTTTCTTTGAGTGAAGCAGGATCAAAAATCCTTATGAATACTGGGGCAGAATTTTTGAGGAAACTCAAAAATCTTCATAAAGCTGTTTGAAAAAAAAACGGGTATAATCTATACTCTAACGGGGGCAGACATTTTTGAGGAAATCTTCAAAAAATTTCAGTCACAACGGAATGCAACTCTAAAGGCAAAACCAAGCACAGGTATGACCCTCTCTCGCCTTTGAATTATAGATTTTTCTCTGGATGCAGGATAATTAATGATATGTGAGCGTAGTCATATTAGGAGCTACTTGTAAGATCATACATCCTCAGATATTTTGAAAGGCTATTATACTGTTGTCTACGACTGACTGAATATATATTAAGCTCTCCCAGACTTCTTATAATACGATTGAGGCTTTTCCGCCTTAAAATAGGATGTTTAGGCTTTTCCGCCTTAAAATGCGATATTTAGGATCTTCGCCTTTTACAATAGGGATTATTTAGGCTCTTCCGCCTACAATGGATGTTTAGGCTCGTCTGCCCTTACATATCGACATTGGATAGTCTGCCTTTTACAATACGACATTTAGGCTCGTCAGCCTTACAATAGATATTAGNTAGTTCTAGATTCAAGAGCAAATGAAACTCTTAAAAGTTGAAAGAGCGGTAAGGTATTCGGAAGGCACGATATCGGCTTGAATGGATAAGATTAGAGTAGCGAGAAAAGAGAGATTGAGAGGCTAGAAGAGCATGACAGAGAAGCAGGAAGAGCATGATAGATTAAGGCTATCAGCCTTTAAGCGAGGTTCGGAGTATGAAAAGCGAAGAATTGATAGGGTCTTCGTTGTGATAGATGATAGCATGATAATTGTAATCAAGGGCGATTGAACATATCTTCAAATTCTAGATAAAATGTTAGCTTATAAATAGATAAAGTATGACCAATAATAATAAAATATGAGTTCTAAATAAATGACAAGAGGTGATAAGGAGCGTATCTGCTTTGAGACGTAGTGCAAGCCTTGACGGTCTTTAACTTCTTTAAGGATTGAAACTCATCTCTGAAGAATAACGTCAAACTCCAAAATATTTGATAGTATAAACATATCAATATAAGCAAAATGTCCTGGTGTAAGGAGAGTCTAACAGCTTTTAAAGGCGGACGAGCCCTAAAACATCATATTTAAGGCGGGAAAAGCTTAAAACATCCTATGTAAGGGGAAGAGGAGCCTATAATGTCGTATTGTAAGGCAGATGAGCCTAAACATCGTATTGTAAGGCAGATGAGCCTAAATATCATTGTAAGGCGGAGGAAGAGCCCTAAATAGTCGTATTGTAAGGCAGACGAGCTAAATGTCGTATTGTAAGGCAGACGAGCTAAAAATCCTATTGTAAGAGCGGAAGAGCCTAAAATATCTATTGTGAGGCGGAAGAGCCTAAAGTCAGTGTCGATCGACTGAGTCTGTGTGACTTGTTGCTGTTCTTAAGTTCGTGAAGTTAAAGAAGTTTGAGGTACCGCTATTTCTTTAACAGGCTTAATCCGTTTTATCTTGGGAGAAATTAATCCATAACTTGGGTACAGTGAGGGATTAAATTCTTAATGACACACAGTAGTTTCTGTGGACTCGGATTAATTCTTGTATTTTATATTTTTTCTGCTTCATCTTATTTCTGTTTCTGTTTATTAACCTTATAAATACAGGTTATTGTAAAAATAACAGAAAAAACAGATAAAAATAAGATCTATCTGTTACCTCATAATCCACAAGGAAAATTTCGTCGTTATTCAACATGACTGAATCTCTATGTCTCGTATCCAACATGAGAATCAAATGATTCTCTGGAGGTTTTTCTTGATTACTTATTTCTTTTTCAAATCCGTCACAGATGCATCTTTGGCTACTCGAATGTGTAATAGTATCTCTGTTAATATTTGTATCACTAAATTCATTATCTTTCGAAGAGGAATGAATATTTAGCTTCAAAACCAAAGCGTCTAAAGAACCTTATTAAAACAAAGTGTCCACAACAATGTGAGCCATGTTTTTCATGAACTCGAGAAAAAATAGAGAGCGCTTTCTTTGTAGGAGAAGAATTATGATTGAGAAAGTTAAATGAGGACTATGGGTTTATTTATAGATGCCTAATAACAATGTTAATACCATAATTTTCTTCCCAACAAGGAATGTAAATACCACATGATTAAGTAAATTATTTATTTCTGTGATTTTTGAAATCACAGTCTAAGGACCAGATTTGGTTCTAAATGAATTATTTATGTATTTTCCTAAAATGCTTAAAGTCTAATTATGATTTTTGAAATTATAATTCGAAAAGCAGATTTGGATCTAGGTGAATTATTTAAGGGCCAGATTTGGTTCTAAATGAATTATTTATGTATTTTCCTAAAAAGCTTAAAGTCTAATTATGATTTTTGAAATTATAATTCGAAAAGCAGATTTGGATCTAGGTGAATTATGTGTTTTCCTAAAATGCTTAAAGAATAATTATGATTATTGAAATTATAATTCGAAAAGCAGATATGGTTCTAGGTGAAATGTTAATCTATTTAACTATTGATTAGCTTATTTATATTATTATAAATGAATGAATATAAATGTTGGTCGACCAAAATTTCATTTAAATATTGAATATCTTTTATATCCATGAGCTCTTATCCTCTTTCTTATTGAACATACTATAATATATTTAAATATTGAATGACTTTGATACACTTAATGAGTCCTAATCCTATATCTTATTAAACATACTTCTTTAATACAAAACTTACTTAATATACATAACAAATATTATTTATTAGTATTAGAAACGTTCATATATGGTAGGAATTCTAGAATTTTATTACAATTAGGTACTTAATATAAGAGTTGGATAAGATTGACCCCCTCTTTCTTAGAATTCAACATTTATGATATGTTTTGCATCTTGAAAGTGTTAGCACTATTGATACAATTTGTTTGGTGTATACATATACAAGTATAGAAGAAAAAAGAGTTTTTTGAACATGAGAGACCTAAAAATAAAAAGAACTAACTACGTATATAACTTAAACATAATAACGTATTAGTAATGTACACTCAATATATTAACGTAATAGGAGTCTGCTTACTTATCTTTCATGACTCCTCAACATTAGCTCAATTTGCTTGAGATGGATGTTGCTAACAAAGTTGACAAAGAACCTTCTGAGAAGTGCTTTAGTAATGCTTTTTCTAGAGCTCCAATTGTAATATGATGAACTTATAACTAAGGAATGTATTAAGTTTTATTTGTCCTAAATTTCTTACCATAAATAGGTTTTTCTTTTAGGAAAAGGTTTTGGATTGACTAATCTTTTTTCTAGTAGGAAAAGGTTTAGGAGTCTATAAATAGAGACATATTCCTTCTAACTTAATGAGCATTCACAATGTAGTCTTAAAGACTTTGAGAGTTTTGGTTAGGGGAGAATTTGTGGGTCACAAGCTTGATACGTTATCACTTGTGTGAACCTCCCATGTATTCCGAGTGAATTGGTTGAGGTTGTTTCTCTCTGTATTTTGTACTCTCATATTTATAGTGGATTGCTCATCTCCTTTGTGGACGTAGGTCGATTGACCGAACCACGTTAAATCTTTGTATTTTTTGGTATATTTCTCGTTGTGTTCTTACTCGTGATCTTTCGAGGTTTGCTTTGCTAGCTTCTGCATTTACACCTGCTTATTTTCGGTCCTAACAAGTGGTATCATATACAGATTTAATGATGGATTAAGGTTTAGTGGTTCGATAATTGATGATTGAACTAGGTTAGAAGGAGGTGTTCATCTTGACGGGTGTAGTTTTAGCCGCAACCTTTTCGACAGTATGAAGGTTTTGTTGGAGAAATTGTTTCAGAGAGGTTCTCTGTGTTAAGACATAAATTTTGCAAAGGAGATTATGGAGAGGAGAAGCAAGTTGTTGAAGATTAAGTAAAGAAGGTGGACAAATTTATTTTGTCAGAAATTCAGGCCAAGGGGGAGATTTGTTAGGTTTTATTTGTCCTAAATTTCTTACCATAAATAGGTTTTTCTTTTAGGAAAAGGTATTGGATTGACTAATCCTTTTTCTAATAGGAAAGGTTTAGGAGTCTATAAATAGAGACATATTCATTCTAACATCATCAGCATTCACAATGTAGTCTTAAAGGCTTTGAGAGTTTTGGTTAGGGGAAAATTTGTGGGTCACAAGTTTGATACGTTATCACTTGTGTGAACCTCCCATGTATTTTGAGTGAATTGGTTGAGATTGTTTCTCTCTGTATTTTGTACTCTCATATTTATAGTGGATTTCTCATCTCCTTTATGGACGTAGGTCGATTGACCGAGCCACGTTAAATCTTTTTATTTTTTGGTATATTTCTCGTTGTGTTCTTACTCGTGATCTTTCGAAGTTTGCTTTGCTAGCTTCCACATTTACACCTGCTTATTTTTCGGTCCTAATAGAATGTAATGTTCAAAATTGTAGTTCCAAGTTCGACAATGGAGAAAATTACTCCGGATATGACTGGACTCCTTTTTCTGATTTTTGAAGTTCAATTTATACGTTCTCAAATATTGGCCTTAAGGGTCATTGGACGGACTTAGTTGAGCATCGCCGTTCAAATCGGCGATGTGTCAATGTCTTCGTTTCATCACCGATTTGCATTGACACTTAATCCTTCGGACCCTATAAATTTAGGCGATCAAAGTTGGTGTCATTGATCTGTTAGGAGGTTCACCAAAGGTTCAAATCCATCGCCAAGTTGGCTTCTCCCCCAAGACTGGTAGTTTAGAACTTTAGGTGAGTTGAACTGTCACTCAGAGTCGCCGAGTGACTTTGGCGATTCTCAACTTGTACTATCATTAACATTTTTCATTTTTTCGCTCCTTTTTGCATGGTATCGTCCTTACATTGTTCTTTTGTCTTTATATCTGCAAACATCATTTTAGAGCACAAAATATGCTTTGAGGACATTAATACAATGAAAGAAAACCCCATTGAGTCGAAATCCCGGACTCATCATAAATCATAATAAAATCATAGTATTTAATCAAATAGTGTGTAAGATATCATAATTTAATCCTTTTGATTAATAATGAAGAGAACCAGGACAATTGAAGAAAACTCTAACTTAATTAGGAAATTCTAACTTTTGAAATAGGATTACTTTGGAAACTCAATGAATGGAAGGAATCCATGGATGAATACTATGATACGTCAAAGCCAAATGATTATTTACAATAGTGAGAATGGGGGATTTCCTTGAAACCCTAGGTTTAGCCCTTATTCTTCTTTATGTTTCCAGAGAGAGAAATATTTTAGAAAGAAGAATGAATCTTGTTTTGTGATTTTGGAAGAATGACTTGAATGGAATAATTTGGGAGTTGACAACACTTATATAAAGGTCTTAATAAAGGGTAAACCTATGTAGTATAGAAGTTAATTAAATAGGAAAATACCAACTAACACTGAACTCAACTGCCAGCTGCCCACCAACAGCCACAACCGACAGACCGTGATCAGGTCAACTAACCTTCATGCACATCCGTCAATGATAATTATAAACACCAACTAATTAGGATTTTGGACCATGGTCCCCAACCACAAACAATGGTTCCACCAACGGTCGTTGGTTCGACCATAGTTCTGCCCTTTCCTTGGCAATTCAAGGTGATCGGCCACACCTATGGTCCATGTCCCACCACGGGTCGTGGGTGGTCGGTGTAACATCTCATAAATTAGTAAGTTAAACTGGAGCTTAGCATGTCACGATCCAGACCATCGTGAATGGCACCCACACTACAAGTCGTTGGGAGAACCATTACTAGCAACCAACCAAAGCAATGAACCTAGATTTGAAGGCATTTAATTTACGGAAGCAAGTTGAATAACTAAAGACTAGGTTCAATTACTAAAGGCGAAATGGTCATATGGACCCTTATACTTGTATGAGTCTGTATTATGAACCAGTTTACTTAATTATTTGTCAATTGGACCCTCAAACTCAACGAAAATCAACATTTTAAACACCGTGGTTGTGTCAACTTCAAACGCTCAACAAAAATGACACGTCGTCATCCACGTTAGATTTTAATGACACGTCATTAGTTATTAATTTTTTTAAGAAAATTATTTTTTTTCACTTCATTTACCTCATTCTTCCTTAACCTTCTCTCTCCTTTAATGAAATTAGATCTCATCATCACAAACTTTCATCTTCATCATTATCACCATTTTTCAAAATCTTAATCACCATTCTCGTCTATGTTTTCATCATTCATAACTTTCCATCATAATTTTTATAACTTTATCCATCACTTGAAATACCATAAATCTCTTGTCACCATTAATGCAAACAAATCACCATTGAAATTTCTCAATATATCCTAAGATTTGTACATGGTTCTACCCAAAACATTCTATAATTTCACAAAAGACATTGAATAATAATTTTTACCCATCCAAATTATTTAATTTATCACCTCATAAATTATGTAGCACATTTCATTTCTAATATGTAGAGGAAGAGAAAAGTGAGGGAAAAAAAAGGAAACTGGATAGTCTGGGGAAGGGAAGTAAGAAAGAAATGGGGTATGGGGTAGGGGAATAAATCAATATCCCTTCAAATTAAAAAACAATGTTTTGTTAAACTTTCTACGTAGAAAAGACGGGTCATACTTTTTAACACAATCTCCATGGATCAAAGAAATTAATATCCTTTTATGTAATATTCTTTTTGCCAAAAAATATGTTCACAAAACATAAAGACCCGTTCAAATCCATCGAAATAGTGGGAAAAAAACTAAAAAAGAACAACAGCATGGAAACTAAAGCAAAAAAATAAAAATAAAAGTTGAGATGTGGAAAAAGAAGAATCTGGAATTTGAGCTTTTCCTTTCTAATGCATTCATGGTGGAGAACTTTATCAATATCACTACAATTTCACTCCCACTCTTCATCCTTTGCTTTTTATTTTTTCTTTGAGATTTACTATTTTAATTTTATCTTTTGTAGCCCACTTTAGAATTTGATGCCTTGTTTAATATCAATAGAGGTAAAAAAATGTTAAAAAGGAAGAAGAAATTGAAGAGTGATATGCTCAAACTATACTTCCCTAAAGAAGTATAAGCGATTGTATCAAGTAAAGAATCCAATTGTTAGGTTGGAGTCGATCCCACGAGAAAAATGATTTACACTAAACATTAATCTACGACTACGTCTATCAAGTCCTTTCCGAAAAATAGTTAAATAAAAGGGGGGTTTTATGTAACAAAAATATTCAATTATTTCTAAGTGAGCAAGTAGCAAGATTACAACTTTAGTGTTTATCAAGTGATGAGAGAAACTAGGGTGTAATTGTTCCCCATAGGTTCTTAACACGATAATCTTAGCTATAACAATTCTATCCTAGTGTCTTGAATGCAAAATGGTAAGTTATGTATCCCTAATTTGTTCTTCCGGTAACTAGAGAATTTCACTCCGTACCTTGGTCTGGCTACATGTATAGATAATGTATACTAAATCTATTGGTCCGGAAAGTAAAAATATGGCAAGTTCTAACGCATAGACAAAAGAATCATCAATACATGCAAGAGCCTATTCTAAAATTTGAGATAATAAATTTTATGTTTTGTAGAGTAAAGGATATGCATGCATTCCTTCTGTCTTAGATGCGCATCAACAATGGTTAGCATGTTGACCACATTTAATATCTATCCTCTGTCGTTTATTAAAATCAGATCCTGGATACATGCATTGGCCAAAAAGGATTGTAAGTTAAATCTTGATGTTATACAGCAGTTCGATGGTTCAAAAAACTAAAAAAATTCAAACAGGGTCACATCGTGATCTAATGGAACAGATAAGATTTTTAACAATAGTGAAACTTCCGTACCATAGAGGTTAATAGGACAACTCAAACTCAGCCTAGTCAATAAGTTCACCATATATATATATATATATATCAAGGCAGGCAATGGACACCATTATTGATAGATCAAAACCAATGATTTACTCATTATGGAACAAAGAATGATAAACTTTCTAATGTTCTGAAATGAACCTACCTAACTGTTGAATCCATCCCATTTTTTAGTCAACTTTAGCTATTCAATTGATACAAGCAATTATTAAAAAAGACTAGTAATTGGAGTTGAAAATAAAAGATTTGGTAGTTGGAAAATTGGTAAGATTTGCAACCATTCTTGACTTTGCTATGTTTACATATGTCATTAGTGACATAGACATGGTTTTATCCTTCTATAAATAGAGCATTCTTGCTCATTTGTAGAACACACCAAGTTAGAGAGAAAAACCATTTTGAGAGCAAAGTGAGGTATTCCATAGACTATACAAGAAAATAGTTTGTGAAGAAAAATAGAGTGTGAACGATATTTTAGTAAGATGGAAACCAAAAGAGTGTTGTTCCTTTTGAGTGTGTAGTAGTCACTTTGAGTATTGTATTCGTGACTACACAGTGTAAAATTCCTTACTATAGTAATATCAGTTGCTCCTCTTGGCCCGTGGTTTTTCCCTTATTTAGAAGGGTTTCCACGTAAAATTTTTGGTGTCATTATTTTCCCATTTTATTTCCATTACTTTTACCATATATATTTTTGTGCTTGTCCGCGTTTTCCCAACAAACTGGTATCAGAGCCAAGGTTTTATCTGAGTATGCTATGTGGTTGCAGCACAGTCTGAACTTCCACATCAGAAAAGATTTACTTTGATTTGCGATAACTATATTTTTGGGGAAAACAATGGAAGCCAACACAAGTAGAATGATTACTTTGAATGGTGTTAATTATGCCATTTGGAAGGGAAAAATGAAAGATCTGCTTTATGTTAAGAACTTTTATAAACCAGTATTTACCACTGTAAAGCCTGATAATAAAACAGATGAAGAGTGGAATCTGTTGCATAGACAGGTCTGTGGATTCATTAGACAATGGGTCGACGATAATGTGTTGAACCATAATTCTGGGGAAACACATGCTCGAACCCTATGGGAGCATCTTGAAAGTTTATATGCTTGAAAGATTGGCAACAACAAAATGTTCTTAATAAAGCAGATGTTGAGTTTGAAGTATCATGATGGTTCTCCGATGACAGACCATCTGAATAATTTTCAGGGGATAATGAACCAATTATCCCTACCAGATTCATGGGAAACATTTAGAACGTCATTGTCAAATTCTGCTCCGAATGGTGTGATCTCTATGGATTCCGCCAAGAGTAGTGTCTTGAACGAAGAGATGAGAAGAAAAACTCAAGGTTCCTCTTCGTCGGATATCCTGATAATTGGCCCCAGGGGGAGAAATAAAACTCGTGGTTCTCAGCATAGAGAACAAATAGGAGCAAATCCAAAGGCAGACTTAAGGATATTGAGTGCTATCATTGTGGCATGAAAGGGCACACAAAGAAGTTCTGCAGGAAGGGAGAACAAAAACAAAGAGGAAACTAAAGAAGATGGCAATGAAAATTACCTAACCACCGTCACCACCGAAGATCTTGTTACCGTTCTTGATGCAAACATGATAAATATTGCTTGTGATGAGTCAAGATGGGTTGTGGACACTGGTGCCACATCTCATGTGACATCAAGGAAGGATTTTTTCTCTTCCTACACTCCTGGTGATTTTGGAACCTTGAGTATGGGTAATGAGACTGCTTCTAGAGTGGTTGGTATTGGTACAATTTGTTTGGAAACTAGTGTTGGAACTAAACTAGTTTTGAACAATGTGAAACATGCTCCTGATGTTCGTCTGCACCTAATTTCTGTTGGTGTTTTAGATGATGAAGGAAATGTTAGTACCAACGGTGATGGAAAATGGAAGCTCATTAAGGGTTCCTTGGTTGTGGCTCGTGGTAACAAACGTCGTGGTCTATACTGGACTACGGCCTCTGCTTGTGTTGATATGGTGAATGCGGTTGAGAGCGATAGCTCTTCAACATTATGGCACAAGAGGCTTAGTCACATTAGCGAGAAAGGACTTAATATTCTAGCCAAGAAGAAATTATTGTCAAATTTCCAAAGTGCTAAATTAGAAAAATGTGAGCACTACTTGGCTGGTAAACAAAATAGAGTTTCCTTTAAGTCCTACCCTCCTTTGAGAAAGACAGAGTTGCTTGAGTTAGTGCACTCTGATTTATGTGGTCCAATGAAGACAAAGACATTGGGTGGTGCACTTTAGTTTGTCACTTTCATTGATGATTGCTCTAGAAAACTTTGGGTTTATGTCTTGAAGACTAAAGACCAAGTGTTAGGTGTCTTTAAGCAGTTTCAGGCTTCAGTTGAAAGAGAAACTGGAAAGAAAGTGAAATGTATTCGTACTGATAATGGTGGTGAATATTGTGGACCATTTGACGAATACTGAAAGCATCAAGGTATTAGACACTAGAAGACTCCTCCCATGACTCCTCAACTTAATGGTTTGGCTGAGAGGATGAACAGGACCTTGATGGAAAGAGTTAGATGTTTGCTTTCTGAAGCAAAGTTGCCAAACTCATTTTGTGGTGAGGCTTTATTGACCGCTGCACATGTTATTAATCTATCTCCTGTTGTTGCTTTGCAAAGTGATGTACCAAATAGTGTTTGGTATGGAAAGGATGTTTCCTATGACCATTTGAGAGTATTTGGTTGCAAAGCTTTTGTACATGTGCCGAAAGATGAGAGGTCAAAGTTAGATGTCAAGACAAGGCAGTGCATCTTCGTTGGATATGGCCTAGATGAATTTGGTTACAGGCTATATGATCCAATTGAAAAGAAACTTGTGAGAAGCCGTGATATTATTTTCATGGAGAATCAAACAATTGAAGATATTGACAAAGCGGAGAAGGTAGAATCTACAAATTTTGATGGTATAGTTCATCATGATGAAGTTCCTCACACAAGTGTGCATGATGTTGTTGGGTTTGATAATCATGGTGACGCCCAGAATCATGTATCTAATCAACATGTTGATGTTGATAATAACAATGATATTGTTATTGATGATCCTGTTGCTCATGAAGTTGTGGACGAATCAAATATTCTGCTTCGGAGGTCCACAAGACAGCGGTTTCCTTCCTCCCGTTATTCACCCAATGAGTATGTGTTACTCACTGATGGGGGAGAACCTGAATGTTATGAGGAGGCCATGGAAGATGAGCACAAGAATCAATGAATTGAAGCCATGCAAGACGAGATGGAGTCTTTGCATGAGAACCACACTTATGAGTTGGTAAAATTGCCCAAGGGCATGAGAGCTTTGAAGAACAAGTGGGTGTTCAAAGTTAAAGTTGAAGAACACAACTTGAAGCCCAGGTACAAAGCTAGATTGATTGTAAAGGGATTCGGTCAAAGGAAAGGTATTGACTTTGACGAAATATTTTCTCCTGTTGTGAAAATGTCCTCGATTCGCACAGTTCTAGGTTTGGCTGCTAGTCTTAATTTAGAGATTGAGCATATGGAACAACCCGAGGGCTTCAAAGTAGATGGTAAAGAAAATTTTGTATGCAAACTTAAAAAGAGTCTCTATGGCCTAAAACAAGCTCCCAGACAGTGGTACAAAAAGTTTGAATCTGTTATGGGGGAGCAAGGCTATAAGAAGACTTCTTCAGATCATTGCGTATTTGTACAAAAATTTTCTGAGAAAGATTTTATCATCCTTTTGTTGTATGTGGATGATATGTTGATTGTGGGCAAGAATACTTCCAAGATTGACGAGCTGAAGAAAGAGTTGTGTAAGTCTTTTTCTATGAAAGACTTGGGTCATGCCAAGCAAATTTTGGGCATGAGAATTACTCGTCTTAGATATAAAAGGAAGATTTATTTTTCCCAGAAGAAGTACATTGAACGTGTATTGGAGCGCTTCAATATGAAGAATGCGAAGCCTGTGAGTATACCTCTTGCTGGTCATATGAAGTTGAGCAAGAAGATGTGTCCTACAGCTAGGGAGGAAAAAGAGAACATGGCCAAAGTTCCATATTCCTCCGTTGTCGAAAGTCTAATGTATGCAATGGTGTGCACTAGACCTGATATTGCTCACGCAGTTGGTGTTGTCAGTAGATTTCTCGAAAATCTGGGAAAAGAGCATTGGGAAGCTGTGAAATGGATACTCAGGTATCTTAGAGGAAGCTCAGATGAATGCTTGTGTTTTGGAGCATCAAATCCAATCTTGAAAGGCTATACAGATTCTGATATGGCAGGTGACCTTGATAATAGAAAATCCACTACTGGATATTTGTTTACTTTTTCAGGGGGAGATATATCATGGTAGTTAAAGTTGCAGAAATGTGTTGCTCTATCTACAACTGAAGCTGAGTATATTGCGGCTACTGAAGCCGGCAAGGAGATGATATGGCTAAAGCGATTTCTTCAAGAGCTTGGTTTGAATCAGATGGAGTATATTGTCTATTGTGACAGCCAGAGTGCAGTAGACTTGAGCAAGAACTCCATGTACCATGCAAGAACAAAACACATTGACGTCAGATATCATTGGATTCGTGAGAAAGTGGAGAATGAATCATTTCACGTCAAAAAGATTCACACAAGTGAAAATCCTGCAGATATGCTGACCAAGATGATACCGAAAGACAAGTTCGAGTTATGCAAAGAACTTGTGGGTATGAGCTCTCTCTAAAGAAGTTGAAGATACCTTCTTCCAGTAAATGGGACTGGAGGGGGAGATTTGTTGAATCCATCCCATTTTTTAGTCAACTTTAGCTATTCAATTGGTACAAGCAATTGTTAAAAAGGAATAGTAATTGGAGTTGAAAATAAAAGATTTGGTAGTTGGCAAATTGGTAAGATTTGCAACCATTCTTGACTTTGCTATGTTTACATATGTCATTAGTGACATAGACATGGTTTTATCCTTCTATAAATAGAGCATTCTTGCTCATTTGTAGAACACACCAAGTTAGAGAGAAAAACCATTTTGAGAGCAAAGTGAGGTATTCCATAGACTATACAAGAAAATAGTCTGTGAAGAAAAATAGAGTGTGAGCGATATTTTAGTAAGACGGAAACCAAAAGAGTGTTGTTCCTTTTGAGTGTGTAGTAGTCATTTTGAGTATTGTATTCGTGACTACACAGTGTAAAATTCCTTACTATAGTATTATCAATTGCTCCTCTTAGTCCGTGGTTTTTTCCCTTATTCAGAAGGGTTTCCACGTAAAATTCTTGGTGTCGTTATTTTCTCATTTTATTTCCATTACTTTTACCATATATATTTTTGTGCTTGTCCACGTTTTCCCAACAAATCATACTATAAAAAAGCAGATGGATGTCAAGGAGGAATTGAAAACTTTTTGAATGAGACTACAAATTTTGAAGAAGGAAACAGAAACTTTGATGATGGAAATAAATGATATAAAGATATCACTCATTGATAATGAAGAAGTCAAGGTGCAACAACATGACACACAATTGAAGGCAGCCTAAGTAAAGCAACTTAAAGGGATATGAGCATATAAAGAATGCAACTCTACGAAGGATTGAATCCATCACTCAGCCCTTGTTTGAGGCGTATGCAAGATTTTTCGTTAATAAATGTCGAAATAAATTTTAAGGAATAGTGAATAATATCTTGAAAGTTAGGGTTTTAGATTACCTTAGACTATTCCAATTCAAAATAAGTTAGTTAAATTTAATGTTTATTGTCAATCATTTATGAAAAAAAATCACCAAAAATTTTCTTTTTGTTGATATGACATTTTAATATTAATAAAAGTATATCATATGTCACATTATATATCATGTTATGTTTATTGATGACATTACATTTGTGCCTCATTACTATCATCAATTGTGGAAGAAAGTGATCATTAATTTTTGTAACTTATGTAACCAACAAATTACATTTTTTGTTCTTTTGATTTCAACGGTAATTTATTGTATTTGTGGTACACTTTTAATGATGTACAAATTCATGGAGCTATGGAGCACTTTGTGCTAAGCATTGTCAATTGATTATGTAATGCATAAAAAATTCTGATTTTTCAGATTTCATATCTATATAATTTATAATAAAGACTTTATAATAGGTAAAACTATGATTTGATATTTTTCTTTTAAGTTATTATTTAATTATTTATATAATATTGGCTAAACTCCTAAAATATATGGAATGAAGTATTAATGTAGTTTTCACTTTCCTTGTGTACATGAAAAAAAACAGCAGAATTAATGTAGACTCCAAATTATATGGAAGGAAAATTAGAAAAGTCTTCTAAAATATATGGAAAGAAGAATTGAAAATCTGTGGAAAAATTGAAAATACATGGAAAGGAGAACTAATATATGGAAAGAGGAATTGAAAATATATGGAAAGAATAATTAAGTATTGAAACCAAATATATGTAAGCACTCCTTTAATTTTGTTCTATTATATTAAAGGTGTTAAATCACAAATTGTATTTAATGTATTTAAAGTAGCAAAGAATTTCAATTAAATATGGCTTCTTTTCAAATAGGATAATATAATTAATAATGCGCTTCTATAAGCAATGAAAAAACTATAATTGTACACATCTCACTATCTAATATTTATTAAATATTTTATTTTTTTGAGCAACTAGCCATTCAATTGGTTTTTTAAATGCATATTTATATTTGTCGAAATTGATATTTCAAAGTTTTAGTTAATATTTCAAATGCTCGTTTGTTTCAATTTCTAATTTCGTGCTTACATAAATTAAAATATACAACAAAAAACTTTCTTGATGACAGACATTTGTAATTATTCTATGACCATATTTTGTGAATACTACTTACCTTAATTTAAATCATACTAAATCATTTTCCTAATTAGAAATGTTTGACCCCAAAAAATTGGTCTGGATACGGTTAAAATGAAAAATACATATATTTAAGGTGTATTTGTGTCACGACCCAAATTTGCAAGTCGTGATGGCACCAATGTTCCCAACCAATAGGTAAGCCAACCCAACATATTAACCCAACTAAACCAACAAATGAGTAAAAAGACTAACACTTAGCAAGAATCTCCAACATTGAGTTCCTTATAAGTACGAAATGCGGAGGCTAAAACATATCACCCCAAGAATTGGTGTCTTAAGTACAAGAGCTTCTAGAATACGATGCAAGTCTGAAACTAAAATGACAAATCTAACTTAAGGGATATCCTGTCTGAATACTGAATAACAGAATACGTAAAGATAGAGGGAGGTGTGGGTCACGGAACAGCCAAGTAGCTCACCACAACTCCAAGAACTTCAAGCCGGACTCAATTTGCTCCACGAGATGTGCTCCTACTCGGAGTCGAATCTGCACCACAAAGAGTGCAACAAGCGTAGTATGAGTACGAAACCACGTGTACCCTGTATGTCTCATTGACCGACAACGAAGAAGTAGTGACGGGAGTTTATACAAAAAAAATAAATTCGTAAATTATATAAGTATATATATATATATTACACTCACTATTTAAGTTTCATCAATAAAGGTAATCAAACATCAAGTATTTTCCAAACACCAACAAAACACATAATCATCAAAATAAATGATGTGATGAAATGCAATGCAATATAACACCATATAATGAATTGTCTCAGAATACCCACTACACACTCAACCGTATATACATGATACTCTTCGGAAATACATCGAGAGTTCATGACCCATGGGGGACTCGCGAGGTCCATATACCGACACGAACGATCTCCATGTGTCTGTGCGGACGATCTCAACGCACTATCATAATATCAAACAATTTTCGCACGGACGGTCTCCACATGCCCAAATTACAATGTTAACATCTCACCATCCCCAGCACGGACGATCTCCACATGCCCAACTTATACTCAGTCTCATGTCTACGCATGTGCACAATATTATTTCAATAGAGGGGATGATGATGCATCTCAATCAATCAATATGAACATAATACATAACCACCTCAATTATCACAACTATACGGGTGAAATAAATAAAACACAATCACACCAGGGATTCAAGACAATAATATATCAGCTAATGCCCATATGCTTTGGCATTCTCAATTTTCAATCCACATTCTATAATAGTAATTTTCCTTTTTATAACACCGGTACTCGTACCAATGCCCGTCACACCATTGATACGAGACCACCATCTTTCCCCCTTACCCCTTTGTCTATTTTCATTTTTTAATCTTTAATTAGGAAAACGTCCTTCAACAAGTCTAAAAAGTCTTAACATACCTCAGATGCCGAACTTGTGCCACGAATCTTTTAAGATTTTTCCTTTCCTTTTCGCAAGGTTTCAGAACGTTCCCAATCTACCAATTTTGCAATATTCGTAAGTAAGCAATTTTTTGTAGACGTTCAAATTATTATATGTCTATCATAGACACTAAAACTCACTCATATTTTCAACCAAACTCCAAATCTTGATACATATTGGTATGCCAAGTTTCTATACTTGCTAAATTTCAAGCCAAGAACTTAACTTTAACCTCTTCAAATGGACTAAAATTCAATGTTAGATCATATAAAATAACACCTAATAATTAATTACCAATCCCAATATATATTAAAAACTAGCATTTTAATATACGAATAAAACACGAACCAACTTTCCACCCATTGGCAAAAGTGGAACGCCCCTCCCCCCCTTTTCACGTTTTTTTTCTTTCTTCGTTGGCACTGCCCATTTCAAGCATCCCCCATGCCAATCATTGGCATATGATTGCCCAATGATTGGCATCCACTTTTATCACTACTACATAATTCAACCATAAAAACATAAATAAAAAAACTTCCACCATTAAATTTCCAATTAAAAAAATCTATTATCATTATATACATTATTATTATTTTTTTGCAGAAACCCATTTGTAAACAAGTGCCAATTTTTTAGAATATTTATCAAATTCCAATCATTGGCAATCATTGACAATGATTGGCTCAATCTTATTCCTACCATTCTGAAACTAACAATATATATAATAAATTCTTTTGACAAAATCACATAAAACATTAACCTGTAGCCATTCAACTATTCGACTTCGATCGATTTATATATATATATATATATATATATATATATATATATATATTTTATTTATTGTTTATATATTTTTTTTTTTTTTTTTTTTTGAATACCAACCCAATTGCTAACAATGTAATATAATTTAGTAATCATCACCAACTTACCCATTATTTCTTATCACCCATTATCAATATAGAATAAAATAATAACATAATCCCAAGCACTCCGACAATATATTACTATATATAGAATTGAAAAGAACGAATATCTCATATCTTTACCTGAACAATGGCTATGATTTTTCTCCCTCTCGCTGGTCGCCTGTGGTAAGGTTTCGCCTCCCCACTTTTCGTTTTCCTTTTCTTCTAAATAAGAAATTATTAACCGTGAAACTCCACTAACCTATTATCTAATTATTTATTTAATAAAGGTTTCATCAATTGGGTACTCATAGTTATCTAATAGTTTAAAAATATCCCTTTAAATTTTCAAAAGGAGTCAAACTAGTCCTAGTTTTCAAAACGACCTAGCGGGTCGTTACATCACCTACCACTTAAACAAATGTTCGTCCTCGAACGGGAAAAGAAAAGAGCTAACCTAAACGCTCAATGGATACCTCATGTCTGACTCTGTCTCCCGTGTAGCCTCCTCCACTGGACGATGCTTCCACTGAACCTTTACTGAAGCAATCTCCTTGGACCTTAGCTTACGAATTTGCCTATCCAAATGGTGCTCGGCTCTTCCTCAAAAGTCAAATTCTGATCAAGTAACACTGAATCCCATTGAATCACATGATCGCCACCCTGATGATACTTCTTAAGCATTGAAATATGAAATACAGGATGAACACCTGACAAACCAGGTGGCAAAGCCAACCGATACGCCACCTCACCAATACGCTCAACAATTTCGAAAGGACCAATATACCTTGGGCTCAACTTGCCCTTCTTCCTAAACCTCATCACACCCTTAATGGGTGAAACCTTCAATAACACCCTCTCTCCAACCATAAACTCTAAATCACGAATCTTTCGATCTGCATAACTCTTTTGCCTACTCTGAGCCATGAGAAGTCTATCTTGGATCAACTTGACCTTGTCCAAGGACTCCCTCAACAAATCTGTACCCCATGGTCTAACCTCAAATGCATCAAACCAGCCAATTGGAGATCGACATCTCCTGCCATACAGAGCCTCAAATGGTGCCATCTCAATGCTCGAGTGAAAACTATTATTGTAAGCAAACTCCGCTAGAGGCAAGAACTGGTCCCACTGACCACCAAAGTCAATCACACACGCCCGCAACATATCCTCGAGAACCTGAATAGTACGCTCAGATTGACCATCAGTCTGAGGGTGAAAGGTTGTACTAAGATCCACCCGAGTGCCCAACTCTTTCTACATAGACCGCCAGAAATGAGAGGTAAATTGGGTGCCACGATCAGAAATAATAGATATAGGAACCCCATGCAAACGAACTATCTCTTGAATATAGATCTTGGCTAACTTCTCTGAGTTATAGGTAGTCTGAACTGGTACAAAGTGTGCAGACTTAGTCAGTCGATCCACGATGACCCATATAGCATCAAACTTACCCAAGGTACGGGGCAACCCTACCACAAAGTCCATAGCAATGCGCTCCCACTTCCACTCAGGTATGGGCATCCTCTGAGTCACACCTCCAGGCTTTTGGTGTTCATACTTCACTTGCTGACAATTCAAACATCGAGATACAAAATCTACTATGTCCCTCTTCATACGACACCACCAATAGTGTTGCTTCAAGTCACGATACATCTTAGTAGCCCCCGGATGAATAGAGTACCTCGAACTATGAGCCTCCTCCATGATCAATCTAGTCAAATCACCTGTACGAGGACGAACATTTGTTTAAGTGGTAGGTGATGTAACGACCCGCTAGGTCATTTTGAAAACTAGGACTAGTTTGACTCCTTTTGAAAATTTAAAGGGGTATTTTTAAGGGCAACTTTCACATATAGCAAACAAAAAATTCATATTTGTATTTTATAGCAAACTTTGCATAATTGCGCTCCATAGCAAACATAAAAACTGTATAATTCGCTATACATATACAAGTGTATAATTCGCTGGCCTAAATTGTATAATTCGCTGGCCTATTTCGCTGCAATTGTATAATTAGCTTTGCATACAGTTGAATCGAATTAAAATGTATGTATATTGCATAATTATAAGTGTATAGCAAGAAGATATGTGTTTTTCTCGCTTTATACAAAAACAGAAACACAATATATACACTTCTGTTGTATAAAGCTAGAAAAAATTGTATTTCACTGCAATTGTATAATTCACAATTGTATAATTCTTTGGCCTTTTTCTCTGCAATATTTGAAGTAAAATGTTTGTAAATTATATAATTAAGTGTATAACACGAAGATATACATTTTTGCATGTGTATATACAATTTTCTCTCGCTTTATACAAAACAGAAACAGAAATTATACACTTCTGTGTATAAAGCGAGAGAGGCGAGAATGAGAGAGTGGCGAGCGAGACTTCTGGGAGAGAGATGCCTGGCAAATTTTTGTCAACGTTTGCTATGGAGCACAATTAAATCAAACCCTAGCTATTCCATTTAATTTAGGTTATTAGTTTGTTATTATATACAATTTTCCCTATTTTTAAACTATTAGATAACTATGAGTACCCAATTGATGAAACCTTTATTAAATAAAGGTTTCATCAATTGGGTACTCATAGTTATCTAATAGTTTTAAAATACCCCTTTAAATTTTCAAAAGGAGTCAAACTAGTCCTAGTTTTCAAAATGACCTAGCGGGTCGTTACAGTTTGGTATGAAGGAAAATATTTTTTAATTTTCTCATGTTTGGTTGGATCAAATATTTAGTAAATATTTTTCAAATCAACTCATTTTTCTCAAATTTAAGGAAATTACTTCTCTTAAAAAACTTCAGGAAAACATTTTCCAAAACTCTCTTCCACCCTCTCCCTACCACCCCCCTACCACCCCCCTACCATCCCGCCACCCACCACCCAACCCTACCAGCCCCCCCACCCGTCCACCCAACCCCCCCCCCAAAAATATATATATATATTATATATATATATATAGATATATATATATATATAGATATATATATATATATATATATATATATATATTTTAAAAAAAATCAAATTCAAATTTTTAATTTTTGTACCCCTACCCTCGAACCTTCACCCCCACCACGAAAAAATTTTAAGTTTGTTTTTTTTAAAAAAAAAATCAACTTCAAATATTATTTTCTACTCTAATAAAAAATAAAAGATATTTCTCAAAAATATTTTTCATTGAAAAATCAAACATTAAAATATTTTTCCAAAAATATTTTCTACTCACTAACTAAGTCAAATATCCACTTGTTTTCCAGGAAAACATTTTCCATCATACCAAACACACCCTTAAAGATAATAATTAACTTTGGAATCTAATACACCCTCATTTAATTTTATGTCAAAATAGTTGATATTGACAACTAAGAATTCGCTTCAACTATTCAAAAAATTAGGTAATCTAAATTTTCCCTATAAAACAGGCAAGAAACACACAATAACAATAAAGCCAATTGATCCTCATTAGAAAAAAACAAAAAAAAGACACATTTCTCCTCCTCTTGAGCTACTAAGGAGGAGGAAAATAGGGCAAACGAAATCAAAAACAGGATGTTTGAATTGTTGAAAAATGAAATGTTATTGCTAATGTCAGGAACCCTTGCAATCCTATTGTTGATGGCTGGGGCGGAGTTATGGCATGGCAAGATTGATCAGATGAACAATCTTCGTCGATTTTTTTTTTTTTTAAATATATATACTAAATATCGATTTTTTTTAGATATATATTAATTATTGAACAACCTTGACATGATAAAGGTTGACATCCCGGTGGTTAAGATTGTACAAAAATACCTATGTATTTCGGGTTGGGTTTGAGCCAAGTGTGGTGATTTCTTTAATTTATTTCGACAAAAATACTTTCTGAATATAAAATTAGAGATAGACTTAAGAATTTAAAAGTTCAAATCACTATTTTATTTTTTTCGAACTCTTTTAATGAAAATCCTGAATCCGCCACTGCCTACAGTGCTATAGTATCAGCGGTTACTTTTGTGGCTCCATCCACAATTCCTGGTGGAACCCAATGTTGATGCCAGTCAAGTTACGTCAAGACCATCCATTAGAAGTCAAGATTTGATGGTTATATCAATTTGTTATATTTATTTCTTGTTCTTAGTTAAGGATTCTAATTCCTGGTTCTATATTTCAATTGTTATCTGATCTTGAATAAAATTGTTTGCACAAATCTTGTCTTTGGCTTTAAAAAAAAAAATATTTATTTCACTATTTTTTTTTTATTTCACTAATTTTTTGTTTATTAATTTTCACTAAATTTATATCGTCAGTGTTATTTGTATCTAGATCTAAAATTTTATGTCTTCTGGAGGTAATTTGTACATTATTTACTCCTATATCATATTTGTACATTGACCATTAATTTTTTTTAATCCCAACCAACTCAAATCTCCTTTACATAGTTGCAAAATTTAATATTGAGCTCCTCAAATGTCAAAATGACTCATATTTGCAATACCGCAAAATTTAAAATTTGAAAAAAAATAAAAATTCTAAGATCTTAAAGAAAAACACCACAAAAGAAGTTTGATTAGTTATTCCCTCCATCCAACAATAGTTATCCGCTATACTTATTTAATTTATGATATATAACAATACTTGTCCACTTTACAAAATCAATGAATAATTTTACATTTAATTCCTAATTTACCCTTATTAATCAATCATAGTCATTTCCTTGATATATTTTTCAAGACATTACATTTATTATATTCAAATGGTGATATAGTAAAACTATTATTGAACAAAAGGAGTAACGACGCTTTGCGTGAAATAGTTAAGACCGAATGGCCATTTTTGGTCATATTGGGTAAGAAATTTTTAATTTAATTGCAGATTTTAAACTTTGTTGCAAATTGCAATCAAGCTCGAGTAAGGAGCTGAGGAAGCAAGAAGAGAAAAAGAGTAAAAAAGAAATTGTATGGACAGGCTCTTCATTGTTCATTTACATAGACTATTACAAACATTATTGAGCTGAAAGAAAGGTGTACATTGATTTTTAGTAGTTAAAATACCTAGAAGAAACCAAACATCATACTTTCAGACCTAACTCTATCCTAATGCAGAAGAAAAGTAGAACTCAGAATTACTAGGAAGAGAAAACAGTACTCATTCACTTTATTTACATGGCTTCCCCACTAATACTCACGGCCTTGTTTTTCCCTCAGAGGACTTCTATTCTGTGGCTGCAACAACAGCTGAACCTTCCACCTGAAATTTCATCAGGAGGCCCTTATATACAAGAACATGTGGTTCGGAAATGATAATGATATATACACGTACAAATATATATACATACGCCATACTACATCGATCCATCAATCTACTATGTGGTTCTATGTGAATATCAACCACTAAGTTGAATTGTATTCAGTTACATCCACAATATGCTAGGGCGTATATAGCAAAGAAATAGGCTAGTCGGCTTTCATGGTTCCACCAATAATCATGAGTAAAAGTCTGGTTGTGCTTATCTCTTTATGGTTTTCACATCAAGTTTCGAAAAGGTTATCGATATGAACAGCTTTATTCACGGATAGATGTTACTAGTTGGGACCAGTAACTTAAAAAAGCTATAATTGATGTTAAATGTCTCAATCTGAATTTACTTGCTCCGATATTTGTTACTAGTAAAGATATAGTAAAAGTTTCATCTTATCAAGTTGCATCACATAAGGGTCCACTTCCTAAAGGTTTGTGTTTCATTTGACAAAACTAAGCCACTCATAGGCAGGTGCATTGAGTGAGAGATGGAAATTCATTAACGTGATACTGACAGTTGCTTTAAATTAGTGATGATCGTTGACGAATGAGTCCATTCAATATCAAATGTGGTTGTCCCTAGCATGCTCTAGAACAAATCAATGCTTTAATTTATTTTTTATAAACACAATATTTATGGCCAAAAATTCAATATCCACCAGGGATGGTACTGATGTCAACGTTGCTTATGCCAACTTGTTGAAAATTTGCATCAGATTGCGTGAAATGAGGGAGACTAAAATTTTTTAGGATGAATTTACAGGTCTGGTTGTCCTTTTGATCTCTTTAAGGTCATCACATCAAGTTCTAATAAGGCTTTTTTATTTGAACAGTTCTCTTCACAGTAATAGGTCGATAAGCTATTAAAGCATCACTTACCATGAACTTAGCGCCCCATATTTCTTCCTCAGTAGCAGGAACGGCGGTGATCTTGTTTTTGGGGTTCTCATAGCTTCTCAGTCCTCCAACTGTTGTAGAGTAGAAACACCCTGAAAAAGCAAACAAAAGATGTTGAATTATTTGTTAGAGTTCTGGTTGGACAGTGAATGTCACTTTCTGAATTATTTATTTACATACATATTTAATTTGGCCATACTCTAAGTCACGATTACTTCAATAGTTATCCCACTAGATCAATCAGATTACCTAAGGGAGAGTAATTTGTCAAACCTACCTTGAGGAAAAGAAGCAAGTGACTTGCCACAAGCACCTTTAAGCAAATCAGCATCATTGGCAAAGGCCACATACCCATCAGCAGTGATTCCCCAGTAGAGGGGTACCTTACCAACTTGATCCTGTTTACAAATATAATATAGGTAAGAAACTAAGGATCGGAATTTAGCCACACCAACAACAAGGCAATTTGAGTAGGTAAAATTTACTTACGGTAGCCACAAACAAGGTAGAAGTAGACTTGTCAAAAACAATGAAAGCGAAATTGCCTTCAAGGTGACCAACAACATGATTTGGAGGGTAAGGTGCTCTGTCACGAAGTGCCTTGTATGCTTCAATCACCAGCATCACCTCATTTGCAGACTTGGCAAGGCCATATTGTTGCCTCAGACTCCCTAAGTTGTCAAGTGATCCCTCAAACAAGCAAAATATGTCATCCTTAACAGCAAATGACCTGCCATTTTCCCAAGAAGTTAATCCTACAAGTCGATACTTAAACACAAAATCTACGCTACAGAATCTATTCTTAGCAAAACAAGTTTACAGTTGTAACTCAAATATGATCCTTATCAAGGGATAAATAAAACGACTCTGCATACAAACTTCTTTCAAGTGGTCGGAATAAGCAAACCTTTCATACTCACGGTGATTAAAATAATAAATACCGATAAAAGGCTTCCCTTTCAATTAACAACTAGCAAGGGAGCTTGCTTAATCACCAAAGGGACCACCGTACAGGGAAAGCAATTCGTATTAATTATAGTAAATAGATTTTTACCCAGATGCCTCCCCTGCTTCAATTCTTGAAGGCACTTATAGAGGATGAATTCCACCACTAAGTGTTGTACAATTTGCTTCTTAAAACTTCTCGTACCAGTCAATTCCTAACGTATTGCCAACAATCCAGTTCATTTTTATATAAGCAGAACATTGACTAGCATTTCCTAATTACTGGTCCACTACTCTTTTCCAATGATTTTCCAATCCAAATGACCAATTTCGGTAGTGGGTAGAGGGGAGGGACCTAAATCAGCAAGCCCTTCCAACCACAAAGAAGAAAGGAGAAACAAAATAAACTAGCTAATAAAACGACTAAATTTAGTGATAGACAAATTTTGTAGTTAAACAACAAAATTCGTCCTAATCCTACTTAGCAACGAATTAGTCACAACAGATTTTCGTTAGCTGCAAATAAAATAGCGATGGATTAACGACAAAGCTCATAGCTAATTGTAGTGTTTTTTTTTTGGTAGTAGAGGAATAGTGAAGTACCCCTCCCACCCCAATCACAAAACCAAAAACCAAAAATAAAAAAATTAACTGGTGGAATAAAAAGAGCCTCTAGTCAAGGCAGCATAACAATAGATGGATTCAGTGTCCAACAACAAGTTCTTGAACTAATAAATTACTTTTTTAATATCACTAATAAACTATCATACACAAATATTATATATCCCCATACTTATTCGAGCAAGGTTCGTCTCACACGTGTCAGTTTTATAATTATAACCAGTTGGCCCAAAGTTATAAGCTTTGAGCTTGACGAGGGAAAAATCTTTCCCTCGGTGTTAATTATTGAGGTTTGTGCTATATGACTACGTCTATGGATCTGAAACCTAGATGAGCTCCAAAAAGAATTTTAAGAGCAACCTACAAAGTTTAGGATGAATAATAATAGTAATAATACCAATATTGTGCAATAAGAACCGTTTATTTTGCTTCTCTCATCTGTATCGTCATCTGTTGGATTCATCCAAAAGAGGACAACAAGTTTTCCCATTTGACTTCAAACTGACGACACCCACTTTGCTAAATTAAATTTGTTTGGATAGCTAAAAGTATACTGTATTCGGTTTTTCTGGAAAAGTGACACACATTATTCAAATTAATTAAAACAGTAGGTGTATGAGATAATATTAGCTAATTTGAGTTGAGTGAAATTTTCGAATAATCAAAACGAAAAAACAGAGCAATATAACTCTATTTAGTGGATGAAATTAGGATTATAATGAATTAGGAAATTCATGCATCATGCATGATATTCCTAAGCCATGATGTCAGTGTCACATCCATCGAATCGTACAATAATCTAAACCGTCAATCACATATCCACAAGCTAAACAACGTTTCAGATCACTTTATCAGAGCTGAAATTCTACCTCACCAATTCCGGTTCAACTTTTCAATTTTAAAAATAACGCAGCTAAAATTAATTTCATAAATTAGTCACAACATTTCTTTTAGTTCTTAGTTGCTGTACCTGGGGAGTACAGCAGACTCTTTGGAGTGAGAGTAAGCGAGTTGGACAAAATCGCCGATCTGCATAGAAATCGCCGACGAATTGCTTTGAACAAACCGGTTCACCAGAGCATCCGACGTTATCTTAGGTGAAGGAGTCCGGCTACCGGCGGCGACGAGCTCGTCGGGCGGAGAAACAATGGAACTGCTAAATACACCCAACATTTCCTAAAAATTCAAAAATAACCACAGAAAAGAAAATAAAAACTACGCCAATCACCCTATTTCTCTCTAGAAGTGTGTGAAACAGAAGATAAAACACGAGATAGCAATGAAGAGAAGGGGGCATGAATTTATAAATAAGATCGTGAGGATAATTTGGTTATTTAAAGTGTTATTCGGGGGTAATTGAGTAAATTGGAATGAGATGATACGTGGAATGGGACCCGTAAAAGAGGCGATGATTTCTGTAGGGAATAATGCTAGTGTGGGTCCCAAGGGAACTCTAATTTGGATGTATGTGATGACGTGGCAAGTAATGGAGATGAAAGCGAAGGACAGAGGGATAAGATATGGTGGATTCGCGTCCATCATAGTAGCTGTGTTATGGATGTAATGCAAAACAGATTCTGCCACGTCTACGGTGATTATATTTATTGCTTAATATATATAATAAATAATTTTTTTTTCTTTATTTATTACGATTTACATTTTTTAATTAGTTCTTAAGAAGAGTCATAATTCAATTTCAATGAATAATTTAATATTAAAAATATTTATTTATTATTTTGTCTGAATATTTTTATGTAATTGTGATTCCACCGGTAATATTTAATTTTATATATATGCAATAATAACGTTGCCTTTTTAAATCTATTAGTAGAATAAAATCGATGTTGAATTATATTTTAAAAAAATTTAAACAATTTCATTTCAAATCAAAAATAAAGTTGAGTTAACATCACAAACAAACTCAAAGAAAGGTGTATGAACTTTTAATTGTTTCTCAAATCAAATTAGAGGTGATAAAAGCAATTCTTGCCCACACTTAATTCATATTATACGTATTAAATCATGACAGTTTGTTTTGTTGAGTTGATCAAATAAACTGAATTCAAAATAATTCATTAATCATAATAATTATGATATTTCTGCTAGATGATAAATCAATAAATAATTAAAAATATCATTATGTTGAGTTGTCTGATTTATTGCTCAAACCTATTTTAATCAACGTAAATTTTAAATGAATTAAGTCTTGATTTCATATTATTTTTTACTATTTACCACTCCTAATATATTAAAATCAAATGTCATGTGACATATGGTTTTGATACTTTATGAGGTATAGATAAAGTTCCTATATTTGTGGAAAGGTGAAAATATATAGTTTAGTCTTAAAGAAAAATCAAGGAACAAAATTACAACTTGGTAGAACATATGGGTCGATATTTTATGCTTTATTACCGAATCAACGAATTGTTTCTTAGAACATATCAAAAAAATATTTATGCCTATATTATTTTGTGTATTATTAATATTTTTATCCAGACACATATACTCTATTTGATATTATGCTATGAATGACTAATAAATGAAAAATTATGATATTAACTATGCAATAGTTTTTATTAATTCTATGTATTATCATAGTTTAAGATATTATTGTCCAATCATACTTTTTAAAGGATATTTTTATAAATAAATAATTTTCTTACAAATTATGCCTATATATTATTTTTACAAATCAACCGTACATAAAAAATAATTTCATCAATAAAAGACTACTGATATATCGACTTTATTAAATGATCCCTTAGTTTTGTGGCTTTGATTCGGGAAAGCAACCATTCCAAATTGTATTATTGCTACCATGGTAGGTTGTACTGTCTAAATCAAACTTTGAATCTTATTGTTACAACAAAGTGAACTCCATCACTTATAAACTAATTCCATCATGGGAAAATAAAATACTATATATTATAAATTAAATAATTGTTAAAAACGCTTCACATTTGTTATGTGTAAATAAGATGTCATGCTATACGAAAGATGCTTTCTTTCGTAAACTCATTTTTGTCTTTGGTTATTGACGTATTGTTATAGTGAATAAAATTAAGTGATTTTATTAATATAATAGGTAATTAAATAAAAATAAGTTATTGAGATTAAGCTTAGATAATTTCTTTTTTTCTCTCTCCCTCCATTTTATTTTTTGGTTTTCTACATTATTATTCAAATTAAATTATTGTAGTGATTTCTTGAAGCATCTAGAGGAGTCCACTCTCTTGGAGGAATTTTCTAAAAATGAGTTCTACCTAATAAAAAAAAACTAATTATGATATTTTTCTAATAAAAATGCCTAAAAACATCCATTATTTCTTAAATCAAAGGCAAAACAAACTATTATACGTTTTTGCTTCTTTAAGAAAACTTTTTTTGTGTGGAAAACTTACATATTGTTTGCTGAAAAAACAAATAATCAGTCTTTTTTTGACTTTCTACCTAATAAAAAAAAGTAATTATAATATTTTTCGAATAAATATTTGAAATATTTCTTGCCACTAACTTACAGCTCTTAAAGATTCTTTATTATTTTTCAAAAAAAAAAAAACAGAAATAATTTTATTCCATAAAAATAGGTCTTTTTCAGCATTTACTTTTTATTCCATTTGTCTAGTGGCCAAGAAAATTCCAATTTTCTAATCCTTCAAAACTGTGGATGAACCCAAGGTTTTATTAAGTGTTCAAACTAAAATTTGACAAATTAAAAATAGAAAAATCAGTAAGTTCATGTGAAACTTTAATTTAACCTGAATTATTCTAAATTAAATATTTTAAGGCTTATTCTAGACACTTGTAAAAATAACTCCGGAAAACTGATAAATAGTAGTACTATGTTTTGTCGATAGTGTAATTTATCATTTATAAAAGTGTGACGTAGAATCTAATCTTAGTATCAATCTTATTCATGAGAAAACACAATTACAAGTTATAATATTAGTTAATTACAAGATACCATAGATTTAGGATGCAGGTAAAATATTCTTTAAATTAAAGGTTCAATTATATGGATTTGGATTTATTTGCCGCAAGCCACACGACAAGTGAAGATACAGTGCCTCAACTTTTTCTTTAATTATTTGGCTAATTCAATTTGGGTCACTTGATTAATGATAATAAAATATTAAGTTACGGTGAAAGTTTGGCTAATTCAATTTGGGTCACTTGATTAATGGTAATAAAATATTAAGTTACGGTGAAAGTTGATAGCGATTTTCTAATATCATAACTTAAGATAAAATGTTTTACTTTATAAAATAAAAAAAAATATTGAATATATAAATAAATAATATTGCCATGGCCCCATTTTAAATTATAAATTGTGCCAGTTTAGGCCTACGATATATATTATCTCTTTTATTTGATCACATTATTTTTGACAAGTGCACGCCCATCTTCTTCTTTTCCTTTCATTTTTAACCTATGGCATAACAAAGTTTCTACCAAATCTTCCAAATAATATATATAAAGAGAGTTAAATTTAGTGTTCGACAATAAAATTGACATTTTTAAAACTTTAAGCATCAAAAGGGATTCTCTCTAAGACATTAAAATTGACAATTCATTCATTTATTGATGAAGTATAGTCACCGTCTCTTAAAATTGAGTTTCTGTTAACTCTAAATTCATCCAAATCAATATTATACAAATTTTAGTGGTAGTTCGCCCACAAATGGGCAAATTACGTGATATCTCTTTCTTTAATAATAAATATGAGTTATGCACTGCACATTTTCTTCATTTTCAACTTTTTCATACTTTATATTTTAATTTTTGAAATTTGATAGTCTTCTCCCAACAATTTAAAAAGTTTATATATTCAGTTGAACTAGATGTTTGTAAATGCAAAGAGTATTATAAAATGAAAACATCGTTGACTCCAAGAAATTTCGATCGGAAGTTTTGGAGTTGTGCACATTCAAATGTAAAATAATTAAGTTGTCCACTTCAAAATATTTGAATATTCACTTGATTTTAATTTTGTTATTTCAGAAAATTGATGGATGCGATTATTTTCGATGGATAGAAACACATGTTCATAAATGAAACTTAACACCATTCTTTTCACGAGTTCGAAACTCAAAGGGTAGAAAATATTAACAAAAATTCCAAAACGGTATATAAAATTTTATATAAACCAAAACGGTAAAATCGCTGCCGACGCAGCGATTTACTTCAATCGAAAAAGTAAAATCGCTGCTGAGGCAGCGATTTTGCCAAAAAAAATTTTTTTTAATAAAAAAATGAAATCGCTGCTCAAGCAGCGATTTCAAAATGTTTCTTCTTACAAATCGCTGCCAGGGCAGCGATTTAACATTATTTTTTAATTTTTTTTTTTTTTAAAAAATAAGGTATATCACTGCTCTGGCAGCGATTTACGAAAGAATTTTTTTTTTTTTTAATTTTAAATATCGCTGCCAGTGCAGCGATTTTTATAAAAAAAAAAAAAAAATTTCTTTTCAATATAAATCGCTGCTTAGCGCGATTAATAAAAAAAAAAAAAAAAATTTGTTAAAAAATTGCTAGGCAGCGATTTATTTAAAAAAAAAAAATTGTTATTAAATCGCTGAGCAATTTTTTAAATAAAAAAAATTTAAACAATGTAAAACTGATGTTTATAATGTATGAAGAAATATACATTATTTAAAAATTAAAAATCAAGTAAATATAGTTCTTTTCCTAAAAAAAAGATATTAGATTAAATTTAATGAAAATAATATTGGAATTCAAAGAATTAATTTTTTGAAATAAAAAATTAAAGGAGAAAAATTATTTAAGTTTTTTTAAAACAAAAAACTTTATACGGAGATAGAGAGATCTATATTATAATATATAGATCGATAATCTTATCATCTAGTATCTAGATATATCTCTATTATATCTTTATACTATAGATCTAGATAAAGTAAAAAGGCCATTCAAATCTCACAGTAGAATCTAATATAAATTGTTTTTTCAGGGTAAATAGTTGAAGCAGTTCACATATGTAAACTAGTAGACATGCAACAGTTTGTACGAATTCTATAAATATAAATTTGGATACTTATCCTTCATATTCATTACTTTCAATCTTCAATCTACCAACAATTTAGGTAAAAACATTTGAATATTATGGGAGAGTCTAGCCAAAATTTCAGTCATTTGAATTGTTTCTCATCGGATTCAACTAATAGGTAAATAAAGTAATATTTTCTTATTTCTTAAAAATTATTTTTCTTATATGTAATATATTTATATTATTATTTTTATAGGTATGATCAAATTCAAAATGCAGTGAGTTATTGTACACACAATTGTAAATAATAATGTTATGGGTGATGAACGAGTTGGTGAGTTGCACATGATGAACCTTCGAGCATGAATAACAGACAGTGATGATATGTATGACGGCGATGATGATAATGTGGATAATGCACCTAATGCATCCATTGAAGATCAAAGTAATTATCATTCTACATTCTACACAGCGATTCCATACTTAGATCACACTGACGAAAATGCAGAAGATTTATGTACACGAGAGATGACGGTTCCATTCTACATCTTCCGAATAAGGCTGCCAAATAAACTATAAAAAATAATTAAGTAAGATATTATAAAAACAACATTGGCAGAAAAAAATATATTCTTTTTAAAATAAAATAAAATATGAAAAGTATAAGATACTAATAATATTAAATACCTGTTCATCAGTTAGATTATCAAGTACATCAATCACCCGATGATTACAGTTCGTGCCTCATTTTGATGATTTCTACGTCGCGTCCATTTACGTGCAAGTGCAGTTAAAGCCTCAAATTGATTGGTTCTTAGAGGCTTTGGCAATGTTGCAGGGGAAATTCTTTCCCATGCCCAAATCTACAATAATAAATTCACCATTACTTATAATGCACTTAAATTTAAAAATGCATATATACTAGTATATAACAAATATTTAATCAAAAAATATGTATACCTGCACTAAAGAGAGAAATCCACAAACTTCATTTGATTTTTTCATTGACGCACGGCATAAACAATTATACAAATATGATAATGCGGCCGATCCCCATGCTTGAGTTGACATTAAATCTAAATTTCTCATGTCAATCAAATGTTCCAAATTAATCTTATTATTAGATTTATCCGAAATATTGATCCACCACATAACCATAATAAATATAATCTAAATCTTTGTTGAACTTCATGCTCAGTTGAGTTATCGTTAATAACTTCCAAACCTTCGATATACTCAATCAATTTATATGTTGACAATCTACTAACACCAGAAAACAACTAGTATCGGGTAACCATCCTGTTAATTGAAAAATCATTTCTTGTCTACCTATAATCCCTAAAGAATCAGCTCCATTTAAAATTATAGGACTCCCATCTACTACCATTCCGAATAAAATTTCAATATCTTGTAAAGTTATGGTAGCCTCGCCAGTTCGCATGTGAAAAGTATGAGTTTCCGGACGCCACCTTTCAATTAAACCAGAAATTAATCCGGAGTCATACGGCACACATCCAACATCAAGATTCCTTTAAATCTACAATTTTCAAAATATTGAAGGATGCGAGAATGTAATGGATGATATTTAAATGTTGCCAAAATTCAATATCACCATCCCACGACGCGTATATAAGCAACATCTCTCTTCTTTTATGCTACCATTCCAAATTCCTTCGGAACGATGATGAACTTGAATTTTTAATACATCATCATGCTCTACTGGACCAGGATGTACGTATAAATTTGATGGATCCATATCTATACACAAAAAATTAAAAATAAAAATTAACATTAATATAAGTATCAAACGATTGAATATATCAACAATATCATATAAAAGTATAAAATTAATTAAAATAAATTAAAAATAAAATAAATTTAAACTCACCTTATAGAAAATGCTTTTAAAAACTTTAGAAAATTGAAGAATAACAAGAATTTTAAGATTGTGGAAGATTGAAAGTAGATTGGATTGGAGATTGAAAGATTGAACTACCAATTTATAGAATTCAAAGTATGAAAAATTGAAGTACCATTTTTTTCAAAACTTACAATAAAAACCAAAGGTTTACTATTGTGATGTCATCCACTTTAACTCGTGAAAATTTTCTTCAAATTATACAATAAAAACAAAAATTTTTACTATTGTCATGTGATCCTTTTCACTTTATATATATATATATATATATATATATATATATATCTATATATATAAATATATATAAATATAAGTTATAATTTGTTTTTAAAAAAAATTAAATAATTTTTCTCATTTAATTTTTTAATTTAAAAAAATTAATTTTTGATTCAAATATTATTTAAATTTAATTTAATATAATATCTTTTTTTTAGAAAGAAAATATATTTACTTATTTTTAATTTTTAAAAAATAATGTATATTTCTTATAAATTATAAACATAAGTTAACATTTTTAAAAAAAAATTTATATTAAAAAATTGCTCAGCGATTAATAACAAAATTTTTTTTTTTTTTTTTTATAAATCGCTGCTAAGGCAGCTTTTATATTGAAAAGAATTTTTTTTTTTTTTTATAAATCGCTGCACGCTGGCAGCAGCGATATTTAAAAAAAAAAAAAATTTCTTCGTAAATCGCTGCCAGAGCAGCGATATACCTTATTTTTTAAAAAAAAATAAAATTTAAAAAATAATGTTAAATCGCTCGCTGCCCGGCAGCGATTTGTAAGAAAAAAAAATTTTTTTTTTGATATAAATCGCTGCTAGAGCAGCGATTTATATCAAATTTTTTTTTTTTTATAAATCGCTGCTAAGGCAGCGATTTATATTGAAAAGAATTTTTTTTTTTTTTTTATAAATCGCTGCACACTGGCAGCGATATTTAAAAAAAAAAAAAAATTTCTTCGTAAATCGCTGCCAGAGCAGCGATATACCTTTTTTTTAAAAAAAAAAAAATTAAAAAAATAATGTTAAATCGCTGTCCTGGCAGCGATTTGTAAGAAGAACATTTTGAATCGCTGCTTGAGCAGCGATTTCATTTTTTTTATTAAAAAATTTTTTTTTTGGCAAAATCGCTGCCTCAGCAGCGATTTTACTTTTTCGATTGAAGTAAATCGCTGCGTCGGCAGCGATTTTACCGTTTTGGTTTATATAAAATTTTATATACCGTTTTGGAATTTTTGTTAATATTTTCTACCCTTTGAGTTTCGGACTCTTCTTTTCACGGGTGAGAAGACCCTCTTTCGACGGTTATACAACGACTTCACACATCAATATGAAGTTGATAATAAAGAATCTTATAAGCATGTTGCTAAAAGAATTAGAACAAAAACAAAGTAAGCACGTTTGAAATTTTTTGGAGTTAAACAGTATTTGATCCATATGGCATGACACAACAATGTGGTTTATGTTGGAAAAATGATCATAAGAGGCATCATTGTCCCGTCGACATTATTAGTTTTTTTTATTATTGTTGAAAGCAAATAAATAAAAATTCTCTAGTATTTTTATGCTTTTATTATTTAAAAAAGAAATGATTTTATATAAAAAAATGTTTTACAATACACTTAAAATTGAGATAGAAATATATGAGGAGTTAACAAAAAGAACAGTTATCAACAAAGATTGTGGTGGAGTGGTAAGTACTCGTTTATTCTTAATTAAGAGGTCTCAAGTTTGAGTCTCCTTAGGTATGGAGTCGTCTTCGTTAGGGAACACTTTAACACCCCTAATGTGGAACTTCTCAGTGCGAATTCAAATTTAATTGTGCTCCAATATTAATACCAGACATCGAGTGAGTAGTTTGCCCATTTGTGGGTGATTACCTTTAAGATTTATGTAATATCAGTTTGAATAAATTTGAAGTTAACGGGGGACTATGACATTAAAATATTGTAGTTGTAGTGATCGCCAACAAATGAGCGAATTGTCCGTTTTGATGTGTATTTTTAGAGAAGATCCTTTTAGATGTTTAAAGTTCAAAAAGTATTCGTCTTGATCTCAAACTCGTTAAATTTATCTCTCTATAATATCCTTTTACTATTTATTTTGATATTTTCAACTGTCATAACAAAATGCTACTATAAAATATATAATGTAATATACATTCTTCATTTGTGGCATATTTATTATTTATTAGGAGTGTATAAAATTGAATAAAAGTTGAATTAAATTACAAATTGAGTTAATTCGGAAAAAGAATTTGACTAGTGGTTTGGTTTGATATTGGGGAAAAAATTTGACTATATTTGAATTGGTTTGGTTTCAACTACAAAATCCAACCCGAGACCAAACCAACCCGACATTATATATGTTATTTTAAAATTTATATTATACATAAAAATATTTACTTTGATATAATTTTAAAATATTTGTTATACTATTTCATAATTTTATCTTTTAATATATTATTTCAAATTTAAAACTTAGAATTCGAAATGGTCAATAAAAATTATAGTTCATAGATATTGATAATTATAATAAAACTTAAATTAAAATCAAATTAATACTAATGCAAAAAGAAAATCAATTCAACACTAGGAATGACAATAATATTAAATTTTGTTCTTTAGTTTTGCATTGGTTCAGATAATTAAAATACATAATGTAATTTTAATTTTCCTTAAATATTTAGTAATGTAACTAATACTTATTAAACTTATTTTAGCACGATTTAGTATTTTTAAATTATGATCATTTTCATTATGAGTTTACAATATTTATTTATATGATGATTTCATTATTATTTTTAATTAAATATTTTTGTGTAATCAATATTCATCTCATATTTTGTGTTATTTTTGTAAGAAACACTTTAGATAATTGTATTTTGGTTGGACAAAAGAAATAGTTGAAGTACGAGTTAATTATATGTTTGTATGCAAACTTTGCCGAAAAAATCTAAAAATCTGAAAACAAATAAATTGAGGTTTATTATTTGGTTTGATTTATAAATTTAAAAATTCGACATAATGATTTGATTTGGTATTTGAAAAATTCGAATCAACCCGATGTTAAAAAATAATTAAATTTTATTAATTTAATTTGATTTATAAATTTAAAATCTTTATACAAATAATTTAATTTAATTTTTAATAAAATCCGAACTAACTCGATCATGTACGTCCTATTATTTATTACTTAAAAAGAAAAAGCAGAACAAAGAATGGAGTAGGAAAGTAAGCACAGAATCTTAGAGCATTGTTATGTTCCGTAAATCGTAATTCATTGTATTTCATTATTAACTTAATATAATACAATTAAATAAAAAGTTGACAATGACAGAGTATTAGATGAAAGTGCGATTTCATTATCTGAGATAGAATTTACCAATAAAAAACACTATTTAAATACTATAGAGTAGACAAAGATAGATTAGATGAAAGTGCAATTTCATTACGTAAGATATAATTTAATTACTAATTATAATAAAATAGAATTTTTTGCAAGTTGGTGAGGAAGAAGCCCATGGTTTTGGAGACAGCCCAAGGTTATTTTGAGTGCACTCTCCTATTTGTCCTTTTCTTTTTTTAATAACTAAAAGGATGGCCAAAGCCATTCTATATTCTCTAATCCTTTTGTAATAATAAATAACAGTAATATTTTTATTAAATTATTTTATTAAATATAAGTTATTTAAATATTGTAAAATGAATAATATTTAATACTAAGAGTAATATATATATAAGATAGTAATTCATTAATTTTATAAATTGGACAAGTGTCATTGGATATTTCAAAATGAACAAGAAAAAAATGGACAAAAAGAGTATTATTTTATAGGAAATATTGTGCATAGTATAACAAACAATTAATTCAAAATAAGTGTTATAGCTTAGGGCTGTTCAAAATCGAATCGAAACCGATAAGTCGAATTGATAAAAAAGTTATTATTTTATAATATTGGATTACTGGTTAAGTGGTTTTGATTTTTTTTGTTATCGGGTTATTGGTTCTTAATGGTTTAAATTTTTTTTCTTAATGGGTTAATCGATAACTCGATAGTAAATTAAATAATTATATTTATACCATTTTGTATATAAAGTCCTCGACTTAGAGTTTAATTTCCTACTTTTATTTTTGGTGTCTCAAACACTTGATTATTCTACGATGTAAAAATGTTTGCTTTTGAGCAAGATGTAACTTGTGAACTCAGGTGCATGATTTATTTGGTTTGTCACCTTGTTTCTAAGTGATTTTTAATATTTTTTCTTTTGTGTCAAATGTTAACAGTTAAATCGATAACCGAACCGATAATGATAAAAAATTGATAAACCAATAATTGATAAGCCAATATCTTAATGGTTCTATAACGGTTAACATTTCTACAAACCGATAACCAATAAACCAACCTGATGAACTTCAAAACCAAACCGAACCGACCGATACACAACCATATTATAGCTACAATTTCATTTAATTATAATTTGCAACAAAAATTTAAATTTTCCCTCCTCTCTCTTTGGGGAATCACGCTTTTCTCTCTCCTTTTTTTCGTCATCTCTCTGTTGTCTCTCTCCTCTAGATACCCAGTCTCTTTCTCGATTCTCTTATGTCAACTCTCACATTTTATACAAACATAAATGTATATACAATATAAACATATGTCTTTCCGTCCTATACACTTATAATTATACAAATTTAATTTTTTCCCTTGCCCAGTTGTCTTTTGCCTTTCTTTCTCTCACTTTGTACAAATACAATGTATAATTTGTGTTTGTATAAAGTAAGAGAGAGATTTCATATACAGATACAAACGTTTTATCAATTCAATTGTATACGAATTCAAATTTTATGTTGATATATAAACACAATTATTGATACATATGCATAGTAATTACATATATATACAATTATCGCTTCTCTCCTCTCTCTCCAATCTCGCTCTCCACTCTTTATATAAATTTGTATCTATATAAAGATTCCACATATATTTATGTATATAATAATTGACAAATTTAACAGAGAGAACATATACATATATAAACACAAGTTTATAGACAAAGATGAATTATCTATTGATTTATACAAATCAGGTGCTCCATAACAAACATAATTTGACTATGGAGCGCAAACATCAAAATAGTAGCTATAGAGCGCTATATGATTATTATATTTGTTATTCCTAAAATTTACTCTATTTTAAAATGTATCATAATATACAACATACAATTATTGATTTTATTTAATAAATAAAATGTTTGAATACATTATATTACTCTTCTTCATTATATAATGCTATATCATTATTTAAAAGATAAATTTATATTAAAACTTAAGTATGAGGTAGGACTATCATATTTATATTAAACGTTAAAGTATGAGGTAGGACTATCATAAGAAATTAAGATTGACAAAAATAGAATTACTAAAAAATAATAACAATAATAATTAATAAAAATTAAGAAAATGACACAGTAGCACTAGAATACACAAAATAAGATTATTCCAGTTTTAGCTAAATTCCATTCAATAAAATTTAAGGTACAATAAGTATAAATATTTTATATAAATTAATAATACAATACGATAAATTATTTTGAAATACAGGGGTACATATTAGAGAATTTATACTCATCTTTCATGATCGTGATTTTATATCGTCTTTATCTATTATATGTATTATGTTATAATTTTGGAGTTAGATATTTATATTCTTTTATATTAGAGTCACATGTCAAATTTTAATAAATCTATTTTGTACAATAATTTTTAAAAAAAATATATTTTACTACTTTGAATGTCTTTGTCTATTATATACATTGACTTATAATTTTTGGGTTAGATATTCGTACTATTTCACATGCATCACATTCACATGCCAAACTTTAATAAGTCCGTTTTATACAATTATTTTTCTCTTTTTATGTTCTATTGCTCTAAACGTCTTTACCTATTATATGCATTTGCTTTATAATTTTTGAGTTAGATATTCGTATTCTTTCACATCACACTCATGTGCCAAATTTTGATAAATCCGTTTTGCATATATTTTTCTCTATTTATGTTTTATTGCTCTGAACGTCTTTGCCTACTATTTGCCTTATAATTTTTAGATTAGATATTTGTACACTTCATATCACACTCACATACCAAACTTTAATAAATCCATTTTGCATAATTATTTTTCTCTTCATTATGTTCTAACGCTCTAAACTTTTTCTTTAAAAAAAAAATAGAAATAAATTAATTCGTGGACCTTCTTTGGTGTTAGAATGTTATTTTTGTCCACAGAAATAAAAGAATATAGTAAAATTATATTGAGCCACTGCATTCATTACCTTACAAATTTGATTTGACTTTGATCAAATTATTTCACAATACGTCCTATCCTCTTTACCTTATTCTCAAGTATCAATTCTAGGACTTGTCTAATTCTTATTGGCTTCTAGTAATAATTTAGGCATAGAAAATTACAAAAATATGATTAAGACCGGGAAAACTAATAATGTTTATCCCTAAAATATATAAATAATGCTAGGCAATTGACAGCCACAATATTTGTTTGTTTAGTTTTTTTCATTGACAATTGGGATATGGATGTAGAAATATCCTCAAAATTCAATATGCTTTTTCTTGTGCAAAAGTGGTCCATAATGTCCATAATTGTGGGAAAAGGCACCATGCTGAGATTTATCTTTTCGATTTTGTAATATTCAAACTTTAATTCTCTATTAGTAGAAAAAAAATTTGTCCCTATTCAACAACAATAACAAAAAATGAATACACGTGATATTTCTAAATTATAATCTGTCATTTTAATCTAAAAAAGAAAGGCATTTCTAGAAATTTTATAAAAAATGAAAATCCTTTGTATCATTATTTTTTTTCCTTGCCCAATAGAAATAAATGGAATATATAGCAAAGTAGCTAACAATTTACAAGAGTAATTTATCCCTCAAGTTGAACGAATTTGACCTGCTCCTTTAGTTTAAGGCTATAAAGTTTACTTGCTTTTCACTAACGGCAGAATCATGAGCTTCATCACTCAACTCTAAACCAAATTAAAAACACTCGGTCAATAATTTTTATGTCATTATTTTGTGATGTGATGGCTAGCTCATTAAAGACTAGGAAATCAAGTATATTCTTTTTTTGTTCTCAAGAGTAATTCTTTTAATTATTTATTTTGGGAGGGAAAAATAAATAAAAAGGTAGCCATCAATGGACCCCAAAAAATAATAATGCAACAAATATAATTAATTAGCAACCACAAAAGAAATCATTGGTCATAGTTGAGGTCATCAATATAACCAAATGCTATAATCGTCTAAAAGTTCCACTTCAATCCTTCGTGGAACTCCAACTTTAAGTCAATAATGATAATAATAAAATTGTGTGTTGACGAATAAATTCATTAAATACAAAAGACTAATTTATTTGATAAATATTCAAAAAAAAAACAAGTTTTATATATAAGTGATAATTCAAATTTATTATTGCTTCACCACTCATCCAATGCTCCAGCCACCAAACCCCCACCCCACGTTGACTATTTCACCCTTGAACTCTACTCTCGATTTTCATAATTGGTTGCAAAACTTTATATATTCATCAAAAATTAATAATTCTTTAAATTTCTTATATATTTTTGAAATAAAATATTTTTCTTCATATGCCAACCACTCTTTTATCTTTTTTTGACACTCTTTCTCTTTTGTCTGTTTTTGGGATTCTTGTTTTGTGTTGGTTGATCCTTTTAACATAAGCCAATTTGCTTAGTGAAAACTTTATGTTTACAAATCATATTCCTTTGTTCAATTTTGAGCAATTATTGATAAACAAAATGCCTAGGAAGAAAAAGTATTTCCCCTTTCTCCATTTGTTTCCAATTTATGTGGATGATGAAGTGTGAAACAATAATATTGTATTAAGGTTACGAGTTTAATTAGTGCCTAATATTAAAAGAAAGTATATTATAGAAACATTAAATTTGTTTTTGATGTTGATTGAGAACACAGTTTAACATTAATTAATAGTACATCAGTATTATTGGACTATTTAAACTATCATTTGTATAGTTGCATTTTGCAAGTTACACTCTCTAACCCAATGACCCATTGTACCTTCTTAGTTCCATTTTAATCCTCATTTTAACACTTTTCACATTTATTACAAATTAATTAACTTCTTTGATGGATTGTAAAGGTATAGTTGGAAATAATTTTTAATTTTTAATTTCTAATCTATTTGAGCAAGTTTTTGAGAGATTAAAAACGTTTATTTTAAAAAATTGAGGTGTTTGTCAAGTTTAAAGAGAAATTAAGTTATTTTTGGAGGGTAACAGAAGTCGTTTTAATTTTTTGGGATCCGATTTTTAGAAGTTTCTTTAAAAAATAGTTTTTTCACCCAAAAACACTTTTTTTGAGAAATGTTTTTTTAGAAAACACTCTTTGAAAAGTTTGATCAAACGTTAATTGTTATTCAAAAAATATTTTTATAATTTATTAATAAAAAACAAACTGATGTACTTCTAACTATTACTAGTCACTAGTAATACTCTTGGAAAAATAATTTTTAAAAATAAGCTAATTTTAGTCGGGATAATAATTATTGGGTTTAAAACTTTATGTAATTGCTAATATTTAAATTTATGAATCAATATTACACACACTACTCTTTTGTGTAGTTTTCATGCAACTATATGAAGAATGACTGTCTTTTTGTCTTTAATTTTTGGTGCTCTTATTTGCATTATTTGGTCTTTCATCCAAACGTCAGCCACTAAAAATGTTCTTCCTCAGTCATTTATAAAAATTAATTATATAAACTAACGATGATTGTAGTGAAGTGATAAGTATTTTTTTTATTCTTAATCAGAATTTTGTTATTCAAGTCCTCCCAAATATAGAATTGCATTTGTTAGAGAGTGTTTTATCTCAATGTGTGACTTTCCGGCTAAAATTTAAAATTAATCTAGTTTCAACGTGAGAATCAGACCCCGAACCAAAAAAAATAAATACAAATTTCCATGGAAGAAAAAGTCTTCCCCTTTCCCTATTTGTCTTCAATTTTTTTCTAAAAGATGATGTGTGATACATTCAAGTTGTGAATCATTGGCCCAAATTAAAAGAATGAAAATGAAAGAGTAATTAAATTCACTTATATGTATAGGTAGGGCCTTATATTATAAAATAATTAAAAAATATTGAGTTAAATTTTTTTACCCATATGAAATTCAATTATCATTGATGACATAAGATAAAGATTCGACCACTTTTTCTTACGGAAGGACAATTTGCTTGAAAAGTTTTATTTCTATCAAAAATAGTTAAAAATATCTTTGAATAATAGATAAAAGATTTTAAAATATCTTCAAAGTATAACTGAATCAAAAAGATGAATGAAAGTATATTTTTAGATAAAAAAAGATATTATAAAAATATTTTTAAACTAAAAAATGAATGAAGGATTTTTTAGATATTTTCCTATAATTAGGGACATTTTTAGCTTCTTTACCGTTATTTCAATTTTCAACCCTTCTCTAAAAAAAACTGAAATTCTCTTTCATTGCACCTACTTTTGAATATTTTTTTTTGAATTTCACTTATATTTTAAGCTCATTAATAACATTTACATGTTGTTTTGTTGAGCAAATTTTATGTAAAGCAAATATTTAGCAATCAAATTGACGGAATACAATCTTTCAAATTCATGACTTACGATGTTTCTCCTACATTAAACAAATATATGAAAATCAGAAAAGTTCATACATATGCAATTCAAATAGAGCGATTTCATGAATTCGATAAAAAGTCAAGGTAATAACTATTGATACTATACTTATACAAACAAATTCAAATGTATAATTGTTATATAGTATGTATAGTGAAATACATCAATTTATATATGTGTAGAAGTGTAAGCAAATTCGTATGGTTAAATGAATATTACACAATTACTACTAATATTATTTAATTATACAACCACAATTGTATAAGCAAACAGTAGAAGACATAAATAACACAAAAAAATATAAAAATAACATAAAATTGTAACATATACATAAATGATTATACATACACCTTAACATGCTCTAATGACCCATAAACAACAACTTTAGTTTTATCATTGTATTCTGTATAAACGCCAGTTTTATCTTTTCTTTTCTTACTTAATCCAACAACATCAGTCTTATCTTTGATACCTCCATCCAAAAATCTAATTGGATCACTCCTCAATTTGAATCTAATCTCTTGCATTATATTCGATTTGGACATTGAATCTGAAATCTCCCCGAAATTCTGAGTTAGACCCAAGAAAAACAATGGGTGTTCAACATTATTTTCGACATTCAATGGTATATCTCTTATGAATCTCTTCGATGGAGATTGAACATCCATGATTTGAACCAAAAATCTTATGAATTATGAACTACTGTGAAAAGTAGTTTGAAAAAAGTGAAAAAAATTATCAAAAATTGATAGAATGAGAAGAATTTTTGGCGGTACTTGAAATTTTTGAAGTAATTTTAAAAATGCGATGAGGACGTGCTGGAGAAATTTAAAATTTGAAATTAAATTTGGAGAGAAGATTTGGAAAAATTGAAGGAAATAGGAGAACAGATTGTATAAAAGGAAGAAAAAAGAAAAAAATGTCCGTTTTATTTTATTTTTTTAATAATTTATACAAATCAGTGGGGCCTGTAATAGCAAAGTGACAGAAATTTTGCTTATTAAAAGAAATAACTGAAACGATAGTTACACCATTTAATTTAAATTATTAGTTTGTCATTCTCTACAATTATCCCTATTTTGTTTTAGGGGAACTTTCACATATAGCCGCTTAAAAATAATTATAGCTATAGTTTGATAATTACAATTCGTAGCTACATGTTATATGGAGGAGAGAGGTGAGTGAGACTGGGAGAGAGATGAGAGAGGCGAGAGAGGGAAAAGAGTGGGAGTAATGTGAATTATATATATATATCGGTTAGATAATTGTACATTATACTATACATATGTATTTGTATATATGGAAAGCGAGACTGAGATAGGGAGGAGAGAGGCGAATGAGAGAGGGAAGATAGTGGGAGAGAGGCAAATGAGAGAGGGCAGATAGTGGGAGAGAGTTGAATTGTATATGTATATCAGTTAGATAATAATATATTTTACATATGCATTCGTATATTCTATCGAATTATACATATACAAAAGTGACTAGTTATATAAACGCGAAGTCAGACCACACAACTAATTTATAATGTTAGCCGCGAAAGATAACTATAGCAAACTATAGCTATAATGAGTAATTAAATAGTATAATTAAATAATTTTTCCAATTTGTTTTATTGTATTAGTCAAGCAAATAATTCTACCTATTCAATATTTTAGCTCAAATTTTAAAATTTGACCTATAAAAAACGTAAATCGTCTCAAATGAATAATATATTAAAAGACTCGAAATGTCAGGCGTAAGATCTATTTAGAGTAAATTTGAATTTATTGAGATTGAAAAAATAAATTGGCCTATTGAAGAAAATAATATATTAAAAGACTCAAAATATCAAGCATAAGATCTATTTAGAATAAATTTGAATTGGTTGAGATTGAAAAAATAATTTGGCCTATTGAGGAAAGTTGAATTGATGCAATGCATATATATTATATATATACTGTCTATAAATATATACATATATTTCAGATATATATTTATACCTCATGTATATAATATTATATACTATATAATATCTATTAAAATATGACAGTTGTGCCTAACTTAACCCCAAGAGCTAGCTCATGAGGGGAGGTTTGTCCTAGTCCATATAAGGAGACTATATTTTCATCCCTCTATCGATGTGGAAAATCTTAACACTCCCCGCACGCCCATACCTCAAGTGGAGCGTGAGCACTTCTAAATGGGGATCCATCATCGGTGAACAACAACTCTAGATGGGTCTGAGTCTGATACTATGTTAAGATATGACACCTGGACTTAGGGGTGTGCATAGATCGGTTAGATTTAGTTTTATGTATTATCAGTTTGATTTATCAATTTTTGATTTTTAAATATGCTAACAGTAACAAATCAATAAGATATCAATTATCGGTTTTTGGTCATATCGGTTCGATTTTCGATTTTCTCAATAAGAAAATGTCCGTAAAATATTATATGCCTTCTCATTCTCTAAATGCTTTAATATAGTGAAACAAGAAAGATAATGAGAAATTGCATCAATAAGAGAAATATAGTACGAAAGCTATAATTACATGTTACCGCCATAACATAGTATGTTTCTTTTTATGTTAATCATAAATTTCGGACCTTTACAAACTTGCAAATGATACAACCTATAATTACAAACTAAAATTAAAATAAAATAGTCCAACAAGATTAAAACTAAAACTAAAATCAAATAGCCACAATTGTGAACCTTTTACTTTAATCTTTAGGTTTTGAGTAAACAGTAAAAGCTAGTAAAATGGCTAAGTGCAAAGTTGGTAGAGTACTAATAATTTGATATAGTTATAGTGTCTAATTATATATTAAATTATTATTAATATAATAATTGTGAAGGGTAAAACAAAAAACTTTTATCGTCTTATTGGCCTATCGGTTTACCCAATCATAAAAATCGATATCAAATCAATAACTCAATAATTTTTTTTTTATAAACCCATAAAAACCCAATAATATTTTTTCGATTCGACCTAACTCAACCAAAAAAGCTAGCTCATGAGGAGACATTTGTCCAAGTCCATATAAGAAGACTAAATTCTCATCTCTCTACCGATGTGAAACATCATAAGAATATCAACGCATTACGTAATTACTTATACAATATCACGCAACCATTTTACTAAAAGCAAAATTGTCACCTATACAATTACCTAAGGACTTGGATCTAGGTGCGAGATAAACTCATACTCCAAACTTAAAAAGCAGCCTTTGGAATCTTCATTTCCAAAAAGATGTACACAAATATACAAACCATATATACAAGAAATAAAAAAAATACACAAATGTATTTCTTTGAATATGTCTAATATATATTTATTAAGTAATTAATATTTGTTACTGTTATTTTTGAAGTATTGTATCGTTTGGATTTTGAAAATGAAACTGATATAAAATTATTATACGGGTTTGGATTTTGGAAATGAATTGCTAATATTATTTTATTCAAATAAGATATACAAATATTTCTATTACTCCTAATAGATAAATTGCATCGTTTAATTCAAAGTTTACAAAACTAGTACAGCTTTTCTTTAATTTCATGAGCGTAAATTAGAAAAAGGAAATTCAATTTTGTAAGTCTTCAAATTCTAAATCCTCATATTGTAAACCATTTTCTCGAATATCTCCATATTAATATTAGGAGAAATTTGCTCATAATTTTCATAATCGACATCTCCATAAGTTGGAGTTAATTGTGCCGATGAATCTCTATTCTGTAATTATTTTTAGAAAAAATAAAATAGAATAGTGACCACATAAGGTATTTCTCGATCTATATATATTATTTTTGATAGTGGGCTAGCATAGCAGAATAAGAACATATTTCGTGAATTAAGTTAAATTCATTGTTCTTGGGTCAAACGATATATGTATAAAATAGTATATATAGTGATAAATTTGATACAAAGAGTGAAAATAAAGTGACTAATTTGCACAAACTTTATCTTCAAGCTATTACAATTCTCAATTTTCCGATGGTTGCAAATTTTGGGGTCACCAATATATTATGTTATTCAAGAACATAAAATGTACGTATACCACATCAATGCTCTAAATAGAATGCATATTATATATACATATACTTTAGTAACTTAAATTTCTACCTACATATGGAAAAGAAAAATTGCAAGAATCAAACCTACATTTTATTGAGTAGAAAACTTCCACAAATAATACCATTAAAATATAAGTTAAAGTTTTATACTAAGCTAAAATTATTAGTTAGATGGACTTTATATATGTTGATGAGTTGTTGGAGTAGAATTAGGTTTGCAAGACCATCCTTGAAGGCGTAAAAATCGATAAAACACAACTCCTGCAACAGCTCCTATAATTGGGGCTATAACATATATCCATAAGTTATTAAATTTCCATGCAACAATTGCTGGTCCTAACGATCGTGCTGGGTTCATTGATCCTCCTGATACAGGGCTGCATTTCACAATCCAACAAAAATATATAAATCGTACTATCTTATATGTATGAGTTTTAAGTATATACCGTATATTTATAAATCATATATGACATGCAATGGTAAATTACCCTGAAATTAGGACAGCCAATCCAATGGCCACACCAACAAGAAATCCAGATAATGGTCCTGTCTATAAACGATAAAAATATTTAATTTAACACTTAATATAAGTAACGAAAAATCGAAAAAATATTTTTTAAGTGTTATCTTACTGATTGAGGATCATAATTTGTCAATGATGCACTTAGGAAGAGAACAATGAAGGTTGCCAAAAGCTCCACAAAAAATGCTGAAGTGCAACTATGTAGAGGTTTTGTTGTCACAAATTCTGCTTTTAATCCATACACCAATTTTCCTGTATATGTAGCCAATATTGAACCTCCCACTTGTGCCACTACATAAAGTGGAACCTAAACAAAATAATTTTAGAATATAAGAACCTAAAATTCAAAATTAAGATACCTTGAATTAATTTTACTATAATAATTTAACTTTTTGACTATTATTGTCCTTCATTTTAATTACCATGACTTCATACATACAATTTTTTAATATATGTATATATAGTTATCTGATATTCAAAATCTTTAAAATATCGTTCAATTAATTCAGATTTGTATTGTGTAATAAATCTATATAAGGAAAACATTTCCTACTATTTGATTACTTTATTCTCGGGCTCGAATTTGAGACCACAAGGAAGAAAATGAAAATGACTATTATAAGAATCTGAAAAACTTAAAAAGAGTTACAAACCTTGGACCATGGAAAATGTCCAACAGCTGCAAATGCTAAAGTGACAGCAGGATTAATATGAGCCCCAGAGATAGGGCCTATAGAGAAGACTACAACTACTACTGTTAGTGCTGCTGTGGTTGCATATTCCATAAGTCCCACTTGCACTCCCATTATTTCCATGCTTGCCATCATACCACATATACAAAACATTAGCAAAAATGTCCCTAATGCTTCTGCCAAAACCTACAAAAATTATCCAAAATAATTGAGCTTTTATACTTGCTCTTTTCAAACGTGCATTGGCGAAGCTAGGAATTTCTCTAATGTTTAACATACACGTATAAAAAGGATGTTCAATTGTCACTCTATGTGGCTACGTCATTGGCATGCACCTAATGCTTATATGTTAGATCTGCATGATCAATGGCATAGCCACGTCAGTAAAGGGTGGTCAGATCAACATCCTTCGTCCAAATTTATATTGTGAATATAGAGAAATGTACAAAATGTATGTATATAGTTTTTTAAAAAAAAGTTATTTTATATACATATAAATGTTAAAAATTTATGATATCTCCACTCATCTGCATGAATACATCGTTAAATCATGAAGTGACGAGAAATTAACGATCATGCTAACCATACGAAGGAAGATTGGATCAATTCCTAGTATTGAGTTGCAAACGTTTCTCCTTTCCAACATCTCTACATTGCTTGATGTGGTCTCTTGATCATATGTAGATTGTTCACTTGTTGATGCATCAACTTGAAATTCGACGGATAAACCATTTTCGTAAGAAGGCAATTTCATGATCATTTAACTAATAATCTCTCCCTTTGTGTGTTGTGGACATGAAAAAAGTAAGTTTAATTCATAAGTTGCATAATGAATCGTTTATAAAGTAATCAAATAATTAATGCAAGGTAAAGATGATGTAAAATAGATAATTTATCGTTAATTCATTTGTTATATATTGTAAGTTTCTTAGTATAGTTTAATAATCTTTTAAGTATATACGAAGGTGTAAGTTCAACTGAAAAATCAACACACATTTCTTGTGTCACTCCCAAAGTATGGAAAAGGTTGTTCATGCATTTTAGCGTGTCCATTATTTCATTTAAATAAGCCTTTGACTTGTTATTATCATGAGATTACACGTTTAAACTCTTTAAGATTTTTACCTACTCGATTATTTATCACAGGAGAGAACAATACATTAATATAAAAGCATTAACTAAGTATTAAATCAAACAAGTTATATCGATCAAGATTATATTGTTTGTCACCATTCTTGTTCCCACTCATATTTTTCCCTTCTCCTATCTTAAAAAGCTAACCACACCTAATGTCATTTACCCAAGCTATGATCGATACATTTATAATGCCTAAATAAGGAAGGAGATTGTATTATATATATATATATATATATATATATATATATATATATATATATATATATATATAATTACAAAGAGAGAAGTTAGTATTACCAAGTCAAACCTGGTATAATATTTTTGATATTATCCAAGAAATTAATAATGAAACTTTTTCTAGACAATAAATAAATAAAGGGAAAAAGAATAAATATCTCCAACCGAGAGTAATTGAGATAGGTGTTGAGTTCTTGGTATGGAGAAAATTCTGTTAGGAGCGCCACCTCCAAATGGGTCCTGCAGTGCGCGATTCGGATTTAGTTAGAGCTCCAATATGGGCTCTGAACACCGGACGGGAAACAAAAAAAAAAAACAAAAAAAAAGAGAGATAGGTGTTGATAGGATTTAACACCAACGAGCATAGAAAGGAAAAAAGGAACATGAAAACTTCAAAATCAAAATACAAATTCATGATGTTTTTTCGTACTTAGAACATGATGTTTGTTGAAGTTTGAGTGAAGAGCTAAAACCTATCTTTCCTTCTATAAGGTCAAATATCAATAGGTTCTCTTCCAATTGTTATCCTCCTATATCAATTGATGGTGCCCTTGTTTGATCTTGTCCCACAAATGCTAAACAAATAACATCCTTATTAACTTGTACCACTGAATTTGATCCATAAATTCTCCAAAATGCACTCTTCTTGTGAAAAACAATATCGATCACAGGAATATCTGGTCCAACATTTGTGTTTCTAATGTTTTTTTGAACTAAAGCAAAGTCCAAATTGTTTCGTAGGAGGCTCTACAATTGTCACATTCTTAGGAAGCGCGTTGATGAAAGCAATTTTATTTGGCGGTACATTTTTTTCCGCGATTCTAATGGATGAAACTTTGACATAGTACTCTGAAAACTTTGAAGTGGTAAAGGTATTTTTGACTAGTGGGGTGTATACAAGATTCTTGGAGATATCAATCATAGAATTGTAAACATTATATGAAGTAGAACCAATGAAAAAACTCCACTAGATTTTTGTAGATGAGCTCATGCAAATACTAAACTTTCTACTGAATCTTGAGTCTAATGAAGCAAGTTGATTAGGAATGGAAATTGTACTATTGTGTCCAAAACCTGCAATTCCTGTGATCATTGAGACATAATATAATAAAGAAGTGTTCTCATTCAAAAGTTTAGGACTTTTTTAGATGAGGATCAAAGTAGGCAATAGGTTACAAACTCAAACTGTTCGTCTCAATGTATGTGGTACAATTAAAATTTTGAGAGTTAACTAAATTTTTCTTTCATCAAAATTTATTTATATATGTCTTTTAGATATCTTATGTTGTTAATTAGTTATGGAAATCTATAGTATTTTTTACGTAGTATTGACTAAATCTATAAATTCTATTTAAAAAACTTAGAACTTCTATATATCTGAATCCACGGTCAAAGTTTAAAAGTTTGAATCTCAAAATTCTAACTATGCCACATAAATTAAGACAGAAAGATGGAGTACCAATTATAATGAATAATTAAAAGGTATTTTTTTTTAGATGAGACAGTCAAACAGTTGAATACCTGTAATTCCTTTGGCGAGATGTGTCATTATAAAAGACCTTGATAGAATATGATAGAATCGATAGTTCATGTTTTGATGATAGACAAGAAGCGCATATAATCAGTAGCAAATGTACGCAGCAAAAGAAGCCAAGCTCGAGTCCAAGATCGAGTAAAATGGTTCAGCCAAGTAATCAAGAAAATAGAGTTATTTGTCAAAGCCAAAAATAATATATTAAAGGTATAAGTTGATACAAATAAGGAAAACCTTAAATATATTATTAAGGAAGGAAGTTGTATATAATAAAGATTGTACTTTAAAAGGGAATCCTTGTTTAAACATAACTTCCTTACCTTATCAAAAAGGGATTGCACAAGGCAAAACAAACTCTATAAGAAGAGCACGAGGCAGAGGAAGAAAGAGACGACTTCACATAGAGAGAAAAGTGAGATTTATTCATCGAGCAGAAGTCTTCAAGATTGATAGGTTTGCTACGTTTAAAACATTCTTGAGTGAGAAGGTTTCTAACGTGTAAAACTGTTGTCTTGTTTTGTTCTTAAGTTGAAATTTACAGTTTATTGTACAAAGGGTGGGTTTGGCTCTTTGTAGTGTTGAGTGTTAGTGAGAATTGTAACAAAAGGTGGGTTTGGCCTTTTGGAGAGATCGATTGGAGTCAATCGAGGGAGTAGTAGAGATAAGACTTTTTGATTATTGAGTTGTAATCACAAAATCTTATAGTTGAATTAATAAAACGAGGTTTTTCCTTTCTTGAGTGAGGAAGGTTTTTAATTCAATAAGTGTTTGTGTTTTTACTCTGTCTTTACTTAAAAGCAACTTACACGAACCTGGTTCGTGTTTTGGGGTAAGGTTTCTTCAATTGGTATCAGAGCAGGTCTTTTCGTTAAAAGATTCACACCTTGAAAAGACTCAATGGCAGCACCACCTACCCCACAAGAAGGAGCTTCACAAACACGACCACCACTGTTCAATGGCAAATATTATGGATGGTGAAAAAATCGTATGATGGACCATCTTATCGGCGAGAACCCTGATTTATGGGGAGTAATTCTAGATGGCCCAACCATACCTATGAAAACCGCAACTGATGGAATTGCCAAAATTCCAAAGGAAAGAAAAGAATGGAATGCTGAAGACAAGCTTGCAATTCAAAACAATGCCAAAGCTAAGAAAATTTTGATCTGTGGCATAGGACCAGACGAATACAATCGAATCTCGTCTTGTCAAGATGCAAAAGCCATATGGGAAACACTACAAACCGCTCATGAGGGAACAACGCAAGTCAAGAAATCTAAAATTGATAACCTGAACAGGCAATATGAGCTGTTCAGGATGGCAGAAAGAGAGACTATTCAAGACATGCACACCAGGTTCACCTCCATTATTAATGAGATGTACTTCTTAGGAGAGATAGTTCCTAATGGAAAGGCAGTAAGGAAACTCTTGAGTGTTCTTCCTGAAACTTGGGAAAGTAAAGTCGAGGCTATCACTGAAGCTCGCGACCTAGACTCACTGGCCATGGATGAGTTAATTGGTAATCTCATTACATACGAACTCAAGAAAAACCAAGAGAAAGAAATTGGAGGAAAAATAAAGGAAAGGAACCTGGTTCTAAAGGCTACTACATCAGATGATTTTGAAGATGAAAATATTGCCCTCATAACCAAAAGGTTCACCAGAATGCTAAAGAGAGGGCAGGCTTTCAAAAGAAAACCTCTCAAAAAACCATCTGAAAACACTAAAGACAGGTTTGTCATAAGTGTGGAAGTCCAAATAACTTCATTAAATTCTGTCCACTTTGGGCCTTAGAGCAGAAAAAGGCAAACTTTGAGAAGGGCAAAGAAATCAAAAAGGATAAGTTTGTCCCCTCAAACAGAAGAATGACAACTCAAGAGGCAGATATTTCAATGAAGAGGCCTTTGCAGCAATAGGGAACTCATCTGATGAAGAATCTGAGGGTGATGAGACAGAAAATAAGTCTCTTCTTGCACTAGAACAAGAAGATGATTATGACTTTCTTGCTCTTGTAGCAGTGGAAACCAAGGGAGAAAAGGAAACCTGCAGATCACAAGAAACCATACTAGCACTCATGGCTGGATCAGATTCTGAAGAGGATAAAGAAGAAGAAGACATGAATGAAAAGGTTAGTCTTCATCACATTCAAGACAATCTAAACTCATACTCTAAAAGGGAGCTATAATCTTTACTCTACACTCTCATTGATGCATATAAAACCATAGACTCAAAAAGAGAATTGATAATGGAAGACTATGCATCACTAAGAGAAGAAAACAAGATTCTTGAAAAACAAAATCTTCATCTTTTATCCAAAAATACTGAACTAAGTAAAAACTTAGACTTGGTAACCAAAAGGAGTGAAGCACTCTCCAAAGAGCTTCTTGTGACTAAAACTGAAGCAGAAAAAGGAATGAGATGGACCAGGTCCTCCATACTGCTTGACAACATTCACAAGAACCGCACATCTGAGAGACATGGGATAGGTTTTGATAAAACCAGCTTTCAAGTAAAAAATCCCAACATAGATTGTCTATGCATGCACTGTGGGCTGGTAGGGCATAAAAGTCATGATTGTCAAAGAAAACAAACTACTCATAACAAAAACTTGAAATCTTTGAGAAATTTTCATCACGAGAAACCCAAAGAGCAAAAAATTCCCACAGTCAAATCTCTTCCTAAATGGGCAAGAAGACATCTTATCCACCTATTCCCTAAGCATAAATCAAAGTGGATTTGGGTGCCAAAATCTAATCCCCAAAATTAAATTGCAGGGATCAGTGAAGAGGAAGCAACAACAATGGTACTTGGATAGTGCATGTTCCAGACACATGACTGGAGATAAAAGAAGCTTCCTCTCACTCAAGAACATCAAAGGAGGAAACGTTGCCTTTGGTAATGGAAAAAGTGGTGAAATTCAAGGAATTGGAAAGGTTGGATCAATGGATACTCATGCAATTGAGAACGTTTATTATGTGAATGGCCTACAACATAATCTATTAAGCGTATCTCAAATGTGCGATAAAGGAAACAATGTTCTCTTTACAGAAAAAGAATGCAGAGTAACAAACTCAGCTACTGGGAACCTGGTTCTACTAGAAAAGAGACACAAGAATGTGTACAAATCTAAGCTTGTTAATTCCAAGGAAGATACTCTTAAATGTCTAAGTGCAGTCTCTGATTGCTCTATGCTATGGCACAAAAGAATGGGACACATTAGCATGACAACTATAAACAAGCTCATATCCAAAAACCTGGTTAGGGGACTGCCAACCAAAAGTTTCAGGGACAATCAAGTTTGTGGAACCTGTATTCAAGGAAAACAGGTTAGGTCATCCTTCAAACCAAAGTTGACAGTAAGTACTACCAAACCACTAGAACTGCTTCACATGGATTTGTGTGGACCAATGCGTGTACAAAGCAGGGGTGGAAAAAGATATGTGTTTGTAATAGTTGATGATTACTCAAGATTCACTTGGACATTGTTTCTTGCAACAAAGGATGAGACATTCACTATGTTTGAAATCTTCGCAAAGCTGGTTCAGAAGAAATTCAATAAAGAAATAATCAGCATCAGATCTGATCATGGGCTAGAGTTTGAGAACTCACAATTTCTACAATTTTGTATTACAAATGGAATTGAGCATAACTTCTCAGCACCTAGAACACCACAACAAAATGGTGTTGTTGAGAGGAAAAATAGAACACTGGAAGATATTGCAAGAACAATGTTAATCTCAAGCAAACTTCCAAAATTTTATTAGGCTGAAGCAGTGAACACAGGGTGCTATCTAATAAATAGATGTATGATCAGATCTGTGTTAAACAAAACACCATATGAGCTGCTAAAAGGAAGAAAACCAAATTTAGCACATCTTAGGGCATTTGGGTGTATATGTTTTATACACAACAATGACAAAGACAATTTGGGAAAATTTGATGCCAAGAGTGATGAAGGAATTTTTCTGGGATACTCGTCACAAAGCAAGGCCTACAAGGTACTGAATAAAAGAACAAACCGTGTAGAAGAAAGTGTCCATGCTGTTTTTAATGAAAATAATAGGGAAGTTGAAGGAAATTCAGAGGATGAGCAGAATGAGGAAACCTGCTCCAAGCCATCAGAACAAAAAATATGGGAAAAAGAATATGTACCCTCTGATAACATATCTGAAATAGGAGATAAGTCTACTAATGAATCTGGTTCGTCTACACCTCAAAAACCAGTAATTATTCCAACTCACAGTTGGAAACATCAAAGCTCTCACCCTTTGCAAAACATTCTTACTCCTCTTAATCTACAAGATCCAAATTACGTAGTATGTGTGCATTTTCTGCCTATGTGTCCCTGATTGAGCCTAAAAATATAAAGGAAGCACTGCTAGACTCTGATTGGATTAGTGCCATGCAAGAAGAACTCAACCAGTTTGAAAGAAGCAGAGTGTGGAACCTGGTTCCAAAACCTCAAAACAGGACGGTAATAGGAACTAGGTGGGTGTTTAGAAACAAACTCGATGAGCAAGGACAAATAGTGCGCAACAAAGCTAGGCTAGTTGTACAGGGATATAACCAAGAAGAAGGTATAGACTATGATGAGACCTTTGCACCAGTAGCAAGAATTGAGGCAATCAAAATATTGGTCGCATATGCTGCTCACATGGAGTTCAAACTCTACCAAATGGATGTCAAAAGTGCCTTCTTAAATGGTTATCTACAAGAAGAGGTGTATGTAAAACAACCCCCAGGTTTTGAGAATACCATATATCCTGATCATGTATATAAACTAGACAAAGCACTCTATGGGCTAAAACAAGCACCTAGAGCATGGTATGATCGATTGTCTACTTTCCTTCTCACACATGGATATACAACAGGAAAAATTGATAATACACTGTTTCTTCGAAAACAAGGTAAAGATCTGTTCATAGTTCAAGTATATGTAGATGATATCATATTTGGAGGAACCAATGACTCACTAGGAGTAGAATTTGCTCAACTAATGAATAGTGAGTTTGAGATGAGCATGATGGGAGAGTTAAACTTCTTTTTGGGACTCCAAATTAAGCAAACTCCAGTTGGAACATCAATTCATCAACAAAAGTACATCAAGGAATTACTGAAGAAGTATGATATGAATGAAGCGAAGTCAAATGACACCCCCATTGGGACAACAACAAAGCTTGATAAAGATGAACCAGGTTCACCAGTCAATGACACTAGATATAGAGGTATGATTGGATCACTCCTATACCTCACTGCCAGCAGACCTGATATAGTATTCAGTGTTGGTTTATGTGCAAGGTTTCAGTCTTGTCCAAAGGAATCACATCTAAAAGCTGTCAAGAGAATCTTGAGATACTTGAAAGGCACAATGAACTTGGTTCTCTGGTATCCAACTAGTGACTGTTTTGACCTAAAGGGATTTGCTGACGCAGATTATGCAGGACATATGGTTGATAGAAAAAGTACATCTGGGATGGCACACTTTTTAGGACCATGTTTAATATCTTGGGCAACTAGAAAACAAAATTCAGTGGCTCTATCTACTGCAGAGGCTGAGTATGTTGCAGCTGCTTCATGTTGTGCCCAACTTTTTTGATAAAACAGCAGCTTATTGACTTTGGCATAGAAACAGGTTGTATTACTATTCTATGTGACAACACAAGCGCTATGAACATGGCCAAAAACCCAGTTCAACACAAACGCACCAAACACATAGATGTTAGACATCACTTTCTTCGTGATAATGTTGAAAAAGGAAATATAGTAATGGAGTTCTGCAAAACTGAGGATCAAGTTGCTGATATTTTCACCAAGGCACTAGGAAGAGAGTCATTTCAGAAAAATAGACTTGAGTTAGGGCTCATCTTTTTAGATTGAATTCTGTCCAACCAAGTTCTAAGGAGATATGAACCAGGTTTAGTCAAGTTGGTTCTACAAATGCGTTACACCTAGCTGTCAAAAATTAAAAAAAAAAAGAAAACAATTCCATCTTCTCTCTCCTATGTCACGTCTCTGAAAAGTAGGTGCAACCGTCAAAGCACACGTCTCCTCGATGTCAATCCCCCATAATTACTCAAACCCCTCGAATACAGCATCAAAACCGTTTCCAATAAAGCACTCTCTCTAAACAAGCAACCAACTTTCTCTCATCCACATTCTTCAGAAAAACAAGAAAAATAAATCCCTCTCATCACCATGGCTAATCCACTAGTTGCTTACTCTGATGACGAAAGCTCGTCTAATAGTGCATTTTCTCAGGGGGAAGAGAACCCAGTTGTTGATGTTGTGCCTAATCTTGAGGAAGAAAGTCATCCCCCAACTAAACCATCTACACCCAAATCAGATCCATCTCCATCTCTATCACCAAAAGCTCCATCTCCACAACCACCAGTTAAAGAAGCATCTCCACCTGTAGGTGCCGACTCTTCACCACCACCCATCATAGAATCTCCACCACCACTAGTCCAAGAAACCCCATCATCACCAGTCCAAGAAACCCTTCTATCCCCAGTCCAAGAAACCCCATCATCACCAGTCCAAGAAACACCATTATCACCAAACCCAGAAACTCCCACAACCACTGTCCCAAATAACCCCCCTTCTTCCCCATCTCACAGAACCACTACACAAAATCCACCACCATCTCCACTCAATGATGATATTCTTTTAAGTACCCTTCACCCGAAAAAACCAAGGTGGCCAAGAAAGCACATTGTTGTTAAACAGGTTCGTCCACACAGGCCAGTAACAAGGAGTGCTAACGTGGTCAAACCAACTGGTGATACAACTTCTGGTGTGAAGCGTCGACGATTGGGTAAGTCTCCTGTTCATTCATCCGTTTCTCCAATGAATCTTGATTCTGAAACTGATGATGTGTCTGAGGGTAAACATTCTGCCACTCCTCAATCAAAATCAAAATCTGCAAAGAGAAATACAGATAAATTTCTCAAAGTGGGAAGGAAAAAATACTTCCAAACCAAATCAGTGCTTAGGGGTAGAACCTTTCACCCTGATATACTTTCAATGGATATAGTGAAGCAGGTTTGTGAACTACTAAGGTTTCAGGGGTGGGAGGAGTTATTTCTTGAACCTAGTTTGATTTATGAAAAGGAGGTGGTAGAATTCTATACGAACTTGGTAATCTTAGAAGGAGATGTGGTGTCGTCTAGTGTAAAAGGGGTTGATATTGTGTTTGATGCAACCAAACTTGGGGAAATCTTGCATATCCCATCTGTGGGGATAAATGAGTACAATTGGGGTTTTGTTGAATACTCTAGCCTACCAGCCAAATTATCTCAGGGTAGAGTCAATTCTAGGGCTCAAACAGTTTTAAAGGGAATAATGAGATCTTTGCATAAGCTTCTTTTCGAGATAGTTCATAAGGTGATACTGCCTAGAGGTCACCAACGTCACATTGCCTCCATAAGAGACATGGGACTTATGAATGCACTTGAGTGCAAAGAACGCATTGATTGGCCCACACTATTTATCAAACATCTTGCTAGAATTGTGGATCCAAAGCTAGGTTCTCATCAGTTAGCTTTTGGAAACTTGTTGACTAGAGTGTTTGATGCATTTGAAGTACCTTTGAGAGAAGGCAGGATTTTAACTCGTGCAGATATGTTCACTCAAACTATCCTTGCTGATTGTGGCATCCCATAGAGTCGGAGCAGGTTGCAACTGTGTCTCCACGTACATCTGGTCCTGTTGCTCAGTTACTCAAGGAACTTAAAGTAGCTGAATAAAAGAACGCCACTCTTGAGTCAGAAAACCAGAAGTTACGTGCTGAGCTTGACACTTCAAATGCTGAAATACACAGGTTGAAGGATCAGTTGGTGTAGCAGCAACTTGCCAACAACGCAAGAGTTGACAGAGTTTTGGATATGCTGGCTTCTGCTTCAACTAAACCTTGTTCTCTTAGTTGATTTCACTCTGTATTATTGCTCTTTGTTTTGTTGCCAGAACATTTTATTTTGCTCAACTGGCTGGGCTTATTTTGTTGCTATGGATGGTGATTGGGTTTGTTTAGCCGCTGTTGGATTCTTTTTGATTTGTCAAAAGGGGGAAGAGTATTTGCGCATGCATCACACAGAAAGATTTGTTTGTCTTCATCAAAAAGGGGGAATATGATAGAATATGATAGAATCGATAGTTCATGTTTTGATTATAGACAAGAAGCGCATATAATCAGTAGCAAATGTACGCAGCAAAAGAAGCCAAGCTCGAGTCCAAGATCGAGTAAAATGGTTCAGCCAAGTAATCAAGAAAATAGAGTTATTTGTCAAAGCCAAAAATAATATATTAAAGGTATAAGTTGATACAAATAAGGAAAACCTTAAATATATTATTAAGGAAGGAAGTTGTATATAATAAGGATTGTACTTTAAAAGGGAATCCTTGTTTAAACATAACTTCCTTACCTTATCAAAAAGGGATTGCACAAGGCAAAACAAACTCTATAAGAAGAGCACGAGGCAGAGGAAGAAAGAGACGACTTCACATAGAGAGAAAAGTGAGATTTATTCATCGAGCAGAAGTCTTCAAGATTGATAGGTTTGCTACGTTTAAAACGTTCTTGAGTGAGAAGGTTTCTAACGTGTAAAACTGTTGTCTTGTTTTGTTCTTAAGTTGTAATTTACAGTTTATTGTACAAAGGGTGGGTTTGGCTCTTTGTAGGGTTGAGTGTTAGTGAGAATTGTAACAAAAGGTGGGTTTGGCCTTTTGGAGAGATCGATTGGAGTCAATCGAGGGAGTAGTAGAGATAAGACTTTTTGATTATTGAGTTGTAATCACAAAATCTTATAGTTGAATTAATAAAACGAGGTTTTTCCTTTCTTGAGTGAGGAAGGTTTTTAATTCAATAAGTGTTTGTGTTTTTACTCTGTCTTTACTTAAAAGCAACTTACACGAACCTGGTTCGTGTTCTGGGGTAAGGTTTCTTCAGACCTCATCCAAGTGAACATAAACCTTGGCTGAGATACAAGGACGACTGGCTTTGAACCAATGGCCAACACATCCTCAGCAAGTTCTACACCAGTATAAGTATCAATAATGGGATTTCCATCAAAAGTATGGCAAGTATTGTTGTTGCATCCGGGCCGCGGTTTAGATAGGCAGAAGCTTCCACAGGCATGAAACTCAGCCTTGGCAAAAGAACATTATTTGGACTTACAAAGAACTGGTTTGTAAGTTGAGCTATTGTAACCACTTTCACAGTCCACCAATAAGCTTGCACTGCCTAGGTGGACTGTGAAGTTTAAAGGTATTAAAGGAGTTCTTTGCCCTATTACCATAATGTATTGTAGGGTTGATGAGTCTTTGGTGACCGGAAGGATTAGGGTAGGAGGTAGTACGATGAACATACAGAAAATAATATTGAGTAGTAGAAGAAATAAGATGAAGAAAGTGTAGATGTTATAAGATGCAGAAAGTTTGAATGTCAACATATTTGGTATAATAAGAATGATACAGAGTTGCCAATTTATAACTGGTTTCTTGCTTCCTTCCGTTTGTGACTATAAGAAAATAACAAACTTAAATTAAATTATTTTAAAATTTTGAAAGGGATCCTTCCTTATCAAACAGACTTAAAAAAATAAATAAATAGAATCACAAGTGAGGGAGTATAATCATATTATATTATAAGTGGAAAACTCCAAGATGTAAAGTTGAATTATCATTTTATTTCTATACTAAATAAAAATGTTTTATTCATATTTGATTATTTTATTTTTGAAAAATATTGAGCAGTAAACTTTTTTTTACTATTAATGAATTGAGAATATTTGAACAGTTATGAAAATTAAATAATCTAAACATTAAAGAAAATGAAGAGACAAATGTTAGTTAATGAGAACAATAGGCAGAGATTTAAGTGGCACATTAACTAAAATATAGAAGCAGTTACATTTACATTGCTAGAATCTTAAAAGTTGTAGATTTCAATACAAATGAATCCCATAGTTAATATATTAATATATGTTATTTTCTATGATAAATACATGAAAAGAAGCTAAAGAGACTAATTAATGTGATATTATATAAAGCCAAGAATAGTTTTCATTTTCCTCAAGTCCCCTCTCCATTTTTATGGGCTCTAAAGAAGAATATATCATTTCTCTGAGCAATTTTTTCTCAATCAATGTCAAAGTTAAAGGCTATTAAAATACGCTATCAACATTGTTGGATTTGTCCAAGAATTTCAGCTATGCATGTTGTTGGATTTGTCAAGGAAATTTCTTAGTGAAGAATACACTCATGACACTTATTATTTAACTAGTCCCTGGGAACGTGCGTTGCACGTTTATTCAATATTATTGGATTATTATATAGAAAATGGTCAAATAATAATATTTACTTTATCATTTACATCATATTCATTAAATAAAATCCATAACATTTGAAGAATAAATTTGTAATAATTCAAATAATATGACATGTAATAATATGAATATGTCGATATAACATATCCTCAATAATCTCTCATTACACACTTCCACGTAGATCACATATCCAATTTGAAAAAAAAATAAAAAATTTAAGAATAAAAATAAAAATCACTTACAAAGAAACCAATTTACATGAAATAATACCAAAATTTGAATTCTTGGAACATTTTCAAACATCTTCCGGAGGTATGTATCTTTTATCTACATCAATTAAAATAAAAATTATAAAAATTATCGATGTATAAGAGAGTATATATATAGTGACAAAAATTTATAAAACCCTTCCAAACATTCATTTCTGTCTATCAATATTATCACATATGATGACGTCTGTGATCCAAATGCAACACTAATGGTACCATCCCAATACAATGATACACTTTCTCTTCTGTACCTAAAAGATCTACTGTAAAGTTACCAAAAATAATAAAAATAAAAAAACAAAAATAATAAAAGATTAATGAGAAAATAGTTCTTAATCGGAGAAAATATGTCATACATTGGAGTAAAATGTTCAAATGAGATTTACAAATTTGGTGTTCTTTAATGTGACTTTAAATAAGGAATTTTAGGTAAGGGAAGTTGAAGAGAATCAAATTATTAAAGCTAAGAAAATGAAGAGAATGAAATTATTTAAGTTAAGAAGTTGAAGAGAATGAAATTATTAAAGATAATTTAATCCAAAAAAAACTTATCACATCCATACTTAATTGTGGGAGTATCTTTGATTTTTAATTTTCCTTCTAGTGTCATGCACCTTAAGAAAATACTTCTAGTGTCATGCACCTTAAGAGGTCTTCTCGAAACCATCATTAAAAGTTTCATCTTGCAGAAAAGATGAGTTGGACCATTTTGCGGGATTCATTGCTCAGCATGCTTCTGGTAAGTTTTCATTATTAAAAGGCTTAATAACTTAAATTCTACCATAATGTAATTAAAATATTTGTATTTAATTAAATAATTAATTAAATTTTAATTTACTAAAAGGATAAAATGGTAATTCAACTTTTTACTTTAGAGCTTCACACTTATAATAATATATGATTTCCTTGCTAGGGTTTAATATGTGCAACGGACAACATTAATTTTACGGTAAAAGATTTTGTTAAGAACAGATAAGTTGGATGTGGAGAGAAGTAGTAACCATGAACAGAGAAGATTCTGGAGAAGAAGAAGAACTGATATTATTGATGAACTAACTTTCCTATACAGTATGACCATGTATTTATACTCTGTACAATCAACAAACTTGATACTGAAAAAGGAATCTAAAAACTAACTTACTAACAACTAATTTGTAACTTATTTAACTAACTATTTTCTGAGTTAGTTACTAACAACTTTATAGTCTCAACACTCCCCCTCAAGTTGAAGGTTGAAATACATTTATCAACCCCAACTTGTCTAATATGTAATTGTGCTGTTGACCTCCCAAAGCCTTAGTTAAAAGGTCAGCTTCTTGATCAGTTCCACGAATATACATTGTCTTGATCAATCCCTTTTGTATTTTTTCCCTAACAAAGTGACAATCAATCTCTATATGTTTAGTCCTTTCATGAAATATAGGATTTCCAGCAATCTGAATGGCAGCTTTGTTGTCACAAAATAACTCTACTGGAATTTTCACCTTCATGTTCATCTCTTCCAACAGTCCCACTAGCCAAATAACTTCAGCTACTGCTGATGCCATGCTTCTATATTCTGCTTCAGCAGTACTCCTTGATATAGTTTCTTGCTTCTTTGATTTCCAAGAAATCAGAGAACTGCCTAACTTCATACAATAACCAGTTACTGATTTTCTTGTTACTGCACATGATGCCCAATCAGAATCACAAAAACCTCTAAGTGTACAATCCCTTTTACTGCTCAATAAAATTCCCAAACCTGGTCTTCCCTTCAGATATCTCACAACATGAAGTGCTCCTTCTAGATGAGATTGTTTCGGATCATGCATGAACTGACTCAAAGTCTGCACTGCATATGAAATATCTGGCCTTGTGACTGCCACATAAAGTAGCTTTCCCACTAATCTCTGATAAACATGTTTGTCTATCAATTGTGGATCATCTGACTCATTATCATCATGCTTTCTCAGATGTTTGTCATAATCAGATGTAGTGAACTTCATGTGTTGTTCCAATGGTGTGATTGCAGGCTTTGCTCCTGCTAAACCCCATTCTGAAATCAACTCTAATATGTACTTTCTTTGTGTCATCAATATTCCTTTGCTGGACCTCAAAAATTCTATGCCTAGAAAATATCTCAGCTCCCCTAAATCTTTGATCTTGAAATTTTGTTGCAAAATATTTTTTGATTCCTTGATAAGTTGCAGATCATTTCCAGTGATGATCAAATCGTCTACATAAACTAGTATCATTACAATCTTCTGGTCTACCTTTTTTGTGAACAAGGAATAGTCATGCTTGCTCTGCTGAAACCCAGATTCAACCAATGCAGTAGTGAGTTTTATATTCCACTGCCTTGATGCTTGCTTAAGGCCATATAATGATTTCTTCAATCTGCAAACTTTAGATATCTCCCCCTTACTGCCAAAACCTTGAGGCAGTACCATAAAGACTTCTTCATGAAGATCACCTTGTAAAAAAGCATTGAATACATCCATTTGAAAAACAGGCCAATTATGCATAGCAGCCAAAGAAAGAGCACATCGAACAGTGACCATTTTTGCAACAGGGGAAAAAGTGTCATGAAAATCAATCCCTTCTTGTTGAGTATAACCTTTAGCAACTAAACGAGCTTTGAACCTTTCAATGGACCCATCAGCATTATATTTGATCTTGTAAACCCATTTACAGCCTATGGGTTTCTTACCAGCTGGTAAATCAACAACCTCCCAGGTTTTGTTAAGTACAAGAGCATCAATCTCTTGTTTCATTGCTTGAACCCATCTGTCATCTAGTATAGCTTCACCATAAGAAGTAGGTTCAATAGAGTTAGAAAAAGTGGAGAGGAAAGCTTGATAAGCAGGACTAAGATGAGAGTATTGAACAACATGATGAATGGAATGAGGAATTAGTTTTGTAGAAGGTATAGAATGAACATAATCAGAAAGCCAAATGGGGGGTTTAGTGGCTCTGGATGATCTCTTTGAAGGTAAGGAAATGGTAGGAGAAGTAACTGCAGTAGGAGTTTGAGAGACTGGAGGTTGAGGAAGAGATGGTGATGAAGTAGATGGTGGTGATGACATTGGAACAGGTGATTGTGAAGTGACTATTGGAGGGTTGGATTCTGGATCAAGAAGATATGATGGAATAGGAAAATTGGACAATGAAGAATCAGAAGAAGGAGAAGTTGAAGTTTGCTTGAATGGAAAAATATGTTCCCTAAAATGAACATCCCTACTGACAAAAAATGAGTGAGATTGTAGATCATAAAGTCTATATCCCTTTTGAAAAGAAGAATAACCCATGAATACAGCAGGTATAGCTCGTGGTGAAAACTTGTCGTGAGGATTTGGATCAGTGGCATAACATAAGCATCCTAAAGTCCTCATATGAACTAAAGAAGGAGGTATGTTGTGAAGCTTTTCATATGGTGAAATACCATGAAGAACACTAGAGGGTAGCCTATTTATAATGTAAGTTGCTGCAAGTATGCAGTCACCCCAAAATTTGAGAGGAATACACCCTTGGAATCTTAGAGCTCGTGCTACCTCTAGTAAGTGCCTATGTTTTCTCTCAGCCACCCCATTTTGTTGTGGGGTGTATACACATGTTCTTTGATGGACAATACCAAGAGATTGGAAAAAAGAGGTACATTGAGAATTAAGGAATTCAAGACCATTATCTGAACGCATGATCTTAATGGTAGTGTTAAACTGATTTTGTATCAAATTAACAAATACTTTCAAATGAAGCAAACAATCACTTTTGTATTTCAACAAGAAAACCCAAGTCATGCGACTGAAATCATCAACAAGAGTGAGAAAGTATTTATTGCCATTGTAAGTGTCATGTTTATAAGGACCCCATACATCCATATGCACTAATTGAAAAGGCTGAATGGTAACAGTATGATGTACTGGAAAAGAAAATCTAGTTTGTTTGGAAATAGGACAGATTGGACAATTACAAATTTGATCTTTATCCAATGTATGCTTGATGGTAGAAATTTGTCTAAGTACTGGGATTGGAGCATGCCCAAGTCTTTGATGCCATACAGAACTTTTGACATCACTAGAGTTAACAGAAAGACAGGAAGAAACATTTTGCAAGCTAGAATTAATGGTTGGTGATGGTGATTTGGTGGAAAGAATGTATAAACCATCCTTGAATTTACCAATCCTCTTCACCTTGCCAGTGTAAGGGTAAAAAGAAGCAAAACAATGAAGGTCTTTAGTAAGTTGGGATACTGATAATAAGTTGTGTTTGAACATAGGTATATGCAGAACATCTTTGAGAAGTTGGTCTTTGTCTAGTTGGCAAGTCCCTTTATGAGTGATTTGAGTTATATCACCATTAGGTAAATGAACTTGATTATGAGTAGAAGGTGAAAGAGCAGTACTAGATGACATTAAGTCCATAGAAGAAACCATATGATGTGATGCTCCTGTATCAACAATCCAGAAATTAGTTTTAAAACCAGCTAGAAAACAATTGATAGTACCTGCCATGTTAGCTACATTTTCAGGTGACTCTTGTTTGTCAATCAATGTGAGAAGCTTCTGAAACTGATCAGCAGTGAAACCTTGTTCATGGAATTGTGGTGCATCATTCTGACGACTAGCATTGTGAGCATTATAACCATTAACATTTGGAGCATTATAACTACCAGTCCTGTATCCATTATATCCATTTTGTTCTCTATTGAAATTTCCTCCTCTGAAACCACTATTCTCTCTATCCTTATTCCTGGTGAACTTGAAATCAGGTGGATAACCAATCAACTTATAACACTTTTCTCTAGTATGACCTTTAAGATGACAGAAATCACAATGTAGATTGAAATTCTTCTTCACTCTCATATTATTGTTAGCTCTTGAATTTATATCATTTGTACCAGCAGAATTTGAGGATTCACCTTCTTCATAACGAGAAGACACAATAGATCTTTGTTTTTGTTTAGAATCAGAACCATATCTTGACACAGCAGCTGCAGCAAGTGCAGAAGATTCACCTTCCTCATAGTGTGGTTTAGAATGAGAGCTCTGTGCGACTACATTCAAATGCGCACGTTGACTCTCCTCATGAATGATTAGAGAATATGCTTGATTTACTGAAGGGATGGATGGCATCATCAAAATTTGGCTTCTCGATTGACTGTAATTTTCATTCAATCCTCCCAAAAATTGCATGAGTTTTTGTTGCTCCAGATTATTGATAAACTCACGAGACTTATCACATGAGCACGAAGGAGGTGGAACTAGAGATTCATACTCCTCCCAAAGCTCCCTCAATCGAGAAAAATATACAGAAATAGTCGATGTACCTTGAGTTAGTGTTGCAATTCCTCTGTGGATGTGATAGATCTTTGTGGCATTCACCTTATCAAACCTCTCTTTGAGATCTACCCAGACCTTATGAGCATTTGAAGAATACACAATTCCATTCACCAAATCTTTTGACACAGAACTCATTATCCAGGATAACACAATTGCATTTACCCGTTCCCATTGATGTGCCATCTGACCTTCATACATGTCCTTTCTGCAAGTGCCATCAACAAAACCAATTTTGTTCTTTCCTAGCAAGGCAATACGCATCGATTTACTCCAGAGTGTGTAATTTTCCATTCCAGTGAGAACACAATGAGCTAGATTCACTCCTGGAATATCAGAATTTTGTAGAAAAAGTGGATCAAAAGAATCAAACAGAGAGTGTTTGGGAGGAAATTTCAATCGCCATTGATGAATGAAAAAAGAAAAAAATGAGATTTCTCCAGAAAAAAAAATCAACAGAGAGTGTTTGAGACGAAATTGATATCAAAAAAATGAAATTGACATCAGTGAACAGCCATTAACAAAGCTCTGATACCATGTTAAGAACAGATAAGTTGGATGTGGAGAGAAGTAGTAACCATGAACAGAGAAGATTCTGGAGAAGAAGAAGAACTGATATTATTGATGAACTAACTTTCCTATACAGTATGACCATGTATTTATACTCTGTACAATCAACAAACTTGATACTGAAAAAGGAATCTAAAAACTAACTTACTAACAACTAATTTGTAACTTATTTAACTAACTATTTTCTGAGTTAGTTACTAACAACTTTATAGTCTCAACAGATTTCTATATGTTACTGGTTTTACACATATTTCATTAACGTAGCACATAACATTTAACTTATTCATTTAAATATTGTAGTTGTATAGTTTTTTGGATTTTGGATCTTAGAAATAAAAACACCATATATGATACTTATCAATTTTAAGAACGTGTAATTTGTATTTTCTATGATATAAGAAAAAATATGACTCAATTAATTTGTTTATACCGTTTGACCTTGGGAGTGAAACTCTTTAATGGTTCCTTATTTCTAAGATATCACAACTTGACTTTGAATCTAATAAAGTTTGAATATCCAAACGAGAAATTAAACATTGTAGCATATGGTGCAACTCATCCTGTCTGTTATTGATACAACGAGCACAAAAAGAAAAAAGAAGAAGAAATGGGAACTTTAATTAAAATGAAAATAAGAGTTCATCATCTGCCTCGGTAAGAAGGTTTGTTGTTAATTCTTAGAGATGTTATCGTACTTAGAACATGATGTTTGTTGGAGCTTGAGTGAGGAGCTGAAACCAATCTTCTTATGTGGAAGATCAAATATCAATAGGTTCTCTTCCATCTGATGCCCTCCTATCACAATCGATGGAGCCCATGATTGGTCTTGTCCCACAAATGCTAAACACATAACATCCTTACTAACTTGTACCACTGAATTTGTTCCATAAATCCTCCAAAATGCACTCGACTTATGAAAGACAAAATCGATTACAGGAACATCTGGTCCAACATTTGTACTTCTAATGTTTTTGGAACTAAAGCAAGCTCCAAATCCCTTTATAGGAGTATCTACCATTGTCACATTCTTAGAAAGCGCGTTAATGAAAGCAGTTTTAACAGCTTTATAAATGCTAGTGTCCAAAATAGTGAAAGGTGTTGTTGTGCTGATTTTTGTTCCACCATTTCCTTGCTCATTAATAGATAACAATGTTTTATTAAGTGGCACCTCTTTTCCTGCTATTCGAATGGATGAAACTTTGACATGGTACTCCGAAGGATTCATCCAGTCCCCAGGTTTTGTGACTTGAGGGGTATAGACAAGATTCTTGGAGATATCAATCATAGGATAGTACACATAATATGGACTAGAACCGATGAAAATAACTCCACTAGATCTCGTAGATGAACTCAAGCAAATACCAAACTTCCTAGTGAATCTTGAGTCTAATAGAGCAAGTTGATTAGGAATGGATATTGTACTGTTGTATCCAAAACCTGCAATTCCTGTGGTTAACACATAATATAATTGAGAATTAGGGCATGCCCGCGATCAGATACATTGAATAATTAAAAGGTATATATGATCTCTCTAACCAGATAATGTACTTTTTTCTTAGATGAGATAGACACATGTAATTTAATTCAATTACCTGTGACTCCTTTGGCGAGACGTTCCATTATATAAGACTCAACACAAATGAAAATAAATCTTGGTTGAGAGACAAGAATGATTGGCTGTACACCAATTGCCAACACATCCTCACCGAGTTCTGCACTGTACGTGTAAGTATTAATAACAGGATTTACAACAAAAGAATGGCAAGTATTGTTGTTGCATCCAGGCCGTGGTCGAGCTGATTTAGACAGGCAGGTGTAATCTCCAGTACAGGAATAAGACTCAACCTTGGCAAAAGAACATTGTTTGGACTTACAAATAGCTGGTTTGTAAGTTGAGCTGTGGTAACCTCTTTCACAATCCACCAACAAGCTTCCACCACCAAGGTGTACTGTCAATTTTACGGGTACTAAAGGAGTTCTCTGCCCTATTACCGTAATGTATTGTAGGGTCGACGAGTCTTTGGTGACCGGAAGGACTAGGGTTGGAGGTAGTACGATAGATGAACATACAGAAATAATATTGAGTAGTAGAAGAAATAAGAGGATGGAAGTGTAGATGTTGGAAGATGAAGAAAGTTTGAATGTCAACATGTTTGGTATAATAAGAATGATACAGAGTTGTTAATTTATTTCCTTTCTTTCATTTAAACATGTCAAAACATTTGTTAAGATAGGAATCTTTTTTTTATCGAACAAACTTACAAAAAGAAAATTAGAATCACGTATGATCGAGGGAGTATAATATAAGGAAAATATGACTCAATTTTGTTTATTCTGTTAGACCTTGGGAGTGAAACTCTACAATAGTTCCAGCTTATTTCTTTGACTTCGAATATAATTACGTGTGATCCAAACGAGAAATTAAATATGTAGTTCTCCCACATGGCCAAGTTACGTTGAATTTAATAATCTGTGCTGATCCAAACTCTATCTTCAATTTATTATGTTAGTATATTTTCTACCACTAGATCATTGGTGCTTGTAAACTAAGTTGGTGAAGGGAAAAAAAAAATGTAAAATAGATGTGTAGCGATTATTTATTGCAATAAATATGAAAACTAGAATGGTACATAGAGCCTTAAAGTTGTGTTTTTTCCACTTATTTTTGTCTTCTTGACTTAAAAATACTAACTTTTTCACTATAGGAAACAATACAAACGTTCTCTCAAGCTATTTTTGCTTAAAAATACTTAAAATAAGTCAATTCAAACAGACTCTTAAGCTTCAATGGTATTATTGTACATGGAGCATGATGTTTGTTTGAGCTTGAGTGAGGAGCTGAAACCTATCTTCTTTTTTGGAAGGTCAAATACCAACAAATTGTCTTCCAATTGATGTCCTCCAATCACAATCGATGGTTCCCATGTTTGGTCTCGTCCAACAAACGCTAAACACATAACGTCTTTTTTAACTTGTACAACCGAATTTGCTCCATAAATCCTCCAAAATGCACTTGGTTTGTGCAAGAGAAAATCGATCACAGGAACATCTGGTCCAACCTTAGTGCTTCTAATGTTTTTGGAACTAAAGCAAACTCCAAATCGTTTCATAGGAGGCTCTACAAGTGTTACATTCTTTGGAAGTGCCTTGATGAAAGCAATTTTAACAGCATCGTAAATGCTAGTATGCAAGATTGTGAAAGGTATTGTTGAGCTGATTTTGGTACCACCAACTCCATTGTTTTTATTAATAGATAGCAAGGTTCTATTTAGCGGCACGTCTTGTCCTGCAATCCTGATGGATGAAACTTGGATATAATACTCTTCAGATAACAGAAATCCCCTGTTTGTGATTACTTTGGTGTAGACAAGATTCCTTGAGATGTCGATCTTCTTAGGATTGTAAACATAATAAGGGCCAGAACCAATGAAAATCACTCCACGAGATCTTGTAGATGAGCTCAAACACATACCAAACTTCTTGTTTAATGTAGGGTCTAAACCAAGTTGATTGGGAATAGAAAGTGGACTTTCATGTCCAAAACCAGCAATTCCTGGTAAGACATATAATACAATTGAATAATCAAAAAGTGTCCTTCACTCAAATAGGTTAAACATTTAGCTTTCTTTATATATATATATATTACCTGTGACTCCATTGGCTAGGCGTCTTGCTAGATAGGACTCAACGCAAGTGAAAATAAACCTCTGCCAAGTGATACGAACACCAGGAGTAGAACCAATGGCCAATATATCTTCAGCAATTTCTGCGCTATCCATGTAACTATTAATCAAGGGATTTTCACCCCAAATGTAGCATGTATTATTGTTGCATCCAGGCTGAAGTTGAGATTTGAATAGGCAGTCTCCACAGGCATGTGAGTTGGCAAAAGAGCATAGTGTGGAATTACATACAGCTGGTTTGTAAGTTGAACTTTTGTAACCTTTGTCACAATCCACCCATAAACTTCTACCACCAAGATGGACTAAGAGTTTTATGGGGACTAAAGGAGTTCTTTGACCTACTTCTGTAATGTATTGTAGAGTTGATGCATCTTTGGTGATTGGAAGATATAAGGTTGTTTGTGGTACTTCACATGAACATAGAAAAAATATATTGAGTAGAGGAAATAAGAGGAGGAAAAAAGTTGATGTCTCCATTCTTGTGCTAGAGAAAAAGAGCAAAATGCTATAATTTATTTATACATCTATATGAATTTCTCTTTTATTATCCTAATTGACCTTGGGAGTGAAACTCTTTTATGGCTCATTAATTTAGTCAGCATGGTCTAGAGGAGAAGTTTGGAGTCTCACATGTACATGTCCAAGTTGACTTATTTAAATAGATAAAATAAATACTTATTCTGTTTCAATTTGTTTATCTAATCTTCTTGTGATATTAATATATCAAAATATTAAACGTCTCAAACTATTATGTTGTATATATCATTTCAAATTTAACAATTGAGTTGCAATAGTTGAGCAAATTACATAAACATAATAGAAGTAAGGTAAATAATTATTAATGTAAAAGTAGTTGAAACTTGTTATAACTATAAGAAATAGGAAATTAATACTAGAATGGTACTTTGTCCATAATAGTGTTATCGTACTCAGAACATGATGTTTGTTTAAGCTTGAGTGAGGAGCTGAAACCTATTTTCCTTCCTGGAAGATCAAATACCAATAGGTTCTCTTCCAATTGATACCCTCCTATCACAATTGATGGTAACCATGTTTGGTCTTGTCTCACAAATGCTAAACACATAACATCCTTGCTAACTTGTATCATCGAATTTGCCCCATAAATCCTCCAAAACACACTCGGCTTGTAGAAGACGATATCTATAGGAGGAACCTCTGGTCCAACATTGGTGTTTTTAATGTTTTCAGAACTAAAACAAGTTGAAAATGGACTCACAGGAGGAGGCTCAACAATTGTCACATTCTTAGGTAGCGCGTTGATGAAGGCAGTTTTAACAGAATCATAAAAGGTAGTGTGCAAAATTGTGTAAGGTATAGCTGTGCTGATACTTGTCCCATCAGTTCCATGTCGTTTCTTATTTATGATCAGCAATGTTTTATTCAGTGGTACGTCTTGCCCCGCGACTCGAATGGATGACATTTGGAAATAATACTCGTCGGTTAGTAAAAATCCTCTCTTATTTACAAGTAGTTTGGTGTAGGCAAGATTGTTGGAGATGTCGATCTTCTTAGGATTGTAAACATAATATGGAGTAGGACCGATGAAAATAACGCCACGAGATGTTGTAGATGAGCTCAAACACATACCAAACTTCCTGCTAAATCTAGGGTCTGAACCAAGTTGATTGGGAATAGTAATTGGAGTTGTTTGTCCAAAACCTGCTACTCCTGTTGAGGCATAACATAATTGAAATCAGAAGCTGTCCTTAAACATATAATACTATTTGTATGGTTATAAGACTTTTGAAAATCTCATAATATTAATTTAAAATGACAAATTTAAAATAAATTAGTTGTATATATATTGAAACATTTTGAACCGACATAATAAGAAATTAGTGTCAAGCAAATTAAAATTTCAAAAATATAGATTTAAAAGGAAACATATAAATCGTCCGAAAAAATCATGTACAAATTGATGTCTTTCACCCCCTTATACGTGTTTATAATGAAATCCCCATCCCCACCCCACCCACTCCGCTCGGGTCAATTAGTGAATCATCTCTCGTGAACGATGTTTTCATCTAAAACACACTCTATGAAAGGTGACTTTACATTCGATGGGACTCAAACATGAAATCAAAACCTCTTGGTTAGTGATAAATGAGTATTTATCACTTAACCACAACTCTAATTAAAAACAGAGAAGAGTATTTACTAATTTGTGTTTCTTTTGTTTCAATTTTTTTTTTTGACTTGATATACAAGTTTAAGAAATTTTTGTGTCTTATATTAGAATGTTCGAAATGTCATTTAATCTTATTCTCTTAAACGTACCATATAGAAATTTAGAATTAAAAATTAAAAATTAAAAATGTCAAAAAAGAAAAGATATTCTTTCTACAAACCGGCTAAAATTACAGTATAAGATATACAATTGAAATAGAGAAAGTAATAGTATAAATTTCGATACCTGTGACTCCATCAGCGAGTTTTTCAAGCATATAAGGATCAATAAGGCAAGTAAAAACAAACTGTGGTGAAGTGACAAGTAGTCCAGGAGAAGAACCAATGGTCAACACATCCTCAGCAACTTCAGAACCATCATGATACATTTTCTTGATTGGATTTTCACCCCAAATGTAGCAAGTATTATTGTTGCATCCAGGCTGCAATTCACTTCTAAATTTGCAATCTCCACACCCATAAGACTTGGCCATAGAGCATTCTGTAGAATTACACACAGCTGATTTGTAAGTTGAACTTGTTTGAGTTGTACTATTGGTACAATCCACCCATAGGCTTTTACCTCCAAGATGGAGTAAGAGTTTTGTGGGAATTAGAGGAGTTTTTTGGCCTACTTCTATAATGTATTGTAGAGTTGATGCATCTTTAGTGACTGGAATGTATAGTACTTCACTTGAGCATTGAAAAATATTGAGTAGAAAAAAAATGACAAGTATAGATAAAGGAAGTTTAAATTTCATCATGCTAGAGAAAAAAAGAAAGTAAATGATATAATTAGGACCAATGAGGGCTACTCTCATACTAATATATACTAGTAAAATAATATTTGATTTGTTTAAAAAAGAATGATTTTTTTTTAGTCTGTTTCGAATAAAATGACCTTTTTCTTTTTTGGATATTTCAAAATCAGTTTTCCACGTGGCATGTTTAAGGCCACAAGATCAAGGGACAATTTTGTATATTTAACCTAACTTTAATTTAAAATTACAAGATACAAAAGTCTTTCTTATACTCTTGAACTCCGTGTCAAATTAAATCAGATCATTCTTTGTGAAACAGAAAAAGTAACAATAATTGGTTTGTTTCGTACAGCTTCCCCTTTTTTAATTAAAAATCAACGTTACTATAGTCAATATGGACAATACATGGTTTATGACCCACCTATATATGTTTGAATATCTTTGTTTATTGTTGACATTAGTGAAACTCTGTAATGCATCCTTATTTCTACTCTAAAAAATTTTAGTTGATGTTTTCTATGTACAAAAAGAAAATAAGATTAATAGTTTTTTTAATTTTTTTGTATATACATAAATAAATATAAATATTTTATTAAATATAATATTATAAAATGTCATATAGAAAAATAAATTGTCACTATTATGTCAAGTAGGACGACAGTAAGATGAATATGAGGAGAGTATATTATCACAACTTTGACTTTGAATTAAATCCAGTCAGCATATATATGGAGATATCTCATGCACATGCCAAGTGGACTAGGAAACAGAATTATACGCGTGTTGAGATTCGTTATGTTCATATCTCTCTCATTTAGATTTATAGGCGTCTTTTATAATTATACAGGAGTTTGATTGAATTTAGATTAATATTATGTGATATTTATATTAAAATTAATTAAATTTGGTTGATATTAAAAATTTCATATTTAGAATAAAGTGTTTTTAACAAGTGCAATTTCATACGTAGAAATTCAAATTTGCAACCTTTAATCAAATATAACCTTCGTGGATCTCTATCCTCGTATCATTATTGAAGTTCTTGAAGCGTTTGTTTTCGAATAACAACTAGAAAAGAGAAACATTCTTGTTTGGTTTGTGTGAATACGATGATAGTAAAGAAAATTTAAAGTTGCCTAACTTGTCGGGAAGGACCATGCTGCAATTTTTAGTTTTAGTTTTAACTCTAAAATTAATTTACCGAAGCAATTAATTGAAGTGAAAAATAAATATTGTAATATTTCTTATATTTGCATTTTGAATTGGTGTAGATTGTCGCCAAATGTGACTGTTAGTTTCAAGAGACCATGATTTGAATCGTATATGATATATATGTACGTAGTTTTTCTACATTGAGAGGCATATATAAATTATTTTTATGTTAATGATAACAAGATTAAAAATTATTGCAAGAAAATAAAACAAGGAAGCCAAATAAAACTACAAGGAAAATATGTGTAATATAATCAAATTTTGAGAGGAAGTTTATGTATTTATTTCTTTATTTGTTGCATGTAGTGACAGTGTAGATCATTAAGTTATAACTAAAGTGACTTAATAAAAAAATAGGGAAAATTCACGAATGCTTCCTCAATTTATGCTCGAAATCTAGACATATTTATACTATATTAAGATCATATTACCCTAAATTTATTTTATAAGTAATTTTTTACCCCTTTTTAGTCTACGTGACACTAGCTTGAGAAAAAGTCAACCAACATTGAGTCCATAAGATAATGCTACGTAGGCCAAAAAGGGGTAGAAAATAATTAATAAAATAAGTTTAGATATGTAATAGGACCTTAGTATAGTATAAGTGTGTCTTTGATATTTCAAACATAGATTAAAAAGGTACTCGTACATTATTTCTAAAAGAAATAAACATAAGTGATTTTATTTGAAGAATTTGCTATAGTTGACTATTTAAGTTGGGAGAAATTACATAAATACAACATTTAAAAAAGTTACAACTAATTTCAGAGAAAATTTTAACGTAGTCTTAATTAATTTGTGATGATACTTAATATTTTGCTGCACAACGTCATACTCTCTTCATCTAATTCAAGTAGCACCTTTTTTCTTCTCTTTTTTGGGAGTTGCTAACGTATTTTTAAAATTGAATTCAACCAAGTTCATTCAATAATTTAAAATTTAAATATTTCAGGAATCATATTAAAATATTAATAACTTTAATTCTTCTCAAATAAATTACATCAGAATATTAATAGTTTTGATTCTTCTTAAATTAATATGATGAAAAATTATATTTTAAAATGTTTATAAAATTACTTTTGGCTTTATTGACTGAATTTATTGTGAGATAAAAAAATTACAATGAATGTTGGAATTAATAACTTCTACATCAGCCATTAGCTATGGTTATCCCTCATTTTATTTCATTTTTAATTCTTCCATTATTCTTTGTAACCTATGTAACATATGTAACTCCTAAGGCCATTTATCTTCACTATTTATCACCCCATTATCTTCCTATTCATTGCTAGGAAGACTTTCTCAACTATAAATAATGATGCTATTCATTTGGTTTGGTACACACAAAAACACAAGAGAAATATAGAGTGAAAGAGTTAGTCAAAAAGAGAATTCTGATTAGTTGAAGGGAGATGTTATTTTTTGTGGAGCTCTGGACTCAACCCTTGTCTAGAGTTGTTGAGTTATATTTTGTGAAAACTGTTGTATCCTGGAGGGGATAAGTCAAAGAGGACTACTGTTGGACCGGTGAAAACATTTGTTGCATTGGGCTTGAATCTCCTTAAAGAGAACGAGATATTCACGCTTCAACCTGAAGAGATTTATTTTCTTCATTTCATTTACAGTTGTAATCTAGTATTTTTGTTATCCTGTAAGTTTTTTACTAACAGAATACAACGCAGAAAAAAATATGCATTTGTATATGAAGTGCATGTACTGAGTAAAAAAGGGACATGACTAGCATAATCTTCGTAACAATAACATAAGTAGGATAGTGAAATAAGTTTTTCAAATTCAAGTATATTAGTAAGAGAACTTGAAATTGGGTTCCTCTCCGAATACCATTCGAAATCCTCTTTCAAAAGCATATATAGAGATTAGTCTATTTCTGTAGTCTTGCCTAATAATAAATGATAATAACATACTTAAAAATGAATCAAATAAAGTAAGTGCATATCATAAAAGATGCATAAATTGGGAAGTTTTTTATAACCGATATGGATCACGTGAGCTTATGATGTTCAACAATTAATTCAGTTGGGAGGGTTGCCCTATACCTTTCTAGAGTATAGAACCATATCATCATATCTATGTGGATCCACTAATATGAACATATCAGGGCTAAATGATAAATTGTCAAAATGGTGAAACATAATTCTACGATGGCACATAGTTATAAGACTTGAATTTTCTAAACACGTGTTCTCTCAGTGCTAAATAGTCCTTAGAATATAACATATATACATATAATTCTCATAGATATGAAAACCATCTATCTATTTCAATCATATGTGAAACAAGCTTGAACGTCATATCTAAAATAAACCTGAATCTATATTGAAATTCACATCATGCTAGTTTTCATGCATACAAGTCATAAGAGTTTGAATGACCATAACGATCATGTTAAGTTAGTTAATAATATTTTAAATTCAAAGTGAAACGATGAAAACGTAAACTAATGTGAGGCTTAACATTGAAGTTACCGCAGCTTCAAAACATATTGACTTGCAAACTGAAATTCCAATAGAGAAAAGAATGTATCTGGAAATTGGACAGTGATTGCACACAAAGAATCAGTTGGTAGTCGTATTGGTTTCTCGACAAGTAGAAGTAATTCTTCAAGTCAAGAAAAAGGTGTGACGAAGTGCGTTGTGTTAGGACCGAAAATAAGTAGGTGTAAATGCGGAAGCTAGCAAAGCAAACCTCGAAAGACCACGAGTAAGAAGACAACGAGAAATATACCAAAAGACACAAAGATTTAACGTGGTTCGGTCAATCGACCTACGTCCACAAAGGAGATGAGCAATCCCCTATAAATATGAGAGCACAAAATACAGAGAGAAACAACCTCAACCAATTCACTCGGAATACATGGGAGGTTCACACAAGTGATAACGTATCAAGCTTGTAACCCATAAATTCTCCCCCTAACTAAAACTCTCAAAGCCCTTAAGACTACATTTTGAATACTGATTAAGTTAGAAGGAACATTCCTCTATTTATAGAGTCCTAAACCTTTTCCTACCAGAAAAAGGATTAGTCAATCCAAAATCTTTTTCTAAAAGAAAAACCTATTTGTAGTTAGAAATCAGGACAAATAAAACCCAATAAATTTCCCGCTTGACCTGAATTTCTGACAAAATAAATTTGTCCACCTTCTTCACTTAATCTTCAACAACTTGTTTCTCCTCTCCATAATCTCCTTTGAAAAATTTATGTCTCAACACAGAGAACCTCTCTGAAACAATTTCTCCAATAAAATCTTCATTACTGTCAAAAAGGTTGAAACTACAACTACACCTATCAAGATGAACATCTCCTTCTAACCTGGTTCAATCATCAATTATCGAACCACTAAACCTGACTCCATCATTGAATCTGGCTCTGATACCACTTGTTAAGACCGGAAATAAGTAGGTGTAAATGTGGAAGCTAGCAAAACAAATCTCGAAAGACCACGAGTAAGAAGACAATGAGAAATATACCAAAAGACACAAAGATGTAATGTGGTTCGATCAATCAACCTACGTCCGTAAAGGAGATGAGCAATCCACTATAAATATGAGAATACAAAATATAGAGAGAAACAACCTCAACCAATTCACTCGGAATACATGGGAGGTTCACACAAGTGATAACGTATCAAACTTGTGACCCATAAATTCTCCCCTAACCAAAATTCTCAAAGCCCTTAAGACTACATTGTGAATGCTGATTAAGTTAGAAGGAACATTGCTCTAAATCTTTTCCTACCAGAAAAAGGATTAGTCAATCCAAAACTTTTCCTAAAAGGAAAACCTATTTATGGTAAGAAATCAGGGCAAATAAAACCCAACACGTTGATCCTAATTTTACTTTACCAACTCAAAATGTTTTTGAACCATTGTCGGCTACTAGAAAAATTCAACTAGAGCGTTATATGGAGAAAGGTATGTCATCTCTCTCGTGCTAAATCGGCAAATGATTTGATTATCTCAAAGGAAAAACAAAAAGAAGTAAGTGTTTCTAGGTGGGTTGATATGGTTGATGAAGAAGAACAAGTTCCACCTACTCCTTTTAATAGAAAATTAGGCCCGCAGATTTCAATATTTGTGCTTAAAAGTGTGATCTCAAAGAAGAATGAGTCAGTAGCCTTAGTATCAAGAATCGACCAATATATTGATTTGGGAGAGAAATTTTTTGAAAAGGGTGATGATTTGGGGGAGGAATTCTTTGAAGAGGACGAATAAGATGATATGTTAGATATATGTTTTGATAAAGTCTCTAGGGATGAGGATCTTTCATCTAGGCAACAAAAAAGTGGAAGCAAAAAAAGAAAAATACATATGGAAGATAACATAGTTGGGATGGTAAGGTGACTGAGGAAGTTGTTCCAAGGAACCTACCTATGCGACTGACAAAGCAAAATCATATGACAGTTTTAAAGGAATATTGATTGTATTGAAGTGTTAACCTAATAAGGGAATACATGGGAGATATATATAGGAGATATAGGAAGGAGTACTAATCCTAATAGGACTAGGATTAAGGAGTACTAATCCTAATAGCACTAGGATTAGTACACAGTAAATACTAATATTATTTTATACTATTTATTTAATACTATCTGTTAGTATCCCCCCTCAAGCTGAGCTGAGCGGAAGCGAACGGAAGCTTGGAACTGAGGTAATCGTGTTGTCGGCTTGGGAGAGGTTTGGTGAGAATATCAGCTGGTTGTTCTTCAGTGGGTACATACTGCACAGTCATGGTGACGGCCTGAACTTCATCGCGAACAAAGAGACAATCGGTATCAACATGCTTCATTCTGGTGTGTAGGACGGAATTCTTGGCCACACAGATGGTTGATTTATTGTCACAATAGAGAGCAGGAACAGTGTGAGTGGCGCGGAGTTCGCGAAGAATATATGTGACCCACATGGTCTCAGCAGCAAGAAGAGCAAGGGCGCGGTATTCAGCTTCAGTTGAGGACCGAGAGACCTTGGGTTGTTTTTTTGTACACCAGGAGATCAGGTTCGGCCCCATAAAAATGAGAAACCCCGATGTAGATTTTCTGTCATTTTTATCATTCGCCCAATATGAATCCGAGAAACCCCGAAGCTCCAAGTCTCCGGGTCGAATGAGTAAACCACGACCAAGAGTGCCAAAAATATACCTGAGAATGCGTTTTAGACAATGGTAATCATGTTCACTTGGTTGATGCATGCGCTGAGCAACTCGGTTGACAGCAAACTGGATGTCAGGACGGGTAATGGCCAGATACTGTAGAGTCCCAATGAGGCTGCGGAAGAGGGTGATATCGGTAAAGTGGGTGTCGGCTCCATTCGTAGACGAAGAGACTGTCATCGGTGTTGGTTGACTGGTGCATTTTTCCAGTCCAGCTTTCTGCAACAAATCTCGAGCATATTTTGACTGATGAAGAAACAAGCCGCTGCCTGTCCGAGAAACCTCCATTCCTAGAAAATAATGTAACGGGCCAAGGTCTTTCATTTTGAAGGTAGTATGCATAGCTCGAGTGACTTCCTGAATGAGAACTGCAGTAGAGCCTGTAATAATGATATCATCTACATAGACAAGAAGAATGACTGTACCGTGTGCTGAATGTCGAGTAAACAGACTCGTGTCGTGTACGCAACACGTGAAGCCGAGTCCCTGGAGGAACATTTTCAGACGTGTGTACCAAGCACGGGGGGCTTGCTTGAGCCCATACAGAGACTTCTGGAGTTTGCAAACATGTTGAGGGAAGGGGATCAACATAGCCCGGTGGTTGCGTCATGTAGATAGTTTCATCAAGTATGCCATGAAGAAAAGCATTAGAAACATCCAACTAATTGATGAGCCAATTATTGCGCACGGTGAGTGACAGTACCAGGCGAATGGTTTCCTGCCGAATAACAGGATTGAATTTCTCGGAGTAATCAAGCCCATACTCCTGATTGTAGCCTTTAGAAACCAAACGAGCCTTGTACCTGGAAATACTGCCATCTGCATTGTGTTTAATTTTGTACATCCATTTACAACCCACTGGGTGCCGCCCATGAGGCTTAGGTACAAGAACCCAAGTTTTCTGATCAGTCAAATCCTTAAACTCGTCATCCATAGCATGATGCCAATAAGCATTTTTTGAGGCAACATAGTAGGTTGTTGGTTCACTATCGGGAAGGGGTGTATTTGGTAGTATGGTAGCCTGAAAGGTTTTGGGTTTAAAGATACCGGCTTTGCCACGGGTTAACATGGGATGAGTATTGGGGTGGGGGCGGGGCTGGTGGTGGCTTCGGGGGTGGCCGGGAAGGATCCAAAACGGATCGGGCTGGAGATGTTGTGGGTATGGGGTGGTTTGGGTTGGTTGTGAGTGTGGGTGGTGATTGCGGGTGTATTGTGGGTGATGGTCGAAGGGGTGATGAGGGGTGGTTGGGTAGTGGGTGGAGGTGTGGGGGAAGGTGGTGAGGGACCCTGTGAGTATGTTGGAAAAAGGGGAAGGACGCCAATGAATGATGTATTTGTGGAGGAGGAAATAGACTCGTAGGGAAACTCATTTTCGACAAATTTGACATGAAGAGATATGTAGACTTTATGAGTTTGTGGGTCAAGACAGCGATAACCCTTGGAGGTAGGATGATAGCCCAAAAAAATACAAGGACGGGATCGGGGTTGTAATTTGTGAGTAATATGAGGGCGTAGCCAAGGGTAGGCAAGACACCCAAAGACGCGGAGGTTGGTATAATTGGGAAGTTCTTGGTAAAGGAGTTGATAGGGTGATTTGTTGGAGAGGGTGTGACTGGGCATTCTTTTAATAAGGTACTTTGCGGTGGCTAGAGCTTCTACCCAAAAGAAGACAGGGAGATGAGATTGATGTAGAAGAGTAACCACCGTTTCAATGAGATGGCGATGCTTACGCTCAGCCACCCCATTCTGTTCGGGAGTGTATGGACAGGAGGTTTGATGTATAATTCCTAGGGATTGCAGAAACTGACCAAAGATGTTATTTACATATTCCTTTCCATTGTCACTTCGAAAAAGTTTAACATGAGAATTGAATTGTGTTTTGACCATTTTTTCAAAGGTGACAAAGGTGGTGTATGCCTGTGATTTGTGTTTTAGTGGGTACAACCAAGTGTATTTTGTAAAATCATCCACAAAACAAATATAATAGCAAAAACCAGCAAATGAAGGAACAACAGTAGGACCCCATATGTCAGAATGAATAAGTTGAAAAGGTGCAGTTGTACGCTTCTCAGATAAAGTAAAAGGTAATTTATGAGATTTAGCAATTGAACAGGAGTCACAATTGTTTACATGAATGGAAGAAAAACCTAATTGAGACATTAAAGAATTTATTATTTGAGTAGACGGGTGACCCAGACGACTGTGCCACAACAGACTGTGGCCATCAGCCGAAAGAGCCACCGGAGCCACAGGAACGCTTTCTGAAACTGGTGGGCAGACAAACTTGTGCCAGGAAGAACGTACAGACCATGCTCACAAGGGCCCTGAAAAAATCACCCTCTTGGTAGTATTGTCTAGGATCTGAAAATCATTAGAGGTGAACAAGAGTGAGCAATTATTGTCTTTTGTGAATTGGTGAACTGAAAGGAGATTGGTTTTAATAGAAGGGACGTGGGTAAGGTTACCTAGGTGAAAGATAGCGGTGGGGGTTTTAATGGTACCCGTGCTAGTGTGAGAAATATTAAGGGACTCACCATTGCCAACAGTAATACCATTGGAGCCATGATATGGATTTGGTGCGTTAAGCTTGGATAGATCAGAAGTAACGTGCATGTTGGCCCCAGTATCCAACAGTCATTCAGAGGAAGGGCCGGCTTGAGATGCATAATTGGCACGGTTATCACTATTTCGGCTCTCCTCATACCGAAACCAGCAACGAACAGCGGTGTGTCCTATTTTCTGACAGATTTGACAAGTTGGACGATCCCGCTCGTAAGTGCTCTGCCCGCCGCTGGAAGATGACTGCCCGCCGCTGCCGAAGGAGTGCAGGCTGTTGTTGCTGCCGTGCTGCTGGCCGTCGTACGGCGGACGGCTGCCCTGCCGACCGCCGCGCCCGCGGCCTCCGCTGTTTCTGCCGTAGCCGCCTCGGCTCCCCTGCTAGCCGCCACCACGCCCCCCGCGATAGTTCTGGCTTGTGGTGAGGACGGTGGCCGGCTCCATAACAGCGGCTTCTCGGAGAAGAAGTTTGCTCTCCAGATCCACGTTGATTTCTTCACTTTTTAGCCACGAGGAGAGAGTAGCCAGGTCAACGGGCGTTGGACTGATGCGAACCGCCTGTTTAATGGAGGAGTAAGCTGATGGGAGCCTCCGAACGACGCACATGACGAGATCTTTTTCGAGAATGATTTCGTTCAAGGTGTCGAGGGCTGTGATGATGGTGGAGACCTCGTCTAAATACTCCGCCATAGTTTTCGTGCCTTTGGTAATTGTGTGGAGACGATCACACAATTGAAAAATATGAGAGTGGGAAATTGATGCATAGCGTGTTGCGAGGGCCGTCCACAGGGCTGAAACAGTTGTGTAGGATCGGACGTGTTTCTGAACCGTGGGAGAGATGACCGCAATCAAACATGATCGGATATGGCCATCCACGGCTTTCAAGGCGGCATGGGCCGGATTGGTTTTTTCTGATTTGTCCGTGGTGGTGATGACTGCCGGCGGCGGTTCTGTGCTTCCATCGACGTATTTGAGAAGATAATTGGCCTCAAGGGCTGTAAGAACGGTGATTTTCCATGTAGGGTAATTTATGTCTGATAATTTTTTGGGAATCAGGGCATGAAGATGCCTGAGAAGGAGTTTAACGCCAGAAGGAAGTGAATTGAGAGGATCCACCTCGGTTGTCATGGCTGCCGCCGCCCAAGAGAAGAGAGGGAACGATCGGTGCCCTAAAGAGAGAAAAAAACCTAGAGAAAAGAAGATCTAGGTTTTCTTGCTCCTGATACCATGAAGGAATATTGATTGTATTGAAGTGTTAACCTAATAAGGGAATACATGGGAGATATATATAGGAGATATTGGAAGGAGTACTAATCCTAATAAGACTAGGATTAAGGAGTACTAATCCTAATAGGACTAGGATTAGTACACAGTAAATACTAATATTATTTTATACTATTTATTTAATACTATCTGTTATTAAGTTTCAACAACTTCGACAAGATCCAATAAGTCGAATAAGAAGTGATGAACTATCAAGTTATCTTGGATGGATATAAAGAAGAAGACAAAAGGAAAATACTTCAGGTTACTCTAGATTTGCAAACTATATTTTTTAGTTCATACATATATAAAAAGAAGTTTGAGGTTGATAATTCAACCTTTTTCTTGATGTATATATTTTTACATTATTTGAGTATCTTCATTTGTCATATTATCATAGAGTGCATAATAAACTCTGTGATGATCATAGGATATACTTGGTTTTCTCTGGCTCTTATTTTCTTCATGTGTGTTATTTAGTAGAGGTTTGCTACCTTATTAGGATTGGTAAGATTAGGCTTAGTCCCTATTGCTTGTACTTATTCACATTGAGATTTTTATCTTATTAGTATAAAAGGCCGCCAGAGGTCCTGTCTAGTGGTGTACATTTGTTTTAAAAAAACAACTTAAACTAATGAAGAAAGATCATAATTTACTAAAAAAAAAACTAGTTTTACTTCTACTAATTTTGTGAAATTCTTGAGAATTAACATACTTAAGACACGAGAGTGAATGAATACTCTCATTGAAGCCTTACATACCTAAAATATTTAGAATCTAAAGAAGAACTTATTTGAAAAATTTGAAACTCTAACTCTGCTTTTCTAGCCGTTTTCTTTTCTAAGTTTGGAGAGTTGAGAGCGTAAAAGACAAAGAAAACTAAGTACTTGATGAAATATATTCCCTTAATAGAAGTTAAAATGTCGCGGCGTAGACTTAGGAAGAATGAAAAAAAAACAAAATAGCTCTAATTAAAAAATTGTCAAAAATATTTCACGAGGCCATCTACGATTCATGGTTTGATCTACGGGTCATAGATCCCTTATGTGGAATTTAAACTATTATTTTATGTTTCTGAAGTTTATTCTACAAACCTAATTATGACCCATAATCAGATCCATGAAAATCAGGGCCAAAAACAAGTTGTAGGACTTCACTTTACAGGCTCAATTTATGGCCTGTAGGTGATTTTACGATCCATAATTGGATCCATAAAAAAAAAAAAAAATATTCGTATTTGAAGTTGGTTTTATAAATTTATAGTATGGGGTGTACTGTAATTTACAACAGTAAACAAGGCTCGTAGTTATTGGACTCTGAAAATTTTGTTATGGTAGTCTTTGATAAAATTGTTAATAACTTTTTACTCCACACCCGTTTGATGCAAATTTGGTGGTGTCGGAAAGAAAACTGAAAAGGCTTTAATTTGATAGGTAAAGGTACACCTAATAACTATTATACAAAGAGATATGATTGTTTGAAATTGACTCTTTTATGAACTAATGCGAAAACTTAACCTGTAGGAAGTTTTTGAACTCAACCAATAAGTAGTATAGATTTCTTATGATCCTAACCCACTTCCAATACACTCATCACACATAGAAAAGAACCTTAACACATAAGAACAAGTAGGACATTACTCCGTCCAAGTTTATTTACTTACAACGAACAATTTGAATTCTAAGAGTAGAGTTGTGAGGTCTAATTACAAGAGCAGAATTCCTTTTGTTCGTTGAATAGTGCAACAATTGTCCATTGATGGCATTTGTTTCCTCCTCATTCTAATTCACTCTTTATTCCTCCATTATATCTTGTAATTTATTAAACCTCTAGGTCATTTATATACCTAGTTTACTATCCAATTATCTTCATGTTCATTGGAAAAGAAGAATTTATCTCCTATAAATAGTGACTTCTTCCTTTGTTGAGAGCACAAGAAAATAGAGAATGCATAAAGTTTAGTAGAAAGAAAGTTCTTATAGTTGAAATAATATGTTCTTTTTGTGAAGTTTTTCAATTAACTCTTATTCAGAAGGAGAGTGACTATTGATCATAGTTGAGGGGGGAGTTTGATTTAAAAGCAAAGTTAAAGGGCATAAATGATTTTCACCCATTAGTGTTGCACTGACTTGTTTGTATACCTTATTTTTGGATTTGAGATCTTTTTCCCTTCTATGCGGGTACATAGAAGTCTTATTTGGACCAATCTACTTTAGCCCATAAACCCAATGTTATGTTGCATATATAAGACTTTTTTAGGTCTTATTTTCAGACACAAAAGAGAGAAAAGTCAAGAGAGAGGCATTTTAAAATTTAAATAGTGAAAGAGAGAAAAAAAATTGTTTTGCTTCAGGAACTATCTGCTCAAGCAGTCCACTTTAAACAGAGTTTGCCGCTTTGTTAATCATCGGATTGTGCTCAAATTTAAATTGAGACTCTTAGAACCCGTTTGGATTGACTTAAAAAAAGTAGCTTTTAAAGAGTACTTTTGAAAGTGCTGAAACTTATTTTTAAAATAAATAGTTATGTATTTGGATAAAAGTGTTGCAGTTGAAAAAAAAGTTGTTGATGTGTTTGGCAAATAAGTGCTGGTAAGCACTTTTTTATCAAAATGTCTGAAATATCCTTAAAGTTGTTAACATGATAAAAAGTTGATTAATTTAAGGTTTTTATACTTAAAAAAAATTAAATCAAAATTAATTTATATTTTACATTCATAAGTAATAATATTTCCTATCGTTCACATATTTCTTTATCATCACAAATTATTTATAAGAGAAATACAAATTTATTATTTAAGTTGATTTTGTATGTGCAACTTAATAATAATAATAATAATAATAATAATAATAATAATAATAATAATAAAAATAATAAAAATAAATAATAATAATAATAATAAAATAATAATAATAATAATAATAATGATAAATTTAATAATAATTAGAAAAAGGGGAATTATAATAATAATAATAAGAAATAATATTATTATTAATAATAATAATAATAATAGCAACAATAAATAATAATAGTAATAAAAATAATAAATCCAATAATAATAATAATAATAAATATTATAATAATAATAATAATGATAATAAATAAATGAATAATAATAATAATATAATAAAAATATTGATAAACATAATAAAAATAATAATAATAATAATAATAATAATAATAATAATAATGCTAAATAATAATAATAAATACAATAATAATAATAAAAATATAATAATAATAATAATAATAATAAATAAATAAACATAAAAATAATTAAAATAAAGAATTAAGGGGAAAAAGGTAATATATTTGGTCAACATAAAATGACTAATAAGTTAAAGAAAAAAAAACCTCCCACCTAGCTTTTAATTTTTGACTTAAAATAAGTGATTTTTGACTTAAAGTAAGTCACTTTGATAATTGTCAAACATTATAATAAGTTAAAAATTAATTTTTAAGTCAGTTTGATCAACTTTTAAGCCAATTTAAACAGGCTCTTAGAGTTCTCAACATATGGTTCTTGAAATTCAATGGTGGTCGTCGAATTTGGTTGTCTGCTGTCTTTAATTTTGGGGCATGAACAATAGTTTTTATTTTTATTTTATTGATAAATTTTATGTTCATGCTTCGCATTGCTTGATTTAGTATGCTTTCTCTTTATTCAAATCGAAAGAAAAAGTTTAGATTTAGATATTATTTCATTGTTATGTTATCGAACAGTAGTTGGGAGAGGCAAGACACCAACAAAAATAAATTACTATGTAGTTATACACATGTGAAATATTTAATTCGTGACAACACTCGCAATTCAGTTATTTAATTTGGTACAATACTAAATGAGGGAAAGTAATTTTCTGCACTAAGGCTTGATACAATGGACGTATAACTGATTTCTTATAAATTTGAATCATTGAAATATATGCAAGTGCTAATATTATTTTGATTTTGACCATTTCTACAAGGTTTCTTGATAATTTATCTTTCCCGTTACAATGTACCATTTGGCTACAATTCTAGTGATACAGCCAAATTACGTCATTAGAAAAGTATTACTTCATATTGAAACAAGTACATTGATCCTTTTTCATGTTCTTGAACACATTCAAAAGAATACAAAAAAACGATATACATCATACACCTGTGCAACGCACGGGCAATGACAATATCGTTTACTGTTATTGAAATAGAAAATTACATAAGATTAGAACGTTACTAATTAGTGTGGAATGGTATTATCGTACTTAGAACATGATGCTTGTTGAAGCTTGAGTGATGAGCTGAAACCTATATTCCTTCTTACAAGGTCAAATACCAATAGGTTCTCTTCCATTTGATGACCTCCTATAACAATCGATGGTTCCCATGTTTGGTCTTGTCCCACAAATGCTAAACACATAACATCCTTACTAACTTGTACCACTGAATTTGTCCCATAAAGTCTCCAAAACGCACTCGGCTTATGCAACACAAAATCTATCACAGGAACATCTGGTCCAACGTTGGTACTTTTAATGTTTTCCGAACTAAAGCAAAGTCCATATGGTTTCATTGGAGGCTCTACAATTCTCACATTCTTAGGAAGCGCCTTGATGAAAGCAGTTTTAAAAGCGTCATAGATGGTCGTGTGTAATATTGTAAAAGGTTTAGCTGTGCTTATTCTCGTCCCAGCAAGTCCATTTTTCTTATTAATAGATAACAATGTTTTATTCAGTGGAACGTCTTGCCCCGCGATTCGAATGGATGAAACTTGGATATAGTACTCTTCAGATGTAAAAATTCCACCCCTTGTATTTGCGATTAGTTTGGTATAGAGAATATCGTTGGAGATATCGATTTTTTTAGGATTGTAAACATAATATGGACCAGAACCGATGAATATAACCCCATGAGACTGTGTAGATGAGCTCAAACAAATACCAAACTTTTTGGTGAATCTAGAGTCTAAAGCAAGTTGATTGGGAATGGAAACTGGACTTTCACGTCCAAAACCTGCAACTCCTGTTAAGAAATCATACAATTCAATAATTTAAAAAAATGTACTTTCTCTAATTGGTGTTATGTGTTCAAAAATCTGGTCAGCCACTCCCCCCCATCTCAACTTATTTAGTATTGTTAGTTTTAAAAATAATAAATAAAAACTTTAATGCTAAATTATTTTAAATATTACGCACTATAGAAGAATCTAAATACTGTATTAAAATGACAAAACTTTGCATGTGACACTCTGAGATGGATGTAGTATATATTTTAACTTAAAAAGGGAATCTGTCTGTGACTTCTTGTGAGCTTAATTTATTTTAAAAATCGTAGTATCTCTATAAAAATGGAGTAGGTAGGTGATAGCTCCTTTTTGTACTTGTAAGGTGATTCAATAATGTGTGAATAAAATTGATACATATTTAAAATTTAATGCCTAAATAAAAGATTCAATACCTGTGACTCCATTGGCGAATTGGCTCATCATACTTTGATCAAGAAGGCAAGAGAACATAAATCGCGGCCAAGTTAGAGGAACACCAGGAGTAGAACCAATAGCCAATACATCCTCAGCAAGTTCAGCGCCATCGTGAAACGAATTGACCAATGGATTTTCACCCCAAATGTAACAAGTATTATTGCTACATCCAGGCTGCACTTGAGGTTTGAATGTGCAATCTCCACAGTAATTTGACTTGGCAAAAGTGCATTGTGTCGAATTACACACAGCTGGTTTGTAAGTTGAACTTTTGAAACCATTGTCACAATCCACCCATAAACTTCTACCACCAAGATTGATTAAGAGTTTTATGGGAATTAAAGGACTTCTTTGACTTACTTCTGTAATGTATTGTAGAGTTGATGCATCTTTAGTGACTGGAAGGTATACTACTTCACCCGAGCATACAAAAATATTGAGTAGAAGGAATAAGAGGAGCATAGATAAAGGAAATTTGAATGTCATTATGCGAAAGCAAATGGTATATAATTCGACCAATGAGGAGTTGCAAATTTATAGAAGCATTAGACAACTATAGTCTATATGGATATATTTTGACATTTAGTGAAGCTCTATAACGGTTACTTATTTTCTTACTCTTTCTAGTTTATTTTAAATGTTGTGTTTATAAAAAACAGTCCGATTTAGGAAATTAAAATGGAGTAATTAATATGTTGGAATGGGTGCGTCAACTATCACTCAACGGACCAGGTTCCTTGACACAGAAAGAACAGAATGTAAGCCTAGACATTAGTCAGCATCTACTATACGTCAACGGACCAGATCCCTTGACACTACAAGAATAGTAGCTGAAACAAATGCAGAAAGTAAATGGCTGTAACTAAAATTTGCACAATGATTTTACGTGGAAACCTCCTTACTCAAGGGAGTAAAATCACGACCTGTTGCACAAGATTTACACCCGTCTTCTCTAATTTTCTCAAGCAAAAGTAAAACCCGATTACAACCAATGTGAGAAAAAGTTCTTAATCTCACTATCAAGTAATCTACCTATTACTTGAAGAGCCTAAGCGGATACAACACCGCCCACTAAACCACCACGCTCCGGGTGATTTAGAATTTGCTAAGCAGATACCACACTGTCCACTAAACCACCTAACTCTAGATGACTTAGAATTTAACTAAGCAACAAAATAATATTACCCACTAAATCAGCTAACCTTAACTGATTTAGACTTTTACAAACCCAAAACAAATATCTGAATCCTTTATAGATTAGGAATATATTTACAATGTAATAACAAAAGATATAATCCTAAGACAACTATATAGCTTGTAGCTCTATCAGGTCCTTGTTCTGTTAGGATGACACTTCTTGAAGATGGCCTTTGCTTTTTGAGCTTTTGTATTTTCTGAAATCCAAAACTTTGTTTGCCAAAACTTGAATTCGTGTTTGTTGGAAAGAGAAAATATAAATCACCTCAAATTCGTTGAGACCATCCCATTGGCTGAAAACCTGGTGTTGGAAAAGCTGTTCACCTACCGCATCAGATGTGGCAGCTTTTCTGACAGTTGTCTTTTCACCTTTTCACGTCACAGTCTTGCGGGGACAAGGTCCCTTGCAAACTTCTTTGTGAGTTCTTGAAAAGGTTTGCTGCTGACTTCCTTCTTTGGATGAATGAATTTAATATGGAGTTTGTCATGTTGAAAATATCAAACTTAAATAGTTATTATCTCTTGGACAAACCTCATCGTCCATTCTGATTGGTCTAGCACGCTGACACTTCACTAACCTTCTGACGCAGACAACTTTGACAGTTATACTCCATTATTCACCTGATGGAGAAAACTCTGCGAGGGACCAGATCCCTGCATTTGTGAGATACTTAAACATATGATCGTCTGTTTTTTCTATTAATGTAGGACACTGCACTTTTCACCTACCACCTGACATGACAGCTATACAACTGTACCCCATTTGTATCTGGACGAGAACACTCTGCCAGGAACCAGATCCCCTCATTTGTGAGGATCATCTAAACACCTAGAATATAATATAATAACAAAAATTTTAATTTGAATAATTGAGAAATTATTATGATTAAAAAAAAGGTAGTAACAGATCAAAATACAAAATCAAATTAAATTACCTTTTAATTAATGCTTTCTGTGTGCAAATGGATAGAAGAGAGTCAGCATGAAGTTATCTCATGCACATGGCCAGATTTATACGCGTATTTGAGATTCTTGATGTCCGACATCTTATCTCAATCGTCCAACGTAAATTTAATTAATACGTTAAAATATTTATTTATTTATTTTCATTTTTCGGTAGTTTTTGTATCTACATTTATTATTTTGAATTTGCACCCTATAGAATCCATTCGGGGGTGGGGCTGAGGGATGCTCCTTACCAAAGATATTTTTACATTCAAGCTCGAATCAAAGGCTTCTGATTAAAGAAAAAGCAGCCTCATTCAATAATAGTCGTTGAATATTTATATTTCTATCACATTTGTGTTATTATGGATTCAAAACTTATTGTATTTATAATGGTTATTGAAAGTAGTAGAGTAAACTATGTACCAAATTTTAATTTTTTCAAAATATCCTTCTTAACAAAAACGGTGGGAGGGGCAATTTAATCTTCCTGCTCAAAAGATAAATCCAGTTAACCACTACCAGTATTGATGTACTAGGAGTAGCTGTTGGTACCGCTATTCGAGAAAATAGATAAAAAAAGACTACTTCATTTTGTATCTGTGAGCGATAACAAAATGTGTGCAGATCTTGTTTTATCAATTAAAATAAAGATTTAATTTGTAACATTGTTTAAAGTACAAATGGATTGAATTGACAGGCACATGCAAATTTAGATTTTGAAAACTTCGACTACTAATATTACGAATAGAGTTGTATAAGTTAAATCGTAAAGTTAATTCAAGCTGATAAATTAAATCAAATTTTTTTTTAAAAAAAAAACAACTTGTGATTTGTTTTGGTGGTTGAAAAAAAATCGACCACTCTTGATTTGATTTGATATTAGAAGGAAAAAAGTCAAACCAAATTCAAACCGAACCGATATATATATATATATATATATATATATATATATATATATATATATATATATTATATATATATATATATATATATATATATATATATATATATATATATATAGATATATTTGATTTAGATTTTTTCATGCAGGATAAAAACCAAGTCGTGTGAGTGGCAATGGCGGAGCTAGAATTTTTTTCTAAGGAATATCAAAATCTAAAAAAATAAAATCGTGTAGAATTGTATTTTCATACTGAGAGCATGATGTTTGTTGAAGTTTGAGTGAGGAGCTGAAACCAATCTTCTTATGTGGAAGGTCAAATATTAATAGGTTCTCTTCCAATTGATGCCCTCCTATAACAATTGATGGTTCCCTTTCTTCATTTTAATTCACAAATGCTAAACACATAACATCCTTGCTAACTTGTATCACTGAATTTGTTCCATAAATCCTCCAAAGCGCACTCGGCTTATGCAACACAAAATCTATCACAGAAACATCTGGTCCAACGTTAGTACTTTTAATGTTTTTCGAACTAAAGTAAAGTCCAAATTGTTTCATAGGAGGCTCTACAAGTATCACATTATTATTGTTAATAAATACAATAACAATAATAATAATAAATATAATAAATAATAATAATAATAACAATGATAAATTTAATAATAATTAGAAAAAGGGGAATTATAATAATAATAAGAAATAATAATAATAATAATAGCAACAATAAGTAATAATAGTAATAAAATAATAAATACAATAATAATATAATAAATATAATAATAATAATAATAATAAATAAAATATAATAATAATAAATAAATAAATAATGATAAAATAATAATAATAATAATAATAATAATGCTAAATAATAATAATAAATACAATAATAATAATAAAAATATAATAATAATTATAAATAATAATAATTATAATAAATAAATAAATAAAAATAATTAAAATAAAGAATTAAGGGGGGAAAGGTAATATATTTGGTCAACGTAAAATGACTTTTAAGTTAAAGAAAAAAAGAACCTACCACCTAACTTTTAATTTTTGACTTAAAATAAGTGATTTTTGACTTAAAGTAAGTCACTTTGATAATTATCAAACACTATAATAAGTCAAAAATTGACTTTTAAGTCAGTTTGATCAGCTTTTAAACCCATCCAAACAGGCTCTTAGAGTTCTCAACATATGGTTCTTGAAATTCAATGGTGGAGATCGAATTTGGTTGTCTGCACTCTGCTAACTTTAATTTTGGGACATGAACAATAGTTTTTGTTTTTATTTTATTGCTTGATTTAGTATGCCTTCTCTTTGTTCAAATTGAAAGAAAAAGTTTAGATTTAGGTATTATTCCATTATTATGTTATTTAATTTGGTATAATACTAAATGAGGGAAAGTAATTTGCTGCGCTAAGGCTTGATACAATGGACGTATAACTGATGTTATTTGCAGTTTTGATGATTTGACAAACTTAGGGACCTTGTAAAGGTACCAGGTTTTTTACTTGAGTGTTGAAGATGAAACAAACTCAGGGACCTTGTAGAGGTACCAGGTTCTCATTGTGACGAGCCATTTGACTGCTTGTTGGAGACGGTACAGAAAGTAGGTGCACACTTCCCGATGACGTCAGAAAGTGAGACTTCTCCAACCAATGGCAAAGAGTTTAAGGAAAGTGACTTGTCCATATAAAATACACTTTCCTAAACATCTTGTGCAGTTTTTGCAACTTGACATAGAACTTTTCAAGAACATTTGCAAAGTCTGCTAGAAAACAAAAGGCAGAATTATTTCAAGAACAGCAGAAATCTCTGGAGCTTTTAGTGTTGCTGTTTAAGAATATATTCTCTTGTTCTTACATTGTAAACTATTCCTGAAACTATAAAGGAATCAGTGTGTAGTGTTAAAATTTAGGTTGTCCAAGTGGGATAGCTTAGTGGGTAGATTGGTTTCTACTTAGGCTTGTTAAGCAATAGAGACTATTGCTTAAACGTGAGATTGAAAACTTCTTCTCACACTTGTTGTAATCGTGTTTTACTTTTGCTTTTGAAGATTAGTGAAAACGATTGAAAATCCTGTGAGACAGGTCCTGGTTTTACTCCCTTAAGCAAGGAAGTTTCCACGTAAAATCATCGTGTTGATTTTAACTGCATTTAACTTTCTGTCTATACTTATTTGTGTAGTAAAGGATCTGGTCCATTATCTGTTAAGTGAAGACATATATTCTATCAACTGATTTCTTATAAATTTGAATCATTGAAATATATGCAAGTGCTAATATTATTTTGATTTTGACCATTTCTACAAGGTTTCTTGATGATTTATCTTTCCCTATACAATGTACCCATTTGGCTACAATTCTAGTGATACATCCAAATTACTCAAAAGTATTACTTCATATTGAAACAAGTACACTTGATCCTTTTTTATGTTCTTGAAGACATTAAAAAGAATACAAAAAAACGATATACATCATACACCTGTGCAACGCACGGGCAATGACAATATCATTTACTATTATTGAAATAGAAAATTACATAAGACTAGAACGTTACTAATTAGCGTGGAATGGTATTATCGTACTTAGAACATGATGCTTGTTGAAGCTTGAGTGATGAGCTGAAACCTACATTCCTTCTTACAAGGTCAAATACCAATAGATTCTCTTCCATTTGATGTCCTCCTATAACAATCGATGGTTCCCATGTTTGGTCTTGTCCCACAAATGCTAAACACATAACATCCTTACTAACTTGTACCACTGTGTTTGTCCCATAAAGTCTCCAAAACGCACTCGGCTTATGCAACACAAAATCTATCACAGGAACATCTGGTCCAACGTTGGTACTTTTAATGTTTTTCGAACTAAAGCAAAGTCCATATGGTTTCACAGGAGGCTCTACAATTCTCACATTCTTAGGAAGCGCCTTGATGAAAGCAGTTTTAAAAGCATCATAAATGGTAGTGTGTAAAATTGTAAAAGGTGTAGCTGTGCTTATTCTTGTCCCAGCAACTCCATTTTTCTTATTAATAGATAACAATGTTTTATTCAGTGGAACGTCTTGCCCCGCGATTCGAATGGATGAAACTTGGATATAGTACTCTTCAGATGTAACAAATCCACCCCTTGTATTTGCGATAAGTTTGGTGTATAGAATATCGTTGGAGATATCGATCTTTTTAGGATTGTAAACATTATATGGACCAGAACCGATGAATATAACCCCACGAGATTGTGTAGATGAGCTCAAACATATACCAAATTTCTTGGTGAATCTAGAGTCTAAAGCAAGTTGATTGGGAATGGAAACTGGACTTTCACGTCCAAAACCTGCAACTCCTGGTAAGAAATGATACGATTCAATAATTAAAAAATGTTATATTTTTTTTAAAAAAAACTAAATAAAATAGTTTTAAAAAATTGAAATTCCTGAAGTACATGTGTGTATATATGTATATATTTAATTAAATAAAAGGAAAAAGGCATAAATCGTCAAAAAAAAAATTGTATGGTTGACTTCTTACCCTCTACACTTGCTTATGGTCCAATTAACCGCCGTACCTACCTAAAAATGTTTGAGGAGAAAGAAAAATGAATACTGTAATAAAATGACATGTTCTTCAATTTGTTCACTATGTAACACTCTGAGTTATATATTTTAAAGTCAAAAGGAATTAGGTCGGTCCCGTTGTGATTTCTATTGTCTATTGGGTCTATCCTTGTGAACTTTATTTTTATAATCATACCATCTATGTTATGAATGGAGCAGCTAGGTGATGGCTCCTACAGCTAGCCTCCTTTTTATACTTCAAGGTTCATTCAAAAATGTGTAATAAAAAAATAAAAAAAAAAAGAGAAATAAAATACATACATATAAATTTAATTTAACAATTAACCAAGTATATGTGACAATTTTAAATTTTTAAGTAAGACATTCAAACACACAATATATGATTCAATACCTGTGACTCCATTTGCGAATTGTCTCATCATATCTTGATCAAGAAGGCAAGAGAAAATAAATCGCGGCCTAGTTAGAGGAACACCAGGAGTAGAACCAATAGTCAATACATCCTCAGCAAGTTCAGCGCGATCGTGAAACGAATTAATCAATGGATTTTCACCCCAAATGTAACAAGTATTATTGCTACATCCAGGTTGCACTTGAGGTTTGAATATGCAATCCCCACAGGCATGTGACTTGGCAAAAGTGCATTGTGTCGAATTACACACTGCTGGTTTGTAAGTTGAACTTTTGTAACCTTTGTCACAATCCACCCATAAACTTCTACCACCAAGATTGATTAAGAGTTTTATGGGGATTAAAGGAGTTCTTTGACCCACTTCTATAGTGTATTCTAGGGTTGATGCATCTTTAGAGACTGGAATGTATAGTACTTCACTTGAGCATTGAAAAATATTCAGTAGAAGGAATAAAAGAAGCATAGATAAAGGAAGTTTGAATGTCACCATGCTAGCTAGACAAAGAAAGAAAAAGAAGCAAATTGTATAATTAGGCCAATGATAAATTATTAGTATGGAGTTGCAAATTTATAGTAAGAGATGGAAGCATTAGACAAGTACAGTGTATATGGATTCTTTTGTTTATTTCCGTTGACATTTAATGAAGCTCTATAATGGTTCCTTACTCTTTATTCTTTCGAATCTAAAAGAATCTATTTTAGATGTCGTATTTATAAAAAATAATCTGATTTAAAAAATTAAAATGAAATTTAATAACAAAATTTTTAATTTGATAATTAATAAATAAATATAAAGAGAAGTTATTATGATTAAAAGAAAAGTAGTAATAGATCAAAATACAAAATCAAATTAAATTACCTTTTAATTAATGCTTTCTGTGTGCAAAATGGATAGAAGAGAGTATATCATCACAAGTCAAAATTTTGACTTTGAATAAAATCTAGTCAGCATGGAGTTATCTCATGCACATGGCCAGATTTATACGCGTATTTGAGATTCTTGATGTTGACACCTTATCTCAATTGTCAAACGTAAATTTAATTAATATGTTAGAATATTTAAAAGTATCTGATTAAGAAAGAAGCAGCCTCGTTCGGTAGTTATTGTTGAGTACGTATATTTCATTGAGCATTGGTGTTAATTATGGGTTAAAAACTCATAGTACTTAATAGTTATTCAAAGTAGTAGAGTTAACTATACCAAATTTTAAGTTTTACAAAATATCCTTTTTAACAAAAATGGTGGGAGGAGCAGTTATATTTTCATCTCGGCCATAGATTTTTTTAAATAATATTTGAGAAAAAAATGATAAATAGTGTTTGTTTATACAATTTATCATTATTGGCAAATATTCTAAATTTCGAAATATTAGTTTTTTTTTAGTATTTGGGTCAATGTCATTATTTGAGATCTTTTGAAAATTAAAATTTTAGATCAAACTTTTATCATTTACAAAAACACCCTCTATAGAATTTGTTTGCGTCTGTATTACAAAAATTTTTACGTGATCACCAAAGTAGTGATAAAATATTCAGTGAATATAAAAGTAATGATATGGTTGTTGAAAAAAATGATAAACAATCAACTTAGGATAATAAAATCATGTGATTTGTCTAGTTCACAAGTAGTATCACGGACTCTATTTGTTATTTGTTGTAATGAAAATCCAATTAACTTATAATACAAACTTATGATTTAGTTTTGATAGTTTTTAAAAATTATGGGTATATATAAAAAGTGAAATATTATTCTCAAACTATAGTCAAACACATAGCCAAATTTTACTCAAATTTTCATCAATTAATATTTGCCGAGAATAGTTGAAAATTTAATATTTCTGCTCAAAAGATAAATCCAGTTAACCACTACCAGAATTGATGTACTGGGACTAGCTGTTGGTACCGCTATTTGAGAAAATAGATAAAAAGACTACTCCATTTTGTATCTGTGTGCGGTGACAAAATGTGCGCAGAATGCAGATCTTGTTTTATCAATAAAAAATATATAATTTAATTTGTAACATGGTTTAAAGTACAAATGGATTGAATTGATAGATTTAGAGGACCTTTTTAGGCAGAGGCAAACTCAGGTTTTGAATACTCCGAGCACCAATATTAAGCGGGATAATAATCAGGTCGCGTGGGTGTATGTACGCGTTACTTAGCTTGTGCCAGCAGTACAAAACACCCTTTTTATGCTTTTTACGGGGCACTGTTAATTATATTTATTTTGTATCGTGCAACCATGGGTCTTCCCCTGCTTTTAGGTAAATGCTCATCGCACAACGCAATAACAAAGTGCAAATTATCTAGGATAAGAACATAAAACGATACAATTAGTCATACGCCACGGGCATCGTCCATCTAGTTTATTATCAAAATAGAAAATTACATATATAGAATAGAGGGGCTTAGCCTAGAATTGTATTGTCATACTGAGAGCATGATGTTTGTTGAAGTTTGAGTGAGGAGCTGAAACCAATCTTCTTTGTGGAAGGTCAAATATCAATAGGTTCTCTTCCAATTGATGCCCTCCTATAACAATTGATGGTTCCCTTTCTTCATTTTGTTTCACAAATGCTAAACACATAACATCCTTACTAACTTGTACCACTGAATTTGTTCCATAAATCCTCCAAGCGCACTCGGCTTATGCAACACAAAATCTATCACAGGAACATCTGGTCCAACATTGGTACTTTTAATGTTTTTCGAACTAAAGCAAAGTCCAAATTGTTTCATAGGAGGCTCTACAAGTGTCACATTCTTTGGAAGCGCGTTGATGAAAGCAGTTTTAAAAGCATCGTAAATGCTAGGGTGTAAAATTGTGTAAGGTGACGCTGTGCTGATTCTCGTCCCACCATCTACATCTTTTTTATTAATAGATAGCAATGTTTCATTTAGTGGAACTTGTAGTCCCGCGATTTTGATGGAAGAAACTTGGATATAGTACTCTTGAGTTACCAAAAATGCATTTTTATTTGCGATTAATTTGGTGTAGAGAATATTGTTTGATATGTCGATCTTCTTAGGATTGTAAACATAATATGGACCAGAACCGATGAAGATAACTCCAGGAGATGTAGTAGATGAACTCAAACATATACCAAATTTCTTGGTGAATCTAGAGTCTAAAGCAAGTTGATTGGGTATGGAAATTGGACTTTCACGTCCAAAACCTGCAATTCCTGACAAATGAAATCAAGTACAAAGCCTTGTAAATCGTTGTTTCACCTTTTTATATATAAAACACTAGTAATTTGTTTTTTAGCAGTAAGTTCACATACCTGTGACTCCATTGGCGAGAAGTCTCACCATATTGGGACTAACAAAGCAAGCAAAAACAAATCGCGGCCAAGTTAGAGGAACACCAGGAGTTGAACCAATAACCAATACATCATCAGCAATTTCAGCGCTATCATCAAACCAATCGATCAAAGGATTTTCACCCCAAATGTAACAACTATTGTTGTTACATCCAGGCTGAAGTTTAGGTTTCAATATGCAGTCACCACAGTAATTTGGATTGGAATAAGTGCATTGTGTGGAATTACATACACCAGGTTTGTAAGTTGAACTTTTGAAACCTTTGTCACAATCCACCCATAAACTTCTACCACCAAGATGGACTAAAAGTTTTATGGGAATTAAAGGAGTTCTTTGACTTACTTCTGTAATGTATTGTAAAGTTGATGCATCTTTACTGACTGGAAGATATAATACTTCAGATGAACATACAAAAATATCAAGTAGAAGAAAAATGACGAGCATAGATAAAGGAAGTTTCAATGACATTATGTTAGATAAAGAAAGAATAAAGCAAGTGGTATTATACAAATGAGGAATTTTATAGTAGAGTAACTCCTTTCTTTTTATTTTTTAAAAAATGTTTAGTTATAGTCTAATGGACAATATGACCCATCACCCCACCTTTGTTTGAAGACAACAATAACATCTTAATCAGAAGTGTCGAACTCGAGTCATTTTAGTTATGAAACATTTTATTCCTTAATATGAAGTTTTTCAACGAAAATTTAAATTTAATTAAATTTTAATGAGTATCAGACACTCAATAAAAATTCAAAAAGAAAATGAAAGACAATAATGAAGCTCTACAATGGGTCCTCATTTTACTCTCTCTCTATTTATCTCATCTGTCTGTTTGCTAAAAATAAACTTATATATATATATATATATATAAAGTTGGGCCATTTTAAAATTTTGCTAGAAAAACTTATGATATTCGAAATATCAATTTTAACTTTTTTTAAATATTTATTATTTTAAAAAATCAAAATAAAACTAATTATAAGTTTTTAATTTTACAATTACTGGATAAATATAGTTGTGGTAAGAATAATAACAAATTAAATTAATTTAATCAAGCCTTTTTGTTACACTTTGTTTAGATCATTGTTACTCATTGTTTCATAATGTATTGTATTGTATTGTATTCATATTGTACTTAATTGTATGGTAGATACAATGTTTGGTTAGATTGTATTGTTTGTTGTTGTTTAGTAACATTTTAATTGTTTGGTTTGATTCTATCGACTGTATTGTAATTTATAAATTTACTAAATATCCTTAATTATTCTAGGGTAGGAGGTTTAACTAGATTTAAATAATTAATGTAAAGAGTAAAATAGTATTTTGAATTATGTAAAGATATAATTGGAAAAAGAAATTAAGTAACAATAAGAAACACCAAATTGGATGTTCCATAAAATAGGAATTTTTCATTATTTCGTAATAACTAAATTTAACAATACAATATGATACATTTTAAGTAACAATCGAAATAAATATTATAAAAATAAAAACGCTATAATACAATAAATAATAATAATCCAAATATATGTTTTATGCGCGCAGAAAAGTAAAAGTAAAGAATGGACAGGAAAGTTAGTGCATATGGGCAAGTGGAGTTGTAAATGGATTTATACGCGTGTTCTAGATTCCTCATAATTACTTCTTATCTCATTATTCAACTGTAAATTAATTAACATCTTTGTCCTTATAGTATTATTATATATACAAGTTCATGTTCTTAAATTAATTAAGATAAATCCCTATACAAATTTAATTGGTTACACTAAAAGAATAAATCAATGGCGAAGTATTGATTTAATTTGATAGTTAATAATTATATAATATTCATCATACGTATTTTAGAAAAAAAAATCAAAATTATTTTTTAAAACTATTTAAAATAGTTAAATATATCTTTAAATTATATTTCGTCTCAAAAATATCCTTCATATGTAACTAATTTAACCACATTTACCCTTCAGTTTAACAAAAACATTCATGTGTGTGCTAAAATATCACATGGATTCTACATGTGCATGTCAAACACAACCCACCCCACCTCCACATAGACGACTTAAAGCCCTAGTTTCGCTCTTTTGCCTCTCATTCCATCCCTTCCTTATTTGGGTATATCTATATGAATATATAATATACATTGACTTAATTTAGATTCATTTTATTTCGATACCAATTTATTATACTTTGAAGATCACAACTTAAACAAAATTCAATTTAATTTTGCTATCTAACCCTTAAATCATCTATATATGGAATGTTTCTTTAACTTTTCACAAAATCTAAAACTTCCTTAACAATCATTTAGAACATCTTCTGGATTAGGGATCACAAAAGCTCAAAACTTGGGCTTGGTAAAAAGAATATTTAAATAAGAAATGTATAAAGATTTACTAGGTCTTCGTTGATATAGTAGCAATCAAATGTGTGTCATCCCTCTCGTTCGTCAAATTTTCCTCATTAGCAAAATAGCCGATGTTAATGTGGCGGAGCTCAATCACCATCACCAGGGAAGTCATCGTAGTCGTCTCTCTTGTGCTTGAAGTTCCGGTGATAAGTATAGTAGGTCTCTTACGTTAGTTACTATTTTACGCCATAGCCCTGAGTTGAATCAACAAGAAAGTTTCGCTAAGATTTGATTAAACAAAATTAATTTACTAAGAAAAATTAAAACAATAAATTAGAACTGTTAATCGATTAATTAAAATGAGTGTGTTTATAGTATACCTTAGATCATTTCTTTTATCATATCTGAAATGGTCATCATTTCTACTAATTTAATGATTATTTCATATAGTTATTTATATATATTAAGAATAGTATGAGGCAAAAATAAGGAGTAATATTTTGTTGATTTGCTATTACGAACAAATAAAAAGAAATAACTTTTTTTTACTATAAAGATCAAATAAAATAAAAAAGAATGCAAGAAATAAAATCTTTTTACTATAAAGACAAAATAAAATAAAAAAAAAGAGGGAATAAATGCACTAAATTAGAAAAGGAAAAATTATATGAAATGGCAAACATTCATACCTAATTATATATTAGGGGGATAGTTTAATTTATTTACATTATATAATTATAGTTTATTTTATTTTGCTATAATTATTGGGGGCCTACAACCTATTATGTAACCAATTGTATAAAAACCTTATTTTCTAATTTTGTATATAATTATACACAATCTAATTTTCTCTCTCCTTTTCACAATTAATTTTCTCTCTCCATTCCACATTCTAACGTCTTCTCTTACATTTAATACTCCAATATCAGATTTGAATTTCAAATTTTTGCCCAAAATTTCAGTAATTTCTCCCGAAGTTGAAAGTCCTCTCCCTTAGTCGAAGTCAATTTCGTAAGTACTCCTTAATTTTAGTTGTTTACCTTTTTTTTTTTCCTAACTTGTCTAAAAATTGTATATTTTGATGAAATAATCATTTTTTTGTTCTTGATAGATCTAAAATTCGTCAAACAATGAACGAATCGTCTACATCTTTGAGGATTACCAGAGGTAGTCCTTTGCATGTCAATGTTGTTGACATTTTACCATCTTTTCAAGGGGCTAACTCAAGAATTTGGGGTTAATGTAGGGTCTTTGGGAAAATCAAAACACTTATACAAGAACAAACCATGGAAGAGCTGAGATCAAAGAAAAAAAATGACCCTATGGCAGTTCAACAAGTTATTAAAATTGTCAAAGCTAGAGGCATTAAAATTGTACAAGGTACAAGAAAGAGGAAAGTTGTAATCGTTGAATCAGGGAAAATGATTCTGAAGTTGTCGGATCTGAAGAAATTCATAATCATGAGGTAGTGTCTTAAAACACAAACTTAGATACAATTTTTTTGTTAATTAGTTGTCAATATACAAAAACTATTAAATTAAGTATTGTATATAGTATATTCCATGTGAGTAATTGTATAAAGTATATTGCATGTTTGTGTTATTTTTGGTTTTTGTATATATATACAAAATATGAAGAAGTTTACTCTGGGGTTTCTTTGTGTTTTATAGCTCTGCTCATTTCTTGAATTAGGTGAATGTCAAAATGGTTTTGACTTTTGATTCTGTTCCATGCTCTTTTTGTGTGTTTGTGACTTGTTTAGGGTTGTGGAATAAAGGGGCATTGGTAAAGTTTTTGTCTTTGTGTGTTGTGCCTTGTGTGTTTTCTGGAACTTCTCAAGCATGATATTTGTATATTCCTTTGTTATGTTGCTCGATCCTTTCAAAAATATCGGCGAGTGCGTGTCGGATCCTTCAAAAGTAATTGGACTTAGTTATACAGATGGAAAATTTGATATATGATTAGAATTTGTATATTCTATTAGTTATATACAAATTTTTGAAGTAGTATATATTAAGTTTACATACATATACAAAAATGATATGTACTGTCTGTTTTAATACCTGGTAGTAGGGATTGTATAGATGGGGAAAATATCATGGTGATTATAATTTGTATATTGTAGGCTATATATAAATTATTGAATATAATGTATTGAATATGCATATACAATAATAAAAAATTGAATAAGTGTTAGTATATACTATATACAATTAAAAACCTGAATCACATATATCTCTGTTATACAAATTCGTTGTAAAATGCATTTTGTACATGTATATATTTTATTCAATAAGATTGTATATGTATATTTATTGCAATATAATTGAATGTGTATAACAATAAAAAGACATTGAATACGTGCTGGTATATACTATATACAAAAAATGCAAGTTCATATATATAAACAGAAAATAATCTGCGAATGACTTATTTTTTGATTTTTTATATATATATAGGTAGGTAGGTATATACAGAAATTAATTTGTACATGACTTATTATAAAATTGTTTTTTTTTGTATATATATACTATGTTTATTTCATACACTTTTTTTTATTTTTTAGGAAGTCAGATATATTTGCAATAACCGTGAAAAAAGGACAATTCACATGCAATGTTATACGCAAATAAACACATTGAATGAGCTTCAGAATAAACTGCCTCCAAAGCAATATAATCGTATATGTGCATCATCGTGTTTTGCACAATTAACAGCAATGAGACGATGTCACGTGCAAGCACAACTGTTTAGATGCATTATATTGAGGGAGTTGGAAGGTAGTTCTGTGAATGCAATACTTTTTTATATAAATGGCACAACGCTTCGATTCACAATACCAGAATTTGCCATTATTTCTGGTTTGAATTGTTCTGATAATGGTGCTGACTTCAACTTTGATACTGATCAACCCAATAGAATCATCGATGAGTATTCTCCAGGAAATTCTCCTGTCACTAAAGCTCGTTTAGCTGAAGCTTTTAAAGCAAAGGTATGGGGTGACAATCAGGAAGATGCATACAAGTTTGGGATTCTATATTATATACATGAGTTTATCATATCCGCAGAACCTACTACAACAACAATAGATAGGTTGGACTTTGATCTGGTTGAAACAGGTAGATTTATGGATTATCCTTGGGGTCGGAAGGCTTTTAATGAACTTGCTAAATCCATAAACAACAAGATAAACCCATGTGGACAGTACTACAGAATTCAGGGCTTTCCACTTCCAATGCAAGTTTGGTTCTATGAATGTTGTTCTTATGTTGATGACAAGATTGTTGTCAAGGTTTCTAGTCACATTCCTCGGATTATCAATTGGGTGACTAAGAACGACCATCCTCGGTTTGATTATTTCATGAAAACAATTTTTAATGATGCAGATAATCCGGTATGCATTTACTTAATACAATTTGTAAATTATAGAAGTTAGTATACATTTACTTACTACAAATTTTATGTTACATTTTTATTATATTGAATTATAATTTTTAATTATTATGCAGATTAAGTTCAGAAATATTGAGCCAACAGCGGTGGAAATTAAAATCCTCAAACTTCCACAATCGACAGAACAATCAATGTCTCAGGGCCTGCAGACTGATCACAATAAAGTTACAGATCCGGATGATGATTTCCAAAACCGCCCAGTATAACAAGCAGAAAAGGAAAAGAAAAAGTTATTGAATGTTCTTCACCGATTAGGAAAAAGAAAAAGCAATCCGTTACAGTCATCTCTTCAACAAAGGCAGTTAAGACATACACACGAAGATCAATGGCGCGCAAAGCCACACGATCACAGTCCATCAATATCAACAGTGTTGCGAAACACAGTGATGCAGGTACGTCACACAACAATGAAAATGTAGAGCAGAAAAGTGTACAAGACAGAACACAAATGGGGCAAATTAAGAAGTCAACAAGCATTACAATATCGCGTGATGAATTTGAAGCATTCAAAAAATCGGTAATCAAATATACAATTCAAATATATGTTATTTGAAAATATTATATACAATTATTAATAAAATATGCACCTTTTTCACATAGGTCAAGGACGAGTTCGCTGATTTGAGAAAAATGCTTGAAGACAAATTCAAAACAGTGTTGGAAGCCATGAATTCCAAGGTATCACATGTATAAATTTTTTGTTTTAATTATTTATATACAATATACTTTATACTTATGAATACAGTTGTATATTTTTTTTCCAGGGTAATGTCGTCGATGATGATCAAGAATCACCCATCGGAGATGTTCATCACAAGCCCACATACACTCCACATGAACCCCAAAGTCAATCTGCAAATGTGACAGAACAAGAGGTATTATTTTGCTTTATTTATACATTAATTCAGTTTATACACATTTTGAAATGAATAAATTGTATATAAGTAAATTCAATTTTTAGACATATTGAAATTAAATAATTAAGAACTATATACTAGTATAGCTCAAATTATACATTGCATATTACTTATTTTTTATACTGAATATACTACAACATATTTTCTTATATGTTTACATTATAATCAGGCTACATTTGAAGATGTCATGCAAGAACGCATATCACTCGTGTTCATCAGTTAAATACACCAAGTCTTCACAGTTAGTGCACAAAAAAAATCCGATAGGTCATCAAAGTGCATTAAAAGATCGTGAGGTATCCGTAAATGATTATATACATTTTAAAATTTATTATAATGGTTTATAATCAATTTGTTAGATATTTAAGTTATTATTTTCTTTTTAAGCTGGGAGATAACTTGCAAGAACTAAACCAGAATTCCCCACTGTTGGATCATGTTGTTTTGGGTGATAATTTGAATGATGTAAGTGGCACTGCCTCACAAGATCAATTAGTGTTGTATGCTAATGTGGATGCCCAGCAAAATGCCCAAAGGGAAACTGAAAGTAGCTCAAACAGTCGGGTAATATATAACATATACAATGCTGCATCTCACGAGCGTATTGCAGAAGCAGAGGAGTCTATTATAGTTGCAGCGCCTATACAAATGGTATACATGCCTGATTCAAATCAGGAAAAAGTTGTAACTGAATCACAGGATGAATTGCCAGACCATCTTCTTCCAAGCGTGAACACACTGCAAAACATTGTATTACAAAAACAAGTTGAAGCTGAAGTAACACCCATTCCAGCTGTTAGGCATAGACGCCCAGGTCCATTCAACATATCTCCGTACATGACTTCGTTTGGTTCGGATGTTGGTAAGCAACAATTATTTATGTTTACATTTTCATAAATAAGCATATTGTTTGCATGATGTAAATATTTATATACATATCTTTTCAGTAGTTCGTCCCGACAGCCAGTTGTGTTTTACATGAAACATCCATTTGTTTCATTTCTGATAAGGAAGAGTCTGATTTTTTTCAAATTTTTGGATATGGCTGAAAGAAGACTTACTCGTCAAGCATTACAAAAAGTAACATTTTTTTTATACACTTGCATTTTTTATTGTTTGTTTTGTGTAGTTATTTTGTATTATTATAATAGGAACTATGCGGAGGATCGCTACAAGAAAGGAAAGGCAATATTACCACAATTGTTTAATTTTGGTGTAGCGACAATTGACAACAAGAATTGGTTCTACAACATCGGGTTTGAGCGCCAGTTGATTGATAACTCGGTATGTTTCCGTTTTTATTATTAAAATGTTTAAATTAAATGAAATTGTATAATGTATAAATTATAACATTATTACTCATTATATCACACACACAGATGTTCTTATTCTACTATATAAGGAAAAGACCAAATACTCCAACAGTAGCACATACAAATTCACAAATCTATGTTGCAATTTCAACACTGTTTTTCTAAATGCTTGGAATGCATATTATGGAATAAAAGGTGACCTTTCTAAGGAAGTGTTAGACGAGATGATTATTGATTATATTAATGGATACAAGATGCTAGCGTATGCACCATGGCACACAGTCGATGATGTATTCATCCCGGTTAACTTAGAAGGCAGGTTACATTGGATTCTGATTGTCATATCTTTCAATGATCGATGCATCAAGGTGTATGACTCAATCAACAATTCTCTTCACCCACTCATTTGTTGTCAATCACATCAAGAAGTATGCACAGCTTATACCAATGTATCTTGTAAAGTCTGATTTCTATCAAAAGAAAGGTCTGGATATTGCAAGCCACCATCGATATCAAGGTCATACCGTATATGATTCATTCGAAATTGTATATGTGGAAGACCTTCCCAACAACCAGCTGCTAGTTTGTAAGTTATAAAATTCAATAAATTTATATTTATTGAACATAGTTACACTTTAAGTAGTATAATAACAGTTGAGCTGTTTTTTTATATAATTATTTTAGGGACTGTGGAGTGTATGTTGCGTCATACGTGGAGTTCTTGAGTGAGAGGAAAGACATTCCAGCCGTCTTAGACCCAGAAGAAATTCGCCTTAGATACGGTGCATTGTTGTGGAATTACGGCAATCAAAAGATACAAGCCGGAGCTGTCAGTGATATTGAAGCGCCTTTAAAACCCGTCAGGAATCGCACACAAAACAACAGTTCTGAAAGGATTACAATCCAGTAGGTTGATACCTTAGTTGTAGCATTGTTTTGATTTTTGCGTTGACAGTTTAAATATTAGTTGTAGATTAACAATTTTACGATAATTTTTGTTTTAATTAACTCGTAATATCATTTTCTTTGTTTTGAACTATCATTTTAGTGTTATAAAAATATATGACACTATCTTTTTGTGTTATTTTGTACAAAGTAGCATATAAATAAATATATACATATACAATTTAATTGTATAAAAACTACTTTTAAAACTAAGTGTCTTACATTTACGAATTTGTATAACAAAATATATACGGTCAGGTTTTTATTTGTATATATTTTATAGTCACACTCATTTCATTGTATAACGTATATACTCTATATTAGTGTTCAGGTTTTTATTTGTATATAGTATATTATTAACTGTTATATTCACATAAATAAATACATATATATATGTTGTTCAGGTTTTTATTTGTATATAGTATATACTATCACGTATTCAATGTATGTTATTAAATGTATATGCACATACAATTAGATTGCTATATATATACAATACAAATTCATCTTATGGAATAAATATACATGTACAAATTGCAAAGATATATGTTGTTTTAGTTTATTTGTATATGTATATATAAAGCACTTATTCATTGTTTTTATTAATTATATATGCATATAATGTAGTTTCAGGTTTTTATTTGTATATAGGATATAAGAGTTTTATATTTTTATACGATCTACTTGTTTAGTGTTGAACATTTTATCATGTTGCATGTATATATACAAATTTAATTTACGCATATTGAGTTTAATATTTACTTTTGTAGGTCATACAACACACACATTAATGTACAACAAATAACAAAATTAAGACGTAGTTTAAGTAATATAAGTATACAAAAACAAAGATTTCAATTAATGCATAATGCATATAGTTTCAAATCAAATTTAATTAGGAAAAAACAATCAGCCTTAAATATCTTTTGGCTTATTTCTACATGAACGCCTATTGTGACCTGCCATTCCACATGTGCTACATGTATTTTTTCCCTTAATCCTCGATAACTCTCTTGCTGTTTTTTTCCGAGGCTTACCCTTTGGCCTGCCAGAAGGTCTTTTAAATTTTGGAGGTAATACGTCATCAACAATAACGCTATTCGAAATCAACCATGCTTTTACATCCGGTAAAGGATGTATAGGCATATTATATGTCTTCAACATTGTCTTTGGTTTGTATAAATCCGAGCAATATTCATCTGGTGGTAGACTCTTCCATTTCAATACCGCCCAAGCATGTTCACAAGGTATTTCCTCGTACTGAAATCTTCCACAGGTGCAAGTTTTTTCTTTTAGACAGACTACAAAATATCTCCCATCATCATTAACATTGTGCACATATTCCGTTGACGGTACAACCTGCTCATTTATAAATACAATTAAATGAAATGATGTTCATACTAATATATACAACTAAATTTTGTCAACACTCCTAAATATATACTTATTCTTAAATATTACCGTCATTCTTGTGCTCAATGCTTCATTGTCTGTTAGTATATCATGGTATTTTCCAATCAATGATGTGAATGTGCAGGTTGCCTCCTTCTTGTAGTCATGATTCCACCTTCCAAATAATAGCCTTACCTCTTCGAGAAATTCAAAAATAGGCAATTCTCTAGCTGAAACAAGTGCTGCATTTAACTCTCACTCAATATTTGATGTCATGTGCCATCCTCTATGTACTTGTGCATAACAAAGAGCCCATTTTCATATCCAGCTAAATCCAATACTCTTTCACTCTTATATCTTCTTTTTCTACAAGTATCCATTAACATATCAAATTCATTCTTTGTGCAAGCTTTTGCCATTGTATAGAATACACCAGATAACTTCTCATGAGATTTTCTAAACTTTTTCTGAACGTTATTCCATAAATGCCACACAAGCATAGTGTGGGACATTACTGTATACAGATTTGTAACAGCCTTTGTAATGCTCTTATTTCTATCGGACACAACACACATGTTACTCCTCTCACCACCGTATGCTTCTTTAAGCTTCTCAAAAAACCAAGTCCACGCAGCATCATTTTCTGAATCGATAATACCATACGCAAGTGGAAATATATGTCCTACAATAATATCAAAATCATATATTAAATGTACAAATACAACAGATTCACGTTTATACATATACATTATTACATATATATATATATATACCTGTGCCATCTGTCGTGCTTGCTGCAACAAATGTACCATTATATGGACCTCTCAGATGACTACCATCCACCACAACTACTGGTTTACAATGATTGAATCCTAGGATAAATGTATTCAATGCAACAAATAGATACAAGAACTCATTATTCGTACTCTTTTTCATACGTATATGAGACCCCGGGTAAGTGATATCCATCATATACAAATATGCAGGTAACTTTGCATATGATGCAGCTGGTGTACCCCTCAAAGCTTTCAATGCTTTCTCCCTGGCCCTCCAAGCCATCATATAGTTAACATCAACTCCTAGATCAATCTTAACATCCTTTCTTATATCAGCTGGTGTATATTTACGTTTATGATCTACAAATTTAGGTTTCACAATCCCTCCTATTAAATTTCTAGTTACATGTCTTTGCGAATAAACTCTATCTTTTAAAGGACATGTATGCTTTCGGTTGAATGCTCGAATTCTGAACATTCCAGATTTGTTGATATTAGAGGCCTTCATTAACCATTCACATCCTTTAGAAAAACATTCCAGAGTGTAACTGCATATAATTTTTAATATAGTATACAAATTTAGTTTACAATAGGCAATAAAAACATTTATACAGTTTAAAAGTCACTATTTGAGAGGCACACTACCTTATTGAATTTGACCGAGTAGTTTTATACTGAAATCTCTCTTTAATCGCATATCTTTCCATGACTGCTTTCAAAATTGATTTGTCCTTGTATACTTGATCAACCTCAACATGCTTATTAGATTCGTCTGAAATCACCCAAGTTGTATCAATCGATAAAAATGCAACATTTGTATCCTCCGGTTCAACAACAATCATATCATGACAATCATTTTCTGCAACAGTTGCCAACACCCCCATCTCTTTACACTGAGAAATCTGTCTATCACATGAATCCAAAATAGTTATACAAATAGGAAATTTGTTAAAATCAATGTTGGCCTTTTTTAGCATTACGTACACTCTGACACCCATGTCATTGTGTATAACCATTCGTTTATTGCTTTCTTCAACCTTGTACTCAATCTTCAAAGTCTTATTATTCATATCAACACCAATCTGTTTTGCAATAGTAGTATAAAAATCAAGAAACGTTGACTGTTCCTTAAAAACTACTCCCTCTATAGTATAATCAACGTAACAATTTGTATCGTCCCATTTTCCAGAATGCATAACCAAAATAGCTAATGAGCCCATTATCTGTACATTTATGAAAAAGAATATTTATATATATTTCAAATAATTCAATGAGATCATATATACAATTAATACAACAATTTTTATACAATCAAATTATTAAAATTTTATACTGTTAGTCTTTTTAATATACAAACACTACATCTACAATAGTGTATACTTCTTCCAAAAATAAATCGTATGACATAGAATTTTTATATTATTATTCTTTTTAATATACAAAAACTACATCTACAATAGTATATAATTCTATCAAAAATAAAACACATGATTTATGAATTTATACAATTATGATATTGACGCTTTCAAAATATACAAATACCGCGAATCACATATACAATTACATGAACAGTATATAATTGTATATTGCAAATTTTCAGCTTAACAAAATCATATTTTGAATTTTTTTTTAAAAAAAAACCACTCACACTAACGAATGAACACAAATTCAGCTTAACAAAATCATATTTTGATTTTTTTTAAAAAAACAAACAATCGAAAACAATTCACAAATTCTAAAACCAATAAACAAGAAATTTCATCGAATAAAAACTTACCTGTATTCGATTGACAAAATTGCTGAACTTCAGTTTCACAAAGAGCAAAAAAATAATTATTATTTTTTGTTTCAATGGCTGTATGATTTTTTTTTTTGAATTTGAACGTTTGGCTTGAAAATAGGGACGTTTCCCTAAATTTGTGGCATTATCTTGATTTATTGTTACCATATTTAATGATTCAGTTACAAACAACTTTTTAAAATAGAATTGTATAAATAATAATAAAAAAATTATATACAAAATTAAAGACACCTTTAATAACTTAACTATACCCATATTATGTAATTAGGTAAGCTATAACCATATAATGTTATTTAATCTAATAAATTTGCAATATATGAAATTTTCCCATTAAAAAATGCACGTGATTGATTAATTACATATCCTTAGTTATAATGTATTATTCTCAATTCAATATGTGACGACACTTGAAATTAAATTATTCAATTTGGTACCAAACTACCAATATTAAATGAAAGGTAAGTAGTTTGCTGCACAACGTCTTAAATTCTCATATTTCACATTCCCTCTATAATTTATGTAATATTTTTGCTTTTTTAAGTCAAGTTTGAGAAATTTAAAGCTAAATTAAACTAATTTAATGTAATATTTTAATGTAAAATTTAAATATAAAAAAGTAACATAAAAGATATTATAAATGTAGTTTTTCTCGTGTATATCAATAAGATAAAAATATTAAAATTTATATAATATGAATCTAATTTGTTATCATTTTATGTTTGTGCTTAATAAAACAAATACTTTTCAAATATGGAGAATTAGTCAAAGTTATATTTTAAGTGAATCTAATAGATATGAAGTTGAATTAAAATTATTAAGTGAATAATTTTAAGAATTCATTGATGAATTAAATCTTTCATTTTTGATAGATCGTTTCATCAATATCACAAAACACATGGTTAGATGCGACTTATAGAGCTTCATAAATTGCAATGTGATTTATCATTTAACGTAGAATCAATTTTATTAGGGATTGATCTAGAATTTTCATTCAAGAAATTTGAAAAATAAAATATAAACGTGTGAAAAAGACAAAAAGATGCAATTCCAAAGTAGTAATAATATATAGTTTTATTAAAGGGACAAAAGTTAGTTCCGTTACAAAAAAGACTTTTTAACTTAAGCTAAAAGAAGAAATGTTGACAATGAGATTCAAACCATGAATGTGAGGGTCAACTTTAAATGAATCTTTCACAGTTTCACTAAGTTATGATTGCTTCTTGTTCATGAGAAGTGTCAAAATTAATATATCTACATAAATGCAAAGTTACTTTATATATACAATATAATTTTTTATAAAAAAATTTGGGTGAACTCAAATCTCACGTTGTTCTGCCTTTGGATTTCATGTCTCTTTATATTGACTAATAAATAACCTAAGGAAATATTTAAAAATGTTGTTAAACTAGCTAATGTCATGTGGGGTTATCCATTTCATTGTCATCACTTATCATATTTAATACATGTCATACGGGCCATCTATTTGAGAGGTATCACCATAGAATAACTTCATAATGGTCAATTGTTAATTTGTATATTACTAAAAAACTATAAATAGTCATTACTTTCATTAAAAAAAATATATAAAAAAGCTTGGAGTAAATTATGCTCCCTCTTTGCTTCTTATTAATTTAGTTTATAAATATAAGTTTGTTAAACTAGTTATTTTATAACATAAAACAATTGTATACCATATACTAATTAATATGAATATATAACTCCATCGAATGCGGTTCTTCACCAATTGTTTTTGACATAATAATAATAATAGGATAATGCTTCCACCATTCCTTTTCTTTCTTCATTTGGACGAAATCATTAACTGGCAGGCAATATCTATTAATTATGTGTATCTATAGTCAATGTTCATAGATCCTTGAATTCTTACACCCCAACTTGTATATGCATTAATTAAATACACAATATATTATATAGATTTATGCTTTCTTTCAGCTTTCGTCTTGTCCCTTGGCTAATAAAATAACTTCATGTCATAAATCACCAATAATCATATTACATCACTATAAATCAAGATGCTACATCTCCAAATTCTACTCACTCCATCAATATTAACGTAACAATGGTTACCAAAATAAATTTTCTATCCTTGTTTCTCTCTTTGATTCTCTTATTTTCCCTCTCCTTGGCGAAAACGCCTCCGAGACCTCGAGCTTTTCTTCTTCCAGTAACCAAAGATGCATCCACTAAACAATTTGTCACAACCATTAACCAAAGAACACCCCTTGTCCCAGTCAAACTTACGATCGATCTTGGTCAACGATTTATATGGGTTGATTGTGAAAAAGGTTATGTTAGTTCATCTTATAAACCCGTCCCTTGTGGTTCTATCCCTTGTAAACGTTCTTTCTCAGGTGCATGTGTTGAATCATGTATAGGTCCTCCTTCACCAGGGTGCAACAATAACACTTGTTCACATATTCCTTATAACCCCTTTATTCGTACTAGCACGGGTGGTGAACTTGCTCAAGATGTTGTTTCACTTCAATCAACCGATGGCTCGAATCCTCGTAAATACTTATCAACAACAAATGGAGTAGTATTTGATTGTGCTCCTCATTCTCTTCTTGAAGGACTAGCAAAGGGTGTTAAAGGGATTCTTGGCCTTGGAAATGGTTATGTAGGATTTCCTACTCAATTAGCTAATGCTTTTCGTGTACCTCGAAAATTCGCTATATGTTTGAGTTCATCCACAACCTCTCGTGGTGTTATCTTCTTTGGTGATAGTCCTTATGTTTTTCTTCCTGGAATGGATGTCTCAAAGAGACTTGTTTACACTCCACTTGTCAAAAACCCTGTTAGTACATCAGGGTCATATTTTGAAGGGGAACCTTCAACGGATTATTTTATTGGAGTGACATCTATCAAAGTTAATGGTAATGTTGTGCCAATAAACACCACATTGTTGAACATAACCAAAGATGGCAAAGGTGGAACAAAAATTAGTACGGTTGAACCTTACACAAAATTAGAGACTTCGATTTACAATGCCTTAACAAAGGCATTTGTTAAATCAATATCTAAGGTTCCAAGGGTGAAACCTGTGGCACCTTTTAAAGTGTGCTATAACAGAACGAGCTTGGGAAGTACTCGCGTTGGCCCTGGTGTTCCACCCATTGAACTAGTGTTGCGTAACAAAAATGCTACTACATTTTGGACTATTTGGGGTGTAAATTCTATGGTGGCGGTGAATGATGACGTGCTTTGTCTTGGATTTGTGGATGGAGGAGTTGAATTTGAACCAACAACTTCTATAGTGATTGGAGCACATCAAATTGAAGACAACCTTTTGCAATTTGATATTGCTAATAAAAGGCTCGGTTTTACTTCATCACTCTTATTTGGTCAAACAACATGTGCCAACTTCAACTTTACATCCAAACCTTGATGAAATATAAGAGCTGTGCTTTTATGTAATTTCAGATTCAAATAAATGTTTCTTTTATTTTCAAAGGACAGAGAATTCTTGATATTCGACTTTGTTTGGTTTTTGAATGTAGTCCCATTGGTGTCAATTAGAAAAAAAAAAGTCTCTGTTAAGAATTCCTACGTTGGAAAAAGGATGAAAATTTAGTCTACTTATATGAACTTTAACAATTCTCCCTCATAAGCTAGCTTTTGGATTGAGTTAGGCTCAAGATCCACCTTTACCGTTTCAATAATTAATATATTGAATAGTGCTGCTACTTCAACGTTTGTTCAGATATTTGTTGTATATCCTTGCTAATAGTAATTAGAATTGCACAGATACTATAAAAACATTACAAGTGAACAGTAATTCAAATAAGATTTACAATTAATGTTCCACGTTGATTTGTTTACATCCAGAAGGTAAATGCTGAATCTCGGCTTTGAACAATAGAGAAGAAGCTGCACAAGAACAATTGTATTGATTGAGATCAAAAGGCTACATGTATAAGAGAAAAAAAGTTGATTTTTATAGACTCACTATTTTTAACTGACTGTAACTAGTTTTCTTTCAAGGTGTTACAACTAACCAACCAATCCTAACTACCACCTTTAGGCTAACACAACGTCCCCCTTCAAGCTTGGTCGGTAGATAGTTATGTTGTACTTTAGACAACACATCATCCGACTGTTGTTGAGTAGGTAGATAGTTTGTACTGATTAAGATTTGTTGCAGTCTTTCCCTTATGAAATGACAGTCAATCTCAAAGTGTTTGTCCTCCATTATATACAGAATTCGCAGTGATCTATATGGATGCTTTACTATCACTTCACACCTCGAAACTTAACTTTTACATATACTTCTTTCAGCATTTCAAGTAGTCAAACTAACTTTGAAACAGTGGAGGCAAGGCTCATATAGTCAGCTTCAGTTGAACTCTCTGACATCTAGTAAGTAGACAAGAGGATCACAAAATACTAGCAAATAATAAGCCTTGACCAGGTTGTCTTTTTAGGTATTTGATCACTCTCAATGCAGCATTCATGTGAGACTTCTTGGGTTGCTGCAGAAATTGACTCAAAGAGTTTTGAGGGACGTTGAAGGTTATGTTTGATCTGGCCGTATTGAAATAATGGCAACTTGCTAATCAATTTATAATACTTTGCCTGATCCACCAAGGGGTCTTCTATGGCTGATTGATCCTTTGTAACATGATCATCATACTGTTTCGATATATTTAAGTTTAACATTGGTATTGATGGGGTACCTGTAGGTTTAGCTGCTAAAAAGACCACTTCTTCTATAAGCTCTAATGCATATTCTCTTTGGTGGATTAGTATTACGCTCTGCTGACCTTAAATTAAAAACTCAATATCTAAGATTAGTTCACCAAAAGTCCTTCATCTTAAAAACCTATTGCAGTGCCTTTTTTTCTCTTCTATCAACTTGAGACTACTCCCAGTGATCAACATGCCATCTACAAACACAAGTACAACAATAAATCCTTCTATTGACATGTTGATGAACAGTGAAAAATCATGTTGACTCTGTTTGAATTTGAAACTAATGAGAGATTTAGTCAACTTATGGTTCCACTGTACGTCTTGGGGCTTATTTAATTAAGATCACACAGGGACTTTGTCAGTCTAACACCTTCTTCCCCCGACTGGCAAGTCCTTGAGGAAATTCCATGTAAATTAAATCATCAAGATCACCTCGTAGAAAGGCATTGAAGACATCCATCTAATGTATATTTTATGCTTTGCAGCAACAATAGACACTATAAACCATTTTAACTACAAATGAAAATGTTTTTATATAGTCTATTCCTCTTTTTGGTTATATCCCTTAGCAATCAATCTAGCTCTATTTGTTCTGTTGAGTTGTACTTGACTTTGTCTATCCATCTACAATCTATAGGTCTAGAGTGTCTATTACTGACAACCTTTTGCAATTTGATATTGCTAACAAAAGGTTGGGATTTACTTGTTCACTCTTATTTGGTCAAACAACATGTGCCAACTTCAACTTTACATCCACAGCTTGATGGTAAAAACAAAAAGGTCTGCTTTTGTAATTTTACAGTCAAACAATTGTTTTCTTTTATTTTCCAAAGGATGGAGTTGATCTAGAATACATGTATGTGATCGACTTATTGTTTGGTTGTTTGATTTGGTCGCTATGGTGTCAATACGCAAAAGTCTTAATAATTGATTGTGTATATCTTAACTTTGTTTGGATGGTTGTAACCTATACGGCATGTATTGCTAGTTTAAAGAAAATGTCTATTTTGGTTGTTACTTAAATTTTATTATGTCGTATGTTGGACTCATCATTACATAAATCGAAAAATCTCATTTTGTATAACGATCGATTTAGTGTGATCGCATTTTATATTATTTTTTTATTCTCATTTGTCTTTACTTATTTTTCTTAATTATCTTATATTATCATTTGCCCTACCTATTTCGATAGTAGTTCTACTTGTAAGTTATCCTTCAGACTGTTAATATGCGACATTATGTAATGACGGAAAACGATATAATTTATCAAAGTAGGGTCGAGGGGGACGGGAAGGTGTTCAACCAACACTACAAGAAATCAGGTTTGTTTTTGGCGAATTACGTTGCTAAAAACTCCGGAAAGTCACCACTAAATATTATTAGTGGTGAGCTTTAGGCCGTGGCAAGTTCCTTCATATCTGAAATTTGGATGTTGCCACTAAGGGTGTGTTTCAGTATAAAGGAAATTTTTTTTAAGAAAGTATTTTTCAATTTTCTCATGTTGGTTGGTTGACTTAAATATTTTGAAAAATATTTTTCAAATTAACTTATTTCATCAAATTTAAGGAAACTAACATCCCTTAGAAAAGTAAGGAAAAGATTTCCAAAATCATTTTGAACCTCCCACATCAACTTTCCATCCTAATATCAATTCTCAATACTAATACTAGATCTGACTCATGATTCTTAATTTGAAACTTGACTCTCGACCTCGATTTGGGATACAACTCTCGAGTTCCGAATTGAATCGGGATTAGATCTCGAGTTGGAATTAGAAGTGGAATTTTGGGGTTTGGATCTTGAGTTGGATGTTGCAGTTGGAAGTCGGGGTTGGGTTCAGGCTCGGGTGTTGGGATCCTGTCCTGATTTGGGTTAGGTATTGGGATCGTGTGCTGATTCAGGTTATGGTCATGATCAAGTTCTAGTTTAAATGTCGAGTCCTGTATCTGGAATAGGGGTCAAATTCCAAATGGGGTGTCGAAGTTAGATGTCCAATCAATTATTGAGGTTGAATTTTAGGGTAGAATATATTATCCTAAAAAGTATTTTGTACTCTACACAAATATAAAATATAATTTTGTTAAAAATATTTTTCATTCACCAATTATACATTAAAAAATATTTTTCACTCATCAAGCAACGAAAAAAATAAGTTAGAAACTAACTGATTTTCCACAAAAATATTTTCTAAAAAAACATTTTCCTTCCTACCGACTTACCCTATGTCTCGTTATATGAGTTATTGACAAATGGATCTCGTATTCTTTGAACAATATGATAATTAAATAACCAAGGGAGATATTCGAAAAGCTATTGTAGTACTAATTGATATGAATATAATAATAATAGTATATAATGCTTCTTCCATTCCTGTTCTTTCTTCACTTGGACGAAATCATGAACTGGCAGACAATATAATATCTATTACGTAATTTTATTCATAGTCAATGTTCATAGATCCTAGAATTCTTACAACGCAACTTGTATAATCAAGATTCATATTAAATAAGTTTTACATCACTATATATCAAGATGCTACATCTCCAAATTTATTCACTCCATTAATATTAACGTAACAATGGTTACCAAAATAAATTTTATATCCTTGTTTCTTTCTTTGATCTTCTTATTTCCCTCTCCTTGGCGAAAACACCTCCGAGACCCCGAGCTTTTCTTCTTCCAGTAACCAAAGATGCATCCACTAAACAATTTGTCACAACCATTAACCAAAGAACATCCCTTGTCCCAGTCAAACTCACAATTGATCTTGGTCAACGATTTTTATGGGTTGATTGTGAAAAAGTTATGTTAGTTCATCTTATAAACCCGTCCCATGTGGTTCTATCCCTTGTAAACGTTCTTTCTCCGGTTCATGTGTTGAATCATGTTAAGGTCCACCTTCACCAGGGTGCAACAATAACACTTGTTCACATATTCCTTATAACCCCTTTATTCGTACTAGCACGAGTGGTGAACTTGCTCAAGATGTTGTTTCACTTCAATCAACCGATGGCTCAAATCCTCGTAGATACTTATCAACAACAAATGGAGTAGTTTTTGATTGTGCTCCCCATTCTCTTCTTGAAGGCCTAGCAAAGGGTGTTAAAGGAATTCTTGGCCTTGGAAATGGTTATGTGGGATTTCCTACTCAATTAGCTAATGCTTTTAGTATACCTCGAAAATTCGCTATATGCTTGAGTTCATCCACAACCTCTCGTGGTGTTATCTTCTTTGGTGATAGTCCTTATGTTTTTCTTCCTGGAATGGATGTCTCAAAGAGACTTGTTTACACTCCACTCCTCAAAAACCCTGTTAGTACATCAGGTTCATATTTCGAAGGGGAGCCTTCAACGGATTATTTTATTGGAGTGACGTCTATTAAAATACATAGTATTGATGTGCCAATAAACACCACATTGTTGAACATTACCAAAGATGGCAAAGGGGGAACAAAAATTAGTACGGTTGAACCTTACACAAAATTAGAGACATCGATTTATAATGCTTTAACAAAGGCATTTGTTAGCGCGCTTCCTAATGTTCCAATGGTGAAACCTGTGGCACCTTTTAAAGTGTGTTATAATAAAACAAGCTTGGGAAGTAATCAGGTTGGCCCTGGTGTACCACCCATTGAACTAGTGTTGCGTAACAAAAATGCTACTACGTATACATCTTGGTTCATTTGGGGTGCAAATTCTATGGTGGCGGTGAATAATGGTGTGGTTTGTTTTGGATTTGTGGATGGTGGAGTTGAATTTGAACCAACAACTTCTATAATCATTGGAACACATCAAATTGAAAACAACCTTTTGCAATTTGACATTGCTAACAAAAGGTTGGGTTTTACTTCATCACTCTTATTTGATGAAATAACATGTGCTAACTTCAACTTTACAACCAAAGCTTAGTGGTAAAAAAAAAAAGTGTGCTTTGGTGATTTTAGCTTCAAATAAATGTTTTCTTTTATTTTCCAAAGGATGGAGTTGATCAAGAATAAATGTATTCAACTTCGCTTGATTGTTGAATTTAGACGCAATGGTGTTAATTAGCAAAGTCCCAATAATTAATTGTGTATATCTACACTTTGGATGGTTGTTAACCATTGTATTTTTAGTTTTAATAAAATGTTTTTTTTACTATTACTTAAATTTTAATATTTCATAATTTTAAACTCATCGTTAGGTAATTTCGAAAAGTCTCATTTCGTATAGTGATTAATTTGGTGTAATCGTATTTTTACCTTACATTTTTCTTCTCATTTGATTATCTTATTGTATCATTTCCCCACCTTTTTGTACTAGTTATTCATTGCAATTTGTACCCTGCTTTTCTCGTAGGTACATCCTTCATATTATTAATGTGTGGCGTTATATAACGACGGAGAGCGATATAAACTATCAGAATAGGGTCGAACTAGGGGGACGGGAGGGTGTTCACCCAATTTAACTTTTTAGAATTTATATAGATATATAGATTTTGAATCCTCTAAGCATAAGACTAACGAGATTGGATTTGTATTGATTTAGAGGGTTTAAAATTCACCTTAAGGTCCAACTTCAAATCTCAAGCACAACATTTTTTTCCTTATCTCCTTACTTAAAATCACGAACCTGTACAATATTCAAATATTGTATTCATTAAAACAATATAATACAATACGATATATTCTAAAAAATAAGTAACAACCATCTAAACAGAGTAGACTTTTGCTAGTTAGAGCATGTTGACTACCAATTTTAAGTGCGTGAATGGCTTAAATGAGACGTAGCTTGGTGCAGCGGGATTCGTTGGCATATGATCATTTCACTTTGTTTATGATAAGATGGCTCAGTTCGATTTTGCTAGAAGCGAAATCAAATTTTCAATTTTATGGTTTTTATTTTTATAGTGAGGATTTCAATTCAAGTGTTAATATTTGGAATTTAAACTTAATATTTAATGTATACATATTTAATAAATATTCTGATATGAATATGTTATTTGAGCAAAAGTTATTGAGTTCAACCAAATCCACATTCAATCTAGGTCTATCTTTGATTTTTGATAGTTTAAAGTGGTCCAGATTTCACTTTAATCTAATTATAATAATTTTATTATTAAAAAGATATTAATTAGTATAGGCAAATTTAAAATTCGAAAACAAAGGAACACTATTAAAGAAGACACAGATTATTAACTTTGATATAACGCAAACACCATCTCGTCTAATTTTTTTATCAAATGCGCATAGAACTTGTGTCCTAACCAATAAATATGAATTACAATGTATAGCTCGACGGCTCGTTCTGCAGACTGCCGGTTCAGGCACCACTTTTTGCATAGGTTAGATTGCGAAACGTGACACCTATATGTTTTGTGAATATTTTTACTTGCCATCTAAAAACAAAGAAGGGCAGTTTAGGTATGGATAAGATGTATTTGCATTGGATATTTATATTAAATTAATATATGCATGTCATATGTTTATATTAATAGTTCATTTTAATTAATCATTATTAATTTATATATATTTTACTTTATTAAATCATTGCATTTACTTAATATAAACATCTGATGTGGATAAATTTTTTCGTTTATAAACCACTTTTCATAGGGTAGATTGCGAAACTTGCCACCTATTTCTAAAAACGAAGACGAGCAATTTAGGCACGAATAAAACTTATCTGTATGGGTGTTTATATCAAATCAATACATGCATGCCATGTGTTTATATTAATAGTTCATTTTACTTAATCATAATTAATTTATATGTATTTTACTTCATTAAATTATGTATTGTATTTGCTTAGTGTAAACACACGGTGCGAATAAGTTTTTTTCGTTTATACACCACTTTGCATAGGTTAGATTGCGAAACTTTTCACCTGTATGGTTTATGAATATTTTTACTTGCCATCTTAAAACGAAGATGGGCGATTTAGGCGCTAGTAAAACTTATCTATACCGTGTGTTTATATCAAATTAATATATGTGTGTCATGTGTTTATATTAATAGTTCAGTTTACTTAATCATAATTATTTACATGTATTTTATTTCATTAAATCACGTACTGCATTTATTTAGTATAAAATCTCGATGCCGATAAAAAAAAGTTTCGTCTATGCAACACTTTGCAATAGATTAGATTGCGAAACTTGCTGCCTATATGTTCCAACTAAAAACGAAAATGATGTAGCAAAAGGTTCAAACTCGGGTCGAACAACAGAAGTTCATGAGCCTAAATTGTATATAAACTTTTTTCGAAGTTAACAAATGTATAGTGAATTTTTAATTCTCCACGTGGGTCCGCTGTGCTTACTAGTTCAAGAATTTTGACTGAAGAAAAAAGTCTCAGTTATTTTGGTAAATATAGAATGATTGTATACAGTATTCTTTTAAACTGTGTCGTAAAATACATAATTTTGAGTAGACTACAATTATCAAAGCAACGAATTTATCTGAATCTTGGGACTCATCTAAAGTCGGTTGATTAAAATGATTTAAGGCTAAAAAAATTATATTTTATAAAAAGTAATTAAGAAAGCACGAGTTATTAGGAATATTAAAACATTATATACTTACAAATGAAAAGAGAAGTTGTATATATCCAAAGTGCAAGTTGCATCAGTGAACTAATTATGTATTAATGTCCTATTCTGAATTTCTTGTCCCCTTCCACATTGCCCCGTTACATACAAAAACATTATTTTACGATAAATTATGTAGCATAGAGACTAGAGTATAGACCAATATGGAAATCTGGATAATTATGTAACAGAAGAGTAATAATGACGGTGTCTAAATTTTCAAACTAGTCAATAATGCCACCACTTCTGCGTAAAGCAAAATTTCAATTTGTAGTTTAAAATATAAATAAATTTTTATATATATTTTTGTTTAACAGTTATTTTTTTATATTATTTAGATGAAATTATCGATGTATAATATTGTTTTTTTTAATTATTAATTTTAAATTTTTTTTATTAACTTTACATAAAAAAGATAATTTTAGTGAGACAATTTTTCAATATATATTGTTAACATAATGGTAATAAGTTGACAAATATTAAATAAAGAAGAGTTAGAATCATATAATTCGACTCAAGAAGTTGATGGCTTAATGTAATCATTTTAATATGTATAGTAATGCTTGAAATTAAAATTTTAAAAAAATAAAAAAAAATTATAATTCACTTTTTAAACACTTTTCACTATTAATTCTTTTTTTTTTTTACAAAATACAGAAGAGGTATATGAGGATAAAATAATATATTTTTAATTTTTTTACTTTTTTTCAATTTTTTTATAATTTTTTTAACACATAATTTATCCTTAACAAAAATTTGAAATTCGAAGGCCCAAAGCCAAAGGATCTATTTTCAATACCATTAAGCCGGCCTTGCTTCTCATTGATGAATATAATTAATGTGATAAAAGTTAGATTTTTTAATTTTTCATTTAATATTTTAATATTTATATTCATATTAAAGTTTTAATTAATTTAAATTTGTCACCCATACTACTCATAATAAGATTGATATATGCATTCGGACTTTGAATACCTTGTAAGAAGAAGAAAACTCTGTCCATTGATAGTTGGTTTATTATTGACTTGGTATACCATTTAAGAAATAGTAAATATAGAGTTAATTATTATATTATTTTTTAATTTTATTAAATTTTAATATATTTTAAAAAATATATTAATTTATAAATAATATTTAAGTAAAATTAAATAGATACATAAAATAAATCATTTTTTAATTTTTTAAATTGAATAAATATTATTGGATGGACTAATAAATAAAAGAAAACTAGAGACTAAAGGCAGGCTCATAATTGTGGCATATTTCCTCTGTAAGTTAGTAGTGTAAATTTAGAATGAATTATGGAAAATTTTGGAGAGAAGAAAATTAAATGAATAACAAAATTGTATTCCCAAATACTCGTATTTTTTTTTAAATATATCTTATTTATGATTGAAATTTTATTTTTTGCACTAGAAATTTTTCGCAAACATACCTAAAATAACTTTGACGAAAAAGTCTGAGTATGTGAAGATAGGATTGGACATAAAATATTGAAGATTGAATTATTGAACAGAAACAAAATTTTTGGAATTTGGTAATTTGATTTTTGATATGTTATTTGGGATAAAATTTTAATACTATGATATTTGGGAATAAATTTAGTACGAGATATTAGTACCATTTGATATTCGAAATTTTTCAGATATTAAATTATTTACTTAATAAAGATCATATATCAACATACACATTACTCAGTAGTAAAAGTTATTGAATAAGCATTATCAATTAAAATATATATGTGTTTTAATTGTATTGATTTGATTTTCTTGATATCTTCTTCCTTGTTGATCTTCAATAATATTGTGCCTCTACATAAAAAGAAAATGAAAATGATTGAAGAAATAGTATTAACTTTATAATACAATCAGCTATAATTTTAATATAACATTATCGAATATCGTATAAAATTAAAATTTAATTTATTGTTTATCAAAATTTCAAATCAAAATTTTTATATTTAATATCTATTTTAATTTTAACTATCAATTATACAAATAATTAACTTAAAAATTAAAAAATTCAAACCAAATATCAAACGTCCACCCATGCTTGAAGTTGTTTAAGAAGGAAAACTTCAAACACATAAGGCAAGAAAAGAGATTTCATTGTTTCTTTTAAAAAGGTGCGGGCACACACTTTGAGTTGATAATGTGCTCCAAATTCCATTTCCAAAATCCCATTTGTTCTTTGATGAAAGATGAGGATTACGCGGTAAGAAAAATGTGAATTATATGAGATTTTTTTTAGGATTAGTATGAAAATTTGTTGAAAAATTATTTTAATGTAAATTTTAAATTAATTTTTAAATTTTTTTTATGTAATTTATACTTTTCTTATAGTGTGAGTAGATATAATAATATCTAATGTGATTTTATAAGTGAAATTTGAAATAAGTATTTCGTACATTATAGCAACTTTTTTCTAAAATATATAAATTTAAAAAGAAAATTAAATAGAAAATGACAAGCCATAAATAATTTTTAGATAATTATGCTAAAAAATTGATAGGATACAGATTTCACAACACTCTGTTTGAAAATCAACTTTAATTTATTTATTTTTTAAATATATAAACAATAATTAGTGTAAATATTAATCGGGGTTGAATGAATAATAAATCTGTTGATTCATGATGAAATATATGATAGTTTTGTTTAAAAGATTGTCACAACTATTATAATTTTTTAGTGTTAGTATTACCTTTCTCAAATATTAGTTATAACATATATATATTTTACATTATTAGTAATTTGTTTGAATTTACTAGAGGGAGTATTGAAAAGTTCACTCCTTACTTATTTTTTAATAATAAAATTATAAAATTAAAGATACATCATATATAAATGGGAAAATGCACAAGTACCCCCTCAACCTATGCCCAAAATCTCAAAGACACACTTATACTATACTAAGGTCCTATTACCCCCATGAACTTATTTTATAAGTAATTTTCTACCCTTTTAGGCCTACGTGGCACTAGTTTGAAAAAAAAAGTCAACCAATGTTGGGCCCACAAGATAGTGTCACGTAAGGCGAAAAGGGGTAGAATATTATAAATAAAATAAGTTCAGGGGGGTAATAGGACTTTTGTATAGTATAAATATGTCTCTGAGATTTTAGGCATAGGTTGAGGGGGTACTTGTGCATTATCCCTATATAAATTAAGTTGCTTCACACACTCCACTTTTTGAAACACTGGACCTCAATTTAACTATACCATTTTCAGATTACACAAATAGTTGGAAATTATATCTCTTACACCCTACTACCAGGGGCAGAGGGCATTATATACTTAATAAGAGTTCAATGCCCTCAAGGTCTTGGTGTTGTAATCGACCAACAGTGGAAACCATGCAGTATCTTTTTCTGAAGAGTCAATGTGCTGATAAGGTATGGCAGTACTTTTCGAACCTCTTCGATAAAAAATATTTACTATTTATACGTGGAAAAAAAATTATATATATATATATATATATTAAACCTCTTGCACTAGTTAGTGTATTTATTTTTCAGATTTTAAACCTTCTTAATAAAAATTTTGAATCGTTCAGTGCTCACTGTTGAGTTTTATTTGTCTTGATTTCTTACCATAAATAGGTTTTCCTTTTAGGAAAAGATTTTGAATTGATTAATCTTTTTTCTGATAGGAAAAGGTTTAGGACTCTATAAATAGAGACATGTTCCTTCTAACTTAATCAGCATTCACAATGTAATCTTAAGGGCTTTAAGAGTTTTGGTTAGAGGGAGAATTTGTTGGTCACAAGCTTGATACGTTATCACTTGTGTGAAACTTCCATGTATTTCGAGTGAATTGGTTAAGGTTGTTTCCCTCTATATTTTGTACTCTCATATTTATAGTGGATTGCTTATCTCCTTTGTGGACGTAGGTCGATTGACTGAACCACGTTAAATCTTTGTATCTTTTGGTATATTTCTCGTTGTCTTCTTACTCGTGATCTTTTGAGGTTTGTTTTGCTAGCTTCCGCGTTTACAGCTGCTTATTTTCGGTCCGAACACCCACTACATTTATGATGTCTCTTTCAAAAGGATGGGAGACGTTGTATAATTGACCAGGCCATTATGACAATTAGAAAATGAACTACCAAAAGAAAACAGATAGTACATTTATTCTTGGCCCAACTCCATGGAAAATAAAAGAAATTAATTACTACTACAACTGTTCCTTCATCTGAATCTGATATTCAGATTAAAAACCATCAAGGTTTGGATGTAAAATTAAAGTTGCCACATGTTGTTTGACTAAACAAAAGTGATGAAGTAAAACCCAACCTTTTGTTCGCAATGTCAAATTGCAAAAAATTGTTTTCAATTTGATGTGCTCCAATGACTATAGAAGTTGTTGGTTCAAATTCAACTCCTCCATCCACAAATCCAAGACAAAGCACGTCATCATTCACCGCGACCATTGAATTCGAACCCCAAATATTCCAAGATGTAGTTCCCAACACTAGTTCAATAGGTGGAACACCAGGGCCAACACGAGTACTTCCCAAGCTCGTTCTATTATAACACACTTCAAATGGAGCCAATGGTTTCACCCTTGGAACCTTAGATAGCGATTTAACAAATGCCTTTGTTAAAGCATTGTAAATCGAAGTCTCTAATTTTGTGTAAGGATCAACCGTACTAATTTTTGTTCCACCTTTGCCATCTTTAGTTATGTCCAACAATGTGGTGTTTATTGGCACGACGTTACCATTTATTTTAATAGATGTTACTCCAATGAAATACTCCACCGAAGGCTCCCCTACAAAATATGACCCTGATGTACTAACAGGGTTATTGAGTAGTGGAGTGTAAACAAGTCTTTTTGAGACATCCATTCCAGGAAGAAAAACATAAGGACTATCACCAAAGAAGATAACACCACGAGAGGTTGTGGATGAACTCAAACATATAGCGAATTTTCGAGGTATAGTAAAAGCATTAGCTAATTGAGTAGGAAACCCTACATAACCATTTCCAAGTCCAAGAATGCCATTAACACCCTTTGCTAGTTTCTCAAGGAGAAAAGTAGAACCACATCCAAAAACTACTCCACTTGTAGTTGATAAGTATTTACGAGGGTTCGAACCATCGGTTGATTGAAGTGAGACAACATCTTGAGCAAGTTCACCACTAGTGCTAGTACGAATAAAGGGGTTATAAATAGTTTGTCCACAAGTGTTATTGTTGCATCCTGGTGAAGGAGAACCTACACATGATTCAACACACGCACCGGAGAAAGAACGTTTACAAGGGATAGAACCACATGGGACAGGTTTATAAGATGAACTAACATAACCTTTATCACAATCAACCCATAAAAATCGTTGACCAAGATCGATAGTAAGTTTTGCTGGGACGAGGGGTGTTCTTTGGTATATGGTTGTGATAAATTGTTTAGTGGCTTCATCTTTGGTTACAGGAAGAAGAAAAGCTCGAGGTTTCGAAGGTGTTTTGGCTGAGGAGTGGGAGAATAAGAGGAGCAAAGGAAGAAAAAAGGATAGAGAAATTATTTTGGAAACCATTGTTAAGTTTGGATAGAGTGAGTAGAATTTGGAGATGTAGCATCTTGATTTATAGTGATGTGAAGCTTGTTTAATTTTTAATTTTTTTTTGGAACCGTTAGGTAACTGTTATGGTCGGATTAATCTGAATTCATGTCGAAAATTTTACTTTATAAGATAAAGTGTTTCTGACCGAAGAATTATTTTTATTTGGAAAGGGGCAGAGGAAAGCAGAAATGGTTTTGTTACTCATTTGTTTATAAGTCTATACAAGTGGACATATAGAGAATCGAAGGAATGATGAATATTGAGTGAGTATAGTGTATTACTAAAAGTACACTATACTTTTAGTAATGTACTATATTTTTATGTTCAGACACTGATGTCTCGTATTTTATTAGATTTATTTCTTTGTATTAGACACTCTTGTACATGTCTAGAATTGGTTTCATTTATACATTAATGTTTTCTTATTTATGAAAGTGTTGTTTGAGATACTCATGTTTTATTCGTTATCATCCACTTTATTTAAAAAATTTATATGCTCGAGAGTTAGCTTGTCTATCAAGGTAAATTTAGATATATGTTATCACAATCTCAAATTAGTATTGTAATACTAATTAAAAATTTTAAATTCAAATTTTAATTAGTAAAGGATATGTATATATATATATATAAAAGTTAATCAGTATATAAATTGCAACTACCAGACCTTTCAGAAATATAATATATAAACAATTCTGTTGTCGCATATAAATCCAATGTACATGTGTGTATTGATTAAAGTAGATCTAGACAACTACAGACTTCACGATGACTTGTGATTCCTATTCAAAGAGAAATTAAAGCACAACCAGAGTGGAAAGAGATATATATAAAAGGATACAAACAAATAGATTTAATCGCAAATACATTAAAATTATAAGCCACTTGTATATAATAATAATACAAAGTTCTTAAATTAGAAAGGAAAACAGTAGTAGGTGGAAATCTTTTAGGTATTTAGCAACCAACCACTAAACAATGGACAATCTTTACAAGACAGCATCCAATGCATAATTTACAATGATGAAGTCATATTTTATAATATGCATGTTTCCTAGTTGGCTTATTTTTATTAGCTCAATTTATCTTCTCATAATGTTTCATAACTTTGTTTTTTACATAGTTGATACTAATTTTTGTATAAAGAATGACCTCTAAGTACTCTCTATATTCCAAATTAAGTCATCTAAAATTTCATTAGTTTGTACTAAATGTTTACATCCCTATTCTGTCAAAATAGAGCGAAATGTCGCGGCAACTTGAAAATAATTAATTAATTTAATTTTAACAAAGTTTTAAAAATAAACGAGTTTTAAAAAAGAGTCGCAACCTAATTTTAGGAAAACTAGGAAACCAATTATTAATCTACGAAATCAAATTGATTCTAGGTAAGGGGTTCAAGTTATTCCGAAGGGAAGGGGTTAGGCACCCTTCGAAATCCACAAATGTGGTTCCAAACTGAATTCATTTTTTTTCAAATTGAGGAAGAGTATAATAATATACAAATAATAAACATGCAATATACACAATAAAATAATAATCATCGGCCTAAGATTTGTCTAACGTTAATATTTACAAAATAACGAAATAAAAATATAATTCGAACTTTTTCGAATAATTTCAAGGAGAAGCACATTCGTGTACCTGTAAACACTTAGTAAAAGAGTTAGTGCCAAATAACTATAAATAAAAATGAATAACTCAAACAATAACCAAAAAAAAAAAATCCGTCTTATTAACATGGGAGGCCTTGGAAATCGACGGCAATTTCTTCATCGGCCAATTTTAACAATTTAACAAACAAGTTATATGAACTTAAACTAAAAATTTCCGTCTTTTAATATTGGGGAGGCCTCCAAAACCGACGGAGAGTTTTCTCATTGGCCCTTTTAACAAATATATTTAATATAACTTGAACATCAACAAAACATAACAAACTTATCCCAAGAGAATATGGAAAATAACAACCAAACTAAAACAACATAATTAGAAATGAAAACAACAATAACGTAATATATAAAAATAAAAATAACATTAAAATAGAATAATAACAAAACCCTAAAAAGTTAAGATAGCAAATAGTTGACTAACAATTTTAAAATAATAATAATAAATAAATAAACATCAAATCGTAAAATAATGCTAATATTAAAACTACAATAAATACAAATATTAATTGACTTTTAGAACTACATTAAACTAAAAAAAAAACAAGCTACATATAATAAACAGAAAACATAGAAGAGCTGAAGGAGACGACTCCACCTCCTCAACTCGAAAAACCACAAAAACACTTGAAAATCTTTGAACTATGGGAACCAAGTCCAAATCCCCCTAAAAATAGTGAATGAAGTGGGCTTATATAGAAACCCAAAAATCCTCAAAAAGGATGAAATACCGATGTGGGACTATTGCAAAATTGAAAATTGTTTGAGAGACAATGTGGGAAAGACAGATTTTTTTTTAATTTTTTTTTGTATTTGACTCAAAATGTATCGGACCAAAAATTGTTATTAAATAAATAAAGTTTCAAAATCACAAATTTTTGAAATGTTGGGCCAAAATTGGGTGTCAACACTAAATAAAAATCTTAATTTTATTTATTTAAATTTTAGCTAACAAATCTTAAATTTAAATCTCAAGTATCGAAGTATATTTATTTTATGAATTTATAATATATATATATTTATTCAAGGATCCTTACAAAGTTTGTAGTTCTCTCTATACTAAACTATTGTCATGGTTAGTTATCACTTTATAATCATCATTAACAATTACCAATAATGTAGTCATCAATCATCACGGATAATTATCACTATCAACCACCATTATATAACGCTATCATTCACTATCATCACTGTTGTCCACCATATTAGCTACCACCAGGAGCGGCTCTAAAGAGTTAGGACAAAGCCAAGTTGTTAGGCCCCAAAATTTGCAACCACATTTTCCCCATTAAAATAGGTTATAGAGTTTTTTTTAGAAAAAACTATTGTATACTATTTTAATATATAAAAAAAATAAAAAAATACTAGGAGAAGTTTAAGCAACTGAAGTACTATGCGTCAAAGAAAGATTTATCTGGTTGATTATTATCAATTGAATAAGATATATTAGCAACTTTACTTCTTAAATCGCTAGAAAAAGAGTGTAAAAGAACTATCAAATAATTTTCATTTTCTCTCCTTTTTTTGTGATCTAGAGTAGTATAAACGTACTATAACAAAAATGACTATTAACAGCATTTAAGAATTAAATGCCGCTATATATGTATTTTTAGTGGCAATAATTGTCATTCTTTGTATATGTCCCTAAAGTCTTTAGCGACATTGATTCTAATGACAGTTAACTAATGCCGGTAAAGACTTTAGCACTCTTATTAGTATCAATACATGTTTTTGTGTAGAATTTGTTAATTTATTGACAAGTTGTAGCAAAAGGATGAATTCGAAGTTTTATAATTATTTGAACTTGTAAATATTGTAGCAGAAGGATGAATTTAATAAGGATTTCGATCAACATAAGAAAGTGAAGGTAAATAATAAATGGTAAATGCAATAAGCTATGTTTTCTTGGGGTTATCCAGGTTTTATGTCTTCAACTCAATTGCATGATCGGAAAAAGGTTTTGTTAATGATTGTATTGTAGTGGAAGTCAAGCTGAAAAAATTGTGTTTGATCATAGCTGTGAGAGTCTTCGATCCCCTATGTTATATGACAAGTTTTTAATGTCCATTTTATACCACTTCTCAACTCTAATCATAATATCATAAACCTTAAAAAAACATCATTGACTTGGACAAAAAATGTCCAAACACACCACACAACAAATTAATAACACAACATTTTACACTATCTCCCGTCCTTGAGTCGACCCAAAATTAAAATTTGCACACGTAGTTTGCTGGTACAAAAGTGAATTACTAAAACCAATCCTCTTGTTATCAATGTCAATTTGTACCAAATTATCTTCAATTTGATGTCCTCCTATCACTATCGATGTGGTTGGATTTTCTCCACCATTTACAAATCCTAAGCAAAGCACTTCATCTGTAACGGCCACCATTGAGTTAGCTCCAGATATAATAAACGAAGGCGTCTCCCCATTTTTACCTTGTAAAACAAATTCAATATTTGGAACACCAGGGCCAACTCTAGTACTAGGTAAACTACTACTTTTGTAACACATCTCAAATGGTGCAACTTTTTTAACTCTAGGTATAGTTAGTGAGTGTACAAATGCCTTAACTAATGCCTTGTAAATTGAACTCTCCAACTTAGTATATGGATCAATTGTACTAATCTTTGTACCCCCTTCTCCATTTTCTTCGTTTATTTCTAATAATAAGTTATTTATAGGGACCAAATCACCGTTAACTTTAATAGATTTTACTCCAATAAAATAATCCGTCGATGGCTCACCCCCAAACGATGATCCAGCAGTACTAATTGGGTTTGTTAGAAGAGGTGTGTAAAGGAGGTTTTTAGACACATCAATGTTAGGAAGTAATACATATGGACCTTCACCAATAAATATAACTCCAGGAGAATTTGTCGAAGAGCTTAAACAAAGTCCGATTTTTCTAGGTCTAGAGAAACGATAAGTTAATTGATTTGGAATGGCTACATAGCTATTCCCAAATCCAGCTATCCCCTTAACCCCATTAGCTAAACCTTTAAGTAATGAAGTGTCCGCGCAACCAAACACAATCTTACCGGGCTTTAGATATGGGCCGGGCTTGAGCCCGTCCGTATCCTGAATGGTAATAACATCCTCATTAAGCCCGGTACCTGTGCTGGTACGAGAAACAGGATTGTATGAAAGATGTGAGCAAGTACAATCTTTATTAGGATGTCCGGGTGATGAGCCCGTACAGTTACCATCACATGCTCCAGAATGTGAAAGTCTACAAAACATAGTGTCACAAAGGAGAGGTGTTAGGGTTGAACTAACATAGCCATTTTGACAATCCACCCATATGAAACGTCCACCAAGGTCTACCGTTAGTTTAACAGGGACGAGAGGAGTTCTTTGGTTAATGAGTGTCACGTATTGCTTAGTCGCCGCGTCTTTGGTTACTGGAAGAAGAGCACGGCGTTTAACGGGCTGGGCTGTGGAGGAGCTGATGAAGAGGAGGAGGAGAGTTAAAAAGAGAGACAAAGGAATATGTGTTGAAGTCATTGTAGTGTTTGTGAAGTAAGTGGATAGCATAAACATGTTTATTTATAGTGGAGCAAGGTTTCCTTGAGTGCATGGTTAAAAATAATTATAGGTCGTCTTAATTTATGTAATAATATTTAATCTTTTATCTTAATTAATCATCTTTGAGTATACAAGTAACATGGCTACACTAATTAATTTTAATAAAGATAAAATTATTTTAAAATATAAAATGATGATATAATTTCTTTTGAATAAATTAAAAAATAAGTAACTCAGATAAATCGAGAGGAATAGAGTAGTGTAATGAATTAGTAGATACCCAAAGACCACATGAAAATGTCTCTTAGATTTTTATACTTATAAATAAATTGGATTGGACTTCAACTTGATAACACAAGTTGGAATTACAAATAACAAATCCACCTACTTTCAATAATAAGTCGTGTAAAGAGAAAACGTATGTCAAGGCGTGATAGAAACTGACTGAAAACAATTATAAGATCACAAGGCTAGGCCAAAAACCTCTTATTTATTAATCGAAAAAGGATCAAAAAAAATTTAAAATTATTCGAAATAGATTATGTTTATCTTTAAATTATATTTCGATTTAGAATTATCCTTTCCGTCAAATTATTGGTCAAAAGCATCCTTATTAACGAAAGTTGTTAAATACCACGTAAATGACACATGGATACAACATTGCACGCCAATAGGGTTCCACTGCCACATAAACTAAACGAAAAAGAATCAAAAATACCCATACACTATTCAAAATATATAAATCACATTTACCCTTAAACTATATTTCGGCTCAATACTATCTTATTAACTTGTTAAATGCCAATAAAATAGTATCACAGGAAAATATAACTTTTTGTAACAAAAATGCCATTCCATTTTTCTAATTACTATATATGTTACCTTCTTACGTGTGATTACAAGTAGCGATTCTACGTAATGCTGAGCTTAAAGTACAGTGACTTTATTATTATTTATAACAATAATCTATTGGCTTTTTCTGATACTTCACTAGGTAAATTGAATGTCTTTTTTTTAACCAAAAAATAGTTTAGTGATTTTGATATAATAAAATGATAGCTCAATGGCCATTTTTGCAATCTTGTGATAAAAATATGTTTTATATTCATTTCACTCACACTGTTTCGAGTTTTTTTTTTTTTTAGGAATAGAGATATTGTATTTATATAATATTATGTATCCATACGAGATCAGCCGCCTAAAATATTACAGACATTTTATGTAAATCTTTCCCCTCTGAATTCATCATATGACAAGAGTATTTGTCAAGGGTCAAATGAGGATACAAAACTAGCTGTCTTTTTGTAATTGTAACTAAAATAGGAAAAACCTAATCTTTATCTCTTTGCATAAATAAATACTCTCTCCGTCCATTATTGTTTGTCATGATTTTTATTTTTAGAATCAAACATTTTAAGATATATTTTTTCATCATATTGATATATAAAAAATTACAATCTATAATTCTTTTAATATTTAAATTTTTTATTTTAAATATCAAATTAATATAATCTAATTTAACATTAAAAATTAATTAATTTGACTTTCAAAAATCATAACATTACAAATAAATTTTCGAGGAATTAAACTTGCCAAAAGACACATGAAAGTGGGAAGCCTACCTGTCTATGTCCATGTTTTTTAGAGAAGTCGTAGGTAGAACCAAAAAAAAAATTCCATTATTTTTTTGCTGAAGTAGGTAAGAAAAAAAAAAGGAAAATGATTAACGACAAAATTGGTTTAGTTAGACTGACATATAAAGATCTAAGCATAGATTCCCTGAATTATAAAAATAATAAGAAGTAAATTTATGGAAAATGAAAAAAAATGAATTATCATAGGCCTTAAATCATTGGTCTATTGTTCATAATATCCTTAAAAATTATTTTATGTTTTTTTTAAAAAAATTCAAACTTTCGTTCACTTACAAAGAGGAAACTTTGTTTCCCATACAAATTACAATTAAATAATTTTTAAATTCTCTATTATTGGATTTCCCATTCCTTACTTTTTTTGGAATTCAAATACAACAATAATAATATACTCATCTGATTTCATAATTTAAAAAAAATTCATTGAAGGCATAAAACTTACGATTAAAAATAATCCTACTTTCAAATCTTGAATTGGAAATAGAACAAAGAGCAGTATTTATCACATAATCATTAATTTATTTAATAATTTATTCGGCCACTTGCATATAATATTGTCCCAATGAATTCACGATGGTTGATTAGTTAATGAATTCATTGCATGTGCCAATAAATTATATAGCTTTTCTAATACATTAAAAACACCAAAATGTTGGCAATGTGTCTCCTTTTTAATAAATTTTAATGATTCCCCTTGCAAGAAACTAATTAAAATCTTAACTAGTTGCCACTTAATTATACTGAGGACGGCAGTCGCTATTTGTTTACAATTTTTCGTACTTTATTAGGAAAATGTACAAGTATTTTTTTAATTTATGTCTAAAATTTCAAACATACTTATATTATATTAAGGTCCTATTATTCTTTCAAATTTATTTTATAAATAATTTTTTATCCCTTTTGGCCTACGTGATACTGGCTTAAAAAAAATCAACAAGCGTTGGGTCCATAAGATAGTGTCACATAGGTCGAAAAGGATAGAAAACTATTAATAAAATAAGTTCAAGAATAATAAAACTTTAATATAATATAAATGTGTTTCTAAAATTTCAGGCATAGATTGAGTGATAGTCGTGCATTATCTCTGCTTTATTACTTACTTTGAACAGGATTTGCATGTAACCAAATAATGATGTTTAATCGGTTCATATTGATGTATAGTCATTAAATGATAAAATTTTGTATATTGCCATAGTCACAATCATTATTGCAAAAAACATAGCGACAGTTTTGGTTATTACAAGAAAAAGATGTACTAAAATCTCACCGAATTAATATAATTGAGACTATGAAATATTATTATTTAATTAATAAATTAATATTTATTAATTTAAAGAGTATTTTGAAATTTAACCTTGTAATGCTAAAATTATAAGATTTTTTAAAATATATTATCGCAACAGATTGTATCGAAGGCTATGTAGTGGGATCACAAATTTATTTAGAAATGATTAATATTTTGGATGCTCTCAATTTTGCAATGCCCCGCTTGGATGAAAAATATAATGTTTAGCAAGAGATAATGACAACTTGTTTTTGACACTACAACAAAATTTGTTTGAAGGATGAAATGTCAGAGAATTTAAACGAACCACTTGTGAAAACATCATTATAAAACTTGAAGTTATGATTAATGATCTTAATTATTGCAATAAAATAAATGTAAATAACCTATTGAATTACTCAATAGAAAATTATAAATGTTTAGAGGTCAAGAGATTAGAAGAAATCGTGGATCCCATATAAAAAATAATGTTGATGATGAAATTGAAGATGATATAATACCTTTAGAACCAGTTATGCATAAAGAAGCATCTATCGCATCTAGAATTCTTCACAATTTTATGGATCAATTCGAAACTAAAGACTATATTGATGCTTTTGGATGTAAAAATAGAAGCTAGAGATTAACTTCAACTAGATTTAAAGTTTAACAAAACAGAATAGAATCACATTTAACTATTTGTACTTTTAAAAAATTATTAATTTATAATATTAATGAGACCTGCTATATGCTTATATTCGGATCTTTTGAAAATATATCATCTTATCGAATTAAATGATTTTTTCCATTGGCCAAATTAAAATTAGAAAAAAGTATTATCTTAAAGAGATTATTATCAAAGTAAATTGTACTTCATTCAACATTGGATCTCCTGTCCCATATCAATTAAGAGGGGTCATGGAAAGTTGATTTAGCCTTTTTCCGAGCTATAGCAAAGAGCGATATATATATATATAATATATATATATATATATATATATATATATATATATATATATATATATATATATATATATATATATATATCTTTGTCCAAAAATCACTTGGATGCAAAATATACGATAAACATTACAAGGGTGTGCGCACGGATCTATTATTAATTAAGATTAAAATTAAATTAATTTAATCAATTTTTAAATTATTAGAATCAAATCAAATATAGAATATATCATTGATTTGATTGTCATTAATTTAATTTGATTTTTCAATTATTAATCATACGTGAAATTAAAAGAAATGATTCATTTAAAGAGGAAGAAAAAAACAATTCAGTGAAAAGAAAATAGGAAAAATTGTATATAATAGCAAACTAATAACCTGAAATAAATGGAGCAGCTAGGTTTTGATTTAATTGTGCTCCATATCAAACGTTTGCAAAAAATTGTCAGGCGTCTCTCTCCCAAATATCTCGCTCGCCACTCTCCTTCAATCTCTCGCTAGCTTCCTCACTTTTTATATAAACACAAGTGTATAAAAATCGTTTGTATTAAGCGTGAGAAAATTATATATACACATGCAAGTACATATATTTTCATCCTATACACTTATAATTATACAATAAAAATACTCCCCTGCCCAATTTCTTTTGTTTTTCTCTCTTTCTCATTTTATACAATTTTCAAATTGTATCTAATTTCTCTCTTTCTCGTTTTATACAATTCGATTCAATTGTATATTCCTTGTCAAGTCTCTTTTGTCTTTCACTCTTTCTCATTTTATACAAATTCAAATTGTGTATAATCGTTCTATACACTTATAATAATACAATTCGTTTTATACACGTCGTTTCTATATAGTTCTCTGTCCAAGTGTCTTTTTCTTTCTTGTTTTATACACTTCGTTTTATACAATTTGCTTCAACTGTATATGTATAGCGAACTATACAGTTTCTATGTTTGTTATGGAGCGCAATTATGCAAATTTTGATATAACATACAAATATAAATTTTTTATTTGCTATATGTGAAAGTTGCCCAAAAAAATATATTGTTTACGTGCCATTGTGAATCTTCCAATTCTTGTACGTGTATTAGAACTCTATTATGTTTAACTTTCTGCTTATATTGTTAGTTAATCCAATGTACTAAACAGTATAAATTTCGAGTACTGCATAAACTACTGATATTACTGCACAAATAAAAAACGTGCATATTACTGAATAAGGTCTTTTTAGAAATATTGCTAAGCTGAACGTTCGCAATTAAACAGGCCTGTCCAATTATCCCATAAAAAAAGAAGTAGCCACTAAAAAATAGCCTAATTATTTTTCATAGCTATAGTTTGGTAAATACAATTTGTAGCTACATGTTATAGGGAGGAGAGAGACGAGCGAGACTGGGAGAGAGAGGAGAGAGGCGAGAGAGAGGTGAGTTGTATATGTATATTGGTTAGATAATTGTATATTATACATATATATTTGTATATATGGCCAGCGAGATCTGGAGAGAGACGAGTGAGAATGGTAGAGGGAGGAGATAGGCAAGCGAGATTGGGAGATAGGCGAGCGAGAGAGGGCAGCGAGTAGGAGAGAGGTGAATTGCATATGTATATTAGTTAGATAATTGTATATTATACATATGCATTTGTATAACAACCAAGCGAGATTGGGAGAGAGACGAGCAAGATTGGGAGAGAGAGGAGAGAGACGAGCGAGATTGAGAGAGGTAGGAGAGTAGGAAAGAGGTGCATTGTATATGTATATTGATTAAATAATTATATTTTATACATATATATTTGTATACTCTGACGAATTATACATATACAAATATGACTAATTATACAAACTCGAAGTCAACCCACCTAATTAATATATTATGTTGGTCGTGAATGATAATCATAACAAACTATAACTATGATGAGTAATTAAATAGTATAAGTTTGCTTAACTGCAAATTTTTTATTTTTATTTTTTTAAAAAAAGAGCAATACTATTTGTGAACACGGATAGCCCAAAGACTGGCCAAGCTATTGGGTTTGGGGCTAAACCACCAAGAGGCCAAGAATTAGACAGTCCAATAATAAAGGCAAGATTATTTGAATGATTATATTTTTTAATAAATAATTATTCATTGAACCTTTTTATTTATATTAAATTAGTAATACATAAGTAATACTATAATAAATTTACAATATGTATTAAAAGTAAATTATGTATGCAATATTTATGTATTATAACTTATAAGTATAACTATTTTAAAACACATTATACTTATTTGATAATAAATTGGCACGTTATATTAAAATATGTGATAAATGTACTATTCATCAATAAAACTTGTATTATATATATGTGTGTTATAAAGTGTTCACTGTAATATGTATTATTATAAATATATTAAAAGTGATAAAGTAAAATTATTTTTTTTATATAAATGGTAAATATTTTCTTAAAATAGTATATTTAAAAATTATGCATATGCTATGAAGAAATTGTCTATTCCTCTTATCTTCTTTCTAAGAGTTGAATCTCTCATCCTCATTTTTATCTATATATCCTTTGTTACTTGCTAATTCAGTATCTTCCACTGTAATTCAGTAATTTTAAGTGTGGTTTTGATTTGGATATTAGTTAACAGGCGAAAATAATAAATATAACTCAGAACTATCATAAATGATATGCAAATATACTCTGTCATACTTATGGGACATTAATGCTCCTGCCGTCCAAAAATTAGAACATATATATCATTTATATTAACGAACATGGTATAATCTTAAACATTTATCGACGGATAAGATTGTGTCACGTGTCCCTATTTAGTCTTCCCTTAGAGTGAAGGACATATTGTATATGCTCTAGTTTTTGGACGGTAGAGATACCAGTGTCTCAAAAATATAATGAGATAATTTGCATACCATTTACAATAATTCGGAAGTATATTTATCTTTTTTCTCTGATTAATATATATGCACTAAAGTGATCATCAACAAAAAGATGAACATATGTAACACGCAATAAGTATTTGTCTACATAAAGTAAAGTAGCATTATCATACAAAAAGCAGTGAACAAACTTTTTAGCATTCTAGCCTTAGTACAAAATCATGTAACATCACAACAATTTTATCTGAATTTGTTGCTACAACTGACTAAATCAGATGACATATACACAGACTTAAATCCCATTCTTTTCTTCACTAGATCAAATTCCAACAAATTCTCTTCAATTTGCATCCCTCCAAGAACAATCGATGTTTCAGCATTGTCACCACCATCCAAAAAACCTAGACACAACAAATCACTACTATCATTAATAGTAGGAGATGCCATGAAATTGTTCATAGGAAGATCCCAAGTTGTAGTATTATTATGTTCCCCTTGCAAAACAAGACTAACTTGAGGAATTACAAGCCCTTTTAAAGTATCCGAATTCGACAAGTTAAAGCACAACTCAAATGGAGTAATAGGTTTAGCTATTGGAACTTTAGCAATAGCTTTAACAAACTCGTACTTGAACGCTTTGTAAATTGAAGATTCCATTGTACCATAAGGAACAACAGTGCTAATCTTTGTTCCTCCAACTCCATTAGTCTTGTTAATAGCAAGTAACTTATTATCAATGGGTACAATTTTCCCATTTACTAAGATTTTTTCGACTCCAATGAAATATTCAACCGATGGTTCACCTGGAAAATAAGCCCCCGCGGTACTAACAGGATTTTTGAGCAGAGGAGTGTAAGTTAGTACCTCATTAGATGCATAATAGGATCGTCGTTCACCAAACAAAATAACACCATTTGATTTAGTGTTACCACTCATACAAATAGCGAATTTTCGAGGTAAATGAAAAGCTCTAGCTAATTGTGTAGGAAGTCCAGTGTAACCATTTCCAAGTCCAGCCATACCTTTAACTCCATGGCTAATTTTTCTAACAAAAAATCTCCAGGACAATTAAACATCACTCCACTAGTTGATGATAATAACATTTTGGACACATTATTACTACTAGTAGTAGTAATGGACCATAATGCAACAACATCTTGAGCAAGTTCACCATCAGTGCTAGATCTTTTAATTGGATTATATGGAATATGTGAACATGTGTAATTGTTGCACCCTGGCCTAGGAGGAACAGGACAACTAGATCCATAACACCCTTGTGAACCTGAGAGTTTGCATGGTCTTGAACCACATGGAACATTTTTGTAAGACGAACTAATGTAGTCATTTTCACAATCCATCCATAGAAATCGTCCGCCGAGGTCGACGGTTAAATTGACAGGGACAAGAGGGGTTCTTTGGTAGATTTGAGCAACATATTGTTGTGTAATTTCATCTTTGAATACTGGAAGGAAAAGAAGAGGGTGATGCTTATGAGATTTTTTTTTGGCTATGGAGTAATTTGATGAACAAATAAAAAGAAGAAAACACAATAAAAGCTGAGGGATTTTCATGGTGGAGAGAAGTGTGATTCTTTGATAGAATGAAAGTATGTTTTAAAGGAAAATTGTTGAATAACGCCTAAAAATGGGCACGTGAAAGTGAGGGGTGCAAATTTGGACGTATAAACAATTTTCATGCAAAAGCAAAAAAATGTAGCTGTCCAATTTTCTAAAGAACCTAAAATGGTGGGTCAGGTAGTAGTAGTGCTTTCTCAGTTTTAAAAAGAACAATTTAATTTAATTTTGAGATAAAGTGTAAAACTTAATAAAGATTTTATAATGTTATGATTCTGAATTAATCTTATGACTTTAAATATGCCATGTGAAAAATTAAAATTAGAGTGGTATCAAAAAAATTAAAAGTTCATTCTTTTTTAAAGAAATTAAAAGAGAAAATGCGCGAGTACCCCCTCAATCTATGCCCGAAGTCCCAGAGACGCACTTATATTATCCTAAGGCCCTATTACCCTCCTGAACTTATTTTATAAGTAATTTTCTATCCCTTTTCGGCCTACATGGCACTAGCTTGAAAAAAAGTCAACCGATGTTGGACCCACAAGATAGTGTCACGTAGGCCGAAAAAGGATACAAAATTATTAATAATATAAATTAAGGGGATAATAGGATCTTAGTATATTATAAATGTGTCTCTGGAATTTTAAACATAGATTAAAAGAGTACTTATTTATGCATTAACCCTAAAAAGCAAAGTAGATCATTGTTTTTTAAAGGAAAAATGTACAAGTACCCCCTCAATCTATGCCTGAAATCCCAGAGACACACTTATACTATACTAAGGTCCTATTACCCCCTTGAACTTACTTTATAAGTAATTTTCTACCCCTTTTCGACCTACGTGGCACTAGCTTGAAAGAAAAAGTCAACCAGCGTTGGACCCACAAGATAGTGCCACGTAGACCGAAAAGGGGTAGAAAATTATTAATAAAATAAGTTTAGGAGGATAATAGGACCTTAGTATAATATAAGTGTGTCTCTAAGATTTCGGGCATAGGTTGAGAGGGTACTTGTGCATTATCCCTTTTTTAAACATAAAGGGCTGATTCTTGCATTCTTTTGATCGTTTGGCAACCTCTTTGGACGGTGAAAAATTCCTTTTTTTTTAAAAAAAAAAGCAATGTTGATCAAATTTTGAAGAGAAAAATAAATTATAAAGAACTAGCTTTTAGAAGCTAAGTAGTTTTTTCTAAAACATAAATGGTTGCTCAAAAACATTTATTTAAACACAAATCATTTCTTACTAAAATATTTTTTTAAAAAAAACAATTTTAAAGAAATATTTTTTGAAAAATAAATCTGTTTTAAAATTTTAACCAAACAAACTATAATCATCTACTTATAGAGATTATGTACCTGTATAAAACACATTTTTACTAGCAAACAATTTTACATTCTAACCGCTTTCCATTTCCAGCACTGGCACTGAGAGCTAATATACTAACCTTGTACAATTGTTTTTTTTCCTATCTATTTATATATATACACACTAGCCAATATCTTATCATTTTGTCAAAAGAAGCAATAGTAACATTCACTGCCAGCATAAGCTGTATAAATAAAGAGATGAGCATAATTAGAAGAGATTTTTATTTTTTGTATAACTTGACCAAGACTATAATTTAAGTGAAAAATTTAATACTCTATTATTAGGGTTTTAAGAAGCTTATAAATCCACAAATAGACATTGTGACTTTTTGGTAATTTCATTTTACAAATACTTGACATAAATATCTTTGGCATTTATCAAGATAAATGAGTCGATAAGAAAAATATTTGTTATGCCGACTAAGCACACATCACCGTCACCGTGCTCGCTTCCGCTTAATTAGTATTAATTTTAAGGGTAGTTTGGTCATTTAATAATTTTTACTTTAATTTTATATTTTAATAAATTAAGGTATTTTATAAAATCAAGTTCATAGCAATATAAGTATAAAGAGAAGAAAACAAGATATATAGATGAAAGATAACTTTTCTTCTATTCAAGTGTGATTCAAATGGTGAGTGATATCTCTATTTATAGTGTTGAGATATGATTTTCAAAAGTCATCTAATTAATAGATACATAATTATTCTTGGAGGTTCTTATCATATTGGAAGCAACAATACATGAATCCAATTTATTTGGATAAATCTAATGGATAATTTACATGTATAATACAATGGATTTATAATATCCCAGAGGATTTATAATACTCCCTCTGGGATATCCATAGATAATGTGTCTCGTGAAAACCTTACTAGAAAAAATCCTGTGATAGAAAATTTCAGTAAAGGAAAAAGAGTACAAATATCTTTTGATACGCAATGTTTGTTGCTTCATTAAAAACCTTACCAGGAAAATTTAGTGGGACAAAACATCGGTCATGAAAAAAAGAGTGCAACGTGTATCACACTCCCTATGATCAAAACATCACTTAATTTCTTATGATGATGTCATCCATTCTTATGTACCAACTCTTCAGATGTTGATATTCACAGTATCTTTGTGATCAAATCGCATTCTCGAAGATGTTCCATGGTTGAACCTATTCTGATATATCACTCTCTGATTTCATGGATATGACGAGGCTTTGAGCTTAGCCAAATACATCTTGAATATCATTCTATTCATCATGACTTCGTAATTGCAAGTAAATGCTTATTCAACTTGTTTACAACAACAATCATCTTGTGGACACATTCATTTGCAGTTGATTATCTTCGTACATTGTAATTGGTATATTTTTTTTCAAAGAAAATTGCATATTTTCTGAATATGGTGTGTCATTGATCTCATCCAGACGCACTCTTAACTTGTTTTATGGAAGGCTTTTATTCTACATGGTTTGAAGAAGTGATCACCAACATTTGCTTCATTAATCGCCAAAATATCATTGTTCCTCCACATGCAAACAACTAACGTGTTTGAGATCGAGCTTTATGCGGATCAGATAAATATTTTGCATGCGTAACCAATCAGCTTTGACTTGAATTCCTCGAAATAGAATAAACACATGTCTATAATCCTTCGGAGACATTCAAGTATGTGTTTAGCACCATTTCAATGTTCTTTTATTGGGGAGGAATCGAATCTTGCCAGTAAATTTACTGCAAAAATAAATATCTGGTCGAGTATCGTTAGCAAAATGCATTAGTGCCTGATTGTACTAAGATATGTAATTTCATCACCAAGAAGCTCTTCATCCTTCTTTTTGAGATCAAAGTGAATCTTTATTTATGTCAACCGATCTCATAATTATTGGGGAACTCAATCAATGTGAATAATCCATTTAAAATCGCATCAACACTTTTATATGTATCTGAATTGATAGGCAAATATTTCATTTGTCAAATCATCAATCTGTAGGTTAAGACAAAATTCTGTCTTACCAAGATCTTTTCATAAAAATGCAAGGACAGTTAGGGTCGTTCTTTTGTACCATTTTATTCCTTGACTATTTCAATCCATACAAGGATTCGTGATGCTTTATTGAAAAAGTTTCTTTCAAAATCTTATATGTTTCAGACACCTTGATTACTTCAAGGATTTTTATATAACCTTCATTATTGTCTAGCTAGACATGATAATTATCCATTATATGCATTCAAGTTTTTCATATATTGCTAGATCAAAACAAACCTCATTGCATTCACCATGGGAGAAAGCATCTCCAATAATGTCAGGAATTTTGCGATAAACCTTTATACCCCAAGGCACAAGTTGTACATGATATATTACGATTATACCATCGCATAATAATTTATTTGTACCCCACGTTATTTCTCTAAGTGAAACAAAATATACTTGCAATATGCATTTACTTAGCGAATCATTTATCTGTCTACACTATATGATATATTTGAATTCAAGATCCTCGTCACAATTTATATCATTGAGCGCTACCTTATATCAAAGATATTGTTGATGGTTATTTGATATTGATTCCAACATGACATAACTTATCGAGATCTCTTAATTTTTTTTATTTTTTAGGTATCTGAACCTTTTCCAAGGTTTTATGAAGTGTTATGTCGTGGTGCTCTCTTATAGCACTTGCCTCATTATCATAACCATATTGATCATTTTCTCCTCTCCTTCTTCAAGGAATTCTATATTTGAAATCGATTAGTCTATTATGCTTTCGGCGTATCATAGGTCTTTTCTTTCAGAGACTTCACATTGGAGCATTTGCAGTCGAATTATATCATAGAGTCAAAACATTCATCTGGAAATTATTTTGCAACATTATGCAAATGAATTATTGCTTGAACTTTACGTTCACAATGAGGATCTAGATAATTCATAATTAACCTCACACGTAATTTTCAACTGTCAATCATCTCACCCCTAATGTTAGAAAATCTTACATTTATCCCAACCTTATTTGGGAATTCATATTTTTGCGTGGTGGAGCAATTAAAATCATAACCGTACATTCAATATTTTAGATGAAAATTATTTGGTTCGTGACCCTGAACCAATTTTAATTGGAAAACCTTGTTGGCTTGATGCATATATGTGTTGCTACACGTTAAATTATCTCATACCAAATCTTATTTTGAAAGTTTTATTCTCATAACCATGATTGAGCTGTAATTGAAGGCATACAATTTCTGTTAAATCGATCAGCATTATCAATATAACTTCATAATTTGAAATTGTACTCTTAATTTAACAATTCTAGCAAACAACCTTACAAACACCAAATAAGTTGACATCAGAACACATGTGATCATCGCATAGATGCATCTATCATATAGTTGCAAATGATCCATATACACCTTTTTACATGTTTCAAAAATTTTAGGAAATTACAATCCCAATATTTGTTGGTACAATGATCATTTTATGAGGAGAACAAGCAACACAAGAGAATTCATGAAGAATCTTTTATTTCTTCATCATATAATCTACATGAATTCTCAATTACATTTGCATCACATTTGAACCAGAATGGTTAACTGGTCATGCAAACTGATCTTTATTTCAGATACTTATAATTTACTTTTGCATGTGAATTCTTCAGCATGTTCATGTTTGTGTGCAACAAACAAGAGGAAATAATGGGTAACCTTTTATATAAATATTTATAACCCGTTTCGGTTGTAGTAAAATCTGAAGATAATAAATCTTTTCATAATTTATAGTTTCAATATATATATATTCAATTCATCCGAAACCTAAAAAGTTTCTTTTGAGACTTACTACAATCTCAATATTATTCCTCTGTTAATAATACAACTCATTAGAGCTTGGAATTAATTTTGTGTACTATTACATATTCCATGACCATCCATATGGTGAACATCTCTCAAGAAGAAATTATATTATTATTGTCATGGTCAAAATTATTACGAGCAAGACATGTTTCTTACTTTACTTTTGTTGTACCATAGGTACACAAGCAATGACAAATTTGTATTGCCACACAATAATGACCACAACCCTTATATTCAAGAATTATTTCTTTCTTTTGCCCTTTCGGTAGTTCACAATAAACATACCATAGTGATGTATAAACGTACAATACCATTAATCATTTCTGCTGAATAAAATTTATTTCCTCTCAAACCTCTTGTAGAGGTGAGTTTTGGCATATATCATTTTTTCAAACCTCTCATAGAGGTGAGTTGTGACATATATCCAACCGTAATGATTTTATCACATTTTTACTCATTCTCTTATAGAATGATCGAGCATTAACGATACTCATCACAAGTCACATTCTCTTTAAGAAATGGACTAATCATTTATATGTGTATCATGAATTTGCATTATAAGCACATTTTCATGCTTTTGAAAATTTATCATTTTCGCTTGACACACCTTATTCTCATTTTTGAAAAGTCAAGTGTATCACCACTTTATATTCTTTTATTTTGACGGTAGCTTTATAAACTTATCAAATTATTAGGTCGACAACAACCACAAGTTCAATAATCTTTCATACCATTTTGATGATATAATTACATTCACATTTTGAAGGACCACTTGGAGAACCCATATTTTTCTTTCTTTTATAATTACCACAATGATGAGTATTATAATTATGTCCCTTCACGCCCTTTTTAATATTGTTAATCATTTATCATCTTTCAGACTAATTCTTTACTTCTACCATGTTCATACGATAGAATGGAGCAAATCAACATGCGGATTTCAAAGTTATCGTATGTTGCTATCACATTCTTTTTAAGGAATTGAGCAAATTCAATATGATGAACTTCAAGACTTTTCATCAAAAATATACTATTTTCCTCAGTCATCATTTTATCATCACTATGATGCATTGACTCAAACTCAATGTCTTACCCATATAAGGCGTGTTATGCCATCATTTTATTGGACTTGAACCCAATCATGATGCATCAAAACTCAAATTGATGTCTTACCCTCTTGATGCGATAGAACATAAATATACCGTCTTACCCTCAAACATTTTTCATTATGGTGCATCCGGACTTTAACATGATGGCTTACCCTTTTGGTGCGATGAGACTTGAATCCATCTTCTTACCCTCTAGTAATTATAAATATTAGTAAGTTCCTCATAATTAACACTAAGAAAATCAACATGAAAATTTACTTCTTTATCCTTCAATTCTTTTCTGAAACGAAGAATTGTTAGTATAATCATAAACCAATGTATAAAATTGTTAAAGTAAAACAAAGCAATATGTTCTACCTTTTCATATAACACATATGTACTAAAATAAATTATAAGCATAAGAGGAATTTTTGAAAATACAAATGTGTAACAAAAAAAAATAGAACATGTTCTTGCTCACAAAAGTTTCAACTATAACTCCTTTGCGAAGTATTATAATTTTTAGAGCATATTTGTGCTGATAACGTGTTATAAAATCAAGCTCATAATTATCTTGGAGATTCTTATCATATTGACGGCAACAATACATGAATTCAATTTGTTTAAATAAATCTAATAAATAATCTACATATATAATATAATTGATTTATAAAGTTATTATTTCGTTCAATACTATTTTTATCATTAAACAACTCATTTTTTATCAGAACTATCAATATCAGCTAGCCCACCCCGTCCGGACTAACTCATTTTGTTGTGTGGCAGAAAACGATCGGCCCAACCTATGAGTACATAGTCGGGTCAGTCCACTTTTTTAAAAATTATACATTTTTATAATTATTAAATTAAATTATAAATTATAATTTAAAAATATTATCATAAATATCGACAAAATAATATTACATGATGTTAATCTTACTACTTGCTAATGAAATTCACAAGTAAAATTATTTTTATAATATTTATTAAGTTTTTTATTTCAAGTAAAAGTATAAATATCTAAATAGAAATATGAATCTAATTGTTTTGAGTTTGAACTCTCTTTAATTTTAAATTTTAATGTTATATTGTATATTTTAATTAATTTTTATTGGCCTACACGCCGACCCTACCGATATTTCTCAAGCCACACAAATCAACAGGCTTATTCAGGCCGATCTGAAAAATCCTTTTCTTAAATGGACTTCAAAAATCTTAGTTCAACCCTATTAAATTCCGAATTAGGCCAGGTCACGCCAGCCCAACTGGCCTAAGCCATATTGACGACTCTATTTATGATTGATTTACTCTCCTTTTTAGTTTGTCCCAAAAAATACATTTCTTTATTAAGTAACAATTTAACTTTAAAATATTCATTTTATCCTTAATGAGATGATTTATAACCACTCAAATTTCTATAATTTATTTTGGATCAAAAGTTTTAAAAATCGCTCTTCCATTTTCAAATTCTGTATCAAAATACATCACATAAAATGAGACGGTGACTATAGTAATCTAAAATTTTAAAATATTATTAGTAAAGTTTGTTGATAAAATAAACTCCTAATAAAAATTATGTGTCTTATAAAATTAAATAGTGTCATACTTTTTAGGTAAACAATTTTTTTGATAGAGTCAAATAAATTTAATTGACTGAAAAAAAATATACAAAGAATAACTTTAGTCAAATAACTTTAATAATAATTAATCCTATTGTGTAGTTTATTTTGTATAAGTGATTACCATTATACGAGACACTATAAGAAAACTATATTGTCAAACACATATAAGTTTAAAAAAACGAATCACAAGAAATCTTATACATCCAATTATTACAAAGTGTCCAAACACAAAGTTTGAACATTATTATAATTCAATACATTAATTAAAACAACTTAGGTCCACACTACCTAAGCAATTGAAGTGAAATTAAAATTGGCACATGTAGTTTGTCTAAAAAGGATTGAAGATGTGAATCCCAATCTTGATGCTGCATGATCAAATTGCAAAAGATTGTCTTCAATTGTATGTCCTCCAATCACAATTGAAGTCCTTGCATTAACACCACCATCCAAAACTCCAAGACACAAGACATTTTCACTAACTTGTACCATTGAATTTGCTCCAAAAATAGTCCAAACAACATTTGCATTTTGTAAAACAAGATCAATTGATGGCACTGCTGGTCCAACTCTTGTACTTCCAATATCTCTTGAATCAAAACAAACCCTAAATGGCGCCACGGCCGCGACCCTAGTCACATTAGCTAGTTCCTTCACAAAGAAATTTGTAATAGCATTGTATAGTGAAGTCTCCAAGATTGTGTAAGGATTTACTGTGCTGATTTTTGTTCCACCAACACCTTGATTGTCAATTGACAACAAGGTTGTGTTTATTGGTACAACTTTTTGGTTAATCTTAATGGATTTTACCCCAATAAAGTATTCAGATGATGGTTGACCTGATGAAAAGGCTGAGGCTGTACTTACTGGATTTATAAAAAGTGGAGTGTATTGAAAGTCATTATTTGAGAATTCTCTATTAGGTAAGAAAAAATAAGGACCATCTCCAAAAAGTACCACACCTTTAGAGTTACTAGACGTCAAACAAAGAGCAAATTTTCTAGGAAAACTAAATTCAGCTGAGAATTGAGAAGGAAGAGATATCTTTGTTCTTCCAAGACCAGCCATACCCTTAACACCACTAGCAAGGCCTTGTAAAAGAAATGTAGCACCACAAACAAAAAGGAAATTTTTATCACTTACGCTCCTACCAGGATTTTTTCCATTAGATGATTGTACTGACACAACATCAGAAGCTAACTCTCCACTAGTAGCGGTCCCAGTAACCGTGTTGTCAGGAAGTAGACCACACGTGTTATTATTACAACCCGGTCTAGGTGGAGAAAAGCATTCTCCACAACCAGACGCTCCGCCCAGTGAACACTGGGCGGAGCCACACCGGGCCGGTCTATAAGAGGAAGAAACATAACCTTGATCACAATCTACCCATAAAAATTGGCCACCAAGATCAAGAGTTAAACTTATAGGGACAAGAGGTGTTCTTTGTTGGATTTGTGTAAGGTATTGGAGAGTTGAAGCATCTTTTGTGACTGGGATAATTAGGCCTTTGGGACGGAATGAAGTTTGATTTTGAGCTATAGTTGAAGTAATGAAAAGAAGAGAACACAAAAGAATGGCATGTAAACAATTAGAAGAATTCATGATTTAATTTATTTGTTGTGTGATGGTGTTGTAATATTAGAGGAAAATAATGGAGTTTATATAGTTTTGAAAAATACATTAAAAATAATATAATGATGATGAATACGTGCAAGCTTAGAGCGTCTATGATAATGAGTTTTATTTGCCAACTCAATAAAAAATCTAGAAGCGTAGAGGCTTTGATTTTTGACTTTGTTTGCTTGATTTGACTTTAATTTATCATTTTATTGATTTTATTTTTCATTGAAATTGAAATATAGATATGCCTTACAAAATTCACACCGACATTATCTTGAACAGTAATTGCCTGGATCTATTGTGCGTGTCAAAGATTATGTATAATATTAAAGTGAATTATTATGCTGAGACGGAGCTAGTGAATAGTGAAGATTCATGTAATTGATTCTTGCCGTTTATATTATATTAAGACATATCGTAATTTCATTTTATTTTTATTTTTTTTATTATTATGTTGTAGGCATCAACTAACCAGGGGCTAAAAATATATTTAAGTCATAGGTTCAAACTTCAAAATATTTGATAATATTATAAATGTTTGTACTTTGAAAAAATAATCCTTTAAGATAAGGAAGATGCAAAATGGTTATAATTTGAAAGAGATACTCCTGAGATATGCTCACTTTGAAGTTTGAACTATCAATTTATTGTAATTAAAAAGATAAATCTTTTGACTAGTTCAAAGTTTGAAATTCTAAAATCAAGTCTAAATAATGGTCTAAAATGACAAAGATATGTTTTAAAATATATATTAAAAATTTATAAAAACAAAACTACTGCTCACTTGCTCGAAAAGGTGATAAAGTTAGTTTGTGAAATTATTCCTCATTCAATTTAATCAAGTTTGAACAGATTATTGATCCTTAATTTGTTGGTACAGTTTATTTCAATTAGTCTGAAGTGATTCATGAGAATGTTTGTCAATATATTTTTATCAAAGAACAAATTAAAATAATTAAATTTTAGTAAAAGTTGAGTGTGTTGAGTTATGATCAACATTTTAGATGACTTTTATTCTAACTCATTTCAGTCCTAGTAACTTCTGAAAGGATAAATAACTCGTTTAATTATTAATTCAATTTATTTAAATTTATTTAAATTCAGTTCAATCCGTTTATATGTTTGTATTGACTTGTTCAAATTTCAAAAGATATAATTTTAGTAATGGTAATTAATTGTGGTTGAGATATACATACCCTTCGCCAATCAAAAAATTACACTGTATAGCTAAACAAATTTTTTATTTATATATATTACATATTGTCACTTCTTAGTTGAAATTTTGACTCTGTCAATAGTATAATTAACTCACTAGTTCTTTATTTAAAACAGAAATATATGTATTACTTTTCATATTATATTTATATATTCTCAATACGTAATAGGTGACGCTTATACAATGTGTTGTGATGAAGCAAATCCCTTGTTTTTAGCCTTTGAATTCCTCCCCCATTCTATTGCTATTTTTCAGTATAATTATTAACTTCCCAATGTGCTGTGGATATAAATAAAGGCATCGATATTATAGGAAAATATTATTCTAATTGGCGGCACCAATATTATACGGTCAAATTATTACCCTAACTCGAAAATAGTTCATTAAATGACCGACAGGAAAAAAATATATGAATTTCTAGGTGAACTTTTACATCTCTATCGTTAAGATATGCATGATTTAGTTAAAATTGAACTAAATCAATTAAATATATAGTTATTTAGTTTTGGATTTGTGTTAGTTTAATTTTAAATTTAAAAAGTTCATATTCTGATTTGATAGTATTAAAAAAAATCAAAGAAAAAAATCAAACTATATTTTGTATACTTTCTTATAAAATATTTATATACCTCTAATAGGTTAATGAACTTTTAAGTCACATTTCTTAAAAACAAAATTTATGAATCCAAACTCATTTATTTAAAACATAACATAAGATATTTACCTTTAAAAATTGTTCTTAACAACTTTATTTGCTATAAAGTTTTTAGAGCTTAATATATTTTTTTTCAAAATTCAAAAAAAATTATAGTGACCACACTAAAAGGTTAAATAACGAATTATACTATAGGCATATATAAATATATATATACACAGTAAGTTTTTTAAAAATTAGAAGAAAAAAGACTAACCAAATTAACAATAATCAAGCCAATAAATATGAATTATATTTAAATTTAATAATTAAAATAAAAAATCATTAAATTATTTTAATTTCAACGAGAAAGGAATACAAACCGAAGATGGATACCCCTTCTTCTAGCTTCTAGGAGTACACTTTCTCAACATTAATACTTGTTCTGTTTGTATTACTTTTCTTTTAGTTTGTTATAAAATGAATAATTTATTTTTAAATTTTTATGTAGCATATTTAAGGTCATATGATTAAAGAATAATTTTATATATTTGAAATAATTTTAATTTAGGATAACAAGAATCAGAAGTCTTTTTTATTTTTCTTAAACTCCATATTAAATCAAACTAGGTCACTCTTTTTAAAATAGAGAAAAAATTCCTCAAGTAGTTGTGGTTTGTGATTTTTAATTATTACTCTTATCGTTTCAAATTATTTATTATATCTACTTTTTAATAAATTGTTTAAGAAAGTATTAATTAAATTTTTTTTATAAATCGTTTGAGGAATTATCCATATATTCATTATTCAGTAATTTTCCTTGAAATATTACATATGTTTGTTTTATAACTATAATATTGTGATAATTTTTCGTAGAAATTGTATAAAATCTTTTTATATTCTTATGTAAATATGAGGTTAAATTCATTGGTGGCCTTCTAAAATTGACAACAAGTTTCATATAGACACTTCAACTAGACGATGTTCATTTTAGATATTTTAACAAGGATCCTATTATATCATTTTGACACTGCTGAGTTGGCATATTATGTGTGTTACACTTTATTTGAGAGCGTGAAAGACAAAATTTTAAGATTTTTAAACTTTTTTTATTTCATTTTTTTCTTTCTCTCTCTCCTTCCCACACTTCCTCCACCATATACTATTACCTTGTCACCATTATATATTCAACTTTCTCACCTCTTTGTCATTTCTTGATATGAAAAATTAAATTAATTATATATATCGACAAAAATAATTTTAAAAAGGACCAAAAATGTGTCTAGAGCATATATCTTCTTCATGATATCAAATTTTACCACCTAATTTTTTTCATATATAGTTTCATTGCCGAAAAGTTTACCAAGTCCTTCAAATGTTTGTTGGTCTATTTTCACCTCTCTTTATTTGAGTTAATTCTTTTAGGATTTAATTTTTGAAATACTAATTTCTTCTTCTCAAAGCTTTCACCTTTTTCTATTTTGATGAATCCATTTCATGTAAATTTATAAATAGATCTGATTTAATCATGGATAAAAAATTTTGGCGTACTTTGAAACTTTCAAAACAAGCAGTTCCAATGTTGAAGGTGATTGAAGAAAAAAAGAAGATGAATTTGAAAGATTAAAGAGATGGAAATAGTATGATAGTTAGGTTATGAGAATTTGTTTATAATCCAAATTGGTTATATAGATTTGGAAAAAAAAATGATAGTAATGATAATCTTCAAACTTGAAGAAGAAGGCATCAAAATAATAATGGTTAGAGGAGGAGGAGATGTGGAAATGGTGGAGGAGAAAAATAAAGGTGTTGTAGATTTTATTTTTTTTCCTTTTTCTTCTTTATTGAAATGTGTTTTTAAATTAATTAATTAATTAATTAACTAAATAATTTTAAAAATAGATTTTTATTCAGAATATATATTTTTTAATATATATGCCACGTGTAATTATTTTTCGTTAATTTGACACGTTATCGACAAGTCTAATACATACATTCTATATATTTGGTTGATTGTCAAAAACGTGTCAATAGGACATAACGTCACTTTATTTAAGGTATTTAAAATGAATAAGACCTACTTAAAATGTCTAAGTGAAAATTGATGTCAATTTTAAGTTGCTACCGATAAGTTAAGCCTAAATATGAAGTTGTTCTTCAACATCCACCATGAAAGGCATTGCCCAAGAAATCTTCTATTTCTTGAACTTTTTTAGAAAATGGAGGCTTACGATCTTGCCACGTCACATTTTTAGATTGATTTTGGGATATATTTTTTAATTCACGCGCTCCCAATACGTGATATTACACTTGCTCTAAGAATGAGTTACAATAGTGTTTATAATCCTCAGAAAATGATTTCGTGAAATAATAGGAGACTCATAAAGTTAAAATATTTTTTTTAAAATTCGAAACAATTTTAATAGTGACTTTATATTTTTTTCTTTGAAAAATGATATATATTTTACTTTAAACTAGAATATGAGTACATGAGTATAACTTCTTTCACGCTACTGACACTTCAAGGTATTGCATAAAAAGGGTAAATTATGTGAAATGACAAAAATTTAGAATATATTATGTAATATAAATAAAATTCAATTATTATTAATTTGTAGTTATATTTTCGCAAAAATTTGCTATTCAGTTTACTACTGGTTTAAATTCAAAATTTGTATAATTCAATCATTGATTATATAAATTAAGAGTTTATATAATTTGGTTTTTAATTGTATAAATGTCGAATTTGTATATGCTTATCCTAATTATTTGTATACATTAAGACCACAAAATTAAATGACAATTTTACACATTTGACATAACTTTCATTTAGGACCACAAAATCCAATAATCTTCTTTATTTCTTTAATTCCGTGTCAAGTCAAATTGGATCACTCTTTTTTAAATGAAATCAGTTATTACTCTATTTGTATATTGGCAAGCTAATATACAGACGGGGTACTATAAAATTCCTAGTGTATAATACAAATTTTCTATTTGTATATGAAAAGCGAAGTATAAAAACAAACAAGCAAAACATACAAATCGCCTTAGTTATATATTTGCAAGCGAAATATACAAACGCAACCTCTAAAGCAAACTGAACTATAGTTATCGAACGTGATTATCGAAAGTATAGGTATAAAACCTTATTATGTCTATTAACTTTGATGTTTCTGAAATTTACAGCAAAATTTGATTTAATTAATCGTAATCAATTAGTTAACATGTTGATTAACCATATTCCGAAACACAAACAAATTATTGGCTAATCAAATTATCTGTTAAACCCTAAAAAAACTCATCAAAAGACACAAGCAAATTGGATATTTGTGTTATGTCAATCAATACGTGGAGTAACTTCCAATAAAACAGTATAAAATACAAAACAATACATCAACTCAATAGCAAAGGAACATAGTGAAAATTAGAATTATAACATAGTGGACATAGTAAAAATGTTTCTTACATATCAAAACTTTCTCACAACTCAAAAAAGTGAGTCAAGAAACACTATCTCACAATAAACTAGTACTCCTCTAATATACTAAGATTGGCCTAAGTTATGATTATCTATAATTAAGAGCCAATACATGTTCTTAACACAACTATACAAAAGGGAATTGTCAATCTTTGGTTAAGGATTCATGTCAAGAATCAAAAGGTGAAGAATCCTTTGAGAACATGAAGTCAGAACAGCTAGTTTCCACCATTGACAATGAAGAAGTAAATCCAAGCATAGAAGTTCCCAAATTAAACTCCAAAAGATTATCCTCCAATTGGTGACCCCCTATAACAATGGATGCCTTTTGGTTAGCCCCTCCATCCAAGAATCCCAAACACATCACTTCATCACTTACTTTCACCATTGAATTACTCTCATAAATCCTCCACTTAACCATCTCACTTTGCAACACAAGATCAATACTTGGCACATTTAGTCCCTCCTCTACTTTTGTGCTAAAGCAAAGCCCAAATGGTGCTATAGGTTCTACTTTAGTCAATCCCATGGAAAAACCAAATTTTTCATAAGCTTCAACAAATGTCTTGTAAATTGAGGTCTTCATAGTTGTAAAAGGGGAAATGGTACTAATTCTTGTCCCTCCATGACCTTCCCCATCCATGGTAAGCAAAGATGTGTTCAAAGATAGTTTCTTTCCATTAATTTTGAGGGATTTGACATTTATGTAATACTCTGCTGAAACCCCATTTCTAGATGAAATCAAAGGTGTATAAAGCATGGATCTTGAAACATCATGACTCAAAAGTGACAAATAAGGACTTTCACCAGAAATTATAGCACCATTTGAAGAAGACAAACAAATAGCAAATTTCCTTTGAAAGCCAAATGTATCAGACAACTGAGATGGCAATGCAATTCTTGAATTACCAAGCCCCAACATACCTTTAGCACCTCTAGCAAGTCCCTGTAACAGAGTAGGTGATGTACAAGAAAACAAGAACTGATGAATTGAAGCAACTGAACCTGTTTTCAACTCATCAATAAACTCCACAGCAAACATATCCTCTGCTAATTCCCCTGTTGCAGCTAATCTTGTAAAGGGGTTTTCTGATTTCAAACCACAGATCTTGTTGTCATTAGTACAACCATTAGGCTTAGCCATGGAACATTTGAGTGAATTACAAGGTACAAGTTTTTGACTTGAAGAATCAGAAGTCAACCCACAATCAGCCCATAGAAATGAACCTTCAAGATCTACAACTAATTTGATGGGAGCAAAATGAGTAACACCCATGTAGAGTTGAGTAACATATTGAAAAGTAGATGGATCTTTGTTTACAGGGAGAATAATGGCTTTTGGTAAAAAGGGTCCATGAGAAACACAGAATGAAACCAGAAAAAGAAAGGGAAGAGAGGAAGGAATTGAAGTAGTGAAGCCATTTTTTGAGTTTCAAGATTCAAGAAAGTGTTAAAGAGAAAAACCCTATAAAAACATGTGCAGTTTTGACTGTGAGATGCTGCGGAGAGGCGCCACAGTTGGTGTGGAAGGTAAATAATGGCTGTTAAAAAAACAAGTGTGGATAAGGCCCAAGCAAAAATGTTAAATGTCATCATCTTTGCTGACTAGGTTTAATATGCGTTCAATAACTTGTGTGTGACTTGACTAATTTTACGATATATTTATTATCTACTACAAAATAAGTAACACTATGATAATAGATGTGAAAAAAACTCTTTTGTCTATGTTAAAATTTGAACCAGGAAGAATAATATTTTATTTACAAACTAAAATATTCTAAAATCTTACTTCAAAGTCTCTTTATTCTTTATTATTTTCTAAAGCTTGAAAGAATTACCAACATATTATTTATAAAATTTAAAAATCAAATTAAACTAAGATTAATAATCAATTTCGGTATAAACTAGCCCAAATAATTCCTAATTAGATATAATATAACTAATCAAAAACAATTATGAATGTTATTTGAAGTTCAAATTTCTATTCTTAACAGACCAAACGGTTAGATATTTTTTTTTGCAATGCCCCACCTATGAAAAAAAAAGGACAGAAATGTCATTTTTTAATTGTCCAAGTATGGTCAATTTTTAAAAAGTTTTTTTACAAGTATTTGTTTATCGTGGCCAATTAAAAGCAAAGTATTTTGGCATGTGAAAGAGAGACTTTTTTTTATAAAATTAGTTATTGGAGATGCATATGTGGGAAGGGAATATATCCAAATTCCAAAAGCATATCCAATTGCTAGGAAGATGGTAATTTTTGTTCTTATCACTTATGTACACCTCATTTTCATTATCTAAAATATATACTTTTCCTTTAGAAGAATATGCTCCCACCTATCCATATTATTTAATACTCAAGTTTGTCAATAATTATTAAGAAATAATAGTAATAATAATGCCACGGAAGTAATTAAAAACTTTTGTTAAATATCTGCCATGTGAATAAAATGGCTGTATATATTTTATTAATAATCAAATAAATAAAAATAAAAATAAAAACAGAGCAATTTTGGTTACTGCGGAGAGGCGCCACAGCTGGTGGAACTTAATTAAAATTAAAAGATAAAATATGGATAAGGACAACGAGGTGTCTAGTCAGCTATGACAAGTTTATTTTATTTTTTTCTGTTTTTGGTCAAAAAAAGAGATAAAATATTTTCAATGCTTCACTTTTATTTTACTGAAAATAAAATTATTAAAAATGAAAGTAAATACACTTTAGGTGGTTCACAAGTTGTTAATATAGGCTAGCTTATCTCATCTGGGCTAACTCATACACATTTTCATATTTTACAGGTCAGGCTGTGCTAGCGCATTTTAAGTGTGGGCCAGAAAACAGTCAGTCCAACTGTCACGACCCAAAAATAGGTGTGGTGACAGTTGTCTTATCCCACCAAGACAAGTCAGCCTAAAACTCAATATCTAACAAAGTGCGAAAGTAAATGACAATCCAACAACAATTTCTATTATGAAACCAAGTCATATTAATTCAATTCCCAAAACCAGGTTGTCACATGCATAAACCTCTAATGTAAATATTAGAATTGAAATAAAATAGAAGTCTAAAATGAAGTTGTCTTTCAAGTAAAAACAAAGTCATAAATTGGAGTAAGAAAGTTCGCTGAGATGACAAGCAGTTACCTCACAACCCTCCACAAGACGCCTCGAAAAAGAAAAGAATGACATGTATCACGAAGATCCGGGCTCGTAACCTACAAAAATTTGTAGAAGCAAGGGGTGAGTACCAAACCATGCGGTACCCAACAAGCAAACTTCTAAACACAAGTTAAGTGAACAAAATACGGGTACTCCTTACACCCTATCTTAAACTCCACGCTACAGCCTAACAGTTTACAGTTTACCAAACACACAACTCAATAACCACACTCTATCAGTTTACACATTCTCAATAACAACTCAATATTCAACAGTCACAAGCTTCACAGAGAAACAATCACAAGATCAGCAAAACACGTGTGCAAGTTCATCAATAATAAAATGTGCAATGCCATGAGATGCAATGTCAAATATCGTGATGCATGTCTTTCTTAATGATACACACCCGCTGTCTCTCAGTCCGGGACCTATAGGGTACATATCCGTTCATGGATCTGTCGCGGCGCACGACACGACCCTCGATAATAGTAACAGTCGCGGCACGCGATACGTTCCTCGAAATATAATATACATCGCGGCTCGCGATACGACCCTCGAATTGGTACATCCTCTTATCACAACCATGTTTCAAATGCAGTTTGAATTACATACTAAAATAAAAATGAAAAGATAGTCATTTTGATAACAAAGCACAATTTGCAACAAGGAATACAACACCAACAAATAAGCAACAAGTCTCCAAATCATTTCAACATCACACAAGGAGATACACGAATTTCGTACGCTTAACAAGAGTTTAGAAATTCACTTGCCGTAGTCAATCGAATAATTACTCTTTGACTTGAGCCTTCCCTTTCCGTTGAGCTTCTGAACCAATGGAATCTATTCAAGTATATATTCACAATAAGGTTTCAGAACTAACAACACTCACACTTTTATGTGTTTAACCTTGACCTAAAAATACACCCCAAATTTATAATCAAGTTTGTAATTCTTGATGTCAATTAATATGTAACCCTCTTATTGTCAAATTTCGAGATCTATCCTGATATATCAAAAATTGAATCATAATATAATAATTATAAGATTAAATTGGAAAAACACTAAAAACCCAAATTATGAACATACCTTTTCCGATTACGGAAAAACCAAAACTTTCACCATTTAAATAGACACAAGTAAATCTCAAAATCCTTTTCTCCATCCTATCCTTCTAATTATTATGCTATAATTTGATAATAATTATTGAATGATTACTAACATATTATATCCTACCAAATCATACTTCCCTCTGACCAATATTCTGACGTCATTCATCAACAAACCAAATTATAACCTGCTTCATTCTATACCTACCAAACACCTCAGCCGTTAATAGTCTAAGGTGTACCTACCTGAAACATGAAGCTTGGCCGTTCTTTTTCCTCCCATTCATCCGCCTAGATAAGTTTCCGCCTCCTTTTTTTTCTAAATTAATTCTTTATTTTATCTGATTAAAATAATTATGTATTATATGTGACAAATCCTAATAACTTATTTAAGATAAATATGGATCAAATATTATAAGGTGTTAAATAAATTATCACTTTAACCCATTAATTATCAATTAAGTCAATTATCTACAATTACTCATTAATTAATTAACTCAAGTTAAAAAAATAATCAATTTTAATAAAAAATGACCTTTCGGGTCATTACACCAACCCACAAGTATGTGGCCTACATGTTTGATGAGTCATCTCACTTTTATAAAAATTATATATTTTTAGAATCTTTAAAATTAAATTATATATTATAATTTAAAAATATTATCACAAATATCGACAAAACAATATTATATGATGTTAATTTTACTATATTTTAATTAAATCCACAAATAAAATTATCGTTATAATATTTATTAAGTTTTTTTTAAGTAAAAGTATAAATATCTAAATAGAAATAATAACCTAATTGTTTTGAGTTTCGACTCTCTTTAATATTATATTATATCTTTTAATTAATTTTTATTGGCCAATCGGTCGCCCCTACCGATATTTTCCAAGCCCCACAAATCAGCAGATTTATTCAGGCCGGGCTAAAAAAACCCTTTTCTCAAATGGACTCCAAAAATCGTAGTTCAACCCTATTAAATTCTGTGTTAGACCAGACCGGCCCAACAGACCTATTCCATATTAACGGCTCTACACATTAGTAATCTTCCACTTCTTTTCTCTCTACCCTTAAGAGCGCTTAAATAAAGTATATAAATAATTTTTAAAATAATTTATTTTTATATTCATATCTATTTTTAAGAATTCGATTACGAAAGAAATTTTACGATCAAACAAATCAGGTAGGTGACTTATCTTCTTCCACGTCATAAATTGTCCTACTCTTTTTTCTAATCTTCTTGCTATCCACACCATCTAATATATATTATTGAAGACCATATTTATTATATCAAAAACTAAAAAAATCTAATAAGATATTTTGGTCTTTATCACTTATCTCCGCCTCATTTTATTCGATTTACTAGTATTCATTATTTTTTAATTTCTCATTTGTATTTTTATTTTAAAGTGGAGAACAGAGAACAGTTTTATGTTTAAATTGTAACACGTTTTTTTTTTCTCGAAATATACGCAAAGTTCAATAAAGTATACTAGCCCTATCAGAGTCTAAAGGGCTGCTCATGTGAATTTGGAATTCAAATTTAAAATTTATGTATTTGAACAAAACTAGAGGTACAAATTTCAATTTTAAATATGTAATGTTATTATTAATTTTTAAAAATAAAACTGATCTTTTCTGGCAAAGATAACATGAAATTCTCACAGAACAAAAAGGAGGAAAAATTAAAAATAAAATAAAGTAATTGGCCTTCAAATAACACGATGAATCTGGTCCATTAATTGCTTATGATACAGAATGAACCTGGTTCTTTAGTTGTTTATGATTCATATCATTAGTTAATTACTCTTGTGATAAGCTGATATAGTTTGCTAGAATTCAGTTAGAAGATATTTTGTAGATCGGTGCTATAAATAACATCACATTCTCTTTTAGGGTTGAATGTGTTAGAAAAATTATACTTTTTATATCGAATTATTTGTTCACTTTTAAATTGACACATCTATTAAGAAATTAATTATTGACATTAAATTTATTATTTACCCCTATTAATTATGAAATAGTTGAATTAAAAATTTAATATTTTCAAAAAGTTTTTCCTTTCTCAAATTAACTGAGGGTAATGATTGAATTTTTATTTTTTTTGTCATTTCTTAAATTGTCAAAATGGATAAGAATTAGGGATAACCATAAGAAGCAAAAATGGACAAGTAAACTGGGTTATAGGGAGTAGGAAATATAATTGAAGAAGAAGATGGCTCTGAGACGTATAAAATCACTTTCTATAAAACAGATATTATCCATATATATATATATTGGAGAAAATACAAACAAATTCCTTCGGAAGACAACAAAGTCTTTTGTTTATATTTATAGATTTTTCTTAGGCTACTTCTAGAAAGCCTTTATATTTATAAAACTCAGGAGATGATTTTTCATAAGAATCATGTTCTTTCATGAATATATGACTTTTTTTAAGAGTCATGTTCTTTCATGATCAAATGAATATTCATAAAAGTCATGTTCTTTATTGAACAAATGAATTTTCATAATAATCTCGTTCTTTCATGAATATATGTGTTTGTTCAATCAAAGACTTCTATATATTACAAAATATCCAACAATCCCCAATTGGTTGTAATATTTCTCATGATATCATGCTAGTAGAGAGTATCTTATAATATATTTGAACTTTTCGTTAGTGCAAATACGTCTTTAAAATTCTAACGAAGTAATTGATATTTAAATAATTAAACCGCAACTCCATGTGTCAAAATAAAAAATATCACACACATAATATTATTTATAGCTTAGAAAACTCAGTATTTGCTTTAGCACGTTTATCGTCATGTCTTCATCCTAATTTCATGAATATTTACAAGACCAATTAGATATTGCTTAAAGCGGCACCACTTCAATATACATATATGTGAAATTAGCTACTATGTCGTTGTAGTAGACATTTTACTAATTTTATAAAGAATTAATACAACCTCTGTTAAATAATCACTACAACAAAAATAATTTAGCGATATTAAATATCATTATTATCTCAATAGCTTAGAATGGTTGCATCAGTTGTTGCCACAACATTCAGATGCTAAGCACTGAGCATGAGGTGGAATGGTTAAGAATGACAAAAGTCCCACATTAGTGATTAATGAGATGGGTGAACTCCTTATAAGGCTTGGTCAATCCTCCTACCTTTGAGCTAGCTTTTGGGGTGTGAGTTAGGCTTAAGACCTAATTTCACAACAACATTTCAAAATCATATTTTTTCAACCATTCCATTTCTTTTCAAGCATTTATATTCTTATTTCACTATGGAATTCAAGTCTACTTTGATGGAAAACTTATGGCACCTTTATACATGTTACAAAAATCAACTTATATGAATTTAATCATTATTATTAGAAGATTTACTATTTATAGAAAAAACGCACCAATTTATCTATGTATGAATGATAATGTCTATACGAAAATTATCTTATAACAAACACTTCTTTTCATAAAAAGACAAAATTTCGAGTGACACTACTTCATAAAATAACATAATATTTCTATGAAGGCTTATAGCCTAATATCATCACAGAAATAGTTTAATCAATTAGTTATCGTTAAAATTATAAAATTGTAAATATAACTATCATATCAAATACATCAAAGATATATCTTGATAAATTGATTATCTTCATTAACAAAAGCCCTTATGAGATGTTGTAAGGCAAACAACCAACCTTTGTCTCTGTTAAATCTTGAGATTTTGAATATGGCAAAAGTGAATTGAACAGGTAGTGCAACATGTTCCAGTAAAATATTGCAGCAGTATGCAAGTGGCGGCGTATGTATTATATATGGAAACTTATGTGTACGTTTTTGTTTATAGTAGTCTACTTGGTTAAGGAAAACTATTAAAAACAAATTTGAGTACAATAAGGTTTCGAGAAAAAGAGTTAGTAGAAGTCAACAAGGATTTGTAGAAGACAAATACAAAGTTGATTTGTACAAGGATTGGCTGAATTTCTGGTCTATAAATAGAGAGCTATTTTGATCAGAAAAACTTGCGCACCTACAAAGAGAGAGCTTCAAAACACGATCAAGAGAGTTGAGAGAGTTTTGTTAAAATCTTTTGAGAGCTGCGAGTTGAGTGTTAAAGTTGTAAGATTGTATTCAAGAGTTTGTTTACAATCTAGGTAGTAGATTTGCTTGACAAGTTAGAGTACTTGAAAAGCATTAAAAGATAGAAAACTAGGGAGTAGTTTTTTGTCTTGATTAGAAGGAGTTAGAGTTTATAATTCCTTAGGAGCTAAAGAAGTTGTAATCTTTTGTATTACTTGAAATTTACAATTAATACAAAGTGCTGTTCAAAACAATTACTGTTAAGTTCGTCAAGCAAACACAAACAAGTAGTTAATACGTGTTCCTTTGAAGAATTCAGGAGGGTAGAATTCCAACAAGTGGTATCAGAGCAAGGTTATCTTTAGAGAGTCTAACAACTCAAGATAAGATCAACATGAGTTCTGCACCTCCACTCGGACACGGTAAGGGGCAACACATCAACAGACCTCCACTATTTAACGGACAATACTACTCGTGGTGGAAGGCAAGGATGGAAGACTTCATTCAAGCTGAAGACTACGAATTATGGGTAAGAATTATTAAGGGACCACAAATTCCTACCACCACTGATAGTGAAGGAAATAAAATACCTAAACCCGCAGATACATACAATGAAGCAGATTATAAGATGCTAGGAAAGAATGCAAAAGCTAAGTGTATTCTTGTGTGTGGATTAGGACCTGATGAATTTAACCGTATCTCAAGTTGTACCTCTGCTAAACAAATATGGGATACCTTACAAAACGCTCATGAAGGTACTACTCAAGTCCGAAAATTCAGGATTGCTAGTTTGTGTTCAGAATATGAAGCCTTTAAGATGAAATCCGGAGAATCCCTTCAAGATATGATCACCAGATTCACTACTGTGGTAAACGAACTAATCTCATTAGGCAAAGTATATACCACTGAGGAACAGGTTGACAAAGTACTTAGGATTTTGCCTAGGTCTTGGGAAATCAAAGTCACTGCCATTAGAGAAGCTAAGGACCTAACTACTATGTCTTTAGATGAATTAGTTGGGAATCTCAAGACCTATGAGATGAATGTTGACAAAAGAGGTGAAGGAAATAAAGAAAAAGTTCTTGGTCTTAAAGCAACTGAAAGTGACGAATCAGATATAGATGACGATGATCTAGCTTTGATAAGTAGGAACCTCAAGAAACTCTTTAAAAGGGGGTTAAACTCTACCAAGAAATCACCACCCTTGAAAGAAAAAAATCCTGAACGATCACAAAATGGAGGTTGTTTTAAGTGTGGTAAGACAGATCATCAAATAAAGGACTGCCCAATGTGGGAATTAGAATGGAAAAAAGAAAAAGCTGAAAAAGAAAGGAAGGAACTCCTCAACAAAAAGAAAACCAAAGAAAAGGAACAAGCAATGTATGCAGCCTGGGGAACAGGTTCCTCGGACATGTATGAAGATGTTGAAGACCTTGCCTTGATGGCGATAGAAGAATCAGACTCTGAACCTGAATCAGACTCTGAAGAAACTGAGGTAAACCTTCTTAATCTAAAGGATAAGCTAGTAAAGTTCTCCAAGAAAAAGCTTTCACTTCTATTGCTTACATCCATAGACACAATTCAAGAACTTGTGAACACCAAGAGCCAACTACTTGCTTCCCTATCTAGCTTAAAGTTTGAGCATATTGATCTCAATAAGAACAAACTCGACCTTCAAGAAAAAATCAAGCAACTTGAAACCCAAAATCTGGAACTAAGAACTAAGAATTCAAAATTAAAAATTCTTGGCAAAGGAAAAGAGGGTGAGCTGCCTGACCAAAAGCTTGAGGTTGACAAACTCAAAAAAACTTTAAAGTTGGAAAAGGAAAATTGTAAAAGGATAAATCTTGAATTGACTAGAGTAAGAAGTGATCTGGAAAGAGCTAACAAATGGACAAAATCCTCTATGATAGTAACTCATCTAGGAAACAACAATAGGAACATCAAAACTGGAATAGGATATGAACAGCCCATAAATGGAAATCCTACGTTTTGTATCATGTGTGGCAACTCTGGTCATTCTAAACAATATTGTCCCAAAAACAAAATAGCCACTGAAGAAAACAACTCAACAAGAACCTATAAAACTGTTCAGAGGAACAGGTACATACCCAGAAAAAACAGTCTGCCCAACTGGGCTCATAGAAATCTGATTCACCCTTTCGATCAAAACAAAAATCCCAAGCTAATCTGGGTTCCTAAATCCAACCTCTAATTTTTCAGGAAGAAGTGAGAGAAAGCAAGCAGCAGTGGTACATGGACAGTGCTTGCTCAAGACACATGACAGGGAATAAGAAATTGTTTCTCTCACTAGAAGAAGGAAAAGGAGGTATGGTTGCCTTTGGTGGTGGAAAAAAGGGTCAAATCAAAGGTTGTGGAAAGATTGGAAGAACTGATGAACATTCAATTGATAAAGTATACTATGTGGAAGGACTTAGACACAATTTACTCAGCATATCTCAATTGTGTGATAAAGGTAACAAGGTAATCTTTCTATCCACTGGTGTTGAAGTAATCAATCTAAACACACAAAAATTAGTGTTAACAGGAAAAAGAGATAAACATGTCTACACCATAGACACCTCAACTATCTCTGACACAAATCTAGTGTGTTTAAGCGTGTTGGAAAAAGATCCCTTGTTGTGGCATAAACGGTTGGGTCATGCTAGCCAAGTTCAATTAAACAAACTTATCACCAAGGATTTAGTTATAGGACTGCCTAAAAATAAATTCAAGGAGGATAAGGTTTGTGAAGCATGTACCCTAGGAAAACAGATAAAATCATCATTTAAGTCCAAACAGATGGTAAGCTCAACTTGTTCTTTAGAACTAATTCACATGGATTTATGTGGACCAATGAGGGTTCAAAGTAGAGGGGGAAAAAGATATGTGTTTGTCTTAGTGGATGATTACACTAGGTACACCTGGACACTATTCCTTGCAGCAAAAGATGATGCATTTGAAGTTTTCTGTTCACTAATGAGAAAAATTCAAAGAAAATATGGGAAACAACTAAAGGCAATCAGATCAGATCATGGAACTGAATTTGAAAATTCAAAGTTTGCACAATATTGTGACCATCATGGGGTTGATCATAACTTCTCTGCCCCTAGAACACCTCAGCAAAATGGTGTGGTGGAGAGAAAGAATAGAACTCTTCAAGAAATGGCTAGAACTATGATGATCGCAAGCAAAATTGCAAACCAATTCTGGGCAGAAGCAATAAACACTGCTTGCTACACCATAAATCGTTGCATGACCAGACCCTTGTTAGAAAAAACTCCATATGAATTATTGAAAGGGAGAAAGCCCAACATCTCTCATCTTAGAGTGTTTGGATGCAAGTGCTTCATTCATAACAATGGGAAAAATCTGCTTGGAAAATTTGATGCTAGAAGTGACAATGGAATTTTTCTTGGATATTCCACACATAGTAAAGCCTATAGGGTACTCAACAAAAGAACTATGTGTGTCGAAGAGAGTGTTCATGTTATCTTCGATGAAAGCAGCACTATGTCAAAAGAAGATGTGTTGTTCAGTAACACATCAGCTGAAGAACATGCTGTCTCTGAACAGGAACAGGTCCAAGAAACTGGTTCCTCTGACACAACAAACAGAGAAGAAACTGAAACTCAAGTGAATTCTGATGAAAGAGTTGATACAGATGAAAATCAATCAGATGTTAATGAAGAACAAGAAAGATCAACTCCTATCCTAAAAGAGTACAAATACCAAGGATCACACCCATTGGAAAACCTGCTCACTGATCTTTCTTCAGGAATTACCACTCGATCAAGAATGAAGAATCACTACGCTCATAGTGCATTCCTATCCATGGTAGAACCAAAGAAAATAAGTGAAGCTCTTCAAGATGCAGATTGGATTATAGCCATGGAAGAAGAATTGCATCAATTTGAAAGAAGTAAAGTATGGCATCTAGTACCTAAACCCTCAAACAGAACTATAATTGGAACTAAATGGGTGTTTAGGAACAAGTTAGATGAACATGGTACCATAATCAGAAACAAAGCTAGGTTGGTTGTTCAAGGATACAATCAAGAAGAAGGGATAGATTATGATGAAACTTTTGCACCTGTGGCAAGAATAGAAGCAATCAGATTGCTTATAGCTTTCGCATCTCACATGGAGTTCACATTGTATCAGATGGATGTCAAAAGTGCTTTTTTGAATGGGCTATTACAAGAAGAAGTCTTTGTTAAACAACCCCCCGGCTTCGAGAATAATGACTTCCCTGATCATGTCTATAAGCTTGACAAAGCTCTCTATGGGTTAAAACAAGCTCCAAGGGCATGGTATGATAGATTATCAAAATTCCTTTTAAGTCATGGATATTCAAGAGGTAAAATTGACAATACACTCTTCTTCAAGAATAAAGAAAAGGGTCTCCTGATTGTGCAAATCTATGTTGACGATATCATATTTGGAGCTACAAATAAGAGTCTCACAAAAGAATTTGCAAATCTTATGAGCAATGAGTTTGAAATGAGTATGATGGGTGAATTAAACTACTTTCTTGGGCTTCAAATAAAACAAACACCTGGAGGTACATGGATTCATCAACAAAAATATGTAAAAGAATTGCTCAAGAGGTTCAAAATGGACGATGCTAAACCAATTGATACTCCAATAGCCCCTGCCACTAAGTTGGACCTTGAAGGAACAGGTTCTGTTGTGGAACAAAAACTGTATAGAGGCATGATTGGCTCCCTTTTGTATCTTACTGCTAGTCGACCTGATATTGTGTTTAGTGTAGGATTATGTGCTCGCTTTCAAACTAATCCTAAAGAATCACATATTCAAGCAGTCAAGAGAATCCTCAGATATCTAAAAGGAACCTCTGATTTAGGACTTTGGTACCCAAAAGGAAGCAACTTTGATTTAGTTGGGTATGCGGATGCTGACTATGCTGGATACTTGGGTGATAGAAAAAGCACTACAGGAATGGCTCACTTTCTAGGATCGTGTCTTATCTCATGGGGATCAAAGAAACAAAACTCAGTTGCACTATCCACTGCTGAGGCTGAGTACGTAGCAGCTGCGTCATGTTGCGCCCAACTTCTGTGGATTAAGCAACAACTTAGTGATTTCGGTCTCAAAATTGAACAAGTTCCAATTTTCTGCGATAATACTAGTGCTATCAACATTGCAAAAAATCCTGTACAACATAAGAGAACTAAACACATTGACATTCGTCATCACTTTCTTAGAGACAATGTGGAAAAGGGTTTAATCTCTATGAACTTTTGTACTACGGAAGAACAAATCGCGGACATCTTTACAAAGGCATTAGCAAGGGAACACTTTGAAAGGAACAGGCTGGAGCTAGGAATGATGAAGACAAACTAAGCAAATAGAAGCTGAAGGAATTGGACTCTCAAAATCATTTATGCATGCTTAAAAGGTATGTCTACTCTTCTTAACTAAGATAGACAAAAATTTATAAGACCAATGCATTGGATTCCGTTCCTTTATTTAAAAAAAAAAAAAAAAAAAAAAGTCATCATCACAACCGCCAATTCAAAATCTGCAGAAAACCTTTCAAGTCATACCTGTTCCCATTCTCAGTAAAACCCTTACACTTTCCTATAATTCCTCTTAGACAGACCCCTTTTCTCTTTCTTCTCCGATTGTCCTCATTCTCTCTCAAAACCCTTGAAAACCCAGAATCCACATTGTGTTGCTGGAAAAAAAAAATGGCCATGTCCTACAATCTTTCACTAGCCATAATTCCCTTTGATACTCAAGAAAGCTTACATACCCTACCAGCCATTCTCTACATTGATTCGACCGGCATAACTCGATGGTCTCTTATGGAAGATGCATTAGTTCAGGGGGAAGAGAGAAGTCAAGGGTTAGAGAAAGATAATATGAGTGCACAAAGTGAGGGGGAACATATGTTTCCGTCACAGGACCAAGAAAATAGTTCTGATGATGAAAATATCACTTTGCTTGAACTGCTTTCCCAAATCAGAACGTGTTCCAAACAAAGTTCATCTTCTTGCAAACCTCCTGCTACGACTCTTTCTGAAACTCCAGAAGAACCTCACTCTATTCTACCGGCAAAGGTGCCAATGAGAGTAACTAGATCTGCACAACGCACTCGAAAAGAAGAGACTTTGGCTAAATCAACCAAGAAAATTCGCACAAGAAAGCGTAAGTCTTCCTCATCGTTAAACTTTGTAGCAGAAACAGTAAAAAGTCCGAAACGGAGAAAAATTTCATCCAAATCAAAATTTCATGATTTAGATGATAGTGATTACCATGCAAGAGTGTTAGCCTTTAAGAAGAGGAGTGTGATTAGGGGGAGAGTAATTTCTGGCTTTGGGGGTGGTGAGATGGATGAGTTAGTGATCATCTTACAAGAACAAGGATGGACCGAACTGATGCTTCAAGGATCTTTTAGGCGTAAAATGGGTAGAGTAGAAACCAGAGAATTTTATATCAATGCAACAGGAACTGCCTCTTCAATTACTAGTACTGTGTGTGGCATTTCTTTTACACTGACTGCTGAAATTTTGTCTTCAATACTTAGAATTCCTAACAGGGGATGGGGTCACTATGTCAAGAAGGATTGGCCTCCTTTAGAGGGTAACACCTCTCAACTTGACATATGTAGGCGATTCTCAAATGATCCTACTCTTTCAGAATATTCTAGTGTTGACAAGGGATGTATGTTACCTTTACATCAGATGCTGTTTAATGTAGTTCACAAAATTCTTCTTCCAAGAAAGCAAAAAAGGACTGAAGCATGTTACTTGGATCTCACACTTATGGACTTACTATTATCTAGGACTCAAATAAACTTGCCGATCCTAATCATGAGTCACATACATAGTTTGTCCAAGGTTGATAAAAAGCAAAGGGGTTTGGCTTATGGATTTTGGTTAGGACAAGTTTTTGAACATTTTGGTGTGCCTGTAAAGAAGTGGCAGATACAAACCATTTCTGATGTCATGGGGAAGGTGGACTACATGAACATGCCTGGTACGCCAAAAAGGGTTGATGTGAAAACTCAACGGTTGAGGGCTTCTCTTACTGCTGTAGAAAAGGAGATGGAAGCACTAAAAAGGGCTCATTCAGTAGAGATGGAACAGGTTCAGATTGCTCATAAATTGGAACGTGAGGAATTGATTGCTGAGAACTGCAGGGTTAAGGAAGAACTCACTCAAATTCAGGCTGCGTTACATCAAGAACGAGCAGTGAATTCTGGGCATCTACAAAGCATCATGGGGTTGCTAACCAAGGGATCTTCAAACTCTTCCACCTCTATGGCACCCTCTGTTTAATCAATCCTCATATATGCATTATCTTATAATTTTTTTTGTTTTTGACTAGTTAAAGACTGAAGTAGACATTACTATTTTTGTATGTATTTTGGTTTGATGTCTAACTCTTGATGTCGCTATTGACTTTGTCTGATGCTCTATTCTAGTATGTATATGTACCTTGGTTTTATATGTTTTTTGGCTAATGGCAAAAGGGGGAAGCAGCCTGCAGACTTGTAGGATGATATTAAAGTGTGCTCTATATGTGCTGTGCTCAATATGTTGATTGATGTATTGTGTACCTATTCAAAATGCAAGCTGATTATTTGCCATAGTCAAAAAGGGGGAATTTGTTAATCTTGAGATTTTGAATATGGCAAAAGTGAATTGAACAGGTAGTGCAACATGTTCCAGTAAAATATTGCAGCAGTATGCAAGTGGCGGCGTATGTATTATATATGGAAACTTATGTGTACGTTTTTGTTTATAGTAGTTTACTTGGTTAAGGAAAACTATTAAAAACAAATTTGAGTACAATAAGGTTTCGAGAAAAAGAGTTAGTAGAAGTCAACAAGGATTTGTAGAAGACAAATACAAAGTTGATTTGTACAAGGATTGGCTGAATTTCTGGTCTATAAATAGAGAGCTATTTTGATCAGAAAAACTTGCGCACCTACAAAGAGAGAGCTTCAAAACACGATCAAGAGAGTTGAGAGAGTTTTGTTAAAATCTTTTGAGAGCTGCGAGTTGAGTGTTAAAGTTGTAAGATTGTATTCAAGAGTTTGTTTACAATCTAGGTAGTAGATTTGCTTGACAAGTTAGAGTACTTGAAAAGCATTAAAAGATAGAAAACTAGGGAGTAGTTTTTTGTCTTGATTAGAAGGAGTTAGAGTTTATAATTCCTTAGGAGCTAAAGAAGTTGTAATCTTTGTATTACTTGAAATTTACAATTAATACAAAGTGCTGTTCAAAACAATTACTGTTAAGTTCGTCAAGCAAACACAAACAAGTAGTTAATACGTGTTCCTTTGAAGAATTCAGGAGGGTAGAATTCCAACAGTCTCATTTGAGATTCATAGGTTGTCTTTGTTATGCATCTGCATTACCAAGAGTGTTTTCCATTTGCTTAATTGATGCGAAACACACGTGCTTCCTCAACTCCCTTTAGATCTCCTTTGGAACACATTGATCATCTGAGGTAAAGTGGTGAACAAGCTGATGAAGTTCGTAATGAACTTGTTCCTGAGGATGCAATGTTACCTCATTCATCTAATATATAAGGAGCCTCAAGAAAGTTTAGTACCGCTTGAACTTGGTCTATGTTGATGATTTACTTATCATTGGGAGTAATGCGCGCATAAATGATTATCCTGATGCAAATAATAGCCAACACAAGCAGTTAAAATTGAAGCACCTAGGTGAGCTCAAATACTTTTTTAGTATTGAGGTCTTGAGATCCTCAAAAGCTATTAACAACAATTCACTTTTTTCATGAAAGGATCAAGCATATAAAGATAGATTGCGACTTCATCAGGGACAAGATCAAGGCAGGGCTGGTTGAAATTGTCTATGTTCATACAGATTAGCTAACTAAAGGTTTAGGCCACACTCAACACTTGCATCTTATAAGCAAGCTGGAAGTCCTCAACATCTTGCACCCTTCAACTTGAGGGGGTGTGTTCAAACGCATCACATGATGAATTTAGTCCACTAGTTGGTTATGATACATAACGATTTAGTTAATTACTTTGTGATGAGTAGGTGTAGTTTGTTAGAATTTTATTACAAGATATTTTGTAGATTGGGGCTATAAATAACACCACATTCTCTTTTGAGGTTGAATATACAAACATATTGTGATCAATACAATTTTATTTCTCCTTTTTCTCTTAGCTCGAGTTCACAGTTGTGAGTGTGTGAGCTCATATTTCTTTCAACAAAATCATGCAAACAAAACGTGTCATAATTATTATATATACAAATATCTTGCATTCGAGTATGTTTATTGAAAAGAACTGGTACACCAACTAAACATTTACTGACATTTTGTGTAAATTCATTCCCTCGAAACCATCACAACTTGTTTTCCAATATTGCGACCAGAAAAGAGACCAACTAGAGCAGTAGGTGCATTTTCGAGACCTTCAACTACGTCTTCTACGTACACAACATCACCAGCCTTAATTTTTGGAATGATCATTTCTAAATATTTTGAATAAGATGAAAGTGGTCGAAAATGACGAATCCTTCAATGCGGATTCGTTTTGAGATGATGTAAAATAAGTTGTGCACTCCTTCAGTCTGCTCAAGGTTGTACTGTGATATCATCCCACACGCAGCGATACGACCATGGAGTTTCATATTCAGAAGAACTGCGTCAAGCATTTTCCCTCCAACGTTCTCAAAGTAAATGTCGATTCCATCGGGGAAGTACCTAATACAAATCAATATATTTTGACTGACATTTTAGCTTTTCTACGAGTTTAGAATGTCAAAATCAGCCAAAAGTTAGTCACCTACAACTTGCGGTTTTTCAGCTTATAAGCACTTTTGATTTGATCAAATATTTTACTATTTTACCCTCAATATGTTTTTCAATTTATTTCTCGAATAGTTTTCCCAAAACAAACTAAACTTCTAACTTCCTCTTCACTCCATATTTATCGTTCCTCTTTTTAATTGCATGAAAATATTTGAACTTACAATTTTTTGCAAAACAATTATGGACCAAACACATAAATTGCCTTATTAAGCAACTAAAAATGTTTTTAGCATTTTAAGCTTTATCGACTAATCCAAATTGTTTATGTACGATTACTAACCTCTTCAAAGCTCTATCCAAATCGTGCTCCTCTTTGTAGTTAAAAGCTTCATCAAACCCAAACTTGCTCTTCAATAAATCAACCTTTAATGATATGGAACAAAAAGAGACAAAATAAGCTCAATAACAAGTTAAACATCATGATCTTTTTGATTTTGTGGAGACACTTAACATCATTTAATAATTAATACCAAAGGTTCTTTATACTTAATTAATCCTCTTCCTCCCTCCCAAAGATAGAGAGACAAATTACCATAAGCAAGATACATAGGTAAATTCACTACTAATCAGATCCAAACAAAGGAGATATAATTAATTATACAACATTCAAGGGTATTGTAGCCTAGTCATCAATGAAGCATAGTTGAGAGTCATGAAGTTTCAGGTTGTCGAGAATATAAAAAATTAAATATTGTGTGATTCTTCTCATATGTCCTAATCTTGGTGGTAATTGTGTGATTCTTCTCATCTGTCCTAATCTTGGTGGATAGAACTACCTGATATCCTAATCTTGGTAGTAGTTGTGTGATTCTTCTCATCTGTCCTAATCTTGGTGGATAGAACTACCTGATATCCTAATCTTGGTAGTAGTTGTGTAATTCTTCTCATCTGTCCTAATCTTGGTGGATAGAACTACCTGATATCCTAATCTTGGTAGTAGTTGTGTGATTCTTCTCATCTGTCTTGATCTTGGTGGATAGAACTACCTGATATCGCGGTGAAACTTACCTTTTCTTTACTTCCAGCACTACCAACAACATAACAACCCAACATCTTTGCAAATTGGCCAACAAGTTGACCCACAGCCCCAGAAGCAGCTGAAACAAAGACAGTTTCTCCTTTCTTGGGAGAGCAAATTTCATAAAAACCAACATAAGCTGTCATCCCAGGCATCCCTTGCAAAACAATTAATGAGTTTTAATACACAATAAAAAATTGAATTCACAATACAAATTGAATTCGTAATTAACTTACCTAAGATTCCAGTATAGTAAGAAAGAGGGACATCTTTGTCATTAATTTTAAACAGATAATTCTGATGAGCAAGTGTTACAATACTATACTCCTCCCATCCAGTCATTCCCCAAACTAAGTCACCTTTTTTGAAATTTGAATCACCAGATTCCAAAACTTTAGCCACTCCAAATCCTGTGATAGGCTATTATAACAAAAATGGAAAAATTATGCCTAATAATATAACTGTTACTATAACTATGTTATAGTTAAAAACACTTACAGAGCCAGGAGTGAACGAATCAATATAACTACCCTCTTGTTTTTTCATGCGTCCCCTCATGTAAGGGTCACATGACAAATAAAGATTCTTCAAAATCACAACATTAGAACCTTCTGGAACATTCAGTTTTATAGTGCTATTCTTCAATTCCATGTCTGATTCTTTAGGGTAACCACTCACATAGTGTTTCAAAATGACTTGTTTGTTGCTAATTATCACTTCTTCTCCCATTTTCTCACTTAATAAATTTGCAGCTAATTCTTCTTTAATGTTTATTGTGAATGTATGCCTTTTAGAACGATCTGTTTATAATATATATATAGAATGGTCTGGAAAAACAAACGTAAGCAATTTATTGAAAGAGAATTGTGTTTCAATTTTGATTCTCATGTTCGGTTGTATGATAGTGTTTTCGATAAGAATGACAAACAAAGCGGTGCGGTGTGGATAATTATATATCCTTTAGATTAGACCTCTAAGGTTTTTTTTTTCTTCATATTGAATTAAATCAACATGACGTTCCTTGATGAGAATGTGCATATATATCTCTTCTAAGGCCAAAGTATCTATAAATGGATAGTAAGATCAAGTGGATCTGGTCGAACTCTAATATATGTTTTTTAATTTTTTTATATTCAGACGATTCTAGATTATAGAAAATTTTTTTATAGTTGAATGATTATGAATTTTCTACATTCAAACAAACATAAATATATAGTTAGATAGAAAAATAATAAATGATTATAAAAAAATTAAGAATAATGTGAAGAATGACGATGATAAGCAAGGAAAATAAGAAGAGAGATAATTATGAAGATAAACATAGTAGTAGGATTATCAACTGAATTTTCTCTGTACCAATTGGATAAATAAAAAAATGGCACATATAATTTATGGACAGTAAAATAAGACGACCTTAGTTATGCTTTGGAGCAGATAGATGTTGAGTTATGCTAATATCATGAAAAACTTTGATCACTAAAAAAAGATTCATGAGTTTCGATACCATAGAAGGCAGCGATCGAACATGTTATTTTTGTATTCATTTATTTTTATTTATTCATTTTAATATATATATTTTTTAAAATTAATAATTGATATACATGTTTTATTTTATCTATCTTAATTAATTCTTACTATTACTCTCTCCATCTCATTTTTTATGTCATTTATTTCTATAAACAGTAGGATTACAACACTTGTCATTTTATAAAATTTATGCATAAATTATCATATTTTATCTATTATATTTTTGATAGAATAGTTAATTAATCTTGAAAACTTATAAAAAATACGACGGATAGAGAATTAGATTTGGTAAACGATTTGGAAAAAAATAATAGGAAATGTTAAGGTTAAATTATAAAAAAAAAATAATTATATTTTTTAACATATTAAAAATAAATATTCATTTATAAAAAAAAATGGATAAAATTGTAAGAAGTAAAAGCGAATGATGCCATGGTAGTATTAAAATATAGAGTATTTGGTTTAAGAAGTAGTAATTAATTTTCAATTAGAATACGGAAAACAGTGGCTAAACTTTGATTGGTTATCTTCTCCAATTGTGAAATAACAGAACTTCTGTTTTGTCTTTACTGTAATGTAATATTATTTCTCTACAAATTCGCAGCGCGGTAAGATCTTCATTCATTTTCCTCCTCGTTTCTCTCTTATTTATCTATTTTTGTTCTGTATCAATGGATGATTGTTCGATTTTTCTGAGAATACCCAATTGATTTTCACCTCTTCAATATGGATTTTCAAACTTTCTGACTTTTGCACAAATGGAATCTGAAAAAAAATAATTAATATGGGAAATTTCAATCAATTAGCAGCTTCATAGAGGCAGAATTTTTGAAATTTGATACTAATATTCTGTGGAATGTGGGGGCTGAGTTTTGTTGCCCTGGAGATGTTTGATCAAAGTACCAAAAGAATTTTAGTTTAGTGGAATATTATGAACAATTATGATTTGTTCAACACATTTTAATACTGAAACAGATGCACAAACTTGTCTTACCGGACAAGTAAGCATTATAATTTTCAGTATTACACGAACACTCCAACTTACAAAATGATCTACACAGCTCCAAAATTTATGTGTTACGTTACTGGGTGTCCACAAGACACAATGAGGACAAGTTGGGAGTGTTTAGTTGTCACTTTGAGACTAAGTTGAGGTATCTAGATGTGCACTCTCAAAGTTAGAGGGCTTACTTGTTGCCTTGAGGCGAAATTTGAGTATTTGTTTATGTATTATGCTTTTTTTTTCTCAAGAACTCATCTCTCTGAATTTCTGCATTTCTGCTGCTCTCTAGAATCAAATGCTTGGATAATTGTTTCAACTTCACTTTATTGTGCCAAATTTTGTGTTACGGATTTACAAATTTTACAAGAGTTTGACCTCTTGGTAGTTTCAAATAGCCAGTCCCAAACCAGGATAATCAAGTGGTTTGCAGTAGGCTGATGACCAACTTAACAAATAATCATAGTATGATGAATCCTCTAACATTGAAAAAAATTATATGGAATTGGAACGAATAGGCCAGAATAGAGCAGAGAGGATGTTCATGATTCATACAGCCAATAAGTTTGGGATTGAGGTGTAATTGAATGACAAGAGTTTGAGTTCATATCTTTCACCAATGTCTTGGTGAGATGTGCAGTGTCAGCATAATTTCAGTTCATTAATTTCATACTTCATAGATCCATTCTGGAAGAATATCCAATGAAAATGGTGTTAGGAAAAATCCCCAAACTGGCTTTCTAAATCTTCATGTATATGGGTTTTACCCTACCTTATCATTCTTTTTTTGGGAATTTGGGTAAGATTTGAATAATAACTAAAAGCCATACTACAAAATAAGGCAACTCTAACCACCAACTGCAAATTCAAGAATCGAAAAGGAGCCTATTTTTCCTGTAAAAATTCCCAATGGAGCTGTTGTAAGAAGAAAGACCAATAAGTTACTTCATGTTGGAATTCCTTATATGCAATGCTTAAGTTTCCCTTGGGAGAGAAGTGTTAAACTTTGTGGTACTCAAGTAGTAGTTATTCTTTCCTTCAAGTGCTTGAGCTGTCCTTGGGAGAAGGTATTGGGGTATGCAACACTTGAGACTTCAGCCTACTTTATTTTTAAGTATGTCCTGAATCTCGATTTTCCTCTGTATGCATAAGTTCTTACTAATTTATTACTAATACCCAACACTTCTAAATTTTTCAGAAAGTTCAAGCTATTTCAAGGAAGAAACCGAGAAATGGCTCAAGCTCTGGACTATTATAATGGGCAAATTGAAGCTCTAATGCGTGCAATGTCTGTAGCAAAATTCATTCGAGAAGATAAGAATCCTTGTATGATTGAAGAGGTACTAAACCACAATTCCTATCCATTCTAGCTTTATTTTTCACCTTACTTATTTGTTTCCTTAAATTTCTTAGGGTCTCTATTTAGGGTCCCTTGGAGCTGCCAACAATAAAGTTGCACTCAAAAGCTTGAATCTAACTCATATTTTGACGATTGCTAGAGATATAAATCCTCCTTATCCAAATGAGTTTGTCTACAAAGTCCTTTCTGGTAGGAAGTTTCTTACTTTGTTTAATAGAACTGAATTTCTTTGAATGTGTCTTGAATATTTGCACGTGGTGAGAAAATTTGTATCTCCATATTATGTAAGTCAATAACTGATGTATGATCCATTCCTTGCTTTATGTAAGTATAGTAAACAGCAACTATACTTAAATAGAACTAAGAGAACAGGAAATACCTCACCACGCTTTAAGTTGTCCGCGCTGGTGCTGCTGCTGTACTGAGATTCTTCCTGTTTCCCGTCTTTTGTCTTCGTTTCTCTTATTGACAAAACCCGCTTATCTTTGTTTGTAGTGGTCCTTCATAAGATTATGCAAAATTTTCTGGTTAACTATCTAATTTGGAGAAGCAAAGAACTCTACTATAGCAATGTAAAGTACAACTTTTCATACCAGAGCCTTCTTGGGACTCTTTACCAACTTCTTTATCAGATTCTTCCTTATGATATGCCTAATTATAATTTTCCTTCACCTTCATTTTCATCTACCTAGTAGAACTTCCCATTTTCCTTGTCAGAAAAAGTAAAAATAAAGATTGTTAACTTTCCAATACAGTGAAGATAAACTGAGGCCTTTTGCCTTCATGTCTTGAATCTTTTTCACTTTTAATAAGATTGATGAATGGTTTGGTTATTTTTTCAACTTCTTGCAAATTTTGGGCAGTTCATGACAGAGTTGATGTAAATATTTCACATTACTTTGAGGAATGCTTCGACTTCATTGAAGAAGCAAAAGGACAGGGTGGTGGTGTGCTGGTCCATTGCTTTGCTGGAAAATCCAGAAGGTGATTTCAAGCATCTTTGCCTGAATCTTGAAATCATGGTTTTATATGTGGGGAAACAACACAAAACAGTGGTGCTTAAAACTATACCGGTTTTGTACAATAATTAAGCCAAAATAGCTTCTCTCCATCTTGTTTTGCTATATATAATCAAAAGAAAAATATTATGACTAAACCTAACTCAAGAATAGTAACCTTCATATTCCATCTTCAGCTTGATACCGTTGACTAAAGCACTATCATGGAGCTAGCTTCATCTTTGCTGTTGGGGAGAGCAGGACAACATTTGTCCTGGATCAGCAAAGTTCCTATGATATTCTTTTTTGACATTTGCAGTCATGGCTGAAGACCATAATCTTTAATCTAGATATTCAAGTTTCTCCAAGTTCCTTCCATCTTTTATGCTCTTCGTCGGAAATCTAGTATAGAGGTGTAAAGTAATGCTTCCAAAGTTAAAACCTTGAAAGAATGAATTGTTATGGTCAATATTTTACTGATTACGCTCATTTATGTTTTTTTGATGCCACCTTCTGTGTGTATGGCATTACTTAACTGTGATGGATATTTCAACATAGACCTGGTGAAGTGCAAGATTTAGTGAGTCACCATTGCAGTGCTGAAGTTGACCATTTCTCATAATATTTTTAGCCTTCTTTAAAGCTAACTGCACAAGTTTCATGTATTTATGGATTGTTGAAGGGTATCTTTGTAGCCTTGTTTCTTTGTTGTAGCAAGAGTCTCCTGTTACTTGCTCATCTGATCTCTTTCAAACCCCTTCTAGCAATAGTAGCTATATCATCATGGTATGCAATACCTTCAGCTTGACTTCATTATTACAAGTGCAAGATAAAAAGGATTATGTGTAGGGGGGTTTTGGATGAATTTGGTTATCGGGTTAAATTCTAATATGGAGCTTTTTTGTCCATATGGAATCCTATTCACACTCAGCAATCTGCTTCTTGCCCTTTATTAGTTTGATCTTATGTGGTCTGGACTTGGGTTCGCTTTAGTAAATTGTTTGTCTTTATATATATTGAATCAGCTAGCTCTTTTAAGTATAACATTTAGGTCGAATAAAACTTACCTGTTTCCTTCTTATACCATGGCTGATGTCATTTTCTCTAAATCTTCGACACTTCAAGAACAATAGTGAAAAAGGAAATTGAGAAAGAACTTTCTAGAACTTAAAATTTTTATCTTGTTTGCTTTTCCTGGTGTTCCTTTTGTATAGTGAGACCACTGTTTTCTTCAGTAGATGTACTTAACTGGACAATATTCAATAAAGTACTAACAATTGACAGCAACCAGTTTACTGCTTCTCAGTTGTCATTATCAAAATAATCACTGTTTTTTTTGTTCTATGCTTTTGCAGTGCAACCATAGTCATCGCTTATCTGATGAAAAAGCATGGTATGAGTCACTCTGAAGCTTTTGAGCTTGTCAAGAGTAAAAGACCAGTCGTTTCTCCCAATGCTGGTTTTATGACACAGCTGGAAAACTATGATAAAACCCTTAAAGGTAAAGCTTATTGTTCATTTAATGGTTTTACTCGCATGATCTAAGGTTGACAAGTTTTAGTTGTCTCATTACTGTGATGTTATCATGTTGCGTCTATGATGATTGGTGATGAAAAATGAGGATTACCTATGTTTACTTCTGACTTATGTTGAATTTCTTATTAAATTACTGTTGTGAACTGAAATCAAAATACAGCCGTCAGACTTACCAAAACCACTGAAAGGGGAAAAATTGAAGTGCAGCGGCAGTTTTCTAAATTGTATCAAGCAAAACAATGCTGGGCTTGTTTCCACTTCAACAAGCACGAACTTTCCAGACAATCAAATAAACTCCCCAGTGAAACAACTGATGCTTGTTACTTTTGTTCTGTGAAATCATTAACTCGATCCAGTAACAACAAATCTCCCAAGTCTAAGGTATGTGTCATGAGTCACATGTATATGCAACCTTTTATTAATAATGAGAAACTTTTTGGTATACAAACTGTATATCAAAAAAGTAGAGAATCTACATAATACGATTCTCCATGAACAACACCCAATCATTCATCCAAATTGAAATCTCAAGGGTGCACCAAAAAGAAACAAGAAATGATATGTTTTTCCTCAAATGTACGTGATCATTCTCCATTCCATCAAAAGTTTCTACTTTTTTTCTTCGACTAGATCCACAGAATTGCTTGTGGGACGACATCCCAGGCCATTGACTTCTCTTCCTTCTAATTTTTTTTCAGTGGAACTTGCTCCATCATTGTGCCTGGCATCGCCCAATGCAGTCCTAACCATCTCAAAATCTCACACCACAAGCAAGTCACCACTAAATAAAGTAAGAGGAGGAGATCTACATCTTCACTTGAACATTTGCACATGAAGCACCACTGTACATATGTAGTCCGCTTTCCTTTTTTTTCAAGGCCTCAGCTGTCAATATTGCTCCCTCTCTGCTGTCAAGTAAAAACCACACCTTTCTTGGTATCCAAGGAAATCAAACCAGTAAGTATGGAATCATATCCATCCCTCGACAAGAGCTTTGGATGATTTGAATTTACTGAAAACGACCCATCTCTTCTAAACTTCCATGCCCAGTAAGTTGATCTTTCTGAGTAGCTTGTATGCAAATATCTTGCTTCATTGCGCAACCCTACAAAAGGTTCACTGAGATGGATAGTTGCTGCAGCCGGTACAAAGCATTGTAGAAGCTTAAGCTAAGCACATAATACTCCATAGAGTAAAGATCAACGACCAAGAAATAGAATAGCTGAAACTAGCTATCAAATTGTCAACCTTGCAGAAACTTATCAAAAGTCCCTATAGTTGGAATCTGTGTTACATGGACCTTACATTTGCCTTGAGATAACTAATCCAAAACAATGTGACAAGGGTGGGGTATTTCATATGTATTCTTCAGAAATACTTTAAACATCAAATAACAGCACATGAACAAGGTACTTTCTCATTTCCTCATCGGATAAGGACCATAGTTGAGTTCATCTAACATCAGGTAAGGACCATAGTTGTACATAGCTAAATCAGCTTTTCTATTTGGAGAACATCTTTCCATATGTGGGGTTTGACCAAATAAACATTGAGCTAGAGTTTGGCCATAGATATCGGGAGCAGATTTTGAAAATGTCTTCAAGTATTTGTTTGGCCATGAAACTTTATAGATTTTCAAAATCTGATCTTCAAATATTTTCAGGTTCCAAAAACTTACTTCGACCAGTTTTGGGGACTTCCACTCATAAAACTTCAAAAAAAAATTCCAAGTAAAAATGCTTGTCCAAACACAACTTCGAATTCCAAAATCACAACTTCAAAAACTCACATTTTCAAGTTTCAGCTTCAAAACCTATGGCCAAATGGGAGCTGAATCATCAACTGGAGGAGGTGAAACTTCATGAAATCTGTCCGGCCCAACAAGCTGCAAATTATCTCACTCAAAACAGTTTGTTTCTCCAATAGTCAGTCTCCAGAATTAATAGTTTATGAGTAGTGTGATTACCCTCAGGTCAAACTTGTCAGTACCTTACCGGCCCAACAAGCTGCAAATTATCTCACTCAAAACAGTTTGTTTCTCCAATAGTCAGTCTCCAGAATTAATAGTTTATGAGTAGTGTGATTACCCTCAGGTCAAACTTGTCAGTACCTTAATGAATCATGTGAGCTGTAAAGATCTTATTTCTTGCTGGTGTATTACTGTTACAATGTCTAGATTTGTGAAAATTCATGTTGCCGTAGCAGGCATGTAGATCTTTACTGGGGGATTCTTTCATCACCATAAATTATTAGTCTCTTGAAATATATCATTGAATTCAATCTCCATATTTGACAATCTTTCTATCTGTTTCCATAGACATATGAATGGTTGGTCTTTAGCTGCTTATGTTCCTCCACATCAATGAGATACTTAGAGGGACATTCTTCCATATGCTATAACTTCTACATGTGGTTTTCTGGTTAATGCTGCTGTGAGCTAGTTTCTAGAGTTGTAAATATTGGTTATGATGGATCTTTTGCCTGGACTAGAATAACACTTTTTTGCATATCCATTTGGTTTGGGTAATTCCTCGACAACACGAGTGAAATATGTTTTTGAGTTTACAAGATTTAGACGTTGTACTTTCTTATTCTTAAAGATGAAGTATGGACATTCTTCATGCTACACGAGTTTCTTTCCCAATGAAGTAGCTTATATTCGTCTTCTAGTTATAAGTAGAACGAACGCAGTAATAGTTTTGCCCAGTGGAGTGAAGGGGAAATCTAAAATTCTGGTCTTGAATGTCATTTGATTAGGTAAACAGTTTTTGTGCGGCTAACTTCAATCTGTTTATCTTGTATTATACTGTTCAATCTTTTCTTGCATTCTTTAGGTGAATTTCATCATTTTACTATGTTTTCAGCTCATTATATTTCTAACCATCTTTTCAAAAATGCAGATCTGAATACACCAAGTGTTATGCTGTGATAAAAGAGCACGCAGCGCCATCTTGTTGATTGTTTCAAACAGTAAGCATTGTTCATCCAAAAATGGGTGACCTGAAATAAGTATTCATGTAGTTTTATATTTTGAGAAGACGGACGTGAGACTGTTCACCAATTTTGGGTGAAGTGTCTTGTTTTGATGCATGTTTTTAGAGAGGATCAGTTATTATATGTTAGTGTTCAAAAAAGTATTTGTTTTGACGTCAAACTCTTCAACATTAACTATTCATTATAAACAATAGTATCACAAACTTTTGTTGCCCCATTTTGATTTTTAACAATTCTTTGACCACCAAAGGATTTTATCTTCGTCCAGTTTGATCGTTTAAAAGTCTTGATATATTATTGGGCAGCTTTCACATATAACAAACAAAAAATTCATATTTGTATGCTATAGCAAACTTTGCATAATTGCGCTCCATAGCAAACATAAAACTGTATAATTCGCTATACATATACAAGTGTATAATTCGCTGGCCTAAATTGTATAATTCGCCGGCCTATTTCGCTACAATTGTATAATTCGCTATCCTATTTCACTGCAATTGTATAATGCACAATTGTATAATTCACTGCCTATTTCGCTGCAATATTAAGTGTATAGCAAGAAGATATATGTTTTTCTCTCGCTTTATACAAAAATAGAAACACAATATATACACTTCTGTTGTATAAAGCTAGAGAAAATTGTATTTCACTGCAATTGTATAATTCGCAATTGTATAATTCGTTGACCTTTTTCTCTACAATATTTGAAGTAAAATGTTTGTAAATTGTATAATTAAGTATATAACACGAAGATGTATATTTTTGCATGTGTATATACAATTTTCTCTCGAGTTATACAAAACAGAAACAGAATTATACACTTCTGTGTATAAAGCGAGAGAGGCGAGCGAGAATGGAGAGTGGCGAGCGAGATTTCTGGGAGAGAGACGCTGGCAAATTTTAGCTAACGTTTGCTATGGAGCACAATTAAATTAAATCCTAGCTATTCTATTTATTTTAAGTTATTAATTTGCTATTATATATAGTTTTCCCTATATTATTTTGGTAAAGTGGGAATTGGCCAAAAAATGGGATGGGGGTGGCGCCCGACTCGAGTGCCCCCGAACTGAAATTGTCACCTATCACACGATTTTTTTCTGACTATTTAAAATCACATCATATAGGGTTTATTTGGGAGAAGCACTCCCAACTAATAATCAATAATTTTGGTTGAATTTTTTCATTTATTTTATAGAAGCAATTTGTATTTGACCTTATCGAAAGACATAATAAATATATTGAACTTTAAATTTCAATTTAAATTTTATTTTTGATCTCTAACTTTTATAATGCACAAATAAACACTTTAATTATCCAACTCTTAAATAAATAAATATATGAGTCCTACATGACAAAATACACGTATGACGAAAAATGATATGTAGAATGACATGCAGGCCATGTGTGTCTATTTGTTTAGCTTTATACAAATTTAAGTGTCTAATTATGCACACCCAAAATTAAAGGATATAAATGTGATTCGAAGCTAAGTTAAATAATATATTTATGTATTACGTCTTATCAAAAATGTGTATACGCACAAAATTTCTTTCTTATCTAATACAAAAGTGAATATAAGAAAAGAAATTTAATTTAAAAAAATTACAACCCCTATTTATATTTTCAAGGTAAGCGAAATCTTTCTTTGATTTTTAGTTATCTTATTTATTTATTCAAGAAATAAGTAATAATCAGAGTAGCAATTAGTACTGTGTCAAACTTTTAAAAAATATATCCTAGTGTATTTTCTTTAAAGAATTTGATAAATTAGTACTTCTAATTTTATTTTAAAATACTTTTTCTTCTCTTATAAGCTTAATTAGATACCTCAATTTGTTTTAAAAATAAAACACTCACTTTTTTTATTTAACCTTAGAAAAACTTAACCGAACAAATTATAAGTCGAATACTAGTGTCTCGATTCTTTGAGATTTGGATAGGTCTCAGCATTAATGACAATGGACAAAGATTATATATGTCATAAAGATGATCTTTATCAGAAAAAAATGTGGAAACTTGTGGAGCAAAGTCAGCTTAGCACTTGTTTTCCGTTGATGGAATAAAAGGATAATAAAAAGATGAATATGCTACATATTATTACTTTTTACTAATTTAGTACTCTATTCGTCTCAATTTATATACTTTCTACGTTTTAAAAAGAATGATCAAATTTAATTTGAAACGGAGTTTAAGAAAGAAAAAAAAGATTTTTTAAATTTGTGGTTCTAAATTAAAGTTATGTCATATGTACCATAGTGTTCTTTAATCTTGTGGTCTTAAACATGTCACGTGAAAAGTTAAAGTTAAATTATTGCCAAAAAAGAAAAAGATCATTCTTTTTGAAACAAATTAAAAGGGAAATACGAACATTTTTTTTTGAAACGGAGGGAACACTTTTCGTATTTTGAGATTTAAACAAGTTTATCTTTGACAGTAATTCTTTCATAGATCATTTTAATATTTTGAATGATTAATTATTGTGACTTATAGTACTCTTTACGTAGTTTACAAGTATATAAATTTTATTTCAAAAAAATTAAAAATTTCATAAGCAAACGTCCGATCAAAGTTAAACTGTTTGACTCTCGAAAAATGAAAAGTGTCACATAAAATGGGACAGAGGGAGTAGAAGAGAGCCATGTTTGCTTGTAGTTAGGGGTAGTTTAGTAATTTTGTTGTTTTCTTTTTTAAAACTTTATTTTAAAAATTATGTAAATAGTATTATAAATCATAATAATTGATAGCTTAAACTAATTAAAAATATATAAAAAGTTTTCGTTAAATCTCAAAATTTCATCAGTACCACATAAACTGGGATAAAGAGAGGAAATGTATTATATAAAATACATAAAATATATTATAAATCACAATAATTATAACTTAAATATCAAAAAGAATTTATAAAAAAATTGTGAATTGTAAAATTTCATTTGTAGAACATAAATCAACACAAAAAGAGTAATACTCCCTCCTTTTCATTTTATGTGGCAATATTTGATCGGACACGGAGTTTAAAAAATAAAGAAGACTTTGAAATGTTTACTAAATTGCCCTTCAAAAAAGTTAACTCACTTTTCTCTCTCCTATTTTTACTCACTCTATCTCTTCCTATTTTCACTCCCTCAATCTTTACTTCCTTCATTTTTTAATTTTCAGATTTAATTCTCTTTATTTTCAGTAATATCTCTCCACAATTTTTTTCAAAACAACTCCAGTTTTTGCTTTACAATTTTTTTCAAAGAATTACCGGATTCTCCTCCATTTTCACCTTCACAATATGCATAAGGGAAATGTAAAAGATATGATGTATTCATATTGTTTCCTTGCAAAAAAAATGAGTTTTAGGAGATCCTCTTTTACTGGTGAAACTACATTATGAAATGAAAAGAATATTCTCTACCAAATGTATCATTTTATCATGTATTAAGTGTTGCTATGTATCTTCTACGGTTATTCAAATTTAGAAGAATATATTTCCGTACACAATATCAAATTATATTCATGATACATTTGTGAGTGAAGAAATCGAGGAAGGACACGTGCTCGAGCTTTAAATTTATTGTTTTACAAATTTTTAAAATTCCTCATTTTTGTGCATTAAATTAATGTATCAGCGCATTAGATTAATGTATCTCACGCATCATATTAATGTATCATGTATAAAATATAATGTATCTTACTTAACGATTAATGTATCAGCGCTTATTTTAGTTATGATACGTAAATTCAAATTTATACTAATTGTATCTGATACATAACAATTACCAAACAATATTGTATCGATCTCAAACAATTATTATAATGTATTTTTAAAAAAAATTAAAGTGTTGTATTTCTCAAATAAAATAACTGACATAAGTAATAATGTATCAAACACTATTTTTTTAGTTATGATACGTAAATTCAAATTTATATTAGATGTATCCTATACATAACAATTACCAAACAATAATCTATCGATCTCAAATTTAAAGTCTTATGGGCAACACTTACTTATTTAATGTATCTAGTAAAAATATAATATCTATCAATTCAATCGAAAGGATCTTCATGATCTCAAACAAAAGAATATACATAAATAATAATATATCATGCACTAATTTTTTAGTTATGATACGTAAATTTGAATTTATACTAAATGTATTTGTAACATAACAATTGCCAAATAATAATGTATTGATCTCAAACCTAAAATTTTATGGGTAACACTTTCTTATTTAGTGTACCAAGTAAAATACAACACTTATCAATTTAAATTGAAAGGATCTTCATGATGCATCTTCTCAAAAATTTTAATAATTTTTAATCAAAATTGAAAGAATCTTCAATGAACTAGGAGAATAATTTTGAAATTCAAAATTTTCGTCAATTTTGAATCAAAATGGAAAGTATCTTCAATGACTGGAGAAAAATTTAGAATCTCAAAATTTTCGATAATCTTGAATCAAAATCGAAAAGATATTCGATAAACTTGAAGATTTACAAAAGAAATCGTTTGTCCAATAACAATTTATACAATCCTTCATAACTCATCCCGCTTTTCAAAATTTCGACAAATTTTTTTATGAAACAGAGATAACAATGAACAAGAAGAAGAAATTTATTTTTTTGATTTTTTTGGATTGTTACACTATATGATTTTGAATTCTTGATAATAATTTTGAACGTAATTTGTGGTATCTTAATTTAATTTTCAGTTATTCCCCTTAATTAGTGGAACAAATTGATACTATGAGATTTTAAATTGATTTTACAACTTTTTTTCCCTTAATAAGTGCAACATATTGATACATAATGTATCCGAATCCTTAATTATGTATCTGAAATGTATAAAAAATATGGGATTTATGTAATTATAAAAATAATAGGGATAGAAGGTAATTTAGGTTTTACACTATGGTATTTATGTAAGTTATACTTAAAATTAAGTGGGATGAACAGGGGTAAAAGAGGAATTGTACCTTTAAATACCTACCATAAAAGGAAATATGACATTCTTTTTGGATTGATAAAAATGGAAATGGTGCCACATAAAATGGGACACAGTGAGTACATATTATGTGAAAGTTATGTAAAAGTATTATAAATCACAATATTAGCAACTTAGAATTTCTCTCTCTCTCTCTCTTTCGTTATATATATATATTTAAAAAAATTGGTTGACTCTAATGTATAAAAATATGTTAAGAAATTGATTAACTTCAAATCCACATATAACACATAAATACATTAAAATAGAAAGATTAATATATATCGGGCCTCGTGCTTGCACTTGCACGAGGTCCTTATATAGTATACGAATTTTTGCTAAAACCATCTCTCAACTATGACCTGAATCTAAAGTACATCCTTGTGTTATAACAGTGAACAAAATCCATCCTTCTGTCTATTTTTTAAGAAACTCACGCCACCAACAAAAAATATGTCAAGTCGAATGAAAATATACACACGGTTAAGCTAGTCAAGTTGGATGTTTTTTTAATTTTTAGAAATTGGAGATTTTAATCATATTCAGATAAAATATTTTAAATCCTGAATATTTTTTGTAAAAAAATATGTCCAAATACAACTCCAACTTTAAAAATTTCAAATATGGAATTATTTATTTAATTTTAACAACAAAACGTCTACATAGTTTCACTAAATTATCAGTATTTTTGTATATTGTATAAAATGTGAATTGCATTGTCTATATTGTATATACGTACTATATATTATTTTTTTTATTAAAGAGAATCTCTAAATAGTTGCACATAATATTTTTAAAATAATTATTTTTGCATAATCTTTCAAACCATCAGATCCTACTGTATAAATATTTCAAAAACTTATGTATTATTGCAAGTAAATTTACTTGATGCAAATAAACATATAAACTAACAATACAAACAAATTAAATTATGAGAATAAAATATTCATTTTCTATGCATATCCTTTTTATTTTTAGGTAACTTTGATCTTCTCGATATAGCTAAGACATGACCAGCAAATTAAAAAAAAAATAATTATTGGTTCAGTTAGTTTCTTAACAAAAATAGACTGAAGAGTGATTCTTGTTATTTTTTGATAGTATAGGAATGTTTTTTGCTCACTTAAATAATATAAGAATGTACATTAGATTTGAATCATAGTTAAGGAATGATTTTAGCCAAAAACTCTCTAATATACATACAAGTTTTTCTGTTATTTATAAAGGAATATACTACTAGAAATTGAGAAATTAGCTATGGAAAAGTTTAAGCCTAAATAATAAAAATATGTTGATCTCATTTAACTATGAATTAGCAATGGACTATGAGAAATTCAATTAGTTAAGACCATTTTAGTGACAAATTAACTAGGAATTGCCTATAAATTTCGTAGTTAATTTCATATTTTCTTGTAGTGATTATTTGGCTCGCGTAACAGTATGAGCTTCTTGGTGGAGCATTTCTATTGGGCATAGTATTTTAAGACTCGAATGGAATTTTTTAAATTGATTAATATATCACCGATGTTGCTTTATAAATAGTAATTTTCAACACAATTGTACATAGATTCTAAGAAGGCATAATACATAAATATGTCATTTAATTTGATTTTAATTAATCTCTGTGCACTTCAACTTTGACAATTTTAAAATATAGCTAATAAATATTAAAATAAAAAGATTGAACTAAAAGTTAATTAAAAGTACTTAAATTTGAAAATGAATTAGATTTTTTAAAATAAAAAAGTCCTTAGTTTAAAAACAAAATCCACTATAGAAGAGTTCTAAATGACCCCCTCCTTTAATTTATCATTTTCCCGATATTGAAAAAATATTTAATTAAGTATATATTCAAATTTAGAAGTGGAAATAATTTTCAAAGAAAAATTATAATAAACAATGGTAACACTTACAAGGATATAAAGTTGCTAATTCAGAAAGTCTGGAAACAGATGATGGAGATGAGAGTAGGAAAGGGTGTTACCATTTAGAAAAATCAATTTGGATTCATGCTAGGGTATTCTACTATGAAAGTCATTAATCTTAAAAGAGAATAACTGTGAAAATATATAGAGAACAAAAGAGGGACTTATATATGATGTTCGTTGATCTTGAAAAGGCCAATGATAAAGTCTAGAAAAATCTTCTTGAGATGCATGTACACTAAAGGTATAACAGTTGCTAGAGGACATAAATGATGGAGTCAAGACTCGAGCGGAGACGGGCTTGCACCAGGGACTTAAAAAAAATTGAGAGTGCAAATTTAGTGATGCCATGCATGATGTAGAAATGAAAGTGAGGCTTGACTCATCAGACATCCCTAAGAGAAACAATATCTTAGATCTTTAATTGAGGAAAGTATGGACGATGATTTGACACATTGTATTTGTGCGACGTGAATGAAGTGAAGTTTTGCCTATGGAGTCTGGGTGACAATAAACTTAAAGGTAAGTTTAACATAGCGATAGTTGGACCTATTTTGTTGTATGGGACAGATCTAGTATTAGTCAGTCAAGAACTCCATGTTAAGAAAATGCAAGTTGCATAAATGAGGATATTGATATAATGTGGAAACACCAAGGCGATAAGATTAGGAATGAGGATATTTGAGCAGAGGTGGAAATGGCATGGCCTCCGTTGTGGATATATAAAAGAAGATGCATAGATGCTCCAATGAGGAGGTGCGAGAGGTTAAAGTGCATATCTGAAGAGGTAGATGTAGATCAAAAAAATGTTAAGGAGAAATGTTTAAATAAGACATACATACAACTTCAACTTATCATGAAACCTTTGATACAAGGGTGTGGATAGCGTGAATTAGAGTAGAATGTAAATAGATAATGGAGTGATGTATGGAGTACCGATGGGCTTAGTGGTGTCTGTCACGATATTAGTTTTAGTCTTGCAGTGATGTCTTGCTTTTGATTTATTTTTAATCATATGTTGTTTGAATACATTATTTCAATTATTGCACTACTCTTTTAACATTGTTACGATTTTTAAATTAGTTGTTATATCAATTCTTTGTCATTTTTTTCATTTCATACTTAATTATGATTTTGTTGTATTTCAGTCGGGTTGTCACACTTCAAGCCTAAATCTTGGATGTGGTCGGCGCTCGAAGACTGTCACGACTCAAATTTGCAAGTCGTGATGGCACCTATGTTCCCACCCAATAGGTAAGCCAATCCAACATATTAACCCAACTAAACCAACAAATGAGTAAAAAGACTAACACTTAGCAAGAATCTCCAACATTGAGTTCCTTCCCTTTTTGCAAAGTTCCGTAATGTTCACGATCTACCAATGATGCAATATTCATAAGTAAGCGAGTTTGTGGACATTCAAATTATTATAGGTATATCATAGACCCTAAACTCACTCATATCTCTAATCAAACGTCAAATCTTGATATAATTTATATGCCAATTTGTTAAATTTCAAGCCAAGAATTTAACCTTAATTTCTTAAATACACTAAAATTCAATTTTAGATCATATAATATATATCCAATAATTAATTACCTATCTCAATATATCAAACTAGTAAATTAATTTTGTAAATGAATAAAATAAGAATAATTCCACCCATTAACGATGCACAACGTCGCAAGCCTGCAACGTTTTCCTCCTAATTGTCATTCTGTACAAGTGACAATTTTCCCAAATTGTTTGTCACATGCCAATCATTGGCAATCATTGCCCAATGATTGGCTCAACACTTTTCCCCATCATTCTTATGCAAAAATTAATTATAAGGGAGGGAAATTTGCAGATCAAATTTCCAGATTTTCACAATACGTCTAGCGATTAGGATTTTATTAGACTATCACCTAATAACCACACTAACGTCCCTAGAAATCTCAATCCGTGATAATAAATAAATTCTCAACTCACTATACACTACATCTTACCCATGAAAACAAAAAAACACCCTTAAATAACAACATAAGAATAAAATAATAACAACAATCTAATGCCCTCTGACAACCTACTTTAGTATGCAGAATTGAGAAAGAATGAAAATTGCTTGCGTTTACCTGAGCAATTCTTATTGTTTTTCCTCTCGTTCGTCGCTTACGGTAAGTTTCTGCCTCCACCCCACTTTTCGTTTTCCTCTTCTTCTAAATAAGAAATTATTAACCGTGAAACTCCACTAACCTATTATCTAATTATTTATTTAATAAAAGTTTCATCAATTGGGTACTCATAGTTATCTAATAGTTTAAAAATACCCCTTTAAATTTTCAAAAGGAGTCAAACTAGTCCTAGTTCTCAAAACGACCTAGCGGGTCGTTACAAAGACCGTTATCGGCTTCGAGCGATTCCTTGGCCTGGCTTACTTACTCAGCGGAAGACTTAAATACAAGAGATAACTCATGAGATAACTTAAAAGAAATACTTAGCCAAAGTGGCAACTCGTGTCATCAATGTTTACAACTGAAAAGAATAAGACTAAAGAACTATAATAGTTGTCTATGAAGCCTCTAAAAATAAAGAGGGATGTTGGGACAAAAACCTCAATAATCCCAACAACTGAAAATGAAAATCAAGCGATAAAAGATATTTTTTGGAATGTAAGGAGGCTCACCAACTGACTCTGAGTTGCTCACTGAATCAATGGTACGTCGGATGTCGATCCTAGTTACCTACAACTGCATCATAAAATGATGCAGGTCAACTGGCATTAGTACATCGTATGTACAAGTATGCGAGTTGGAATTTTACAAACAACTTAAGCTTGAAAAGAGTAAGAAGGAACACTTACATTGGCTTTGCTCAACTCATGAATAACTTAACTCAACATAAAGCAATAAGACACATGATATATATATATATCTTGTAAAATAGTGTAACCAACTTAGTTCGTTAAAGAGATGCAAATAAGAAACTCAACTTTACTTCTAAGATAATGTAATATAGTTTCTGTGAGAGATTATCTAACCGACAATCACCACTATGAGCCTGAGCCTAATTGGTGATACAATGTCTTACCCGCGCTGTTAGAACTGTCATATACTTTGTCACCGCATAGAACTACTAAACTTAGTGGATCCACTAGCTTAACTTATGTGATCATCTAAAAAGTATGACACATTAATACCTATGATGGTTACATGGCTTATGGATGCTTGAGTTATTATAAACTCGCATTCTCATATCGATGCTCAATACTACTCTCAGTAATATACTTAGCTCATATGTTTTTAAAATAACCTCTTTCTTTGGATTAAGATAATTACTCAACACTTAGCTTAAAAGCTCTCTTGAAATCGAGAACTCAACGAATTTTCAACAATGTTCTTCGAGAACTCACTTTCTTAACATTCAAACAACTTAAATTCACTAAATCAAAACAAGATTGGTGTGTGGGTGGACTAACCCAACACTATGTGATCTCACATACTTTAAAGAGACCACCCTCGACGAATTTCACACGCGAAGCTTGAACGTTCTTGACGACTTCTTGATTTCTCTTCTCTTTTTTTCTCTTCTCTCTTTTCTCCAAGCCGTAGTGTGAATTCTGATTTTTCTAAACTAAAAGGAGTCTTGTTTTACCCCAATTAATCCCTAAAAATGAATTAATATAATTAGGTAAGGAAAAGACAAATTTGCCCTTCCCAAATCTGATTTGGACTTTCCTTAATCCAACAGCTCAACTTTCAAAAGGCATAAACTCACTCATATAAATTTGAAATCGCGTAAACTTGGTGGTGTTGGAAAGATCATTCCAACGAATTTTCAACCATATCTGAAACGACACCTAACTTATCCTCGACTAGGAGTTATGGTCGTTTGAAGTTGGCCAAAAACTCACTTTTAACTTACTCAAAGATTTTCAAATTTCCTTATACTTCCTAAAAGTAACTATTTTCATATTTTATAGAGACAAGTGTCAAAAACACACTATTTATTTTTTTTAAATTTCATGCCTACTATCACTTTTTACTTTTTAGTTTGAGAAGCACACATCTCTCTTTTATACAACTCTCATCATAGTATGTGTAATACACTCTTTCTCTCTCTCTTTTATTTTAAAGAATTTCCACATCATACTCTACATGGACAAAATATTCAATCTTGACAAAAAATAAATAAATAAATAGTATTAGTTAAAATTAAAAATTAAAAAACTATTATAAAAATAATATTTTTTTACAAAAAAAATTAAAATATTTTTCTTACCCACACCATTTTTTAAAGTTTTTTTATTTTGTTTAAATTCCATTTATAAAAGTATTTCATTTTTTACTTCATCTCCTCTCCGTCATCAAATATTAATTTAGATATTATTTTATTTTCTAAAAAATATAATTCTACCCATTCCACTTAACCCTCCGCTCTCAATTTTTTCCCCAATGTTTAGATATACATATCAAAAATATTTTTTACTTGCCGCCATAAGACTTTTTATATTTTTTAGTTGTTTATGTTATATTCGGTGCACTAGTAGAATTTTTTTCCTAAAAATATATGTACGTGCATATCTAACACAAAATAAGAAAAACATTAAAAAAAAAATTAGGAGCTAAAAATTAAATAGGATGGGATAGATTTTTTAAAATAAAATAATGTCAATTTCTATATCGGGGGGGGGGGGGGGAGGAGGAAATATGAAATTCTTAAAAATATTTTATAAATAATTTTTTTTTTAAAAAAAAGATGGGATTGTCGCGGGGGAGGGAGTACGTGGAGGAGGTGGTGGAGTGAGATAAAAAAAATAATTAAGATAAAATATTTTATCTACGTGAAATGTCATGTGTCAAAGTTTTTTCATATAAAAAAGAGAGTGCACTATACACACCACTGAGAGGTGTTTCTCAAAATAAAAAGTGATAGTTTAGGTATGAAACTCACACTTGCAATAGTTTAGGTATGAAACTAAAAAAAGTGAATAATTTAGATGTATTTTTGACACTTATCTCTATTTTATATTGTTTTCTAGTTCTTCCTAATTGTGAGATGTTACACGGATATCCTTCAGAATAATTTTTCTACCTCTAGGGGATAATGATAATATCTATGTACATATTCGATGCTTCTCAAACTTCACTTGTAAAATTTCACTGAATATATTATTGTTGTTAGCTAATAAATATTATAGTAATTTTTCCAATAACGCAACCAGTTCCACTTACTATGTACAATTACTTCATTGATCTTTATTAGATGACTAATCGATTCCACACCTCTTGTGCTACACCCATCACCTATATATCTACTATCACACAAAAGATAAGGTGGCCGGTCATCCTCTATTTGACATCAAAAAAAATAAAATTAATATAACATATTAGTAGAAACATATATATATATATATCTGGGGGGGGGGGGGGGCAAAAACTGATAAAATCAAGTTGACTTTAAAATGAGAAAATAAAAAATATAAAAATAAAATAAATAAATTATCATAATAAGAAGGTGGTGAAATGTATGCAGAATTTAGAGTGCATGCACGAACCATACATGAAGTAAGAAGCAAAAGAATTAAGAGCAGCTCTTCTACATGACAATAAATAAATAAATAAGAAATTACTACTTGTTATAATCTTTTATCTCACGCTGGGAACGTAAATGTCCATATGGTAATAAACGTGAGACCTATAATATATATTGTATATTGTCCACAAACATATATATATATACACACATAATATATGTTACGTGTTTATTTATGTTATTATATTTGTTGTATCTCATATATAAAAGACTGCGTGTGAAAATAAATTAACAGTCACGGGAGAACAACACATAGCATTTAATAAGAAAAAAAATATAGACTGATAGTTAGGTATATCCCAACACTATACAACTAGTTATTCTTTTGCATTTTTTCTTATGTCACTATATATATAAAGCTCTTTGACAGACAAAAACAAATTGTAAAAACATAAAAACTTGCAATTTAGGTTTTGTTTTTTTTTTTTTAAGAAGAAAAAAAAAAGTATCATGTCTCACATAGCAGTGGAGAGAAACAGGAGAAGACAAATGAATGAAAATCTCAAGGTTTTGCGTTCCTTGACTCCTTGTTTCTACATCAAAAGGGTACTTCTTCTTCTGAATTTTTTCATTCTTTTGAGTCGGTATAGTCATCTAGCCGGTGTCCAAGCCAGAATTTCCAGTAAGGAATTAGGATTCAAAAGGGATTCAGTATCCAATATATACATAAAAATAATTGAACCATGTATAAACAATTATAATTTTTCATTGAAGACGGTTCAAATGAATCTCCCTTAACCCTACCTGACTCTGCCCCTGGATATTCGTCTCACCTTTTCCTTTTGGATTTTTTTTGGGGGATTAAAACAATTCGTTAGTTATTACTGTTTGTGATGATTATATTTTGAGTTTTGGTAGGTATTTAGACTGTGAAATTATCAATATACGTACATATCAGAGTGATCATAATCTCAGATCGATTCGAGTATATTTTTACCTATGACAGCTTGTAATTCTTTTTCATTGTATGTCAAGCCCAATAATTTGGTTATAAATAGGGCTATAACTCGTTATAACCGGATAAATTGCGTTGATCGATAATATAAAGATTCTTTGTACATTTAGCTCAAATATATATTGGAGGAATTAGAAATACCAAAAGGTGTGTTGGTTTGAAGTATTGAATAAGTATTCAAATTAAATTTAGGGTTTGATTTTCTGATTTATTCTTCTTTTTCTTGTTCTAATCTTATTTGTAATTGAACTTGAAGGGTGATCAAGCATCAATAATAGCAGGAGTGATTGAATTCATCAAGGAATTACACCTTGTTCTTCAATCTCTTGAGGCAAAAAAGCGACGAAAGAGTCTAAGCCCTAGCCCTAGTCCTACTACTCCAAGGCCATTGCAACTAAGTCCTACACCTGAAAGTAGTCCATTTATTACTCAAAATAATAACTTCAAGGAACTTGGAGCATGTTGTAATTCTCCAGTGGCTGATGTTGAAGCAAGAATATGTGGGTCAAATGTTATGTTGAGAACAATTTCAAAGAGGATTCCAGGTCAAATTGTGAAGATAATCAATGTGTTAGAGAAACTTTCTTTTGAGATTCTTCATCTCAACATCAGTACCATGCAGGATACTGTCCTATACTCCTTTGTCATCAAGGTGATCATCATATATCCCTTTAATTATTTCTAATTTGGAAATTCACAATAACTACGTCTCAGTCTCAGACTTTTATTTCACACAATAATACTAATATACTTGTTGGTAGTGTCAATTCTTTTGAATTGAGATATACATTTTCTTAAAACTAATGTGATCAAGTTGACTATAACCGTAACCTTACATTTTCATGTGTGTTAATTGATTAATATGAAAGTGAGGAAAGAGATAATGATTCGTATATAAATATATTCCATATGTGATCGTGATCATTAATTGGTGTTGAACTCTTTAATCATCTCATCTAGAAGTTTAAGATCATTAGCACATGCCTTTATGTGTAAGCTTGATTCAATTTTACACAAGATCTTTAATTATAGTGTGTAATTATATCATCTAAAAACTTAAATCGTTAAAAGACGGTACACTTTCATATACTTTATTACATTTTCTTCAGCCTACACACACTTCTTTAAAGTCTAATATTTTGATTATTCTGTAATGTAGATAGGACTTGAGTGCCAACTTAGTGTGGAAGAGCTAGCACTGGAAGTTCAAAAAAGCTTCACCTCATCTGATGTTTTATGTATCAATGAGATATAGATCAATTTACTAAAATTAAATAATACTATAGTAATATCTAGCTAATTATGTACTCCCCATCTAATATTTATCTTCTTATGCTTTATTGCTATATATCTTTTGGATATATTTGTACAAAGTGTAAGAAGATAATTTTGGAATGTAACAAATAATTTCCAACATTTTAAGGTTGGATTTAGTACGTGAAATATTGCACTATTATATGACTAGATATACTTATGAATTAGAAAATTTTGAGGATATATATTAATACGTACTATTATTTATATATAGAAAGATCGACTTTATCTTTGTATCTTTTTGTTATTTTGTATGTTATTATAAGAGAAGAAAGTAGTCGCATGCAGTATTTGGGTTTTAAATATATATTTATTTATTTTTCATGTTGCAATGGATGCTTTACAACGTTATTAATTATATTGTGTCTTATTTGGACGTTAATTACTCAAGTATGGATATATCATATATGGATTACACCCAATCTTTTACTCTGAAAGTGATCAAATTAAGCTAATGAAGCCAATAATCTCACTCATTGTTTTTCTTTTTCTCTACCATCTGGAGTCCGCATTAGAATCCCGATTATATTCAGATCACACTATATAAGACTAATTTGAAATGATATTCCCAATAGAATTTTCTCCATACATCTAGGATTCGAACCTAAAATGTGAATTAAAAATGAAGCAACTCCGCCTAACGCATGTCGGTAATCTCACTCATTGTCATCTCATTTGTCTTGATGCTAAATAACTAACAAGAATTCTGAATTTTAATGAATTTTATAATATAGTAGTTTAAAGTCTAAGGTATAGTAACTGATATTAATTAATATTGTTTAGTTATTTATTTTAATTGATTATTATGAGGTTAATCATTTCAAGTTATATCATTAAACATTAGAAATTAGAATACCTAGCCTACTAAAACTGAATGAAGGAAAATCTCTTTGACTACCTATGTCTATAATATATAGAGAGAGAATTTTTCAGTGTTTGAACTATAGAATAATTAAAAGCTTTTGGGAAAAGGAACAAGAAATTACTATAAAAATGACACTAATTAATACCTTTTGTATTTTATAGTTAAAATTCGGTTAGGAGTCGTTTGTCGTGAGGTATAAGGTAGATTAATTGTTCTATCATTTATACTTTAGTGATGAAATAAATTATACCTTATTTTAAGATAATTTATTTTGAAATAATTAATTTTGAGATAACTTGTTCCCAACCAAACAAAAGATATTTCAAAAATGTTTTTGTGACATTGACCATTTTGTAACCTTTAATTGGACTTGGCCAACAATTTAAAAAGGGCAACTTTCACATATAGAAAATAAAAAATTCATATTTGTATGTTATAGCAAAATTTGCATAATTGTGCTTCATAGTAAACATAGAAACTGTATAATTCGCTATACATATACAATTGTATAATTCGCTGACCTAAATTGTATAATTCGTTGGCCTATTTCGCTGCAATTGTATAATTTGCTATCCTATTTCACTGCAATTGTATAATGCACAATTATATAATTCACTGCCTATTTCGCTGCAATATTTGTATAAAATTTGCTTTGGATACAATTGAATCGAAGTAAAATGTATGTATATTGCATAATTATAAGTGTGTAGGAAGAAGATATATGTTTTTCTCTCGCTTTATACAAAAACAGAAACTCAATTTATACACTTCTGTTGTATAAAGCGAGAGAAAATTGTATTTCACTGCAATTGTATAATTCGCAATTGTATAATTCGTTGGCCTTTTTCGCTGCTATATTTGTAAATTTGCATTTGTCTACAATTGAATTGAAGTAAAATGTCTGTAAATTGTATAATTAAGTATATAGCACGAAGATATATGTTTTTGCATGTGTATATACAATTTTCTCTCGTTTTATACAAAACAAAAATACAATTTATACACTTCTGTGTATAAAGCGAGAGAGGCGAGCAGAGGGAGAGTGGCGAGCGAGATTTTGGGAGAGAGTCGACTGGCAAACTTTGGCTAAACGTTTGCTATGGAGCATAATTAAATCAAACCATAGCTACTCCATTTATTTTAGGTTATTAGTTTGCTATTATATACAATTATCTCATTTAAATATCACAACATTCTAACCTTTGAAATTGGGCCGCCCAAAATAAATTTCTTTTATTTTCTTTGTTTGTTGTTTAGTTTCCCATTGATTACTAACGGCCCATTTGGGTTTGAAATGTTTTTTTTTAAAAAAAAAAAGTGAAGCTTTTATTATGTTTTCTGAAAATCAAAACAACATAAAACAATTTAAATGTAGACATTGATGACACATATTAATAATAACGGAGGAAAAAACTTACCAGCACCGAGTGAAATAATATAAAGATCCCCAAAAATTCAATTTCTAAAATTAATCATCATGCAAAATTATATTAAAAGGATGATGCCTTTTAATTAAACTCATATTATAATCCTCCTCCAAAGTCATAAATCATAAGTATGTGTTAACTACTCTATTATTTCTTCAAATGTTGGTTACCTATCACGCTCATCAAGTACTTTTACAAATATCAATATGAAAATAATTAAGACGTGGGGTCCCCAAATACTATAATTTTTCCGTCTAATTTTACTTATTCAGTATCGACTTGACTCAGAAGCATCAAATAAAATGATAATTTTATCATATTACTATTTGAATATATAAAAATAAATTGTTTTTTAATTTTCTAAACTGAAGCAAAAGTTTACAGAAATAGTAAATACTATTTAAGAAATGTGAATGTATATCCAAAAAAAAAAAACTTTGGTTAATCTTCTTCATGATTGCTTTGCCACATGAAACTAAGTACTATCTAATTGTTTGTTTAGTCAAATAGACATATCCTCTCTCACATGCATTGTGTATATTCATGTTGGTAATCATCATTATTCCTTCTTTTTTCAACTTTTTCATTTTATTTTTTATTTTTTAATTTCTTTGCTTTTTTGTGTTCATCCCTTCCTCAAGACTCTACTTCACATGAATATTGCATCCCCCCCCCCCCCTCCCCCTTTTTAGGGTTCTTTTCTTAATTGTCTTTTTATTCAGAGTTGAGTTGTTGTCTGTCTTGTTGTTTACTTAGACAAATGTTGTTTTCCAAAGAGGGAGTTTTGTTTCAAGTGTCAGTAATCTAACTTTTAATTATGACATCAAAGACTTTAACTTTGACCAATAAAATGACCATTAACACCCTAAATACATGCTCAAATCTCAATAACATGTTCACCTAGACCTAGTTCTAGTTTAGTCACATATACTTATGTACATATATATGTACTTTTTTTGTTATATATAATAAAGTGATGGTAAATGAGAGGCTAAAATAATAATAAGGAATTGTTTATATAGAAGTGGTGTGTTATTACTCAAAAGTAGCACAAACACAAGCATACTATATAGTTTAGGGGAAATGTCCACAATTATCAAATGTACTACAAATTCAAATGAGTCAAATCATTTTATAAAACTCCAAAATTCATGGTCCCTATACCTTACTATACCTAAAAGTGTTACCATTTTGTTTGAACTTATAACCTCAATAAATATAATGGTCCAAACAGAAACAACCCATCATCACATACCAAATGCCCACATATCATGTCTCCTGGCCCAATATTTTAAAATCCAATTTGAGTTTATTTTTTATGTGAGAGAAAGTCATTTTTCGCGCTCTGTAAGAATCCGTTTGGTCAAACAGCTAAAATCGTGTCATCTAGAGTATTTAAATAGTTCCCTTCGAAAGGATATGTTAGTACCACGAAGAAGTCATAATTCAAATCGTAGAACCACAGGTTTGAATCATCTATTGGGCCTTCATACATATATTAGTATTAGAAAATCATTTTGATGAAAGAATCTATCACGAGAGTCGCATAAATTTTTCAATAAAAGAAAAAGGAGTTAATTTTTCATGAACTTTGTTCATACCAATGAAAATTTCTTCATAAAATGATCATAAGTTATAAAGAACTTGTCGGTCATAAAAAAAAATAATTATAGAAATAAACTTTAACCATTTTGGGTTTCCAAAAGATGGAATTAGTGACAACATCTATATGAATTATTTGGGTGACTTCATTATTATCATATTACTTCAAATGTACACGTAAATTAATTGTGATGTAATACACTTGTCAATATTATCTCCCTTAATCTTGTGGAAGTAGCTAGGAATATAATGATCATGTATATTTACTGAGATACACCATGACGAAATAATACATAAAATATAAATACTATAGTTTTCAACAAGCTTTTTCAAGTACAAATAATTATGACATGCCCATTACGTCATTTTTCACGTTAAGACTTAGGAGACGTTTGGTATGAAATATAAAGTATAATAATTTTGAGATAAAATACAGAATTATTTTATCTTGTATTAGATTGGAGATATTAGATAATAATTAAATTAATTATTCAACCATTTGTTCATTGAGGGAACAAATTATTTCATATATATATACATAGTAAAATAACTTATTTTAAAATAATTTATCTCAAAATAAATTAATTTTGATATAATTTATTTTCAATATAACAACCCGCGAGAAAATATCCTCATTTTAATTGGCAAACTAAAAGTAAAAAAATAAAATAAAAAGATGATACGAGACTTTGTAAAAATATCTAGAGAAGAGATCTTTAAAAAATGTTTGACATGCTAGAAGATATTTTCATGCAAAATATTTTTATTTTAGGAAAAGTTACTTTTGTGTTTGATTTCCTAAAACTCTATTTTAAGAAAAATATTTTGCATCAAAAATCACTTATTAGATGAAAGTCGTTAATTTTCCTTTACAACATTCTAAATTCGTTAATCAATATTGTATTTTCTTTTTTCGCGTCTTTAAAAAAATATTAACTAAAAGAATGATTTGACAAAATTATTTTTATCTTATTCGATCTCAATTTAATTTCACTGTCTTTATTGATTACGATTAAAAATAAAATGAATAATTAATTTTAGATCAACTATTGTTACTAAGCATGATTATTAAAATTATCGGAAGGGGGTGTACTACTTATATTAATTAGTCAATATGTTTGATAAATAATTGAGAGAATAAGTAAATAATAGTAAATATAATTTATTTATAATATATTGGACATAAAATAAAAAATTTTATTTTTAATATTAACAGTCAAATTCAAAATTTTAAAATAGAATTAATTAAGAGTGTAATTTAACAGGAGCCTTTAAGTTAAAACGGGGGGAGGAGTGAGGACTTTAGTCACTAAAAATGTAATGTTAATCGATTTTAACTTTAATTAGTGAGCTAAACGATTCTTTAATCATTCAGATTTCCACGCTAATTCCTTTGTGATATAACATTCTTTTTTTCCTCCTACTTTATAGGAGTAATTCCTTTTTTAATTCCTCTACTTAATTATTTTATAATAATCGTGGTTCGTATAAAAATAATATTATAAATAATATATTATTATAATAAAAATTAAAAATTTTAAATAGTTCTTTTATTATTATTATTATATTTGATATGATTTTTTAATTCGATATTTATATTAAAGAAAAAATATCTATATAAACATTAGTCATTTAGAAAAATAAATACTTTTCTATTATTTGAAAAAAAAGAAAAAAAGAGGAAGCGGCGAGAAATTGTGTTTGGTTTATAAATTGGGACCCACCGTACTTCCAAAAAAGATTCCGTTTACTATCCGCACAAAAGGTGTATAGCAGGCTAAACGCCAATTATCGCCGTTAATGATGCTTCCGTCATCGTTTAAATTTCTGTTGATTTCCTCATTTACCCTTCGTAAAATCATTTAATTGCTCTTCCTTGCCACTTTACCGTTTCAGTTTGTTTGACTAACGCCGTTTTGTTCGGCTTGGCTTCGACTCAATAAGCCATTGAGCTATTTTCTCTCCTTTTTTTCTTTTTTTTTGTGTGTTTACATTTTGACCCCAATAGTTTTTTATAATTGCATTTGAAGGGAAAATGTAGTAAATGAGGTTTTAATTCATTCATTGGAAATTGTAAGGAAAATTGGAGTAAATGAGATAAGGAAAGAAGAATGCAAGTTGGGATTTTTATGTGACAAGAGGTGAATTGAGAGTTAGTTGTAGGGTATATAATGTTGACTGATTTTTTAAAGGCATTTAATGGGGCATGTACCTTTGGGGTATGAATTAAGTTTTATACTTTGGTGAAATTTTAATTTTAAAAATATAGAAGTTATATGCATCAACTACAAAAACTTAGGTGAAGAAAATTTTAGTAGCTTTTTGATTGATTAGCTCAATTTTTAATTTGTTGGTGAGATTTGATTTTCACATTGTAGATTTCTTTCTAACTTTTCTTTCCCCTGTTCCTAGCTAAGTTTTAAAAATAAATAAAAAGAATATAAGGTAGCAATTAAGACGAGTAAAATTTACCTGCATCGAGTGTTTACATCAATCCAATACATGCATGCTATGTGCTTAAATTTATAGTTTATTTTACTCAATCTTAATTAATTAACATGTATTAAAATATATATATCAAAAAGTATCAAACAAAATTTATAAACTTTTTATATTTTTTAAAAAAAAAAATGAAACATACGACTTTTCTGGCGGGTCTGGAAATGACTATAAGTCAAAAAAATTATTAACACCCAAAGTTCTAACTCCAAAACTTATTACTATGTTATTTCTATTGAAACTAAATTTGTTTTAGTATTTTGATTTTTGAAAAGTAAACTACAAGATATTTTTTGTCTCCTGTTATTCAAGTTTTCTTATTGAAAACTTAATTTTAGTTATTAATAGTTCGGTTTTTGAGTTAGTTTTCTTATTCATGTGATTTAAGTTTTGAATTTGCATAACTTTGTTTAATTTTACGCTAGTGTAAAATAGTTAACCCTACTACACTATTATTCTCCTTATTTTATAAAACCATATAAGCATAAAACGGGTTCAATTAAGTAGTTCAAACAGTCATAAATGTATAAAGTCAAGGTAAATCCACAATATTATCATAATAATTCTTGAAATCCATCAAGACAATGATCAAGGTAGAAAACATATATGAAATCATCTAATATCATGTAATTGCACAATAAAACTAAATAGAGTTCTGATAGAGTATATACGAATAATGCTAAATAGAGTCTATCAGTAATTTTTGTATAATAATGTTAATATTAATAATATTTGAATTAATTATTTCTTATACATTATTTAGTTTAACGTATTAAATATAATAATATATATAACATAAAAAAAATATTTACAAATATGTCATTCACAATTATTGAAAAAGTTATAAAACAAATTGAAGGACAATGAGATCTTTAACCATGGTAATGGATACACTAAAATGGTTGAGGATTTGATGAATTGCATCACAATGCAACTGTTACATTGCCTTATAGATTAGTAATTGTTTTTTGGTTAGTTACATAACATAATTTGTTTGTTAGTTTATGCAAAGTGTACTTAGTTGGATAGGTTAATTATAGTGTTTAGTTAGTCGATAATTTTGTAGAAATAGATCAACATACAGTTGCAAATCTAAATATTGAAAATATGTTGTATAACAATCACAATTTCTCTCCTCTCTGATTTTTTATTTCCTTCGATTCTCTACGCATTTCCATGGCGGATATTCATGAGTTCTGAATAAAAATTCCTTCTATTACTAATATCTAAAAATTCATAGTACTAGTAATACGCATACGCATTTTAATACACAATAGAGTGTATAATTAATTTAAGGGAACTTTCTCATATAGTCACTCCAAAATAGCTCAATACGTTTCATAGCTATAGCTTGCTAATTACGATTTGTAGATGCATGCTATAGGGATGAGAGTGGCGAGCGAGATTGGGAGAGAGAGGAGAGAGGTGAGCGAGAGAGAGCAGGGAGAGGAGACAGGCGAATTGTATATATATATATATATATATATATATATATATATATTTCGAATTGTGTATGTATATCTGCAAATAATTGTATATATATAACTAATATACATATGTATTTGTCTATCCGGCAAGTGAGATTGGGAGAGGAAGGAGAGAGGGAACGAGAGAGGGCATAGAGTTGAGAGAGCGGTATATATTTAGATAATTGTGTGTGTATGTATATATATATATAATTGATATACATATGTATTAGTATATCTGGCGAGAGAGGGGCGAGCGACATTAGGAGAGAGAAGACAGTGGCGAGCAAGAAATGCCAGAGAATAGAGACAGGCTAATTGTATTTGTATATATGTCATATAATTGTGTATATATGTGTATAATTCGTACTTGTACATGTACAAAAGAAGACAAGTTGCGTAATTAAAACTAAAATTAAGTTGTGAGCCATATTTGATTCAAATTATAGTTATATTAGCTAATTAGCTAATTAACTAATATATGTTTGTTTTTCACATTATTGTCTCCTAATTTAATCGTACATAGCATGAAAAAAATATTTCAAAGAAGATATTTCTAATACATAGAGTTAATATATACATTTCCTTTGCTAATTATACACTCTACTAAACAATCCTAACTACCTTTTAACTTAACAACCAAATAGGGAGGAAAATAGCCACAGTTTGAATTTACTTAACCACTCCAACACCTATACTCCAAATGAAATGTGATGTTGATGAAATGAAAGACAATGCATATGATCAATAAATATATATATATATATATACACTCTTCCTATGTTAGATAATTGGGATCACTAAAGGATTAGCAAGGTCCATATTCAAATGTTGGGCAAAATCAACTCTAAGTACTTTAGAATTCTCTATATAGTTTTGACATTTGTTAATAAGACACCTAAATAGAAGGTTGAGTAAGTAAATGGATAGTTCTTTAAATTGTTCTATATAGTTTTGATATTTATTAATAAGACACTTAAATAAAAGGTTAAGTAAATATAAATATCCATTTTATTCATAAAGAAAAAAAATGAACAAATAATATGGACATGAATAATGAGTTGTGGGGTGCAAAGGCAGTGGGCAAACATAGCCAAATCCCATCATATCATGTGATCTTTCAGTACATAATATAAAATTCCTCGATTATTGAGCTTTGAACTTAGAATTTCCATTGGAATTATAATTATAATTATAACTTCCCCACCACCCTCTAAACTCTCCCTTTTTTTGACTTTTATTTTCACTTTAATTTAATTAAATGAGTAAAGCATAATGTATTCATTAAAAATAGCATACTGTGTCCTCTGCTATTCTAATGTTGTTAAAGGTGTAGTTAGTATGCACCAAAATGAGAGGTTTTAGGTTAAAAGGTGTGACCTAGCTACTACTGCAGCCTAAAGTGTTTATGTTAGGGAAACATTGAACTAAAACATTATATTTTGCTTTGTCCCACACAATTGACTAATTAAACAAGAGACAACTTATGTATGTTTTATGTCATTCACACATATTCTTTTGTGTAACATGCATGTTTTTTTCCTTCAAATTCTAGTAATGCCTTCACATTGATTTTGAATGGGCTTCTAGCTTATGATTCCCACTAGCTACCCTCTTGAGCTTTATGTTAGCTCTCGAATAGTGGCAAAGCTCAAATTTTCAATAAAGAATTTAAAATCTAAAGAAATAAATAGAAGAATTAATTAAATAAGGGTTCCATATTTTTTATATATACATATATAAGAAAAAAAATTAGTCATGTATAAATAGTAATATTTTCGTCGAAGGGGGTTTAGATGAATCCCTGAAAGTATGTGGTTCCACCCTTCCTCTGGGTCGTTTGCTTGATGGATATAAAATAAGTTATTTATATATAAATTTCTACATATTTTATATAATTTTTGATAGATAGATAAAAATATTTATGTATAGAATTACTACAATTCTCGGTGGACAAAAATTGAGAAACATATATAATTAATTCATATATAAATTATAAAGAAATCTATGTATTATTTTATATAAAAAAATAGTTGATCCTTTCAAAAACTATAGTACATGCATAAAATTAAAGCTGCCTTTTATACCTAATGACCCTTCATTTTTTCTGTAATACATAGTGCATCTGCACCCTACCAAGTATCCCCTTTATATCTACATAGTGTTTTGCGCCATAATCTTAATGGTTAAAAATTAAAGTGATTTTTATTTTTTAGGAATAGAAAAAAAAAGTTTAAAACATTTCTTTTAATTTGCCATGTATCTTTGCGATTCGTATTAGAGCTCTGATTAAATTTAGATCGCACATTATAAGATTCATTAAAGATGACGCTTTTAATATGATTTATTTCATTTTCAAGGTTCAAACTCGAAACCTTTGATTAAAGTTCAAAAATTTTTACCACTACATCATAATTCATGTTAGTCATTTTTTTAATATTTATCCATAAAAAATTATATTTTAGATATTTGTATAATTAAAAAAAAGGTATAAAATAATCTACCTGTTTAACTAAAGAGATATATTATGTCTAAATCAAAAATATATTTGAACTTTTTCCCATGAATTTATGCCATAAAGTGGGCAGTTGTTTCAAAAATATTTCCGTTTATTAGGGGGGAGAAAATCAATCCTTTTTTATTTTTTTGGGCAAACATTTGGTTTTTTATTTATTCAAAGATCAGTACAACCTCATTTGTGTCAATTACCAAAATCCAATAAACTTTTTCTTTTGCTTGTCAAATCATGAGTGTAATCTATCCTAAAAAATGTGATTTTTTTTAAAAGATTTTACTAGGTAAAAAAGTAACTTAAAAAATTATCAAACAAACAAAAAATATTTTGGACAAAAAATATTTCACCACATTTTCCTTTCAAACTCCTTAGCATATAATGAGTTCTTTATATTTTTTATTAAAGTCAAAACATAGGAGATGACAATTGAATATTATATGGTACTATATATCTGTCATTTACAGGTGAAAAGACTGAATCCACTTTTTACCCTCTAGTAACTATTTGCCAAGTGAAGTTCTCACTGTACAACAACCCCAAAATATCTAAAACAAACTTCAATAAATTTTTTTAATCACAAAAAAAAAAAAAAAAAACACAAAATCAAGTACTTAATATAATCAATTAAAATCAAGATATAAAAAGGAAAAACAAGCAGAAATTTCTAGTAGGTATAATATATTCTCCTTTATTTTCATTAAAATTGAACATGAATTATAAAATATCGAATAATTATATTTTTTTTTAAAATGTAATACGCCTAAAACAAATCATGACTAGCATTCAAAAGACAATGTATTATCTCGATGTATTAATTTTAATAATGCCAACAAACCATATGTTTATCTCTGTACTAATCTTATCTCTTAATTAAACATGTTTTGACTAAATATTTTGATAGAGACCAATAGTCTTGTCTCATTTTTATTTTTTAATTCATTAGGGAGACACAAGACCTATTTTTTATTAATTAATTCATTGTTGTAGGAATAATTGAAACTTTATATCTTTGGGAAGGAGCAGTGTGCTAACGACATACTTGGCAGGGATTTTAACTGAAATTTTTATTCGTAGAATTTGCAGAGAATTTACTATTTTTTATTAATTACTTGACCTAGAACTTGTGAATATTCCTCAAATTGTCAATATTCATCTAAGTTTTATAAGTTTTATCTTCTTTTTTTTTCTTTCATAAACTTGGGGGTACAATATAAAATTAAAAGTATCTCGTCTAGGTAATTTCTTTTCTTATTTTTTACTCTTATCAATGCTTACATCAAACTGTATCTATTAATTATAATTAAATAACTTATCAAGGTGAAAATATATCATTATAACTTTGATAGTTCTCCTCAGAAAAATAAATCAATAATTATTATTTCTAATAATTCATAAAATTAAAATTCTAAAAATATGAAATTGTTATGCCGATCTAATTAATCTTTGGTCCTAAAATTAATTTACGTTTTTTTATATATAGTTTTTATCACATCATGATTTGTGTTTCACCAAAATGTCAAACACTCCTATTTGCAAATTATCTGTTTAGTTTTGCTGCAAGCTAAACAAATCGATATCTACGATATAATGTATCTATAATAATATCAAAATGTTCACCTTATTACGTAGGCAAAAGGAAACACGTTAATAATTATAAAAACTTGAAAAAAAGGGAAATTTATTTAAAATAAATAAGGCGTATCGAGTATAAATAAAAAAAAAAATTGTTTGATCCATTGAGGAGTGTTATTTTATTTTATTTTTAATTCTGAACTAGTAAATAAAAAATAAACGAAAGGAATATATGTTAAAAGTGTGAAAAGCAAAAAGTAGAGTTAGTAACAAAAGTCTACTTTTATACCAACTGGTCAAATCATATAACATGGAGCCTTTTTTCCAGAAGAAAACTGAAAGTATGTCTGATATCTCAAGATATACATTTATGTTACTGTACAAATCTTATTGAGAAGACTAACATAGAAGCCTTTATACATGGTTCCTTTATTCAATTACTAGTAAATCAACGTGAATCGTGATGAGGTGATTTTAATTATGAATTTCAACTTTTTGAGGTAAATCATCTATAAATCAAATTCAGTTGTATTTCAATGTATATTGTAAAAAAAAATTATAATTCTAATAGTGATATACATAAAGAACCTCAAATCTATACTTTATTTTTATTTTTTTTACAGTATTTAATACTAAATATAATTTTAAACTAAAAACAGTATATTTTCTTTCAAGGGAAGTACTGAAAAGCATTCATAAATTTTGTATGAATTTTTAGTTTTATACTTGAACTATTGACAATCTTAAGACATCTCCAACCCAAACATCGAATTGGTTATAATTAACTTTAACTTATTGTACCAAATTTTACACAAAAAAATATTTTTCTCTCTTCTTTATTATATTATTATTTTCTTTCATAATCGTTTAATATAAAATTATTGTGTAGCATAATTTTTAAACAATATAAATTACTAGCAAATATTATTACATTATACGTAATAATGGATAATACAAATAAAATGAAGTCATTAATGAAATACAATTAAATAAACATTACATAATGGAAAAAAATATCTTAAATTCTACATAAATATTCAACTCTCAAGATCATTATGGTGCTAAATACTCTAACAATGCATTAGGTAGTTCAAAATGATACATAGAGGTTGAAATTCAAGAAGAAAATAAAATTATATTAATGAATGTGGATGGTATTGGTGATCAAAATGTTCGTGAATTTGTTCGACAAGAACAAGTTCAACAGCCGCAACCACCACAACAATTTTTGACCTCATACAATTCATATTTTAATATATTGATGAATCCGGAAAGAATCTATCAAATTACTAAGTTATTATTATAATATTTTAAAATTATTATGTTTTATTATACTTTTTTGAAATTACTATTGCATTTTATATTTCAATGTTGATGTATGTCAATTACTATTTTGTTGAATGTTTATTATATTCTGTTATTGTTTAATACTTGTATATTTGTTTGAAAATTTATATGTTTGCATCTTTAATTTTTGTGAAGCGTAATTGTAGTTTATATAATTTATAGTAGAATTGATATGATTTTTTTAATAAAAAAAGTCATATAGAAAATTAATTTTTTAAAAAGCAGAAAATTTTATATTTAAAATTAATATTACAAAAATATTACATAAAAATAATTAAATATACAAGAGATTTGATAAAACATACAATTTATATAATGCTTATTTAATTATGAATTTCAATTTTTGAGGTAAATCATCTATAAATTAAATTCAGTTGTATTTCAATGTGTATTGTAAAAAAAATTATAATTCTAATAGTGATATACATAAAGAACCTCAAATCTATACTTTAATTTTTTTTATTTTACAGTATTTAATACCAAATATAATTTTAAACTAAAAACAATATATTTTCTTTCGAGGGAAGTACTGAAAGCATTCATAAATTTTGTATGAATTTTTAGTTTTATCCGTGAACTATTGACAACCTTAAAACATTTCCTAACCCAAACACCAAATTTGTTATCATTAACTTCAACTCACTGTGCCAAAATTTACACAAAAAAATATTTTTCTCTCTTCTTTATTATATTATTATTTTTATTTTATTTATATTTTCGTATTTCATAAAACAAATTCTTTCTGAAACATTCACCATTTATAATTCATATTATTTTCTTTCTTAATCGTTTAATATAAAATTATTGTGTAGCATAATTTTTAAACAATTTAAATTACTAGCAAATATTATTATATTATACGTAATAATGGATAATACAAATAAAATGAAGTCATTAATGAAATACAATTAAATAAACATTACATAATGAAAAAAAATATCTTAAATTCTACGTAAATATTTAACTCTCAAGATCAATATGATGCTCTTATAAATACTCTAATAATGCATTAGGTAGTTCAAAATGATACATAGAGGTTGAAATTCAAGAAGAAAATAAAATTATATTAATGAATGTGGATGGTATTGGTGATCAAAATGTTCGTGAATTTGTTCGACAAGAACAAGTTCAACAGCCGCAACCACAACAATTTTTGACCTCATACAATTTATATTTTAATATATTGATGAATCCGGAAAGAATCTATCAAATTACTAAGTTATTATTATAATATTTTAAAATTTTTATGTTTTATTATACTTTTTGAAATTACTATTGCATTTTATATTTCAATGTTGATGTATGTCAATTACTATTTTGTTGAATGTTTATTATATTCTGTTATTGTTTAATACATTGTATATTTGTTTGAAAATTTATATGTTTGCATCTTTAATTTTTGTGAAGCGTAATTGTAGTTTATATAATTTATAGTAGAATTGACATGGTTTTTTTTTTTATAAAAAAAGGTCATATATAGAAAAATTAATTTGTAAAAAAGCAGTAAATTTTATATCTAAAATTAATATTACAAAAATATAACATAAAAATAATTAAATATACAAGAGATTTGATTAAAACATACAATTTATATAATGCTTATTTAAAAATTTGTATAATCAAAAAGTGATTTGGTGTGATAAATAGTGTTACACCAAATTTGGAGTAACACTATTCACACACCAAATTTGAAAATTGATGTAGATTGGAGCTCAAAACATCAAATTTTACACCAAGTATAGAATTTGGTGTTAGGTTGGAGATGGTCTTACAACACTTATTGAACTTAAATAATACACCTTCAATTTTGCAACAAGAGTTAAACATACTCGTAAATTTTCACCGAGTTTAGAAGCTTTTTTAACACTTCTTCTGATGTTTCATTAAGAACCTCATACTCTTACAAAAGTTTGAGACCTTTTGTTATGTCATGTTTTATATCACAAGTGTATCTAAGTTTAATAAATCAAGTAAATAAGTATTTTTAAGGAGATTAATAATTTGAAAAAAAAAAACTAATAATTTACGTTAAAATAAAAGATGAAGAAATTATTGAGTCTTTTAGAAATGGAGTTGGATTAATGGGTATGAAAGTGCATAAAGTTAAATTTAATTAATTAAATTTGGACCAATAGAAATAATGTTACATGTTTAATTTAAAATTTTATTTATGCCACATCAGTTTCTTTTAAAATGAGGGGTAATTTTAGCTTAAATTTAGTTTTAAAGGCATTTTTTATCCAAATAGATGGATGAAAAAAATATTCTTGATTTAATAGGAGGAAAAAAAATATTTCTAAACCATTTTTAATACATTAAAGATATTTTTGACTCTTTTTCGTGTAAATTAAGGATGGGAGTGGTTTTGAAACTAAAAACTCACATAATAATGATCAGTCTTTAAATCAGCTTTTCTTTTACAGTTCACTTATTCAATATTATTGAAGACAACTCAGATGAATTATCTCTATAGGACAAGTCAATTCAATCTTTTTTTCTCTTAATGTTGAATGAAGAAAATGTGGTTGCTAACTATTTGTGCTTTTGCTTTTTCCCCTATTATTGCATATGTAGTTTAGTTAGATGGGGTACAGTGAATCAGCAAAATAAAGGTTGATCATAAGTCAACAAAGGTGGAAGTTAATTAATGGCAAAGTTAACTATTTAACCATGTGATCATTTTATAGAGTAACTTAATAATAGATTGGAGTATCTGAATTTCTCTAGTAACTAGAGGCAATAAAATATTAACTCGTGACTTCTATTTTCTCTAGTCATATTAAATGGTAGGATAATTTCATTTAGTTAAATCATATCCTCACGATATTAATTTTCGAGTTATTTTTGAATAAAATTTGAATTTGATTTCAATTTTTGAGTGGAAGTTATGAATCATGGAAACTTTGAAATTGAAAGGTTAAAAATGTTAAAAAGTGATTATTAATGTCTTTTGGAGTTTTAATCGTCGAATTTTGAGAGATGTTTTAGACCAAGGTGTAGTCTTGGTTGAATTTTCGTAGAATTTTGTGTTGAATAGTGTTTTTATTTTGTAGGCCTCGAGTTCGCATAGGCCTTCACTTTTGCAACTTTCGCTTTAGTGAGAGTTGGTTCGCAAAAGCGAGAACGACTATTTGGACGAGGTTCGCAAAAGTGAGACCCTCGTTTTAATTGGGGCTCGCTTAAGTGACATTAGAGAGGTTTTACGCATGCAATTTTAAGAGTTTAAAATCTTTGAAGATGATTTTAGAGATATTTTGTATGCTAAATTTGTAACTTTGAAACTTCAATTTTCTTTGATTATTTATGGATTTTAATACAAAAATTTGAGATTATGATTGACAAATAATAAGGTTTTTCAAGAATTTCAAATCCTTTTTTGACATGGTTTTCACCAATGAATTTCAAATGTCTTGGCTATTATGATTTTTGAAGTAAAAAGTTTCAGATTCAAATCTCATTTACGGAATTGAGTTTTGAGTCAACTTAACTCATTTTTCAAGTTATTATTTTAAGAATCTTGTCGTGATATTTAATTGAATAAGATTGTGTAACTTTGGACATTGTTAGAAAAGGAAAGGCCCAAATCTTAAATAGACTTTTAATTAAATTGAGGCAAGTGATTTTTTTATGCACATAAAATTAGTAGAATCACATATTTTCCTTCTTTGTGTGTGTATTGAAAAGTAATGAGAATGAAGTGATAAGTTTAATTATTTCACTTGGTTAATATGATGATATTAAAGTATTAACAATAAAAAAAATTAATTCATGCATTAATATATATGGTTGCTTCAAATCATTTCCTCATCTTTTTTACTATATATATTGGAAGAAATTAATTCTATAAATAATTAATTATTATTAATAATAATTATAAATACACTTTTAACACGCCAAATTAAACCTTATACAAAAAAAATTCAACATATTATACAAACATAACTAATATTAAAATACTAATATATAAATATTATTAATACATTAATTTAATATTATTTTTATACGTCCTAATTCAGCCATAGCCATTCCAACACACTTCCATGATATTTAGTCTCCGCCAATGTTTTGTATCCCTTATTCCATTTATATATTGAACCAACTATCACAAAATGAAAAAAATAATAATTTAGGTTATTGCTAAAGTTTTAAAAAAAATTATAATTATTTTAATTTTAAAAAATCTCAACGGACCAAAAAGATGTCATTTTGTTGTACAAAACATGGACACGAGAGTGCATAATAAGAACAAGAATAATGGCAACCCAAACCTCCTCATGTGATCATTCTGCACTAAATAATTTTTTAAAATATAATATAAAATATACATCTTGATTATCGAGCTTTGAGATCAGAATTTCCACCCTTGGAATTGTAATACTAGTATCTTTTTTTGACTTTTATCACCCCCTCGATTATAATAATAGCAATTTTTTCGATTCATTTTTAATTGTCATAATTTTTTAAAAAAATCAAATATTACTATCTTCGTTCATATTTAATTATTATAGTTTCATTTTTTAGAATTAAGTATTTTTATTAACATTTATGATATATTTATTTATCATGTAACAAAATACAATTTATAATACTTTTTATATAAATTTTAACTATTTTTTTTATTTTGTTAAAAATATTAAAATTATATAATCTAACTTCGCTGAAAACAATAAGTCAATTTGTTTTTTAAAAACGTAAAATTGAACAGAAGAAGTAATAACTTTAACTAATATTTAGCAATGCATTTTTCATCATATAGATATATAAAAGTTACGATCTTTAATATTTTTCGGATAATTTTAAATCTCTAAATTTTTTATTATATATATATATATTCAATTAACATAATTTAATTTTAAAAAATTTAACATTATAACTAAAAGTGGACTGGATGGATAAATTATAATATTGTGTATACTGACTGCTAAAATACAGTAGCCTAACTAATTGACCAAAGAATATGGTAGTGTGCCTGCCACAAAAAAGAGAGGCTAGAAGAAAGTATACGTGATCTACTACTGTACGCAAAGTGCATGTATATAGTTCATTAAATACTATAATATAAATTTAATTTTGAAATATTCATATTATTTCACTTAATTTAGAATTACTTTATTCCAGTTGCAATTAAATATAAATAACTGTTGTGCTAGGGAATAATATTAGAAAAATACATTTTTGGTACTTCATCAAACGCACATTTTATATCATAAAATTTTACTTTATAATTTTTGCTAGTTATCTAAATTATTAATAATACCTTGTTATTTTGATCCTATCATATAATATATGTTGTGTTAGTAAACAATATTGGAAAACACATTTTTGATATGTCCAAGACATTAGTAAAATAATTAACTCTTAAAGACAAGTAATAATTCAAACTTCACATGTTTTTTCGAATTTGTAGAAGTACTAATTTTGAAAGTAAAGTATTTTATTTATTAATCAAATTAAAGTATCCTTACATTAGGACTTTTATACTGCCTTCACACTAGCTACACTTAACAATTTTTTGTTGGGTGCCAGGTTTCTGTAGCTTAAATAAAAAAAAATTGACTTAATATTTAATTTGTAGTAATTTAAATCTGACAGACCTTATTATAAAATTAATTCATAGTATAGACTACTATAGAGTGTGGTGGAATAATTAGGCTGCATATCGTTGGGAATGAGCAGTGTTTCTCTCGTATAACGATACACTGCAATTTTATATTTTTTACTGAAAAATTTTCATATATATAATTTGCACATAATTCTATTATATTTTAATTCATTATTTGACCTAGAACTTACAAATATTCCTCATATTGTCTACCTGGCCTCTAATTTTATCTTCTTTATTTTTCTCTACTATTTTTCGACTTCATCTCTTTTTTCTAAGTTTCATTTGATACACTTCTAAAATTTTGATTTTGACACTCTGTGAAAAGTATTTATATCACTTGTTCGAGTTAATTATTAAATAAAAATTATTATAAAACCATGATAAATGTAATTACGTATTTTCATTTTATCTTTATTGGATTTTTTTTATGAAATATAAATAAGTTGGTAAAGTTTTCAAATTAATTTGATAAATTATAGTAAAATTATCTTTTTTTTATTTATGATTTATTAAAGAGCGCGTAAAAGATTAAATACAAATAACTATATAGAAGGGAAGAAGTAATAATATGTCGAGTTTACGCATTATCTTTTAAATATAGTCAATTTAATTATTTTTAAAAATACATTAAAATAAAATTTTTAAATATAAAATAATAAATTATTTTTGATTTGTTAAGTAGGCATTTGGCCATGTGATGTCATACGTGAGATGAAATAATCATTTGGACATGCGATATTACGCTGAATTCATATCATGATATAGGATATGATACCATATTTTTCCAAAGATCATGATATCGAATCATATGGGAATACCATCTCATGATTTGAGTTATTTTAATCAAAATTGATTCTCAAGTTTATATTTTGTTAAAACAACCTCATATTATACTGCTAACCATATAAAATTTATAGGTACATCATTACTTTTTAAAATTTATTATTCTCGCGGACATAAAATTTATTATTCTCACCAATATATAATTTCTTTAACTCACATTTCACGATTGTTGAGTAATAAAAATCTTGAGAAGCCCATGAAAAGTGTTTCATTTTTACTCAAATATATTGATGAAACAATTACTTAAGTGAGAACAAATAATTTTATAATAATTTATTAAAGAATTTATGATTTTTTGTTTATTTGATAATATTGAATAAATAATTGAGGCTATTTTAATAGTTTTAGAACTTATGAAATTTTTATGCTTATGAAAAAATATACAACACCAAAATTTCATATCGTATTTCTAAATAAAACTTCAATTTCATCTCATTATTCCATATAATGATATTATATCATGATTCTATATCATGATACCATATTACATGACCGATAAATTATTATTTTTCTTTCCCTTACCCCTTTAAAAAATAAAAAGAAAGAGAGACGCCCTTTATCATACGTAGTAAATATTTACTCCTCTCTCCCTTCCTCTCTGTCTCATTTTATTACTGTATATATTTAAATCATTTCAAAAATAATTTTATTTTACTGTAATTAAAATTATTTTACTTTTATTTTTAATTAAATAGTTTATAACCTCATAAATATTTAAGGATTGTTTTAAATAACAATGTTTTTATATTACTACATAAAATAAAATGAAGGTGTTATTTCTTATTTCATGAAATTGACTTTAGCAGTAATCATAATACCAGTGGCGAAAATAGAATATTGTAATGACAAATAAACATATCAAATCGTATTTGAACGAAAATCTTAATACAATCTATTAAAAAAAGTTCACATGTAAATTTCAAAATAATATCTTTTTTCTCCAGAAAGAGAAAAAGGCATTCGTTCTGAAACGACCTAGAACGAAAAATAGAGATAAATGACGAGTACAAGACCAAAACCATTTGATTTTGTCGTGTTAATTGACTAGTAACGTGAATTTGGGCATCAAAGGACAGTTTGGTTTTGTATACTATCAATAAATATATTTCATTTAAATCCAACTTTATATATTATATATATTAGAAGACTCACGTACGTAGTCACGTTTTCATGTTTTATGATTATTATTTTGGACCCCCAATTGACACCCCACCCACCCTACATATTTTGTTTACGTCTCTCATATATCTCCTATATTCTCTCCCTTTGTCACTACTTTTTGCCTCATTTCTCTTCACCATTTTTGTTTGCATGTCCATATCTTCTTGCATTGTTATTATCCTAAAATAATTAATATGCTCGTTCCTTGTATTTTCTTTTTTTTTAAAAATGTATTATTCATTGAGTCCCAACAACGACTAAGAGCCTATGTGGTAAGGATTAAGAATAATATGGTACAATACGGTATTTGAAAATTTTGATATCGTAATTTTGATGTTTAATTTTTAAAATATTATATTATTAATACAACAATTGAGTTCGGTATCATTCAATTTTGGTGTTTCACGATATGGTAAGTCGGTAACTATAATTTGCTAAAATTCAACTACTATATACTCGTATAATAGAGAATTACGACTTCGACAACAAAAATATGTCTTAATTGTATTATAGTAACACATTTAGAAATACATATGCAAAATAAAGTAGAAACAAATATTTTGTTAATCAATTACAATTAAATACATTTCAATCTAAATAGAGTAGTCAAAGTTCTAACTTCTAAATATTTAGATTTATGCTAATACTACATATTGCATATTTGTCAATATTTTAGTAATGTGTGTGTATATATATATATATATGCACATATATACACTCCATATGTTATTTATGTAAGTTGTAATTATATACTCCGGTATATTATTTGGTATGTTATTTCTAAAAATCAAATACCATGCAAAAAAAATGTATACCATATATCATACAAATACTATAATACAAAGACCAAGACATAATTTTTTTTGAAATGATATATATGGTGATTAGGTATATACTATGCGCACCCCCTATTATTTAACATCACTGCTCAAAATTGTTTATTTGCAGAAATACATTTTTAAATATTTTTTCTGAAAAATATTTTTGAAGAAAAAATAATTTGTATTTAGTTAATTTATATAGTGTTTTTGACGAGCAAAATGTGTCTGACTAATCTTTTTTAAAAAATGCTATCGAAAATCAAATTACGAAAAATGACAAGTATCAATAAATTTATAATATTGAGATTATTTTATAGAAAAATAATTTTTAACTATCAATTATAAAAATAATTTAATATTAACTTTATTAAATTAAAGTTGTGCACATATAAATTTTCAATCAATATTATACCTTCTAATGAGAGGATTAAAATCTTTAATTGTTATTTTCCTCCTTTTTCTAATTTTACAAAATATTTTTGTTACCTTTTTTCTAATTTTCTAAAATAATACAAAATAATAAATACTAATTTATAAATGTGGATAAGATAAAAAAAAATTATTCCATAAAAGTAAAAAAAACAAAGTTTCAGGATGAAACTTAAACTAAAGTTATGATATGTTAGTTATATATATATATATATATATATTATATATATATATAATATATATATATATATATATATATTAGCCTTGGAAGATATTTTTTTATTTCTGATTTTTGGAAAAAAGATGATTTTTAGTTTCTTAAACCAAGAAAAACTTCTACTCGATTAAAAAAAAAAGATTATTGATTCGTCAAATGGTTAATTTTTTGAAACAAAATAATTTTTCAGGTTAAATTTAATTGCTACAGTCTCATACTCCCATTAGTTTTAGCCAAACAAAAACATTTAACCAAATAACAAATTTTAACCGTGTAATCTTTTAAGATATAACGATGATATATTTAATTATATATCTTTTCTTTTTTCGGGCTAGATCTTTATTTTAAAAAATTGGCGAATCTTCATATATTTTTTTAGATAATATATAAATAAAATAATCCACTATAATTACTTATCCGATCATATATATACAGAATAATCTATTCTATCATTGTAAAATACATAATTAGGTAAATAATTTCAGACGAATTAATCAATATTAGTAATCAAATATAAAATAAAATAATTTTATATTTTACCTCAAAATTTCAATCCTTTATTCCTCATTCCCCGTACCAAATGCCCCCTTATATGATATTGACTTCATACACAAATAATTAATTTTCAATTAACCTACCGAATATTATATAATTCATACCAAATTGATATTATAGAAATAACTTATTTCTTATCGATCAACCAAACAATCCATGGTGTAGATCAAATAAAAAGTATCAAGTGGGCGGGGTGTTCAATTATTAAGACTCTTTTTTGCTGTCTTTTTTTTTTTCTAAAAAAAAAACAATTCTCATTCATTGGTTGATAGTCGAATAATATTTGAATTCACATTAAAAAGTTCCACTCTTTGAAAGATAAAGAAATTTCTAACAAAGGTGACTTCATATTCAAAAAATCTTAAACTCGACATAATTATAAATAAAATTATTTTTACAACTTTAACACGATCCTGATCGATATGAGAAATGCAGGTCTTCTCATGAAACCCCACATTGCTTTATTAAACATGTAATCATTGTTACAATTGAATGATTGACATGGGTGGTATGTACTATGTACCCCTCTACTGATTTTTTAGATACAAAAAGCACTTAAAATCTGCAACTTAATCTTAATTTATACACTTCCAACTGAAAAAGGTCACCTTAATAATAAACCAGCTTTTGTCCTCTTTCTTTCAAATTACTTGATCAACTTTAATGACAACTCGATCTTAACTCAAGTCCAATCACTCTTTTTCTGCCAATTTATTTACTATACATCTTAAAGTACTAATCTTGATCAATCAACAAAATGAAACTGTTTATTCTTATGGATTTTGCTCAATTTTCTTTTATTTTTGTATCTACAAAGATGGGGAAAAAAGGCAAAGATGGATCATAAGTCAATAAAGAAAAGTGAATTACTATATGTTAGTACTGCAATTTTGTATGATATTTGATATTTTATTAAAGAAATATGTCCAAAGTGTCATTAAAGAAATTTAACATATTCATTCACAGGTGATTACAATTATATGACTCGAACAACTCTGGACTAGTAAAAAGTTTAAAATTTCACAAAAAAAAAAAATATTTATAATATAAAATTACTCTCATTTATAATGGTTACAAAGATATAAAGCAACTCTCTTTCTCACTACGCAACCTCAAATTATAAACATAATACAATAAAAATAATTATCTACTACATGATACTTCTCTTTCGCTTTCATCCATACATGATATACGACAATTATATATAAGGATTTTTGCCCTTAGAAAATAATGGTGGATATTAATTTGATATATAATAGGGTAATGGATTACATAAATTATACAAAAAATAATGACATCATTTTTTTCCCTTTATATGCCCACTCATATATGATCACTGTAACAAAAATAATTTTTAACAGCAATAAATAGACACAATAATCGAGAATGCTAAAGTCTATATCGACATTAATTAAATATTATTAAATTCAATGTCGCTGAAAGCTTTTGAAACATATTAAAAAATTGTTAATTGTCTTTAAAAATACATATTTAATGGCAATTGAGCTATCACCACTAAAAATGATTTTTGATATAGCGCATACTGTTTAACTTTTAATGTTAAAATACAAATATATTTTCCTAATTTATCCAACATTGAGTATTTTAAGTCACCTAACTGCTTTCATTTAGTCCACTATCATATATACACTTGTTAACATAGTTTAGTACACTCAAGTAATACAAAACATTGAGTATTTTAAGTCACCTAACTGCTTTCATTTAGTCCACTATCATATATACACTTGTTAACATAGTTTAGTACACTCAAGTAATACAAGCCTTACAATATATTCAAGAATGAGACTGATTCAACCTTTTCTTGGTAGCTCAAGTTTTTGATACAAAAATGGGGTCTACATTTGGCCAAAAGAGGAACTGTTGAACAAGACATGTACCAAAGTTTTTTCATGTCAATTCTTTAATAAAAAAGTTGAAGTATAATTGGTGACTTTGTCCAATAGGGAAATTACTGGTTTACCTAAATCCACTACACATAATGCGTAAAGGACTGTCCATCACTTCCACATTAGATCTTTAAGGGTGTGAAAGTCATTGCCAATATCTTCAAGGAGGAAATAATGTCTAATCAAAACAATAGGTCCTCACAAATGAATCACATTATTAGCTAGTTTTACCATAATCAGTATAAGAATCAAAGTAGAATGAAATAGAGGAAGTATTTGCTAGAGATTAAAAAGAAATTTGTTAACATCATAGCATATTAACTCAATTAAACAATAACAACAAATCAAAAAAATATTGAGCACAAGGAAATACGTGCCCCCTAATAATGCCAATATTAAATGACATTGGGTTGCGGTGGAGTGGATCAAACTGCTTCATCTTTAAATTGATATCTCGAGTTCGAGCTTGAATATGCAGAAAATCTTATTGGGAGGGCACTACAGGCCGTACAGTGCATTTTTCGAATCTAATCGAGATTCAAATGTGAATTTTGAACACTGAGTGAGAGATAAAAATCTATAAAATGACAAAATTAAAAGTCTATTTAGATTTTTTACTAATTTAATATACATCCAAACCCATGTAACGATCTTTAGTTTTGTGTATTCGTTGTGTTTTTCTACTGTATCATTTTTTCACCACAACTACTATATGGTATTTGTGACTTGTGGGAATAAATAAAATGATTTTAGAGATGATTGGACATGTATTAGGTGAGCTTTCCACTTTTGAGGGTTTTCGAATTGTAAAGTTGGATCGAAGTCTAACATCTTCGTTAATCGTGTTTGAAATTAAATTTTGACGGTAACTTTAGATTCCAAAATTCATTTTTGACATGTTTGGAAAGTTGATTCAGATTTCGAGGCATTCAAGAGTGATTCATGTCATTTGATGAGTTTTTGAATTTAAATGAACTTAAGGTTGACCACATTCAATATTTGTTGGGCAACTCTTAATCTTTGATTTCACAATTCCAATAGATCCAAAATGTAATTTTAGTTACTCTACATATTTGATTTATTTTTATGGGACTTCCAATGGTTCATTTCGAAAACTTTTAAAATTTTGGCACCACTAGTTCAATTGATGTTCTAGGGAGATCGATTTCTTCTTTGCATTCACGATTCTGAAGAGGGAGTAGAGGTTCGAGCTCCGCTTGTGCTTGCCTAGTTTTTGCTACTTTAAAAGTCTATATCTTTAGGAATGTTGTATTTGTTGAACATATTTTTCCATTTACAACTAACTATCCTCAACTCTTTCGTCCATGTCTTTTTTGATAATTTAAAATTCAAACCTTAAAGAAAATTTTCATTAATTATATTCTTATGGTTCAAAACCAATTTCAATTGAGAATTAAAATGTTGTATACGATGGGGAAGGTGAATAAATTGACCTTACACTATGTTGAACTTTGGGATCCAACATTTCATAATTCCTCCACATACTCCCAAACTAGTTGGCTATGCTGAAAGAAAACATCATCATATTGTGGATAAACTGCAATTCACCTTTATAAAGCTAGAATCGCTAGTAATCACCGATCAATCATACGACGGTGAATTCTTTCCACTTTGACTCCTCTTCACCAAGCTTCTGCCCCTTTTAAACTTTGGTTTCTTACATTTTAATCAACAATTTACCTCATTAATAGGACTCCACCACCACTTCTAAACCTTAAATCTCCATTTCAGGGTTACCATTGCCTCAGTCCCTCTTAAACTAAGAGTATTTAGTTGTCTTTGTTATCCCTGATTAAAGCCTTAGACGTCAATCAAATTTGATCCCTAGTCCAATCCTTGTGTATACATTCCGCTGCCACAAATATTTATGCTTGCCTAGTCCTTGCAACTTTAAAAGTCTATATTTCTGAATAATATAGTATTTGTTGAACACATTTTTTCATTCACAACCAACTATCCTCGGCTCTTTCTGTTGGAAAAACGCGAATAAACACAAAAATATATATGGTACAAATAAAGAAAATAAAATGAGAAAAAATAATTAAACCAACAATTTTACGTGAAAACCCTTCTAAATAAGGGAAAGATCACAGGCCAAGAGGAGCAACTGATATTACTATAGTAAAAAATTTAAACTGTGTAGTCACAAATACAATACTCAAAGAGATTACTATACACTCAAAAGGAACAACACTCTTTTTGTTTCCACCTTATTAAAATATCGCTCACACTCTATTTTTCTTCACAGACTATTTTTCTTCTATAGTCTATGGAATACCTCACTTTGCTCTCAAAATTATTTTTCTCTCTAACTTGGTGTTTTCTACAAATTACCAAGAATGCACTATTTATAGAAGAATAAAACTATGTCTATGTCACTAATGACATAGATAAATATAACAAAGTCAAAAAAGGGTTGCAAATCTTACCAATTTGCCAACCAGCAAATCATTTATTTTCAACTCTAATTACTATACCTTTTTAACAATAGCTTGTAGCAATTGAATATCAAAAGTTGACCAAAAATGGGATGGATTCAATAAATCTCCCCCTCGAGTCTCATTCACTAGAAGGAGATATTTTCATCTTTTTTATACATAGCTCATACTTACAAATTCTTTGCATAATTCGAACTTGTGTTTCAGTATCGTCTTGGTCAACATATCTTCAGGATTTTCACTTGTGTGGATCTTTTTGACGTGAAATGATTCACTCTCCACTTCCTCATGAATTCAATAATATTTAACGTCTATGTGTTTTGTTCTTGCATGGTACATGTAGTTCTTGCTCAAGTCTATTGCACTTTGGCTGTCACAATAGAAAATATACTCCATCTGATTCAAACCAAGCTCTTGAAGAAATCAGTTTAGTCGTATCATCTCCTTGTCGGCTTTAATAGCCACAATATATTCAGCTTCAGTTGTAGATAGTGCAACACACTTCAGCAACTTCGACTGCCATGATAGAGTTCCCCCTGAAAAAGTAAACAAATATCCAGTGGTGGATTTTTTATTATCAAGGTCACCTGCCATATAAGCATCTGTATAGCCTTTCAAGATTGGATCTGATTCTCTAAAACACAAGCATTCATCTGAGCTTCCTCTAAAATACCTGAGTGTCCACTTCACAGCTTCCCAATTCTCCTTTCTCGGATTGTCGAGAAATCTGCTGACAACACCAACTGCGTTAGCAATATCAGGTCTAGTGCATACCATTGCATACATTAGACTTCTAACGACGGATAAATATGGAACTTTGGTCATGTTCTCTTTTTCCTCCCTAGCTGTAGGACACATCCTCTTGCTCAACTTCATATGACCAGCAAGAAGTGCACTAACAGGCTTAACATTCTTCATATTGAAGTGCTCTAGTACACATTCAATGTACTTCTTTTGGGACAAATAAATCTTTCTTTTATCTCTTATCTCATGCCCAAAATTTGCTTGACATAACCCAAATCTTTCATAGAAAAAGACTTACACAAATCTTTCTTCAACTCGTCAATCTTGGAAGTATTCTTGCCCACAATCAACATATCATCCACATATAGCAAGAGGATGATAAAATCATTGTCAGAAAATTTTTGTACAAATACGCAATGATCTGAAGAATTCTTCTTATAGCCTTACTCCCCCATAACAAATTCAAACTTCTTGTACCACAATCTAGGAGCTTGCTTAAAGCCATATAGATTCTTTCTGAGTTTGCACACAAAATTTTATTTACTACTTTGAAGCCCTCAGGTTTTCCCATATAAATCTCTTCATCTAGGTCACCGTGAATGAAAGTTGATTTCACATTCATATGCTCAATCTCTAAATTAAGACTAGCACCCAAACATAGAACTGTGCAAATCGAGGACATTTTTACAACAGGAGAATATATTTTGTCAAAGTCAATACCCTTTGTTTGACCAAATACCTTAACAACCAATCTAGCTTTATACTTGGGCTTCAAGTTGTGTTCTTCAATTTTAACTTTGAACACCCACTTGTTCTTCAAAGCTCTCATGCCCTTAGACAATTTTACCAGCTCATAAGTATGGTTCTCACGCAGAGACTTCATCTCATCTTGCATGACTTCAATCCATTGATCCTTGTGCTCATCTTCTATGGCCTCCTCATAACATTCAGGTTCTCCCCTTTCAATGAGTAGCATATACTCATTGGATGAATAACACGAGGAAGAAAACCATTGTCTTGTGGACCTCTGAAGTAGAATATTTGATTCGTTCACAACTTCTTGAGCAACATGAACATCAATAACAATATCATTGTTATTATCAACATTAGCATGTTGATTCAATGCCTGATTATGGGAATTACCATGATCATCATGCACACTTGTGTGAGGAACTTCATCATGATGAACTATACCATCAAAACTTGAAGATTCTACCTTCTCCGCTTTGTCAATATCTTCAATTGTTTGATTCTCCATAAAAATCATATCACGGCTTCTCACAAGTTTCTTTTTAATTGGATCATATAGCCTGTAACTAAATTCATCTAGGCCATATCCAATGAAGATGCATTGCCTTGTCTTTACATCTAACTTTGACCTTTCATCTTTCGACACATGTACAAAAGCTTTATAACCAAATACTCTCAAATAGTCATAGGAAACATTCTTTTCATACCAAACACTATTTGGTACATCACTTTGCAAAGCAGCAGAAGGAGATAGATTAATAACATGTGCAACGCTCAACAAAGCCCCACCCTAAATGAGTTCGGCAACTTTGCTTCAGAAAGCAAACATCTAACTCTTTCCATCAAGGTCTTATTCGTCCTCTCAACCAAACCATTAAGTTGAGGAGTCTTGGGAGGAGTCTTCTGGTGTCTAATACCTTGATGCTTGCAGTATTCGTCAAATGGTCCACAATATTCACCACCATTATCAGTACGAATACCAACTGAAGCCTGAAACTACTTGAAGACGCCTAACACTTGGTCTTTAGACTTCAAGATATAGACCCAAAGTTTTCTCGAGCAATCATCAATGAAAGTGACAAAATAGAGTGCACCACCCAATGTCTTTGTCTCCATTGGACCATATAAATCAGAGAGGACTAACTCAAGCAACTCTGTTTTTCTTAAAGGTAGGTAGGATTTTAAGGAATCTCTATTTTGTTTACCAGCCAAGCAGTGCTCACATTTTTCTCATTTAGAAATTTTGAAATTTGACAAAAAATTTCTTTCTTTATAGAACATTAAGTCTTTTCTCGCTGATGTCGCTAAGTCTCTTGTGTCATAACATTGAAAAGCTATCACTCTCAATCGCATTTACCATATCAACACAAGAAGATGTCGTAGTCCAGTATAGATCATGACGTTTGTTACCACGAGCCACAACCAAGGAACCCTTAATGAGCTTTCATTTTCCATCACCGTTGGTACTAACATAACCTTCATCATCAAAAACACCAACAGAAATTAGGTGCAGACGAACATTAGTAACATGTTTCACATTGTTCAAAACTAGTTTAGTTTCAACACTAGTTTCCAAACAAATTGTATCAATATAAACCACCCTAGAAACAGTCTCATTATCCATACTCAAAGTTTAAAATCACCAGGAGTATAGGAAGAGAAAATAATTCTTCCTTAATGTCACATGAGATGCGACACCAGTCTCCAGAACCCAACTTGACTCATCACAAATACATCAACTAAAGCACTTCCCAAAAGGTATTTTTTTCCCACCTCTTTAGCAAACATTGGTCTTAAGCAAATTGAGCCGGTGTTGAGGGGCATGATAATGATAAGGATGTCGGTATATTGAGTGTATAATCCACTACATTAGAATGATTGAGTTAAATAGATAATAAGTTCTTCTCTTTAGATCCTTTATGTTCAACAAACTTTTTTATCTTTTATCCTAGTACATGTATAAATATTACACATGTATCAATAACACTTACATTTTCATAATCATATCAAGTTCTTGTACTAGTTACTTAGATTCACTTTAGTTTGTAATATGACGTATCATACTAGATTTTTGTTCCTCTAAATAAATATATTTCAGATACATGAGTCAAAATTAAGTATATTTTTTCTAGACACATTGTATCTAAGTAGGTTTGGATTAATCTCGTATACATAGAGAATCACGCTTGCCTCCTTCGCTTCTTTCCCATCTTGCTCGTTAGTTTCCCATGTATTCGATATCCATGTACATGTGAATCACTCGAGATACATACACATACGTATTCAGTGCGATTCACATGTATTTATGAGACATATAAATTTTGCTCACCTTCCTCCACAATCTCACTCACCTCTCTCTTTATTTTTGTGTTATTGATAATAAAAACACGTACTTCTAAATTTAAGAAACATAGTAAAGTTCATCTTATAATATATTTTTTCCTTTTAAAAAATCATTTCTAATAATAAATCGATCGATTAGTTAATGTAACGACCTGTTTAGTCGTTTTGAGCAGCAGATTTTATTTCTGGAAAACTGGCTGAGACGAAGGACCCCACGACGGACCGTCATGGGCACGACGGACCGTCGAGGGGGTCTCGTTCCAAAACACTTAGAAATTAGAAAATTGGGTACTGAGAGCGACTCTCTGAATGTCACGACGGAATGGCAGGACGGACCGTCGTGTCCACGACGGACCGTCACAGGCCATTCACTAAAAATCAAGTTTCTGTATCGTGTGAGGGACAGCAGGACGGACCGTCGCAGGCACGACGGCCCGTCACGGGTTGCGCAATCCTAGGCTGGGTCGGATTTCTGTTAATTTATTTAAGGGGCGTTTTGGACTATTTCCTGCTTTAATTATAAAGTGGTGGGTTAATGTTAATAAGTCTAATTACTTGGGGGTTAAAAGAGGTAACCTTAAGTTAATTAGTGGGTTATTAGTGCCATCTTTTATACTTAATTATATGATTATTAGGGTAAAGGAAAGAGGGTTTGAATAAGAAAAATAGAAAGAACAAAGAGAGACAGAAAAAGAGAGAGAAACGAACGAAGAGACAACAAGAATTTGAGGAATTTGCTTGCTTGATCACGAATCTTCGGTGGAGGTAGGTTATGATTTTTATACTATTCGTAGTAAATTCTTAATAGCGGATGATATGTATTGGTAGTATTGTAAACCCTTCTATATGCTTAATTGTGTGCATGCATGATGTGATTTTATATATATGATTGTGATAAAATAAGCATGATGAAGCTATTGAATCTTAAATCTTGAAGAAACCCTAATCTACTTTGTTAATGATGATGCCTTGGTATAAAAGAAGGCTTGATGAACGAAAGTAGTGAGATTAGGGGATCGGGTGCCACGTTCTGGTACCAGGATAGTATATGAGGATCGGAGTGTCACGTTCCGACACCAGGATAGTATATGGATCGGGTGTCACGTTCTGGTACCAGGATAGTATATGAGGATCGGAGTGTCACGTTCCGACACCAGGATAGTATATGGATCGGGTGCCACGTTCCGGTACCAAGATAGTATATGAGGATCGAAGTGTCACGTTCCGACACCAGGATAGTATATGGATCGGGTGCCACGTTCCGGTACCAGGATAGTATATGAGGATCGGAGTGTCACGTTCCGACACCAGAATAGTATATGGATCGGGTGCCACGTTCCGGTACCAGGATAGAATGAGGAGCGGAGTGTCACGTACCGACACGAGAGTAAATAAGATAATGAATCTTGAAAGATGTTAATATACTCAAGCTAATGAACCTAATTCCCAAATGAATATGATGAGGAGGCGTGAGTCCTCATTGTTGTGCTTGGTGTTGTAACCAAGGATTATGGTAATTGTAAATGCTGCATGCTAAGGATATTAGTTGATTTTATGATGTTACCTGATATATACTGTTTTCTATTTTGAGTTGGCCGATGATACCTACTCAGTACTTGTGTTTGTACTGACCCCCTACTTTTATGTTTTCTTCTTGTTATTGTGGAGTGCAGGAAACGTACCGTCGTCTTCAACTCAACCGCAACTCTAGCCAGTCTTCATTACACCGGATTTCAGGGTGAGCTAACGCTTCTAGCTTGGACTGGATCTTCTTCTTCATGTCTTGATGCCTGAAGTTCCGGCATGGACTAGCTTTTGTTTATTTTAGTTTCTTAGAATACTCTTAGTTTAGTAATTTGATCATAGATGTTCTTGTGGTGATGACTTCCAGATTTCGGGATAATAATAGATGTTGAATTTTAGAAGTTATTGCATTGGTTTTTATTAATGAGTTAAGTCTTCCGCATTACTTTCTGTTGATATTATATTGAAATGTTAAGGTCTAGATTGGTTGGTTCGCTCACATAGGAAGATAAGTGTGGGTGTCAGTCGCGATTCGATTTGGATCGTGACAGTTAAATATGTAAATGATTTATTCCGACCATTACAAGGTGGTATTTATGATTTTTTTGAAATTAAAACAATAGAATTTGGTGATGGGACATGAAGTTGGAAGCACATGCATTCTCACTATAAAGTATTTATAAATTAAAGACTCGTAATGCGTATATTCTGAATCCATAAAGACATAAGTCTCATTTTCAAAACGTCAAATTCCATATCTAAGTTTATAAAAAGCAACTTCCAACCACATCTATCATTTTAGTCAAATTTCTGCCAAAAAAGGTTTATGTAAAGAACCACCTGCTCTACTGTTCCCTTTGACTTAAAGACATGACAAATCAATACTAAAAAAATATTATTAATTTTATTTATTAATGTACATATAATGTTTTATATAGTGAACACTCTTTAAACACAAACAATGGAAACTGATCCAATTCTCTTTATCGAATGACAAATCAATACTAAAAAAATATTATTAATTTTATTTATTAATGTACATATAATGTTTTATATAGTGAACACTCTTTAAACACAAACAATGGAAACTGATCCAATTCTCTTTATCGAATATTATCAGTAACTGAGTCAAGATTTTTATTAAGAGATTATAAGTTAAAAAATAAATACACTCAAAAGTTGTAGAGGATTTAAAATTTTGTATGTATACAATTTAATTATATAAATTGTGTAATTTCTCATCGAATTTGATACTTCTCCGGAATTATATACACTTTTGGAATATACTTATATACTAATTACATTTTCCTATGAATGATTTTAAAGTATATAGTCGTCTAGAGAATTACTTAATCCAAATTAGAAGAAAGTTGAAATTTGAATGACGAATTTCCTATCTTTGACAGAAAAAAAATCATATACATTTTATACAATATTTTTCCTTTTGTCTGAAATTTATCTATTTTATTAATTTAAGATTTGGATCCTTGAAAGTCAATTACAGGAGATTTCAACATTTGCTTCTTAATTTTATAAAGAGAGATATTGCTAGTTGTTTTTAATATACAGAAAACATAAAAATACATAAAAAAAAAATACAAAAATTTATAAATAAAATATTTCGCATCAATTAATTATAAAGAAACCTTTATACTATTTCATAACACGCTTTAATGATGGTTTAACATAAATATATCTTTTTTATATAGCTAGGTCATGACTCTCATGGTTTGAATTGCAGTTCAATCAACTAGATGAAAATGGAACTGGTTAAAAAATTAGTTTCAACTTTCATCTAGTAGAATTTTTTCTTAAAATGACTCATATCGTAATTTTGATATTATGATATTTTTAATATATATTTTTTAAAAAAAGATATTCTTTATAAAATTAAATTTAAATATCATATCCCCTAGGCTAAGCGATATTCATCGCTTCCAATTCGAGAAAAAAACTGATTATTTTTCTTTTCAAATTTAAAAAAGGGCTTTTTTTTCGTTACATGCCACTTTTCCATCGTGGAGCAAAAAAACAAATTTTTACCTGCTAGTGAAAACTCAGGAGTGGCAGTAAATTCAACTTTTTTTTTACAAGTTAACCGTTTAATATTGGATATTTACATTGAAAATTAATTAAACGTAAAAAATTTTCAAAAAATCCTTCATTAAACAATAAACGATAAAATATTTTTTATCAACTGCCTTATCTCAAACCCGAGATCTTATGTTAAAAGTAAAAAAATACTCTAACACTTAACCACAATATTTGGTAGCAGCTATCAATTTCATCTCTCATCATCATTATGTTAGTAGTTAGTACTATTAATTTGTAGTATTCCTTTGCACTTTTATAAAAGCTACTGATAGGCCTCGTGGGAAAAAATCCTGTTTTTTCTCCCAAAAAGCAGTTCAAATTGAACAAAAATTCTCCACCTAAAGATATTAGGTACTTTTAATTATTTTTATATTTTTGGATAACTATATTAGTAATAATTAATCATAATTGACGGTCATTATTTATATTGGGGCTGCAAAAAATTTCATTCAATGATCCAACTCAATTTTAACCACTAATTTATAATTAACATAATATATACCTTATTAGTAAAATAGTACTTCTTAAACAAGAAAAATTAAGTGAAATTTAGGCTAAATGTTGTAAACAAGTTTTCCCCCTTTAAAACTGCCGCAATTTTTGTGATATGAAATGATTGAAAATCCAGACAATAAGAAAAAGGACCAGTAATAGATACGGTGTGAGTTTATACACTCTAATTTTGCCACTTTATTTAAACCCTTTATGGAAATAAATGGCCTAATTAAAAAAAAAGTTAAAATAGACTTTAATGTTAATTCAATCCTAAGAGTTAGGATTTAAAATTAAAGATGGTTCAAGTAATATATATTAAAGAGATCTCTCATATCATAAACAATCGTCTTGTGACTCTAGACACCCCAAACCCTCTTTCTTTCCTTGTCTCGCACGTTTAAGACTGAATATTTGAAGTATGAATAATTTAATATAAATATCTAATATTGAGGGATAATAATTGCGATGAGTCTTGCTTAGATAACAGAGACACAATTAAAAATTAAATTATATGAGTTCAAAATTTTAAACTTTTAACTTTAGTCTATCATATTCTTAAAATTATGAATACAAACCTATTTGTTACACAAATTTATCGAATTTTTTAAAATTTCTATTTTTGTAATATTGAGTACTATCTTTTTAATATCTTATTAAAAAAATGAATGTGAAACCGAATTTCATTTAAAAGAAAAAATTGCTTAAAACAAATAAAAAAGACCATTAACTTTTTTAAAAGATCGATGTGAAGAATTTATTACTACTATTTTAACAAGTTGAGTAGAATTCATAGAGTGAAAGAGGAATATTGATCATATAATAATAATAATAATAGGATGAATAGTTTTTAATTTGTCGTATTAAAAGAGTGAGATTTTAAAGAAGAGGACATTTAATTGTAACGGCAACACACAAAATCAACGTGGGTCTGTCCCAATAAACAGCCAAATATTTTCACGTGAATTTTCTTACGTAAAACAAGAATGGTATTATTATGCTTAATATTTATATTTATATTTATATTTACATTTACGATGACTTCAAAATTTTAGTCACAGGAATAATCATGTTGCTAAATAGAATTTCTAATCCGCGTTCTGCCAGACATCACTATATATCTTCATTCTAATATCATCCTTATAATTATATTTTTTTATCGTATATTTTTTATAAAAAAAAAAAAAAAAAAATTTAGTTATACTTACTCACATCTTAAAAGTTAGTTTAAATTGAAGAAGATTGTCGAAGCCTTATAAGAAATCCACTCATCTCATTAACCATCGATTTAGACTTTTGTTATTCTTTAAATAAAAATTCGACCAATATAATATTTTATTTATGTTACTTTACCTTTTAAAATATTTTTATCCTTATTACTTTAATACTTTTTAACTTAAAAAATGGATTTTTTTTTAATTATTTAAAATAAAAAAGATATCGTATATTTTTTAAAATTTCTGGCCAAATTTTGACAATTTAGCATTATGCATTTCATATTTAGAAGGGATAATTATATAGAATGACAAACTAATAATATAAAATAAATATAGTAGCTATTGTTTGATTTATTTGTGTTTCATAGCAAACTGTTTGTCAGTCCCTCTCTCACTCATATTTTCGCTTCCTTCGCTCGCATCTCCCGCTTTATATAATAGAGTTGTATAAATTGTGTTTCTAATTGTATAAAGCGAGAGAAAATTGTATATACACTTGCAAAACATATATCCCTGTCTTATACACTTATAATTATACAATAAAAGTACTTCCCTGCCCAAGTCTTTTTTTTAATCTTTCTATCTTTCTCGTTTTATACATATTCAAATTGTATATATTTTCTCTCTTTCTCGTTTTATACATTTCGATTCAATTGTATATTTGCTGCCCAAATCTCTTTTGTCTTTCTCCCTTTCTCATTTTATACAAACTCAAATTGTATATGATATACACTTATAATTAGACAATTTATTTTATATACTTCATTTTATACGATTCTCTGCCCAAGTCTTTTTCTCTTTCTCGTTTTATACACTTCATTTTATACAATTCGCTTTAATTGTATATGTATCGCGAATCCTATTAAAAGTAGTTAAGTCATTAATGATTACATGAACCAAAAACTAATCTCTCAACTGCCAAATTATTGAATACTATGACAATTTGATACTTGATTTTGAGATCTAACGCTTATTTTGTGTTTAAAAGTTAGGTTCAGGTCGCACTTACACTACATAAAAATTGTTCTATAGGTAATTAACGGTAATAGTTTATTTATTACGAAAAATATATTTTTAGTGTTAATTTTGTATATTTTTCTAAAGTCTTTAGGAACATTAGATCTAATGTCACTTCACTAATATTGATAAAATTTTTAGTTCTCTCTATTAATGTGTATATTTATTGTCGCTAAAATTTATTTTTATTACAGTATTATTATATAAAAATGATCCTGAAACCTCAATACCCGACCTAAAAATTCTTCTTCGAAAGCTACAACAAAAGAAATAATATATTAACTATGGATGTTTAAGACATATGAGAGTATAACATATTATAGCAAGTATCTAGTTAGGCAATCGATGAAGAATTGGTAAATTGGTAAGTTTTGAGAACAATGCAAGAGAAAATGTGATTGACATAAATGATAGCAATATCTAGTTGACATTTGACAAGATATCAATTGTTAAAAACAATGCAAAGGAAAATATAATACCTATCGAAAGTCAATTTATTTTTAAATAAAAATTTTAATTTTTTTTTTAGATATTTGAATATCCAAAATACCTTGTAAATTATTAATAATTATCCCTATCCGGATAATCCAATAGACATTATTGCATTACCTATTTGTACAACCTAATAAGTCAAAAATATACCTTACTCATTACACATCACCTCATACATTCAATACCTAAGTTCAATGTTTTCGAATTTGTTAGTAATTTTTACTCTAACTACTTCTTAGATATTTTTATTTTTATTTTTATTTTTATTGTCAGCATATAATTTATATGACATGATTTATTAATTCACAGGATCTTATCAATGCTTCTGTTACATTTCCTTAGAAATGGTTTCATTACTTGCATAAATTTTTCATTTATATGATTGTGATAGCAATAATTAAGGTAATTCGATACGAATATTTTATTTGGATATTCATTTCTATAAGAAAAAGAAACAACTCAAACTAAAATTTCAAATTACATGAAATACATTAATTTTATAAAGGTCAATATGAAAGTGATTAATCACTTGTAAAATGTGACCAATATAAAAATTTTAAGGTGAGTCAACGAAAATGAATATAACATTAACCACCAAAGAATATAGTGGAACACTTAAAATTACTTTCTCTTTAATCAGATATTTCGATTTTATTCTTTCTAAATTAGCAATATAAATATGGTACCTTGAATGGAAAAAAAAGAAGAAGGTAAGAGCATTAAAATGTACTAGGGGTGGTAGGTGTCTACATTAAGAAGGAATGCAGAATTATAAGTTTTGGATCTGGAGCTACAATTTAATGAATGCCTCATGTGACCAAACAACTTTCCTTGAATCTCACCCATTGAATAATTTGGTTCTTGCAAACATATTTTCAGGAATATTAATTCCTGTATCCCTACTTTTCTTCCCCCTTATTTGCATGGAGGAACCAAAAAACAATGCAATTATTATACTCCCTTCGGTCCATTTTATTCAACTTATTTGATTTGATACAAAATTGAAGAAAAAAAATTTTAAAATTTATAATCTAAAATAAGTAAATGATGCTTGTATATCTATAAATAATTTCAGTAAGTATAACTAAATATTTTACAGTTTTATAGTTACTTAATATATATATATATATATATTATATATATATATATATAATATATATATATATATATATATATTAGATTAAATAAAAAATGATTCATTAAATCGAGATAGAAGAAATATTCCTTTTGTCCTTATTTAGTTATCCACTTTAGAAATGACGTACATATTAAGATAACAATAATTAGTATACTGGAATTATAATATAACCCTTATTAATTATGATTTCAAAAATGATGGATTAAAACTTGGAAATTTTCAAGAAGTTTAAATGAGGGCATAATAGGAAAAAAAATTTTGTTCTTTTTTTATTTATCAAAAAATGGACGAGTAAATAGGAACAACTAAAAGAGAAAATATGAACAAGTAAATAGGAACAGAGAGAGTAACTAATTTATAAATTTGAATAGTAAAATGTGTTTTTTTTTTGGTCTTTAATGGAAGTATAGAAGTCAAACATTTTTCAAAATATACAGTTACACACTTGAAAACATTTTTATTATATGGTCTCAAAATTTAGACTTGTTCAAATTGAAAAAAATGTTCCTTTTACATCCACAGTTTGTGATGTACTTTTTAAATTGAAAAGCTAATAAATAAGATAATCTCTCTAAAAACAATGATATTATTGGATTATTATTTTGAAATTAGAAGAGTATAGTACTAATAAAATTACAAAAAAAAAAAAGTTTTGCAAAATATAAGATAAAAGTAACATCCAAATGCTTTGTGTATATATTTAACACATTAAGAAGTCATATTTGTACATGAGTTATGACTTGTGAAAAAGATACTGCAAACAGAGTTGTACTTTTTTGGCTAAAAGTACCACCAATCACACTCTGGTGGGGCCCCACGGTGTTGTACTTTGTCTCATTGTTATATATATATTTTTTTATTTGTATTTTTTTCATATTTTATTAGATTTTCTTTTATCATTCTGCATCTTTCCACTTCATTTAATTAGTACCACAATAAATAATATTATCTTACACTGAAATGAGATCTTATTTTCTATGCTTTATTTAAGAGATGACTAAATTTAATTCGTAATGTTGTAATTTGCTTCGAATTTTTAGTTATTGATGAATTATCCACGCAAGAACATTGTTCCATAAAAAGAAATGAATAAGTATACATTTTTTTTAGAATAAGAAAAAGAGAATTTAAATATACTCCAATCTTGTAAAATAATTGAACTCTGTTTTTTCAATGAAGAGTTTCATGCTTTTACGAGGTTTGAGACTATTTGTTATAACATGTGACAAATTGAATATGTGTATAAATTTAGTTAGTCAAATAGAGAATTATTTTTAAAAATAAAATTAATAATTTACTCCAAATTTATAAGTGTTTTCAATAATTCTCTCTAAGTGATAAAATTTATAATCTAAAAAGTATGACAAATAACTTTATATAACATGTTAAAATTCAAAAAAAAAAGAAGAATCTATACACTATAACTATATACTTAGCTAAGTAATTATATTTTTAATTAATTTATATATATAAAAGAGTTGAGAAAAATGGTGTTGAAGTGTCAACGCCGTTAGATTTTTTGGATATTAAAAAAGTGGTTAGCTTGTCTCCATCACTCATCACATGCTCTCTCTACCTCTCTATAGAAATAAAAAAAAAAATATATATATATATATATATATATATTTAAGTACATTAATATTTATATTTAGCTACTCTTTACATTCATGGATCTGTCTTCCCCCACTATACCCAATTATGCTACTCCTACACACCTCCTACCCCACTACTCTCTTAATTCCTCTATTCATCACATTTAAATCAATATAGTACACACTAGATACTTTTAAATACCAACTCTAAGTTCCATCTAATATTTCTTGCTTGGCTCGATATACTTTTCTTTTTAGTCCGTGTAACGTATTTCTATAAGAATTTTTGATATTAAGGGTTTGTGATTATTGTAGGGTAGAGTGGGACCAAGTACATATTCCATAATAATGAATGAGCATGTAGGACATGTACCCCACCATAATAGGCTCCTCTCCATTATTTCACTAACAAAATGGAGGACACTATAATAACTGAAAAGAGGAGGCAGCAGAGATGACCATTTGTTTTAAACTATCACATAGATAGTGAAAAAGGAGTGAAAGCCTGATCATAGCTTATTTTTAATTGACATTTCATCTAGGTCTTAGATAAATAAGAATGTAAAAAAAGATACGATTTTCTTCCAATTTTATTTGTTTTGCTCTTCTTGATCAAAGATATATAAAACATATACAAACATCTTCTTCCAACTTACAACATTCCATGTCCCTCCTCTCTCTACTAAAGACTTCATATACCATTAAACTCTATCACGAAATTAAACCCCTAATCTAATCTTAGGATTAAAAAAGGTAAATAAGTAAAACAAAGCTAAGGTAAGGATCAAAGGGAAAATTAATCGCCTTTGTATATTATGGCATTAATTAAAGACTAAGGAAGTCATTTAGACTATGATGAATGCAGCAGAGCCACACTTCTCACATCACACTGCAGCTGTTGGTGTTTTCATCACTGAAGAAGGTGCTGTAGTTATCACTTGGAGGTGGTGGATGGCCGTAGTAATACGGGTTGTATGGTGCTGGAGGTGGCATGTAATTGACAGCTGGTGGTGGTCGAGCGTACATCATTGGTTGAAACCTTTCGTTCCCATTGGCACGCTGCTGTTGTTGTTGTTGCTGCATCATCATAGCTGCCATTTGTTGCTGCTGGTAGTAAGGATTGCCAGCCATGACTTCAGGACCAGCACCTTGGAAGTAGCCACCTGCATTACCACCACCACCACCACCACCTCCCCCGCCCCCCATTGCCGCCCCTGCTGGTAGGCCTTGGACTGCTGAAACATGGCTCATTTGCCCCACTGGATTACCCATTTGACCCATTGGAAGACCACCCATTTGGCCCACTGGAAGACCACCCATTTGACCCATTGGATTAGGCATGTTTCCCAACTGGCCCATGTTTACACCTCCACTCATAGCCATCATCCTGTTTGGCATGCCTTGAGGCATCCCATCATTTCCTCCACCTCCTTTTTTGGCCCCATTCCCATTCATGTTAGGAATATTGCCAGCACCACCACCGCCACCATTCTTGTTCTGTCCACCACCACTCGGCTGCCCTCCACCATTCTTCCCACCCTTTTGAGCAGGTGGTCCTCCACCTTGATTTGGATTTCCCCCATTACCACCGCCTTTCTTACCACCGTTATTTCCGCCCATGTTAATCTGAACAGGGACATTACCACCACCTTTTTTCCCATTACCACCACCGCCATTATTGCCACCATTGTTTCCTCCATTACCACCCTTCATAAGCTGAGGGTGCTGCCCATTCATCATCATCATATTAGGCATCTGACCTCCTCCACCATTACCACCCATCATCGGCTTCATCTGAGCTCCAGGATTACCACCCATCATTGGTGGCTTCATCTGAGCTCCTCCTCCTCCTCCATTACCACCCATCATCGGCAGCTTCATCTGAGCAGCACCACCTGCACCCGGGCCCATCATCCCCTTCATTTTCGCCGGGATATCATCCAGTTCATCATCCAACTCATCCTCATCAAAATCATCATCCTCATCATCAGTCAAATCATCCTCGTCAAAATCATCATCAGTTAAATCATCCACCTCAGGCATGGTAAACTTAACAGCCTTTGGATTCTGGTCTTTCCCCATTGGGGGAAGTTTCAAGTCCTTGAATTGTGGGGGCAGCTTCAGATCTTGTAAATTCTTCAACTGTTGAAGTTGCTGCTGATTTGGCATTTGAGCTCCTCCTCCTCCGCCTCCTCCACTTTTTGGCTGATTGTTCCCACCTTTCTGAACTTGGCCTTGGCTTGGCCTTGTTGTTGCCACCTTTACCATTATTATGCTGATTTTGTTGGTTGTTAACAGCCTTGGGAGCACCCCATAACTCTGCATGTTTCCCACTCTTGGCTAATTTCTTGATCAGAGTGGCAGCCTCTACATTTCCAGAAACAGTCACTTTTCCTTGTTCTGAATCTATGTTTGTCTTATAAACCCCTGGATATTTTAAAAACAGAGTATAAAACAAGCCATATATAAATCATATTTGGATATTCATATATCGAGTCTTGGGGATAATACCTTCAATCTTTTGCAAGATTTTCTTTACTTTATGCTTACACCCATCACAGTGTATATTGACTTTAAGGACACAAGTCTGCATGCACAAGCAAAGCCAGCCAAACCCAACACAGAACAGAGTAAAGTAATTAACTTTCTCAGAAACAATAGTGAATAAATCCATAACAAGTTTTGATCTTTCATTCAAACAAGTACTAATTACTTCACAAAAATGGAAACAGAGGATCTTGAATTAGAACCTCAAGCAACCCCCCCCCCCCCAAAAAAAAAAATATTTTACACACACACACATTATTAGAATGAGCCAATTGAGGAAAGAATAAAGTACCTGGATCTTCAAGAACTCTTCTTTACTCATATCTCCAAGCTGATGAACAAAAAATCAAACAAAAGGGGTAATATTGAAATGAGAAAAGATGAGATTTTTATAGATAATAGATCTGGAAAGAAACTAGAAATCAACACAGAAACGGTGAATTTACACACACACAAAAAAAAACTCAAACACCCTCTTTCTCCATTCTTTTTCCTCAAATGGGGTTCTACCAAACAAACACAAAGAGCAAAATGTGAGGAAAAACACCAATCTTGATTAGAAAGAAAAGAAAACTGAAGTGATTTAGAGAAGGAAGAAAAGGAGAAAGTTCTCAGCAATGGGTCGTAGACATTATTATAACTTCTCTACTTCCTCTATTTCAGAGTTAAAGAAAAAGAGAGAGAGAAAGAGGTATACACTCAAAGAAAGAGCAGACTGGCACAAAGAGTGAGAGAAAAGAGAAGAGAAGGGTGGCCTATAAATGTTCTCACTCACACTTCTTTGTTTTTGCCCTTTATTTATTATTGTAAATTTTCATTTACTTTTATTAGTTTTAGGGCTTTCTTGGAAAATAAAAGAAAATCAAAAAACTCTCGGTCTCTTTTCAGTTGTCATGTTATTCTTATTAAAAGTTAATTTAATTAATTTTTAAAATTATATTAATTGATATTTATAATTAAAAAAAATTTAGATACCAAAAAATGATTAAGAAAATACTATATGTTATAATATTTTGTATCTCAATATAGTAAAATATTAATTAAAATTTGACTTTGAAAAAACATGACAATTAAAAGAGAACGAAACGAATAGTCAATATTATCTGAAGAAGAAAACTTTTTTTGGCTTTTTCCTATTTTACATTTAATTTCTTTTACTTCTTTTGGTTTGATGACTTAAACTAGTTGGCTTCTTGGCTTGGCTTAATGGCTTGTTGTGAGTTGGTTGTAAGTTGGTCAGCAAAGTATAATAAAACTAAGAAAGTAACAAAACTGATAAATAAAAGAAATTATTTATTATTCAACAAAAATGAATAAACTCTTTGGCAGAATTTATCCCAACAAGGTAATAATGTAATAAATGAGGCAGGAAGCAAATATTACTCTCAAATTTTGGACCTTATGCAGCAAATTACTGTCATTTCTCCTCCTTAAAATGTCAATTCTAAAACTTCCTTTTAATTATTTAAATGATTTTTCACACCATGATTTAATTTATTGATTAAAATTTTGAGTATCACATATTTATATATTGATAAATAATGTGTATTTAACTTTTTTTATTAAGATTAAATTATTTGATTTTGTAGAAACATCTACGCACATACATATTTACCATGATTTAATGTGAAGGAAATTTAATAAAATTTTTGGAAAAAAATTCATAAAAAGTCATCCAATTATTTAATAATGTGATGGTCAAATATTATTCATAATTTAAGGAAATAAAGTTCGATAGTGGACTCTCTTGCAAATAAAGGAAGGAAGTAAGTCAATTTGAGTTGTTTTGGTTATTTTATTTTTTAGGTCTTTCTCATAATTTGGAAAATTATATTTAATCTGATAAAGAGGGGAGGTATTTGACCGAAAAAGTTACTATTTTGACGTGTAATTATTTTAGTACCTTATAGTTCTGAGTCCAATTTATTGATTTATATTTTGTACTTATACAATAAAAATTAAATTTTCTCCGTTCACAATTAATTATTATAATTTTCTTTTATAAAGTTAGATTATAAAAATTTTGACTAATATTTTATAATGTATATTTTCATTATATTGATATGTAAAAAATTATAATTAATAATACTTTTATATGATTTTTGAATAACTATTTTTTAAAAAAAACATATCAAATTAACATAATCTAATTTAACTTTAAAATTAGTCAAATTAACTTTTGAAAAGCACAAAATAATAAATAAAAGTGGACAGAGAGAATATATTTTGCTAAAATATTAATCTTTTAGGACCTAATTAAAGTGAATCTGACTACACTACATCAAAGATGATCATTAGCGACTATTATTTTTTAATTGTTGTTAATATATATTTTAGCGGCAATTAACACTCTTTGTATATGTTCTTAAAGCATTTAGTGACATTGGTTTTAATTGCACGTAATTAGTGACGGTAAAGACTTTAGCACTCTTTATTAAGGTCAATATTTATTGCCGCTAAAAGTTGTTTTTCTTGTAGTGCTAATAATTTCGATTATACATTATTTAGGACCCGTTTGGTCATAGATTTTTCAAGTAAAATTTGGGGAAATTTTAGGTAATTAAATAGTGTTTGTCTATATAATTATTTGGCAAATGACTTAAATTCTCAAGTACTAGAAAAAATTAATATTTGGGCAAATCTCATTATTGGGAACTTTTAAGTATTTAAATTCTACACCAAACTTTTATCTTTTGCAAAACATGATCTGTAGTATTTGTTTACGTTTTATTACAAATTTTTTACATGAACACCAAAAAAATTGATGAACTATTCAGTGAATATGAAAGTGATGATATGGTTGTCGATGGAAATGACGAACAATTGGTTTAGGATAATAGAGTCATGTGCTTTGTCTACTTCACGATGTATGTAATGATGCTTGCTACACTTACTCCAAATTATCGCATTGATCCTATGTCATGGACGGTACTTTTTATTTGTTGCAACGAAGATTCAACTTGTTGCTGAAGTCATAAATCTTGTTATGTCGACGTTTTATTTTGCTATGTAATACAAATTATGGTTAATTTTGATAGTTTTTAAAACTTATGAGTATAAGTTATATTTATTAAAGAATGAATATATTTTTCAAATATTATGATAAAAAACATGATAAATTTCACTCAAATTACATCCATATAATATTTACAAAAATATTTAAAAATTTATGACCAAACGTTAACTTAGCATCCCAAAGGGATCTCCCTCTATTTATTTTAAGTAACTAGGAGATAATTAGACTCCTCTCTGTGTATAAATTGGATGTATATCCTAGAGTTCTCATATTGAACTATATTATAATTCCTTCGTCTTGTATTATTATGGATAACTCTCTTTATTCCACTTAATGATTACAAAAAAGTTTATACTTCAATAAAAGTGAATTATATAAAATAAAGAAAAAACTTTTATAGATAAAAAATTGTATAGACAAACTAATTGAGTGACTTATATATCTTACTATGAGTCATCCTAACACATGTAATAAAAGTATAAGTCAAGTTAATTTCTATTACCAAGTTCTACGAGGTTCACCATTCTACTTTACTCAAGAAAATTACTATTTTTCTCATTTATGTTGATGATATAATTATAACAATAAAGATAAATTTGATATTTCACGTGAAAATTATGTTACACTCCTAGTTCAAGATAAAGAATCTAGAAAAGCTAAAAAAAGATTTTAAATTTAAGATAAATTGTGTAAAAGATACACCCAATAGTTAACAAAAGCATGCAAAATATATTCTAAAAATAATTAGTCAATGAATTAAAATACTAGAAAAAAAATATGGTGGAATGACACCCAATTAAGAGGTGTTAGGAATTGAAGTCTCTCACATTAATGGAGATAATGCTAGTGCAATATAATATCAACTAACTTCATCCATAATAAAAATATTAATCACATTGACAGATGTTATAATTCGAGTATACACTTTGGACATGACGTGACAGGCATTTGACAACCATTTGTCGGTCTCTAAGCGAATCTCATTCTAGTTACTACAAGTGAAAGACTAACTCAAACATATACAAGCATTAAATTGAAAGAAAGACTCAATCGACTATATATTGAATCTCAAAACTCTTGGAATATACCAAGTAGGAAATAGAAACTAAAAGTCTCTCCAAAATTGTCTATTTATGAAGCCTCTATTGCATAAAGACGAGTGTCGGGACAAGACCTTATCCACCATAGAAAAACCACTTTAGCATATAAAATGGAGAAAAAGAAACAACTAATCAACTGAATATTTTCCCTTTTTATGTAACTTATATATTTTATTTTTATTTGACTACAATTTATATATGTTGTGTCTCTATAAGAATAACTTATGTCACTATCAAGATCTGACTATCGTCGATCCATCCAATAATACAAAATTGCATCAACCTAACACAGAATTTGTTCATTAATCTAATTAATTCCAATCCCTTCGTACTTTATAATACATACAATCAAACCATATTTAATTGCTAAACCACTTCCGCACTAGCTAATAAATGTAGGAAAAAGAAAACAACAATTTTAAAATATTAAAATAACAACTCCTTTTTTAGAGGAATTTTTTTTTCTCTAATGAAGTAGTGCCTTTTTTGTTTGTTTACATACTAAATTTTATTTTTTAAAAATAGTTTCTTAATGAACTTCAAGTTATATAAACACATTTTGTCTGCAACAGCATAGACAAAAGACCGAGAGTCCGTTTGGATTGACTTAAATGTTAGTTAACTTTATTTTTAAGTCAATTTTTGACTTTTAAAAGTATTTGGTTAATATAAAAAATAATTTAAAATAAGTTAAAAAGTGTTTGACAAGGTAATAAAATGACTTATAATAAGTTTTAAATGATTTAAGATAAGTCAGAAACCAAAAGTAGGTTTCCCTTACTTTTTATTTTTGACTTAAAAATCATTGCAATTTAATTTTTTATTTTTAACGTTAAAATTACTTTTTTTAAGTCAATTCAAATGGACTCTAAATTTTAGCTATTCAATTTGATAATTAGCTAGATTATTTTGACTCTAATTTTTGTGTTTCATTTCGAAAGTTGGAGGGAAATATTGTTTCAAAATGAAAAAAAAACTAAAAAAACTTAGATGTTAGATTTGTCGGGTAATGATGGAAAATTATAGTCGATCGAATATTGCAAGGGAAAGTAACATTAAATCAAGTTGAATGAGTAACTAAAGATATTCATGATGAATGAAATTCCATGTCGGAGATGGTTGATTATTTAAATTCTTAATATGGCTTGGATATAAATTCTCTCTTCTTGATCTAATTTTTAAAGTTTAATTAGATTCAAGATTCTTTTTAACACGATATCTGAATAAAGTTCTGAATGTATAGATTGTTAACACATCCAGTATGAGAGGATGATGAGTGAAATTCTATGTCGGAGATGGATAAGTTCCTTAATTAGATTCTTGATATGACTTTGTATTTTATAATTCTCTCCTTTTGAATTGATTTTTCGGATTGAACTAAACTCTAAGTTCCATATAATAAATTATATCATCTTAATTCCATTTACTATATATTTTTGACATTGTCATATAAGAAAGTTGATTTTGACACTTCATAAACTGAAAATTCAGCTTAGAGATTAGCTAGATATATAAGTCTATGTTTTGTGCTAGATGTAACACCACAATTTTAATAGTTATACACGAATCTAATCGAATTATTTTAGTCATCATTGTTAACTATATATGTGAAAAAAATAAATATTTTCTTTTGTTACTTTTGAATGCATGCACTTGTTGTTGTTGGATCGGTAATCATTAGGTCTATTCCTTTTTCAGTTTTTTCTATAACTTTTGTGCATAATTTAGGGTATGCATGAAAAGTGGTTTAATTTATTATAATACATAGACCAAGTTGATGATGCTTTAAACATAATTCAAGATTTACTCACATGTATGATGTTCCTATCCTATTTTTTTAAAAAAAATTATTTACATAGACTTAATCTTTCTCTTGTGACCTTAGTCAAAGTATATTACTAATTTTCCGCGTCTTTGTCACATTATAATATGCTCTCAAGCCTAAATAAATAAATATAGGTCAAACTTATATTATTAATGATATATAATAGGTTGATCAAATACTTGATTCAAATTCACTATAATACCTATATGTACATACGAAATGTGTTACATAATTTTTAAAAATAAATAGATTAGATCACAATTTCAAATATGAAACTCAAAGAGATCAATAATAAAGCAAATCCCCTTGACCAACTATTAAAAATTATTATATACTTTTCAATTTTTCATAACATAATATGAAATTCAAAGAGATCAATCTAAAGCAAATCCCCTTGACCAACTATTAAAAATTATCATATACTTTTCCAATTTTTTTATAACATATAGTGTAAAGACGAAAATTAAATACAAAGTAACATTTTCTTTTATTACTTTATGTTAAATTTTAATTTATGTATTTAGAGAATGGAGTGTTGGCCACCAAAGAACTCAGTTAATGACAATTGCAAAACTGACGATATTGAGAGGTGTGTGTGGACATACTAAAAAAGATAAGATTAGGAATGATGACATATGGAACAAGATAGGAGTGGCTTATATGTGGTGAATAAGATGAGGGGAGCGAGGGTGAAATAATTCGGGTACGTGAAGAGGCCCTCGTGAGAAGGTGTAAAAGGTTCATGATATAGTGAGTTTCGAGAGGGAGTAGAGGAAGGCTAAGAAGAATTGGGAAGAGATGATTAAATATGATATGATCTTAGTTCACCAAGGGCTCGACCTAAGATGATAAGAGGATTTTGAGGTCATGAATTAGCATTAAAAAAAATTAGTAGATAGTTGAGCATTGTATCATTTCCCTGTGGATTAAGCTTGGTACTACTTTGGAGCCTCGTACCTATTTCTACTTTATACCAATATTATTAACAGTTTTGCATACCTTGTATTGCGATTTATGTTACTATTGATTATCGTATTGTTATCTCTTAGATGCATTACTTAAGTCAAGAAATCTTTCGAAAATAATTAATCCACTTTCAAAATATGAAAATAAGGCTGGTGTACACTCCCTAATTTTAAGATCTCTATTTAGTAGTAATTATGATCTTATGGGATTCTATCAATTTGAGTATTTGACTATTAAAATATGAAAATGGCCTCACAATCTTTTCAAAAACAAATAAAATTAAAAACCCTTATATTAATATGTTAAGTGATTAACATGTAAAACACACACCTTTTTTTTAATAAATTTATCTCATTAATCATATAGATGTAAACTCTCAATTTGAATTTCTTATTTTGATGCTTTATCTTTACATACTTCATAATTATTGTTTCTTCACACTCATAATATTACAATAGTATTGGATTTTGCAAAAGAAATTAAAATTAAACCCCTTTTCTCTTTGATCATGAGTTACACCTATTAAAAAAAAGAGTTACACCTATCACTTTTAGGAAGACATATTATTTGAAAAAGCTAGCCAATCCCATAATTAAATTAAGGTACCATAAGATGGAGATGAACAAAACCTTTTTATATTACATTTTTTAAAAATAAAATAATTAAAAAAATTACTAGTACTACTATTAAGTATTTAATTTGTTCTTCTTAAAAGGCTAACTAATGATGAGACCCCATTGTGATTTTGTCCTTCTTAGTTATAAAATATAATAATCAATTTATTTGAACGCCTTTCGAGATTCCCTCCTCATTCATGAAAAGTAAATTAAACTGTAATAATTTATAATGGAATCAAATAAATATAAAAACTCGATTGAATTTAAGCAAATTGAATCAAATTGATTAATATTATTTTTTAATAAAATTATGAATTTTTATTATTTAAGTATATAACAGTTTCGAACAATTAAAATAGTCTTTTTAATTTATAAAAAAAATTAAAAAAATTTCATGTCAAACTGAATAACCTTGTAATATTTTATATAGTTATATAAATTAATATATAAATATATTTATAACATTTTTCAACTACAAAAATAATCTAGATACTAGGCCTCGAGTGAACGAATGATTTTCGATCTTTACTCTTTAATTACTCAAGTTTAAAATTTAAAAAATATTATAATAAATACTCTATCAAACACTACAACAAGTACAATAGCACTATTATAATTAATATGTTAGCAACAAACACTTTCTTGAACTTTCCTCTCTCTTTTTCCCTTATTGAAGCTTGTGTTCAATAAATAAGCACTTAAACGAATTTTTTTTATTTTATACACTATATATATGTATAATAAAATCACCACAATTAATTGACCAAAAAAATATTTATTAAAATATCACCACAAGCTTGGACTCCAAATTTCAATTATATGATTAGTTCCAATTTTCAAACTTTTTGAACAGATATAATAGTAATTATCTCATGAATATTGCTTGTACGTTACTCTTAATACAATTACTTTCTTTCTAACTTTTCACTTTGGCTCATACTCAATTATGATCTAGTAAAAGAGATTAAGTGATTGCTACAAACATAGTTCATTAATCGAGTCTGATATAAAATTTCATAAAAATCTAATGTTTGATCGTAACATGCAAATCATCAATTAATATTTCAATTAATGTGAATTGTTAACTCATTCTAAAAATAATCAAGTAATATTAATTAGTTAATTAACTAAAATCAAACAATTTCTGGATCAAAACAAGGATGATTTTTTATTTAACTAATAAAATTACAAGTAATGAAGAAATAAAAATAGGTAAGTAGTATGATGATTTGCTAAAATAATTTCTAATGACCTTTGAATTATCTACTTTCCACTTGTATCTTCCACTTTTAAATCATTGCAATTTTAATATCTTAATTATCCAGAAGAGACATTATTTAACAATAACCTAATTTTATACCCTTTTCAAGTAAAATATAATTTAAGGACCCTTCAATTGAGACTGCATCAATTAATAATACAGAAAAATACGTATACGTATGCAATTTCTCATACTAAGATTACAAATATTAATTAATATACTAAATTATTGACAAATTTAATTTAATGATAATTTTTTTAGAGCATTAATTAAGTTATTTCATTTATCGGATTTATAAATTCATTTGCAAGGTTTGACACAACAAAAAATTTATAAGCTTTTCAAAAAGACATATGCCATCAATCTCTATATCTAAACATGGATTTCGTCAACTAACTTATTATTTCACTTTTATAATATATTATCATCATCATCCAATCTACCAGACATATTGATCCATCTCAAGATCTTACATTTTAATAAATAAAAAATATAATTAATATATACATATCATAATATTTATATCATGATAAAGAATATAAGTATATTTAACAGTTTAGAGAATATGCTCTTGTCCATCAGTCTAATAACTATCTTCACTCGATTTCGTTCACTATATCAAGTTAAATTATATCTAATCTTGTACTACAATCATACTAATGGCTTGCCCGATTTCATCTTAGATTGTGAACAAATAAATTTATACTTATAAGACTATATATAAGCTATAATAGGATAAGTGAATAGACGCATAAACGAATATATGATCTATTAATTTTTTTAATTAAATTTAATAAATAATTATAATTTTATAATAAATATAAAATATATCTAAATATATGATTAATAATATATATCTCAAACAAAATAATCCTCTCAAGTAGTACTATATATAAAATACCACAATTGGAATCACTAGGGTCGTTTTTCACTTAATTAAAACACACCAAATTAAAGGAAGAGTAATTAAAATGTATCAAATTATATGTCAAAATATCATAATTATCACTTTCCTTGCTAATCAAACCTTGCATGCCATTCTTGTTAAAGGCATTTTATTAGGGAAAAAGTGATGTCCTTAAAATTGAACATAATTATTATTCTTTTCTGGAACTTTTTTCCTCTCAAGTTATGTCTTTCTACAAAATAATCAACCTTCTTCCTTTGGTAATTTAACCATCTTCGTATGCCAGCAATAATGTTGCTGTAATAATACGTTTCTAAAACATATATCAGAGTTTCAGTACATTAATTATGTGTTAATTTTTTTTTATCAAATATGTATAAATATTAGATTCTAAATACAATGATCAATGACAATTAACTAGTGTCGATAAAAATTAATATTATTTGTGAATATGTATATTTATTGTGGCTAAAAATTGTTATCGCCGTTAGGATTAAAGTAATACCACCACATGGTCAAAAGAGATTGTGATTGATGAGAATATATTGGGTAACATATTAATGCAAGAGATGTATACTCACATCCCATGTTTATACATTCTTTTGTAATCAAAACATTCAATACTCATCACATGGCCTTTCACAGTCTATAAAATTCCATCACCAAAGTGGCATCTTCTTTTACTGCTCTAAGGAACATTCATAATATTTATACTTGTTTAAAAAATATTCCTATATATACTTGCATTAGGGTTTCTTATGCATGCTCCTAGATAGAGTCAATACTCAAGACTAGCTAGGCAAAAGGACCCCATAGCAATAGGAAAGTGAACCAACGGGGTTGGAAGTGTGTGTATTGGGAGGTGGGGTGGGGGTACCTTTTTTTCTTTTCGTCGGGTATCCGTATTGAGGTCAGACTAAATTTGCATTCGCGCTGAAAAGTTTCACATTTAGGGTAAATGGTCTCTAATAAATTAAAGTGGAGCCGACTCTATACTTATGACTCGAAATCTAGACCTTTACTAAAAGGTGAATCATTCCCACTCTTGTTAGTGGGGTGTGAGGTGTGTATAACAAAAATATATTGTAAGAGTGAAAACGCTAAATATTTTGTTTGAGTGACCTCTATTCTGGGTTATCAAACAAAGTTGAATGACTTTCTAAAAAAAGTAAATAATCATCTGAGATATTATCTCAATTAATTTGCTTCCGTAACTAGAAAATGTCAAGTTAATATTAAATTTCATTTTGATTGATCAAATGCCTTAACTTTTTTTTCTCCCTATTGGTCTAGGGTGTGGGTCGGAATCTCAGCAGTGAAAAGAAAATGATTTAATGAGAATCAAATATTGTATCATTTATGTCCAAATAAATTACTATTCAAATTCTATTCAACAATCCAAACTATTAAGAGCCTGTTTGGCTCAGCTTAAAAGCTGGTCAAACTGACTTAAAAGCTGATTTTTGACTTATTTAGCTGTTTGGCAATACTCAAAATAACTTATTTTAAGTTAAAAAAAACTTATTTTAAGCCAAAAGTTAAAAGCTGGGGTAGAGGTACTTTTTTTTTTTAGCTTATAAGCTGTTTTAAGTTGACCACATTTTTGTCTTTTTGCCCTTAATATTTTATACAATCTTCAAATTACAACATAACCTAACATTTCTTTCTTCCATTTTTCCCTTTTCACGTTGGCATAACAACTTCAGTACTTTATCCAAACACATAACTGCTTATTTTAAAAATAAGTTTCAGCACTTTCAAAAGTACTTTTTTAAAGCTGCTTTTATTAAGCCCATCCAAACGGGCCCTAATAGTCCTATTTTTTGTTTCTCTTTTGAAGTGATAACAACACTTTTTCGTTGACTGTTTAGTCGAGAGTATATCAAAAACAATCTCTCTATCCCATAAAAATAAAGACAAAATTGTTGTACATGTCACACAATTAACACACATTTTCGAAAATATATAGAAAGTGAAGTTACTCATATTATTATAATAGGTTTCTATCTACATTACCTTTTTTCTTTAGTGGAAATTTTGAATTGAAGTACATTATTCAATAAGAAAGGATGTATACATAAAACTAATAATAGCCAAAGAAGTGATAAAGTTATATAATTTGAGGGAGTCCCTACTTAATATAGGAGTATATAAATTGACAGTATATAGATCCAAGATTAGTAAAGACTTGTGTAAGTGAAACTCCCCCCAGAATGTTCACACATAAACATCAACAATATTTTAGAAAACTATAAAAGATGTTAAAGCTAAAAGTCAAAAACAGATAATATGAATTTTATTTGCAGGCAGAAAAGGAATCTGTAAGGATGATAAATAATTGGTAGCACAAGAAAAGAGGGAGAGGGGGGGCTGCTCCAATTCTCACTGTAGGTCAAGTGATCCCTTCAGTTATCTGTCAACTTTCAAATAGTTGGCATTTTGGATGTCACTGCTATTACATTATTTTTCTTTATTAACCTCCCTACTCACCTACATCTATCTATTTTTGTGTTTCTTGTATAATAATAAAATAAGTAGGAGTATATATTATGATTGGGAGAAGACATCAAATGGATGGATTTTGAATTTGTCACCAAAAGAAAAGTTGATTACATGCTTAAACTAGCTATTATGACGACCGATAAGTTGAACAATTATCCAAATAACTTAGCTTGTGGGGAGTTACATCTTTTTTCAAACTAGCCATTATATCCATTTGAAATCATCATTTAACACTATGAAGGGTAAAGTGTATGTAAATCAGATCACGATAGAGCGATTGTTTTCTATAGATATATCCGATGCTAAAGATAAAAATAATCTAGATAAAGATGTAATATAATAATAATAAAAAACAATAAACGGTAATAAAATAATAGATAGTAGCAAGAATAATATTATAATTAAACAAACATATAATAACATAGATCGAAGAACAATAAGCAAGAGTAATACTATGATTACTAGGATGGATAACACTAGTATAGACACACTCCTTTTTACTTCTAGCATAATTCATGTCTTCCATATCTTTTTATTTAAAATCATATCCTCGCGAGGTGTAACTGCACCACATCTGATCCAAATCTTGAATGACATGATTTCCTCAAAGATGTAAGATTTGTGGATGGTACAGTATATCACTCAGGACAATAGAATTTTGTCAAAGGAATATGATGAAATTATCACTATGTCACTACATAGTTGCCGCCAAAAAAAAATTGTACTAGTGACTGAAAAAAATTCCACCTTTTCACACACACACCAACAATAACACTACAACCCCCCCCCCCCCCCCCCCCCCACACACACATTTGACCACGATTTCTTTTTTATATCTTAAGTAGGTTTTGGTGTTCCTTTATTATTTTATTAATTTGGCTAAAGGATATGTATATGTATATATTAGATGACATTAGATTAAAAAAGGGAGGTGGTTTATATAGGCTTTTTAGAAGAAACAAAAGGTTGAAAGATAATCAAATATATTGTGGAATAGATTTTCATGGATGTGATACCTCCAAAAAACAAAATAGAGTGCATGGCACTACCAAACAGCATAATGAAGTGCATTAAATCCCAAAAAGTAAGTAGAAATGTAGATGATTTGATCCATCATAATCCCTCCACTTCAATTTACTTATATCCGATTTATCCATCTGATCTTGAAATGTCACGTGAAAAGTTTAAATTAACTTTAAAAAAGAAATAGGTAATTTTTTTTTTTGAAACTACTTAAAAATGAAAGCAAGTCAAATAAATTGAAAAGAGCGTGATAAATGGAAGAAATGATTGAAACAACCGACAAAATGCTCTTGAAATTTCTCCAACTTGATCTTCAAAATGTAAGATATGATGTATGAAAGAGAAAAAAGAAGAAGAGAAATGAAACAAAATCAATGATGTAGAAGTGTCATCTTCAAGACTCAAAACACTGAATCAAGCAAGCAGAGAAGTGTAATGCTCAAGACTCAAAAAACTATGTATGGTCCCCAAAGAGAAAAGGCAGTGCATATGTACAAAGTTTGTAACTAACATACAAAAAAGCTATAAATGTTACTGTTTATCTTCTCACTTTCAGACCTTCTGGGGATGCTGCTCAAGTTTGTCTTGCTTACTGCTAACTTCAATGCCAAATATTCTCCCACAGACCACCCTTTTTGGCTGTTCCTAAGAGTAAAAGAAAAAAAAAAGTGAAAAAAAATGTATCCAGATACAAAATGTTCAAAGTTATTCTTGTGACTTTCTTGATTTTGAATAGCCATCTTTTGTGATCTTGACCAAGGAAAAAAGGCCTAAAAGGTTTACCACATAACTGAATCTGCAAGCAATGGATTCAAGTATAGGACATTTGGAAAGGTAGCAATAATATTAAAAGCTTTAGTCAGAGATCAAACATACATAAATGTGTTCATGCACTATTCCTGTGCAGTGAAACAAACTCATCTGGACCATTTTGGACTAGGTTTATATTTACACTGCAATATAACACGAGTAAACGAAAAAATAGTTGGCCAAGAAAAAGTGGTCGATTGGCCATATGAAGATCTACAAATATATAGGGACAAACATTTACGAAATGAAAACAGAAGACATGTATGATGAGATTAAGATTGCTACTTTGTTTCTGCAAGAAAATGCTCACTCATCGATATCACCATTATTGATCCTTATCTCTAACAGTTCTTCAAATGGTTGTCGACAAATTGGGCATCGGTTTGACTGAAGTCTCAATGTGTTTGCACATCCACTGCACATGCACTGGAGAACAGGAAAAAGTTATTAATAAATTAAGCAGCCAAAATGTTAATGGGTGAAAACAGAAACCATCAGAGCACTGGAGAGACGATCAAATGTAAAATGCAACTCGTGCAGTGGAAGACAACTCATTAGTCAGTGCTTATCAAAAAAGCATGACTACATTAGTGGTTCTTACCATATGGCGGCATGGAAGAACTGCTGTATCTTTGGGTTCCGTCATGCATATTACACACTCCTTGCCTGAGCCATTGTTCTCATAATCTGGGCCAGAGTTTCCAATTCCATATATCTCATGCAGCTCATAGCGAACATTATCAACCCATAAAATCTGCCTGATTATTCTCACTTTGAAAGTCCCTTCATGATCCTTCTCCAATACAGCTTGACTAATTTGCATATGGAGGGATGTTTTAGGCTGAGCGTCACTAATATGATCCTCTGTTAAAACAGATGGAAGGCAGGTTGTAGCAGTTATTACAAGAGGAAACACACTGTCTTCTGATGATAGTTCGGAGAGATCGTCCATTTCAAAGAAACTCAAGTCAATGCCTGTCCCAAAAGGCTGACGAAATTTCTGTCCAAGTCCTCTCTGGAAAGGAACTGTTATAGGTACATGGACATGGGGGTATATTGGAACAAATCTGCAATGAGGCTCTTCCTTGACAAAATAAAACACTGTGATGCTGTACAACAGAAAGGAAAAAAGAAGAGAAGTCATTTCATGATCTAAACTAGATAAGGGATTCAGCAATAAGATTTACTTATCAAAATAAATAAAGCAATAAGATACAATCTGTAAGTTACTTGACAAGTAATATCTACTGGTACTCCTGCCAATTTGGAGCACATAATTCCCACTGAAACACCCACATACTTAGATCAATTAATATGAACCAGATCACCTTTATAAAAATGAAATCAACAGGTTAAGTGACTTTATATTGTTTCTTTTCAGGCTCCAAGCTTTTCTTTCTCAAATAAGTGTTCAGCTAAAACTTTTTTGAGGTTTTCAGTTCCAACACTGAATCTGTAAAAATCAAGATCAACAAATGAAGTGACACTACATTGTCTCATTTGAGGTTCAAGCAGTTGCTCACTATCACCTGAGTAATATCCCAACCAAATTATAAAGTAAGGGACGGATAGATTTTAAAATACTTCTCAAATAAGTCTATCTCACTAATGAATATTGTTCTTACACGATCACAAAAAATAGGTAAATAAAGAGATTCCCTGAAACTCTGAAATGTACTAGACAACTTGCACAGAAGAGCATGGCCAAATTATGTTTCAGGGTACTATTTAGTAATTTCCATATGAATAGTATCAGTGTCACAAATAAGGACATGGCAACTCCAAAAGGTTGTGTTTTATTCGATAATTTTCTTCCCTCTCTTTTTCTGCCCCACGTTCCTATCGTATTTGACCTTCGCCACACAAACTTCTCTTCTTTTGAACATAATGGTAAGACAGGGCCTTGTTGGCAATCACATGCAACACGAATTTTCTTTCAGAAAGGTTCAATCTAAGTTGCTCGGACTCGGGTGCGGCTGTCCGATACGAGTGCGGATCTAAAAGTCGGATCCTTCATGACCTAATTTTTAAGATTTGGGTATATGGATCCATGTGTAGATACGGGTGGGGGAAATGGCCTAAATCTACGGAACTACGCAACTCAAATATGATAAAGTAATTAGGAAAAAATCCACGGAACTACGCAAATCAAATATGACAAGTAGTCCGGAGAAATGCAAGGTGCTACAAAAATCAGATCTGCAAAAAGAGAGTCACTGAAAGGATATCACGATTCTACACAAATTAAATATGAAAAAGTAGTTGCCGGAAAGATGGCATAGTTATACACAAATTAAATATGAAAAAATAGTCACCGAAAGGATAGCAGGGTGCCACACAAATAAAATATGAGAAAGTAGACATCGAAAAAAATATGTGAAATTAAATGTTGGGCTAACATACACCCCAAAAGCTAGCTCATGAGTGGAGGTTTGTCCAAATCCATAAAAAGAGAGAAAATTCCCATCCCTATGCCAATGTAGGACTTCTTAACACTCCTAGCAAGCCCAAACATCAACTGGACCGTGAACACTTATAAATGTGGCCCAACATCGGTGAATAACAAATTGGGATAGGGCTGGTTCCAATACCATGAGAAACATAAGAGAAGAATATTATTGAATTTTGTTGTACCTACATTATTACACAAAAACCCTATTTATAGACACTACAATACAATTTTTTACCAAGTAGTTACTTTCTTATTCCTATTCTAACAAACAACACTATTTCATTTCTTACAACTCACAATAATATTACTCCCATACTATTTTCTCACAAGCTAATTAATAGCTTGTGGATTAATCTCTTTATTTGGTGTGTTTCAATTATTCAGGTACTACTATATTTATACAGTTATTGAACCTCTAGATTACATCGTTAGTGACAGACAAATTTCACAAAGTTTGACTGTCAAACTCCACCAAAATTTAACTACCAACTTCAAGAAATGTGATTGTCAACTTTCACATTTGTGGCTACCAACTTTCACAAAATTTGGTTGTTAATTTCCACTAGTGTGGCTGCGACACTTCGATCCCACAAATCTCTCCCTTAATTTTGTTTTTCTTTTTTACTTCAAGGCTTGATCTCAATATCTGAAAATCTTCAAACTTGAGAGGCTTTGTAAAGATATCCATACCTTCATCGTGAGATTTTACGTACTTGAGCTCTACCTCATTTGGCAATGCATTCTCTAATAAAGTGATACCTTGTGTCTATGTGCTTGCTTCGGTCATGATACACTGGATTCATTGCAAGAGCTTGCGCAGAATTTGCTATCAACACAAATCATTGTGGCTTCAATATGTGGCAAGTTAAGCTCCTTTAGCAATCTTCTCAGCCAAATAACATGACAAATGCATGATGTTGCTGCCACGTATTCAGCTTCACAAGTTGAGAGAGTAACAATGGATTGTTGAATTTGTTATTATAACTTCTTCGATTCTTCCTCTTCCACAACCTCCACGGCCTCGCTATTGTCCATTTCCTCTGTAACTTATTTTACCTTCAAATTCTTTAAAAGCATGCCTGAATTTTAAGAAGTTTCTCTAGTGGCTCTTCTTTTCTCCTCATCGACTTGTAAATTATCTTCCAGTTGATCCACCGTCATTATGTCTAAATCTATAGACTCAATAGCACACCACATAACAAAATTTAGGTGTTAAAGAGCAAAGGATCTTTTCTACCATATGCACATCATCAACTTCTTCCCCATACCTTCTTAGTTGATTCACAACAGTCATCAGTCATCAATCTTGAACAGAAATCCGCATAGATTTGGATTCTTTCATTTTTAAAACTTCAAAATCGTCCCTTAAGAGTTTGAAGTTTTATCTTCTTTACTTTATTAATACCTTGAAGAAAATTTTGTAAAATCTCCCAAGCTTCTTTTGAATTAAGGGAGAGATTTATGGGATCAAAGTGTGACAACAACTTTGGCAGCCACACTTGCGGAAAATAACCAAATTTTGTGAAAGTTGGCAACCACAAATGTGGAAGTTGGCAACCACATTTGTGGAAGTTGGTAGTCAGATTTTAGTGGAGTTTGGCAGCCAAACTTTGTGGAAATTGGTTGCCAAATTTGTATCACTAATGATGTAATCTAGAGTTTCAATAACTCTATATATATAGAAATTAAACATTTGAAAACACACCAAACAAAGAGAGTAATCAACAAACTATTACTTAATTTATGAGAAACTAGTGGGAGTAATATTATTCTGAGTTGTAAGAAATTAAAGAGTGTAGTTCATATAAAATAGTCATCTTTTGACACTACCGAGTTATCATTAGTGTTATTGTCTTATATATTCAGGTATCATCTTTACCCCATTATAATATTTGGTCTCGTTACTCTCTTTCTATTTAGTGTGGATATCATCCTGTGGAATTCTCATTTTCCCAACAGAAGATAAGTTGATTTAACATTGAAAACCTCATTCCTCCCATTGCTCCAATTTAAAATTTCCTCTTCATGAAACCCAGGAAAGTCCCCAAGAACTCGATTCTCCATGTGTAAGCTAGCTTTTTCCACAGTTCATCTTCATTGAGTAGTCTTTGTTCCTACACAAGATCCACCAATGAAGTCTAGTTAAGTAAATTACTCTTATTATTCTGTAGATACACACCATTAGAAGCATTCCATTCCTTTAGCTTAGACTTCAGCAATTTAAGTTTGCAAGACAATATGATCTGGTATTTCTTGGATCACAAAAGAATTCCACTAGTCTTCCGCCTTTTTCTTAAACCCTTCAACATCCATCCATCAATTTTCAAATTTGAAATATGATTTAGAAAATCCCAGACTCCAGACTTAAAAGAAATAGGACAATGGTTAGATAAAATCCTAAGGAGTAAGGATTGTTTAATAATATTAAACAATTCATCCACCCAACAAAAAAAAAGAAATCTATCAATTCTTGAAAGGCATTCATGATTGCTTCCCCTATCCCAAGTATAAAATGCCTCATAACAGTGGAGAATGAATGAGTTCTAAGTCCTCAATTATGTCAGATAATTCCTTCATACACATTGTTGTTTCTTCTTTCAATCATAAACTTGGTAGTGTTAAAATCTCCAGAGACCGCACAAGCCCATCTTGTAGAAACTAGCTACCATGTCTCTCCCTTGTGCAGTTTAGAGCGTGAACCCCAGATAGGAAGCAGCTGAAATTCTTGCAGACAGAAGTGAATTTACAGGTAATGGAATGAACACCAGTGTTCATTAACTCTCCCCTCCACATCCTTTTATCCCATGTCACTAAGATACCTCCAAGTCTCCCATTTGCCTACAAAGTCACATATAGTCGGTCAATCTATTATTGCACAGTTGTTTGACAATCACACTATAATTCCCTTCCATCTGTACAATATATATCTGCCCTTCTCTCGTATTAAAAATTTAATCACCCTCCTCTTTGCAATATCACTCAAGCCCCATACTTTCCATGATATAATGTGAATCTTCACTGGGAATTATTCCAATTGTTTCTTCCCCTGTTTATCAAACCACCATCTTTAAAAAGAGATAGTTTAAAAGGTATTGTATTAAAAGTCCAGTAACCAGAAGGTGCTGTGGGGAGTATACAGGGGGTAGCTTCATTACATATTGTGTAACTGTAATGAGCATCTATCATGGCTTCTCATTTGCAATTGCCAAGTTACACCAAAAAATGGGATAAACATCTGTACTTGGTACTAACTACAGATTCTGATTTGCTTACAAAAATCCTCCCATTCTTTTCCTTCCAAATGGTCCACCATACTGCTGAAGGGATTGCATGTTTTCATCTTTGTATTACTCAAGCTTTTTAAAATTAATGTCCAAACGACAGATTCTTCACTTCATTCTGGTCATCTGGTTTCAGGGTAGAGGGAGTAGATTACTGGCTTCCTTTCGCTTCTCCTCCCTCTTCTTGTCCAGTTACAGGAACAACCACACCTCCCATTTCTACCCATGAAACTCAGCTAGCTGAATCTGAATATCCAAAGATTGAATACCCTCTACTGAAAATTGGTGTGATTGCTCCACACAAACCATTGTCGTCATGATGATCCAAACCCCTTCCCCTTCATACATCTCTTCATCACTATCCTCTTCACCGTCTCCGTCTAATATTTGAAGCATCTGTAATTTGCAAGAATTTAATAGACTTGAGTATCTACTACTGACTCTACCCACGTAGCGAGTCACAGTTTCGTGTATCATATAAGTTGTTAGCTTCAATATTTTCATGTATATAATCCAACTTGGTTAAGAGCCTGAAGTCATTTGGAAATTTTTACCCAAATCGTAATCAGGCGAGACCTCTTTCTTCTTTAAGAAAGAATCGAGCCTGTGAACCGAGTCCAAAGTTTGGTTTAAACCCCTGATTGAGTCCAATATTATTCAGTTCACCTACACACCCCAAAGGTAAATCTAGGTGTTCAAAATTTTTAAAAATGATGGGCATACACAGCCAGCCACCCTACCCTCTATAATATCAGGCTCTGGAGGGGACTTCACACAAAGCATAGCCATAGGCTTGACAGCTGTCTCTTCGTTATTCTTCAGACCTTCATTCACCATCGGCAAACATTCGAACCATATTGGGAAGCTGAAAATCAAACCATCATTGTCCACTTCTACAAAATTTGGGCTCTTTCCCCGTGACCCTTTAACTTCGATTCTTGCCAATTGTAGATGTGTTTTTTAAAGAGTGTCCTCTGTGACAATCCATCCACCACATTTCTCCTCTATCTCCTTCATAACCTCCTTTGACCAAAGATGTAGAGGTAGACCGACAGCCATGATCCACAAGCAAACAGTGATTGCTTTCTCCTGAGCACAAGCAATCGGGCAACCACCATTTCAGCTTAAGGGGTTCTTGTTTCCATCTCTAGTCACACCTAGCATTACTTGTTCGGCCATTTCCTCATTAGGAAATTTAAACAAAACTACAGTTCATTCAGGTATACCTGAACACCAAAAACTAAGTTCCATTTAGCCGCTACTATCTTCACTGTCCTGACTGAGAGAGACCTTCCAGCATCGCTGAATAACCCCCTTACTAGACATCTGCTTAGCAAGTCATTTCCCATGATTACAGAAGTACAACAGATTCATTCACTCTGCTATTTGACAATGGAATTTCCCTTCTTTGCCTGCCATTTACTCTGCCTGGCTATATCAGCATAAGAGATGGTTCTGATTCTACCGTTGTCTGACGACTGGGTTTACTGCACCTTTGAGCATGAACTTCTCAACTTTTCCTGCTATATCTCCCCACCCTTTGTTCAGGGACAGTTGAGGACCAATAACTGATCTCCTCTCCCCTTGAACTACTACTACACTAATGCCTCTGCCACAACTGTTGTGCTTTTGAGATAAAAAATAGTATCATAAATGGTCATTTAATTTCCAGATATCATACTTATTCCCCTTTGTTGCTGATGACAGGTGCATTAAATCAGAAAGCCGCATCAACACCTTCTTACTTATTTCCTTTAGTTGCTAATGACAATTGCATGAAATTCCTCTTTCTCTCCACCAAGTCGAACCAGATTTCAGCCCCAGAGAAGTCCTCTGTGACTTCAAAAGATTTATCCCCGGCTGTTAAGTAGAACTTTTTAAAACTTGTTAATGAAATCGCACACCATGCTTTTAATCAATCAGAAGAGATTGAAGAAAAATTAATGAGCTTACATGATGTCAGTTGGATTTTAGAAAATCACCTTGTTTCGTGCCTGGGATCATTTTCTCTGAAGTAATCTCAAAGCTTTAGACCCTTGTATTCTGATTAGGAACCTTTTGCAACCAAACTAAATTTATGCCTTTTCCCGGCCTTCGTAAAGTTCTTTTTTCTTTTGTAACTGGTAAATTCTTCCTAAAGCTTTATAACAAAAATGAGTAATCAAGGCCAATATCGTTTTGGATGAATAATAAGATTGATCCCTATAAGAATCTAAGATCACACATTACCCTCCTCCATCTAATTACATCTCAAAAATTAATTTTAAAAGTTCACTGGGAACTTTCGGTGATGGCCTAAAGTTGTAGAAGAAACTAAACTACCTATGCACGAAAATTCAAAGTGTATGCGCAAACATTACACCACTGTCTAAAATTGTCTGTGGGGTTGAATTCACATAATCTAAAGTTGTCTGAAAGCAGTAGTTCACATGCTTCTGACTGTGCAATGCATGGGTTATTTAAAGATTTTTAAAACCGGGACAAAATATAAACACTGGCCAGTGGAACTCAAAAGGGGCTATTTGAGAAAATCATACCCAAGGGAGGGGCTATTGTTGGACTTTTTAGGTAGAGGTTTGGATTTTGGTGTGGCCTGTCTTATTATAACTACACACAAGAAAAAAAGGTTTTTTTTTAATGGTAACTGAAAAAAAGAAAAAAAGAGGGGAAATTTACATCCATGAAAATGGAATCTGCTAATCATTTTCTAGCCTTCACATATATCAAGATTATTTATTTAGCTTATTCCTTGGTGACAGCAGGGACCAGAAAGATACTAGGATAGAATCCTCTTAACAGAGCATAATCTTTATTGGATACGTTTTGCCACTATATCAAGCCACATGTCATATCCCATAGATGGTACATCTGGAGGAGAACCAAATGACAAAGACTTCATCATTAACAGAAGTGCAAAATTGTGCTTTGAAAACTACTCAATGATCTAACCCCTTTTTGTAATGTTGCACAAATGTGGATGTCACTTCACTTTTGGCACTTAAGAGACATAGTTACGAATATATAATGCTTCAAGTCAAGAAAACAAATTAAGGAGTAAGAACTAAAGTAATAGCTTAATAACAATATAGCATAATAGAAGACGGGTTTATAAGGGAAATGTGGCTAATATATTTAGGGCCCATACATGAGAATCGCAACTCACTATGAGTTCTGTTACTATCTCTATTGACTATTTAAGGACACTTTTCCATCTAGAGAATATAGTTTTATGTGTTTTGACTATCAATTATAGGCTTCAAAATAGAGCAATTAGATTCTCAAAATTTCAGGAAAAAAATGCCTCTGTAATTTTAGAAAAAAAATGCCTCTATAATTTCTTACCTTCCATTTTCTTTTACTTTTTTTCTTTTTGATTACAAACCTATGCTCCCAATTAATAATCTCTCTTGATCTGTAATGAGTATAGCATAGCTCATGTGAGCTAAACACGTGTGGGTCTGTAAATTTTGACCAAATTCGTTGGTATAAGGATTAATTAATCCAGAGGCCAAATTGGAGCACTTCAACCCATTGTGACACAAGTGGATAAAACAAAACTTACATACAGCTATCAAACTTGAAACTACACAGCAGCAAGTACAGCGCATCATTTTTGAGATTTATATCTTCCTGCATCTATTTCATGCGAGTTATTGTCTGTTCAGACTTCAGACCCAAACCCAATGGGGTCTTTTACTTGAGCTGAAAATCAGACACTAGTTTTTATACTATTGCTCTTGTAATGATTTGTACCCCTTATTCGTTCTTGGATCATTCCTATAATTGCTAAACATAGAGAGAAGGATAGCCAATTCCCATAAAAAATTACATAATAGAAAACAGAGCAATGACACAAGTATAGTGCAAGACAAACTAATTTACAAAATATAGAAGCAGTGTAATTTTGGCTGACGTTTTGTACAAATCCATCAGAATCCTAATGTTTGGCAAGCTAAGTAATAAAAGTTGTTGTTTGCGCAATAAAAGTAATAACAGAAAACAAAACACTGACACAGACAAGCTCAGATGATCTTCCAATCACAGATGCAGCATCAAGTAATTAAAGGTGCAAGAGAGGAGTCATTTTGTGCACTTGACATTACTTCAGTAACAACTATTACACCACACCCTCAAGTAGGGGTCAACTATATAAATCGGTTACATCCATTCTGTTGCATTTGGGTCCATTTTGTTCCAACCACTTAATTGTCTTTACAAACCGGGATTCCCTGAATACTAGATTGATCCCTAATCAACTTAAAAGAACTCCAAGAAAACACAGGACATAACATATGTGTACCTATAAACATTAAATTTAATCTCTACTAGTCAATATTGCTTATATGGATCTCTTGCTTCAAAATCTCTTTAGTCAAGAAGCTCTATATATGATAGCAACAGGAAACACCGGACCAGTATCTTACTGAAGCTATGGGAGCTAGTTATCTTAGTATGATGTTCATTAAGGAATGTAACCTGATAACCATAATACGAAAAAAGAATAATAGTATAACATCTTTTTTCCTTGAGAAGGTAAAGCAATGAACAATAATATAACTTCTTAAACCAGTAATCATTGGCCCCTAGACTTCACCAATTCAAAAGTACCCTGATGAATCTGCAGATATAACTTCATTTTTTCGCAAAAGTAAGGTCAGAGAAAGAGCAAAGATCCAAGCAACATCCATTTAGCGGCACAACAAGCAAGAAAATCTTTCTTCACCAGTTGGATAATCTGTTAACTCTAAACTTAAGATAAGAGAATCTTCTTGGAAAACATAGACTATCAGCTAGAAGTAAAGACCTCCAAGAGAAGGAGATCCGACAACTCACACATTGGTACACAACAAGATGGCTAAAGTGAGGTGCTCTAACTTGCTTAACTAGAAAACTACAAAAAGAAACAAAGATCTCATCTTTCATTCTTGGTATTTAGTAATTCCTCTGGAACAAATTCAAATTGAGCCACCACATCTCATTTTTCATTATCAGTATTCAGTACCCAAATCAATCAGCTGAACTAGGTTCCTAATTAACACCATTTTTCAAACAACCGCAATTCCAAAACATCTACAATTCAATAAATTAAGCAAAGAAAGGGAAAGAACACTTACTTTCCATCAAAGAGAGCATCAAAGACAAAAGAAACCAAATAATGATCTGGGTTTTGCTCATCAATCTCAAGCTTTAACGAATCTTTATGCACATTAACACCACTCTTAACTTTCTTAGCTTGTTGGGTCTCAACATAAGGTGATGGGGTCACCATCCCCACTACCTGATGATGAGGAGGAGGAGGTAGGTAAGAAGCAGACCAATCATTGTTATGATATGGAGTAAAAACAGACCTACCCACTACAGGATTAGTGCAGTGGCAGGTAGAGGGGTAGGAATAAGAAGGTGGGGGTGGGAGGAGATGAGGTGGAAAAGGGAAAGGGGGTGGAGGTTGGGGGTGGTAAGGAGGGTCAGAGGAGTAGTAAGAGTAAGAAGAAGAAGAAGAAGAAGGGTAGGAATAATAAGCATTCCAGCTATGATTTCTTCTTCTGTTGTTGCTCTGTGAAACGCCCATCACTATTTTTCTCCACCGTCCTCCGCCGCACACCACCGCAGCTCAGCTCTGTTTGGACTGTTGGGACTTTAGAGTGACAAATGCCTCTCTCTCTCTCTCTCTCTTGGGGGAAAAACAGTGACCTTCCTTCTGTCCTTTTCTCTCTCTTGTTTTTTTTTTTTTTTTTTTTTGTAACTTTATTTTTTTAGGTAAGATTATTCTAATACTCCAATTTGTCAAAGTTTGGTCGATAAGAGTTTCTTTTTTTTTTTGGAAAAAGACATCAAATGCATTTTGAAATTGCTTCGATATATACATATTAAAAGTGAACTTTAAAAAATCATATTCAAAATTAATAAATTAGGGATAGACATGTGTTTGATGTTTATAATGATTTAATATTATTATAAATAAAATGAGGATAATTATCATCTTAATATTTTAAATTTCGACTCATTTCATTCATTTCACCTATAAAATCTACTTATTTTTATTTTATAAAATAAAATACTCAAAATTTGATTTTGGACTATTTGATTAAATAAATAGCTTAAATATTCATTCGATTTTTCATAATGATTTATAGTTCATCCTCATTGTTTAGCTATATATTTGCTTTATTTGTCACTTTGATTGTTGTTCAATCATTATATTTAGCTTAATGCTTATGACGTGTTTAATATAAGATTAATTTTTTAAACTTTAAAATAGTTTTGGAATCAAAAAGTTGCGACACGTCAGATATAATCATACGATTTTTTTAATTCAATTTTTTAAGATTATTTTGATCTAAAATTATATATACATGATATAATTACTTACCAAAAAAAATGTATCTTCGAAAACACAGGATAAAAGGACTAAAGATTGGAAATAAATTTTCACTAATTTAATCATCTTTTTCATTTAATACGACAATAGAGATTGAAAATTGATGCTAATGAATTCTAGATTTTTCTTTTCTTCCTTGTCCTTATTTTTAACGCTACTATGGAACAATTTGGCATACAATTTTCACAAATATAATGTATTTATTGATGTTCTTAGATTTAATTCTTATTTATTTTGTTGAACTTATGGGTAGTAGTTTGATTAAATGTTTAGATATTTTTTAAGATTTTAATTGAAAGGGGGTATGAACTATAAAATATTTGTATATAAATCTGATTTAGTTCAGAGTGAATTTTTTTTGTGAGTAGTTAAAAAAAGCTCCAAAACTATTAATTATTGTTTGATATTTGTGATATTCACAAGAAATCATGTGAAGATCCATTTGTATCCATACTTTCTAAGCATTTTTGGGATCTCATTAGTTTGATTTGGTAAGTCTGAATAGATAATCGAAAGAGGTTTATATTTATTAAATTTTAAGATAATAATTACTAATGAATTCTACGAATTAAAATTTTTTTTAAGAGAATGATAAAAATAATAAAAGCTTATAAGTAAAATCTTGCATATTCTACTCATTTACCTAAAAATAATAAAAGCTTATAAGTAAAATCTTGCCTATGTCTACTCATTTACCCTTACCTCTCATCCATATAGTGATTATTGTTTGATGTTCATTATTTATTGTATTCGCCACAATTTTTAGTCGATAATAATAATTTGTGATCACAATAATTAAAGTTAATCATTTGAATACTAAGTAGTAAGTTGTTTTTAGAAATATTATTTGAATCATTCCTTATGAAGATGATTTTTACAATTTATCATTGATAACTAGTGAAACATTTAAATTATAAGTGATTTTCGCTCATCATTTGCACTATAAAAATAGAAATCAATAATCAACTCTAATATTTCAACTTTAGAAGTGATGTAGCAAGTCACGTGGCTCTTCAATCAATAATTCATTACCTTTAATACCTACAATAATATTATCATTCAAATAAAAATTATGTTTTTATTCGTGTACCTATTAAGAAACTCAACCCAAATAACAAGTCAAAATTTTGCTTTAAAGGGGTGAAGTGTTCAAAAAAAGGAGTGTACTTAAAATGGAGTATCAAAATTGAAATCAAAGAGGATTGGTTGTATATTTCACTATGACTCAATCTATTAAAATTTGATCCAATCAATATAAAATAAACATTAGGATAATAATTTGCACAACTAGAGTTCACATTTTCGAAAGAAAAAAAACTCCATTTCTATAATATGTTAATATTAAGTTGTCAAAAATAAAACACGATATAATAAAAAAACATCGTACAATAGAAATTTTTTGTTTGTCTTTCCTCTTTTAATTTGTTGACAAAATACTTTTTCTATAAAAGAAAAGGCATTACATGAAGAAGGGAAATAAAAGAGATCATACAAATCAAAAGATAAACATTGGTATTATTAGACTATAAAACAATTACATGTCATATGCTAATCAACAATTACAAATACAAACAACAAATTTAAGGCCAAAAAATAAATACAAATCACTTGACAATCTAACATGTCTTAGTTTTTAGTAAAAATACATAGATCAACCATAGCACTTAAAGCATTCAAATCACAAATCTTTAATTATGAAAAATAAGTAAGCAATAAGGATAGAAAGAAAGAACACTTTTTTTTTGTTTTCCACCCCGTGTACAAAGAGAAATTTCGATTGTAGAACCCATTCGAGGGTGATGCTCCAAATCAACAAAGTTCTGTTCTTGGTTTCTTCCTAACAGAAATGCAACCTCTTTGATGATCTCTAAATATTCTAAGCTCAGAACAATCCCTCAAATCTTCAAGACTTATGTATTGTTGTTTCACCATTCTTGAAAAATCACAACCAGTATCATTAATCCAAATATAAGGGTGGCAAGATTCATCATAATAATAAAGTAAACTCTTAACTCCACCTTTATAATAATTATTACTAGGCATATAAGCCTTGTAAATTTTCTTGGAATTTAACCTCTTTGATGATCCTGGCTTCAATGTATGAACTTTCTTCAAGATTGAACCAACCCTTATTTGCAATTCAATTGATTTATCACTAAAATTCCAAATCCTTGTCCCAAAACTAGAGACTTGAGCTTGATCTTTGCACCCATTGAAGCATTTCACTAAAGACACAAGGCTAAAATTACCACCACTCTCCATTTCATTATTTATGAGTCTTTTTTTGGTCACCAAGGCTGGCTAGCTTTTTAAAGGGTCTAGAGAATACACTTAGTGTAACTTTCAGCCAATTGCTATATATTCCAAACTTTGCCTACTAATTGATTCTGATATTCTTGGATTTGTGGGCCATTGAAAATGTAGTAACTCTTTGGTTTGGGAGTGTGAGAAATTAAGTTTATTAGCTGTGAGACTATGACATGATTTTATACATATATATAAATATGATATTTATTGAAGACATCTACATTTTACAGGGACTATGGTAAAACTAAAAGTGTAAAATGTTTACCATTTAATGTTGTGCTGATAGAAAAATTATATTATAATTATAATTATGCTAGAAGGAAAAAGACTAGCAAATCTCTTAGGCAAATAGAGTAGGTAGTTGTAAATTTACTACTAGTTATAATTAAGTTTATTAGCTGTTAGACTACGACATTTTTTTTTTCTATCAAGGAGTGACATAATTTATATAAAATATAATATTTCATAAAGACACCTGTATCTTTCAGTGATTAAGAAGTGCCTCCTAAAACTTTTTAAAAAAAATTAAACAACATTTAAGCAGTATGATATAGTCTAGGCCAAAAATCTTAGGATGCTTGAAGGGGATTTTAAAAAAATGTCCAATCTTCATTTCTAAGGTACCACATAATTTGGACTATAACAAGATAAAAGCAACTTTCTTGGGGTCAGAGAAGAAAGAATTGTTTACTAGTGAATTATGGATTAGGCTTCAAATAATTTTGCTTTATCTGTTATGATTATGCTTGTGCTTTTTTAATCTTTTTTTTTTTTTTTTAACTTTAATAATTATAATTTCTAACAAGAGCACCTTTAGCCTCTTTCTGGAGAAACTTCAGCGGCAGGCAAAGAATTCAGAATTGCCAATTCTTTTTTAGGATATTGGAGCTTGACTTGACTGTGGTCCTGACCCACCAGCCATTTGGTGAAAAGTGTAACAAATATTAGGCCACACCAATAACTTTAGTGCCCTTGTTATGATGTTTGTTGATATACAAAGAGGAAAAATATTGTAGTGCTGGTAGTTAAAAGTATATTCTTGTGTTTCCACATGGTTTCTATAGATAAAAATTGCAACATTCCTAATGCAAGAACATGAAATTTGCTTTTTTTGAAATTCATATGTTAAGTGTTCCCAAGTAAGGAGATAAAGGTTCTATCGGAAACTTCGTGTGATAATTAGGCAAAGTTGAGTGAGTGATCCTTTCTCGTTACAAAAAATAGTTTAGACTTTCGTGAAATAAAGTAAAAGTTGAATGACCATCCATGAAACGCGCCAATTCAAGGCCAACCATAGTCACCTTCACCAGTTGCTCACTCTATGGATCGAAAACTAACTTGGTAAAACATTTACATAAGTTTCAGTTCCAATAAATGACTCTCACAAACAGATGCACAACTGAGTTTAAAGTTTCTCTTGAGAATATAAGGAGCAATTATCAAGTCCAATCCAAGAACATGATAAAAGGTTCTTATGGGTTTGAGCAGTAGACCAAGGGAACGCGTAAAAGGAAGAAAATTATTTCCCGGGGTTTATTACACTGGTGGTAATGGTAATCCAGGACTCGTAGATTTGAAGTAGCCCCAAAAAGAAACTAAATAATTCAATTTCTGTCCAAACTACGTCCATTTGTATGATCTGCCTGTACAAATGAAGACTATGAAAAAGCTTCTTCACCAAAGGGATGACAAAATCATCAATAAGAAATGATACCTATAGCCATAACGCAAGTATGAAATATACAAAGATAATACCAGTCCTATTTTTCATGATTGTCTTGAGCAGAATCTATCTTTATTATAAGGGGCTGGTCGAGACGTGCAGCTGAATCAGCCACAGTTGGTAGCTCTGGTATGGACAATATGTCATCAATATCTTCATTTTCAGCCAGTGCTTTTTCTAAAGCGGCCTTTGCTACTCTTGTCACACAAATAATCAAAAACACTGCAATACAGACAACCAAGGTGGTGGTTATTTGAAATCCTACGTTCAAATGTGTTAACATTTCATCAAAGATACAATATAGCTTAATCCAAACATCATTTGCAGATAATTTACACATGTAATACTTGAATAATGTCAATATTCCAAGAGACTTTCACAATGAAACAGGTTGGGGGGGAGCATAAAGAATGCTTGGTGAGAAAGAATTTCAATCATGAAAAGGATGAATACTTTTAGAATTGTTAGACTAGAGAGCGCTCTATACTAACATCTTTCTCAAATAATATAACGTTATGCACAGGTAATACTAAAGTATATAACTACATATTAATGTTTCAAGAGACGTTCACAATGGAAAAGCTGGAGGGAGCAAATGATGTTTGGTGTGAAAAGATTTGCAGTTCATGAGATGGATGAATACTTTTAGAAAAGCTGGTAAGGTAGTTACATATAGCACTTTATCTTCTCCTATTCTACTTATTGAAGTCTTATCAAAGAATCTATGGCCCTCCCCAGACCCCACTTGTGGAAATACACCGGGTATGTTGCTGTTATAAAAGAACCCATGGCTACACTGAAAGCTTTTTATTTATTTATTTTGCAACTTCTAAGTTCTTCTCATCTCCCTTTTCCTGATTGTTAAAGGTAGTATATTAACTGAAAAATAGGTACAAGAGGATGCTACATTACAAATTATGAAATGAGCTCAAGAAGTCAATCATGGCATTTAAAGCAGCCATGTAGCACCAAAAAAGAAAAAAGAAGAGAAGATATACATCTTTGCAAATAGAAACTGAAGAAAGCTTCTATTTACAAGGGTTGGAGGCCCATATCCTTTTCTTATTATTAGTATTTAGTGAGATAGCTTGTCTTGGTTCCGCAACATGGATTATTTCAATCCGGTTTTCATGAATATTGAACTCCATTCACTATATTGTGAATTGTTTTTAGTTATGTATAGTAATTCTTTTTGGATAAATAGTTATGTATAGTAATTTTTTTTATATATATAGTTATGCATATCATATACTTGAGTGCAAGTCTAAGTTTCACAAAATTTGGTTATCAAAATGCCAGCAGGGGTATGCTAAGAGAGCTATAAGTCAAGGTATTACGCATTTCCCCAATTAATTCTGTTCGAGACAAAATACAAGTTATATCATAATGCCAGCATTCAAATTAAAGAGCCTCTTAGAAAAAAATTGACTGGTGATTTTCACTTTCTAGCAACATATGGACATCTTGAGAAAATATTAAATACTTGCAGCAATTTCACATGAAGAAATCTTTTCGGATCAATAAAAAAGTTAATGCAATGTATTAGTATTAGAGACTCACCAGACACCAAAAACCCCAATATTATCATAGCCTGACAACACAGAAAACAAAAGAAAAAGGATTGTCAAAAATTCAAATAGAACAAACAATGAGAAGGATTGATTTGATCTGCATGGTGAAAATAGAGTTAATACAATCAGATTCATTTTATTCGATAAGAAATCCATAGCAAAGTAGTGCTAGAATGATTACTAGGGCTCTCAAATTAGTGGGTTGGGCTAAAATTTGCACAAGTAGAAAGGATTACCAACTTATGAATTTTTCATCAACAGTTACCAACAAAGCACTTGGTTTTGGAATTTGTGATCTTTCTATTTTTTTTGGTGATCAAGTAAATATAGCCATTTTGTGACCTATTTATATATTTAGAAAAAATAAAACATCACCCACTAAAAAATTAGTAACTGTAGGTTAGAGTTCAATTAGTGACGTATCATTTGTTGAAGATGAAGGGGAGCTGATGACTGGAACATGTCACGGAACAGGTCCAACAAAGCTGACTGATGAGTTTACTGTAGAGTTTGAGCCAAACTAGGATTAGACAACTTATATCGACTAGGCTGCTACTTATTGTACTAGCTAAAGTCGACTAGGATTAGAAAAATCAAGGATTGTATTGATGATTAAAATTGTTAAGTACATACTCCTATATGGGGAGAGAATTGTAGAGTCTTAAGTAGCAGCCTCGTGGATATAAGTTGTCTAATCAAACTCTACAGTAAACATTGGACCTGTTCCAATCATCAGCTCCCCATCATCTTCAACATCATTATGTTAAGCTGAACATATATTATACCACATACAGATTACATTCATATGAATTTAAAATAGTGAATACTGCGACGAGTGTAGTGCGACATACATATGCAAGAAACTATTAGGACAAATTCAATTTTAGAGATACTGAACAATGAATGAAATAAAGAATCCAAAAATAAAGGCAAAATATATCATTTAAATAAACACTATGAATGTAGAAAATGAACACTTCGAGCTCACTTGAAGCTCAGAACTGATTGTCTTTTGTAAAATAAAACCTAAAAATGGCAACAAAGCCCAGCTAAGTCATTTCAGTAGAGGACAGTTCCACAGTCCATACTAACCCAATCCATGCAAGTTTTGACAATTTGACCAGGTGTCAAAACTGAGGCTACAAAGAATAGATCCCGTGTATAAGTACGACAATTAGCCCTTCTCTGTAACTGTCATGACTTGATTATTTTTTTGGTGCAACATTTCAACTACTGTTACGACTCAACCTCAAGCCGATGGTGGCTTTGAGAATCCTCAATATCATAAATGCTCTATTTGGGTTCATTATGTATTTCAATATTCCATACTTAAGGATTATATTTCTAATATACTCTAGTGATTACATCTTTAATATACTAAGGGGTTGTTTGGTGCAGGATTACGGGGTTATCCCAGTATAAAATTTGGGAGTAAATTTATCAGTGTTTGTTGTAGGTATTAGAGAAAACCAGGATAAAACTCTCACCAAAATCATGGTATTATCTACCCACATGGAAGGTGGGATTATCTGTCATGGTTATAGTCCCATGGTTAATCCTAGGATAATCTTGTTTTGAACCAAACAACCTCAAAGAGTCTTCTAGTAAGCACTACCTTCTAATTGGTATCATATATACAGATTTTCAATTTTCAATGGTTTCTATCTTTTGCTAGATTTGCATCGACTCCGACATATTCTAAATCTATTCAGATAACTTTTTTCCATGTAATTTTAGGCCGACACTTTCCTCTTTAGCACCTTTAAACATCATGTGCGTGGATTATGTAACACATGGTCAAAGCGACATCCTCTTATTTTATCAAGCTACTTGCACCTTCTAACAGATGTGATCATTTATGATTTTATTTAATCTTGTAGGAGCATATATCCATCTTAACATTAGCATTTCTAGATACTCCTCTTGCGGATGTATTGGTTTTAGAAGCCTAACATTCACTTAGGTACACTCTTGTGGCACTCGTCCATTTCAACCATCCTACATTAATAAAATGTGAACATCTTAATCTATCATTCCATTCTCCTAGATTATTGAGCCTATATCTAATTGTCTATATTTAGGCACCTCAAGTTAATGTAATCTGACCTTAACTTCACTCCTATCTCACTGTTTAAACTTCTCAGGCATGTATTGTCTTACTCCTACCAGTGTTGTTAAAAGTCATTGCTTCGTTGCTTAGAGGGATGATGCAATGTGAAGCAAGGCATAAGTGCTTTATAGGCGAAGTTATGTGCTTCAGATAGGCAGACCTTCAAACAATGACGTTGTTAGGGATGCGTTGGAAGTCATTAATTTAAGTATTTAATTATTTATTTAGTTGCTTTATTTATTATGCTAGAATAGGGTTTATATTTCATAGTTTTATAAGGATTAGGTTAAGTTATAGTTATTAGTTTGGAATAGTGGAATAGGATTTAGGTCTCCTACTTTAATAAGAATTAGATTCCCTATTGATGTAATAAGACTCCTATTTAAAGGGGTTTTTGATGAATAAATCTGGAAGTCATAATTTTAATAAAATTAAGAGATCAGAGTTCTCTATTCTAATGAATTCTAAGGTTTCAATCTCCCTTTAACGAGTTGATCTATATATCGCCCTGTGAATCGATCCTTCCCTAAAGATTCATAACAATTTGGTATCAGAGCCTAACACAATGAGCGATGAGATCAATTCCAGATTTCGTATTTTTTATTCTAGAATAGGGTTTATATTTCATAGTTTTATAAGGATTAGGTTAAGTTATAGTTATTAGTTTGGAGTAGGATTTAGGTCTCATACTTACATAAAAATTAGATTTCCTATTGATGTAATAAGACTCCTATTTAAAGGGGTTTTTGATGAATAAATCAAGAAGTCATAATTTTTTTTTAAAAAACAAGAGATCAGAGTTCTCTCTTCTAATGAATTCTAAGGTTTCAGTCTCCCTTTAACGATTGATTTATATATCGCCGTGTGAATCAATCCTTACCTAAAGAATTCATAAAAGATGTGCAAGGAGATACAAACAAGAAACATACGTTATTTGAATTGCAACTTTGAGAAGTTAGAACTGATATTGACACATATTGGATGCTAAATTAGTTATTTTACTTGCAAGTTCATTATTATTGTATGTTTAATATTTTTAATATTTGATAAGTTATGTGCTTCACTTCAAAGAAGTGTGCGCTTTAAACTTCTCACTTTTTGCTTAAGCATCATGAACCTCGTTGTTTACTCGCACTTTCTGCTTTTAAAACACTGACTTTTGTTAATCCTAAAACTCTTACTCTCTAAAGTACTTCTCTATAGCTCCAACCTATGATTGACACCCTCATTAATTTCATCAATTAACACAGTATCATCTGCAAAGAGCATGCTTCATGGTATCTCATCCTATTGGTTAATATGTCCATAACAAGCACAAACAGGTATTGGCATAACGTAAAGCCCTGGTGCAAACGGTAAGGGGAAATCCTCTGTCCCTACCACTGTTCTCACATTTGTAACAGCTCCTTCATACATATCCTTTATGATATTCATATATTTGACATGAATTCTTTTCTTTTCCATTACCGACCAAAGGATATTTCTTGAGAGTTGGAACTCTATCTATAAGTCGACAAAATATCATGTTTACATTCTTTTTCTTCTTATAATTTTTCATTAATCTTCTTAGTAAAAACATAGCCCCTATTGTAGACCTATCAAACATAAAACAAAATAGGTACCCTGTTCGACGTCATATATTTTTTATCTTTGGATCAACTAGATTAAAAGGAAATTGACTTTCCTCTCCAACATTTTGATTTTGTTTTCACATAATGATGATTCCTCCCATACATCTTGATTGGCCTACTTTCTACACAGAGCAGCCCACAAGGAAAAGTCATGATCTTGAACACTAAAATTATCAACAATAAAACAACTACGTCTATCAAACTAGCAGGGGACGGATATATAAATCCTCTATCTCTATTCCCGACAATTTGGACACATCACCCAATACTCAAACATATTTAGTGCTCTTTCGAACTAGAGATTCTCCAAAACTAGACAGAATCTTGACAAATATCAAACCTAAATAAGATGAAATCTTAATCACACAGAGCTGTTTTATCCTTCATATGGATCCTTTACTTTCATTTGTTCTGTTCTAAGTTAAAATTGCATGTAATCCTGGAGAAGACAACTTTATATCATATGATTTTGTCTATTTCATCCCATTTTAGCACAACAATCATCAGTGTCATGCCTAAATATACAGTGCATTCGAAGATCTACTAGGACAGTCATATAATCTCAAGTGACATTCTTTCGTTCTATTCTCTGTGTGTGCTACTTGCACTCAACTAAATGTGATTAATTTCTAATTTTGTCTAATATTGTACTTCGTTCACTTTTACTAATCCATTATACTAAAAATAAAATTTTCACTTTACATGTCCACTTTAGCAAATCAAGAAAAAGACAATTTTATTTTTCCTATTTTACCTTGACATCAAACTACTTATTCCCCAAATTATTTTTCCAAATCCATTGAAACTATACAACATAAAAATGGGTATTATGGTAAATATGCAATTTATTTATTATTTCTTAAGGAAGTGCAGCAAAAGTCATCGTAGACAAGTAAAAGTAAACAGAGGGAGTATAAGTGTATCCACCTTAACATTTATATCTCTATGATAATCATCAAAGTACTGTAATAGAATACTTATTTTTTATGACTGCGAAATCTGTCTAAGGCCAACCTTAGGACCAATGCAGCCTGGAAACTCGTGGATGATGGGTACGCCCTCTACTCTTCTCCACTTACATATTAGCATAGCTTCGTATGGTGCAGGGCTCGAACCTGTGCCTAAGTCACAAGTTCCCCAATCTTTGCCATTTGAGCTAAGTCCTAGGGTCAGTACCATAATAGAATACTTATTTGTTCCTAATGAAGTACTATAAATTCATAGTTCACCACAACAATGGACTTTCAGTTTTTCATTTATCTAATGCAGCTTGTCTCTTTTAATAACTCTCATCTCAATGATTGTGCAAAACATTCAATTTAGAATGAATTGCCTGAATGCATCGTTGACTTTACATTATCTAATGTTACCAAGTACATAGATCACTCAATTAGTGGAACAGTAACGAGTTTCTTATTTAACTACCCTCTTCTAATTTTCAGTTTATTACCAAGCATTTGTTAGTTCATCAATAACCGTATAAAATTAAAATATTATGTCTCTGTTTGACATCCTGAAATCAGTCATGTCGTACACAATTTTCACTCTTCCAGCAAGATATAGTATGTTGAGAGTGTCATCTCATCAGTTATTAGTTAGATAGGTAAAACATATCTCATCAGTCAATGGCAGGTTGGGATTTGTTTACATATGTGACCTAGCCATTTTCTCTTCCTTGCCCTCAAAATTTCTTTCAAGCTTGTGCTCCACCACCAACTTAAGAGATGCCTTGTTAACTCCCCACTAACACAGATACTAAGTCTCTCTATGCACCAAGACTTAGGTAGATCCATGGATAGGAATAATTCACCTAGTTCACCTCTACTAGGATTTGAACCTTGGTTCCAAGATTGTCACTCCAACTTTTAGCTTGATAGCACCCACTTGGGGGGTTCCTTGCCCTCCAAAGCTCCTTCAGGGGTGGAAGCAAAAGAAAAACCACAATTCGTCACATTAACTAGTTATTTGTCCTACATGCCTGAACAATACTACTATTCAGTTTGAGGTACAAAAGACCATTTGCCAATGTTCAAACATGACTTAAATTACTATCAGATTAGCATAAGAATTGTCAAATGTATACAGCACAGGCATTCACTTAGCTCTTACCCAGCGAGTTTTTGAAAATTCACCCCATCCATGAGTAACATCAGAGAGATCTTTCAAAGTTGTGCCGACATACACAAGGGCAAAAGTTATTGGCTGCAACAGAGAAAGAAATAGATTCATCGATAACAACAACAACAAGAACAAACCAGTGAAATCCTGCAAGTGGGGTCTAAGGAGGGTAGTGAAATCATCAATAATAAATATTAATACGATAAAAATATAGAAATCATAACTAAAAGATCCTTTTTCTAACACATCAATCAATAAGCAAAGAAACATGGACGGCCAAAGATGTCTGGGTGGAATTCCAAGGGTTATTGAAAAGACCAAGGCACCCAGATGATCCTAATATACCACAATGGCTTCTTGGTCAGGGTCATTTCACATAGCACCAGCACCAAGTCAACCACATAAACAATAGAAATCTCTCTTCCAAGAGGAAGGATCAAGAATTTTACTTTGTCCCTGCATATTTATAAAGGGGTTGACAGAGTCTCCCAGATCAAAGCTGGCACATGTGCATATGCTTACCAAAAAACCCTTTATATCATAGTCAAATTTGCTAAAATCCTATTCTACATGCGTCGTTACAGGTCCCCCAATTAGGTTTATGGTAACTGTATTGCTTGGTTTCTCCAAATTGGAGCTACACAGATGCTTTTAAACAACTTTTCAAATTTATGAGTAGGGGGATGGGACGAGGTTGCTAACTACATTCCAGTAACATTTTGACATTGCATTCGTTAAACCACACATCTGCAACTCCAAAAAACAGAGCTCAGGTTATTCTTTGACTACTACGGTGAAGCTAGAGTGACATCTACTTTTACAAGGATATCAAAATATTTCTTCAGATTCCATCATAAAAACACCTCAACCAAACACAATGACCATATCTATGCCACATGGCAAGCCATGAGAGTGATTTGACCAGAGGAAACTTGGAATGGAGGTAGAAGAGAGACAGATAGATAGATGAGCTCAGAAAATTCTCTGCCTACTACAGTGAAGTAAGAAATAGCATTTACTTTTACAAGGATATGAAAACAATTCTTTAAATCTCATTCTAAAAACACCTCAACCACAGTCTAGGGCCATATTTATGTCACATGGGAAGTCAAAAGAGTGATTTTTGACCTGGAGGCAACTGGGAAAAAAAAGGAGGGGGGGGGGCACCATGACCATATCGATGTCACATGGCACACCATGAGAGTAACTTGACCCAGAATTTTGACGACAGATAGATAGAAAGAGTGAGACTTACCATCATTCCCAACCATGAAGCGAGCATGTATTCCCAATTGAAACTGGTGTCACTGATAACAGGTAGTTCAGCATATTAAACGGAAGCAGAGGAACGAGTCGGAGCAGCAAAACGATCTGTCAAATCAGAGAAAATCAATGTGCAGGGTTACTTCTGCTCTTTTTGGAAATCAACATCCATATTACTGACACACTTCTAAGCCGAAAACGACAATTTGAAGATGACATGATTATGAGAGGGCCTATCGGGCCTTTCAAGAAAGACATATGAACCTTAAAGCCAGATCTCCGAATTGCAATTGCAACTGCACGGAACTGTGGATAGTCTTTCAACTTGGAAATGACAAATGACCTCCCAATCTGTCAAAATGTCAGTGAAAGAACAATAATTAATGAAAATAATCACTTCATAAACAAACGTCTTAGGGGTCTGACACAAGAATATATAAACAGAAAGGAAAATGAAGGAAAAAGTAACAAAAAGTATGCCCTATCCATACACAATTTGACCATATCCTGAATAAAAAGTTATCCAAAATGACAAATCTACAGACCTGTACCTCAGGTAATCCAATTTTTGTAATATGACTAGCATCCCAATTAGAGCTCAAGGAAGTGGACTATGGAAGAAATAATGTTGTTCTAACTTCTAAGCAATACTTCAAGTGAATTACATTTTTTAACTTCTCAACAAAGTATCCCTCTCTAGAATGAAAGAAAACTTACTGTTCTACCAAGAAGAAATGCTGCCGCAGCACCAATGGTAGCACCAATAGAATCAGCAACAAACCCCACAGGCAGGCCAAATAGATAACCACCACCTAGCTGAAAACAGGACCATGCAGTTCAATTCAATCATAACATCTAGATTCATCAAATTATTACTTTATGTATTTAAACAAATATCATTGATAACTAATTCCATGCTCCATGAGCAGCAGAGACAGACTGGTAAATATTTGCTATAAAAGAATTTTGAACAGTTGTATTAAAAAAATGGTGGTTATGACTTAAACGGGAGACATGACTTAAACAACAAACGCCATAAGTTTTACCGTAAGAATTGATGCAGGAACTGCCAATACTGTAAGAGGAATATATGCAACAGCCCTGCAAGACATAGAAAACAACATGACCAAAAGCACATCAGCATAAATCTCCAGTGTTGATTGCACCATCATAAAATAAGGAATTTTATTTCACCAATTTGAGGAAACCCCTTGTAGAATTTTAATTTATGGTTAAATTAAGGGAAAACCGAAAGCCCTTGTATAATACAACAATAAAAAACCCTGTGTATTCCCAAAAGTGAGGTTTGGGAGGATAGAGTTTACGCAAACCTTACCCAACCTTGGGAGGTAGAGAGGTTGTTTCCAATAGACCATCAGCTCAAGAAAAATAAATTCAAAGCAGATTGGAAAAGAAACCTTGTATAATACAAAATAAGGATATTCTACATAAAAGCAATGCTTAGAAATATATTCAGCAATCACCGATAAAAGTAGGAACACCTGAAAATACCAGGGATAACAGAAAGAACTAGAATTGAATTCATGAGTTCTCTCACCTTTCAGGTGAAGATAATAACAGTAATCATGCTTCTACTTAGAACAAGAAATGACACACATCCAAATTTTACAAGGCTTTATCTCTGGATCACCATCTATAGTAATTCCTCTGTTTTTTTCTTTTCAAAAAAGCCCACAAACATGCCGGCAGGGATATTCCCACATTTTTACTCCAAGCATTCACATTTCACAGCGTGTACAGAGAAAAGGAGAAGTGATTAGCTCAAACAGCATAAACATGAACAACAGTCACCCTTTAACTAAAGAGCCAAATAGATGAAAGAACAGCAACATAAAGGGATGAGCATTGAAAGAGCAAAAATGAACTTCTATAATGTCTAAACAAGAAGAGTCTTCAGGTTAATAAGGAAACAAATTGGCATAGACCCTAAAAATTTAGCTCCTTCCCCCCCCCCCCCCCCCCAAAAACCCAAACCAAAAAAATGGAACACGAACACAGACCAAGTATGTGATACTGGATCCACGAACACCAGAGGCTAGATAGGATGAGCAGGGGAAGAGCGACCAGACCAGACAAGATTCCTGTGGAATTTGGAAAGAGCACAGACATGGAGTAGTGCAAAAATGCCCCAAGAATGGAAGCGGAGTACAATGGCCCCATTGTACAAGAACAAGGGTGATATCCAAAACTGTAACAATTACAAGGGCATCAAGTAATTAAGTCACACTATGAAAATTTGGGATAGGGTGATGGAAATGAGGGTGAGGAAGGGTGGTGTGTCCATTTCTCAGAACGAATTCAGTTTCATGCCGAGGCAATTGACTACAGAAGCCATTCATTTGGTGACAATACTGATGGAGAAATACAGGGACGGAAAGGATTTGCATATGGCGTTCATTGACCTTGAAAAGGCTTATGACAAAGACTCGAAGGAAGTCCTCTAAGATTCCCAGAGGCTAAAGGTGTACCAGTAACTTACACTAGGGCAATAAAGGACATGTATGATGGAGCCAAGACTCGAGTTAGGATGGTGGAAGGAGACTTTGAGCACTTCCAAGTTGAGATGGGGTTTTGCACCAAGGATCAGTTCTTAGCTCGTTCCGATTTGCCTTGGTGATTGATGAATTGACGCGGTGTCATAGTATCTGCTATTTGTGGATGACATGGTACTGATCGATGAGACATGCAATGGAGTTAATGCTAAGTTGGAGGTGTGGAGATAAACGATGGAGTACAAAGGGTTCAGGTTGCAGGAGCAAAACGAAAAATTTCGAGTGTTAATGCAGTGATACAGTGCATGAGGTTGGGGTGGAAGTGAGGCTTCATACTCAGGCTATCCTTAAGAGAGATAGTTTCAAGTATCTTGGGATGGAAATCCAAGGAAGTGGGGACATCAACAATGATGTCACTCATCGTGTTGGCGTGGATGAAGGGGAGGCTTGCCTCAAAGTTCTTGTGTAATAAGAAGGAACCACCTAAACTTAAAGGTAAGTTCTACAAAGTAGTGGTTAGAACGGGCATTGTTGTATGGGGTTGAGTGTTGGCCAGTCAAGAACTCCTATGTGTAGAGATGCAAGTCGAAAAATGAAAATGTTGAGATGGATGCGTGGGAACACTAGGAGTGATAGGATTAGGAATAAAGATGATCGTGACAAGGTGGGACTGGCCTCCGTAGTGGACAAAATGAGGGAAGCAATTACTAAGATGGTTTGGACATGTGAAGAGAAGATGTGTAGCCCTGGTGAGGAGGTGCTAGAGGTTGGATATAGCGGGAACAAGGAGAGGTGGAGGTAGGCCGACAAAATATTAGAGAGAGGTGATTTGACAGGACATGGCACAACTCCAATTAACCGACGACGTGACATTAGATAGGAGCGTGTGGAGAAGGTTAGTAGGTATGGAGTGTTATCTTGATTTTTAAGGGGTATAATCGTATTCTTGCAGTGTTTTGCTTTTGATTTCACCGTCACTTGTTTTTTATTGTATTTAGGTATCGCATTATTTTGTGGTTGCTACTGTTTCCTTATTAGTTGCTTCATTTCCCCACTGTCGTTTTTCTTTTTCATTATTCTGATATATTAAACTCGAGTCAAGGGTCCTCCGAAAACAGTCTCCTTAACCCCGCGAGGTAAGGTATAGTCTTCGTATACTTTACCCTTCACATACCCCACATGTGGGATTCCACTTAGTGTTGTTGTTGTTTGTAATACCCATACAATTAGCTAGAATAACTCAAATTTGCATGTATATCCATTCCCACCTTGTCAAGTAACTCAAATCACTCAACTAAATCAAATTTACAAAGGATTTAAAATGTGCAGATAATATTCATATATAAAAGCATACTTACAGTACAAGGGGACCCCAAGGACCAAGATCTTGCTCAATCCATTGCAAGAAATCTTTCAGTATCTGCATGAAAAAAAAGGTATTTTAGAGCAGAATAGAGAGAGATGAATAACTTGAATCAACAAGGCTTCGTAGACATGTCTCTAAGTTATTTAGTTTATTGACAGAATTTCACAGAACTACAACCGAAAAAGTGAGGTGCACTTGATTCATTATCCATTTAAAATTGTTCCAAAGTTGGGATTCAAGAATAGAATCTAGTAATATCATAAATGAATCCAGAAGTAAGTTACATGATGTGTATCACACATTATAAATTTCTGAACGTATATCACTGGAGAATATAGTCAACTGCATTTGGCACAAATTGTCAAGAGGTCCATAATAGACATGAAATACAACAACAAAATAAAAAGAGAAGCAATTACTCCAATGGAAAGTTCAAATTACACATTAGTTTTCCAGGTTCTGGAATAAGCTCACTCTTTCCTCACAGCTCGTGTAAATCATATTTATGGAAGATGCTAGTAAGATTTGCTCGGAACCAAGCACTACCCCAAGTCACAGATAACAATGTAGACATAAACCCAACACTGAAACCTCTACCTGAAATGATCCGTGCAACCAAATAAATCACATCCAGAAAAGGACAATCATCTTAATAAAATATAAAACAATAACTATACCTCAAATCCAAACTAGTTGAGGTTGGCTTATAAATGTTCTATGTCTATTCTGCTCTATTTGAGCTAGTTTCATTCGAACTACTTTTAAAGACAAATTAGGTCATTCTCTAATCTCACACTAATCCCTAAAGCTGACATACAAATCTCTGGACAAACTAAAAAGACTCCTAGCAAATGAATAACAATTCACAGACGGCGAAAACCCAAATTGGCAAATGAACAAATGCCAAACGCAAATATGTTCACAGCCCTAAAAAGGCAAAAACTCACGAATAATCCATACCTATAATTTTTACCAAAATCCCAAATCACGAAACCGTTTCCCAACCAAAAGGGTAGGTCAAATTTCAATAATTAAAATTAAGGATAACCCAGGTGAGCCAAGAATAACGAACAACCAAGAAAAAACTTCGCTATGAAAAAAACCCAGATCAAATAAATCACAAAAAATGATGAAAACATAGCAAATTAAGAAACCCCATATGGGAAAAAAGAAACCTTTTCAACCGGGAGAGTGAAACAAGCGGTGGCAATTGCAGCGAGAAGGAGAAGAAGAAAAGTGAATTTGAAAAGAGAAGACCAATGAAAAGCCATTGATAACCTCTTACGCCAAGGCCTACACTCCTCTTCGTCTTGGTCGTCAGGAGTTGCTTGTTTCAATGACAAGCGCGGCCTTAATCCTCCTAAATTAGCCAGATTTCTCAATTGAAGATAAAAATTAAACACCCCTAAATCTATAAGGATAAAACCCCAAGAAAATTTCTACAATGCCTCATCTCCCAAGAACAAAAAGATCAATTTTGCAATAGCTTTTGATCTTGGGGTGGATCTATAAGCTCAAAAAAGCTTTGCTTCGCTACTTTCCTTCTGCTATTTTTTGCGTTTTGCGTCTAGGAAGATGCTAATTCGCGTAACGTAGTGAAAACTCCAAAGTCTTGCTTCTTTCCTATATATTTACACTTCTCTAAAACACAAACAAAAAAACAATTTGATTAATTAATCCTCATGTGTTGTACTTATTAGTTCCATCAATTTTATGGGAAAACAAAAAAATATATATTATGGTGCAATTAAATATAATTCTAGAATAAAATTTATGGAACTAAAGAAAGAAATTTCGATTAATGGGGGATTATTAGATATTTAACTTGTGATATGTCATTTTTATAGTAATATATTTTAAAATTGTTTATTTATTTGTTGTAAAATTCGATTTGTTTTTTTGGTGTGATTGAATAAAATAAGCATAATACATAAATATGTCTTTTAATTTGGCTTTAAATATATACTTTAATTTTGAGTGTGCACAAGCTTATATAAAATTGAACAAATAGACACACATGTTCTACATGTCATTTTTTGTCTTACGTGGTGTTTTACGTGTATTTTGTCATGTAGGACTCATTGTTTATTTATTTAAAAGTTGAATAGTTAAAGTGTTTGTTTGTGCATTATGAAAATTAAAGGTCAAATTAAAATTTAAAATTAAATTTAAAATCTAATATACGTATTATATCATAAAATAATAACTTTGAGATTATTAATTTGAAAAGGATTTTAAAATAATAATATGACAATGGACTTCCCAAGTATTAAATCGGGAGTATTGGTGATTGATGGATGAAGTGGAGGTTCACATTTGGACTTTTGTGTGATTTGAAAGTGTCATCTAAATTTAGTGGCAAGTTATAAAGAGTGATTATTTCGTATATATTCAAAATATAGAAGTCATAGAGATGAGAATAATGTGATGGATGTGTAGGTATACTATGAGAGATAAGAATAAATTAAAGTAACAATATTTTACGTTCAAAATATGGAAGTCACGAAGATGAGAATATTATGATGGATGTATAGGTATACTGCGAGAGATAGGAATAAATTAAAGTGATAACGTTCGAGATAAAATAGGAGTGACCTCAATGGAATACAAGATGCGAAAAGTGAAATTGAGATAATTCGGACATGTAATGAGAACTACACAAATGCCCTAGTGCAAAGGTATGGAGGTTGACCATAAATGGATTCAAAAGATGCAGATGTAACATCGAAGAAGTATAAGGGAGAGATAATTAATTCATAAGATGCAAAGGTAGACCGAAAAAATGTAGGACTAATTGTTTCCCTTACGAATAGGTGTAGTACTATTCTTGTACTTTTTTGTTTTTCCATTTGTTTTACTATGTATTATTTTGTCTAGTTCGATAATAGAATTATTGTTGTTGTACTATTCTGCTATCAATTATTATTTTTGTTATTTTATAGTGTCTTATACTTTTATTAGTGTATTTTTCAAAATTATTTTGTCTTGAGCTAAGGGTTTATTGGAAACCTCTCTTCGACTCTATTTCACCTATATAAAATTTTACTTGCATTTTATTTTCTCTAGACTCGACTATTATGGGTATATTGTTGTTATTGTTGAGTTGGGAGTATTGAGTATATCCCTTGGATCACTAGGATGTGATATTATACTTTCGTCATTCAAATTTTGATACTAAAATTAAATTAAATTTACGAAAAAATTATAATATTGAATTTAAAATGAAAATTTTAAAAAAAAATTACAAAAAATCTAAAGTTATTTGAATTTCAAAATTTGTAAATAAGCAACATCAATTTTTGAAATTTTTGTAAGTAGAACCCACAAAACACACTAATAAGTCATATATGTGGGGAAACATGTTTGTGATTTTGACAAATGTATATTAGACAGCACATGATTTATCTTGTCTATAAAAATGATTTTTGGGACCAAAAAGTTTGAACTAAATTGGAAATTCAACTCACATGTAGATGAGAATAGGGTAAAGATTTTTTAAAAATGGGGATGAAAGAATTAGATCAGGTCTATTCATATGGATCAATTTAAATTTATATGTTGTTTGGATTATAGTTTAAATAGTAATAAAATAAATTGTAATTATAAATAAAATATATGAAGAAATATGGAATATTTATTGATAAATAGTACATGTACAATTCTATTCATTTAGATTTTTCTTCTCATAGTATTTCTTCATGATTCGAAGCGGTTAGTGACGTATTTTTGAACTAGAATTTGCTCTTTTTATGAATATTTCATGAATTTGTGGAATGTTCAAGATGTCTTTTTTAAGGGATCCTTATATAAGTATGAACTAGTATAGTTTAAGGTTGAGTTTAAACCTCCAAGAATCCTAGTTAAAATTAAGGAAAAATTGTATATAATAGCAAACTAATAACCTAAAATAAATGAAATAGCTAGGATTTGATTTAATTGTGCTCTATAACAAACGTTAGCTAAAATTTGACAGCGTCTCTCTCCCAGAAATCTCGCTCGCCACTCTCCATTCTTGCTCGCCTCTCTCGCTTTATACACAGAAGTGTATAATTCTGTTTCTGTAATTGTATAAAGCGAGAGAAAATTGTATATACACATGCAAAAATATATATATTCGTGTTATACACTTAATTATACAATTTACAAACATTTTACTTCAAATATTGTAGAGAAAAAAGTCAACGAATTATACAATTGTGAATTATACAATTGCAGTGAAATACAATTTTCTCTAGCTTTATACAACAGAAGTGTATATATTGTGTTTCTGTTTTTGTATAAAGCGAGAGAAAAACATATATCTTCTTCCTATACACTTAATATTGCAGCGAAATAGGCAGTGAATTATACAATTGTGCATTATACAATTGCAGTGAAATAGGATAGCGAATTATACAATTGCAGCGAAATAGGCCAGCGAATTATACAGTTTTATGTTTGCTATGAAACGCAATTATGCAAAGTTTGTTATAGCATACAAATATGAATTTTTTATTTGCTATATGTGAAAGTTGCCCTAAAATTAAACACACCTTGTAGGATCTCAACTCGAATTGAACATTTATAGTCTCAAAAAATCTCATTATCTACATATATATCTAGTAAATGAAGGGACACAAGTATGCAAATTATTTCTGAAAATTTGTACCTCTTTAGAATTATAAAAGAACTCGTATATTTCAAAACAGAAAAAAGAAAGCTTCTCCAATTCTTGTAAAGTTCCAAAGAAGATTTCTTCTCCGAAAAGTGAACAAGTATTTGTAATAGATACATTCATAGACTGTGATTCCTTGACGTGGTTCGTTTTTATTAAAATAACGTATTTTAAGTCCTTTACTTCAATAGGCACATATGTATATTGGCCCTATACTAGATCTAATATATGACCTACAACTTGGAAGAAAAATCATAAAACATAACAACATAAAATGCAAAAATATCACCAAATTTGCTGTATCAGTAATTGTTTGAAATTGGATGCATCTCAGAACAAACTAAAGCCAATGTGAGCACTTAGCATCACCATATTCCACCTTCTATCTTGCACATAACGCGTTGAGCAGCACATGACCAAGCATAACGTCCACAAAGTATTGGTGACCAATCTGACCATCCATCCACTTCCGCTTGACAGGAAAACGACCATAATGCATCCCGTCGTTGCATCTGTTGTCATAGTGCCACGGATAAGTCATGTCGAAATCATCAATAACATGATCAACCAAACCATATGCCTTAAACTTATCCAACACTACCCCATTGTAGGCCTCCATTTTACTTGGATTGAATCCTAATGTTCTTGCAAATCCACCTGTGGCTATTGTGGTCCTGTATATGACTCCGGGGGGTCTCAACCCTCTCTGTCGTACCCCATTAAGTACCTCAGCCCAGAACGATGCAGCATAGTCAACAGCTTCAATGAATTGCTTAACATTAGACCAATGCAGTCCATCATGTAAGCCCGAGTTCATGATTATAGTGTCTGGAACAACATGCCCCGAGAAGTACCCTGTCAAAAGTTCTCTGTAGTTTGCATCTGTTAATGAATTCAACCCTTGATTATTCTGTGTTGCATTAGGATGCCCGTTATAAATACTAGTAAATCGAACTATTTGTGATGGATTCTTCGGGTTGCTGATGTTCAAATCACTTCTTCTTTGAACCTCCTTTACATCATTCACATCTAAAATGAAATTAACAATGTTTCTCACCGTATCACAATGATTCGAATCACCCCACCAGAAAACCCAACGATCTTTCAAACAATTCCATGCTTCTTCACTTGAGAACATTTTGAATGAACAATGTGTCGAATATACCCAACCATTGCTCTCTAAGGACCCCAATGGACCATCACACCATGGTTTTTGGCAAGGAAAATTTGGTTTTTGACATCTATAACGTCCATCATTGCTAATTAGGCAGCTTTCATTCTTGACATGACGAGTCCATCGACCAGACCACACATCTCTAACAAGATCTAACCTGTTACATTGAGATATTTCAGGTAATTCAACAACAGACTTGGAGAATTTGATTGGGATCACGCGTAAAACCTTGTCAAATGCAAATCTTTCAGGCCAAAACCTCAACCCTTCATAATGTCGAAATAGTAAGATGATTGTAAGATTGTAATCCCCTGAAAAATCAGGGTGGACTTGTAGGGAAAACAGATATGTACCATTGCCAAAATCTTTAATAGGAGGTCTAGACTTCCATGTTTCACCAGCAATATCAGTTTCAAAATAATCACCACCCGAACAACGAGGTTTCCCAGAATCATACAATGCATGGAACACAAATTCATGAATATCCCCAGTTGATAACTCAACGTTGTCGCGACCATCCAAAGCAGGGATTATTACATCCACAGCTCTTGATCCTCTACACAGCTCACCACCAGGCGCCAACAACTTGGTAAGAAGACTCGACGAATAGTTTGCTTCTAATTCAGCTGAAATCCACCTACAAACTCTTGTACTTGAAGTTTGTTCCTTATTCGACAAATTTGTCACCATCTCAAGACTGAAATTAGGGGCATGAACTTGATTCTGGTAAGTATTTAACAAAAAATTGTAATACTCGATAACATTGGTAAATTTGAAATCTGGACTAAACTTACCTGAACTACCCACATTGACACTATCAATCTCCCACACAATCAAGATTCCAAAAAAAACAATCATCGCCAATATCTTAAACCACCATCGAATCTTGGGGCTATTTGACCTTATAACCCAACCAAAATTTGCAGATTTCTCAAACATATTGCCAATGCTGACACCAATCTACCAAAATTCAACCAACAGAACAACACAACCCACCAAGAATCTTGAAAAACTTTCACTTTATTGGCTTAAAAAGACTAACTTTTTGCCACAAATCTTTTTGATAGATATCAGAAAATGTTTTAATTTGATTTTGTATGTTATCTAACATATATATGTTTCATATTTGTACATCTTATTTAATGTTAAATGCACTTGATTAAAGAGCATGTATCTTGATCATACTTCCATAACTATTTTAAAATTTGAGTCTTGTGTTGATTTTAGTACTTTTTTTTGGTTAAATGCATTTGATTAGAGAGGATTTTTTAAATTATATTTATTTTTCAATATTACGTAACTTGTGCTACGCATATGATCAGACTAAAAGAATAAAATTTTATTATCTCATTTATAAAATAGAAAGATCTTTATACACATTCAAATTTGTCCAAGTTCATAGAGATGATACAAAGTTGATGAGCAAAGAATGCCAAGTAGGAGCCATTGGAGTACTATTTTGCAAAAATGTCATAGTCTAGGTCAAGTGTGACGATAGCTTTATTATATTCATTTCGTTCAACGTACTACACACAAATAAATTGATAAATAAAAAGGTAAACAATTAATACGTCAATTTTATTATACAAATTTATCATTGGATCGTCTTTATCATTTCGAATAAAGGTGTGATATAAATCATAACTAAAAATAATAGACTCACTTTTAGAAAAGATAAACTCTCTCTGACTTAGTTTATATGACACCTTTTATATTTTGAGAGTCAAATAGATTAAATCTAATTGGAAATTTGCGCATGGAATCTTCAATTACTTGAAATGAAATTTACATATATATAAACTATGTAAAAGTATTAGGAGTCACAGTAATTGATAATTCAAAATGTTTAAACGATCTATGAAAAACTTGTTAAGATCGAATCCACACACACAGACTTGATGAATGAAGAACACAATGTTTAAAGTACTAGGAGTCACAGTAACTGATAATTCAAAATATTTAAATGATCTATGAAAAACTCACAGTAAAAAATAAACTTATTTGATTCTTGAAATTTAAAAGGTGACATATAAAATAGATGGAGATAGTAAATATCTATATGAATCTTTTGAAAATTATTTAGAAAAAGATCGAGGAGAAGTTTTCATTAATGTGATGTCACAATAAATCTTTTGTCTTCTTTTTTTTAATATACTAAATTATGATAATTCTGTTTGCAAATTGCAATCACTACTCCAAACTTAGCTTTCAATTAACACTTATAGAAGATGATGCCATAGCAAATGGCAATTCAAATTGGTATTTATTAATGAAGTATTATTTTGGGGGTGGAGTGGAAATAACACTTTTGATCTCACATTACTGATGAATTTTGATTGATTCTTGTGGTATTTTATTAAGCATATTTGGCTTATAATTAATTCAAATATGTGCTATTTTTAGAATTATTATCCTCAAAATATGAAATAACAATATAAATTAACATGACACACGAGTACTAACTAGGGAAGAAATAGATACAATTAATAATTTATTAAATTTGTTTAACTTCACAAGCATAGAGACTAAAGTGATGGTATGCCAAAAGAACCAAAATCATGAATTACCAATAATTAGGGAATCAAAAGTTTTGTTCTACTTCCTCTAGTCCACATTAAGTATTAAATTGTTGGTGTATGACACAAGCATAGAGACTTATTGATTATTGAAAGAGTACTACTTAATCTTTTCTCACTATTCTTCATAGTTGTCATCGTGGACTTGTAAGTGAACTCAAGTCTAGATTATGTTAATTTCTAGCTAGAACTTTAGACTTTACTTAATATCATAACATTTGTTTTGTTTACATTTCTGTTTGAAAAATCACCTGATAATTAGAATTGGTGTAATTATCAGTCTGATAATTACACTGACATGTTTGATTGCCACAATGTAATTTCACACATCATTTTTGGATGGCACGGTGTAAATACACATATTTTATTTGAATGCACAATTACAATCATAAAATTATATTAAATTTTGAAAATAAAAATTAATTATTTAAAATTTATAAAAAAAACAAATAAGAAACTTTACAAATAAATCAAATAAATAATATATAAAATTAAATCGGATCGTTTTTTTGCGGTTAATACCTCTTATCAACTCTTCTCTTCTAATAAAAGGGCAATAGAGGGGATTCTGATAAAGCTGACATTAATTCACAAGGTGAATGTGAAGACAGAAACAAAACAATGGGTGAAAATAACTTGTCCAAAGGTTCCAACATAACAACAAATATTCCACAATCTAGAATTTTTAGAATACAAATGCATTATTAAAAAATAAAATAAAAATTGGGAACTGATCTTTAGTTTTCCAAGTAAATAAACTAAACCTTCAACCCAATACATCATTCCGTCTTTTCATTAAATATTACTATTACAACAATTAAAATGAGCAAAACATAGTTTATAAGCAAAGATATTGAAATATTTTAAGATATTACACTGATAAATCATATATCCCTCCATTTTTTTATGTTTCAAATTACAAACTATCAAATAGAGAGAATTTTATTAAGATTCACTAGTCAACAAAAATAGTAACTAACAATTCTTTAATATAATTTCTTTTTACATGGTAAAAACAATCTTTTCATACCGAACTTGAATTATTATTTTTTTCAAAATTTAAAATGGTGAGTCTTTCTTACAAAATATTAACTTATGGTTCAAGTTTTACATTTTTAAAAAAATTGAAATCAGAATTTGGAATCTCAAATCTTGCTCTTGGAGAATACTGAAATCATGATCTCAAATCGCATATCTAAATGCCCAATAAAAAAAATATCACTTAAAGAAAATGGATAGCCAACATCTTAATGAGGGCACTGATGAGCTAGTTCAAAAGAAAAGAGTTTAATCTAGCAGAGAAGAACCAAATATGAAACTCGTAAAACTGAGATAATTTTGGAATACTTAAGTCGTCTACTATTGAATTCCTCTCTTCACAACTTTAGGTTGGACGTGAGGGTGCTTACCATCCGAGATTTTAGCCATCAACTCTAAAGCACAACAGGTATTTTGTTTTCATTTGAAGGTGAAAAGAAAGAAATAAATAAATGAATGAATGGAGCAAATGGTAATAGTAATATTCATAGCATCTTACACTAGTCCAAGCAAATAGGACTACAAGAAGCTCAAAAAATGAATAATAAACACTACTCTATATTCACCTATACAACCTCTAATATTGGCCTACAACGTGGAAGAAAATCCAGAAAACATAATGACAGTAAAATACATAAACATAGATAAAGAATATAACTTGCAAAATTCTAGTAGCCAAGTTTGAAATGCACCATCAATTGCTTGAAGGTTACCTGTGCATCTCAGAAGGTAACTCGCCATCATCTATCTTGCACATAACGTGTTGATCAGCACGTGACCAAGCATAATGTCCACAAAGTATTGGTGCCCAATCTGGCCATCCCTCCACTTCAACTTGGCAGGAGCACGGCCATAATGCACCCCGTCATTGCATCTGTTGTCGTAGTGCCATGGATAAGTCATGTCAAAATCATCAATGACGCGATCAAGTAAACCATATGCCCTAAACTTATCCAAGACTACACCATTGAAGGCCTCCATTTTACTTGGATTGAATGCTAATTGTCTAGCATATCCTCCGGTGGTAATTGTGGTCCTATATATGACTTCAGGTGGTGTCAACCCTCTCTGCCTTACCCCATCAAATACCTCAGCCCAGAATGATGCAGCATAGTCCGCGCCTTCAATGAAATGCCTAACATTAGGCCAATACACTCCATCATGTAAGCCTGAATTCATGATTATAGTGTCTGGAACAACATGTCCAGAGAAGTAGCCTTTCAAAAGTTCTCTATAGCCAGCATCTCTCAATGAATTCAAGCCTTGGTAATTTCCTGTTTGGTTATGATGCCCATTGAAAATGTTAGTAAATCGAACTGTTTGTGATGGATTCCTCGGGTTGGTGACGTTCAAATCAGATCTTCTTGGGACGTCCTTTATATCATTCACATCTAAAATGAAATTAAGGATGTTTCTCACTGTGTCACAATGATTTGAATCACCCCACCAGAAAATCCAACGATCCTTCAAACAATTCCATGCTTCTTCACTTGAGAACATCTTGAATGAACAATGTGTTGAATATACCCAACCATTGCTCTCCAAGGATCCCAATGGACCATCACACCATGGTTTTTGGCATGGGAAATTTGGTTCTTGGCATCTGTATCTCCCATCTCTACTAATTGGACAGCTATCATTCTTGGCATGACGAGTCCATCGACCAGACCAAGCATCTCTAACAAGATCTGACTTCTTGCATTGAGATATTTCAGGTAAATCAACAGAGGACTTGGAGAATTTGATTGGGATCACGCGCAGAACCTTGTCGAATGCAAATCTTACAGGCGAAAACTTCAAGCCTTCATGATGTCGAAATAGTAGGATGATTGTAAGATTGTAATCTCCAGCAAAATCAGGGTGGACTTGTAGGGAAAACTGATAAGTCCCATTACCAAAATCTTTAATTGGAGGCCTAGACTTCCATGTTTCACCAGAAATATCAGTTTCATAATAATCACCACCCAAACAATGAGGTTTCCCAGAATCATCCAATGCATGAAAAACAAACTCATGAATATCCCCAGTTGACAACTCAATATTCTCACGACCATCCAAAGCAGGGATTTTCACATCCACAGTTCTTGAATCCCTACACGGCTCGCCACCAGGAGCCAACCACTTAGTAAGAAGATTCGACGAATAGTTTGCCTCTAATTCAGCTGAAATCCACCTAAAAACTCCTGGTCTTGAATCCTCTACCCATTCCAGTTCCTTATTAGACACCATTTCAAGACTGAAATCAGGAGCATTACCTTGATTTTCAGTCAAATTAACTGGTTGAGGTTCAACTTTAGGAGCAAGATTTTTTCGGGCAAAATCTCGATTCAAATTCTGTTGAGCATTTACAGAATGAGGTCTTAAAGAAATATTAATAAAGCTAAAATCTTTAAAGCCAGGACTAAACTTTCTTGAACTATTCACCTTCAACAAAACAAAATCTCTCTGAAAACTACCCACATTAACACCATCAATCCCCCACACAATCAAGATTCCAAGAAAAACACCCATTGTCAATAGCTTAAACCACCATTGAACTTTGGGGTTATTAGACCTCATACCCCACCCAAAATTTCCAGCTTTCTCAGGCATCTGAGAAGAAAACATCTTGTCAATGTTGGCACCAACTCACCAAACTCCAACAGCACAACCAAGAATCATAAAAAAGCTTTACCTTTTCCCTCAAATCTTTGACACCAACAGCAAGAACTGTACAAACTACAAACCCACCAAGAATCTTGAAAAAAACTCACCTACTAGTAGAAAAGATTAAATCTTTACATTAAGTATCTGACAAACAACAGAAAATCAATAAATACACAATTCTTGAAACAAGAAAATAAGTAGTACCACAACTTCTTTTTCAATAAAAAATGTACTGAAAAAAAATGAAGCTAAATAAATATAGTGAAACTCACAAGTAATAAAGCTTCAAGAAAAAGCAGAGCCAAGTTTGTCAAAGCTTTTAAGGCAGCATAAAAGTATAACAAGGAAAATGATAAGCTTATTTTGTATATAGACAATGAAAAATCAAAGAACAAGAAGATTCCAACTATAATACAAAAAAGTTTATACTGGAAAAATTATATATATAAAAAAGAGCTGTTTATTTGTAATTGATTTCCCAATTGTCGATAATACCCTTGAAGTTGTATAGAATTACTATATTGCACGTCACCGACAGACACGGAAATGGAATATTGAGCCGCCGAACATGGGACTTTTATCCCAGCGACCTTACCGGGGCATTTATGTCTTCTCGAAATTATTATTTGCCACGTGGCACACTAATTTATTTTAATTAGTACATTTCTTTATGTTAAAAACAAAAATTACGCTAAATGTCATTCTTAATTTGAGTTGGAATCAAACTGTTTTCTATAATTAGCACAGCTATAGTTATATGAATCTATGAGCTATTTTTAGAGACTATTATCATAGTTTGGAGTATAAATTAATTTGACTTTATCAGTATTTACAGTGTGCTTTTTACTTATAAGTTAAAAATTGAAAGTATAATCAAAATTATATAAGATAGTGTAGAATTATTTTCTTATTTTGAATAATTTATTCAACATTTTACATCCCATAACATTCAGAGTATATGTGTGTTTTACTTATACGTTAAAAATAAAAAATATAATCAAAATTATATAAGATAGTGTAGATTTTCTTATTTTGAATAATTTATTCAACATTTTTCACCCCGTAATATTCAGAGTATATGATAATGTCAACTTTGTAGTTTTGTTACTTTGTTTATGCCAATTAACATATTTAAGAAATAAAATAATAATAATAATAATATGTATTATAAGTTAGAACAGAGAAGTTATATAACAGACCCTATTTATAATATTAAAAAATAGAATTAAATTAGAACTATACAACTTAAAATAAAAATATGAATTCTAAGTCATTTAGAATTTTTGTTATATGTATATTCATATTTTTATTTTATTTGCTAGAGGAAATCAATTAGTATGTGAATGATATTTGATTATATAAAATCATCATTTGATAATCTTGTTCTAAATAAAGGCTTGTATTCAATCATAGCCTAAAATAATAAACTTACTTTTAGAAAAAAGATATACCCTACACGGATTCCTTGAAAATAATTTATTAAAACAGTAGAAGCTTTCAAATAATTTTATGAACGTAATGTCACAATCAAATATTTATTGTTTGCTTAAAAGCCACCAAAATAAACAAACATATTTCATCTCCTTTTTTACTACGATCAAAACATTTGCTAATTTCAATCATTACACCGAAAAGTTTGTTGATTTTGAATTTAGCTTGGTTAAGAATAAACTATTTTAGGGTTAATATTTTGAAATTAATTTTTTTAAGATAATTTATCTCTATCATGTATATAAGATAGTTTATCTCATTATTATGATATAAATAGTAAAATAAATTATCAAAAATATGACCATCAAACAAGAAAATAAACTTTTTTTATCTTTAAACTATTTTTTATCCCAAGGCTATTTTATTTTAGGGGAAATTTGTATATAATAACAAACTATTAACCTAAAATAAATGGAGTAGCTTGGGTTTGATTTAATTGTGCTCCATAACAAATGTTTGCAAAAAATTGTGAGGCGCCTCTCTCGCAAATATCTCGCTCGCCACTCTCCTCCAATCTCTCGCTCGCTTCCTCACTTTTTATACAAACACAAGTGTATAAAAATTGTTTCTAATTGTATAAAACAGAGAAAATTATATAAATACATATGTTTTTGTTCCCCTCTCTCCCCTCTTTAAGATCTCGCTCGCCACCCTCGCTTTTCTCACTTATACAAACAGAAGAAATATATAAATTGTGTTTCTGTTTGTATAAAGCGTGAGAAAATTGTATATACACATGCAAGTACATATATTTTCGTCTTATACACTTATAATTATACAATAAAAATACTCCCCTGCCCAGTTTCTTTTGTCTTTCTCTCTTTCTCGTTTTATACAATTTTCAAATTGTATCTAATTTCTCTCTTTCTCGTTTTATACAATTCGATTCAATTGTATATTCCTTGTCAAGTCTCTTTTGTCTCTCTCTTTCTCATTTTATACAAATTCAAATTGTATATAATCGTTCTATACACTTGTAATAATACAATTCGGTTTATACACTTCGTTTTTATACAGTTCTCTGCCCAAGTGTCTTTCTCTTTCTTGTTTTATATACTTCGTTTTATACAATTTGCTTCAACTGTATTTGTATAGCGAATTATTCAGTTTCCATGTTTGCTATGGAGCGCAATTATGCAAACTTTGCTATAAGATACAAATATGAATTTTTTATTTGCTATATGTAAAAGTTGTCCATTTTATCCCTCGCATCAAACAATTATCAAATGACGATTTAAATATTACTCAATATTTTTTTATTACAATAAAGTTATTAAATTATTTTCTATGAATGAAGATATAGTTAATTTAGCCGAAATATTACATAAAGTTGAAGAATCTTAACAATTTCATTAATTAGTTAATTATATAAATATTTACTTTTGATGAAAATTCAATTTTCCACGTTATAATTATCTCCCCTCACATTTCTCAATTCGTCTCCCCTAATTTTAAAGATGAAGGTACCATATAAAGTCATTAGGAGAAGACAAAATTAAAGAGATATTTTATGGTGTAATTGGGCAAAGTAAAATAGTATATTGTTTTATTAGGAAATAATTGTTTAGTGATTTATTGTGATTCTTTAGGGCAAAGTTGGATAATTTGTTTTAAAAATTTTATCAGTGAGTTGTTGTGATACTTGGAACAAATTTATTATCATCATGAATTGATTTTTTGTTATATGTTTAATTTATTTTTGTACATTTTAATTAATTTTTTTATAAAAAATTTATCACCATTCACCAGCAACATATATCAAATAATTCTATCTGTCAAAAGTTATAACAAATAAAAGAATCACCAAAAAAAATATTTTAAACAATATAAAAAAAATACGAGAGAATAAATTAAAATAATTGGACATACTTTAAAAATAAAAAGAATTGAGTTGTAATGGATCTTGTTCGCACAAAATTTGAATCGTGGAACATATTTGTAACCTGTGGGTTCGGAAAAAGACTTGAGGTTGAAAATCGACTTTAATAGTTGTACAATTTAGTTCATAAACTTAAAAAATAATATAGATCATTTGATTCGATTGATATGATATTCGAAAAATACAAATCAACTTGATCTATATATTTTACTCTTATTTACGACAACCTTCTCTCCCATTTTCCTTTAACTCACTCCCAAATAAAAATACGTTTTGAGTTTATTCTTAATACAACTTCTACTTTAAATAATAGTTCATTTATTAGTTCATTGCAGAAAATCGAACATTTTGTTCCTTGTTTTACTTATTCTTTTTTTTTTGTTATAATTGTTGATATTATTGTGGTGTCTAGTGATGTAGATGCTGAATGTGATATTTGCTTTAATTTATCTTTGATGTGTGTTCAATTTTTCTTTTTCCATTTTGGACAAATCTGAACCTTTTTAATTTCATGTTTACCTTTTAATTTTTAACGTCATTAATGAAAAATGATAGAAGTAAATTATTTTGCATGTCAATTTTATAATAATAATCGTGCGATTGACCCCAACTTTTAATAGATGACACCGATAAGGATCGTGGTGGAGTGATAAGTATTTTTTCATTCTTAATAAAAGGTCTTGTGTTTGAGTCTCTTTAGATACGGAGTCACCTTTTTATGAAGTGTTTTACCTTTAATGTGGAATTTTTCGATGCAAATATGAATTTAATCGAACTTTAATATAAATATCAAGTACGGCGTGAACGTAAAAAAAAACTTTTAATAGAGGACAGAAAGTATACCATTTCGGAAATAGGTAATTTTTGACGTTTTTCCTTTTTTGAATTAAAAAATAACATTTAAACAGAACAGAAAACCAAACAAATACTGTTTTTTTTTTATTAGCAATTTTGTTAGATTAGTAAAAGTTATATCGTGACACGACGTGTAAACATGATCTGTTCTTTATTCCTTTTTCAGTAATCTCTACATAATCGAATGTAGGTTCCTTAATCCATTTTTAATATATTAAAAGAGCAAAGTACCACGATAAAAAAATATTAGCATATTTCTACATGATCACTTGAAAAATCACAAGAATTAACATAAAACAAAAGCATTTGTGGCTATGAATTTTTTAGTTTTTTCGAGGTTGATGAAATTTTTAAGAATTAACATTTTCAGTCCAAATTACTTATAAAACGTTAAAAAACTTAATGTTCAAATATTAATTTATTTTACTTTAAAATAAAAATTATTATTTCACGATGAAACTTGATCAAGCGTCCACCGTATATTTATCACTCGGGTGGGAACTCTATGATTGAGTTATCAATAATCTTTTCCCACTATCCTCCATAGTTTTCGTCCTCGTTGCAATTGTCAACACCAAAATACGTATGTTTGACTTTCAATTTTTGATTTCAGAGCGTTTTTCGTAATTCTATTAAATACGTTTGAGTTTTGAACGAATGATAGAAAAAATTTTGAATTTACTTAATTATTTGTCTTTTTTTTTTATTTATTAAAAAAGATCAAATAAGAAAAGATAAGTAAAAATTTTTTTAGATAAATAATTAAAGACAGAAAAAGTAAGACATAATGTTATCGTTGCTCTTTATGTCACAATTAACTCCATCAATGTCAATAATTGATTAAAAAAATTCATAATTATGCACAGAAAGAAATGAGTTGTGAAACTTTCAATACAAACAAGAGAAAATACAGGTGGACACACTACAAAAACATTAAAAATAAATAAATTGAATTGAAATGGTGCTATATAATCCTCATGGAATTAGTTTTCACATTATCCTTCAACGTTTACAATTTTAAACACCAAATTAATTATACATGTTGACTTCTAAATTTTTGAATTGAAATGAAAATAAATACTAATAAAGTCATCAAACATATACAAATGATATAAATCATAGGACGTGGACACTACGTGAAAACATGCCTTCTTGTTTCAGTCTCTACATAAACGAACGTATGTTCCTCTTACCATTTTTTATTTTTATAATGTTAGCTACTAATTTATGTGCAAAAACATGCATATATTATTAAATAGCATTCCTATTTCCCTTTCTTCGTTACAAACGTGGCATACATGAAATTTCGCGTGTATAATATATATCGCAATATCGAAAATGATTATTAGCGGTAATTGATTTTTAATTGTCATTAATAATGAATTTTTAGCGACAATTAGCTCTCTCTGTATATGTCCCTAAATCCTTTAGTGACATTGATTTTAATGACAATTAACTAATGTCAATAAAGATTTTAACACTCTTTACTAATGTCAATATTTAATGCAGCTAAAGGTAGTTTTTATTGTAGTATCTATAATTACGATTTTCATTTTGTGATTGCTAATTTTGAGTAATGTTCTTACTATCATCGATATGTAGAATTGTTAGTTAGTTAGTTATAATATACCTTTGGGAAAATTGGATTATAATATATTCAAAAGAGAATTGAGTTTGTTGAAATGTTAATAGAATAAAAAGAGTTATAGAGATATATAATTGATAATCACGTAGGTGGACGAGACAAATATAATGCATGTGCTTTTGTCTTTAATTTGATTGGTATTCAATATTGATGGATTAGTTGTACCTGTTTTGGCAGTAGGGATAACGTCAAATTTAATTATAATGTCTCCTTTTATTTTATTTTTTTGATATTTTTTTCATTTTTCAAAAATTAAAAAATTAAGTTTGATAAAAAATAAAATTTATGTATTTATAAATTATGTAAAAAATAATATAAATTACAAATAATTTAATATATCATAAAATAATTTATGATAAAAAATAAATTTATTTGAAGTTGTGTACTTTAAAGCTATACCTAGTGTAATTATTGAGGACCCTCTCTACTTAGTCACACAAAAAAGTCGGTGCTATCAATCCACGAAAAAATATTTTTTTCGTTTTTTAGTGTTTGATATAATGAATTTTTTTTCTCAAATAGAGAAAAATAACTTTTTTTACGCTTAGAGCTTGTTTGACATTGCATTAGAAAGTTAAAAATACTTATTTTGTAATAATTTTTTTTTAAGTAAACGAATTCAATTGCTATTTTAGATCACAAATTTACGGATAAACAATACACAACATCAAAAAGAGAGAGCAAGTTTGAAAAGAAAATCAAATTTAATTCTTTTTAACAATTCTAAAATGATATGATAATTTCTTTATATATAAACCATTTTTTAAATGAGAAACTTCATGTATAACCACTTAAAAATAATTAATTATTCTCCATAACTGTAGTTTGATAATTATAATTTGTAGCTACATGTTATATGAAAAAGAGAGGCGAGCGAGACTGGGAGAGAGAGGAGAGAGGCGAGAGAGGGGGGAAATAGTGAATTGTATATGTATATTGGTTAGATAATTGTATATTATACATATGCATTTGTATATATTGCAGAGAGATTGGGAGAGGGAGGAGAGAGGCGGGCGAGATCGAAAGAGGGAGGAGAGAGGGCAGAGAGTGAGAGAGGTGAATTGTATATCTATGTAATTGTATATAATATACATATGCATTTGTTAATATGGCAAGCGAGATTGGGAGAGAGAGGAGAGAGGCGAACAAGATTCAGAAAGGGAGGAGAGAGGCAGAGAGTGGGAGAGAGGTGAATTGTATATGTATATATGTTAAACAATTGTATATTATACATATGTATCTGTATATCCTGGTGAATTGTACATATACAAACGTAACTAATTATACAAACTCAAAGTCGGCCGATGTAATTAAGATATAATGTTAGTCGCAAGTGGTAATTATAGCGAACTATAATTAGCATGAGTAATTAAACAATATAAGTTTGCTTAATCGCGTAATTTTCCTTTTTAAATTAATACTTATATTTTATTGATATCATTTAATGATGATAAGTTCATATAATTTAACAAAACATAAATAAATATTTATTGAGCTGGTTGAAAGTTGACGTTAGAGGTACTGAAAAAAAGGATAAGTCTTCTAAAAAAAAGGATAAGATTTGAAAGCCAAAGATAAATCAATGTAACTAGTGGTTTGTGAATTTTTGGCAATGTAAATAATGATACATTTTTTTTTTTTGGAAAATGATATCAAAAAGTAAATTATTAATTCAAATCAATCTTACATTTACAGTTTCATTTAATTCTATAACAAATATTTATCATTCGCTTCTCTTCTCAGATTTTTCTCTTACCCCTCTTTCTCACTTTTATAAAAACACAAATCTATAAATTGTGTTTGTGTTTGAATAAAGAGAGAAAATAATATATCCAAATGCAAATGCAAATACATATGGGCATGGTTGGTACCAAGCTCTAAAAGAGTTTTCTTCGAACGAACGATCATTCTATTTTTTGGGTTGCATGTCCAAGGCAATGCTTTTTGTAGATTGAGATGGATTGATCTTCACTATCGTACCTCCTCCTTGTACCGGTTGATGCTGGGGGCAGTGCTCGATATGAGTTTTATCTTACCCCATACAACTTCGTATTTTCGTTCTATACACTTATAATTATACAAATACATATCTTTCCTATCTGTTCTTTTTTGCCTTCTCTCTTTCTCACTTTACACAGACACCATTTATACAAATTACAATGTATAATTTGTGTTGTATAAAGCGAGAGAGAGATTTGATATACAAGTATTTTATTTCGATTCAATTGTATAAAAGTTTAAATTTTATGCAAATATACAAACACAATCATTGATATATATATATATATTATATATATATATTAGTTACATATATATAATTGTCTAATTGATATAAATATATAATCGTTGTGCTTTTTTACAAACGAGATGTCTGCTTGCAATTTATACAAATTTGATGCTCCATAACAAACATAAAATTTATTATGCGGGGGTGCAATTATGCAAATTATAACTATAGTATACAATATGATTTTTATGTTTGTTAAACCTAAAATTTAATCTATTTTTTATTTCTTTGATTTTCTCTTCGTTATTTGATATTCACAGTAAAATCTAACTATTTTAAATTTACACCACATGTATCCTCTCCAAAGGAAACACTTCCTATATATATAAAAAAATTATACTCTAAACTTGAACACGAGACCCTAGCACACATCTCAATAATACATAAATTCGTTCCAACTAATTTTGACATTTGCATTTAATGTCATCACCAAAACGAAGTAGTTGTAGGTGAGATATCACTTACTCACATCACACATAATTCATCCACTTTTACTTATTGGGATCTGTTAAATAGACACATAAATTCACCTTTGACATTTGTTTGATGTTTGGTAGTTAAGTAATAAAATAATAATGCTAATTGCTAAATAATAGTACTATATTGTTATTAATGGACTAGTAGTCTATATTTTCTATAAAAAAAAGTAATAGTAATGATACATAATGTATCAATTCTATAATGCCTTCGAATGACCAAAACGCACTTATATAAGGTGGAAAACTAAAACATAAGCTTAATGTCGAATCATAGAAAAATAATCTTTACGACGTGGTATATAAATTTAGTGATTGAAAATTTTGTAATATAAATTATTATTATATGAGTAAACGTTTACGATAGAATTTAGAGGAAAGACAATCTTTCATACTTTAATATTTTATTTTCTGCTGGAAATTAAATTTTTATCCCTCCTAATTTTCATTCCACTTGGCAATAATAGATTCAATATCTAATCTTATTCTATATTATCATTTTTTAAAAATTCTGTCGTATTATATTATTTTAACAATATTTTCTTGGTGATAAGAAAAAGGACCACTAATCACGGTTCATCATTCCATAATCCTCTATTAGTCTAATAATATCTTCCTTGAAAAAAATTATTATTATTTTTAAATTTCACTCTTGTTTTCAATTGAGTTTATTTAGTTGTCAAAAATGAATCTTCCCCACAAATTTCAAATCTAATTTATGGACCTAACACAATTTATTTAAATTTTATTACCCATCCCACTTAAAATCCCCTCTCCCAACAACATATAGTATAACTTATATCTTCCCACTAAAAAAATTCTTCCATTATAAATAAATACAGGGGTATTTAGTCCACTTTTATCACTCATCAGCCATATAATCCATTTGTCTTTGTATCTCGTATAAAAATAATTATCTCGAGAAATTTTATTGCATAGCAACAAGTGGATCATTATTGAATAATAAAGTTGATTTGTCTAGATAATCTAAAAAAAATAGGATGAATTCGCAATGAAAATTTTGAATTCAGATAAACCGATAGTCAAAAGAATCGAAAAAAATGGAGAGGCATAAGCTTAAAAATGAAGACATATTCCCTTCTTTTAGATAAAATATCAAAGACTCAAATAGAAGTTCCCATTGCTAATGACAAAACAAAGAATGGACCACCTTGTTCTAGACTACCATTTCACTTGAGGTACAAAAAAAATTGTACTTCCATCGTCAACCTGCAGTGTACATATACATGGAAATAAAGAATGTAAAAGGCAAAGTGAAGTTGCAGGATCAATCAACTGTTTAGTTCCATGGATCATCCCATCCGCTGGGACCTTCTCGTTTAACAAAGCTCATTATAGCTTCAACAGCTTCTACGACTCTGTTAGATAAAGAATGGTTCCCGTATTCAATTTCAACTTTTTCAGCACCACCCATTGCTTTGCACAATCTGCATAAGTGAGCATGTAACCATGAGGAAGAATGAATTAAGAACAAGAACGTATCAAAGGTGTCGGTGGAAGAGCATGACAAACTGTAAAAGAGACCAAGTTTAGTAAGGTTTTTGTACTTGCCTATCAACCAATGCTTTCTTGTCAACATAATCTGGAACGTACTCGTCACCCATGGAAAATATAACCTGCAGAGAGCAGGTGCGAATCAGAACACTGCCATTTTATCCTTACAAAATCAGATGAAGATTTTTAGGTCCCAAGTGAAAAATGTCACCGTGGGTTAGGGTGTTATCAACTACTAAAGCTAGTGCGAGGAAATTAACAATGTCCTAGAACAAAAAATTACATGGCTCGGACACCTTTCTACATAGAAACAAAAGTATAAAACAGTTTCCGGAACTTGAATGGACTTGGTGTCCTACCTGACAAGGAGTGTTGGACATGTGCCCAAGTTTCTGTTTCAGCTGGTCATCGCTAAAGTCGGAACTAAACAAGTCGTCCTCCCCATTGTATGCGCAAAGTGAGTGATATCTGTCAAATACATGGTTATTAGAAAGGGCAGCCATCGTAGAAAAGAGTATGCAAACACTTGAGTCCAAACAAGTAAACCAACTTGTTATTCAGTTACTAGACCTCTATCATATGCAAGGGCGAAGCCAGGATCTAGAGCCAGTGGGTTCAGAATGTGTAATGATCTTTTTATGTATATATTTTGAGTATATTTAAGATATGTATACATAATTCGAGCCAAAAGCAATGTTTAGTTGAACCCACTAACCCCCCACCCTAGAGCCGTCTATGATCATATGTATGACAAATTATTCAATCATCTTTTCAAGATTTCCATCAAAAACAAGTTCTGTTTGAAGTTCAAATTCTCTCTTTTCAATAGAAGACTTATTAACTGATAGCTGCATCGATATGATCGAGAAAGAACTTCCCGAAAAGTTGAAGGACCTCTCTGAAGTGAGGGGTTTTTCAAATCATCCTCAATACCTCGACTTGTTACAAAAATTACAGTTCAATAAGGTGCAGGAAAGGGTGTCTCATAGCAACTTGATCATGGTTTTTATTTGATAAGTTAATTCCCATTATCACAACTTCGAAATTGTGAACACTTACTTTGAGACATGCTTTTTACAACATATAGTTGGCAACCTTTGAATTGACATTCAGAAGTAACCATAACCAGAAAGTGTAAAATGCAATATATGGGAACGAAACTAGACCTAATAATCACCCTTACCTAAAGGCGGTGATTGGGGCATCTGGATTTGCCTCCCTTGGCATTAACTCTGATTCACGACCTTCACTTATCATGTTTGACGCCAAATCAATCATCGAAGCAGTATCAGGAAGAGTGGCTTTATATTCTCGATCACTAACTGGAGCCTGAAAAGCCACAAGAACATTATGGTTGATGCTGACAGCAACAGTATCCAGATTACATGAAATCATTTGCATAAAGGTGGCTTTGAAATCACGTATACTATGTCCCAATGCTGTCTCCATATTCACCACCCTGCTCAAGACTGATTTTTCAAGATAATATTACACTGACGTATTCTGTCAACAACAGTAACTAATCCAGTACAGAAGCTACATTCAACCCCCCCCCCCCCCCCTCCCTTAAAAAAAACTGCAAATCAATTAGCAGCCTTTAAACTTTAAAGGCCAGGCCACCTTAGCTCCTTTCAAACTAAATATTAGTTCAGGTCATTATTAGCAACTGCAAGAGTCGCAGTGCATGTTCGAAATGATACAGAAATCAGGAGGCATATATTGTCCATTTTACAAATTTTCCTTTTCTCGCTAAAAACAGAAATATAACACTTGGATAAATCATAAACTCCAAGGATCGTGTGTGCTATCATGAGCATTGATTCAATAATGTAGCAGATTCATAGCTAAGATGCCTGGAAGCATGTCGTGAATTTAATTTACCAAAAAGACAACTGAACGCACTAATTTTTAAGCAGGTATTACCTGCAATATGGCTGCACGTACTGCTCTGGAGCATGCAGCATTTGTGCGCATGTAATATACAATATCCTGTATGCAGAAAGTCTAGTCAGCTTCCTCTCTCCTCATGTTTCATGCAATAATCAAATTAATCGGAGTAGCATAAAAAAGTTAGATTCATCCATTCAAAGATATAAACATGTACCTGACAGCCAGTACTGTGCCCAAGCAGTACTACACCTTCAGAATCTTCCTTGTTTATCAAGTAACTTATCAACTGATCAAGCTCCATAGCATCCTTTAGAACACATTGGAGATAGAAGAAATTAAGCACACAAACGCAATTAAAATAGCAACAACATACCCAATGTAATCCTAAAAGTGGGGTCTGGAGAAGGTAGAATGTGTCCAGACCTTACCCCTGCCTTAAAAGGTAGAGAGGTCGTTTCTAATGCCCTTGGCTCAAGAAAAAAGAAATATTGCAAGTGAAGAAGCCATAGAAAATGAATATAGAAAGCATGACAAAGCATTAAGAAAAAAGGAACAGTAACTACAATACAATAGTACGATAATTGAAGTACATGAAACTACATGAGTAATACTGCGACCACTAGTACGGAAGGATAAGTGATCAAACACTCTACTACCAAACCTTCTACCCTAATCTGTGTCCTCCACAATCTACTATTTAAGATTTTGTCCACAGTAAGCTGTAAGAACACCATTTTCGGACTACCTCTACCTCTCCTGAAACCATTTACAGCCAACCTCTCATACCACCATATCGGGGCATATGTGAATCACCTCTTCACATGTCTGAACTATTACCGCCTCGTTTCCCACATCTAGTCCTTCATCGGGTCTGCTCTTACCTTGTCTTGGCCATTTTCATTTCTAAACCTATCTCTCCTAGTATGTCCACACATCAATCACAACTCCTTTCTACAAGTTTCATTTTCTGAACGTGAGACTTTTTAACTGGCCAATACTCTGCCACATACAACATATTAGGTCTAACCATCACTTTGTAGAATTTGCCTTTAAGTTTTGATGTCGCCTTTTTATCACACAAGAGTCTGGATGCAAGCCTTTCTCTCATCCACTCCGTATCAACACGATGTGAGACATCTTTGTCAATCTTCCGATTTAATTGGATAATAGACCCAAGGTACTTGAAACTTTTCTTAGGGATTAGTGTGTATCAAGTCTCACTTTCACGCCAACCTCAGGTCATACATTACTGAACTTGCACTCCCAAGTATTTTATCTTGGTCCTACTTAATTTGAATTTTTTGGACTCTAGGATTTGTCTCCAAATCACCAACTTAGCCACCAACTCCGATGTGAGTCTAATCAATCAGAACTATGTCATCCGCAAATAACATATACCATGGAACCTCCCCTTGAATTTATCGCATTGATTCATCCATTACCAAGAAGAATAAAAATGGGCTAAGAGTTGATCCTGGTGTAACCCCATCACAACTGGGAAGTGCTCTGCGTCTGCTACCACTGTCCTTATCCAGATCTTGACACCATCACACATGTCCTTGACCGCTCTAGTGTAGCCTACAGTTACACCTCTAGTCGCCAAGCATCTCAAAACCTCAATTGAACTTTTTCATATGCCTTTTCTAGGCCGATGAACACCATGTGTAAGTCATTCCTTTCCCTATAATGCTCCACTAGTCTCCTTACAATATGAATGACTTCCGTAGTCTAACGTCCCAACATGAATCCAAATTGGTTCTCAGAGATAGAAACACTCCTCCTCACTTTCATATCCACCATTCAACCCCAAACTTTCATAATGTGGCTTAGTACCTTGATCCCCTATAATGTATGTTGCTCGGACTCTTCAAAGATGCCAATGGGTGCATGACGAATCCTCCAAAAGTAGTGTATTATTGAAGAAACTTACACAGCTGTGGCATCAAAAGTGAAGAGTCCGCAATTTTTTAAAAAAAATGGTAATGGTGTATTCTTCAGCATTAAGGAGATACTGGTGATCGGCAAACAGAGGGGAACAAAAAAAGAGAAAAAAAAATAATACTTACAAAGGGTCCTAAAAATTCTAAAAATCTGTTCTGTAACCTCTAAACCTTCCTCTTTACACCAAAAATAAAAGGATGCAAAACAATCCCATCTAACCTTCTGAATTGAACTGGACCTATCTTCAAAATTTCTACTATTTCTTTCTTTCCATACTGTCCACCAAATGCACTGTGGAATTATCCTCCACCATGCCTTTTGACTCTTGCTCCTCCCTCTCCTTATCCAACAACTCAAAAAATCTGCCGTATGCTCGGGCATGGTCCAGTTTGTTTTTGTGAGACTAAGGAATATGGCCCAAATTTGTGTTGTAAAGTTGCAATGCAAAAATAGATGCTAGTTGGTCTCTGCTGTGTTCCCGTATAATGAACACCAAGATACTATAATCTTTCCTTTTCTCCTCAGCACTTCATGTGTAAGGCAAGCCCTTCTAGCAACCAACCATGTAAAGCATTTTATCTTAATTGGTGCTAAGGTTCTCCATACCTTTCTCCACAAACTCTGCTTAGAGTTGCGTTGTTGTGGACTTTCCATTTTGTATGCTCTGCTAACCGTGAAAGCTCCATTTTTACTATGTTTCCATCTCAAAGAATTAGGAGCATTGGTGATGCCAGGGAATTTTTCTACTAGCTCTAGCGATTTGGCAACTCTCTCCACTTCCCAGTCATTCAAAAACCTTCTGAAGATTAGATCCCACCCTTGTGCTGTCCAACATTCATTGATATTTGCATCAGGATTACTACATAGTAAGAACAGATCTGGGAAGGATTCTTTTAGAGTCCGCGAACTTAGCCTATAGTTATTGCAATTTTGAATGTCATCCTTGTTCTTGAACAACAAAATATTGTACTCCATCATCATTCTTCCAACATTCTTGTCGTTTTAAAAACTACATTAGACAATCTAGTCGAGTACTGCATACTAGTTGTGCTGTCTTGTGCATGTGCTCTTCCAAAATTTCACTGGGATCTAATCTGGATCTCTCTGCCTCTAAGCATCCAACGAGTAGCATCCTTAACCTCCTTAACCTTAATACACCTATAGTAACCAAAATCATGACTTCTCACTGAGTGCTCCAATCCCCAACACGATGCCTCTGTCCTCCTCATTAAGAGTTTATGGAAGTATGAATGTCATCTTCATCTAATGAGAACCTCTGCCACATGTACGTTGTCGTCCTCATCTTTTATACACTTCTGGTCCAATTCACGAGCCTTCCTCTCTTAGACTTGGCTAACCAGTATAATCTCTTGTCCCCTCCTTTATCCTCTAATTCTACATACAAGCATTGAAAAGTCGTATTTGCCACCACAACAGCTAGCTTTGCCTCCTTCTTTGCCATCTCATATCTTTCCCTATATGTAACACCCCCAAAATTTCTAAGTTAAGACCCGAACCATTCTTCATTTGTGTATAAGGTCGTATCAGATATCTATTTTGTTGTCCAGGTCCTGAGCCAGTTTATGCAGAGGCCAAAACAATCTCACCTTGAGTCAGCTTTGAGGATCCTCAGGTACATCAAAGGCTCACCTCGCCTTGGTTTGTTTTTCCCATTGGTTCTCAAAATCATGTCATGTGACTCGGATTGGGCAGCCTGCCCAAATACTAGGAGACTAATCACTGGATATTTTATCAAGTTAGGTGTATGCTTGATCTCCTGGAAATAAAAAAAACAGCCTAATGTTAGCAGACGTTCAGCTGAGGCTGAATATAGAAGCATGGTTGCTGCTGTTGCGAAAGTAATATGGATTATAGGGTTGTTGGGAGAGCCCGTTTCAACACCAATTCCTTCATACTGTGACAATAAAGTTGCTATACAGATTGCTTCCCGTCTATCATGAACGCACTAAGCATATTGAGATTAACTGCCACTTTGTGAGGAGAAGATTAAAGCTGGTCTTATACTTGCCTTGTTTCATTCCCAGTTCTTCTCAATTGGCTGATGTCTTCACAAAAGGCCTTGATTCTGCTCAGCATCTGTTTCTTCTGGGCAAGCTAGGAGTGCTTGATGTTTTTCACCCTCCAGCTTGAAGTGGAATCTTGACATTAACATGTGCAGATATGATGAGAGAGGGTAGTCTTGTCATTAGTTTTAAGTCTAAAGGGTAGTATCGGTATTATGTTTGTTGGCAGTTACTTTTATTTCTTATGTAAGTGAGCACATGTAATAGCTGTTGAACTAGATTAATAAAAGATACCCCATCTCCTCTAGTATGCATCTCAATGACAGAATATTGAGTTTGCATGTTCTCTGATCTGCATGTTTGTGCTGAACTAAGCTCAAACACAGACCTAGTCCAGCTCTATTTTTCTCTGTTTGACCTTAAAACTGTGTCAAGCCCTTACCATCATAAATCCATTATGACCCAGGAATTTCTAACACGTTTTTGGCAACCAAACTTCTGAAAAACAAAGCACGAACAGATTTTCACTGATTTAAGATGTTTTCCGAACTGTCCAAAATATGCTTAAAATTGCACACTTAAGTTTTTCCTTCTTTAGAAGTCAATACAGTTTTCAGGAGAATGCAAATGCAAGAAAATATTTCTATGGACAATAGGAGCTGAGGGCGATTGTTAGTTTCACCTTTCCCAGTAAATCAATGATGGAATAACCCAGTAACTTATACAGAACTTGAACGGAATAAGATGAAACGGAAATATTCAGTGCTACACCATCTCACGAGTACCTCAAACATAGTGCAAAATCTATAGTAATGACAACAGTTTGAATATATGTGGAAATAAGAGGCAGAGATTATTACTTGTCTCAAGCTTGAGGTTCCATATCCACTATAAGATGATGAAACTAAAAACTGGACCAATGACCATTTCTCTTTATCTAAAGCAATAGCCAGAGGCTCTAAGTAACTGCAAAACAGAGATCATCAAGTTTAGAGACTAAAAATTATCAGCGTAGCAGGATGGTCTATCAAGAGCAAATTTGATGGTTTGTCTCCCTGACATGGGATAGCTTTGTGGATTTCACGTCATTAAATGTTTCCTTTTTTTTTTTTTTTGGGGGGGGGGGGGGTTGTGTGGGCGTTTCTTCCTTTTGTGTGTGTGTACCTTGTAGAAAGCATACAGATAAAATTATTCATTAATGTGTAATGCAAAAGAACAGTTGCTATAAACTATAACTCATCCCTTGCCTCCCTCAACACACAGAAAAAGAAAACCACATTAGAAAAGAAAAACCATAAAAACCAAGTGGCACAAGATTTAAATACATTATCAGGGAATAAGCTTTGGAGAAACCTTCTAAAAAAGAATTAGTTACGGAAATATAATTTCAAGGTAACCATCTTCAAGTTTTCAATGTAATTACTGAAGCCCCTACTCCAACATTTTCATGATGGAAAATGCATAATCTTTCTGATCTGAAGTGAGCCAAGTCAAATAAGGAACACTTCAAAGAAAAGCAACTATCTTTGATAAGTCAGTTAAAAGAAAAAAGATAATCTTATATTCAATATATTTTGAAGACTTGATAGTGACACTTAGTCGGACCATGAACGGCAAAAGGTTAGCAAAAAAAACATAAATGGAGAAGGGAATGAACAAGAGGAAAAGAGGGCAGATGGAAGTGGGGGATATAATAAGATACGTACTCAGTAGCTAAAAATCCATCCGTTAATCCACCTATGAAAATGAGCTGTTGTTTATAATCACCCGTTTTAAATGCAACCTGCAAGAAATTGAAGACTGGTAAACAACAAAGAATTGAGTGCATAAATGTAAATGTCAAGGGAAGTTGTTGAAGCTTTTTTTCTATATCTAGTCCCTGAAAATTGAAAATTTCACCTTTTGAGCACTTGCATTGTCTTTTAGCAAGCTGTAGGGAAGAAGAGGAAATAGAGCAGACTTTTTACCATTGTATGCTTTCTATTGTACAGGCAACAGAAGGAAAGAAAGCTCTATTGAATTGGAGGAGAAAAAAGCAAGAGAAGCAGATTGTTCTGCACTTTTGTGTCTGTGTGGCTGTTATAGGTTTGTTTGAATGACCATTTCTTCCCTTAAATTAGAATCTACAACCCCATATAAAATGTATGTTTAATCAAGATTGTCATGTTTTGTGGAAAGACAGCTCCACTAGCTAGAAGGAAAATATACGATTGCGAATAAATATTGAAGCGTTAAGATGAGCAAATCCAGACTTCTTTAGATGATAAATGTTCTCTCTTTCAAAAACTTGAGGGGCAATTCCCAAGGAAACTAAAGAAAAGACTGAAGTGCCTCACAGTAGAACAATGTTAGAAAAGGAATAGAAATAAGAATAATATCCTACTTAGAATAGGAATAGGAATAGGAATAGGAATAGGATAGTAAATAGAATCTTCTTAGAAAAGGTGTATTGTAGTGTCCAAGTTGGAAAAAGATTCTAATGTAATGTCTATAAATAGGGTCTCAATAACAATATAGAGACACAATTCAATAATATTTTTCTCCAAAATTCCTCACATGGTATCAATGCCTCTACGGTCTTGGTAGAGAATCAAAGAGCTTCCGCTGACGGTGGGTGGCTATTACCCATATATGTCGCGCGTTTGGCCAACAATTATGTCAGCAAAAGTTGGGTCATCATGTATCTTTTTGTGACTATTTTCTCATATCTAATTTGCATAGCACCGTGCATCTTTCCAATGACTACTTTCTCATATTTATTTTGCGTAGTACCATGCATTATTTCAGACTACTTTCTCATTTTTGATTTGTGTAGCTCTATGCATCATGGGTAACTACTTTCTCATATCTTATTTGTGTAGGACCGAGCCATTTTTCCAGTAACTACTTTCTCCTATCCAATTTGTGTAGCACAATATCATTTTTAAGGTGACTACCTTTTGATATCTGATTTGCGTAACACCGTTCTTTCTAGTGACTACTTTCTTATTTGTGTAGGGTCGTGCCAACATTTCGACCCTACCCATATAATTCTCTTTTCAATAGGGCTGTGTCGTGAATCCAACCCTACCCATAACATTTCTATTTTTCAATAGGGTCGTGCCATCATTCCGATTATACCCATATAATTCTCTTTCTCAATAGGGTCGTGCCATCATTCCGACCCTACTTATATAATTTTATTTCTTAGATTGTGAACACTTTGAGAAATTAAATCATGAGCATATTCCATCCACCTTTTCAGTGACTTTCTTTATGATACCCCCGAAAATTTCTACGCAAAGACCCTAACCGTTCTTCATTTGCGTATAAGGTCGTATCAGGTTATTCTTAAATTGTTTAGAAAGTATTAAGGTCAATTCTTTAGTGTGGGAACGGTTTTTGATATGAATTAAGGTCACTAGAAACCCCTAGCACAAAAATGAGTTGGAAGTTTCCTTACCGATTAAGTTTTGATATAAGATTATACTTATGCCAACTTAAACGATCATAACTCTCAACACATAATGGCTTAGGTGGCTCGTGACTTATCAAATTTAAGGTTTATGAGTCCTCTTTCCAATGCCACCAAGTTAGCCTCATTTTGAGTTTGGAGTAAAAATTATAATTGTTTTACCAAAGACTACCACAACAGTGTTTTCTGAGCTAGTGACCAAGAATCCCTTTCAAGAATCGTAGAAAGAGCTACGACCCGTACTATTGGGAGTCAAATTTTAGGGTATAATTCCTACGAACACATCAACGGGCTTTAGTTTAGACCCGTAAAATGAACTTTTCAGCCTTAAAATTGTAATATGAATTCCATGAATGAGATTTACGGTCCGTAGATCAAACCACGAATAGTAAATGGCCCTGTGGAAGGTTTTCACAGCTTTTTAAGTGGGGTTTCTTTAGTCTTTTCCCACTTTTCTAAGCCCAAGCCATGACGTTTTAACTTCAATTGAGGGAATAGCACCTAGTCTTCTTTTATTTTACTCGCTCAACCCCCCCCCCCCCCCTCTCACCCCACCCACAGAGAAAACATAAACTAGGATTTCAAGGCTTCTAATCAAGTTTTTCTAGAAGTTTGTTCTTCTAGGTATGTAAGGTTATTCATAGTGATGGACTGTGTTTGTTCTCATGTCCTACATCTCAATTCAGTCAGTAAAAGTTTGATCTAGGGTTATACCCTTGGTTTCGAGAATTCTTGATATGAGTTAAAGTTATTGGTTCTGAATTCTACATTCTTGATATGAATTAAGTTGTTGATTTTGAGTTCTAAATTCTCGATATAAGTTAAGTGATTAAGAGTCTTTTAAATACAGATTTTTCTATACATTTATTTTAAAAGCTTAAAGTGAATTCAAGAGCAAGTTAAAGTACAAATTTCTTTTTTGAGAAGAGTTTAAGGAAACTAAGTGATTCTCAAATGTATCATTTTACATTGAAAACAGAGTACTATTATAAAAAAAGGTGTAAATAGTTTTCGAAAAGATTCAGTACATAGCACTTAAAGAGGCCCTTTTAAGAACTTATCCCAGCCAAAGAATATGTTTACTTGAGCATTGATTTTTATATATATTTTTTAAGTAGTATTGAGCACTGATATGGAAAGAGTTCAGACCACTCACATTCCTCATAAACCACGTAGCCAACATATGTTAGAATAGCACCGACTAACAGGCGACTTCACATTGCCTTTGAACATATCTATGTAGTGGATCAATGAGTTAAGTTTGTTCTATACCCCGACAAGATTTAGGACAGTTCTGGCAGCGTAAACAAGACGTTGTATCATCACGAGGCTTATAGTGATGGTTATTGGTTAGAGGAACTCCTGAATAGAGTAGAGTAAAGTAAAATGTGTGTGTGTGTGTATATATATATATATATATATATAGAGAGAGAGAGAGAGTTCAATATCTGCTATTATTGTATCCTTGCGGCTAGAGCTTAAATGATTTTTCATCATGATTTATACTATATTCCAGTTGAGTTACCTTCAGAGTTACATCCCAGATATTTGTTACTCAGCTATATTACATATTCGTATATTCAATGTACTAATGTCATTCGACCTGCATCTTTCTATTATGTAGATTCAGGTACTTAAGATCCTTAACAGGAGTTCCATTGAGACCACTTCATTGTATGGGGGACTTTAGATGCCTTGTATGTCAATTACGTAAGTCACTCTATGATCTGAATTTGGGAAGTTTATCACTGTACTAATTACATTTATACCAAGCTAGGTACATATGACTTGTATGCACCAACTTGAGGAGAGTGTTAAAATAGGAATAGAAACATATATAATATATACAAGCCTACTTAAATTAGAATAGGAATAGAGATTAGAGCTTACCCATGTGGGTACACTTCCATTACATCTAGTGTTTGTAAAGACTATATTTAGTTTGTTTAGAGATTCATCTTATCAGTATTATCTTAGAGATCTACTTGTCAATATTAAACGCAGAGTATTCCTAACAACCTAATTTTGTCTTTTTTTCTAAATGGTAATGATGTTGGCGCCATCTTGCCCTCTGATACTTCCCATTAGTATAAATACCACATAGCGTTCTCCACCAACGCTTAAAACTTAATATATGAGTAAACATAACTATAATTTACCTTTATTACGGTATGAATCCTAATTCTCATTATCCATTCATGCTTCATTGACCATTAGCTCAAACCCTCGAATATCCTAAGCCTTTAGTGGATCGAAGCAGGTCCAAAAGGTAATGAGTATCTAGAATTATATATAGTCAAGCCAAACTAATCTCGAATTTGAGTGCAGATGTAATGTCATCTAGTATTTTTTATTTATTTTTTAACAGGTAAAGTGGTGTATAGTAGAATAAAATTAGAAACTTGGCATTAATGTAGTTCTTGGATAATTACAAAGTTTGAAACCCTTCTGAACAAAAAAAAAAAAAGAAGGTTTCCACCAGAATAAGCACCTACTCCTATAGTGAATCTATGAACTCTTCTTAACATACTTTGTTCATCTTTAACATCTTGTAAGTTTCACCAAAAATCCAAACGCCATAAAGCACTTTGAATTTAATCTTCAGGTTGGTCTTTGTTTTCCCTTCGAAGCATCTAGTATTTCTTTTCCATATGAGACAACACACACAGCTTGGCACAGTCTTCCACACTTCTCTTACAAATTTCTTCAAACATCCAATCCCCAGCTTGTCATAAGAACCTTCACAGTGAAATGCATTACAAATTGAACTCTAAGGGGTCGTTTAGTACGAGGGATAAAGGATACTAATCTTGGGATAAAATACAGGATTATTTTATTTGCGTTTTGTTAGGGGTACTAATTAGTCCCGAGATTATCTATCCCACCATTTATACTATAATGATGGGATAAGTTATCCCATATATATAGTGGGATATCCCGATCCATGGGATAACTTTGTTTATCCCATCCCCATATCAAACAACCCTTAGAAAGATTAAATAAAAGGGCCCGATTTAATGTACAAGTCTAATATAAGACGCACTCAGTCTCTACCCTCAATTGGGACTTATACTAGTGGACAACACACTCACATTGATCCACAAACCATAGATGAATATACAGAGAAAGCATCAAAGCTTGTGGGTCCTCTCGACATCATAGGTTCATAGCATTTACTAGATACAAAGTTATTACCAGTCTGGTTATTTCTCAAATGTTATCAGAAAACTATGACAAAAAACTTCTTCCACTTCCCAAGGACACTAATGTTTTGGTAAACTGAATTAAAGATGACACTGTTTCATTGAACCTGAAAGGTAAGCTACAAAGTACTGCATTAGACTTCCAATAGTCTAACTATTTCTCCATAACCCTCCCTACCCATCCCAAAAACTCAAAACATGAATTCTTTTCACTGAACCAGAAACTCCCAAATCAAATGCAGTTCAGAAACACGCATCAAAAATTTGCAATATAATCAAAATGTAGCGAACCTCTAGTATCACAGAATAAAAAATTCATAGTTATCTGTACACAAGTCCAATTGGAGTAAAAGATTCATACAGCAGACCCCAACTAGTCCGGAATTGTAGCATAGATGTCGCAATTTCCCACACATTCTACCCTTACACACAAAATAAGCTTAGATTTTTTCAAATCAACCATCAAACTGATTTGCACTGTTGAACTTTCACGAGAAAAGGGGCGAATAGGGAACTAAGCATACCTAAATTGGCTTTAAACCATAATCTTATGAGTTAATTTCCGTAATTAACAGTAACCTAAAGCAAAACCTTTATCACAATGCTCAACAAACCCACGAAACAAATCAATTCTTTTCTCCAAATAAGTAGAAAACCAATACGCAAAGTCCAATTTTCACACACAGTCAAAAAAAACTTTAAATTTAACAACAGACCTGAATTGCCTTTGGACCATACTTAAACATTACACCACGGAACTGCTTTTTCGCAGTAATAGGGCCAGCACCTGAAACACTGTCAGCACCTCCGGCGCCGGCGGCTGCGGCGGCCGGATTTTTATTAGACATCTTGACACTAGTGGAACGGCCACGAACTATGCCGGAAAACCAAGAAGACGATGAGGACGATGAAAAAGAAGCAGAAGTTGATAGATCCATTGATTAAGCAAAAGGGTCGTATTCTAATTCCATTTTAGAGGTTTGGATTTTGGGAATGATGGAAAAGTCTCCATTGATGGGAGGTTTACGAAGATGTAAGTAGAAAGACAGAACTGACACTACTGTTCCAGGGACAGGTAAGTAGTTTTGGAATATTCAATTAAAAATTCAAAAACTTTTTTATAATTTTATTTTAGAGCATGTTCAATTTGCCACCAAAATAAGATTTCAATTATACGATGTTTTATTATGAAGAGTTCTTTTCGTGTATGACCCAAAAAAAAAAAGGTTTTCATATGAATGTTGAGTACATAAGCAATATTTACGATGTTTACGTAGGTATTTATGTATTAAATAGTGTAGGGTAATAGATCATGTCCATAGTTTGAGATTGTTACAATAATTTTTATCAAAATTCAAATATATTTCGAATCTTTTTTCTCATAAAAAAAATCAAATCATGATTATCAACTTCTCGCTGGAACCATTTCAATCGGCACAATATCAGTAGTCGAAACCATTTTCCATTTGCTTTATTTTAAAATACTAGCCAGAACCATTTCTCATCAGCTTTATTTTAAATCATTAATTGAAACTATTTCTCATCCGCTTTGTATCAAATCACTAGTCGGAATCATTTCTCATCGACTCTATATCAAATCCCTAGTCGGAATCATTTTCCCTCGGCTATATAACAACCACATGTCTCATCACGGTGTTCAAATTCAAAAAGGGATTTAAAACCACTTCAAAATCACAATTTCAGATGAACACTCAAGCTCTTGCAAAAAAATTGTCATTTTTAAGGTCTGAACCATGATGTTACAATCCATCAATAACTTAAGGAAAATGAAGATTTAAGGTCATGAAAATTAATCCAGTTGATTTAGCATAAGAAAACCTTTAAGAGATCACCACCAAGTGTTTCTCGGGCTCAAAAATGAAAGTACGGGTTAAACCCCGAATTTACAGGTCAAAACACCCTACATTACGAAAGCCACCTTAGGTTCGCATAAGCGAATTTCGCAAAAATGCGAACCTTCGCTTTAATGAACTGTGATTCGATTTCACAAACATCACGATCATGACTCATTGTTCGCTAAAATGAACCCCGCCTAACAGAGACCATTCGAAAGTGAAGCACTCTTCGCAAAAGCGAAGCATACTAGGAACGAGAAAATCAATTTACTCTCAAAACATAGGACCCTAGGTTCATTTGAAACTCTGTGAACACAAATGAGAGATGCAAATTAATTTACTCGACGTTTCAGACTCAATGAAACCATCAAAATACGAATTTGAGATCGCATCTACCCTACATCTATAAAAATCACAAGAAATTAACTCAATACCTAAAAAGAACTAAAACAAACTCGGGACCTCTAAAAATCAACCAAGATCATACCTAGGCCTAAAATCATCCCTAAATGCAATGAAATTCTCAAATTTCGATCCGAACTCCCGAACCTCAAATATTGACCAAGGTCAATTCAAAAGCTAAAATTTCACAAATTCACAATTTAGATTTTAAATCCACAAAGAGACTCTGAATAAAAAATCACAACTCTCATAAATAATATTTCACATTCCTAGATTGATGGAATTGATAAAATACCATTCTAACATTCGAAACTCCAAAAGAGATCGATCATCACTTTCTTGACAACTTAACATTTCAACCTTTTAACTTATCAAATTCTCAATTGTTTACTTAAAGCTTGAAAATCAACTTTTTAAAACTCAATCATAAAAGACTCAGAATTAAAATCGAAAGGGAAAAATGATAATATTCACACAAAAAAATTAAAAATAGCCAACGGAATCATTAGAATTAATGAGCAAGGGCTTGTGCATAGTGTATTGGTTGACACCTTATATGTTTATTAAAATGGTTTAAAACATATATGATGATGAGGGGATTTGTGTCAAAATAATTTATTAATAGTCTTGCAAGTCACTTACTAAATTTGTCAACGACCTGAATGTTGGCATGAGAGCTTGAGGGAGAGTAATAGACTGATTAACATAATTAATAATGATCTCGTATTTGAAAATTCCTATGTAACAAAAGGCCGAGGTTATGATCGATCATATGAGAGGGGAATGACTTGGATTATTGTAACATCTCGTAACTTGAAATAACTAATAATAAGCTTAAGAAATCAAGAATAATCATTTTAAAAAATAAGTGGGAAAATCTGGAAAATTTTCTAAGTATAAAAGTGAGTTTTTGGTCATTTTCAAACGGTCATAACTCCCATCTCAGGAGGAGTTAGGGTGAGTTCTTTATATGGTTGAAAATCTCTTGGGAAGATCTTTTCAATGACACCGAGTTAACGTAATTTTGATGTCGTATGAGGGAGATATGTCTTTTGAAAGTTGGGTTGTTGGATTGAGGAAAGTCCAATCCGAATTTTAGCAAGGAGAAAGTAGTCTTTTCACCATAGTATTTCCTAATTCATTTTAAGGGTTTAAAAGGGGTAAAACCAAGTCCTAATTCAGTTTTAGAAAAGTTGAGAACGCTTAGGGCTTGGGAGAAAAGAGAAGAGAAGAGGAAGACTAAGATTTCTTCAAGAACGCTAAGGTTTCGCTAGTGGAATTCGTCGGGGGTGATCCCTATCGAGGTATATGAGATCTTTTTGTGTTGGGTTCGTTCACCCACATACCAACATGTTTAATTCAGCAAGTTTTCTATCGAATGAATTATAAATCTTGAAGTTCTTGATGAACAATTGTTGAATCTTTGTTAGTAGAGTTGTAGTGTACCTTTAGTGGTTTTGATTCATGTTTTCAGGCTGTTTTACGAGTCTAAACTATTGGGTATTGAGTATATTAGGGATCCTAAGTGTTTTGGGGGAGATCTTTGGAAGTTTGGGAGGTTTAGAGTTGAAAATTGGAGGAGAAAAGTCGACTTTTAAAGTTTAAATTCAAACTTTTAAAGTTTGAAAATTTTAAATTCAAATTTTAAAGTTATAAAATTTAAATTTCAAACTCTTAAAGTTTGAAATTTTTAAATTCAAACTTTAAAGTTATAAAATTAAAAATTGACAATATTAAAAATTAAATTTAATACAACAATATTAAAAAACAAATTAAGGCGAATAGCCTATATTTTTATTAATATTTATTTGATATTACAATTACATTTACAAAAATATTAGTAGAGTATTAAAAGATTTAATCTACACAGCCACCTTCTAGGAAGGGTTTTGTTTGAATTAAATCTCGAATTATCATACTCTTATTAATAGTTGGTGCCACCATATAAATCCCTTTGTAAATCATTCAACATTTCTTTAGTAACATGTTCGGGAATTGGTTGAATAGAAAGATCTTCCATCGCTTCAATCCCGTCGTCACTATAATCTTGCATTACTTCATCAACGTCATCTTGAAATTTGGTCGGTAGTAGTTCACGACCCAAATTTCTTCTCTCAACATTAATTCAATCTCGAAATAATACCGATATCTCCAAGTTGTCGGCTGCTAGTGAATGCCTATGTTCTCCAAGTTGAAACCTTGCTGCACTAAAGACACCTTCCAAAGCTACTGACGACGCTTGCATAACTAATATATCTCGAGCCATCGGTTGTAGTTTTGGAAATCCTTTGCCGCGATTTCTCCACCATGCTAGAATATCTTCAGTAGGTTCTGTATTTTGATTAACATAGACATCAAAATCATTTCTATTATTGTGAGAATGTTCAGGATAATCATAGAAATAAGCATCAATATTATCTTCATCAAATCTACTCCTAGAGCTTTGAGGTTCATTTTCACTTGATAAATTTATATTAGAATTATATAAATTATAAAATTATCTAGCTTCAATTTTTATGTTATCTTTAACTTGTTGACAACTATAAATTTCTTCTAATACATCATTAATATCTAAGTTAAAATACATTTTTTTCAACCATTTTTGATGCACCTACATCTTTATACTGAGGGTTTAACAAACATGCGGTTAAATAAATTTGAGGAATAGGAATATAATATTTTTTAAATTTTAGAATTATTTTTTCAATGGTTTGTTGAAATCTTGGTTTATTTTTAAATTGATATAATTTAGAAGAAATCCTACAAATATCAGGCAAAATAGTACAAATTGATGGACTATAAAGTACAAATATTCTTTTTGTAGTTAAGTAAAAAACTTTTAGGAAATCTATAACTTCATTTCTATCACGCCAATCACTATCATCTAGTCTATATGTCATATCAGAATTATGAACATTCCAAACCATTTGTAAGGGTATTTATAAGTATAGAAGTGGGTTAAAGTGTAATTTTTAAAACTTTAGGGCATTAAAAAAGTTTGGGGGGGAGGGGTAGGAGTGTAAGTGGCTGAAATTTAGGTCAAATGGTCGTTGGGAGGCCCACTAGTCGTTATCCAACAGCTATAAACGGATAGATTTAAAAAAAAATTGATCGGACCGGTAATTTTTGAAACCGAAAGAGACCGGTAAATTCTGATTTCCGTCCCGTTACCTGTCGCGGAACCGGACCGATCGGTCTATATCGGGACTAATTGGTATCGAACCAGAACCGAATCGGACCGTTAACTGGGACTTACCGGTTCGCTGCCAGTCTTACCCTCAGGAAAGATTGTCCGTCAGGCTCTGGCGCACCGCGCCTCTCAGAGCGCCAATGTCACTTGGAGTTCTCATTTCTCCCTCATCTTTTCGTACTAGTTCCTAAGTGATGTACCTATCATTTCTAGTTGATTCCAACATTCTAAAGTACATCTAAACATTATGAAATCATCCATAAACATGATATCATGATCCTTGAATCCATAATTCAATTCAAGAAATGTTAAGATCAAAGTTAAAGAAGCTAAGATTCACGTCTAAAAGTCAAGAAGCAAGTCAAAGTGAGTTCTTAAAGTTTCCAAGAGTCTTCACCAAACCTTTAAAGACTCAAGTTACAAGTTAAGCGAGAGTAGAGAGTTGAGTTCATTCTCAAAAGTTATGAAGGGGACTATGTAGTCCCTTAGAGTTACAAATGTTGTCACATTTAACAAGTATAGAGCCTTCGGGCTAGTTTTAAGACAGAAGTAACAGTTTTATGAAATGAAACAAGCAGGGAAATTATGACTTTCAAGAGAGCTTTTTAAAGCTAAATTTTAAGCACCAATCTCAAATCACAAAATCAATATGTTTTAAAAACATAAGAGTTAGTATATATTTTGGGAATAGTATTAAGCATCGATGTGGGATGCGAGTTTATAGTATTTCAAGTCTTCATGTAAACTATTTAGCCATCATGGGTAGAAAAAATGTCATACTTTTTAGATGAACCCTCTTCATAATATACAAGTGGATCTATTAGGTAGTTCAGGTCTTATACTTTGGCAAGGTTAGGATGGTCGGGCAGCGTGGGCCGAGTAAAATTGTATTATCACTATAGCTCTTATGTGATGGTTGTCGGTTGGAGAAGCTCCCACAGAAGTATTGTATTTTCATATACATCAGTTATTTGTATTTTTACATATTATTTGTATATTTGTATACATTCAGTGTTTACAACATGTTTCAGTCAGTTTTTTTTTATATTGCATTTACTTTAAACTGCATATAGTGAATAAGAGTTAGAAAATCATGGTTGAACAGAGCCAAGGTAAGTGTTCTTTCTTACTCCTTTTCAAGATTAAGTGTCGTTTAACATTCTAACTCGCATACTCATACATTCAATGTACTGATGTTAGTTAGCCTGCATCGTATTATGATGCAGACGCAGGTAATAAAGATCGACATCCATCGCACCGTTGATCCAGATGAGCATCCCAGAGTTGTTGGTGAGCCTCCTTGCTTTCCAGAGGACCCGTTTTATTGTTTTCTAGTTTAGTTCATTAGGATGTTGTAGGGTCTTCCCCACACCCATCTCAATTATTAGAGGCTTCATAGACAGATAGTCAATTACATTGTTCAGTTTGATGTCTCTTTTATATTAGATTTCAAGTGTTTTTAACTTTGAGACTCAAGTGCCATTTGGCTAGATTATTACATATTGAATATGTTTCATTGAAAATGTTCTTTATTATTTATAATAAGTTAAGTTAAGTCTTCATCTGAGTTAAGTAAGTCAGGCCAAGGGTTCGCTCGAGGCCAGCAATGATCACCGAGTGTCAGGCTCGCCCAGGGTGCAGGCTCGGGGCGTGACAATGATGAAGTTGATAGCAAAAAAGAGATGGAGTGACTTGACGTGAACGTATTAGTTCCAAGGTAGATCTACTTATAGGGGTGGCAATTAGTGTGGAGTGGGGTCCTATAATATCTCGAACTTTATGTTCCTTGAATTATTGCATGATATTATGTGGTGGACTCGATCGATCAATGTGTGTATCAATACGTGTTTTATGTATTTATGTTATTTTTGCTAAACTACTTGACTGGTTGTAGGATTAATGATGTTTCTTAGGTAAAGATGAAAATTATCTCTGACAACCTCCTACCTCTCTTTTCTTATAGTAAGAGTTGTAAGAGTTGTATTTTCTAATTTTATATCTTGTCAATTCTTGGAAGCTCTAGTCACTAGTTCCTGAAAGGGGGAGGGTTTAATGTATCTCATTACCAAATTGCTTTGTTACCCAAGTTAGGAGTCATTATGCATTTACTATAAGGTGTTTAAGTTATATACTTTTCATTGGCGCATGTTGTTGTTCAGTTAGGGGTTAACGGCTCTTCTATCTAGGTGTTACAATAAGTGTTTTCACGACTCAATGGGTTTAAACGTGACATTATTAAACATGACATGTCATATAATATGTTTTATATATTGTGAATATTCATTGAATATACTAGGTTTAGCAGTATAATATGATTCAACAATAATCACAATATATTATAATTCAATATATTATTAAACGTGGTATATCATATGAAGTGATATATTTGAAATTTTATGAGTATTATTTTATATATCAATAACAATAATGTATCATATACATTAGTAATCGAAGAATAGTACACAATTTACTTGGCATATTATGAATACCATTTAACATAATAATTGAACAATTATGGTACAAGAAAGAAATAACAGATATATATCAATGGTATATTATGAATAATATTGTTTCGCATACAAATTAAAATTTAACATAGTTTAACAGTATTTTATGGTATAATATACAGCATCATTGATATACTTTGAGAAAATTAAATAAAATGATCATTTTATTAAAAAAAAAATTATTCAAAAGAATTCCTTTATTATTATTTAATATATAAATTAGCTATGGTTGCCACATTTTTCATATTACTTCGTAAAATTGCAATTGAATTGTTATTCTATTATTGTTTAGAGTTTTTTCACTCAAAACTGCTGAAAATTTAGTTCTTAATGTTCTTGGACACTCTTTAGTGATATTGGACAAATTACAGAAATCAAATACTTTTAAAGTAAAATTATAATTTATCCTTTTAAAAGTTTATAATTACAAAAATCCTCAAAATGGATACAATAATACAAGCGTTGATAAATTAATTTAATGCGCGAGATACACTACTCTGATGTACATTTTATACATGATATACTACTCTCATGTATATTTTATACATGATACACTAATTTGATGCACCAGATACACTAATCAGATGCGCGATATACACTAATCTGAAGCGTGAGGTACATTTTATACAAGATATATTAATCTGATACACGAGATACACTACTGTGATGCGCGAGATACAAAAATGTGATGCGCGAAAATGAGAAATTTTGAAAAACTTATTGAGGATAATGATAATAAGTAGTATAAATAATCCTATTTTTTATTAGAAAAGTAGCATGAAAGAATAAGAAAGAAAGAAAGAAAGGACATGGAAAAAAAGGAACAATTCGTCTTTGAAAATTTTTGAAGATAAAAGTTTCAAAATTTGACATGCCACAAATATGAAGTGATTCTACTTTACCAAAAGAATCTAAATATTAAGAACCGATATTTAAAATTTGGGATTATTTAGAGGAAATTTGAGTTTGTTTTGATTAAAAAATGGGCTAACTTCAAATGCATTCAATGAAGCAATTAGTTTATAGCAAATATAATCATTTTTATTTACATAAAAAAAACAAACTAAAATCTCATTGGAAATATAGACTGGCTATACATTATAGATTGTCAAAAGTCATAACAAGTATACACTGACTATACAACATAACTTACTTATACATGAGATATACATGACTATACACTATGATGCACACAAAAGGCTGAATATATCTTAACAATACACAAAATATACACTGGCTATACATAAAGTATACAATGACTATCCTATCTCGATTAACTCAAAATAACCTTCAAATGTAGTCCTAAATTTTAAATATAAAATCCTCTCTGATTTAGTTTTTCCTTTTTAAAATTCTATCTCCATCTTCACGATATTTTGACATTATTGTTGTGTGTTCCCTGTGAAATGAATCTGATCAAGCATTGATATCTTCTGTGTTTTCAATTTGTTCTAAGCTTTTTGGATACACAATTTATTTGAAATGATTCTCATTCGTGGTACGTTGAAGTTTAAAGGGAAAAAAAAAAGGAGGAGGAGAAGATAAATAAGGAGTAATGAGGAAGATGAAGAAGAAGAAAGAAGAAGGAAGTAGCAAAAGATGAAAAGAAAACACAGATCATTTTATGTAAATTCTAAAAGTTGGGCTAAAAAATGGTAACAAATGTTATGGGCTGTTAATTGGTGTAATTTTCCCTTTTTAAAAATGAGAAAATTACGTGGTCAAGTAAATCTATAATATTTAATTACTCATCATAGCTATAGTTTGTTATAATTACTACTTATGACTAATATTATACATTGATTACGTGGCCTTCGAGCTTGTATAGTTAATCACGTTTGTATATGTATAATTCGCCGGAATATACAAATATCTATATGTATGATTCGCGGGAATATACAAATATATATATATATATGTATAATATATAATTATCTAACTGATATACATATACAATTCACCTCTCTCCCATTCTTTGCCCTTTTTCGCTCGCCTCTCTCCTCCATCTCCCAATCTCGCTTGTCATTTATACAAATGCATATGTATAATATACAATTATCTAACGATATACATGTACAATTCACCTCTTTCCCACTCTCTGCCCTCTCTCGCTCACCTCTCTCCCCTCTCTCGCTCACCTCTCTCCCCTCTCTCTCAATCTCTTTCACCTCTCTCCTCCCTCTCCTAATATCGCTCTTTACTCTCCTCCCTCTCCCAATCTCGTTTGTCTTCTCCTTCTTCTCTCAATCTCGCTTGCCATATAAACAAATGTATATGTACAATATACAATTATCTAAGATATACATATACAATTCACCTCTCTCTCACTCTCTGCCCTCTCTCGCTCGCCTCTCTCTCTCTATCAATCTCGTTCACCTCTCTCCTCCCTCTCCCAATCTCGTTTGCCTTTCTCCTTCCTCTCTCAATCTCGCTTGCCATATATACAAATGTATATGTATAATATACAATTATCTAACCAATATACATATACAATTCACTTCTCTCCCACTATTTTCCCTCTCTCCTCTCTCTCTCTCTCTCTCTCTCTTTCTCTCTTCTAATCGTGCTCGCCTCTCTCCTCCCTATAACATGTAGTTGCGAATTGTAATTATCAAACTATAGCTATGAAGAGTAATTAGGCTATTTTTGAGTGGCCATATGTGATAGTTCCTCTTTAAAAAATCACAATTGTTGCAATATATAAATAACCTATATCGATGTATATACATTTTGTGTACGTAGTTATCCATCATATATACTATTTATACAACATTGATACTTTATATCTACATGTGACCATTTTTGTTGATTTTTTCTTTATCACATCATTTTATATACCAATAATCACAATATTTATGATATACTACACAATATACTGATATATTGTGAATATATTTTCTATACCGTTTATACTAAATCATGATTCAATTATATTTGTGATACAATACACAACTCAGTATATTAATAAATATATCAAGTCATCTCTCGATTTTATATGAAAGGGGGGCAATTATATTAATATAGGGGAAAATGACAGAAATCTCACTTTTAAATTCTCTTACTACCATTATCCCTTATTAGTTTTATAAATTCCCAAAATTCCTCATTTTTGCGCATTAAATTAATGTATCTCGCGCGTCAGATTAATGTATCTCACGCATTAGATTAGTATATCATGTATAAAATGTATATTAAATTAGTGTATCATATATAAAATGTAATGTATTTTGCTTAACGATTAATGTATGTCGCGTATCAGATTAATGTATCAGCTTTTATGTTATTGTATCAGTTTGAGGAATTTCTGTAATTATAAACTTATAAGGGAAAAATGATAATTCTGCCTTAAAAGTATGTGATTTCTGTCCTTTGCCCATAATATAAAGGAAAGTCCAAAGTTAATATTTTTTTAATTTTGATTACGAACATTACCCATGTACCTTGAGAAAAATAGTTCCTGTCATACCAAATACATTAGTCTTTTTAAGTGCAATAATTATGGAATACTTACTGCATTATTAATAAGAAATTAAAACTTTGATGTACTTCCTTCGTTCAGTATTGTTTGTCGTGGTTTTTATTTTTAGAGTTAAACTATAAAAACTTTGACTAATAGTTTAATATGTATTTTTTTATCATATTAATATGCAAAAAATTGTAATTTATAGTATTTTTATATATTTTGAATATCTAATTTTTTTGTTTAAAATATCTAATTAATGTGATTCAATTTATATTTGAAAATTAGTCAAATTGACTTTCGATAAGCGCAATATCACAAACAATTCCGAACGAAAGGAATACTAAAATTTCTCATACTTTTAGATTGATATGATGATGTACGATATTAATGAAATTTGGTGAAATGATTGAAATCTTTCTATCTTTAATTAGATATTTCGAACTTGAGCCTTGATATAAAAAATTATCATTCGAAAGGTGTCATACCCATAAATAGACCTTAAGAGGTACAAATTTGAATTAGTTAAACCCCTATCACACACCAAAAAAAAAAAAAGGAAAAATAGAAAGAAGATGAAGATGTATAATAGTGACTACGAGTAACAAAATATGTGGATGCTTAATCAAACTCATCAAAAGTTTGGACTTTTTAATTAGGAAAAAGTATTTGTAAAGTAAATATATACTAGTTAATTAATTAACATAACTGTAATTTGTTTTAATTACAATTGATCTACTTATAGTAATAATTACGCGGCTCAACTTTTTATTTTTATATAATTCTCACATTCGCATAACTCTGAGTTTGTATAATTCAAAATTTGTATAATATATTTTTGTATAATTATTTATATTTTTTTATGTTTGTAATTGTATAAATTAATTATTTCGAGTTTATAAAAGAATATCTAAATTATATAAATTTACTCGCAAATTATACAAATCTGCAAATCATACAAATTCGCAAATTATACGAACAAGATAACTTAAACTATAGCTACAACCCATAATTATGCAAACTATAATTATGAAACATAATTAAATTTATTATAGTGACTATTTGCAAAAGTTTCCTTTTTGATTTTTTTTCATATATATATATATAGTTAAGTGCATCATCATTATATTTTCCACTTTCAAACCAACCACATAAACACAACCTTTATTGAGTAACTAGTGCTTGTTAATTTTTTTTTTTTAATCACAACTTTAGCTAGATCAATTAACTTATATAAACTTGATATTTGCATGGAGCTTAGTTTACATTAGTGCATAAAAGAAAGTAAAAAAAGATAAGGCAAACTAAGGAGATTAAAAGATAAATCATTTCTAAATCCCCAAAAAAGTAAAATTGAAATGACAAGAAGCACTGTTAGAATTTTGAAATGAACAAACTTGGGTCATTATTAAGAATCAACAATAAGGTGGAGCCAAACTAATAAATGACCCTTCAATAAACTAAAAGAATATATTAACATTAATGATGCCTCTTAGAAGCAATTAAAATATATTATCTTAAAGTATACTTCTATAATAAAAACTTTCTTTGATTCTATATTCAAAGATTTTTTAGTTGTTTTTCAACACTTGCATAGACTTCTTCATGATTTCTCTTCCTTTTGAAGTTCCTTTTTAAGTGAATTTAACAATGGATTCCTCAAAGATAAACTTCATTAATGATACTAAAAAAGTCATTAATGAAATGACTTATGCTTATAAAGATTGAATCTTTCAATTTTTTCTCTCATTATATATACTTTCACTCACATGCTATAGAAAGTAGCAGCTTTTTTATTATAATTATATGTATATGTATATACCTTGTGTTTGTTCTTCTTGACAAAAAATATATATAGCAAATCTATTTCTATAATGCTATAGTGATATATTCACCATTTGACATGTGCCTTTTTGGATTCGAGTTCATCTGGATACGAAACTATATAGGCGTTAGATAAATTAATAAATATCATATAATTGTTTATAATAAACTATAGTAGAATAAATCATTTCATAATCTAGCTAGCTAATGCAAATTATTTTAAACAAATACGACAATTCTCTTTTTTTAAAAATGGGGTTGAGATAGATTTTCTCATTAATTTTATGTATATAATCGGACTTTACACCTTATAACATTAAAACCATTAAATTATTTTATAACATTGAAGTAGTTGACCTATACATACGTAAATTTCTCAAAGAAAATATTAGTGAATAGTGATATTAAATTATTTTTATCACATTAAAATATTTTATCACATCTGAATAATTTGTTTTATTTTATTATATACACCGATCTGTGGATGATATATTTTGTTAAAACTCAATCCATGTTACGTTTTTTTATTTTATTTTCTAAAAGAATTGCCATAATCGAGTTGTAAATCGTGCTTAGCTTATAATGTTGTCCATCAGAATACGTTTCCTCACGTGTGGCTTGATTTTTTTTCATGGTTAATCACTTAAATTTTCTTATGAGAAAAGTTTGCAAATAGCCATTAAAAATAACTTAATTAAACTTCATAACTATAGTTTGCTAATTACGATTCGTAGTTACATATTAGAGGGAGGAATGAGGCAAGCGAAATTTATAGAGGAAGGAGAGAGGCGAGTGAGAGCGGACAGAGAGTGAAGAGGGTGATTTGTTGTAGTATATCTGTCAGATAATTGTACATATGTAACTGGTATACATATGTATTTGGAAGATAAAGGAGAAAAGCGAGGGAGAGAGGTGACTTGTATTTGTATATCTGTCATATAATTTATATTTATATAATTTGTATCAATATACGTACAAGAGAGGAGAGAGGCGCACACAATTGTAGCTAAAGTGTGTGACCATCTCATCTAAACATTTACGCGATTAGAGAAAACGTTTTTTATTATTTGATTATATTCACAACACAAAAAACTTAAACTATTACAGAAAACACACTTTTATGTTTTAATTATATTCTCCGATTCCCCTTCATCCCCCCTTCCAAATTACCTTAGGTCTTCCTAGATCCTCAACTTATCATTTACTAATGAGATTTTACTATATGTTAATGAACTAGAGACACTATATCTTTGTAAAGGAAAAGAACAAGAAGAGTAAAATCAGGCTCAAATATTATTAGTTTGCTCTGCACTTGAATATTCAATGGTATGGAGAAATGATTCAAGGAACTAGCTCCACCTGATTAGACAACATTAATATGGTGGAAGACATAACTTTTGGTATTTCTCACTTTCTGCACTAGTGCTTCTTATTTCTTTCTTTGATGACCAGTACCACAAAAATTAATCATATATTATACACTCTTCGTCCACTTTCATATGTCCACTAGATATCAGTTTTTACTTGTTCAATTTAGAAAATCAAAACATAAATTATCACTTAATTTCCAACTATAGTCATATAACTGAACGCGATTTGCTTAATTATAATTGACACATACAATGTAGTATTTGCAAACCTTAACTAAATTGTCTCATGCATACAATTGCATAATTAATATGATTACATGTGAGCTAAAGTTTGTTATCATTAACCAATATACAATTGTATCCAAGGATCTAAGAAGCCATTTACTTTAAATTTGAGAAATAATATTCTCATTGTTTAACTTTAGTGTAAAGAACTTTTATTTTGTGATGAATACATAAAAATCTTTTTAAATTTTGGTGCATTTTGTGTTCTTAATTGTAACATTATCGCGCATGCACAAGAACTACTAGCCATGGTCTAACTTTTATATCATAAAAAAATATAATTTGAATATGATGATAGGTCATTATCAGAAAAAAAACAAATAATTTGGCATTGACATATCTTCAAATGATTGCCATGATAAGTTATAAGTCAATTATTTTCTTAGTGCAACAAAACCTTTTTGGAAGTTTAATGATAGTATGCTAATCATCTTTTTTGTCTTAATTTGAATGATGTTCAATAGGGTTTCAATTTTATTTTTTAAAAATATTTAAATTTTGTAATGCTAGACACATGTAGCCACTTAACTTTGTTTCACGAGTCAATGAGACTTACCCATTATTAGGCAACTTTTTTTTGTGTGAGCGTCATTCAATGTAGATTTGGTATAGTGTTTTTTTATATATATTTGATATTTAAAATTGACTGACTTAATTAATTAAAACGGTGTCAAGTAAGTCCAATAAGGTAAACATATTTTTAATATTAGGTATCAAACTTGAGAACTTCGATTAAAAATAAAAAAATTTCAATATTTTCATATACTTCATCATCATCATTTGTAGTGTATTAAAGCAAATAAAAATGGAGACTTCAAAAGATAACAAGTGTCATTTTTCTGTTAGATTTTTCTTAATCAATCTTTTTCTTTATTAAGTTGATCAGATATATATATGTTCACTCAAATAGGGAAGGCTGCTTATTAAGCATTAGACCCTTTATTTATAGTAATCATGCCAAACATGATCCTCAACTAACTTAGGGTTAATTATATATTATCCTCATTAGTCTTTCTAGAAAACCTAGAGTAAAATTTAAGCTATTTCTTCATAACAATATTATTGTATGTGGGTTAAACAAACTCAATACAATTGACATATATGCATAACGGGTAAAAAGAATGAAATTTGGACCTAACTCAACTTTAGAAGTTATATATACATATATAGCTTCAGAGGACGAGAAAGATGGTCCAAAACCATATAAGGAGATCACTCATTCATCCCTTTTCATATGATGTAGCACTTTTCAACACCCCACCACCTCACACCCAAGGATGGACATTGAAATTAAAGGTGAACAATTTAATATAGGGGTCCAACATCATGTGAAACAAGAATTGAGATGAGTCCTGCTCTGATGTCACATTACGAATTAGATCACTTTTTACCTAATTCAACTTTAAGAGCTAGCTCTGGAGAGATAACTACTCATCTCTTTATCATTCGACGTGGAACTCTTCAATAGCTTCGTACATACTATTATTATATATCCATATTAAGGTTATAATTAGGACTACTTCTCCATCAAATAAAGCTATTACCAAAAATGAGTTTAAGGGTGAAAATATGTGGGCTCAAATGTTCAATAGACAATCAAAATGACTAAGTCACCTCAAAACATCATCCTATATATCACCTTAAGGTGGCCCTAAAATGTATAGCACTCACTATTAGCATATATGTTATATGTATTGTAATGTCACAAGTAAATTCAGAAGAAAATAATGAATTACGTGCAACTTTTGACTTACAATCTTCCAATAACATAAAAGAAGAATGAGATGTCATGGCAAACACATGATATATACTCCATATACAATATTATAGAGGAATATATACCTCAAGTCCACTTAATTCAATCAAGTTTCTTGAAGAATGGAGGGGAGAGGTACCTACCTTTTTTGGGAAGCATTCTTCTTAAAGATCCCTTAATTCCAAATTCTATCAAAATTAAAGTGATTTAAAACCGAAAGTTACATCACAAAGGAAAAAGAGAGAAAAAAAAAAGAAGGTATATTATTATTGAGGGGCAAAATGGAATTAAAGAATTTGTGTCCGTACAACCAACAGGTTGCATATTCATGGATAGTTCAATTTCAAGAAACTTCCCCTAGGGCCCCCAAGGAAAATGTTTAGGGCGTGAGCGTTACGAAGAAAAATATTTTCTAAGATAATAGGTGAAACTTTCCCTAGGGACACTAATAGTTCTTTGAGCTTAAGGCACCTTAGATCCATTTAGGGCATGTTCGATACGAAGGGAAATGTTTTTTAAGATAACAGGTGGCCGATTATTTACTTGTATTCTTGTGTTTGATATCAAAAGAAAAAAATATTACTTGAAAAGCATTTACATATAATCTAGACAAACGATATAGACGGTGTGTGCACGGGGTTAGAGCGAATATTAGGTTTCTTTTTGTTTTTGATACGAAAGTCATTTTTTATTTTTAAGCAACTTATTTTCAAAAAAAGATCTTTATAAAAAATTTTGACCAATCAAATATGTACGAAAAAAATGAAAAATATTTTTCATCATGTTGAACAAAGCCTCAAGTATGTTTTATCATGGAATTTTGTAATGTGTATACGGATCGATCCGCCTAAATTCGATATTCAGATAAATTTGGGGAATAAAGCTAGCGATTGCAGAATCCAAATCTTGTTACTTTTTTTAAAAAAAAAATATTTAGGAGTGAGTAGTACATTTTTGCAAGCTTAAATTTGTACTAATGGAGACTTTAAAATAAATTAATAATGTACTAAATATTGGATATTTATTTCCATTTCTTATACCACTATGTATTTTTGGTTTCCATATTTATTGTTATTTCATGACTTACTAACATTTTGCCAAATTAAGCTAGATATTTTTATTTTTGCTTAAAAATTGCAATGTAAAAAATATGTCAAATAGAGAAATCTTCGATAAGGAGTAAATGAGTCTATAATTCAAATTAATAAATTCTGAGAATCAATTGATTGAATAAAAAAAATAAAATCCAGAATTAAGATTCCAAAGTCCATTCACTATTTTCTGAAATATTATGGCTGATGTTCCTATTCCTTTTATCAGAAAAAATGATTCTTCATCTTCCCATTTATCTAATGCCATGTTATGACTAATATCCCATTCCTATCCTTAAGTAAAAAAAAAACAACATGCAAATATTCTATGGAACATTTTTATCTTTTTCCTTTTTTTATTTCTCCAATAAAAACCATACATAGGGGTAAATTAAATTCAAAAAATTCCTGATCATATAGGTGGTTCCAAGCTAAAATTATGTACCTAATTTATGTTGTTATAGGAAAATGTACCTAATTTATTGTTAGGTTGTCTTATTACTATAAAAAAAAGGAATTAATTATTAAATTTATCGATAATCTCTAGTTAATCAGTCATTAAAAAAAAATTCTAGCTAATTATTTTCTTATAATTTATTGTTAATCCGTAACTAAATAAGATTAGCATGAGAAAACATATTGTGCATTACAAATCACATTTAACAGAAGAAAGAAGGAAACTAAGACTTTTTGTTTTTGTTTTTTACTTGGTGTATAGAGCCCTGACTAAATTTGAGTTGTGCATTGTAGGGCCCCTTCAAAGATGACGCTATCATACTCTGATTAAGGATGAAATAGTCTTAACACTGCACCACTACATGGTAAAACGAGACTGACAAGAAGCCACATTAGCTAAAGAGATAGTAATCAAAAAACTAAATGTGGAGTTAGGAATAATTTATCATGTTCTTTTTAGATCATATATTATCATAGAAGCATCAAAATTGCTGTAAACCAATTTCATTGGCCGTTACTTTAAGAACAACAAGTTGCCAAAAAAGTTCTTATTGATAATGTGATCACAAGTGTTTAATTATCCCAAGATAATAAGTAGCTTTAATCCTAATAATTAACTAAAAAAAGAAGTTAGTACTACTAAACAAACATAGATTGGGGAATTCAAAGTGATTCCTTTATATAGGAGCCACATTCTAGTTTTAGTTGATTAATAATAATTCTAAACTAATTTAAAATATTGTTTAAGTTATCTCTTCTCCTTAGCTATTAAATAGTGGCACTATTTAATTTTAATTTAATTTGTCTTTCTGATGAGTGCTTTAATTAAGTTGAAAGTTCATCTTAACCCTAATTAATTTTTGGAACCTAAGAATTATTCTGCATGGTCCCCAAGAATATGTTCATTTAATTTCATGTTGCATCAAATGGCTATTCTTGTCCAAAAAGGAAGAAAGACACACACCACTCCTTTTTGCTAATTTTTCTTATTCACTATAGATAGAAATTCAATTCTTCTCATCAAAGGTTTATGTTGGTTGAATTTTAAGATAATTACTCAATTAATAGTTATTATTTCAAAAGTAATACTTCTATTTTTTTTTCTATAAAAAATAAAATAATTATTAATTGAATTACTATTTGAAAAATCAACTTAGGTTTATATTAAGTCAATTCCAAGCTTGACCGTAAAACACATGACAAACTCAGCACAAGAAGTTTAAAGTGTTGAAATCTATGTGATTATTTGATCAAAAATATGTTAGTCTTGTTGTTTTCATAAGTTTTAGTGATGACACTAAGGGGTGTTTTGCTAAGCCTTTTTAAGTGACTTAAAAGTGAAACGTGAAAAGTAAAGCTTGTTTGAATTAACTTAAGAGATCTAGCTTTTAAGTCAAAATATGTAACGACCTGTTTAGGCGGTTCGAGCAGTAGAACTATTTTTGATAAAAAACTGGCTGGGTCGACGGATCACGCGACGGACCGTCATGGACTCCGTCGTCCCATACTTGGGTAATTTCTTCTGTTTCTCTCCTCATTACCCTCGACGGTAGGTAGGACGAACCGTCACAGGCACGACAGCCCATCGAGCGTCTCCGTTCCAAAACACTTCAACTGTGAAAATCTGGGTACTGGGAGCGACTCTCTGAACTCCGCGACGGAACTGCAGCACGGACCGTCTTAGATACGACGGACCGTCATAGATTTCATTACTGAATTTAACTTTCTGGACTTTGTGACGGACCTGCAGGACGGCCCGTCATAGATACGACGGACCGTCACAAGCTTCATGACCCCGACTGGGTCGGATTTCTGTTAAAAGTTTTAAAGGGGTGTTTTGGACTATTCATGATTATAATTATGGAATTAGTGGGGTAAGATTAATATTTTATTTACTTGGGGGTTAAAGAAGATAATAAGGAAATAAATAGTGGGTTACTTTTATCATCTTTTATAACTGATTATATGATAATTAGGGTAAAAGAAAAAGGATTTTGGAGGGGAAAAATAAAAAGAACAGCGGGGAGAACGAGCGAGAGCGAGAGAACGAAGAGGAAAGCAAAAGCATTGGAGGAGTAGCTTGCTTGATCACGATTCTTCGGTGGAGGTAGGTTATGGTTTATGATATTTCATAGTAAACTCTTAATAGCGATTGATATGTATTGGGTGGTATTGTAAAGTCTTCTATATGCTTGATTGTGTGTTTGTATGTTGTAATTGTGTAATTGTGGTGGATTAGAATGTTGATACTGTTGAATCTTTAATCTTGAATCCTCTCAATTAATATGGCGCCTTGGCATAAAGAAGGCTTGATGAACTAAAATAATGAGATAAATGGATCGGAGTGTCACGTTCCGACACGGTAGTAGTAGGGGATCGGAGTGTCACGTTCCGACACAGTAGTAGTAGGGGATCGGAGTGTCACGTTCCGACACGGTAGTAGTAGGGGATCGGAGTGTCACGTTCCGACACAGTAGTAGTAGGGGATGGGAGTGTCACGTTCCGACACGGTAGTAGTAGGGGATCGGAGTGTCACGTTCTGACACAGTAGTAGTAGGGGATCGGAGTGTCACGTTCTGACACAGTAGTATTAGGGGATAGGGTGTCACGTTCCGACACGATAATAATAAAGAGAATTAATTTTGAATTAGGTTAATGTACTCAAAATTTGAAGAACCTATTTTTCTCAAATGAGTATGGTGTGGAGGCTTGAGTCCTCAAGGGTATGCTTGGTGTTGTTGCCAATGGTTATTGTACTTGTTGATTGTCACCTGTTAAGTATTATGGTTGATTTTATATTATTATTCAGTATATATTGCTTTCTATTTTGAGTTGGCCGATGATACCTACTCAGTATGTGTTCCTTGTACTGACCCCTACTTGTAATTTTCTTCTTTGTTATTTTTGGAGTGCAGCAAGTGTGCCATCGACTTCGACTCGTCCTCAACTCTAGCCAGTTTCCAGCACATCAGACTTCAGGGTGAGCTATTACTCCTAGCTCGGACTGGATTCTCTCCTTCACGTCTTGATGTCTTGAAGTTCGGACATGGACCATCTTTTTACTTATTTTAGCTTCTTAAATACTCTTAGATTTAGAAATTTGAGGATAGATGTTCTTGGTGTGATGACTTCCAGATTTTGGGAATAATAAGTATTAAGCTTTAGAAGTTTATTTAATTGATTTCGTTAATGAGTTTTGGATCTTCCGCATTATATTTTGTTCATTATGGTTGAAATATTGGTAAATGTTGGGGTTTAGATGTGTTGGTTCGCTCACCTAGGAGAATAAGTGTGGGTGCCACTCGCGGCTCGTTTTGGGTCGTGACAAAATAAAAAGTTAAATAGAAATAACTTTTAAATCAAAAAATAAAAAGAAGGGGAAGATCTACTTTTGATTTCTGACTTATTTTAAATCATTTTTTAGCTTACTATAAGTTATTTTTGACGTTGTCAAACACTTCCTAACTTATTTTAAGTCATTTTTTAAAATTTGTTGAGTTATTTTTTATGTTCGTCAAACACTTCAAAAAATGACTTTTAAGTCAAAATATAAAAAGTAAGGGAGAGACCTACTTTTGGAATCTGATTTATTTTAAGTCATTTTTAGCTTACTATAAGTCATTTTTGACCTTTTGAAATACTTCCTAACTTATTTTAAGTCATTTTTTAAAATATATTTTTCAAATGCTTCCCGAAATCAAAAACTCACTTAAAAGTAAGTTTGATCAACTTTTAAATATTTTAAAGCCTAAAGTTAAGTGATACTTTGGCAAACATCTCTTAAAATTTAACAGTATTTAAAGCCAAAAGCATTTGAAAATAAGTCAATCCAAACACCCACTTAGGGGTGGCTCGACGGTGTTAAAAAAAAATATGCGTCTTAGGCTTCCAAATTTAAAGGGTCTCATTTTTAATAATAATAGGCTATAAATTATTATTTTTTAACAATATTGAATACTATTTGTAAAAAAAATTAACTTTTCATGAAAAATGAAGAAAATATTAGAAGAAATTTGACAAATTTGAAGTACAATATCTCATGAAAAATAATTTAAAATAAAAATGGTTATATTTTTAATTGAAAACCAAAAGAAATCAATAACATAAAAGTTATTAACAGTACAAGTTTAAGGCTCCTTGATTTTCGCTTTAGGCCACTAATACGCTTGAGCCGCACCTGACCTACTAATTTCATGTGATTCGCATAAAACGATGAAAAAGTATACATTTTTCACTAAAAGGAAAATCGATCTCTAACATATATACATACAGTTCTACACAAGGAAGTTGATATCAACAAGACTAAAGGCTAATCGATCGTACTAAATATTATTTTTTTAATTGGTGTGCAAAATTCAAAGTGGACGAATGAAAGTGGATATAACTTTTCAAGTGCAACTAAGATGTGGCACGTAACAAATACGTCATTGTTAAAGATGCCAAAACTCAATAAATAGGCATCCACTTGAAAGGTTCAGCAGACAATTGAATTAACACCAAACAATACATATATCTTTTTTCAATCTTCTAATAACCTTAGATACATGTTGAAGAAAAATACATAAAATTAGTTCCAAGCTCTCTGCAATCGATTTTTCTTTTCAAAGTTCGCCGCATATATAAAGGTATAGTGGTCATTGACTTTAATTTACGTGGTTGTTTAATTTGTTAGTAACTTTTTATATACTTTATTATCTTTCAACTGTCATTTTTTTTTAAAACTAATTGAGTACTTGATGTTGCAAAAATTAAATCTCGATGAAATAGACATGTCAAATCAGGCTTGTTATATCGACCATTTATTTAATTGTTAGTACGATTGACCATGAATGTATTAATATTTTTTTCGTTCTTTGTTGTTTAACAGGTTTGTAATTAACTTAACTAACACGACGATGAATATTGTGTTACAACATGTTGCACCATTTGTTACTTGCAAACATCAACTACTTATTAATTTCCGGGATAGTCTAACGATCGATCCTTTTATTCCCCCTCGACGAAAGGATACGGTGGTGATAGTTATGGGAGCAACAGGAACGGGAAAATCTAGACTTTCTATTGATCTAGCCAAACAATTTTCAGCAGAGGTTGTGAATAGCGATAAAATGCAAATTTATGAAGGTCTTGATATAGTAACAAATAAGGTTACTGATAAGGAGACTTGTGGAATTCCACATCATTTGTTATCAATTATTGATCCTAACGAAGTTTTCACTGCCACAGACTTTTGTCAACGTGCTTCAAAAGCTGTGGATTCTATCATAAGTAAGGGTCAACTACCGATCATTGCTGGAGGGTCAAATTCGTACATTAAAGCACTAGTGAATGATGATATTGAGTTTAAGTCCAGGTATGAATGTTGTTTTCTTTGGATCGATGTAAATTTAAAAATACTACAAAAGTTTGTGTCAGAAAGAGTCGATAAGATGGTGAAGGAAGGGCTTGTAGATGAAGCAAGGGAATTTTTCAACCCTGATGGCGATTACACGAGTGGAATTAGACGTGCAATTGGAGTACCAGAAATGCATCAATATTTCATAAATGAGAATAATAAGATGATCAATGAAGATACTCGGGACAAGATGCTTCAAATTGCCATTGAAAATATTAAAGTCAATACATGCAAATTGGCTTGCTGTCAACGTCAAAATATTCTTAGACTTGAAAGCCAACTTGAATGGAAAATAAATCGACTTGATGCCACTGAGGCATTTGAAAAAAAAGATGGTGAAGCACATCAAGCATGGAATAGGATTGTATATGAACGAAGTACTCAAATTGTTCGTCATTTTCGCGGTGAAGAACTTCTCAATGTCCCTCCTCCCCCTCCTCCTTCATCGTCAACTTCCATCTTGCACAAAGTTGCTACTATGACGCACTAGAAGAATATTGTCCACATGTTTACTATATATATCTTCATAGTGTGACAATATTTGCTAATATCAATAACCTCATCAGTACATATGTTTGAATCTTTGTTCGTACACCCAACAACAGATCTTTTATGATCATATATCAAGTCTTGCATGGAAGAATGGAACTACTACTCTCTTGGTTGGAAGTGTCTTAGCCCCCTAGCTACATAAATTTCGAGTGATGGCAGCTTATATGCGCGCACTAGGTGCGCGCATGAGCCAGTTTTTGATACCCTATGCATGTCATTGGGTATTTTTCTTTATGTGGGGTTTTGTTTAAACTTTTTGAATGTCTATGATGTATTCCTATGTACCTAAAATAAACTTCGTAGAACATTTACCACCACCCCCTTCACACTGAAAAAGAAAAAAGAAAAGAAAAAGGGAGACTAATTAGTGGCATTTTGGATTTTTATATATATTCTGTACTTTGAAATGAGCTGTATTATTCTATATATCACTTTAATGTAAAATCAAAGTACTTTGCATGTATCTACTATATTTTATGTATATGAAGTGATGTCTAAGGGGAAATGCATCGTGTTTGCTTATGATTCAATGAATATCATCAGTGCGCCAGTAAGTCATATATGAATTCCTCCACTTTTTATAAATGGTAGTAAAAAAATTTATGTAAAATGTATAAACAATTTATCTAGAAATTGACTAAGTTACCTTTCTAAAATTTGTGTCCCACTCATTTCAAGCATCACCACTATCAAATTCATCATTTTGAAAATCAAGTTCTAACGATTTGATTTATGGAGTAAAATGTGTTCATATACGTGTATAGACGAAATCAATTGTATGAAGGCTCAGTGCGAACTTGTACACGCAAATCCCTATTCAAATCTTAGTAGTTAAAAATTATGTTCAAATTGTTGAAAGTATCTCTTACTCTTTAATACGATTTTCAAAAATGAACAGTATATAAATTGCGTATCTCTATTTGATATAATAGATATTGAAATTATATTTTCTTAAAGTAACTCTCAATATGTGTTGTACTCAAATGAAGAAAAAGGTGCAGAGCCCACAACAAAAGTCCATTCATCTCCCGACATTTTTTAGAATTTCAATATTTTGAGTTGATCCACCATGTTGTTAATGCTCAACCTTCAAATATTTGGATTTAAGAACTTCCACCATCGATTCTTGTCGAAGACCATCAAACATTTGAAACAAATAGATAACCTTATCGTCTCAAGTTATTCTGCATCAATTGTTAATGAAATGTATTCACCATTTTTTCACTATATCCTTCAACTTAGCTAATAGTTTATCTTAAATTGCTTGGCTTTGACTTTTTATATGATATCGCATCGCGACAGAATAATTCTAATTAACTCACACTGATCTAACTCAATCGAACTTCAAGACTAACAAAACTAGTGGAAATAACTATGGAAAAAAAGGAGTAACAAATTAGAGAAGTTGGATGTTCAATCAATCACACAAGGGCACCAAGGGAATAAAAAAAAAAGGGTACAAAATCAAAGGCATAGAAAATGATTCTTGTAGCACTAAAATTTGGAATATAATAGACAATCATCCCCAATTCTATCATCTAAATCAAAGGACTTGTAGTACTTGTACGGACTTCCCTATAAACATGAAAAGAAGTTACACTAGGTGCATGTGCCCCTATGAATATGCTTTCTAGGGACACTGATTTGACATACTTTCATAAAATTTTATTTTATCCGTTTTAATTTACGTGATATTTTATTTAGTTAGACATTTTTATTATAAAAAAAAAATATTTTTTTATTAAAATAATATTTTATTTGATATTTACCTTTTAAAGCATTTTTTTTATCCTTTTAACTTTAATATCTTTAACTTTAAAAAATAAAAAAAATATCAATTTATTTTAAAATAAAAAAATATTATAAGTTCTTAAATTTTTCTGAACATTTAGCAATTCTCTAAAAAAAAAAAAGTGTTCTCCATATTCCTTTTCCCGTAAATTTGTATTTGATAATATATTTATATAAATCGAGATAAAGAGGATATAAAGTATATATATATTGTGTCTCTCAATAAGATTTTTCTTCTTTCTTTGAATCATTTGAAAAGGTAAATAACGTCTAAAATCCCTTTGGAGTATCTAAATAGAAGAAATTGATAAGTATCAAATGCTCGAAAAAATTTTAGATTGTTATAACGGATTACATAAACAAACAATTAAGTGTGTTGAAATTTGAATAGACGTATTGAATGAATAATAAGAAGTTAAAAGGTGTTTGGTAAAAAAAAATGTTGATAAATATATCTTTTTCGTAAGGGTAGAAATGTCCTTACAACTATTTATTAAAAAAAATATAAATTTAAAAGTATTTTTATATATATAATAAAGGATTAATCCATCGATGACCCTCTAAAGTTGGAATCAACTATCACTTAGACATGTGAACTAGACTTGATTAATTTTAGACACATCATGTAAGGTCAAGGTCCTGATATGTCATTTTGACGTTTTTTTTACATTCAACAAAAATATGATTGTGAGTGTGTTCCACTCGCAGATGATGTGTAAGTGTCAAATTAAATGAGGACACTTGTCATTTTGTTCAAAATAATTCTTAAATAATAAACTATTAATTATTTTTTTAGAAGATGGCCAATAGATCGATGACACATGATATTTCTTTCCAAATAATAACAAAAAAGGATTAAATCACCTTAAAAAATCTTTAGGAGAACATGTCTCACCCACTCATGGTCTTCTCACCACACCCCTTAATCTTCTACCATATAACAAAAGATATTTATATCTCTTTTACTTAAATATTGTTCAATCCTTCCATGATAAAAGAAAATTCTATAGATTTTATTACTTAAAAATAATAATATAAAATCTAATAAACTTCTAAAATTACAAATGTATACGTATTCATATCACATTGTTAAGTTTCTTTTAAGGAGATTATCTCATTTTTTTAGTGACTTTTTATTCATCCCCAAATTTTCATTTTTTTTCTTCAATTTAAGGGTTTTTTTCTCAAATTAAATTGAGGAAGAAGGGCGTCATCCTTGGGAAATCTCGGGAAAAGTTCTGACGTTTGAAATTAGATTTCTCGTTTGTAGAATCATCGAATATATTTCACCATGGGAAAAGTTCAAGTTTGAGAAAATGGTGGTTGAAAAAATAGGGAAGAAGAAGAAAATATAAAATAAAAATTGGCTAAAAAAGAATCTGGCACGCGATTAATGAATGGATCACACTCACTATGTCATATCAGCAAACAATATTAATATAGCACATCAAGGCCTCATAAATAAACAAAATTTTGTTCAAGTATATAAGTAAAAGTTAATGTTAATTTTAGAGGGTCACCAATGGGTTAACCCTATGATAAATAAGCCATTGGGAGTTATTACATACTTTCAGAAATGAGAATAGATATTTGGGATAAAATAGTAAAAACTTAATCAACAAAAGTGCTTATAAACTAAAGTTATTCTATATGTTGGGGCAGACCAACTTATGAATTTTGGCAATAAGGAGTTTTGATATTTATCAAATATTTTAGATAATTTTTAAAAACTAATACTTAAAAGCTAATTTAATCAAGATATATATAAGCTTAATCAAATATTTTTTTATGTCATTTTTTTTAAATGAATGGGGGAGAAAACTTACCATACTTGTTTGACATATAATTTAGGAGTCGTTTAATAGGATATGATGGTACTAGTAACACAAAGGATTTTAATATATGTATTAGCATGGTTAAAAATATGATTGTTCCTTAAAACTTTTTTTACTGTATTTGTGGAGAGGAGATATATTTGTAAACAAATCATTTTAAATAAAAATATGCAATATCTGTTATGTTTAATACATCAAATCAAATATTGCATTAAAAATAATCTCGAAATAACTAATGGCTAATGTAACTATAAGCTATTCATCATATTCAACCCTATTCTTATCTCAAACAAGATTTTCGTATATCGAACATAATTTTATTGCTCTAAAAGTAATTTCTTACTTAATATATAATTTTCCTAAAGTTTAGATACCTAATTATTCCGTTCATATATGAAAAATATTTTATATTTTTGGAATAAAAGTTCATATATAAGGTGTAAAAATGAGAAATGAAGGGGAATCTAAGAAAAAATTGACAAAAGGGAAAGAAAGTTATACTATTTGGTAGGTCCAAATCAAGCATCATTCATAAGACATTTTATGGACCTAATTAATTAAATGTGACAAAAAGACATCCTTTGTTCCTTATGCAAAAGTTGACAAAAAATTTAGCAGTAAAATCATACTTTTTTTAATAAGTAAGTGGAATTAAAATTTTAATCCCTACCTTTGCATTACTAATCAAAAAGAAAGAAGAAGAAAAAAAGTTTTAAAAGAATACTTCTTTTAAACCTTTCATGAGATTCTTTCTCCATCCTAAAAAAAAAAAAGTACTTGCTTTGTCCCATTAAATGTCTTATCTTGAGTAGCTCCATATACATTAATTTTAAGATTTAATTTGAGTTATTTACACTAAATATTCTATAATTTTAAAGTGGAAGAACAAATAAACAAACTAAAATAAAATAAGAAATCCCTAAATATTTGTAAATTACATCTTTATAATTTAAGGGAACTTATTCTAAGTGTAGTTATATCATATATGTTATAGAGTAATTTGTCTTCATTTCTTATTGCGAGTTTTGAAAAATTTATATCTCACAAAATATATATTCTCTCTTTTTTTAATCAAATGTGTGAATAAAAATATTAATCTTCTGTCTATATTTTATAAAAATAAATATGTAGAACATCTTATTTATAATTTTAACTTATATTTTAATAATTAAAGTTGAATGTATATAATTATGAGTATACCTCATAGGGAGTGTAAGAGTACAATTTTCATGATATTTGGGTATATATATATATATGTTTGATTTTTAAAGACACTAGGTGTATCCGATTATTTGATCATAAAAAGATTATATTTGTCTTTGTACTCTCATAAATAAATTTTATTTGCTCCGTCATAGTTTTTCGGCATATATATTTGTTCCTTCCTTCAACTTTAGGACCACATTTATTCTTGTATTCTAAAAAAGATAATTATTTTCCTCTATTACGTTAAATCTTCATTTTCCATCTTAATTATTCTATATGATGACACGATTTTTCCTCAATTAAATATATTGACTCATTTAATCTCTTTTAATATATATCCATCGCTCGATCCAATAGAAAAAATAAAACTCAAAAGTTTCATTATTCATCTTGTCCAAATTAAAACCAACACGTGTTATTAAGATAGCATAATAACAATATGGAAATTGTTAAATTGCATTGATGTGAAGAAATGTAATAACATAAGACATATACATATATATTTTACAATGGACAAATAAAATTTAAACATTATTTTTAATAGAATCGTCAATCGTGATAATCAGTCAAATATAGATATACGATCAAGTCGTATTCATTTTGAAATCACTAAATCCCCATAGCAAGGATAAGTTGTATGAGGACAAGCACACGAGGTTATTTGTATCTATATATGTTTCTTATCTTTGGAGGACCAAAACAAAAAGAGAAGGTGATTGAGACCATATTTTCCCATCAAAGAAAACAACAATTTAAAGTTCAAACTATCTCATTCCCATAGTCTCAATCTTTGAATCAATAATATAATGCCATAAATGTGCCATAGCTTTATCAAACTTTTGTTTTTATTGTTATTCTGTTATGTTTCGTATTGTGTTGGTGATATTTTTTTTAGAATCTAAATAAAATCTTTTAGAGTATAATGGCTCGTGTAAATTTAAAGTTGAATGAAAAAAGAAAAATATATTGTAAAAATAGTATAAGAAACGATAAATATAAAGGCAAGCAACACAAATTTCATTAGTTTATGAATAAATTATTTTATTTTTTTTGAGTTTTTGAAATTATATTTTGTGTTAAGTATCAGTCTCCAGATATATGTATATGACACGTCTAGATATATGTATATGACATGTCTTGATATATGAATATGAGATATGTGAGGTCAAAATTAGATGTACATAATTTGTTTCAGATAGAATGTATCCAAATAGATAATTCACATGTATATCTGTCTTTCGATTGCCTCTCTCCTCTCTCACTCGTCTCTCCTCCTATGCATTTGTATTTAAGAATGTATCTTATATCTCAAACACATGTATCTAGTGTGATTCACATATATTATATGGGATACATTAACACTCTCGCTCGCTTCCCTCCTATCTTGCTCGCCTCCCTTCTATCTTGTTCTTGCCTCTCTCTCCCTATGTATTTTTATTTCAGAATGTGTATAATATCTCAGATACATGTATATAATGTGATTCACATGTTTCTAAGATACACATCATACTCTCTTGCTTGCCTGTCTTCTATCTCGCTCATCTCTCTCCCTATGTATTTGTATTTCAAAGTGTATGTAGCAAAAATACACGTATCTAAATAAATTTAACTTGAAATCTAATATGACAACATGTAATTATTTCAAATAATAGGAATAATTAGTAAATGTGATATGAATTATGTTTGTGTAATTAGATAGTTTCTCCTGAATATAGCTTATTTAATTTGTGAGAATATACAAATATGACCATTTCTAGTAATTATTTGATTGATACCATTAAGTTTTTTTCTTAAATATGCTTATGAGTTATGACAATTCAATTCTCGCCCACATACAAGCAGATACGTTGTGGGTATTTTATTATTATATATATTAGCATAAGAGATGGTTTTAACCAACTACTATATATAAGCTAAAATAACAATCTATCACTACATCAAAAATAATTTTTAGTGATAATTAATTATCGATAGAAGTTTACTTGTCGTTAAATATGTTTTTAAGTATAGTTTATATAAATCATATAGTGTTAAGAACTAATTACATTATAAAATTCCTTTAAATTTATAAAACCGGATACATCACTGGACTTTCGAATACATCAACAGACACCAAGATACATAAGAGAGAATGTATTTGAGAGCGAAGGGATGTATCTGAGAGAAAATAGGACATCCAGATATATATTGGAGGACTGTACTAAAGAGGGGAGGAATGTTGCTAAACGCAACATTAAATCTAATAGCAATTAGCTAATGTTAGTAAAAATTTTAACATCCTTAATATGCATATTCATTACTGTTAAAAGTTAAATTGCAAAAATTACACTCAATCAGAAATATGTAAATTGCAATTGCAATATATTGCATTGATAGGAAGAAGTGTAATCACACATGACATGCATATCGATAAATAAAAATTGAACATTTATTTTTAATAAAGTCATGATGAATCGAATATAGGTGGTACATTCAAGTCATATTCATTTTGAAATCACTATTAGATCCACATAGCAAGGATAAGTTGTATGAGGACAAGCACACGAGGTCATTTGATGTACGTACAACATAATGTCCTCTAATTAGTCTTTGTATATATCTATCTTATCCTTTGGATGACCCAAAAAAAAGGGAATTGAGACCACATTTTCCCATCAAAGAAAACAACAATTTAAAGTTCAAACTATCTCATTCCCAGTCTCAATCTTTGTATCAATAATGCCACATATGTGCCATAACTTTATCAAACTTTTGTTTTATTGTTATAAGCTATGGTTTGTATTTTCATTGGTGATATATTATTAGGATGTAAGTTCTATCATTAAACGTGAAATACAAGAATAATTAATTAGGTTTTCTTTTCAAATTCTTCAAAAGTACGTGCATGATTAGATTTATTTGAGGTAAAGACAAATATAATAGTCATTTGTTTTCATCCCTTGTAATTTTATCTATTAATTATACGATTTTGTAGTGTGGTCTGTATCAAAAGTAATGACAGATTCTAAAATAATTGTCTTGTTCAATATTTGAGTAAACTATATAAGTTTGTTTGTATATATAAAATATGCATATTCTCAATTACTTGTAACTTTTGTACTTCATGATTTGATGGGAGTTAAGTTATTTGTTATCTTGTTCAACATTATCTCAACACACGTATGTACTTCTTGGAGATGTTGAGAGTTTTGATTTATTTTTCCCTTGATTTTTTGGGATGCGTGCTTAGATGTTTTGGACTTTGAAAACATACATGATTAGATTTTAAGATCAACATAGATCACACATTTTTAAAGATTAATATGGTTGAAAAATAACGAATTAAATCGTTAAAAAATATTTGACTTGTCATTTTTTTGGTGTCTCACAATCTAATTATCAATATGAGATTTTTGTTACTTGAACTTTTACCATTTATATATTAAAACATACCTCAAACTGATTAGGTTAACAATTAGTTGTTTCTTTATTTTACCTGGATTATCACCATCTACTCAACTAGATGTTTTTTGATACATTGGTGATAATTTACTGATTATCTCTACAGTTTGAAATAGAAAAAAAACAGCTCGTTATCAAACAAACATTCCTACCATATTTACTGATTATCTCTACAGTTTGAAATAATTACATAAATATTTCACTAATTAATAATATCATATCAGACTTCAAGTCAGATACACTAGATACATGTATTTTTGCTACAAGTTACACTAAAATAAGAAGAGAAGCGAATGAGAGGATGAGAAAGGCGGAGGCTAGGAGGATCAAAGACAAATAACGAGATCATGGGCTTTATAATCGGAGAAAGAGAAGGGGCGTGGTTGGCGTGTCAATAGATCGGTGGGAGAACCTGTAGTAAGGGGGGTGACCCGCCGAATTCACATAAAAAATCACCAAAATGATCACAAAATACATGCGAATCAACTAGATACATGTACATGTATCTAGGATACCGGTTACAAGAGAGCCGAGCGAGAGAGGAGAGTGACAGGCGAGATATGAGAGAGTCAGATACATGCAAATCCACTTTGATATAATGTATCTAAAACAAATTACACCTAATTTTGATCTCATGATACATACAAGTAATTGGACGCACCAAGTACATATATCCATAGTCCAAATCTGATAAGATTCGTAGTATTACAAACTAGTATGAATCCAAATAATTAGCTTTTAAATTAGTGGTATGTTATAAGTCGTCCAAGAAAATATTGTAGGAAAAAAAACAAAAATAAGCAAATAAAACCCAAACGGATGATTGGGTCAAAATAGCAGATTGGGCCCAAAAGGCCAAAACCTGTTAGGTATGCCTCAGCTGCTTCCTGCCAGGCCAACACACATGGACCTGGAAATTACGGATTTCTTCATGAAAAGCAACAGTCAAGGCCCATATGAAGTGCATGCAAAATGTGTACCGATAAAATTGTATATAATGTTTATAGAATAAATTTTAGGAATAGCAAAGATAAAAATTGAATTAGCTCTATAGCTATAGTTTCGCAATGAAACATCTTATTTGTATACAGTTCAATGGTTTGTATAAAAATTGCAACGATTTGTATGAAAATTGTGGCGGTTTGTATGGAAATTGCGTTTGTATATGCATATGTTCTCGATGTCAGGTTAGAGTGATGAGCGAAATTAGGAGCGAGAGGATAGAGGTTAACGAAAGAGGTAACTTGTATATGTATATCGGTTAGATAATTGTCTACATGTAACTACTATGTATATGTATCAATGATTGTGTTTGTATATATGCATGAATTTGAATTCACATACAATTGAATTGAGTACATTTGTATTTGTATATCATATCTCTCTTTCTCTCTCGCTTTATAAAAACATAAATGATACAATTTTGTATAAAGCGAGAAAGAGATAATTAAAGACAAAAGAAAACTGGACATGAAAAGATTTGTATTTATATAATTTTAAGTGTATAGGTCAGAGAGATATGTATTTGTATATGTAGTTCTTTCTCTCTTTATACAAACACAAATACAATTTATATATTTGTATTTGTATAAAGTGAGAGAGGCGAACAAAATATGAGTAATATATACATATATCTGCCACGGATTGAGATGGAAAGTCTCTTCTTTTTTTCCTTTAAATCTGCCACGGATATACATGAATATATCTGTGCGTCTCACATATATACAAATATATAAGTAAAACATTATCTGAACAGATATACATAGTGATACACGTGGATATACACCACGTATATCCATGTTTACCACTACAACTTCGAAATTCCTCTTCTTTTTATGATTACAACGTTATAATTTTGGGAGAAAAAGTATGTTTTCTTCAATTGCAAATTACTGATTTGTGTTGAAAGTGTATTTAGAATCTAGAGAGCAAGAAAATTATTTTTCCACATTGGGAACTTGTTTAATCATGCCTTTTGGCTAAACAAAGATTATAGCTGACACTTTGAACTTGCAAGATTTTTATTAAAAATTGTATGAAGAATTGTTTTGTAGAGTAACTTCCACATTGATTTCTAGTTGCTTTTTGGAGGAAATAATTTTAAGGTAGTAGTGCACTTATCCTATTGAGTGTAGTTGTAAACAAGTGTATATTGAGGCAAAAGGCATTCTAATTAGATTGCGTTACGTTACTCAAATCATTTTAGACGTTTTTTTAGTTTTTTTAAGATTTTCTCTATTTTGTGTTTATCGTTGATGGATAACTTATTTCATTATTAATGTCTTATATATATATATATATATATATATATATATTATATATATATATATATATATGGAGAGAAATATTAAAAAACACCCTTGAGTACTTGTCACAAATTATTAGTTTTCTCTTCAACCTATTAACAGCCTTAAAAACTCATCTGCTTGAATAATTAAACTTATATACACACCTAATCTATCATATGACATAACAAGTGATTTCAAACTCATGTAAAAGCATGACACTCTTAATAAAAAGTTAAAATAAATGTTGAAAACACTCCTAAACTTGGCGAGAATTTAATAATATATATCACTTATTTTGTAAGATCTGAATTTATTTAAGGCTGTTGAGTATATATGTATATATATATATATATATATATATATATATATATATATATATATATATATATATATATATATATATATATATGATGTGGACATAATTTGATAGTTTGCTAACAATAGTATTTTTTTTAATAATTCAGAAGCAATTTTAAACCATTTAAATCCAAACATATGACATTTCCCCCCCCCCCCCCCCCTATTTTCAATAATTTAGAGGCATTTTAACCCTTTTTCATATATAATTAAATAGTCTATATAACAAAATATAAATTCAAATAATAGTAACAACTAAAGCGATAAATATGATTTTTTGTTTTACATAATTATAATTTTTTTGTTCTTATCAAATTCTAAAATGATAAATTATTTTAATTTAAAAATATTTAAAATAAATCAATCAAAATATATTTTAAGTAGATCGTGAAAATGTTTTAGCTTAACTTAGAAAAAGACATGTCATTTAATTTCTTCTTAGCCAATTGGCATATTGAGTGTCCCATTGTAAGTCTAAGTTAGGTCAAAATAATTAATATTTATGTAGGAGTTATTCTCTGACATAAAATTCTTGACTTTTATTTTCATCTATTATATATAATGTTTATATTTTACTTATTCATCAACCTTTATAAAATAAAGAATAAAATTTTCACCTTTATTTGTCGTTTTTAATATTTAAAAATAATAATTATTTATTGTTATATCTATTTTATCTTTAGCAATAATTACTTATTACTCAAGTTAATTTTTAATACCTAATATTAAACTTTATTTCGTATTTACTTATTATTTCATGATAATAAATTGAAATGACATATAATAGTATATAAATATATTTTTTTAACTTGATCTCAGTTGATATTTATATCTTCTAATTTCAAATGTGTATAAATAGATAATTAAGCTTGTTGAGACTTGTACAAATAAACACATGCATTCTACTTGATATCTTACGTTGTAATTCGCATTCTATATGACATCTTATAAGTATGTACTTATGAATAATTAAAATTGAAAGACCAAATACAAATATTGCCCCTTTTAACTTGTGATCATTTTTCATCTTGACACTTTATCTTAACTTTGTTGAATTTTAACACTTCAACCCTATTTTTTATATACAATTTGAACACAAAATTCTAATTTTATAATTTCTTTAATTCTATTTATGTCTTTTTCAAATTGAAGTTTTGCATTTCAAAAATCGACCTGTCTTTAATTTTTGTAGAAAATATTATAAAATTAAATGATGAACATACCTATATTTCTTCTAAAAAATAATTTCTTTTTAGAATCTTTCTATAACTTTTTGCGTAAAAAGTAACCGATGAAATTGTGTTGATATTCTATATTAAGAAAATCATTGACAACTCGATAAAGTCTGTCAAGTTTTAGCATTTTTAATAGATTTTTTTTAGCAATGAACAAGTCTCTCTTTTTTTTACTTGTTTTGTAGATGAGTTCTTTTTATTTGTATTTAGTGAAATTGTAATTACAAAGCGAGTATTTACGTTAAATTTAGATATTCTGAATAATATGAATAAAATTAAAATATGCAGTCTTATTCAATTGATTTATTTTCGTACAAAAATTACAGAGAAAAACTATTTCTTTTTAACTATTTCAGAAAAATCGATGCTTTTTTTTTTTTATGATAATTAACAGACGCACGTTGATTTTCAAAATACTAAACTATAACTGAAGAATATAAATAAATATAAAAAGATTATAAAAATTTGTATTTACTATTTAAAATGGCACATAAAAAAAATAGATTTGAAGAATTAAAATAAAACAAGACTAATATAAAACGCGAAAATGAATCAAAATTGGTAGAAGATGAATTATAAGTACAGATCCAAGAAAAGGACCCATCCGTATAATATGTATAACTTTTATATTCCTTACCAACTCCTCCCACATCATGCCACGTGTTAATGACCATATTCAGAAAAACATTGAATTAATACTCTTTATTTATTAGTATATCGAAAAAAAAAAGAATATCCATTTTGTTCTTGGGTTTGTGATTTTGTCTCCTGAAGAAGAAGAAGAAGAATTAATTATGCAGCTGTTAAATGCAGCGGAAATAGCTAGAATGGCTATGAGGACACCTAATTCTTTAAGTGCAGAAATTGAATTTGGGACTGTTACATGGTTTGTATATGCTGGGATCTCATGTTTCTTGGTACTATTTGCTGGAATTATGTCTGGTTTAACATTGGGTCTTATGTCTTTGGGGCTTGTTGAACTTGAGATCCTTCAACGTAGTGGAACCCCTCTTGAGAAAAAACAAGCAGGTTTTTATTTCATTTTACTTCTTCATAAATATTGGGTAAATAAAGATTGGATTTTTATGAACTTTATTAGTGTATCTATGGTTGTTTGAGTTATTGGACCTTGTACTTGAAATGGGTCTGAATAGAATGTACTGAATACGATGGAATTGATGTGTATTTGATTGATTGATACATCTAGCGTTTGTAGTAATTTTGGAAGGGTTTTTTAAACTTTTGAACATTGTGGAATGGTTGTAGTGTTTGGGACTGAAGCACTAGGGAAACGATAGTTGATTGATTGATCAATGATCAGAACTACAACTATGTTAGGGAAGATTACTTGCAGTTTTGATGGTTTTTACTTTTCAGGAATGGTTTGAATTTTCATTGAATTCTTCATGATTCACGTAAATGAAGATTGCTTTTTAATGAAATTTATTAGTTTATCTATATTTGTTTGAGTTATTTGAGCTCGTATTCAAAATGGGATGTACTGAATAATATTGAATTGATGTGTATTTGATTGATTGATTTGGCTGATAGGAATACATCTTTGGTACGGAAAAGTTGTGTTTGTAGTAATTTTGGAAGTGCTTTTAGCCTTTGAACATTGTGGAATGGATATAGAGTTTGGGATTGAAGTATTAGAAAAAAAATAGTTGATTGATTGATCAGAACTACACTAGTTTTGATGGTTTTTACTTTTCAAGAAAGGCATAGTCTTGAATAGGTTCTCTATTTGAGTTGAGTTTGAATTTTCTTTGACCGAATTCCAAAAGGGTTCGCCATTTTTTGGAGGATAGATGAAATTATTGACGCACTTCAGTTATCTCCTTGTGTGTGTTGAGATCAGATGGTTGTGAAGCTCCATAATGCTTTTCATCATTCTGTATCGTGATGATTAATCATTGGTAGACTATCATATTCATTTGACTTTTATTTTTCTGGATTGTGATTTGAGTATCATTAGTAGTCTGTCAGTGTGTTAATCCTTCGAAAAATGATGGTGCTTTTACCTTAAGGGGCTCACATGTTATTGGGGAATGGTCATGATGTCTGCACTCTTCAATACTTCTCTGTGTTTGTGTGTTAAAGATTGAAATCATATGTTTGTGAAGCTCAAAAATTCTTTTTTTCATTATATTGGAATGGATATTCTTAACAGACTTAAATGATAATTGGCTTTAAAAATAATGGCTGTGTGAAATGAATGATGTTTTTACTGGTATATTAAAGTGATTTTGGAGCTTAGGCCTTTATTAGTTGAGATATTGAAGGTTGATACAACTTGAAGTGAACCAGTCATTTCTGGTATAAATCATCCTACCAACTCCTACTTTAAAATAGGACTGATTAAAAGATATATAACTATCTCTGGATCTAACATATCTGTGTGGTTAAATGTATATTCAGGAACACCTTATAACTGTTTCTGTTATTTTGAGTTTTTACGTCTTTTTTGGAGGGAATTGCTCTCATGGATATTTATCATATTCACTGATTTCTGTCTTCTCAGCTACAATATTTCCTGTTGTTCAGAAGCAACACCAGCTTCTTGTGACCCTCCTTCTATGCAACGCTGCTTCGATGGAGGTAATAACCCTGATACCTGGCTTTTTGATTCAGTCTAGGATGCCTGCATTTAGGTATACAAAATGTGAAACAAAAACAAGAAGAGGAAGTTGGGTATGGGGAAGGTGAGCGGAGGGGGTGAGCAGGAGAAAATGCAGCAGCTAATAAACATTTTCTTTGTTAAATTGAAATGATTGTCGTCCATATAAAATTGACGAGGTTTTTAGGCACTGACCTGGTTTTTGGATGTGGGGTTGTGCAAGCGAAGAGATATAATGATGGACTTGAAACTAACCAGATGCACTTTCATGGCCCAGCTAAAGTAAAGCGGGTGCGGAAACTCTGAAGTAGACACAGTTGTTGAATCAAACTAATGAATTAAATGAGAGAATAGGGATTTACCTGTTCAAGAAAAAATGATTGATAAAAGTAGATCAAATGTGGAGAAAATATTAATGTCTTTTTGTAATTTATTTTCTTGTAGAAGTATGTACTTTGTAATGACGTGAGGTGATAAGGATCTTTTATTTATTTTCTTCTTTTTCATTCTTTGAATTTCAGGCACTACCTATATACCTGGACAAAATTTTCAACCAATATGTGGCCATTATACTATCAGTAACTTTTGTGTTGGCATTTGGAGAGGTAATTTCTACTGCTTGGCCTTGACTAGTATCTTAATATCAAAGAGCTATACGTGATTCTCCTGCTATTCTTTGGTTTCAGGTTATTCCTCAAGCCATATGCACCAGATATGGACTTGCCGTAGGTGCAAGCCTTGTCTGGCTTGTTCGTATTCTGATGGTTATATGCTACCCAATTGCTTACCCTATAGGAAAGGTAACTACTACAGTCTTTGAGCAATTGCTTCAAAGATATAGCTGGGCGACTACAATTTTTTTTTTCAAATCATCGAATCATCTAAAGAGAAGTGACAAGCCAAAACAAATGGATTGACTTAAGTTACTACCATTATAAGAACGTATCTGAATTGTTAAAGTCTTTTCGAGTCATATGGCTATTGTTTGTTTGATGCAAAGCTAAATGAATAAAGGAGGATTTATCGTCTAACCCGTTTAAATCATTTTGAGGGTGACACCAGTAATCTATATTACATCTCTAAGAAGTTGCTTAGGTTAATATAGATGTCCAACCCTAAAGTAACCAAGAGTTGATCTTGATCCGACTGCATATGTTTATAATCTTGACATTGTTGTATATCCAACTATGTTTATGTGATTCTCATTTAGGGTTCTTTCTTGTAGAAATTAATTTATCATTAAGATAGATCTTGTGGAACTTATAGTGTTGATGGTGCTGATGTAGTTTTCCTATTCTTATTCAGTTAATTTTGACTCGATTTATATTTTACCTGAATGTGGTACAAATGAAGCGATTCGAAAATTAGGAATCTTCTAGTCGATCCATCTAGCTTGAGATTGACACGTAGTTGTTATTAATGTTATATAATTCTCATTTACGGTTCTTTCTTGTAGAAAATTAATTTACCATAAAGACGAGATCTCAAGGAACCATTGTGTTACTGATGTTATTTTCCTATTCTAGTGGACTTAATTTTGAATCTTTGGAATAAAATCCAGTTAGAAAAGGAAATCCAATCAGAGATAAGTTGTCCATGAGCATCATGGCATAGGTAAAAGGGCACAAAGAGGCAACTCTTTGTGTGTTATGTTCCATACCTGAATGTAATACAAATGGAGAGAAATGGATAATGAGGATTCATCTAGCTGGCCCATTAGCTTGAGGTTGACAAGTAGTTGTTTTGTTGTCTATGTTGTGGACTCTCCGGAATCCCTGCCGCACCAGTGTCGTCACGACAAGGGTGTGAATGTGGAATCCATACAAGATTTCGTTGACTTACCTTGGGTACTTTGACCATATTTTGTGAACGAGAGGATGAATTATTGGGTATTTGGTTTGATATTTGGGTTTATGTCATATATATAGTTATATTAAGTATGGGAATGCTTCTCGTATGCAAGATTATTAGTTTTAGTTCAACAACTTTAACTAATCAAAATATATACTCTATATGTCGTAATGTACATTTATTGGCTGCATTCCAACACAGAAATCCGCACTCCGATCCATATCCTTGAATCCTAAAATTTATGTGATGAGTGACAATCCTAGCAGTGAGAAGCATTTGAATAAAAGATCCTGGATAACTGAATAGGATAATTTCAAATCATGTTTCTCACTTCTAGGAAATGCTTGCACTGAGCTTCTTTCTGCATTTGAAATTTGGAAAGAGCAGAAAGGACTTGTCTGAGGATGACATTTGCATTTCCTTTTGGCTAATAAATGCTGGCATATATTTGGTTAGATACTTGACTTGTTACTTGATTATATTTATGACATACTGTGATGTCAATGCTCAACAATATTTTGGAAGTGAAAAGAGATTTAGATAAAGGAGGCTTGAAACACAAAATGCCAACCCATATGATCTGGTTTTTCATAGTCAATCTTCTAACATCCTAATTCAATGAATCCTTGTTCTTAAGCAAAGTCAAGCCAATCTTTTAATTTATGAAGTACTAAAGTCTAAAGCTGAATTTATCTTCAGTGTCCTTGCACTTCAGAGTTGGCTAGTATTTTATCAATTGTCTTTTCTGTCTAGAGCTAGTGAAACATTTGTCTATGACATTCTTACTCATCATATAGTGGTCTTAATCAATAAATGAAATCTATATCTTTCTCTGACTAGAACATATAACAACATAACATTTGTGCTTCTCTATGTTTTGTTATCCTAACTGCCAGTGAGTTCTTAAGTGCTCAGAAAGGTAGAACCTTTGACTCTATTTATGCTGGCTTGTCTTTCCAGATCCTGGACTGTGTGTTGGGACACAATGAAGTACTATTCAGGCGTGCTCAGCTGAAAGCCCTTGTTTCTATTCACAGCCAAGAGGTTTGAATTGTATCTTGATTATCTGGAGTAATTTGAATGTCTAACCAGTTGTTACCAAGCTACAAGTTCCCTTGGCATTTCATATACCATGATTCATTATTGAGAAATTTTTGCAGGCTGGCAAGGGAGGTGAACTTACACATGATGAGACAACAATCATTAGCGGAGCACTGGATTTGACTGAGAAGGTAGTGTCTGTTTCTGACATATTCAAAAAGTCAGTATCTGAGATCTGTAGTTCAAGACACCAACTCCACAACTCGTGACTTATTTAATCTTTATAGCCTATTATCCCCTTTTCTCGAGTGTGTATGGGAGTTTTTTTTTTTTTTTTTTGTGGTGGGGGGGGGGGGGGGGGGGGGGGGGGGGGGGAGGGGGGGAGTTGACCATAGAAGAAATACTCAGCAACTGATCCTTAACCGATTCAATATGTAGTGTCTTAAATCCTTTTGACTGTACTTTCTCGCTCTTTGTTAGCCATGGTGGTGTAATGATCCTCTTCTCTTTTGTTCTATTCTTTTCTTCTTTTGGATAGACTGCTGAGGAGGCAATGACGCCCATTGAGTCAACATTTTCATTGGATGTCAATTCAAAGCTGGACTGGTGAGTGTTGGGAAAATTAGTCTACTATGCTCTTAACTTACAAACTTAGTTCTGTGTCATACTTCTCAGATAATGAACTTTCAATGTATGGTATTTCATTGTCAGATGTATGCACTACAGTTTCCCTTTAATTTTATGTTGTGACAATAATGAATAGGTTTGCTTCTCATGATTAGTTGATTGTGGTTTACTTCATGAGAATCAAGCAACCAGTAAGTAAATTTTCCTGTGCTACACTCGAACACTTGAGCTGATGGTTAGCTTCTCAAGATAGGATTTGTTCTGCTATCAGTTTTAATGATTGAGAGTTAGCACAATGCTTCCATCTGTAATGCTTGGAAGTCAAAATTGAATAGTTTAATGTTTACATGTCATATATCTACTCTCTGATCAGCAATCCATGCATGCTTTAATTTTACTGCTGATCTGTACCAAAAAAATGTTCAATGCTTACATGAAAGTGATTTTGGGGTTAATATGCCATTACCATACTTATCAAGGCTTATTCTCTTCATCATCTTTTCTCTTATTTTTGTGTCCTTTTGGGTGGGTGCTGCAACGGAAATTAAATTAGATTCTTAAAGGAGCTAATTGAACCTTGGGTGTTGACTTAAGAGTATGTTCTTATTCTTCCCCCCAAAAAAGAAAGAAGAATACTCTTTTCCAATGAGTTGTGTAACCTCCATGCATAGCTGTATGCAGTAGTTATGTCCTCATGCAAATGTTTATGCTTGCATTTGTTATTTCTGGGATTCCTGAGAGGAATGTGACTAAGGATCTATGTTGCTCGGATACGGCTGTGGGCACTCGACAGGGAGGTGGATCTAGTAGTCAGATTCGTCATCATCAAATCTTAGGTCTAGGGGAAACAGATAGGAGTATGGCTACGGGTTGTAAGTTACAACCAGTAAATGTATATTGCGACATATACAAGTATATATTTTGAGAATTAATTGAAGCTATTAAATTAAAGCTAATATGGTAGAATTCTTTGTAAGTACTTAAAGTTTTATTCAAAGTTAACTCACATGATAGCAAAATGTTCTAGTACTTTATGTAAACATATGGTGTAAACCCAAAATCGCACCAAATACCGAATCTGCCAGTACTCTTGGCCATAGTATAGTAAATACACCCAAGTTAGGTTTGACCAAATCCAGTGCGGGTCCCACCCACACCCAAATCGTGTCAGATTGACACGGCTGCGGTAAGGATTTTAAAGGATCTAGCTATGGATGCATTGTTGTTGAATGGTTAGTCAAATATAAGAATATAGACTGTATGCATCTATCCATAGGAGGAAGAAAACATTGGATATGCTTCTTGAATTAAATTCTAACAAGTGATTAAATTGCTTCTTTTTTCCCCATCATAGGGAGGCAATGGGAAAAGTTCTTGCTAGGGGTCATAGCAGAGTTCCTGTGTACTCTGGCAATCCAAAGAATATTATTGGTCTACTTCTGGTGAGTTCTGCATAATCTTCAAAACGTTTCACTTGTAATCTTGCTACACTTTGAAGTCATGATGATTTGGTACTTGAATACTGTTAGGTAAAAAGTCTTCTTACAGTGCGGCCGGAAACAGAGACGCCAGTTAGTTCTGTTTCGATTCGAAGAATTCCGCGGTATTAATTTCTAGTTCAATACTTAAATGTGTTTTTACAATTGTGACTTTTAAGCTCAAAATGTTGTTTGTCATACATCTTTCAGAGTTCCTGCTGATATGCCGTTGTATGACATACTAAATGAGTTCCAAAAGGGTAGCAGTCATATGGCTGCAGTAGTGAAGATTAAAGGAAAAAGCAAAAAACCTCCCTTGGTTATTGAGGAAGAGAATTCTCAGGATGTTGCAGTCACTGGTGAAAGTTCTCTGTTAACTATACCTCGCTTGAAAGCAAAGAATGATAAATCAGATAGTGTTGTTGTTGATATTGAAAAAGTTACAGTACCAGCAGCTGTAAACTCACCGACATCTGGTGACTCACTGACAAATGCATTGACTCAGTCATCAGATGATATTGAGGATGGAGAAGTAATAGGTATTATCACATTGGAAGATGTATTCGAAGAACTTTTACAGGTACCTACAGGCATACTTTTGTTTTCACACATCCTCTTCTGCATATCTAGTATAACAAATGGTACTTACATTTCAAAACTGGTCATGGTGCAGGAGGAAATAGTAGACGAGACCGATGAGTATGTTGACGTACATAGAAGGTGAAACAGATTTAGAGAACTTAGTTATATCTAATCAGTGTTATATGTATTGGAGAGGATATTCTAATTTCTAACATTGATTTTAACAGGATACGCGTGGCTGCTGCAGCAGCTGCTTCAGTTGTGGCACGAGCTCCATCAATTCGTAGATTAACAGCCCAAAAGGCAGCTGTAAGTCCACATATATTTTGTACAACTATCCTGAAATATGACAGAAACTTTCTTGAAAGTCAATGTTCATGACTACATGGAACATGAGCCTTATTGTGCACCTAATGCATCCATTTCTGTCTATATCTTTTTCCTAATGTAGTTTGAGCTAAACATTTTCCTGATGTTCGCGGATTTTTTAAATTTGATTCTTCAGGGAGGCCAAAATAAGGAAGGACATAGCCCCAAGAAGTCCAGTGAGGACCTTTCTACCTCAAGAAGAATACAAGGGAGTCTAAGAGAGCCTCTCCTTGAGAACAAGATATAAATAGTAAGTTAAAACTTCTCTGTCTCAGTAATGTGTAAAACCAAAGTCTGCAAACGCCGAGGAAAGGAAAAAAAAAATGCTTGTGCAATTTGCACATATAATTTTGTGAGGATATGCTTATTTATGTGAATACATGCCCACTGTATGATGATATATCTCAGATTCATTAATTTTATGGGAATACTATGATTTTCCATGTTGCTTTGTAAAGACAAATTAATAGTAACTATGAATAAGCCTCCCATTCTTGACAAAGAAATGAAATTCTGAAGCTGTTTTCATGTTCCCCACTTAAAAAACTACAGTATTGATAATACTGAGGCAAGAATGTGTATTCACTTAACCGCGGTTAAGTGATAACAAAGCATATAAACATGTATTCATTGAGTTGATGTAAACACGAGACGTGAGTAAAGAACCTTTGAACTCTGCTTGATCATTTCCAAAGATTTATGGGTTCAGAATTTAAATTCACTACATAAAAGTTGTCTTTTTTTCTAAACTTCACAAAGACACTTGATTGTGCCAATAAAAACAAATAACTAAAAAACTTACCAAAAGATATAACAACAAAGTATGTTATATGGTTGTTTCTTCCTCGTCAAAATGCTCAATCATATTATCATTCCAAAGAAGAAGAGTTACTGAACATCTCCAGATAATATAAATCCTTGTTCTTTGTTCTTGAATGTACTTACAACACCTTTGCCATGACCTAAACTTCAATTTTCTTGGCAATAGTAAGTCCCTTGTCATCATAATCATGAAACTTTGGTTATTCAAGAAATGAATAAAGATTGTTTTCTTTGATATAGAAGATATATAGTTTGAAAACACAATAAAAATAATTTTGTGTTAACTAATTGACAGATGTTGTTTGCTGATTGGTGACTATGTGCTAGCCTGTGAAGGGACCTACTTAGTTTTTGGTAGAAGAATAAGCAGAGTGATCAGCTTTGTCTCCCTGCCAAACTCCAAAAAAAAAAATGAAATAAGTCACTCAACCAAATTGTCACACTTATAAAACAAGTTCTTTTTTTTTTCAACACCTTGTGAATATATTTTTAAGATATGCTATACTGTTTAAATTATTCTCAACAACTATGATTTTATTTTTTTTACAGTTGAGAATAGAATATATTGGAAGATAAGAATAAAATCATCATAGTCGGTTTAAAATACATGAACTTTGATATTTTTACAATATGAAAATGTTTTTAGGCATCTTCTTGTCCTATACCTATAGTCCCTTTATTTATTCCAAAGGGCATATAGAGTACATGAAATACTGCAAGGAATTTGCTTCTTTTTTTTAAAAAAAAAGATTGATAAGTTCATTTTTCACTTTTTCTCTTCCTTGGCATGTTGTTCACCTTATATACGGTATTCACGATAATAACAGAGTCAGAACTTTTACTAAATAAATTTTTAAAATATGAGAAGTGAACGCATGAAAAAGTTTAAAAAAACTTTTATGTACCCGTTGACACTACATAGCTCTGTCGTTATATCTCGTATATATTTTTTTTATCGGATTTAAGTTATATAGCATAACAAAGTAAATAATATTCACAACTATCAATTTTTTTTTAACTAGTTAGAGCAAATTATTTAGTGCATTTTTAGGTTATTAAATTAAGATATGTCAGTCGTAAGTATACCTAAGTTAAACTCTTTATTTATTTATTTGTAAATCTTCATTTAATTAATGGAATGATTCATCAATTTGGTTACATTCTCATAAAGTGAGAACATACATGCATTACATTCCCCCAAAATTATAAAATCAATTTTTTTTTAAATTTTATTTTTGGTAAATAATAAATCGATTTTGGTTATGAACGGAATATTTTAATACAAATTAAAGAAAAAGAAAAGGAAATAGACTTTTATAATGAGAAGGACAAGTAACAAAATGTAATTTACAATTATCAAGAAGAAGATAGAACACAATTCTTACATAGCTAATTATGAAAATAGATAAAAATTGTACCCAACAAATCTAAAATTAAAAAACTAAATCATCCTAATATAGATTCTAGGAGAAGTTGTCCTAACACAAAAGTATAGTTAACTTAATTATGCAAATCCACAAAACAAAAAAATGTGATTTACACCATGATAAAACAAAATTGAAGGTAAAAAAAAAAATCTAAAATTACTTATCCCAACATAAAAGCATAGTTATGCAAATCCTCATTATGTAGAGCTTTCCCTTTTGTTGTTTCACCATTCTTCTTAACTTTGATAATTTCATTTGCTTCCTCATCATTATTATAAATCTTCCTCTAAATTGATTTTTTATTTCACCAAAAAAATAAGCTACTCATCAAAAACTCCAAATGAACCTTCTATTTATACATGAAGACTTGATATTGATTTGATTAATTAACTACATTATATATTAATTCGAATGTGACTTAATTAGGTATTAGAGTAGAGGTAGGGTCACAATGCACCCTGAGATAACATCCATGTCACGTGCCCTTTCTAGTTTAGAGTCTTCTAAGTACACACATAAATAGATAAATCTTTGTCTGCCACTATAATCATGATTGCCACCCCTGAATATAAAGCTAAGATTTTAATTTTACGAGTTCTAAATTTTACGATAACGTAATGATAATCGAGTTTCAAATTTAATATTTATATACAGTATCACAAATATATCGTTTTGAACAAAACATACTGAGTTTGATTACACACCTGCATACAAGCTACTAACTCCGCGCTAGCTTAGCCATCGGTTCACCCATACGTGTTAACAATTATATATCTAATTAATGTACATCTTATCTTCCATATGGGTAATTAGCCCCACTGTCTGTCTTTTCATTAACACCATTATTATAATATTACTTCTTTAATTTCCTAATATATAATATAGTTATATTTTACACATAAATGATATATATTATAAATGAGAAATTATAGATTGTGAAGAACCTCCACGACCCCAGGAATGCCAACATTCATGCAACATTAAACTTCACATGACATATCGGAAAGATTTGTCCTTTTAGATACACTAAATATTATTCTGTCTAAAAGTAAGTGCGGTGCCATATAAACTTGCGTTATTTCTTAGTAGTTTGTCAGTTTAAAAATTTATGAATTATTTATTTTGACTCGTCGTCATGGGTTCTCTAAGACTTTTCTCTTCTATTCTTCGTACGAATTACGATAACACTGTTCATCTATTTCATTTTACTTGATCTTTGTTGATTTGACTTTTTTTTTTAAATTCATTTTATTAAATTATTATTATTAATTTTCTTTTGGAAATTAAGTTTTATTTGTTATTACTTTACTTAATTAGTTAACGATAAGGATAATATTGAATGGTAAAAAGAAATTTTTATTTTTATATAAAAATCACGTAAAATGAAACGAAGAAAATATGAAAGAATTATGATATTTTTCTGTATTTATTTTGTTGTGAAAGCCAACACATATTATAGCTAACCATCAAACTATACGCAGTTAATTCTGTTTAGATCAGCGCCAACTTTCTTAATATGGGTTAATTATCTTTGGAGATTTGTTGAATCTCTCAATATAGTACATTTAACTTTTAATTAATTTTCTTATTTTAGTTTTTATAGCCCACACACATATTATAATTGTGACTTCTTCCCTTTTTATAAAAAAGGGTAGGGGAAAGACACATGATGGGGACTGTAATTAAAATAATTTTTAGCAGTAATAAATATTAAAATACATTAATAAAAGAAAATTAATTAAAGTATTTATCGACATTGCTTATTTTTTGTTCAGATTCAATATCGTTATAGACTTTAGAGATATTTACAAAGAGTGTTAATAGTTTATCAAAAACAAATTTAAAATTAGCGGCAATTGAGTTATTATCGCGTTAATTTTTTCAAGGGAGAAGGGTCAAATATGCCCCTAAATTATTTGAAAAGGTTTAGATATACCCTCCGTTTAAAGTTTGGTCTATTTATACCCTCGCCGTCCAACTTTTGGTCTACATATGCCCTTTTGGACGTTAGTTGGCCAACTCAGAATATCCAACTCATTTTACTTTTATTTAAATGCCAAATGGATTTTCCACGTCATTTTTATATATTATCACTTGACATTTATATTTAAGGAAAAAGGGTCAAATATGCCCCTAAACTATTCGAAAGGTCTAGATATACCCCCGTTTAAAGTTTGGTCAATTTATACCCTCGCGTCCAAATTTTTGGTCTACATATGCCCTTTTGGGTGTTAGTTGGTCAATTCGAAATATCCAACTCATTTTACTTTTCTTTAAATGCCAAATGGATTTTTCACTTTTTTTTTTATATATTATTACTTGACATTTATATTAAAAGAGAAAGGGGTTTTTTATGCCCCTAACTATCCGACCTAATTTTAAAACACATATACAACCCGTCTTTTAAATAATCTATACAACCCGACCCTTTTTTTAAATACCCTATATGGGTCGGATTAGGGCATAATGAACCATTTAAATGGCGAACACTATCGTGCTCTGATTGGAACCGCCGAGGAATCAATGGCACGACAACTAAAGGAAAAAGAAGTCGAGGTTTGAAAAGCGTTTTGGCGCAACACAGAGCTGGAGGCGCAAACCTGGCAGGCAAGGGCTAGAGCAGAGGAATTCACCGCAACAACGTTATAGACACAACTGCAAGCTGCACCAGACGATGATGATGTAAATAACAAAATAATTCACACATATATGAGTCGGATTAGGGGCATAATTGAACCATTTAAAAAACGGTCGTATATGTGTTTTAAAATTGGGTCGGATAGTTAGGGCATAAGTGACCACTTTCTCTTTTAATATAAATGTCAAGTGATAATATATATAAATGATGTGAAATCCCATTTGACATTTAAAGAAAAGTAAAATGAGTTGGATATTTCGAGTTGACCAACTAACACTTATAAGGGCATATGTAGACCAAAAGTTGGACGCGAGGGTATAAATGGACCAAACTTTAAACGGGGGTATATCTAGACCTTTCGAATAGTTTAGGGGCATATTTGACCATTTTCCCTTGAATATAAATGTCAAGTAATAATACATAAAAATGACATGGAAAATCCATTTGGCATTTAAATAAAAGTAAAATGAGTTGGATATTCCGAGTTGGCCAACTAACGCCCAAAAGGGCATATGTAGACCAAAAGTTGGACGGCGAGGGTATAAATGGACCAAACTTTAAACGGGGGTATATCTAGACCTTTCGAATAGTTTAGGGGCATATTTGACCATTTTCCCTTGAATATAAATGTCAAGTAATAATACATAAAAATGACATGGAAAATCCATTTGGCATTTAAATAAAAGTAAAATGAGTTGGATATTCCGAGTTGGCCAACTAACGCCCAAAAGGGCATATGTAGACCAAAAGTTGGACGGCGAGGGTATAAATGGACCAAACTTTAAACGGAGGGTATATCTAAGCCTTTTCAAATAGTTTAGGGGCATATTTAACCCTTTTCCCTTTTTTCAATGAAAACTGAAAATCAAATCCCAACAACAATGTGAAAATTCAGATACTCAACTAATCGAACTATTAAAAATTCCTCATTTTTCTTTTTGTGTACACCCCCACATTGGCATGGAGGATGGGAGGTTGTATATAAGTAGTAATTAAGTGGGTGAGTGACTTTATTTGATTCTTTTTGCATGTGTTTTTTATCTTAATAATAGCAAAATTTCCTCTTGAAAGAAAAGAAGAAAAAAATGAATAGTACTATTGAAGATTTTATTGAAGTTTGAATTTGATAAATAAATAAAACATATATGTCCCACTAGCATGTTAAAGAATGGTAGAGAAGTGTTAGATCCTTATCTTAATAGGCAAGAGGAATCAAAGATAAGATCTTTAAAAAACACATCAAACACCTAATAGTGGACCTAAAATGAATTGTACACTTATCTCAAGTTAATGCATACTCAAAGTCCCTTTGATGGGACAAGATTAAAATTAAAATTGGCCCTCTTCTTATGGATTTTTCCATCAATAATTAATAATTTTATCATAATAAATAACTACAACCTATCCCTTAATTTACGCTTAATCCTGTTTCAAGGTGTGACAGGTTATTAAAAGGACAAGTTGTTTTTAATTTTGTAGTGACTTTATTGAACTCAATGGAAAAAAACAAAGTTAGTGGGAGGAAGTTTCCCACATTAATAATAATAATGCATGTATTTGATGTGGACTAACTAAGACACTACAATCACAACATTCTCTTTTTAAACATAACTAATAAAAAGGCAAAAATATAGCTACTTCAAAAGCTCATATAATATCCACACATATATATAAGATTGTACGTATTAAGACTGTTGGGTCCTTGAGTCCTTGTTGGTGAAAAATCTGACCGATTTAAAAATCAGAGTCGTTAAAGTCTTTAGCAATATTTAGATAGAGCGGTAGTTGTAAATACTCATATTTTACTATAATATAATGAAAATTATTGTTATAACGTAATGCTTGAAGTTCTAGCATATATTATCGAGATTTAATCATTTTTTGTTTGAGCTTTAGTTGTTTGTGCGTGACTTTAGTTATTATGATGCAATTATGTTTGAAATTCAAGCAAAAATGATCGAAGTCTACTATTATTATCTGAACTTCAAGCAGAAATGCATGAACTTCACTTTGATATAATGTGATTGTATTAATTTTTCATGTGTAACTTCAAATACCGCATATTTGGAGTATATATATGAACAAACATTTTTATAGAGGAAAAGGGTCAAAAATACTCTCAATTTGGGTTTATTGTTTAATTTTATCCTCGCTGTTAAAATAAAGTTAAATTTACCCTTCCCCGTCAAAATAAAGTTAAAATTACCCCCTCGGAATCCCCAAAATTGACCTAAATTGACCCAATTACCCAATTTTTTTTTAAAAAAAATATTTCCTATTTTTAACTCGATAATCCGACCCCTTTAAGAAATAACCCGATTAACTCAATACCATATACCCATTCCACTCATTAAAAAACAAATTATAAAACTTTTTCAGTTCAAAATTCAATCCTCATAATATTACTCTATGCCTCTGTTTGAACCTAATGAATTTTTCAATAACTCATTAAGAAATTCTTGAGGCAAAAATTAATAAAGAAGAACAAAGTGTAAAATACCAAAGATTGAATCTTTTGAGGCAAAAACTACTAACACACACTCAATTCGTATACCCTTATGGATTTTATCAACATCATCCTCATTGGAACATGAAGAACCAAAGATTGATACTTTGAGGCAAAACTTAAAACTACTAATCAACTCTAATACCCAAAATCTCCCATCTTTCAATTATGTTGTTGTCTCTGTCATCGATCCCCTTTTCTTTTTCAAACAACTACTGATTTTTCTACTTACAACCTCTCATCCTTTATTAATGCATCCCATTGTTCTTTGGAATATAATTTAAAAATAAAGAACAATGGAGGAAGGAAAAATGAAGAACAATGGAGGAGAAGTTAATGCGTCATATGAAAATTTGAGAGAATAGGTAAAAAGAGAAATGAGTTATCCTTTAAAAGGTAGGGACATTGGGTTAAAAATAGGATATATGATTTTTTTTTAAAAAAATTCGGATAATTGGGGTCAATTTTGGGAATTTCATTAAATGAGGGGTAATTATGGTGAAATTAGTAATGAGAAGGGTAAATTTAACTTTATTTTAACGGAGAGGAATAAATTTTAACTTTATTTTAACGACGAGGGTAAAGTTAAACAATAAATCAAAGTTAAAAGATATTTTTGACCCTTTTCCTTTTTATAAAATGGACATGAATTATATGACAATATCAAAATAAATTTTTTTTGCTCTCCTGATGTAAATGCTCAAACTTTATTGATCCGATTAATTTAACTTGTATTACAGAAGATTTACTCTGCGAAATTTTAGTACTTTCTATCTATAAAAGAAAAAATTCATTTCAAAATTCAAATCTAGAATCTCTAACCAAGCATGGAGATTTTTTATTTTATTTTAGCACACCCCTTGATGTCATATATATCATTATAGTAGACGTAATGTTTTATCAGACTGTGTTTTACTTTTAATATCTAAATATATAACCAATTGAATTTATTGGGTTTTTTTTTGTTTGTCCATAAATGATATCAGAATATTTGCAAATTAAAGTTCACTATTTATAAATATTGCTTCTATATATTGAAAGTATATATTTGCAAATATTGAATGTAAGTATTTAAATAACTAGTGAAATATTGAAATTTAATTGGAAAAATTAAATGGATGGATACCTTTAATAAATAATTTATTGATTATAGTGATATTTTTTTTAAATTATTTATAGAAATATATAACAATATTATATGTTAAATCTGCAATATGTATTAAAAGTGAATTATGTATGGAATATATATGTATTATAACTATTTTTCTAAATAGGAAAAAGGGTCTGATATACCCCTCAACTTTGTCATTTAAAGCTGATACATCCATTGTTATGAAAGTGGCTCATATATACCCCTACTTGTAAACAAATGGCTCACATATACCCTTTTCCTTAACGGAAATGAAAAAAAAATAATTTTAATCTAAATTTTTATTATTTTTTTCTAAAAAACATAATCCCATATGAGTAAATTTAATCTTCGTCAAACATATTTTTTTTTGACTTTTTTTTGTTTCAATGACTAATTTATAATTATTATTATGATAATCAAATTTATTTATGTTTCACTAATATTCTTGTAAAACTTATTGTAGATGACCAAATTTTTTTTTCGAATATGAAATTAAATTACAATACACACAAAAAAAATAGTTTAATTTTTTATTCTTTAAACTAAGGAGTGAGAGAGAAAAATAAAATAAGAATAAGAAATTCAAATAATTATAATAAAAGAAGTCAAAAAATAATTTATGTATTAAAAAAATTAAAATATCCTTGAACTTTGATAGAAGAATCATATATACCCCTAAATAATTTTTTTTAAAAAATTTAGAAGTAATAAATATAAATTTAAAACTAATTTTTTAACTTCCGTTAAATGAAGGGTATATGTGAGTCATTTTGTAACGGTAGGGGTATATGTGAACCGTTTGTATAACGGTAAGGGCATATATGAGCCACCTTTATAACGAGGGGTATATCAGCTCCAAATGACAAAGTTGAGGGGTATATCAGACCCTTTTCCCTTCTAAATATATTATGTTTTTTTGGTAATAAATTGACACAGTGTATTATAAGTGTATTAAAATATGTAATAAATGTATCATCCATCTATAAAACTTGTATTATATGTGAATAATAAATTGTTCTTTATAATATGTATTAAAACAATATTATATATGTATTAAATGTGATCAAGTGAAATTTTTTTTATTACTATAACTAGTAAATATATTTTTAATATAGTATATTTATGTAAGTTTTCAAATTTATTTGAATAGTATTTAAGTGAAATAACCATTTTTACTCATAAATCCTCCAACTTTTTTTCAAGAGAAATTAACTTAAATCTGAATATACATTCTTTTTTCAAAAATCAAATATAAAAATAAAAATAAAAATCACTGTCAATGAATTTATTATATATAGGTGTATCATCTATTTTGAACAAAACAAAATTCCAGTCTATTTTGCTGACTAATTATGAAGTGCACACAGTTTTTTTGGGGTGCTAAAGAAAATATATGTAGAATATTTTTTAAATTGATAAACGTGATGCAAAAATAAATATAATCTTGAAAAACATGTTTTTTTTATTTAAATTTTGTTATTTGACATTAATGATCTCCATTACTGATGGACAAATTTGTTTGGAAACAGAGCATCTTAAATATAATCATTGAGAGAAAGAGGATTGAAGTTCTGATCAAAATATCGATTAATTTCAGTTGGTTCTTTAAAAAAAAAATTATGAACTAAGTAAATAATTAATTTTATTAATTTTTTATTTTTTCGATCTTTGATACAAATAAATTTAATTGAATTTGATTGATTGACATCAAATTGATTGAATTGATCAGTCTTTGATCAATAAAAAATGGATCACATTTTTTAAAAAAATGATTTATCGTGTTTTAATTTAGTAATATATAAGATATGATGAGATTATTGAAACGTGTAAACACTCATTATATTATTAGTTGTTGTGAGGCATATAATAATATTGTGGTACTATATATTTATGTTTTTCTATTGTTTGATTGGAGTTTTGATCAAGATATCGATCGAATCTAGTATGTTCTACTAAAAATTTGGTGAAATATTTGATTCCATCAATTTTTTATATTTTTTATCTTTGACACAGAAATTTCAATCGAATTAGATTGGTTGACATCGAATTGATCAGTTTTTTGATTGATAAAAAATGAATTACTTTTTTTCTCAAATCGAGTTATCATGTTTTTATCTAGTACTAAGATGTGACGGAGTTACAAAAGTGTAAACACTCGTTATATTATTAGTTGTTGTGAAGCATATAATAATATTGTGTACTATATAATATTTGTTGTTTTATTGTTTGATTGGAGTTTTCATCAAAATATCGATCGAATTCAATCGGTCCTCCTAAAAGTAATTTTTGGAATTTTTAAATGATTGAGTCACCAGTCTTTTATTTTCTCGATCTTTGACACAAAAGTTTCAATCGAATTTGATTGATTGACATCAAATCGCTCGAATTGATCAGTTTTTTTATCGATAAAAAATGGATCTGATTTATCATGTTTTTATCTAAAACTAAGATGTGATGGGGTTACGAATTATATTCTTAGTTGTTGCGAAGTATATAATAACATTGTGGTACTATATAATAGTGTTGTTCTATTGTTTAATTGGAAGTTTTGACCAAAATATCGATCAAATCCAAGAGTCCTCCTAAAATTTAACGGAATATTTAAATAATTGACTCCATCAATTATCTTTTCTCGATTTTTGACAGAAAAAGTTTAATTAAATTTGATTGATTGACATCAAATCGACAAATTGATCAATTTTTCAATCGGTAAAAATGGATCACCTTTGTTTTTATTTAATACTCATCTAAGATGTGATAAGGTTATAAAAAAAGTGTATATATTCCTTATTATACTTATATTATTAGTTTTTGCGAGGCATATAATAATTTTGTGATATTATATAATTATGTTGTTCCTTTAGGAATGAGAACTATATTTTTGATTTTCATTTGTAGTTTAAACTTTAAATGCTCTAAACGAAAAATACATTATTTATATTGAAATAAACCGTATTTGGATCAATAATTGATTTTTTTTTAAAATAAAATATTATTTTTTAAAAAAAATTAAATAAATGAGGGTTGCTAAGGTAAGGAAGTATCTTCTACCTACCTTCTATTCTAAAATTAATGGTTTCAAATCACCAACTTTTAAGTAAAAAGAGAAAAGTTTTGGAAAAGGTTAAATAATACTATTATTCTTTTATTTTAAAAGAAAAGATAGTTGAGTCGGTGTATAAATATACTCTCTCCGTTTAAAAAGAATGATCTATTTTTTTAATCTATTTAAAAATAATAATTTCTTTTTTTTTGGTAACATTTTAATTTCAACTTTTCACATGACATGTTTAATATCACAAGATTAAATAACAATTTTATACATTTCACATAACTTTAATTTAAAACCATAAAATTCAAAAGTGTTTCTTATTTTTTCAAATTTTATGCCAAATTAAATCAGATCATTCCTTTTAAAACGAAAAGAGTATTTGCTTTTGGGCCACCATTTAAGCTATATACTCCTAGAATTATTTTTTTTTTGCCAAATATGCTTACTTTGCACCACTTCACATATATGGAATAAATATTGTAAAAGTTTGTAGTTTCACTAAAAGTTGTAGCTTTGGTAAGGCTGCTTCAGACATATATATAAGTTCCATATATCATAAAGTATACACAATTCTTCATTTTGTTAAAACAAGAGAAAATACATAAAGTCACCCTAAAGTTGTCCCGTATTTGCATAAAGACACCTTAACTTTGAAAGTGTCCTATCACACCATGGAACTATTAAATATCTTTGTAAATGGGTCATTTTGACCCATTTTCTCGTCTGGGTTGTTATCACGCAAATGGGGCGCGTGACCCAATCTTTTCACTGCCATAACCAGCTATAAAGTGCCATATGTCATTATATTTCTTTAATATTAATTATTTAATTAATTTACATCATCTTCCCCATTATCTTCTTCACCCAAATTCAAAAATCCAATTACCTTTTCTTCATCTTCTTCAACTTAGAAGATCTATTTACTTCATCCATTTTTATCACTTTTTTTTTCTTGTCTCTTGTTTTTCTTTGTTTCTTTTTCTTACTTTATCTTCTTTTTTTTTTAAAAAAAAAGTCCATTTATTAGAGAATACTATGAAACTCCATCTTTATTTTTGCCTCATTACCTTGTTTTAGTAACTTGAGAGTTGAATTGTTTTTATTTAGTGATGTTTTGATGATGAAAATAGTGTTGTAACATGGAAGCATCATGAAGACTACATTGAAGGTTACTATGGCTGCTACTTTTGGAGGATTTACAACAAAGAACAAAGGATTTGAGTAATGAAGATTTAAGAAGAAAGAGGGAAAAAATGAAAATAAAGTTGATAAAAATAAAAATAATAAAATGAAAATGAAACTAAAAATTAAAAATTAAAAGAACTTAATACGTGTCAAACAACTATTGGTGCGTGATTGCACATCTTTTCTTGCAGCTGGGATTGGGTAAAAAATGAGATACTTATAACACTCTTAAATTGTTCAGTGGGGCAATAGGACACTCACAAAGTTAAGGTGTCTTTTTGAAAATTCGAGACAATTTCAGTGGTAACTTTATGTCTTTTCTCAAAAAACAATAAGAAACTATTAAGCAACAATGGTGATTTTCCAATTTTTTTCAATAACACTCATTTGATTTAAATTCTTTATTCACAATTCACAATTCAAAATTCAAGACAAGTTTTTCAAAAAAAATTATACTTTAATTGTGAAAAAATTGAAAAATATTATTGTCTAACAACTAAGAAGGATCACATGTCATACTCTACCATGTTATGGGTAGTTTTCCCTCCTTTGTTTACGAGTAGAAAAACTGGAAGCAGATAAAATCAAAACTCTTTTTACGAGGCGTATATCATCCAATAGTATTAATAAAAATTGTAATCAAAAGAGAAAAAAAGGAGGAAGACAAAAAACAATAAAGCAAAAGCAATTTTTTCTGAAGTCACGTTGAACTATTTTTAATAAAATAGGTATATGTTAAGTAGGAGCGACCAAATAGAATATTTAATGAAGTTCTTTTTTTTTTCTTTCTAAAAGTTACCTGTAACTTAGATATCAATTAAATTTTTTTGAAAAAAATAGGTACTACATGTTAAATAAAGGCGACTAAATAAAATATCTAAAATTTAAAGATTATGAGTTTGAGAAGAACGAGTCTTATTATTACTTGTTTTTTCTACACATATATATACTGTAAGATCGCTAATATTGAGTTCTATCAAATCTGACAACTAATCATCGGATCGCGATCCCAACTGCTGGCCATTACATACTTAAACTATACATAAGATATGACATGATATATAATGATAAATAGTATATATGCTCAAAGATTTCACTTTTTTTTGGTACACACACTCAACCTTTTCACAAGAAGATGGATAAATTATACTATAAAGATTTAATTACCATAATATAAGTATGTTAGATTGGTGTCTCTTCATCATCAAAATGCTCAATCATTTTGTCATTCCAAAGAAGAAGAGTCACTGAGCATCTCCAAATGATGTAAATCCTTGTTCTTTGTTCTTGAATGTACCTACTACACCTTTGCCATGACCTAAACTTGCATTTTCTTGGCAATAACACTATGTTCCTTGCCATGATCATATAGAACTATTATTTCTGCGCTTCACTCCCAAACAAGTTGGATGAATCAGAATTAGAACTAACAAAAAACAAGTGAGAAAAAAAAATACTTGAACTCTTTGGGTATTCAAAAAATAAATAGAGAAAATAACAATGATTCTTTGATAGCCAAGTTATATAGTGGGAATTTTTTAAAAGACAACAAGAAAATATTTAAAATTATATAAAATAAAATTGAGGTAGCTAGTGACAGATGTGGTTTGCTGATTGGGTTGTGTGTCAGTTTGTAAGTGTCCCACTGGTTTTGGGAGAAAGATTAAGCAGAGTGAACAGCTTGTCTCCCTAGTTGCCTACTATTTCAATACTGCACAAGCCCATATTTGTCACTTACAATCAATAAATATATATAAAAATAATATGTCAACAAATTAATAAATATGGTTATACCATAACCACAACTTATTCGTTAAAGATTTTAGCGACTCTGTATATATGTAATCATGATAATCAAGGGCACAACTATCTTGATATAAGGGGGTTCATCTGAACCCCTTCGACAGAAATATATACTTTTTATACATTACTAAAATAATATTTTATGTATATATAGTAGATATCGAATCCTTTTTAACTATTTCGTGTGTTTATTTTTACGAATTTTAAATCACTTATTGAAAATTCAGGCTTCGCCACTAATGACAACTCGATATATATCACTAAATGTTTTTACGGAGCGACAAATATTATTGCTAAAAAATGATATTATGACTAATTAATGTCTTTTTTTGTTATAGTGCTTACTATCACTAAAAGTCTTTTTTTTTAATTATAGTTTTATGGGATATTCATACAAATTAGCTAATAGTTCTTAGTTGGGGATGGATGATAATGAAAGATTCTTTAAATTATTCTAAAGATAATATTTTAACTGTTGGGAAAAGATGTGAAAAGACCCCAAATAATATCATAGTCTTTAGTTAGAATAAATGCATGAACTTTTATTTGATTTCTTGCAAGATTATGAAAAAGTACAATGTTTACCTTAGCCATCATGTGGTCATTAGTTGGTTGGAATAATCATTCCAAAAGGTAGTAAATAGACTTGAAAACAAATTAATTAAGAAAAATGTATGCTCTTCGTAACGATTTAAGATTTTATATGAGATATTTACACACATCCTTACATGGAATCTGAGCAAGCTAATAAGTAATGTTATTTGTAGTTTTGATGATTTGACAAACTTAGGGACCTCATAAAGGTATCGGGTTTCTTACTTGAGTATTGCAGGTTCTTACTTGAGTATTGCAGGTTTCTTATTTGAGTATTGCAGATGAAACAAACCCAGGGACCTAGTAGAGGTACCAGTCTCTCATGATGATGAGCCAGTCGACTGCCAGCTGGAGATAGTACAGAAAGTAGGTGCACACTTCCCGATGGCGTCAGAAAGTGTGACCTTTTCAACCAATGGCAAAGAAGTTTAGGAAAGTGACTTGTCTATACAAAGACACTTTCCTAAACACTTTTAGTAGTTTTTGCAACTTGATAAAAACTTTTCAAGAACTCTTGCAAAGGTTACTAACAAGCAAAGGCAGAATCATTCCAAGAACAGCAGAAATCTCTGGAGCTTTTAGTGTAGCTGTTTAGGAATATATTCTCTTGTTCTTATATTGTAAACTATTCCTGAAACTATAAGGGAATCAGTGGGTAGTGTTGAAAGTCTAAGTTATCTAAGTGGGATAGCTTAGTGGGTAGATTCATTTCTACTTAGGCTTGTTAAGCAATAGAGGACTATTGCTTAACGGTAAGATTGATAACTCTTTCTTACGTTTGGTGTAATCGTGTTTCACTTTTGCTTGTGAAGATTAGTGGAAGCGATTTGAAAAGTCCTGTTGAGAACAGGTCGTGGTTTTACTCCCTTAAGCAAGGAGGTTTTCACGTAAAATTATTGTGTTGATTTTAACTGCATTTAACTTTCTGGTAATTCTCTAGAGTGTAGTAAGGGACCTGGTCCATTATTCTGTTAAGTGAAGGCACATATTCTATCAAGTAAGATATTGTAGTTTCGAACCATACCACCCATTACATTTTTTTTAAAAAAAATTGCTAGCTTGGTTTATGAAAAAAGAATTAGCTAGGTCCAAATGTGTGAAATCGTGTTAAAGATATATTAAAAAAAATTATGTATTCTTGCTACACATATTACTATTATTATTAACTCTACAACACAATATTAGATCTTATTAATTAATGACCCTACTGCTAAATGAATCTATATAGAAAAATGATGAAGATATATAATTACTATTACATAATTAGATTTGTTGATTATGATTTATGAAGAATCTATTTAATATTAATTAATAATACAAATAAGAGAAAACAAAAGGAAAAATATATTATAGAACACTCCAAGGGAAAATAAAAAAGGGTTAAGTAAAAAATGAAATAGAAAAAGACAACAAAAAAGCCATTTACATAATGATGAAAAAGCATAAAATTGAAAACAAGAAATCTATGAATTAATTAAATTGAACCTTCATGATAAATGATCAATATAGATTCTAAGAGTAGTATTTGTCCCAACACAAAAGCATAGTTATACAAATCCACATAATATAGAGCTTCCCCTTTAATTGTTTCACCATTCTTTTTAACTTTGAAAATCTCAGCACCCTCATCATCATTTATATATTTGATCTCTCTAACCAAACTTTTACTAATTATTAATTAATCAACATCCAAAGGAGTTAGCCTTCTATTTATACATGAAGATGTATAGTATAAGGTACAACAAAATATAGATAAATCCAACACGCAACAAGGCATAGTGGGACATATTTGGAGTATTGATAAAGTGGACCTTATAAACCATCGTTTTCGAGTTATGATGGGATGAATTATAACGATTAAGTAATTTTTTATTGAGTGTTTGATTTGCTGTACTTAAAATAGTATTAAATTTTAAGAACAATTTTTTTTTTTACAAAAATACACTTCATGAATATAAAAAAGATGTATAAAAAGGGCTTAAAGAGACATTTTTGCTGTTTACTTATTTTATTCCGGGATAACTAATTTCCGGGATTACTATACCACCACTTGTTTCGATACTAATAATTAATCCTGGAACAAGTTGTTCCGAACTTGTCAATCAAACAATAAATTAAGTCGTATTAAAAGTTAATTTCAGGACTATTTGATATTATCCTTCACACCAGACGATCATATATGTGTATAACTGTAAAAGTTGTTTCGTTTGTTCTATTTTATGTGAAAGTATTTGCCTGAACCCAAAAATTGCAAAAATAAGAAGACATTATGAGTCAAATATATACAAATTATTATCAAGATATACTCTTTTAAATAGTACTCCTCTATTCATGCTTATTATTATTTTGCATCGAAAATGTTTGGTGACTATTTACGTAAATATTCTGATTGAATCAATATAAAGAAATTAGTCCATATTTAGTAAAATATTGGGACATGACATATTCCTTAAAAAAATTATAAGTTATTTTTCACGATTACCCTTTTGATTAAGAATTCCAAACTCATGATATTTTTAAAAAATTCAACTATTAAACTCATTAATCTTAAATCTTGCTACATATACATACATTTAAAAAGTCATAATGGTAGGGTCATAGTGCACCCTGAAATTACATTCATATCATGTTCCCTTTCTCTATTTCAAATATTAATTTGTGGTTTTAGACATTTAGGGTAATATAAATTATAATAGGAAAATGCACAAGTACCCCCTCAACTTATGCTCGAAATTTCAGAGACACACTTATACTATACTAAGGTCCTATTACCCCCTGAACTTATTTTATAAGTAATTTTCTACCTCTTTTTAGCCTATGTGGCACTAGTTTGAAAAAAAAGAAGTCAACCATCGTTGGGCCACAAGATAGTGCTAAAAAGGGGTAAAAAATTATTAATAAAATAAGTTCAAAGGGGGTAATAGGACCTTAGTATAGTATAAGTGTATCTCTGAGATTTCGGACATAGGTTGAGAGGGTATTTGGGCATTCTCCCATTATAATATAATGTTTGCTAGCCACTCATTAATTATTTTCAATCCGTGTACTGTTTTAAAGTTAATTGAAAACAGCAAAACTTTATCTTCCATGTGGGATATTAGCCCCACTTTTCTGTCTTTTAATATAAACATACACCATACACCATATACTATACAAAAAAGGACATATATAGAACTCAAACACTATAGCTAGTTTGATCAGAAAAAAAGCATCTGATTAATCATGTCCCCATCTATGCAACATTACTTTCACGTGACAACTTCTACATGCATGCAGTGCAAATTTCATGAAGAAATTTAATGGAATTAAATTGCACTAAATATATCGTTGTTGTTATTATGATACATGTACACATATATTCTTTATTACTGAATTATGACGAAGTGAGAAAAAAGAAGAAGGTGAGATTGGCATTTGTATTATTCGAAATTGAGCAATTTTAACGTATCACTAGAAAAAAATTTTGTTTTATGACGATAACGAGATCCAATATCAAGGTAATTTTAAATTATAGAGAAATAAATTGAAGGGTAAGGAATTTGGATATGTGGAGTCCACTAATTTCACATCGAAGCTTCGCAATATAGTAGCTAAGATTTCCCAATAATGCTACTTAGAAGTTAATTATATAGGTTATCGTCCGATATTTATATAATTAATTAGAGTGAAAGGGTTAAAAGTATATCTCAAAGCATTTTGAATTTTTGAGTTTCGTAGAATTATTGGCGTGTGAGTTTCTTACTTGAACTATCATCACATGTTTATCAAAACACACATTGACTAATATCGTGTATACTACATTCTTTTTTTCAAGATAAACAAATAATTGTCAACAGTGGCGACTCAAGCTAATTAGTGATCTAAAGCCAAAAATAAGTTGAAGATCTAAATTTTAATTATTTTTTAATATATGAAATTCAAGTTATTTCTTTCTTTCTAATCATTTTTTTAAATTTTTTTGTATGATCTTAAACTATATATATATATATTATATATATATATATAGATATATATATATATATATATATATATATATATATATTCTAAAATATTTTTTAATCTTGTAATCTTATCATGTGAAAGTTAAATTTAAAAATTAATACATAAAAAAGAAACATAATTTAATATTTAAAAACAAATTAGACATTCTTTATTCTTTTTTAATTACAAAAACTTAAGATAATTTTATTATTATTAAAAATTAAGCCCCTTCGATTTTGAGGCCCAAGGAATATATGCTTTATTTAAAGATATCGAGCAGCCCTGATGTGGAATTTGCTGCATAAAACCATTCCAGATGACTATTTCTTGTTGATGTTCTTACGTAATTATCGCTATCCAATGGCAGTTAATTAATATCAGTAAAAAATTTAGTACTCTTTATTAAGGTATATTTTAAGTATCGATATAAATTATTTTTATTATAGTGCATAATTGTTATTATATACGTCAAGTGGACAAAATATTATGAACAAATTGAGTTGTTACACGTCTAGAAGCGATTATATGCCGGCACTTGATCTAGTAACCATAGAGGTATGTTTCGATTAAGAGTGGCAAAATCAAAACCCAACCCGATCCAACCCTTTTAGGTTCGGTTGGTTATTGACCCGCCCATTTGTTAACTTAATTAATCCATTTCAATCCAACTCAATTTAACCCGTCAAAAATTGAGTTGATATATAACCCAAATTGATTTTTGAGAAATCATATTAAAATATTTTTTTAAAAACTTTATATATATATATATATATATATATATATATATATATATATATATTATATATATATATATAATATATATATATATATATATATATATTATATATATATATATAATATCTATATATATATATATTACAAAGAAAAAAAATAATTTTATTAGTTACTAAAAATTTATAAAATAACAAATAAAGCTATTTAAACTAGTAAAAATTGGGCGGGTTGAGTTATGACTTATGACCTCTTACTAACCCGTTACCTAACCCATTTTGGGTTAGATTCGATTGAATCTTGACCCGTTTATTGTCTTGGCCCATTTTGATCCGCTCAAATTTAACTCAATCCCCCTCAATTGCCACCCCTAGTTTTGACAATAAAATTATTAATAGTTCTGATAGAAAAATCGTACACTTATTAATTTATATATTTATGAAACTCAAAAAATAAAAGTACTCCAAATATATTTTTAATCATTCACACGATAATTATCTTATAATTCCTCAAGATCCCTTTTATCTCCCAAATAAATGTTTGGAAGATATCCATAATTAAAACCAGACTAAGCAATCAACCTTTTTGTTACTTTCTTTTATTTGTTAGTAGCATAAGAATTCTCAAACAATTTACTGTACAAGATATAATATTGAGTTCCAATACAATTTATGTGTATTAACAACAAATCTGTCCCACTAATAAGCTAAAGAGTGGCAGACAAGTGTTAACTCCTTATCTTGATAGCAAGAGAAATCAAAGATAAGATCTTTCAAAACATATCAATAACCCTAAGGTGGACCTATGAAAATGAAATATTTATCACAAGCTAATGCATATGCTTAAAAGTTGATTGATGGGACAAGAAAAAAATTTGGACATGCCCTAATGTAGTTTGTGATCAATAACTCAACTAAAGAAATGATACAACTTGTTTCAAATAGTGGAAATGTTGTGACTTTTATTGAACTCGAGGAAAAAAATTGAAAGTGATGTCTGTTAGGGTTTTACCCTGATTTTCTTATTTTATTTGAAATTATTTTTCTCTAGAAGAAAAATAGAAGTATTATCATAAACGCTTTAACTGTTCATGAAAAAAGAAAAAAAAACTATAATATTCCTTCATATTTGAGTTATTCTTTACTTGGAAAAAAAGTTTGAAACTCGATAAATTGAAGACATGTATCTCATATCAAAAATACAAAAACATTCACAATGTAGTCATTTAAAGATATGGGGAGATTTTTTTCTCTACAATTTTAATGTTATTTATTAGTTTTTAATATGTAGGCCAATTGGCCAAATTTCTTTGAATAATATTTTGGTTTATAGTATAAGTTTTTGTCATCTAACTTATCAACATCTTGATTTGCAATCGTAAACTTAACGCCCTAAACACTTTCGATCCACAACAATGACATCTAGCTAGAAGTTTCCCATAACTAGTATACTAGTTTATGCCATCAATTAGGTTATTATTTGAAATTTAATAATGCATAGGGAAGTATTAATGCTTGATGTGACTAACTAAGATACAACACTAACAACATTCTCTTTCAAGCTAAAAGGCAAAACAATCTACACCACTTTTAAATGTAATATTAATAGGTTGGTCTTTGTTGGTGACTAATTAGACTGTATAAGCATAGTAGTCTATCATTTTATATTTTTTTAATATTAGTTGGGTATTTGAAATTTGTTGAGCAAATTAATCTTGATTTGTGTTAGAAAAGGCCATTATAATATTAGTCGGTAATTGAAATTTATTGAGCAAGCTAATTTTGATTTGTATTAGAAAAAAGCCAATAATTAAGAAGATAAAAATACTTTCTTTTATAAGTTTTTTTTTAATTTAATTTCAAAATTCAAACTCAAAAATATTTAATTAAGAATAAAGAAGTCTCATTCCACTCTGCTAATGCCTATCATATTACTAAAAGGTAACTCATAGATTTATTTACTTTTAACCAATTGGTCAATTGATAGTTATTTCCTTTGTGCCAATTTATACGATAGAATTTTATAGTAAGTTTTAAAAGAATGATAGATCTTCTTATTTATAAATATTTAATCAATTTATACGATAGAATTTTATAGTAAGTTTTAAAAGAATGATAGATCTTCTTATTTATAAATATTTAATCAATTTATACGATAGAATTTTATAGTAAGTTTTAAAAGAATGATAGATCTTCTTATTTATAAATATTTAATCAGTATAATAAAAATAATTTTTAGCAGTAATTAGTTAAGCGTTATCAAAATCAAAGTCGCCAAAGACTTTAGGATAACGTATACAAAAAGTAATAATTACCATTTAAAATGCATAGTTAACAAAAATTAAGATATTGCCGTTAATTAATTTTTACTAATGATCATTTTTAATATAGTGAATGGCACCATTAACATTTTACTTATGTTAGGTAGGTTTTACTTATTTGCCAAAAAATCCACAAAAATATACTCTTTTCACAAGGATAACTAGAAACACTAAAAAGTAGATCTTCTGATATTTCATAATTTTTTTTTGGGAAACTTTCACATATAACAAATACAAATTATACTAATATGATTTTCAAATTTGAAATATACCTTCAAGTTAAAAAATTGTATTTCAAATTTTCATGATCAAACATCAATTTTTCAAATAAAGTAAAAAAATAAGTTTTAGATTAAATTTAAAAGTAGAAGATAAAATGATACGAAATATGTAGGTGAAAGTTTTTAAAGTACTATAAATAAAAAATCAGAGAAAAGAAATAGAAATGATTTTAGTGGTCAATTTTTATGACATAAGTGACCATTTGAAGAATTAACTTGAACTTTTGTATGCTCATGCTTTTTTTATTTTTAATGATAAAATATTTTTTTTAAAAAAGTCGGTTAAAACAAATAGGTAAATAATTATTTTCATATGTACAAAATGAGAGAGTAATTAAATCGATTTCAAAATAAATTTAAGAAAAAAAAAGAAAATGACAAAAAAAGAGAAAAACAAGAAAGAGAAATAGGAGGGGGAAAAAGTGTAGGTCCCACGAATTCAAATATAATAATAATAAAGTACTCCCTCATACAACTAGTGTAAGTTGTACCTCATTCATAATAAAATTTTTCACAATTCACATAATAGTTTAGGGTAAAGGAATAACTTAATTATACTTCATAGCTATAGTTTGCTACTTACGATTCAAAGGTACATGTTATAGGGGAGAAAAGTGGCGAGCAAAATTAGGAAAGGGAGGAGAGAGGCGAGAGAGAGAGGGAAGAGAGTGCAGAGATGTGAGTTTTATATGTATATCGGTTGGATAATAATATATATGTAACTACTACATATATGTATCAATGATTAAATTTGTATATTTGCATACAATTTGAATTCGTATACAATTAAATCAAGTTAATATCTGTTTTTGTATACATCCAATCTCTTTCTCTCGCTTTATACAAACAAAAAATATAAATTGTATTTGTATAATTTGTGTTTGTATATATAAAGCGAGCGAGAAAAAGACAAAAGAGAATTGAGCAGAGGAAGATTTGTAACTGCATAGTTATAAATGTATAGGATGGAGATATATGTATATCTAGTCTCTCTCGCTTTAAACAAATACAAATGATATATTTGTACGTTTGTATAATTTATGTTTGTATAAAGTGAAAGAAAGACGGACAGAAGAGAATTCAGAGAGACTAAGTAGGGAGAGAAGAGAGGCAAGGGACAGATGACTGAAAAAGAGGAGATGCGAGCGAGATTTCAGAGAGAGACAAGAGAGAGGGAAAGATAGGAGTGTAATTATAGCTAGAAGTAAGTTTCAATTTTTTTAATTAATACAAACTATAGTTATGTTATCTAATTAACTAGTATATATTTGCTTAACCGCGTTTTTCTCATAAATAAATGAGGTGGGAGATAACAAAATTTTATTTTTGAATTTTTTACCTAAGTACCATTTTCAATTTTCTCATGTTCAATTGACTTAATTTCAAATCAACTTATTTTTCTCAAATTTAAGAACGACGATTTTCCTTAAAATAAAAGGAAATCAAAGATCCATTTTATGTAACGACAGACTTGGTGTGATCATGTCGTGGCCTTAATGTTTTCTTCTCGTTTTGTTTTTATTTATATTTAATAATTATATTTCATCTTTAACTTACCTTTTCATAGTAGCTTTACCTCATATTAGGGGCGGAGCTATGGTGTCTCCAGGATGTCCAGCTTGTCACGCTCCGAGCTATACCTTGGACATGACCAACACTCAAGAACCATTGTTGGTCCCAAGCAAACACTTGTTCTAATTGACCACTAAGCGGAAGACTAGCTCAAGCATAAACAAACATCAAAACTAAAGAATTTTAAAAAAGCAATTTATTAAATATCAAAGCTATTTGAAAATACTGAGTATTAAACATAATGTTTTAAATAAAAAAAATTAAATTGAACACCGTTAGACTGATCAAGATTATCAATTTATAAAGTCTCTACTATATAAAGATAGTTGTCGGAATAAGACTTACGACACCTCAAATTACTACTATTAACAAATGATAAAATTGGAGTCCTCTAAAAGCAATAAGGCCTCATCTAAAGCTGACGAGCGGATGATCATGTGATCTCAACGGAACTGCAGTTGATGTACCTAAGTATATGAATCTGCATCATGAAACGATAATTGTCGAATGACATCAGTGCATTGAATCTATGAGTATGTAATAGGCCTAAATAAAACAAATAACTAAATGGAAAGACTGAAAATAACTCAACTAAAATATAACATAAATCGTAATGAAAATCATTCAAACTCTTACGATAAGAATGCAATAATGGTAACACACACACTTTACTTTATTTTGCCAAGAAATTTCTCTAACCGACTACCATCATTATGAGTCTCGTGATGATATAACGACTTGTCCACGCTGCCAGAACTGTTTTATACTTTGAGTATTAGACAAAAACAACTCATGAATCCACGATAAAGGTATGCTCAAAGATCTCTCTCTCACACACACACTCATACACTCTTTACTTTACTTTGCTAAAGAATTTCTCTAATCGTCAACAATCATTATGAGTCTAGAAATGATATAACGACTTGATTATGTTGACAGAACCATCTTGTACCTTGTCAGAGTATAAAACAAATTCAACTAATGGATACACTATAAAGGTCTGCTAAAAAACAGTGACGAATCACCCGAAAGACAGTGCGATCCTAACCCATGTTGACTATGTAGTTTATGCGGTATATTTGTTTTTTTCTCATATCGATACTCAATACTATTCTTAAATCTTAAAATATATAACTCAATGCTCAAATAAAAATACTCTCTTTTGATTGAGATAAGTTCTGAAAAGAAACTTATACTTTTTCTGAAAATAATGTTCTCTTTTTGCATATAAAAATGATACATTTTGTAATCATTTGGTTCCCTTAAACTCTACAAAAAAATTTTTACTTTAAACTTTACTCTTGAACTCACTTTTAACTTCTCAAATCAATTTAAGAAAAAATATTTGATAAAAAAATTCTCAACAAAAAACTCAGTTGATGCGGTTCATGTGAAAATATAAACATGAAACTTTGACAGACCATTCTGCTCGCTCGTAGAAAGCTTACTTGAAGTGTTCTTCAGGACTTTGTTTGCACGATGCCATTCTACGGACCGTAGCAACTTCTAGGACTCGTAGTCTGGTATGTGAAACTTAGACTTGAGAACCAACTTTCAAGGGCCTAGTTCCAGCTGCTTTCATTTCCTGCTAGTTTGGTTGCACTTGGGCTCGAACCCTGCAACAGTCCATAGATATTTCTACAGATAGTAGAAAGCTTTAGTGACACCATACGATACAAATTTTCAAAGTTAGATTTTGTATTAAAATTTTTAGGGTGTTACCGAGCTGGATAACATTCATCAATAAATTACATATATATATATATAATATAATCCGATTTTTATTATAGTATATTTATTTTCGACATCTTCTTAAAAACGAAAGAACTCGTAGAGCAGTGGCTAAAGCTCTCACTAATCCATGTGGTGTCGGAGTTTGACTCTTACATGTACATTTTTTTAAATGGTGTAAAATTTATACAACAGTCCAATGGTTTTGTGGTAAATAGTGTCAAATTTGTGTCCGTCAATTATTTTTATATAATTTTGTTATTTTTACTTTTAATTAAGTTTTAATTTTGATTTTAAAAAAATCTTAATTAAAATAGTATAAAATATCATATAATGTGATGTTCATTCCTTTTATAAGTAAATATAAATAAAGTTTCTTCATCTATAATTAGCAGACTCATTTATCCAATTTATATTACAATATTATTGATGGTAAAAATCTCAATAATTCTCTCACTATTTTCATCTTTCTTTTATTAAAAAAAGAAGAAGAAGTGCATTATTCATTACTAATTACATATTAATTTAATAATTAATTTTAATTAGAAGAGATAAGCATGGATTAGCTTTGTTTCCACATAATCTGACATTAATTTTAATTAGAATAGATAAGCATGGTGATTGGTGAGATGAGATAAAAGTCCAATTCTTTTTCCGATCGCCGCCGACCAAGTTTTGTTAATTTCCGCCCAAACAAATTCTGAAGATTGAATGAAATGTTAGCTTCTAAAGTCACGAAGAAAACATTAAGATGGAGATTCAGAACGAGACCTTTAGCTTTTGAGGAGCAATTTGATTTGATAGCAAGTGGATTTAGTACTTCCTTTTCTGGTGCGAAGAGTTTCGGAGCAGACAACACTTCGTCTCAAATCAATTTGAGGTATTCAGTGATGTCAAGCTTTTTTTTTTCATGTGTTTTAGTGATTTTGTTTATCTTTTGGTTATGTTGATTGCGGTAGTGTTTGATGAATTGCTGATAACCTAGTGGAGATTTTGATCATGAAAAATTGGAGTATTTGAAAAATGTAGTGTTTGTTTTTTGTTTTCAAATGGAAAAGTTATATTTGAAAATTGTATTAGTTGTTTTTGGAGATCGCTGTACCCTGAATTTGTTTCCTTTCCATAATTTTAGATAATCGTTATTTTGAAATTTATCTCAACCACCAAGAGAATAAAGCAATATCATTCAAGTGCAATGTATGTAGTTTATTACTTATTAGTGTTGGAATCATAGTGACTAAAAGAAGCAATCAAATTAATCATGCCAACTATCTGTCAACACCATGGGAGAGATTTTCTATTTTTTTTTTTATGTATAATGATCAGTAAGGAAATAGCTGATCTTCACAATGAAGTCGTTTTCCTAAATAAATCTTGAGTAAGTGGTGTCAGTAGTCTTGCAAGGCTGCTTAAGCCTTTTATTTTGGTTATCAAGAAAAAGAAAATAGTTGTAAGTGAATTACTGCAGTTTGATCAGTAGATTGGCAACCAAAACCTTTTTTATTTACAGATCTTGGAAAGTTTCATGCAACTATTATGTACACCTCTTTCAAATTGAGTCACTTTGGTAATGGTTTCCAGCAGTTACTTTAAATCAGGTGATTTGGAGAAAAGTCAGTGTGTCCTTTAAAGCTACTGTGCAAGGTTTTAAGTACTATGAGCTTCTTCTCGATTAGTTTCACTGGCATGCAATGATTTTTGACAAGTAACTTTTCGTATTCCACCTTTTCTTGATTGTAAAATAACTATTTGCTTGCAGCAAGGATACTGAAGGAGGAGCATTCCAATTGCGTAGACAAATGAGAAGAGATTCTTCATGTAATCCTTTATTTAATCAAGATGATAGGGTGGTTAGAACAAGCATTGGATCTTTTCCTTTGTCAAATCGTTATTATAGAAGCCATGGACATTTAAAAGATATCAAAGACAAGGTATCTACTTTTCGTCAGTCTTTGTGGATCTTGCTGACATTTTATGTTGTGTGCTATACTTTTTTTGATATCTAATATTGGTGACCTAACTTGTGTAAGGATTAAGACATATGCTAACTTCCTGAAGGCATCAGCTCTAATTCCTTCATTTTTCTCTTTATAATTTTGGCACCATATAATTAATTGTGCAGTTCTTAGGATCTGTCCCTGAAGTTGTCAAGATAGTAGAAGTTGGCCCAAGAGATGGACTGCAAAATGAGAAGACTATAATACCTACAGAAGTGAAGGTGGAGCTTATTAGATTACTTGTTTCTAGTGGACTACCAGTTGTTGAGGCTACCAGTTTTGTGTCTCCAAAGTGGGTACCACAGGTATATATTTTGCTTGTTAGGGATTTTATGCTTAGATGTCTTGCATTTGTCATCCTTATACTTCTTCTGCAAAATGTGCTTTTTATTGCTAAGTTTTTCTTTTCCAACTGTGTGAAACGAGAATAATTTTTGTTTCATTTCTTCTTTTGGTTGTTAGTTTGTCATCTTAAAGCATGAGTATGAGTTTTTTCTTATTATCATTAGTTACTCACCCTTTAGGACTCTTACTAACTACTAAGGCCCTTAAAGATTATTACTTTTGTATTTTGTATATTTTGCAAGATCAATTTGACCGTGAAAAACATTGTTTAATGCCCCTTGAATGCTTTGTTATTCATTTTGGATGTTTGAGGAGAAAACGTCTGGTTTCTCAAAGATCTGGTTTCCTCAGGTAGAGATATATGGAAATGTTTCCAGTTTCTAGGTTCGAGTGCTTGATTCTATCTAGCTTTTTTGATTTACAATGATGATTTACAAAATGGCAAATGCTCAAATGAGTAGTGTATCTCTGGTAGCCATGTATCAAGTCATGCTTTGTGTTTCATCAAGTTCATACTTCTATGTCATGAAAAGGATGTCCATTCTGCTCGACATCTGCAGGTCATGTCAACTTCATTAAAGAATTGCACAGTGAGTGCAATCATAAGTAGTATGAACCTAACAATATGTTTCTTAGTACTGTGCTAACTACATCTGAAATAAATTAAGGAATTAACTATCCGGTCGACTTCTTGTTCATTTTCATTTTTACACCAATAAGTTAAGAGAGTTACACACCAATGCTTTAGGTTATATATTTTCCTTTTTGTCTTCAAAGTATCTTCCATTTCTCTCCTTCCACACAGTCTACCATGTAGCCGTCGGTGTAATGTTTCACAATATTTTGTCGCCTTTTGTAGTTCTCTTCCATTCCAACAAAGTAGCAGGTCTTTACGAGATTATGGTATGCACCATTTAACTTCAAGCAAATTCAAAGCATGCACTGTATCTGATTTGGTATTCTATTGTGGATGAATAAGCGCTTCACGTCTTCATAATCTTCTTCATTATTATGAGCCTATAATCTTCAACTTCTGTCTATATGCAAGCTATAAGAATTATAACCTCTTGTGTTAGTTTATTGAGATTTATGGCAATACTTCTTGGTGATTTAATGATGTGACAGGCTTGTTCATGATTATTTTAATCTATGTGCATGAATGTGCTTCTGCTTAGCCCGTGATGAACTATATTACTGCGGCATATCTCTCAAGTAATATCTATTGAATCAGTAGGATTTAAACTACCAAATGCTGTAGTTATTATTTATAGTGTTGGTGATATTGCTTATCTGCCAAAACTTAATTGCAGCTAGCTGATGGGAAGGATGTAATTGAAGCAGTTAGGAATCTTACAGGGGTGCGCTTACCTGTTTTGACACCAAATCTTAAAGTAAGCTGATAGAAATGCAAAGAGTGAGATTTTCCTCTATATGTCTTGTTAAATATGTATACATTTTTTTCTTACACGGGAGCCTGGATAATTGGGATCGCTTATAGTTTTTCGTTCGCTCTACTCCAGGGTTTTGACGCAGCTGTTGCAGCTGGAGCCAAGGAAGTGGCAATATTTGCTGCAGCATCCGAGTCCTTTTCTCGGTCTAACATAAATTGTAGCATTGAAGACAGTCTTTCTCGCTATCGTGATGTTGCTCTTGCAGCCAAAAACCATTCCATCCCTGTTCGCGGGTATGAATTCTAGCAGATCTACATATTCTAGGAAGTCAGGTTTTACATTTCCAAATTTACCGGATTAATTATGTAAGGTCTATAAGGAGAGTTAGTTTTAAAACCATGTAGTAGAGACTGAAGGCTTGTTTAATTCCATTAGTCTCTGACGGCATCTTGCAGAACCCAAATGGCTTAACAATTGTTACAATTCTTTCAGCAGAACAGAATGATTGCCTTTTTACATCACATACTCGCTTAAAATTTTTCATACATTGGAGCAAGGTTGTTAAATTTTGCTATAACTTCAGATTGCCTAAGAATCTCTCTGTTCATAACCTTTAAGCATAAAGTATTTACTATTGATCACTTCCAGCTTTCCCTTTTTCCATGTTACAAATTTCAAAGATGAGGTTTACAATTGTTCTAGATCTGAAGGCAACCTTTAGTGTTTTCCGGTGGAGTTCTAACTATTGACCATGTTATATTATGGACATTTATCTCTTCTCTTCCTTCCAGGTATTAATGTGGAACTGAAAATTAAGGTTGTGTATTACTGTCTAAAGATAACTTTCTTTTGGATGAACTACAAAATGTTCCATTAGCATGTATTGCAATTTTCCTGTGTCCAAGTACCAGCTTATTGACTATGGCCCTTGTTACAAAGTATTCAGAGTATATTTATGTCTAGGGATGTCTATGTTCACAGAAGAATCCAGGAGAGATGGCTTTCAAAGGATAGGGGCTGCATATTAGCTCACCAGCTGCTCTGCTAATCTCTTTGATTATATATGAGCTTTTCATGCTTTCTGTCATTCTAATTACCACTATAGTTGATTATTAGAGAAGTACATTCCTGTTACATGTTTGTATATAATGATGTCAAATCCCTTGTATTTTAAGCAGCTAGAAGTAATAAAATTTACTGAATGGAGGTTCCTTTGTGGACATCCATTAAAATTGGAAGGGCAAAGGATTGAGAAAATACTTTTTTTTGGAAAATGATGATTCAACGATTAACATTTGTGTCAAAATTTGTGATTTTTGCTTTTCCTGATTATTTAAGCCCTACCTATGTGTATGAGCTCAAATGGTTCCTTCCTTAGTGGCTAGACTTCGACATGCAAAAGGTTTTGGTTTCTGGTATTAGATATATCTTCAAATCAAGGTAGCCCTGTCAATTCTAGTACCAAACGAGCACTGATAGTAAATCTGTTAGTCCTGGTAGTAATGCTTAGAACTTTATTCTTTTGTTGTAGACATTTATTTGGAGAATTAAGGTTGCATTTCTGGAACTGAAAAGTAGCTATCATTATTTTCTATCAGGTATATATCATGTGTCGTTGGCTGTCCCATAGAAGGAGCGGTGTCTCCATCAAAAGTTGCATATGTGGCTAAAGAACTTGTAGATATGGGTTGCTTTGAAATTTCTCTTGGTGATACAATTGGAGTTGGTACTCCAGGTAATCCTAAGTCTTCTCTGGTTTCACCCTTCCCCATTTTGTACCTTTGGTCTGCTAGAAGAATCTGCATCTTTTTGCTCTTTCTGTAAAATACTGGCATGTGCCAGCAAATTACATTTCTTGTCATGAGTTCTGATTCTTAATTTAAGAAGAATTCTGTAGTTCACTGCTTTGACAAGACAAGCTTTTGCTGTATTACTTTCAAGCTACAGGCTACTGAGTCAACATAGACAGCTCATATATTTTTCTTTAGAGAAGTGCATTATTGCTATGTTATTAGTTAATCAGTACACATTTAGCTTGGTTTGTAGAATTGCTGGATTTTAGATTTAATTTCCAATGATGGACAGTGGTGACTGCTTACAATGTATTAAGTGAGGTTTCAATGTGGTTTTCTTCTGGCTTTAAGAGATGAAAAATAAAATAGAAGAAATCTCTCAGGATGGTGTCAAGTAGGTTTTTAGTGCGATGTTTTTTAGAGGAAAATAATTATCATAAAAAACAGAGTAAGAAAGTAGTGTATATAATCCTTTAAATATTCGAGGCACATTGTTGTCAAGTGTTAACTGTTAAATGATTGTATGGTCATGATAACATTGATAAAGGCATGATAGGAAAGACAATAATGTTCACCTTCTCAATTTTTATTGTTATATTAGAAGACATAGGATATAACCTCGATGACTCAACTGTACACATATTTGTCCTGCTGATGAACTTCCAGGATTGTGTGGTTATGAGAACCTTGATAAAGGCTTGAAGGAAAGACAATAATGTTCACCTTCTCTTTTTTCATTGTGATATTAGAAGACATAGGATATAACCTCAATGACTCAACTGTATACATGTTTGCCCTGCTGATTAACTTCCAGGTGCATGTCTTCTACACCCCCTTAACTATATAGTTTTGAACTCGATAGCTTTGTAAGGAGATACGTGACTGTAAAGTCTACTCACGATCAGTCTAGTGAAAGTATTGGCCATCTGTTAATCTGTTAATCAACATTGTTATCTATGCAAAATTACTAAAAAATGCAATGGGTGTTCATCAATTGATTTTCCTTAAAAATTAAAGAAAGACAGTTACTATATGTCAATTGTTTTTCTTGAGTTTTTATCTGGAATGGATTTGTTACATCTTTCCCATATTTTCTGTCTCTGCTCTCCATTTATTAGGTACTGTTATTCCAATGCTTGATGCTGTAACTCAAGTTGTCCCTGTAGAGAGGCTTGCTGTTCATTTCCATGATACTTATGGACAAGCTCTTTCGAACATTCTTGTGTCATTGCAAGTAAGATCTCCTTTCTCTGCTTGTATTGAGAAGTTTTTTAACATGTTGGCATATTTTTATCACATTATGAGAAATTTGTTCGTTGTATAGTTGGTGCTGTGCCATACAAATCTAAAAGGTGTAGCCTGTCTTATTTTTCCATGTTGCAAGTTGGCATGCAAAAAAATAACTAAAAAGAGGAAAAACGAAAAATAGCAGAGGTAGCTACTATCGAGTACATCAGGGAAAGGTCAGGTAAGCTAGCAATCCATTGTAACATAAAGGTCCGTCAATGCCAAGTGAATGGCGTCAAAGTAAGGCCATGAGAGCATTAAGTATAAGGTTGCAAACGACATGGACTAACCAGTAGCTGAGTGTGTGATTCTCATGTGACAGCCCCCTTCCCAAGGGAACGCGAACACAAAATTAATTGGATCTAATGCATCAGATGAGATGACTGCCATCTCATCTGCTGCTTGAGACTTTGGTATTTGTGTATAAACTTTCAGCCTATCATTCACTTAACAACGCATCTTGTGAAAACACAATATCATCTGTGAATAACACACACCACAACACTTCCCTTTGAATATGTCGTGTCAATTCGTCCATAATTAAGGCAAATAGGATAGGACTAAGGGCTTATCCGTGGTGCATCCCCGTCACATGCGGGAAGTGTTCCAAGTCACCTCCTACAGTCCTACTGTTCTAATCCTGGTCTTGGCTCCATTGTGCATGTCCTTAATTGCCCCATGTAATTCACAAGGTATACCTCTAGCCTCCAAACATCTCTAGAGGACCTCCATTAGGACTTCTATCGGACACTATTTCTAGGTCGATGAACATCATGTGTAAGTCCTTCTTCCTCTCCCTATACTGCTCCAACAATCACCTTACAAGATGAACGTTTCCGTAGTTGATTGTACCAACATGAATCCGATTGGTTTACGGGTATAGACACACCCCTCCTCATCCTTATTTCAACCACCTTTCCCAAATTTTAATAGTATGGCTTAGTAGTTTGATAATACCCTTATAGTTGTTCCAATGTTGAACGTCACCCTTGTTGTTGTACAACAACACCATTGTCCACCACCTCCATTCTTCTGCCATTTTTCGTTGGCCTAAAAATGACAGTAGGCAACCCAGTCAACCACTCCATACCTGGTCTGCTACGGCATTCTTCCCCTCCTCATCTTACGATTATCCCCTTAACCTCTGCAACCTTTATAAACCTGCTATACCAAAAATCGCTACGACCTACGGAATGCCCTGGCTTCCCCAACACGATACCCCTGTCCCCTTCTTCATTCAAGAGCTTAGGGAAATACGTCTGCCATCTTTGTCTAATGTGTGCTTCTCCTACTAGTACTTATCCGTTCTCTTCCTTGATACACTTCACTTGGTCTAGGTCATGGACCGTCCTCTCTCGCCTTGGTGAGCCTATACAACTTCCTATTCATGCCTTTGCCCTCGACTCTTTATACAAGTGCTCAAAAGTTGTCGCTCTTTAGCCATTGCGATTGCTAGTTCACTCCTCCTCCATGGTGCTATATCTTCCTATTCCTCTTATCCTCCTCGTCTAAGCTTTCCACTAACGCCATGTAAGCAGTTTTCTTGGCTTGCACTTTTCCTTGGACTTCTCCATTCCACCACCTATCCTCTTTATTCCCACCTGGGTTACTCCTCGAGACGTCTAACACCTCTCTAGTTACTTCTCATTTGCAATCAGCTGTCCTAGCTCACATACTATCTACATCCCTGCTACTCCCCCAAGCCCCAATAGCCACCATTTTCTCTTCTTTTGGGATTTGGTCTTAGTCAGGTCTCTCCATCTAATCATTGGCTGGTCATATGCAATAATGCAGCCCTCTCTTCTCCTTCTTCCTCTTGATATCTAAATCCATAACCACGAGCTTATGTTGGGCTGTATTATTTGCGCTCAGGATAACCTTACTGTCCTTGCATAAAACCTGATCACACTTCCTAAGGAGTAGGTAGTCTATATGAGTCTCGCCGCCACACTCCGGTAGGGAGTGTAAACTACATCATTTTGGCCCCTAAAGCTTACCGTAATGTTGTAGATGATCTTGGTTGAAAACCCTTGTTTGGAGTGGTGTGCAAGCTCGGGAAAATGAAGAGAAGAAATTGAATCTCAATTTTGGACTTTGCATGGTGAAAAAGTCAAGGTGATATGCGTGCAAGCATGCATCATGCATACAAGATATCCTGCATACAGAAAATGCCCTTCTGTTATTGTGTGTAAGGATGCACTGGGGGCGCACAAGACTTTCTGCAAGCAAAAAATATAAAATTTCTCTTCTGTTGTTGCGCGCTATATGTGCAAGTATGCACCATGTGCACAAGGTCTTCCTGCAGACACCCTATTGTAAAAAGATTATTATTTTTGTAGGATACCCAGAAAACAAAACATTACAGAGTTTTACAAAACAAAAACTTGATCTGATTAGGGTCCTTGGATGCGTATCTTGTTATTGTATCCAGGTCATTCGGCAAATCACTTAATTGATGGAAATGGCATGAACTTATTTTCTTTGGCACTTGGTACCTTAATGCAAAAAAAATATGCTTTAAGTATCATAATGTTAATCTTGACAGATGGGGATCAGCATAGTTGATTCATCTGTATCAGGACTTGGAGGTTGCCCATATGCCAAAGGTGCCTCGGGTAATGTAGCTACGGAGGATGTCATTTACATGCTCAATGGACTAGGAGTGAAGACAAATGTGGATCTGAGGAAGCTTCTATTGGCTGGAGATTTCATCTGCAAACATTTGGGTCGCCCTTCTGGATCTAAGGCTGCCATTGCCTTGAGCAGAACAACAGCTACTGCCTCAAAGCTTTAAGGGACATCTGATGCCTCTGAAATGCGTCCACTCTGTGGTGAAAGTCACTTCGGACCAACTTTAACTGTAGCATTACTGTCACTCATACCGTTCCATCATTGCCTTATGTTAAACATATTCGTGTCAATATGTTCCCTAGCCAGTGTCACAGCTACATAGACCGAAGGGTAGTCGGTTGAACACTCTTCTTCGGAATATCATTCCGTGTATATAGAAAATAATTATAGGTCGAATATTTTTCGCTTAGTCGTCGACACTTGACACAGTGCCAGTGTTCTCTTGCCTTAGTGCAACTGGATTTTAAACTACATATTTTCAGTGTCTTGATAATTATCTGAAATATACTGTTGGAGAGCAGAGAAAGCAGACAGAAAATGAATGGTGGTAGTTTTTGTCTATGCTGTTCTGAATGTTTAAAAACATTTACAACTGCAGGTATTTTATTGACTTCACACAGGGTTGTACTGACTGAGGGTACGTAAGTTGGGTGGGAATTCTGGCTGTATACTTTGTATAATTAATTATGTAAATATTTTTGTTACTTTGTTATGTTATTTTTGTTACTTCCGTGTGTATTTTATGTGATATACTATTACAAACGTGAAGCTTGGATAATCTATAATTAGCCCAATGTTGAAGGAAAAAAAAACGAGACAAATTAATAGAGCGCTACAATTTTTTATGTTTTCAAGTGAAGAAAATTGAATCGGCAAGGTAGGATTTATGTATCGGCCAAGTAGAACAAATATATTCACTAAGATCTACTTAGTCGTATTTAAATTTAAAATTTTTTTTAATCATTTGATTGAATTCAAATCATGCGAGTGTCAACTCTTTAAAAACTTCTCATTATCTTTACAAGTGAAATTACATTTTTCCGTTATTTTTCAATTCACATTACACCTTTTGTTTTTTAAACTTATTCCTTATAAATTCAACGATAAATTTTGATAAGCCTAACTAGAAGGCACGAAGTTCTACATTTAATGTAATCATGCTAGTCTAACTTACGGAATCTTATATCATTTTTTCTATTTAAATTTTTAAATATTGATCAAATTTTAAATTTTTTTATAATTCAATGAAATCTCTTTTACATTTAAAATTATCTCCAATAGCATTATAAACTCCAATAAAAAGTCACACAATTTAATTGTCCATCTATTCAACAACACAATCTTCATTTCATTGATCCTTAGTAGCTAAAATTATTAAAGAATATTTCTTTTTCGAACTCCTACCACCATCCAAACATACTTTTATACAATCAAACTGACCCACACCCTAAAGACTTGTTTGATTAGAATTTTTTCTTTTTAATTTGTCTTAAAAAAATTAATATTTTAATATATTGAATATAATTTTAATTTAAAATTAATTTCTTAAACTCTATTCGTAATTCATTCTTTTTAAAATGGAAAAAAGATTTAAAAGTTTTTTATCCACCCTCACATTTACCATATTTTGCTTCTCATAATTATTGGACAATTATATAGTTACTATACTTTCCCTCCTCATAATTAATTAGTACTAATTATATTAAAACTGGAATGCTAACATACGCCACTAACGTACACCACAATCTACTAAAGTACGCACTTTCCTCTTCCTCTTTTCCACCTGAAATACAAAACCACTACCCCCACCCCCCACCCCACCCCCCACCCCTACCCATCAATTTTTCTCTATCATGCACCATTACTTCCTTTCTTCCTTCATCACCATGGCTCCTCCTTCTTCTTCTTCTTCCCTCACCAAACCCCTAAAAAAAACCTCAAACTCAAACCCTAATTCAAACCCCACAAATTCCCCAAATTGCCCTTCTTCACACCACAACTTCTGTAATCACTCTCCTTCAGCTACCCTTGATCTTCTAATATTCATTCTTGTACTTTTCTCTGGTGCTTTCCTCATCATTTCCTACTTCTCATACATCTTTAATTCAATTTCTCTTCTTTTCCCATACCCACCATCATTTTTACTCAACACCCTTTTGAACTATCTAGAAGAAGTGGACGTTTGGACCCACTACATCTTTTACATATTCTTCGTTATTGTTTTCGTTGTCGTCGTGCTTTGCTTTGAGATCTGTTGTGGGTTTGGGTTTAGATCAAGGAAATGTGGTAAAAATGGCTGTAAAGGGTTGAGAAGGGCTATGGAATTTGACTTGCAATTGCAGGGTGAAGAGTGTTTGAGATCTGGGTGTGAGACAAAAGCTGTTAGAGAGATCAATCAGTTGCCTTGGAAAGGTGGGAGTGAGAATAATCCAGATTATGAATGTCTTCGTGCTGAGTTGAGAAAAATGGCACCACCCAATGGACGTGCTGTATTGTTGTTTAGGTCTAAATGTGGCTGTCCTGTTGCTAAACTTGAAGGTTGGGGTGCTAAACGAGGGCGTCGGCACAAGAAGTGAGTTGTTTATTCTTTTTTTTTTTTTGGCATTTGGAGTTATGGACTTTCTGTTGACTGTGTTTTGGTATTAGTTCTGTTGCTCGAGTTGATGATTATGGATTCTAAGAAGTAGTTCAGTTGTGCTGATAGAACCAGTAATGGTTGAAGTGTAGAAACTGCTCTCATAATGATTAAATAAAAAAATGCTACTTTGTTTTGGATTTGATTTGAAGGATATGCGATAGAGAAGATGATGTGATGAGGTAGAAAGAGTTGTTTTAGAGATGAGTAGTTTATGAATTGGGATGATGATACTCACACTTTTTAGGGCTTCATTGTGTCTGGCAGGTTACTATAGGTCAAATGACATCCAAGTATAGTCACCGAAAGTAAATAACTATCTATGAGTTTGTTGAATTGATTCTATCCATTAACAAGTGATTATAATGTTACTAATCGACAGAATAGCTATGATTTGTCATAAAGACCAGTCAATAAACTAGGCCTCAAGTCAAACTTGTTGGAACTTACTTATGAATCTCTGTATCCATCATGTAAAAGACAGATAAAGGGTTCTCTAAATCATACACTTATTTCATATGCTAACGTTATACACTTCTAACTAGATTAAAAAGCGGTTGGTAGTCACTAGACCTAGACACGTGTGGCAACAAGGAATGATTCCCCAATTCCAACTTATTTGTATCACCTAAAAGGACTCCTTCGCTCCTATTTTGTTTGGTTCTTAAGTAAGTCCACAACGATTCCAGGATAGTTGGTGATTTGACAAGTTTTATTCGTGTGACTTTTAGATTTATCTAGGCCCTTTTTTATGTTGAACCTACAAAAAGTGCAAATCAAGGTTTACCTATGACATTGCTAAACCATGTCATGCAATCTCCTCTTGTAGTATCCTCTACTTGTTGCACCCTTTGTTGGATCTCTTCATATGTATTTTTTGATTAGTATGAAATACTCGTGCACATTGTAGTATTATGTACAACAAATGAACTCTGTCCTTCCTCTTAAAATGATAGAATGGATCAAATCTTTTACTTCTAATTTTGTCGATCATTTATGACTACATATCCATCTTATGCTTATATAATTCATCTTGCAAATATGATGGACTTTAGGGGACCCAACGTTATTTCTCGTATAACTTTGTCGTTGTCCCAATTATTCTATTAAAGACACCGATCAAAAAAATTATTCTGTAGAACTTGTCTTTCACATTGTTATATATCTTCCTATCACATAGCATTGTTGTAGTACTCCTCCATTTCCTCCACCTATTTCAAATGTTTGTGTTACATCTTCATCTATGATTTCCCACTTTGTGGGACTAAATGGAGTATGTTGTTGTTGTTGTCTTCGTATATAACTTTTTTGAAGAAAATATCATCTCCATCTATCATGTCAATTCTTAAAGGAGTCTAAATATCTCATTTGTTTGTATTCGAACACGACAATTAATCTTAGCTCACCTTCATTCTTCTTATTGGGACTACATCTCTAGAGTTTATATTTTGTCTTACTTTTATTTTTTCTAAAATCCATGTTCCGAAAAATATTTATCCATAGTTTTATGATTTGGTTGATCCCTTCATTAGTTTTGTAAATTTACATATTACCATCTGTATATATAACATACACCATGAACTCTCATTTTGTATACTTTATCCGTCCCAACTTATGTGGCACCATTTGACTTTGCACAAAGCCACCAAGTTTAAGAAATAAAGGATTACTTTTAAAATTTGTGGTCTAAAAAAACCTTTGACATTTGAGTAGACTATGAATCATTTCAATAAGGGTAAAAAATAAAATTTTAAGTTTAATTCTTTCTTGTTATAGAAACATGCCATTTTTTGGATGGGTCATGCCAACAAAGGGAGTATTATTGGCAAGTTCATCCATAACTAGGTTAAACAAGTATCCTCTCATAGCAAGTTCGTAGTGTAAATTCATGTTTATAGCAAGACTATTTGATCTCTTCCCGTTGTTTTACACTTGTGATTGCTCCCTCATACATATATTTTATGTTATTATATGTTTGGTATGATTTCATTATGACCGAATGAATGATGGGATGGGGAATCTTTAGGAAGAAACAGTTGTTATGATTGAGTATGTTGTCATCTAATGACCAATAACATTTTTTATTACTCAGTTTGAAGTTTGGAGATTGACATTTTAGGAATAGGCAGTAAAATGTTATATATGCAAATGTATTATCCAAATTTCCAAAACATATGGGAAGTGAATGTAAGTTTTGTCACAGTTGCCAAGTATAAGTTGTAAGTTGTTGCTTTTCTATTTAAGAATAAAATAAGATATTGCCTTCCTGTATAGGCTGTATACAATCTAAAAGTGTAATGCTCATCCGATGCTGAAGCAAAATATCTTCTAGCCTACTAACTCATGGGAGAAGATTGTATTTTCAAGGGCTTCAAAATGGTATGTCTTTCAATAGTGAGTTTAGGAGTGAGGACTTGGGAGTGCCAAAATTGATAGTGTTGTATGATAAATCACAGAAGTTCTTACGGACTCTGCCACTGCCTGAAAGGACTATGTCCAGGGACCGGATGCCAAGACTTCACCCATCCTTTAAACTGTTGCAGAGGAGATCACCTCTGTTTCGATCCTCATCCATTTTTCCCTTCAGAGGGTGAGTATTTGTTATTTTAGGATTCGTGCTTTTGGTGAGAGTACCCAGTTCTGAAGTAAATGAAAACAGAAAGAAGGAAATGAGACGATTTTTTTTGCCTTACGCCCTTGATCAATTAGTGGGACATCTAGAACTACGTTTTAGATTGGTGGGAAACAGCCTTCAGGTTGAATGTGGATTAGTATTTCAGAAGTGAACTTTGCACAAGTCAATAATCTTATGTTTCTTTCATGTTGAACGATCAGGAATTTCAGATTATATCGAACATTATCACTCATCCGTAACTAGGGCAAAACATGTACAGTTTCAATGTTTTGATCCCTGGTGTAAATCCACCATTATGGGTAACTCCTTTGTATTTCCTATGGCTGTTCTTACGCTAGTGACAGCTACTTTATACATATCTGTTATTACATTCACATATTTAATATGGGTTCTTGTCTTCTTCAATGCCCATTGAAGAACTTCTCATTGTACTCTATCATATGCTTTATTGAGGTCAATGAACATCATGTGTAGATCTTTTTTCCTCTTGCAATAGATCTCCATCAATTTTCTTTAAAAAATATAATTTCCGTGGTAGATTTGCTTAGGAGTTGAGATTTTGGCAGTTGGCTCTCGGTCAGTTTATGATTTCTCTCTTGGGGGCAGTATGATGGATTTCTTAGAGATTGTGATTTGTGAGTATGGAATCATTGATTTTGCAATATGAACATTAGGTGATAGGCCCAAATATTCTTTCTCAAGTGGTGGTAGAATAATATTGTTGTATACCAAGATCTGCATTTAGAGTTTTAGAATGCTAAGGAATCATTTGCTGCAATTATATGGAGTTATAAACTTCATTAAAAAAAGGATAAGGGTTTATAATCCCGAGTTAAATATGGGATTATTGAGAGAATTTTTTATTCCTGGATTAGCATTTTCGGATTTCTTATACCAGATTCCCGGGATAGAATGTGTACATTATTGATAGAATTTTTAATTACAGGGTTAGTAATCTTGGGAATTATGCACCACTCTATGTGGTATAATAATCCTGATATTGGGATAAAATATCACAATGATACATTTACTCTATACTCTGAAACTTTTCTCCCGAAGTCTTTTAAGAAAGTCGAGGTTAAAATTAGAAATAAAAGTTAATCCAATTTTATCTAGTTAAACCCCTACAAATTAAAGTATATCTGCTGAATAATGTCATCATTGTTTAATCCTAGTATTATAATCCGCGTTATAATCTCAGTGTAACTTGCCTAAGTGTTTGGCTAAAATCTGAGGCTTTTGATCAGAAAATGTTGAGAATTATGTTATAATATTGTAGGCAGAGCATTCTTCAATGCCTGAATCAGGTAATTTGATGATTAAGAGATATAGGACAAGATGCCAGATCCAATTAGAGAAGTGTTGTCATATTTTATAAGGTTATGGTTACACAGTGCATTTGTTGGATGACTTTGATTAACATCAAGAAGCAATTAGAAGGATTTACTCATTGCTTTTATTTTTTATTTTTTTTAGGTAGGATTTAGTCATTGCAACATCTTTTGTTTTTTAAGTAGTTTGTCATGCCCAGTGGAACATGTCTAATTACTTTTTTGATAAGTAGCATGTCTAACTTCTTGACGAGTTGATTGGTCATTTTAACCATCTTCCCTAGTATAACTTGATCTATCATTCAGATCTTCTTGCAAGCTGACCTGGACACCTCCATTATTCAAAAAAAAAAAAATCACTGACATCATCCTTAATTTTGACAAGCGCTGAAGTCATTTTCAGCTCCTTGGAATTTTAGTCATTTGTTATTTGGTAGACTGCTGACTGCAGTTTACAAGTTCAAGTAAAGAGGCCCTAGTGCTAGTCACGCATGTTATAGTAGTGCCACCTTTTGCGCCAGAGAAGTTCTATATAGATGCAGAAGACCTACAAGACTTAACCATAGTATGCATCTGAAGTTTCAAGAAGTTTATGTTTTGATGTGATGCTATTATTGACAATGATGATGACGTAAATTCTTTGGAGTTTATGTTTGTAAATACTCCACACGTTAATAAAAAGAAGTTGTATTTGATAGGACTTTATTGACAAATACTCCATCCATCACATGCCATTTGGAATTTTGGAGGATCTTTTTTTTTTTTTTGGTGTATCATAGCAATGATTTGTTCATTTAGTCATCTTAAGTTATTAGGTTCAATTCTATCATACTTTTGACCAATAAGATATTGCTAGTTGATTTCCTGTTTAAATCATCATGTTGCTCTGTTTTTTTCTGGAATTACATCTTTGAATAGCTGATGATTTATGCATTCTCTATCATATGATAACATTTTTTCTTCATCAAGTGTTTATGTTCTTTCCAGGATGACTGACGTATAAATTTGTTGACTAACTGCAGGACTCTGACAATTAATGGTAAGGCGGATCATCGCTGAATTGCATATGGGAGATGTAGTTTGTTACCTTCTGAATATCAGAAGAATGGGAGATTGGTATTGTTGTTTAGAACCATTTTTATTGATCCCATTGACAGAGCTCCTTGGAAACTTACTTTAGAACAATGCTCAATGTGTACAAACTATATACAAACCTTATTTACTTTCCTCAAGAAGCACATATCATACAAACATGAATAAATTACATAATTAGCAATTACTTTTTCAAACAAGGAAATTGCATATAAACCTGCAGTGTTGGAATGCTGTTTCTTCCCCAAAATAAGATTTTAAATAACTTCTCTCCACTTAGTTCAAGTGGAGACAGGCAGAGAGATAAGCTCATTATTCATTCAATTTTAAACAGGATTGGGTTGGTTCGGTTTTTTTTTTTCCAGGGGATGTGTTTATAGTTTATGATTTATAAGTTAGGACTTTTAATTTTCAATTTTTGATTTATTTTTGCTTAAAAAGAAGTGTTGATAGTATTTTTTTATTTTATTTTACCAAAACACTATAAACTTACTTAAAAACTATTTTTGATCTTGAACAAATTATTTCAAGTAGTCACTGGTTCAGACCCTCAACTTAGCCTCATAATCAGCCACTCGTTTCAATCCCTAATTAGTTAGGCCTACTTGACTGTATGAATTTTTGCTATAGAAAAAGTAGTGTATATATATTCTTGTCGTTAAAAAATGAACCATATATATATTTTCTTTTGTTTAATAAATAATGCATATTAACCCTAAATATTACACGACTTAAATAAAAATTATATTATGATTGAATACAAATTTTTTAAAGCCACACATTTTTAGAATACAAATTTAGTACAGGTTCTTTTTTTTCCCAATAAATATAGGTTTTTACCGAAAATGACAAGACAGTGAGGGCAATATAGTTAACCAACTAGGAATAATAAAATTGAGAGATATATTTGACTTTTTACCTTGTTTTATGCATAAAATAGCAAAACATTTTAAGATATTGCAATGAAACACATATATCTTTTAATAAATTACTTATCTTTTTTTTATTAGTGATTAATTACACATATTTAAAAATATATAATTTTACAAAGATCAACTAAATATTTAATTATTCTTTTAATATAATTTTTTTTCATATGGCACAAAAAAGATCTTTTCATATCTAGCATTAAGATATTCTTATATTTTAAATTAATTTTAAAATCATTATTTATCTTTCGTAGCGATTAATATTTGAATTCGAAAATTTATAATTTCAAATCAATATCGATTTCAAGTAATTTAACCAGATTTCAAGTGATATAATCAGGGACGGACAAAAAAAATTACGTTGTAAATTTAAAACTTTTTATATTTATATATAAATTTTGAACCACCTAAATATAAGATTAGAGATTAATTTAATTATTTAAGATTCAAATTACTCTTTTTTTTTTCAAACCCTCTGAAAATCCTAAATCCGCTATTGTCACGGTACGAAACACAGCATAATTGTCAAATGGTTTAATGGAGCCAAGAAAGCTTTACATGGTAGTGTGTGATGATCATTGGAATCAGATACAAGCCATCCTTTCACTTTCTTGCTCCATTTTTCTCACTCTCTTTTCCTTCTCTCAAATGGGTGTCTTCTTCATCTTCACAAGCCCCCTTGGATCACCTTCAACTCTTCTTGGACAAGGACAAAAACACCAAGAAACAAAAACCCAATTGGGAATTCTCTATTGTTTCAGCCTTCAAGTCTTGTTCAGCAAATTCATCTATCACACAAGGCCAACAACTTCACTCCCTTGTCTTGAAATCTGGTCTTCAATCCAATATTTTTATACTAAATAGCTTGATCACTTTTTATGTTAAATGCGGATTAGTAAATCATGCTAAGATAATCTTTGATTCTTGTAATAAGTTAGATGCAGTTTCTTGTAACATAATGTTATGTGGGTATGTTAAATTTGGGTTTTTGAATGATGCCTATCAGTTGTTTGATAAAATGACTGAGAGAAATTGTGTGTCTTATACGACCATGATAATGGGTTTGGTACAGAAGGGGTTTTGGAGCGAGGGGATTTCGGTTTTTAGGGATATGAGGTGCTTTGGTGTTGGTCCAAATGAGGTGACCATGGTGAATGTCATTTCAGCTTATTTGCATTGTGGGGGGATTAAGGTGGATAAAATGCTTCATGGGTTGGTGTTGAAAGTTGGGGTTATGGATTTCGTTCATGTGTCCACCAATTTACTTCATTTGTATTGTCTTGGTGGGTGTTTGAAGGATGCAAGAATGTTATTTAATGAGATGCCTGAAAAAAATGTGGTTTCTTGGAATGTGATGCTGAATGGGTATGCTAAGGCAGGGCTAGTCGATTTAGCTAAAGAGGTTTTTGAACAGATTGTTGATAAGGATGTGGTTTCTTGGGGTACAATTATTGATGGTTATTTGCAAGCAGCAAGGTTGAATGATGCTGTCAAAAGATACCGTGATATGCTATATACTGGGCTGCATCCTAATGATGTTATGATTTTAGACTTTCTATCGACATGTGGACAAGTGATGTCGAATTTTGAGGGTAGGCAGTTCCATGGTGTAGCAGTAAAGATGGGTTTTGATCTCTTGGACTTTATTCAGGCAACAATAATTCACTTCTATGCAGCTTGCGGGGAAGTGGATCTTGCTCGTTTGCAGTTTGAAGTAGGAAACAAGGACCATGTTGCATGTTGGAATGCCCTTATTGCTGGACTTGTTAGAAACAGAAAAATTGATGAGGCTAGAAAGTTATTTGATCAAATGCCTGCAAGAGATGTTTTCTCTTGGAGCTCTATGATTTCTGGTTACTCACAGAGTGAGCAGCCTGATTTGGCTCTTGAGCTTTTTCATGAGATGTTAGCTATTGGCGTAAAACCTAACGAAATAACTATGGTCAGTGTCGTGTCTTCTATTGCTACTCTGGGGACCTTGAAAGAAGGTAGATGGACTCATGATTACATATGCAAAAATTCCATCCCTTTGAATGACAACTTGAGTGCAGCATTGATTGACATGTATGCTAAATGTGCCAGCGTCAATGATGCCTTAGAGGTGTTCAATCAATCCGCAAGAAAGCTGTAGATGTGTCACCATGGAATGCCATTATCTGTGGCCTGGCAATGCACGGGCATGCACAATTATCTCTGCATATATTCTCAGATATGCTGAGGCAAAACATCAAACCCAATTCAATCACTTTTATTGGAGTCTTAAGTGCATGTTGCCACGCTGGGTTGGTGGAGGCTGGTGAACAGCATTTCAAGAGCATGACTAAACTGTATAATGTAAAACCAAACATTAAGCACTATGGTTGTATGGTGGATCTTTTTGGTAGAGCAGGAAGGTTGAAAGAAGCTGAAGAGCTCATAAGGAACATGCCTATGGAGGCAGATATCATCATATGGGGCACATTGTTGGCTGCTTGTAGAACTCATGGCAACACAGAAATAGGTGAAAGGGCAGCAGAGAACTTGGCAAGAGTGGAGCCATCTCATGGTCCTAGTAGGGTCCTTCTGTCTAACATTTATGCAGATGCCGGAAAATGGGATGATGCATTTCTCACTAGGCAGGCTATGCGAAGTCGAGGATTGACAAGGACAACTGCATATAGTGGTGTTGTATGATAAATTGATTCTGTTAGTTGCTGGTGCAGAAAAAATTGTATATGCAGTTGGCTGCTAGGAGAAGAATTCATTCACCTTCCAAATATTTCAAGCAAACTACTGATTTTTCGTCGATTCTTTTCCTTACAGTGACCATCTATCCTTGTGTTACTAATACTAACAAGTTAGGAAACCATAAACATGAACCTCAAATAAAGAAAAGGATTGAAATGAAGTATCTTGTAAAATAAAATAAAAACAGTATAAGATACTTGTTAATCACATTCAGATTATCATTAGTAGTTCAAACCTAAAAGATATATATTCCATATCCAATGTACATGACTTGCCTCCCTTCAAGAAACAGCCTAAAAACACATAAAGTAGAGTTACACCTTCAAACTGTACATAAGGTTACTTGGGGTGAACACTTAAGTTTAACTACCAATAACAATCTATCTACAAAATTTCTTATGGTAACTAACAGGAAATACTACGATGAAGCCTCCATGATCAATTCTGCAGCTGATCCCATAGTACCAACCCCTCCAATGCTAAGCAAAGCAAGAGCAAGGTCCTGCTCATGCCATTGTCTCAAGCCTTTACTGAGCCTCTTTAACAACTCGGCATCCACTTCATACACCCAAGTTGGTGTACAACCTACCATCAGACTCACGAATCCCGACACATAGGCGTGCCAAGTAGACGGATCACAACCAAGTGATATTTTGCCATCCAGGACACTGGCTATGAATTCAACATGACGACCAATGATTTTTGGACGTCGCTTTGATGCCATGGACAACGAGTCCACACCACTCGCAAAAGCCCCACACAGTACTGCAAAGTATGCCAGTGCATACCCTTTGAGCATTGGAACTAGATCACCCTTGTCACCTTCTTGATTAGAGCTATTGACAGATAAGAACCAAGAGGGAAGAGTCTCTTTTATTAATGACTGCACCAGCCCTGATCCACCAGATAACCATAATAAAGAAGCACCAAGCAAGGCAGCTAGTTTCACCCTTGTCATTGTTGCAGCAAGCGACACATTTCCAAATTTCTTTCCATTTTTGAGTATCTTCAGTTTGTTCAACCGTTGACTTGGAAGCTCACTGCGTGCTATATCACTTATAGATTGCATCAAAAGTGAAACAATCTCTTCTCTCAAGAACATGATATCTCTGATGGATCTGTACACTCGTAGATACAGAATACCTGGGGCAACTGGAGAAATACCACCATAGAAATGTGATCCAAATCCGTGACCGAGAAGAGCACCAATTCCACCATTGCTTGATATGGAGGAAGAGTTCAAACCAAGGGTGGCATTGAAACAACTTTTGAGAAGCTGAATGACTGCATGGTTGTTATTAAGAAAGACAGTTCGAGATGCAGAGAAAACGAGGAAGTCACTCCACCTTTTTGCCTTTTGCGTCCACAAAGAAGCCACAATTGGCATGCAGGGCCAAGGGCAGCCAGCTGCAAGTGACTCCAGAGCCGGGCCTGCCAGATTGAGAAAACGCTGGGAGGCCTTATCAAGTTTATATGTTATAGTAAGGCTGACAAATGCGGCCAATGGCAGTGGAAGAATTGCTGGAGAGCTGCCACCTGGGAAAGCAAATTGGAATTCAATGATCAAGTACAAAAAGTTGAAGAAAAGATTTTGAGCCTAGACAATAGAGATGATTTTAGTTCTTACAGATTCAAATATAATTAAGCATAAGTTTCACAAGAAGGAAATGACACATATACCTTTGTTATCTTAAAAATGTTCATGGCTCTATTGTCACTCTTGTTTTAGATATTCCCTTACTTCCAAAAAAGCTGTTTGAGTTTGGAGTACCAGGAGTATCAGATTTAACTTTCAGCAAAAATTCCGACATTAGTGTCTTAATCTTTTTTGAAATAAAATACAGATTTAAAACTATTTAGAAAAAATACAAGATATTGGAACTTTTTAAGTTAACAACCTATAAGAAGGTTACAAAAGTGTATTCAAAGAAAATATTATGACTCCTCAAAATTGTAACTGTTTCATTCGTCTTGGAAAGGAGGAAGCATTTAGCTTCAGACTTAAGTCTATGTGTGGTTCAGAAGAAGATGAAGCAACATATGTGGCTTTATTCAATAGAGAGAATAACATTCTTAATTACTGCAAGTAATGGGGAAAAACCTGCAACAAGGCTTGGAACATCTACACCAGTGGCTGCTAAAATTTTCTTGATCTGCTCCTCAACATTGGAGAGATTTGCAGCAGGACTTGGCCAATCAGTGCCATTCATAAAAACTGGTTTCCAAACACCACGAGTAACCTCAGCAGAGAAGTAGCTTACAATGGTTGCTAGCGATGCAGGAAGAAAATCAGCCAAATCTTTAAGACCTGAAATTGTGAATGTGGAACTATTTGATAATATGGAACCATGATTTTAGAGTTTGCATAAGAATTAAAGACATTGTCAAAGTGCCTGAAATTCCTTACCTCCTTCCCCTTGAAGTTATGCTTTAACACAAATTATATACATATTTATAGGGAAGCAACTATAATCAAATCCTAGAGATATATGTTGTGAAAGTGCAAATAAGATATAATTGCTATTACTTCAGTCTGAGATGTACAAGTGGATGATCTTGGAGCTGCAGATTCTACAGTTGAAAGGAAGATGTACTATAAAAGAGCCATCTATTACAGGCATTGACTAACCTGTGCACAGTTCACGAGGAGAAAGTCTTCCATGGGCACATGCTGTTAGAGCAGCATTAACCACAAAGGGGACAGCTTCGAGGATGTCCCAAGCAGGTAATTTAGGCCTCAGAGAAGTATCCTCACTTCCAGTTCCAGAAGAGCTACTACTTCCAGATGTTATGGAGATCAAACTCTGACTTCCCCCGTTAATCTTTTTGAACATCATGCTGAGTAAAACATCAACTGTTTGACAGACAGGAGTCCCATTCACAAGACCACACAAAGTTGAAGCTATACATGCCAAATGTTGCCTATACCAAACTCTCAATTTTGGAAATGAGTCTACAAATATTGGATTAGGAGATGAGGATCTTGCAACAGTTGCTAGTCTCCGTCTATTGGGGTCCTTCAACATGTTTTCAGAAGACACAAGATGTGAATTCCTCACTAGTAGGAGGTATTCGGGAGTTAGTTGGCATCCCACAGGGGGCACATCTCCAACTCTATATTCAATAGGTGGATGGTTGAACCTCCATAATTTTAGAAGTAGAGCAAAGGCATTTGAAAACACAGCATGCACTGAGATGTCCTCTCCTGTTGTCAATGTCCATGAGATATTGGGAGCACACGAACCAAATACCTCACATATTGTCATTGATGAAGCAGCAAGTTGTGGGACCTGAAAAATTAGAAAGCAATAGTTGGAAGTTTATAAGGCATGCAAAACTCAGAAATTACTCATGCCTCTTTTCTCATTCAAATAAAAAATGGAGAGCAAATGAGTTCTCCCATTTAATCGAAAGTGTTTATGGACATCTAAGACGTGTTAATGATAGAGTTGGATGCTGTAAAAATGTCTTACCTTTCACATTTACTTGAATACAACTTTTACTGTAAGAAAATAATAAATGCCTCCCACAATCCAAAGAAACATCTAATAAATCTTTAAGTTCTTTCATTTCTTTTGTTAAGTAAGACTTCAGATTTGCTAATTTGTTCTTTGAGAAGAAAAATCTAAAATGTTCTCTTCTGAAAACTTTGAAGTTTCTCATTTCCTCGTTAGTATTTTCTCGAACTTACCAATTTTTACAGCATTTTGTGGAACACAAAGAAAGTGTTAGCATTACTATGTTTCACAGGTTAAAAAGGAACAAAATAAAGGGTGTAGCTGACACCTCCTTTTAGGCCTCCCATTGTGTCATGCTATACAATGTCAGCATAATAATCTTTGAAAGTCGTGCACGAAAACTTCGTTCAGAAGACTGTTCTAGTCCAAGACTTTGAGAGAGGAAGTGTACCATTGCTCTAATGCTCAATCTTATATTACAACTTTTGAAAGGAAAATGTAACCAATCAAGCAAGTGATCTATCACAGAGAGAGAATTCAACTTGTTCACATAATGAGCTGAGAGCATGGACTACATTTCCCAGATGAAAATGATTAAATCTAATGGCGGCCCACAATTGAGATGAAGGCCCTTTTTTAAAAAAAACTTGGTTCTTTTGTTTCTATTGCAGCTCTTATATGACCAATAAATACTAAATGGTAAGTTAGGTCTGGATGTTAGTGAAACCTATCAATCAGTAAGTGAAGTAACCAACATCGTCCTCAACAACAACATACCCAGTGTAGTCCCACAAAGTAGGGTCTGGGGAGGATTCAAGGTAGAGTGTTCGCAGACATTACCCCTACCTCACAGGTAGATAACAGTCCAGAAAGAGTAGTGTAACCATGCAAATGAATTTATCATAGAAACTGTTTTCATCTTATATAAGAAACAGTATCAAGTTTAACAAGCATACCATGCCGTGAAGGGAGAAAATCTGAACACAGTCCACTGGTGCTATTCCAACGAGTAAGACATTTAACATTGGAGCATAGCCTATTAAATGGCTATCTTTACCAGAATAGTCAGTAGGAACTGGAGGAGACAATAATCTGGTTATGAAATTGACGGTATGTTCCTGCGTGATCACAACCAAAAGGAAGAACCACATTATTTCTTCGCAAGAACAATTTAATGATACTTTTAGTAATGGGTATCAGGATCATAATGCTCTAAACAAAAGAATTTCCTTTGCTGAAGCAAACTATTTGTTTATTACCTGTATATTCCAACCACGAATCAGTGAGGCTCCACAAAGAATGGTAGCAGCAGCTATCTTCTCATCATCTTCTCCTTTGACCGCCATCTCGAAAATCTTCTCAAGCTCTGCTAAACTTCCATTAAATCCATGAGCTTAAATTAAGTTGCTTTACCCTTGGCTAAATCAATTAAAAAGAGCATCTGATATACTTTGCTTCAGGAAAGAAAAAAGCAACTGAAGACCAGGCTACCATCATGGAAAACTAGAATAGATTTTGACTATTATCTGTCTTAACTGCAATTAGGAGTCATTGCCTAGGATAAGAGGACTACTATGTATAACTCTATCATCAGCCCTTTCCACGAATATACAAACAGCCAATTGTTGTTTCAGTATTGCAAGCTCCAATTGTTACAGAGTTTTGATGCTCAGATAAGTTACAACATAAACTTGGTTTTTTTTTCTTGACTTAATCACTGAAGTGTAGACATTTTAGGGAACAAAATTGTCAGTGTAAAGCTATCCTAAGCATACCTTGAAGCTGGAGCAGAAACCAAAGCATTAATAATAGCGGGAGTCAACGGGGCCCCCTTCATAAATGATGACCAACCAGGCACTTGAGTTGGCATACTGTGTGGTAACTGGTTCAAGCGTCCATTCACGTAACCAGGCCAAAAATAAGCAGAAGTATCCAGCAAATTTCTGGCAATGCAAGCCTCAACTATCAAGTGATGCAGGTTACCAGCTGCAAGGCCAAAGTTCAACTTAGGTTGAAGTGATCAGACAACAAATTCTGCAAGAAATGTTGGATCACCATAACATCCACTTCACTGGTGTACTTTTCACATATTCTTGACCTCTAGCCACATACAATAATAACATCTTTCTACATTATATCACCACATTAAAATGAAGGTTTCAAGAAAGTGAGCATTGTTAGGCATCTCGTCACGGATGGAAACAATGTCAGATATTGGTAAATTTTTCAGCAAAATGATCTGTCAAATAAGGTTTAAACAATTGCCAAAAATCTTTTAAAATGATCATTCTTGTACATCTAACACAACTTTTATCATGGATCAACAGATCGGAAAGTGTATAATCCTCTACCAAACCATCAATGACATCACAACATCAGTAGAAAATAGTGTACATATATATGCACAATGTTATTGATATAGATGCCCCAATAAGGAGGTATGGAGGTTGGATATATGGTGGATATAAGGAGAGGTAGAGGTACATCAAAGAAGTCTTGGGGAGAGGTGATTTGACAGGATCTGGCACACCTGCAGCTTACCGAGGACATGACCTAGATAGGAAGATATGAAGGTCGAGAATTAGGGTAGAAGGTTAGTAGATAGTAGAGCATTTTCTAGTTCTCTTATTAGTATTGATATTATTAATTTCCTACTATCGTATTCTTCGATTTTAGTATTACATGTTGTTATCGTATTATTTATTGTTGCTACATATGTTGCTCGGACTCTCCAAATATAATGTTGCACCCGTGTCAGATCATCCAAGAATGCATTGCTCTTGGAGGATCCTACACGCACCCGTTGGCATTTTTTGAAGAGTACTAGTAACATAGGTTGCTACTTGTTCTCTTCTTAATTTGCTTTTTTATCATGGCTTCTTCGCTACTACATTTTCTTTGACATACTTGATTTTTAATATGCTAACTCGAGCCGAGGGTATATCGGAAACAACTTCTCCACCTTCATAAGGTAGGGGTTAGGCACTGTACATACCACCCTCCCCAGAACCCACTTGTGGGATTACACTGGGTATGTTGTTGTTGTTGTATACACACACATGATTATAGACTCAAGTAGTGGTACGAAAAAATGAATCTGCAATAAATTTCCATTACATATAAAGCATACTCTATACGCCCCACATCAGGCAAGCTAGAATTGTGATCATTACAAGTCTACCACCATTTCTTGATCACAGCAATACATATTTTATACTATCATATATAGGTCAAAGATATCTAACAACATTTGTTCTCTATAATGATGTATATCATGATCTATCTTCTTGCTAATTTTTGACACTACTCTTGCTTCTATCTATACTAATGCAATTACTTTGAGTTGCACCTAAATTTGAAAACTTATTTTTCCTCACACGTTTGATATATACTATTCACTAGATCCTAAAACATGCATAGAATTGGACAAATCAAACCATTTCCATCTCTGAATCTCTGTTACAGTTAACAGAATAAAACAAAGGGTAGAACATAAACTTTCAAGCTCCATTTAGTCATGTAAAAGAGAGTGCTTACAACAGTTGGTTGGCATATCTTTCATGTTGATGCACTCAAAGTATGAAGTGTTGGCGCCTGATCTAAACATCATAGCTTTAGCAGCAGCCTGGTTGGCTGCAGCAGTGACTGCCTGAGGTGGAGTTAGCAAGCTTTGATAATCACCCAGGTTCTGTAAACAAGAGACTACATCTCCACGCCGTGTGCCTTCAACCTGCTTTTTCATATGCCTGCCTATGCTGGATTCAATTTCATCACATGCTTCACTTTCCTCTTCCTCAACAAGATCGGCAATGACAAGTGTTATGATAGAGAACAACATGCACAAGCGAGTATCTAGACGAGGTACAGGGCCCTCAATCGGATCCCTCTCCTAAGACAATTGAAAAAAGCAATAATCAAAACAAAAAAAAGTTTTTATACTACAAATGAAATAAATTGTATCATCTTAATATTTTGAATGAAACGAATATTGTGCTCATGGAATGTAGTCATACTTTACTCACTGCAAACTTGCTTACTGCAACTGTTTAGGCAGCACTTAACTCATCCAAAAAGAACATGATAATAATAATATTGCCTAGGTAACACTTGAAAACATCTTCTTTCATTCTGGGAGAGCTCAACACCGACAGAAAACGAAAAAGACATATCTTATGTCCTAAGACAATCTTTGGTAATCTAGTACTTCTACAATTAGGTTCACACTTGCCTTCTTCAAAAGTCGGTGAAGAGCTTATAGTATAATAAATAAATAGACAGTGATTAGAAATGAAGAAAATTAAGAAAAATCTATCATTTTTAAATGCCCAAAGAGAAATTTTCTGTAAATAGTATTAGCTTATCTGGAACTCCATAATCCATGTAAGGCACTCTATAGCTGCTATGCTACGGCATCAGATTCTCAAATATTTGTAAAGATATGGCACTTGGGCCTAACTCAAGCCCAAAAGCTAGTGCTTTCATGTAAACCGACCCTCCATTTGACAGAGATAATTAACACATAGCCGATCTATGTACTTTCTTCCTAAAATGATTGAAACCCTGTTATTAACCTCATTCTCTTTTATCGCCTAAATTTAGTCTACAGCTCTCTCGTCTTTCTCTACCAAATAGTTTACTCACTATGTTGCAGCACCATCATACAAAATACTCAACTTCATCTTTCCAAGGTAAAGATGAAAATATTTAAAGAATCTAGTGATCTCAAGAATCTATGAGAAGTTCTAGATAAATTTTTCACATGAATCACACATGACAAATAAGGACAATAATGCACAACTACTTTGAAGCCCATAAAGTTAAGATTTGGAAATTAAGCTGGAGAAATATAAATTTGAGTACATTAAGCACAAACTAAATGCAAAAAAAAAAATGCTAACCCTTTGAACAAGTCGTAGAGCTGCCATCCAGAGTCCTAAAAATGTCTCATGCCAAGTTGTAGCATTGATTGCTTGTAGGGACTTGACTAAATCTGCACAAGTAAAGCACCACCTTCTATTAGACACATCAATAATTAGTACAGTTATCTATAATTCTATATTGGTACAGAAAATGTGAGATAAAAAGTAATTGCACCAGTAATAATTTCAATGGCGCTTGTAGCATTAACTTGTGAACCATCCATTGCATCTTCCAGGAAGAGATCTAGAGGAAGCCACAGCGAAGAAGGGCTACTCCCAAAACAAAGACCAGCACAAGTAGCTAGAGATCGTGAAGTGCTTCTGACATAATGTTCCTGTAAGGAATTTGCTTTGCTTAAATTGTGAGCATCTGATGCCAGCTGAAGAAGTGCCTTGGGTGATATTATGCTTGAACTTTGCAGTGCTGATGAATTTCCAGTCAGTAGTTGTATGCGCTGAACAAAAGCTCCCCAATGCACAGGCCTGACAGGTTTTGGAACAATATTAGTTGGATATTTCAATAAGAGTGAAACTACAGAAAGTCATTCCAAGGATGTAATAGATATTTGAAGGCTCAAAATGAAGCCTGAGTTGTCAAGGTACGTATGATTTGAAACTATTATTAAAGAGACACATAGGTTAAACATGTGGCAGTTACATTAAGGTACTATTGATTTTATCATTTTCCATGTAAGTGCATCCAAGGCCACGTGAAATAATGCTAACTCACAAAACTTGTAACTTGACGTGCAAAGCTAAAACTAAACATGAAGTCTTTTCAACATAGACAAACATCAAATAACACTTGAAACGATGCGTAGAGTTCAGAAATAGATTGTAAAGAGAAAATTCTGACATGTTTTGGCGAGCCAAGCAAAGAATCTTGGCAGTTACTTTGTTTTGTAAAAATTGCCCTATCAACTCAATTGCCAGAAGAGTGTTCAAATTCTTCAACCGTTCTCTTTGTTCATTCCTCTCCATATCAGCTATGCAGCCATCTATCTCCATATCTTCAGGCTTAATTGGCCATCTAGATTTCTTTTCTGGAGTAAGTTGGAGCAATCCTTCATCGTCCAGTGATGCATCAAGTAATTGCCAAACAAGTGAGAAGATAATCTCAACAACTAGAACACCAGGCTCATCAGCATGCACACCAAATATCTCAGTCAAATGAAGGATGCTATCCAAGAAATTCACAATCCTGCATGTAGAACGTTATTTGGAATCAGGTCAATTGAATGAATCAATCGTGGAATGCATTGTAATGATGGGAGAACACAATATAAAAGGCTTATGGAAGATTCTATCATAGATGGTAAATTCAAACTCACCTCAAGACCTAAATCCCTGACACACCCAAGAATCAACATTGCTCAATATACATACCATCTGGTTTGTGAATTTAAGCAAATATAATTGGCTTAATCTACAATTTCAAAAAACAACAATCATTCTTTTCCCTGCTCTTGTAATATTCCTAATCTCTACGATAATTGTCTAGTTTTAATGATCTAGAGAAGTCTCTGATATCATCTGCCATGCCTTAAACTAACTTGCCTAGGCTTTCCTCTCATGTAAACATTCTGAATCCTACCAAGCCAAAAGATCCCAAAGTAGTGGATTAGCATATGAAGCAAAGGAGCCATAGGTTTAGATGACAAATACTAACATTAAAAAGAATGTGACACAAAGAGCCATTAACAGAACCACTCACTTCTTATAACTGAACATGTTTACATGATTTTTAAGAGTGAAAATATGTCTTCTCATGAGTTCCATGTAGAGCCTAAATGCTGCCGGCCTCAGGCATCGATTTTGGATTACCCTGTAAAAATTAAAGGCAAGTGAATGTAAGAGTTAAGATACAAACACACACAAACAAAAATAGAAAACAAGAAGCTGGATTATGATGAAGATATCAATAGTGCCTTGACAGGAACTGTACAACGCCAACAAAACATCATAAACACATATTTAAGGCCAGAATTTGTTTCTAAGTTGCATGTAAAGACATACTAAAAGATGAAAGATTAAAACAAGATATTTGGAACTGAAGCATCTGGACAAGTAAAAGATAAATACTGTAATGTCCATTAAAAACCCCATATGTATTCATTTCATTTCAACTTGTGATCTACAGCAGAGATGTGGTTTGCAAGGTTGCACATAGAACAACATGAAGGAACCCAAAGGAAGCTGTAAACCAATTGCAAGCTCGTTATTGTTAATACTACACTCTGGAAAAGCTGAAAACATGGTTAAGTTACTTTCAGAATACTTTGTGATGATCAATATGGAGAGACACTTGAAGATCCAGACCAAAATAGTCAACAAGATTATGCCAAAGTCCTAGGAAAATGATTTTTTTTCAGTAGAAAGAGAGAACAAATAGAAATTTTTTTATAAGCTGATAAATAGTACATTACAACAACGAAGGCACACGTTTAAGCATCTAATATCCACGTCAACTAAGATTGCATTTTTTCCATTTTATCATCCATAAAATGCACCTATGAATAACAAGAAGCAACACACAACACAAGTACACAGACACGAGTTAACATTAACAAAGCAGTGCAGAGGATCCAGGTAGGGACAAGGGGTTCATCAGAACCTTCCTTGGGGTGAAATTACACTGTTTTAACATGGTTTAAATTACTTTTTAGGTATAAATAGTAGATGTAGAAACACCTACAGCTTCTTCGTGTTTAGTTTACATATTTTCAACCTCTTAATGAAAATCCTCGCTCCGACAACAGGACTCATCATCTAACAAAGCTTCTCAAAAACCTATATTGACCTTGCTACATTTGTTAAAACAATGCATTTCTTCAAATAAACAACACAAGAAAGCTAAAGATCCAATCTTTACAGAAATGCACTCAAGAATCAACAAATTGGGAACCAAAAGACAATAAAAACAACAAACCTGCTGGAAAGCAGAGGAAAAACAATGATGGGTGAGACAATCTTGAGAACCAAAGCCTTTTCCAAGAACTTCCATGCTATAGGCAAATTGTTTTCCCAACAAATGTGAGATACCAAGAAATTGGCTAACTCAAAAGAGGGCAAAGACACCCCTGATGAACTAAGACATGAAGAAACTTGAACTGCCCACACCAATGGATCACCACCCTTTTCTTGTTCTACCTTAGTTATCTCCAAAACACTGTCCCAAAGATTTCCCTCCTCAGATACCTCCATTATGTCATCACTCTTTGCTCTTCAACAAATTAAAAGGTTTTGAGATTTTCTTGAGACTCTACTTAGAGGCAGGTTTTGGCATGGCTATAGATAGCTAGACAAAGGGGTTCTTGTTCTTCTTCTTTTTTTTTTTGGTGGCTCTATTTTTGGTTAATTGACAAGTGGATAGAGTTAAAATATGTAGGTAAGATGTGGTTGGTTAGAAAATGTGAATGTCAAACTCAATGAAGTTGTTAAAAAATGAAGAATATTAGTTCAACCTCCTCTTTTCTAATTATATATTGTTTTGTTTTGGTGTTACTCTCTATTATAAGATTTCTTTTAAGGAAAAAAAAATTAATAAAGAGTATTATTTGATCCATATTATCCCTTATTAATTTATTAATCTTTATTTGTATATGTGCTTTTTAGTTCTAGAATAATTAATGTTAAGGGCAAAATTCAGAAAAAGATAATTAATTTTCTCTTTATATATAAATTGATAACTATTTGAAAACATATATTTTTAATATACATGATAACTAAAAGGGAACCAGAGAGAGTACTAAAAGTGAATCTCATCAATAAATTTTGGAAGTAGATTTTTTTTTTTTAAATAGTTTGTAATGGAAGATGGGGAAAAATCAATCTTAATTTAAAAAAAAAAAAATTGGTCTGAAATTTTATTTTCACTCACAGATCTTCATTTTCCAAGTAAAATACACTCATACACAACTTCAAGTTCTAAAATTATTTTTTAAGAAAACTTCAAAAATACTTTTTTTAATATCAACTAATGATATTTTAGTTGTGTTTAATGTGTATAAAATTGCATCATAATATGGACATTATCAATCTTATCTCAGTGTCTAATCCAATGTACATTTTAGGATCTAGATTAAGATGTGAAAGAGCCTTTTCAACTATCACAAAATACAAATTAGTAATTGTAATAGAAGTGTTTTAATTATATTTATTATCAGGTGCAGAATTAAAAGATATTTTATACATGCCACTAAATTTAATGTTGATCCTTCTCAAGTTGTTTTCTTTAGTTAAATAAAACATCCATCAATTGACATAATGGGGGAAAAAATTGAACAAGATGCCCTTATTGGTGCATGTGAGATTGTTTTTAAATACTCCTAATATATATAAATCAAATCGAATCGATTAAATTAACTAATTTTTTATTTGAGTTATTTTTTTATATTTTTAAAAATCAATAAAGCGAAGAAAAAACTAAATCGAACAAAACTAATTCTTATATAATGCACAAGACTCTAATGAAAAAGAGTAAGATATAATGCATCTTTTATTTTCTATTGGATTAGCTATCAATATAAGCAAAAACTTTAACATAATTGGTGTTCTAGTATAAGAATTATAAGATCTAAAATGACATCTTTATACCACATTTCCTTTTGAGTAATTTTGTCTCTCTTTTTTTCTTTTTTTAATGAATTATTTCTTCTATTTTCATGTATAATTGATTATTGTATAGTTAAATCAAATTAAATCGAAATCGAAATCAATAACAATTAAATCTGTAAATGTATATTGTAGTTGATTTAATTTAATTTTATTAATTTAAAAGTTACATCGTTAAAAAAACATCTGATTGTCAATGGATCTAAATACAACTTTCATCACATGGATAAAAGAATAGTTAGTTAAGTTAAAACTAAAGAAGATTAATTTAAAGATTTATTACCAGCATCTTTTGGTTGCTAATCCAAACACATATGACTAGCCATAAATCAAATATATTGCAAATAATTTTTTTAATTTGTCTTCTTTTTTTTTTCTTTTGATTTATGACAATTTAAGAAGAAAAAGTGAAAAGAATAAGAAATAGGAAAAGGTCAGAGATTTGTGCACAATATATGTAGTGCACCAAATCCCATGGCCCACTCCACAGAAATCTGACAGAAAAGTTAAAATTATGTATCAAACAAATAGTATCCAGGAATAATAGATCGTGGCGTATTGATGAGACTGTTTAAAATATGAAAATCCTCTTGTAAGTGTGATTTTTTGTATTCCTAAGACATTTAGGATAAAATTCTTTAAGAACTTGATAAGAAAGTTTAAAGAGTATTATCAAACTAGAAAATTAAAATTAGTAGAGAAAATATAATCAGAAACGGATTAGAAATAATATAAAAATATTTTTTTCAAAGAAAGAAAGTTGAACCCACTAAACACAATGTTCGCTTAAGGAAATTATTTCCCTCAAGCATATGAGGTTAAACGAATATACCCTTCCAGGATTGAACGATCTTACTCACCGGTGAATCAGTATCTAAAATCACGGTGTCAGCGAATCACTCAATGACAGCAAAGTACAATTAGAATATCAAATTTAGTAATAGTAGAAGAAATCCAAAAAAATTATTTATTTCAGTAAATGAGAGGAATCCCTCAATATATTAAAAATAAAAAGGATAATGTGAAAAGATTCTTATTATGCCTTAGTTGAAAAGATAGAAACCTTTTAAAAATAACACAATCTTTTAAAAAGATCATATTTTTCATAAAAATCACAATTTTCATAAGAATCGCAATTCTTTATTTTCTATTCGTACCTTTTAAAACCTCAAAGAGAAGTATCACTTGAATCCTATATTTTTTTATATTTAAATTTAATCAAAAAATTTCAGATAAAAAGTAAAAAACAAAAGTAAGTAGCTGGGAACAATGTTTAACTTTAAATGGAATAAGTATTATTTAAACCATAATGATAACCAATCAATTATTGACTGGTAATTTTAATATTCTCAGTTTAACAGTAAAAAATATACAGATGTCACATAATTATTAATAGAGATTAATTACGCATAACGGACCTATAGCTAAAACTTAATGCATCGTGCTTACTAATTCTATATGTCTTATAGCTAGATATTCATAAATGAACCTAATAGTCCACATATAGATCTAGCTGAATTTGCAAATTTTATTCGAATAGTATATTTTTATTAATATATTCGATAAATAAATAAAATTATTAAATTTAAAATTATATAAAATTCAAAATTCATAAAGTTATATCGCACGTAATTATAATTAACTTTGTTTAATTTCTCACCAACTTTGCTCTCTCTTGCATTAGAAAAAAAAATAGGACATAAAAGTAAAATTATATAAATTTGATAGTGGTTTGGAGTAGGTAAAGAAGATGACATGGTGACATCCCTATCAAAGTTTGGCCTTATAGTGATCATGTTGCTTTAGGTATGAAAACCCTACTTTTCCATCCCCACTTTTTTTTTCTAATGAGGGCAAATATGGATATATTTTCTCCATTTCAAAATAATTTTTCGTATGTCACTTTTTGAGAATTAATTTAATTAAATTTTAAAGTTAGATTATGAAAAGAAAATAGTGACATCTAAAAAGGAACGAAGGAAATAATATAATATATGCATGTAGCTCATCTTTGATGGGGTAGAAACTATTTTAAAACATATATATTTGTCGAGTTTCTTAGCTAGCGTTTGTTCATAGATTTTTAAATATTATTGGCAAATATTATTTGAGTGAAAATTTGGGTGAAATTTCACCATTTGTTTGGCCATAGTATTTGGGAAATATATTTCACCTTTTTTGAAAAATATGACTATACCTATAAGTTTTAGAAACTATCAAAACTAATTATAAGTTTGTATTACAAGTCAATTGGATGTTCGTTGCAACAATTACAAATAATGTCCATGACACTAGAGCAGTGTGGTAGTTTGGAGTGAGTGCAACAAGCATAATTCCATATATCGTGAAGTAGACAAAGCACGTACTTTGTTACCTTGAACCTATTTTTCATCATTTTCATCAATAAGCATATCATCATTTAATATTCACTCAATACTTTGGTGTTTACGTAAAAAATTATGTAATACAGCGCAAATAACTATTATAGTGGGGTTTTTTTTGTAAAAAAAAATTTGGGGTAAAATTTCAATTTTCAAAAGATCCCAAATAATGATATTTGGCCCAAATACTAGAAAAAACTAGTATTTGAAAATTTCAGATATTTGTCAAGTAATGATAAATTATATGAATAAACATTATTTGTCAAATTTTTTCTCAAATATTATTTGAGAAATCTATGGCCAAATTACATTTTCTTTTTTTTTCTCTCTTTTGCTCTATTTCACTTTTCAAAAATTTAAAAAAATGTATTTTTTGTTCAAAAAAGTTAGTATTTTTGGCAGTTTGTTGTTTAGTGTTTTTCTTAAAAATCAGTAGCTATGTTTTGGCTTCTATTTGAAATTTAAGAAAGGGTTAAAAGTAAAAAGACCATCAATTATGTAATTAGATATTTTGTTTAGGAAGACATTATAGTTTGCACATGCTAAGTGTCAGGGTAATAATAATCATAATATAAGCTTAGATGGAGATGTTTAACTTTAATAATCCCAAATAATCAAGTTGGACTTCTCATGTTTTAGATTTTTTTTTTTTTGGGGTCTGTTGGTAATTAATTGAATTTGTTAATTAATTATATGTTGGATTGACTTAATTTAATGTTTATGAAATAGGGTTTGTTTGGGACAACTAACAACTGGATATGTCAGATATATGGTGTTATGTCACCCTAAAATATAAAGATTAAAAGGTAAACAAACAATAATCTGTTATTGTGTCTTTGTCTCAAAGAGATTAGGAATTCATTTCAATAAATAATTTTAAAAAATGGTGTCTTTATCTCTCTATGTCTGTACTTTAGTGTATAATTTTCTGGAGGGGTAGCTTCAAAGTTGAAACACTCCATGTGGGGCCATCTCTTGATCCCATAACAACCCCCCCCCCCCAAACCTTCTACCAAGATTCTCATTTTTGGTCACATCAATAATGCAAATAATTTTCATACTTACTTTCTTTCCTAATTTACGTGACATATTTGTTCCAGTCGACTTCAAAATAATATTATATTTATAATTTATTTTACACTATAAATATTTTTTTTACCTTTAAATTTTGTGTTGAGTCAAACAACATCATATAAATTAATAAACAGAGGGAGTGTATGTCAAGATAATCTGACTAACCCCCGTGTAGTTGAAGGGTGTCGATTGACACCTCTTCATCGAAAAATTACACTGCGTAGCTAGAATAAAAATATCTTTTATATATATAATTATATTATATATCGATACTCCTTAACTTCTATGACGATTTACTTCTTTATAGTTTGACACCTCTAAATTGAAATCCTGGCTCCGTCACTGCCTCACCACCCCACCACCACTCACTCTCTATACATATTATATGTTTTTTTTTGGAAAATAATGGTTGGTGGGAGAGATGATTCTTGCATTATCTCAAATCACCAACTTTTTTTTTTTAATAAAAAGAATAAAATTGTAGCATGTGAAGTGTGCACAAGTGATGATATGATTCAGACTGTTGGCAAGTGGGATGAAGCATGGAACTATTTTCCTTTCTTTCTGAAATAAATCTTCATAAGATAATGATGGATCATGGATGTGCACATAGAGTGGCAAAGTTATGCACACAAGAAATTTACATTTTTCCATAGGATGTGGTCCTGTGACAACCTAGTCCCTTCTACTTTTGTCATAGCGCTTGAAACATTTATGTCGGATTAGCTTGTACGTACCTTAACTATTTTATTGATTATGCGTTTGAGTACTTTACCCATCAAATTTGACAAATAGAATGTAATCACACACCCATCTATTATTACCTTAATAAAATGATTTATAATGACACTCGCTCACACAAAAGTTTTAGAGTCATTCTACATCACCATTTTAAAACTTGTGATTGATCAAACAATGCTATATGGAATAGAAAAAGTAGTACTTATTCAATTATATTTTTCTCTGCTAAGATTTAATCAATATTTTAGATTTGTACTCACTTTGTTGATCATTATACCATGGTTGCCCTTGTGGTAGGTACCTTAAAGCATCAAAAAATCTAAACAAATTGTTACAATGTTGTGACATAAAACACCTTCCATTGTAAAAAAATAAATAAATAAGAATTCACAAAACAAATAGAAGTAAATAAACTGTGGACTGATACATTTACTGTACTAGCTTAAGTTACAAAAATGGAAACCACAACATCATATGTGAATAGTCTTGACACAATCACATTAAGGCTAAATGAAGGAAAAAAGAGACAAAATTCCATGCAAGAAAGATATACTGTCACTTCCCAAGACCCATATTTTGTCTAAAGGAAAGGAATATTTATGATGATATGGATAAAAAGCAATAACTAAAAGTGGACATGAAGTGAAAACCAAATGATGATTAAGCCAATCCACCTAAAGATGATTTTTCAATACCTTTACCCCTACATGGCAACAAGTGTATGGACAATTAGTTTCACATAGTTTTCAAAGTCTACTCAATACTCATTAACTACCAAAACCATCATGTTTGGCAAATAAACTTTACTTTTTCTTCACATGAAGGCAATCAATTGCCCTTCTAAAAGTGATCAGAAAAAGGTATGGACTATTAACAATATGATCTTTGATGAATAATATTACCATAAGAAAATGCCATCTTTCAGCATCAAGGTGATGCTAGGGAAAAAAAACTCTAGAAGTCTTCATCCAGTTTGAACTCAAAATTCTTGCCATTGTCTTGCAAGCTTGACATCACAGAAGCCTTCTGATAGTCAGCAACTCTTCTCTCAAAGAAGTTGGATTTGCCCCTACACAGTCATAGTCCAAATTAGAAACTATAAACATGCTATCAAATTAGATCACAAAGGAAGTAGTACTAGCCCTTCGGGTTAAGTTCAAGTGGAAAATGTCGATGGAGTTGGGACTTAGGTCACAGGTTCGAGACCTATGACATGTGAACTTAGTCTGGTATTTAAATCGATAAAGGTAGAGGGACGGGCCCATTATCCCTGAGCTTTGAAGGCTTCTCTTGATGCTAAGGTTGGCCCCAGATGGATTTCTCGGTCATAAAGAAAAAAGGAAAAACTAGTCCATAGGCCCCAGTAAAGAAGGTGGCGGACGGATAATCATATTTAGTTAAAAAAATCAATTTGCTTAATCACTTCACGGATCCTAACTAAATTTGTCCAGCCATTACATGTATAGAATACTTCTAAAGATGACGCATAATTTCTGCAAAACAGAATCAGAACCAACTTTGTACGCGATGATACTTACTGAAGAGAAATAAATTCCATCCAATCAAAAGGGTTTTCAACATTATACTTCTTGTTGTACCCTAAGGCAACCTGAAGTAAAGATTAACAAACTTGTTAGTTCACGGAAAGAGATTAATTACATCCATCCTCAAACAAAAAGTGCAAAGTGATTTAGTACCAGGAGGTGATCAGCAACAAACTTTATGTACTGACTCATTAGTTCTGCATTCATGCCAATCAATGCACAGGGAAGGGCATCACAGACAAATTCAGTTTCAATTTCAACGGCTTCATGCACAATTTGATGAACCTTTTGCCTAGTCAATTGATTTCGCATAATACTGGACAACAGAGATTAGTTAAATCACATCCGGTTATGTCCATCAAGTTATTCCCTCTCACTATTACTGAGAAGAGAGAAAGAAAAGAGAGAGGATTTGTGGGGGATAAGTAATGTGTATTAGTTGAAACACTTCTACCTAAGTAGATAATGACATCTCGACATATTCTACCTATATAGAAGGCAAGCGAAGTCACGGTGGAGACCCTCATCCTTAGAAATGAGCACATTTGAGTAAGCCAATCCTGGCATCAACCCTCTCTTTTTCAGCCAAAAGATAGCACAAAAGCTGCGAAGAAAATAAGTTACAGCAGGTAATGTCAATCTTCAATACTACTAGTAAGCAACATAAATAATCAGTCTTAGTGGAATCGTGCAGACTAAAAATGATTTAGCAGCATACCTTCCTGAAAAGAAAATTCCTTCAACACATGCAAAAGCTACAAGCCTCTCAGCAAATGAGCTGGAACTGCACGAAGAAAGTAAAAGATGCACAGTTAATAAAGTCGATGTTGGTCAGCATCATCAATAATAGATTTCTAAAGATTGAAATGGCATATAGAAGTGTCATTTTTGCACAGGCATAGCTTCAGAAACTGAAAGGCTAAATAATATAAATCTATCAAACAACCTCCCGACAAAAATAAGGAAAATAAAAAAGAAAGCAGCAAACGTGGCTATTGGATCAGTAGAACTATAAACAAGAAGTATTTCAGTCATTAGTTCATATAAATTGCAAATCAAAGATGAGCATTGTTTGGGAATGAAGGAGAAACAATGTACCATGTCCCAAATAGTCTTTTTCCCTTTTGATAAGGTGGTACTATGTCCTAGATAGTTAAGAAAAATTAGTTGTTTCTCATATTGCTAACTTATATTGAGGGTCTTTGAGTATTTTCATTAAGTGCAGCAATGTTACAACCATGCATAGCAAAGATGAACTGTTACCTCTGTATCCAATTCAAAGCCCACTTGGCCTTTTGTGAGACACAAGGAATGCTGTCAATTGCATTAAAAAGTTTATTTTTCTGCCTTGGGTCCTTGATAAAAGCGTCCAGAAGCAAGCTGTACATCTCTATAAGTAAGTGGAGAAGCTCTAATCAGACATCAAAGAGTACATACTACGAACCCCTTACTTATGTTAAGAGGATTAAAAAGCTACTAAGACAAGGAAAAAACATGTTGACCACACACATAGTTAGAAAGCTCTACCCGAGTGAATATTTTCCATTGCAATTTGGAAACCATAAAATGCGCGTGCCTGTAGAAAGAAGAATGATTTGTCTGTCATGTAAAACCATCTTACAGAAACTGTATACGCAAAACACCTAAAATATTGTTTCCTACCTCCAAACATTACCTATTATCAGACGATTTGTGAAAGATAGGCGCTCAAATGAAAAATATTTCTTACAAATTTCATTATAAGGAATGTTAAATATTGGAGAAAATGCATCAATAGCTGTCTGACGATCAAAATCACTCGCATATTATGGGCAACTACTCAGATCAGCCAGTGATATTGATATGCATTAATCAAGGGACAATAAATAAGCAGATTAATATGAATACCCTCTTTCCCAATAACATCGAGTTTTCAGGTTTTACTGAATGTTATATCCCCTATAATTTTTTTAGACGCTGAAGGTAATCTTTCTGTATGGTGCTTCAACTATCCTATTTCATTTCAGTTATTTAGAAGTGGAAGAGCTAGCAGTGAAGAACCAACCAAAACATTTCTGAAGTGTTATTCCTACGATATTAGATCTTTATTCAAGAAACAACTGATTATTAATACCGTGTTATTCATATAATTATTCATGAGTACTAAACTGTTAAGTTCATGAAAAACAAGGACACAGAAATAAAGCAAACCGTTTGAAACAGACGATTATTCAATGTGAAGGAAATTATTCATGAGTACTAAACTGTAAAGTTCATGAAAAACAAGGACAGTGAGATAAAGGAAACCGTTTGAAACAGACGATTATTCAATGTGAAGGAGCATTACTCTGATCTTTTTTAATTTAAGAATAGAGATATGCAGAAGAATTTAGCCAATTCACCTCTTGAATTTGCACATCATTCAGAAACCTAGCAGCCAAATTTTCCAAAACAATTCCATCTGATGCGGCAAAAAATGCCAAAACATGACTGATGAAGTGCTTTTCAGATTCAGATAAGGCTTCCCAATGCTGAATATCCTCAGAGAGGTCAACCTCCTCAACTGTACCACATATATTGGAGAGAGAGGAGACAGATGTTAGATCAGTACATGGTACAGCTACAGAAACAGCCAAATGTATGAATATGCAGTAATAAGCAAAATATTTATCTGTAGAAGACAGGTTGTTATCTCATCCTTTGCATTAGTAATTAGCAAGGGGAAAAAGGTCTGAAAAATACTCCAACTTTGGCCGAAATTGTTGTTACGATACCGAACTTTAGAAAAAACCCTTTACCCCTGAACTATTTAATAATGTATTTTAAAGGTATATATATACCCACGTGGACACATTACTTTTTATAATTATGCAATATTTATGATGTCCACATAGGCACATATATACCTTTAAAATACATTTATTAAATAGTTCAGAGGTAAAAGGTCTTTCTAAAGTTCGGTATCGTAACAACAATCTCGGCCAAAGTTTGGATATATTTCAGAGCTATAAAAGCTTTAACACTAATGCAAAGAATGAGATAACAATCCAATGAAGTTCCAAAAAAGCTACAGAAGTAACCTAAAGAAACATTTACCACTTCACAAGAAACAACATGAACTTCTAGCATGACTTGTTTCAAAATGAAAAAGTAGATTAAAAAATAAGGCAAAATTGATCTCCCTAAATATCAGAGCTAAATTCCCCTTGATTGATCCAATTGCCTACTGTCATTTCTAGCTTTATCCATTACGGATACATTTAAATTTGCCAACCAATAAAATGCATGATCCCTCACTGGGGAGGCGGTTACAACTTCTGTGCTCATAACGAGTCAAATATCATTTAGCCTGGAAAGTTAAACCAATTCTTCAGCAGAACATGAGGTTCAGTTCTGGAAATTTCAAAGCAATCAATTCTGGACATTCTGAAGAAAATAGAAATCCCTTAACACCCAAACTGAAGAGTGTTGCTACTTCTTCAGCTATACCCCACGCAGCCTTCTTGAAGGACATTAATACATACATAAGCATGTGTATTTTTATTCCTAATATTAGGATGGTTCGGAGAGTCGGAGGTTTAGCTTTTCAACAAGACTATGGCAAGCTTTATTGGTCAAGGCCCCCCTTTAACATGAAACATAAAAAGTGGGAAACAGAGAGCTAATTCTTAACACATTCAACAACAAAAAAGCAACAGAATAGAACAAAGAGTGGATTTCTCAGGCCTTTTGCAAAGGAATAAACATCAATTCCATTACAAGGTGGGGAATTTTATTTTCCCCATCGACCTATTTGCAGAATTCAATTGTTTTTGTTTAAAAAAATTCTATATTTCCATTTTATTTACTGGAAAAAATACATCTACAAGGATTAGCTTATCGACTCACCGAACAATACTATAAGACCATGCATCCTGCCTATATTTGTACAGGCTCCATAGCAATAACATATTTTTGTTCAGGCATTTCTCTTATAATCTCAATATATAGGGGTTCATCACGCCTATAATTGTCTTTGTCTTCTCTTAGAGGGAGAGATGGTACTATTGAGGGGTTTATGTGACACATTTTCTACATCATGTTACACTTAGCTGTATTTTAACAATTACTAGGTATTGGCCGAATTTTCTTAGCTTGCTTACCAAATACTAGAAAATAAGTAAGCAACCCACTTGTTTTCGAAGAAAATATTTTCTAGACAATCATTTTCCTTCCTACCAAACACATCCAAAATTTTCACAATTCACATGCCCAACTCAGAATATAGATGACTGACAGTGAAAAACATGGGGAAAACAAATAAAGCAACAATCTTTTTGAAAAAATATTGGAACTCCAAATATACACATTAGCAGCAGAGGAACCATTTAAGCAGAGCAAACTTTACAGGAAAAAGTCACCAACTCAACATAAACAAATAAATAGGTGTAAGTGACATGTATAACTAAACAAACACAAATTTTCATAATCAATTCAGACACATACAAATAATACAACAAAATTCCAATATCAACAAACACACAAAAAAAGGGGAAATAAACAACACAATACCAGCCAAGAAAACCATATAAAGCAACAAACTTTGCAGAAAAACAGAACACATGATGAACAAATAAAGTACAGTAACACAATTTTGCATAACTAACTCATGATAAAAAAAAAAAAAGCAAGAAGAAAAAATACAGGGATTACCAGACCAGAAACTGGCTACTGCTTTCTTGTACATTTCCCAAAGTTGTGGATATCTAATAGGAAAGGTGCAGTATTTTTGTGATTGTTCTTTCAAGATTGGTTCTTCTTCTTCTTCTTGCAACACACTTTCTGTTTCATTTTTCAAAGAACCCATTTTTTTTTTCAACTTCCCCTCTTAATCTTATCCAAATTTCGTATCTTTACCACACTTTAACGATAAACTAAACAAGTTTAAATGTGAAATTGAAAGGTTTTTTCTTGGCTTATGAAGAGAAAAAAAATATTTTATAAACCGACTGGTTTTGGTAGTTACTTCTAACTCTTCTCACTTTTGAAAAAGCAACAAAATATTTAGATATTGAAATTTCGTGGAACTCGCTTAATTTTAATGAATACTCTATCATATGTTTAATTATAATTTTTAGATAATTATTTTAATTTAATTTAATAAATATTTTATAAATTTATAACATATTTATAAATAGATTAAATATAAATCAATCTAATTTGAGAAATGTGTTACTTGTCTTAAAATTATGAAGAAATCTTACCCGAGAAGAATCCAGGAATAGAATTGTATCCATATTGGTTAATTAATAAAATATTCTTGTTTTTTCAAATTTTTTTTTGCTATTTTGCAAATAATTATCTTTTTTTCGCGTTAAATTCTTCCTTTTTATATGTGGAACGTCATATCCTCTCAATATATTCATTTGCAATGCCATAAAATTGTTGCGTAAGTAGTAGTTCGAAGAATTTAAAATTTAAATGATATGCGAAAAAAAAGTGATTGAAATAAGTGTAAAAGTAAAGTTTAATTCAGCGCACAATATCATCTACTTAAAAAGCTTTATTGTAACGCTTGTTAACAATTAGAAATTCTTAAAATTAAGGTATACCTCATTTTTGCCCTAGTTCATCTTGTTCTTTATTAAAATTTATCTCTTTTATATCGTACTATAATTTATGTCTTAAATATTTGGAATATGAGATTCTTGATATTTGTTATTTGTGTTCTCTTGTCCTTGTTCACATTTTGGAAATGTTACATAGTTGATTTGATTGAGTGTTACATAGTTGATTTGATTTATTTAATTTTATGTCTATGTACTAATACTGGATAAAGAAAATTACACTTCGATTAATTTTAGAAATATTTATTTATTTTAATTAATTATTATATTTTCATATTTAAAGATTAATGATTTTTTAGTTGTTTTTTTTTCTATTTTTAAACCCAATAAACTAATTAGCTATCTCAATTAAAGCATTGACAAATGACACCCTTGATTTTAAAAGAGCATATTGTTCCATTTATTAGTCAGCTCAACAAAGTAACTAAAGAATACTCTAGTAGAATAATAGCTGTAGTTATTTTTGCCGTCCCAAACTTTCATTGTCATTTTCATAAATAATTATTTCATATTATTTATTTCATTTTAAAAGTTCAAAATAATATAAAACTTATTTCAAGTCTTCTTTTTCAATTGTTATTTTTGATTTTGGCAGAAAAATATTTTCTATCATGATTTTTTTTCTTTTCTTTAAGGAATAGGTTGTTGAAAACTTGTGACATTGTATCCCATAGTCTTAACCAAGTTATTTTAAAATTTAGTTTTAATACTTTTTAAATTTTCTATTCTTTAATCTCCATTCTAATTCATGGTCCCCTTTCTCTCTCTCTATATATATATAAGAAACAAAATAAATTATCATAAGTTTACACATTTAAATATGGAGTTATGATGAGTTATAGAGATTATAAAAATATAAGTTATGAAGATAAAGAGATACATATTTCTTAGTTTAAGAATGAAAAATTAATGAGATTAATTTCTGGGAATAAGTTCTAATTATTTTTGTAGGATTAGTTTCTCCCCTTACCCATTTATTTATAGGATAAAATGAAAAAGTAGATGTTTTAACTAATGAAGAAACATAAAATGTGATAAACAACAAATTACAATAATGAAAGTGTTCTACGAGTATATATATATTCTCATACGAGTTTATTACTTATTAACGTTGTCATCAGTTATTCATTCACATTAAAAAGTATCTCAACTTTATAAGTTTAATTAAAAAAATAATGTAATGTATTTTTACAAGGTGATATCGGGTGTGCTCATTCATAAAATATTATTATAAAAATTTAATGCTAAAAATAAGATTTATTCATTTATTTTGTGATTGATTACTAATATGATAGACCACATCATATATTTTTAGGGGCAACAATAGCCAGTAGATATAAAAAAAAATGTATCATAGGTAATATATTTTTAATTCAATCATGGCAAAATTTAAAATATTAATTAGCTATAAACTGATGTATATATAAATAATAAAGAAATGTGCATATCTTCAACGACAACAACAATGAATAGAATATTTAATTTTATGTTCAAATCAAAGAAATAAAATAAAAGAGAATAAAATAATATTAATTGGAATCAAAATAATACAACAATGAATCTTCAAAATGTTTGAAAATCATTCAAACTTTATATATATTGATTCAATCAAATAGATCTGGCTCCTCTCTATTCCCTTCCCTCCATTTTTTCCAAGTTCTTGTTTGGATATGACACATGGCATAGATAAAAATCAATGTCTAAGATTTAATTAATTAAAATAATATTTTAATTGTGATTTAGATAATTAATATTTCATAAGAAAAACAATAATATTATAAGCATAAGTCATAACAAATATATTATCATATCCATAAATATATTATAAAAACTTTTCGCTTTTCTAAAAAAATTCCCCACAAGTATTTTTCTTCAATTTGTTTTTAAAAATAAAATAAAATTGAATAAGTCTTAAATAGCAACTTTGATCTTTCTCTTGACATATAATTAATAGAAAAATATTTGCTGGGAAAAAATAATTTGAATAAGTGAAATGATTTTATAATATATTTAAGGGCAAAAACAGAAGATAATACTAGTAAGAAAAAGATTTTTTAAATCATATATTTATGACAAGATAATATATTGTTATGATTGTTGAATTGTTATTTTTTTATGAAATATTAATTATCTAAATCATAATTAATATCTTATTTTTATTTAACTTAATATTAACCATTAATTTTTATCTATGTCATGCATCACATATCAAAATAAGAACTTAAAGAAAATAAAAAATAAAATAGAGAGGAATCAAATCCCAATCAAATTGATTGTGTATTAAGGTAGAATAGTTTTAAAAAAACGTATAAAAATATAAACAATAAATAATTAGCCATCATAAACGTAAGTGGTTACGTAGTCCCCCACCTCTAGAAATTAAACTAATGTCTTTGATAGTTCCTCAATGATATTTTCTTTTTATTCATCGCGGAGTCTACTATTTATATTGAGGTCTAATTAAATTTAAATTCATATTAAGAAATTTTACATAAGAGCTAAAATATTCTCTAATAAAGTCGACTCTGTATCCAAATTTTTGAATCTGTGATTGTTGAGTATTTATCACTATGCCACGATTCTCGTTGGTGTTAATTAATGATATTAATATAGTATTGTCTTTGACATTTCCAAAGAAACATATTTTTTGAGCAAAAATGTCAGGAGCACAATGTATGAAGAATCCACCAACCCTTGACTCAGCTTCTGGAATTGGAGATTTACAAGAGATTGGAGGGCTTAGCAGCTATGTTAGTGGATCTATTCATTCCAAACTTGCAATTCTTCTCATTTCTGATGTATTTGGTAAACATCAACTATATATATAATTAATAAGTTTGAAAGTCTCTTGATTGGGGCTTAAAACTAGTTGTAATTACTACATATTAAAGATGTAACATAAAGATGGTATTAATTCTCATGGTTTTTGCAGGATATGAAGCTCCACTTTTGAGGTAACTACAGAGTTCTCTGTCTCAGATTTGATGCCTATTATGTCCACTATTTCTTTTTGGTACAAGTTTTTTTAAAATTTGAATCGAAAGTGTCTAATTGGAACATTTTATTAGGATTGGAGGCGTTGTTTCAATTGAAACAAGGCTTAGTTTGAGTGTTTAAATGGAATAATACCATGTATTAAGCTCTTTTTTACTTTCTAGATTTCTATGTGAAAGAACCTAAGCTCGAAGCAAAGACCCTTAAGTGCCCTGCGTAAACTGGAGAAACTTCCCACTTATGACTCGGGTCTAGAATCAATGGGTGATGCGTGGTTACAATTTTGAATCCGTTATTATGTGTGTGCTCTAGTTCTTTTTGTTGTTTTTGATGTTGAAATGGTTTTTCTTTATCCATGGGTAATGAGTTTCAACGTATTGAGCGTGCTTTGTTTGTGTAATATAATTCAGGAAGTTAGCAGATAAAGTTGCAGCTTCAGGGTACTTGGTGGTTGTTCCTGATTTCTTCTATGGTGAACCTTTGGATCTCGAGAAACATGACGTACAGACATGGCTCAAAGATCATGGCATTGTAAGTACCCTGCGTGAATTTCTTAATTTCAAAGACTGCAACACTTGAAACTATTAAGAGTACTATTATCTAACTTTGCGGATATGAGAATATTGATGAATTGAGTAATAGAAATGTGGTGTCTTGAGTAAGTTAAGTTTCATTTTCAAGAGTATGAAGTGGTTCTTAAATCTCTTTTAGGACAAAGGATGTGAAGATGCTAAAGTAGTGGTTGAATCTTTGAAGAGTAAAGGTGTTTCCGCGATAGGGGCAGCAGGCTTTTGCTGGGGAGGTGAATGAATTTTTTATTTCACTTTTTAACTATAATTACATTATTGTCTTGTTTTTTGTCATAATTCTTTTGGTTCATCAGGAATGGTAGTTTCTAAATTGGCGAAATACGAGAGTACTATTGATGCTGCAGTTATCTTGCATCCTGGTCCTATTATAGTTAATGACATAAATGGTACATTCTTTGATTAATTTCTCATCTCGTCCTGCAATGTACTGGTATGACTACGCGCTCATAATTGTATTTTTCAGAGGTAAAAGTTCCATTGCAATATTAGCAGCTGAACATGACCATATTTTCCCTCCTGACCAAGCAAAGCTACTAGGCAATGCTTTATCCGCGAAACCTGAGGTATGTTGTATCTTTTAAGCATTTATACATGTAGAAAAAGATCATTATATGCAAGTTCACTATTAGATTCATGTGTATAATTGATACTTAATTGTGCAGATTGAAAGCTTTGTGAAGATATTTCCAGGAGTAGAACATGGATGGACAGTTCGATACAACGTTGAGGATGAATCGGCTGTCAAAGCTGCAGAAGAATCTCACACAGATATGTTAAACTGGTTTACTAAGTTTATCAAGTGAAAACAAAGAAAGTACTAAATTAAAACATCATTTTTCAGTGAGGAGATTGTCATAATTCCTCAAGGGAAGTGAAAATATGTCACAATAAGTACACTGCATTTTGCTGTTATAAAGATGAAATCAAGATTATGGTTTTAGCTTATGATGCATATTTCTTTCAAACCCCCACCCCCACCCCACCCCCCCACCCCACCCCGCCTTCATCGGTAAAAATCTAAGGGTGTTCCGGTGAACATTATGCACTTGTCACGAGGGTTGTTCATGATTATGGTTAGGATGAAACTTATCTGTATCGGGTGTTTACACCAATTCAATGCATGCACGCCACATGTTTAAATTTACAGTTCATTTTACTCAATCTTAATTAATTAGCATGTGTTTAACTTCATTAGATCACATAATAATGAATTTTGGTGTAAAGCCCGGTGCGGATAAGTTTTTTCCTTATGCTTACATAACCAAACCGAACCGCGATCCAAATTAAATCGATTATGGTTTGATTTGATTATGTTTGGTTTTAAATTTTGAAATACCGATATTATTAGTTTTGGTTTTATTGAAAATGAACCGCAAAAATAATCAAACCGAACCGAGAAGTTATATATATAAATTTTATAGTTATTTATAAATAGAATATAAGTATTTTGATAAATTTTAATTAATTTAAGTCTTTAATTTTACTATTTTCTGAAGCCGAACACTTTAATTTTAGCCTAACTATTAAAGTATAAGTCTTAATCCCTCGATATTCATTACTTTAAAGATCACATATTCTCCGTTCTTTATAAAATTTTCTTACGCAACATTGAATAATTTAAAGCTCAATCTAATGAAGATGGTAATTGATTAGTTTCGACTATGAAATATTTTTTTTAGAAGTAATTTCTCAATATTTTAAGATGTTAAGATCTCCAAAATATTGAACCAACTTTATGTAATTGACAATGAGTTTTTTAAGTTTTTGAAACTTGGTACATTGGATAAACCTCTTTGTTCGTTTAATAACTTATTTGTGAATTATTCAGGTACTTAGTGTTTTTGTCAATTGGAATGCGTAGTCCTCAACAAACTTATTACTTTCGAATCGAAAAAAAATAAAAAAATCTAACCAAACCGCATATGTGCAGCAAAACAGGGGATTGATAGATGTGAGTCCTAACAAGTTCAATTTCGATAGAAATAAAAATACTAAATACTTTCTGTCTTAGTCCTGGTGACAAAGTTATCTTTTACTTTTTGATAGTAAAAAGTAGATATTTCAAAAAATTAATTAAAATATGCATAAATTAATACGAATACTATATTATATAATAATAAAAAATATATAGATGTTGCAATTACCAGATCATGATCTCCTGAGCCAGCAGATTACATGCAACATACATATTTTACTTATTGGATTTATCTAATTAATGACATTTTCAAGGTATTAGTAGACAAAAAATCAAGCACTCTCACATATTACGTCTCCTTTATTCAACCAAACTCATTAATTAATTGAGACCACATTACATTACTTATTTTATGTACATATATATATAAATTTTAACAAATCATTAATTAAATATTTTTTCTTTTCAATAAATGTGATTCAATTTTCTCTAATAAGAAGGTAACTAAAGATTTTTTTTGAAAAGAAAATATAATAATAGATAATACCATAATATCTGTATGGATATTGGACTTACGAAATTTATGGTCTTAAATATGTTATTATACTTGTATAATTACAATTAGGAACTTGTTATTAATTACAAAATGAGACGTTAAACTACGATTAAATGGTTCCAAAATAATTGATATTTTAGCCTCTAAAAGGCAATCCCAAATACTAATAGATCATGAGTAGTTGAGGGGAATATCATCAAAATCAACTATTTAACAAAATTTTAAAGCATATATGAAAAGTAAAATAGACCATCAATTTTATTTTTATTTTTTTTTAAAAAAAACGTCATTCTTTATGCCTTTTAGAAATTTGTATAATTTATTACTATGATAGATATATAAAATAGCAAATTAATATAAGGAAGACTATTCCCTTTTTACTTTAAAATTCAATTCATTTTAAAACGGACAAAAAAAAAATCTGACGTGAGAGCTAACGTTAATTTAGTCAGGTATAATATAAAATATACAGTGGTAGAGTTTTCAAAAAAAAAAAAAAAAGACTTCAGTGTAATTAATTATAATTAGTCAAAAGAGTATTGAGAGACAGAAAGAGTCTTCTTTTTTAATCGAAAAAAAAAATTTAGTTAAGAATTATGCATTTCAATTAAATATTTAAACTTTTAATTATAAAATTGGTATTTTGATAAAAATAATAACTTAAAATATAGTATTTGGCCCGAAAAGTCAAAGTACTACATTAGATGGTTAAATTTATGTAAAAATTACATTAAGAATTAAGAGCTAATTATATTTTTTATCACTATTTTTTTTTCAAATTACAAAATTCTCTTAATTTTATAATATCTCGGATAGATAAAAACTTGTCAATACATAGCTCATGCGTTTCGAATGGTAAATTACTTAATGAAAAGGATGTATCCTAAAAGAATGTATTCGAGAGGAGAGGAATATTTTCGAGAGAAGATAAGAATATATCCGAGAGAGTTTTCATAATTTTTAAATAATAGAAAATTTTAAAAATTATCATAAAATAAGATACGTATGAACTATCCAAAATTACTTATATTAACCTATTATTAATATTTTTGAGTCTCATGATTAACATAATGAATTAGCTTTTATTTACTTTGTATAATTGTCCGTTGAAATAATTAGTAAATATTGTACATTGACTAGTGACAGTAATTACTTTTGGGCCAATGACTAATTAGGTAAATAATCTATTTTCAAATGTCGAAAACTTATCATCTAATGCCACGTGTTATGAAGCGGCTACATTTTCAACATCTTTTTTTTTTACCCCAACGGTATTATATACGTGCATTAAAATAATAAATTTGTCTCTGAGTTGTGTGAATATTATATTTAAATGCTAATTGTCTTTTGAAATATAAACAAAAAAATTAGCTTATTTTAATCTGCAGGTATTGAAAAATTACGATGGATGTTCGTGTAGTCATTCATTATAGCTTACTTTGATGCCCAAGTAAATTTTTGTAAGACTTATAAATAGTCTTTAAAATATTGATCCTTTTCTCTCAATCGACGATACACATTTTCTTGTTATTTCATTTTTATAGTAATATTGTTATGTCGGGTCCTGAGTGTTGTGAAAATCCACCAAATTACCTGAGCGGCGGAGGAGGAGGAGCTGGTCATGTCCAACAACTTGGTGGTTTCAACTGTTATCTTTCTGGTCCTCTTGATTCCACTCAAGCTATAATCCTTGTTTCTGATGTTTTTGGTAACTTCTCATTTTTGTGCTCATTTTGATATTTAGAATTTAAATAAGTATTTTTTTAAAAAAAATATGATTTATATCGAACGACTAAGTATTGGCTGTTTTTTTTTTGTTTTAATATGCAGGATATGAAGCTCCAAAGTTGAGGTAAGGATTGCAGGAATAAACATGTCCTTTTGATTTGACCTCTGCTAATATCGATCTCCGTCCTTCAATTTTGAATATGCATTTATAGATACTTAAACTGATATAAAATTGAACAAATATATACACAACATCCTATCTGGATGTAATTAATAGATCATATTCTTCAAACTGATATATAGATTATAGAAAGCTTGCAGATAAAGTTGCAGCATCTGGTTTCTATGTAGTAGTCCCTGATCTCCTTCATGGTGATCCTCGTATACCTAATGATGAGAAGCCTTTAGAAGTATGGATAGTAGATCATGGACCGGTGAGTTCCTATTTCTAATATTGATATATATATATATACGCACTACAACAAAAATGACCATTAGCGGCAATTTAATTTTTAATTGCTGCTAAATATGATTTTTAGCGGCAGTTGTCACTCTTTGTATGTGTGCCTAAAACCTTTAGCGACATTGATTTTAATGGCACTTAATTAATGTTGGTAAAGAGTTAAGCATTCTTTATTAGTGTCAATATTTAATGCCGCTAAAAGTTATTTTTGTTGTAGTGATATTTGCAGTTTTATGTGATGTATTGTTGTTGCTACACGATCAAGGATTCGAAGATGCAAAACCAGTTATTGAAGCTTTAAAGAGCAAAGGTGTAACAAAAATCGGAGCAGCAGGCTTTTGTTGGGGAGGTCATTATTGTTGCTCTAATTACAACTTACAAGCTCTTTTTATCTTTGTTAAACTTGAAACTTTGAATTCGTTCCAGCTAAGGTAGTCGTGGAACTAGCAAAATATGCTTATATTCAAGCTGCAGTGCTATTGCATCCTTCATTTGTCGTTGTAGATGATATGCACGGTATGATTTTCTCCTTATCTTTCTCTTGTTCGTATGAGTATTCAGCATACCTAAATACAGAGCACAATTTCATATCAGGGCTAAATTTTCATAAGCCTCTATTGTTGTTGTGTTTCAGCTGTTAAGATTCCAATCTCAATATTGGGAGCGGAGATTGACAGATATTCTTCACCTGAGCTTGTCAAGCAATTTGAGATGGCCTTAAATGCGAAGCCTGAGGTAGGAATTCGAGTTGTATCATAATAATTGACTAATAGGTGTATCCAAGTACATACTTTACCAACAATACATGTTCCAACAGAGGTTTATAAGATACTTAGATTGCACTTTAGTTTGTTAAAGAATGACAAAAATTTCACTATGATTAATGAGATGAATGGACTCCTTATAAGGCTTGAGCAGTCCTCTTCCCTGTGAACTAACTTTTGGGCTGTGAGTTAAGCACAAGACCTAACTCAACAGTATTACTGCCAACGTGAATGAATTTAACGTTTATGGTGCTTTTTCCGTGCAGGTTGATGCATTTGTGAAGATTTTTCCTGGGGTTACACATGGCTGGGCCGTGAGGTACAACGATGAAGATGAATTAGCTGTAAAATCTGCTGAAGAGTCTCATCAAGACATGTTGGGATGGTTTGAGAAACATCTCAAGTAAAATTTGAGAAATGACATGTTTTCTTTGTATGTTTTTGGTAATAAGGTTTGGGAGGGTTTTCTTTATATGCAAAATGAGTGTTGTTTGTGTTTGGTTTATGAGATAATTTGTGACACAACACTTGTTTGTTGATCCAAATTGACAGTGAGAATTTCACTTAAATGTGGACTCTGGTTATGTTTATTAAAAAATATAAAATAGGGCAAATTTGAAAAAGGAGGAGTGAAAGTGAAAACAGGATTTTGGTATTCTCTAAATTTTAAATTATAGTTAATTTTCATTATCAAATGCTGATTTTTAAATAAAATCAGAAAGAAAATAAAATTTTCTTATAGCCATACAGGCCGGTTTTCCTTGTACACACACAACAAGAGAGAAAGAGAGGTAACTAGACTAGCTAATGTCACTTGCTCAAACTCGTTTGGGTTCGAAAGAATCACGTTATCATGCAAAAGCTTATAATTACAAATAATATTGATTATAAATTAGATACAAACAAAAATATACTAAAAATATATTTATTATATGGTTTGGTCTAGTGATCTTTCTCGAACAAAACTCTCTAAACAATTATATCGTGAGTGTTTTTTTGTTCTTAGTATTAGAGAAGACATCTTCAATTTATAGAGTTCCAAACTTCTCCTCTAATAAAATAAAAATATATTTTTTTTTCACAAAGTTAAAATATTTTTGATGATACTGATTTTCCTTTAAGAGAAAAATAAAACTCAAATAAAATAAGAAAATAGAACAAAAACTTTATATCATTTTCACACATTTGTATTCATAAAATCTCAAGAAATTTTCAACTTACTTTAAAGGGCACGTGAAGATTTTACATTCACGCCGCTATTGTCATAAAATTGTGAATATTCTTCAAACAAAGAGCAAATATCATTAGTGACGGATCCAAGATTTTCGTTAAAGAATTTAAAAAATAAAAGTTTAAACGTGTAAATAAATTTTTAGAAATGGAACCCTTAAACTTTTTTGGATTTAAAACCAAACTTTTAGCACGTTTTAAAATAAAAAATAAGGTTAAAATAAGCTTTAAAAATAGAACTGGTTTTTTTAAGAAAATAAATTGAAAATAAAAAAAGAAAATTACTCCCTCCGTTTCAAAAAGAATGACCTTATTTCCTTTTTAATTAGTTTCAAAAAGAATGACCCATTTCTTTTTGTGCAACACTTTGACTTTAACATTCCATGTGGGATGTTTAAGACGACAAGATTAAAGGGCATTTTGATACATTTGACATAACGTTAATTTTGAACCACAAGATTAAAAAGTTTTCTTTTTTTTCTTAAACTCCGTTCCAAGTCAATAGATCATTCTTTTTTAAACGGAGAGAGTAATAAATGTTGTCATAGGAATTCAAACCGAGGGCATACAACTTAATATTTTAAACGACTTGCCACTGAATCATCTATTTCTATTTACTCTTGAGGAGTTCAATATCTGTATATATTTTAGGTTACAGCATTATGTTAATAGTGGCATCAATGAGAAAACTCTTCAAATACCCTTCCAATAAGTTAGAAAAATTACTGATTGGAATTAATGTCATTAAAGAAAAAATAAGAAAAATTACTGATTGGAATTAATGTCATTAAAGAAAAAATAATCCCAAAAACTTCTTTTACTTATAAGGAACACTTTAAGCAACTCAATGACGTATTTTGAAAATTAGTGAGTAATAAATAAAAACATGATATTCAAGCTACATTTTATTTTTAGAAAAAAGATTCATTGAACACCTCAAGACAAAGTAAAGAACAATAAACATTTCATTGCATATTGAGAGAGCTATGTAAGGTATCTTTTTTATTGTTTTAATTTGCTGGAGAATTGTCCTTTTTCATTTTAATTCCAAAAACATTACAACAAAACTACATTTGTCACTTTGGGCTTGTTTGATTGGGTATATAAAAATAATGTTAAAAAGATTGTACTAGTAATAGTCTTATTAATAATGTTTATATTAGTTATGTTTGCATTAACTATACAAAGATTAATTTGTATGCACTATTTGATTTGTGTATCAAAATAGTATACATTGCATAATTTTTTAAAATAATATTTATTTACAAAAACCTTCCACAAATATGGTAAAAAGATGTAAAAAAAAGTTTTGAAGAACGAATGGATCTTTAATCATGTTAATGCATGGATTATCCCCGTACATTACTTATAATACCATGGATATTCATGTATTAGTAATGTACTCCTTAATATATATAATAGAGGGTATAAATAATGTTGAATAAATGCACCAAACAAGGTACTACTAATACATAAAATTAGGCTGTCAAAATGAGCCTAAATATATTTAACGCCCCCCCTCCCCCCGAACTCACCCAAAATTTTATGTGTTGGCCCAAGATAATATGTATTTGGGCAACTTTCACATATAGCAAACAAAAAAATCATATTTGTATAATATAGCAAACTTTGCATAATTGCGCTCCATAGCAAACATCAAAACTGTATAATTCGCTATACATATAAAAGTGTATAATTCGCTGGCCTAAATTGTATAATTCGCTGGCCTAAATTGTATAATTCGCTGGCCTATTTCGCTGCAATTGTATAATTAGCTTTGCATACAGTTGAATCGAATTAAAATGTATGTATATTGCATAATTATAAGTGTATAGCAAGAAGATATATGTTTTTCTCGCTTTATACAAAAACAGAAACACACTATATACACTTCTCTTGTATAAAGCTAGAAAAAATTGTATTTCACTGCAATTGTATAATTCACAATTGTATAATTCTTTGGCCTTTTTCTCTGCAATATTTGAAGTAAAATGTTTGTAAATTATATAATTAAGTGTATAACACGAAGATATACATTTTTGCATGTGTATATACAATTTTCTCTCGCTTTATACAAAACAGAAACAGAAATTATACACTTCTGTGTATAAAGCGAGAGAGGCGAGAATGGGAGAGTGGCGAGCGAGACTTCTGGGAGAGAGACGCCTGGCAAATTTTTGTCAATGTTTGCTATGGAACACAATTAAATCAAACCTTAGCTATTCAATTTAATTTAGGTTATTAGTTTGCTATTTTATACAATTTTCCCTATGTATTTAGTTCAATTTCAACTAAATTAAGCCTTAACCAATTTTTTAAAAAATCTTCAATTGAGCCCAATTTAATGTGTTTCAACTTGTTTGGATTATTTTTTTTTATCTACATTGATGTAAATTACCTTTCTATATTGAATGTATGAATTACCTATTATATATCTTCTAAGATTGATCTATCCATTTGCACTTTTTTTTAGTAATATTTATAAAAGGAAGGGAATAATGAAGAATATGTTAACTAATAATGTGTATATAAGTAATTTTTCCTTTTATGATTATTTTTTTATGAGTAAATTTTAGGTTTAGCAAACCTAAAAATCATATTTGTATGTTATAACTATAGTTTGTATAATTGCGCTCTATAACAAATTATTATGTTTGCTATGGCTATTAATCTGTATATTTCGATATACATATACACCATATATGTAAATTTTGGTATACATGTACACCATATTTGTATATTTCGCTATACTTATACATAAAATTGTGACATGCCTTGATTTGTATATGTCGATAATTTTTATATTGATCTGTATACAAACTAACACATAAAAATTATATGTAAACAAAATTACTATATATATATACATAAAGATATTTTACAAACATGTCTTATTATGTATAACTATGAATAATATATAAACAACAAATTGAATTTAAACAAACTAAAAATAGTAATTGTATATTGAATGGGTAATGTATACAAACAATAAATTGAATTTGTATAAACAAACTAAAAAATAGTAATTGTACAATCGAATGAATGGGTAATTGTATACCGAATGACAAAAATATGAAATGTTTGTTGCGAATTACAAATAAAAGAAACTATTGATATAACATTTAATTTAAATTAATACTTTGTTATTTATACAATTTTCCTTTATTTTATTCTAATTTATAAAGACAAAACTCTTGATAAATTACCTTATCTATCCATCCTTTATAACTATATTTTCTAATATTTCCTACCATTTCAAAATATTACAATAATTTTTCTTTTTCCTTCAAAACTCCACTCATCCGGATAAATAACTTTTCAACTCACGCATGTTTCTCTCTTCCTATTTTCACGTCTTCAATCTCTTTGTATTTTCACTCCCTCTATCTCAGCAATTACTTCCTTTATTACAATTTTGAATTTCAAATTTATACTTTTGCCAATCATTGGATCTCAACTTTCTCAATAGGTAAATTTTCTTCTTCGACAACTTACAATTCATTGTTTTGTTCTTTTTTTTTTCTTCAAAGTCTCGATACATATCAATGATGCTCCTTCTTTTAGTGATGGGATTACCCAATTAACCTCACCTAATATTAATCGTGTTTATGATTATAATGAGGATAATTGGACTGAAAATAAATTCAAACAATTACATTGTTCATTATCAATGACAGAATGTTGAGAAGGCAAAGTCGAAGAAAATGTAGTTTTGTCTTCAAAAGTGACTGTGGAACCCCCCCCCCCCAAACTCCACCCCACCCTCCCCCCAAAAAAATAGAAAATTTGAATTTGTAATATATTGCTCTACACTATTTTTTTCTTCAATTTTTTGTGTTCATCTTTTTCTGATACAAAAAATGGGAGAAAAGTAGAACAAATTGTTGAATAACCTTCTCTATCCAAGGTTTGAATTTTTAATGTACCTAATTAATATTGATTTATAGATTTATGTATAATGCACTTGTTTTAACTGTGTGATTCATTACAATTTTATCATGTACATTATATTCGTGTTCAATATTAGTTTTGATATATAACCCTAATTTATTGAAACACAAATCAATATGTATCATGTCATATTTATATATTTGATATATAACATTACGATCTTCGTTGTCTTTTACTACCAGATTAGATACATTCACTCATATTATTCAATTAGCATGCTATGTATCTGTACACATTATCAAATATTATTGTTGATACATAAACACTAATATTTTATAACAATATTTAATTTGTATCATATTCATTGTTATGTATATAACACATAATTTTATTATGTTTGTTAAGTATCTGCAACACTTTTTACAACTAAATCAATGTGTATCATATTCATTTTTTTATATATAGGATACATAACTATGTCAAATTATCGAACTGACCATATCTCAAATGTTATATATATGCAATTCTTCGAATAACATTTTAAGTGATAGATGTACTAATTTCTTAACGCATGTATATTCAATTAAAATTTTAAATTTTATAGTATATATCAATACATATCAACTAACCACAACGTTATATAGTAATAAAAAATGATTTTGAAAACAATTACATGTATAAATATATCTTTTAATTTTATAAACTATAATATTTTTTCAATTAGATAAGATACATAAATAGTAATGTATCATGCACAATTTTATGGTCATGATACAGAAATAGTAATCTATAGTCAATCGCCAATATTTCTTTTCTGAATTTGTTAAGATTTGGAGAGATATGAAAAAATAAAATTTGAATTTTAAATTGTTTGAAGTTATTACAATTTGGTAGAGATTGGCGTCAACTTGATTTGCGTGATTTGGTGAAATCACATTCAATTTTACATTCCTTTTCCTATTAAATCATAACTGATTTTTTTAAATATATCATGTTAAAGTGGTATGTGTTTGAATGACACTAATTTTGAGAAATTTTTATAAATTAAAAAAAGGGATAGAATGTAATTTGCTTCTTACACTACGAGGTTCCTAAAAGTTTACTTTATTTATTTTATTCAGTAAACGTAGCCCATGGGGGTTACTATTAATTTTTTAAAAGTTATTCGTCGGATCATCCATCAAGATAAAAATAATCGATTTTTCCTAGACATATTGTTTGATACAAGATCAAGATACTAAAAATACTATTTACAAAATTAAATAATTATGTTTTATGTTTTTATATACTTATATCTCTGATCTGTGTTATACGTATATGTCAAATCGAATAATATTTATTTTATAAATATAATATTAAAGTACTAAGATCACTTGCAATGAATTCAATATAAATCTTTTTGATTTGCATCATATAAGGAGAATTTCAATAGATAATCATTTCATAAAAAACTATCATTTCATAAAAAACTTCTAAGGAATTTGTAAAATGATTTTTCAGAGACAAGATACACAAATATATACTTATATGAATTAGGTCCAAATAAATTGAATTTCTCCTTTGATGATGTAAATTTAAATGATACATATCAAAATCATTGCATAAAATCAATTACAGATGACTTTAACTTGCATAAAATCAAGTATTAAAAATATAAATAAGGAACATAATTAGTGTGTTTTTAGGAAACTTATCATTTTATATATATATCAAGTCTTAAAGATACTTGATGACTTTGCTTCTTTTGAAGGATAAAATTATCAATGTATTTTTAAACTATTCATCGAAAAATATTTAAAAGGACTAATATACTTTTGAACTATTCATTGAACAGTCTATCAAGATAACAGGATCAATGTAATCTTAAAAGAATTATTCAACGCAATAGAAAATGACTAAAATATAATTTAACTGAGTAATTACTTATTACATATTGCATATGTTATTTCTTTTTATAAATTTTTTTCATTCTTATTTTCAAATCGTCAAAGTGAAATTGTACTGGTACTCCATAGATACGCTTTCATTGATTGTGTTTTTCTTTATTTGAAATCAATTATACTCTTCTATTATTGACCAATGAGTAGGATGTAAACAAGAAATCTTAATGATACCATTAAAATATATATTTACTTTTATAATATCATTAAGTAATAAATAATTTCTCAATAAGAACCTTAATGCTACCTCAATAATAAACATATGCTCTTATAATTGACTAATGAGTAATTTCTTAACAAGAAACCTTAATGATACTAATAATTATATATATATATATATATATATATATATATATATATATATATATATATATATATATATATATATATGTTAGTATAAAGATATCAATACAGTACATGATACTGATTTATTTCACTCACACAGAAATGATCAATTTTAATGAATGGGGGTACGGGCTGTAATTTCTTTTGAGAGAATGATATATGTTGAATTATTTTTGATTGGGGTATGAACATGTAATTAACTTAACTTTAATGGTCAATGTAGCCTTTTTTAAAAAATAAATAAATGTCGAAACATACCTAAACTGTACTTTTTTTTTGAGTTTTATACCTAAACTATTGGGAGTGTAAATTTCATCTCTAAACTATCACTTTTTAGTTTGAGAAACATATCTATCTCTTTTATATCACTTTCATCATGGTGTGTGTAATACACTCTCTCTTTTATTCTAAAAAATTATTACATATTCTAAAAAATTATTACATCACACTCCACATGGACAAAACAATAAATAAATAAAAATTATTAGTATTGGTAGAAATTAAAAATTAAAAAATTATTATAAAAATAATAATATTTTATAAAATAAAATGTAAAATATTTTTCTAATCCTACTCTATCACTTCCTCTCACCGCCCTCACCCCGTCGGCCATGTTAGTTTTTTTTTTGTTTAAATTTATTTTATAATTTTTTTTTACTTCATCTCTCCCCTCCCCCCAAATAATTTAGATATTATTTTAATTTTTTTAAATAATAATTTTGCCTACCTCACCTAACCTTTCGCTTTCATTTGTTTTCTCATTTTGTGTTAGATATATACATATCAAAAATATTTTTTACTCCCTGTCGCAAGACCTTTTTTATTTTTCATTTATTTATGTTCGTATACTAGTAGAAAAATAAATTCTAAAAATATATGTACGTACATATCTAAAACAAAATGAGAAAAATGTAAAATAAAATAAAAATTAGGAGTAGAGGGTAATATAGGATGTGGTAGAATTTTTAATTTTTTAAAAATAAAATAATTTTTTTTTGGGGGGAGGTGGTTACATGGAGGTGGTGGAGTGAGTAAAAAAAATTAATTTTAATTTTTAAAAAATCATTTTTTAATTGATAGTAATATTCTAATCTTTAATTAATATTAATAGTTTATTATTTAATTTTTGTTAATGTAGAATATTTTATTTATGTGGAATGCGATGTGTCAAGGTGTTTTCAAATAAAAGTAAAAGTGTGCATTACACTCACCTTTGAGGTGTGTTTCTCAAACTAAAAAATAATAGTTTATATTTAAAACTCACAACCTCAATAGTTTTAGGTACGAAACTCAGAAAAAGGGAATAGTCTATGTGTGTTTTTGACTCTTTATCTCAAAAAAAAATAAATATTGATGTTGGAATATTTATTTTTGTATTTTATACTAAAATAATTTGGTTAATTATCTTGTTTATTTAAACAAATTAAGAAAAAAAATTATCATTTATTTCAATACTATCCTTAACAATTAATAATTACACATAAAATACTAATAGTAAAATTTAAATTTTCAAATCTTAATCAATGAATCTAATTTAATATTTTAAAAAATCCTTTCTTAAGAAAAGTGTGAGGAATAAAGTAAAATAAAATGGATTCAATAAGTGTGTAATTACAACACGAATTGTAGCCACTAAAGAGAAAATAGATCAAAATTTTGTTACAATTAGTTGATGTCATTTTCATTTCATGTTTAATTTCTCCATGCGAATCAAAATATTGAACATGAAAATGATATATATAAAAAAACAATAATTTGTGGTGGTTATTGTGTGAATTTTCTTCACCACTTAATATGCGTTAATGGTCCTTCCCTTAATCTTCAAAAATAAAGTCATAAAGTACATTGGGAGGACCAAAAAAATCATTAGATTAGCACCACATTAATTAATATTCTCATCTTTAGTTTTTCTTTATTTTGAAATATTTTATTCGTAATATGAAATTTCTTAGCACGAATCTTAATTTAATCGTGTTATAATGTATATTGACCATTTAACAAAAAAATTCAAAAAGAAAATAATTTCCTTTCACTTTTATTTTGCCTGTTATATCGTAAATATATTTTTTACTTTTATCTATCATTTTAAACTTATTAGAAGAAAAACATATACAATCCATGTTTTACCTCATAAATTATTATGTATTTTTTGAGAATTAAAATCACAATATTTATATTAATTATTTTTTAAAAAACGTGTAAAGTTTAAAGTAGACTAAGGGAGGGTTAGATTGTAAAGTTTAGGAAGTAATGATTAGATTAACGTGAGAACAAGTATAAACATTTAGAATTAATTATCAAAAAGTAAGAATCATAATGTTTAAAGACGTGGGATTAATTAACAACAAATTCTTTTTTATTCCTTATCCAAAAGGAAGAATATAATCTAAATCTCTCAAATAGTATCTGTGTGGTGTCAAATGAAAAAAAAAATACTTTACCAAATTTAATAAAAAAAGTTAAACGAAAGGAAAATGAGGAGATATTATAATTTAGGGAATTGAATTTTAATCAATAAAGTGTGTAATTATTTAAAATTTATTAAATATAAATTTATAAAATGATTCGGATTATATTGAATTCATAAATATATTAATCCAAATAAATATTGTGGATTGATATAATTGAGTTAAATATTTAAGTCCAATAAATATGAATTTAATTAAAGTCTAAATTAATTGATTTGGGCTACATTGAATGAACCCAATTTGTTAAACCCAATCCTATCTCATTCTAGAGCCCATCTTTGCGCCACGTGTGCAGATGATGTGGCATACCAAGTCAAATAAGAAAACCAATAGAATCATGACATGTGTCAAAGATGACAAGTTCACTCCATAAAGCCCAAATATCATGTCACTTAAATCTGATTGGCTGAACGGAATCTTATTTCAATCGCAACTCCTCTATTCTAAAGCTATAAATAGGGGTCCTCATAATTCAGAAAAGAAGACAGGAAATTCTAAACAATAAGCTAGAGAAACTCTGTGGTACAAACGCCATTTAATTCTCTACAAAGCTACAAATTTAAGAATTCAAGTTTGAAAAGGCAAATTCAGAGGAATTATAGAGATTATAACACTCGCATTTGAAATAATAAAATTGATTGTTGTTGTAATTTTCCGTTTTTGATTATTGTTTTCTCGACGCAAATTTTATTGTTAGAGCCTGTTTGGCTCAGCTTAAAAGCTGGTCAAACTGACTTAAAAGCTGATTTTTGACTTATTTAGCTGTTTGACAATACTCAAAATAACTTGTTTTAAGTTAAAAAAAACTTATTTTAAGCCAAAAGTTAAAAGTTGGGGTAGGGTGTTTTTTCTTTTTTAGCTTATAAGTTGTTTTAAGTTGACCACATTTTTATCTTTTTGCCCATAATATTTTTATACAATCTCTGAGTTACCCACATAACTCTAACATCTCTTTCTTCCATTTTTCCCTTTTCACGTTTGGCATAGCAACTTCAACACTTTTATCCAAACACATAACTGCTTATTTTATAAATAAGTTTCTGCATTTTCAAAAGTATTTTTTTAAAGCTGCTTTTATTAAGTCCATCCAAACGGGCTTTTAACAAAGTGAAATTCAGATAAGTTAATTTAGTGAGTTATTAAAATTATTCTACGATACACCACTTAATATTACTTATACAAGATTTAGAACTCGTTTGAAATGATTTAAAAAATAATTTTTAAATCAAAAATAATAAATAAGAAGAGATCTATTTTTTCAAAAATATTTATTTTATAATAAGTAGGAAGAGCTTATTCTATGATACACCATTATTTGTTTTGATTCAAAATTATTTAAAAAAAAATATAAATACCACTTATTCTGAAACACTGAGAATACTGTGTTATTAAATTTTTGTTGTATTTGTTGCCTGATGCATAACATCATTCTCTTTTTTTTTCTTTTTATTTCTGATGTTCAAAATTTATGTTGGAGTTTCAATTAAACTTGAATAATATACTCCTCTAAGAATTTTCTAATAAGATTTTCTTCGTATATTTAATTTAAATTTAAAATATTTAATTAAAATAAAACAAACTCATCACTACGCCACGCCACGAACAGTTACGTAACATCATTGTTATGCCAGAATGGCGTGTTGGCCATACATCTATCTGTAGATAGCTTTATATATGGACAGCTGTCATGTTGAAGAACATGCCACGTAAGGAAAAAGTCAACAAAACCAGTTCATGGGCAGCTTCATTGTGTTGACCACAAAAATGAGTTATCCACAAAACTAATTATTTAATGTACACAAATAAATATATATATGTTGTCCAAATCCCACTTGTTCCACATAACTATTATATCACCAGCTCCACTATTTTTATTTTTATTTTAATAACTATAAAAAACAATTAAAAAGCACTATAAAGTTCAATTTTCGGTTACATTTATTATTATTATTATTAGATTAGTCTCTTTTTAAACTTTATAATGACAATTAACGTATTAGCTTTCAATCTCAAATTAATTTAAGTTAAACGGGTATATAAATATTTTTTGTTAAAAAAATCTGAGAGAAAGTATTAAAAATATCCTTTAAATTGGTTGGTGTAAATTATTAATTTTATTTATGAATTATTAACGGTCTTACCTAATTAATTGAACTTAAATACACCTCTAATCTATATATATATATATTTTTTAAAATTGTTAATAATTCAAAACAAAACTAATTATCATCTTAAATTTAAAGATATTTCAGTACTTTTGTTTCAACTTTTTTTGTTTCAATATCAAATAATTTACCTTTTAACTTAGAAAATTATTCTCACCCGTTTTTTTTTTTTTTATCATAGTTATATTGAACGAACACAAGTTTAAAAGTGCTACATTTATTTGTCTACTGATCTGTATCATCAAATTAGCAATAAAACTAGAGAAAATGAAACGAATAAAGAATATCTGGAAGTAATAAATAGACAATAATCAAATACAAGATAGGATAATAATAACTAATAAGGATAGATCTAGAAATTATTAAAAGAAAAAAAAAAGAGGAGAGGAGGAGACTTAGAAGCAAAAATGATAAACTATCAATTAAAAACATTTAATTAGTTACTAATATAAATTAAGAAGAAGAAAAAAAGAAATAAAGCTTTGAAGATTGGATATCAATTAAGGGAGATAGGTTCAAAGAATTGCCCGTAGAATGAGACATAAAGGCACGTAAATTGCGATATAAAATATGTAAATTTATTTTAATTTATATAAATTTAAGTGTTTATTTGTAAACATTCAGAATTGGAAATATGATGTTAATTCAGACCAAAATTAAAGATGCGTTTATATATTATTCCTAATTTAAAATTTGTATACTAAATTAATTTCATTTCTCAACTATTGTATAAGTTCCTTTGCATACCATTATGATCATTAATTAAATATAGCATTAATTTATGGAATAAAGAGCATCCCATTTTCAATATTTTTTATTTTTAAATTAAGGGCCCAAAAACTTCGAGTCATGATTAGCTATCTTAAAAGGTCATTATCGTTTGTTAAGCTTGAAAGGTTCTTTAAGAAAAAAGATTTAAAACTTTATCAACAAAATATTTTCTATGAAATACCTTTTCGAATAAATAATTCTCTCCACAAGAATAGTGAAAAAGAAAAAACCATAATATTTATTTCTCTTTGACTTTTAATAATACTGTTTTATATCTTAAAAGAAATAAAATTCCAAAGAATTTTTTGACGATGTTAACTAAAACCTAATTTTGTAGCCAAGTATCAACTAAACTATGAGCCTGTTTGGCTCAGCTTAAAAGCTGGTCAAACTGACTTAAAAACTGATTTTTGACTTATTTAGTTGTTTGACAATACTCAAAATAACTTATTTTAAGTTAAAAAAAAACTTATTTTAAGCCAAAAGTTAAAAGTTGGGGTAGGGGTGTTTTTTTTTTTTTTAGCTTATAAGCTGTTTTAAATTGACCACATTTATATAGATAAATTATACACTTTCGTAGAAAAAAATTATAACTAGATAAGATCCAAGTTTTGTAAAATCGAAAATAACAATATGAAAAATAAAGCTCAAGACTTTAAAATAAAATTGTATTTTCTAATTTTAGTTCTCTCTCAATTTCCTAAGATTTAGAATAATTCTTCCCATTATAAAATGGAACACTATTTTGCAATATCAAAAATTGAAATTGTGCACAAATTTAACAAACTCAACAAATGAAATGAATCTGCTTCTTATTCTTTAAAACATTTAAAAGAAATGCTTCTATGTAACTTCATCATCAACAAAGAAGAAATAAATCTATTTCTTAATTTTATTTTTTCAATTCACATTACACCTTATCGTTTAAATCTCGATATTTAAAAGAAATCGAAAATATTTGTTTTATTAAATCAAAAGATTCCAGCATGTTAGGCACATGCAACCGACCAGATGTGTGATGCTTATTCAAGTCCATGCATACACATCAATCAATTTCTTCTTCTTAAATAATAGATAATTTGGTAAATATAAAATTAAAGACACTTACAAATTATTTTAATTTTTAAAAAATAATTAGCCCAATGTGATTTCATAATAACTAAAAATAAACGCTTCTTAGATTATCATATAATTATCCTTATACATGTTATTTACGCTCTTATAATTTCATATAACATATCAAATATTCTAAAACCAACAGCGGAGTCAGAATCTTATCCTCTCCTATTTGATTTGGGTAGAAGGTTTACCAAAGAATCTTGAGAACTATTTTTGAAATTTCCTTATCCAAAATAATTTGTTGATTTAATTGAGTAGATAGCTTATGACTATATTGATAGGTCCACATGACTTAAAAGAATGGCATTGTCATATATAGATTAGTACTATTTTAAAATAAGGCCACTTAGATAGTTGCTTTAACCAACTTCATGGTATCCTACCAATCAAGCATATGCACATGACTTTTTATTTAAATATTATAATAATTATATTAAACTCAACCTAAAAAGGACAATGACATGTGTACGATACAAAAGATACTAAAATTATGTATTATTGAAAAGTAACAGTAAAACTAATTCTTTAAAAATGAAAAAAATAATAATATTTTATTACAATTAAAAGAAGAAAAACAAATTTGTAGTTAGTATTTCACTTTTTGAGAAAATGAGAAAAATATATTTCTATTAGAAGTGGAGAATTTATTTTTATAATTAATATTTTAATCTTTTTATCATTTGAGGTATCCAATCCCACCCCACCTCCAATAGTATTTTCTTAAATCCTCTATAAATATTTTGAATTAACAATTTATACTCTTCACTAATTAAATATCAAAAAAAAATTATGAAATTAGAATTGTTATATTTTTTTAGGAAATAATTTTTCTAGAAAAATATTCAGTCGTACCAAACACACCCTAACTAGGATATAAATAAGAAATTTACCTGTTAATTTATAACTAAAAATAAATGTGTATTTTTTTAATTGCCGTTAGAAAAAAAAAAGAGAATAACATATAAAATTTGACAAAAGAGAGTAGTATATAGTATATACATATAATTAATTTTAAATTAATGCTTATTATCACAATGTATCAGTGAATGAAATGATATTTAACATTGATAACAATTTTATGTGTTACTTTTGGAACCTCAATCTCTCTCGACATAAAAAAAAAGAGTTATTTATTTATTTTTTATTTTTTCATTCTTTTTAAAATTCAATGATGAAAAATAAATAAATAAAAAATTGATTATGTGACTATCGAATAACGTAACTATACATAGACTGGATAGAAGAGAATATTTTGTTTTAACCAACAATATTAAGTACTCCAAGAAACAAAATAATAATTTATAATAATACTCCCTCTATTCTAAATAAGTATCGCTTCAATTCATTTTAACAATAATTAAAATAATAACAATGTAAGGTACGTATAATTTACTAATGAATTATTTTTCTTTATTAAAATGTTTTTTGAGAATTAAACGTATTATTAAGAAGCAATAATTCTTTAATATAAGAATATAATTAAAAATAATTATTACTATTTTAATCTTGAATCTCTAAAATAACACTTATTATATTATAAATTTATTTTATTAAAACGAAAAATATTATAGAACGGGTTGAAAGAAATAGTAATATAAAATTTTGTATTTTCTTAGAGATTCACGGGGTACATAAAATATACCTACCAATGTGAGTACGCAAATTCCAAGTCCCAAGCAGATAAATTTTAAGAATTTCCAATATAAAATTTTCCATTTTTTAAAATAAAAAAATATAAAAAAACAAAATTTCCGATTTAGCCACCCCAAATAATTCTGAACTACTTATATATGTATTTGGTCTCACTTTGCTATCTTGGATGATGTTACTTTTGATAGTCATGCGTTATTAAAAATATCATAATTTCTCTGTTCTATATTAGTTATTTCCATCAGTAAAAATATCATAACTTTATTTTAATTGAAATTTTCTTTTACTTTAACAATTATTTTTTAAAAAGGTCTAAACAAGTTTGTGAAAATTAGAATTTAAGTTGGAGTTAAATAAATCAACTAAATTGAGACTTGCATGCAATGCTACTGGACCTGATGGAATATTATCTAGTAAATTTTGTCAAATTTGTTAGGATATTATTAAGAATGATTTGCTATTAATGATTTTAGATTGCTTTGTTGTACATTAATATCATCCAAATCATTTATAAGGTTGTATGAATTATAAACTTTTAGTATCTTATCTATTAACTAATATCCCCTTACATATCAAATTAATTTTATTGAAAAAAAATAGAAGGTTAACAATATTTTTTTTGACACATGAGATATTCATGCATCAATCAAGCTTTATATAACGCATGAAAATATATATTATTATGAAATTTGACATGACAAAAGTATACTATACGATAGAATAGATTGTTATTATCTATATATAACTTTTTTAAAATAAATTTTCTGAAATATAAGCAGATAATAAAATAGACAGAATCATCATCGATACGTGATATTTCTATCAATTTAAATGTTAAAAGAGCTTCTTCAAATCTACCAAAAGCATCAAATAGGGTGACCATTCTTTGTTGGTGTTGAGTTCAATTCTTGTCAAGATTGATCAAACAATATGTTAGATGAAAACTTCATTCCTTAATTTGTTATATTAGAGGCATATATAGGGTGCAACAATATAATATTTTACTTAATTCTTGACAACTATTGATAAAAATACCATATCAGCATAATAAGCTTATCTAATCACATATTTATTTTATTGCAAGCTTATCCAATTACAAATTTATCTAATAACAACAAATTTTTTAAACGAATTAATATTTAAATAAATATCCATAATACAATCTACTTATAACATTTCCCAATTTGTTGCTATTTTTTTCTTCTTTTTAATTTTATTCCCCCTTTGTTGAATAATTTTGAGCATAATTAATTTAGTTCCACAAGCTTATTTTTATGTATATATCTCTAGTTCATAGTTAATATTAGTGTAGAGTCATTTATTTATATTTTTCACTAACATATATTTTCATATATTAATTTAAAAACTTTTCCTTTGATAAATCAGAAAAGGTCGATTATCGACTTAAAAAATTCAATAAAGAGATATCAATAATGTCTAATAATTAAATTATTTTCATCGTAGATTATCTTTATATTTATTAAATTGATGATTTTATTTGATATTATAACAAAATCAATTGTACCAAAATAATTGCTTTCTATCCTTCTCTCCCACCCAATCTCTGTCTACTTAAAAATCAAAATGGTTCAATTGCACTTTTTTATTTTTCTTAAAGAATCATTGGAGTACATTAAATTAATATTAACAGATAAAAAGTCACAATCAAGTTATTAAAGGGGTGAATAAATAATAAAATAATTTTAAAAATAAGATTTTGGAGTTTTTTTCTTTTTATAGGTTAGATCTATTTTTATATAATATGTGCCAAATAATATTCTTAATCAAAGATCTCATATTCAAGTTTTTGAAAATAAAAAAAATTATGTTAAAAATGTCATCTTTCTAAACTAAATCTTATCATGCATGGATCTAAATTTAGTTAAATATTAATACAAAACACCAAACTAAAAGTTAGTCATATAATCCTATATTACATGAGTTTAGTCAATTCAAAAATTTTCCACAAATTACAAGTGTTAGAGTCACTCTTTTTCCTAGTCCAAATTATGACCTCTTTAGACTTTTTTTTTTTATCAAGATTACAAGATGCCCCAATTTAGCAACCAAAATATTATATTTTATTAAAAAAAGTGAAGTAACTATATTTTTCTTCAGGTGTTTTAGGAGAAAAATAAAATAAAATAAATCAACTACTTTACCAAATAAATATACTAAATTATTAGTCTTAATCCAAAATGCTCCCTAACCACTAGATGTTAGCAAAAAATCTTGTTAATAATATAACTGTAAAATCTAGTGAATATATTCCATTGGGCAATTGTGTCATTTTCACCCCTAAAGAAAAGAAAATTACTAATATGGTCCCCAAAGTTTTATGGATAGAAATTTTCTAATCCAAAATTTCCCTATTTCCTCTCTCTCTTCAAAACTTGAACATACAGTAGTAGAGATATTCCATCTTCTATACCTTTTCTCTCTTGTTGGGTGTTTCCAAGATCTGATTTTTACTCAATTTCTCTCTCTAAAAATTGTATCTTTAGCATAGTTATCAACTGTTTTCAATCTTGACATTGTTGTATGTGCATTTCTAGATCATTGACAACTGTTGTTTGTTTGTTGAGCTTTTTCTATTTAGTGGAGTACTTTTATTTACAGCTATATCACAAATTTGTTGTCATATAGTGCCACCCACAAACTCCCTTTTTCTACTCAATATTGGATCTTGAAAGCTGTACAAGGTTTTCCCATTCTTTTCCCCTTTCTGTCTGTTCCTGAGATTTGGGGTTTTGACTGCAAGATTGTTGGTGGGTGTTGTTTGAATCTGATCATTTGTGTTGTGGTTACTTTTGGGTTCTAGATATAGTTTTTGATCTGCAAGTTGGAATTCAACTTGGTTGAGTTACTTTTTTGGATAAGATTCTTGACCTTTTTGCTTATTGCTAGCTGTTGTTTGTGGTTTTGATGCTTGCCACCTGAAGTATGCAGCCTGATCAGCGAAAAAAAGTAAGCGTCTTTCTGAATTTGTCAGCTTGGCTACTAGTTGAAGCTATGAGTAGTATGGTAGAATCAGTTACAATACTAAACCTGATTGTTACAACTATTTAGATTTGTTGTTCCCTTACTAAGTAGTAATGGTTTTTGATTGTGGGTTATTATTAGCTTTAGAAAATCGACTTAATAACGCGATCTTCTGATTGACAACCAATTTAAATTTGGGCAATCAGTTATCTGGTAAGTTATGTGGATACTCTATCCTCCCACGACCCCCCCTTGTAGGATCCCACTGTTTATGTTGTTGTTGTTGCTGTAGTTATATGGCTTAGGACATTTGGTTGGAGGATTGATATGTTATGAGTTGTATGATTTAGGAACCTAGTTAAGCGGTGACTGGATCTTCTTTTCAGGCTTTGATATGTGGTGAGGTTTAAGGCTAATTGACATATTAGACCTAATAAATGTTGTACTGTGGTATTTTGCAAGTTTAATTCTATGATCCAATTCTATTGAGAAACAGTTGTGGGGTGAATCAAGTATTTGAACTTATACAGTTTTGATAAAAAAGAAATGATTGAATTCCTCATAGCTTGTGCAAGGTTGAAATAGCATAGATGCACAATTAAAAGCATTCCTATTAAGAGAGAACATGTGTAGCAATTGAGTTATAGTAATTAGATCCATTTTGACAGGTCTTATAACTCATCTTATGAATTATAATATCAATATGCAGGGGTCTGGAGATGTAGATTTCTTTACTGAATACGGTGAAGGGAGTCGATACAAGATAGAGGAAGTTATTGGCAAAGGTAGCTATGGTGTAGTATGCTCTGCGTATGATACCCATCTAGGGGAAAAAGTTGCAATCAAGAAGATAAATGACATCTTTGAACATGTCTCTGATGCCACACGTATTCTTCGTGAGATCAAGCTTCTTCGGCTTCTTCGGCATCCAGATATAGTGGAAATCAAGCATATATTGTTACCTCCTTCTCGGAGGGAATTCAAGGATATCTATGTTGTCTTTGAACTCATGGAATCTGATTTGCACCAAGTCATTAAAGCAAATGATGATCTGACGCCGGAACATTATCAATTTTTCCTTTATCAGCTTCTTCGAGGGCTGAAATATATACACACAGGTTGTATGCTGGCTACAAGATTGTGCTTTAATTACTATGACTTTCTTCCACGAAGGCCATATTTATGTATTTTGACATTAACATAGCCATATTAGCTGCAATGGTGTACTCCAATCCATGAAAGTTTCTCCAATTCTAACAATGCCTCTATGTTGGAATATTATGCAGCCAATGTCTTTCACCGTGACCTGAAACCCAAAAATATATTAGCAAATGCTGACTGCAAGCTTAAGATCTGTGACTTTGGTCTTGCAAGAGTGGCCTTCAATGATACTCCAACAGCTATATTTTGGACTGTATGCGTCTTAATGCTCTGCCCAAAACTTATAACTTCGAAAATAGCTCTGTTAATGAGATTAGAGGAACATGTAACATCTAATAACCTGGTTATTTGTTCCTGTAGGATTATGTTGCTACGAGGTGGTATAGGGCTCCTGAATTGTGTGGATCATTTTTCTCTAAGGTGTGAATATATACTTTTTTGCTTTAGATAGTTATTCTGATTTATTGGTGAATCAGCTATAATTTCTTCATTTTATTATGATAACAGCACATTCTAAGATCAGTTTATTGTGATTTGTCCTCAGTATACACCAGCAATTGATATATGGAGCATTGGATGTATATTTGCAGAACTACTAACTGGGAAGCCTCTCTTTCCGGGTAAAAATGTGGTTCACCAATTAGACTTGATGACCGATCTGTTGGGCACACCCTCCCCAGAATCCATTGCCAGGGTAAGTCCCTATTTCCCCCCTGGAATATAAGATGTTATACTGTGATAGTTTTGTGGCTAATATATGGTTGCTTATGTGCCTATAGATAAGAAATGAAAAGGCTCGGAGGTATTTGAGCAGTATGCGTAAGAAAAAGCCTGTACCTTTCTCCCATAAATTTCCACATGCAGATCCCCTTGCACTTCGTTTGCTAGAAAGGATGCTTGCTTTTGATCCCAAGGATCGTCCTAATGCAGAAGAGGTACAAATACTTTATGTCTATCTGTTTCCACAAAGTAGTATTATTTGTGACTACAGCTCCTAACTGGACTTTTTTCCTTGTTCAAAATTCAGGCTCTTGCAGATCCATATTTCAGGAATCTAGCCAAAGTGGAAAGAGAACCCTCTGCTCAACCAGTTACAAAAATGGAATTTGAGTTTGAAAGGCGAAGGATAACAAAGGAGGACGTGAGGGAGCTGATATACAGAGAAATTCTTGAATACCACCCAAAAATGTTGAAGGAGTTCTTAGAGGGGCAAGAACCTACAGGTTTCATGTACCCAAGGTACATTTGTCTCAAACTAAGTTTTTTTCTTGTCTTTGAACCCGTGTATTGCATGCTTTTTTCCGTATCCATACCTCTTATTTGCATGTGCACGGCAATGTGTTCATAGCACATCTGTATAATATGTTTTTCCGTGCCACAAATTCGAGTTTTTCCTTAGAAAGGTGGATAGAGTTGAAAAAGTTTCAGTACTTCTATTTAAGCTCACGTTCTTCACATGAAATCTTCTCCGGTGTTCTCTTTCTTTCTGCTATTTCCTTAGTTAATTGTAGTGCAGAACTCTTCTATTTGGTATGAATTGGAACTTCCATGTTTTTCCTTTGATTAAAAGTGAATTAATCAATTTAGTTCTGGGGTAAATTTCTTTACAGGTATTGTGAATCAGGGAAGACTTCCTTTTTAGTTTCTCCTCCTTGGGGTAGTTCAGAGTTCAAAGGAACTCTTTAACTTCGTTTCCATGTTAGTCAAACTTTGAGAACTCTTTTAATGTAGGATTAATGGGAGTGGTTCTGGTGTTGTTTTCTTTCACATAGAAATGGGTAATACTAGATTTCTTGTACTCTAGGAAGGTCTTGGAATGAAACCAACCCATTCGATATGACAGTATGCTTATTATTTTATATTGAAGGTAATTCATGTGGATCTCTGAACTTCCCATACATGGATGTGGTAGTATCTTGGTCAACCCTCATTTTGCCAATCACATAAATTATGATTCATCTTCCTGATAAAGAAAATAGCATGGTTCATCTTACATTGCTTGAGAAAGATGTAGCCAACTTTAGAAGCTTATAAGTTGTAAACGGAGGGGAACTATTGCACTTTGACTCAAGTTTTTCTCATTATCTCAAGAAGTTAAACTTGATACTATCACAGTGTACTTGGTTCTCTCCCTGGTCAGTCATGCCAGACTTATTATTAAAAATATGTTGTATTATCAAGCCTCATTCAGACTGCTTTTAACCCGCTAGAGAACTTCCCTCTAAGAGAAATCTGTCATTTCTTGCTTAATTATGTATGCATGCTTATCTAGCTGCATAACAAAATCTATTGGAGTGAGGCAATGGGTGAATGAGAAAATTTGGTGGCAGCCATAATATTCTGCTATGGTACATATCAGTGATCAGTGATCACTTGGTCCTATATTAATAAGCTCATTATTACTTGGAAAAATCTCATAATAGAGTGTTATTTACTGTTGTTCCTTTTAAGAAACATAATTTGGTTTCGTCGCGCTTGACTGGAGCCAAAAAGGATTTACTTATAGTTTCTTGTGCAACTCCCCAGTGCCGTTGACAAATTCAAGAAGCAGTTTGCATATCTTGAAGAGCATTATGGCAAAGGAGGCGCTGCTGCTCCACCTGAGAGGCAGCACTCATCATCCCTACCTAGGTTAGTCCCTGGCAGTCATGCTGGTTGATCAAATCCTTTTTCCTTTGACCATTTTTTATTGTTTTCGTAGTTTTTCTAATAAAAGGAATTCCCTGCAAGTGTTGGCTATCAGACATTTCTCAATTAATGCACAACTTTAGCCACTGATAAATTTTAGATACAGGGCTTGTGTATTATACTCAGACAATTCAGTGCAAAATCCAGTTGAAGTTGCAAATGATCTTTCTAAGTGCTCTATCAAAGAAGATGAGAAACCACAAGCGGACCGGAGTTCAATGATCCCCATGACAAGGCTGCCTCTCCAAGTTCCTCAGAATGTTCAAGGTTTGATTTCACTAGTTTGTTAACACTTCTAGTAGGGTCCAACATTTGATCTTTTTCATATTTTAAATGCTGGAAGTATGTTTTCTGATAGGAGTACTAATGTTTCTCCTTTGATTGTTGCCATCAATATTCAAATTGTTTTATTTTTCTGAGAGTAGTATCCAGTCTTTTTCTTTTGATCGTCGCCAGCTATATTCAAATGAGTAACATTCCCTTTTCATATTGATGATGGTGTATGCACACATGATTATTTTCTTCTATCTGCATTATGAGGAAGATATATTGGGATGCTGCAGTTTCCTTGCGAATTTGTTAATGAATTAGCATATGCAATGATTTGTTGGATATCTACATGTGTAAAACCTGGAAAAGAAATGTTAAAATTTCTGTCTTGCCAAATTGTGAACACAGAAGTAGTGTTCCCCGTCTCAGGTGATAAGTTTTCCATTTGGAATGATCCAAAATTTTGGCTATACTAGTATTTATGAAACTTTCTCATGCTGCGTAACTGTGTACTTGTATATATATTAATGTTTTCTCCTACTCCAAAAATGTACAATTGAATCACTTGGAGTAGTCCTATTTGTTAGTTAACAATGTGTAAATATTAGTAATTTCATGGAACTAACATTGTTTCAAGGACTGAGTTGTCTTAGATGTTGGATATGATTTTTATACTGATTGGAAAAGATACGGTTGAAGTATTAGATACTTCTGAAGTGTGAATTGTTAGCACATTATATTTAGGGGGTTGTCAGATGTTTGAGGTGATTAAAGTGTAAGTTTCCTAGGCAAAATATTTAAAGATTTTTTGACTTCTGCCAACTTATCTTTTATTTTTAATTGAAAATAAAGTCGAGATGGTGGTGTCCGCAGACATTTTTATCATGAAAGACTTAGTTATTGATTTATACATTTGCTTCTAAGTTTCTAGTCAGTGCATTCGCATGAAACACGGAATGTGAGTGTTAGTAGGGATTTCTAATTGGACAGACTGATAATTAATGATTCGGGTGTGTTTGGTATGAAGGAAAATGATTTCCTTGTAAATGTTTTCTTGGAAAATAGGTCTCTATCTTATTTTCGAGTATTTGGTAAGTAAGCAAAAAATATTATCCAAGAACAATTATATGTTGTCTAGCGAAATGTTACGGAGGTGGCTAAGAATGAGTGTGTGTGTGTGTGTGTGTGTGGGGGGGGGGTTCTAGGGTGGTGGAGGTGGGATGGTCAAGGGTTGGGTTGGGTGGGTGGGGAGGAGCAATAAACTTGGAATGTCATTTATCCAACTTGTTCTCCCAACTTCCATTAGGGAAGTCATTTTCCTCATTTTTTAGGAGCTTGTTTTCCGAACATTTTGATCAATCAAACATAGGATAATTGGATAACATTTTCCTCCATATACCAAACACACCAAAGTGTTGGTAAGTCTGCTGACCTTCTCTTCTGTGATCAGGAAAAGAGAATTTTATGAAAAAATAGCAACAAGGAGGTGCAGAAAGTGACTGCATCAGGATTTACAAAATGCATCCAGACACCTTGTGGGGTGGGGGGTGGGTGGAGGGGGAGAGAAATGTCTTAAATCATGATTAATAGAATACAGTCGTTAAAAAAGAAAAATGTCTCTTATATACAAGGAGTCCATGATTTTAACAGGTCCTCCCATCACACTGCTCACACTTCTGTTATTGAGGCATTCTTTCTTTTTTAAAGACCGGGTACTCTTTTTTTTTTGTTTCTTTATATTGTTTTTTGTCAGTAAATGAAGGAATTTTACTAAAAGGATCAGCACTAAGTTGGTGAAGTTTACAACTTTATGGACATCTAGAAAGCAAAAGTATAAACTAATAGAGTATACAGTTTACAAAGCTCAAATATACTTGCATATTGTACACCCTATAAGGTACTGTTACTGTCTAAGTGAACCCGTCTCCGTGTATTTTCCCCTGTATCAGTGCACCACTCTTTTTGTAGCTCATTCTGAATTAACTCTTTGAAGTGTCAAAGGATGATATCAGTAGCAATGGTGAGAAATTCTACGTCAAGTCCTGTTCTTCTCTAGCTCATTATTATCGTTATTATTATTATTAATGAAAAACAGATGTAGATAGAACTGATACTGATGGCTTTGTGTGCTCACACCCTACGGAGAGATTCATTGCTTAAGCGATAATAGGCTGCTTTAGAACTTAGTGCCTTTGCTATGTTATTAAGAGAGAGAATTTTTCAGCAGGTGGTGCTGCAAGACCTGGGAGAGTGGTCAGCTCAGTGTTGCGCTACAACAACTGTGGAGCAGCAGCGACAGCAGCAGAAGTCATTGAACAGCGAAGAATTGCAAGGAACCCTGGCGGTCCAACTCAATATCCCATTTCCAATACTTCATACCCTAGAAGACATCCCAGCTGTAAAAATGAAAGGGGTGAAGATAGTACTGAAGTTTCAAACGGGGTGCAGCCTAAACCTGAACAGTACATAGCAAGAAAAGTAGCTGCAGCACCAGGTGGACCTGGTAATCAATGGTATTAATTTTGGAATCTCTGATCAGCCATGTTACACATAGCGAGAAAAGTAGCTGAAGGATGGTTCTCATAAAACACACCATATGCAAGCTAATTTGACTGTCAACTGTAATTTTCTCACACAATGCCAAGTTCAGGATTGCTTGGTTATTGACACGGGCACATGAACTTGAAGAATCCCAGTGTGATTTTGGTTGGTTGGTTCAGACATCTATGTACAACTCGTTACTTATATTTGTCCTCTGAAGTTTAAAAGGTTCGGCATGGATTCACCTCCATGGGCAACTCTTGTTCTGTGATCTGGATAGAAATGGAAGCAAGTGCGATAAAGATGGATGTTGGTAGCTGATGACATGAATTACTACTGATATCAGTTCACCCCTACATGTTTGTTCTTTTCCCCTCTCCCTTCATTCTTTGCAGAAAACTGTAGAGGCTTTATACTTTTGTTCATGACTCAGACATTGATGATCTTAACGTGTAACCTATGACATTCTTTATTAAATAAGGACCTCAATGTTTCTGATGTTCCTGCACTCTGTAAAGCAGAAGAGGGACATGAAACTTTTGCTTGACGCCTAACTGATTCTGCTACCTATCTCTGGAACATGACTTTTTTTGTGGATCCGTCTTTTTGAGCCATTGTTTAGTTGAATCAATATAACACCAGATATGTTTTGTAATATGTGTTGCTCTTTTTTAGTCAACTAAAACTTTTGATTTATATAGGATGGGCAGATTCGATCAAGTATAAGTGAAATTAGGACTAAAATAAGAGAAACACAATAAATGCTTGTAAAGCAGCCGCAGCAGCAGTAACAACACAGTAATCTGTAATGAATATCAGATCCTTAAAGCATAACATACAAAACCATTTGGAATATCGAACTTCAGATATACCACTCCATCCTTCTCTTGGCTTCCTTTTGCTTATGATCATCAATATTATACTCTATCGTGGTCGTCTTCTTCTTCATCGACATTCATTAAGAATGAAGTTATCGTTTGATTTACCTTTCTTGTGTCCATTGTCATCTTCAGTATTTACAGTTTTTGTTAGTAAGATTCATATGTATCTTACTAACAAAAATAATGGCCAAAGTCATATCAGACATCCACAGAGAATTACAGCAATTTTAGCAAGGAGAGGCTACCAAATGCTGAACCAACAGCCATATAATATTTTATCCAGAAAAATAACTAGCCTTTGGAAGTAAATATCCCACACTGGATAAAGAAGAGAGCTGTGGGGTCGTTTGCTTGAATAAATAATATAGGCCGTGACTTTTAAAAAAATATGATCCTTCAGGCAAGTTTTAATGGGATGTGATGAGTGGTCATTACTCGCAATAAACATGCGAGAAGAGTGTTCCAGCCCAGCCTGGTTACGACAATTTGGGCGCTCTCAATTTTACCAATCTGATCCCTGTACTTGAATCCCCCCCTCTCTCCCCCGCACCCCCACCCCCAACCAAATCTTCCCTCCCAAACAATTATTTTTTTTGTTTCAAAGTATTAGTTTTTTATTCTTATTTTTTCTTTATTTTGTTTCCTTTTCATTATAATCTTCTTCACTACTTCACTTTTACTAGTCATTTTCTAAAATAGATTTTTATTATCTTAAGAAAAGACATTAATCCTTTTTCATGTTTTATCTTCAGAGCGCAAAAAACATGAAAAAAATTTATTGTCTTTTATTGATACGTTACAATGACGAGTAAAAATAAAAATCTATTTTAGAAATAAGTGATAAGTAAAAGTGAACAAAAAAAATATCTTTCAAATCATTTTATCAAGACATATTTAATAGGAAACAATATATGGTAAAATACCTGATCAATAATAATTTTTTTAATGAATGTCAAATCAGTATAACAAGTAAAAATGAAAGAAAATATCATTTTAAGCCCACCTCTCTTAATATACACAGTAATTCTAGGCATATTACAAGCCCTATTTTTTTCTATGAATCAAGTGTGCTAAATTACACATCAATAGCCCTCTACTACTCATTCCACTAAGGGCTCGTTTGATGTGAGGGATTAAAAATACTAGTGATGGGATTAAAAAGTTATGTTATTTGATTGTCATGTTTGAAATAACTTATCTCACCATTTATATCATAATGATGGGATAAGTTATTTCATATAACATGGTTGAATATTGGATAAGTTATTTCATATAACATGATTGGATATTGGATAAGTTATGCCAGGATAGCTAATCTCAAAATAAGTTATCGTGAGCTAATTTATTTTCAACCAAACGCCCCTAAATTCATAAAGCTCATTTAATCATTTTCTTCTGTCTACTAATATTAATAAACAGGGATAGTTGTATTGCAAACTTAACAAGTGTTTGTAATGTACAAGTAGTTACTCCCACAATTCCCTAAAGAACTAGTTTCAACTTTTAAGAAACTCAAAGTAATAAAATTAGAAAAGAAGGGAAAAAGGTAACTTATAGTGTAGGATGATGAAATGGATAAAATTTAGGGAACATTAGCAATTAAGTTATAATATCTAACATAATTATTCAAAATAACAACACTTTAAAATATTTATTTAAAATGTCTGGATGACAATATTTTAGAAAATAATGTGTATTCAAATTTTATTATTTAAAATTAATTTTATTTATGAAACAAGTCCTCGGACAAAATTCTAAATCAATAGAAAAAAGAACAATACCCATTATCCTTCCTTCACCTCTCACGTTTTTACCCCACCTTTCACGTTTTCAGATTATCTCTCTTCAAGGTGCTCACAAATTGTTCATCAAAATATGTATTTTAATTCAAGAAATTTTCTTGATTGTTAAAGGAAATCTTTTTATTAATTCAAGAGACTTCTTGATTGGCAAGGTAATTTCAATTGTTTCAAATTTTGCTTATGAGGTTACTAATGCACAAGTAAATACGGATTCAGATCCGATTTTGATGAAAATAATCGAAAAAAAGAACATAGCAGGAGAAGGAGAAGGAGGTTGCAAAATTGTATTCATACCAAAATTATATTCATATTAATTATTGTTTGTCAATTGTTATTATTTTACTCATCATTTGTTTTTTTATTTTATATTTCTTTTTTAGTTTGTAGTCATTCAAATAGGTAAATATTATATTTATACATAAGTTATAGAATTGTGACGAATACATTATAAGAAGGGAAATAGAAACTTATTGGTATTCATTTTTTCGTTTGAAATACAAATCATATTGTATTTTATTTGGCTAAAGCAATATAACTTTTATGAATACATAATATATAAAATTACTACGAATACATCACAAGAAGGGGAATACAAAATTATTGGTATTCATTTTGTGTTTGATATATAAAATGATATTGAAACACAACCTGATATTTAAAATAAAAACTGAGCCACAAAATACTTTATGCAAATTTAAAGTGAAAAAATAATATAACAAAACTGATATTGAAATATAAATACAATTTATTTTGAATACAACTTATTCTATGTATTATGTATTCATCGCAATAGTATTTTTCTATGGAACTAAATATCCCACACTGGATAATGAAGAGAGTTGTGGGGTTGGTGGCTTGAATAAATAATGTTAGGCTCTGAGCTTTAGAAATCATGATCCTTCAGGCAAGTTTTAATGGGATATGATGAGTGGTCATAACTCGCAATAAAAATGCGAGAAGAGCGTTCCAGCCCAGCCTGGTTACGACAATTTGGGCGCTCTCAATTTTACCAATCTGATCCTTGTGCTTGAATCTCCCCCCAACCCCCACCTCATCCCATACATCCCTCCCAAACTTTTTTTTTTGTTTCAAGCATTTGTTTTGTATTCTTATTTTTTCTTTATTTTGTTTTCTTTTCATTATGATCTTCTTCAATACTGTTGCATTACTTGTCACTTCCGTTCACTTTTATTTGTTATTTTTTAAAATAGATTTTTATTATATTTAAAAAAGACATTAACTTCAAGTATTTAATGTTGAGAGTAAAATATTAAAAAAATTTATTCTCTTTTGTTGATATGTCAAAATGATGAGTAAAAAATAAAATCTATTTTAGAAATAAGTGACTAGTAAAAGTAAACGGAACGAGTATTTTTCAAATCTTTTCATTGAGACACCGTTTAATAGGAAATAGTATGTGATAAAGTACATTATCAATAATTAAAATGTGACAAGTAAAAATGAACGAAGAAAGCCTTTTTTTTTTCCTCCCTATAAATCAAGTGTTCTTAATTCCACATCAATGGCCCTCTACTACTTATTCCACTAAATTCATAAAGTTCATTGAATCATTTTCTTCTGTCTATTAATATTAATAAACAGGGATAGTTGCATTGCAAACTTAAGTGTTTGTGATGTTCAAGTAGTTACTCCCACAATTCCATTTTAAAAACTTTTAAGAAACACAAAGTAATAAAATTAGAAAAGAAAGGTAGTTCCTGTATGGCAGGCTGATGAAATGGATAAAATTTATGGTCCTTGGTTAGATTCAATACATTTTAAATGATTCAATCATTTGAAAATAAATTAAATATAGATGTACCCACCAGTTAGAAACCTCTAAAAAAAAATACATCTATTGAATGTGTATTTAGTATGAAAAAAAACTATGTTTTCATTCATTTTCTGACTCATTTTTGGTCTGCCTGTTTGCCATGGGTTTATGAACAAAATGTAAACCAGAAATCATATGATCAAATTCAATCATACATGAAAACCAGGACATGACACGAAAAGTCGAACCAGTCAGCCGAATAGGCTTTAACTTGACAAGACTAAAATCTTCAGTATACAAAGGGAAAGAAAGAAAGAAATCACACTATAGCAGAATCAACAGATGTTTGGACCAACCAAGCACCACTGTTGAGATACAGTCCTAAAAAGAGAATTGGTTGAGCAGCTACTACATCACATATTGTAGGCACATCCTCATCCACCCTCCAAGGTTAAAGATCATTTACTCAGAAACAGAACAATAAGAGAGACCGACAATCCGATAGCATTTCTGGAACATATGCACCTTATAATCAATTTACTTTACCAATTGGGGCTGCTAAAGAATGATAGCAACTTCATTATAAATTCTACGTGGCTTGCGCTCAATATATCCTTTGCTTCACTCTTCTTCCATTCACGTCAGTGCCATCCAGAATGTGCCCACCATGTACATAAGAAATGATTGCATGTTCATTCATCCCAGCAACATACTTCAGCAATTCCGTGATGACAGAAGGACAGCTCTCCTTCAAGTGATCAAATCCCTCAGATTGCATCACAGCTGATAACCAAAAAAAAAAAAGAAAAAAGAAACAGATTCAATGGCCACATTAACTTCATCTGGTTGCATTAAAGCTTAAACAAATTGAAAACCAGTCAGACTATTTAACAGGAAATAAAATTGAAGTGCAAACAGATGATATGTCCAGTTGCAGAAAAAATGAAAAACTCCAATGCTGCAACCTAAAATAGGACTACACTTTGAAGATTAAGAGATACTATCAAGCATAAGTTCACCGATAGATGAGTACAATCTCCAGTAGAGGAAAAATTTGGGAATGCTTTGTTTGATGGCTTAGTTGACAAAAGACTTCTGACTGAATAATTGGTGGCTCAATAATATATAAGTGATGAAAGAAAAGTTCTCCAATTAATAGGCGTCCAGTACTTTACCTTTCAAATTTTCAGGCAACGCGATGAACTTAAGACACACAGATTTCAGTTGGACACAGTGATGCTGATCTGCCAAGGCTAAAGTTGTAGCAACAGTGTTAATTGTAACATCCTCACAAAGTTTAGCCTCACAAAGTGCTCTCAATCTCTCAAGACCATACTGGTCAGCTGCAGCAAGCAGATGCTGAGCCATTAAAGCAACTGCCCATTTTGTATCGAGACCCACAAGCTCTTGTAAATCAGGGAGGGAATCCCAATAGATGAAGTGGAGCAACGCCTGAAAAGAGAAAAAAAAAACAAAAAGATAAGTTCTATCAGATGCCAAGATGCTTTTTAAAATTAAAAATCACAGATGCCAAGTTCATATGTTCAACTTGGGAAATATCAAGTGTAATAGAGTGTGAGAGCTATTTGATGACATAATCAGCAGATAGATCTGAATGCTAGTAAAATGAGGAAACAGTACAAAGTAAAGCATAGCATAGCATGAAAAGAGAGAAGTAATAAGCCTGATGGACTCTCTAGAGGAAAAACAATAGGAAGATACAAATCATATTGCAGGCCAACATAGAAATCTCTAGGAAATATAACAAGAGAAACAACTTTAGAGTCGACCCCCCCACCCCCCACCCCCAAAAAAAAAATTAGTCTCAAATGATATTGATCCTAGAAAGTAACATGACATACTTTCCTTTTTAGTCCGTCCTAGAAAAAACGATACATTTCTATATTAAGTAACAATTTAACTAAAAGTGTCTATTTTACCCTTAATGAAATGATCTACAACCACAAATTTTTTTTATCACATTTTGGACCACAAGTTTTAAAAGTCTTTTTTCTTCCTTAAACTGTGTGCCGATCAAACTATCTCACATAAAGTGGGACAGAGGGAGTAATATTTTTTGGTCAGTGAGCAATGAAGAGAGCTCGAGCCACTCGAGTGCAGGTCTCTTAATAGGTATGCTCAAAATTGAGTTTGAGAACCCCACATAATAAAAATAACAGATGTCCCCCACCAGCACTGACAATTTATGGTTCAAACCTTTCTGCTTCTAAGATGAAACTTCTCTCTCCAGAGGCGGGCTCTAAAGCCTCGAGAAAAAACTGAAGGGGACCATTTCTTACAGCAATAACAGATTGTAGGTTTTCTTAACAAAAAAATAGAGTACTATTCATAGAAAAATAAACTTCTCATATAAGAGGAAAGAATTAATAGAAGTTTGATATATATCATTCTAGAGTACCGTCTCAAGAAAGATCATATGCATTGGCTATATTATCAATTGAAAAAGAATTATAAGAAGAAAACGATTACAGAAAGGTTATTGATAATTTTGCATCTTAAAGAGCTAGAAGAGTAGACTCTTCTAGAAAAAGTTCCAAGGCCTCCATTCAATTCTGGATGTAGGCCACTAGTGTGTTTGAGCTGCCCCCGTCTCTCTCACACACACATTGTTTCGCTATTTACTGGTTTTAGGGGGCTGGGTCACACTACCTGCTTTACATGTAATTTCGCAAGAACAGAAAAAAAAATATACAAGAGTCTGACTACGGTTCTTTCAGCCTAATGAAGCTGTAACATTAGTAGTGGTGACTAGGGCTCGCCTCATGCACATTTAGAAGTCTTGAAGTGCAATAAAACCAGGTTGAGTGCTTCGCCTCACTTAATTGGCATTTTGGTAGTCTCTAAGCAGTGTTGTCAAAGGCTCATTTAAGGTGGCAGGCTTAAGCTTGAAGCTCCCGGGGGGTGCTTTGCCTTGCTTAAGTTGCGCTTCAGTGTAGGCAAGACACTGCCCATGAGTTCTATCTTTAATCTAGCAGTACTAAACAACAAAATATGATTGGCAAATAAGTGTATTAGTTAGCCATAAAAGAGAATATTATGAGGTTATTATATTTTTCTTGAATGACATTTTTACTTCGCTTTTCCCTTATCGCACCTTTGTTTACTAAAGCCCACTTCAATTGCACTAGGGGGCCAATTTACCTGGAACACTCTCTAGAGCTTTTCGCCTTTGACAACACCAGCATTAAGGTCAGAAGGCACATAATGGCAGCACTAGATAATAGATGTAGTTGGCAAATTGATATGTTAATTGTTGCGAAACTAAATATGAACAAATATTAGTGATTAAGAGTGAAGTCCAAATTTTGGTATTAAAAAACTGGCTCAAAAATATAAGATAACAACATCTCACCTAAATCAGAAATTTAAACTTTTCCTAACTTGATGATTTTACTTCATTGATATCGCTTAATTAAACGGATTTCAATTCTTTAGTCCTAATAGTTATTGTTGTGCTTGTATTTCCTTTTCCTTGCATTAGATGTATTTGTTATTACTTCTTCTTTAGCTTTGTTTAAAGGCCATATTTTTAAGTTTGCTTTGCATTTAAACCCACAGAAGTTAGCGCTTCTTGTGCTTTCTGTTTCCGACTACTTATGGGTAACAATATACTAGTGTACTAGTTTCAGAAAAATCAACCCGACACACGCATTACGTAAACCTGATTGATCATAAACAAGACTATAACGTCTATAAGCTTAATAGTCTTGTTAAATCTGATTGAACATAAACAAGACTATAATGCTATAAGACTCCTCATAGTCTTATTAAATCTGATTGAACATAAACAGGACTATAGTGTCTATAAGACCACTAATAGCAGTAGGATTCCAACTTATCTTAGTAAACAAGACTATAAGGGGGGGTCGTTCGGTAGAGTGTATAAGAATAATGCTAAACAGAGTGTATTAGTAATGTTTGCATTAGCAATGCATGTATTAGTTATGCTTTCATTAGTTATAAATAGAATATATTATGCATTTTTTGATTTAATGCATTATAAAATAGCATGCATTGCATAAAAAAATTAATTTACAAAGATACCCTCCACTATTATGGTAGAGATGTAAAAAGGGTTTTGAGGGGCAATTGGGCCTTCAATCATGCTAATGCATGCATTAAAACCATTGCATTGCTAATACCTAGAAATCCATGGTATTAGCAATACACACCTTTATACACAATAGAGTGTATAACTAACGGTTGGAAATGAGTACCAAACAAGGTACTAGTAATACACAAGGCTAATGCATGCATTATTTTTCCTAATACACTCTACCAAATGACCCCTAAGACTACTAATAGTCGTAGGATTCCAACTTATTTCCTCCCCTAAACCTACGTACAATATGACTTCTAGTTAGCCTGATAGGCTGATACAGCATCATCACTTTGTCCTTTGACTTGTGCAACTTCCCAAACAATATTAAGAGTTATGATGGTACAATCCTCCCTGAGGGGCCTTGCTAAAGTTAACTGCAAGGGTACAAAAACCTTCACCAGTACTTCTTAAGGAGTAGACTGGTTCAGATCCAACATCCAATAACTATTATAACCTCAGAATGGTGGAAGCTAATACCATCCTGTGTATGGTGGTCAGTCTGGAAAGAAACAAATAAAAGATGTTTTGAAGATAGATCCAATTCCATCCACAAAGTTAAATGAAACTGTATAGCATCTCTACTTTTTTGGTATAAACAGCTCTGTATAGATGATATAGATCAGGTTATAGATTTGATAGGAAATCTGTAATTATCCCTTTTTTGACGTAGCCAGCATACCCTTAATGCTGAAGAATTCAACCTTACCAACTTTTTTTTTTAAAAAAAAAACTATTATGGCCTCAGAACACTATACCCACTGTTGATAGCTTTTTCCATTGGGAATAGCAGTATACAAACGACTTTAATGCCTTGTAGATATATTTTTCTGATGCCTAACTATTGTTAAGACAAAATCCAAATTTGAGCACCAATATTATCGCCTCCATCCCATTTAATGTGAAGGTACTCCCTCAGTTCCAAGCTATGCGACAGTTTGAATCAGCACAGAATTGATGAAAGAAATGAAGACTTTGAAACTTGTGGTCTTAGACATGAACATTTGTATGGTACTAGAAGTTACTCATCAAGTGTAAAATGGAAAGTTTTAAGTTTAAGTGTTTTCACATTCAGAAGTGATTTTAGAAAGGACTAGAAAGAATAATGTCACTTAAACTGGAACAAAGAGTTCAAGAAGCAAAAAGACATCTGAAACTTGAGGTCTAAAACATAACTGGAAACGTTTCATGGACAAAGGTAAACTGTAAAGGTAAAAATTAAAAGTTTATAATATAGAAAAGTGTCTTCTATTTCAGGTAGACTAAAAATGGAAGCGTCACACAAAATGTAATAGCAGGAGCAGCATACAACACAAATCAAATGCTAATACATAGTTTCACTGAGGTAGGAGATCAAAAGGTTGTGAAAATGCAATCTCCAAAGATTCTGCTGACAAAAAATACAACCCTACATATTGTAGATAGAAACAAACATCACTCAGGAAGGGAAGGGAATACAATCAAGTATATGTATTTGTGAATCTATCAGCACAAAAGACGATTGTAAACCCAAAGAAAAGGAAAAAGAAAACCATTATAGCTATTAGTTGTACGGCCATGACATGTGTATTTACCAGCATTTTCTCGTTTTTAGATTTGAACACACAACACTTGGAATAACATAGAGCAACAATGGGCATAATACTCCCTTCATAAAGAACAATACAACAGAAGGGTCAACAGACATGCGAAAGAAAGAGAAGATCTCAAACCTTGAATACTGGAGCCTGTATTTCTTCGACTCTAATACTTTGTATGTTCTCTTCCTTCAATGGACCAAAGAGTTGTGCCCGAAGCACAGGGGATCGGGCAGCAAGAACCAACTTGTGTGCAGCAAAGACTTCACCTTCAACTTCAAACTTTATATCAGCTCCCTCTCCACTCTCTAGGAGCTGCCCAAAATGAAGCCCAATGTCTGACGGTGGCACAGGCAGGAAGAAAGTCTTTGGTGTTTCATTGTAAGATCTGACAACACCAACAGTACATTGGATCAAGAGACAATCATCTTTAAGATAGTCTGATGTTTCTAGTAATGTTCTCCTGAAAAAGCGTTTATAGCCCCTGCAAAGGCAACCGTGAAACAGGAAAAGGTTAACATGTACACTGATGGAAAAAGAAATAGAAGAGTACATGTACTATTAATCTAAAATCCCCCCAAAAGAGATTACCTAAAATGACAGTGAGCTAATAAAAGAAGTTCCCTAAATACATCTTTCACACATTACTTTCAGTACTGTGTAGCAAATGTGTTATTCTACATCACAACCATCACCAGTCAAAAAAAACTCCGCCCCAGAAACCAACAGTTGGTTTTCTCACTTCCCCTTTTTGTAACTCTATCCCAATCATGGTCGAAGAGTAGGATCTTTTCCACCACCACCCAGTCACTCGTCACAAAGAAGCAAATGCCAAGCACTATCCCTCAAACATGTCTTAAGACCTCAATGAACTCATGTGGATGGGCATCCCTCAACCAAGGAAAACCTTTCAATGAATAGTAATCCAAACACAATGCATAACCCTATGAGTGACACCAGTGTTTGGGACGGCGAGAAACGACAAAGGCGACAAGGGCCTGCCTTGCCACGCGGTGAGTCGCTTGCATTAATACCAAAAATTAAAAATATTTAATTGCATATATAAATATCCATTGAATTCACTATTGTACAAGTTGCAACAAATACTATATTAATTACTATAGAAGAATTATTTTTTTTAAAAAAAAATAATTGACAGCACAGTGAAAGCAGTAGCATTCAGCAGCATTTTACAGTGAACAAAGAAAACAGGGAAGCAGTGAAGAAACAGAGGGAAAAAAAGTAGTGAAGGCAGCAAGCAGTGAAGAGTGAAGACAGCAAGCAGTTCAGAACTTCAGATTTCAGAAGTTAAGATTCACTTCACATGAAATTGAACAGAAGAAAAGAAGAAAATAAGAGAAGAAGAGGACTAAAGAGAAGAAATGAAGAAAAGAAGAGAAGAAGAAAGAAAAGGGGCCATACCTTTCGCGTGAGTCGACAGAAGGAGAAGAAGAGATCGCGAGGTTGAGGAGAAGAAAAGCGAGTCACAACTGACTGGAAATATGGAAAAAACCCTAAGTTTGACTAATATTATTAAGTCAAGACCTTTTTAAAAAATTTAAAACAAAAGGCGCCTTTCAGGTCGACATTACGTTGCTCATGTCACCTAATTGATCTCGCCACGCCTCACTGAGAAATGACGTTACATGGTTGCCTCGCTTCGCCATAGCGCCTTTGGCGAATGGCGAGTGCCATTAAGAACACTGAGTGACACTCATTTTACTTTTCTTATAAGAGGCCAAAAACACATTAAGGGTGACTAGAGGACAATATGATTTTGAGGCTCGTCCTAATATTGCAGCAACAGACGCTAGGAGGTCCATTTTCTGGAAGCTGTATGAGAAGGCAGCCTTAATTATGGATATACCCGAGGCGGCATGTTACACTGGAAAAGGTGAGTATCTTTGGAAGGAAGAGAAAGAGCAAAAATATATACTGCATAGATGTTTAAATTGAGTTGTTTATACTTCACGTTAATTGACTATCAAAACCCCGAAACTTGAGTTGCTTATTTTCCACTTTAATGCACCCAACAATGTTTGAATTTGTAATGATAACCATGAATATCACTCTCAATCAGTTTCTAAGCACCAAAAAATGGAAACCATTATACAAATAAAGGAGTTATTGTTTTTCCTCTAAATATTTCAAATTATATACAAAATGGGGCTAAATAGGGTAAGATCTTAAAACATGGGCTCATTTTAGTTATAGGAAGCTTGGACAGAATGAGGGTAAAATCTCAAAAAAATAAAAAGGACAGCTTAAATAAAGAACTAAAGTCATTGCATGTTAAATCAAGAAGTAGACTAACTTAATTATAATCGAAGAAATTTCATTAATATCGCACTAAATATGACTTCATCACGTGACTCAAGATTAGACGGCCCTAAAGTGGGCACCAGAAATCAGCTGGGAAACCTAAAAAGACATCGCACAAAGTTCATCTTTGTGTGCCAGAATAAGGTGTACCTCTTAAATCCAAAAAATTCATCCAACTACAAAAACAAAATAGAAGACCCCCTTATGATTCTCCACTGTTATAAAATTCAAATATTCCATATTTTACAAACCACTTATCCTCAACATTCAACTTCAACTTCAACTTATGCACCTTAGCACTCAATTCACATAATCTAAAAATGTAAACATACCAACACAGCTCATGATATAATCGACTAGAATACAAAAATATGATCCAGATCAAACAACTTGAGGGCCAGACACAATACATATTAATGAATAACTCAACTATGCCTGAAAATCTCAAGTACCTGGGGCTTGAGCATCCTCTACATCCATTCTATTTTCATGGACCCACTTTGTTCCAGCACTAACGAATCATCATTTAAAATACAACTTACTCGCCGAAACATGAATCTAATGGAACTATATACCAAAGCAATATCAACAAAAACAAAAAATCAACTTAACTACATGATACAAATGTGCAAAACAAATTACCACATGCTACCCCGGTATTTGAGTGTGTAGGGACCCGTCTCCAGCACCCTACCAAAGTGGGTATGAACCTTATGCCTCTCGTTACCACTCTGATCCATGAGAGACAGCTCAAACAAAGCTCTAACATCGGTAGCATCACTAGCAAGGGCGATGAAAAGAGAAACATAGGTACCATTATCCTCTGAGCTTTTTCCATCGGGATAAAAGTAAACAGCCCAAGAATGACCACCCACCGTAAAAATCTCGGAAGTTACATATTTCCCAATTCCCATACCTTTAGATAAGGCGTAACCATCAACCTTAAATTCATGGGACCCATTAATCGTATCGATCCGAGAGGTCGATGTGGTTGTTGTGGGTTGAGAAGATGATGAATTTAGGGGTTTTGAAGGTTCCGATGGAACCCTGAAGGTACCCATATGATGAAAGATTGGATTTTTTTGTAGAATTGAAAGAAAAGAAGATCCTTTAAGCTAACAGGTCGGCAAAAAAATGGGTGGAATTGAGGAAATAGATTGAATCTAATCGGTGAAAATTGATGGAATTGAAGAAACGGATCGACCCTTTGGCTTAATGGGTCGGTAAAAATGGGTGGAATTGGAGAAAAAATGGAGAAGAAGAGGTTTACAATGATGGAGGATTAGGGTTTTGTCGATATGGTAAAGATGGGAAACGGTGTGAGATGAGGTGAGGTGAGTTGATCAGAAAAGTATTCAGACAAAACCATTTTCAACAATTTATGCATAGTATTTATAACCAAAAATCTACTTCTAACATGTCTTACAATTATTTATTTATTTTATTAAAAATAATAATTTATTTATTGATGTGATAATAAAATAATAGTATGGATTACTCCATGTTCAGTGTTCACACAATGAAGAAACACTTTTTCGTTAACATGAATTTGTAGTCTTGTGGTTAGACGTTTTCACTTTTAATAAGAAATTTTAGGTTTAAATTATGAGTGTATGGAGAAAATTTTGTTTGAAAATAGCATTTTCGAATAAATCTTATAGTATGTGATTCAAAATTAAATAAAATTTTAATCTGGCCAACAGATACAAAATAAAAAAAATTTATTTGACAAACATAATACGACGATGAATTTCTCAAGTTGATCTTTTCTTGTCTTTTGTAAATTCATAGATCGACGTAATAAATTACTTCTTTCCCTTTTATTTGGAAAGAGATCAGTTTGTTAAAGGAGATAAAATAAGGTCAACATTTTTGTTATATACAATTGATCATTATTTGATTTTAACTCTACTAATTCTTTATATTTTACTTTGAAGTATTTATCATCTAAAATTATTTGTGGCGAGAAATTAGGATTGTCTATATAGTTTATTAAAGGGAAAATTGTATATAATAGCAAACTAATAACATAAATTAAATGGAATAGCTAGGGTTTGATTTAATTGTGCTCCATAGCAAACGTTGGCAAAAATTTGCCAGGCGTCTCTCTCCCAGAAGTCTCGCTCGCCACTCTCCCATTCTCGCCTCTCTCGCTTTATACACAGAAGTGTATAATTTTTGTTTCTGTTTTGTATAAAGCGAGAGAAAATTGTATATACACATGCAAAAATGTATATCTTCGTGTTATACACTTAATTATATAATTTACAAACATTTTACTTCAAATATTGCAGAGAAAAAGGCCAAAAAATTATACAATTGCAGTGAAATACAATTTTTTCTAGCTTTATACAACAGAAGTGTATATATTGTGTTTCTGTTTTTGTATAAAGCGAGAAAAACATATATCTTCTTTCTATACACTTATAATTATGCAATATATATACATTTTAATTCGATTCAACTGTATGCAAAGCTAATTATACAATTGCAGCGAAATAGGCCAGCGAATTATACAATTTAGGCCAGCGAATTATACACTTGTATATGTATAGCGAATTATACAGTTTTTATGTTTGCTATGAAGCGCAATTATGCAAAGTTTACTATACCATACAAATATGAATTTTTTGTTTGCTATATGTGAAAGTTGCCCTTTATTAAATCACTAACAATTGTATATTGTTATAACATATGATATTTATATATGCTATACATCATATATTGATATGGTACCATAAAATAGCAATTTATTCCTTAAAGAACTCTCGTTAAGTCTCGATGTTGCTCGTATTAATAAATACCATTTACTAAAAGGATATCATAAATAATTGACAGTTTATTCCTTCAAGAAAAACAAGAAACCCTCTATGATATCAATATGGTATATATCATATATTAATAGGGCATTATAGACAGATTCATTTGAACAATACTTAGCTTTTTGTAATGCTCTCATGGTATATAGATTACATACTGGCAAATTATCATAGAGGATAAATTCATTCCTTAAAAAAAACACTACAATAAAAATAATCATTAGCGGTATTTAATTCTTAATTGCCGCTAAATACGTATTTTTAGCGACAATTGTCATTCTTTACATATATTCCTAAAACATTTAGCGATATTGATTCTAATGACACTTAACTAATGTCGATAAAAACGTTAGCACTCTTTATTAATGTCAATAATTAATGCCGCTAAAAATTATTTCTATTATAGTAAAATACTCCCGAGTCTTCTATGATACCCACATAGTATATGTCATAAACCACAAGGTAGCATAAATGATCGACTCATTTCTTTAAATATATCACAATTCAATCATCTATAACAACACATGGTATATATATCATATACTGAAAAGATATTACTAGTGATTGATCTTATGATATATCATATACTAATGAGATATCATAGAGGAAAAAAGAGTTTAATTCTTTATGATACATATATGATATATATCATATATTAAAGTCCGAACTCATAAACAAATTTCTAAATTTGTTGAATTTTTTCCCTCAGGTACTTCAACTACGTCATTTTCCTATTGAATCATTGAATCATCCATAATTTGTTCCTTTTAAACATCGTTAGTTGATTTTGATCGACTTTTCTATTGTAAATGTTTTTTATTAAAGAATGAAGACAAACTGGTTAGTCTCATTTGTTTTCTAATGTGTTCAAATGACCTGAAGTAAAACATAATTATTCTCGAATATTTTCACTATCAATTGGACTAATGAGTTATGGAACAACATATGTATCCTCTATCAATACCCTCCAAAATCTGATCTCACATCAGCCAACGATATTTGTTTAAAAGGAACAAATTATGGATGTTTCAATGATTCAATAGGAAAATAACATAGTTGAGGTACCTCGAGAAAAAACCCAACAAGCTTAGAAATCTATTTATGTATTTGACATATATTAAAGAATATCATGGAAAAAAAAATTATTTCTTCAAGAAAATGTCGTTCAATCATCTATAAAATCCACATGTTATATATCATATATTAAAAAAATATCATAAAAGATTGATTAATTCCTTTAATAACATATTTTTCAATCATATAACATGATATCACATCACATATTTACAGTAACAAATTCAATCTTAAAAAGAAAAGACGCATCGAATGAGAGTTTTTGAAACTGGCAGACTCCTTAATATTTTATGTTATTTACAATATATATCATATATTAACAAGGTACAATAAAGGACTTGTTCACTCTTTCAAAAGAAAAAACCCTACAACTAAAATCAAGTTTAAACTTAATTTTGATACTTTAATTTATATTTTTATTAAAAAATTACTTGTAAAAGAAAAAAGAAGATATAGTCATATTTAGAGTTTTCATTTTTAGTTTATTTTAAAAAAAATAAAAATATATCTTTCTATTAATTTTAAATTTTGACAAATAAGCTAGTGACGCTAGTATTATTCTTCATTTTTTTGGTATAGCTAAATTATTTAGTTTAACATACATATATACATATACATATACATATATACATATATATATATATTAGTATTAAAATAATTAGCTAATACTTTTTCCTATTTTATTTTAAATCTTTGATGAATAAAAAAGATTTTTAAAAGTACTTACTAAAAAAGAAACAAGAAGATAGCTTAGTACTAAATAGGAAAGTCCTTTTATGTTTACGATCAACAAAATATATTCCATCTGTTGTTAGTACTTATTTGTCAAACTTTTTTTTTATTAGTTATTTTTAATTATCTGTCTATTTTGACAAATCAATAAAATATAATTTTTATCTATTATATTTTTAATTAATTACTTTGATAAAAATAAAATTTTCTTAAAATCTTAAATTTTTAATTTAGTCACTTCAAAATTTATAGGGGTAAAATAATAAATTTATTATGTCAATTATTATTTTTAATAAGTGTGTTTATTTAAAAATGAATAAATAATTAGAGACAGAGGGAGTATGCCTTAGCTAAATGAAAATAATATTTTTTTTCTATAATTGTTGGTAACCATATATTCTCAAGCACACGTAGATAATGATTTAGTAGTGAATGAATATGTAGGATAATTAGTTTTAGCATGAACATATACGAGTAATTAATTAGGCTTATATGTATTTTCTATAGTCTTTTTTTTAAAAAAATAAAAATAAATCAACAATCTCATTTCACTTTTCCGTAATTTTATTAATATTTTATGAATAAGATTTTTAAATTTGTCTCTCCCTCAACCTAAAGCAATATTTAAGAAAAACGATAATATGAATTTTTATCTTCATTATTGAGAATAGGAAAAGAGATGATTTTCTTCAGAAATACACTCTACATATATTTTAGATAGGGTCAGGTAAATAGATAGTTGAGTGTGTTTTTAATTTTGAAGGTGAAAGATAAAATAAAATAAAACAAGGTAAATTTTTAAAATGTTGCTACGTTTATGATATACATGACTTAATAATATGATGGTAAGGGTATATAACCTCAAAATTAGAGCTGCCAATATGGACTAGCCCATCCTATCGGAGCTAACCTATATAAGCTTTGACATTTTACGGGTCAGGTCAGGTTAGTCGATTTTTGGTGTGTGCCATTTTTTTGGTCGGCCCAACCAACACGTACGTGGGCTACATGCTTGCTGGGCTAGCCCATTTTTTAAAAATTATATATTTTTATAATTATTAAATTCAATTATAAATTATAATTTAAAAATATTATCATAAATATCAAAAAAATAATATTACATGATTTTAATGTTACTACTTGTTAATCAAATCGACAAATAAAATTATCTTTATAATATTTATTAAGTAAATAACATCTAATTCGAAAGTGCTATATATATCACCGAAAGAAAAGGTGGTAGAAGAGTGTAGTCATTTCACTCTACCTAAGTTATAAATTGAAAATTCCACACACGATCAATAAAAGTAAAGTCACCACAAATAATTTTTCAAATCTAATTCTTAAAGACATAGTAAATTCAAAAGATTTAAGGAAGCAAGTTCCAGGCCTCACTATTTATCAATCGAGAAGGTGAATAAGAGAAAGTTTGATTGAAAGTTGTATGTTTCCAGGAATCCATTATTAGTGATTTGATCGGGACACATCTAATTTAAAGTCTGATAAGCTTAAATGTTATGTATATCATGATTTTAACATGATAATCATTCAAGGAGACGCTATAAAATACATACCTGATGCGGCAAAAATTATGAAAAAACATGTTGATTGACATATTTCATCTTTCTTTGTCAATCATTAAAACTGTATAAATCTCAACGAAAACTTTTCTGGAACAACTAAGGTTGACGATCAATAACAACATGAATTCAACAAATTTGATTTAAAAAATCAATTAAATAGATTGAGTGACTTTGTAAGTAAAACACTTATAGTTGAGTAATTTTTGAGTTAATAATCAAAATCGAATGACGTTTGAGAAAAATATTCATGATTGAGTGACCATATGACACATTTTCTTCAAAAAATTATTATCGATAGAGTCTTTGACAGTTGACCAAAACCATTGGTGAAAATGAGGATGATTTCTTTCATGATTTTGCAAACTCGCTCACAAATCTTTCATGATTTTGCAAACTCAAGTAAGACTTTTACTCAAAGACTTGCAAGATTTGGTTGATCCTTGCTTGGTTGTATTACAAATGAATGTCCCTCTATTTATACTGCGTACATAAGACCTAATATGTAAATGATAATTGATATACAAGTCCCTACATATTTACTAATAAGCACTCGTTCTAGAATTCTCTATAAACCTGTTTTATTCTAAACTCTTTTAAGAATTCTTCCAAGCTATTCTAGATTTTTTTCACGAATCTCTCCTTAATTCGACAATCTTCACACAAAGGCTAGCATACTATGCTTCCATACGACCAATTTTATAACTAACTAGTAAACTTAGCCGCGCTATGCGCGATGTATAAAAGTTTTTATTTTTTTTTTAATTTTCAAATCCAAATAGATTAGCTAATAAATTTTATAATTTAGATTTGTAATTTCAACTCAATTCATGAATTGATTTTATCAAAAAATAAATATCCTTAAATTAGCAGTACAGTCAAATATCTATACTTTTTTTTGGTTGAGTAGTATGTATTCTTTTATGTTAGTTATAGTATATAATTAAAAATTTATGACTTTATTATCTATTTGAATGAGTTCTCAAAATCAAATATGGTCAACTTTGACATTTTGTTAAAAATTTAAAGTGAAATTTTTAGTCTTTTAAATTTTTTAAAAAATATCAAAAGAATTAAAATAGTAACAAATCCAAAAATAGTCTTAGAAATATAAAAAGACTATTTGTAATAGATAAGTTACCTATAATTTGAGACTTGAAAAGTATTTCAATATTTGCATTTTTTAATTTAAAGTTTTCTCTGTATATGTTGATTCTTCGAAAGGAAATGGGTGATACATGAATTTAGTTCGGTAAAAATGATTTTTAGTGATATAGAATTAACATAAAATAATATATTGTTGTCAAAATACATAACAAAATAAGTAATAAATGAATGATAAAAGGTTTTATGTTAAGATTAAAAAAATCTTATAATATCTAATAAAAACTTATAATTAGACTCTTAAATTTTTTCTAAATAAGGTAAATATAAAAAAATTGTTCACAAATAATATGAATATTTATAATTATTAACGATAAATAATATTTTCATATAATTAAAGTGTAGGAGAAAAAGTTAAGTAAGTTTTTAGAATCATTACAATGGAGGATGAATGGTTAAGTAATAAGTATATTTGAAATAAGTATCTATATTAATTTTACTCTTTATAAATTCTATTATATAATTCTACGTTTTTTTAAAATTTATTTCAATGCTATTTTTTTAGTCTCCCTTTTTTATTATTTTCTAATTCATTTTTTTAATCTTTGCTTATTTAATTCCATTAAGAAAACACTAACAATTAGCATCGTAATTAAGAGAATCAAGTTTGCTTGTGTTTAGTATTTTAACTAATTTATATTTTTTTTCAAAACAGTAACAATTACGTATCTTAACACAATCAAGTTCGTTTGTCTCTAGCTTTTGTATTAATTTATGCAAAATGTTTAAAATGAATTCTCTTAATTAGTTTTTATTATATTATGGTTCATATTTTATTGAAAATTTAAAAATAATTTCATATATTGGTGTTTTTTCAATTAACTAATTAAGTTGATAAGGAACCAATCAACTCTTATTGCATTGGAGGTTTAACCGGAGAACTATAAACAATTCTTACAATAATAACAACAAAAAGACATAAAATTATGGTTAATTAATCAAGAAAAATATTAAAAATATTTAGTTATATATGATTTGAAGAGGAAAGAAGGATCATGTTCTCAACATAACATAATTCAATTCTTCAAAATTTACAAAGGGAATAAAAATAATCAGTGTCTTTAAAAACTACAAGAATAAAAAAAATCTTAAAAAACTACAAAGAGAAGCAAAAGAGAAAATGAACAAATTATTTTTTCTATTAATAAATCATGGAAAAATGCACAAGTAACCCTCAACCTATGTCTAAAATCTCAGAGACACGTTTATACTATACTAAGGTCATATTCCCCCCTGAACTTATTTTATAAATAATTTTCTACACCTTTTCGACCTACGGGACACTATCATGTGGATCAAACGTGTGTTGACATTTTTTTCAAGCTAGTGGCACGTAAATCGAAAAGGGGTAGAAAATTATTTATAAAATAAGTTAGGGGAGTAATAGAACCTAAGTATAGTATAAGTGTGTATCTGCGATTTCGGGCATAATAATATCATATATATAATTACAATAGAAAAAAAGTGATAATGATAATTAGACATGTCAAATTATTTACCTCACAAAATCAAACTATGCAAAATATCTAACATTTTTCATTATACATCCCTCTCTTGCAAAAATCAGATCAAAGAATACAAAAAAATCAATAAATCAAAGAAACAAAAAATGAAGAATAAGGAAAATAAAATTAAAATGACCATCATACATGTCTCAAAGTGGGTTTTTTATAGGTGTAATATTTAGGATTTATATTTTTTTATATTAAATAATTTAAAGATTACGAATATGAAAGGTTAGTAGTTATATATATATTATTTATTAAAAGGTTAGGAGTTATATATATTATTAAAAGGTTAATAGGTGTAATGCTCATTATGTAACTTAGTAATAGCAATATATATATATATATATATATATATATATATCACACACCTAATATTATTATGTAAAAAAAAGTAAAAAGCTCTAATTTTTTTTTTGATCATTGGGGCATGCCATATATATATATATATATACACACACAACATACATATATATTGATGATTTGTCTGATTTAAGTAGGGGGTCATGACATGGTGATCTAAAAAATTTGAAGGCGAAATACATAAAAAAAAACTCTAAACTTGGCACGAAAACTCGCTTTAGTACTTAAACTATACGGGTGTTTATATACTCCCCTTAACATATTTGACGTAAATTATTTTCAACCTTCCAAGCTCCAGCCCAGTTGAAGGTTGCACATTGTTACACACGCGCGTTTTTAGTGGTCGTTGTCGCCTAAGGATTTAAAAAATATCTTACCCGTTCCCAAAATACAACCCAACCCACTTATAAACAAATATCCCTAAATCTTTAAGATCTGTTCCAAATACAATCCGACCCACTTATAAACAAATATCCCTAAATCTTTAAGATCCGTTCCCAAATACAACCCGACCCACTTATAAACAAATATCTCTAAATTCCTTAAGCTCGCGATTCTCATTCTTTCTCTTCTCTCAAACCTGGAGGACCAAATCTGAAGATTTCTCTTTCATTAGCGTGAATGAGTTGTTGATTTTAAGGTTTTCCTGAAAGAAACAAAGGATCGCGTGAAGAACAGAGTTACCAGGTTAGCAATCTTCGTTTAGATGGTAGTAGCATTTGACCGATTTTAGGATTTTCGGGAAGCTTAGTTTTTTTTTTATCTTTTCAGTTTGACGATGGATATGTACGTTACCTTAAGGTTTCACCATGGTGGAAAACTTCAACAAAAACCTCGTATTAAGTATGAAGGAGGTATGGTGACTGATTATTTTGACGTAGATATTGATAAATTGTCCTACTTCAAATTTGTTGATATTGTTAAAGAAATAAGGTATAACTATGCTGCTGGTGTTGTTTATATTAAACCACCTAAATTTCGACATGTTGTTGAAGTTAAATGTGATAGGGATATTATGAGTATTGTACGTAAACTAAAAAATGGAGATATTGTTGAACTTTATGTGACTCATTTAGTTGAAGAAGCTGTTGTGGCCCCACCATCAATTGAATATCTAAATGATGTGGGTGGGGTGGGTGTGGAATCTAATACTACTTTTGATAAGGGATCTAGTCAGACTTTTGAGGATAGTGAAGGTTTGGGGTTTAAAGAACCTGCACAACCTATTGTGTGAAGAGTTGAGTGAAGTGTTTGATAAGACTTCTACTAGTGCTGGAGAGAAATTGGGTAGGGCTATCGCTAGTGTTGGTGAGGAATTGGATAGGACTTCTACTAGTGCTGGAGAGAAATTGGGTAGGGCTTCTTCTAGTGTTGGAGAAGACTTGAATGGTACTTCTTTTGCTGCTGCTGCATCTGATATTCCAGAAGTTGGGTCTGATTGAGAAAGTGAAACAGAAGAAAGTGACGATTCAGATAATACAAATTTGTCTGATGAAGGAGAAGATAAGTATGGTAGTGATGTTCATGAAGAAGTTATGAATCTTAGGAAAGAAAAAAAGGGCTGCTAAAATAAAAAAGAGAAAAGAAAAGGGCCCTAGAAGATCTAAAGGAGTTGATTAAGGAAAAAAGGGAGTTGATTTGGGATATGATGAATGTCTATCTAAGAAACAAACTACTTTAAAGGGTAAGATAGCTGGAGATGAGCCCTACTTTGATTTAGATGAAGCTGTTAGTTTTGAAATCGATACTAATGATGATGTTAATGACGAAGATGAGGTTGAACTGCCTATAAAAAGACAAAGAAAAGCAAGAAGAGCAAAAAGAAATAAAAAGAAAATTGTATTTGATCCTACCTGTCAGTTAATAGTTTGGGAGACTGGTCTTGCTTTTAAAAGTGTTAAGCAGTTTAAAGAAGCTATTACTAGATATGCAGTTCAAGAACATGTTGAATGAGATAAATATGTTAATGATGCAACTAGGCTGAGGGTAAAGTGTACAACTTGTTGTCCATGGTTGTTGTTTGGAAGTATTGATTCAAGAACAAGAGATTTTGTGGTGAAGAATTACAATCCAGTACATAAATGCAATGGCACAACCAAAAATAAATTAGTGAATTCAAAGTACTTAACAGAAAGGTACAAAGACAATTATTTCTGAGCCTGACATTAGATTTTTTTAGTTTCAAATTTTAGTGAAGAAAGAGTTGAATGTGTATGTAGGGAGGACTGTGGCAAGGAAAGCCAGAAACATTGTGTTGCAACAAATTATGGGTGATCATGTGGAGGAGTTTAAAAGAATTTTAGATTATAGAGACGATCTCTTAAGAACTAATCCAGGCAGCATATGTGTGGTGAGACTTAGTAAAGAAACTTTTGAAGGTGGCAGAAGAATGTTTCAATCATTTTACATATGTTTTGATGCTTTAAAGAAATCATTTAAAACTGGATCTAGGAGATGTATAGGATTTGATGGTTGCTTCTTGAAAAGTGTTTCTAGAGGCCAATTACTTGTGGCTGTTTGTAAAGATGGGAACAACGAAATGCTACCACTAGCATAGGTAGTTGTTGAGGTAGAAAACACATTAACTTGGAAATGGTTTATCAAGATTGTAAGACATGATCTTGAGCTAGGAGATGGGACAAAATTGACACCATTACTGATATGCAGAAGATATTTTTATTTTTCTTCTTATTATTCATTTATTTTCTTTTCCATTCATTTATTTATTTTCTTTTTCATTTATTCATTAAGTTAGATGTCATGATGATCTAAATGTTGTTAAAGGGTCTTGACAAAGCTATCAAGAACTTCTGCCAAAAGCAGAATAAAAAATGTGTGCAAGACATGTTCTAGCCAACAAGTCTATCAATTGAAAAGGCATTAAAATAAGAAATTATTTTTCTAGATGTGCCAAATATACATATGAACAAGAATTGAAAAGAAATTTGGATCATATGGAGAATTTAGGAACTGGAATAGTTGATAACCTATTGTACTACAATATAGAAAGGTGGTCTAAATCATACTTTAAGTTTTTTAGCTGTTGTGATAGTTTTGACAACAACATGGCTGAAAGCTTTAATTCATGAATTTTTTGGGGGCAGGACACAAAACTATCATCATAATGCTTGAAGAAATAAGGGTCAAAGTGATGAGAAGAATAGGACAATTGAGGAAGTTCAGTGATACTTGAATAACAAACATATCTCCAATGACCTTAAAGGTATTAACAGAGAACACATCAAAGTCGATGCAATGTAACCTTGAATGGAATGGTGAATATGATTTTTAGGTTAAAGACAACTAGGGTAACACATTTATTGTGAATCTAGACACATAAACATGTACTTGTAGATCTTGGATGCTAATAGGAATACATTGTTGTCTTGCTATAGTTGCACTTCATTTTAGAAAATTGGAGCCCATTAACTATGTTGCACTTGGTATAGCAAAGAGACTTATCTCAAGGTCTATAGTCATTACATTCAACCAGTTACTAACATGAAAATGTGGCAACAATCAACCAACCCTTCTGTATTACCACGTGTTATCAAAACACTACCAGGAAGGCCTAGAAAGTACAGGAGAAAGGAGCAGAATGAAAATAAAACAGGAAAATTATCCAAGAGAGGTGTTGAAATGACCTGCAGTCTTTGTCATACAAAAGATCATAATAACAAGGGTTGTCATTTGAATAATCAATCTAATGCAGACATAGGAAGGGGAAATGGGAGAGGATTAAATACTAGTTCTACTAGGTCAAGTGATGGCTCTTCTACAACACCATCTAAATCACAATTAAGCATAAAAAAAGGAAAAGGTCGACTAAGAGGTTCTACAAAACAGGTATTGTTTATAGTAATTTATGTAGTTGTTATTTTACATTTTTATCAGTCTAATATTTTTTTTAATCAACTTATGTTATAGGCTAGTGCTACTGGAAGGGGAAGAGGAACTGAAACTGGTTTAGCTAGAACTGGAAGGGGAAAAGGAACTACAACTGAATTTGTTAATGAAACATGAATTGGTAATGCTGTCAATGGTTTTGGTCTTACTGGAAGGGATAGAGGAACTGAAACTGGTGTAGCTGGAAGGGGAAGAGGAACTGCAACTAGTGTAGCTCGAAGGGGAAGAAGAAGAGGAACTGGTGTAGCTGCTACTGCTACAGATGTTCCTGGTGCTACTAGAGGAATAAAGAGGCCAAGAATGGTTGGAATAGGGATTCTACATACACAAAGTGGTTTTACAATTCACAATGTAAGTTGTCTTAAATATTTACACCTTTTTCAATTGTAACTTATGAAGCATCTAAGACAATGTTTATGTTGTGAATGTAGCCTGAAATGCCTATGAACTCTTCAATAGTGACTGAAAATCTTGGGCATCATAAATCAAGATCAGACTTAAAATAGAAAGGAAAGGATGTTGTAACTCAACAAGGTCTTCAAGAGATGAGAGAAAACAAAAGAAGGAGAACAAGGTCTAATGCAGATGGTGTTTGATATGGAGACTGCTTTAGTTTGATATTTGAGCTATTTTTGAAACAATTATGCAATTGTGACTGCTTTAGATTGATATTTTATTTGTTTTTAGAACAATTATACAGTTGTGACTGCATTAGTTTGATCTATGTTTGATTTTGAAACAATTATGTTGCAGTTGTGACTGCGTTAGTTTTATCTATGTTTGAAACAATTATGCAGCTGTGATTGCTGCATTAATTTGTTATTTTAGTTGTTTCTTTTTTAAATAATTGTGCAACCAGTTTTGCATTACTTTACGTATACAATTATTATGCAGTTGTGACTGCAATAATGCCAATGCAATTGTAAATAAAACACAAACGAAATACATAAATCAACAAATTGCATTAACAGAATAAGAAGAACACACAGTTCATTACAAAAGAGTCTTGCACCTAATTGATTACAACGTAAACAGTGCTACACTACTCCAACATTGCTCTCACTACATCAAGAGCATAAGGTTATGAAATTGAACTTTTCTTCTTATACATCACCCAGAAACAATAGCTTATAGTTATTACCATAACACAACAACAAGCTACAACAAAAAAGAGCATATTCTGCCATGTTCTTCTCCATCTATTCTGCATTACTTTCATCTTCTCAATCTCTTCTTGCAACATTTTTAATTTCATACCTAGACAATCATCATCTTGTTTGAAATCTCCCAGCTTGTCAACTTCTTCATTATCCTCAACCAATTCAAATGCAGTGGCTGAGGTTTGAGATGATTCTACTATATTCTCAAGCTCACCCAATTTCTGTATTAGTTTAGGAATCACAAATTTTTACCTCGAATCATTATTCTCTTTATCCTTCCAACACCAAAAGTTGCGAGATCTAGGACTCTTCAATAATGAAAAAGGATGAAGGAATTAGTAATCAAATTTTTAATCGGCTAAAATAAAATAAACAAAAATGATGTTTACCCCGTAATAAAGACATGACCAATATCTTCTTCCGGGTGTTATTGGAAGACCAAGATGTTTTCAAACGCACCACAAGTCCATGATTACAATAAATTTTTTTCTTCGTAGTATAATTATCTTCTTCCATACAAAGATTTGTCAAATTAATTGATCGCATTGTGTGCTACAATTTTGTGCAAGAAGTAATAAGAATTTGGAAAAAAACCAAAATATAAGAAAAATGAACGAAATAAAAATCAAAATAATAGATAAACAAGAATAGGTTTGAAGCTTACATTTTGAAGAACAATTATTCCTTCAAAGATTCAACTTTTAGGTTTGAAGAGCTAAGATTTGAGAAAAAAAAAGAAAAAAAAGCATGAAATAGGTCAACATTTTTGGATGATTGGGTTGGTGAGGAGAAGAGGAAATTAGGGTTTTACAAGAGAGAAGATTTACATTCAAATATGTAATGGGTTGGATATTACCGTTGGAGGGTCAAATTTTATTTTTAAAAAATGCTAAAAGATGAATTACGTGCCCTACAAAGTTGTATCAACACGCGCAGGAAGCTGGAGATCGAAAGGTTAAAAATAATTCACGTCAAACATGTTAAGGGGGTATATAAACATCCGTGTAGTTTAAGTACTAAAACAAGTTTTCGTGCCAAGTTTAGGAGGAATTTGATGTATTTTTCAATTTCAATCATATTAGAAGAGATTCAAAATAAAAATAATATAAATGTGCTTTTGATTATTAACTCCTTATTTAATAAAAAGGTAAAAAGTTAATTAAAACGTATATATTTGACGAATGCATATTATATTCTTTTAAATAAGTACAAGCAATTAGACGAAACATCTTCTATATTAAATATTTACCCAAATTGGTGTTTTATATTGGCTTATGCACTATTATCTAACTAATTTGGTGTATATATATTTAACGAGTGTATCATATCAAACAACAAATATATTAAAATCATTGAAAATAATAATAATAACATTCAAATAAATGTAATGTTTGTGCAAATGACGGAACAAATGATATTACACAACTTTCTTAATATAAATATGATGATTTTCGTTTGTATTTATATTTCACAATCACTAAATATTATTATTACAATCATCACTAATATTTACCAACAATCATTATCATTACTCACTATTATTTATCATCAACCACCGTTATCATTCATCATCACCACCTATCACTTTTTTATCCACCATAATTATTAGCCGCCAACACCAATCACTACCACCATTAACTACTACTGTCAGCACAATTACCACTAACTATTATCTACAACACCACCATTAGCTAACATGATCATCTCTAGTATTTGATATTTTTGATAAAGGTTAAAAATTTTCTAAATCCAAACATCTACCATATTATTAATTGTAGTTGCATAAACTAATATGTAATTTTTTAAAGGGAAAAATGACAAATATAATGTTTGAACTATCGTAAATAATATGCAGATTCTCTCCGTCATACTTTTGAGATATTGATGTCCCTACCGTCAAAAAACTAGAGCATATATACTCTTTATACTAACGGACAAAGACATGTCATAATCTTACGGATCAATCAACATTTATTAAATAATGGATTGACGGATTAGATTGTGCCATGTGTTTCCATTTAGTCTTTCGTTAGAGTGAAGAGTAAATATATGCTCTAGTTTATGGATGACAGAGACACTAATGTCCCAAAAGTATGACAGAGAGTATTTATATACTATTTACAATAGTTGAGAAATATTAATTTATTCTTTTTCCCTTTTTTAAAAGTATCAGCTCGGTGAAAGCTCAATTAAAAACCTATTAGGACTTGAACCCCACATCCACGCCTCTCCATTGCCACTAATATCCTCCATCAATTATGTTAGATTTTATCATACTACTTCTAATTAAATATTTAATTAAATTAACTATGATACTATTCAATGGATAAACAACAATACATCCACACAATTGATGAATGATTGAGTTACATAGTAATGTCCAGATCATGTTTAATTTTTTGCTTATATTTGAAAAATTATAATTATTGGATGTTGTTGAAGTGGACAAGCAACTAATTCTAATGACCAAATTAAACAGAAATAATACATTTGTTTATTAGACGACAAGTAATATGTATAACAAATGGAAACTTCAGCCATCAAGTAGAATAATTCACTTATCTTCTAAGCCTCTTTTTTAGCATTATAACCACCCCCCACGTCTATATATGTACGTAATAACAACCAAAAAATTACTCAAATTCGAACTCGTGACACTATAATTTTAAATTGTAACATTTCAAGTTTTCAATCACTACACGCTCCGTTGACAAATGTAAATTTTTTATATATTTATTTCATTGGACATAAATGAAAAACAACTTTTGAATCTCTTTTTTTTTTCCATGCATTTAAATGGGAAACTTTTACATATAGCCGCTTAAAAATAATTAATTATTCTCTATTAGTCATAGTTTGATAATTACAATTTGTAGCTACGTGTTATTTGGAGGAGAGAGGCGAGCGAGACTGGGAGATAGAGGAGAGAGGTGAGAGAGAGGGGGAAAAGAGTGGGAGAAAGGTGAATTGTATATGTATATTGGTTAGATAATTGTATGTTATACATATGTAATTGTATATATGGCAAGAGAGATTGGGAGAGGGAGGTGAGAGGCGAGCGAGATCGAGAGAGGCGAGCGAGAGAGGGAAGAGAGTGGGAGAGAGGTGAATTGTATATGTATATAATTGTATATAATTACATATACATTTGTATAAATGGCAAGCGAGATTGGGAGAGGGAGGATACAGGCGAGCGAGATTGAGAGAGGGAGGAGAAAGGCAAGTGAGAGAGGGCAGAGAGTGGGAGAGAGGCAAGCGAGAGAGGGCAGAGTAAATACATTAATTATTTGTTTATGATAAACTAAAAACTGACTCATTAATTATAAGACTTTAATTTGACACATAAGTTAGACTTGTTCTTATTGTATTGTCCAGTCTTGCAAGGCAGAAGACCAGCTCATTTGCCTGTTTTGTACATCATGATCATATCTAAGTGATCTTCACTAATAATCACATAATTAATTAGTCAAATATGCTCAATTTATCATAGAAATAACCTAAAATAGAATCCAATTAAGTTAATTGTTTTCATGTCCAATTGGGTAAATAGTAAATACATTAACAATAAGTGGAATATATAAATTTATATCATGTCTATTTGTTTTTAAGAGTATACTGTGTTTTAAATATTCTTTTCACGAATATAATTAGTGAGTTTAAATCGTAGAAATAACTTCTTATCAAATACAGAATAAGATTGGATATAATAGAGGTAAAATAGTTTGATCTTTCCTTTACATAATAGAAACTCAATACACCAAACATACTTTAAAACAATGATATCATCAATGAATCGCTAACAAATTTAATTCTTATCTTACAATAGCTTGTTCTCCAAGAAAGTTACACATGCCACATCATCTTAGCAGGCTCAAGCTACTTTTTAATTGACTATAAATAACTTTTTACTGTATCTCAGGAGCACGACTTTTAAATGACTCTTATCGGACGCGATTGAATTTAATTAGATCTTTAATGTGAGCTTCGACTACTGAGCGAAAACCAAGAAAAAAACTTCCAAGGTTGTTATTGAACTGTCATATCTGTAAAGTCTCCCTCCACAAGAAAAACCTTGTGATAAAGAAAAATCTGGTAAAAAAGGAGCAAGAATTTGTTTTGTTTTTTTTATAGATAGAGAAGAAACTACTTTAGCCAAAATTAGGGGGAAAGGTTGAGGTTGCTTTCTAATTTTACTTTTTAGCAACTCCTGCTATTTTTGCCTTTTAGTCAATTATTCTTTTTAATCTCTCGTTTTAATTTATTGATCTCATTTTTGACTTGACATTAAATTTAAGAAATTTTTTTAAAAAATAAATTTTTTTAATTTTTTGGTTTTATACTAATGATATTGAAATGTATCAAAATGTCCTTTAATCTTTATGGTCTTATAATGACATATGAAAAGTCAAAACTTAATAATTATTAAAAAATTAAACGGACTAAAAATAGAAACAAAGACAAATAAATTAGAGTAAAACCAATGGGATATCTATTATTTGTAACCATTATTGGAGTTTTAGTACTCCCTCCTTTTGGTATTGTTTGTCATAGTTTCTATTTTTAGAGTCAAACTATATAAACTTTGACTAGCATTTTAAGATGTATTTTTTCATCATATTAATATGCAAAATATTGTAATTTATAGTACTTTTCATATAGTTTTAGAATATCTAATTTTTTTTGTTTAAAATATCGAATTAATGTGATCTAATTTAACTTTGAAAACTAGTCAAATTGACTTTCGAAAAGCACAACATGACAAATAATTCCGGACGGAAGAAGTAACTTTCACCTTATATATTGATTTTCCTGAGATATTAATTAGGTCGAAGAAAGAACGAATGAAGTTGAAATTGTGGAGTTTCAAATTTCACAAGTAAAACTCAAAGATAGTAACTTCTTTTCAAAATCGACTATTTGTGAATTTTTCGGGTGGAGGGAGAAGTGCCAATGTATCTTGACAAACTTCCAAAATATTCTATCGTTCATGAATTTCGTTTTGAGAGTTTTTACAAGTAGTATAATTTTTCGACGAGAAGTGGAAAAACATGTTGGCAAACTTAAAAGCAGGGCAGCCAAAACAAACAAACTTAAGCAGCAGAAACTTATAAACTAACTTTCCTTGAAATAATAGCGGAAAGAAACACAACTTAACGTTTGTCTTTCCACAACTTAAACGTGTACTCTAAGCTCACTTTCCCCTCTTTCCCTATATATATTTCTAACTACTTTTTTTTTCTATGAACACAACAACACGATATAAGAGATCAAAAAATGGATCGTAGATCATCGATAGAGAGTGAAGCAAGTGTTCATTTAGAGATAAATGGGATGTTAAGTTTAACAGAAAGTGGTGTTCCTACTATCTTTGAACCTCATAGTACAATTGAGACAAAGAATAGCAGTACACCAAATTCTGTTTCTCCGAAAAGGGGAGTGGTTCGTGCACCGGAGAAAAAGATTACTCTTTTTGCTCTAAGGCTAGCAGTGCTTGAAAAAGCAGCAACTGGACTAGGCACACTTGGATTCATATGGGCAACAGTGGTGCTTCTTGGTGGCTTCGCGATCACTTTAGATACGACAGACTTTTGGGTCATAACAACTATTCTGTTGATTGAAGGAACAAGAATCTTTAGCAGGAGTCATGAGCTTGAGTGGCAGCATCAAGCAACATGGTCTATTGCTGATGTGGGGATCAGTAGTTTTCGCGCGATTAAATCAAGTACAAGGAGCATTGTCAAGGCTGCAAAAGCAGTTTTCAAGCCTTTTTCTGATGTTACAAAGGCAAACAGTAGGGAAGTCGGAAGGAACTCACAACAGACAGCTCGTGGGAAATGGGATAAGCGGAGGGTGTCAACACGAATGTGGACTAGTTCAGAGGTTCCTCTGCTTCCATATGCGCGATGGATGTTCATAGCAAGAAATGTTAGTAAGATGCTGTACTGGCTTCAAATATTATCTGCAACAGCATGTTTGGTGCTTTCGTTGATGAAGCTTGTTTTGAGAAACTTTGGTGAAGTGGCCAAAGGAGATACCGATAAGAGGAACAGGAAAAGTGCTCTACTTATATTCTACTCCCTCGCGTTCACGGAGGCATTGCTTTTTCTCTTGGAAAAAGCATATTGGGAATGGAAGATCAACTTTTGTAGACTGTTGGAGGAGGTGAACAAAGAATGTGAATTGGGGCCATCAGGTATGACTTGTGTTAGGAGGTTCTTTTATGATGCTTATTCAAGATGTGTTAATGGGAGCATATTTGATGGTCTTAAGATGGACATGGTTTCATTTGCTATGGAACTCCTAGCCTCTAGCTCACCAGATGAACAGCTTATTGGTGCTCAAATCCTTAGAAAATTTGCTACGAGTCCACGATATTGTTACGACACCCTTCAGAAGATAGGAACAGACATAGTAGTAATGGAGAGGTTGGTTGAGATGTTGAATTGGAAAGACATCCAAGAAGAAGAGTTGAGGCTATCAGCAGCAGAGATCATATCGAAGATTACTGGTAAAAAGCAAAATTCTCTTCGTGTTGCGGGGATACCTGGTGCTATGGAGTCCATATCTTCACTTCTTCAAATCAGCAGGATGCCAACTGGAGCAAGTGATGAAATCTGTGAAAAGAGGATCATCTTTGACAATGAGAACTATGGATTTTGGACATTCAATCATTTGGGGCTGCTCATTCTGAAGAAACTTGCTCGCGACCACTATAACTGTGGGAAGATTGGCAATACTAGAGGTCTTCTGCCCAAAATCATAGAGTTCACACAAGCAGGAGAGAGATTACTAACAGAGGAATCAGCCACACCAACACAAATATTGACACTAAAACGGTCACTCCAAGTCGTGAAGATGCTGGCAAGCACAGCAGGCGCCACAGGTAAGGAGCTAAGAAAAGAAATTTCAGAAATAGTCTTCACCATTAGCAATATCAGGGACTTATTAAGATATGGAGAGAGACACCCTACTTTACAACAATTGGGAATAGAGATATTGAAAAGTTTGGGACTGGAGGAAGATGCAACAGAGAGAATTGGAGGCACCGGTGGAATCCTTAAGGAGTTGTGCAATATCTTCCTCAAGGAGGCCATGTCAAATAATCATGGTCATGTAAGAACTGCAGCAGGAGAAGCACTAGCTATGCTAGCACTTGAAAGCAATAACAACTGCCATAGGATATTGAAACTGAAGGTTACTGGAAAGCTTGTCGAAGCATTGGAAGTTCCATTGCTTCGAATAAATGCAGCAAGAATCCTGAGAAACTTGTGCGTCTACAGTGAAGAAGGTTACATTGAAGAATTGAGGGAACTTGCTTCTGCAGGACCAATTGTAAGTACCACAAAAACTTATTCATTCAGTCAGTTCCTACTGAATCGAATTTCTCAAACCATAAACAAACATAAACTTATAACCATTTCAGGTACTCAAAGCAATCATGACAGAGGAACACAAGTTACAAGAAGTAATGATGGGACTAGGCGCGCATATATTCAAGTTTATAACACCAGAGGATTCAATCATCATGTTCCAGAGCGCGAAAATTCAAGAAGCTGAACTGGCTGCAAAACTTGTTGAGATTCTTAAGAAGCATCAACATCCATCTATAAAAGTTCCAAGAATTAGGAGGTTTGTCATAGAGTTGTCAATCTGGATGATGAGGGATAAAAAAACAAACATTCAAGTGTTGGGAAATCTGGGAATGGAGACGGAGCTCGAGTACATCATAGAAACAACATCAGAGCTAGAGAGCTTTAATGTTTTCTCAGGAACAGTTGGAATGAATCGACACAACGTGACAATCCACTCACTGGTGGATACTGCGATGAAGTTGTTGGCTGGTGAAAAAGAAATATAGAAGCCTGAACTATTCTTGCATCAATAATGTATACCAATGGAAGGCAATAATGTTGTACATACTAATGTATATGGCAGATCATTCTTTTTCTATAATTTAATAATTATGTATACAACTTGTAACATAAGACATTAAGAGATATTATTTCGTGATTTTACAACAATTTCCCTGTTTTCCAATGTAATACTACTTTATTGCTTCAAGGAATACAAACTTTCATTAGATTGAAACGTACTTGGTTTGGATTGATATTAGAAGGTTCAGTATCAAATTTGGAATCATTTCGAGTTGATTTGGATCAATTTAAAGCAGATATTAGAGTGTTCTGTTGAGACTTTTGAACAAATTGTTCCAAAGCTGCGACAAAACTTGTGTACCAGTGTCTCAGGACTTATAACATAGTTGTTTCTAAATTATGATGAGCATTGCTTACCTGCAAATCGAAAACAGACTTCAAACAAATAAAACCATCATTGACAGGATCTTAGACACCTCAAAAAGAGTAAAAACAATGTTTTATATTGAATGATTCAAAGTGTTTCATTTGACATACAATACACGAACACTTTAAAAAGGAATGAAGCAGAAAAACTTGACAGCGCTACCGATTTCCAATTTTGTCGAGAAAAATTGTGCACATCACCTGTACATATACAAAACACATTCTGCTCAGTCCATAATTTACAACAAACAATGGGCCTAATTACTTAACAGGGGTGTAAATACATAGTTGATTCCTTGTACTCAAAGAAGGAAGACCTATGCAAACTAGTGACAAACGAACCCAACCCCCCTTCAATTCCCAGAACCACCTGCCCCAACTTTCTCATCACTCCTGACAGAAAGAACAAATATTTACTCCCCCCAAAAATGTACATCCAGCAAACAGCAAATTTGTATAACCACTATAACTTTTTCTGCTACCCGTAATCCTTTCCAAATGTATCTATGTAAAAAATCAATCTTTCAAATCATTATTTGTTCTTGAAGAAGTTGAGATCCCAACGACGCCACAAACCATCCATGACATTACTTGTTGGGTTCTTTACAACAGTCACAGTAGCTTTAGTACCATCAACCGTGTCAACACTGGACGAACTTAGATTGCTGACGGACTTCTCACGATGAGAAGTTCCATTGCATTCCACTTCTTTCGCTGATGAAGTACTATTAGCTGGAGTTACTGATACTTTTTTAGTATCTGGAACTTGGACTTTGGCGTCTGAATCTTGCTCATTAAAAACTATGGCACTAGCACTAATATCTTTTGAGGGTGTACATTGCTTTGCAGTAGACAACTCCTCTCTAGCGCCCTGCAGAGGTTGAGGAAGTTCTATGACATCATCTGAGGATGCTTGTTCAGCCGGAGGAGGTTTAACCTCCAGGTCCTTTAAAGATTCGAGTACTGCTTTCATTAACATCTGATTTTTTTTCACCAGTCAAAATGTCAAAGCTGAGGAATAATACTGAAGCCAATACTAAAGTGATGCATTTCTGTAAAATTCAACATACTTACCCTTTCTTCTTCATCTACATTACTAGGAAAATCTGCCATATTATCAAGTGGGTATTCAACATAGTCATCATCATCTATTGATGCAGGAACATTGGGACCAAATGGATCACCATTGGAAAGTTCAAAGCTGATCATTTTTGAAGATGATGGGGCAGAGTAGGTTCCAGTACCTTCTTCCTAAAGAAGAAAAAAGAAGTATGAATTAGTTATACAGCAACACAATTTACTTTTGCCAACCATACTAACATTTCAAACACAGAAAAGTAACAAAGGCGTCTTCTATCAATTATGTTCTATTGGAGGCCAACTTGCCAAGAAACATGAAATTTCCATAAATTCTTAAAAGCAGGCAAACTATTCTGGTTAGAGTGTGATATTTCATAGTGAATGATTAAATGGAAGAGCATTTGAGGATATAACATCCTAAAAAAGTTTTCGCTGTCTAAGCTCCATAGTAAGATAAATTTGTAACTTGTGGGATTACCTGGTCTGCAGTTTGGTTATCCTGAGCAGGTATGTCAGAAGGGACCTGAACAGAATTAAATAAACAAGAATGAGACATCAAATATAGGATAGAATATTACCAAAGAACTGATCTTTTGGCAAAGTTGTGCTCACCAAAGATTACATTAACAGACTGCTAATATGGAACACAGACTTACTAGAAGAATGATTTCGTAAGACCACGTAGACACACATAGAAGCCTAACCACTTGAATCCAACCAGATGCATTAACTGGGCTTAGCACAGCTCACAGTTGAGAATAAATATATAATTTCTCTTTTATCCTCAACATCTCTCCTTTATTATCTCACCCCCCTTATCCCCCCCATGGCAGAGCTACCTTACTTAAAGGGATGTCAATCAACACCCCTGGGAAATTACATTGTAGATAGGTAAAAAAATTGTCTACTATATGTTGAATTCTCTCAGCTTTTTCGTGTGTATACTTCTTTATATTTTGACTTCCCTTTGTGAAAATTATGGCTCCACCACTGCTTTCCCCATCCACTATCCCTTAGAATTCTCCCTGTAGATACCTACCCCTTCCCTTCCCTTTCTGTCACCAGAAACTATCCCTGAAGTATTCTTGCCTCGAAGCACTCCTTTTCCATCACGAGAACCCTCAAGCATCATGGATCTCTCCGCTAAATCTCTTCTTACAAAATAAAAGAAAACATCATATAACCTTCAACAGCATGTTCTCAACCTTGACTTCAGAATAGCCAAGTAATATTCAAAAGGTTCGACCAACATCGAGAAGAATTCGCTTGCATACATAGACAATTGGTATACAGAAGGCCAAGGGTCTTCATGATGCCTTATTAGGAGCCATGGTCTTCCCAATGAGATATCATTTCATCGACATCGACATCGACATTTTACCGATAGTTATGAACCTCTTCGCAGAGCCGCAAAGACGTTCCTTGGTGCATATGATTCTTGCCGAGGTATTTCAGTCATCATCACAATGCACAAGAGGACATAACTTCTTTGGCGGCTACATCCTATTCTTACAGATTTGGGCAGTCATTATCACAATCACAAGAGGGCATAACTTGTATGGAGGCTACATCTTATTCTTACAGATCTGGGCAATAGAACATTTTTCTCGTGTCATCCGCAAATGTACTACTGCATAGATGCCCACACCAGGATCTGGAGCCACGAGAATCGCCTCAGACATTGGAACGTGCCCACGGGAGAGGAAAAGCGGCTTTCATTTTTTACCAGCCTAACTGAAGATTCCATCCAGTGGAAATATCCTTGGATGGCGGGATTGGCATTTGTCAAGACGCGGCACTTGTACTTTATCAAGTTAATCAGGTTAGGAGGCATTCACCATATGCACCTCTTTGAGTTTCGCAACAAATTGGAGTTGTCCAAGACATACTGCTATGGTTGACCATGGCATTTACATGGAGATGGTTTTACCTAAATCCCAGCAGCGCAGGTAAGGAACTTGCAATCAGAATGGGATTACATGATTGCATTGAACATAAGAGAAGAAAGATGGTGCACGCCGATGTATTACGTATGGCGACCACTGGCTTAACCAAGAGCGCATAGGAGATCATAAGGTTTGCAAACAACCAATAGGTCCATAAGGTTAGAGAAGTACTTCCTTTCATGGAACTCACCATGCCCATGTACAATTAGAGAGTTCCTATTTAATACAAGTGGTTGAGGAAGAAGAGGATCTTGAAGAGGACCTAGAAGAAGACCCAAAAGGGAATCCTGAAGAGGAACCAAAAGAAGACCAAGAAAGGGATTCTGAAGAGGACCCAAAAGAAGATCTAGAAGAGGATCCCAAGGAGGAACCAAAAGAAGATATGTAAAAGACCATAGGGAAGGTTCAGAAACGAGTTCCAACATCTACGACCCTAGAGATGGAGTAGTGATAGACACGCACCCGAGTATAACCTCGATGAGTCTCCAAAGTACCACTCGAGGCCTAACTATGATATATGAGTGATTATGACGACGACATGATGCTTCAACATGGCCTTAGATATTCTTTCCCCATTTATACTTCATCATATTTCCTCAAAGAGATGTATGATCAATCCCTTTTGGGTGCCTTGTGGCCACCCATGTACTTCCATTTCTTAGGCTTTTACTCGCCAACTTCATTTGTAAGATCCAAACCTCTTTTGATCACTGAAAGTTATGTTTTGTTCCAAATTCAAAATGTGTTTAAATGGATCAATTATCATCAAACGGATTGCAATGTAGGCCTACCTCTAGCAAAAAGAGACTCCAATTAGGACACATTTTGAATGTCGTCAACTTGGCGTATATACGTGTTACAAATTTGTTACATCTTTCAACATCTCCCAAACTAACATGGTTCACTTTCTTTCTTTTTGTTCATTAATATTCCCCAAAAGAACGTTGGTTTGTATCGACTTGCAAACTGAGTGACTCACGAAACAACCTTCGATCCAACAAGAAGATGACTAACAAAGAAGAATTCAACGTTGTTGCAAACATAATGATACCTATAGAGAACCCCTAGAGTTCAGATATCCAAAATGGCAAGAAAATGGCTCACATGGCATAAGAGCTTGAGATCCTAAGGGAGGAACTACGTCAAGCACGAGTCTTGGCCAAACTTTTGGCTACCACTTCCCCAACTTTCAAGATGCCCATTTTTTCTCAAAACTAACTTAACTAACCTTCTACTAACTTAACAAAACTGCCTAAACAAACTCATCATGCTCCAACTCATGGTCAAGCCACACCAACTTCTCCATCAGTAGTCAAGACTTTCCTGACCTTTCTACTCAGGACCTACGGCAATGCATCATATATTTGGGGCAGCCATAGTAGTCCCCTAGAGCTCCCACCTTCACAATGTCGGTTGTGGTCAATGTCCTACATGAGGTCAATCAATATGTAGAAATGGAGAAAGATGCTCGATTAAAAGAAGATGCATCGACAAACGCCCAACTTCATGGTCTAAGAAAGGCGTTAAAGTCACTAAGGGAACGAAGAGCCTTGATTGTGATGACTTATGCACCATCCAAACCTTGATATGGGGTACAAGCCACCAAAGTTTGACATGTTTGATGGAAAAGGTGTCCCTCACAAACATTCAAGGGAGGCTTTGTTTCAATTTTAAGAGCATGAACAACATTATTCCAATTTCCAAGGAGAAAATATAGGGAAAAGTAATTTTTTACAAAAGTTCACATGATTGTTGACATGGATATTTTGAGTGATCGTGCAATTGCATTTTTTTCATGGTGGGTAAATAATGCAGGTCTCTCCTTCAATTTGTCGATCATACCAACACTTTAAAGAGCCTTTAATGAGATCGTAGACAAATTTGGAATGAAGCCCCTACTTCTCATGATCTTAAGAGGTTCTTATCTATCAAACTCAAGTGGAAGAGAGAGAACATTTGTAGGATAATCATGTCGATCGATCAAGTTTGGAAGTTCCATTGTGATAAATAAGTGGACGACAAGAACTGAAAAAATGATCATCAATGTGATGGTGAATTCTCCAAAAGGAAGTGTATTTCTCGAATCTATTGATGCAAGCAATTCGTCTACTGATCCTATCAAAATGTTCTCCTTGTTTCAAGACACTAAAGAGAAGACTGGGGCAAAAAATGTTATTCAAGTTGTTATAAATAATTCGAGAGAAGATGTTGAAGAGAGAGTTCTTGCACATTTATTGGACTCCATGGCAGCTCATTGTACTGTCTTAGGGAGCAAAGTAACAACACCACCTCGTTATCCCTAGATCCACAACTGCCTAGTTGGACTTCTTGTCATGAGTTTTACCTTGTACAACACCATAATAATTTTTTCATCTTTATCTTTCCCACTAACATGCACTTAGCATGTAGTTTTGACCACTTTAAGATTAAGCTCATCTAATGATGGTTTTTCAATACAAAACTTTTCCATGAGTAAGAGAGTTAAAATAACTAGAAGTAGTAAGGATGTCAGAACTAGAATAAAAAATAACCTCACTTTTTTTTCTTTCTCAATCTCACGGTCATCCCTCCCTTTTTTCCTATCTTATGATCCACCTCTTCTTTTTACACTTGACATCACATTCTCTTCATACAATAGATACTCTCATTTTTTCGCTCTTAGGATGTCAACATACACTCCCTTACTCCATTCATTCTTCTCAAAAAAAAAAAATCATTGTTGCCTCTATACATTTATGATCTTCATAAACTTGTGATGGAGTTGAAAGTGTGAGCTTATATTTTCTCCTATTTAGCTCAAGAGAAACTCTATTCTTTATCCTATCATGAGATATATTCCTATTAAATTGTCATGGACACCCAAGCATGATATGACAATTTTGCATTGGAATAACATCACAAAAGAACATTATCATAATATCTCACAATGGTGAAAGAAATGCATTGCTTAGTAAGCAGAAGCTCATCAAAATCATTTAACCATTTTTGCTTTTAAGCAGTGTTTTGGGAAGCGAGAAGCGGAAAAAAGCGACGGGGGCTCGCTTCACAGAAGCGAGAAGCGAAGCATGCGCTTTTTTTAGTAAAGCGATATTTAGTATAAAAATAAAAAATATTAAATAACTGAATGGAGGTAATATATTCTTAGATTAAAAGTAAATAGATAGTCAATAATCCTCTTAAGTCATAACATATAAAGCAAAAACATAATTAAATCACAAAAAATCAGTCGCAGCAGCCTCCTAGAGAAGAAGAGAACTTACAGCAGTCGCAGCAACCAAAAATTGGGGGGAAAAAAGTCGCAGAGCAGTCACAAAGAAGAAGAGAAGAAAAGAACTTTTAGCAACAGTCCAAAAAATAAATTTGAAGTCGTTGCGAAGTCGCGTAATGATTTCAGAAATTTTAAAAAAAAAACTTGCAAAATTTTTAAGAAAACCTAATTAGAACTTTTTCACGCTTTCGCTTTTCTTGCGCTTCTCACTTCTATAGTAGAAGCGAGTGCTTTTTCAATGTCCTAGCTTCGGGAAAAAAAAGCGCAGGGGATGAACTTCGCCTCACCTCGCACTTTAAGCATGCTTTTCCTCGCTTTTTATAACACTGCTTTTAAGAAAGTGTGTTTGATGCATTGTAAGTTCCAACTTCTTCACCAAGTATGAACTCACCACAATAGCACCACTTGAACTAACAATAATCATAAAGGAAATTTTATCTTTTATCTCACACATCGAATGAAAAACATATTTCCTCCTTAATCAACTATGGTGACATTAATATCATCCAATCGTGTGGCTATCATAAGGAGGCTTCCACATGTTAGCCGCACTTTGGTCCCTTAACTGCCACCCATATGAGTCCTATGTTCATCACCACGACTTGTTACATCTTTAAAAGTAACAAAGATCACTCCATTTGGCTATTTTCCTCTATTGATTTCTCTCTTCGTTTTTTCTTCCGCTCAAATTACTACCTTTGGCTGGTACCTTTAGGATTTATACATAAACCCTACTAGTAGTAACAAACTTTTCTCGTAGTTTTCAATACCAATAGTAGTAGTATAATTCTCTTAGTATTTTGTTCTTTGATTTCTATTGTTATCTATTGTTCCTTGTACTAAGGTTATCATATACTTTTGTTGTTACAACTATCCCTTTAGCAAAATGTTGTCTTGTTTTCCTTATTTTTGCCATAGCTTCTTCACTTCCTTATTGTTCTCCATGCTTACTCATTATTTGTCATGCTTCCCAAACTGCTTTGAATTGTTGTCTTCGAGCTAAGAGTCCATCCGAAACAACCTTTCTATATTTTGACCTGAGGGTCTATCCAACCTCTCTACCTCCATAAGATAGGGCTGAGATCTACATACACACTACCCTCACCTTACCCAGCAGTTGTGGAGATTGTTGTTGTTGTTTCTGCAATATCATTCATTGTCTATTACTTGATTGAAAACAAGAAAAATCAATCTTAAATTCTTAACCCTCAGCTTTTCACTATAACAGATGATACATTTGATTTTTCATTACTCACAGAGATACTAAAGCTCACCACAGCTCAATGATTCTGCACTTTAGTTTAGCTGCATAGCTAATTTGTGTACTTCCCTCCGGTTTTTTGGATTTCCTCATTGCTCCCATGTTTTGGGATTAATCCTTTCTTTCCTTAATCAGCTAATTTGTTCAAATCCATATTATTGTTATTGTCAAATTTCCAACTGAATTAATTTAGAAAAAATACGTATTGGGTACGATAATCTACATCTAGGCATTGAGTTAACCTCTCTCATCAACCAGGTTAGTTGGACTTTCATCCTTGGCCTAACTCACACCCCAAAAGCTAGCTCAGATGGAGGAGGATTGTCCAAGCCTTATAAGGAGTCCAATCTCATTAACCACCAATGTGGGACTTTTGTCATTCTTTAACACCCCACCTCATGCCCAGTGCTTAGCATCTGGTGCGTGGGCAATTTTGATTTTGGGGGGTCCCAACATCGGGTGAGACGAGCCCTACTCTGATACCGTGTGAAATTAGGTCTTAGGCCTAAATCACAACTCAAAAGTTAGCTCAAAGGGAAGAGGATTGTCCAAACCTTATAAAGAATTCACTCATCTCATTAACCACCGATGTGGGACTTTCGTCATTCTTTAACAATACACATATAGATAAAGTTCACACAAATGAGACATATTCATGCTAGTGGTGGAAGAACAAGTAGGAAGGAGGGTAAAATGGGTTGGAGCGTTGAGGTGGTATACCACGTGCCGTCTACATCATCAAAATGTAAGTGCTACATGGGATTAGGTGTCCCCCTTGTACAATACTAACGGAGGAAGGGTATATTTGAATCATTTAGGTAGCGGCAATGGTATTTTCGTACAGATAGTACAACATAGGGTAAAATTGATCCTTTTAGCATAGTAAAGGGACTAAGTGATCCTTTTCATGTATTTAGTTGTCTCCAGCATTCGGTAACTACACATTTTCACCCATACTCCTTTTCAACTTGAACAAGGAATTCAAGCAAACATGGCCGCATATAAATTTCTTTTCCACTGCTTGAATTTGTCCTCTTAAAAACCCGGATCTTACCATAATCTAATGTAGCTCATGCAATTTATTTTACCAATAATCAAAGCAATAACTGGAAGGTTTTTCTGTTACCTCTATCCGACTCATGGGTCTTTTGGAGCGAACCTGCTTTATTACATCTTCGGTGCTACTAGATGGTGCAGCTGCAACTGATAACAAATTAAACATGTATCACACCCGATAGTATGGCGTGAAACTTCAGAATAAAACCCTGTTTTTCCTTTTCTAAGATGAAATTGAAGCAAATGAAACACCTGCGGCAAATTAAAGAGAACGGAAGAGTAATACCATCATGGACATCATCCATATAGTCCAGTTCATGGACTGTACTCCAACTTCCCTGGAAATAATTTAGAATACAAATCCATTGAGTTTTATGAGACTAACTCAGCAGTTCCTCACACTTGAACCAGCAATGACATGATTATTGGTAGAACTATACCTTCCCAAAATAATCTCGTGGCATGTCAAAGAATGCAGCACCAGCTTCATCCATTGGTGGTTGCAAAACATTGTTGAAGAAGATACTTATAGAATCAAAATAAAACTGTGGGCGCGGAGAGTTGTGATCACCCTCAAATTTTATAATATTCTTGTCTCCCTGACAAAATTAAAAGTACAATAAACAAAAAAAAAACAAGATGGGATATACTGGCATACGCCATATGTGGACTACAGCAATAAATACCTCTTACAATGATAAGTAATGTAAAAACAAAAGAGAACTGCATGAATCTTATGCTCAACACATTGCAAATCAATATACTACAAATGTTCAAGAGAGAACATATTGTCATATTGCTTTAGTGTATTCAACTTCACAGATAAGAATGCAAGTGTATCGGATAGAATATACATAGGAGCATACAAAGGAACTAACTGTCCAAACCTATGCATCTACTTCAAGAAGTAAAGGAACATTAGAAATGCATTCAAACACATAAGGTATGTAGAGAAAAGAACAGAGGAAAAAAATTATCCGTTTCTTTCCTTTTACTCCTTTCTCCGGAGAGGGGGAGGTATAAATTAGACAATTACCATGTAAGCATCAAATACACGATCTGAATGATGGGGCTGTATAAAATCATCATCAACACCATGACCCAGTAAAACAGGAACAAAGCATGACTTTGCAACCTACATAAAAGTTAGCGTTAAGAAAAGATCAAAGCTTGTAAACAAAATTGTGCTAAAAATAAAATGAACTGTCACTTCTGAAAATGCACCCCCAGGAAAACCAAGAACTGGTTAGGAAAATTTCCTACAATATCTTCACTTGAACACTGTTCATTATCAATTGCTGAACGTTTTCAAACATAAAAAGAAATAGCTTATATCATGAAAACTCAATACGTAAAAAAACTTCCCAAAGGAAATACCTTAATTGTGTTCAACTCAGCTATGTCAAACTTTGCCTTTTTTAAAACTGCTCTGCGCATATATTGGATTGCAAATTTCACCTAAAAATAACAGAAAAGGAGAATGTTTAGAAAGAGTGATGAATTAGGAGAAAGAAGAAAAGGAGGCCACACTCCTTTAGTTGCAAAGAGAAAATTTGAGAATAACCCAAGAAAAGAACACAAAGTAAATTTCAATCTGCAACAGAGATTTCAACTATAAAACATTACGGTGAACTTGGGCAGCCGTATTTTGTAAGTGTCTACAAGTTCGGTCATCAAATCAACCAAATCAGAGAAGGGACTGTCTAAAACCATTCCAGCAATGGATGGATCCTCAGCACCGTACATGAGGCTGCAAAATCGATATTTAAGTCAGTCACTTCAATACTGCTGCCACTGAAGCACAATGTTATAGGTATAAATAGATAATACAGAAAACAAAGAGGTAGAGAGGTTGCATGCACATGCACTCTGATATCAAGACAAACTGATTAGCCCTTGTGTTAGCTATCCAGAAAAAGAAAACCTTTCTCAAAAGTAATACTAACACTTTCCAACTGAAGACAATCTTGCGCACAAAGCAGTGTTGTGGACGGCGAGAGGCGACAAGGGCTTGCCTCGCCACGCGGTGAGGCGAGCGGCGAGGCGCTTGCCTTTTTGAATAAAGGCGTCAATTAATACCTTTAATTGCATATTTTATCCAAAATCTTAATAGCAATAACACATATTAGCAAATATTCAGCGATGGAGAAGCCGACAGCGATGGAGAAGCGAGAAGAGAACTGGAGAAGAGAGCGAGGGAGAAGAGACAGCGATGGAGAAGCCGAGAAGAGAGTCAATCGAGAGAGAGAGTAGCGATGGAGAAAGCAGAAATTTCAAAAGTATAAAAAAAAAACCTAATTTTGACTAATATTGTTAAGTCAAATATTTTTAATTAAAAAGGCGGCGCCTTTTCTGTCGCCATTGTGTCGCCAACACCTCGCCATACCTCGCCATTTTGATCTCGCCTCGCATCAGTAGAGAATGGCGAGGACCCATCGCCAAAGGCGAGGAGGCGCTCGCCTTTTGTAACACTGGCACAAAGCATCCCATTTTCTCTTGATATACCTAATCAAAAATAAAATTCTCATCTAATGAGAACTTTGGATATCAAGACCAATTTTGACGATTCACCTGTTATGGTTGACAACTACTACGTTTGGCCAACCAAACCTTTCTTGAGCTAAAGGCAACATAAATGGTGTGACGAATAGTAGTGTAATACAAATTTCTGATCCTAAAATATTGAATTTAAGTATGTTTTGCGACATACTAAATGTTTTAGTAATACAAATTATGTGATCCTAAAACACATTAATTAAATATGTTTTGGGAGATTTGACATGTTTCATGTCTCAACCATTAACTTGTCTCATAATGCACCTATGACTAAGGTTGTGAATGCCTAAGATCTAGTTTGTCAAAGGCGCGCTTAAGCCCTGAAGTGAGGCTCAAAACGTGTTGAGCACTTTGCCTCGCTTTACGCGCTTCAATGTCGTCTTCAAGGTTCTAAGACAAACTTTCTCTTGCCAATAAGCCTCTTATGAAGAAGTGACACCAAACAATTGATGTTTCACTTTATTATAATTTTTTCTATTTGTCATTCATGTTTGTAATTATTACTCTTCGACTAAACATATACATTTGTATGTTTTTTCTCCCTTTGAGCCTTTTTTCATTAAAGCCCACGCTTTATTTGCACTTTGCACTTAAAGCCCCCACAGACCTAGAGCTCTTTTGCGCTTTTCGACTTTGATAACACTGCTAAGACCTATGCGCACAGGTTTGGCTCCCTAAACCTAACCACATCATAGAACAAGACATTTTGAATTTAAATACATCTTACTAGGAGCACAAACTTCTGGTCAAAATAATCATATACCAGAATGGCCTGTTATGGATGTCAAAGAACTACAACTAAACAATGTTCTCCCCTGTTGTGGATTTGGTATGCCTTCAATTGTTCGATATCTATAAATGTGACACTTTCCTTCTGGGCCATATGGGCGCAACATCCAGTACTACTACAACGTAAAAAAACTCCACCAGTGTCTCATATTAGTTCAAGAAATTAAAATTCAGGAAAGCAACTCCAAGCCTTATATTTCCCTGGTTGTTCAACAATTCGGATGACCAGCAGGTTATTCAATGAGTAAGGATCTAGATACTTCTCCACTAATCCTTAACTTCATAATAAGATATTATGCTTGCCAGATCAAGATGCTAACTCCATGCTCACTGCTACAGCTCATTAAAAAATTTAAATACTCTCTTCAACTCAATCTGGTGAGTTTACCCCTTCACCTAGGGTCTGCTACAAGATACCAGTCCCTCTTTAAGACGTTATATGGCCACTTGACCATCAAAACAAAAGTTATTATGTCCACAACACAATGTTCTGTCGTAATCCAACAAAAAGTAGCAACATTTTTCTGTAGTCCATTCAAAAAAACAAAAGAAAAGTGGCACATCAACTCCTGCCACAGGCACCAATAACACACTGATGATCCACCTGTTGTACTCTGTAGCCATCCCTGCTGCAAAGAATCTAAAAGCAAAGCAGTGAACATGAGGCAGCATGATCAACGTAAAAGCAAGGAAATTAGATTACCTAGTAACAGCACCCATTGAACGGCCCCACAAGCCAATCAAAGAAACATTGCCATCTGTCCGCAGATATTCAACCACAGCTCTGAGATCGTCCTTCTGAGAAAGAGGCAAAAAGTGTCGAAAAACCTTACTAGTAGAGGGAACAGCAGCAGGCAGTTGTTTGCAACAAGAAGTAACTAAACAAAGCATCCCAACAGAAGTAAAAGATTCTGACACAAATCATGGCTCAGAATTAACATACCACCTCCCCCCACCCCAAAAAAAAAAATCTCCTCCAGAGTCATCCCACACACCCAGCTTGGGGTGTGAGGAGAAAAGAAGTAAGAGCATGTAGGGAAAATATTCTCCATCTTCTTTTGCTTATAACAGGGAGTAGAAGGGGGAAAGAAGGAAGTATTTGAAAAAATAATAATAGTTACGACAAATATGGTCCTTTCTGTTTGGGATAGGTTCAAAATAGTCACTTAAATATACTCCTGGGCAGATTAAGTCCTTCCAATTTGCCAAAAGAGAGCACTTTTGGTTTCCGTTAGATATTTTAACAAACATTTTTTGTTATATGTAAAGGGAACTGGGGGGAAAAAAACGATTTAACCACCAGGATCACCACACAAAAACTGCACAAGGCATTGCACCTCAGAAAACAGCACCGGACTCTAGAAAATAGATCAAAAATAGTAGAAATTTTACCTCACATGTGGGTTTTCTCATTTCACAGTTCACGTCAAATTTAAAAGACAATTTGTTAAGTATTTGATGGAGACCAAAATGCTCACTTTTGAAAAACTTAAAGGACCAAAAGTTCTAGGAATATATTCAAGGAACTACACTGAACCTACACCCAAACATAAGGGATCGTTTTCTTATTTTCTTGGAAAAAGAAGGTGAAGTTTATACAAGATGAGAATTCAACGCCATAGTCCTTGCTTTATCACCACCATCCATTCCGTGAGCATTATTTGAAATAACATCCACCATAACAACATAGGTTCAGCTAAACAATCAAATTCTATATTCTTTTTGCTTCAGAGATTTCCAACTCCAACATCCACAAGCTAGGGCATGGAAGAAGATTTACCAGAAACTCATCCAATATATACTTGGAACAAATTATTAGAAACATGCATTAAAATTTGGACAAACGATGAATAATCACTGAAAGAAAGGGACAACAAACTTCAATCAACTAACACGCAACGAACAAAAAAGAAGGAAGACAAAAGTAGAAAACAAAATAAAACTTTTTTTTTTTTTTGAGAAACAGAAAATAAAGCAGAACATATTTTAACCAACTAATCAAGCCTAATATTTTTTTGAAAAAAACAATATTCACTTCAATATCCATTTATGTTGCCTCCACCATATTTGTTAACATTGGAGAAACAAAAGTGTGGAGAACCCTGACTTGTAATAAAAAGAAGGAAAAGAAATACATAAACAACGCCAACAATGGTACAAAAACCTAAGGCATTATTTTTCACTTGAACCCAAATAGAATAATCATCTACTCACTTCATTCCACCCCAACGTAACGTGCTCTCCTCCAGAAAGTCCAGATCCAGAAAAGTCAAGGGTGAAAACAGTGATGTTTGATGGTAATAATATAATAGCAGCTTCACTGGCATCTGCTCTACACCCGCTGCCAAAGAATCATCCAAAACAACTTAGTGAAAAAGTAAAATCTTAATGGATTCATAATAAAATAATAAAACTTCTCCATATACTTGCTGCATAAGAGGAAATGTACAATAATTTTCTAGCATCATAGTGGGAAGAGTGCCGCTTAACCTTCACTAACCTGTTCCCATGACAGTATATCACACAAGGTAGCGGCTTTCCTTCTGGACGAATAAGAGGCATATAATGGCTACATTTAAGAACATCATCCCTACTATTTTTAACCTGCAAAAAAGCAAGGCCCTTAAATCTAAAATGACCAGATAAAAACTCGAAAGTCAAGCATTAGGTAAACTGTTCAAGAAGATTAGCAATGATCTGACAAGTATGTAATAAGAAAGAAAAATTCTGCATCATCTTAAACGCTCCGATATGGTAGTCACATAATTCATCATGATAGAGCCCCTATAGAGGTTATGAGCTCAAGTCTTACAGCAGTCCATTTCACGAGCTTGGTCCAGTAACAGTAGTAAAAGCATATTGCTTTTGTATTAGGTAACCACACAAATCGCTGGAGTCTACATAACAAATAAGTAGAGAGACTACAAAATCATACAAGGAAAAAAGCTTTCACTTTTTTTTTATGAAGGTGGTATTCGAACTAGTTTTTGTGCACCTCGACCAGTTCACTAGGTACTTAGCATAGGTACGGGTTACACTGCTCACCAAAACTTATGCAGATGGGAAAAAGTCACCTAATGTTCTTTGAGAAAAATAATTCTCTCATTATGGCTATAGGGAAGTAGAGAAGTGTGATCTTGTCTAAAAGTGGTCATAGTAAATTTCAAACTTTCAACTGCCAAAAGAAAAAAAAAACAGTTGAAGGAAAAAACCCTCTTAAACTTAACTTACGGTTGGCTGATTTTCTAAAAAACTCTACTTGTCATAAAACCATGCACATATGTACATTGAGGGCTCGCTTGACTACAATATAAGAAAGAATCATAGAACTCTATAGTAAGCGAAAAGGGTTAAAAATGCCCTTAACGTATCTCAAATGGTTCAAACATTCCCTCCTTCCACCTTTTGGTTTAAAAATGCCCTCAACGTTCTTTTGAGGTTTAAAATTGCGCTTTTTAAACAGCCGACTGACATAGCAAATGATGAGTCATTTAATTAGATAAATGACTTCATCTTATTGGTTCACCTAATTTTCTAAAGTCCACCTTAACGACCCGACCCATTTCTTCTTCTTGATATTTCCATTGTCACTGCATACTAATCCCCCGAAAGAAAAACTAATTCATAAATTTCCTGTTAATTGCTTTCTTTTTAATGCACTATTCGTCAGAGTTACTGTATGAATTTTAATCCTAAGAATTATCTGTCCAAGATGATTGTAATCAATTTTCACCTTTAATGACAGTACCCTACTCTTGTTTATCATAAATCACTATTGGAAAATTTACTATCATAAGAAGCACAAAGTTGATACTAACAAAACTATCTACTAGATTGTAAGATGTTAGTTCATAACAGATTTTTAGGATTCTTGTAACCTACTCGAACAACTAACTATAGAAATTTCTGCGGACTACCTTGTATTCTAAATCGAATAAATGTTAGGCATAATAATTCACTGCTCTGTTTTCAGTATTGTATTGAGTTTCTAATGAGGAATTTGAATTCTAAACGACTTTCAAGATAGCTTCGCCAATATATGCCAAACAAATTGAATTCAAAAACTTGCTTAAAATAGAACTAGAAAACTTGCAGAATCTCCGTCCGTTATTTATAGAAATACAAGTGGTAATCAAATTTGTAGTTCAGTCATTGATTGTCCAGTCATATGCAAAAACATCAACTCGACAATCTTGTTGAAGAGAAGAAGTTCATTGTTCCAAACATTATTGTTCTTCCATCTTTTCTTCCTGAAATAAACTAGAGAAATGGATAAAGAAGAAGAGTTGAAGGAGGTAGGAAGAAAGAAGAGAACTAGAACTAATGGGAATAAAAGACCCAAAAACGATTGGCCTATCAGGTCAGGTTTTTTAAAATGGGTTTCTACACTAAGTAGGTCATATATTTTGGAATGGGTAAAAAGTCCATGTCATATTTGCCATGTCATTGGGCTGTTAAAAAGGGACAATTTTAAACCTCAAAAAAACGTTGAGGGCATTTTTAAACCAAAGGATGAAAGGAGGGCATATTTGAACCATTTAAGATATGTTAAGGGCATTTTTAACCCTTTTCCCGTACTAATACAATGTAGGATTCTGATACAGAACTTCATTAAGGTAACAAATTCATTCATAATGTTTTCCTCAACAATTAATAAGGTACTCAATTCAAGATGAACTCACGTGTACTTAGGCACACACCTTAGTGCATAGTTGCACCGAGCCTAAACTAAAGCATAGAAGCGACGCGAAGAGCCCTCCCTGAGCTTCAAGGTTTAAGTGTGCCTCAAATGAGCCTTTTTGACAAAACTGAGTTCTACATTAAAGTTCTTTCTAACTTCTACGAACTCCACCTAATCATCTATACAAGTAGTGGGTTATACTCAAATAACGAAAATGCCAGTGCAGTCGTACAAAGTTGCAAGATCGACTTTGCCTTCTAAAGCTCAACGGTTTTTCCAATCTAATATCCATCTAACACCTTGTGGAGTGACTTCTTAAGTTACAAGATAAGTTATTTTAGTGATTCAGTGATTGAAAAGAAAAATCTTGCACATCCGATTTCCAAAAAGGTGGAGAATCTTCATCCGAAGACATTTTTATGATAAAGGTAAATTTTATAGAAAAAATAAACAACGCTAAGATAATGCTTTAGAAGTTACAGATTGTGCAAGTCTCTTGATTACTAACTGGAAACTACACCATTTACAAAGATCAGGTTGCATCAGAAAAGTAGAAAGACAATATTGTTGGGAGTCCCTCATTGGTGAGATTGGTCCTTGACTCCTTACATGGTCTTGGGCAATCCTCCCCCCATGATCTAGCTTTAGGGGTTGAGTTGGGTCCAAGGTCCATTTCTTTCAATGCACTTATGAGTTATGACTCTCTATTTCCATATAGTCCTAGTGATCATCTCTCACAGTTATATCTTGCTAATGTTCTCTGACAGTTTTTGCATTATTGGCCTCACCCATCCCACTCAAGACATGTTCCATATGGCACACCATAACCGATATGCTATGGAGCAATGGGGTAACAAATTATTTACTTCTTTCTCATGGGTCCTTATATGCATTAAGCACCAAACTATGCAGAGGATGTTTCTTCCTCTTATGTTCACTGCTCAGAATTGCTCCTCAAGCAATTATTCATGAAAAAGAGCAAATTTTTCAGGGAGCTTTGGAGATCCACAAAAATGAATAAGGGAAGTATCTTCATCCCTTCTCAACAGCAACAAGTAAATAAAATTTCACCTGTGAATTTGCCCCTAATTGGTTCAGTCTATGCCTATTATTTCTTTACATAAGGGAAATCTTTTGCTTATATATAAGACGAAAACAGTTTATTAAGGTCCTCTATTTTTACAAAGAAAATTGAATTGAAGTTTTTTTTTTTGACATTAAAAATTGAACCAAAGTTCATTAAGCTCCTCTTTCTCCCCTTCTAGCCAATTCTTCAGAATCTAAGGTCCTCTAGTTTTACAAAGAAAATTAAATTAACGCTTTTTTTTTTTTTACATTAAAAATTGAACCAAAGTTCATTAAGCTCCTCTTTCTCCCCATTCTAGCAAATTCTTCAGAATCTAAGGTCTCATATTGTACTTTCTCCGTGTGGCACGATATGCAGAAGATTATTATGAGAGTGCCATATTAGGAAGTCATCAGACAATCTGTGTTTCCAAAAGTTAAGTCTTGCCCCTTACACACTTCACACTAGAAGTTTCAGTAGAAGTCTCCCAATCCTTCATTACATGTTACCATAAGACAGTTAAATTTGGCATCATGATTTGGTTGATCTCCATTTCCAGCTGCAAACAGCATTTCTCTGCTATGAATTTTCTTCATAACGTGTGTTCCACAATGGGAATTACTTATAATAATGCTCTTGTTGCTTCTCAATACGTCATTCTAGCGGAGGATAGATAACAAGATGCCTCTTATATGTTCAGTGTTTCTACACCCTAAATTATTATTATTTTGAAGCGGAAAGATAAAAAGTAAGTTTCTACACCCTAATTATAAAGAGCCAAAGGGATTTAACACATTTCCTAAGATATTGATAATACAAAATAATCGTACAGATTTTTCTCTCAGCTGGTCAAATTAACAAAGTAAAAGTGTCAGCTATTATTTTTGCTTGCATTTGTTATCTTATGAACAAACAGTTTATATTTGAATACACATTGGCCTGAGATTAGCTGACTATAATTCTTATCTTTTGCTCCCATAGAATATTAGGTGTCTCTACTTGGTTCATTTTCATTCACTCCCATAGAATACTAGACGTGTCTTCACGTGATACACTTTCAATCTACTTGATAGGTTGTAAATATACTCCTAGATCAGTTTCTGGTTGTCCAACATCAACTGTCTCATATTAGTTCTCCAATTCATTACTTGGTTGCTAACAAAGACAATGTCAAATGAAGAACACGCGTGAACAAGGGTAAAGAAACAGAATCTATTTATGAGTACATAAAACATTGAAGTGATTCAGAGACCTAAATTTTATTGAAAACAATAGGATATTAATCACCAATGTACTCACCTCCAGATCCTTCCTTTGGTACCATTTCCCTTTAAGCATGAATTCTTCATCAAGTAGATCATTTTTAGGGTCATACTCAGCCCTGCAATCCACAGGAAGTAGGGTCTTTAGTTTCAGATTTACATCAGTTATAGTTCAAGAGATTGGAAGAAGAATATAGGTATACATAAGTTGTCAAGACATATTATGTTATAAGGAAATCAAAAAAACTTTTTGCTTCTGACAGATAACTGATGGTAGTAACCTCAATTATCTTGCGTAGAAACAGATATCTCGCTGCTTCAAGCGCCTTTCTGACTCCCAGTGCATAAAAGCAAAAATTTCTCCAGATTATTTCTGGAAATATCCTTTCCAAAGTTAGTTTTATCATGTACGACATGGATGAATCAGAACCCTAAGTCTTAAGAAATATCTCCTCTTTTAGATTCTTAGGGCCAGAAGTCATCCATTAATACAGAAAATTGGCAAGTGGAAGAGATACAAAATTTCAGAAAGAAATTTCGTAAAAACGAAAAGAGGATTCCCACTATATGAGATGGACATAATTTACTAAATATATAGTCCTCATCACCTACCCAACATGTTTGCATTTCATAAATAACACAAAATGTAGCTCTTTTAAGTTTATTCCCTCAAGAAAAGGAATATTAAGAGACACCTCCAAAGTCCAAACTACAGAAACATACCTTACACACACAGTCATTAGTTCCGATTCGGGTTCCAATCAAAACATGCACTATCCAATGTAAGATATAGAGGAAAGGCAAACGTTTTGCAAATTTCCCTAAATTACTGCAGAATTTTCATTTAATGGATGAGAACACTTTATTTTCAAATGTCCAAAGAACATCACACCCTAAAATAAAGACAAACTAATGACCTTGCCAGAACTTCCAAACTTCTAAAGGAAATCCCCAACTCATTGGTTTACACCTACCCATTTAGCACATGAAGTACAAAATAATAACTCCTAAGATCAACAAACATAAATCAGTAGCACAATAAATAGAACCATAACAAAAGAAGAGCCCCACATCTGCAATTGCCATAAAAGAAAACCCCCACATCAAATTCGAACTAACCCACATCAGAATTTGGGAAAAAGATTCGAACTTTACAAACAGGAAAACAAAAACAAACATATTTACACATCATATCAATTGCAATAAACCAAAAAAATTGGTCAACTCGAAAAGGGTTTATCAATTCATACCTTGGGGGTCGAATAATGAAGTTGACAAGTTGTTCCATGAGATTTAGGTAACCCAAGATCTTCTTTCTCTCTCCCCCCCAATAGAAAACTGTACAAGTTTCTTGACCTCTGTATATGATTCTTCCTTTTTTGTGTGTGAAAAATTAGGTAAGAAATGGAAGCACCGCTATTGCGGTGGAGAGGGGGCAGATGAAGAAAAGAAGAAGAAAACGAGAAAAGCGGTGTATGACCCTTGGTTGGTTGCTTTGGACTCCATTCGCATTTTGATTCTTTGCACACAAAAACAAAAAAAAGAAGTCGTCGACCGGCTTGTGTCATCCAACAATATCACGTGTTCCTTCACGCTATTCTTAAAAGGAAAAAAAAAATCCAAGTTCATAAAATTGGTGTGGAATATTATCCGTGTATATCTAAGTTTAGATATACAAGTAGAGGAAAAATTTTTAAGATTTTCAATAGCTTAAGATTCAAATTAATAATTTATATTAAATTCAGAAGTGTTTTCAATATTTCACTCTAAAAGTTATAATATAACAATAACAATATATGAATCTCACAAACGTAATATATGACGAATATAGTACATGCACACTTTATGTTGCTTATGGGAAGTGTGAGCAGACTACTTCTCTCAAATTCAGTGCAAGAGGTTAGCCCATTATGCGGCAGTCAAGTCCCACAATTAACTCAGCCTATTTGCAGCCTATTTTGTTTAACGTTCTATAACGTTTTTGTTTTTGCCTTAGATTATTTTTTGATCTTTAATAACGAAAATGCACAAATGAAGTACGGCAAACCCAACTTTTATATTAATAATCAAAACTATACAAAGGACCTCACTCGTTAGAACAATAATTCTGTTTCAACTTCGACTTAGGCACAATCACAAGTCGATTATTGTCTTTGACACTATTTAAAACTCACATTTTTTTCTAAGTGTCTTGGTAAAATTTCAGACTTAATCCTTCATCTTTCACTTTCTAATTTCGTTCAACACCAAGGTTGTGCATTTGTAGACCATGTGGCAGCCTTGTGTTTTACAATGCATAGTGTTGTGACACATGTCTAACACTTATCAAACCATCAACACACTAAATTAAACTTAAGTTGAATCCCCAAGTGATAAGGCATTTCAAATTTTGAATTCAAAAAGAATATACAAGTTACAATGAATCTAGACACAAGCGTTACAAAAGGTAACTGCCACATGTGTTTGGCATGTGATCTTGGCTGATTGAATTTCAGCTCTTTGCTGCCATTTTCCTCCACATTTTTGGTGTCAATGCAATATCTAAACATTGTATAGTCATTGCCTCATCAAAGTCCACCCGAATTCCTCCGCCCATTTTTCATGCATGGGCATTTGCCAACGCTTTGTCGATGTCTTGCCTACATTTGTCTTGGTCATGCTAACTTTTTATTCACTCGTGTTATTCATAGTTTCTTGTTACGTTTCATTCATATTTTACTATGTTTTAATTTAGCTCAGCTCGATTTTTTCGCACTTGATCAAACTGTGTGTTTTCCCCATGTCAAACTTGCCCACAACTGATGTCAGTTAGTGCCCCTGCCATGCCATAGCATGTTAACTTGTCAACGTCCGTCTCATGCAATGACACTGCCTGACTAACAGTTTTTGGAATCATTAAGTGATGCTAACATACTTAGCCCACATTATACATGATTGATTTCACTCGTACCTTGGCCTTTGACAAAGTCATTCAAGTCAACCCTTTATCGACATCGTGCCTATGTAAAAGGATCAATAGGCATTAGTCCATTTCTTAATTAATGTGGGACTTTAACTTACTCTAATATCACATGCACGTCCAAGCTCAACAGGAGTGTAAATCGAGAGTTTAAATAGTGACAGATGTTGCTCTGATACCATGTATAGATATGGTACATTGATCTAATTCAACCTCAAAAACTAACTTATGAGGAAAAGACTAACAAGTGCATAAATAGACCACCAAACTACTAGCGTGCGAATGTGAAACTATAATTCATTGTAACAAAAACAAAGAAATACGTCAATGAAGAAAATACGAAATTGGTACAAAAAGCAATACAAATGATACAAAATAATAATAATAATGTCATATGGTAACAAATATGAATAAGACTAATACACTAAAAAAAGGATCATTTTGTGGAGGGTTTTTTAATTTAATTGTGGGAGTTTTTGACCCACAAAATCAATTGACACAGTTTTAATTTTAAAAACTCCCACAATTACTCATGCCACTAGCATATTTGTGATGGTTTAATAAAACCTGGATTACGTCCGCCACAAAATGAATTCGCAATTTGTGGTTTCGTAACCCCTTAAATATGATTTTAGAACTTTAATTATTTATTCTTTTGAAATGGTTTTTACCTTCTTCTTTTTTTACCCTTTCTAGGAGCTCCCACCCCTGCTTCCTTGGTGACTCGAACTTGCAATCTTTGGGTTGGAAGTGAGGGGTGATTACCATCCAACCAACTCCCTCTTATCATTAAGAAATTTGAGTTTTGTCATTTATAACATAGACTACATTTTTGATATAATAAAGTTATAAAATAACATAAATCTTAATTCATGACAAATTGACACAATTAGTAACTATGTTTATTAACATAATTTTAAAATTTTAACAAGAGATTTCACATCAAACAAATGTAAATAGGTAATATAGTAATTTGATCACGATTTTATTATTTTTATTTCATATTTTCTTTCATCACAACAACATCATATATATTTATAACATAATAATATTTTGTTGATATAGTATGAGATGAATTTCACATTTTAATAAATTTATATTCATTAATTTTTAGATAAATACAAATTTATACATTCATATGTAAAAATAATCTTAACTATATAGTAATTGGGTTTTAATAGAACATCCTAATATTAAATACTTGTATTTAAAGTCTAATATTAAAATTTAAATGCACAACTTAATTATATTCAGTTTTGACATCTTAGTCTTATTAAAAATAAATTATACCTAAATTATCTCAAATAATTTCTCATTTTAAAGTCAAAATGTGTTACTAACATCCACTTCTTTAAAATATTCATCTTATGGAAATATATTAAACTTTACCGACCTAGTACTTATTTTTTATCATATAATTGTCATCATATATATATATATATATATATCACATAAGACCTCAATCATTTTTTTATTTAATCATTCAATTACATAGTATAGGAGTAACACATTCATCTATTATTGCATTCTCTTGAAACAATGAACCTGAATATCTAAATTGTTTATACTTTGATACCGCAATTCAATTTACAACTTAATTTGTGCTTCTCATGCTAATTAAACATGCAATGCATATAATCAATTGTATTTCTACTTTTCATGATTATCTTGTTTTCTAAAGTGTTTTCAATATTTCAAGTTTTTTGATTTATTTTCTATTTTGTACAAGTGTAACAAATTGTAATGAATTGTCGCATTTACAAAGCTTCACAATTTGATGTAATTTGCAGAGGTTATCACAAACGTCCACAATAAAATCACTACAAATTATAATACTGTAACGACCTGTTCAGTCGTTTTGAGCAACAGATTTTATTCTGGAAAAACTGGCAGAGGTGACGGAGGCCACGACGGACCGTCGTGGAGGGTGTCGTTTCAAAACACTTAGAAAATTTGAAATTGGGTACTGAAAATCGACTCTCTGACCGTCACGACGAAATGGCAGGACGGACCGTCACAGGCGTGACGGACCGTCATAGAGTCTTTTGATGGAAATTGTCTCTGATGGATGCGACGGACAGCAGGACGGACCGTCGCAGGCGCGACGGCCCGTCACGGGCTACGCAATCCCAGTTCGGGTCGGATTTCTTTACACGTTTTAAGGGACGTTTTTGACTATTCCTGCTCTAATTATAAAGTTAGAGGGTTAATGTTAATAAGTCTAATTACTTGGGGGTTAAAGAGGTAACCTTAAGTTAATTAGTGGGTTATTATTACCATCTTTCATTCTAATTACATAATAATTAGGGTAAAGAAGAGGGTTTGAATAAGAAAAATAGAAAGAACAAAGACAGAAAGAAAAAGAGAGGAGAACGAGTAGAGAGAGAGAGGAACGAAGAGGACAACAAGAAATTGAGGAATTTGCTTGCTTGATCACGATTCTTCGGTGGAGGTAGGTTATGGTTTCTTTTACACTATTCGTAGTAAACTCTTATAGCGAATGATATGTGTTGGGTAGTATTATAGAGTCTTCTTTATGCTTAATTGTGTGTATGCATGATGTGATTTTATATATATGATTGTGATGAAACAAGCATGATGAAGCTATTGAATCCCAAATCTTGATATAACCCTAATCTCTTGTTAATGATGATGCCTTGGTATAAAAGAAGGCTTGATGAACTAAAGTGATGAGATGATGACGCCTTGGTATAAAAGAAGGCTTGATGAATTAATCGAATGAGATGTAGGGGATCGGAGTGTCACGTACCGACACATTGAATTAGGGGATCGGAGTGTCACGAACCGACACATAGTAGTAGGGGATCGAAGTGTCACGTACCGACACATAGAATTAGTGGGACGGGTGTCACGAACCGACACGTAGATGTAGGGGATCGGAGTGTCACGTACCGACACATAGAATTAGTGGGACGGGTGTCACGAACCGACACGTAGATGTAGGGGATCGGAGTGTCACGTACCGACACATTGAATTAGGGGATCGGAGTGTCACGTTCTGACACATAGTAGTAGGGGATCGGAGTGTCACGTACCGACACAAGAGGAATAAAGATAATGAATCTTGAAAGATACTAATATACTCAATCTAAAGAACATGTATCCCAATAAGTATGGCATGGAGGCTTGAGTCCTCATAGATATGATCGGTGATATTATAAATGATGTTTGTACTTGTTGCTATCACATGATAAGAATATTAGTTGATTTTATGATGTTATCTGAGATATATTGTTTTCTATTTTGAGTTGGCCGATGATACCTACTCAGTACTTGTGGTTGTACTGACCCCCTACTTTTATGTTTTCCTTTTGTTTATTTGTGGAGTGCAGCAAACGTGCCGTCATCTTCAACTCAACAGTAGTTCAAGCCAGTCTTCGTCACACCGGATCTTCAGGGTGAGCTAATGCTTCTAGCTTGGACTGGATCTCCTTCCTCATGTCTTGATGCCTTGAAGTTTCGGCATAGACTAGCTTTTATTTATTTTAGCTTCTTAGAATACTCTTGGTTTAGTAAATTGATCATAGATGTTCTTGTGGTGATGACTTCCAGATTTTGGGGAATTAATAGATGTTGAATTTTAGAAGTTATTGAATTGTCTTTTATTTATGAGTTTAAGTCTTCCGCATTTCTTTATGTTGATATTAAATTGAAATGATAAGGTTCAGATTGGTTGGTTCGCTCACATAGGAGGGTAAATGTGGGTGCCAGTCGCGGCTCGGTTTTGGGTCGTGACAAATACATTACGGTGTTCACAAAACCTCACAAATTGATGGAATTTGTAGAGGTTATCAGAAGCCTCCCTCAGAAAATAAATTATATCGTAGGGGTTAAAATAAACGCTACTAAATGATTTTATAGTGCAATTTTTTAAAACTCCCACAAATAAATTTCTGCAAATGAGCTTGTTTTTTGTAGTGATATTACAATATACACAATGCTCTAGACTACTACCAAGCATAATTCTATAAAAAAAAATTGCGAGAATGCTTAACTACTTGGCCAACATTCTACCATATATATACAAGTATATATAGTTAAGGTTATATCCTTAGAGTTTTGCATTTGTGTTATGTTTTGCTTAATCACTTTCTCTAATTCCTCTTTGGACTACATCTACCTCTTATCATTTTCATCATAGCCAACTTTTCACACGTATATGTGCATCTCCTTTTCAGATGCCTACCATTTCAATCTTGTCTCTTGTATCTTGTCCACCATGGAGATCACTTTCACATTATTTCGAACTTCATTTATAATCTTATCTCTCTGGCCTTTGTAGATGGTTCTCTCATTGGGACGGTGACTTAGTGTGGGTGTCACTCATGATTGTGTGGATCGTAATAAGAACTTACTTTTAAGTTTTGGTGATATATTTTCATCACAGAAGGCTCTAGGCGCAAGTCTTTATTTCATCTATTTGTACCAATATGATATGTAACATTATCATCGATATTCTGTTTTCTTTGGATTAGAAAACTAAGATACTTGAAATGTTCTTTATGGGAGATGACCTGATCATCAAATTTTGCCTTCACGATTGACTCATGTGTTGCATCCCTGAACTTACACTTCAAATTTTTTGGTGTTACTCAACCTAAACCTTTTAAAACCAAGGTATATCTCCAAACCTCCAATTTGGTGCTAACTTTGTCACAAGTCTCATCAATCAGTACTATTTCATTCACAAATAACATACACCATGTCATATTACCAATATATCGCGTCAGTTCATCAATTACCAGGGTAAATAAAACTAGATAAAGAGGTAATCCCTAAAGCAATAATATCTAAATTATGAAGTGTTTTTGAGTCTTTGTCATACATGTCATTAAATTCCCTAATGTAAGCCATAAAACATATTTTTCTTACAAACATTTCACCTCTATTAGTTATTTATTATAGGAATTTTTTTAATCAATGAACATCATATGTAAGTATCTCTTCATTTTTCTACATTTTACTAGTATATTCACGAGAATATGACTTTTGTGGTTCATCTTTCCAATATTCATGTAAACTAAATCACATAAATGTACATACCTCACTTTACTCTCATCTTCAAAACTCTCTTTAAACTTTCTTGTGTAGCTTAATGTAACACTTCATAAGTTCAATCATGTTAAACTAAGAAAAATGCATGTGACTTGATCTAAACTATGATTTATCATGTGTTAAGTTAGATATGTGTCTCAATCTACGAAAAATTGAACTTAGATTTTAACGCATCAAATCATTCATCCATTAAAGTTTTGTACAAAAAGTTACAAGTACTTTATGAAATTACGCGCAAAAGTTAAAAATTCATTTAAATGTGTGAATTTGGGGGTGACCCCGTGATAAAAATCCAATTGAAATCATACGTGGAATTTAAACAATAAAAGTAAGATAGATGAGAATAGCGGATGAGATTTGAAAAAAGAAAGATTTTGATTGAATCCACTACTAAATCAAAGAAAAAGATAAACTTAAATTTGAAAAGAAACAACTCAGGATATTCATACCAAGTATTTGAGATACGCTCAGTTCAACTCACTCTTGTAGTATATATATCCACTCTATTTGTGAAGTATGGAATTATCAACATATGTTTTTTTAAAAATATTTCAACAATAAAGAGATTTTCTAACAAGCTTATATGTGTGTGAACCATTATCATTGTGCTATTGTAATACCAACAACACATTAGTCTAGCATATAGACATTCTTAGTCTTATATCGAAGGTACATGTTACTTAAAGCCGGCGCTACCCACGTTATTTTTTAACCCCGAACTTTTGTTTAAGGATTTTTTCAATCTAAAATTTTAGTTTAGTTCCTTGATATTGCGTCTATAGTAGTATTCTCCTAACATGCTATACCAAATCATATAAACCTCATATATATAACGGAAAATGGTCTAAAATATCCTTGAAGTATTGAAAATGGTATAAAATTACTCTTCATCCACCCATTGGCTCCAAAATGCCCTTTTCATCCATCTATTGGCTCCAAAATACTATTGTCATCCACCTTTGAGTTCAAAATTGACCACTTATTTAATAATTTTAAATTTAAACTATTTAAATATTTTTAAAATACTTGATGTTCAACTATTGGTTATAATTTAATTTATTTGTATTATTTATAAACCAACCCACCCATTACTAACTAAACCCCACCCAATTAATAATCCAACTATAATATCAAAATCTTCATAAACTCTACTACAACACGATGAAATTATATTTTAATGAAAATGACATCTAAAATTATTCGATTCCGAATTGAAGCCCCAATTAAATTTATGTTGAGCTGCTTATTTAGGAGGACACTTTCATTTTGTTTCTCCTTCAAGATTGAATTAGAATTTTTTTATTAAAGGTAAAGAAGTGGGAGATCTACGAAGGAACGCCAAAAGCGAAGGCAGCTCTCTGGGTCCCTACCGACGCTGAGGTGCGAAAGCATGGGGAGCGAACAGGATTAGATACCCTGGTAGTCCATGCCGTAAACGATGAGTGTTCGCCCTTGGTCTACGCGGATCAGGGGCCCAGCTAACGCGTGAAACACTCCGCCTGGGGAGTACGGTCGCAAGACCGAAACTCAAAGGAATTCATCCCAAATTAATTCATGCACTTTTTAAAAATATAATTTTATAAATATTTATGATTTGTTTTAAAACTTTTAATATATTATTTTGAAAAAAAGTTATCTATGAAGTAACATCACATAATTGAGACGTAAGAATAATTAAGATGAACATAGTCAGACTTTTAAGTTTATTGATAATTTTTATTTAAACACTTGAATGTATGATAATTTACTCCTATAGATATTTTAAATATAAAACCGTTAAATAACTGATCAATTTTGAACCAAAAGGTGGATGACAAGGGTATTTTGGACCCAATAGGTGGGTGGGAAGGATATTTTGGAGACAATAGGTGGATGATGGGTAATTTAATACTATTTCCAATACTTTGAGGATATTTTAGACCCTTTTCCGTATATATAACCATGCCACACTATTATGTATATTATGCAAGAAAAAATCACATTACTCAGTTAGCAAGAATCACTCATCTCTCTACCAAATGTATGTAAATTGAGTTTAGATATAATAAAACATTTCAAAAAGGGAGAATTTTATTATTTTTTTAGATGGAAAGATCTCTAATGGCTATAATTAGAGGTTATGGAGAAAGATGAAATGCGGATTTACATCATAAAGAAGAAATAATTTAAATTAGTTATGTCATGTGACACAAACACTTATTTTGGAGTGATTTTTACTCATTTATGTGCCCCTCAAATGTGACATAATACATGCTCAAAAATAGATCAAAATAATGTATTTATCGCGATTGAAAATTATTCTATGGGATGATAGGATCATGCTAATTTTAGGTATCTACTTGTTCATTAAATGAGAAAGAAAATAGTAGAAGTAGAAGAGAAGAAGAAGAAGAAGATAAAAAGGAAGAGGTGATGAAGAAGAAATTTTTTCTATGTATATTATAATTTCACTTATAAATTTTTCCAAAGAAAATTTGATATCTGCATACTAAGAGCCTGTTTGACATTATCGTTGGAAGATTAGAAGCACTTATTTGAGAAAAAGAAACTTTTATTAGAAAATTAAGTGTTTGACTAATTAGTAAAAGTGCTTCTAAATGGAAGCAGAAGTGGAAACAATTTTTTTTTCTTAACACTTAAATATCTTTTTCATATACAATATACATGAATACACTATTTATTAATTAACATATTTGGTTGGTTAAATTTTATTTAAGAATTTTATTTTATATAATAAAATTTTATAACTTATTTTACATTTATATTTTATATATTATTTTATGCATTATTTGCAGCATTAGAAAAAAAAGTAACAACAATATTTATTCAAGATTTGAACAAAAAATAACAATTAAATATTTCAGCCTCCAAAGAAAGTATAATATTGTTTGAAAATTTTGAACATGTAAATTTTAATTTTTAAAAAATAAAATTTTTTAATAATAGATATTTAAAATAGTTCTTTCTATAAATTAATTTAATGTTAGAAGTACATTAATTATTTTATTTTATTTTTTGTAATTTGATTCTTAAAAGCTCTTTTTCTAAAAATGATTAGTCAAAAACATAATTTGCTTATGAAAAACACTTTTCAAATGAATTAGACAAACACAAATTATTTTTTTCTTTTCAACTATACTTTTCTAAAAAGCTATTTTAAAAAATCCTTCTTAAAATAAGTTATTTTTAGTAGTAATGTCAAACATGCTCTAAGATATGAAGAAAAAGAAAAAAGGGCTAGATAGAACATAACATAATATCTATTCTTTTATAATTCTTTATTTAATATATAAAATTATATTATATACTAAATTTATAAGCAAACATATTTGCAAAAAAATATTATATACGAACAATTCAAAATAAGAGTAAAATCATTAATAAAATATAATTACATAAATGTTACATGAATAGTCAACTAAATTATTATTGTAATTTTTAAAATTGTTATGTTATATATTGTATTAGTTGTTATCTTGTATTTAAATTATAATGTTATGTATTTCATTTTTAAATTAAAAAATTCATCTTATCATTTAAATTTTGTGCATTCTTCCGAGTGAAAAATTATAATAATTTTATATTAAAGTGACTATAAATTTAAAAATGAAATACTATTAATTTTGAATGAAAATAGTATATATTAAATAACATATTTTTAAAGTATTATATTATATTTAAAAAATTACGAATATTAGAGATTTAATCAATGGTCTTATATGATTTATAATATGTTAAATACAAATATTATATAATAGAAATAACAATAAAATAATCAAAAAGTGAAATAAAGAGTAATATTCGAACCATCTCAAACGGTCTCTATGTTAATCTCCACCCTTTATATTTGGAGAGTAAAATAGAGAGTTGTGTCTAAAAAACACCCTAAAAGATCCTTTATTCTTTATTTAAAATGCCCTCACCTCTCTATAAATGGAGAATACAGAGTGAAATTCATTCTCTATTTTATTAGTATTCCGAATCCACAACTTCACGACCGAAGATATCGGATGCTTATCAGTCAAGCAACCCCTCCTGTCCCACGAAAAGTTATCTCAGACCATTAAAAATAATTGAAAAACACGATATAATGTTATGATTCATGATTGATACTATAGTTTGTTACTCATTAAAATTTTTGACTTATAGTAACAAAAATTCTATCTGCAGTACTATACATTTTCAATATTTGTCCATTCTGATATTTGGAACTCTATAATCATAAGATGTACATTCCTCAGAGATATATCTTTATGGTTTATTCTCTCTGCATTATATGAACCACAATTTGTTGCTTTTCTTATCTGTGGCACTTCACTTTGATATACATATGGTCCCTAAAGGAAAAGAAAAGAAGTCAACATCCATCTTTAACAAACTATCCTCAACCATTCATTTTACAATCATTATAAGCATGTTTGTTGGTGTATTTCTATCAAGTTACTATTACTATGCCAATCAACAATGAATTTATTGTCAGTTTATGTGACCTTTTTTCAATGATAATAATGTAACTCTATTATTTTATGAGGTGAAAATCAAGGGATGAAAAAAGTCACTTAGTATATATTTTTATTTTTGCTCAAAAAAAATGAATTTTCGAGCTAATTCAATTTAAAAGTTATATACTTTAAAGGTGAGAGTTTGATCGCGTTATCTTAAAGAGAAGAGGGAAAAATTATATTGTAAGGTAAATATGTATTTTATATGTATATATATATGTGGGACAAATACATTTGATATAATTATATTCGTTGAAACAATTGATACAATTGTAAATTTGTTGATAAAAAGATAATAATTGTATTTTTATGCACTTGATACAAAGTAAATACACAAGTAATATATACATTTGATATTCGTTGTCACAAATTGTATTTGTTGATACAATATGATACATGTTGATATAATTCTATATTTGTATTTGTTCATACACTTGGTACAATTGTATCTGTTGAAACAAATCAGTTGAATTTGTGATACAAGTAAATTGTATTTATCAGATACAATGAACACACCATGTATTTATTCTATCTCTATCCTCTCTCTTTCTTATAATATATAGATAGTTATGAACCGTAATCAAGCAAATTATAACTATTAAATTTTTATTAAGTTTAAACTATAGTCATTTTTTAAAATTACTCACTAAAGAGACCCCACATTCCTTAAAGGGTCGATGCGAGTCGTCTCTTCATCCCTTTTAGACCCAAAACTAGATAACTGATGTGCGAACATTTTTAGACTCATTAAGGATCGAATATTGGAATAAGAAAGGTGATGGAGACCATGCCACATTAACATAGAAAGTAGTCATTAGATCTTAATTCAATCCCAAAAGCTAACTGAATTAAGAATTATTCAAATATTATTAAAAATACAACAAATCCCTTAAAGATCCGGAAATATCCAACTTTTCACATTTGACCCTCAAAGGGAAATCCAACGAGAAAAAGAGTTTTGAGCTTTTATGAAATTGTAGAAAAATAGAATCTAGAGTTGTTATTTAAATAGAGGCGACTATATAGATTAATTCATTTTTTATCATATAAATGTAGAATCCTAATGAATTTAGTAAATATCAATTGCTCTCTTCTGTATTAATTTTACTTCATTCTTATAGTATACTAATTATACTGATTGTATACTGACTTTTGATGTTGATACCAATAATTGCAACCATGTCACATATTTTTATCGCTATATTATATTAATATATTAATACGATGATATCATCTTAATAATAACTTGACCAGAACAAATTAATATTCTTAAAATATAAATATCATATATAAATAAGATTTACAAGTATTGTCCATTGCCATTCACAAGTCCACTCGAATCTAATAATTAAGATGAATAAATATGTCCTTAATAAATCTGGAATTTCTTGAAAGTGGAGATTAATTAAGGAAAGTTTCAAAAACATACCACCTAACAAAAATTTTACGATTCCTTTGTGCCTAATTATTTGTCCATTTTGACAAATTAAGAAAGAATAATTTTTTTTTACCTATTATACCTTAAATTAATTACTATTTTGAAAAAGATAAAATTCTTTAAAATCTTAAATTTTTAATTCATCGATTTAATAATTAATAAGGGTAAACTCACTATATCAATAATTATTTTCTTAATAAATGTATCAATTAAAAGTGAATAGTTAGAGACAGAGAAATAATATAATATTATATCTGAAAAAAACATTATGCCTAATGTGTAAACTTATATTAAGTACATCATACTAATATATTACAAGATACACTTATACACAAAAATTTAGACTAAATTCGATGTAATATTTTATACTGAACTAAATATTTTCTTCAACGTAAGCATAATTTTTCTATTATTAATTGTAAATTCGATTAAAAGGAAAACAACTTCTGAACTTTTCACAAGATTTTTGAACCATCATAAATGTCTGACCAAAATTAAATAAAAAAGTTAGATAATGATACAAGCAACAGTGTTAAATAATTAACGACTCATTAATTAAGCTACTAATACAAAATAATAAAATAATTGATTAATTTATTCAAACTCTTGTCCTTATCAATTGTTTATTATTAAAGGGGAGAATTGATTTTTAATATAGAACTAGGTAGGGCAGTTCAAAATCAAACCAAAACTGATAAGCCGAATCGATAAAAAAGTTATTGGGTTATTAGTTTAGTGGTTTTGATAACGATTTTAATTTTTTTTGTTATTGGGTTATTGGTTCTTAACGGTTTAAAGTTTTTTTTAATGGGTTAACCGATAACCCGATAGTAAATTAAATAATTATATTTATACCATTTTTTATATAAAGTCCTCGACTAGGTGTTTAATTTCCTACTTTTATTTTTGGTTGTCTCAAACACTTGATTATTCTACAATGTAAAAGTGTTTCCTTTTGAGCAAGATGTAACTTGTGAACTCAAGTGCATGATTTATTTGGTTTGTCACCTTGTTTCTAAGTGATTTTCAATGTTTTTTCTTTTGTGTCAAATCTTAACGGTTAAACCGATAAGCCAATATCTTAATGGTTCTATAACGGTTTAACATCTCTACAGACCGATAACCAATAAGCCAACCCGATAAACTTCAAAACCGAACCGAACCGACCGATACACAGCCCTAGAACTAGGGATGTAAATGATTTTTATCCATAAATAATAAACACATAAATACATTTTTTCAAGTATTTGACCTCCTTCTTTTGTGTATTTTATTGCCTTTTTGTAACCATGTAACCTTGGGGGATATCCCAAATCCTAAAGTGTTTGAGCTAAGAAATAACTCTAAATTTTTTATTTGACATACCTATTAAGAAAATAATAATAAATATAATAATTTTATTATTTTACTCTTATTAATTTATAAATAAATTAATTTACTTTTTAAAAAGGATCTATCTTTTTAAAAAATATTACTAATTCTCTAAATAAATTAATAATATAATAGATAAAATATATTATCTTTTCTTAATTTATGAAAAATAATTAGTAAAAACAAATAATTAAAAAAATCAAAATTAAAATCAGACAAGTAAAAAGATAACGTGATAGTACCTAAAGTAACTCCCCAAATACCCCAAAGAGGAAAATAAAACAATGAGATTTTTTCCCAAGATTTGAAATTGTAAGAAAGAGGAACTAGATTTGTACCATATCTCTTAATCACAAAGATTTAGGATCCGTGGGTAACATGGATTCGATACCGTAAAACTTATTTGCATCGAGTGTTTATATATCACACTAATTCAATATATATAAAATATATGTTATATGTTTAAATTTATAATTTATTTTATTTAATTTTAGTTAATTAACGTATATTTTATTTTATTAAATTACATAATAATGGAAGTTGAATTAATTTGGTGTAAACACTCGATGCAGATAAGTTTTTTTTCCAATATATATATATATTTTCTTTTTTCCTACTAATATGACATAGAAGTTGAATAGTCGATTAAATTTTATTGTAATTTTTAAATATTTCTAATTGTTGATATTTTGATTTATAATACTTGTTACATAATACTACTCTTTTTGTCTCAATTTACAAGGTAATGATAAATTTTTATATATTGTTAGAATAGTTAAAGTTATTAATTATTTTAATTCATAATATTTATAATATAATTTTCAAATATATAACAATCTTTTTTAAAAAACAAGATAAATAAATTGAAATTGAGAGAATATTAAAGCGGGGCCCACATTTTAAATATCAAAATATATAATCGATTATTTCAAGTTGTTAATTATTATAGTTTACAATACTTTTAAGGGCAACTTTCACATATAGCAAACAAAAAATTCATATTTATGTTATAACAAAGTTTGCATAATTGTGTTCCATAACAAACATAAAACTGTATAATTCGCTATACATATACAATTGTATAATTCGCTGGCCTATTTCGCTACAATTGTATAATCCGCTATCCTATTTCACTGCGATTGTATAATGTACAATTGTATAATTCGCTGCCTATTTCGCTGCAATATTTTTATAAAATTTGCTTTGCATACAATTGAATCGAATTAAAATGTATGTATATTACATAATTATAAGTGTATTGTAAGAAGATATATGTTTTTCTCTCGCTTTATACAAAAACAGAAATACAATATATACACTTCTGTTGTATAAAGCTAGAGAAAATTATATTTCACTGCAATTGTATAATTCACAATTGTATAATGTGTTGGCCTTTTTCTCTGCAATATTTGAAGTAAAATGTTTGTAAATTGTATAATTAAGTGTATAACACGAAGATATATATTTTTGCATGTGTATATACAATTTTCTATCGCTTTATACAAAATAGAAACATAATTTATACACTTCTGTGTATAAAGCGAGAGAGGCGAGCGAGAATGGAGAGTGACGAGCGAGATTTTGTGGAGAGAGACGCCTGACAAACTTTAGCTAACGTTTGCTATGGAGCACAATTAAATCAAACCCTAGCTACTTCATTTATTTTAGGTTATTAGTTTGCTATTATATATACAATTTTCCCTACTTTTAATATAATTTTTAAATATATAATATTTTTTTTAAAATGAAATAAATATATTAAAAATGAGATAATATTAATGTGGCCCCAATACATTCCAGAAAATCATCTTGGCCAAGACGACTTGAAATCTCTTATTGTTGTAAAATATAGGCCACGTGGACCCCAAATAGTGGATGAGTTGCATCACTTGTGCAACTCATCACTTGGCCAATGATAAAGCAAAGATGTACATCACTTGGCCAATAATGGCCAAAGTGATACATATACTTATGGCTATAAATAGTCATTATATACATTTTATGAAATAATTTTTACTTCCTTATATTTTCTTCTTTTAGTATATTAATTTTAGTAAGTTCTTTCATAACACGTTATCAGCACGAGTCTCTGCCAGTTCAAGTAAAGACTTTAAAAGCCTCGAAGGTATAAATTTCCTTTTCTTAATAATGTCTAATCTCTCTAAACTTGAATTTCTTGCTCTAGACATATCGGGAAAAAGCTATCTATCATGGGTACTCGATGCAGAAATTCATCTTGATGCGATGGGTCTAGCAGACACCATCCAAGAAAATAATCAAGCATCGAATCAAAACCGTGCTAAGGCGATGATATTTCTCCGTCATCACCTTGATGAAGGTTTGAAAATGGAATATCTCACTGTTAAGGATCCTCTGGTATTGTGGAACAATTTAAAAGATAGATATGACCACCTGAAGTTGGTCGTCCTTCCACAGGCACGTTATGACTGGATCCATTTGAGACTTCAAGATTTTAAATCTATCAGTGAGTATAACTCTTCCATGTTTAAAATTATCTCACAATTAAAATTATGTGGAGAAAATATCACTGACCATGATATGCTGGAGAAAACGTTTTCCACTTTTCCTGCCTCGAGTATGCTTCTGCAGCAGCAATATCGAGAAATGGGATTTAAAAAATATTCCGAATTAATTTCACATCTCCTTGTTGCTGAACAACATAATGATTTACTGATGAAAAACCATGAAAGTCGACCTACTGGTTCTATGCCATTTCCTGAAGTAAATACGGCAAATTTTCACCAATCTAGGCGTGAAAAAGGTCGTGGCCCCGGTCGTGGTCGAGGAAGAAATTTCAATCATGGTGATCGTCTTGCACTAAATAATAACCCTCAACACCAGCAGTGTAAAAAGAAGAATGAAAAACAAGATGTAGTGCAAAATAAAAATTCAGACAACAAATGTTTCGATGTGGAGGAAAAGGACATTGGTCACGTACCTGTCGTACGCCAAGGCACCTGGTTGAGCTATATCAAGCTTCCTGAAGGAGGTGAAAATAACGCTGAAGCCAACTTTATCTCGGAAGATACTATGAACCCATGCATCTAGATGTAGCGGATTTCTTTGAGAATCCCGAAGGAAAGATAGATCACCTGATAGGTGATGGATCTGTGATAATATAAATATATTTCAATTTTCGTAGTTTGTATGAACTAGTATGAATATGTTTTCCTAGACTTGTAAATAACTAAAAGGTTGTGTAATGTTTTTGTTTAGTAATAATATTATAATGTTTATTTCGTTTATATCTTTTATCTTGAAGAGTATATGGATACCTCAATGATCAATCATGAAGATATTTGTGTAATTGATAGTGGAACAACGCACGCCATATTCAAAGATGAGAAATACTTCTCCTACTTGCTTAGAAGAAAAGCAAATGTTACTACAATTTCTGGTAATTCAAACTAAATAGAAGGCTCCGGAAGAGCTATTATATTTCTGCCTAAGGGGACAAAACTCGTCATAGAAGATGCTTTGTACTCTTATAAATCCTCAAGAAACCTGTTAAATTTTAAAGATATTCACCGAAATGGATATCATGTTGAGACAATAAATGAAATAAATGTTGAATACCTTGGTATTACCAAGATTGTCTCAGACCAGAAATATGTATTGGAGAAATTATCAACTTTATCTTCTGGCCTATATTATGCAATAATAAGTACGATTGAAGCATACTCTATCGTAAACCAGAAGTTTACTGACGTAAAGACTTTTGTCTTTGGCATGACCGAATAGGTCATCCTGGATCAATAATGATGAGACGAATCATTGAAAACTCAAATGGACATCCATTAAAGAAACTGACTGCTTGTTGCCAAGGCAAATTGATTACTAGGCCATCACCAATGAAGGTTAACATTGAATCCCCTCAATTTTTAGAACGAATACATGGGGATATTTGTGGACCTATTCACCCATATAGTGGGTCGTTTAGATATTTTATGGTCCTAATAGACGCATCTTCAAGATGGTCTCATGTGTGCCTCTTATCATCTCGCAACCTGGCGTTTGCAAAATTATTGGCACAAATAATACGATTAAGAGCGCAATTTCCAGATTATCCCATTAAGACAATTCGCCTCGATAATGCTGGCGAATTCACATCCCAAGCTTTTGATGCTTATTGCGTATCGGTAGGGATAAAAGTTGAACATCCTGTAGCTCATGTTCATACTCAAAATGGCCTTGCTGAGTCATTTATTAAGCGCTTACAATTGATAACAAGACCTCTACTTATGAAAAGTGAGTTGCCTACTACTGTTTGGGGTCATGCTATCTTACATGCAGCATCACTTATTCGTCTCAGACCGACTCATTACAATGAATACTCCCCATCACAATTAGTGTTTGGCCATGAACCAAATATTGCTCATCTTCGAATTTTTGGATGTGTTGTATATGTGCCTGTAGCACCACCTCAGCGCACCAAGATGGGCCCTCAAAGAAGGTTAGGCATATATGTTGGGTTTGATTCACCCTCCATAATTCGCTACCTTGAGCCATTGACAGGAGATTTATTCACTGCAAGATTTGCAGATTGTCGATTTGATTAAATAATTTTTTTTGCAATAAGGGGAGAAAAGGGAACTTAAAAGTGAAATTGCATGGAAAGTTTCATCATTATCTCATTTTGATCCACGCTCCCCCGTGTGTGAACAAGAGGTCCAGAAGATCATCCATTTGCAAAACATAGCAAATCAAATGCCAGACGCATTTACTGATTCAAAAAGGATAACAAAATCACATATTCCTGCAGTAAATGTGCCTATCCGAATCGACGTCCCGAAAGGACCATCTACAAGTGTCATAGCTTCTGAATCACAAATACGCCTGAAGCGTGGTAGACCATTGGGTTCAAAAGATAAAAATCCTAGGAAAAGAAGTATAAAAAATGACACTACAAAAGAATCTCACGAAGAAATTCAAGATCTGATTAATCCTGATATTCCTGAAGAAATCAGTGAACCCGAGACTCAAGTAAATGAAGAACTCTCAATAAGTTCTACAGGTGATGAGATAAGTTTAGATCGATCAAAAATCATAGTGGATAATGTTTTCGCATATGATGTTGCACTTAACATTATGAAAGGAAATGAGGATCTTGAACCTCTATCTGTCGAAGAATGTCGACAAAGATGTGATTGGCCAAAATGGCAAGAAGCAATTCAATCAGAATTAAATTCACTTGCTAAGCATGAGGTTTTTGGACCAGTAGTCCAAACGCCTAGTGATGTTAAAACAATTGGCTATAAATGGGTCTTTGTACGAAAAAGAAATGAGAGAAATGAGATTGTAAGATACAAGGCACGCCTTGTTGCACAAGGATTCTCTCAAAACCCGGTGTCGACTATGAAGAAACATATTCACCTGTATGGATGCAATAACTTTTCGATATCTCATCGGCTTAGCTGTACATGAAAATCTTGAAATTCATCTAATGGATGTGGTTACAGCTTACCTTTACGGTTCACTTGATAATGAAATTTATATGAAAGTTCCGGAAGGACTTAAAATGCCTGAAGCATATAAATCTCGGGAAATGTATTCAATCAGATTACAAAAGTCATTATATGGCTTAAAACAATCAGGGCGCATGTGGTATAATCGCCTTAGTGAGTACTTGATAAAACAAGGTTATATAAACGATGCCATTTGTCCTTGTATATTTATTAAGAAAACAACATTAGGGTTTGTTATTCTTGCTGTTTATGTTGATGACATTAATCTCATTGGAACTCCAGAAGAGGTTCAAAAGGCAATTGAATATCTAAAGAAAGAATTTGAGATGAAAACCTGGAAAGACAAAAATTTGTCTCGGACTACAAATAGAATATTTAGTAGACGGGGTCTTCATCCATCAATCTGCCTATACTGAGAAAATCTTGAAACGATTTTACATGCCATTAAGGATGTTTCAATAGCACATCCAAAGACTCCATTGCCGATCACTTGAAGTGAGTAAGGATCCATTCCGACCTCAAAAAGAATGAGGAACCTCTTGGTCCAGAAGTACCTTATCTCAGTGCAATTGGGGCACTTATGTATCTTGCTAATGCTACGAGACCCGACATAGCATTTTCTGTTAATTTATTAGCAAGATATAGTTCTTCCCCTACACGAAGACATTGGAATGGAGTTAAACATATATTGCGATATCTAAGGGGAACTAGTGATATGGGTCTGTTTTATTCTAACAAAGATAGTGCAGATCTTGTTGGTCATGCAGATGCAGGTTATTTATCTGACCCACATAAAGCTCGATCACAAACAGGCTATCTGTTCACATATGGAGGTACTGCTATATCATGGCGATCTACGAAGCAATCTATTGTCGCTACTTCTTCAAATCATGCTGAGATAATAGCCATTCATGAAGCAAGTAGAGAATGTGTATGGTTAAGATCAATAATACATTTTATCAAAGAAAGATGCGGTTTGAAGTGTGACATCAAGATACCCACAATACTCTTTGAAGACAATGCTGCATGCATAGCTCAATTAAGAGGAGGCTTTATAAAAGGAGATAGAACGAAACACATTTCACCAAAATTATTCTTCACACATGATCTCCAGAAGAATGGTGATATTGATGTGCGACAAATTCGTTCAAGTAATAATCCAGCAGATTTATTTACCAAATCTTTACCAGCCTCAACTCTTGAGAAGATGGTTCACAAAATTGGAATGCGAAAACTTAACCATCTGAATCGTGATTTTTATCAGGGGGAGTAAAATACGCACTGTACTCTTTTTTCCTTAGTCTAGGTTTTGTCCCACTGGGTTTTCCTAGAAAGGTTTTTAATGAGGCAGCAAGTAATGCGTATAATGTATGTCTATATACTTACATAGACATACAAGGGGGAGTGTTGTAAAATATAGGCCACGTGGACCCCAAATAGTGGATGAGTTGCATCACTTGTGCAACTCATCACTTGGCCAATGATAAAGCAAAGATGTACATCACTTGGCCAATAATGGCCAAAGTGATACATATACTTATGGCTATAAATAGTCATTATATACATTTTATGAAATAATTTTTACTTCCTTATATTTTCTTCTTTTAGTATATTAATTTTAGTAAGTTCTTTCATAACACTTATAATATATAGTTAGTAGCTCAGATAAATTGTGAAATGAATAGCAGTAGCTATTTGGACCTTTTTAAAGAAAAATAATTTGAAAATCAAACAGACCAAATAATAAAAAAAGAGGACCTCCTACACAACAATTGAAGTTAACTACAAGGGCAAAGGCTAAGAAAAAACAAATCGTCAAATAAAATAGGAGAATAACAATTTTTTTTTTATAAAATATGGAGTTTCAAAAAAGTAATGTATCTTATGAATATAACAATGTCGATCTTTGACTTAAATAAAATATTTCAAATCAAATATTAAAAAAAATGCAATAGCAATAAACGCATGATAAATTGATAAAAAGATTAGTATCAACAATAAAAATAATAAAATTTAAATAATAGACGAGTTAATAACACTTGAACAGAAAATTAGACAATATTCAATTATTTAATAACCTTGTATCCCCTTCTTAACTTTCATGTATTAAATAAGTTATTATGTCTGAGAAATACTTGTAAGTTTTTATCCTTTTTTTAATATTATTATTTTTATTCTTAATTCTTTAAGTCCTGTTGAATTAAAGTAATTATAAAAGGAAGAACTTCCAAAAGTTTTTTTTTTTTATTTATAATAAAGAATAGATAATTAATTAATTAAGAAGCCGATCATGGAAAACAACTTTTTACCTTTTTCCTAAAACTTTTGAACTATATCATCAATGTCTGACCAAAGTTAAACAAAGACAAATAGTGACAAAAGCCAGAGTATTAAATACTAATTAAATAGACTGATTAATTTACTAAAAAAGATTAATTTATTCAAATCTTGTCTTTATGAAACTGGTTACAAAGAAAAAAAATATCACAATGCGACTATTTCTTTCTTAACAAGATATTTCAATTTTGAATCGTGAAGAGAAAAATATGAATATTGCTATTCAATAAAATGAACATGATATACATATGAATTAGTCGAACTTCAATGTGAAAACTGGAAAAACATTAGAGGAGAGAAGGCCTTATCTTAAATGATAGGAGAAACATAGAAGTCATTGAATCTGGTAAAGGGTGACCTTATTCAAACTAAAAACTATTTTCCGCCACTCAACAGACACCCCTATCTACAATGGAAAAGCCAAGAAACTTTCTATGTCCACTCAATTTTGTTACCTTTAAAATTAGACTTCCTCAAAATAAATTTTTGTTACTCACCCATCTTCATCTTCTTCTCTCACTCCTCTCAACACATTATTTTCTGCATAGTCCACTTAGGTATGTAACTCATTTTCTACTAACAAGGTCTGTTTTTTTTTTTTCTTTCTAAGACTGAAATGTGTGATTTCATGCAAAATAACACTGTTTGTAAGTTTGGGTTTGTGGGGTTTTTAGTTTTTTGAGTATTGATTGCTGATAACATAATGTGTGGATCACAATGGGGTTTTAGTCACTGTTGTTTCAAGATTTCATCTTTAAGACCTAAATTGAATCTCAAGTTACTATCTTTTTTCTTCTTTCTAGTGTTGTGACCTTTGCATTATATGGATAAACTGCTAATAATGTTTGAGTCATCATGTTAGTAGTCTTTGTTGTTTCTTTGTTATCTGCTCTGTGAGATTTTAAGGTATGCCTATGCTCTACCCTCCCCAGACCGCACTTGAGTGGGATTACAGTGGGAATGTTGTTGTTGTGGTACAATGGAGGATAACTCTAGTGGGAGGGTTTTTGAGTTATGGTAGAAATTACATTTTCTTCCTTGAATGTATCATCTCGAAACAGAAAAGAGACAAAGGTGAATTTTCTTTTCTTGAAACAGGACTGCATCCTTAACTTAGATTTAGATTGCAATATGATAAGTGTTTAGTTACATACTATATCTTGATTCTGGAAGAGATCTTGGTTCGGTTTAGGGCTGCGCAGCATGGTTCATTACTCATTTCATAGTTGATTTTTGACGGTTAATCCATTTCTCATAAATTTTCGTAGTTCCTTGTCCTTCGTTTCCTGTTATTACCTTTGGTGCTTTAATATCGCATTATTTGGCTGTTATTACAGTTACTTTTCTCTGTATGTTATTGAATGTTTTCCCTATTATTTGCTTATATCCTCTTTGATTCTATATTTTTTTTTGTCTAATTGCTTTGGTATGCATTACTTGAACCGAGGGTCTTTTGGAAACATCCTCTCTACTTACCTCCACGAGGTAGGGGTAAGATCTGTGTACCCTCTGCCCTCCCCAAACTGCACTACCCTCCCCAAACTCCACCTGTGGAATTACACTGGGTATGTTGTTATCCATTAATGGCATGGAAATAAGATGACTTAAAAGTAGAATCCTGATAATTAGTTTGTCTGATGAGCATCTTAATCTGATGAGATTTTTAATCTTGATTTGGTGATAAAGTTCCTTGTCCTGTTATTTAAACTTTTTCAGTTGGTTAGGAGGTGAACATGGCTCAGATCCTGGCTCCATCTGCACAATGGCAGATGAGAATGACAAAGAGCTCAACAGATGCTAGTCCCTTGACTTCAAAGATGTGGAGCTCTGTGGTGCTGAAGCAGAACAAAAGACTTGCTGTTAAAAGCTCTGCCAAATTTAGAGTTTTTGCCCTACAGTCTGACAATGGCACCGTGAACAGAGTGGAACAGCTGCTAAACTTGGACGTAACTCCATACACTGATAAGATCATTGCTGAATATATTTGGTATATTATTCTTTGCTATACACATCTCATACTGTTTACTCAACATTGTCACTTGAAGATTTGTAGATCGTGTCTGTCATTTCTTCACTTTCACTACCTTTACGACATGCCTACATCTAGTTCTTTATGGATAGACTGACCTTGTTACATTTCCTTCAAAACAGGATCGGAGGGACTGGAATTGACATGCGCAGTAAATCAAGGGTACATAGTGCTGCTTCTCTAATTAACCAACAAAAGTTTAGGAAACTGAATTTGGATTATCTCATGTATTTTCTATTAATTGCTTCCTTTTGAATTTTCAGACTATTTCGAAACCAGTCAAGGATGCTTCTGAGCTCCCAAAGTGGAACTACGATGGATCAAGTACTGGACAAGCACCTGGAGAAGACAGTGAAGTCATTCTATAGTAAGATCAGCAGCTGAATTTTTTTTTCTTTCTTTTTTGAAGAATTTTCCTTTCTTTCTTTTATTCCTTGTTTTATTTTTAAAAAAATTTCTTCCTTTCATTTTTCCCCATTCTAAATCTAACCTTGATCATTTAACCTCAGTCCTCAGGCAATATTCAAAGACCCTTTCCGTGGTGGTAACAACATCTTGGTGAGTTGTTTAGTAAACAATACTGATTCATGATGTTTTACTGAATCTTTAATCTCATTGGTTTTAAGTTTGGCACTATTGTTTGTCTAAATTGAAACAGGTTATCTGTGATGCCTACACACCAGCTGGAGAGCCAATTCCTACCAACAAACGCCATAAAGCTGCTCAAATTTTTAGTGACCCAAAAGTTGCAGCTCAAGTTCCATGGTAATTTCAAATTTGTCTGCTTCACTTTTTTAGTTTTATGTACTGTGTGGCTATTCTTCTGCATTATTTTGTTGAGGTCTTTAAAACCAAGAGAACGCCAGCTGTTCCCTTTGAACAGTCAAAAATAAAATAAAATATGCTCATAGTTCATTTATCATGTAAAAACCTCATTAACAAACTTCCAGAAAAAATGAATTTTGTTAGACATTACGTTTCCTCGCAAATAAATGCTAAGCTGGAAAGCCTGCTTCTTATACTCTTTTAACAACAACAACAACAAACATAAACCCGATTTAAGTCCAAAAGTGCTGTCTGGGAAGGTTAGTGTATACACAGACCTTACACCTACAAGGTAGAGAAGCTGTTTCGGCCTCGGCAGTATTTAAAACCTGTTTCTTATACTCTTTTAACTGTTCCAGTTAAAGATCTCTCTTTTAGCTGTTGGATGATAGCATGATGAAACAATCATTTCTTGATGTTAGCAAGATCCTTTTTTCTCTCCCTGAAAATGGGATCAAAAGAGTATATGTTTGTTATTTGGTGTCATTTTGCTTCCCAGTTTTTGAATTTTAATATCATATTGCTAATGTTGTCTAGCACTTGGTGTTGACTAGGTTTGGAATAGAACAAGAGTACACCTTACTCCAGCCAAATGTAAACTGGCCCTTAGGTTGGCCTGTTGGAGGCTACCCCGGACCTCAGGTAATTGTTTTACACAAAAGAATGGTACACAACTCAAAAATCATCCAGCACAAATGCAATCCTAATGATGCTGTAAAATCTGTTCAATTTAATTTACTGTTGGACATCTATTTATCTTTGTGGAAACTTTAGGGTCCTTACTACTGTGGTGCTGGAGCGGAAAAGTCATTTGGCAGAGATATATCAGATGCTCACTACAAGGCTTGCCTGTATGCTGGAATTAACATTAGTGGTACTAATGGAGAGGTTATGCCAGGACAGGTACCATTTCCGTCACTTCTCTTTCTAGTACAATAAAATCACTGTCACTTATAGTGCTCTAATTGGAGGATCAACGTAATTGTTTGTTTCAGTGGGAATTTCAAGTAGGTCCTAGTGTTGGAATTGAAGGTGGAGATCATATCTGGTGTGCTAGATACCTCCTCGAGGTAATTAATCTTCCCAAATCTGCATAAATTTCCTTTGCAGGTTAGGGCATCTGGCAAGCATATCATCCTAATTCAACGAACAATACTTGAATACCTATTCGACTCAGCTCCAGGTCCCGGCTGTGGGGATTAAGGAAATATTTTTCTAGTGGCATGAAATGATCGACTTATTACCTAAAGTAGTTCCTTTGACTGTTGCTGTGGTTTATGTCCTTCTGTATTTGAAGTGGTTGCTGAACTAAGAAATCAGATTACTCATTCTTCTTCTTTTTTTCCCATTCCTTGATCTAACAGAGAATTACTGAACAAGCAGGAGTTGTCCTCTCACTCGATCCAAAACCAATTGAGGTGATCTAAAATTCTTTATGATTTTTTTGTTATTCAAATTAAGTACAATTATGAAACTCCATTTTTTCTTCTCTGGTCCTGGCATTCACAGGGTGACTGGAACGGTGCAGGATGCCACACTAACTACAGGTAGCTCCTTTTTTCAAGAGAGAAACTAGGAATCTTTAAGATAAGATTTGGGATGTGAATCTGTTAAGACCGAAATCACTTGCTCATTATGTGGTAGTTGCTACAACTAGGAATTAGTTGCAAGTGACTTTTACGATTCATCATTTTGTTTCATGTTTCCTCAAGTTCTTGTTTCTCTGTTTAATCACGCCCCCTCTCCGATTTTCATTTTTCCAGTTTAGCAATTCTGTCTTCTGAAAACCAATGTATGGTTTCCATAGTAAAACTCCTTTGAAGGATTCACTTACTAGGTATTCATGGTTTGTTGTTTGCAGTACACTGAGTATGAGAGAAGAGGGAGGTTTTGAAGTTATAAAGAAAGCAATTCTGAATCTATCCCTTCGCCACAAGGAACATATAAGTGCTTATGGAGAAGGAAATGAGAGAAGGTTGACCGGAAAGCACGAAACTGCTAGTATTGACCAATTTTCATGGGTATGCCTGCTGCTGATCTTTCCTTCATTTGGACATAAATAGTGTGTACCAATTATCCTCATTCCTTCTTGATTTTCGAAATATGCAGGGAGTTGCTAACCGTGGTTGCTCAATCCGTGTGGGGCGTGACACTGAGAAGGAAGGCAAGGGTAAGTTTCTGCTTTATTAGAGGGAGTAACATTAGTATCCTTTAGTTCATTGTGCAATGATGAAAAATGTAGCTTATTTTGCGGACCACTTTTCTCAACATACATTTAGCATACAAAGAAAGTTAAAATACTGGATCTCAAAATAAAAAGAGATGAATTAACTCTTTTCTGAACAGTTATCCATGATCCATGCATCACTGTTTCTCATGGCCTTTTAAAGAATTTGCAACTGTTTAGCTAAACACTTTGGCTTGGCATTGATGGTCCTTCTTATGCTGTTTATTTCTCCTTTTTTGTTTCTGGGGTTGGTCGATGCAGGTTATTTGGAAGACCGCCGCCCAGCTTCAAACATGGACCCCTATGTTGTGACTGGATTACTTGCTGAAACTACTATACTGTGGGAGCCAACCCTTGAGGCTGAAGCTCTTGCTGCCCAAAAGATCTCATTGAAGGTTTAGAGTATTTGAGGGGAAATTGTTTCATAATAATCCTCTTAGAATTTATGAGATAAGTTCTGAAGCTTGTACCTTGTTGAGGTTCCCTTATTTGGGAAAATCTTGTAAAGGAACCAAAATTTACCAGTTCATCCTAGAAAATAGGTTCCTTAAGACATGAGACTACTTTGGAGTTGAGGTGTAATTGTTGGACTACTTTGAACATCTTTACCTTTCTTTTCTCCAGATGAATCCATTTCTCTGAAATTCCAATTGGTGTGCTCTTTCCGAATCTTTGAACATATAATCAGTCATGTACATTTCAGTTTCTAACTAGCTAGTTAAGTTACTTTTATGATATTATCTTCTGTCTACTATGTTCAAGTTCAGGTTCTTTAGAGAATTCATCATAATAGTTTATTGCATGTTGGCCATCAATCTGCCACGACTCTCATCCTTTATCTGGATTTGAACTTGGTTGCTTTCCAGCATATATATATTCATGTTACATGGACTTGAATATATGTGTCCAGCATGCCATTTTTCAGTACTTTGTACTTGATGTGCAAAGTAAATGAAGACTTCAAGTTAGTAAAAGATGCATAATCTCATGTACAAGCTTGGCTTTCTTTTCTTTAGAATATTTATTAAATACCTTTTACATTTGTGTGAAGTTAAAGTGATTCCTTCCCCTATCAGAATGCTTACTGATAAACTAGTCCAAGAGATTCTTTTCATTTCTTTGGAGAAAAAGCTACAAGCTGTCAATGTTGTCTGGATAAAGAATGGAACAATCATGGCTTTATATACATATATGCATTCAGTATTGAAATCACAAAAGGGATTTGATTCAATAAAGTTTCTCTCCTTTGCTTTTGTTTAAGCTAAACTTGTCAGGCCATGGCTTCAGGGGCAGGCAAATCAGCAGCCTTTATGCTTTTGGTCCTTAATGTTTTCCTTTACTTCATTGTTGCTGTAATTTCTGGCTGGGCTGTCAATCATGCCATAGAGAGATCCGAAGCAACAGGTAATATCATCGATCCTTTCTCTTCTTCTTTTTTTTGTCATTCAGAGCACTGTCCTGTCAAGGTAGAAGTTGTTTCCACAACATGTAAAAGGCGTCGCGATGATGACTTTTAATGTGATGAAAAATATTTGCAGCATCAAGTCTGTCAATCCCAGCTAAGATCTTTCCTATATTCTTTCCTTTTGGAAATATGGCAACTGGTTTTCTCATCATATTTTCACTTATTGCTGGAGTTGTTGGCTTCATTTCCTCACTCACTGGAATTCATAATGTGATACAATGGAATGCACCAAACTTATATGCAGCTGCTTTCTCTTCTCTCACCACTTGGCTACTCACTTTACTTGCTATGGGGTAAATAATACGTCCTCTGTTCCTTTTTACTTGTCACAGTTTCCTTTTGAGAGTCATACGATACTGTTACTAACATTTTACGATGTGTTTTCTCATCATATTGATATGAAAAAGAATTGCAATTTATAGTATTGGTGAAATTGACTCTCGAAAAGCGCAACGTAACGGAGAGGGAGTACCACTTTCATATGTCATTTATATTATTTTTTTATTTTATATTTGTGATTGCAGGTTGGCTTGTAAGGAGATTAATATGGGGTGGAGTGACTCAAACTTGGTAAGTTTTTCATATAATTTTTTTCTTAGTTAGAAGAAAGTAAATAGAGACGGAGTCAACATTTGAGTTGCTGATTCTGAATTCGGGTGAATCGAAAAATATAGTTGCAATTTAATTAATTTTTACAATGTTTTGTAGAGGACCTTGGAGACCATGTTGATAATATTAGGTGGTACACAAATGTTTTGCACTGTTGCAATTCATGCTGGAATTGAAGATGTTATTAGAAGAGAGTTTTAAGAAAGAGGAAGAATTTGAGAATTTTCACAATTTATTAATGTACCATAAATAATTTTTATCTATTTCCTGTCATTTTACTAAGTTTTAAGTTTTAATGTGTGTATATAAATATATATTCAATTTTTTTTACTCTGTAAAGATGTGATTTGTACAGAGTTCTGTTATTTTTCTAGTTTTTTACTATTTCTCTGTGAAATATTATCAGGGCGTTATATTGATGTTAGGATAATTGTGAAGCAAGAACAATGAATTATACATTTTAATTTTTTTAATAAGAATTGTTGAACTTGCACTAAAAGAATCACCCCCAATAGAATTTTAAATTTCTCATAATCAAAAGTATTTTCTTCGTTTCATTTACTTGTCTATTTTTAACTTCACACATTAATTAAAAAAATAAAAATTAATATAATGAATTTACTTTTACTTTTATTAATCAATAGAATCTCAAAATCAATTTACTCGTCAAAAATTTTTTTCCCCAAAAATACAACTCTCTAGATAAATTAAAAAATATATTAAATAAAAAATATTTTATTTTCTTAATTTATCAAAAATAATAAATAAAAAAACTACAAGAATTAAAATTGAAAAAGTAAAAAGGATCAAAATCAGTTCTTTTCATCAATTAAATATTCCACGTGTCTAACTCTTTTTCATATTGTGGAAATTTGTCAAGAGAAGAGCCATTGAAATTATGTAAGACTTTTAATTCTTAATTTACCTTTATTATTAATTATAATAATTTTTAGTTGTATTTTTAAAATATTATATTGATTATATTCGAATGATAATATAATATATTATTTTACTATTTATAATTTTTTAAGAAAATAGTCAGTATGAACAAATATTATTGAACGACAGGAGTATCAAATTATAAATGTATAATATATGAATATGACTTTTAACTTATTTTCGTTAATTATGGGCAAAGGATAAAATCACATATTTTTAAGGTAAAATTACTATTTGTCCCTTATAAGTTTATAATTACAAAATTCCCTCAAACTGATACAATAATATAAGCATTGATATATTAATTTGATACGCGAGATATATTAATCGTTAAGTAAGATACATTACATTTTATACATGATACATTAATCTGATCCGCGAGATACATTAATTTAATGCGCAAGATACATTAATCTAATGCGTGAAAATAAGGAACTTTGAGAATTTGTAAAACTAATAGGGAATAATGGTAAAAAAGAACTTAAAGGTGAAATTTAGGTCATTTACCTAATATTGATGTTATTTAATATCGAATGTACACAAATAAACACTTAAATTTAAATTAAATTAAATTAATAAATACACACTTTTTTACCTAACATAAAACACATAAAACGTTATATCCAGATATAAATTATCACATAAAACGGTCATATATCATATATTTATTCAACGAGTTTTAATATGGACTTGTACGTATCCAAATTAAAAATCACATTTATACCCATAAAACATTCCAATTGGACTTCCATTCACATCCCTGTAATCTCTCCTTCCTCATCACATCACTCATGTATGCGAATTTCCTCCACAACTACCCAACTCTAACACCAACACTTTCTTCAATCCATGTCTTCACACCTAAGAATCACTTTACCCCAAACCTAAGAACAGAGCCTCTTTTTTGGCATCTTCAACCAAAAAAATCAAGAATCATTATCAATTGTACAGCAAATAGTGATGGTGTTAAGGGTGCAGTGAACTGGGCAGAAATTCTTGAAAAATGGTCGCCAAAAAAATTTCTTGGAGCTGATAAACTATTTAGAGCTATATCTGGAGCAACTTCTAGCCCCATTGCACAGTACATACCTTCTCCATTCACTTTGGTGCACTCTGTTGATCCAAGAATCAAATTGGTAGAAAAATTTGTCTTTTTTTGAGGCTTTTAGTGTGAAAAGTGTTGAACTTGTTGAATTTTATTATTGGGAGTTTTCAGTTTTTATGGGTTGTTTCTGAAGTGTACAATATGGTTCAGTAATTGGGTTTTCTTGTTTAGCTGTGTGTGTCCATGGGTTGTTTTTGATTGTATTGGATGGTTGAATAATTTTGCTTGCTTGTTTAACTGTGTTAAATTTTAAAGATCATAGAAGGAAAATGTTTACGTTTAGTTCATCTGAGCAGGTTGTGAATAATGTTATACAAGTTATTTTTCACTATGCCAAGTGGATTAATGGAGATGGATTTTGTGAACTATGCTGTTTGTAGAGATGGGGACTAGGAAAAGAGCTCGTTCTTCCATTTTGAGATCTTGCTTTGATGTCTTTAAAATGCATTTCTCGGTTTCAACAATGGAACTTTTAATCTCATTGTCCATTCTTTATTGGTATGAACTAGAATTGGTGCTGATTACAGGAATCCTATATCAGTTTAAAAATAACTAGTTCAAAGATTTTTAGCCGTTCCCAACTAGTTTGAGGGCGAGAAGCAGTTGTGCTTATAACGAAAAATTCTATAAACACTTGCACTACTTTCAGATTTCTTATTGTTATTTCTTCAACATATTCTCCAGACTCGAGGGTGTGTGACTGAGAAGGGCTTTACATTCTACGGAGGAAGTTAGTTTAAGAAATGTGATGGAGCTAGGTTGGTGGTCAAGGAGTTAATATAATTGCTTGATAGACAACGGGGTCATCTTTTGCAGCAGGAAAGGGGATGTAGTATATCCCTTCTATAGCTGCATGTTTTGCCCATAGCATAATGGGTTATAATCAATACTGTCAAGTATTGTGGCATCTGTTCTCCACGAGTTCTACAAGCATTATGCTTGGCATTTATTGCTTTCTTCTTCACTAAGAGGTCATGTTAGAGTGTTAAAAGAAAGGTTGTTCTGTTCTGTTCCTTTCATTCATGATGTCGTTTGTTCTGTAGTTAAAGACTGATTTTATTTGGATCCCCATTTCTTGGTTATGCAGGCATGGCTCTTTACTCTGGTTATTTTACCGGCAAAATCAAATGTAGTCATGCGTTTGTCATTGGTTGCGTACTTAGCCATACTATCTATTTTGGTTCAGCCTGCACAAGTGTGGAAGGTAAGTATGGCCGTGAATCTTAATGAGTTTCATGCTTCAAATGGGTTTTTTTCTATTCTGATGAGTTATGGGGCATTTGCCTTGTTTGTTTCACTACAAATTTTCCAATGCTTGAGAGTTCCCTTGTTGATTGTTCAATATGGTTACAGGATCAACTCGGGAGAGTCACACTGCTGTCCGGGATCTTATTTATAATGTTGGGCCTAAGCACTGATAGTGCACCTTCCCTCATCTCTTCAAGAGCTCCCCCGCCTTCAATGATGGGATTACCATCTTTTCCTGCATCTTTGGAAGGTTATAAATATGTAATCTTGAAGCTGGGGCCATTACAACTCACCAGAAAAGGCTTATCAACCGCTACTACATCAGCATGTTTAACCTTCACTGTGAGTAGTGACTTGCCATTTGTTGTTGAGTCAACATAACAAACTAGTTCTGTATTTCTTCTAGCAACATCAAGGTACACTTTTCAAAATGAAAACAAATGGTTGTTTTCTTAATCATCTAAATAAGTGGCTGCTTTTTCATCTAGTTAATGTGAACTAGTTTCAGTCAGGTAATTTTTGAGGTCAAACTTGAAGATCTTCCACCTTTAATCGAACAGTCTTTAATGCAGCTTTAAGAAGAAAAGTATAGTCTGGCTTTTCTGTTTAACTCAACTTGTCTAAAATTCAGAATTTGTTAAATCTTTTGAATTGCTTGGTGAAATCATTGGGAATCTTAAAAGTAATATAAATCTATGGACCAACTATTATGAGAAGTGAATTTTCTGGATTTGGAAAGCTGTAAAAGGAATTGACAATTAAAGAGATTCATTCCTGAATATCGCATTATCCCCTCTGGACTCCAATATTCTGTTCTCTCCTGAACTTAAGGAAACAATCATCGTCAAATGCGTGCAGGCTTGTTTGAATTTGACTCTCAGTAACACTCTGATTCTAAATTATTTCTTGTTTGATTAAAGATCTTCCAAAGTGCAAGTGTATTCCTATCAACCACAACACCGGAGCAGATAGCTTTTGCCTTGCGGTGGTTTATATCCCCTTTGGCCAACCTTGGTGTCCCTGTTGCTGAAGTTATCCTTACTCTCCTGCTCTCCTTGAGATTTATCAATCTTGTGTTTGATGAGGTGAGTAGCCGCTATTCTTTGTATTAATTCAATAGAGGTGGAGTCATTATTATGTAGAATGCACTGATTATAGTCGGCAATAGTTTGAAAATTCTTCACAAGAAAAAAGGGAACAGTTCTAAAATTCTGATTCTTTTTGGTAATAATTCTGGCAGGTCCGAAATGTTGCTCTTGGTATTGTATCTCGTAGGATTAATTGGCAGCAGATGACAATGTTGGAGACGATAGATGGTTAGTGTATCATGAAGAGAACCTATTTCATTGCATTGAAAAATTGTGTCATTCACCGATAACACTTCTCTTCAAAGTTCTTCTGTTTGTGAAGAGTTTTCTTCAGTGCACTTCAATTGAGTTAGTCGGTTACTATGTTCATACTATACACAGAAGATAACAGGATCTCCTAATAGTTCAACTCTTTTCCCTAACTATATAAATTGCCTTGCAAATGATTAAGTACATATGATGCTTTTTCAGTGTTTTTACCGTTTCTCAACTACAGAAAAATGTCTGCTTCATGCTAACCAAATGTTGTTCCATTCTTAATTTTGTGAAACCCTCATCTTTTCCCTATTGTGATTTGATCTAAAGTTATTGTTTTTCTGCTCTCTAAGATACTGAAGTTGATCTCTTGCAGTTTTCTTCACATATATTCGTCGGATATTCAGAAATATTTTTGTTCATGCAGAGCAGATATCTCAGGTATGATTTATAAGATGAAGTCTTATTTTAGCATTTATCTAGCTGATCCTTCTGTGTGTATTGGGTTTTTGTTTGGCCTCTCTCTCTCTCTCTCTACAAGAGATCAGTCAATGTTATATGTTTTATTGTGCACTGTACGAATATGAAAGTATAGTTATAAAAATAAAATAAAATAATATCAGTATGTGGAATGGGACATAGTTCGTAGCGAAATGTGAAGCAACATTATGAGTTGAATTCTGGATATTTTATGGTGGTCAGACCATCAATACCAGCAACAATTTATTGAAACTGAATTATGAGTGCTTAAGCTGCTTAAAGTCCTAGAAACCGGTTTGCACTCTAGTCATTGTTAAGAGGCTAGAACAAAATAATGTGATTCCAATTCATATACTTCGCAAGCCCCACAAAATCAGATCTTTTTAATGTCTAATGCATATGAATTAACCGAGGAAGTGTAGATCTAATATAGGATAAAAACCATAACGCACGGAGTTTGCACTTAACTGAGTTGATTCAATGCTGATGGATGTAGAACATTAGTTCACTGCATTATATTAGTAATTGATTGTAGCATCTTGTGGTTGTATTGTTATTTCCTGGGAAGAGAATAAATCTGTTTGTCTATTAAGTTGTAGTTTTTCTTTCTTTAGGTTTTATTAGATTTTACTATTATGCACTTCTCTAAATCTTTGTGTTTCTTGTAGGCAATGATTGTTAGAGGTTTTCGAGGGGACAGCACCACTCACAAAATATTCTTGTCAGCAGACTCATCTAGTGGAGTTGCAAATTATATTTCCATATCATGCCTTTTTGGTCTAATAGCCTTAGTCACTTTGCCTAAATACCTTATACAATAAAAACATGACTAATCATCTGAAAAAGATCCATCGCTTGACCTTTTAACCTTCAACTATCTTAACCTCCAAAACAGCGATCAACACTTCTCTTCGAACTTCTTTTCTCTTCTTCTTCCTCCACATTTGTACTCTTTTTCTAGAAAAAAGTTGGATTCTTTCCTAGCATATGTCCATGAAGAAGAAAATTGGTCAAATCAATTTCCTTTATCAATTGAAAGTGGCTGGTTGTGCTGTCCCTCTTATCTGTGATGAGCGTTGAAGTCATTACTGACATGGCAGCTGCATGAAATGACTATGGAAGTGTTTGGACCTGGTTTCCCACTACGTAAAGGTGATCGAAACTTACATTTTCTGGAATCTCAATGTGATGTTACGGAATATCTCTGTATCAGGAGATGGGATTTTTAAACAAGTTCCGCTCCAGAGAAGCTAACTGTTGATTACATACTTACAAACAGTATTAGTCCTTTAAGAAAATCATCAGATCCTTGTGTGATTTGGTAACTGCAATCATTCTAGCTCTCGCCACGAAGACTCTTGGGTGTTGCTAAATTATGAGCTTCTGGCTGGGATGACGAGAACTTTTCAAGTGTTGTTAGAAACTGCAATCTGATTCACTTGACATTTTTTTTAATGTAAAGGCACTATTGGAAGTGTTATCTGTATACAGTATAATCTATACCTGAAATGCAGGAAACTTTTGGTGCCTGGAAAAGGGAAAAGAATCAGATTGGTGTTCTTCTTTTGCCTTATGAATACGAAAAAGATTCAATTTTGATTGAAGTTCTTTTAGTTAAAATTTTTTGCGATTTTTCTTTTTTTGGTGGAGGAAATTGCTGTTGTTTTAGCGATTTCGCCGTTTTAGTTGATATAAAATTTTATATACCGTTTTAAAATTTTTATTAATATTTTATACCTTTAGGCTACGGACTCAAGTTTGCTTTTTTCGTGTTTTTGCATCATTTTTAGTTTTTTTTTTTTATGTTTCTATTTCGTTATATATATTCAAAACAAATAAGTATTGCATATGTTCTCTTTTTTTGTTTTGTGTATTTTCTTATTGTTCTTTGTGTTTTTATCGAATTTATGTTTTATTTTTTGAAAAAACTGTGTTTTCTTGTAAGTTTATTTTTTTCATTTTTTCTAGAATTCTTTATGTGATTCTACTTTGTTAGATAAAAAATTAAGTGTAAATTTTTTACTAAAAACTAATATCAATATTACAAAAAACTCCAAAAGTCATGCTAAATTTCCAAACTAATCCATTTTTTAAAATTATGAGAGTTTTATCATTTTGTTTTTATATTATTCTTAGTATTAAATAAGAGAAAATTACGTGAAATGATAAATATTATTGTATTATTATTATTCAGCATGGGTATGGTTTAATTTAATTATTTTGAATGAATACGGTTTTAGAAATTTTGGCGAAAAATATTATGGTGACTATGAATGATTATACCTAACAAGGAGCTTTAGAGCATGTTTAGCTCAACTTAAAAACTGATCAAACTGACTTAAAAGCTGATTTTTGACTTATTTAGCTGTTTGACAATATTCAAAATAACTTATTTTAAGTTAAAAAAACTTATTTTAAGCCAAAAGTTAAAAGTTGGGTTAAGAGTGCTTTTTTTTTTAGCTTATAAACTGTTTTAAGTTGACTACATTTTTATCTTTTTGCCCTTAATATTTTTATACAATCTCCAAATTATCCACATAACTCTAACATCTCTTTCTTCCTTTTTTCCCTTTTCACGTTTGACATAGCAACTTCAGCATTTTTATCCAAACACATAACTGCTTATTTTAAAAATAAGTTTCAGCACTTTCAAAAGTATTTTTTTAAAGCTGCTTTTATTAAACCCATCCAAACGGGCCCTAAGCTGAATGAAAATATGAAATATAAGATCTTTTTTTATGTTCATTACTCAACTAAAAAAGAATATGAAATTTTATAAGCATATATAGTCACACTATCAATCTCCAACCTTGTAACCCACAAAGTTTTTTTTAGAGAAATTTTCAAAAATAACTGACGTTTGATCATATTATTAAGCTTTCTTGGCTAAAATTTCTCTGTTTACAATCTGTAGCTATGATTAAATTTTGTTATATAGTGTATCAATTGTATTTTACAACTAATATGATACACGTGTCAAAAGATGATTGATCACCAAAACATTATATACCGTTTATACATAACACATATTTATAATTTGGGGGAAATTGTATATAATAGCAAATTAATAATCTAAAATAAATGAAGTAGCTAGGGTTTGATTTAATTGTGCTTCATAGCAAACGTTTGCAAAAAATTGTCAGACGCCTCTCTCCCAAATAACTCGCTCGCCACTCTCCTCCAATCTCTCGTTCGCTTTCTCACTTTTTATACAAACACAAGTGTATAAAAATTGTTACTAATTGTATAAAGCAGAGAAAATTGTATAAATATATATATTTTAATTTGTTCCCCTCTTCTAGATTTCGCTCGCCAACCCTCCCTCCCTTTCTCACTTATACAAACAGAAGCGAAATATAAATTGTGTTTCTGTTGTGTATAAGCGTGAGAAAATTGTATATACATGCAGTACATATATTTTTGTCCTATACACTTATAATTATACAATAAAAATACTTCCCTGCCCCCAGTTTTCTTTTGTCTTTCTCTCTTTCTCGTTTTATACAATTTTCAAATTGTATCTAATTTCTCTCTTTCTCGTTTTATACAATTTGATTCAATTATATATTCCTTATCAAGTCTCTTTTGTCTTTCTCTCTTTCTCATTTTATCCAAATTCAAACTGTATATAATCGTTCTATACACTTATAATAATACAATTCATTTTATACACTTCGTTTTTATACAATTCTCTGCCCAAGTGTCTTTCTTGTTTTATACACTTCGTTTTATACAATTTGCTTTAACTATATATGTATAGCAAATTATACAATTTTCATGTTTGCTATGTAGCGCAATAATGCAAACTTTGCTATATGTGAAAGTTGCCATATAATTTTTCCAATTAAAAATCAGATCTCAAAATTTTAGTTGGGTAAATCACATAAATATACTATATTATAAAAATATTTACCTTTTATGTCAACATAATTTTTCTAACTAAATATAACATTTTTTTGGAATTAAGAAAATTGTACGGTCTTCGCCTCTTTCTCAACCCTTTTTCCTATTTTTGTGCTTCTTTAACTCTTTCTTTCTTTCTTTTTACTCTTCTGCTTCTTCGCCTCTTTCTTCTTCTTTTTTTACTCTTTTAATTTTTTGTCTCTTTCACTGATGTTATTTATGTTCCTCCTCTTTTTTTAAAAAAAGAAAAATCTTGTTCTTTTCTTTGAACTTTTTATCAAATAATTATATTCCTCAAATCAATTTTTTTCATGTCACTATTTTTATTCAAAAACAAGATGAAAAGAGGAACAAAAAGACTGCAAATTTGTGTAAAATTACGTTTTTAAGCAGAAATTTCAAATCTTTAAAATTACAGAATTAAGAGTTCACCATTGATGGTTATTATAAAACTTCAAATTTTGAATTCATTATTTGAATTTTATAAATTTGTGATAAGTTTGAATAGATAGTTCCTACAAATGATTGAAAATGTCGTTTGAATTTTATATCTCAATTTTAAGAGGGTTTGGTTAAGTTTAAAATTGATTTTAGGAGAAATATTAGATTGAAATGAATTAAATATAACATTGAAATGGTTTTGCAACTGTATTAAAGTTGAATTAGATAATACAATTTTAATTCATTTTGAAGTTTTTTGATTGATTTGTCACTATTGGATACTTGTTTAATCCATTATTAATATAACTTATCAATTTATTGATCATTGTCATATCTTTCGTTAGTTACGTTTTCCATTCATTCTTAATTCTCTTTTCTAATTCAACTTTAAATACTGTGTAATACTATTTTAATGCAAACTTAATTCATTTCACGGCCTTTTGATTTATTTGTTACTATTGGATACTTGTTTAATTCATTATTGATACAAGTTTAATTCACTCTACAAATCATTGTCTTGTCAGTCATAGTTACGTTTTCCATTCATTCTTAATTTTCTCTTCTTATTCAAATTTAATACCGTTTAATACAATTTTAATACAAATTTAATTCATTTTGTAATTTTTATTCATTTATTTGTTCCTATTGGATACTTGTTTAATTCATTATAAATATAAGTTTAATTCACTCTATAAATCATTGTCTAATATTTTTTTTATTATATTTTTTTATTCATGCTTAATTCTCTCTTCTACCTTAACTTTAATACTTGTGTAATACAATTTTGTATTTTTAATTCACTTTGTGATTAATCAATTGATTTGTTACGATTATTGATACAAGTTTTATTCAGTTTACATGCAGATCAAAGAATGCTCTTTTGTTTTCTACATTCTGCATTCATATTGAATTCTCTTCTAATAATTCAACTTTAATTTGTATGTAATACATTTTTAATTCAAATTTAATTCATTTTGCAGTCTCTTATGCCTCTTCATTTGTTACGATTATATTATTTCTCTTCTAATAATTCAACTTTAATATATTTATAATACATTTAATTAAAATTTAATTCTTTTTACAGTTTTTATGTCTCTTCATTTCATATGATTATATTACTTGTCTAATTATCTATTGATACAAATTTTATTCAATCTAAAATTATTGACTATTCAAGAAAAAAAAACAATATTAGGAGAGGGAGGAAGAGCAAAAAAAAAAAAAACAAGAAAAAAAAAAAAAGAAAGAAAGAAACAAGAAAAAAAAAAGCGAGACACAATAAAGGAGAAAGAAAGAAAAAGTGAGCCAGAGAAAGAAGAAAGAAAGAATGAACGAGACAGAAAAAAGAAAAAAATTAAAAAATTGCTATAAATAATAATAATTAAAAAATATATTTAAAATAAATAATTATTTTTTAAAAAGAAATTCATTCACGTAATTAATCCATCTTAGTTTGTGTTAAAGGCCCAATCAGGCCCAACAAAAGATAGGCTTTTGTTTGTCTCAATAGGTACAATTATTTCTGCATTACGTATTACTCCTCTATCAATGCTTAGTGAAATAGTCTTCTTCTTCCTCTTCTCCAAAATTGTCACAATACCATCTTTTATTCTCATCAATCAGCAAGATTCGCCATTGTTTTTTGTTTTTTTCTAAGGCTTAAAGCATTCTTCTTTCAAAGTTCCAGTTAAAGGGATTTGTCCTGCCTTGTCAATACTTTGGGTCCGAGACAGTCAGAATGGGTCTTGAAGGTTCAAGAAACTAGATTTCGTGCTTATAAGGCTAAAAAGGTAAGATTTTTTTCTTAATTGGAAGTTTAATCGAGCTGTTTTTTTTGGCATTTATGATACCCATTTGAAATTTATTCAAGATTGTAGATTTTGAAACTCTTTGCTGTATGGTTCTATGTGTTTGTAGATTCATTTATTTAACTGAAATTATGTTGGGATTCTCGGATACCCATCTGTATTTTACAGAGGAATCTGCAGATTTGAGATTCTTTCTGCCGTTCATTTATGGATAGATGTTTACCTGACAAGGCATTTCGTGTAAATTCATGTGTTTTTGAATTCTTTTTTTTGCATTTATATCTATATTGCTATTTGTAGATTCTTAAATGTGTGTGGATATGAAGAGGCATTCCATGTAAATTCATGTATTTTAGCTGTATATTTGATTGGCATTTCTGGATAGTAGATACCCATTTGAATTTGATTAACAATTTGCAGATTTGAATGGCTAGACCTCCATTTTTTGTCAGAAGCTTGTGCACTCGCCAAAACTTTAATTCCCCAATCCGTAACCTAAGTATTGCTGGAACTAATGGTAGGGTTGAAGGTGAAGTTGCTGCACAAAACGCAGATCGATCAAGTTCAGTAAATCATCAAAGTGAGCAACAGAGCTTTGCTGAGATAGCTAAAGATGTTTGCAAAGTCATCCGGACACGACCCAGATGGGAACAAATATTGTTATCTGATTTTCCCACTGTTAATTTTACTGATCCAAGATTCTATACTGAGGTTCTGAAGGCACAAAAAAATGTAATGTTGTCGCTTCGGTTTCATTTTTGGCTTAGTTCTCAAAATGGTTTTTCGAGGGATCAGTTCTCTGATGAAGTCATATTTAGTGGGCTTGTACAAGCCAAGGCTGCCAGTGCAGCCAAATGTTTTCGGCAAAATATGATTTTTGTGCCTCAACCTAGTTGTTTGGAGGCCTACATTCAGTGTCTTTGTGAAAATGGATTGATTGAGGATGCCCTTGATGTGTTTACTGAGTTGAGAGGTGTTGGCCACTGCCCATCATTGAGAATTTGGAATTCAGCCCTTTCAGATTCTATCCGAGCTGGAAGAACTGACACTGTCTGGAAATTGTATGAGGATATGACAGAAGCTGGTGTTGTAGCAGATGTAGATACGATTGGACACTTGATTCAAACATTTTGTATGGAGAACAATTTTCCAGAAGGGCATCAACTTCTTCGACAGGCTTTGGAAGCTGGGCATGCCCCTAGTAGTGTTGCTTTTAATAAATTGATTTATGAATCATGTAAGAACAGAGATTACTTTAGACTGTCATCTCTTCTCCATTCAATGATTGCAACTAATTGTTCTGTTGATATATTCACTTATCAGCATGTTATTCAGGGACTGTGTGAAACAAGAAAGATGCGTGAAGCTTTTAGGATATTTAATGATCTAAAGAATAGAGGCTATGCTCCGGATATGGTTATGTATACAACAATGATTAATGGTCTCTGTAAAATGAAATCGGTTGGAGATGCCCGGAAATTATGGTTTGAGATGATTCAAAAGGGATTCAATCCCAATGAATACACATACAACACACTCATCCATGGTTATTTAACAACTAACCGTCTAAAAGAAGCTGTAAGTCTTTATAAGGAAATGTGTGATAAAGGATATGGAGAGACCACAGTGACATATAATACCATGATTCACGGGCTGTGTCTTTATGGAAGAGTAGGAGAAGCTCACAACTTGTTCAATAAAATGGCTGAGAATGGTGTTGCCCATGATGTGGTCACATACACTTCTCTTATTCAGGGTTTCTGCAAGAATGGGAAGATAAATAAAGGTCTTCAGTTTTTATATGAACTGTTAAAGCAGGGGTTGCAACCATCACCTGCTTCTTATACAGTGTTAATTGAGAAACTTTGTGAGATTGGCCATGTTTTGGAAGCAAAATCATTGTGGAACGATATGCAAGATAGAGGTGTCAAACCAGCAACATCGACTTATGATTCTATCATACTTGGATTAATCAAGCAGGGATATGTAACAGAGGGGCTAGATTGGTTGAGCAGTATGATGAAGAGTAGGCTCAGACCAAGGAGAAAAACTTTTGAGGAACTGATTTATCATCTTTCTCAAGCAGATAAGTTGGATGAATCTTTATCCATTTTAGATAATATGCTTAGGCTAGGTCATGTCGTCAGAGAAAAAATTTTCCGTTCTCTAGTAAATAAACTTTGCAAAGATAATTTCCACCATATTGAGATGGAAATGGGATATATAGTCTGAGCTATTCAAGATGGTTGATGTCTTATAAAGATTGCAACACCTTTAGCTTGTCTAAGGCCAAATCGGAAGAGAAGATTTATTTGCTTTATACACCTTGATCATGCAACTTCACATTTTTTGTTATAACTTAATGTTGTATTTTTTTAGTCTTATTGATATGTGATAGGGATCAAATTTGTAGCATGTGCTACTACACATCCCTCACTATATTTCTGTTACCGCTTACAGTAAATTTGATGATGGATGCACTGACATTCTTGAAGTGCAGTCATTCCTTAGAGAGAATCTGTGGTTTCTGCTAGGAGATAGAGACACCAATCACTTCTTCTGAATAACTTTTGTCAAATGGACTGTTTTGGTGTGTGTTTCCAGTGTGGTCAGAATTTTGAATTCTACTTTCTTACAATATTCAACTTTCATGGTCAGTGGTACTTCATTAGAGGAAATATCTATTTTAGATCAAAATGTATGACTGATTTTGTGTTTACTTCACTTTTTTTGGTTTGTATCCTAGTTTAGAACTAAACTTTCTTTCCTTCAAAGAAAGAGACAGAAAAGCTGATAAGGACAATACTGGAGTGATCTAAAATTCTTGTTATTACTTTTTGCAGTAGGCTTCTAAAATACAATTTTAACACCCAAGTTGGGAAAATTATGTCAAATCAATTTATTGATAACCTAAAAGGAAAGTACATTACTTTATTTTGTTCAGTCGAAAACATTGGTGGCCCAATGCTTTTGAAGCTAAAATCTCCCATTGCTGCATTGAACATGTACATCATGATTGTGCCTACTGTAACAGACAGAGAAGTGTGTGCTTTCTACATTTTACGCCAAAATCTTAAAAGGGAAGTTCATCTATTTTTAACGTTAAGATGTTACCAGATTTTCTTTCAAAACTCTCTGGTTCCTTTCTTTACACAATCCAGCATATGCAGGACGGATTTGTGTCTCGATGTTCTTTCTCTCATTGTTTAGGACATTTTATTAATACCAGCATTGCATTAATTCTTTTGCTGTTCTTGGCACTACCCCTCTTATCATTGAATATAGTCAGGAGTAACTGCCTAGATTAAGCTATTACGGGCAATGTATGAAAAGATGATTTGTAATTTCTGCATTCAGACAAATGACATCTGTTACATATAGTCATTCCTCTTCTCTGTAGATTATCCTGGGTAGGGGGCAGCTTCAGGGTCCAAAATCAAGTGAAAAAGTGCCACTACCTGGTGCTTTGTTTCTCCATATTTGTCTCCATGGCTATGTTCCTTTTTAGCAATAGAAGAGATCAAACTCTTGCAGTAAGAGTTAACAGTGAAAGATTCAGTTCTTTGTAGCTCCCATGCTAGTGAGTCTGACTTGTCTTCTAGGGCCGGTGCTGTTTCCAGCAGCTAAAACAGTTGAATCAGTTCCCCAACTTCCAATCATTTTGCACCTTTTCTTAATTTTGATGTCCCACTATCGACCTGTTTTAACTGAGTGGTACTTTCAATTGCAGCAGTTTCCGTTGCATCATCATTTCTTTACTTTGCTGGGTATGTAGGAAACTGCTTTTTTTTTTTTGTTTCCCACCTGGTGTCCAGAGCCCACATTGGAGCTTCGACTAAATTTGGGTCGCTCACTGTAGGGCCCATTTGCGGGTGGCACTCCAACATGATTTTCTCCATACCCAGGACTCGAACCCGAGACCTCTGGCTAAGGGTGAAGCACTCCCACCAGTGCACCGCAACCCATGTTGGTAGGAAACTGCATTTACTAGTCTTTTAATAGTGATAAGATTTTTTTTCATTTGATCAGGCTTACACATGCGTCCTAATTGAATTTGATCTTGTAAGGTGGAAAGTAAAATTGTGGTAATTACTAATTACACAATTAGTAAAGGATATGAGAGGAAGGTATCCCAGAATCCATCATGCAAACCCTCTTTAAAGCCTATATCGTGATATGCTAGGTGGAGCTGATTCAATTCCTTGCCGTCATTTGAGTCCACAGGTGCAGTTCTTGGCTATCCTTTTTCCTTAAAATCTATTATCTGATTGCACATATTTTGTTGGTCTTTAAGATGCCCTTGGCTCCAACATATTCAGGTTCCTGTGATCCTGGAAGAATGATTCTAGTGAGACATACTGATGAAGGCTAAAAAAGGAATGAGGTCCTTCATTCACCTCCTAACGTGCTCCTCAAATAGAAGTCAGATATTTTGCTACATCAAAAAGGTAATATGATGAATTACTTCTTATTGATAATGCTGACAAATAATGGCAAGTTGATGAAAACCAGTTTTGGGATAAGACAGATACTGTTATGCTGTAGAGGTTTGCTCTGGTTGAACTCCATAAGTCAAACCTACGATGATGATATCTTGGTTATATATGGTTTTCAATATGGATATTGGCATAGCCAACCAAAATCATAAAGTTTAGAGTTGTCTAATAAATGTACTTAATTGGTAGTAGCAATACCAAGTTGATGGGTCTCAAGCTAGGTTATGATTTTAGCTAATAGCAGCATTAGTAGAGTTTTAATAAAGTCATCCCCTCTCTGTAAACTATCCTGGTTAAGGGCCACTTCATTGACCAAAATCCAGCGGAAAAAACCCCGTTCGGGTGGAGCTTTTTCCCTCCATATTTGTCTCCGTGCCCATGTTCCTACTTCAGCAGCAGAACAGATCAAACTCCTGTCATAAGAGTTAATAGTAAAAGATCCAGTTTGCAGCTTCCATACCAGTGAGTCTTCTCTTTTCTTCTATAGCCTGTGCCTCTTTCCACAGTTTCAGTTGGTGCAATTTCTATTGCATCATTGTTCCTTCTCTTTGCTGCTCGTGTTACAGGCAGCTTACTACACTTTTTGGTTGTATTCTTACCTTCGGTGCTTTTCCGAGGTGCGCGAAAGCTGACCAGAACACCAGAGTCATAAAAAAAAGGGTTCTTAAGCATAGGAGTACTTTAAATAGCCAACTATAACAAAACATCAGCTTAATCCAAAATTCAAAAACTTCAAATATCTCAACAAACTTAAACAACCACTCAAAAGTTTAAAATTCAAATCATCCTAAACTTAAGCAACTTAAGTATTAGGCGACTAAGAAAATTACTGCAGTAACTTGAAAAACAAGTTTCAACAAAAACAAAGTTCTCACTATGCTTGAACAGTCTGAAGCAATGAACTATTCATAGATCTGCTATCCCTGGTTGTCCTTGTTAGTTTTTCCACCTTGTTTGCAGATTTGGACAATCCTTCCTCCGTGAGCTAGCTTTTTAGGCCGAGTTAGGCCCAGGTGCCATATCACCAGCATCATCATTTTCCCCTTTACTTTCCTTCAACTCTTCCTCTTGACTTGCCTTCAACTCTTCCTCTTGACTTGCAACCAGCTTGTGCAATCTATCAGCCAAGCCATCAATGTTTGTGTGTATATCATCATCAGGGTCTTGAGAGGGATCATCGGAATCAGAACAAGAATTGTTGAATGCAGCTTCTATCCTTAAGTGCATGCGACGTAGACGACTTTCATTGCCCCTCCAGCTCTTGTGTTCAGCGTTTCTCCTTTGCATTTCCATCTCCTCTTCTTCTGATGAATCAGAGTTTTGGTTAAGCATGTCTGCCCAGTGTTGCTGAGTGATCTCACTCGACGCAGAAGTTCCAGCTAAATCATAATTGCGTTTCTTACGAGTCTTCTTCTCCATGTCCTCTTTGAGTGCATCTGAAATTGTTAAAAGGACATTGTATGAAATCTTTATATTTTGGAGTAATCAATCAACCAAAGGAGTTGCTACAATATATCTTAACCATTGGTATCAAACAAGGTGTGGAGCTAATTGCTGGAATCAAACTTAACACTTTGCAAAGACTTATTGTTCATAGATAAAAGTAGTCCTATTAGAAAATTGTGCACAAATATCAAGGTGAAAAAGCACTTACACAAGTATGTTCTTGAGAGATATTCATTTGAACACAAAAAATCAAATGTCATTTTCTTTCGTTCAATTCGCAAGTGGTCATAAGTGATTATTTCCACTATAATATTGTTCTTCAAACTAATATTTTCCTCCATTTTCATGACAAGCATGGTAGTATATTCCCATTGTATATTACAACATACACAACACAGTAAATTTCATAAGTGGGGTTTGGGGAGAGTAGAGTTTATGCATATCATATCGCTATCTCATGGAGGTGAGGAGGTTGTTCCCGAAGGATCTTCAGCTCGTGTACAACATATCAAAATAGGTATGAGAAAAAGGAAAAACAACAGTGTAGAAACAAAATAATAATAAGAGAACAATAACAACCACAACGCAATGTGATAACTAAATCTATATCCTCATTGTATATTCTTTTATATAAATTATTGTGTAAATATCCCTTTTTTCTCAAGAAAAAGTCATCTTCAGTGCTTATTGTTCATTTTATTTTTACAAGTTCAACATTTTAGCTCAAAAAACTTGTGTAAAAAAATTGAAGATGTTGGAATTGTATAGACCTAGGGATCTTGAAGCTATTGTCATGAAATTGAAGGTTAATATCATCAAAGGATATGTAGTGGATGGAGATATTCCTAAATTAAAGATTTTGGGTTTGAGTTATAGATATCGAAAAATTCTTGATAGGGAGTGTTACCCCCAAATTGTCTTATAAAACATAATTACATATATCATCACTAGTAAAGAGTTTTATATAATATATTGAGGAAAATATACACACATCTTTAAAAATTGTAAAAAATAGTTTTCTCCGCAATTAAATCATTTACAATTCAATATGGAGAAATTATTTTAGTCTTTATTTGGACGAAAAATGTTGAAAATACTTTTATTTTGTTTTATTGAATCAGAAAACAAAATCCAACGCTAAAACTCGATTTTCTAATTGGAATTCGACTCTGACACTCGATCTGAGACTCGATTTTCATATTGGGATCCTACCTCGACTCGAGATTCGACTTCTGAACCGGCCAACCCCGACATTGGACTCATAACTCTATACTCAAATCGAGATTCGATCTTAACACTCGACTTAAGACCTGACACCCAAATCGAGATTCAACCCTAACGTTGATACTTGAATTGAGATCCAACCCCAACACTCAATCCAAAACTCAACTTTCAAATTAGGATTCGACCCTAATAGCTGGATTGGATTCAATCTTGATCTCAAACCATAACTCCAATGACTGATTTGAACTCGATTCTGACACTTGATTAGTGACTTGAGCCCGATTCAGTGCTAGGGTTTAGTATCAATGATATAAGTTAAGCTCGAGACAAGAATGATGATTTCTTACCATTTGTTCTAGCCTTGATTTCTAAAATAGAAACTTCTTCTACATTAAATTTTAATTCATACAGAATTCAACTTTTTTTGACCTCATATCAACTAAAGCTCAAACGAAAAATTGTAAACATATACAGATGACACAAAAAATACTTTAATTTATTCAGTTTTACTGTATCATAAAACAAAATTCGATACAGGACTCGATTTTCATATTGGAACACAACCCCAACTCAACTTCTGAATCGGCACATTCGATTGGTAACTCGACACTCAAATTGAGATTCAATTTTGACACCTGACTCAAGACCCGACATCCAAATCAAGATTAGACCCTGATGCCGATACCTGAATCGAGATCCAACCCTAACACTTGATCAAAAACTCGACTTCTAAATTGGGATTCAACATTGACAACTGAATTGGATCCGATCTTGATCCCAAAACTCAACTCCAATGACGGATTCAAAACTCGAATCCGACACCTAATCATTGAATCGGCGCTAGGGTTTAGCAGACAAGTTAAGCATGAGACAAGAATATTCAATGATTTCTTACCATCTGTTCTAGCCTTGATTTCTAGAATAGAAACAACATCTACATCAAAGTTAATTCGTAGAGAATTTAACTTCATTTGGCCTCATATCAATTAAAGATCAAACCAAAAAAATGTAAATGTATATACACATGACACAAAATAGTACTTTAGTTTACTAGTCATACACATACACATAATCAAAACACATGATATATACCTTCACGTTGTTGTTCTGCAAATGCCACCAGAAATTCATCCAAACCCTCCTTCAACAAGTCTCGATCGCAAAGGATCAATTCGATTTCAGCATCGATTTTAGCAGCAGCAGAACTTCTTGCATCAATCTGACTGCGTTTCGCTGTAAGTTCCACAACTTTGTTCTCCATATGTTTGATGGTTTTGCGAAGTTCGCGTTCAGACCATGTCATTCCATCAGCATTATCCTCATCGCTGCTGCTTGATTCAAATGGTGAAATTTCGTTCATTGTAGTCTCATCATCACTGAGATCCTTATCGAAGCTCATTTTTTTTGGTGAACAAAAACGAAGTATCCAACTTAACATAGCCATATACAAATAGTGAATTTTTGTAGTTTTAGTTTTAGTTAAATAGCAAAATATTCATCATCTTGACTAATTTTTTGTAACTGAAATTAATGACATTTGTACTAGAAGACTTCTTTAAAACAAATATATATGGCACATTTATGTTTGTAGACCAAACTATTTTTATATTGGGAATAATTAATTAATGAACTGGTGTAATTAATTGAAAAATTGAAATACAGATTTTTTTTTTTTAGAATTGAAATGGGATGTGCTCAAATTTAAATGCATTTGCAATATGTAGATTTATTTATATGTTTGAGATTGTTTTTTTTTTTTATAACTATGGGTGATATTTGCATGACATAATTATGATGTCATTATTACTAGGCATAAATATTTTTTATGTTTGAGTTGTGGTATTTAACATTTTTAATCCAAGTATCATGAGAAAATTTAGCAACAAAAAAAGGCCACTTCCAAAATTTAATTACCAAAATGCCTATTCAATTATTATTTCCCCCTTTTGTTTTACCATTTTAGGGTTTTAAAATATAAGAAAAGGCGGAGTCAGAATATTTTTTAAAGGGAAAAGACTCAAATATGCCATTAAACTTTTAGAAAAGGCTCATTTATGTCATTAGTTAAAAGTTTGTCACATTTATGCCATTACTGTTAAAGAAAAGAATCATTTATGCCATTATTTTTAACAATGATTTTGCAAAACCATTTTTGACACGCGGCCAATTAAAATTCGGCCACATCATTAATTTTTTTAATTAAAAAAATTAATTCAATTTTTATTCAGAACTTTGACTTTTTTATTAAATAATTGATGACGTGGCCAATTATAATTTGGTCACGTCATCAATTATTTATATAAGGAAAATCAAAAAAAGTTTAATTCAATTTTTTTTTAGGATTATGATTTTTTTAATTAAAAAAAATTAATGGTGTGGCAGAATTATAATTTGATACGTGTCAAAAATGGTTTTGCAAAATCATTGTTAAAAAATAATGACATGAATGAGCCTTTTCTTTAACTATAATGGCATAAATGAGCCATACTTTTAACTGATAACATAAATGAGTATTTTCTGAAAGTTTGATGACAGTTAGGATAAAATCTTAAGTCTAATAATATATATATAAAACTTCACCAAATAAATATAGGTGGATCAAGAAATATTATTATTGTGTATGTGGATTATTTAATCTATAAATTAGTAATATTTTATTATTAAAAAATGTTTTGAGATTCAATGAAAAATAATTTTGATTCCATCAAAATCTTTGTATCTTACTTATTTAAGGATCATATCTATTAAATTCACCGAAAAAACTAAATTTGTTATACATAAGTACATTGGATATATCAGAATCATTCTAGCTTACTAAATTATGTATCATATTTATTGAATTCATTTAAAAAGTAAATGCATTATACATAAAGTTCAATGTATGTGTATGATTCATTGTAATATATATTTTTGTTAACTGATTCATTGTAAAAAAAATTAATGAATTCATTATGTTATACAGAATATTCATTATTTCTTAGTAATTAAATATTATCATTATATCTTTACTAAAAACATTCAATATATGATGCTGTAAGAATACATTATATAAGTAACACAGAAATTTCTTGAAATTATATCTAAAAATAATTTCACTTAAAATGTGTCACAAAATTAATAATGACGTGTCAAATACGTACAACATTATGTGAATACAAAAAAAAAGTCAATCCATTTTCACTCGAAAAGATTAACAATCATGTTAACACCAAAAAATTTTGATTTTCAATAAGAAAAATAAAGATGAACTTTAATTAAATTTGAATTTTAGCAAAAGACAAAATAGAATAATCATATTTCAATAATAAATTGTCTAACTATTTACATTTTTAAAAATTATTAATTTGTAACATTAATAAAATCATATATTATTTATAGAGATTTTTTGAAAATATATCATCTTATTATTTTATTTAATGAGTGACTTTAGGCTCATATCCTCATTTTTTTCTCATTTATTCTTTTTGTCATGTCATTCTCTTGCTTTTTTCTCATTTATTGTTTTTATTTTTTCTTTTATTATTTTCTCTTTTAATGTTTAATTCTTTTTTTATTTTATTTTTTATTAGAAATATCTATTGATAATACTTTATTTTAATTTTTAGTTACTTTATCTTTTCTCTCTTTTTATATTTTTACCTTTTAAAAAAATAAAAGAAATTATCTTCTTTTTTTTTTCATATTATTTTTATTTTCTCATTTATTTTTTTCATATTGTCATTTTATTAGAGATATCATTTGCTAATCTTTATTATTATTATTATTATTATTATTATTTTTATTTAGTTTATCTTATTATTTTTCTCTCTCTCTCTACTTGTTTACCATTTTAATAAAATAAAATAAATTACTTCTATTTTTTCCTTATTCATTATTTTTATTCTCTTTTTTTTTTTGTCTCATTTATTATTCTTGTTCTTCTTTTTTTTCTTTTATTCATATTATCGATATCATTTGATAACAATTTTACTAATTTTTTTCATACTTTTTCATTTTATCTTTTATTAGATATGTCATTTGACAATATTTTTATTATTTATTTCTTTGTTCTACCTTTTCATTTTCCTTTTTCCATCATTAGAGATATATTATTGGTAATATATACTGTTAGGGTATCATTTATCAATGAGTATAGGTTGTGACCAAAAAGTTTTATATATATATAGTATCATTGACTAATGAATAAAGTGTAAACAAGAAACCTTAATGATACGATAAAAAATATGTATATTTGTGGGGTCGTTTGGTAGAACCTATAAGAACAATGCAAAATTGGGTGTATTAGTAGTGATTGTATTAGTTACACAAGCATTATTTCTTTTATATTGTTTGATTTGATGTATTAGAAATAACAAATCATGCATGATTGCTATTTAAAAATATATGTTTACAAAAATACTCTTCACACTTTATTTAATTGTACACTTCTTTTTCAACAAAATTCTTTGTTAAAACATCAAAAAAGATTTATTTGCTAAAAAAATATTATTAACTCTTTCTTTTTCTTCTTCTTTCTTTCTTTCAAAAATAATATTAAGGGTTAAAATATTGTTGTGCTATTGCGTCAAAATATTTTAGTGAAAAGTTGGCAAAGAATTTTTAGTCAAATTTATCGCTACAATAGTAATTTTTTTATTAAACTATATTGAAATTAGATTTAAAAACATTTTTTTAAAAGAAATTTAAGAGGTCATAAAGCTTATCGAGACACCAACAAATTAAAAGACACTGAAAACAAATCAAAATAAAAATAAAAATATGACAACAAAGAAAATGAAAAGATTCTAGAGTAATGAGAAAATGCTAAAAAATGTTTTAAAAAGACTTTGAAGGTAGTTTTATAATTATTTAATCTAATTAAGGTGTTACAATGTTTTGTATTACTAATACCTGTAATTACTTGGTAATAATATTATACAACTTAATACACACCAGAGTATATTAGTTATATGTGACATGAAAAAATATATCAGACAAGGTACTACTAATACACACACATAACACATGCATTATATTTCCTAATATACTCTACCAAATGATCTCGTAGAATATCATTAACTAATGAGTAATTGCTGTTTAAGAAACCTTACTGATACAACAAATATATATATATATATACACATACACACACACATACATATGCACACACACAGAGAGGTTTAACATCAATTAAGCGAAATTAGTTTGGATTATATAATACAATAATTAATTAAGATATAAATGCAAAGGGATATATTTGTAATTATTTTACTTTTCCGGGATTGATAACATATTACAATATTGTATTCGTGAGATTGAATCAGCGTTTGGACATGTCATTTTACGCTGATTCCATCTCATGATTTCGTATCATGAGATGTGATACCATATTCTCTAAAAATCACGATATGAAATCACATGGTGATACCATATCATGATTTGAGATGTTTTTATACAAAAATTGATCCACGAGTTGATATTTTGTTAAAGCAACCCCACATTTATATCTACTAACCATTTATTTCACATGTAAATAAATTTATGATCACATCATTACTTATTTATTATTCTCACCGACATAAAAATTATTATTCTCACTAACATATAGTCACTTTAACTCACACTTCACGATTCTTGAGTAATAAAATCTTAAAGAGCCCGTGAAAAGTATTTCATTTTTACTCAAATATATTGATGAAACAATTACTTAAGTGGACAACAAATAATTTTGTCATAATTTATTATACGATTTTATGATTTTTTTATTGATTTAATAATATTGAATAAACAATTAGGGCTATTTTAGTAGTTTTAGAACTTATGGGAGTTTTATGTTTATTAGAAAATAAACAACACCAAAATTCTCTATCGGATGTCCAAACAAAGCTTGAATTTCGTCTCATGATTCCATATCATAATACCACATCATGATATCATATCGCATGACCAAACGGACTCTTAGTTTCCCCTTAAAGTTGCCACATAAATATTTTCTTTACTCATTATAATAAAGGAAAACTTTCACATATAGCCACTTAAAAATAATTAATTACTTTTTATAACTATAGTTTGATAATTACAATTTGTAGCTACATATTATATGGAGGAGAGATGCGAACGAGACTGAGAGAGAGTGAAGAGAGGCGAGAGGGGGGAATAGAGAGGGAGAAAGGTGAATTATATATGTATATTGGTTAGATATTTGTATATTATATATATGTATTTGTATATATGGCAAGAGAGATTGGGAGAGGAGGAGATAGGCGAGCTAGACTGGGAGATGGAGGAGAGAGGCGAGCGATATCGAGAGCGGAAGGAGAGAGGCGAGCAATATCGAGAGCGGAAGGAGAGAAGCGAGCGAGAGAGGGAAGAGAGTTGGAGAGAGGTGAATTGTATATTATACATATGCATTTGTATATATGGCAAGAGAGATTGAGAGAAGGAGGAGTGAGGCAAGTGAAATTGAGAGAGGGAGGAGTGAGGCGAGCAAGACAGGGCAGAGAGTTGAATTATATTTGTATATAGGTTAAATAATTGTACATTATACATATGTATTTGTATATTCTGACGAATTATACATATACAAACTGAAGTCAGCGCATATAATTAATGTATAATGATAGTCGCGAGTGTAATTATAACAAACTATAGCTATGATTAGTAATTAAATAGTATAAGTTTACTTAGCCGCATAATTTTTTCTATAATAAATATATACTATACCGCTTTATATATATATATATATATATATATTACTACTATATACAAGAGTGGTGATTACTACTATATACAAGAGTGGTGAGAGGACGACCAAGGTTATACTGGTCATTTTATATTAATAACAAATGGACAAATTTCATTTCCAAAAGCAAGAAGGGCAAATATGTAATTTCACATTAAAAAGACAAATTTCAATTTCAGTAGCAAGATTTTGTAGATCCATTTCTCTTCCATCTTTGTAGAACCATCGGTCTTTATTCAAACAAAAAAGTTCAATTCATCCCTAGCACAAAGACTTACTCAAACATGATTCTAAAGCATAATTTCTTCCAGCTCTCTTCTTTCAACAACCATTAATCGATTTGCAATTCAAAACTTCAGGTATGTTTTCTTTCTTTGGTAAAAAATGGTCTTAAACCCATCTGCGATTTTAAGTTAGATTTCTGCAGATATGCAAGTCACAGAGTGTAGAATACTCGAGAATGTAGCTAGCTTAGTAGAAGTATCGTTAAAGTTCTAGATTTTTGACTTTTCTGCTTTATATTTTTTCCAGTTTCATCAGCTTCAAATATAATATGTACCTTCTAAGAGAAAAGATGGGGTTGGAATGATGTGTGCTTAATTTAAGGCGTTTCTTGATTCTACTGGAGTTTTCTGGAGAACGACAAACAAACCAACAAGCATTTTCTTCAGTACTGGCTCTCAAGGAGGTGGCGAAGAGACTATCATGTTAGTTCCTTCTTTGAATTTAATGTGCAATTTAAAATAAGCTATATATATATCTTTGAATTTAATGTGCATTTAAAATAAGCTATATATATATATATATATATATATATATATATATATATATATATATATATATATTATATATATAGTATATATATATATATATATATATATATATATATGTTCTTATATATGAATACAGATGATTTTATTAAAGAGGGTGTTGTAAAATTATGGTTATTGATCTACATATATGAACTCATCTTAGAGCCTGTTTGGCTCAGCTTAAAAGCTGGTCAAACTGACTTAAAAGCTGATTTTTGACTTATTTAGCTGTTTGGCAATACTCAAAATAACTTATTTTAAGTTTAAAAAAAACTTATTTTAAGCCAAAAGTTAAAAGCTGGGGTAGAGGTGCTTTTCTTTTTTTAGCTTATAAGTTGTTTTAAGTTGACCAAATTTTTATGTGTTTGCCCTTAATATTTTTATACAATCTCCAAATTACAACATAACCCTAACATCTCTTTCTTCCATTTTTCCCTTTTCACGTTTGGCATAGCAACTTCAACACTTTTATCCAAACACATAACTGCTTATTTTAAAAATAAGTTTCAGCACTTTCAAAAGTACTTTTTTAAAGCTGCTTTTATTAAGCCCATCCAAACGGGCCCTTAAAATAAAAATTATTGATAAAATTTTTTATATCAACAAACTTCTTGCTTCAATGAGTTTTATAAAATTAAATGATTATTGATCTGCAGATATGAAACACATCTTAAGAGAAAAATTGTTCATAAAATTTTTTATATCAACAAACTTCTTGCTTCATCTTCTTGAACTGGATTTTAATTTATGATATGTTCATTCATTTTGTCTGAATCTCAAAATCTCTAACCAAAAAAATATGAGTAATAATTTATAATTATAATTATTACAATAAATACATAAATATGAAACATAGAGATGTATATGTACAAGAAGTGATTATAATTTTTTTTCTTTCTAGATTAATATTTAAATTTATAATAAAAAAAGGAAATAGGGAAAGTGGTTATAATAATTATATGAGATGGACTACATCAGTAAAAGGGATACGTGTCTTAAAGAAAATATGCTTTTAGCAAAGACTGTTCCTCCTTTTTTTATTTTATATATATCTTAAGATTTTCTTAAACTGAATTTTAATTTCTGATATGTTCATTCATTTTGCCTGAATCTCAAAATCTCTAAATAAAAAAATATGAATAATAATTTATAATTATAATTATTATAATAAATAAATAAATATGAAACATAAAGATGTATATGTACAGGAAGTGTTTATAATTTTTTTTCTTTATGGATTAATATTTAAATTTAAAATAAAAAAAGAGAAGACAGGGGAAGTGGTTATAATAATTATATGGGATAGAATACATCAGTAAAAGGGAGACGTGTCATAAAGAAAATATACATTGCTTTACACAATAACAAATGGAGTGATGTAGGCTCCTGCCTGCTTTCATTATATATAACTTTATTATTATTATTTTTATTATAAAGGGATGCAATATTTACATACGCATTACTTTTTTACCACATGACTGAATATTTAACACACATGATGAAATATCTTCTATGTTGAGAAGAGAAAAGAAAAATGAAGAGTTATTTAAAGGTTGGATAGAAATTTCTACATAGAAAATGATCCAGAAGATCCAAGCGTGAAAGATGCATCTGTTTTTGTCTAATTTTATACAGTATGTAAATGTATGTAATTAGCATTCCCACATATAGAAATGTTAAACTATGTAAGTATCTCCCTTCAACATTTAGTAATATGACATAGGGGTGGGCATTCGATATTCGGTTCAGTTTCATTTTTTTTTTGGTTCTTCTAAATTGTGTACCGAATATCGAACCGAAATATTTTGATTCGATTTGGTTTTTGTTAATTCGGTTCGATTTTTATTAATTCGGTTCGGTTTTTTAAGCGGATGATGGCTGCTTGATGGCAGACGGCGCGGCTGCTGCTTCTGGCGGACGGTGTAGCTGCGGCTGCTGCTTATGGCTGGCGGAAGAGGAGAAGATGTAGATGAAAGAGCCAAGAGGAAGATGAAAGACCAAGAGAAAGTCAGGAGAAAGATGAAAGAGAGAAGAATAGGGCAATAGGCCATAGAGTTTCTTTTTTTAAAAAATTATTAATTAATATAATATAAATTATAGTATAATATTTCGGTTTAAACTAAAATATCGAAAATTAAAATAATACGTACCGAAAATCGAACCGAAATACCTAAAAATACAAAAAAGTAAACCGAACACCAAATCGAAAACCAAAATGTCGAAACCAAAATTCTGAAAAATTTCGGTTCGATTCGGTGTTTATGCTCACTTTTAGTATGACATTCACATGAATATATTATGAACAAATTTGACAGCTATAATGTGTTCGAATTACTAATTTTTCTCATTGAAATATTAATTTTGTTTGTTTAATATGCAACTCATTAAATTTAGGTCCATTATAAATACCTATAATGCTCCCAACTACAGCATCAGCTGAAAGCATGTCTGCAAGCCCGGAGCAGTATTATGCATACAGATTCAGCAACTCTTAAATGTTAGTTGCTAATTTGTTAACATTCAGCTACTCTCGATGTTCAGTTTCTTCATACTGTCAATTTGCTTAATAAACAGTGCATTTGTTTTGTGAACAAAATGCTATTTAACCATGTAATGTTGTGAAGTATGCTAATAGTTCAATACAAAACAGTCATCTAATGTTGTGAAGTATGCTAATAGTCCAATACAAAACAACCAAGGAAAGCTGATACCTACACTTTGATATATAGTGTCCTTAATTCAAAGACAAAATTATCATTTTTATATCCTAATGTTTTAAATTAAAATGTACAAGGGAAGTGATCACAATGTTTTATGGCTAACATGTATTCGTATGTATGAAAGTAATTCCCAATTGAAGTTTTAGTATTGAAGGGGATTTTCACCTTGCTTAAGAAATCTTGGTGAAATGGTAAATCAAACAAAAGTAAATGACGAGACTCGACTGATAACGTATTATAAAATAAAGCATGTGTCATAAAATAAAATGATAATAAATGTATAAAATATTAAATATTGGGCCCGTACTTAGCACGAGCAACGCTCATCTAGTATATATATATTATATATATATATATATATATATATATATATATATATATACTTTATCTCTAAAGATGGCTATATTAATAATAATAAAAAATTATAGAGATTTTAAAATCATGGCTAGCACTTATGAACGAAAAAGAAAATTAACATAAACATAAAACTATATACCTATAATCTTAAGAGATTTATCATGAAGTATCAAACACATAATTTATGTATGTAATTTGTATAACACTAGCTCTAGTAATTAATTAATCATATCTGAATTTGGGCAAACTACTCAAATGTTTAGTCACCTAAGATACACCCTAATTGTCAATGAGAGCAAAATGGACCTAAAAAAGGAGCAAATTATCGAAATAACATATTTTTAAGATATAATTATAATTTATTCTTTAAAAATTTATAATTACAGAAACTTTTTAAATGGGTATAATAATATAAACATTGATATATTAATCTGATGCGCGAGATACATTAATCGTTAAGTAAGATATATTACATTTTATACATGATACACTAATTAAATGCGCGAGATGCACTGTGCGATGCAAATTTTATACATGATACACTAATCAGATGTGTGGGATACACTGATCTGATGCACAAAAATAATTTTTTTAAAGATTTGTAAAATTTATAAGGGTTAATGGTAATGAATAAACTGAAATGTGAGATTTTTATAATTAATCCAATAAAAATAATCTTTTAAGTTTAAATTTCAAGAGATGTACGAAAATATAAAATAAATAGTATTTTATTTGATTTCGTATAAGAGATACAAATATTTGAAAAATAATTATATGCGATCACAATTATTTATTTCAAAAGCTAGTAAATATTTCTTATGGGAGCAAATTATGTAGAGTTTATATTTCACGACTCCTTATAAATATTATTTTAATTATATAATATATATTTTTTTAATAAAATGTCAATAAAAAAATATTATAATCACGTGAATATAAACTATGTAAATTATAATAAAACCAATTTAAAAAATATTAAAGATAAATTAATCTCAAATTATATTTATAAGTAACTTATTTTCCAACCAACTTACGAAACACACTCAATTTGTAAATTAACAAAAAGAAAAATGTTGGGATACTTTTTTTTTTATTTTTTTGTGGAGAGAGAATTTCAAGTAACATCACAGAAACTTCTACTTATTATTTTCTTAATTGGAATTATCCAAAAAAATTGAGGAATAATACTCTTTCTTCTCTATTCCACCGCAACAAACCTTATTCATTGCAGTTGCAGAGAGAGAGAGAAGAGAGAGAGAGAAAATGTACGGATTCACGAGTTTGAGGACGGAGAGTGATGGAGGAATCAAAGGTGATATAGAGGAAGGAACCTTGTATCCAGGTCTTGGATATGGTGAGAATCAATTGCGTTGGGGTTTTATTCGTAAAGTTTATGGGATTCTCGCTGCTCAGATCCTTCTCACCACCCTTGTATCCGCCGTGACTGTACTTTACACGCCGATCAACGATCTCCTTCGTGGAAGTCCTGGCCTTCTTCTCTTCCTCATTTTCCTTCCTTTCGTTCGTAAGTAAACCTAGATCTGGTCATTTTTCGGTAATTTATTGCTTTCTGTATGTCGTGTGTTTATTGGTTGCCGATCTGATTTCTGAATAGTTGATTTCTTATGCGTATAATGACCTGAAATTTGATGATTTTTTTCCGTGATTTTGTATTGTGGATATTCATCTTTGTTTATTATTACTTCGAATTGAGCGTAATATAGTTTATTTATGCTGCGGAATTTGAGATCTATCGTTTCACGTTAGAATCATTTCTTTTGTGTAAGCATTTTGATTAATGGGAATTATGCAATCTATTTGGATGTTATCTTAGCTTCGCTTTATGTTGTATTCACGGACAAGTTGGCAGGTAAGGAGCCAGATAGGGTCGAAGGGATCTGAACCCCCTTGGAGGAAAATACCATTGCTTATACATGGTTAAAATTATGTGTATACATGTTCAAAATTATTTTATAAATATATAGTAGACGTTGAACCCAGGTGGAGTTATGATCTTTTTGGTTTTTGTTTTCTTGTGTATTAACAGTTGATATCTGTATTCTGAAATTGTTGGACTTGTATGTTACTCTTCACGTGGTGTTTAGTCAATGATACAACCTCAAATTTTGAGATTTTTGTGTTCTGTATCGTAGTTACAGCCAGCGTAATTTCAGTTTTGCTAGTAAATTTGCCACTGTATTGATCAGCTCTAATGATTGTGTTTGCACAGATGGTGCAGCAATATTTTTCGCCTTTATGAATTGTATATAATACAATTTTCTAATTAGCTGAGATAAGGGAAGAAACTTGAGGTTACTGACTTATGGTGATTGGTTTGGTGTTTAATAGTGTATAGAGATCTGTTTGGAACTGCAGTACAAATTTGTAGTTAATGCATGGGTTTGATGCTTCTGGATTTGCTTTTATCAAATTGTCCAAAAGTTTATCGACCTGTTTGCACTTTCCTTTCACTTTGTAGAAGCTAGACCAGTAATAATTTGTTTGTGTGCAGTGTTGTGGCCCTTGCACATATACCAGCAGAAGCATCCATTGAATTTTATTTTCCTTGGCCTCTTTACTGCTTCTTTGAGTCTCACTGTGGGTGTGACCTGTGCTAATACCGATGGTGAGTAGCTTCTCTGCTTTATGAAGCTTTCTATTTTTGGTGTTTGTGAATATCTTTATACTTCAACAGTTCTGATGATTCGCTCATACTCATGCGCTTCAAAATTACAGGAAGAATTGTGCTTGAAGCCTTACTCTTGACATCAGCTGTAGTTTCAGCTCTGACTGGTTACACATTCTGGGCTTCTAAGAAGGGCAAGGACTTCAGCTTCCTGGGTCCAATACTCTTTACTAGCCTCTTTGTACTTATCCTGACTGGATTTATGCAGGTTGGTGTAACCTGTCTTTCTGCTCATCACCTCGTCCCAATTCGAGAAATAAAAAATTTGTACGACCTATTTTGTAGCTCTTAACTTATGAGTCTTTGTCCATTTGCAGATGTTCTTCCCTCTCGGATCTACAACTAGTGCTGTTTACAGTGCAATGAGTGCTATAATTTTCTGTGGATACATTATATATGACACAGACAACCTGATTAAGAGGTTTACATATGATGAATACATCTGGGCATCTGTCACTCTGTACTTGGATGTTCTGAACCTGTTCTTGACCATCTTGCGCATTCTGAGGCAGGGAGACAACTAAGTGTGTGGGCAATGTCACCTGATGTGCGTGTGATTGGAATTATTTTAAGATTTTTTGCTTTGTTTGTCCATTAGTATGGCAGAACATGGTTCTATAGATAGATATCTTGCTACCTCCCTACTGGTATATTACTTGTAAGTAGCACTTAAGTTCCTGGAAATTCCATAATAAGTGTCATTGATGTTTTACTGAAATCGACTCTGAGAAATGGGACAGCATTTACTGGCCTCACAGAGAGGAGCTCAAACGTAGCAATATATTCTTTTGCTTTGAATGCGTTGTGTACCCAATTCTTTCATGCTAGAAAAGTTACATGATAAGTGTAATTAAAATATTGACAAGCCCTTTGCCTATACACATGTTGACTGTCTAATAGCACTCACTTTGGTTATCTCCTTATTCTCTGTCTCCAACTTGTTTGTCACCTATGATTTTCGTCAAAGAGCGTCCACATTCACCATGTAAGCAACCAAATACTAAAAAAACAATTCGAAATAATTGGTCCCTTTATAGCCACAATTCAGGAATTGCCCAAGGACCATTAAATACTAAGATTCCTAGAGGAAAGGTACTGATAAAAAAATAAGATGACATAATTGCAGGAGAATATACTTTGTTTAGAGATTCAAAAGCGTTCAACAATGGAAGTTCACATTTGAGATTGGGTGTAAGATGCAGATTTCAGATCACAATACAAACTTAGTGTTAACGTCGAGAATAGACCAAAGCAGCAGTTGGATACAGTTCTCTTAAATTCCAAAAATTAGAAATGATATATACATTATTCTTATAAAGTGCCATCATCAAATGAAATCCAGAATAACTACTACTGTATCTCTACCGAATACTTGGAAAGTAAAAACTATAATAGTAAACAACTTTGAACATACTATCATGACTTTGCAGCTTCTTCATCATCAACCTCACTATCCCATGATAACTCTTCCTCCGCAGCACTCAAACGTTTCTTAAATCAGCTTTGTTTGGGCTTGTTCTCTGGGGCACCTTCATCTCATCACCACTTGCAATATCTTCAATCTCATACCACCCAAGGTCATCTCCCTCGTGCGAAGACACTTGGCTGGAAACAACTGAAAAATCACTGTTATCGTTCTTACCTTCTGAACTCCCCTTATCATCAACTCTCCCTGCCAAAATTCCTTTAACATCCCCGCCATCATCACTTGTGGTCTCTAAAGCTGTTTCTTTCTCGTCTTCTTTACTTACCGAGCTATCCATTTTCTTCACCACTTGTTCTTTTGCTACGTTTTCACTTGCAACACCGTTGCTCCCTTCTGTATTCTCATCATCTTCATCATCAACATCCCAACTCAATTCCTCTTCTTCCTTACCCGAGATCGCCCTATGCACAAGCCTGACCCTTGCTTCATCAGCTTTCCTTATTCTATAAACCTTGTAAAAATATCTAATCCAGAAAGTCTCGTGATCAATCCTACTTGGAACCAACTCGCTATATATCTCATTTATTACACCATTTTCCTTGATCAAACCCTCAATTTCCCCATTCATCTCTACTAATACAAATCCCAGTTTCCACTCATTATAATCAACCATATCATCTGGTTCATTGCAATACGTTTTCGCATCACACTGGGTTGCTCGAATTGTTGCATCAATTCTACTATAAGGTTTGGCATTCAAGTTCAAATTTTGCTCTAAACTACTACTTCTCCCTAAACTCCTCCTACTGCTATTTTCAGATAACTCACTGTCAGAATCATTATCAAGGATCGACTCCTTACCATGAGCAATAATCTCCGAGACAGTGGAGCCGATATTATCAATAGCTTGTCCAACCGATTCTAGCGATTCCTGAGCAACGGCGGCGCCTGATTCAAACCTAGCCGGCAAGTCCTTCACGGCTCGGCTAGCTACTTCACGGATTGTAGCGGTTTCAATTTTCAACCCGGAGCTGAATTCCTCGAAATCGCGGCGGTAGTTTTGAACAACGGATTCCGATTTCGATGCTATGGTTCTGAACAAAGTTGAACCGAAAGTCCATGCGTTCGTTATGGCTGGAACATCATGGTTAGGGTTAGGGTTTGGAGATTCTGGTTGAGATTGAGAATTTGATGGAGAAGTAGGGGCATCTTCGGTATCGGAAAATTCTGGATCGTCGGCGAATACGGATTTGAAGAAATCCATAAGGTGAGAAATTGAAAAGTTGAGTTTCGATTTATTTTATATTGCTGTTGGACAAACGCTGTAGGGTCTAAACCTTCGCCGGAAAATTCTCAACGGCGGCGGAGACGTACAGGAGATAATCTCCGATGGATTTATTTTTATCTTTATTAAAACAGACGGAAGATACAATTAAATCATTTCTAAAAATATAATAAGGAAATACTCCACCGACAAATTTAAACTTTTTTATAAATTTTCACTGAAATACTAAAATAATAAATGAGTTAGGTATAGTATATATAATATCCATAATTAGTTTATAATTATTATAGCGAATAGTAAAATAGTAAATTCGATAGACAATGGCATGAATAAAACTAATATTATATGGAATATGAAGGAGAGAACGTCTATCGTTCAAATTTGATAAAAATATTTGTTTTTCTAGAGGTTTAAGAATAATTTTCAATTTTACTATTTAAGCGTATGTATTTTGCATAAATATAGCTAATTGATTTATAATGATAATAATAATAATAACATAACAATGACATTATACAAATAATAAATGTTATATGTACGTAAGTACAGAATTGCATAAAATATTTAAAATAAAAAATATATTTAAAGAGAAACATGATAATTTAACTTCACATGTTAAATAATAAGGTAAAAAAAATGAACTACATTATATATGAAGAACAATAATATAAAACAACTACTTGTAACAAATTAACTATAACATAAAACATTATGATAAGCATAACATTATGGGTATTATATATATTAATATACTTACCTTGTATTTAAATCTTTTGTCTAACCTGAGTTTCGTAAATTATTTTATCACATAAAAAATACTGATGAAAAATAATGTTTCTTAAACAATAAAAATGATAGAATATAAAGAAATATATTATTATTTCACTGATTTTTTGGTATCTTGTATAAAAATGTTAACTTGAAAATTTACCTATTGGGAAAAAGAAATATTGAAAAAATGAATTAGGGCCTGTTTGGCCATGCGATATGGTATCATGATATGAAATAATGATATGTTATCATGATATGCAATCATAAGATGAAATTGAAGTTTTATTTGGACATGTGATATGAAATTTTGGTGTTGTATATTTTCTTAACATAAAAATCTTTATCCAATAAGTTCTAAAACTATTAAAATAGTCTCAATTGTTTATTCAATATTATCAAATAAACAAAAAAAATCATAAAATCGTATAATAAATTATTAATAAAGTTATTTGTTCTCCACTTAAGTAATTGTTTCATCAATATATTTGAGTAAAAATGAAACACCTTTCACGGGTTCTTCAAAATTTTATTACTCAAAGTGTGAGTTAAAGTGATTATATGTTGGTGAGAATAATAATTTTTTATTGGTGAGAATAATAAATTTTAAAAAGTAATGATATAATTATAAATTTATTTACATGTATAATAAATGGTTAGTAGATATAAATGTAAGGTTATTTTAACAAAATATAAACTTGTGGATCAATTTTTATATTCAAATAACTCAAATTATGATATAATATTCTCATATGATTTCATATCATGGTTTTTGGAGAATATGGTATCACATCTCATGATATAGAATCATGAGATAGCATCAGCGTAAAATCGCATGTCCAAACACTGATTCCATCTCATGATATAGTATCACATGGACAAACACGTATTTTTGAGAGAATGATATCTTCCTGAAATAAATTTTTTTATCGATTATGTTGAGGTATTGTTTTATTATTTATTGAAATAAAAATATTCCAATTTATATAAATCCAAAACTTTCTTCTAAACAATGATTAACTGAATATGAAAGAGATTATTTTCGAGCAAAATAAAATAATCTAATTATGATTTTTTTTTCAAAAAAAAGAAAAGAAAAAAAAGGAGGCCTCACTTATCATTCCTGGTGGTAATGGTCACAACTTTACTTTATGATTAAAAGCTATTTTATGAAGAGATAATAGCCAATGTATCATTACTTTGTTGGTGGATGGCCAAAACATACCACATTCACACAATGAACCAACTAAAACAATGGTAAAGAGGAAATGTATACTAAAATTGATCCCATCAATTATCTTTAAGAAGATTTTTAGTTTTGTATTAGTTGCAAATGGACAAGTAGGTAAAGAGAAACAACTTAAACTTTATTTGACAAATTACCTTTCTCATTTGTCCCTCTTTCTTATCTTTATTTTATCATGAGACTTCTCATTTCAACCCCTTTTATCACCTCTACTTCTAGGGGTGGGGGGGAATAAGGCTTAGCTCTATGAGTCACTGAAACGATAGCAGGAGTGCCCTTTTTCTATCAATAGAGGGAGCAAAACACACGCGAGGTCTTGATGCTTTTTATGTAAAGGAAATATCCCTCTTGCTATACCTCTCAGTCACGTAAAAGGTCTTAGGCAAGCATGACTAGGACAAAGAAGATGATTGATAAACATTAGAAATATAACACCCATGAACATTTGATAATCTTTTCATCTGTAAAGGGTGATTTTTCTCACAAGTCAATAGACTGCACAAAAATTCCACTCTATAGCTTATATTTAAGAAAAGTAGGTTTGATCAGAAGATAAGTACATGACATTTCTTTCTAGACTAAGGAGATGATGTTGGAGCAAGCAGCACCCTCACAGAGGCCTTTCTTTTAACTTCAAAGAATGAGAATGAATCACAAAAAAAGCAAAGAAAGGTAATATACTTAAGATCCCAACCGAGACACCTTTTCTATTTCCTTCATAATCAGCTCCTTTTCTTCTTCAAATTGATCGTCTTCACCACCTGTGATAACGGAATAATTCAGAGAACTGATAAACATACTTATGCTAAATCTCAAGAGCAATTGTACACTATATACTTATATGTATTACCTTTTCCAAGGTTGTTTAGCAATGCCAATAACCCTTCATGGTTCTTTGCCAATATAAGTTTTATTTCTCGAGGCTTGTTTGGATTCGCAACAAACACCTGCAAGAGAATTGTATAGGCATGAGGACTGCTATACCTTAAGTCTGTATGTGCAAACAGGACATAAAAGGGCGGCCAGCCAGGTGCATTAAGCTTTTGATATATGCGAGTTAAAGAGAAGGCCAGACCACAGACATATGGATGCTTCATTACTGAAAGGAGAGAGATATCGAGCACTACGGATATCTTATTATAGCATGAACATTAATGGAATCAAATTCAATGAGGATTGACACTGCCACAAAATCCTCAAGAATTTGCAACCTTTCCATTGGATTTCTGAAACGAATAGCAAATTCTTGAATTTGACAGTCTTTCATTGCTGTTGACGTTTGATTGAGACAAGTAAGAAAGATCATATTTGAAGCACTCTTCTACACATGATGAAATATTGATGAGTCTGCTTATGTAACATGTAAGAGACAATAGAATTTCTGCATAACAGGTATGCCATAATCATGGCTAAAAGAAATACTATGAAAACATCCGAGGGAAAAAGGACTTTTGGGTGTAATTCAACTACTAATCATCCGATTCCATTTCGAGGTATTTAGAGATCTACATAACTATGAGCTACATATTCTGCTTAGATCTTTGGCTACAAGTGGCACATGCTACATGAGATATTACTATGCAGATTTTCTGTTGATTCCATCTGCAGAAAAAGTTTCAGATTTTCAAGTTGGTAATTCCCACAGTTCCCAGAAAGTTAGCAAAATGATACCTTCCTCCCCTTTCTCCTCTTATCAGAAAGCATGATATACAAAGGTAAGACAATATTATCACCTTGAAAATATGGAAAGCAGAGATTTGGATGTTTTTGCTCGAGTCCTGCATGTGTAGAAAAATAAAGTTATCATTTTATATTGAATGAGAAAAAGAGAAACAAAACTATAAATCTCCACCCAAGTCCAACAAAAGCAAGTATAATGCATGAGGAAGTCCTGAGATGCAATCTGAGACCACTCTAAATGCTCCAAAAAGTTCATAGTCCCCTGAATCTTTTTCGGATAAGTACAGAACTGAAAATGAACTATGGAGTCACCTAGTGTTCCTTCATTGAGTACTGTCAACTACATACTTCTGCTGAAAAGAGTCTGAGCATCCTAACCTTCTGGATGTCTTTCTATATCAAATGGGCGATAATGCATAACTTAACACCATCCTACATGTGTAACCCAATTTTTATTTTATTTTTGATGACAAGGGAAACCCGCAACCCCAACTCCTATGCAATAGCTCGCAAACCACATAGGAAAGGTTAAACCCGCACTAGGAAAACCTGGTGCAACGAGCTCGACCCAAAAGGCAAACCCCTTGCTTTCGTTGGCAAGGGGTTTCGAATTTGAGACCTCCAACATGGAAGTCCAAGCTCAAACCGCTGGCCCATCCCGAAGGGTTGTAACCCAATTTTGTGGTTCATAAACTAATACTACTTACATTTGAGAATGGACTTCTCAAAGGTTGTTGACACAATTAGGGATCATCACACCCCAAAAGCTAGCTACAGAGGTGGGAGAGTCAAATGCTATATAAGCCCCACATCAGCTACTCATTAAACCAATGTGGGACTCACGTCATATACCTACTAAAAGGATCATAACAAACCACCACGCTCCGTATCTATAGTCCTTGACAGTTGTGCGCTAGACCATTTCTAGCCCCAGGACAACACTGCAGTACCGGTGTTCCTATCCAAGGCACGACATGCACGCAAGGCGTTGGGTAGCTCTAATACCATTGGTATGACCCACGGAGAACCACACCCCAAAAGCTAGTTAAGGGACTTGAGTCCCACATTGGTTTAATGGGGAGCTGATGTGGGGCGTATGTAGCCTTGGGATCTCCCACCTCAATAGCTAGCTTTTATGGTGTGGTTCTTTCTGGATTGTATCAGTTGCTATGGCCACGTGAAGAATTTGAGCAGTCAATTCAAAACCTTAAGAGGCAAGGTGAAGGTATAGATCTTTACAAACCCCTGTAGTTGTCATTTTAGAGCGATGTGGCACAATATGTAATTAGGTCTTAGGCCTAACTCACTCCCCAAAAGCTAGCTCAAAGGAAGGAGGATTGTCTAAGTCTTATCAAGAGTCTACCCATCTCATTAACCACCGATGTGGGAATTCTGTCATTCTTTAATACCCCATCTCACGCGCAGTGCTTAGCATTTGGTGCGTGGGAAATTTTTATTTTGGGGGTCCCAACATCGGGTGAGACAGGCCCTGCTCTGATACCATGTTAAATTAGGTCTTAGGCCTAACTCACACCCCAAAAGTTAGCTCAAAGGGAGGAGGATTGTCAAGCCTTATAAGGAGTCTACCCATCTCATCAACCACCAATGTGTGACTTTTGTCATTCTTTAATATAACTCACCGTTCCTACACTCACATACCAGTTATCCTCACTAATGAAACATTATTATGATAGAGCAAACGAGAGACAACATGGAATACCTTCAATAGATTCATCATAACTTTCAAATGGCCGACTTCTGCTATATAACGCTTCATAATAAGGGAGTTGGGAGGCTCCAGTAGAAATTCTGAGAGAAGCTAAACTTCATGAAACATTTATCAGCACCGGAATAGCCATAAGAACAATCAAAAGAAAGGACTATTAACAAGGGAACTAACCTTCAGAGATTGCCTTCTTGTCACATAATTAGGAGAAGTTAAGAGTTTTTCATATTGCTCGAAGAACTGGAAGTAAAAGTCAATAGGTATCAAGAACAAAACTAACATAAGACTGATCAGTGGATAAATAATGGTGATAATTAAGATGTGACAAACCTCACTATAGTTGTTAGTCAGGTATTGAGACACAGCAGATTCATGTTTGGTGAGTAAATCCTGCAGAATTTCAAGATATGTTAAAAGCAGCATTCACAGAGAACTGTGCATAGCAAGCACAATCTTGAACTTCAAAAAATATGACCTTAAAGGTAGAAAATGCATCAGAAGCAACATCAAAGTTTGGCAACTCCACGAACTTGAAGAACAATCCAAAGCTGGGAGACTCCAAGATGTATCTAAAATAAGGTACATAAAACTCATAAGAAAAAAATAATTGGGGACGGGCTTGGGGTGTAAAATACCAGACTCCAAGAGGTTGAGTAAATTTTGAGAATCTGGACCTAAAAGGTGAATCTGTTCCAAGAAATAAAGTAACAATGAAAGACCTTGGCTAAACAATGCCAAAAATGAAAGAAGTTTCAAAAATCTGAAGAATCTGATAGTGACAAAGAAGTTCCAAACACAATCAGAGTTAGGGAAGTGTGAATATCTTACTTTGCAAGGCTTGGCAATTTTATGCATTCCCTAAGCATACCTCCGCAATGCATAGCAATTTCCTTGTTGTCATAGCTGCTCATGAAATCAGAATGTCTTAGTACCATGAACGTTAATACTATTCAGTGACAATATTTCACAACAAACAGTAGCTTATGTTTATTATATAATTTAGAAGGTTATCAAAAGTTACCTAACGAATAGAAGTTAAAAGGTTACTGAGAGCGACGAACAGAGATGCTAGAGAGAGTTCTTTTTCAAGAACAGATCATAGGGTGTTCACGTGTAAGCCAAATAAGGAACTTCTGACAGTGGAAGAATGTTATCCAAATCTGACTTGCCTGGATTCTATACATACCAGTTGTTCAGGAATATTTTCAGTCCATATTTGGTCATTTTTGAGATCTTAAGTATACTTCCCTTACCTTTCAATAGAACCCAACTCTTAAAGGATAAGGGGTTGATAATTCTTTTAATGAATACTATTAGTCATCTTCTTTGAAGAACTTCTAGTACCATGGCATTTTATTTTTGTTTACAGGTGTTAAATCTGATTTGATCATTTTCTTGTTCTTCACACAGACTCCCTAGTTTAGCTGCTAAGGAAGCTAAAGATGCCACCAGAACACATCAAAGGGAGATTTCGTAAAACAACTAAGACAACCGAAACAAAAGGAAGGAAGAAATGTTATTGCTAGAGGAAAAGAACCTCTAATATCAGATGTCATATCTATTGTCAAAACAGGATAGATATGGTAAGGCCTTGTTGTAAAGGATTCAGAATATAAGGGCCGGAGGGCCAGCAGCTTAGTGTTGATATATCATATATGACAATTACAACTTTTAAATTTCAAATTCTAAATTGCCATAAAAATGAGATGTAACAAACTAATTGAAAGGAAATGAACTAAGAGATATTAAATGGAATGACCTTTTTATCCCACTGAAAGAAAATAAATTATTTTCTGGTATGCTAATTCAGAAGTAGGAGCGTGAAAAAGCAAATAATAAGAGAGAATTCTTCACTCTAAGAATATATATAACATGTGGAGCCAACAAAGCATTATATGTTTGAAATGACTTTCTCTATCTGCATATGGAAAGACAATTACTTGCCCTAATCCTATATAATTACGTAATTCAATCAGTCAGGAAGGACTAACATTACTATCATCTGTTGAAGGAAACAGTGGTGCTAAGTTTTTAAAGGTCTCCAGCACTTTCACCACCACCAGCCAGTGGGTTACCAAAATGGAAACACATACTACAAAGTCATCTTTACAGCTACAGAAATTGTTTTAAAAATAATTTCAATCATCTTCAAATCATGGTGGTTCTACCCTCTTCAGATGTGCATGCACAAAAAATTAGATTTGCTTACCAAACAACTAGGAAGTCCAGCAATTCCAAATGATTTTCCATGTATTGCACGCAACAATATGTGGAGTCAACTTTTTGCTTCAACATAATAGACCAACAATGGACCAAATTTTTTCTAGCCTAAGCAAAAAACATAATAATTAGTCATGGAATCTCAAACTAAATTCAGTGCATTAAGTCTGATGATAAGATTGAATATATTTTCAGATAAAATAGAAAAACATACTTCCCATCCCAATATAAGTAATTTATGAATGAAGAGCGCAATAACATCTTCATTACAAACTTCAAGTGTCAGTTGTGCAACTTGATCTGGATTCGGCTCAACTTCTCCATCTCCAGCGAGCATAACTTTCATTGCCACAATATTTTTCTCAACTTCTTCCATAGCCTGTAAGAAAGGGATATTTGAAAAAACAGTCATCCTTTGGAACAGATTCTAGTGGACAAAAGAACAAGCAAGCAAGGAAAGATATTACCCTGTTAAGCCTTATTCTTAGTTTCTGTAAAGATATGGCATATGGGTCTAACTCAACCCCAAATGCTAGCTCATGAGTGGAGGTTTGTCCAAGTCCATATAAGGAACCAATCTCTCATCCCTCTACCGATGTGGGACTTCTTAACACTCCCCACATGCCCAGACCTCAAATGGAGAGAGTAAACACTTAAAAATGGGGCCTCAACATTGGTGAACAACAAATTGGAATGAGCCTGGCTCAAATACCATGCAAAGATATGACACCTAGACTTAACTCAACCCCAAAAGCTAGCTCATGAGAGGAGACTTGTCCAAGACCATATAAGGAAAGGAGACCAATTTCCCACCCTCTACCCATTCGGACTTCTTAGTAGGTTCAAATGTTTAGGGACAGGAATGATTTTTTCAACTTAGACAACGCTGATTAAAAAAAGAATATAAAAAGAAACAAACAGATATGAAAGCATTGGTTAATGCATTCCTCTCTAGTCTTGACTCTGGGGATAATTTTTTTCACTATCTTTTTTAAAGAACCGCCTAAAGTTTAAACTAAAAGAACTAACAAGGTAAAATTATTTTTCATTATCTCAGTTACTGTACTTGCTCTCTTAACCAACTTATTCATATAAGGTTGTCCAAATTTTTGCTTTTAATTCTATTTTATGATGAAAGATAGTAATGTTTAGCGGTGCATTTAACTTTACTTAACACTGTCTAGTAATCTACATTAAATCCTCCGGTTCCTCCACTCTCCATTAGTCCATATCACAGTTTGCAACTATCCAAATCATTCGTTTAACTAAGCTGAGCCTTGGTTAAACAAGTGGAAAGCATCTTATTAAGATTTCATAATAGAAATTCTTATAATCCAACCATAACAGTTACCAAAAGCATTTCCTTCTTAGCACCCAAATCCATAACAAAATAGCAATTTCAGTTCAGTCCCAAAACCATCGATCAATTGTAATGCTCATTTCCTTCTAAAGCAATTAGAAATTTAAACCAGCATTAACTAGTTCTCCACTCAATTATTTCTACTTATTTCGCACCTTCGAATAATGATCACTAAACTACATAACCACAGGCCCACAAGGAGAAAAGTAGAACTCCCCATCCCAGTTATTCAGAAATGAATTAAAGATCAAACCATAGGCTCATCTCCATTTTCTTTGTCTCGATTCTTCAGCAGGTTGGTGGTGCTTATATACAGCTGATCAATCTTACTAATGCTCATTTCCTTCTTATCTGTTAGAAATTTTAAACACATATTAACTAGTTCTCCACTCAATCACTTCTACTTATTTCACACCTATGATCACTAAACTACATCACCACACTCACAAGAAGAATAGTAGAACTCCAAGTCCCTGCTATTTAGAAATGAATATAAGATTAACCCATAGGCTCTTTTTATTTGTCTTGATTCTTATACAGCTGATCAATGTTACTATTAATCAATTTGATACCCTTTTTGTTTGTTTTTTTGACAAATTCAATGAAGCTTGTATCTTTTCCCCAAAAGAATAATAACCCACAAGAACAAGTTCCCTTAACAATATGCCAAATCAGGTAAAACAAGAAAAAGATACAGTTGGTAGGTTTTCTTTCATAGAAAAAAAAAACCCAGAAAGCTCGGCTCCGCAAAGAATATGAAAAATCATAAAATAGAGGTAAAAAATCAAATGGGTCGAAGAAAAAAACCTTTTCGAGGGCTTTAACTTCAGCAACAGTTATGGAATCAAGGGCATTAAAACTATCTTTGACAGTTTTAGCGAGTTCTGATGGAGTTTTAGGCCTTGAAGCCTTGAAGAAAGAGAAAGACATTGTCAACCAATTTCGATCAAACAACAATGCCCACTTTGGATTTGATCAAAAACCACAACCAAAACCAAAACCAAAACCCTCTCTCTCTCTCTTTCTCTTTCACTTGTTGAAAGTAAAAACTTCACAAATTGGTTATGTTGTTTAAACACTGATTAATAATGGAAAGATTTGTTATGTGGTGATTGATAATGAGGGTATGAAATTGGGAAAATTTCAAAAATTATATATTTTTAGTCTAAAACACAATACTATATTCTAATATTTATAATAATATACAAAAGCTTTTCACATATTTTTTTATAAACTTGAGATATAATAATATATATACTCAATATAAAATGTTTATAAATTATAAGAAATATTTAAACATCTATATAACAACACTAGATACAAAAGTTGGGGCAAGCCCGGGTTCAATATTTATTAATTTAGTTATTTTTTTATATGATACAAATAAAATTTGAAGACTCAATTAAATTTTTAAACAATTGTTATTTATTATTTTCATTATATTCTTAACGTACTTTTCAAATAATATTTTTGGCATATGTGATATTTCGAAAGTGTATTAATTTTTAAATATTTTAAATTATTGACTATTACGATTTATATGGCACATGTGAAATTTTGAGAATTAATTAAATTTTTAATATATTTTTAAAAAAGTATTTCAAGTACGTAATTTTTAAATAATATATGTTATTTCTCTTGCTCGAATTAACATGACAGTGTTAAATTTTGAGATTTTTAATCAAATTTTTAATATGTTTATATTTTAAGTTGTCATTAATAGTACTCTTAACGTAATTTTCAAATAATATATGTTACCACCTTCGTGCCGATTTATGTGGTCATGTAAAATTTTGAGAGTTAAATCACATTTTAATATGACTTTCACTATATTAAGTTGTTAATTATAGTGATTTATGGAACTTTTAATGTGATTTTCAAATAATATATAATACTCTCTCAGTCTTAATTATGTAGTACATGTGAAATTTCGAGAGATAATTAAATTTATAATATTTTAATTAATTTTTAATACTATTTTTTAAATATATAGTATATAAAAAAGAAAATACTAAAATAAAAATAAATTAAAACATATAAAATACGAAATATAAATAGAAGAAGTTGAGGAGAAGGGCAAACCGATCAATTGGCTGGCTGACCCTAAGCTCCTCAAATTCGCTTCAGTAATATAGTTAAATATGCTAATATTATAAAAAAAAAATTGGTAATAATAAATGGACTATTATAAAACTATAAAATAAGAAGAAGAAACTAGAGAGAAAAGAAGAGAAGACTTATTATTTCTCTTGATTAATCAATTTACAATGAAGAAGAACACTCTATTTATAGGAGAAATCTAATTTGATCCCCAAGTAGGACTTTTAACCATATCCTAAAAAGGACTTCACATGATAGACATTCACTATAATACAAATACTTTATAACACTCCCCCTGAATGTCTTATTCATAGATAATGTGTCTCGTCAAAAACCTTACTAAAAAAAACTTTAAGAAAAGAAAAACTCTTGTAAAGGAAAAGAGTACACATATCTATTAATACGCATCTAGTCTGCCTCATTAAAAACCTTACAAGGAAAACTCAGTGGGACAAAACCTTGTAAGGAAAAAAGAGTACAGCGCGTATTAACTCCCCCTAATGAGAACATCAATCTAGTGAATTGAATCTTCGCATTCCAGGCTTGTGCACCATCTTCTTGAAAGTTGTAGTTGGTAGAGACTTGGTGAATAGATCAACCACATTGTCACTTGAACGAATCTGTTGCACATTTATATCACAATTCTTTTGAAGTTCATGTGTATAGAAAAGCTTCGATGAAATATGTTTTGTTCTATCTCCCTTTATGAATCCTTCCTTAAGTTGTGCTATGCATGTTGCATTATCTTCATATAAAGTGGTGGGTACTTTATCACATTCCAAACCACATTTCTCTCGAATGAGATGTATCATAGACCTTAACCACAACATTCTCTACTTGCTTCATGAATAACTATTATTTCAGCATGATTAGATGAAGTGGCTACGATGGACTGCTTTGTAGATCTCCAAGATATGGCAGTCCCCCTACATATAAATACATAGCCTGTTTGGGATCGAGCTTTGTATGGATCAGATAAATATCATACATCAGCATAACCAACAAGATTTGGGCTGCAATTAACAGAATAAAATAAGCCCATATCAGTTGTCCCTTTAAGATATAGTAAAATGTGTTTGATCCCATTCCAATGTCTCCTAGTAGGAGCAGAACTATACCTTGCTAACAAGTTAACAACAAAAGTTATATCTATATCAGGCCTTGTAGTATTAGCAAGATACATTAGTGCACCAATTGCACTAAGATATGGTACTTCAGAACCAAGAATTTCTTCATCCTTTTCTTGAGGTCGGAATGGATCCTTATTCACATCAAGTGAACGAACAACCGTCGGAGTACTTAATGGATGCGTTCCATACATAATATTTTCAACACTTTTTCTGTGTAAGCATATTGATGAACAAACATACCATTTGTCAAATGCTCAATTTGCAAACCAAAACATAATTTTGTCCTTTCCAGATCTTTCATCTCAAATTCATTCTTTAAATAATCAATTGCCTTTTGAAGCTCTATTGGAGTTCCAATAAGATTTATGTCATCAACATAAATAGCAAGTACAACAAATTCCGATATTGTTTTCTTTATAAAGACACATGGACAATTGCATCATTTGTATAACCTTCCTTAATTAAATACTCACTAAGACGGTTATACCACATGCGCCCAGATTGCTTCAAACCATATAATGATCTTTGCAATTTAATTGAATACAGTTCTCGTGATTTTGAATTACATGATTTAGGCATCGCAAATCCTTTAGGAATTTTCATGTATATCTCATTATCAAGTGATCCATAAAGGTAAGTTGTAACCACATCCATCAAATGTATTTCAAGTTGCTCATGGACTGTGAAACTAATGAGATAACGCAATGTTATTGAATCCATAACGGGTGAGTATATCTCTTCATAGTCGACGCCAGGCTTTTGAGAAAATCCTTGTGCCACAAGGCGTGCTTTATACCTTTGTATTTAATTTTTCTCATTTCTTTTTCGCACAAAAATCCATTTGTAACCAACAGGTTTAATACCATTAGGTGTTTGAACTATAGGTCCAAAAACTTCACGCTTGGCAAGTGAATTCAACTCTGATTGAATTGCTTCTTGTCATTTTGGCCAATCATTTCGTTGTCGACATTCTATAATAGATTGAGGTTCAGGATCCTCATTATCTTGCATGATATTTGTTTCAACATTATATGCAAAGACATAATCAACCACTATTTCTGATCGATTCATATTAGTTTCAACATCTCTTAAATTTATGGATAGTTCATTATTTCCTTGAGTTTCAAGTTCATTGATTCTTTCATGTATCAGACTTATTCAAATTTTGAAATTCCATATGAGATTCATTCATAGTGTCATCTTGACATTTAATCTTTCTTTTTCTAGGATTTTGATCCTTAGACCCCACTACGCTTTAGGTGTGTTTTTGACTCATTAGCTATGACACTAGTGGATGGTCCTTTAGGGACATCAATTCAAATTGGGACATTCTCTGCAGGAATATGTGATTTAGTAATCCTTCGCAAATCTGTAAATGCATCTGGCATTTGATTTGCAATTTTCTGCAGATGAATAATTTTTTGTACTTCTTGTTCGCAAGTAGAAGAATATGGATCAAGATGAGATAATGATAAATTTTTCCACAAAATTTCTCGTTTTATTTCACTATTCTCTCCCCCTAATTTTGGGAAAATTGTCTCATCAAACCGACAATCTGCAAATCTAGCAGTAAACACTTCTCCAGTCAATGGTTCAAGATAGCGGATAATGGAGGGTGACTCAAACCCAACATATATTCTTAACCTTCTTTGAGAGCCCATCTTAGTGCGGTTTGGTGGTGCCACAGATACATATACAACACTTCCAAAAATTCTTAGATGGGATATATTAGGTTCTTGACTCATAACCAATTGCAATGGAGAAACCTTATGATAACTTGTCGGTCTGAGACGAATAAGTGTTGCAGCATGCAAAATTGCATGTCCTCACACAAAAGTGGGCAACTTAGTTTTCATAAGCAATGGTCTTGCTATTAATTGCAAACGTTTAATTAATGACTCTGCGAGACCATTTTGAGTATGAACATGAGCAACAGAGTGTTCAACTCTTATCCCAATTGCTAAATTATAATCATTAAATGATTGGGATGAAAACTATGCAGCATTATCAAGACGAATAGACTTAATTTGGTTATCAGGAAAGTGTGTCCTTAACCTTATTATTTGTGCCAATAATTTTGCAAATGTCAAGTTACGAGATGACAATAGGCACACATAAGACCATCTAGAAGAAGCATCTATTAGAATCACAAAATATCTAAATGACCCACTAGGTGGGTGAATAGGTCCACAAATATCCCCATGTATACGTTCCAAGAACGCAGGGGACTCAATCTTAACTTTAATTGGTGATGGTCTCACAATTAACTTGCCTTGATAACAAGCAGTACAAGAAAATTCACCATTTAAAAGAACTTTCAGGTCTTTTAGTGGATGTCCATTCGAATTTTCTATAATTCGTCTCATCATTATTGACCCAAGATGTCCTAGACGATCATGCCAAAGTACAAATGTATTGGAATCAGTAAACTTCTTATTTACTATAAAATGTGTCTCAATTGCACTAATTTTTGTCCAATACAAGCCAGAAGATAAAGCAGGGAACTTTTCTATAACACATGTCTGCCCAGAGACATTCTTGGTGATACCAATATATTCAAGATTTATTTCATCCATTGATTGGATATGATAACCATTTTCACGGATATCTTTAAAACTCAACAAGTTTCTCTTTGATTTTAGAGAAAACATAGCATTATTAATGATGAGTTTAGTTCCCTTGGGCAAAATTACAATGGCTCTTCCAAAACCCTCATTCATATTAGTACTACCATAAATTGTAGTAACATTTATTTTACCGATACTTAAATGAGAAAAATATTTGTTATTTTTGAATATCGTATGTGTTGTATCAGAATCAATCAAACAAATATCTTCATATTTCAATAATATGTTCTTAGAATTATCCATATCTTCACATTAAATGACATACACAAAATAAATATATATTAAATATTAGTGTTGTCAAAAGGGTACAATATAGACAAAGGAATAAATTAATAATTAAATATTTGAAATTGAGCCTTAATTTATTGTTTCCTCTAAGTCAAAAACGAGTTGTTAGGAAAACAAAATAAAATCATTATTGAATCCTAGTTAATAACAGACTGCATGTTTTTAACATTAGATCAAATTAAAGACCTAATATAATACAAACATGTGATAAAGTTTAGTATTTGACTAACTCTATCATATTAGAATCAAAATAAATCAATAAAAAATATATATTATTTAATTAAGATTTAAGGAACAAGCTAATGAACGACTAAACTAATTTAAAATACTAATACTCATGCAAACAACTATCATTACATGAAATTTATTAATAAATACTACCAAAAAAAATATCACTCTTCCATGTTCACAGAACCATCACCAATTAAGTGATAAAATTTGCCTCGGGATTTTTCTCTTTCTTCTTTAGTGATTCTTGATAAAGCTCAACCAAGTGTTTGGGAGTACGACAATCACGTGCATAATGACCTCTTCCACCACATCGAAAACAACTTTCCCTAGTTGCTTCACGTTTCTCATCCTTTCTTTTTTCCCTTTTTATTTGATGAATGATTAATGCCAAGAATAGAATTACGTTCTTGACCATAATCACGACCACGACCACGTCCACGTCCATGACCACGATTAGGACCGCGACCTTTTCCACGCCTAGCATGGTGGACGTACGCCTCATTCACTTCAGGAAGTGGTTCAGATCTAGTAGGTCGATTCTCATGATTTTTCAATAATAAATCATTATTTTGCTCGGCCACAAGAAGATGAGAAATTAGTTCAGAATACTTTTTGAAACCTTTCTCTTGATATTGTTGTTGCAAGAGCACATTCGAGGCATGGCAAGTAGAGAACGTCTTTTTCACCATATCAATCTCACTAACCGTTTCTCCACATAATTTCAATTGAGAAGTGATTCTGAACATGGCAGAATTGTACTCATGTATAGACTTAAAGTCTTGTAGCCTTAGATACATCCAATCATATCGTGCCTTTGGATGTATGACCATCTTCAAGTGGTCAAATTTTTCTTTTAGGTTTTTCCACAAAACAAGTGGATCCTTAACTGTCTGATATTCGATTTTCAGAATCTCGTCAAGATGATGACGCAAGAATATCATTGCTCGTGCACAGTTTTGATTTGATGCCTTATTTTCTTCTTTTATGGTGTCTCCAAGACCCATTGCATTAAGGTGAATTTCAGCATCCAACACCCATGAGAGGTAGTTCCTGCCCGAACTTTGAAGGGCGGTGAACTCTAGTATTGTAAGATTGACCATTAAAATTAAAAACAAAAAAATAAATAATACCTTTATTAATTCTTCAAATCTAACCTTCACTTTTGAGAAATTAAAGTCTCGTGCTGATAACGTATTATAAAACTATAGAATAAGAAGAAGAAACTAGAGAGAAAAGAAGAGAAGAGTTGTTATTTCTCTTGATTAATCAATTTACAATGAAGAGGAACACTCTATTTATAGGAGAAATCTAACTTGGTCCCCAAGTAGGACTCTTTAACCATATCCTAAAAAGGACTCCACATGATAGACATTCACTATAATACAAATACTTTATAACATGAACTTCTTTTTTCTTTTTTGAATCCAATGTTAGATTTATTCAAAAACTACATCAAATCATTTAAAATTTTATATTTAGATTTTTTAAAATATATAAAACGAAAAAGGGCCTAAAATACCCTTGAAGTATTGAAAATGGTACAAAATTACCCTTCATCCACCTATTGGTTCCAAAATGCCCTTCTCATCCAATTACCATCATGAATTAATACAATTACAAAGGTACAAATTCATGAATTACATACAATACCTCTCTATTACCATCATTGAATGTGTCTTACATCAAGGTTTTGAATCGGGGTTTTGCTCCTACTGTTTGCCAGTTTAGAATACGGGGGACAATCACTGACTTTCCGTGCAAAATTCGTCTGACGCTTACCCATGCACTCGTATATCCATATTTGAAGGACAACATGCATACCACATATTCTATAATATTGACCATCAGTAGTCAAAACCTTGTTGATACTCTGTAGCAACCACTCAAATGCTTTTTTGCCCCAAGGATAATGCATATACCGTTCACTTTCAACCAAATAAAAATGAATTCTAGGAATTCGCAATGATCTCTTCTCGCCAGAATACACAAACATATGAATGAAATATGATATTGCAAACTTAATGGCATCATCATCATTGTCAACCCAAACTTTACCATTGAACCTACGAACAAATCAGTTCTACGTATGATCTCATTACCACCAAAGAACTGAACAATAAGTCGGTTAGGTTCTTCTGTGTTAAACTTGAAATCCTCTACAACACCAACACAGTTTAATCCAGTAATAAGCGCAAACGTCCTAATTGTGAACTTTAAAATAACTCCATTTACTTTGATTAAAAGAGCCTGATTACTACTAGCTTCTACTTCTAGTGACATACAACACCTGTGAATTTGACCTTGCCCAACACATTTTCTGATTTTCATATACTGACCAAAACACGTACTCTCACAAAAATAATTATACTGCTCCGGTGTAAGCTTGTCAGTCAACTTGGATTTAATGTCATGATTTACTATACAGTGAATGTGGGGTGCATTTTTTGGTAGCTTTTTGCAAGCATAAGAAGTCCCCTGGCATATTGAATTCCAAAAAATGAAATAATACTAAAATAACATAACAAAAAAACATGATAATAAATAAAAAATCAACACAGTTACAACAACATACAAAAAAAAACACATATGGTTACAAATATGTGGTACATTGACATAACTAACACACACAAAAAAAAAAACAGAATACAAAATGAATTTATGGATATATACAGATGTAATACAGAATACAATATACAATTCCCATTCTATGTATACCAAAAATACAATAAAATTATGAACTACAAAAATACATACTTGACTAAAACATCGACAGAACTCAATATAATAGTAAATACACAATCAAACTTATAAAATTTGTTACATTGACAAAAAAAAATACAATAAACATATTAAATACAGAAATACACGCCAACTATAATAGTGAAAACAAAAAACATTAGAACTATGGAAAAAAATAACTATAACAAGATGAAAATTCAGAACACACTTACAAATGTATACGATATTACATTGACAACTAATACAAAAAAGATGAACAAAATACAAAATACAATACATAAATAGTCAAAAAATTTCCCAATACAAAAATACATAGAGACTATAACATACTAAACATTTCAAATACACTTTCAAATTCATTGTAAAATGTATTTTTTTTCAATCTTAAAAATTACTAAACGAAATAAACTAAACATGCAATACACTACACATACAAAAAAAAAAAAAACCTCTTCTCCAAAAAATTGTTCTTCTTCAACTTCATGAATTTCTGTGGGATGTTGCACCTCTTCAGCCATTTTTCCACACTCCTTAGACTTAGATGATGAACCTACATTGTTGTTTATTTATTGAGTGAAAAAAAATTAAACTATGAAACTCGGAAGAACTGTGATTTTTTTTACAATACCTCTAGTAACTCTTTTGAATGCATCCATTGAAGAGTGAATTTGGTATTATGAAACCCTAAAAAATAATTTAAGAACAACAACAAAATATCCAAAATTAAAATAAAATAAGTAAGTAATCAAAAAGTAATATGAAGAACATAATAACCAACTCAATGTGAATCTCCAAATCAAACTTTCAAACGGAATTACTTGAGAATGATGTAAAATAGGAAAATTCGGGTTTGAAGAAATTGAAGCGTGAATCTGGGGATTTGATGATATATGAATATATTGATTTTGAAGATGTTGTGTCTGTTGAAGAATGTTAGAGAGATAACCTGCAATTCAAACAAAAATCATGGAAGATTAAGAGTTGAAAATTAAAAAAGATATTCTGAATAATTAGTTTTGGAAAAGGGGTTTTAGAGAGAGAGAAAATATTTTATTAATAAAAGTGAAAATAATGCATTGGAAGTTGTTGAATTATCTATTAAAGATGGTTAAGATATAACGTGACAACACAATTAAAAATCTGGAAAGAGAGTGTAAGAGAGATAATGTGACAATCCCAACTAAAAAGATATTCTGAAGAATTAGAAGAGTTTTTATAGAGAGAGAAAATATTTTATTATTAAAAGTGAATATAATGCATTGGAAGTTGTTGAATTATCTATTAAAGTGGGTTAAGATATAAGAAAACGTGACAACACAATCCCATTAAAAATTTGGAAAGAGAGTGTACTAAAATTTGGGAATGTGATAACTTTAATATTAATAAATATAATTAGTATAAGAGAGAAAATTTGGGAATCAATGCATATAATATAAGAGAGAGAAATTTTAAAATATAATTAGTATAAGAGAGAAAATTCGGGAATTAATGCATATAATATAAGAGAGAGAAATTTTAAAATATAATTAGTATATATCAATTACTTAAATATAGGAATATATATAATTTATGAGAGAGAAAAAAAAAGGTGTAAATAAAGAGAGAGAAAATATTAATAATATAATAATAATTATATATTTTTAAAAATAATGACATTTTTGACATGTTTACTAATATTATTAAAGTATGAACATTATCATTAAATAAGTTGATTTTTTTGACTAGTTAACTAAATTTTCCATTATTTTTTATATAAGAAATTGTTAAAAATAAGCCTAAGTTATGGGCTCGAGATTGTGGCCCAAAAATTATTGATTGATAAAATATATGTGCATGCAAATTGTACACATATTTGAATAAATTTTAAACTGTATAAAATATCAAAATGAATATTAATCAATGTAACAAATAAAATGAATATGAAAAAAAATAATGAACGTAAATAATGACATGTAAAAATGTGATTTTAAAATTAACTAATAAAGAATTTTTAATTTTGATAAATAAAAATAGTTATCGATAAACTTATTTAAAACTATAAAAAAATTATTTTGATCTATTAAATAAATAAAATCACGAATTTTGAAAATGTTAAGCCAAAATTGAATGTCAACAGTGGTATCAGAGCTTCTGTTAAGACACTCACATCTCTTTAGAAATATTATTACTATTATATATGATATCGTAACTAGTTATTATTAATACATTATAAGAGAGAGTTTCAAAGTACTTAAGTAAGCAGCATATCAATATGTTTGTTTGAACTCTTCGAGAATATTTTTGTAATTTTTTTATGATTCTTTTTTTAATTTGTTGTTTTATTGTTTATATATCTAAAAATTGCATAAAAAATATTAATCATTATAATTGACAACATATAATGTTTGTTAAAAACAAATGAAAAACTTGACTAATTATGAAAATTAATCTATCGATGTCGCATGAAATAAGATAAAAAAAGATAATATGCATTATTTAATTTAAAAATTAGATAAAAAATATAAAAAATCTCAATAATTAACAATATTTAATCGACTATTAAAATTCTCTCTTTATATATTGAAAAAAAATAATAACACTCTATTATCTCCCCTATTTAGAAGAGGGAGTTGAAGGACTAACACAGCTTAAAAAAGTTGTTCCAAGAGCTATTTAAATTGTACTTTAAATATATATATTACTTTATTTAACAAGGATAATTATGTAATTTTGCCATTAAATTGAGGAAATTTCTAGAGGATGAACAAGGGCACATGGGTAATTTCGCCATACTTTTTGGATCTGTACATTTGTTGTGTATCCACTTTAGTTCTTTCCTTGTTTACCTCGATTTCTCCTCCACATTGGCTCTCCCATTGTTCTACATTGATTTCTCCTCCCCATTTCCTTTCCATTAATCTCCATTTCTCCTCAAATTTCTTTTCACTGTTGTTGTCTAGGTAATACAAATTAGAGGGTTTATTTCAAAGTAAAGCCATTTGGGCAGAATTCTAGAAAAGTCGACATATTTGTCAAAAATTAGAGAGAAGAAGAGGTGTAGAATACAACTCAGGTAACAACCTTTTTGAGCTTAAATTTGAACAAATTATTGTTTTGTTTGTCTCATTAGTTCAACAAGGTACAACAAAACTGCTATCAGATTTATTGTACCAATAGTTCAGTGGATGGTACATTCTATTGGGCCTATTAAGTATTGCGTAATTGTTCATCTTCCAGGAAGCCCTTGCATGCAGCATCAGATTTGATTCTTGTAGCCATGAGACAATTTTGGTGTGTTTTGTTTCTGGTCTTTAAATTTGAATGCTTGGCTTCCTTCCTTCTCCAAGTACATGCAAAGACCTATGGTAACAAATTAACAAATTTTAAAAATGCCAACATCAAAATTAAAGTGGAAGAAACACAATATTTCAATTCTTTTTAGGATTCTTATGTGTGCATATCATCAATTTTATCTATTTTGCTCATGCATGATTCAAAATATAAATAGATACATATATAACTTTGGATCTTTTCTTTAATGCACACATTGCATTTAAGGTGCTGATCGTTTACTTCACTTTAATTTTTCCGATAGTCTTACTTATGCTATATCTGCCTGCTCTGGGGTTAAAACGCGAAGAAGTGGATAAAGTTGAACTTGCTGATGAAGTGTTTCATGAAAGTCTTGACCAAGTTTGGGCTTGACTTTATAGGGCTGACATATTCGAGTGGTTTGCATCAGTTGCATAATCATCAGTGTTATGAAGAATTCAATAAAAAAATAGACATATGTGACTAAAATTCCCAAAGGTTAGTATTGCATTTACGTTCTGTCAATTATTTGATTGCCTTTCAACTTGCTTACTATATTGGATTGGAATTGGTTAGTGAGTATTATCCTTTTTTATAAGGAAATTTGTTCTAATTTCAAAAAATTGAACTTAACATAAAACAATATATGGCTTGTAGTAGGGGCAACAAGCGGGATGGAACTCGAGATGAGCAAGATGAGAAGTACATTACTCGATACAATCAGTGAGTTCCTTAAATTGTTTATTTTCTTGGGAGAACAAGTTATTATCTGTTAATTTTTGGTAATCAAGATTAGCTTTAATTTAGTTGTTTTATGTATTAATTTGTATCAGACAGAGGTGAATTTGAGAGTATAGAAGGTCCCTGAGATCGAGCAGTAAGTAATCTAAAATCGTTTTGCTTGATTATTGCTATTTTTCTATTAGATTATTGTTGTTATTTAACGGAAAGCAATTCATGCATATTAATAATATTGGGTGCTTCAAAATGGTGCTGAGTATGGATAATATATTTCTGATATGTTTCTTGTATGGTGTCTCGAGTCTATTTTTTATGCTAATTATGGTTGATGGTGGGAAAATTCTACACAGAATTTCAGAGTACACAGACTCTGAATGTTTCTTCTGACTGGGAAAGAATGGGGGTTTGGGAATTTTTAGGAGGCATTATTAGATTAAATATTTACATAATATATTATGTGGAAATGTTATACAGAGAATTTTCTCAAGGTCATGACATAAAACAAATATTAACAGTGTAGTTGCATAGAAGCTTTCTGAAGCTAGCTTGCTCCTTCGTTGTCTGTCTGCAAGATAGATAGAGGGATTAAGATATAGAGTGTGTTATGTAATGAAGATTTAGAAAGGGAGGTAAGTTAGCTTTAAGTACCTCTGTAGTATGAGTAAAGATGTTTTGGGAGCATTTTATGTACAAAGCTTTTCAAGCATCTATGCACAAGCCAAAAAGTCAGCAGTTCCTTTCCTGTGAGTAAATAATTGCAGAAAATGTGAAAGATAGTTATAGCAATAATGGAAGTGTAAAAGAATGTAATGGTAAATGATATAGTGCAGGAAGATAAAGTACCTGTTTTACCGCCCAAAAGTCAGAAGCAGCTGTCAAAAACATTGGATAACCAAGGAAAATTATATTAGTTGGCGACAGGTAAACAGTGTGCGAAAATTGAGGAGTAGTCTAGCTGTGATTATAAGGAAATTTAACTACATATGAGGGATGGGAAATAAATAAATAAAAAGATAGAAAAAGTATATACATGCAGCTGAAGCTCAAAAAAATTTTATGATTCAGTTCTATATACTAACAAGCAGCAACGTAGAGGAAGCTAATCAGAACTGTACTTCCAAATAGGGAAGTATATACCATCAAATAAAGTGGGAAAGTGTGATATAATATTAATTTAACAGTAGAATTTATAATAGGTATAGCCTTTTGAGGAGTAATATTTGAGGATGTTAATGTGTGAGGGCGTAAAATGATAAATGTCTATGCAAATTAACACCTTCAGTTGTTTTTTGAGGAATTGCTGGATCCAGTTTCTGTTCCATCAACTTAGTGGACCAGATGATAAATCATAAGACTTGTTATTTCAGAACTTTCAAGACATAAATTCTATGATAGAAGGAAAAATGTTTATAAAATTGAATGCCAAATGATTTCTTTCTCTTGATAAATGATATCAATTGGTGGAGAAAAAACAAGCCTAACAAATAAGTGCAACTTTTGTTGGATGATAAGGATTATTTTGGAAGTCTATATTACTAAAATAGAAAGAATGTGCTTGGTACACAACTTCTAGATTGATAATAGTTAACAAATAAAGATTGTGCTATTACAATAGTAGCTTTTATCAAAGGGTGTTATGTGATCCTTTAGCTCTCATTATTTGGATGTTTTACTAATGTTACTTGAATTTAGTGTTAGAATTCCATTATCGATCTTCATATTTTGTGATGTATGAACTCATGTTCATTCCGGATATCTTGTCAATTGCTTCTCCTAGCATATGATAAATGAAGAAAATATTCACAAACCCAAATTATACTTTAATTTGGTTGTTTTCTCTGTTTATTACTTGTTATTCATATGTTATGAGATATGGTTGTAATGTCTCTAAAGCTTGAGATTCTAAAGTTACTTAGCAATGAAATTTTTTTATGGAAAAAGCTTTTGAAGTACCCTAACCACAAACATTCTGTTCGACACGACATCGACGAATATGCTTACCATGGCCCTTGGACAAGTGATTTGCAGCGTCTTTGGACCATGGTACTTTGTATAACCAAGATCAAATAAGATAGATAGATGATTATGAGACACCGTAGAGGTTGGAAATTTATTTATATTTGAATGTTACATATCTATATTCCTTCCCGTCTGTCTTTCTATCTTTTTCATTTATTATGCTCTTTTGTAATATCAGAGTTCAATGTTTGCCTTACAGATGATGCATGATATTAATAGATTACGTTTCATTATTCCTTTCATTTAAGTATCTCCACTCTTTCATTTTACTCTTTTTGCATATTTATTTTTAGTAGATTTTGTATATGGACATATGGTAATTTGTTTAAACATTTTTATGGAATTTAGATTAGCACAGACTGTAATAGAGGCTAACCACACCAAGAATCTCTTAGCTTCAATTCCTTTAAAGTCAGTAATTGACCCAAGACTATGCATGACAAACCAAATATTCAAACTCCACATAACCAGTAGAACTACATCATCAGAAAGAGAGTAAGATTTTACAGAACTTGATAAAAGTCCTTGAGGAATATTGAATTTAGTGAGGGTTCCGTATACAGTTGTGTTGGGTTTTGTGGGTAGATTGAAAGTTTCGGAAGAAGGAGATTAGAGGATGAGGAAGGGATTGAAACCCCCATAGAAAGTGGAGGAAGAAAAGAATAGTCAGGGTAATAAACCAAATACTCAAACTCCACATAACAAGGTTCTACAAAAAACTTTAGAGGCTACATCGGAGAGAGTAAGATTTTACAGAGCTTGGGAAAAGTCCTTTAGGAAGACTAAATTTGTGAGGAGTTAGTAAAATTTGTGTTGGGGTTGAATGAAGTTTGCCAAACTTGATTAGATGGTCTTCGGTAATGGCTTCATTGAACCAGATAGAGAGTAATTCTCTGAGAAGGCTGCCATCATTTTTATCTTTAGTTAACATTATCTAAGGAAAAGAGCCACAATTTTTCATTCCTGTCAAACCTTGACAGAAGTAAGATGTTCAATATTTGTATATATTATATAGTCATAAATGTTGACTGATGTGTTCTATATACTTTTACTTTAAGACAGCCCTCATTTTAGTAAAATACTATGTCCAGTTGTTTTCCTCTACATACTTGCAAATGATTTCTTTTGTTATAGTATAATCGACTTGTGTATTGCTAACGATCCTGACTTTATTTCTGCCAATTATCTCATGTGTTATTGTCTATTTACATACAGGACAATGACAACATCCAGCTTATATGAATTTGAATATTGTATTTTCACTTTTTAACATACCTTCATTTGTCTAATTACAGGAACTTCTTCACTCGATTTTGTGACTTTTGCTTAATGAAGTTTTTGGATTCTCAGTCGATTCAAGTTTGCTCAATAGGGAGAATGAAATGAATCAGTTAACTTTTTGTCAAGGAAATGAATCAGTTAACTTTTTGTGAAGCCTTCGTTATTTAGCTTCGCTGATAATATTATATCCCACATTTTTTTGTCATATATACTTTTCGAACTGTTTCACTTTTATCATTAACAACTCAACTTTCTAAATTTATTAACACTAACAATTTTCTCAGGAACCCCTAACAACTCCCTATGCTATGGTTTTGGGAATGATGAAGAAGATCAGCAACTAAAAATGAACAGCAACATCCTCTACATATGATATGATAAACAATCACATGTTGATCTCACATGTCAAAAAAAAATATTTTGATTTTATTACTGTAGTTAATATGGATCATCTTGATGTCCAATATCAGTTGTATATATATTTTGAATATCTCTAATAGTATATAATATATGAGATTATCCATCTTTTGCAACAACTATCATCAATGATTCATTAATACTGATATTTTGACTATTGGGCCCGTGCTTGCCACGGGCCTCCCCCATCTAGTTTAAAAATATGTAGAAAGTCTTATGAAATAACCAATAACTTAGAATGATTAAAAATTATATTAAAATTTAATTGATATATCTATATCTCTTTTCATTCATCAATCTTTTTTTTTTCTCTGTTAAAACAAAAAAGTATTTGAAGTTTTCTGAATTTTCCCAAAACTTGTTCCTCATCAGATAATTCCCTCAAAACGACAGCGGCGTACGGACCGACGCCGTAGAAATGCAGTAAACGCCACAAAAACGGCGGTGAAAGTCGAACTCGGAGTAACGAGTAAATCACAGTAGAGTTCGTCTCCGGTGTGAAAATGCCGAGTTCCTGTAGTATCAGAGCTCTCTGGATCCTCACCAATCAAGATACCGTTGTTTTCTCCCGGTACTTTCCCTCTCCGTCTCCCTCTGTGTGCGTGTTTTGTTAATTTTAATCATGCTGATGAAATTGCAGGAGATTTCCGGTGGTGGAGAAGCGGTGGCGGGCGGCATGCGAGAGGGATAAGAGTTTTATGGAGGATGATTTGAAATATAATGTGGTGCCTTCTCTTCCTACTGATTCAGAGATTGCTGATGCTTTCGTTGACCGCAAGAAAAGGTTTTTTCTTCTTTTTTAATTCTCCTTTTTTGAATCAAGTTTGGAACTTGGGATGATATGTTTGAGTTTAAGTGATACACAATGACATTGGTATGTACCATTTTTTTTAGGTGTTAATAAATCAAGTTACATGCAATTAGCTTTGAAGTAACATGATTGTGTTAATACTTTATACAATTTCAACTGTATCTGTTTTAGTATATACACGTGAAGAGAACAGAAAAGTACTATCCTTATGTCTCTAAGGGAGTGATTTAGCGGTGGAGGAATTGGGTGACAACATTGGTAGCCAAGATTTAGATCTGTGCAGATACTAGGCGATTCTTTCTATCTGTTTAAGCTTTGCAGTTTTGATGAGTAGAGTTACCTTATATCTGTTTTAGTGCGAGATAGCATGTATCCATTGGATTAGTTGAGGTTCACTATATTAGTTTGAAGACCACGTTTATAGAAAACAGTAGTATCTTTTTTTTCTTCTTTCAGGGTAATTGAGAAATTTGATGTTTTTTAGACGCAAAACTAGGTGTAACCTTTCTCAAAAGAAAAAAATTATCTCCATTTTCGGTTCTGCTAGTTTAGCGTGCTTAGCAGTTAGCTCCTTGTTTTAAGCAAGTTAACTCATTTGGTTTGGATGATATACTGAATGGATATTATGTGTGGAGGATGTAGCTCATTTAAGCAAAATTGTGGGTTCATTAATAATCTTAGAGATGTGTTGGGTGGTGGTGGTAATAATCTAGTCTAAAGAACTAGTCTAATTGGTAAAGTGGAGATTCAATTTTCTTGATTTTACTCACGAGTCTGGCATTATGAAAGGAGAAATGATCAAAATACTCCTTATTGTATAGATTTAGATTGATTTGGTCCCTCATATATGCAGCTTATGGAAAAGGTCCTTTGTATATATTAAAAACTTATCAATTTAGTCTTTCACCCTAAAACCCTAACGATCTGTCAAATTAAACAGAGATATGCAACTCACGTGATATACAAAAATATTAAACAAAACCTCTGTTTTCTCAATTACCCACGGGACTTGAGCTCAGCAAAACGTCTGGACAGTTCTACCTCACTGACCTTCTCCTCATCCTTAGAAGATATAGCATGGTCGGCTGCTTGTGGAATCCCCACGGACACCTCGAGTTCATAGTCATCAGCCACCTGTTGCATCGACCTGATCCTCTAGAGTCGATAAGGAAGTACTTCCAGCCATAGAACGCTCGAATGAATCCATCCTCTCTGACATTTCTGTAGATTCCCTGTGTTGATAGTTCATCTGTTCGTTGCGCTTGCGGATGGTGTTCTCGGCGTAAATTCTAATGCCGTCCATGTTACCTTTATCAATGACCTTCTTCACCTTGAGCTTCTCAGACTTTCCGTCCTTCTCGCATTTTCAGGCTTGGCGTTGGAGGCTTTTCGATGTGAACTTGAGCTCTATGATCTGATTCATCAATTTCTCGGTGTTTCCCATTTTCTAAGCTTTGGTGATGGAGTCTTCTGATTGTTTTTGGCGATTCTTCTACTTTGATCGATCAATCGTCTTTTCAATTTGATCAATGTCTTTTCATTGTCACGTGAGTTGCACATCTCTGTTTAATTTGACAGATTTTTTTTATGTCGTTAGGATTTTAGGGTGAAAGGCTAAATTGATAAGTTTTTAGTATAGCTAAAGGACCTTTTTCATAAGCCTCATATATGAGGGACCAAATCAATCTAAGTCCATACATTAAGGACTGTCTTGATCATTTTCTCCATTATGAAATTTTGGTTTCTTATCTGAAAGCTCGAAGCAATTTGCGAATCACATGGGTTTTGCAATTCAGTTCAAAACGTGGTATATCAACAAAATTTTGAGAAATTTATCATTTTTATTTGTTAAACTTCGCTTCAGTTCTTTCTGCTATCCAATATCCAGTCTCTGATCAGTACTACATGGAAATAAATGACTACAGGGAGACCCTTTCTCAACTGTCGTCCCTATCTATTATTCTTGTATTGCAATCTGTGGGGATAGGTTCATGTTCGAAAGGTTAGTTTGACAAAGAAGTGACTTCAAGAATCAGTAACATAGTGAAATTACCTGGATAATCTAAATTCAGTTTGTTTCTATTATCTCCTTTTTTTTGGTTGCATGGATCCACTTTGGTGTTTTTCCTTTATGGTACATAACCCTTCAAATCCTGTCAAATTTGTGACTTTCTCGGCTATTAAATAAGGGAAAAATCTCAAATATGTTATCGAGCTTAATAAAATGACCTATCTATGCTGCTCGTCATTAGTTGGACATAAACATGTCATTTACATTGCCATTGTGGGCCATATATGCCCACTATCACCTGATTTTTGCCACGTGGCATTATCTAAACCCTTCGTTATTTATCAACCCCTTCCCCTCTCACCTTTTTTACTATTGGCATATGCGAGCCATTTTGTTAAGTTCAGTGACATATTTTAGCCTTTTCCTAATACCTTATGATACACGACTCTCTTGGATAACAAAACTAACTTATGTTATTTTTTTTGTTTATCATTTGATGCATGACATTCAACATTTTAGAATCATATTTCTGTATATACGTCTCCATCTTTTCTAATTTTATGTAATAAAGTTACAATTTTATGTAACAAACTAATAGGGACAAGTCTTAAAAGATTTTAAGGAACACATAAAATTTGTTTTAAGAAAAAAGAGAGACGGCTTAAAACAGAGCTACGTATGGAAAGTACATATGAGGGTGTGATAGTATGTACGTGTTTTCATTGTGGAATTTGGGGTATTATAGTGGTTGGTATGTGGTGGTGACTCGGGAAAGAACTTCAAATTTGTTTTTTTTTATAAAAAAGATGGCTTAAGAGCGAATATACTAATGATGTATAGCTGAGTGTGAAAAGTACATATGCACATGTGGATTAAGAGTATGTATTTGTTTTCATGGTAGAATTTGGGTTGTTGAAGTTGTTGGGACATGGTAGTGGCTTTGGAAAAAGGACATAAAATTTGTTGTAAGGAAAAAAAGGGATGGGTTTAAAAGTAAGTAGTCTGATGAGGTGTTGCGTTGGTGTGGAAGTACGTATGAGTATGCAAATTAAGAGTATGTATGCCTTTTCGTGGTAAAATCTTGTCTGTTATAGTAGTTGGGATGTGGTAGTGGCTTGGGAAAGAAGAGCTAAAATATGCCACTACATTTAAGAAATGGTTCGCATATGCTACTCGTAAAAGGGGGTGGGGTGGGGCCGGTAAGTAATGAAGGCTTTAGATAATGCTACGTGGAAAAATCGGGTAGCAGCAGGGTTCCGTATGTCATATAGGGTCCAGATGGTAACGTTTGTCGCATGTTTATATCCAACTATTAACGAGTGGCATAGATAGGTCATTTTCTAAAGCTTTGATGACATATTCGAGGCTTTTCACATTAAATAATAAAGATTAAAGGTCAGGAAACCTCTTGTAATTTTCCTGCTAAGTTCCTTTAAACAGATCTCTAGTGTTATTAGCTATGACTATTGATGAAGTTGTCATGAAGAGTAAAATGACATGCACTTGCTCACTATCTATCTTTATTATGTAAGATCTTGTTATCTTATTCATTGTCAATTTTGGTTCCATTGTTCTCTTTATTTTTCAGTTTCATGTCTTTACTTTGTAGCCAATTACTAAACATGAATTACCCTGTCTAACCTTTTCTACAGGGAGGGATCTGCTCGTGGATTTGGCATTAGGATAAATCAGTCAGTTGAAGGTTCAGATTCATGGGTTGATGATCCGATTACACGTCACATAATAAGTTTGTGCACTAAAAATGAAGAGGAAAAGAAACTTGTTTTGTGGCCACTTATTTTGCACATAAAGGGACACTACTGTATCCTTGTACTGCCTTTAGTGGAACCAGATCATCTAAAAACGTATACAAGGATGTGTAAAAGATCTGACTGTGGAAATGCTGTTGGAGCTGATGAAAGTTTATCCCCCCTCCTGCTCAATCTTCCATCAATCACAGGGTAAGTTCCAATTTTACCTGTTTCTAACTTTCAAGTTGATAGGTAAAATTGACATTTGATGTCTGTCTTTTGGCCCCTTAAGTTAGACAGAGCATCTATAAGTTAAATCTTTCAATTCTTCACTTCTATTGGTCAATCATCGACTTCACTCTCAACTAATGCTATTAAGAGTGTGTGGCTTAGCTGACTAAAACTAGCTCATAAGAATTAAGTGCTCCAACTTTTTTTTTTCTTTGGGAATTGGTAAACGTTGTATTCTTCAGCATTAAGGATATGCTGGGGACCTTTAGAAAATCAGAAAAGAACAAAAAACATAATACTTACAAGGATCCTTAGCATTCTAAAAGTTGATCTGAATCCTCTAATCCTATCTCTTTACACCAAAAATATAGAGATACAATGCAATTCCATTTAACCTTGTGAATGGAATTGGATATATCTTCAAAATTCCTACTATTCCTCTCCTTCCACACTGTCCACCAAATGCAATGTGGAATCAAATTCCATCAGGTCTTCTATCTCTTGCTACCTCCTCTCCTGGTCCAACAACTAGGTAGATAGCGGTATGTTTGGGCATAGTCCATTTCACTTCAAAATAGTTGAGAAACATGGACCATATTTGTGCTGTGAAAGTACAATGTAAGAATAGGTGATTGTTAGTTTCCCCTGCCTTCCCACATAAAGAGCACCACGGAAGTATGATCTTTCTTGTTTTAAATAAGTAGTTGCGTGTTTGGATAAGAGTATTGAAACTGATAATAAGCTGTTGCCAGTTGGTGTGTTTGGTAAAAATGTGTTAATAAGCATTCTGTAGGTAATATGACTGAAATACCCTTATTTTTATTTTAAATGTAAGTTTAGTAGGAGTATTTTCACATGAAAAAGATGAATGACGAATATTGATGGAGAAAGTTAATAATTTTCTTTTTCTTTGAAACTGGAACTTAAGAATTTTCTTTTAGGAGGTGTATTTCAGGGATTACAACAGATTAAGGGACAATATAGCACGAAAAGATTTGGTCAAACCAAAGTGCTTATATACACTGAGAAGCCATCTAAGCACTTTGGTATTAACCAAACACATAGATGAGCAACAAAAGTGCTTATAGCCTGATTAACCAACTTATAAGCTGACAGTCCAACACATTTGTGAATCACTTGTCGGAGAAGTTATTTGGCGATTGAGATTTTTGGAGAAACCTTCAGGACTGAGGGTTGGCTGAAGTTAATAATTTGGTGGAGCTACTTTATGAGCAGAATTTACCAGTAAATGCACCTAACATTTGGAAATGGCAAAAAAAAAGGGATGGTTGCTCACGTTCCTATCATCTGAGGTTGCTAGGGAGAGAGGAACCTACATTTCCACAACGCTCTATTTGGATTCCAGGATGCTCAGGAAGGTGTGTTTCTTTGCATTAATTGTGAACGGAGTGATATAGAGAGTAGAGAATCTGAGAAAGAGGAGGATCACAGATCACTTATGTTGATTGGTGCTTCATGTATCGATGTTTGATTGATGATGTTGATCATCTCCTATTGAATTGTGAGGTGGCTGCACAACTGTAGTTGATAATCACTAGTTTGGAATGGAATGAGTGGTGTGGGGCACATGAAGGAGGCGTTGCATAGTTGGACCTTCTGGAGGGGGAAGTGAATTCTAAGGGGATGTAGCTCCATTAGCCATCATCTGTGTTATATGGGGAGACTCCAAGTTTCATAAAATTGTGAAGTAGTCTTTTGTTTCTAGTTTCTTTGTGGTGTACCCTTGAGGTCCCCATTTGTATAGATGATTGGGTTTCTTTTGTGGTGAACCATATTTTGATGTAGGTTGTCTTTTTGTTTTTTTTTGGTATATGGCTTGTATAGAGGTTTCGCTTCATTAATAAAATTATTTACCTTATCAACAAATATGCTTACCCAAACACCCTCTGATTTTCTAGCATAAAATAAATATATAATTCTCTTGCTTTTGATTAGATTTTCCTCTGATGTTATGAATACTGTCTTCTTTCATATGGCACATTAGTTCCCTATTTTCTATCTTAAGTGCAACAGCCATTATTTATAAGAATTTAATGTCTCAAGTGTAGCTTCCACTGTCTAAATTATATCCTCAACGATCTACTTTGGTTTTGAGTGTGTGCTGCTAACTGCTTCCATTTAAAGGTCTCTTTTACTGATGAAACATCTCCACATGGTTTGCATTTCATGAGATTTTTGCCATACGATTCTCAGTATGTAGAATAAAATTGCCGGGTTTGGTTATGGGATTCCTAAATATGCGATACAAGCGAAAATTTTGTCTGGAACTTCTATTCATCATTTGAATGTTATTGTTTCTGGTTTTAGGGTCCAGTCTGCTCTTGTGAAGTTGTTTCAGGTTACCTGATGTGTTATTTCCATCTCGGTTCCTCTCCCTTGTTCTTGCATGAAATATTCATGTTGTTTTCATAGAAGGCCATTAAGTTTCGTTGAGGCTCTAGATTTCTCGCTTCTTTTGCCAAAAAAGGGGCACATCTGAAATTAAGGGTAAACATTCATCATCTCTCCTCGTTTGCATCTTCAATGTTAAGCTGTCTTCTCTGTAGATAAAAACTATTTAAATTTGAATCTTTTTTACCCATAATGAGATGATTTATAGTTAGACAAATGCCTATGACTTGTTTTAGACCACAAGTTTCAAAACTCTCTTTTTTCCTTAACTCCGTGCCTAGTCAAACACCATCACATGAAATGGGATGGAGGGATTATCTGGTAACTATTTTTTATTTAGGGGTATTACTACTGTTGCAACAACATTTAGCTTTGTAATTTTGTATGGTCCATAAGTTGTATTATAGGTCGACTGACATTGATTTTTACACTGTCGTGTAGCCTGTGAGTCTCTAGCAGAAAATGGGAGGGCCCATCAAATGCTAAAAATGTGATCGAAATCTCATTTTACTGTTATGTGTCCAACAATTTTATATTTCTCCCTCCTTTCTTTTAGAAGGGTCATCTTCCTCATTCTATACAAACCTCTATTGCTATTTCTTCAGCATCCTCTTTCCTATTTTTCTTAGCGACCTCCATTTCCTAATTAGTTTAAAGTTGTCCAGAAAAATCTGTTTTTATTTCCAGTGATGTGTATTTCTGCAATATAGCTCACAAGTTAATACATTTGTCTAACACAATTTCACCGTTTTACAGCACCTCAAAGACATCCTACTTTCTACTGCAAACAGTGAAAAATAAAGTTATACGTACTTTTAAAAAAAAAAAGAGATAGTAGTATAGTACCACTCAAATCTAGAGAGGTTCACTAAAGTGATTTTTGAGGAGTGCAGGGAAACAACAAGAGAGAGATGCTGATTGGAGAGTTTTTTGAGAACAAATACTGGTTGGTGGTGTGTGAGTTGAAGACTGAAGTTGAAGGGTGTTTCCATGGCCATTGGGTAGATATACATATGTTGGACACTGTATGGAGTATAGTTCTGATGATTTTCTTGTTTTTCTCTTATGTTTGAGATAAGTCAAGAACGTGAATTCACCCTCTACTTTACAATGGTCTAACACAGTGCAAGAGAGTCTCAGATCTACTTTTTACAGGACGGCATATCTAAAGATGCACCTGCAAAGTCAAGATGCGCAAGGAGAATTTTCCAACTAGTTCGGGGGAGGGAGGGATATGTTTAAGGTTAATAATAATAATGAGAATGATGGCAGTTTGCTTGTGGTGTGGATTATGAGACGGTTCGGCATGCAATAGGTGATACCAAGCACAGTTAAGGAGGCGCCTCCTGCTTGAAATTCAGAAGGAAGAGGAGTCGAAGAACTTAGAAACCATTGTCTCACTAGCACTCATATGGGTCTGGTGTAAGTAAAGAAATAAGATATCTTAGATGGAATAGAGAACTACCATGTATGTTTGAGGAATAGCCTCTAATTTCAAGCTTTTCTTGGTGCACCCATGAGGTTCCGGTGTGTATAACAGATTGAAAGTTGTTGGTAAAGAATCATATTATCAAAAGAGATTTTTTTTTGACGACAAGGGAAACCCGCAGCCGCTACCCTTTTGGGTGCGCACAGGGTAAAACCCTGCTCCTATGCAATAGCTCGCAAACCACATAGGAGAGGTAAACCACACTAGGCAAGCCTGGTGCGACGAGCTTGACACAGAAAACAAACCCCTTGCTTTCGCTGGCAAGGGGTTTCAAACTTGAGACCTCCAACATGGAAGTCCCAAGCTCAAACCATAATAATGATATGTTGAAAATTTGCGGAAATTGATCATAAGCAGTTGTATGGTGTTTGCCCACCCAAAAAAGCCTGGAGTTCTTATTCAAGTTACTGTACTAAAGATTTTTGAGACTGTTTTCTGCCTTATAATTGAGATAACTACGATAGAGGTAGTTTAACTACATTTTTCTGTAGCTTGGGAAATGTTCCCTGTCTTCTTTTCTCTCTAACCTGGTGAGGGGTGATTTGTATTTATTGAAAGGCACATAAGATTTTTGAGTAGCATCAAAATAGATGAGGAAAATCTCTGTTGGGTATGCATTGCTCTCAAGCAGGCATCCTGAAGGGCAGGGAATTATGACAGACGTGGGGGTGGAAATCACAAGCATACATCTACAGAGTTTTTCTAGATTATAACTGCTATGGTCGCTTCATTCGTATTGAAGCTTGGCTGGGGGATAGGAAGTTCACAATGATCATTCTAGAGACAGATTATAACTTGGATGGGGAGATATTGCTTATAAAATTCTTCATTTTCTGGGGAAGTAAACCACAAACAGATTCAAGCATGCCAATATACACCAGATGAGTTCATATGTTGACATGACAAAGATCACTCAGTAGTCAAGATCTATGGTCGCTTCATCCGTATTGAAACATGGTGTGGGGATAGGAAGTTCACAGTGATCATTCTAGAAGCAGATTACAACTTGAGCGGGGAGCTAAAGCTGATAAAACTCTACATTACTAACAAGGTTTTGAATTGAAGGATTAAAACTAGAGAGCCTGGTAATTTGTGCAAACTGGAGGGGATGTTTTTGATCAATTAAATTGATTCTACCACAAATATCCATTTTGAGAAGGCATAATACATATATTGGACCCTAAACTTGGCTTCAAATTTGAACTTTGACGTCAAGCACTTTAACTATCCTACCTTTAAATAAATAAACACGCGATTTTTGGAGCCAAAGAGAGTGAAATGCAAACGCTCCCACGTGTATTAGTGAGCCACTCAATGGCTACCAACTAATTAAATATTTTACACGTACATTTTAGAATTAAAAATAAAAAGAGATTTTGATTTGGAAATATAAAAATATATATAAAAGGGATTCATTAAGGGTAGAGTTGTCATTTCAACATTTTTTTACAGCTGTGGGCCTCGAAAATTACTCCCAACTCGCGCAAAGTACGTGCACACCACGCGTTTTGCCAGGTAGGACTCGCGTGTTTATTTATTAAAAAGTTGGATAGTTAAAAGTGCCTATTTGTTGGAGGTCAAAGTTAAAATTTGAAGTCAAGTTTAGGGTCTACTATATGTATTATGCCTTTTGAGAAATATGGGATTAGGTGACAAATGGATAAAGTGGATTAAATACAGCATCTCTACGGTCAAAGTCTCAGTATTAATCAATAGAAGTTCTTGCTTTTTTTCTCCCCTCAGAAAGGGATCAAACAAGGTGACCCACTCCCCCGAGTTTTTCATATTAGCCATGAAAGGCTTAAATAAGATGTTAGGAAAAGGCTAGAAATCTGCTGTGGATTTAGAGATTTAGAGTAGGCACAGATTCTGGGACCACGTCACTATTTTCCATCTACTGTATGCAGATGATACATTGATCTTATGTGAGGCAGAAAATCACAAATCCTATACTTGAATCTCACACTCCTATTCGAAGCTCTGTCAGGGTTGCACGTCATGCTAAAAATAATTTCTATCCCGTCAATAATGTGCTCAATATTGAGGTGCTGGAAGGAATCATGGGTTGCATCATTGGGACACTACCTACCATCTACTTAGGTCTCCCACTAGGAGCCAAATTCATAAACTGTGAAATCTGAAATGGTGTTGTTGAAAAATTAGAAAGAGCTTGGCTTCTTAGCATTTGCCGTTCTTATTTATGGGGGAAAACCAACTCTTATCAGCAGTGTGCTGGACAACATATCTACTTATTACATGTCTTTGTTCCTTATTCCTAAAAATGTGCTAAAGCAGTGGTCAAAGTCAGAAAGGATTTCCTTTAGGAGAGGAATAGTAGCTCTAGAAATACCATCTGATTAAACGGGATAAAGTCACACAGACAATGCAATTGACATTTGGGGATTAGAGATTTAGCCATCTACAACAAATGTTTGCAAATGAAGTGACTATGCAGCAATGGTATAGGAGAACCAAGTCACTGGAAGGAAGTGATCATTGCTTAACATGGGAAAAGAGACAATTGGAGCACCAACATTGACAATGTACACCTTATGGATTTGGTCCTTGGAAGTATATCAGCAAGTTGGGGAATGAATTTTTGCAGAAAAGCCACTTCAAAACCAGGTAATGGAGTGTACATAAGGTTTTAGAATGACAGATGTCTCAATAACACTGCACTCATGGATGATTATCCTAATCTATTCCACATTGCCTTGGACATGGAACTCTTCAATTTCTCAGAATAGGAGTAACAATGACCGGTATGTACATTTGACAAGGTTTGCCAAACCTGGGAAATAGAAAGCTGACGGAAATGTTAGTTGAAGTGGAAGGTTACAACATTGACTAAGAAGTAAGATCACTTAGACGTGTTATGTATTGTAGCAGCAAGGTATTTTCATAGTCAAAGAATATGTTATAAACAGGCCTTCTCTCAGAATCAAGTCCTTGATTCATGGCCTTAGGAACTGCTATGGAGGACCAAATTACTTGTTATTAAGGTTATATTATATGCTTCAACTGGATTGCCCTAAATGAAGCTTGCCTAACACTAGGTATTCAGCTGGCCACTTGATGTTTTCTATGCATGAGGAATTAGTAAACTGTCAACCATTAGTTCCTGCACTGCCAAATAATCTGAGATAGGCACACATAAGTTGGAGTTTATGGAAAGTTGATAAGGCTATCAAAATGATCTGGTTGATTATTCCTGTAATTATTTTTTTGGTGTCAATGGACTGAGAGGAATAGGAGATCTATTGATGGCATTTCAACTCCAAGTCACTCACTTAAAGCTAAATGCTTGCTTAATCTTTTTTGATGAACTAAGTTTTGGACATTGTTAATGTTCTTGTCTAGGGTGACACACTGTATATAGGCTGACAGCTCTTTTTTGTCTTTTTGTTTCATGTAGTTATACTTGTACTTTCTTGTAACTTAGCATCTTTTTGATAACTTTTTCAACGAAACACCTTACTTCATAAAAAAAGAACAAATTTTTTTTTGAGCCTGTCATTGACTTCTCAAAAAGGAGAATTTTGGGCCTGTCATTGTCATCTACTATTCCTTGCTGTGTGTGGAGGAATTAGTTTCCTTTTGGGGTTCGGGGTGGGGTAGGAGTTTGATTAGTTTATTTGTGTTAAGTTGTCAACTCATTAGAGTTGCATATTCAGTTTTCTCTCTTGTATTAAATCATATACTTGTACATGACCTCTATGACTCGAAGTAATCTTTGAAGCTGGGGTTTAGCTTGGGATTATGTGAACTGTGGTAAGTTTTGCTTGTGGTAAATGTAAGTTGGTTTAGATCTTGCATAATTAGATCTCTCCAGCTTCACTTATTGATAAAATTGCAATACATTCCAAGTACAGGGCATTTATGGTTGGTCACATGATAGGAGACATCATAACAGGCGATGTGACAGAACCTGAAATAGTCATAAGTGCATCTCCATCGGTGGGTGGGTTGTTGGATTCTCTCACCGGAAGTATTGGTATTTCAGCAAGAGCAAAACCTGTAGCTGCTCCGGTTGCAGGATCAACAGCTTCTGGAGCTGCAGCAAGCGGAGCAATGGCATCTGATGCTCCAAAGATTGGTTTGAGGTCTCTGGATAGAGATGCGATTCGCTCTTTCATAAGCAGTGCAATGCCTTTTGGTTGGTAATCTTTTTATGGTATCTCTCATCCAAAAAATTTCATAAGGCATGTATGAATTAATTAAAGGGTTCAATCGTTGCTGAAAACCCATCTACCTTAAATGTAGGCACCCCTCTGGATCTTAACTACACCAACATTTCAGCAGTTAAGATAAATGGATTTTCTTCAGCAGACATCCCTCCTGCAGATCAGAAGCAGCCAGCATGGAAACCTTATCTTTATAGAGGGAAGCAGAGAATTCTTTTTACAATTCACGAGACAGTCCATGCTGCCATGTATGATCGCGATGAAATTCCAGATATCAAAAAGATTTCAGGTCAAGTTAACTGTCGAGCGGAATTAGAAGGGTTGCCTGATGTGATGTTTCCACTAATAGGTTTGGACACTGCTCGTGTTGAGCTGTTATCCTTCCATCCTTGTGCTCAAGTTCCAGAGCATGGTAATGAGAAGCAATCACTTATGTTCTCACCACCATTAGGAAATTTTGTATTGATGCGTTATCAGGCATTTTGTGGTATGGGACCTCCAATTAAGGGTTTTTATCAGCTTTCAATGGTTTCTGAAAATGAAGGTGCATTTTTGTTTAAGTTACGGCTCATGGAAGGTTATAGAGCTCCTCTGTCAATGGATTTCTGCACTGTGACAATGCCCTTCCCTAGGAGAAGGGTACTTTCTTTTGATGGCACACCTTCTATTGGAACAGTTTCAGTTGCTGAACACTTGGTTGAATGGAAAATTATAACGACTGGTCGAGGAATATCAGGAAAAAGTGTCGAGGCAACATTTCCAGGAACAGTGAAGTTTGCTCCATGGCAACCTCAAAGATTGCCTACCTCAGGGGCAGTACTTGGGAATATGGAAGATGAAGAGAGTGATGCTGAAACAGAGTCAACAAATAATATGGCAAATGTGGAAGATTTCTTAATGGAAAAAATGAACAAGGATCTTCAAGCAGTTGATTTGGAGGAGCCATTTTGCTGGCAAGCATATGATTATGCTAAAGTAAGTATTTCCCATAGCAACTTTAGTTGTGATATTTCCTCTTTTGGATTATTTTCATATGCACAGTCCCGAATGTCTTGATTTTATTTCAAGAAGATGATTAGAAAGGAGAGTGTGTTCAAAATAAAAGCATAAAAAAGAAACTAAGGAGTAACAAGGACAGTCAGGTGAGTTCAACGAGTACAACTTGACTCTAGAAACGTGTTTGTTTTTATAATCAAATGTACTATTTTCGATCTCACAAACATGCTAATTCTTTTCGAACAATATGAAAATTAGCTGATACGGATATGAACATTTCTGTGTATTAGATTAAATTCCTTTGTGAAAAAGCATTTTGTTTCAACTGATGTGATTGCAGGTATCTTTCAAGATAATGGGAGGATCATTATCAGGAATGTCTATTGATCCAAAATCTGTAAGTCTTCTATTATATCATCTGTTGGCAGGTTGATTCTTTCTTTTAGAATGGAACATTCTCATTGACATAATATTGTGATTGTGCATAGTTCGACCTCCACTATCCTTGTTTATTATCCAGTAGTACTGTAGTAGTATGAGACCAAAAGTTTCTGGATATCATCATCTGTTAAATCTTTCCCCTTTCAGTTTGCATTTGGCAAAAGTTCGTATGTGACTATCTTTCCGCTTTATTTTTTTTTTGCGCCGTGTGTACTATGTCAAGCATTCTAATTTTTATGTAGGTTTTTTTTTTAAAACAATCAAGTTAGTCAATTAATGTACTTGATTTCAATCCTAAGTTATTAGGGTAAGCTTTATGTATCCTTTATGTCTGTTCCGGTCTATTCGGGCTCATACATTCTTATACTAGATAACTTATCTTTTGATGTAAGTTATGAGTTTTCCATGACCTGGGGCTTTCAGCGTCACATTTATCTCTGGACTGACAACCAAGTGTCTCACCAAACTAAAAAGATTCATTGTAAACACTGAACCTTGTCCAAGTGTAACAACCACCGCTAAGTCCTAACCATTCTACGCCTTCTAGTCCAAGATAAATGAAATTTTGGGGTTTTTCGCACCCCTTAAGAAAGTTAATGACATTAATTAAAGGATGATTTGTCAATATTACCCCTTTGCCACTTCCCAATTTTTTCTTAAAACTAGAGATAGTTGAAAATCCTCTCAAGAGAAGGATATTTTGAAAAATGATTAATACATATTTGTACCTTGAAAATTCGTACATTTTGGACCATAAAAGATGCCAAAATTCATTTATTTTGGACCAGAGGCGGTAGTTAATAGCACTTCTAGGAATTGTTTTTGCTTCCATTATATTCTCAGTTAATTAGGCATTTTCTGTGATTTTGTAGGTTTTTTGAGACACTTCCTGTATGTTTAAAAATAATTAATACATATTTGATGTAGCTTTTCTAAATTATTTTTTTAAAAACTGTTGCGGGTTTATGCGGGGAGCGGCGGGGTGGAGTGGGTCTGGAACACAAAAGAATGCTATGCGGAGCGGAGCAGGTGGGTGAATGTTTGCAGGTCAAGGCTTAAACAACCCCCCGCCCCGTTGCCATCCCTAGGCCTAACCATCTTTGGAGTCCCTCATTTTGTCCATTATGTAGGATCTGATAATTTCCAATCATGTCTAATAGCTGCTTTTACTCCCATCTTAAGATCTGTTGTTCTCTTACACTCATCTAATCATTCCGATATAACATTGTTGGGCCTCTAAGCATGAAATGTAACCCAATGGGTAAAATGTAGTTTCTCAGTAATTACTAAAAAAGGACAATGCTCATAGAGTACAAGGATGTTTTTCTGCAACAATGTGAGGAAGTCGGATTATGGTATTAAGAATTACCCGAAGTACTGAAAGATGAATTATCAGGAAAACAAATGGGAAAAAAATTATTAAAATGCAATACAATTTGAATTTCTATGACATGATTTAGATGGTGAAGATAAATGACAAGATAAAATGAAAAAAGGATGCTATTAAAAAATTTAATCAGTAATCGGTATGTGGTGTGTGCTATTTTGAAATCATCACTCTGTTATTTGCAGGTTATTTTCTTTCTTATTCCTGTTTGCACAGTCATTAGCATAGTGTTATTTGCTATTTATTTTCTGATTGCTGTTTGGGCACTCATTAGCTTAGTGTCTTCCATGATGGCAAGCATGACATCTACATCTCTTTTCTCAACATGGGGTTCTATATTTCTTCCTTTTCCAATAATATCTAGACGTATGTCTCCTTGAATTTTTTTTACTTAAATATTCGATACATTTCATGCCTTGTAGGAATAAGACACCATATGCCCCTACTACATTTTCTTGACAGCTAATTCTTCTTTTAGCATGTTTATCTATCTTCAAATTCTCTGAATTTCATACCAAACATTTATTTTATTTGTAGCAAATTCCATTCTTTCCGTAATGTTGCCCTATTATCTGCTACACTTAATTGTTCATAGTTGCCATTTAGTCTAGGTTAGTATGGTGGTTGTAGTTCTACAAAATATATATATTCCTTTCATGCGGTTTGGTATATCCATGTTGCATAGTACTCTCATATCACTCCTTTTCTGTCAACAAACTCCGGTAGCACTTTATTGATAGTAATCTAAATTTTATTATTTGTTTTACATCTTCTTTGGTCATGTCATTCTCTTGAAACTGCATTTATGTATCTAAATTATCTGTATTTGGGCACCACAATCACGTTTCATTTCATTCGCCTTGGTTATAAGGGGGTGTCGTCTGTTTATGTTTATTTTAAAGCCTTTATTCTCTCGAGTGTTTCTCCAATGTTTTAACTTCTTCATTATTTTTATCATATCATTAACACAATATCACTTGCAAGTAGCATGCACCAAAAAGTTTTATCTTGTATAATGATGTATGGCTCGTTCATACTTAGACAAATAAAGACGGGCTCAAGGTTTAAGATAAATACTTCAACTTCTAATTATCAGCCTTAGGTTTGTGCTGTGGCCTGTGATAAGTTGCTCAGTCATAGAGATTCTTATGCACTTCATATTTTTATACTCATATCCACTTACTGTTATTCTTAATCGATGAGCCTTTGCAGGTAAGCATTTTCCCTGCTGTTAAAGCACCCGTGGAATTTTCAACTCAGGTATTTTCATTATTAGTTAAATAGCATATTGCTGGCCACATTTCTGCAGCTTTGTTTAGGTTTGATTGTTACAACAGCTATTCGACATCTGCAATCAAGCCTATCTTTTGAGTTACTATAATATTACAATTTGTCCTGACTTTGGTATGATTATCACAGGTGACTTCTGGGGATTATATTTTGTGGAACACATTAGGAAAATGTCCGGTTGCTGCCACACCCAAAGCATAGAGTTTCAAAATATATTGTTGGCGTATCTGATTAGGAGCAGCGACAGACAGTTAACTTGTTGGATGGCTGCTGAGTCTGAGATGTGGGCATCAAAGAAGCTGTATGCAAAAGAGATGTATTGTGGGACAGTTCTGTGACAAGATGCAGTTACATTGCTCAACTGGGAAGTGGGTGTCTCTTGTTTCTTGGCATTTGGTATATGTGGGACAAGATTACATGAGACGTGTGTACAACTACTTCGTGGATGCTCAGGTCATACATAATTAGTTAGCTGTATAGGTTATGAGAACTAACTGCTACATGCTTGTGTTGTCTTGGTGTTTCTACTATGTGAAAGATACTCTTCTGTTGCTAAAGAGACCGAGTCTCGTGCCTTCTGCTATTATACATGCTTTAGCGAGAAACTTGATCAGCAGCTTTCCCTTACTTCATTCAACTTCTATAAAACTAGAAAGATGCTGAGATTTCTAGCTTTTGGTGAATTGCTTTCTAATTTGTGTAGACCCTGGAGTTCATTGAATTGGAGCCTTTTCGACTGAAAGACTTCCATCTGTTGTAAGATTAATCGGTAGAAGTCTATTTCTGTTGTGAACGTACCTACGGATTCATGAAGGGAGCATTCAAAATTAACACTTTACCTTTACAATCAAGAATGATGAATGTACAAATTCTAATAAGGGGAGAACAATTAAGTTCATTCCACATTTTCCTTTCTTAGCTATTGATGTCTAATGTACCCTGGAGACTCCTTTAGCTTCAATCTTCAGATTTACAAGGCCTAAGGATTCTACATCTCAAGCTTGAGAACTATTAGCTGTAATCTTAATTATTCTTCCTTTGACAATGTCTTACTATGCAATTATATTGCATTTGATGTTGGTACTTGTAGCACCATTTCATTTTCAATTACAGCAATTTCTTTCTATCAATCTATCTCGAGTTCTATTCAGCTCTTACTCACTCTTCTAACGCAATTCTGGATGAACGATACAGATCATATGGAGCCCACAGGTAATCAATGGTACAGGGCTTTCTGGCATCCAACCTCAACCATGGCTTACCCTTGCCACTCCAATGCAATAGGCTTATGGGTCCAGGGTGAAGTCCCCTACATTTACCTTCAAGGTTGTCACCACCTAAACCATGTTGATTCCATCTATGATCAACTGCCTTGATGTTTCCAGCAAACACAAGCAAAACCGGAGGCAACGACCCCAGCTGGTAAATTCTTCTTTGCTTTTGTATTAACATCCATTCTTCAATTTTTTGGGCATACCCTCCTTTTCTCCATTCATCAAGATCCATCACCATTACACCTGTGTTGAAGTAACATGGACGTCTTCCTTCAAATGTTTTTGCCAAATTCACATCCGACCAAAATGTGTCTGTAAAATAGTTCGTGAAGTTTGCATGGCAATATTCAGGTGCTGCCAGGACTTTATCTCCCAAATCCACCCCCCATAACTTGGCAATATCATCTACAACAATGATATCCGAGTCTAGATAGATAACACGGTGCACGTCCTTAGGGAGGATGTCCGAGAGGTAAATTCTTGCATAGTTTAGAGGTTGATCCAAGGCTTGTCTAATAGACTTGGATATCTTTCCCCTTACGCGATTAGGATGAAAATGATAGATTTTGTAGCTAAGGTAAGGGAAAGTAGAGTTGATTAGGGAAATGATCTCAGGTTCAAGATGGATAGAAAGAAAATGAAAGGAAGTGTTTTCTGGACACGTTGAATGTTGCAAAATAGACAACACTGCAGCCATGGTGCCCCTAATATAGTTGGCATCAACAGGCATTACTATTTGAATCTTATCTATGTTACGCGAGCTACATGAGTTGCCATTGCGAAAAGCAGGTGCCTCCCGGAAGGAAGGGATGTCATCGTAGGTAGGTTTTTGGATGACAACAACGCGAATGGCGTTAGCAAAAGAGGTAGTTGTGGTGGTGGTAGTAGGATGCAAGAGGATGAGGGAAAGTAGGCCTAGAATTGGAAAACATTTAGAAGATGATGATGAAGAAGAATTAGGGACACTTTTGTTCCAAAAGGCCATCTTTAATTTCTTAAGCTACATTTCTTGTTCTTTTTTTTTCTTTTCTTGGGTTAATAATATGGATGTCAAAAGGGGCGGGAGATTCTTAATCCGTGTTCAATACGTGCTTGACTTAAACTCCAAAGAAAGTAACTTTTAGAGAGGAAAAATGTCCATTAGACATAAAAGAAGTTATTAATGAAGTTATTTTTAGTAATTATTCTATATTAGTGGTTCTAAAGATTAGTGTAATACAACAAATAGTTAGAATTTTGATCATGAAATGTAGGGAGAACCGATATTTTTTCAACTACATTAATTTATTTTGTATCTCCTAAATTATTGCCGATGCAAAACTTATGCAATTATTTGGCATTTTTTTTATTTTTAAATGTAGGAAGAACCGATATCTCTGTGTGTGCAGTCATTTATTTTCAGTGACCTAAATTATTTCAGTTTATTTAAATATAGTTATTCCTAAATTCTTGTCAATTTTAAAAATCATTATTTTTCCAACTTTGCCTTTAGCATTATTTATTATAGAAGAACGTAAATAAATAAATAAAGATTAAAGAGTCAATAAGGAATATACTAGTCACGAGCGTGTAAAATTGCACTTGTTATCGTAAATACATATTGTGGCTCGATTAAAATAAAGACGACTTTTGTATAAGTTGGAGTGCTCTCCTACTTCTTCTTAGGGGATCCAATAGAAGTAGAAGTAGGTAAGTATCAATTCATACTATCCCACAACACGAGTATGAAAGACATTTCGATCGTCTGTTTCTTATCACTGAAATGTTCATCAATTTTGTTAGGAGGGTCACAAGCTAATATATATATATAATTTATGAAAAAGTTAGTGAGTTCGTAAAAATCCATGAACGCTCAGTGTCATGCCTATCTTTTACCCCATACAGTCATACCTTACTAATCTTAATAAATTTTGTATTTTGTTGCTAAGAGCACTATGATAAATTGACGTGGTGGATATGCATAAAAAGTGGTACATGTACGTACAAATGTACTGTTTTAGACATACATTATACTATACTCATAATGAGGTACATTTGTGTCCAAATTATGACTAATTGCTCCTTAATTAGAATAACAATGTTATGATGATTGTCCCCATTTGTAATTTCATGTTTTAGAGACCTTAATCATTCATTTTCTTTCACTGAGTAACTGCATCCACCAAAAAAATTCATGAAAAAATAAACTAGTGTAATGTAGTTAGTTTGCTAAGAATAATTATGACAATGTCCATTTATATTTAATAGAATAATAATGACTTTAATTTCATTATTTGAGCTAAAACTCTTTCATATAAGTTTTACGCTGCAACAAATAAATAATTTTAAATCATCGCTATATTATATTCGGCGAGAATATAAATATATAGAAACATGACTAAATACACAAATCAGAGATGTGACTCAACTTTTTCCTATTTATCAATGGAAACTTTGGATTAATTAGTCAATGTTAATAAAATGGTTGGACAAATTAAAAATCAATTATTCATAATGCTGTATATATTGGTCAAAAAGAAGAATTTTACCAATCAGATTTATTGAGTAAAATCTTTTTAAAAAGTTGGGCCAAATTAACATTGCAAGAAAATGATATAATTGTGGGTTCATGAGGGGACATATATATCCCTTTGAAACTCACAAACCTTGATTTGTTTAAGTAAATGGTAATCATGATTAGCTCTGTAATTAGAATCTAATCTCTTACAATAAGCATGTTTAAGAGTTCCAACATGTCGGAATCAAGTTTAATCAATCAATATTCTAGCATGGGACGTTCTTAAATTATGTGAACCATTTTTTTCATTTTTTTGTTCTTTTTTCTTTTACTTTCCAAAAGCTTGTCATCCTCTCTTGGATACATCTCTATCCCTCTCGAATATAATCTTTCCCTCTCAAACATATTTATCTCATTAAGTAATGTATCATTCACGATCAGTGAGCTATATATTCACAATTTTATTGATATATCTAAGATCATATAAATTTAAGAATTTTTTATTATTTGAATAATAGAAATAAAATGTAATTACGTTTTGATATCAAAAAAATTATATATATTTACTTAATTTATATTTATATAATGAACGGTTGAAAAGAATGCAAAAGATTCCCAAAAATTTGAGTCACTAGGTAAAAAAAGTTTGGGAATGTTATCTAGGGGTAACTTTTAGGAAGGACAAGGGTTTTGGGGAAAGAAGACATAATGGGAGTCCGGAGTTAAAGGTATAAAATAATAAATTCATGAAAATTGTTGTTTAGGCAGTGATTTTCATATTTTTTTTAAAAAATAAAATTCATGAAAATCGACGGCACACATCTTCATTTGAATTTATTTTTTAAAAAAAAATTGAAAATTACTGCCTATTTTTTTTTTATACAAAATGAAAATTGCATTTTGCAAAATCGCTGTTTCCAGCGGAGGAAATCGCTATTGTTCCAGCGATTTTACCATTTTGATTAATATAAAATTTTATATATCATTTTAAAATTTTTATTAATATTTTATACCCTTTAAGTTTCAGACTCGACACAGTGGCCTCCATGTTTAAAAATCCATGCTTCACACTACTCCTCACATTATAAAAAAAAAAAAAAACAAGGAAGCCAATGGTAACTCTTCTAATTATGGTGAGGCGTTTGATAAAAAAATCTTTTCTTAGTAGTATTCCGAAAAATATGTAGGACAATTTTAATTTTTTTTCAGGAATTTAAAAAATAACGAGAAAAGCATTTTCACATGTTTCACTTCAAGGTAGTCACAAAAAATAACTTCAATTTATATTCATAACTAAATATAACTGTGAATTTCAAATAGTATATTTTTCACTTAAAAAAATACAAACTATTTATTTTTAAATGTGACAATTAAATACTCCAATGACCAAACACCTTAGTTTGCAGTTAGCATGCACCATTTACAACACCAGCAATGACGCCATATTTATGTCAGCAAAAAGTGCATCATATTAATTATTAGATTGGTATTTTTAATTTAATTGAAGATTTATGCTATTGGTGTGTTAGATTAAACAACTTTTAGATTATAGATATACTTTAGTAGACTATAATGTGTTTATTTATAGTCTTTTTTGGGCTACCAAACAGGAACGGCTCTAAGCCAAGAGTCTTACGCCCTCACTTAAATACCATGTTTGTGTGTGAGGATATTTCCTATCGTAACGTGTATTTAATTCACAAATTACGTGTTATGTTCATTTTTAGATTAAAATCAAGTGATCTTTTTTTGCAACTCAAAATTCTATGAATTTGATGATATACTTTCTCTAATTCATACTAAGTGAATTTGTGAAGCAACAGACATTTAATAAGAAAAATATTAGAACATAAATTGAATATCACTTTATGTTTTCACTTTTTTTTAGTTATTGTCAATAACATATAAATAACTAAAGTGTTATTCCCTCCGTTTCTTTTTATATGTCATTTTTATTATAAATAGTTGATGTAAAATTTTGTCATTTCATAAAATCAATGTATAAATTGCAATATGCTTCCTATTTTATCCTTATGAGTTACTATCCTTGAAAATATATATTTGACTAACATATAAAACTAAATGAATAATTCATGTTTATGATCAAGCTTAATAATAAATTAATTCATATTTATTCATTGAAAAGTTAATTTCAAAAAAATTAATAAGGATCGAATAGTAAACTTACTTAATGCCTATAAAATTAAAAATAATAACATATAAATAAAAAAAATATATTATTTAAAACGCAAACTCAAAATCTTGACTCCGTTTCTGTCTCTAATTATATATATGAGTATGGTGAACTTTACAAGTGGAAGAGTGGGAATCAAACTCACATGTGATGCTAAATTTGTGTAGAAAATGTAAACAAAACAAGACAAAATGGAAAAGGAATTGAAAAAATGGTGCCCTATTGGCCAAGCAAATGTACATGACACAAGTTCAGAAACTCAAGAGGACATAAATAATGATTGATAGATTTTCTTATCAGAATTCAGATATTTTCTTTAAGTATTTTTTTTTACTGAATTAAAATAAAAATAGAAAATATGAAAAAGAAAAAAAAATTTAAAATAGAGGCACGAGATAATGATTTGGCGTGTAAGTTTATAGCAAACATCGAGAGATTTGGTTCAGCTTGTGGCAGGGCTCGAGGAGAATATACATTCATGAATAGTCATGTGATTTTACATTAAAAAAAAAGATAAATGTGTGTCTAAATAATCGTAAATAACGTGTATATATTTTTCGTTATACTTTTAAGATATTTGTACTTCTGTTATTCAAAAATTAAAGTATTATATCAATCACTTTAATGGAAGACTAAATAGGGACATGTGACACAATTTTATCCCTCGATCTAATATTTAATAAATATCGAATCGGTGAATAAGTTTATGACACATATATGTCCGTTAGTATAAAGAGTATGTATGCTCTAGCTTTGGACAACGGGGGCATCAATGTTCAGAAGTATGACAGAAGGTATCTGCATACTATTTACGATATTTCGGGGATACATTTATACTTTTTCCCTAAAAAAGAGATTGTTTTCTTCTCATTTTAATTTATGTGATATTGATTAATTTTATACGAAATTTTGAAAAAAATATATTTGAAATTGATAACATAAATATACTTCATAGAGTAATTAATAAAAGGGTGTTTAATTTGTTGAGTATATCTTTTCTTAAACAATAGTAATAATAATGAATAAATATTAAAGGCACTTGAAAGTTCTAACATGTCTTTTGTTTGCTTCAAGTAAATCTTCCACCTTCTAACAATCATATGTATTTGTCATTAAAAAATATGCTTTTGTCATTAAAGTAAGGTGTCTTTTTGATAATCTTCAAAGTTCAAATCCTAAAAAATTGCATTTGGTTCCCTATTATTGTCTAGCATGGCATGCATGTTCATTTATTTAATTAAAGATTTCTCCAAGACACTCTACCTAATTAATGTATTTTTAAAAAAAGCTTAAATATAAAATCTATATATGACTAGGAATCTAGCTAGTGATATATATTCTAGTATTGCATCAAATTAATTAATTTTTTATGTAATCTTCGTACGTATACTATCTTTCTATTTGTTCCAAAGTTTGAATATTTTGGTAATAACTAACAACTAGGTGAAGTAAAATGTAATAACAATAACTAATATTATCAAGTAACCAAAATGCAACGCATGCAAAATTGTGAGTTTTATATATATATATATATATATATATATATATATATATATATATAAACGAGTTTCCTAAGACTTTGGAAAATGATAATCTAAATCTATAAACCTCATAACTATACTGTCGGAGCTAGGAAGGGCTCATGTGGATTCATCCAAAACTCTCTTCAGTGAAAAATTATATTGTTTATACATAGTAATTAAAAATATTTTTCGTGTAGACATAGTAGATGTTCAATATAATTTCCTTTAACTTCTTCGAGTGTTTACTTTCTCATTTTTTAATCTTTTTAGTGAAAATTCTAATAGAACATATTGATATATAGTGCTCTTTCACAAAATTAATGTCAAAACTACATGTCTGAAGAGACTAATTAGATTCTTTGATCAAACATGCGAGAAGAGAAAAAGATTAAACATAAGTCCTGTAATCTTAAAAGTTATTATATTATGACCTTAATTAGTTGGTTGGTGTTAATTAAAAATTTGAAGATTAATTAAGGGTTGGACTTTGAAGATTAATAAGATTGAAAGTGATCTATGAACTAATCTTCTTTGCTCATGCCTAATCCAAATTCCTACCCTCCAATTAAAATTAAAGAAGTGGTGGGCACCACTCATGCACAAAAATTATGCGCATGAAATAGTTGCACTCACAAAATGCTTCTCCCTAGTGCTCAAATAACTTTTCTTATAGGTAATGTTCCGGTCAGTTTGCACGCGCTTCGATTTTATATTATTTTAATAGTTTTTTGTTATTGTATTATATTATATTTTTAATTTAAATATAATAATTGTTTGGATTGTTATCTAACTTTTATTATATTGTATTTTTTGGTAATCGTGTAAGATCAGTGGCGGAGCCAGGAATATAACAAAGAGTGTCTAGAAATAACAACTTGTTATGTTAAGGATATCTAAAATATGTTATTTAATCATTTTGCATATGATTTTATTTATATATATGGTATTTTTTTCCCGACGAAACCACTATGTAGCTACGCCATTGTGAAAGATTGATTTGATATGATCGCGTCGTACCTAAATATTTCTTTTCATTTTGTCTTTACTTATTATTTAATAATCTTATTTTATCATTTATCCTAACTTTTAATCCATTAAAACAATACATTATGAAACAATACATAATAACGATGCGAACAGAAAGATAGAAGTGTATATTTGTACAAATATACTTAGCTAGGCCGGCAGTCTACATTTTAAGATGGATATGGAAATTTTGCGCGTGCAAGCATGTCTGGCGGCTAAAGTCACTTGTAACCCTCTCCCAACTCATGTAATTGTCTCCCTATCTATTAACCCTATGGTCCCTAGTGGGGACTCTCATGTTTCCCATTTTACACAAAGTTTGGAGAGTTTATATATACTTATACCTTTAAGTGGGGTCTTTTGGTGTCTTGTTTGTATGACAAGTGCTTAGATTATGTAAGTTCATGTGGGGTAATGCTATGTAACAACACAATCCCTTAGAGTAGGTCCTAATCGTGGCTTTGGTAGATATGATCATTTTTAGTGAAAAAGGAGGATATACAAACTCAAATATTTGGGTCCATTAAAAGAGAGGTTTTGGTGTCTTTCTATGCTTACCTCTCTTTTGAAAGCTTATTGGTTTTTGTACTACAAATTCAAACCCCCCACCTTTGAAACTCAATCCCCCTATCCTCAAGGGGGGGGGGGGGGGTACTTTGGTTGACTTGTACTTTTCATGTAAAGAGTTATAATATATGGGGTTTCTTAAAACTTGGTTTTTGAGACTTTTCAAGAAAGATTGAGATTTGGTTCAGTATACGAAGTCTAACTTTCCCTTTCTTCATGATTTGAGTTGGAAGAACTTTAATTATATTTTTTATTGCTTCAAGCATTTGATGTTCGAAACTCACTAATTCATTCAACTAGTTTTTATCTGCATCAGAGTTTTAGTTTTTTTCTATCAAAAAAACTCTATTATATATATGCTCAAATATTTAATAAAGTATAAAGTTAGACAATAGTAATATCATAACTATGCGATCGATTTGCACATTAATTAGATAACATATATATATATATATATATCTTAAAATTTGAATAATTTGGTTAAGCTCAATATCAAATATTGTAGGAGTAAAATGATCATACATGATATTTCAACTTTTTTTTTCTTTTTAATATGGAAATGGGAAGAGGATTATAACGTGAGGAATTAAACCCTAGCCAACAGAAGTTCAGATAGTTGATATCAACTGCGCTACTAAAATTGCCTATGAAATTTCAACTTGCCTTAATGTATAAAACCAAAAAAAAATCTACTTATCAATTCAAAAGATTTACATACTATATGTGTATGGGTGATAGGTATACATCTATTAGAGGAAGCTAAGGGGGGTGGGTTGGTGGTTGGCGTGCAGCACAAAGAGGAAGGGATATGTGGTCATAATTTGAGTGTGCCATCCACCATATAAGAATATTGTTGATGAAGCATACACAACTCAAAATCATTTCTATCTATCCTCTCTTAAAACCTTCAATAATATACCTTTCTTGATTTATGTAAAACTCACCATTGACCATCATTATCTTTCTCTACTCCAATCCTTCCCCATAACTCTTCTTTCCTTTATATATATATATATATATTCACTTTAGCTAGCTCACACACATACATTAATATTTAAATATATTACTACGTACTTACTCTTTACTATGATTGAGGTATAAGTCTTGTAAGGTGAAATAAACATCTAAAGTAACTTAAAAGCAAAGGGGAGAACAAAATTCTTTTTTGCTATTTATGATGAGTAGATACTACATTACCTTCCTAAAGATGTGTAATAATCTTCACAATCTTACTAGAATTAGAAAAAATTATTAACTAAGTTTCACCTTCTTTAGAAGCACAGACAACTTATACTTGATGTTATCATGCAAATGCATTGTCTATCTAACTAATTCTCATATTCTTGATAAGTTTTTTTTTTTTTTTTGTGAAAAAAGTACTTTATTCTTCTTTTTATTCATTGTAATTTGTATGGTTAAAGTGAGACTGATCAAAACAGAACTTGAAACCTCTTGCTAATTGTTGTTTATTGAAAGACATTGAAAAGAGTAGACAAGGAATGATTTGACAGAGTTTAAGCAAAGCCAAACCTATTAGGGTGTGTTTGGTAGGAAAGGAAAACGTTTATCGAGAAAAAATTTCTTGGAAAATAAATTGATTTCTAACTTATTTTCTCATGTTTGGTTGGTGAGTGGAAAATATTTTCTAGTGTTTGGTTAGTGAATGAAAACATTTTCCAGAAAATATCTTTTCTCTTGGCTAGAGAGTAAAAAATACTTTTTAGAAAAATAATTTATAATCCGAAAACAAACCCCATCAGCTGATCCAAGACCCGACCCGAACCCGTCACTCGATTGGGACACGACCCCAATGACTGATCCAGAATCTGACTGAGGACTTAACCTAGACTCCCGACCCATAACTCGACATTCGAACTAGGACTAGACCCCGTCATTCGAATCGAGACACGACCAGACAATTGATCTAGTATCCGATCTCGAGACCCGACCTAAGACCTGATCCTGACTTTGAACCTAAGACACAATATTCAAACTAGGACCCGACTCTAGGGTTGGGCATAAAATACCGAAAATCAAATTACTGAACCGAATCGAACCAAATTTTTTGGTAATTTGGTATTTGGTATGAGATATGTGAGTAAAATTTTAAAATTATGGTATTCGGGTTTGGGATGAGACATTAGCACCATTTGTTATTAGGTATTTCCCGAATACCATATTATTTACTTAATGAAGGTCATATATCAACATATCTATTATTCATTAGTACAAGTTTCTTTATAGAATAAGCTTGAACAATCAAAATTAATACATGTATTTCGGTTGTATCAATTTGCTTTTCTTGATGTCTTCTTACTTATTGATCTTATATAATATTATGCCTCCACGTACAAAAAATAGAAATAATTGGAGAAATAGTATTAATTTTGTGATACAATCGGCTATAACTTCAATATGGTATTAACGAATAATGTACCGAATCAAAGTTTAATTTACCGTTTCTCGACCAAACCAAATTTTAAAATTTTGGTATTTGGTACTTACTTTGAACTACCAATTACCGAATTACCAAACTCAAAATTTATGAAACCTGAATTGAATACCAAATACACATCCCTACTCGACCCCAACAACTAAACTTTGATACGATCTCAATGACTGATTTGAGATTCAACCCTAACACCTAGCTTGGGACCTGACTTCGACTCCTAACTCGGGACTCGACATTTGACCTAAACCAAACCTTAATCCCGACACAAACACCTAACCCAGATGAATGATTTAGAACCTGATACCCCAACCAAGACCCGACACCCAAAATAGGATCTACCACCTGAACTACAATTTGACTCTGAATAAAACTTGATTTCAACACTCGACGCAAGACCTGACTTCTAATTCGAGATCTGACCTTGAATCTCGATCTAGTGCTCGACTTCCAAATTGAGACCCAACTTGACTTTGGATCCAGGGCCCAACTTTCAAATTGAGATCTGTCATCGACACTCGATCTTGACAACTAATTCAGGACCAAAACTCACACGTGATCTTGACGATCGATTTGGGACCCAAGTTGGACACTTTTGGGACTAGACCTCGACTCTCAATTCAAACTCGACACCCAACTTAAAAACCCACCTTGACACCTGATTTGAGATTTGACCTCGAGAATCGACATGGAATTCGACCTCGAATTCTAACATGAGACTCGACACCCAAATTGAGATTCGTCCCAATCTGACCTGAAAGCTGGGTCTCGAATCGAGATTTAGAGTCGTGTCCAGAAAAAAAAATCAAAAGGTTGGTCTCGGATTAATATCGAAAATTGGTACCCAAGATTTGAGTTAGGGTGAAAGCTGAGGTGTGAGATTGAAACATAATTTTGGAAAATGTTTGAGGTAAGTCATTTTCCTTAAATTTGAAAAAAAAATTGATTTAGAAAATATTTTAAAAATATTTAAGCTAACCAAACATGAAAAACTTGAAAACATTTTCTAGAAAAATATTTTCATTCGTAGCAAATACACTCGGGGCTACAATTTTCCTGATTGTTCTTCAAAAATATTGAAAATGGTTCCTAGAGGTTAGTTAAGGGGCGAAATTAGAGTTTGTGAGGTCACGTATTCGAGCCCTAATCCATTCAAATTACATTTGAAACTCAAATGGAAAGGGCGTAGATGGACAAATCCATAATCTGTGATTAAGTTTTAGAGGTTTGAGTTTCACCTAAAGGATTGTCCATGTAGATACTTTTATCATAATTTTATAAAGGAAAATTACGCGGTTAAGCAAATTTATATTACTTAATTACTCATTATAGCTATAGTTTGTTGTAATTACCACTTGTGACTAACATTATACATCAATTACGTGAACTAACTTCGAGTTTGTATATGTAGAATTCTTCAGAATATACAAATACATATATATAATATACAATTATCTAACTGATATACATATACAATTCAACTCTCTCCCACTCTTTGGCCTCTCTCTCCCAATCTCGCTCGCCTCTCTCCTCCCTCTCACGATCTCACTTGTCATATATACAATTGTATATGTATGATATACAATAATATAACCGATATACATATACAATTTATCTCTCTCCTACTCTTTGCCCTGTCTCGGTTGTCTCTCTCCTCCCTCTCCCAATCTCGCTTGCCATATATACGAAAACATATCTATGATATACAATTATCAAGTCAATATACATATACAATTCGCCTCTGTCCTACTCTTTTCCCTCTCTCTCTCCCACTCTTTTCCGTCACTCGCTCGCCTCTCTCCTCTCTATCCCAATCTCGCTCGCCTCTCTCCTCCTTATAACATGTAGGTGCGAATTGTAATCATCAAACTATAGCTATGAAGAGTAATTAATTTATTTTTGAGTAACTATATGTGAAAGATCCTCATTTGTAAAATAATCGAATAGTCTGAATGGGTATAAGTTAATTCATATTCAATATTTTTATTGCGCTGATACATACATTATTTGTTCGGACATAAGTATTTAATATTTAATCATGGATAATTAATATACATCCTCACCATATTAAATTAGTTAGTTGTACTAATTTTTTATGACTTGATGTAAATATGTGATGGTGATAAACAATTACAGAGTGTATTCTATGAGTTATATATATACTTAAATAAAAGAAAAAAGAAGTGAGGTGATAATACACTGAATTGCCTTGTATTTTTATCTAAGGACCCCATCTTAATGCATTGAATATTATAATTATATTTAGTTGCCACGCTTGATACTTACTGTTTTAATATATGCATATTGGAAATACACAATTGATTATATTTTGGCACGTCTATTAAACTTTATTTTCAAAAGATAATGGTGTCCTTTTCAAAACCAGTTCAATTTAGTCTCATGCCCCTCCAATTTCCCATTTAAACCATTTTTTGCCAAAATAGACTAGTGCCTTATTAGGGCTTATATAAAAATAATCTTTTTTCTTCAAACATATTATTCATTTTCTTAATAATATATTTTGTAAATTCATGTGTGTTTCAAAGTTTTTTTAATTTAATAAGATCTTGCATTAATTCTGCAAAAAAATGAATGCGCTAAAGCACAAATTCATTGATTTGGCGAAGAACATATAAAAAATAAATACATGTGGCCTAATATATAAAAATTGAATATTTTTTTTTTTGGCTTTTGTGTGTGATGTGTCCACTTGAGAATTATGTATATAAGGGAAGAGATATATAATATAAGAAGATTATTGGAGAAAGCTTGCATGCCTCCTCGTAGCAAACTCTAATAATTGATGTCATGCATTCAAGCATCTTGTTTATAATTGTGTCTCTATTTTCTTAAGCTGCCATGTGATTTACTAGGGTACCTTTGGTCTCTCATATTTTCAACCTATATATACATATATACTTATTACTAGCATATATATATATATATATATATCCTAAAAAGTTTCGTAGTTGTGGAACTATGGATGGTAACAGAACAGTGCGAATACAACGCGATCCTTTGTCAAGAAGAAACTTAAAATTAAGCGATAAGAAGGCTTTCAAGAAAAAAATATATATTATTAGGACGGTACCAGTGCAGGGTGAGAAACTCAAAAAGTCATAAAAACTTTTTCAAGAAAAAAAATAATATTATTTGTAAATCTAAAGTTCAAATTTCCTTACTCTAAGACTATTTAATCGCGATATGTTTGTCCCCTTATAAAGTCAATTTGCTTGATATACGTTAAATTATTTGATATTGGATAAACACTAGTATTTGATAATTGTCATAATAAATCAAAAGCTCTTTTATTTGAAAGTTAAATTAATACCTCAAATAAATCATCTCAATTGTTACATAATTTGACTCTTAAGGAGCACAAAATAAGATGATTTTTACAAAAATAAAGAAATCAGGGGAACACCAATTACAATGCTTTAATTTTTTTAACATAATAGTGGTTAATAAGAAAGAATGACATTAAGATTAGCAGTGGTAAAAAGATTGAATTAGAATCTGTCATATAACACTTCTGATTGTGATCAACTTAATCATCACATCATACAAATGCAAGATTATGTTTTATGACTATTTTATTTTAAATTTATTTTTACTCTAATATCAAGTGCCAATAAGCATATATCCTGGATTGAGATAGTGTAAAAAAAGAAGAAGACAAATTTGATGTATTCTTGCGTTAATATCAAGTGCCAATAAGCATTTACCCTGGACTAAGCTAATGTAGAGCTTATAGATTCATCTAATCCAATATAACATTAGTCTAAACTCTAAATCTTATATTTCTTTTTGGAAAAATAACTATTAAACATGATTGATGAATAAACTATTTAGTTTATAACCCAATCACTTAAAGAACTAAAATCTTTTTACATTGACCTGAGAGTCCAGGGTGGCTAGTAGAACACGCTTAGCCAGAAAAAAAATAATATATTATGTATATCAAGTTTCAATAAGCATTTATCTCGGACTAATCTAATTTAGAGCTTATAGATTCATCCAATCCAATATAACATTAGTCCAAACTCTAAACCTTATATTTTTTTTTAAAAAAAATAACTAATAAACATGATGTATAAACTATTTAGTTTAGAACCCAATAATTAACTGAACCATAATCCTCAACCCCAACAAAGCTACATTGACCTGAGGGTCCGGGGTGGTCAGTTGAACACCCCTAGTCGAAAAAATATATTGCATAGATAAGTCAAAAATAAGAGATATATACAGAAATTTTGAACAACTTAATAACAAAACTTAAGCTTCGTCACCGCTAAATCAATTGATTATTTTGAGTGTAGAAATAGAGTGAATAGTACTCGAATAATATAAGTTAAGTATTAAAAAAAAAAAAAAAAACAAGAATTGCGCGTGGATTTATTTTGTTCGTCACAACAAAATCTTTCTATCATACAAACAAAAAAACTTAATACATCATCTTGTATTCATTATGCTTACGAACTTATAATTATTACTATTATTCTTTAATTTTCTTCCGTCACTCACTCGCCTCGCATGCCCCCTTCCCTTTTTCTCACTATATATACTCACTTCCCTGTTCCTAACTCTTCCCACCTCCTCTTATCTCTTCTATTTCTCATTTCATCAAATTGAACATATCCATGGCTATTTCTGGTTTCGAAGGATTCGAAAAGAGACTTGAACTACACTTCTCTGGTGATGATCCAATCATCCGGATGGGTGGTCTTCGTCAATTAGATTTCGAATCAATCGAAGAAATACTAAATGCAGTGCAATGTACTGTAGTATCAGCTGTTGGAAATCAGTACTTTGATTCTTATGTATTATCGGAATCAAGCCTCTTTGTTTACTCAACTAAGATTATAATCAAAACATGTGGAACTACTCAGTTATTGAAATCAATTCTTCCATTGATTCAATTTACGTCCGAATTGGGATTCATGATGAGTGAATGTAGGTATACGAGAGGAAATTTCATTTTCCCCAAATCTCAACCTTACCCACACACTAATTTCAACGATGAGATATTTTATTTACAACAACAATTACCCATTCATCTCTGTTATAGAAAAGCCTCTGTTATGCCTTCAAAATTCATTTCTCATTCATGGCATGTATTCACTGCTTGTAACGAAGAATCGAACAACGATCTCTTCACTGTTGAAGTTTGTATGACGGAGCTTGATCGGGTACTTGCTAGGAAGTTTTTTAAACATCCAAATATGGCGTCAAATGAAATGACGGAAGTTACTGGAATTTCAGATATCAATCCAAATGCTTTGATTTGCGATTTTGTTTTCGATCCTTGTGGATATTCTATGAATGGCATTGATGGAGATCGTTATTCAACCATTCATGTTACCCCTGAAGATGGATTTAGTTATGCAAGTTATGAATGTGTTGGATCAATTTACGATGATCCCAATGACATTATTAATATATTGAAGAAAGTGGTGCAAGTTTTCCGGCCGGGGACTATGTCGATTTCGACTACCTCAACGACCAATGAGGTTTGGACGAGAATTGCTAAAGCTGTTGAACTATTAGGGATGAAATGCCGGAGCTGCACAATGGATGATTTTCCGTCAACCAGAAGTGTGGTGTTTCAGACTTTTACATCTTGCCGGAAGTAGGTGGCGGTGCTGCGGCGGTGGTGATGGTAGGAAGGTGGCAATATGGTGGTACTAGCACCTTCTGTGATGGTAGATATGTGGTTTTGCGAAGTAAAGGGAGGAAGTAGGGGACTTTTTTTTTTTCTTCTTGTTTTTTTTTTTTCTTCTGTTTTTATCTTATTTTAATTTTGTTAGTTTTTTTAGTTGAAAATTTTTTAATTAAAAAGAAGTAGAAAAATATTGATGCATGAGTTGGAATGGATGGTAGATGATCTTGATGATCATCAATGTAAGCTTTGACTTGTGTAGAGTGATGCAAGTAAATTTTCACCATAAGGTTATCGTAAGAGTTTTTTATTTAAAAAAATATTCATTACTGATATATGTTCAATTTAAAATCTCTAATTAAGATTTTTAACTCGAAAAAATATGATACAGATTCATCTCTCAAATAAAAGAGAGGTCAATTTCGATATCTATGTAGTGAAAACTGTTTATATCTTGACTTTTAAACTCTTAAGGTTAATAATCGATTTGTATAAAGATTTGGAAGGGGAAGATAGTGGGCTTAGGTTAATATATCATGATAATGCACCCCACTTTATGTTTGTCACGCCTAGAGAAATTTGTTTGAGGTTGCATGTTTATGTGTTGTTAGTAGTGGGGGATGTTAAAAAGTGGATGAATCTTTTTGTTGCTAAGTTTTCATTTTGTCTTCCTTCTCATCTATTTGTCTCCAATGAGAACTTGCATGGGCTTGTCATGGTTTTTTTTCTCCATGATTAAGCATGCATATTAATTAGTTATATATGGTGATTATGAGTGGCTTAAAGTTATATGGTTATGTAAGCTTTCAACACAACAAGGTGCAAAAAAAATAAAAAATGAAAGCATAATTATAAGTAGATGGGACAATCTATCTATCTAGTTTTCTTCCTTCTATGAGTTTTCGATGTTGTTTTGCTAAATAATAGTAATATATCATTCGCTATTTAATATCAATCATTACTTAGATGCTAGATTGTTATTTGTTTACGATTTCTCTCATATATATATTCTTGATATACAATTATATAGGTTTTTTTTCTTACATTAATAATAACAAACTCAATATAATCCACGTGTGAGATTTGGGAGGATATGGAGTTGGCAGAATTTATTTTCACTTACAAAGATAGAGATTTTATTTCTTATAGACCATCGATAGTCGGGTCATGAATATGTTCTCTTTACATTGGTAACATGAAAAGTGCTACTTGATTAGACAACAATAACTAAGAGATGATTAAATCGAACTCGTGAAATTTGAACTAAATTATGTTATTTTGGTCATTAAACTGTCTAGCACAAACTTAAACACTTTTCACAAAGTGTGTATTCACCCATAATGGTGCACCGTTATGAACTTATGATTTCTTTGTGGCCACTCTTTAAATTATGTTTCCTTTAGTTAATTGGATTAAATTTCACCTTTAATATAGTAGGACAATTATTTACTTGTGTATTTATTTTTTAAAAAATGTCCACCCCAACCCCAACCCTAGACCATGATGATAAAATTTAAAGGGGAACTTTCACGTATAACCATTAAAAAATAGTCTAATTATTTTTCATATCTATAGTTTAATAATTACAATTTGTAGTTACATGTCATAAGAAGGAGAGACATGAGTGAGACTGGGAGAGAGAGGAGAGAGGCGAGAGGCGAGAGAGATGGCAAAAAGTAGGAGAGAGGTTAATTGCATATGTATATTGGTTAGATAATTGTATATTGTACATATGTATTTGTATATATGGCAAGCGATATCGAGAGTCAGAGGAGAGAGGCTAGCGAGATTGAGAGAGAGGCAAGCGAGAGAGGGCAGAGAGTGGAAGCGAGGTGAATTGTATATGTATATTGGTTAGATAATTGTACATTATACATATGCATTTGTATAAAAAGCAAGCGAGATTAGGAGAGAGAGGAGAGAGGCGAGCGAGATTGGGAGAGAGAGGAGAGAGGCAAGGGAGAGAGGGTAGAAAGTGGGAAAGAGGTGAATTGTATATGTATATTGATTAGATAATTGTATATTATACATATGCATTTGTATATTCTAGCACATTATATATATACAAATGTGGCTAACTATACAAACTCGAAGTCAACCCACATATTTTAATGTATAATGTTAGTCGTGGATGACAATTATAGAAACTATAGTTATGATAAGTAATTAAATAGTATAAGTTTGTTTAACCGCGTAATTTTTTCTCAAATTTAAATAGTGGTCTCAAGAAAGAGAATTTGTACAAATTCCCAACAATGAAGGGCTAAAATGTATAAACTACTATTTTTCAAGGCCCATAATAAATCAAAGCTGGAGTGGGCTCTAAATCTTCAAAAGAAATAGAAAAACCCAATATGCATTATGGGCCTTACATAGGAGCCAATTCATGTGTTTGGATACTACGATAATAAGAGAAACTTACATAAATTTCACTAGTTTAGGAGTTAATTACTTAGATATTCTTTAGGTTTTTACTTACCTACTATAGAGTTATAACCGATGTCATCACGGTTCAATTTGGAATCGTGGCTAAGAAAGTCATCTAACACCAGAGTAACAAATGTACATCAAATTTTACTGATTATACATGAGCCTACGTTAGATTTAACACCTACAATCTAAATAATCATGAATTAAAAGGTACAAATTGTTAAAAAAGTTTTCTAAGGTTAAAAGAGGTCAAATTGAGAATTCATATATTGATTTACGGTTTGATTTAAAATCTAGTTATTAATTTGGACTCGTATGATTATGGTAACCCAAAACATAGTAATTTATCACAAAAATATAACTACATCTTGTGATTGCATTCATATTTTAAAAATTACAAGGACTCCTCTTGCAAATTTTTAGTATTATATTCATTATTCCTCACACTTTCACTCTTGACATGTCTGTATGGATAATTACAATGTCACGAGCTTGAATATTAATGATTTCTTTATTCTAGTTCCTTCTTTATTATTATGTAAAAAAAAAAATAGCACACCAACCTTACATCCAACACGAAAAAAGTAACATAATATAAAGAAATCAACTCTAATCTAGCTGTCTTTTTCTTCGATCAGATCTTTCTATAACAATCATTTTTTATAATAACATTAGTTTCATTATAACAACCATATTTTTTTAGTGAAATCAATTATGTTATATTCATTTCACTATAGCAATCGAAAAATATCGAAACAAACTATATTATTATAAAGAATTGTGACCATACTATAAATGTAGCACGAAATAAAAAAGAAAAGTAGGATCAATAAACTTACATATAGAACAAAAATGAAGAGCTGGTTATTTACTCTGTATTCAAATCCTCAATTACCAAAACAAAGTAGTTAAGCTTATGAAGTCACTTCATTAGCTTTAAATTAAATATAACAATTGACATATTAATCAAGGATTTTTTTTTTTACCGTGGATGAGGGTACATATAATTGGTCAAAATAAAAGTACTAATCTAAAATTAACGTGTGGCAATTGTTATAAATGATAATGGGAATGAAACTACCTTTTAGTAACATCAAATGATTAAACATGAATTTTTTATAGTTTAATTAAGTGATTAGTTATTGGCTAACACGTATTAATTTTCTATTGAAAGAGCTTTGGCATGCGTTTAAACACACAAGAAAGTTTGTAAATGTCACTTTTTATTTAATTATTTTTTATATTAAACAGAAAAGGATAAAAAATAATCCTAATTTATTGAGAATGCCTTTAAAATGTTCTCTATCAACCTTTTAGTCTAAAAATATTTTATATATTTATTTATAGTTCAAAGATACCTCTTTTTTCACCTTTGATCTAAAAATATCTCCAATCCAAATTTAATTTAATTAAATTCCCTAGCTAATTTGTTAATTCTTTATCTGTTCTAAATGATAATTTTTTATTTATTTAAATTCTTAATATTAGCTCATACTCAAATATCTATATTTAATTATATTTGAAATGAAAAATTATTTTTTATGTTGTCAAACTTTTTTTAGTAATAGAGAGTAAAGAAAAAGGACAAAATTTGATTGATTAATAATTTAATATATTTATAGACTTAAAGATTTATCCTGAACACTAAAATAAAAACTTATTTACTGGTTCAAATTTCAAGTAGAAAATTTTCTAATAAAATATCTTTACTTTTTCTGAAAAAAAAAATTGCATTGGAGATCCTTTCTACGATTACTTCATTGTAATAAGGATAACCAAACTTCCCAAAAATATAAAAATAGTACTAAATAAAAAGCGACATAAACATAATTCGAGATTTTACTAACATAATGACATTTGATGCATCACATATTGATCTCGAAAAAATTTATCTGTATTGAATGTTTATTTCAAATAAATGTAGTAACATTATTATGTAATTCATTTAAGGTTAAGTAAAATGATCAATAAATTTAAATACATGACATACATGTATTGAATTGGTGTAAACATTCGATACGAGTAGATTTTACCTATTGATCTCTTATTTTGTTGGCTTCTGATAACGTTAATGATGTATCCTTGTATTGATTATTTTTTAATTATAAATAAATTTAAAGAAAATGATAAAATTTAATAAATTAATTAGAATGTGAGTTGTGTTAAAATATGTTATGAGAGCTAGGAAATATTAACTAAATTTAAAAAAGCATTTGGCAATCCGACTACTAATATTTTTTACATGAGCATATTTAATTAAAGATTTCAACCACAAACAATTAAAAGAAAAAAAAATTAAAATTTTATTTAGTAAAAAATAACAAAATGTTAATTGTTATGGAATAAAAATTTAATCAATATTAAAATTCTAAATATAAAATAGATAGATAACAAAGATTAGAAATATTTTCAGATTAAAAATATTTTTCAGACATAAAAAATGGATAGAGAGATATCTTTTCATCAAAGAAGAAATAAAAGATATATCTTAGATCAAAAAATTAAAAAAAATATTTTTAAATTATTAACAATAAATTATGAATATTCTTGATCCTTTACCGTATATTAAAAGATTGGTGGGGGTATTGCATTTGCCTTGGTCTTTTCAGACTTATACATGATCATGATGATTGTATTTCAATTTTTTTTTATGTGTTTTGATTCCAAACAAAGTTCCTAAGTCATGTTGTAATGATTCATGACATTTTGCTTTCTTCTTTTTGTTATTTTTTAATTTTTTTTGGCATTCCTTCTCACTTCTCATGTATTAACCATCTAGTCATAAAAGAGATAAACAAGCTATAGAGTTAATGTATTGTAAATACTTGTGAATCACGTCTGGATAAAATATATCTAAAACAAATTACACATATTTTAACTTGTGTATACCTACGACACATGTATCTATTCCTATCATATACATACACATGTATCCATTTTGTCTCTTTACACAAAATGGATGGTGTAAACAAAGAATTCTATTATGGGATACAAACAAGTCACTAGAATACATTTGTTGGCTGGGAATACCAAAATATTGGCCACACATCATAAACCTAAATTCTATTATTTCATATTACAGCTACTAGGTGTCGTTAGTCAAGTTTGGGACTTTCTTGTAACCATCAAATAATTATCTAATTTGTACAACATTATTAATAATTCCTCAGTCTTATTTTATATGTCATCATTTTCTATAAATAATTGGTTGATAATATTTTGTCATATCGTAGAATTAATGTATAAATTATCATATTGTTCCTTTTTTCACCCTTAGGAGTTATTAGCCTTGAAAATATGCATTTGTCCACCTTAGAAAAGTTAAGTAAATGATTCATATTTATTGGTTAAATTAATTAGTCAAAATAAATTAATTCATATTCATTGATTGAAAACTTGAGTTTCAAAAAATTAAATAAGGATAGAAGGGTAAAGTTATATCATTTCTTAGTAAGTGCAAAGTAAAAATGTGACATAAAATGAACAGAGAGAGTAATTGTTAGAAAAATCTTTTTGGTCACAAAATTTAATCAGAATGATATATCATCTATGTTATTTTACCTTTTAAAATATTTTTACTCTTTTAATTTTAATACAAAACTAAAAATTAAAAAAAAAATCAGTTTACTAAAATAAAAATATATTATAACTTTTTTTAATTTATTACCTAAATTTTCTGACCATTTAGTCCTGTTACTTTTTCTAATTTGTGTAATTTATTTCACTCAATTATGAGCCTAGCCATGACAGTGAAGTAACAACACAGACTTTTTTGAAGAAAAAAAAATAGCTGTGGATTTATGAAAAAACTATGATGAATATTGGTACACTAGGAATTTAATATTATTAGCAAAATGGAATATTGCCTGCGTAAGAATCTCTGTTTTCTTATGATTAGATTATGTCAGGATTAATTATTTTAGAATTATTATTTTATTTTTAGTATGAGATAAAAATAATATTATAATTTAGAAATAACTATGAGCGTTATAAGTTATCATGTAATGCTATTCCCACTAAATATGAATATTTATCTTTAAATTGATTTATTTATTTTTTTTAAAAAAGATAAATATTATGATAAATATTTTTACTTTTTTTGAAAGAAAAATATAATATTCTCTCACATTTGATTTATTCTTTTTTTTAGAAAAATATTTTAGAGTAGGAAAATGTTTTAGAGGAACTATTTTATTACTAGTGGAAAAGATTTAGAGCCTGTTTGGCTCAGCTTAAAAGCTGGTTAAACTGACTTAAAAGCTGATTTTTGACTTATTTAGCTGTTTTGCAATACTCAAAATAGCTTATTTTTAGTTAAAAAAAACTTATTTTAAACCAAAAGTTAAAAGCTGGGGTAGAGGTGCTTTTTTTTTTTTAGCTTATAAGCTGTTTTAAGTTGACCACATTTTTATCTTTTTGCCCTTAATATTTTTATACAATCTTCAAATTACAACATAACCCTAACATCTCTTTCTTCCATTTTTCCCTTTTCACGTTTGGCATAGCAACTTCAGCACTTTTATCCAAATACATAATTGCTTATTTTAAAAATAAGTTTCAGCACTTTCAAAAGTACTTTTTTAAAGCTGCTTTTATTAAGCCCATCCAAACGGGCCCTTAGTACTCTATAAATATAGGCAATTGAACAATAGGATCCACAATATAGTCGCTTAAGAGTTAAGTTTATGGGAGATTTCTCTCTATATATTTTTAATGTTTTTCTTTATATTAGTTTTGATATAATAATATTTTAATTTTTAGTATTAATTTTATCGTTGTATTTATCAATTATATGATTTGCAATTTGTAAGATTTCGCGTGAAGCCATATTCACCCCTTTATATCCCAAACACTATTTGGTATCATTATATGTATAACTAATACTTGAAAAATTATAGTATTAGGAAATCAAAGATTCTTAATGCATAGCTATTACAGAAACATAATGCCTTTTTTTTCACGTCCTTTTCAATATATTTATGGAGGATATTTCTATAAACAAATAATTTTTAAAAAAAATTATACAATACATATTATTTTTATTCTCCCAATTAAATAATATATAAAAAATAATTTAAACATAATTGATATCAATATTATTAATATTGACATAATTTATTTATTCTGTTTAACTTTATTCTCACACACATTATCATATGATCCCTACTAAATTTCTAATAACTTTCTTTGCCATGAAGCACTTGGACCTAGCTAGCTGGTTTTGTTTGTTTATTTCAAGCAAAATTAATAGCAAAGGAAGAAGATGTGGACCAGTGTATTAATTTTTCTAACGCATTATTAATTACTAGTGATCAAGTATTAATTGCCTAAAGAGCTGATTTGACATGTAAAAATGACTAACATGCACAGTGTCTCAATCAAAGTTTAATTATAAGTTTAAAACACTACTAAATCGAAAATGAAGATCGTTATTATAATATATTTTTTATAATTTTATTTAATTTATTTTCGACGCTTTTATACTTAATATGATGGTTGACTCTCACGTTTTTCATATTCACATATAATTCTTATATATTTAATGTATAAATTATGACACTACCTTATAGTGTTTTAGTATAGGGTGTAATTAAATGTATGTGGCATAATGTTCTCCCACTCGCAAGCATTGACTCTGTTGGTGCGATCAACCACGAAAAATCAGTAATAATAAATATGTACTTTTCGCTTTTGCTATGATTCGATATAATATGGTTTGATTGGTCCAGCCTTTAGAAACTAACTATCTTCTCTTTTCATCGTCAGTTCTCCTTTTTTTTATCTTATTCCTCCTTCAAGTGCAATAACTATCGCTGTCCCATTTTATGGAGTAATTTGTTATTTGCACCATTAATGTATGTGCTTTTTTTGTGATTTACACTTTATTCATATGTAAATCACAAATTATTCGATAATATTATCTATTCGTTTTTTCAAATTTTTTTAAGAAGTAGAAACAGTCAGTGCGTTGAGATTTTTAAAAAGTAAAAATTACAGAGATCTCATAGTGTTAAAAGCTAATTACATCATATTTTTATTCTTTTTTGAATTACAAATATCATTAAATTTATAGTTCTCGGATGCATCAGTAAATCTGTGGATTCATAGCTCACGAATAGTGAGTGGTACATTACTTAATGAGAGGGAAGTATTCAAGAGGGGTGATGTATCTGAAAGGAGAGAGATGTATCCGATAAATAATATAAATGTATTCGAGAGTGAAGGAATATATCCGAGAGAAAATAAGAATGCATTAGAAAGAGATTTTTATAATTATTTTAAATGATAGAAACTTTTAGTCTTTTTGAAATTATGACAAAATAAAATATGTATTTATGAAATTTTATTTTTTTTTCTTTACAAATTTTTTAGCGAGAAAAGTAAATTTGAAGTTGTACCCGTCTATTTGTAAAAATTTTAAGAAGGTTTTTTAAAAGGATGAATTAGTTAAAATATTTTTTTATTTATAATTTCTTTAATAAACGTGTAATGATAAAAACAATCAACTTTAAGGAATTCATTTATTTTAGATAAAAAAAAAATGCTAAATTCACTTATTTGAATGGAAGAGAATAATATCTAACTTTTCTTATCCTCACGTGCAAGTTATTCCCATTAAGTAAAATTGCCTTTTGACAGAATAAGACATAGTTTCCAAGCTTATATATTTAACAAATCAAGAATAGAGTTTTTTTTTACTTTCATATTTTATCTTTAATATTAATTACTTATACCCTCAAATTATTTGCTACGATATATATATATCAATTAATATAGATACTATAATAAAATATTTATTAATCATTTTTTCTTGAGGAGACGTACAAAATATTAAGTGCCGAATAAAAATAAGAATAAATGATAGAAATTTCACCTTTAAGTTTTCTTATTACTATTATTTCATATTAGTTTTACAAATTTCCAAATTCCTTATTTTCACGCATCAGATTAATATATCTTACGTATCAGATTAGTGTATCATGTATAAAATGTACATCAGATTAGTGTATCATGTATAAAATTAATGTATCTTACTTAACGATCAGATCAATATATCAACAATTATATTTTTATATCAATATAAAAGATTTATGTAATTATAAACTTATATGTGATTTTTATCCTTTGCCTAGAGAAAGGGGGACAAATGAGAGAAAAGAAATTACTATCACCAATAAAATCATCATTTATGGTGGTGGACAAAATCATCCTATGATAATGAGATAAAAGATATAAGAAAAATGTTGAACAATTATATTTGTTACCTAATTTTTCATTGGTTGGGGGATTAAATACAGACTAGATAAGGAAATTTGTTTTAAAGGGTAAATTTTATAAATTGAGTAATTCTGCTAAGAATGTGCAAGTACTTTTGAAATGTTAACACAATTATGTATACCCTAAAATATATCACTCAAATTTATTTTTACTTGAAAGTTTTATAATATCTAATCTGACGAGACTACTTAGAAATAAATGTACAAATATTTTATTCAAATACAATTTTTTTAGGCCAAATACTAAAGTAATATCATATAAAATCAAAAATTGACACACTAAAAGTTTTCAGTATAAAAGAATAGTTAAACGATTAAATAAACATTATTTAACTATAATGTTTTTTGAAATATTTAGATATCATAATAAATGCAAATTTCATTCATTTTATAATGTTATTCACATATAAAGTTTAATGATATAGAGTTTGTATCGATACTTAGATTTGATTCAATTCTTATTATTCAAAAAATAATTATTTGACAAAAAAATTATTTTTATTATGAAAAAAACAAAGAAAGATACGAGAAAAAATGTATTTTAGAGTAACAAGTCAACTGCATTAAAGTTAATATTTTACATATATATTTACTAATTAAAAAGCCAATAAACACAGATTTGCTTGTTGGCCTTCTGTGTGCAACATAATTTATATATTTACTACACTTTCACCATTTTTTTACTAAAAAGAAGGGTTCATTTTGAAAATAAATCACCAAATTGTAAGGTCATATCCAGATTTTATTTTATAGATTATTCAAGAAAAAGGAATGAAATGTAAATCCTTAGCACTGGAATGATTACAAACAAAAAATTCAAATTAAGCTCTCTTTAACGATCAGATAAAAAATAAGCAGATACTATAGAGTCATGTCTCGATAATATTCATACCATCAGATACAACTACATTAGCTTTACCTATTTTGTCTCTTCTTGCATCATAATTGAATCACTTTAGGACGATTCAACTTGGAGGAGTAGAAGTCATTCTCACCAGCATCAGAGATTTGGTCAGTAGAAATTTGATAAGTTGCAATTCGAGATTTGTGCCTTCTACTCCTCCAAGTTGAACTGTCCTAAAGTGATTTAATGACACATCTAAGAAATTTGCGAGAACTTCATCAAAACCCTTAAGTTTTTACCTTAAATAATACCTCAAGCTATATACCTCCATTTCAATATCTTGTATATATGGGGAACTTCATATCAAGCAAAGAGCAATGGAAAAATCAGCTAATCCACATAGATCTATGTTAAAACATTTAACATAGTTAAGAGGAGAGGAAAGTCTTCTTGAGACTTCAGCTGCACCTGTAACCATGAACTGGTCACTTCCATTTGCCAAGTAGAGATGCTCAAGAGGAAAAAATTTGTCGAAATCACATTTTTGTGATTCCTCGATAGATTTTTGACGCGGAAGAGAAAATTAAAAAAAAAAAAGAGAACACTCCTTAAAGAAATATATTTTATGCAGCCTGTGAAGTCAAAGAAATATATATACTTCCATTCCTTCGATAAGATGCTTGCCATTACAGCATGTTGCAAAGGCAAATGCATCAGGATGGCATTAATAGCATTCTTTGGAAGGCTGCTAAGTCGATCAATATGTAACTTTTGACTACCACTCTTTCTTCTCTCATGTGGCATCATAAAATGCCAATGGGAATCTTCCATAAATACTTCATGAATCCAAGGTATTATATAAATCAAGGAACAAGATTACTGAAGGGTACACTTGAATAACTATCTTACATATTTCTTCTGTCGTTTTAGTTTATTTATCTTTTATATAGAAAGAGAAAGAAGAGAAAATATAGATATATATATATATATAATATATATATAAAGATTACAAAAGTATTTATACACATATTTTTTAAAAAAATTCAGGTCAATTCAAATATCCTCTAGTTTAAATTTTAACAGCATATAAAAAATTTATCAAGTGTTATTTATTTTGAAATACAGAGACTACATATATTATCAAAAGTTACATTAAAAAAATACTATGAATTACAATAATTAACTACCTTAAATATCTAAAAATCATATTAAAAAATGATTGGCTTTTCAAATTATGTGTATATGACATAAAAAATAACTATAAGTTACAATAATTAACAACTTTAAATATCTAAAAAATCATGCAAAACAATTGATTGTCTCTTTAAATTCTATCTATATCACATAAATTGAGATTGAAAAATAAAGCATGTTGGGCCCGTGCTAGCACAAACTCTTGTTACTAGTATTTCTCTAAGAGTAAGTTATTAGTAATATTTATTTGGAAAAAATGTATATAATAGCAAACAATTAATTTAAATCAAATGCTATGATCATAGTTTGATTTAATTGTACCCCATAACAAACTGTTGCTATTTCGCCTCTCTCCTGGTGAATCTCGCTCGCCGCTCTCGTTCTCTCTCTCATCTCTCTCACTTTTATATAAATGCAAATGTATAAAATGTGTTTGTGTTTGTATAAAGCGAGAGAAAATGTATATATACATATATTTTCGTTTCCTTCTCTCCCATCTCTCAGATCTTGCTTGCCACTCTTCCATATCTCGCTCGCTCACTCGTCTCTCTCACTTTATACAAAAATGCAAATATATAAAATGTATTTGTGTTTGTATAAAGCGAGAGAAAATTGTATATATACATATTTTCTTGTTCCCCTCTCTCCCCTTTCTCAGATCTCGCTCGCCACTCTCCCAGATCTCACTCGCTCACTCTCCTGTCTCACTTTATACAAACCATATGTATACATTGTGTTTGTGTTTGTATAAAACGAGAGAGAATTATATATACAAATACAAATGCATATATTTGTGGCCTATATACTTATGATTATACAATTACGATCTTCCCCTATTCAGTCTTTCTTTTGTCTTTCTCTCTTTCTCGCTTTATACAAAATCAACTTATACAATTGGTCTTTTGTATATGTATATCAAGCAGATTATACAACTGCTTTATTTTATATATGTATAACGAAATTATATAATTGTTTTCTTTTGTATATGTAGAGTGAAATATACATATTTTTTATAGAGCGCAATGCAAACAATAGCTATAACATCCAAATGTGACTTTTATGTTTGATATATATGAAAGTTACTTGTTCTCTCTATTTGTATTACTTAAATTATAATAATTTATTGCTGAATGATTCATTAAAATTGAAATATGTATTCATTAGATATGATTTAATAACAACAATTATATATATCATATAAATATCAGATTGATGTAAATAATATATGTGATGTGAGATTGTGAGTTTTTTTCTTTCTTTTTTATCTTATTCCAACAAGATTATGAGTACTAAATCATTGATCATAAAAGTTTATGAACAACATATTTTTTGGGTCAAGTTTATTCTAACTTATGTATTTTTCCCTAAACAAGTATCTACACTATGGACCTTCAAATATTTACTAATGCAATGTCGTAAAGATCTGGGGAAATATGTTTAACTCTTAATTTTTTTTTTTAACATGTTCTTCAAATTTTACTCTGGTAATAAAATATCTTTACTTACCAAAAAAATATAAATGAAATCTATGAATTTACTTTGAATTACCTAATATTTGATTCAATTAGATTTGACACGATTTGGTTCAATCGATTATAAGGAAAGTACTTTTGACACTCAACCAAACAGTCTATTCAAATACAATTTTTCATCAGAAATGAATAAGGTTGTATACACACCATTCTTTTTAAAATCTCATTCAGGGTTGTTTAATAAAGTGTATAAAATTGCTGCTAAATATGATATTTAATAATGTTGGTATTTGTTATACTTATATTAATTATGCTGAAATTATTTCTTATGTGATGTTTGATTTGGTATATTAAAAATAACATGCATTGCATGATTTCTAGAAAAAGGTAATTTATTTACAAATACTCTCAACAAATATGATGCAAATGATGCCAAAAATGTTTTGAAGAATAATAGTATCTTTAATCATGTTAAAACATGCATTAAAATCCTTTGCATTACTAATACAATCAATTATACACACATTAATATCAAATGAAAGGATCGTTTGATAGACTGTATAAGAATAATGCTAAATATATTGTATTAGTTATTCCTGTATTAATTGCAGATAGATTATTTTATGCTTTCTTTTATTTGGTGCATTGATAATAACATGTATTGCATTAAAAAATGATTTACCTTAACCCTCCACAATTATAGTGGAAAAGGTTAAAAAAAATATTTTGAGGGATAATCGAGTCTTTAACCATACTAATACATGCACTAAACCTATTGCATTATATACTAATACATAAAAATTAATGGTATTAGTATCACACCCCTTAATACACAATACAATATATAAGCATTAGTTATACATAGATTGAAAAAGAGCACCAAGCAATGTACTAGACTACTAGTAATATATTCATTATTTTTTCTAATAAACTCTAGCAAACAATCCAGACGTATATAACTGATGCAAGGTTGGAAAACTGTATCATACAATGTATCTATAATTTAAAATTTTCAAATCATAATTTTTAAAAAATTTGAGATTTCATCTCGTGATATCAGAGTGCGATTTCATGTTGATTTCATCTCATGTCCAAACATCCACTAATAATGCATAAAATTAATATATATTCTATTTTTTCAAAAATAGTCTACCAAACAATCCCTTAGGGTATATTTAGGAATATTTAAAAAAAAAAAAGATGGAAAAAGGAAGTGGTATTATTATAATAATGGGATTTGGTGACATTTGTATCTTGGTTTGTCTCAATCTGTTGTCGCATGCTCTCATTTCAGTGTTTTGCATGTCATTTCTTGAAAGGTAAAAAGAGACACAATGCACAACCCCACATACTATAATCTCAATCTGTATTAATCAACCATTTTATTCTCTCATCTTTTTCTGGGTTATCTTCATTTTCAATTTGATTATTCCCCAAAAATTACATCTTTTTTTCTATCAACAAATCTTCTTTTTCTTGGAAATTATGTTTGATTTTTTCTTCTTCACAGACCCCACAAACACAAACAACACATCTTCTTAATCTTTCTTTTACATAAAAAGTCATTCTTTGATCACCCCTTAAAGTTTTCTTTTTTCTTTTGCTTCTTCTGTGGGGGTTCCCTTCTTGTATTGCAATCTTTCTTTCTTTTTTTAAAATCATTTCTTCTTCATTGGGTTTTGGGGTTGTTCCAATCTTGGTTTCTTTATAAGTTTTTTTTTCTGACACCCCCCAAATTCTATTCCTAGACAAAAATCCTTGTTTGGTGTCTTGGTATTAGGGTTTGTTTTTTCTTGTTGGCTTTTATGTATCACAGGTTTGAATAAAAAGAACCCCATTTTGGAAAAAACAATGCTGTAAATGGGTTATGCAGATTTGGTTTTATTAAGTTTTTAGACCTGGTTGAGTAATTTTTACAAATAATTGGTGTGCAGCTTTGTTTGGATTGAGATATGGGGTGTGTTCATGGGAAGTGTTGTTGTAGATATCCAAGATCTTCAGATGGTGATAATAGGGAAGATTTGGGTAGATATTCTCAGGTTCAAACACATATTCTTGCTGGAAGGTCTGTTGAAAGTGCTCAAGTTCCTTCCCATAACTTCAGGTTAGAGTATTCGGTGCTTACGCAGCGCGGGTTTTATCCTGAATCACCTGAGAAAGAAAATCAGGATAGTTATTGTATCAGAACACAGCTTCAGGGTAATTCAAATGTTCATTTCTTTGGGGTGTTTGATGGGCATGGACAGTTTGGTACTGAATGTTCTGTGTTTGTTAGGGATAGGCTTGTTGAGATTTTATCAAATGATTCTACATTGTTAGATGACCCTGTTAAGGCTTACAATTCTGCATTTTCAATAACAAATGAAGAACTTCATGATAGTGATATTGATGATTCCATGAGTGGGACTACTGCTATAACTGCTCTTCTTGTTGGAGACATGTTGTATGTGGCTAATGTAGGTGATTCAAGAGCAGTGATGGCTGTTAAAGAAGGAAATAGAGTTGTTGCCAAAGATTTGTCTTCTGATCAGACACCATTTAGGAAAGATGAATGTGAGAGAGTGAAAAGCTGTGGGGCAAGAGTTCTTAGTGTTGATCAAGTGGAAGGTCTAAAGGATCCTGATATTCAATCATGGGGGGATGAGGAAACAGAAGGAGGTGATCCACCTAGATTGTGGGTTCAAAATGGGATGTATCCAGGGACTGCGTTTACGCGGAGTGTTGGAGATAGTACAGCTGAAAGCATTGGTGTAGTTGCTGTTCCAGAGGTGACAACAGTACATCTTACAGCTCATCATCCTTTCTTTGTAGTTGCAAGCGATGGCGTGTTTGAGTTCCTCTCCAGCCAAACTGTGGTGGACATGGTAAGGGTTTCTTTATTTGATGCTAAAATCTATAGAAATTTATTTATTCTTGTTTTTGTTCATCTTCATTGTTTTTTGCTTGGCACATCTGCATTATTAGGAATCGGCATAATACATAAATGTGCCCATTACTTCACTTCATTTCACATTTATGTTCTCCAACTTTGAATGTGCACAAGCAAACACACAAGTCTTACGTGCACAATACAAATTGCCATGTAGGATGCCACATAGGACGTGTATGTCTATTTGTTCAACTACACAAGTTTAAGTGTATACTTGTGCTCACCAAAGTTGGAGAGCATAAATGTGAGCCGAGACCAAGTTAAAGGCCATATGAATGTATTATGCCAAATGTCACTGGTGGTGCGTCTCTCTGCAGTTTTGATATCAGAATTCATGTATAACATGCTCTGTTACAGCAAGATATTGGACATTATTCATGTCAATCCATTATGCTATGTTGTCTATTTCTATTTATTTATGTGTTACTGTGTCAGTATGTGTGTATTAAATATTGAAGTAAATCTTGATGATATTTTCGCTATTGGAGGCTCTGCTACATTAAGCCAAGATTCTTCTAAATTCTTTGCCTTCGATAGGTCCCAAATAAGATGCTTGGCATAAAATTGCATCGAGTCTGGATAGTGGATCCAATGGAAAAGAAATGTAATTAGAAAACAAGGAAGAAAATGTCGAAGAGATGAATGTCATACTTTAGGTAGCCATTAAAAGTCAAACTGGAAGGATAACACATTAAATTCTGAACTTTGTCTCTGATAAATCATTTTGGTGACACTACGGATTTTTTTTTGGACATGAAGTAGTGATTCCTTAGTATTGAACATTATCTAAGAATAGTCATAGCTTATAAGCTAAAAGCCATAAGTTGGTCATACCCAACTTTTGGCTTTTAGCTTATTGTTGTACTTTTTTGGCCTAAAAGTATGTGCTTAAAAGCACTTTTTGTCTTTTCCAAACACCTCCAAAATAATAATAATAAAAAAAAGAGCTTAAAAGCCAAAAGCTACTTGAAATAAGCAAATCCAAACACCCTCTTGTTCTGTAATTGGAATTAGTATACTTTTTCTGGCATATCTTCTTTGTTTGGATCGACTGTCAAGGAATGGCCTTTGTATCATGGCCCTTTTTATGCTCTCAACTATGATGATACTAAAAGTGAATTCAGCATATGGGTTTACTGTTGGAATGTTAAGTAGCATTTTCTTGACTAGTTGAGGGCGAACTTGGCACAGTGATAGAATTGCTCCTTTGGTTACTACACATTCATGATTAAAAATAATATGTTTTAGGTCAGGGTGTTGAAGCAGCCTGTTTGTGAAAATGTGAGGATAAGGCTATATACTGTATACACATTCTCTTTATCCCACTAGTTGGGGAGCATTTTGTGTACGGGGTAAGCCCGTTATAATTTATTGAGTTGTTGGTAACTCCATTTAGTTAAGCTGAAGTCTGAAGACAAGTTAAAGTTAGTATCTAATGAGAAAACATGAAACTACTATTACTGCACCTCATCCTTAAACTAGTTGACCCAAGTGATATGAATCCTCATCCATTCCATTATAATTTGGCCCAATTTTATGCAAATATTTGATAGTTTGTCCTTTAAGACATTGATTACGGTACTAAGAAGCAGGAGATTGTTTACATCTTGCACTTATCCCTACATTGAGATACAAATCTGAAAACACTATATTCCTGGCAAAAGACAGGATCTGGACTAAGTTTTGATCTCAACCAGTTGGTATGGCCTCCATGGACTTTTTACTTACATTTGGTTTTATTCTTTGTTAACTTCGGTTGAATTCAAGGGGTTATCAGTCTTCTGAAATAAAATTTCCATGTAATTTTAGGCCTACACCTTGAATCATCGCTATGTTGCACCTATAAGCTGGGTGTAGTTGGAGGTCTATGTAGCATGGTCAAACAATCTTAGGCGGTCTCCTCGCATTTTATCCTCTATGGCTGCTATTTGTATCTTCTATCTGATTTTTAATTTTGTTGTACACCTACTTAATATCTGCATACGAACACTTTTTGTGGATATCTCTATTATAACATTAGTGGTCTCATTTATTCAATTGTTCTTTGACTTTAATAGGTATCTTCCTATCACATAGCACACCTGTATGTGTTCCATTTTCATCAATTATTTAATTAACCTCTTTGAACAATGAAGCCTAGATATATCAATTGTCTGTCTAAACTGGCAAAGCAACATCAGATGAACTGTCTGCATTTAAACATGTAGTTTTGTTTAAATATCATTTCAATGCAGAGCCTGTTATCTAATAATAAACAGGAGGATTTTTTTTGGTTTAACCATCCGGTATTCGGTACTGAATGGCCCGACCAATCCGGATTCACGCCTCATAGGGCCCATTCAAATTTCTCCATTTTTAGAGGTCGAACTTGAGACCTTTGGTTAAGGGTGGAGGCATCCCATACATTCCATTGTATCCCTTGGTGGTAGGAGGAAGTTCTTGAATAGATAACTAAATATGAAAAATTGCCTTTATTTTCCTTCCTCTTCTTTCTCTGTAGATATTCTGAAATGTTCTTTTCCCGGGGGATCATCTCGTCCTTGTCTAACTTATATGGCTCGCTTGAGGTGCATTGCAAGCTGTTTTGTTTTTCTCTGGTTCATGCAATACTCTAATGCAAGCACAAAGGTGATATGATGTGTGCAACTTCCTCATAGGCACTGTTTCTAAAGAGAAGAACTAAATAATATTGAGTGAATATGTTAATAATTTAAGTTAGGTAATAAAAATACAGTAATAAGAAAACTAGCTAAATCTCTTGATTAAAAAACAGCAAAAGCTAAAATTAAAAACTAAAATTGTACTATTTACATCTGAATGTGTAAAATATAAAACAGTTTCTGTACTTGATCTACACGATTTTGACTTCATACATTTCAATTTATTGACAATTTTTCTGCTGTTTAGTTTGTCTGAATAGGTACTTTCGTACATAATGTGTGTCAATGTGTTGCTGCATGTCTGTATATAATATGCATTCATCATCTGTTCCTTCCTTAGCTAAAATTTCTCAAGTTCATGCATTAATTGTGCTATAGGCTTAAAGCCACTGCAGACCCTTGATCCTTTTTTTCAACACACTCAATGCTTTGACAACACTGGTGGCACTTCATATATTGATGATTAGTGGTAGTTATGCCAACAAATTATTCGAACAATGCCAAAAAAGAAGTTAAATAGAAAAGCCGGATCATGCTTTTGTGACATTTGTTAAAATCAATATGATCTATCTTCAAGTAAATGAGCAAATTCCTTTTACTTGATCTCAGCCACCATTTGTTTCAGTCATTGTTGACATTTTCTGCCTTGTTTCTTATTCTCTTCTTGTGTAGGTAAATAGAGCCGCAGATCCTAGGGATGCAAGTTCAGCCATTGCTGGAGAGTCTTACAAACTGTGGCTAGATCATGAAAATCGGACAGATGATATAACAATCATCATTGTACATATTAAAGCCTTATCCAATGTATGAACCATTTGATTCTTATTTGTTGATTTTGTTGTTTCTTTTCTAATTCTCTGGATATATATAAATTGACATATTTCTACTTTGCTTTCGTTGTGTAAATCATTATCTTTCCTATGGTTAGAAATAAGTAGTAACAATTTGATCGATGGATTCTAGGAGCATCTGTTGCTAATATTACTGGACTAAGTTATTTCTTCATTATGGATTTTGTCTATTAACTTATTTAAAATAGGATCAAAACAACAGAGTCACCACATTCATGCCTGCAATTTCTTGCCTTTGGTACTCCACCATTCAAGATTACTTCATGTTATTGTTTACTTTTGGATTAGCTAATATACTCTGAAGTTGGGATAGTCAGGTGGTGGTGCCACAGCCAAGAGAAATGGAGGAAGAACAACGAACACAGAGAAAGAAACATCGGAGATATATTTCACTCCGTCTGCTTCGGAAGGTTATCGGTCAGTAAGGAGTGAGTTGTCTGAAGTGAGCTGTTGTCAAACTGTTTCATCATCAGACCAGAGCTCCAGAGTAGTAGTTTCATCTAGCTTGTGAGTTTCACTCTTTCCCAACTTTTCTCTTTTTCTTTTTCTTTATCTGTATATTGTTCTACAAGTGACCGCTTGCACCTACTTCTCTTGTAGGGATTGAACAAAGAAAAGACTTCCAAGGGTTTCCACGCATTTCCACATATTTTAGATGTGCCTGAAACGGTAACATCCTTCATTCCTTTGTCATTGATAATCATAAACGTATATAACAATCGATACATAAGTAGATGCACGAACTGATAGTGGTTTACTATACCTTTCTACACATTGAATATGACAGATAGCAGGACCTGAGCAGCATTCACTTAGCAGTTGAACCTATGTCCTTTCCTTGTAAAAGAATCTAGCAGTTTATGGATCTATTGCCCTCTGACTTCAACTGGTTACACTACTCACTTCAGTTTCTTCACACTTTACGTTCTCGTGCATAGCTCATCAATCAAGTTAACCTGAGTTGTTCTGGAGACTTCTTTGCTGGGGCGTTGCTTCCGTCAAAAAGCTTAACACTGATTCACATGTACATGGGTTAGTCAATAGTTGCATCTTCTTGCAACAAGTAAGAGCAAACTTTGTACTGTATTCCATCTAAACTTGTCAGTTTTAGAATGACAATATTTCGTATCATATCATTTCGACTTGGCTGTGGAAGAACTTATTGTTGTATGAAGTTGTATCAAACAAGTATACCACGCATGAAAGTTGGTTAAATTTGTATATACAATGATCGCGGTGTAATGATCGTCGTACTAGAGATTAGGCAGCTCACTTGTGTGGACTTGCTACTTTTTTATGAGTCCTTATGCTGTGTTCTAGGGAAAAATAAGTTTCCTTACTAACCTAATCCAAATGGTTCACCTTCCTTCTCGATCAGACAAAGGAGATATGAATTCCATTTAGGTGAATAAGGGCTTGGCATGAGCTTTGTTTTCTTGGGTTGAAAGCGAGAACTTGAAAGTAAATCATCATAGCCCCACACCCTATATTCTCCTCGGTTAGAGGTGAGAACTTGAAAGTGAGTCATTTAGTGGAATTGGAGAGCTCGCTTAAGGAGTAGTAGATTTAATATTTTTTTAGGAGAACAATAGTGATTTTAGTGTCACTAGTTAACTTGATCGCGCTTGGCATAGTAATGAAACATGTCACTAAATTTTTAAAATACTAAAATCTATAAAATACTTCATAAGAACAAAAATGAAACTTTGAATATTCTTTTTTATCTAGGTGAAATGAAGAAATTAATTGGGATTTTCTTTGTAAAAATTATATAAATCACATAGTGTAAAACATAAATTACCTCCTATCCCTACTCTTTTTAAATTTACAAAAAATCCCTTATTTTTATTAAGTTTCTGATACATAATAAAACAGTTAGATACATTATACTGTATTCCATTTTATCCGTTTTTTGAATAATTTTGGGAATCCGTTTGTTGAGTAATTAGGGGGATTAAAAACAGAAATTTGAATTAATGCCTACTTTTTATGTGCCACGGTTATTATTCCCTTAAATAAATTGTAGAGGGCAATTCTTCTCCGATGATAATTAGGAATGATATGGGTGTGAAGCTGTTTATAGAAATAAAGAAGCAAGAGGTTGGATTCAGTATGTATCCGCTTTGCATCGATACAAATGATAAAAGTACAGAGGAGTTACAAATTTTTGATTCAAGCAGTGGTGCAATTATGTGTATTGAAGGTGGACAAAGAGACGCTAATGCTCTAAACGTTGTGGAATCAAACATTGGTGATTCTTGTTACATACCCGAGATGGAGAAAGAAAATTATATATCGGATACAAATATATCAAATGTGGAGACGAAACAATTGTACAAGGATAAAGCAACTCTTGTGGCTGTAATGATGAAATACAAAATTAAAACTAGCTTCAATTTTAGAGTCAAACGGTCAGATACAAAAAGGTATATAAGTATTTCATATTTGTTTTTTCTTTACACACTTTAGATAATGATATTTTTGGATAAATTTGGATTATTTACATGGTTAGTATATCACTTGGTGTTGGATAATTAAAAATTTATTTTGTATAAGTCAAAGATGGAATTATAATTGTGACAATTCAATTTAATTTAATTTATTTAACGAAACTTGAATACATGGGATCAGAAAAGGTGTACACATATCAATGTTATGGACGTGTCTGTGAACGTGTGTAAATATAAAATTTTTTGTATCAAATCTTAAAGTTTCAAGTATGCATTTTTTCTACTAACTAACAAATTTATATTGGTATAATTGCAGCTATGTTTTAGAGTGTTATTCAGAGAATTGTTGTTGGAAATTAAAGGCGTCTGTTAGGAAAAACACTGATATATTCAAAGTAAGATACTTCAACAGTGAGCATACATGTCCATTAAGGGATAGGGTATTAAGTAAAGTACAAGCTACTGTTGGATTTATTGGTGCTTTTACAGCTCCAAAATTGGTAAATCATAAACGAAAACATACTCCAAATGATATAATTGATGATGTTAGGGAAATGTATGGTGTTGAGATTTCTTACCAACAAGCATGGCGTGCTAAAGAACGTGCACTAGAGTTGATAAGGGGCAATCCTGCAGATGCATATAAAAATATGCCAAGATACATACATATGTTGGGAACGGTGTATCCAAATTCTTATATACGGATGCACAAATCAGAAAAAAATGAATTTATGTATCTATTCATTGCTTTAAGGCCTTTGATGAGAGGGTTTGAGTTTTGTAGGCCTGTTGTTGTTGTTGATGGTTCACATCTTAGTGGAGCTTACAAAGGGACGTTTGTATCCGCAAGTACTCTTGATGGGGCAGGTATGTCATGTTGTTGCATAATTATAATTTTTTTAAAATGATAATAATAACATTGTTTCAACATTATGTATCAAGTACATTAATATTGTGTGTTGACTATGTTAAGGTTGCATATTACCATTAGCTTACGGGATCGTCGATACGGAAAATGATTGTTCATGGACATGGTTCTTCACACAGTTCAAAAATGCATTTGGTGAGAGAGAAAAAATGTGTGTTGTTTCTGATAGAAACGAAAGCATAATTAAGAGTGTTAGTATAGTTTATCCAAATGTTCCACATTTTGCATGCATATGGCACTTGTGGAAAAATGTTTGTACATACTACAAGAGAAGTAAAAACACTCTAAGTGATCTATTTTATTCGATGGCTAAGGCTTATCGGAAAAAGGATTTTGAAAAATTGATGGCTAAAGTGGAAAAAGTAGATGGCAGAGTTAAAAAGTATCTTGAAGAGGCTGGCTATGAAAGGTGGTCCAGATCTCATGCAACCGTGAATAGGGGTAGAATGATGACATCTAACATTGCGGAATGTATCAATGGTTGTCTTGTTGATGCACGGCAATTACCTGTTTTGGACTTTTTGGAAGAAGCCAGAATTCTATTTGGTTCTTGGAACTGCAAAAATAGAGAAATAGCATCTTATACAAAGGAAACATTAGGGAGGAAATTTGAAGAGATATTGATTATAAATGCGTCCAAATGTTCGAAAATGAAGGTATTTATTCATATATCGAATATTATTTATCTTGCTTAAATATTTTAACATTTTTTTTGTATCAAAAAATCCAACAGTAACTTTTTAAAAACTATTGCAGGTTGTTGCATCTTCAGAATTCATTTTTTCAGTTTATGAAGGTGGTATAAGATACATCGTTTGCCTTGAGAGAAAGAAATGTTCTTGTGGTAGATTTCAGCATGATGAAATACCTTGTTCGCATGCAATGGCTGTTCTGAAGAAGAAGAATATCAAAGATGTACACCCATACTGTTCTGATTACTATAAACCTGATGCATTAGCAAACACCTATGCAGTTCCAATGGAACCAATGCCGGACAAAAGTGATTGGATAGTTCCGGAAAGTGTTTTGGAAGAAGTTGTATTGCCACCAAGATACAAAAAAATGCCTGGTAGACCAAGAAAAAAAAGAAAGAAAAATGCAGATGAAAAGCTAAGCGGAAACACAAATTGTTGTGGACGATGTGGACAAGAAGGACACAATAGAAGAACATGTACTTTCTTTCCAAAAGATTCATAATGATTATGTTTCAGGAGTTCCTTAAATAAATGTAATAGTGTAGCATTTGGTTCCACTGTTACACAGAGATTCTGATTCAATAAATTTCTTTGATCATTTCGCAATGTGTTCTCTAATTCTTTATTTTTTGTTAAACTCTATTTAAATTTGACATTATATTTATGTATCAAATACTTTATTTTATAATCCTTACTCAAACTTACTTTAATCAAAATTAACTGCGGAAATTTCTCCCAAATTATTTTCAGTTCTAATTTAATTTAATTTAGTAATATAGTATCATGTGTGTAGATACTTAAAAAAATTTCATATTTTGAAGGCAAATAATTGTTCGTAATATATATAAATCATAGTACTGAATATATCTTATGTGTACAAAAGATATTAATTTTTTTTTAAAAAAAAGAATAGTGTGTATCAAGTTTAATAACTAGTATCACTGTTTGTGATATTATATATTTTGATATTTCATGAATCATATACATAATTTAATTACGTTTATAATTTTCTTTTTTTGTATCATACAATTCTTTATTTTTTGTTAAACTCTATTTAAATTTCACATTATATTTATGTATCAACTACTTTATTTTATAATCCTTATTCAAACTTACTTTAATTAATATTAATTGCGGAAATTTCAACCAAATTATTTTTAGTTCTAATTTAATTTAATTTAGTAATATAGTATCATGTGTGTAGATACTTAAAAAAAATTCATATTTTGAAGGGAAATTAATTGTTCGTAATATATATAAATCATAGTACTGAATATATCTTATTTGTACAAAAGATATTATTTTTTTTAAAAAAAAAAACTGGCGTGTATCAAGTGTAATAACTATTATCACTACTTGTGATATTATATATTTTGATAAATCATGTATCATATACATAATTTAATTACGTACATAATTTTATTTTTTTTGTATCATACAATATATTTAGGTATATATAATAAGTGTTTTTTTATGACAATAATTACATTAGGTTAATTATTATTATGGTTTTGATACAATAATGACATTAAAGTCTCACAAACAGATACATAATTCCTGAATTCATAACGGTGATAAAAAAAAATTAAAGTAATAGAATAAACCATTTTAAAAACCAAAACACTTTCATAATTTAACAATATGTGTTGTTATGTTAATAAATACTTCAAACATCTTGTTTAACTCCAAAAAAAAATAAAAAAATTCAAACATTGAAAACTAACTAGCCTACATTAACGATTTCATCTTCAGATGATGGGTTTAATACATTCTTCATTCTTGGAGGGTCATCACTGTTGCTAACATATCCAGCATTCATCTTGTCGAGACCATAATTCAATAAAAGTATCGCATATCTTTTGCGAAGATAGCTACTCTCAAAACTATTACATGACATATTGATTTTGTCACTCAAAAATTATGCATATACAGCTACAAACAGTCCGCAATCACTACAAAAACAATAAGATTAATTATAAGGATGAATTAGATACAAAAAATAAAATAAAATAATAAACAATACTCACAGGCTATCACTTTTTTGTTGCATGTTGTCTTGAGCAAACTCCACATTAAACGAATGTTGTGGACCCAAAAGTTCTCCAGTTTTCATGTCTTTATATGCATCCAATGCTACCCAATCTGTTCGCTCCTTTTTTCCAAAGAAGCCACTATCATGAAGGTAGTTTGGAAGGATTTGAGACAACTTCTTGATGTCTGTAAAATGAACTCTCTTCCTTGATCCCGAAGTTGAGTCATACACCCTTATAAGCCTTTCTTTTAGAACCACAACAGCCAACACCCAATGGAAATTTTCATCACAGTTTACAGGAATGTAAACCTCATCTACTAAATGCCATGGTAAAGCAGCAGGAATAGAAAAACCATTAATGATGTTAATGATAGACCTTTCATGAACTGATACGGCAGCAGCACGAATCATGTGTTCTTGTGTGCTAATTGTATCATCAGCATGACTGTTATAATACCTTGAATATGCTTTGTTTATATGAGACTTAAACAAGCAATTGACTGTAGTATATCTATACTGATCCATGCTTCTTTGTTTGGACTTCTTGCGAAGATAGTAAAAGATTACATCTATATGCTGCAAAATAAGAGAAAACATAATACATGGTAAAATGTATTTGATAAGTGAAATGCAGGAACTAATTTGATACCCTAACTGATAAATATATTTTAAATAATCAAATTGATACTTAATATTAATAACAATCATATTAATAACAACATGATACAAAAAAGTGTAATAGTATTTGATACTTATTATTAACTAGATATATTATAGTAAGTTTTGAAGTGATACCTAAAAATCAAAATTCGACAAAATAATGTATATGATACCTCATCAGTCCAACATCTATTCGGCTGTGACATAGTATAAAACCAGTTCTTGTCCATAGGGAATGCGACAACAAAATCAATATAATCAACACCAAATGAAGCAGACTTTGCTCTGTATTTGTCCTCGGATTGTTTCCTACACACATATATAATTTTTAGAAACAAATTAAAATAATATTATACAACACAAAATTAGCAAGACATATTATAATAACTTACTTGTTAGCATGTGATTTTAAGAGACCTTTTTCAATCCATTGCGAGAACTCCTCGATCATACCTAATGGCAATTGTTCAAGAATACCACAACCTTCAAATGGATAGAGTGGGAGAACATCATCATCTATTTTTGCCTTGCCTTTATCGTTGGATCCAAAATCTGTCAAATATGGAGACCGTAAAATTCTTGCAGGCATCCTGTGTCGTGGTGCTGGAGTCTCAGTATCAGGAGGAAGTGAAGATTTCTTTACGGGTAGTTGGGTGGGTAGTTGGCTATCAGATAACCAAAAAGCACTCTCATTTTGTTCCACATGACTAATCAAACATAGTGGTTGGACATTGTTTTCCACTTCTGTAGATGTATCAACAGTAAACATACTTGTAGTGTGCTTTTCTATGTTGTGCTGAAGTGTATCAACATCATGTTCATCCGCATTTAAAATCTTTGTGTCTGAGTGAGAGGCTTCACCAGTTGTATAATCCTAATAAATATTTTGTTAGACTAAATTCGGACACAAACAAAAAAATTAATGTATACTGATTCATAATATTTGTACTTACATTTTCATTATTAAGAGAAACTTTTTCAATCAAAACATGACTACGCTGTGGTGAGTGTATAACCTCTACGACATCCTCCATCTGTTGTTCCTTTGAACAATCCATGTGATTAGGTGAAACAGTTTGTTGGTCCACTTTATCTGTCTGTACAATACCAAAACATAATACATAATTCTATTAAATTAAAAGGCAAAAAATAAAAAGATGAATAAAAAAAAATTATTTTTAAGTGTCATATACAAACTTTTTCGATATTGATATCATTAACCTGTTCATCAGCATCAACAGCAGATCCACCAATATCTTGATCAAAATTATGTTTCTGTTCAAAAAAATAAAATCGATAAGTGCCAATGAAAATGAAACAAAAAAAAAAGAAAAATAATACCTTTTCAGTTTCATTAACCTGTTCATCAGCATCAACAGCAGATCCACCAATATCTTGATCAACATTATGTTTCTGTTCAAAAAAATAAAATCGATAAGTGCCAATGAAAATGAAACAAAAAAAAAGAAAAATAATACCTTTTCAGTTTTGTTGTCTTTCTCGCCAACAACTTTCATCAACTCAGAATGATTTTTTTAATCAACTCCACAAGACAACCAACTTGTTGGTCAACCTATATGCAAATTACACAATTTATAAAGAATTCGTAATCAATAACAATAATTATAAAACATATAAGATAATCACAAAAAAATATATGATTGTAATACTAACATAACCCTTCAAGTATTGCTTCAGTCCCTCTAATTGTGAATTTTCGAAAATTACTTTTCGAAAATCTGAATTTACGGGAACATTAGATACATTGTCAGCTTGAGAAGTTGGTAAATCTGGAGTGTAAACATTCTGAGTTGGTTGCTTTTCTGCTGTTGTTGATTTGGAAACCTTTGTTTTATGTGGATGTACAACCTTTCTTCTCTTCGCTGGTGGGGTAGATCCTGTGCCAGAGACTCGTGTTGATCTCCTCAACAATTGATCCGGTGGTTCAGATGAAAAGTCTTCAAATCCAGGAACCTCTTGTGGCTTCCCAACATCAATATTAACAGTTGATGTACCAGGTTCATCATGAGTAACATGACTGGGTTGAGGTAATTGCAGTGCTGTACATTCCTCTCCAGTTGGCTGAATATTTGTACAGTTATGCTGAAAAATAACAAAATATTGAATCATTGTTAGAACGAACAGAAAATGTATCGATAAGTACCAAAAAAATACTAAACAATTATATATTAATTACCTCAGTGAAAACGCTTTCCATAAACATCTCAAATTTGGGCTTTTCAGCCACAACTTTCCAATTGCAAATTCTTGGAATAAGATTTTGTTCTTTAACTGCAATCTCATTATCCAACACAGAAGCACATTCATATATCCATACATTAAGTGCATATGGCATACCATTTAATCGATACATTTTTTTCTCTGATTTAAACTCTTGTCTAAGTGAATTCATTAAACTTCTGAAAGCACGTTGACCCCACGGGTACTGCCGATAAGTGCCATCTTCAACCATTAAAAAATCTTCAATTGGAATTGCTGCAGTTCCAAGTTGAGATAATACAAAAGAGTGGATGAAAAACATGATAGCCATCTGAAGTTGATCATCAATATCATCCCAACCACCCAACATAAATCGATCTACCAGACGTTGTTTATTTACACTGTAATTAGGCCCCAGAAAATACCTCTGAACTAGCCTACTTCTTTTCGAAACTGGATATGTAAAATTCTTAATATTTCCAGTGCATTTCAATCCAGTAATAATTGCAAATTCTTTCATGGTAAAGGTTAATATATTTCCTTTAGCATGACGAATGTGAAGCTCCTCGGCTAGATTATCTTGCTCCACCTCTAAAAGGAGTAAACACTTTGTGATCTGACCTTGGTAATTACATTTAGGAATATTCAAATATGAACCAAATATACTATTCCTAAATAATTCTATACCCTCAACCCCCATTGATTCCTCTAAGTCTCTTAATATGTTTGAATTGTAAGTACAACCAAACTTAAGAGAGTGTTTGGGAATTTGTTTAACCACATAATTCATAAACTGCAATTGAAAAAAGTTATATTGATATTTAATATAACATACAAGCTTAATATGATACATAATATGCAAAAATAAAATTGATACATAATTCTAAAAACGTATCGTAAGTCAGCCAAAATGATACCTAACAGACACTTTATAGCCTAACATGATACAAAAAATTCAAATTCGTATTTGATACATAAGTGTAACTACAATTATAAGGCTGTCTACTTGATACTAACATGATATAAGTTTGTCTACTTGATACTAACATGATACAAAAAAGGCAAATTCGTATTTGATACATAAGTGTAACTACAATTATAAGTCTGTCTATTTGATACTAACATGATATAATTCTGTCTACTTGATACTAACATGATACAAAAAAGGCAAATTCGTATTTGATACATAAGTGTAACTACAATTATAAGTGTATATACTTTATACTAACATGATACAAAAATTGCAAAGTCATACTTGATAAATAAGTTTAGCTACAATTATAAGTTTGTCTAATTGATACTAACATGATACAAAAAATGCAAAGTTATATTTGATACAAAAAAAAAAGCAAATTCGTACTTGATACATAATTGTAACTACAATTATAATTCTGTCTACTTGATACTAAATGATACAAAAAATTCAAAGTTATACTTGATACATAAATATAACTACAATTATGTATCTGTTAGTATTTTCTGAATCAGATAAATAATCTAAAAAATATAATTGATACAGAAAATTAAAATTATATTCTTATTAAAGATCTATTAAGCATAAACCCCAAAAGGAGGTGACAACCAAGAGGATGGGCAACTGGGTATGATTTACATAAATTTTTTTTTGAATTTCAACTTATTTATAAGTACTACAAATATGAGTCTGTTAGCATTTTCTGAATAAGATAACTACTCTAAAAAATAAAATTGATACAGGAAATTAAAATTATATTCTTATTAAAGATCTATTAACCATAAACCCCAAAAGGAGGTGACAACCAAGAGGATGGGCAAAGGGTTTGATACAATTTTGATTTACATAATTTTTTTGAATTTCAACTTATTTATACATTAGTAATACTTAATAAACAACATGTACAAAAAAAAAGTATTTTCTGAATCAGATAAATAATCTAAAAATATTTTTTCTGAAAACACAAAAATACATCGCATGTGACAAAAAAAAATTAAAAAAAAAAATCGAAATACTTACCGGTGGCAGTGGAGGTCTGGATATGACCATTGCAAGCTTTCTACCCCTCTTCTTGGGTGTCTTTGCATGTGCCTCTTTTTGTGTTTTATGATTCTTCGAACTTTGGTTATCCATTGTTAGAAAAAAATGGCGGACAGAGATGGCGGACAAATTAGACGAAGGCGTACGGACGGAGGGGGACAAATTAGACGACGGCGTACGGACGGAGATCACAACTTTGATTTTCAAAGGATGACAGGTAGAGAAAAATGGCTGTCAGCTTAAAGGAAGGCTGACAGACGGAATCAAAGGCGGACGGACGGAGAAAATGGCGGACGGACGGAGAAAATGGCTGACAACTTAGAGGAAGGCGGACGGACGGAAGGAATCAAAGGGAGACTGACTGAGAAAAATGGCTGACAACTAAGAGGAAGATGAACAGATTAGTAATTAATTATTGGGAGTGGTGAAAAGGTTTCTTTATTTTGGGAAAATAAAGATTAAAATAAGGGATAATATTTAATTGGTTAGGATTAATTATGGGAGTCGTGTATGGGTATTTTATATGGGAAAATAAAGAGTATAATTAGGGAGTATAATTAGGGGTAAGATTTAATTGGTTTGTATTAATTAGGATTCTAATTTATTTATGTATCTGTTAGATTAAATTTATTAAAAAATAGGGATTTTAGTAATTTTTAAAAAAAGAAGGGAAATATGGAGAATATGTAAACTTAAGTTGTATATTCATGTAATTATTCCATTTTCTTTTTATATTCTTGTGTGCATAAGTTAATAAATTTAAGAACTGTTACTTACGTTGTACATTCGATATCTGTACATTCGTGATACGTATAAATTTTTCCCATTTTTAGAGAAATATTTTAAGGGTGAGTTCGGTACAAAGGAGAATGTTATTAACCAAGTGGGTTTCTTACTTTTTTTTTTTCTTATGTTCGATATATAAGTAAAAAATATTATTCTAAAAATATCTGTATATGGTTAGATAAAAATAATGAAAGGTAGGGGTGGGGTGGTAGGCATGAAGATTGTAGAGGCGGAAGTGAAAATGAGGTGTGGTAGAGGCAGGTTAAGGATAAATATACAAAATTAAGTATAATAGAATGGAAGTATAACATTTTTTTTAGAGCAAATGGACAAATCTGATCATCTTTTTAGGAGCCCTTTTTTTTTTATATATAATTCGAAAGAGTGTGCTTTTACAAATAAAGGGATCAGGGGACTTTATGATCGAAGAAAGAGAATGGGCATGGTTGGTGTGTCACTGGGTTGATGGGGGAACTCGTAAGAAGGGAAGATGAACCACCGAATTCATATTAGAAATTGTCAATATGAACACAAACAAAATCTTGAATTGCTTATAGAAGGAAAACAAACTATTTCTATTCTCGAAGCTGAAATATATGAAGAATGACCTTTTAGTCCCTTTCTTCATGACCCAAATGTTTGGTGACTCAATAATTATATCGGGTTTATCATACATTTGAAGAATTTTCTAACTTCCATACAAAATTGTGAAAAGAGGTTAAAGGCAAGATCTTTTTTTTTAAAAAAAAAAAGGAATTCATGCTCATGTTCAGAGTACAGAGATTGTTTCAACAATATGAAATACTATTATTTATGAGATTTTTTTAAAATAAAATAATGTGCAAGTTTATAATCACGTACATTTATTTATAAAAGAAACATCATAATATTCAATTTATCAATGCGGCAATATTTTGTTCAACGACTATAATTTATCCGCACAGAGTGTTTACACCAAATCATTACATGCATGCCATGTGTTTAAATTTATAATTCCCTTTACTTAACTATAATTAATTAACATATGATTTTATGTAAACACGCGGTGCAGCTAAATTTTTTTCCGTTAAATAACATTGTAAAAATTTAAAACGTTTTTTTTACCACATAATTTCATTTTTACAAATAAATAAATATTATTTTTTAAAAAAAAATTAAATTGCGTATCTAAACAAAACTTTAGTTTTCTGATTTTAAATCTGTCAAGTTGATAAATAACATTCCAAATCTCAATAGATTTCGAGCAAATCAATATTCGTTTTAAGTCTATTTTTCCGTCCAGATTCATTGTTTAAACAATTATATAATAGGAGAAGTTGTTCACATTTGTATTTTGAGTTAACAAATGGCCGTTGAGAAATCTGAGGAAGAATGGCGTGCTATTCTATCTCCTGAGCAGTTTCGAATCCTCCGTCAGAAAGGAACTGAGTAATTTCTTTATTCTCTTTTATCTTTCTTTTTTTCGGCGATTCGATAAGTAAGCAAAAAAATATTTGATTGATTGATGAGTATGTTATATGAAACTTTGCTGAGAGAAATTAGTATTTTACAGGCTAAAGGGAAGTGGTGAATATGACAAGTTTTTTTATGAAGGAATTTATACCTGTGCTGGTTGTGGAACTCCATTGTATAAATCCTCAACCAAATTTGACTCTGGCTGTGGTTGGCCTGCTTTCTTTGAGGGTCTTCCGGGGACGATAAATCGCTCTGTAAGTATGCTCTTTCGTCGTAAAATTGCACTGGTGAAAATTCTAACTCCGCTATGTGTTTCTACTTACAGCCAGATCCAGATGGAAGGAGGACGGAGATTACATGTGCTGCTTGTGGTGGACATCTTGGTCATGTTTTCAAAGGAGAAGGTCACAAGACACCCACAGATGAACGCCACTGTGTCAACAGCGTTTCTGTCAAGTTTATCCCTGCAAATACCTGATCTGTTTTACTCTGAAAATGGTGTCATTTTCACCTTACCTTAAGACTTGGCAAATGGTAGAGGGCTGAAGCAAATGTTTGTGAACATGTTTATGTTTGTTTAAATTTAGTCTTGAATGAATAATAGAGATTCATATAACCGATATTAAACTATTTCAAGACTCAAGTATTTTTGATTTATTGATATGTATGTGGCTATTCAAAGTTCATAAACACAACCTATATCTGCCTTGTTCCTAAATGCACCTCTGCGGTGTCAATAGGACAGTATAGACCCATCACATCAATATCTGTAATACGGCATGCAAAATCATCACAAAGATTTATGGTTTCTCCAATCATGGACAGTATGCTTTGTGATTTATGGATAGTGGTTGTGATTCAGTTTCAGGCTTATTTACCGCAGGAGGTGTTTTTAGAAATAGTTTCGGAGATTGGATACTTGGATTTACAGGGACTTGTCCTACTTCTAAGCCTCTTGAGGTGGAAATGTGAGCTATGTTGGTAGGACTTACTTAAGCTCTGTTATATGGGATGATGCATCTGGAAAGAAACATGGACTCACTACAGTTGGTGCACCTCTACTAAACTCACCGCTATTTCATGACTCTCACGTTTACAAGGAACAAAACAAACTAGCGGATGTTTTAGTTGTTGTCACCATAACTACTACTTTGATGGATAATAACACTGTGCTGTTTTGGAACTCTCCAGCATCCTTGACGGATATTTTGCAGGCTGACAAGAATGGGGAGTTGTATAGTAGAAGAGTGCAGGCTATATCCTACTCCAATAGGTCTATGTTGAATACTAGTTCGGCTAGGCAAGTTGTACATACATCATCTGCTAGTTTGGTTGTTTCTGTAGTGCCACAGCCACAACTTATGACCCTGTAAACTTTTTGCTATACAAAAAAAAAAAGAGAAATGATTATTGATGATCTAAAGAAGGAAGCTTCACGGATAGCAAGAAAACAAGGGAAAAACACACCGAACGAAGTCAACGATTGATTTTGTCCAAAAAAAAAAGCAGCATAATAATCAGAGATAGAATACACAAAGAAATAGCCATGTTTTTGTCATAACTCATCTCAGTTTATTAATTCCAGCAACAGTTAATAGTCATCATTGTGTATCTTTTTAAGAAAAATCAGCAGAAAAAGTTAACTGTAAGCCTCCAACTTCGAAAAACTTCTCAACTCCTCTTGTCTTTCTGCCTTCTATCGTTACATGCCTTGAGAGCCTGAACTTCTGCAACCAGCACATAGTTTTTGGAATAAACTAAAAAGTAGTCAACAATCGAGCACTAGTGTGGTATGCATTCTATTTTATTCTGTGGCCGCGTTAATACAATTGATATCATAAACAAGAGAATCTCAGTATGCACACATCTGAACATGAAATCGTGCATTTCTACCCCTTTTTTGATGCTGCATCACATGCCAGCTGAAAACTTGCACATGTAGATCCCCCGGTATACTATGTTTCTACCCATCAGAGCTATATGTTATCTCAATCTCCGTTCTGCTTCGATTGGAATACTATACTAAAATATATAGGTTTCATACAACAACATACTTCAATATCAAGCAAGTTGGATCGGCTATATCACTAATCTTCATTGTTCATCTCGCTTCATTATTCAAACAAAAAATTATCATAATGACTAATTTTCATATCGAGCTAATAGTGCTCAGTTGATCACAAATAACTAATTTAGATTTCAAATTGGAATGATAACACTTATTTTCCCTCTTTCTAAACGAGGATACTAAATTCATATTCGTTAAAAGAAATAAAAATAACAAAATGTGAAAGCAAAATAAGAAAAATAGAAGATACCTTTTTGACAAGATTTCCAATTCCGGTTAGAATTGATCAGACAATCCTGCATATATAAACTTGTGATCAGTTCCAATTTGGGGTTTTAGGGTTTAAGAATTGAATAAGATACCTGTAATGATAAGTAGACCGAAGAACACTCGTTGAGCTGCTTTACAGTTTCGTCTTCTTCGTCGGCGTCATCCTGATGTACCGTTGGCCGCATCGGCGGCGGAAGCAGTGGCGCGTTCGGTGTTTGTTGACGGTCCATTATATGTTCGTCTTCTACTTTACTTGCAAATTGTTTTTACAGTATGAGTCATTCCCCCAAATAAATACAACAATAATCTTCCATTTTTGTCCTTGATATTTTTTTTAAAAAAAGTGTTAGTACTAAATAAACCCAAATTAAAAATAATTTTTCCGACTCGTCTTGTCATATAAATTGAGATAAAAAGACATGTTAAATAAAACACTTCTTAGTTGTTATTAGGATATCATTTAGTCTAAATTTTAATTATTTAGATTTAATATATTACTAGTTGATTTGTTTCTTTTTCAGAAAAATCTATTTAGCAATAAATTTAAAAAATATACTATGTTGTGATTCTTAGTTTATTATTCAAAAGAGTCTATTAAATACTTCTCCCATTTTATATTAATTAAATTATTGAAGTATTTTTTATTTTTAAAATTAAGCTGATTGAAATATAAATAGTTATGGCGACTTCATGAACTTCTCTTTATTTAGTAGTTAATTAAAAAGTAAATATGATTAGTCAAATAATAGAAAAATTACAATATAGTGATAATTTGGGTTCTAAAACAACAAGCATATACTTGAGGTCTCGTTAACAATTTATTTTAAGGCACCAACTTTATTAAATCTCTTTGATCATCAAATATGCTTATATGATCAAATTTACTGATAAGATTATGACAATAAAGGTCTTTATATCTGAATAATAATAAATGATTAAGATTATTTGTTTTAATATTAAAATGTGCAAATGAAATTAAATATTATAAAGTTTTTATTTCAATTAAAAAATATTAATGTTGAATAAAAATAATATTTTAATGTTTACATTTGATTATAAAAATTAATTATATAACATGCAGTTTAAATTACATATCAACAAAATCTTTGTTTTGATGTTGAACAATTTTTTTTATAAAAAGATGTATGTTGAATTCTTAAAAAAATATATGTATATTTATAGTTTTAACAATAATAATATATCTAGTGTTTAGATACTAGTGAATTTAATCATACAAACAAGTTGGATGATAAAGAAAATAACAATCAAATAATAGTATAAAATAAAATTTTAATAAGAAACCTCAAGTATATACATAGTTATTGTTTTGACCATGGCTAGAACTCTTTTAGCCGGAAACCTTTGAGTTTTTGATAAACATCATTAATGTTCCCATTATTACAATAAGAATTCATTACAAATATCAATACACACCAAAAAATTGTTCGTATAAAAAAAATACTAAACAAAAATATTTGAAAAGATGGTACAAACTTATTAGTTCAAGATGAAAATTGATGTTTGATTGATACAACAAAGATAAAAAGTTGGTAGCGAGAGAGATAAAAATGTGCAAAGAGAAAAAAGGAGGTGGACAATGTGATTATTTTGTGATTTATACAATAAGTCTAAATGTTATTAAGACTCTCCTATATATAACTGTTCAGATTTTTTCAGATTCATTAAAAAATTATTTAAAAGAAAAACAAATAGACATAATAATTTAAATTTGAATAATTTAAACCGAAAAATCAAACACACATTATATGCTGAATTTGAATAATTACAATTCAAACATTTATTAAATATCGAAAAAAATATTAGTAGGATTTTTTTTAATAAAATCATAAGCCGAACGACCCCAGAAAGCTTTTGAATGGTATTCAATGTATTGAGTACCAAAGGCAAAGTCAACATTTTGCTAAAAAAAGATCTATTCACATATCACAAGGGACATTTAATTCTATATATTTTTTGCCAACCACAGGCAAGTTCTTTTATTTTTCCTCTTTGATTGCTATTTTATTTACAAGTAAAATACACCATTTGTGATAAAATAAGATTCCTCAATTAGTCATTTAGCTATCCAGTATTAAGTAAACATCCGTGGCAAAATTTGCAATATTAGTAAGAAAATGGAAAAATATTTATTTCGTTCGTAAGTTAGATCCCCCCCCCCCCATATAATCGATATTCATGTTAGGTTCAAAAGAATAATAATATTATGTGGAAGCAAATAATTGTAAATTACAGTACTAAATTAAATGATAAAGAAATATTAAAAAATAACTACTTTATAAGATCGGTTCAGTCACTTTGCCTACATATGATAATGAGGGAATAAATCTCCCTATAAACAAAATTCTTTAATGAATAATGATATTATGTTCTGGTATGAGAAATGGTCTTCGATTTATAAAGCTCCAAACTTTTCTTTCGAGGAAGGAATAACTCAAATATGAAAAGAAAATTATATTTTTCCTTTCAGTAATAGTTAAAAGTATCTATGGTAATAATTTGACTTTTTTAAAAGAGAAAAATAAAGTAAGAAAATCATAACAAATTCCCCTTTCCACTTGACTTTTATAATAAAATACTCTTCATCCTTCACAAAATCTTCATATGTCATTACTGTTTACCATGATTTAAAAACTCATGAGTTAAAAAGTGAATTTTTGTGCATTAAATACGGATTGATGATATTGAAGTCTTGTGTTAAAAGTTATATGAACAAAAATGACAGTGGAGCTCGTGTGTTAAAAGTAATATGTATGAGTTGAAATATGGAGTCCAAGCCTTAAAAGTTAGCTCGGGTTGAAAGTTTGAGCTCATGCATGAAAATAAGCACGAGTTGAAAATTGATTTTGATTTTAAAAGAAGGAGCAACATTGTTGAAAAGGTAAATTACTGAAATACACGTCTTATATATGTTTTCATTATTTCCAATATCCCATTATATTTCTAATATCACTTATTCCTTTAATGTATCCGACCTACATATTAATGTATTCGAACTACATATTATGTATCCGGTTTATTTTATAATTTATCCGAATTAGTTTTTAATGTATCCAAGCTACATATTATGCATTTGAGCTACATATTATGTATTCGATTTATGTTATAGTGTATCCGAGCTACATACTAATGTATCCGGTTTGTGTTACTTTTTATTGAATTAATATAATTACAAACTAAAGAGGGATAAATTGTTATTTCATATTAAAACTATGTGATTCCTAAAATTTATCCTATTGAAAATATGGTTCAAATTTCTTTTCCACGTGTAGTTGAACAAAAATCTTTATTATTATCAAATTTGTTGCAAATTGCTTTGAAACTGTCTTGAACATGTCTTCAACTTCATTCATATCCATTGAATCATTGAACCATCTGCTTTGATATCACTTGTTGAGTTAAAAAACATCTAGATATCATATTGAAGCTTACGATTGCAAATCATAATGTCGATAAATCAGACAACATATAAAACATAAATACAATATTATTATATAATTTGACCAATTTGCTTACTTATTTTTTTAAAAAAAATACATAAAATTATAGGGAGAAATATCTCCATAAATAAAATTCTTTAAGTGACTAAATTATAAATTTTATATTGTGTTCCAGTATGAGAATAAGAGTCTTCAATTGACAAATTTTCAAATTTTCTTTTGAAGGAAAAGATAATTCAAATGTGGAAGAAAATTATATTTTTTCTTCTAGGAATAGTTAAAACATTAATAGACTATGATAATAATTTGATTTTCCTTCAAAAGAAAATTAGAACTAAAATAAAGTAAGAAAGTCATGTTAAGTTTTAAACGGTTCACTATGATTTATATTGTTTATAACACTCCTCTTAATGTCTATTTGATATTTTATGTGCCTCATTAAAATTTTATTAGAAAAAAAATAACTAATGAATTTTTTTTAAAAAAAATAAATATATCTAATAATAGGCTTTTTGAAATTAATTATCTAGTAGGTAAGATTTATAAAAACTATATGTAATCTTGTACAACATCTGTTGTAAAACTAAAAGTATGCAAATTCAAATGCATCACTCCTTCTTCCAAGCAACTATTACCAATATTAAAGCAAAAATGGCACCCATAAATTCTAAAAGAAATTTTACTACATGATGTCATGTTTGTATAATTTAATTGTGGATTACGGGGCTCTTATTTTTTCTTAATTATTCTCAATTTTCTGGTAAATTTTAACTAATCTCCATCCTCAAGAGGTCGCACTTATATTTTAGTAGTACTTGTATTTTTTTATTTCACTTGATGTTTGAATTTTGTATTAAAACTTGCTTCGATTAAATTTAGATTTGCACACTACAGGATCATTTTAGGAATAACGCTTCCAAATAAAAAAAATTTTATATTCAGAATTCAAATTTGAAATCTTTGATTAAAGATGGAGTAGCCACGCCACAAACTTATGTACATAATGATTTGCATTTTAAATTAAAAGTTTTTTTTTTAGGTGGATATCATATTATACAGAACATCTTTGCAATAGTTATATACAATTTTATAAAACGTGTAAAGGCAGGATCCTTGTAACGTGTATGGTTATGAAAAAACCAACATTTTGATTAATAGTAAAAACTATGAAATTATGTGAAAAACAAGTGAATTAAAATGGATCACATTTATTTTCTTTCGATCAAATATTTGAAGGAGAAAGCGAATACAATAATATAAATTGCTCAAAGGAATAGATAAGTAGTACAAGAAAGGGGAAGGACAAGAGCCTTCTCCTATTGAAGCTCTACGAAAAAAAAGATAAACGGACTCTAAAAAAATTCTTGTTAGTAGCACTTGTCTGTGCTTTATAGGTTGGATTCAAAATTAATCGGAGATAAATATTATTGATCTATTCGAATGTCAGTATAAGATATATACAAGTCACACGAAGGAAGATCTATCCAAAGTTTTTCATGCCAAAATGGAAGCAACATCCCTCCAGTCTTGACTCAATCATGTGTCATGATCTGATTCACTCTTTTAGCAAATGTAAATATTCTCGCATGTGTATATATCGAATAAGCCAAGCCGTTATTGAGTTTTGTTTTGCAAACAAGACAAATATATTTTTCATGACACGAAGCTCACACATATTTTGTAGTAACTAAGAAATCTCCTTCGATATCCAAAGTTCTTAAGTTAATAGAAGTTGAACCGTATTTCTCATCACACAATGAACTTGTGTAGATTTTTTTTTTTTGATTTACCACTGACGATATCAATGTTGAAGTCCATGTTGGGTATGTAGCAAGAATTGATGGGAAATAGAAGAAAGGAGAGGAATTTGAAAAGTTTAGAACTTGAAAGGTTGGGAACTTGAAAAGTCCTCTAATGTTTTAATGAAAAAAGGCAATAATCCCTAATCGGTAATGAAAATGAAAATAGGAGAGTTTAAATAAATAAACACTCCTATTAATTGTTAAAAGGGTTGGAAAGAGGAACCCCCTCGCGCCGTCGTCGTCGCTCGCTCGCTTCGGCTTTGGCAAATGATCGAGAGATAATTTTTTGGACAAATTTATTTTATTTATTTATTTAATTAATTAAATGGCCAAAAATTATTTTTTTAGTTAACCCGACCCGACTCGGATCCACGTGCCTGACCCGTTTTAAATTCCATTATATTTAAAAATTTCCGCCATGACTATTCTGAAAGATTGCAACTTTCAGGAACAGTCAATACCTTTTGAAAGTTTGCAACCTTTCATTAATAGTCGTGTCAATTCTGAAAGGGTTGCAACCTTTCAGAATATATTTTTCTTGTCTATAAATACCATTCAGTCTTCAGAATATTTCCCTACGAATTTTCTGATCTTCCTTCTTCTTAAAAACACTATTTCTTCGTGTACTTTCCTGTTGTGGGTTGATTCGCTGACAGTAGAGTTTTTGGTATCTATACTCTACTGATTAAGATTATTTTACCCTGGGAGGTTATATTCCAAATCAAACCTCGGATACTAGAGGGGAATAATTTCCTTAAGGGGACACTGTGAATTCAGTGGACTTGATTTTCTTTCTAAATTATTAAAAAGAGTATTCCAGATTCTGGTAAGTTTTTACAGATTCAATTATTTTTTACAAATAAATTTCTGTTCATCTTACTTACTGGTTCTAAAAATCTCAGTTACTTCGTATTTCTGAATGATTTATTACAACCAGTAATTTCTGATTTTAATAACACAGATTGCAACAGTCCAACTATTTCAAATTCACATCATGTAGAACTCTATTCGTCAAAAATGCTTCCTATCAAAGATTTTTCCATCTCTAAAACTCGAACCCTAGATCTTGATTAACGAAGGAGCAACCTGCTTTTTCCTTTTTTTCTCTCTTCTCAATCTCTCTATGTAATAACTATTTTTTTAAAAAAAAATAGAAAAATAATTAGTAAAAAAAAAATTTATCCACGTGGGAGTGGGGGTAGCTTGAGTCTTGTTTGTTTGGTTTGGTACAATATTAACCATAGCTAAGCCAAAAAAAACCCTATGATGACTCCTCCTAACCATATCTAGTTTGATTACATGTGTACACCATTGGTTAAGTTTACCTAAATACAAAAATAGAAAATAGGAAACAGAAAAAATAGAAACAAAAAAAAAATTAAAAAAAATGTAATTTCACCCCCCAAAATTTAGAGAAGAGACAGAGAAAGAGAGAGAGAGAGAGAGGCTTTCAATGTATTAAAGCTAGAAAATAAAAATTAAAAAAAAAAAGGAGAAACAAAAACTTAAAAAGGATCTTCTCTACTCTTTCTCTAATCTCCATGCTCTTAGATTTATCCTACCTTTGATTTGCTCAAAACTTTTTAGCTCTAAATCTGGTACGTAATTCATCGGATTAATCTTTAAAATATCAAAAATTCTCACTCTCTTGTATCGATCTTATCTAAAAATGGAATCTTTTTTATTTAATTTCTGGAATTTTCTGAATTTTTTTTTGGTGTTTTTGTGTTCTGGTCTGATTTTGATCGATGATTTGAATTGGGTTTGATCGGAACTTAAATGGGTGTGATTTAAATCCGTTCAGTATTGAGAGTTTGTATCTGGGTAATTGATGTTTCATCGTTTAACGGTCTTGTCTTGATGTAACTTTTACTTGTTTAATTCATATGGGTTCTGTTAATTTTGTGAAATTTGATTAGATTATGAGATTTTTAGACTTACCCAGAAATTGATGATCATGTTTTGATATGGTTTTTGTTAAATGCACTTTCATCTGGAACAGCTGATGTTATCTCTGATGTTATGTGACACTATAAGAACTTGGTTTGAGTGTTTTTATTATAGCTATATGCATTGATATGAGGTCAACAATTTATTTTTTTTTGGTTTGTAAAATTTGCAAGTTTGTTATGTGGATTGAATGTTTCTAAAGGGAAATAAATGTGTTTGGCAGCTAAGTAATGGCATCAATGGTTGCAAAGGCATGTGCTACGCCATCGGCTCAATATACACCGGCTGTGACAGTCTTGGAAAAAGGAAGTAGGAATAAGAGGAAATTCAGAGCGGATCCACCTCTAGTTGATCCGAATAAAATGATTCCTTCACCTCAGTTTGAGTGCACGAGTTTTGAATTTTCAGCGGATAAATTTGGAATGATCCCTACTCATGAATTGTCGAATGGTTGTGATATGTGTAGCCTGAAGCAAAACAGCTCAGAAAGTTTGAAACTTGACCTCGGATTGTCTTGCAGTGTAGGATCGTCTGAAGTAGGTCCAAGTGAGCCGAGAGAGGTAGTTGAAACAACTGAACAGTTCCATGATGCTGATTGGAGTGATTTTACGGAAGCTCAGCTAGAAGAGCTTGTCTTGAACAACTTGGATACAATTTTCAGGAGTGCAATTAAGAGAATAATGGCATTTGGTTACAGTGAAGAGATTGCCACAAAGGCTGTTTTAAGGTCTGGTATTTGCTATGGTTGTAAAGACATTGTATCAAACATAGTGGAGAATACATTGGTTTTTCTTCGTAGCGGCCATGACATTGACTCATCCGGGGAGCATTATTTTGAGGATTTGCTGCAAATGGAAAAGTATGTGTTGGCGGAATTGGTCTGTGTTCTGCGGGAAGTTAGGCCTTTCTTTAGCACTGGTGATGCAATGTGGTGCTTGCTAATATGTGATATGAATGTATCTCATGCTTGTGCAATGGAAAGTGATCCTTTGAGTAGTTTGGTTGGTGACAGCAGTGAAAACTCCTCTGCTTCTCTGCAGCCTCATTTGCAATCCGAGGCCAAAAGTTCTGAATCCATCACTAGAATTCCCTGTAAGCCAAATCCTTCAGTTGCTTGTGCACATTGTTCGTCTGATACTTCCAATGTCCCTTCTGCTATTTCTGGGCATAGCTTTCAGTTGGAGGCATCCAATATGCCAGGAGTCCATGAGATCAAACCTAAGCCTTCATTTGCTCTGACTGGAATTATCCCAGAGAAAGATTCTTCAAGTTCTCTGTTTGACACTGTTGATAAAACCTTTACGGCCACAGGAGCACCCAATCCTCCAATCGTTGAGGAGGAGTTTGTGGGTACTAGAAAGGTATCTGGCATCACCAAAAGGGAGTATATACTTAGGCAAAAGTCCCTACATCTGGAGAAACATTACCGCACTTACGGTTCAAAAGGGGTCAGTAGGAAATTCAATGGTTTTAGTGGTTTAGTATTAGATAATAAACTTAAGTCCATGGCAGACTCTGCTGGCATGAATATAAAGAACGCTTCATTGAAGGTCAATAAGATCTCTGTTGCCGGGAGAAATGATAATGTACACCATAGTATCTCAACAAATAATGGATTTTCTTCAACATCAGTTTTTGGGTCCAATAATGGCAATGGACTTGTTCCATTACCTAATACAAATATCCCTCCTTCATCACCGCAAGTCAGTACTTCACCTGCACTGCCTGCTGCTGATACTGAGCTATCACTCTCATTCCCTGCCAGCAACATGACCCCAATGCCTCTTAGTTATAACGCTGGGGCCGGTGTTTGTGCTTTTAATATGATTCCTAATGAAAAATCTATTGCTCAATGGGTTCCTCAAGACAAGAAAGATGAAATGATTCTAAAGTTAGTTCCAAGGGTTCACGAATTGCAAGGTCAGCTCCAAGAGTGGACAGAATGGGCCAATCAGAAGGTTATGCAAGCCGCTCGTAGACTGAGTAAAGACAAAGCTGAGCTTAAGACACTTCGGCAAGAAAAAGAAGAAGTGGAGAGGCTGAAGAAAGAGAAGCAGAGTTTGGAGGAAAATACCATGAAAAAGCTAGCCGAGATGGAGAATGCCTTGTTTAAGGCTAAGGGACAATTCGAACGAGCTAATGCTGCTGTTCGTAGGCTTGAGATCGAGAAGGATTTACTAAAGAGGGATATGGAAGCTGCCAAATTGCGTGCAGCAGAGTTAGCTGGAAGCTGTCAGGAAGTTTCAAAGAGGGAAAATAAGACACTCATGAAGTTCCAGTCATGGGAGAAGCAGAAAGCTATATTACAGGATGAACTGGCAGCTGAAAGACGGAAGCTGGTGGAACTGCAACAACAACTGGAGCAAGCTAAAGATGTTCTGAACCAGCTCGAGGTATGTTTACTGGGAGAATAAGATCATAACTTCTTCACAAGATGCTCCTTGTCAAAGAAAACTTAGGTTTCAACCAAGTTAAAAAGGCTTTATTATCTAGCTAGGTACTGTGACCTTCAGCCATTCATGCTAATAGAATAAAAAGGATAAAATTAACCAGAAGAACTGCAGAACTTAGGTAAGAAGATACGATATTTTACAAGCTTTATGCCAGTAAATATGTTGAAGGTTATATAAGAGACTTGATAAAAAATTGTGAATAACTGGTATGGTGGTTCTCTGGCTCTCCACTGACGTACCTCCGCATCAGTCATTGACAAGATGACATCTCTGTGATAAAAGCTTCATGCAATCTGAACTTCTGTGATGGGAACTTGCGACCTTTTTACTATTTGTGAGATAAATCTAAGATAATGAATATGAATGAACCTTTTGTATGTGTTTGCTTTAAAAATGACTTGAGGTGGTTTTTAAACGTCTCTCTCTCCCTCTCCAACTTGGTTCTCCCAAGAGAAGGTTGTGGTGACAGGTATATGCAATTATGTTATTTTATGTGTTCTTCCAGATACAATCACCTGATTTCTATAATATGCATATTAGGAATATATCTTCCAACTAATGCATTTGAGAATTTGAAAAATGAACATGATAATTTTTGTCTGCTGGATTTCTTTATCTGAGAATGACTAGACTCTCGTCCGCAAAATTTCTCTGGGTATAAGCAAGTATGGATTAGCATCTATATGATGCAAGGATATTCCCGTCTTCTTTTTGCATTGTTCTGTTAGTACGGGTGCATAGCATATTTTTTCAGTGCTATTTTGCTCACTTTGTTATAGCGTTTTTGAAGTGGATAGCTTGTTGTTCAAAGTCAAATATCCTGACAATGGGAATGAGGTATATCCACCTTCCATAGTGTCTTGTTGTGTTTTATTCTTCTTATAAGAGAATGTCTTGATGCATTTAATCTGTTGAATTCAATTTGCTTTGACATTGATGTCTGATATACATAATTTTGCAGAACACTTCTCTTGGTATATCTTGAAGGGATCTTTGGTAGGGTGTATTAGAATAATGTTGAATAGGGTTTGTATTAGTAATTTTGGTAATAGTTATTCTGAGATTATTTCTTATGCACTCTTTGGTTTGGTGTATTAAAAATAACAAGCATTGCGTGATTGCTAAAATAGATTGTGTTGTTGCAAGGTCTGCTTACACTTTACCATCCTCAGACCACACTTAGTGTGATTTCACTGGGTTGTTATTGTTGTTTACAAAAATACCCTCCTAAAATACAGTGGGAAGGATGTGCAAAAGTTTTTGAGTGACTATTGTGTCTTCCCGTCTTTTTAACTATGCTAATGCATGCATTAAAAATCCTTGGATTGCTATATACTTGTTTGCCATGTAATAGTTATATATAACATATACCAAATAGAGTGTATTAGTTATACATAGATTGAAAAAGTGTACCAAACAAGGTATTAGAAAACACAAAGTTAATGCATGCATTATTTTTTCTAATGCATCCTATGAAACAACCCTGAAGTGTTTAACCTTAAAGAAGTTTCTCAAATGGATCTCAATATGTAGAATTATAGGAGTAGATTGTTGGCACTGGCCTCTTAAATGCATCGCTGCGGTTGAGAGCTCTGAAAATGACTTCAGATTGCAGATCCAAAGAAGCTTGAACAGAGAGATTTTTATTTCTTGCTTCACTTGAGACTACATCTTCCATCATCATAAACTCTTAACATGACATTCGAGTTTGTTTTACCCTTACCTAAGTATTGGTAAAAACTGTACAACATCAGAAAGAATAGCTTCTCAATGAAGCATATTTGTCAAGTTTGACAAGGGAGGGATAGTCTAGTGGAAAGGACCCTCTTCCTTCAACCATGAGTCCAGTAGGAGAGAGAGTTGTTACCGTCATCAATGATTCTCATCGGACACTTCTCCTTTTTGCCTTTTAGTATTTGAAATTGCTAAATGCAAACATATCAAGGGGAGTGATTATTAGGTTGCAGGTCTCTTTCATAATCCAGAGACCTTTGTACTTTGAACCAATGTTCTTATGCTAATTTATGTTCTCCCAATAAGACAATTGAATGATCTTACCGACAAAGCCAATGTCTTGCAGGGTAGATGGAAGCTGGAAAAGAATGCCACGGAAGATTTACTTAGGCAGGCTAGTTCGTTAAGGAAAGAGAGAGAACAAATTGAAACTTCAGCCAAATCCAAGGAGGATATGACCAAATTAAAGGCTGAAAGTAGTTTACAAAAATATAAAGATGATATTGAAAGGCTAGAAAAGGAAATATCCCAGCTCAGACTAAAAACTGATTCTTCAAAGATAGCTGCTCTTAAAAGAGGCATAGATGGAAGCTATGCAAGCAAACTGACTGACTTTAGAAATGCTCCATTACCAAAAGACACTCAAATACCTTATATCTCCACATTTGTGACAGATTTTGAGGAATATTCTCAGGATGGAGGGGTGAAACGAGAACGCGAATGTGTTATGTGCTTGTCCGAGGAGATGTCTGTGGTTTTTCTGCCATGTGCTCATCAAGTGGTATGCACGACATGCAACGAACTTCATGAGAAGCAAGGGATGAAAGAATGTCCTTCTTGTAGGAGCCTGATCCAGCAGCGGATTTGTGCGCGCTATAATCATACTTAGAGTTGCTTCAGAGAATGAGTGAAGCTGTCAAAATACTGATTCATGAAACTTTATAATGAATAATGCATTTGTGTTTCCTTTTTCAAATGTATGGACAATTATGCTTGCAATATGTGACTCTTTTCAAGAATGAAAAGTAACAGAAAAAAAAAAAGAAGAGTGTTTAGTGTGGCCTTTGTAAATCATCTGTCTCTTTTAAATAAAACTTTGAGTTTTCCTTTTTGTGTTGCTTTATGTATCTTATCGACTATATGTGTTGGTCATTATTTTGTTGGCTATTTATAAGAATAGATATTACACATTATCTTTAGCCAAAATGCTGCGTAAGACATCTAAATAATACTGACTATTCCTTTAATCTTCTCTGATTTCGTGCCTAAGGAGGTTACCTCATCTTGGTGTATCATATAACATTTGCACATACTTGACACTTCAGTTTCTAATGACATAAAATGCTTGGCTTTAGATAGCGTTATCGGATACATGTTAGTTGAAGTGTGGGAAATAAAGAAAGAACAATGGTAATGTAGGCAGAGTGGGAAGTTTGACAGGTAATCGATGGAATAGTCGAGGTGTAGAAAGATCAAAGTTGTAATGAGTAACCTACCCTTGGCACACTATGTAGCAGCAATTCTAGAACCCTAATGATGTGTTTAACTTCAATACTAGTGTAGAACCTGTCAACTTTTTTTTGGGGGGTGTGGGGGTTGGGGCATGTTAATTAGTCTTAACAAATATCATCCTTGCGAAAGCACTTTTTATTTCTAGTTATCGTTGTATTGCAGCTTGCACATTTGACTAAATAAGAATTAATAGGTCTCAATTTTTTAGCTTTTATATTATAGATGACGATTCATATAGACGGCACAAACATACTCTATATTCCGGCGAGTCTCCTAGTGGTGTGGTACATAGTGTGTCTAGTATATCATGCCCAAACAAGAGGCTTCAAAACAAATAAAAGGTGTGTGTCACACTCATATTTAAGCAAGGAAAATCATAATTAGCAATAAAATGGTCCCTCGTACCATATCCGTCTTGGAAAAAAACTAGAAAGATTTTTGGCATACATTCTTTACTTTATTACGTTATTTTTCAAAACGTACTTGATCGCGCTTCGTGCGGTTATGAAAAAATTAAAATAAACTTTTATATTAAATCATAGAAGATACTGTATGAAAAATCAATTGAATATATTTATATTTTGTAACATTTGTTATTCCAAGTCATCTATAAGGTACATACTCTTTAATTGAAATTATTAGTTTTTTAATATCAATATTTTTTTTAGACTTCTTCCTCCTCTTTGTTATAACTTCATCACTACTTACTTTCTAATATTCACCAACCTAAAGAGTTATCATATCAAAATCACTAAAAAAAATTTTAATTAAAATTGAAAAATAAAATAAGGTATGAAAGAAAATAGCATGCTTGCTTTGACTTAGCTTTCCTTGATAACTTGTAATACCTTTTTGTAAGTTATATACAGTCATTTCACACTTTGCATTTTGATGTTATATAGTTCCAGTGAGGTTACTGAAGTTTGAGATGACAGCTATGAGTAGCTTTTTCAAAACACGCTGCTTTTATTCCAGTGAGGTTACTGAAGTCTGGTGTGAAATGTTTGTTGGCTTCTTGTTAATACAGTAGCAGCTTTTTGGAATATAGTTGTAGTTACTAAATTTGCTAGTTGAACTAATATTTGTCGCAGAAATGAATTTAAAGGATGTAATTGCACACGGCTATCATCTGAATAGTGTCTCCAGACGCAGAGGAAGATGGAAGTAAACGCACAATAGATTTATTTTCCAGCTTGCTAGATCCACTTATTGATACACATTTTCTTATCTCTCTCATGATTATTAGATTGTATTTAGTTACTTTTGTTTTGATTGATTCTAACTTTGAATACTAAGATTAACTTAATTAAATGAAAAAACTATATAGGTTTCAGGTGAAGCTTGACAAGAAAAAAACTAAAGCCTCTTAGGGCCCGTTTGGATGGGCTTAATAAAAGCAGCTTTAAAAAAGTACTTTTGAAAGTGCTGAAACTTATTTTTAAAATAAGCAGTTATGTGTTTGGATAAAAGTGCTGAAGTTGCTATGCCAAACGTGAAAAGGGAAAAATGGAAGAAAGAGATGTTAGGGTTATGTTGTAATTTGGAGATTGTATAAAAATATTAAGGGCAAATACATAAAAATTTGGTCAACTTAAAACAGCTTATAAGCTAAAAAAAAAAAAGCACCTCTACCCCAACTTTTAACTTTTGGCTTAAAATAAGTTTTTTTTAACTTAAAATAAGTTATTTTCAGTATTGCCAAACAGCTAAATAAGTCAAAAATCAGCTTTTAAGTCAGTTTGACCAGCTTTTAAGCTGAGCCAAACAGGCTCTTAAGAGTTACACGAAGTGCAAAGAGAAGATCTACTCTTTTTTTATTTTTTGAATACTTGTATATTGTTCTTTTTAATAGAAGGACAAGAAGAAACATTAATAGAAATGTACCTTTTGTTTGATATTTTTATACTTGTATTGTTTTTTTTTAATAGGAGAAATAAGAATACACTATAGAACAAATATATTACTCTTCTTGTTTGATTTTTTGAATACTTGTATTTTATTCTTCAGATTTTGAATATTAGGTAAAATAGTTCATTAATTAGTTTGTTTATATGAATATTTAGGGTGGGATATAGGTGTAGGGAATTGTGTAGGGGGGAGGGGGTCCTCGAGGCACGGCGCCTTAGAGACAGAAGGGTAGGGTAAGGTAGGGGCTTCTCGGGGATGGAGGGTAGGGTAGGGTAAAGAGAGTCCTCTAGGCACGGCGCCTCAGGAACAGGGGTAGGATAGGGTAGGGGGTCCTCAGGACATGCTCTCGGGGACGGAGTGGTAGTGTTAGGGTCCTCTCGGGGCACGACGCCTCAGGGACGGGAAGATAAGGTAGGGTAGGGGGTTCTCGGGGATGGAGGGTAGGGTAGGGGAGTCCTCGAGGCACGATGCGTCGCAGACGGAATTGGGGTAGGGTAGGGGGTTCTCGGGGCACGGCGCCTCAAGTATAAAGGGGTAAGGTAGGGTAAGGTGGTCCTCCGAGCACATCGCCTTGGGAAGGAGGGTTAGGGTAGAGGGGTCCTGGGGGCACGGTGCCTCGGGGACGGAGGGGGGGTAGGGTAGGGGGTTTTAGGGGCACGACGCCTCAGGTACAGGGGGTAAGGTAGGGTAGGTTAAGGCGGTCCTCCGGTCTTAGCGCCTCGGGAAGGAGGGTTAGGGTAGAGGAGTCCTTGGGGCACGACGCCTTGGGAACGAAGCGATGGGGTAAGAGAGGATCCTCGCGGAACGTCATCTTGGGGACAGGGATAGGGTAGGGCGGGTCCTCGAAGCATGACACCTCGGGGACAAAGGGGAGGGTAAGGGGGTCCTCAGGGCAGGGCACCTCGGGGACAGGGGGGTATGGTAAGGGGATCCTCGGGGTACAGTATCTCGGAACAGGGGGTAGGGTAAGGGGTGCTCGGGGCACGACGCCTCGAGGACAAGGGTGTAAGTAGGGGGTCCTCGGGGCATGGTGCCTCGGGGACAAAGGGTAGAGTAGGGTACGGGGATCATCGAGGCACGACGCCTCCGGGATAGGGGTAAGATAAGGGGGTCCTTGGGGCATGGCGTCTCGTGGATAGGGAGAGAAAGGTAGAGGGGGTAGGGTAGGGAGGTCCTCGGGGCATGGTGCCTCAGGAACAGGGGGTAGGGTAGGGTAGGCGGGTTCTCAGGGACGCGGGGTAGGGTAGGGAGGTCCTCAGGGCATGGTGCCTCAGGAATAGGGGGTAGAGTAGGAGGGTTCTTGGGGACGAGGGGTAGGGTAGGGGGGTCCTCGGGGCACGACGCCTCATTTACATGGCCCATTTAAATTTTCAATTTTTAAATGACAACAAATATAATGTCAATAAAGTGTTGAACTATTTTTGTTTATGTACAATTGTACATTGTGAATCCTTATATTTTGGTTGTTCGAAAGTTCATCGTAGCATCGTGCTTGCTTGGCTGCTTGCTCTCTTCTTTATTCATTCAGCATTCCGGTATGGGAGAAAGCCTTTAGGCTTTAGCAACATGCCAACCATCTATGCTAAGAAACAAAAACAAATCCTTTGGCATCTTTGCTAAAAAATCATTTATGCCCTCTTTATTTTTATTAAATACATGATGAAACTCTTAACACTTTATCATATTCCCTCTTTATTTTTATTCACACCGAAAAATTATTTTGAAAAACACCAAACTAAACCGAATCGCAGAAAGAAGCCAGAGAAAAAAAAAACATTTGCGCAACAACAACGAGATGGGCAATGCCTTTTTGTTTGGGGAGGGGATGGTGAGCAACCTGCCATTTTAGCTGTTAGAATAAATGGAGGTCGACTCTGTGTTTTTCTGAAATATTGTGATTAGTATGTTTGTTTCTGATGGAATTTTGAAGTGTGTGAAGAAGGTTGTGCAACAACTATTTTTTTTTATTTTTTTTTTTTGTGTAAGAAATGAGGACCTCAATATGAAATTTGACAATTTATGATTAGAGAATGTATTGTCTAACCATCAATCTTATAAATAATAATAGGCAATTGTCCATGTATTTCTTTATATATTTTACCAATGGAAATAAAGAACTTTTTTAATAGAGTATATATTCTAAATTATATGTATTATTCTCATTAAATAGATATTAAAATTGATAATTTTTGTATCTTCATTTCATATAAAAAGATAATATGATATGCTTAAATAATACAATCATATAATTGATTCAAAAGAAAAAAAATCATGACAACTATCTATTAATTCTCGCGCGAAGCACGGATACAATCCTAAAGAAAAGAAATATGAATTTTCTTATACCACATTATATCTTCTAAATCTCTCATTCAAATACTAACAGTAATTAAATTTTTTTTATATAAAACCAAAAAAAATACTATTTAATCACAAATATACCGACCTTGCATGTTGATGAAATTTTTTAAAGAAAATAATCTAGCAATAGTGTTTCAGAGATAATCATCTTATTTGAACTTGATTTCTGTATAGAACTAATAATATTGATCTCTCAATAAAATGTAAGATATATACTAAAAGAAAAAGAACATTGATGCATAAAGTTCTATCTAGTCCTACTAGAAAATACAGTTGTGTAAAAATAAAATCTGATACGATACACAATATCCCTATGAGAATCAGCTTTATTAGGCTAAATATGTGTCTTGAAGAAGTTTGAGCCATATTCTCCACTTCTCAATCACTACAATTTCTTCTAAATTTTACTAACCAGACTTGATTGCTTCTACATTGACTGTTACCCTGCTGTTTTCTGCAAAACTGAAGAGATCGGTAACTTGTCTCGTGGAGGAGTATTCCTTTCCCACCCAATCATCATACCAGAAAAGTATTCTTTTCCCATCTTCTAGCTTTAGCTGTATTAGTTTTTCTTTCCTACTCCGACGAAATGCTTCTTATAGTATGAGAGGACCAAGAAATAAGCATGCATCATAGTTGGAAACCTCCTGTATTGTATTCCAAGTACTTGCCAAATATGTGACCAATGATATGATTAATCACATGGGGATTATACTAGGAAGATTGCCCTAACAGGACACCATGTGTTTTGTATCTGGTACACTTCCAGATTGGATAAGCTACTACCTCCACATACCAGGTTTTGTGGGGGAGCGCAATCATCTTCCACAGTGTATTGCTGCAAAGTTAAAGAACATGATACACAGTCCATCAGACAAATGCTGAATAAATATAAATAATAATAATTAAGCACGTTTTAAATGGACTTGAATGACGGAATCATGTCGACCCACAAGGCATGACCAGTTCATGCTGACATTACATAAGCCAAGACCACTTTGAGACACGCACCAGTAAGTTTCTTTTTATTTGTCAAGCTGAATTATATCCCTTAGATAAAGAAGATCCCAATACTGCAGTACATAGTAGACATTATCTTACTTTTTGCATGTAACAGCTAAGTTTTGGAAAAGCCCCTAGTCTAACAATAAGGGTGGCTAAAACATTTAGAGTTTGCTATAAAATAACCATAATATTCTATATTCATTAAGTCTGTCAAAGGTTTTCCGATGGAGAGATCTACTTCAGGCTCCAACTAGAAAGGCAACTTGGTATGTTCCACCTGCAATAATTCACAGAGACTGACCTCACAGACTGACAGTCCAAGCTTTACAAGAGTAACAGACAGACAAGATCATTCAGTTAGGTGAATTCAGTACCTCCATCTTGGCTCATATCCTCCACTTGTTGGAGCAACAAGAACAGTGTGCCGAGCCCCAGGGTTCACAAGATCTTTTTCAACACCATTTCGCAAATAACACAAGCAAAGGATTATAGTATCACTCAGCTTTTAGCTAACCAATCTGCATGAGAGAATGAGTTAATCGAAATCTTTGAAATCAAGTTTTACCGAGGTAACATTATACATACCACATCTCATGAATTCCTTTTGCTGTATTATCATGGTTCAATACTCCTCCTGCACAACATTAAAGGAAAGGTGTCATTCCTATACCACAGCCTCAAGAGCATCTAAGCTCAAAATATAGTCTATTCTTTAAGGCATTAACCAAGAGTCTATAAGAAAAATCAGCCTGGTAATATAAATCCAGCTTTACAGAAAATGTAAATACTTTACAAGAGATCTCCAAATTACTGGTGTGCCTATCAAAATCATGAGCATCAACATGTAGCTTCCTGATTCCAAGTTATAGTATCAGGGCCTACAAATTTTATATCTCCAGTGCTTTCACCAGATATCTATCAGTTCAACTCATGTCACCGGTAAATTTTACAGTTGAGAATTACAGTAAACAGACAGTCAGATGGAGTAAATTCGAGAATCACTTCAGGATATCAAAAATGCATGACTCAATCACCAGACACTAACTTTTTTAACACCAATGCATAACAAGGAAGCCTTACCAAAATGAAGTTTCAATTTTTTTATGTATTGACCTTTTTCAATGTAGTAATGACACTGCATACAGACCAAACAGCAACAAACTTCTAAGCTCATAAATGATGTCATCCTTAAACCAACACCTATGACTAAAAAATTTGCTCATAAGTAATCTATAGAGAAAAAATCAACAGCATCAGTGAGACAACCTAGTTTAGTATTGTGTCTATTGGCAATTTTTTTAATCTTGGTTTATAAGCTCCCTCTAAAGCACACTTGTTTACTTATACAGAACATGATCCCCCCAACCCCCCAAATTCTATAAACAGTGACCACTCATTTAGGACAAAATCAGCTGACCCCAAAGAGGGGAAAAAGGAAAAAACATTGTAAAGAAAACAAATGGCTAAAACAAGTTGCATGATAGAAGAGCAGTATATTTGAAAACATTTGTTAGTTATTTGGAATTTGGATGGTACCTTTAGGGAATCAATTCACTCTTAAGATCATATGATCATCTTACGGTTTCCGAGCGAGAGTAAGGTCAGATTCTTGATTGAACTCAACTACAGAACTTTGCCATAGACAGAATAAGCTGTCAAGTCAAATCATCTCAACCAACTGAAACAGCCACCTCCAGGATTTCATCTGAGCTGGATGAGCCAAAATCAACGGTAGTAGACCTGTCTGTGTGCACATTGCTGATGTTTACCTGATGAACTATCTCATCAATCAATTCTGCATATGCTTCCCTTGGAAGGATTCCAGAAGTTGAAACATCAGTCAATAGAGTAAAGAGTGAAGCAGAATGGCGGGATTTATACAGGAGATTCTTCATAAACCTCAGACTTAAATGGTCAACTTCAACGCTAGCATTAACCATTTCAAGTAAGATCTCTTCAACCATGCAAAAATCACTTCTTTTACAGAAATCCGAGAGAATCAGATTATAGGTCTGTTTACTTGGGGCTAGACCAACCTCCTTCATTTGGCGGAACAAAGCATAAGCTTCTCTAACTTCACCACCAGTAAGAAGTCCACTAATCGCAATAGTGTAAGAAACATCATCTAGTTGGGACTTCCCTGAAGCGGCTTTCCTGATTAAACTAATAGCTTTGTGAAACTTACCAGATTTTATCAGCCCATTTATTATCACAGTAATTATGTGAGAATCAAGCCCAACGTGACTTCTAACAAGTCCATGGTACACCTTGACTGCCTCGCCTATCCTACCTGACCTGCATAATCCAGTCAATAATCCGGCAAAGGTATACTTATCTGCTACAAAACCTCTATCTATCATGTCATTGTAAAATTCAATGGCACCAGCAGGATAACCAGCTTTACAGAAATAGCTTAGGAAAGAGTTACAAGCAACTAAATCAGGTTGGATCTTGAAGCCAGTTATGAGCAAAGGTAGTTCAACGAATTGCTTAGAGAGGCAAACGGTTGTAATCAAAGAACAAAGAGTATAAGAATCAGGTGATAGTCTTTGCTCCCGCAAAAGAAAGAAAGCATTAATTGCATCTTCATACCTCCCCATTTTAGAGAGGCAGTGTATTAACACATTACAAAGAACCAAATCAGGGGAGCATCCTTTTGATTCCATGGTATTCAAGATCCCAAATGCCTTGCTTGGCATCTGGGACTCAAAAAATCCCTTGATCAATGATGTGCAAGTTACAACATTTGGTGAATACCCACTCTCTACCATCTTCTTAAGTAAATGGCTCGCAGCATCCATGTTCCCAGCTTTACAGTGAACATCAATTAATATACTCCAAATTCTCTCACATATAGGAACACCCAAAACTATCATGAGACCCAATATCTGTATTGCCTCTGCTATGCAACCTCCTTTACAATAACAATGCAAAATCACAAAAAATGTTTCCTCATTAGGATAATACCTTTTCGTCAACATTACTGTAAGTACATCCTGAAGATTAACCAAATCATTGAGCTTACACAAGTTACACACAGCAATGCTATACGACAAAAAATTTGGAACCTCAGTTTCTTTCAAAACTCTAAGTGCCACTTCGACACGCTCAATCTTGAACAATACATCCATTACAATATTCCTAGAAAAAGTATTTGGTGTATAACCATATCTAAGTATTTCCTCAAATGCCTCGAAAACTCTATCATACATTCCACCAAACCAGTAAATTCTCAATAAAAACAACAAAGTTTGTGGCTTTATTACACAACCAACCTCCTCTAATCCCTTAATAATCCCTTTCACTGTTCTATACCTCTTCATCAACCGAGACACGATACTAACTATAAGGGTCAATGTGCCCCTATCATGAAAGTAATTGGGTTGCCTTGCACACCACAAGAAAAAAGAAAAAGCAAGAATATCAGAATGGCAATTTGATATAGTTGTATGTACAATTGTAGGGGTTAATATGATTCTGGGATTTTCAGGAATTTTCTGGTAATGGCTAGAAGAAAAAGAACCTTGTGGGGTATCAGCAAAACATTGAATCTGTGAGCATAAACTTCGAAATGAGGCCAAAGATTCCATTTTGAGCAATCGATGTGAAGCAATTCTTCCAATGGAGAACCATTTCCATAACATTTCCAGTATATAATACCAAGAAATCTAAAAAAGAACAGCATACAAAAAAAATAAGAGAGAGATTCAGGCAGACACTTTTTATACATTGATGAGTTTTTCTTTTGAAGATGGAGCTTGGAAGTTGGTCATTTGCTGGTAAAACCCTGCAGATCAACAAAACCCTAGAAGACGATTGACCCGACTGAATCCAAGACCCGAATCCGACTTGAAAATGTTAGTTTTGGGAAATTGTCTCATCAAGAGTAGTTAGATTCAATATATTATATATATTATGAGCATGTTCTAATTTATATAGTGAATATATAATTGATATTTTTTTAATGTATTATAAGTATCATATGCGATTTCAAATATTTATGTGTTATTTAAGTTATTTGTGTTATATTTGTTTTGAAATGAAAACTATAGAATTTATCATTAATGTGTATAATATTGAATTTTGAATTGTATTACAATTATTGTTTTATGTTTAATATGATTTTAACAACTTTTTAAAATATAACATTTTCTTTTTTAATTAATTACAATTGTCATTGTCGGACTATCAAGAACTCCAATCTACTCAAATATAAATCATCATGCAATCCAAGAAATAGTGGGGATTCTTCAGATTTTCAATCACTGCCGACATCATCATGAATTTAAATTTACTTCATGATAGAATCTAATCAGGACTGAGGTGCAGAAAAAAAAAGGAACACGAAGAAAGATTTTAAAAATAATTCCAGTCGCAGACTCATAGAATACATGTAATCAACCGCTCTCTTTGAATTATTATATGCAACATGCACAATTATATTCATATCCCAGATTTCATCATCCGTATCAAAGAAGTTGGCTATACTAGAAATGAGTCATTATCGAAAAGAGTTTTTTCAGTCAGATTTAAAACGTAAACAAAGTTTTAACCTAGAACTAAAATAAAAATTAATCGTAAAAGAAAAAAATGAATACTAGACATCCCCCACCCCATCCCCATCTTCCACCAATCTACTCCTAATAGAATCTCTCATTATTTTTATAACAACAAATTATTTTATTTTGAGTATTAATACGAAAATCACACTACTAATATTTGTTTGTCTTATTATTTTAATCAATTTATATAAAAAAAAAATAATTACATTGATAGATGTGCGCAAATTTGATAATTTTATAGCATTAAAGATTATTAAATTAATTATTTGTTTGAGTTACTTGTTTTATAAGGAGACAATATAGAATTTACTTTACTTTTTAAAAAAATTTTTCAACTCCAATTTTATTTTTAAGCTCCTACCTCTCCCCCCTCCCCCCCCCCCCCCCCCCCGCCAGCCCCCTTACCCACCTCTACCAGCCCCCCAAAAAATAATAATTTATTTTTTAAAAATACTATAAACTTCAATTTTTTATTTTTTCTTTCACTCCTACCCTCTCTCTGCCCCCCCCCCCCCCACACACACACTACCCCCACCCCCTATCACCACCACCCAAAAAAAAGTTTTTAAAAAATATTTTCAATTTCATAAATTATTATTCTAGTAAAAATAAAAGATGTTCCTCAAAAATATTTTTCATTCATAAATCAAACACTGAAATTATTTCCAGAAAATATTTTCTACTCACCAACCAAACATGAGAAAATACGTCCAAAATTTACTTGTTTTTCAAAAAAACATTTTCTAGGAAAATATTTTCCATGAAAAACATTTTCCTTCATACCAAACACACCCTATATTCATTACTCTACAACTATGTAATTATCCTCCTTTGTGCTAGCATAGGAATGATGTTTACAACAACAAGTCTTGTAAATTCTCTTCTTAGTCAATTAAAGTCAATTGTGTCATTTAAGCTCATAAGAAATTTAGTGATGTTATATAGCTTCTTATGTCACTATCATTGTCTTAAAGTTATTATTATCATGCCTTCTATTATTGATCCATATTTCAAATATAATAAATTATCATGACCTTCAAAATAAAAATCTCAAAGAATAAAGAAACTAAGTGAGACAATCTGTATATTGATGGGTGGCAGCCCAAGATAAATGCTTATCATGGATCGATTCCAATTGGTATAGAAGGGTGACAGCTCAGAATCGAAAGCTTAGATTGGCCGATATCAATATGTGTAATTATGAGAACATCATTCCATGGATAAAAATGGCTAGCATGGGTTATCCTCTTCTGCCGCTGATCAGCTGGTCATTTGTATCATATGTCTTGTAAAAGATTATAACACACAGAAAATTAAAAAAAAAGTATAACATACACGATTTCACAAGTATAAGCAAATGTGATATTTAATCCTTGTCTATTTATATTTGGTTTCACTTGAGCTCTCATTTTACATATGGTTGTATTATGTCATACATATTCAGTACATTCTTTCGTACTGACGTCCCTTACTGGGAACGCTGCATTTCATGCCGCAGGTATGGTTGCTCAACTAGTAGATCTCCGATAGAAACACATGATACTCATCGGTTATTGGTGATCTCCAGATTAATTTATTGTTTTAATGAGTCTTTACTATGCATATTTTGATAGCTGTACAATCATTGATTCTAGTAGAGACTATGTAGGCATTGTAAAGCCATCATATGCATTAATAGTTTTACTTGTTACATGTATCAGTTCAACTAGTCAACATGTGTTGTATATGTAGCTTCTAATTAAATCTATCTGCATAGTAGTTCACTTTCTCATCATAGGTCACTTGTAAAATATGTGCTCATATGTTACTTGTCCACCTCACCTAAGATTAAAGTGTGACAGTGTAACTTAATTAATGGTGGAAATTTTTTTATTTGAATAATGATGATCAAGGGAATGACTTAGAGGTTAGAATACATTTTTTCTTTTTTTTTTAAACACACTTTTAGAAAGATCTAGACTAGGATAGTAAAGTATATATTTATTTCTTTATCATATTCAGGTTCAATTTATAGTGGTTCTTGAAATTTTGTTTCATAAATTGAACTCAGCCTCATGCCCTTTTTTTCCCGTTCATTATCTCATATTGAACTGTTAAATCTGAAAATGAAAGCCCCCAAATTATGTTTTATAAATATCCAAACAAACAAAAAAAAAATCTTCCTCACTCAGGAGAACCCAATGGCAAAAAGGAAAATACAAAGATTTAATTATGTGTTGGGAGACATGCCACGTGGCGTAAGTTTATTGGTGAAATTTATTTTTTGGTTGAAAAGTATATTCCAATATGTCTGGAACACTTTATGATTTTGCTTGGTTGCTATTTTTCATTTCTTTAAAGTCACCATCATCATATTTTGGTTATATGTGTTCACTTATTTTAAAAAGGGCAAAAAAAAAATATATTTATGAATTATTATAAATAATATATAATTTTTTTTTTCATATTTTTGAGATATTGATCAAAAACTATAATATATATACCTTTTATACTAATGAACATACACGTGTCATAATCTTAGCTATCGATCCGTTATTTATTAAATATCGGATTGACAGATAAAATTGTGTCACCTATACCTATTTAGTCTTCTGTTAAAGTGAATGATATATATACTCTAGTTTTTGGACGTATACGGTATATCTATTCTTTTTTCCTTTTAAAAATAGTTTTTCACTTCAAAAAAGCTTAATTTTTTTTATCTATTTTATTCTTAATATTGATTACTCTATCACCTAACTCACTTTCTAAGATAAAAATATACATTAATTGATTCAAGAATTCTAATAAAATAGTTATATTAATTCTTTTTTTTAAAATTTTTTTTAATAAAATTGAACGTGGACAAATAAAAGGGAATCGAAAAAAAACTATGTGATGAGAAAACTTCCAAGCAATATTATGGAATTGATATGTGTGCCATGCCATAAAGTGGCCCATACATAAACAACTCAACTTGCATATTAGAAGGGTAAATTTGGAATTTCCTTAAGATATCACCAATGTATTTTTCCCTCCTAATTAGTCAAAATCATAGTTAACCATCTTGCAAAAAGACTTGCACCATTATTGATCATACCACTCTAATATTGTCCACATATAATTCTTCTAATTATTTTTCTCTATTCATTCATATTTTCATATATACTAAAAATATTTTTCCTTTACATAACTCAACAGCCAATCTCCATTTTGATGTCACAAATTCTTTGAAATTTTTCAGTTCTTCTAAAACATAGGTATGCAAGTTTTTCTGATCATATATTTAGTCTTCAATTAGTTGTATGTTTTTTTTCCTTATTATTATATATATTCTATGAATCTTGATATTTAAGTTGCAGGTTATGTTGGATTATTATTCTGTTTGTTATGATACTTATTTGTTGTATATATATAACAGGGGATTTTTATTTTGAAAATTCTTTTCATAGTATGCAAATTTTGCTGCTCTTTTTACTAAGTTTAATGTGTAGCTGTGTGTTATCAATTCATGTCTAATCTTGAAAATGTTAAAAGTTATAATTCATATTATAATTAAGTCTTTTCCGTAACGGTCATTCTCTATAACAATATTTTACTATAATAGTCAAGTTTCTTTTTACCTATGTTTTCATTTTTATTCTGTTTAAAAGAAAGTATATATTTTCTTTTTGACAAATCTTTGATTTTAATTCTTTGCACACATTTTTAAGACTACGAAATTAAGTTATCTATCATTAATTTAAGATTACAAGACATGTCAAGTTAAAATTAGACGAACAAATTGAAATAGAGAGAGTATTATATATTCTTTCAACACTTTGGTATAGCAATTTAACAAATTCATACAAACGACACTGATACAGAGAGATTTGACTATAGTTATCCTCTTTTTTTTTCTTCTTGTTATAACAGGGAAGAGGACTTGAAGAAAGAAAGATGAGTTCAACCATGAAGGGGTTGTTGTTAAAGCCCAATACAAATAATATGTACATGACAAAATTACTAAAACACAAGTATGCAGAAGAGCAATTTCTAGCAAAGTACTCTTCTTTTGGCATTCATATGAATTGTTCAAAATGGAGTAAAGTCATTAGATGTCATCAACAAGAACCTAATGGCTTTTCACATTCCCCAGCAACTCCAATAAGAAAGCAAAATCTTCCACCTCAGGCAATTTTGAGTCCTGTTTCAGAAACTACATCAACTGCAAAAAAGGTACTCTTTCTTGGCCTTATAAATGGAGTTTTGGATTTAATCATATTTTAAGCGGTTAGCTTATCTAGTACTCTCTCGGTTTCTTAAAAAGTGATCTAGTTTAACTTGATATAGAGTTTAAAAAAATAAACAAATTTCTGAATTTTGTGATTTTAAATTAATGTTTTGTCAAATGTACAAAATTGTCCTTTAATATTGTGATTTTAACCATGTCATGTGGAAAGCTAAAAGTAAAATGTTATAAGAAACGGAAAGAAATTATTCTTTTTGAAACAAACCAAAAGGGAAAGAAAATCATTCTTTTTTAAACGGAGGGAGTAATTAATACTTGAAAACACATCCATAAATGATCCAATATTTTACTCTCTCTCTGTTCCTAATTACTTGTCTATTTTTTCTTTTATAGATGCCCTTAATTACTTATCCATTTCGACAAATCAAGAAAGGACAATTTTTTTTTACCTATTATATCTACAATTAAATGATTAGTTGCTTTGAAACATGTAGAACTTTCAATCCATTTCATAATTAATAGGGGTAAAATGATAAACTCATTATGTCATCAATTACTTTTTTAATAGCTGTGTCAATTTAAAAGTGAACTAGTAATTAGGGACCAAGGGAGTAATTGATAATGTCTAAAAAAACATTCTATTACTTTCTCCGTCCACTATTGTTTGTCATTATTTCTATTTATAAAGTCAAACTATAAGAATTTTGATTAACATTTGAAGATGTATTTTTAATCATACAAAAAATTTAATACTTTTTATATAGTTTTTGAATATATATATATTTTTTTAAAAAAATATAGAATTAACATAATTTAATTTAATTTTAAAAATTAGTCAAATTAACTTTTGAAAAGCGCGATATGATAAATAAAAGTGAACGAAAAAAGTACATATACAAGTGGTTAATCGGATCATGTTTAATTTCGGCTTTCGCCTATTTATTCTATATCAAAGTAAATTCATTTGCATACGATTTCTTACCGTACGAGTATCTAAATAAAATTTATTGCAAAAATTTAGAGGTGTTAGTTAATGATTAGCAACCAAGTGCAGTCGAATGAAAAAATTTGACTTCCAACAGAATGATAGTCTACACGTGCTCTGCTGAATTTATTATTCAGTAAACTAAAACTTGACACCTATATATAATACTACTAACACGTTTTGCCTGTATTTATATAAATTTTGTTATATTTCAATCTTTTTTCTGCAATGTTTATCAAGATTTCTCTTTGAATTCTATCAGAAAAAACACTGTTTTTGGTTCATAAGTAATCATGCAGGTCACTATTTGATCAATTGGACTTGTCTCTTTCATATCTTATTTTGTCTGGAGACCGATTAATCTGAATTTGCATCGTATAGGCCTTTTAATTTGTTACTCCTAATAATAGGAAAAATTTCAAAATATGTAACTTATAGGGGACTTTTATACTTGTGTAAGTTGAATTTCAATTAGTTTAAAATTTTCTGTTTTGTGTACAGAGAGTTTATACTTTTGGAAAAGGAAGAAGTGAAGGAAACAAGGGCATGAAGTCCTTGGTAAGTTTTTTTTTTTTTAAATCTTTTTTATATATACTATGAGTGTTGTTTAACCTGTTGTAGCCTTAATTTCACTTATTAAGGGTCAGGGGAGCTAGTAAAACCCCCTTGTTTATACTTTGACGATGAAAATTCTAGCTCCGCCACTTATAACGTTAGGTGGTGTTATTTTTTTTTAGGTGGCCTGAAAGTGTAAATCTTTTATATGAACTTGTATGTTTTGATAGTTTGAAGAATGAGCTCATTGTGCACATTTGTATATGTGTTGTAGTTGGGAGGTAAAGGAGCAAACCTTGCTGAAATGGCAAGCATTGGATTGTCCGTGCCGCCAGGGCTTACTATATCAACAGAAGCATGCCAGGAGTATCAGATTGCTAAAAAGCTTCCACAAGGATTGTGGGAGGAGATACTACAAGGATTGGAAGTTGTGGAGAAAGATATGGGGGCTTTCCTTGGGAACCCCTCCAAGCCCCTCCTTCTTTCGGTTCGCTCCGGTGCTGCTGTAAGTCTATACTACTAGCTAATATCTCAGTACTTTTTATAAGAAGTCATTTTTTGAATAGTCACCCAATTTATGCATTTTGTGATATATCGATAATTGTCGAGCTAGTTTGTTGAAAATCTTTTAAGTGATGCATATTTTGAGTTCTCAAGAGGCACCTCTTTAGTGAAGCTGTCTATAGTCTAAGCATCTTTTGTGCAAAATGCACAAAAGATAGTTGGCCAATTTGCGAATGATTGTAAGTTCAAGCTACGTTGTTAGATTACTATAATGGTAGTGGATGGAGTACATGGTCTCCTTATATGATATTCAACAGTCCTCATCTCTTGAATTAGCTTTTTGGGATTGAATTAGGTCCATATGACGATGTTTATGTAGTTCAGTTAATTTTTATATCATACTAATGCTGAGTTTTCTTGATCTATGTATAGATTTCTATGCCTGGGATGATGGATACTGTCTTGAACCTTGGACTCAATGATGAAGTGGTTACTGGTTTGGCTGCCAAAAGTGGAGAGAGGTTTGCTTATGACTCGTACAGACGATTTCTTGACATGTTTGGTGATGTGGTGAGTATATGCTCATTAAGTTTTTTTTTTCTCTTCTCTAATTTTTCAATTTTTCCTACATATCTTGAAAATGAAACAGAATGCTGGTTAAAGTCTTGTCGTAGGTTTTATCTCCTGTGGTTCTAATAGTGGTCTGTTTGAAGGTAATGGGCATCTCACATTCATTATTTGCGGAGAAGTTAGAGAAGTTGAAGGATGCCAAAGGAGTGAAGCTTGACACCGAGCTCACAGCATCTGATCTTAAACAGCTTGTGGAGCAGTACAAAAATGTCTACGTTGAAGCTAAGGGTGAAAAGTTTCCTTCAGGTAATGTAATCTTTCACTGATGGCCTGCATCCTAAGAAGGCCATGAAAGCTTGCTCTTTCAACTTTTTGGTTTTAACCACATTCCAAAGGTTATGAGTATTAAATTAACTTTGTGGATATATATGGCTCTGTACACAGATCCCAAAAGACAGTTGGAGTTGGCTATCAAAGCAGTTTTTGATTCTTGGGACAGTCCAAGAGCCAACAAATATCGGAGCATTAATCAGATAACAGGACTTAAAGGAACTGCAGTAAACATTCAATGCATGGTGTTCGGGAACATGGGTAACACTTCAGGAACAGGTGTTCTATTTACTAGGAATCCGAGCACTGGTGAGAAGAAGCTCTATGGAGAGTTTCTAATCAATGCTCAGGTCTAGTGTAAGCTACTTTGGTTCATTTTATGGTGCATTTGAGTTTTAAGATTTTCTCATTGTTTTTGTCAAGAAAAGCTGATAAAACTGCATTAGTCAGGGAGAGGATGTTGTCGCTGGAATTAGAACACCTCAGGACTTGGACACAATGAAGGAGTGTATGCCTGAAGCATACAAGGAGCTTGTTGAGAATTGTGAGATTTTAGAGCGACATTATAAAGATATGATGGTAAACCTCTGGCATTATACTGGACTAAAGCTTGTTTGTTTGTTTTACCTTCCCGTTTTCAGATTGGTTAAATAATTTATACATCTCCAATAAGTAGAAAAAACAGACCATTATTATAAATCTTTTTCTGTTTATGTCTTGACTCTTGACGAATGGCAGGATATCGAATTCACTGTTCAAGAAAATAGACTGTGGATGCTACAATGCCGAACAGGGAAGCGTACGGGTAAAGGAGCTGTAAAGATAGCAGTTGACATGGTGAATGAGGGACTTGTTGACAAGCATGTAGCTGTAAAGATGGTGGAGCCACAGCATTTAGACCAACTTCTTCACCCCCAGGTCCAGATATCTTTTTTGAATGTTGCATGATGTATGATGTAGCACTGAGGTAGTACTTATTGGAAATGTAAAGATAAATACTTATTTTGTTCTTTTTCTTGTCATAGTTTGAAAATCCATTGGCTTATAAAGACAAGGTGATTGCTAAGGGCCTTCCTGCTTCTCCAGGGGCAGCAGTGGGACAGGTCGTGTTCAGCGCTGAAGATGCTGAAGAATGGCATGCACAAGGGAAGAGTGTTATTTTGGTATTTCCTCACCTCATCCTATATCTACTAATAATGGTGATAGGTATGCTACCGCACTATGGTATCTTTGTTTACGTGCATTATCCTTTCTTTATTTTCTTTTGTATTGTTCCCGTGGATAGATGGAGGGGAGTGTTTCTGAGTAAGACATTGTTTATTGAAATCTTTTTATCAACCATTTATGGATACAACATTCTTGCCTTGTAATTAACAGTTTGTCTATTCTTAAAATTGATTTTTTCCATTATGGCATATAAAGGTGAGAACTGAAACAAGTCCAGAGGATGTTGGAGGCATGCATGCTGCTGCTGGGATCTTAACCGCAAGAGGTGGCATGACATCTCATGCAGCTGTTGTAGCCCGTGGATGGGGTAAATGTTGCGTGTCTGGATGTGCTGATATTCGTGTTAATGAGTCGGAAAAGGTACGACTATAGCTACTCAAAATGAAACACAATTGTTGACATTAAGGAACTTGGAAGAATTCATTTGACCAGTTTAATGCAGGTTCTCATCATTGAAGACAAAGTGATTCATGAAGGAGAGTGGATTTCATTGAACGGATCAACAGGTGAAGTAATCTTGGGAAAGCAACCACTATCGCCTCCAGCTATGACTGGTGATTTGGAGATCTTCATGGCTTTGGCTGATAAGATCAGGCGCATCAAGGTGCCGCAGGATATACAGTAGTATTGTGTTGCATAAGTAAAGTTTAATACTTTTAACTGATCATGAATATTGCCGAATGCCGATGGATTAGGTTATGGCAAATGCCGACACACCAGAAGATGCACTAGCAGCAAGGAATAATGGTGCTGAAGGGATTGGTCTATGCAGGACAGAACATATGGTACTTTTTCTTTTTTTTACTACGTACTCTTGTTGTAATACATCTTGCAACATATTACAACAGTACTGTCTCAAGAGAAGTGCCACATCTTTTAATTATAAAATTCATTTTTTATTCGATGTGAGCTGATGCACATTTCTCTTTCAGTTCTTTGCATCAGATGAAAGGATAAAAGCTGTGAGAAGGATGATAATGGCAATTACTCTTGAGCAGAGGAAGGAAGCGCTCGACTCATTGTTGCCTTACCAGAGATCTGACTTTGAAGGCATTTTCCGCGCAATGGATGGTAACTTCAATAGCAACTAACATTATTACCTTTTCATACTGAGAGTCTATGTTGCACAGACTCTCAAAAAATGCAGCCACCCCGGTGTCAGATCCTCTAAATATGCACTAGTTTTGAAGGACCCGATGATAAAACTTCATTTCAATGTTCATAAGAACACAACCATAACTGGGATTTAGTTTGTGCTAGTGGAAAGTTGACATAAACTCCCAAAGTCAATATGACAGGTGTACTAAGTTTCCTATTTTTTCAGGTCTTCCGGTGACAATTCGACTGTTAGACCCACCACTTCATGAATTTTTGCCAGAAGGGAACCTGGAAGAGATTGTGAGTGAACTAACAACACATACAGGCATGCGCGAGGAAGATGTCTATTCTAGGATTGAGAAATTGTCAGAAGTCAATCCCATGCTCGGATTTCGAGGCTGCAGGTCTGAATATTTCTTGTATCACAAACAATTGATCTACTTTTACTGCATTACGTTGCAAGGACTAAGGGATGCTGTATAAAAGAGAGAAATTTTTAGTAAGTTTCCAGCTTCTTGAGAGATAGATCCTTAAAATATATATATTACAGAGGTGCATATGTTTTGTCACAGGATCCACTATCAATGTATAACGTGGTCTCGGTAGTGCTTATCTGAATTCTGATTTGAGCAATGCAGTATTTCTTTTCGTCTCACAATCCGGAACCAGACTTTCTTATAATGGTCTGCTTATTCTCGGAGAGTAATCTTTGTGTTTTATCTTTTACAGGCTCGGTATATCCTACCCAGAACTGACAGAAATGCAGGCTCGTGCGATCTTTCAAGCTGCTATAACTATGAACAACCAGGGTATTTCAGTATTTCCAGAGATAATGGTTCCCCTTGTTGGAACACCTCAGGTATGTTTTTTGTGGTTTGTATAAAATAAGTTCCCCTATTCTTACATCTTGAATATTATCAATGTATCAAGAATGAAGATATATAACCGCCATTTTCGTTTTATGAAGTGTATACAAAGGGGTTTGATAAGTAACTGTGCATCTTTAATTTACAGGAATTAGGTCATCAAGTTGATTTAATCCGTGATGTTGCCAAAAAGGTTTTCGCGGAGATGGGTACCTCATTGAATTATAAGGTGGGAACCATGATAGAAATTCCTAGAGCTGCTTTGATTGCAGATGAGGTATGTCTTTTGAAGCAACTTATTAACGATAGTCACAAAGAGTTAAGACTACGCATGATCTTACTTAACTAGTGAAACATTTTCAATTACTTAACTCTTCAATGAAATATTTCAATCACGTAAGGCATACATTTTGTTATATTGATTTGCTTATGCTCGATATTTGACTGGAAATCGGTGATAGATTGCTAAAGAAGCAGAGTTCTTTTCCTTCGGAACCAATGACCTCACACAAATGACATTTGGATATAGTAGAGACGATGTAGGCAAGTTTCTTCCTATATACCTCGCGAAAGGCATCCTCCAACACGATCCATTCGAGGTTAGCTTGACATATCTCAAACTACTATATATCCATGTGAAATACTGGAAACTAGCATGTTGATGGTTAAAGATTTAATATCTCTCAGGTTCTTGATCAAAAGGGTGTTGGCCAGCTCATCAAGATGGCTACGGAAAAAGGTCGGGCTGCAAGGCCAAACTTGAAGGTCAGTTATGACTTTGAATAAGAGATTTAACTTATATACACCGACAGTGTAAATAACTTTTTATACTAGGAGTAACATTTTTCATTATTTAACTCGTATACAATGACGCTGACATATAAACAGGTTGGAATTTGTGGAGAACATGGTGGGGAGCCTTCTTCAGTTGCATTTTTTGCTGAGGCTGGATTGGACTATGTTTCTTGCTCTCCATTCAGGTCTTTCAACTTTTTTTTTAAAAAAAAAACATTGTGTTTGGCGATTTAATTATATTAATCGACGATTGGCTAATGATTTTTGTATAATTTATAACAGGGTGCCTATTGCAAGGCTAGCTGCAGCACAAGTTGTAGTTTGAATCAAAGGTTCAAGGAATTGAAGAAGCAAAGATCAAGTTGATTTTTAGCAGATGTAAATAAATAAATACAATTAGTAAGAAGAAAAAGTTGTTTAGGAAAAGGAGAAGAAGATATATTACTCTCTTTTTCATAAACATGAAACAAGTGTTTATATGTTAATAAATAACCAAAAAAAAAAAAAAGGATTTGTTTCTTCTTTTCACTTTCTTTATTCTTGTTTGTTTTACATTTCGATACAATACAAAACACTGTAAAGCTTGTCAAACCACACTGCTGGAAACAGCCTCTTTAGGGTCTATGAATTCTTACGGGAATAAGACACGAGTATCCTTAAGTCGTAATTGAAAATCAAGAAATTCACCTTAACTTTAAATTGGACAAATAGAAATAAAATGTAAGTTACACCAACTCTTGTCGTGTTGTGCATAGTCTTCCTTTGACAATAGAATACTGGGGTGTACATGGTCGGATTGATTCGATTTTTTTTTTTCAATATCAAACCAATCACTAGTATTTTTTTTGAATTAACTCAATTTACGATTTGTTTCGATTATCAACTATTAAAAACTAGTACTGTTTTACATGTAGATGGTAAACTATCGGATGAAAAGGGAACTATTAATACCCAACAAACAAAGATAATAAATAAAGTTTAATTAAGAAAAAAATTTGTAAAAATAAGATCAATAAAACTAATACATTAAACTTTGCGTCTGTTATAATAATCAAGAGAATTTTAACTTGTTTTCTATGCTATCCTCAATATTAACTAACTATTAATACTAGTCAAACTTATAATTTCCAAAAATCATTAATAAAATAAGTTAAAATAATTATTATACAAATATTAATGTACCGTTAATGTTTGTATAAAGAGAGAGTTTTGATATACAAATATAATATTTTAACTTGATTTAATTGTATACAAGTTCAAATTTTACGCAGATATACAAATACAATCATATATACATATACATAATAGTTACATATATACAATTATCTAACTTATATACATCTAAATTCACCCCACTCCACTATTTTCCCTCTCTTGCTCGGCTCTCGCCTCTCTCCTTTCTCTCCTAATCTCGCTTGCTACTCTAGCCTAACACAAAGAAATATACATATTAATTTTCATAGAAAGAGACGCCGAATTTATACAAATCGATGTGTTTATACAAATTAGATGCTTTATTTGCTATGAAACACAAATAGCAAAATTGTAGATATAGAGCGATAATATGATTTATTCATATTTTCTATTCCTAAAATTTATCTATAGTTAATGAAAAAAAGAGACATGAGTTAATTAAAGTAGCGATAGGTAAAACTTACATAAATATACAACATTAAAAAAATATTTACCATTTATAACAATAACATTTTTTCCCCATTTGATAACTTTTAATATATTTATAACACAATTTTAATACATATTACAAAGAACAATTTATTATTCACATATAATATAAGTTTTATTGATGAATAATACATTTATTACATATTTTAATACTCATAATACAATGTATGTCAAATTCTTACCATAAAAGCATAATATATTTTAGAAAACAAATATAATATATATATACTGCATACATAATTCAATTTTAATACATATTGCAGCTTTAACATAGTATTGATAAAAATGATAATAAATAAAAAACATCGCTAAAATTAGTAATTATTTATTTAAAGATATCATTCCAAATAATTTTTTTATGTTCTTATTGTGATTTTAATTGAAGAAAAGAATAATATTACGATAGTATTTAAGATTCAAGATGGTGTTATAATTAGTCTATACATCACTCGATAATTGCTGGTTTGATATCATACCAATCGGTTCTTATTTGTTGGCTAATTGATTAATACATTTTAAAATCAATGTCCAGAATATTAAATCGTCAAACATAATTATCCATCTAATCTATCCAATAAACAAACATGCTTCTAATCATCTCTATATTATCACGTGGCTCTCACACACCTCAAGAAAAATTTTAATAACAATTTTTCTTAAACATAAACATAGCCCAAATTAAGCCCAAATTTAACTCGAGGAAATTTTACATAGGCTTTTTTTATCACTTCATTAAAGTTTAGATTCAATTCAAATAAATATTGAAATTTATTAAATTTTAGACCTATTGCTATAATTATGGGACTATTTATGTCATTTTCTCTGTAAAAATGCACTACTTAAAACTTTGGGGACACTAAGTGTAATTTAATGAAAGTTAGTGTCCACAGTCCATACATATACTGGGCCAGGAATCTCCGTCAGCCCAATTCACTTCCCGGTCAAACCCCGCCGTCGAAGACTTCTCATTCAGCCGAGCACGGCGGCAACGGGCAGCAGCCAGCTCAGTTGGTGGTGTTTTTCCAGCGGTAATATAGGGAAGAGATGGAAAATGAGAAGAAACTAGAGAGCTTCGTGCTGGTACATAACATAGCAAAGAGACACAACGTCGGAACCTTAGCTCGTAGCGCCACGGCGTTCGGCGTCTCGGAGATGATACTCGTCGGCCGTAGAGATTTCAACGCTTTCGGTAGCCACGGCTCCACTTCTCACGTCCGTTTCCGCCACTTCCACTCCCTTGCCGATGCTAAAACCTTCCTCAAGGTGTGCAAAGTTCCAAAAACTAAATTCGCTTATGTACTTTTGTAAGTGTTGGATTTGTAATATACAGAGAACTTGAGGCTGATCATTTATGGTTGCTTATGAATTTTACTGAACAGGAAAGAGATTGTGATATATGTGGAGTTGAAATTACAGAAAATGCGGTTGCTGTAAATGAACATCCTTTTAAGAGAAGTACTGCTTTCCTGCTGGGCAATGAGGTTCGAATCATTATATGTTTCGGCTTCTTTTTGTTATAAATTTTGAGATGATCCATATTAGATACATACTAACTAATTGGAAATTAGGAGTGATCTGTTATTACAGCTACACTAAGTTTGATTAGAGACATTAATCTCAATTTTCTTATAAGAAAAAATACTTTTTTAGTAGAAGTGAGGATTCATATAACCGTCCATCTAGTTTGGGACTGAGGGGTTCATTGTTGCTAAGTGTATTTTCATCACAACGATGCACTTTACTCAACCAAAATATCTTATGGTAGAACTCTATTAGCGATTTCTGGGAGTTTTGCTTAGAGGTGTTAGCAATTACTTGTTCTTTATTATGGATGGGAAATATGATTTCTTGATGGTTTGTGAATGTCATTTGTTCTGAAAAACAAATGTTAGGGTAGGATAACGATTGGCCTGTTGACCATAATATGAATAAATTGATGTTGTAGGGTACTGGACTTTCTGCAAAAGAGTGTGAGATATGTGATTTCTTTGTATATATTCCACAATATGGGTGTGGTACTGCTTCATTGAATGTGACTGTTGCTGCTTCCATTGTTCTACATCAATTTGGAGGTAATTTTATTGATAATCACTACTACTTCTATCTTATTCGTTCTATTCTGTTATTTGGTGACTTTTTCCATGCTACATACTGGACAGAAACATTTTGTGTCTTATACCTGATAATGTTAGCTTTATTGCTCTATCGTTCTAGAAGTAGGACCAGATCTTTTTATGTGACTTCTTCCTCATCTAGTGTTTTTCCTTTTGTTATTACTACTTTTATCCCCCAAGGCCTAGCTCGAGTGGCAAAAAGATGGAGGATTTGTGGCTTAGGCAAAGCAAAGCCTAGTATTTAAGTGGAGAAGGGTAGAGGGTCAGGTCACAGGCAGATTTCTCGGTTATCGAAAAAATAAAAATAATAATAATAAAATAGTACTTGTGAAATAAGAAAAAGCAAATTAGGTTCTAGTCCTCTCTTTATTTTGGATCAGTGGTGCTCGGGCCAGCTTGCAGTTCTCATTCTATTTCTTAACTATAAATATATGGTAAACCCCACCATGAAACTCTTCTATCTAGGAACCAACAGTGTCATTTTTCAGTTTGCTCTCCGCCTCTCCGTTGGTGACTCGAACCCCCTACCTCACAGTTGGAAGTGGAGAGTCCTTACCTCTAGACTATCCCTTCCTTGTTGTGTAGTTATGCTCAGCATACTTGTTCTGTTCTACATTGAATTTCCTTCATACGATTAGATATTGCTCTTACCTTCTCCATTCATACCGAAATTATCTGGATTTCTAACCTTTGTTTTCATGTGGTGGAAGTGTTGCTCTTTGACGTTTACATTTTTTTAGAGTGTTTTGCTGTTTGCTTTTCTTTAGTATTAAAATAAATTGGTATGGTATTTGTACAACCGAAAATCGAAAATACCGAAACCAGAATCTTTCAAAACATATCAAACAGAATGGTGAACTCCCCTAGGTTATATGTGTAATTACTGATCGACAGAAGGGCAAGAAAGTTTCATTTTGATTAGTTGGTTTTCCAGCACCATAGTGTTGCCAACAAACTGTTTTTGCTTCAAATAATCTCGAGGATTTCACGGCCAAAGGAAGGTAGAGGACTAGAGGCTGCTAGCGTGCTTAGCACTTTTTCTTGTACTTCAATTAGGAAAATTTTCTTTTGGTATGACACATGAAAATGTGGAATAGCTAGCTGGATTGATAGCTCAGTATTTGAGAGGATAACCTTTTTAAAAAATATAGCTAGCTTTTTCAATGCTAAAACTAGTAGCTTCTTTTCTCTAGTTATCGAATGAAACATAGTTTAAGAAGACTGTGGCTCTTGTATACTTCAGCACGCTTACTTTGATGCTTGAATTGTTGGTGCAGCTATAACAAATGGAGGGTCTTTTTTACGCTAAAATGCCAAGAAATGGAGAAACAAATCTTCTTTTCAAAGCAGTATAATTAAGTATAATCTTTTCCCCTGATACGACACTGGAACTTAACTGTAAGCTTTAAACCCACAATCGAGTTTAAATCAACTCTGCCATTCTTTATGGTCTGTGAATGTCCTGCTGGTGATCATTTGTTGTTAGATCAGTGCAATCTCACCAATCCAGTGGCTACTGAGATGACTGTACCATGTGTAGCTGTAATGAAGTTGAAATCACTGACTGCTGCTGTTGAGAGCTAAATTTAAAACCATTTTAGTGGCTCTGGTTTTAATATGATCATTTGGTATATCTAGTCTAGTTCTCTATTTGTTTAATGCCACTTGTATATTTGATTTTTTTCCATTTGAATACACTTATATGATCATGTGAGAGGTAAATTTAACTTCATTTTAATGGCTCTGGTTTTAATATTATCATTTGGTATATCTGGTCTAGTTCTCTATTTGTTGTATGCCACTTGTATATTTGACTTTTTCCCAACATTTGAATACACTTTATTACCTTATATGATCATGTAGTTTTAGCTATATTGTGGACTGAAATTTAAAATGTAAATCTTCTCAGTTTGGGCTGGATTCTCTGAGAGAACACGTGAAGGGAACAAGTTCATTGTGGCTGAAAGACCTTTCAAACAGGCAAAGAAAAATTACTGCATGGAATCATCTGAATCTGTTGCTGAGGAGCGCAGACTGAAGAGGGAAAATCTTTCAAATGGGTTCTTTGAAGATGCTGGAAAAGAGGAATCTCCTTCAAATCTTTTAGATACCTTGTTCGATGACTAGTGCCAGGGAGAAGAGAAAACTACCGAAATTATGCTTCCTTCAGCCTCATCCTCAAAGTTGTGCTGATGATTTACTTCTATAGAAACAAAGCAAATCAAAGGGGGATTTAAGTTGTTGATGGAATGAACTGTGGAAGAGTTGGATTAGGAATCCTAAGCAGTTGCGCTAACCAGCCACCACCATGGAATAGCATATTCACAGGAACTTTGTATTTGCAAGTTCAGTAAGGGATTTCATGTTTAGAATGTTAAAGTCTTCTTAAACTGCTAACACTACATAAAACTAGATCAGACATGTGCATGTGCCATTGTTAGTCAAGGATTAATCATGTTCTTTGTACACTTGAGCTGGCTCATAAGATGGCCATTTCTTAAATATAATATAATTTCAGACTAGCCAAATGATTGCAGTTTGTGCTTTAATGTTACTCAGCAAATGATTGAAGTTGTACATAAGGTCATCCTATCTTCTCTTTTTTTAATCCCAATCAGTGTTCTACTTGCACGTATTGCCAAAAGTGTTAGGTAACACCTAGAAATTGAGGCTTGATTGGCTCACCTCCACATTTCCACCCCCTATTTCACTTTAGTGTAGTAGGCACTGAAATGCCTAACATAAATGAAATCATGAGTTGTATTTGCATCTGCCAGAAGAGAATTGATCACTCTGTTCTGTACAACAACAACAATATACCTAGTATAATTCCACAAGCGGGGTTTGTGGAGGGTATAATGTACACAAACCTTAATTTTACCTTTGCAGGGTAGATAGACTGTTTCCGAATTGATCACTCTGTTCTGTAAAGACTGAAAATCACTTGTAAAAGTTATTTCAAAAAGCCTATTAAGCCTATTCCACCTTTATCTTCTAAATATTGGATTAGCTGGTGTGTGTGTCATGTGGCACCTTAACTCTTATCTCTTATTTTAAAAAACTTTATGTCACAAGACTAACAAACTGCTCAATTGTTAGATAATTTCTTGGTTTTAGACCTCTTTTCATTGACTAATGTGGAAAAAGTTTAAGTAGATGGCGGTCATATATCTATTATAATATATATCAATCAAGAATAGAAAAAACTGAGAATTTCTTTATCTTTACAGTTGGTTAAGTTTCTAACAGAAAGAAAGTCTTTGTTCACAGGTATGAGTTAGGTATTGTTTGTTGTCACAAGACAAGAAGCTCAACCATTATATGCCACCAATGTCAAATATTCAAACCCCACCTCAGTTTTTGGAGCAGTTGGGATGTGTTTTTGTCTCTTTATCTACTTTTAACTTGCCCTACTCAGACTTTCACCAGTAAGACACAATATCCTTTTCAATGATGATTAGTATAAATGTGGTGTCAATCCTAGTATCATTTTCATACCTTCAATCAAGGCTTAGTTTAAGAAATTTGACTAACCTTAAATTCATTAATATTCCATCTAGTTTAGCTAAAACTAAGTTGCAGAAGAACTCCTATGCAGTCAACAGAGGTTCCAGTGCAGCTTTCATGCAGGAAACAGTTTTCCTGCATGTTTCATGTCTTCAGACGGAGAATTCACCGGCTTTGCTCGAGGATGCGATGGCTGATGTGGCGTCGTCCGAGGACTAAGGTGGTGATCAAGAGGTTTGGGAAGCTGAGTTCAAGAGGAAGTCATGGTCAGCTCAAAGAAAAACTAAGTTTCAAATCATCATCAACTCATCCAAACGGAAAGAGTGGGACTATTCGACTAGCTACTTTTAATGCTGCATTGTTTTCCCTTGCACCTGCTGTGCCTAAGGCTGAAAAACCATCCCTCTTTTCTCATGACGATGACAATGATGATGGTTTCAAATTTCAAAACCAGGTTAAGTCCGAGAATAATCGTCCTAAGAGCATATTGAAGCATTCCCCTCTTCATCCAATATTAACAAATGGAGAAAAACCAAAGCAAAAAGTTTCAATCAACCTTCCTGAGAATGAGATTTCATTAGCTCAGAATAGGGTATTTGGAATCTTGGAAGATGATTCCACTAAGATTTTGAGTTTAAACAACAAAAACCTAGGCCCTGTGAGGTCTCCGATATGCTTCCCCGCGATGGCTAATTGGATGATTAACGATTACGGAGGCTTCTGCTTGAGTGGAACAAGGACCATTCTTGATGTACTGAAAGAAGTGGATGCTGATATATTGGCTTTACAAGATGTGAAGGCTGAGGAAGAGAAAGATATGAGCCCTTTATCTGATTTGGCTCGTGCTCTTGGAATGAACTATGTGTTTGCTGAAAGCTGGGCTCCTGAATATGGTAATGCTATTTTATCCAAATGGCCTATTAAGAAATGGAGAATCCAGAAAATCTATGATGATAAAGATTTCAGGTGCCTCCTTATGTTGACTATATCTATGTTCATAGAATCGTATGCGCTATGTTATCTAAACGTTTAAATTATTAGAAACAGAAAACACTTCTATTTGGTAAAGCTTTTAACTTGAAACATGCTCCTTATATAACTGGTGTTTTGGTTTGATGCAGGAATGTGCTTAAGGCTACGGTTGATGTACCCCGGATGGGAGAGTTGAACTTCTGTTGTACTCAACTTGATCATTTAGATGAAAATTGGAGAATGAAGCAAATAAATGCAATAATACAATCGAATGACAGTCCTCATATTTTAGCAGGAGGGGTAAATTCTCTTCAAGCCTCAGATTACTCATTAGAGAGATGGAATGATATCGTTAAGGTAAGAAGAAAACCGAGTCTTATAAGTACAACTTTTTCTTGGATTACTAGTATCCTTTTTTATCAATTTCTTGATCACACGATGTCATCGTGGCAGTATTATGAGGAGATAGGAAAGCCAACTCCAAGAGTTGAAGTAATGAACTTCTTGAAACAGAAAGAGTACAATGATGCAAAAGAGTTTGCAGGGGAATGCGAGTCAGTTGTTATCATTGCTAAAGGCCAAAGTATGAATCTTTATCTCAAAATTTCCTATGAAATATCTCCCAATCTTACTTGTAACCATTGTATGTGTTGCTAACAACATTCTCATTCATGTTCTTTCTCATTATGGCATAGATGTGCAAGGAACATGTAAATATGGAACTCGAGTTGATTATATTTTGGGATCGCAAGGCCTGCCTTATGCATTTGTACCTGGATCATACTCGGTTGTTTCATCAAAAGGCACGTCCGATCACCATATAGTTAAGGTGGACATCATGAAAGCAGCAAGCAGAGGTAGGAAGAATAGTAGGAAACAGAAGAAAGTAAAACAGAAAGTTGAGAAGATGACAAGTTCTTGTTCTTCAAGAGGGATTTGGCAAGTGAGCACTTAGCAACTATATATGTTTATTAGTTCATTTTCTTCATTGTGGTGGTGTATACATTATTTTGTTCCTTTCTTTGTGACTAATTATAACACTTTTATTACATGTAGAGCTTAAAATGGTGAGGAAGAAGCATGAGATATTGCAGATATATGTTAGCTCTTTTTGTTAGAACTAGTTGTTAGGATCAAGTGCTTACCATTGTGTCAAAAGCTAGTTGATAGCTGACTCTGAAATCGCTTGGTAGATCAAGTGCTTACAATTATGGAGAAAACTATCAAAATGGTCCTTAATGTGTAAGGGTCGTTAAAATTACTTTGGTCCTCTCTCTATATATTATCTTATCTAAATAGTTCTTAATATATAAAAAAAATGTGTTCCTCCCTCCGTTTAAAAAAAAATGACTTAGTTTAATTTGGAACGGAGTTTAAAAAAAGAAAGAAGACTTTTTCATCTTTTGGTTCTAAATTAAACTTATGTTAAATATACCAAAACGCCCTTAATCTTGTGGTCTGAAACATGACACGTAGAAAGTTAAAGTTAAAGTATTGTCAAAAAAGGAAAGGGGACATTTTTTTTTTAAAATAAACTAAAAAGGAAATAGGGAGTATAATAATATATTCTATACTTTTCTTATATCTTTGTATCTACCTTTGTGAAGAAAACAATGGTTATTTATAGTCAATAGAAAAATATAAACTAAACACTTGACCATTGATAAGCTATCCATTTGGTCAAGTGATTACACCTCAAACATGGGTGACCCACATGTCATCATATTAATATAGCAAATGATGACTCTTAAAAGATGACCCACATGACATCCATTTAGTTTTACAACACTCCCCTAGTGGGACAAAACCTAGACTAAGGAAAAAAGAGTGCAACACGTATTTTACTCCACCTGATAAAGATCATGATCAGATGCTTAAGTCTTCGTATTCAATCTTTTGCACCATTTTCTCAAGAGTTGAGACTGGTAAAGATTTGTTGAATAAATCTGTTGGATTATCACTTGAATGGATTTGTTGTACATTAATATCACCATTATTTTGGAGATTATGTGTAAAGAATAATTTCGGTGAAATATGCTTCGTTCTATCTCCTTTTATGAAGCCTCCTCTTAATTGAGCTATGCATGCAAAATTGTCTTCAAAGAGCATCGTAGGTACCTTGACATCACACTTCAAACCATATCTTTCCTTGATGAAATATATCATTGATCTCAACCATACACATTTTCTACTTGTTTCATGAATGACTATTATCTCAACATGATTTGAAGAAGTAACGACTATAGGCTGCTTTGTAGATCGCCATGATATAACAGTACCTCCGTATGTGAACAGATAATCTGTTTGAGATCAAGCTTCATGTGGGTCAAATAAATAACCTGTATCTGCATGACCAACAAGATCTGAACTATCTTTGTTAGTAAAAAATTGACTCATATCACTGGTCCCTTTTAGATATCGCAATATATGTTTAACTCCATTCCAATTTCTTCGTGTAGGAGAAGAACAAAATCTTGCTCATTAAAATTAACATAAAATGTTATGTCAGGTCTCGTAGAATTAGCAAGATACATAAGTGCGTCAATTGCACTAAGATAAGGTATTTCTATACAAAGAAGTTCCTCATTCTCTTCTTAAGGTCGGAATGGATCTTTACTCACTTCAAGCGATCGTACAACCATTGGAGTACTTAATGAATGTGCTTTGTCCATATAAAACAGATTGATGGATGAAGACCCCCTCTGCTAAATGTTCAATTTATAGACCAAGACAAAGTTTTGTCTTTCCAAGGTCTTTCATCTCCATTCTTTCTTTAGATATTCAATTACCTTTTGGACCTCTTCTGGAGTTCAATGAAATTAATGTCAGCAACATAAACTGCAAGAATAACAAACTCTAATGTTTTTTTCTTAATAAAAATGCAAGGACAGATGACATCATTTATAAAATCTTGTTTTATCAAGTACTCATTGAGGTGACTATAGCACATGCGTCCTGATTGTTTTAAGCCATATAATGACTCTTGTAATATGATTGAACACATTTTTTGAGGTTTTGAACTATATTATTCAGGTATTTTAAGTCCTTTTAAAATTTCCATATAAATTATTATCAAGTGTACGTAAAGATAAGTATAACTACATCCATCATATGTATTTCAAGATTTTCATGAACAACTAAAAATTTATGTGATATCAAAAAGTTATAACATCCATAACTGGTGAATATGTTTCTTCATAGTCGACACCAGGTCATTGAGAGAATCTTTGCACAACAAGGAGTGTCTTGTATCTTACAATTGCATTTCTCTCATTTCGCTTTCGCACCAAACTCATTTATAGCCAACTGATTTTACACCATTTGGGGTTTGGACTACAGGTTCAAAAATTCATGTTTAGCAAGTGAGTCTAATTCTGATTAAATTGCCTTTTGCCATTTTGGACAATCACATTCTCGTCAACATTCTTCGACAGATAGGGGTTCAAGATCCTCATTGTCTTGCATAACATCATGTGCAACATTATTTACAGAAGCATTATCAATTATGATTTTTGATCGATCTAAATTTATCTTATCACCGATAGAACTTATTGAAAGTTCTTCATTCACTTGAGTCTCTGATTCACTGATCTCTTCAAAAATATCAGGATTAATCAGATCTTGAATCTCTTCATGAGATTCTTTTATAGTGTCATTTTTCTTACTTTTTTTCTAGAATTCTCATCCTTTGAACCCAATGGTCTTCCACGCTTCAAGCGTGTAAGTGATTCAAAAGTCATAACACTTATACATGGTCCTTTTGAGACATCAATTCGGATGGACACATTTACTGCAGGAGTATGTGACTTTGTTATTCTTTTCAAATCAGTAAATGCGTCTGACATTTGATTTGCTCTGTTTTACAATTGGATGATCTTCTAGACTTCATGTTCACACATGAGGGAACATGGATTGAAGTGAGATAATGATGAAACTTTCCATGCAGTTTCACTTTTAAGTTTTTTTTTTCTCTCACCCTAATTGAAGAAAATTATTTCATTAAATCGACAATCTACAAATCTTGCAGTGAATAAATCTCCGTCATTGGCTCAAGGTAGCGAATTATGGAGGGTGAATCAAACCCAACATATATGCCTAATCTTCTTTGGGGGTCCATCTTAGTGCATTGAGGTGGTGCTTCAGGCACATATACAACACATCCAAAAATTCGTAGATGAGCAATATTTGGTTCATAACTAAATACTAATCGTGATGGAGAATATTTATTATAATTAGTCGATCTGATATGAACAACTGATATTGCATGTAAGATAGCATGACCCCAAACAGTAGTGGGTAACTTACTTTTCATAAGTAGTGGTCTTGCTATCAATTGTAAGCGCTTAATAAATGACTCAACAAGGCCATTTTAAGTATGAACATGAGCCATTTTAAGTATGAACATGAGCTACATGATGTTCAACTTTTATCCCTATTGATAAGCAATAATCATTAAGCGCTTGAGATGTGAATTCTCCAGCATTATCAAGACAAATTTCCTTAATGAGATAATTTCAAAATTACGTTCTTAATCATATTATTTGTGCCAATAATTTTGCAACTGTCAGGTTGCGAGATGATAAAAGGCACACATGAGACCATCTTGAAGATGCATCTATTAGGACCATAAAGTATCTAAACAACCCACTAGATAGGTGAATATGTCCACATATATCTCCATATATACGTTCTAAAAATTGAGGGATTCAATGTTAATCTTCATTGGTAATGACCTAGTAATAAATTTTCCTTGATAACAATCAACACATGAAATATTATCACCAAGTAAGAATCTTTAGGTTCTTTAATGGATGTCCATTTGAGTTTTCAATGATTCGTCTCATCATTATTGATCCAGGATGACTCATTCAGTCATGCCAAAGCACAAAAGTTTTTAAGTCTGTAAACTTCTGATTTATGATAAAATGTGTGTTTTAACTGTACTTATTTTTGCATAATATAAGTCAGAAGATAAAGTTGATAATTTCTTCAACGCATATTTCTGGTTTGAGACAATCTTGGTAATGCCAAGGTATATTCAACATTCATTTCATTTATTGTCTCAATATGATATCCATTTCGGCAAATATCTTTAAAACTTAACAAGTTTCTTGGAGATTTAGAATAGAACAATGTGTCTTCTATAACAAGTTTTGTCCTCTTAGGTAAGAACATGATAGCTCTTCCAGATCCTTCTATTAAGTTCGAATTACTAGAAATTGTAGCAACGTTTCCTATTCTAAGTGATTTCTCATCTTTAATTATGGTGTGCGTTGTTCCACTATCAATTATACAATATCTTCATGATTGATCGTTGATCCAAACTAAATTTGGGGCATATCCATATTTTTTATTTAGAATGGCTCAAGATGGCAGAGTCTCGTGCTGATAACATGTTATAAAATAACTAGCCAACAACCTAATATTAATAAGCTAAATTAAAAATAAGAATAAACTAATATATAGAATCAAGTACTTCATATTAAAGAGGTAAATAGAAGGTGGGGTGGAAGAGTGAAAAGAAAAAAGGAGAGGTCGAAAAGACATGAGACCTACAAATATACTTTTTTTTCTATTAAAAAATTACTTATATAACTATTACATGACATACCTCACACGACATAAAATTTTTCCAAGGAGGAGAAGAAATGGTGGAAAAAGATGATAGAGGAAGAAGGTCCACCAAGTGTGGGACCCACAGTTAGGTTTAACAATTTTTTTATTTTTTCATTAGTTTTTAGGTTAAGAATAATTCAATACCTATACGTAAGGGACTAATTTAATCATAAAGCTATAGTTATAGCAAAGGTATAACTTTATTTTTTAATTAAGTCTATCAAACAAGCGTCATATTCGATCATGACTTGAACCTAAACCATTCAGCTCCGAATTTGCCATAGACAGAATGTTGACATTACTTCTCTTAATAAGTTAGAATACCTAATTGGCTTTAAAAGACATGTTATTTGGTACTTAACTTAGAGTTTGCAATTGAACGAATATTAGTCCAAACATATGTTTTGACTAGAACTGACAATTTTGAGCCCATATTTGTAATATCAACCAATTTAATCCATATTTTATTGAGTTAGATAATTTATATTTTAATTGGGTAAATATAATTAAGCTTCACCCAATTTTTAACCCATGAAAATGTGGACAGAAATGGATAAATTTCATAAAGTATGCTAATATAGATGCTAATCAATTGATAGTTTCAATAATTACATATCAGAAGCTAATTAGGTCAAATATCTCCATTTCTTTGCTTTATTCTTTAAAATTTCTGGGGCATGAGAAAGAAATATCCACAACATACAACATTATTTTACACGTAATGAAACAATTAATTTTGAATCCATTAGAAACTCTAATCTAATTAGATGATACAATTTGAAGAATGATACATTCAAATATTAGTCTATAATTTAATTATTTTTCCTCTGGAGTCCAGTATCTACATTGAAATCTTACTAAATTTAAATTCGCGCCAAAAAATCCTATATTGAAGGATAAAATACTCTCTAATAAAGTTAACTTCGTACCAAAAGAAACTCAAACCTAAAACTTATAAGAACTTATAAGACAAAAATGAACATATACTTACCAATCCACCAAACTTATTGGTAAATATTAGTCTATAATTAATCATAGGTGCAACTACTAGAAAAAAGTTATTGGTATACGTACAAGTAATGTGGTGTGGTTCCTTAAATTGTTTCACGGTTGCACTTAATTAGATCATGCTGATGCTACAAAATGTTTACTAAAGTCAGAAAATTATTTCAACAACTAGAAAGTAGCTCTCAATGTTTACTCCCAATTATATCATAATATATTGTATTATATTGTTTCGCGTTACGTCATTCTAATAAATAATTTAGATAGATTGCATATTTCTGTGTTGTTACGTAATGTCACATATCATTTTAAGAAACCTATATAAAAAAAATGATATGGCGATATATGGTAGAACTACTATAAAAAAGATAGAGAGTAATAAGAATAAAATAGGCTCAGAAGAAAAAAATGTGATCATACCAAATTGATCGTTATATTAAAATTTTTCGTTATCTATGATAATATATGTTACTTTAATTACGGTGAAGGGAAGCAATAGCTTACTCTTGCTTCCAGGTATCTCTATTCCCATTTTCTTTCTTTTTTTCTTCAAATAATTAATTATCCGTTTCAATAACATATACTAAAGTTCATTGCTATTCATACGTGACAAATTAATTGTGGAAATATGCATATACATATTCTATACAAATACGTAATATTTAAATCTAAGTTTATATCAACAGTACTATAAGAACATGATATTGAAAAGTTATTATATGAAAGATGGAATTGAGGTCATGTAGAAATTACGAACTTCTTTATATATGTGTGCATAAGCTTATCGTTGATTCTTTTTTTAAAAAAAAAACAAATTCATTTGTATTTTCTAAGAGATACACAGCTTAGTATTTTACTTTGTTAGTTAGTTAGAGAGGTAGTTAATTATTTCGTTAAAAGTAAACTTAAGCTTTAAGCTACTTCCTTCGTTTCATATTACTCGATCAAATAGTTAAAATGTGATGTATGATTTTTACTAGAATATAGCACTATTATACATTTTTAAAAAATAAATCAAAACACTTCCAAGATAAACAAGCTCATTGTATAACCAACAAAGTAATAAATTTAAAACCCCAAATGTTATAAAAATTCATTTCATGTGATTTACATCATATACACACACCTTAGTATAAAATAAAATAAATCAACCAACATAAAAGAACCTTTCTCAAAACACAAAACTCAATCAAATCATTAATTAGTGTAAAATATTTTAAAACTCAAGATAACTCCATTTTTAATTATCTTGGCTATTAATTAGTTGGAAGGGTACCCTATACCATGACGTTTATTAGGAAACACCATAAACACAACACTAGAAATTGCACCAACAACCGGTGGCAACACCATAATCAACGTCTTTTCCGTCGACTCGAATGCTGGAAAGAAACAATCCACCGTATTCCTATCCAAAATAGTCACAACACCAAAAACAACCATAGTAAAAAATGCATGCACAAAGTCACCTACACCTATTTTGTATGAACTTGTGTCCATTGATTTAGATGTTGGCCAAAGCCCCTTCATTGTAGCTATGCCATAGTGGGTTGAGCCCTCGTTATCGGTGTAGCTATCGGTGAAACAAGAAAATCCACAAGATAAACCACAAAGGGCAATGAGGATGCCTGATAGGTACTTGTTGATGATAGTGCTATGACCATTGTTTGTGAGAATAGGGTTTAGTAATTGGTATATGAAGACTGTTCCTGTTGGGAGGAGTCTTATGAGATTGCCTAGGCCATTTAAGGTTTTGTCCTTCAAGGTATAATTAGGTTTTGCCATTTCCTAGGAGAGAGAGAGCGAGCGAGTTACAAGCACCTGAACCTGTCAAAATGAAAAGCAGCAAGCGGAACTTGAACTTGAAATAACTAAGTTGTTTATTGTTTTGTAATTGTGGGGATTATGATTTTGGGAAGTGCATGGATTTTGTAGAATTTATAGATGGAAAGAGTGTGTTGTTGCTTCTAAGTAACATATATTGATGAGCTTTGAATATAAGAAGTAGGGTTTGTTTATTTTGCTTTTACTCTTTGGGGAGATGGACATAACTTCAAGTAATGCAAATGATAGTGGAGTTATAAATATGCTTAGATTATTTTATGAGTTTAAAATTTTATCACCCCACACGTAAAAAAGACTACAACTAAGAGATCATTAAATAATTGGGATTAGTAAATTGAAAAAAAATAATAATAATCAATTAACGTCTTTCTAAGAAGATTTAGAAAAGAGTAAAATAAGGAGTTTTGTTTGCTAAAATGACGATCAAGGAATGTTTTTGTAACTTATGAAGATTTAGAAAAGAAAAAAAATATAGAAGTTTGTATAATAAATAAAAAGGTTGTGCCTAAATTAAATCTAAAGGATGTTACGAAGATTTAGAAAGGAGAAAAATAAAGAAATTTTGTTCCTTAGATAGTAATTAAAGGTTATAGTGCGATGTTAATTAATTAAAAATGGAAAGTACAAATCAAAATTAAGGCTCCAACGATATATGCCCATATTACTAAGGTTTAAAATGCAACATCTCATAATCCTAAATAGCTAGGATTAAACTAAGAATAGTTATTTTTGGAAAGAACTGAAAAAAATTAGAAAATTTTCTAAGTTTAGAAGTGAGTTTTGTCCATTTTCAAATGGTCATAACTTCTAGCTCAGGAGGAGTTAGGAAAAGTTCTTTATATGGTTAGAAATTCCTTGGGAATATCTTTCCAACGGAGTCGAGTTTGCACATTTTTAATGTCGTGTGAGGGAGATACACCTTTCGAAAGTTGGATTGTTGGACTGAGGAAAGTCCAATCCGAATTTTAGTAAGAGTAAAGTAGTCTTTTCACCATAGTATTTTCTAATTCGTTTTAAGGGTTTATTAGGGGTAAAATCAAGTCTTTATTCAGTTTTAGAAAAGTTGAGAACGCTTATGGCTTGGGGAGAAGAAAGAAGAAAAGAGGAAGATGAAGAATTCTTCAAGAATGCTAAGGTTTCGCTAGTGGAATTCGTCGGAGGTGATCCCTATCGAGGGTATGTGGGATCTTTCTGTGTGGGTTTGTTCATCCACACACCAATATGTTTATTTCAACAAGTTTTGTATTGATTGAATGATGAATCTTGAAGTTCTTGATGAACAATTGTTGAAACCTTGTTGGTAGAGTTGTAGTGTACCTTTATTGGTTTTGATTCGTGTTTCCGGGTTGTTTTACGAGTCTAAACTAGTGATTATTGAGGATACTAGTGATCCTAAGTGTTTGGGGGGAGATCCATGAAAGTTAGAGGGGTTTATGGTTGAAAATCGGAGAAGAAAAATCGAAAAATCCATCTGACAAGCCCTGGGGCGCCGCGCCTAGCAGAGCCCCTCAGGACAGACGTTGTCCGTCATGCTCTGGGGCGCCACGCCATCCAGAGTGCGTGAGGACAGTGTCTATCCGTCAGGCTCTTGCGCCCCGTGCCTCTCAAAGTGTCAGGGTCACCTGGAGTTTCCATTTCTACACCATATTTTTCGTACTAGTTCCTAAGTGATGTACCTATCATTCCGAGTTGATTCAACACTCTAAAGTACATCTAAACATCATGAAATCATCCATAGACATGAGATCATGATCCTTGAATCCATAATTCAATTCAAGGAAAGTCAAGATCAAAGTCAAAGAAGTTAAGAGTCAAGTATAAAAGTTAAGAAGCAAGTCAAAGTGAGCTCTTAAAGTTTTCAAGAGTTTCTAACAAACCTTTTTCAACTTTGTTTGAAGACTCAAGTTACAAGTTACGAGTTAAGTAAGAGTAAAGAGTTGAGTTCATCCTCAAAGAAGAATAAGGGGACTAAGTAATTCCTAAGAGTTACAAATATTTTCACATTTAAACAAATAAAGAGCCTCCGGGCTAGTTTTCAGATAGTAGTAATAGCTTTATAAAACGAAGCAAGCAGGGAAACTATGATTTCCAAGAGAGCTTTTAAAGATAAGTTTTGAGCACTAATCTCAAACCATAGAATCAGTGTGTTTCTAAAACATAAGAGCCAATATATTTTTGGGAGTAGTATTGAGCATCGATTTGGAGATGTGAGTTTCATATTAACTCAAGTCTCCATGAAAATCATGTAGTCATTATGTGTAGAAAAGGGTCATACTTTTTAGATGAATCATTTTCACAGTTTACTAGTGGATCCATTAGGCAGTTCAGGTCATTACTCTAGCAATGTTAGGATGGCCGGGTAGCATGGGTCGAGTACGATGTATCATCACTATAGCTCTTAAGTGATGGTTGTCGGTTAGAGAAGCTCCCACAGAAGTATTGTATTTTCATATACATTAGTTATTTTTATTTTTACATATACATCAAATATTATTTGTATACTTGTATACATTCAGAGTTCACAACATTTTTTACTCAGTTTTGCTTTACATTGCATTTACCTTTAAATTGCATATATTGAATATGAGTTAGTAAATCATGAGTTGAGCAGAGCCATGGTAAGTGTTCTTTCTTACTCCTTTTCAAGCTTAAGTGTCGTTTAGCATTCCAACTCGCATACTCTTACATTCAATGTACTGATGTCAGTTGGCCTGCATCGTATCATGATGTAGACGGAGGTAACGATGATCGACATCCAGCGCACCGTTGATCTAGTTAAGCATCCCAGAGTCAGTTGGTGAGCCTCTTTGCATTCCGGAGGACATCTTTTATTGTTTTCTAGTTAGTTCAATTGAATGTTATGGGGTTTGTCTCAACAATTATCACAGTCAAGTTAGAGGCTTCATAGACAGTTAGTGCTTCAGTAGTCTTTACATTTTCATTCTTATGTTAAAGACTTGTGTTGCCATTTCGGCCAAGTTGAATGTTTAAACTTTTAAAACATTCCAGATAGTATTACTAATCAGTTCAGTTAATTTCTTTTATCCTTATAAGTGTAATTTTATCTTCCGCTGAACTAAGTAAGTCAGGCCAAGGGTTTGCTCGAGATCAGCAATGATCACCAAGTGGCAGTCCCGCCAAAAGTGTAGGCTCGTTGTAACATAAAATCCCTAAAAAAATCTCTTCAATATAGAAAAGGGGAAAGTAGAATTGTATTTAAAAAACATAATTCTTAAGTGACAAGGAGTTTGTGGGTGAAAACTCAACCAAAATCAAGTAAGAATAGAGTGTTAAATTTCAGTTTGTAGGGAAAATCACCACTTTTGAAATCTTTGATTTTGGAGAATTTAGAAAACAAATTTGAAGTGATTTAAAATTGAATTAGGAACTTACCCACATGAATTCCCACAAGAAATTTCTTCCAAAATCTTTCTCCCAAGCTTTCAAGTTTTGAAAAATAGGAAAACTTCTCGTGCTAAACATAGTTATCAACGAAATAACATGTCAAGAAAAACATCAATGGTAAGAGAGCTTGATTTGATCCTTTAATTTGGAAATTTTTACACATAATTCAATAGTCTAAATCGATTATAAAACATGTTTCGGGATCAATCGAATTTTTGAAAGAAGATATTTTACCCAAAATTACACCTTGAGGCTTCTTTTAAGAATATTCTACACAATATAATCTCAGGACCCAAGCTAATACACCATACTAGCTTGGACTCGGCCTTTTCGAACCAATAAAATTGGTAGAATAATCATTCAAGTCCAGATCTCAAATGTTGACCAAAGTCAACTCTTTCGATATAAATCACCTCAAATAGTTTCCAAACCACTAAAATATGTCCAAAGTATTTGAAAGTAAGGAACTTTGAACTCTAATGTTTTTCGCTTTTTAATAAAAGAAATTCTAAGAAAAAATTACTCAATTTTTTGAAACCTGGGACTTTAAAATTCTTTCTGAATTATATAGTTTAATGAAATTTCTTTTAAAAAAAAAATAGGACCCAATTTCAATTTTGGGAGGATATACATGAAAATTTCTTTCTATGAAACTGAGCCCCATTGTAGGACTACGTACATATCCTATCATAACAAGAATTACGGAAAACCTAGTTCATAATGAACGATAAAAAAAATATTATCTTGATTTATGTTTTTCATGAAAGAAATTTATTTTATTTTGTTTTTACGAAACGTTGAAAAATAATTGTAAATACTTATTTGTGGTGAAATATATATTGGGAACACGTATTGGTATAATGCGACGTCATTCGTATGCTTTTTAATTTTTATTTTATAAAAAACAGACAAAGTCCATCGCTTTTCTTTAAAAAAAAATTAAATCCACACAATATAACAAATTAATAGTTGATATGAATCATAAAATCTTTTATGAATCCACAAAATCACATGATTTGAATCCAAAAGTAAACGACAGACAGTATTACAAATTAAGTGATAATTTTTATACAAATTTTAAATAAGAAAAAGATTTAATAACTAAAATTCTTGAGCGTTAGAATTTTCCATATAGTTAAGTAAAGAAATAGTATTTAAGAAGCAAAACTATAGTCAATTTCAATATACTAAATATTAAGACTTTTATATCTTATAAATAAGTAAGGATTTAATAGGTATAGCCTTAATTAATTTCAAAATCCTAAAATTAGGATAGTAGTAAGATAATAATAATTTAAGAAAATTAGTAAATGACAATTTTATCCATGATAAACAAAGGGTTAAATCAATATATCTAAGGACATTATACTTTATTTTGATATAATATGAATTTTAGATACGTGATATAAGGTCAAATTATTAAAATAAAAATAAAATTAAAAAATTAACAATTATGGAAAAAGCACAAAAATTATGCAGCATAGAAGTCTATGCTAGGAATGAAATAAAAGTCCAACATCCAAATTATTCGTGTGCAATAAAAGTCTCGCAGGAATGAAATATGATATGACCTATTTCTTCAGCCGAGTCAGGATTAAGATTTTGGGGATTTAAAATGGTTAATGATCAATTTTATTAGGATTCAAAATCTACGAAAAAACTAACCCCCACCTAAATTTGCCTCTCAAACACCACGATAATGAAAAAAAAAGATTTATTAAAAATTACGAAATCAATATCCATAACTAACTCAAATGGATGAATCATTGGTGAAAAAAATGATATCCCAAGAAATCGATTTGCCTTCAAACCCTTTCTCAATTGTGCTAGCATAAAAGCAAAAACTATGACGAAACTTAATTATGAAATACTTTGGTATTTTCTTTATGGGAATGATGCTGGAGAAATAGATTTAGTTTTTTTGTCACTTACATTTTGTTTGAATCGTTGTTATTCTTTCATAATGTATTGTATTATACTCCGTTATATTATATTGTATGGTAGATTGTATTGTTTGTCGTTATTTAATAACATTTTAATTGTTTGGTTTAATTGTATCGTACTGTATTGTAATTTATAAATTTACTAAAGTATCCTTAATTATTCTAGGGTAGAAGATTTGACTAGATTTTAAAAAGGGGAAATTGTATATAATGGCAAACTAATAAATCAAATTAAATGTTATCCACACTTTGATTTAATTGTGTCATGTAGCAAACTATTTGTTAGTCACCTCTCTCCCTCAAACTCTCGCTCGCCACTCTCCCTCACTCGCTCCATCTCTCACTCGCTCCCTCTCACTTTATACAAACACAAGTGTATAAAATGTGTTTCTGTTTGTATAAAGCTGAAAGAAATTGTATATATAGATATATTTTCGTTCCCCTCTCTCCCCTCTCCTAGATCTCGCTCGCCACCCTCACCTCTATCGCTTATACAAACAGAAACGAAATGTATAAATTGTGTTTTTCTTTATATAAACCGAGAGAAAATTGTATATACACATGCAAATACATATATTTTCGTCCTATACACTTATAATTATACAATACAAATATTCTACTGCCCAATTCTCTTGGTCTTTCTCTCTTTCTGGTTTTATACATATACAAATTATACAATTGATTTGCATACAACTGTTTTTTTTTTTTTTGCATATGTATAACAAATTATACAATTGATTTCTTTGTATATGTATAGCGAATTATACATATTTATGTTTGCTATGGAGCAAATTATGCAAACTTTGTTATAGCATACAAATATGAATTTTGTGTTTGCTACATGTGAAAATTGTTTTTTAAATAATTAAGATAAAGGGCAAAATAGTACTTGAAATATTATGTAAAGATATAACTGAAAAAAGAAATTAACAATGGAAACACACCAAATTGGTTGTTCCATAAAACAGGGTCTTTCATTATGTAGCAACTAAATTTAACAATGCAGTATCATAAATTTTTAAGTAACAATCAAAACAAACATTATAGATATAGTAACCATACAATACAATATAATGAATAACAACGATCCAAACATAGTGTTAGTTAAAGACACTTACGTTCCAATTTATTAATTCTTCAATTTTATCTATTCATAAAGTTGGAAAAAGATAATTAATTATGTTTTAATTAACAATTATTCTGAAATAAATATTTTTAGTATATATGACAATTAAAAAGAAAAGAAATCGAAGGAGTGCTTCTTTTAAAGTAATTTCCAATTATATAAATTTTGTTTCAAAAAAATTACAAATTTCATACATGAATTTACTATCAAAATTATTATTTGACTCGGAATATGTTAGACAAAAGGGACCCAAGATGGAGTATATGAAAAGACAAGAAAGTTCATGATTTCGTATAAGTACGTTGAACTTAGCTTTAACAAAATTTGTCTAAAATAGGGGTGTTCTTTATCAAAGTTTATTCTAAATATATCAACTACAGGTGTTGTGGTGAGTCGTATAGTACTCTTTTATTTTTAATCAAATATTTTAGGTTTGAGTCTCCTTAAATATAAAATCATTTTTATTAGGAAGTGTTTTTATTTTATGTGAAACTTTTCAATACAAATTTAAATTTAATTAAATTCCAATTAAATATCAGGCTTCAATATGAAGAGCAAGAGAGAATCAAAAAGTTAGAATGGTTGTGACACTACATATAGGTACATACATTGATTCTTCTGATTGTGGTTTGATAAGAGACAAACCACATTAGTTGTGATAATAATTAAGTAAAACAAACAAAAGAATCACCTCAAATATTGTGTGTTTTGTCAAATCTAAGAGACTGAATACTTGATAGTTTAATTTGAAGATAACATATCAAACTTTGAGTTGTGATGCATTCCTAGAAGTGATTAATCCTTAATCAGAAGCCTTAAATTTAAGCTTAGGTATTAAAAAAATTACGTTAAAAGTGTCACTCTCGAATAAGCTTCGCAATTCGAATTTAATCAAAACTCTAATATGTGGACTCAAAACACTTGACGGAGAAATTTTTTTTTATAATAACATCATTGGTCGGCCAAGATGTTGCCATGCAATTGCATTATAATCTCAAAAGATATCAATGTAACAAGTATGTGGACCAAAAATAATGGACATATCATCTTCATTATTGAACTATTCAATACCTACCAATGACCAAGCAACCCCACCCCACTACCCCAAAATCCCATTTTTCATCATTATTTATCAAAACAATTATATAGTGGATGTTTTTGGTCATGAAAATTTAATATATTTTTTAAATTTTTTTTTTTGGAGAAATAAGTATTTGATTGAACTTCTTGCAAAGAGTTTTAATATCCCCCAATTCCTAAATAAATAATGTTTATCTTTATGGCTGGTTTTGTGTTCTTAAAATGATTTGACTCGCTTCATCTATTTCAATTTTGTCAGCTCATACAACTTAGGATTAAAAACACTAACCAATATGAACTCTAACTTGTTATTTTGATTTAGATTAGACATAATCAAATGTTCTAAATTTCAGTAATTCATATAGTTTATAAGTATATTAATTAAAATCAGACCATCTATCCACTCTTTATTCATCTGGCTATGCTTGGTTGATATTATTTCTAGATCTAACGCAACACATTTAATATTCTCTAACTTTGAATATGTAAATCAGAAAGCAATAAAGTTTTGAGCAAAGAGAATTATACTCTAAAAACTTACTTGTTCTGATTATAGTACTAACCATTAATCCAAAATAAAAAGCTTTACAAAGCTATTCAATATTTCCATCATTAGAGTCTCACCAGCACAAACACAATATTTAACATAAAACTAAACTTATTCGTCGATCTCTTTCCCCTTAAATACAATAAACCCCTCCATCCATATCCATACTTAATCCCCAGACCTAAAATATATAAAATATAAAATAAGAAGAAATTATTCGCATTTTTTTCTCAAATTTCAGATCTTTTCGTTTCTCCATGTCTAAAAAAAATTCATCGAGAAAACTGAAAGTTCCAAAATTTTAAGAATTTAGGAGCGAATAGGAAAGATTTAATAGTAATATAAGTCAACATTAAAGCTAATTAAAGACTGGGGAGAATCCAAACTAGTTATTATTATGAATTATAAGAGGTAATTCTCCAGAATACGGGTCGGATCCATTACTCCAGTCGGAGCAACCGCCGTAAATCTCTCGACGCTGAATCATCGAATGATGTCAATTCTACTTGCTTTTTGTTGTTCATGTTGTTGAAGAAAGAAGGTAGAGGAAGAGATCGAGGCGATGGAGAATTTGAGAAAGCAGATCCGGCATAAACGTCGGTCGGAGTATGCCCGACCCGGATATTTTTCGGGAACATTCCGGGTTGCTCCGGACCTAATCTTCCGGTACCGTAAACTGTCGTCAATTCATCACCGCTACCACTCGCCGGTTGTTTCTTCTTCTTACCCGACGACGACGTTTTGTTCTCTTTCCTGATATTAGGGTTCAGAGAATCCAACGACTCTCCCCTTCTCAAAATCATTACCTGACCCATCACAATTCCGCCGTCTACCACCGGTGTAACTCTCCCAGGGATCTGAACCGGTCTCGATTCCTCAGATCTCCTAGAAATCGACGGCTCAGATTGGTTCTGGATCTTGCTGTTCAACTTCTTCTTCTCCGTTCTAACAACCGATTTCCGGTAACCGTTATTATAATACCCATTATTTTTCCGACGATGAAACGCCGCCGCCGGTTGTGGTTCCCTGAACCTGTCAATCAAACAATTTTGTGGCCGCAAAACTTCTGTTCCCATTTTTACGAAAAAGGAAATCAAAATTTGTACAAATAAATACACCCAAGAAAGAAAGAAAAAATTCCAAAGACTATTTTCAATCAAACCTTCAAAGGGAAGGGGTGATTTAAAGGCAATTAATAAAGAAAAAGTTTCTTCTTCCTGGGTTTTCCGATTCCTTAAGGGAAAATACGAGAGAGAGAAAAAATACGAGAGAGAAAATTCTCCCTTAAAACTATATTTCTTCTCTGTAAATTTAGAGAGATTTGTTTCGTTTCAATATGAAGATAATAAGGAAGATTGGGTAGAGCTTTATATATACAAAAGAAAGAGAAGAAAAAAGGTAAGCGCGTGACGCACGCGATTGGTTGTGCGAGTGGGGGTTTGTATTAAAGACATGTTTTGGTTAAGCCGTCTAATTTGATTTTCATATTTTATGAGCGGCTGACCTAAGACTGAGCCGTTCACGTGTGGGGCCCAGATAGTCTTTCCGTTTTGACGGAGACTTGTAATCCGTTAGTCTACGCGCTTGTCGTTTTCTTATAGTGTCTAACGGCGTTAAGTTTTGGACGGTGAGTTGTTTTTTTTGTCGTCTTAAAAAGGGAAAATTATTTGAGGGGACCATGTGTTTGTTGTGTGGCTACTTCAAATCTCTTTCCTTTTCTATTATCTAATTAAAAAAAAAAAAACTTTAATTATTTTTTATTTAAAAATCAAAAAATATTTATCGTAAATTTCGATATATGAATTTTTTTACTGGCCTTTGATTGGTTTTCTTTGATAATATCTGCCACGTCATTTTTGAGTAAATTGTGGACATGATCTCTAAATTTGATCATTGATTTTATGAGATGTTGATCCTCTTATCATGGATCTGATATTCAAGAAAAAGAAATTTATTCTTAAATTCCGTTCATAACGATAATTTTGGTATAAATTTTATGTTTATAATACGAAAAAGATTTATACATTCTTAAGTCATGCAAAAATTGAACTAATATGTTATTGTTAATATTTTAGCATAAATATATTCTTGTTGTTTAATATTTAGTTTCAGGGTCAATTCAATAATATCAGGAGTCGAATGCGAAACTTAAGAGAGAGATTTGATATTTTTTATCATATATATACATTTATTTAAAATCTACTTTTCTAGTTATTTTAGATGAAAAGTCATTAAGCACTCTTTGATACGGTCTTTTCAAATGATGATATAGCGAATTCATTGGATCTCTTTTGAGACATTATTAATCTTAAAGAAGATTTAATCAATTTTAATTTTGAAAAACTTCTTTTGGCTGAGGCAACGACTACAACTACAAAAGTTAGTAACATTATTCTATAAGCAATATGTGTATTTAGAAAATAATCAAAAAAAATTATTTGTTGAGTATTATCATTAGATCATTATCTTCTACTTGTATTACTTCTCTTAACAATTTTAATTTAAAATAAATCTAAACCATCAATATCTATTAATTATTATTATGTGTTAAAGAAAGTTCAAGGTTAAGACAATATTTTTTTAAAAATTCTCATCATCTAGTGATCTCAATATTTTACCACTAAGTGAGAAATTAAAAATATTTTCATATGCTTCAATTGGTTCAAACCTATTTCAAAGTGAAAAATAGTTTGATCTATTCTACATATATAAAGTAATCAATGATAAACGATTCTTTAAGGGACTTTGTGATTTTGTTATCCATATTTTAATCAAATTATTTCTTACGAAATTCAAATTTATATTTAATAATCAGTGGCAGACCCAAAAATTTTAAAAAGTGGGTTCAACATATAAAAGATAAAACTAAAATGTGGGAGTAAGGATTTGAACTCGAGCAAGCTGGAAAAATTAAGCCCACTTCATCATTCGGCCAAGATTTACACTTGTGTTAGTAATGTCAAAAGTTAACATATACATATAAAATCTTAAGAACTGATCAAATATACATATATATACGATGTTATTTTTCAATGAAGTGGGTTCACATGAACCCACTTGATCCTCTATGGGTCAGCCCCTGATATTTATCTCATATGCAATTTCCTCAATAAAAATCATAGCACGCATAGTACATACAAAAAAAATTTTAAAAAATATATAACATATATAAGTAATTGATTTTAAAATTTGGGGGCCACTAAAAATATGTCTCCCAAGCGATGACGTTAGTGGCCTAGGGGTTATAGAAAGGAGAAAGCCCATCTCTTTCCAACACTAATTAACTTTACTTTCTTGAACTTCTACGAAGGGCTTAGTTAGCGCAATTGAGTGGCGCTTGTTGAATACCGACAACCCCAAGTTAGTCTAAATTTTTCCTTATTTTTGTGTCACCCAATTAATAAGTGAAAAGGACAAATTTTTTTCAGGAGTCACTTGGTGATTGGATAAGAAACAAGTTCATATATTAATTTAGCATAATACATATATTAGATCCTAAATTTGGCTTCAAATTTGAACTTTGACCTCAAACTTTTATAGTGCACAAATAGGCACTTTAACTATCCTATCTTTCGATAAATAAAAGCGCGATTTTTGGAGCCAAAGTGCGTGAAATGCAAATACTCTAACGTGTATTAGTGAGCCAATCAGTGACTGCCACCTAACTAAATATTTTACATGTCTTTTTTTTAAAAAAAATATCTTACATGTCATTTTGGAACTAAAAAAATTAAAATTAATTTTAATTAATATAAAAGAGATTCATTAAGGGTAGAATTGTCATTTCAACATTTTTTAGCGTTTGTGGGCCTCGAAAATTACCCCTCACTTGCGCAGAATGCGTGCATTTCACGCATTTTGCCAAGTAGAAATCACGTGTTTATTTATTAAAAGATGGGATAGTTAAAGTACTTATTTGTGCACTATAAAAGTTAGAGGTCAAAGTTAAAATTTGAAACCAAATTTAAGGTTCAATATATGTATTATGCCTATTAATTTTGTATCTTTAATAAGACATTTAATATATAAATAAAAAATAAAGTATTCATGTATAAAAGTAATACCATATTTAATTATAATTTAAAAATTCACATAATTAAACATGTATAGGTTAATGAGAAAATCTATATTTTGTTTTATGCAAATAGATTATGAGAAAATCTATCACTACAAAAAAAAATTAAATTGTGGAGCTTTTATTATGGAGGAGGTTACTATAACCCTCCTTAAATTATGCTTCCTCTGTCTCTATTTAGTTGTCCACTTTAGAAATAGCACATATATTAAGATATCAATAATTAGCATAGTGAAATTATAATTTTACCCTTATTAATTATGGTTTCAAAAATGATGAATTAACATTTAGAAATTTTCAAGAAATTTAAATGAGAGTATAATAGAAAAAATTATCTTTTTTTGATTTGTCAAATAAATAAATAAATAGAAACAACTAAAAGAAAAAATATAAATAAATAAATAGGAACAAAAAAAGTATCTAATTGCAAAGGTTTGAATAACCCCTTCAATTTCTGTGCAGTTTGTGGGGATCATTAACTCTGGTAACCCTCTAAATTAAAATTTCATTACTTAATTTATCAAGTTTTCTAGTTAAAATTGAACGTTATGGTTAATATTACTATGAATATAACTTTTTGGCACAATTTTAGATCTATTCTCACTTGACCATTAATTAGTGATCATTAATAATAATCACGTAACTTTAAATTATACATTGAAATTTATACATTAATAATAATCACATAACTTTAAATTAGATATTGAAATTTTATAGACTCTATAAAATGTGTTTAATTTGAGTTAGAACTCTACAAATTAATTGTATTCAACTCAGATTAGAATTCTTGGAGGTTATTGAACTCTAAACCCTAGTTTATGTCTATATAAAGGATATTAAATTCTCTTAAAAGACATCTCAAAAATTCATAAAGAGATTAAGATCTCGAATACTCCGTAAATTGATAAATTATTCATATCAAATCTAAATCATCATAATTGGAGAAATTACTTATAAGCTTAATGAATAAAATCATGTTTCTTCATATTTTATTTATTTAATTTATTTATTTTCAATATATTTAAAATTTATTGCAAACACCAATATAAAGCGACCCTTAAGGTATACAAAATTGACCGATATACCTTTACTTAAATAGCTTAACATTTTTACTATCTACAAATTTAATATATATTTTTTTCCTATTGGAGTTTATGCAATCATGCACCAATTTCTCAGTACGGATATCTGAAAAGTTTAGATTTGAGTTTTTTTTTCCATCGTCGATTCATGCATTCTTTCTACTTTAGTCGTGTCCAAAATAAAGGACAGAATAACTTCCACCATGGTCTTATATTTTAAAATATATATGTAAAAATAATAATTGGGTAGGGGTGAGGGGAGGGGGACTTAGCATTAAAATTTCCATACTAGGATCAAGAATAAGGATATTTAAGATAAAAAGTGAAAGTGATTTTTGTAGTAAATAAGATGATCAGAAAAATGAGTGTGGAATAGTTTGGATATGTGAAAAGGATATGTGCAAATGCTTCCAGTAAGAAGGTGTGACACATTGGATATAGAGGTTATGAAGAGTAGTAAAGGTAGGCCAAAAAAGTATCGAGGAGATCAGGTGATTAAACATGTCATAACTTAAATTTAACTCATCGATAAAACAAAACAACCTTTGATAGGAAGTTTGGGAGCCAATTTCCCAAATGGTCACCCAAGTTAAGGGAATTGTCTTAAAATATCATTTATGTTTCATTTAGGACCAAAATATCACTCAACTATCACTATTTTTCCTCTAAATATACTTGACGATTCAAAAGCATCACTCTCTCCTAGTTGGCATGACATGTAATAATAGATTAATTTTATTCAATAAACTCATTTAACTAAAATAATCATCATATTATTTTTATTTTTTAAAATATATTTATTAAGAATAAATTTTCATACGTAATTTTTTTTATCATAATTAAACTTTTTTTTTTTATGTTATGCAGAATGCGTTTTAAAATGTATTATAATCTCATCAACTTTAAATACTTATAAACACATACATTCAAAAAATATTGATATACAACTCACTAATGAACACTAATTTACTTCAATTAATCATAAATTGTATAATAAATAAATAATATTAAAGGTCGATTAATCATTAAAAAATAATTATTTGGGTGCTTTGGAATCCATATATACTTATGATATCTTTTTTTAAAAGAAAATAGTAAGTGAATAATATTTATAGAAAATAAAATTTTGATCTTTATTTATCTGTATATTAATCTTATATTATATGTATACTATCGAATTAAATAAGTAAATTCAATTAATTATTAGTTTATTTATTGATGTTTAATTGTATGAAAAGTCATAATATAATATAATATAAAATGAAAGAATTAAAAAAGTTAAATAATAATTTTCTCTTTCTTGTCAATTTTTTGTCAACATTACAAATTTATCTAAATATTTTTATTAAAAAAATTGTTTAAAATTTTCAAATAATTTAGTTAGGAATTTTAAAATTATCAGGTAATAAGTGCACACAGAGATTTTTTCATTGAATTTTGTTTGGTGACAACATATAAAGTTACTAGACTTTTTAAATTACTTTTCTTATAATCTTCATAAATTCTCATTAATTTATATATTTATTTAGAGACATAAGTTTGATGAATTAAATAGGTCTAGTATTTTTTTAAAATGATTATTTAATGACAGGGCATATCAACTAGAATTTAAGGAGACTTTTGAGGTATTTAGTATTTCTAATTGAAAAAAGTATAATATTATTCACTTTCTTCTTTTTCTTCAAAAAAATAATATCGGAAGCATGAATTGCAAAATATACAATTAATATTATTGTAATGGTTAATTGACCTTTAATATTATTGATTTATTATACAACTTATGATTAATTGATGTAAATTAGCGTTAATGAGTGATTTGTATATTAATAAATTTTTTTGAATGTATGTGTTTATAAGTACGGAAAAGGGTCTAAAATACCCTCAACGTATTGGAAATGGAACAAAATTACCATTCATCCACCTATTTGCTCCAAAGTACCCTTCTCACCCACCTATTGGATCCAAAATACCCTTGTCATCCACCTTTTGGTTCAAAATTGACCACTTATTTCACGGTTTTATATTTAAACTATTTAAATATTTTTTAAAATACGTGGCACTCAACTATTTGTTATAATTTAACTTATTAGTATAGTTTATAAATGAATCAACTACCCACCCATTAATAATTAAACCCTCCAAATTAATAAATCACTCACATTATTAATGCAACAACAGAAAAGCTACTGCCAATTGAGTGTTTTTAAAAAATTTGAGACGAAAATATCTATAGAAGTAAATTGTCATACATTCAAGTGTCTAAATGAAAATTACCGATAAACTTAAAAGTCTGACTATGTTCATCGTAATTATTCTTACTTCTCAATTATGTGATGTTACTTCATAGGTAACTTTTTTTCAAAATAATATATTAAAGGTTTTAAAACAAATCATGAATATTTATAAAATTATATTGTAAAAAAGTGCATGAAGTAATTCGGGATGTATTACTTCTTTATCTTTAATCATAAATTTCTAATTCAATCTTGAAAGAGAATCAAATTGAAAGTGTCTTCCTAAATAAGCAGCTCAACATAAATTTAATTGGGGCTTCAATTCGGACTCGAATAATTTTGGATGTCATTTTCATTAATCTATAATTTCATCTTGTTTTAGTAGTGTTTATGATGATTTTGATTTTATAGTTGGATTATTAATTGGGTGGGGTTTAGTTAGTAATGGGTGGGTAGTGGGTTGATTTATAAATAATACAAATAAATTAAATTATAACCAATAGTTGAACATCAAGTATTTTAAAAATATTTAAATAGTTTAAATTTAAAATCATTAAATAAGTGGTCAATTTTGAACTCAAAGGTGGATGACAAGGGTATTTTGGAGCCAATAGGTGGATGAAAAGGGCATTTTGGAGCCAATAGGTGGATGAAGGGTAATTTTGTACCATTTTTAATAATTCAAGGATATTTTAGACCCTTTTCCGTTATAAGTATTCAAAATTGATAAAATTATAGTACGTTTTAAAAATGTATTCTTCATAACATAAAAAAAAATTAATTATGATAAAAGATTTTAAGTATGAAAATTTATTCTTAATAGATCAAAAATAAATTTAAAATAAGAAGATCATTATTTTAGTTGAATAGGTTCAATGAATTTAATTAGTCTATTATTAAAAAATAGACTTTAATGACATGTCATGTAAACTAGGAGAGAGTGATGATTTTAAAGTGTCAAATATATTTGGAGGAAAATAGTGATAGTTGGGTGATATTTTGGTTCTAAATGAAACATAAATCATATTTCAAGACAATTCTCTTAAATTGTATGACCATTTAGAAAATAAAGATCACGAATTAGGATGAAAGCTAGTAGGTAATCGAACTTTATTCATTTTTCGATGGTTTAGGCTTGGTGGTTTGGGAGCATTATGTCCTTTGTAGTATTTATGTTATACATGTATTTAGTCATTTCATTTATCTCATTGTGTTATTGCATTTTCAATTGTATTTATTTCGCCTTTTTATATGATGAAAAATTTTATCGGTAACATTTTGATTAATTTTTTTGAAAAAGCATATTTAATTTCCTATTATATATAGAAAATGAAGCAAAAGTCTATCCAAGGCATTTTCGTCCAATGACAAAAGATTCAGCTCATAAGTTATGATAGGTGTAGTAATTACCATGTTTATATCATCATATCACGATCAAATTATTATTATACTGTGCATTTTTTGAAAATGTGCCCTCCTTGTTTATAAAATAAATAAAAGTGAAAGATTAAAAAAAAAATAGCAAGGTGATTATAAGGTTAGAAAGTAAACTCTTTTCAATAAAGTGAAAACTTAAAAAATTAAATTAATCGAGTTTTAGTCGTATGACATCCAATTTTCACTAACATGCAATAACATTCAAATTCTTTTTCCGTTCTTTCTTGAAATTAGCGTGACATCTAATTTAATTATTTCATTTTACTCTCTTCAAATTAAGTAAATTTAGAGTATATACTAAAGATATAGAAATTGTATTTCCTCAATTTCAATCTAGAGTTAAAATTAAAGAAATTAAATTTTGTAATGTTAAATAAATATTGTGTTAGCTACTAAAAATGTCCTTCTTTCTTGCTTTTTAGAGGGCTCCGGCTTTATTTGTCTTTCATGTTTTAGAGGACAATAGTTCTTTATTTAGATAATTATGGGTATTAGTCCGACATCTATCTTATTTTAGTAGAAGTTTTTAGGGTTTTGTTCTAATTGTTTTATTTTATTTGTTTTTTATTAAAAAAATTTATCATTAATGTTTTTAACTTTTTCAGAAAGGAAAACATAATTTCTTTTATATTTGAGTTATTCTTTTCTTAAAGCGAATGTTAGGAATGCTATAAATTGATGACCCTCGTAATACCAAGAACACTAAAAACATTCACAATTTAGCCATTTGGATAGTCTTGTTTATAAAGAATTTTTCTCCTAATTCATTTTGTTGTTGTTAAGCATATTTTGGAATATATTGTTGACACACTTCATCATAGTTTCTTTACTACTCCTTCATTTCATTTCATCTCTACTCTATATACGAATCCGCTCCTTCATTTTATTTCATCCCTACTCCATATACAGATGTAGATTAAGTGGAGAAAGAATTTGATTGGGAAAAGTGCTTTCTGTACCTACGACCTATTCGTTATTCACCTGGCTGAGTGTGATACTGTGATTTTTTCTTGTATGAGGACACTTTACGCACTTGAGAATTTCGTTGAAAAAAGTGGAGACCTTTCTTCTACTTTTATAGTAGATGGCTAATATGAGTAGGAAACATTTTTGAAATTTTTTTCAATAGTAATAAGCTAATTGATTTAGTACGTTTAGATTGAAACTATTAAACTTTACTCAATGACCTAAGAAAAAATCAGTCATCTTTGAATTTATTCTCCGATATCTATTTTTTGAATTAACCATATCAAAGAGGAATTGAACTTTTTCTGATTTTTTGAAAACTCTAATCCATTTGACGTCCGCCACTATTCATCTCCTCCTTCAACCGTTAGTTTAGCAAACCTATTTATGTTTTTCAATATTAATTTTATACACTACTAGAAAATTATAAATTACGTGTGGATTTTACATAGATTTTATTTCTGTAGAAGTTTTCTACTAATTTTCACGAGGAAATATGAAATTCCTAAATTATAGATTTTTTTTATATGCAAAAGATAGTTTTTCAGAAAAATTGGGGAATAATTTTGGCGCCATTTTCCACAAAATTATTACCTAGGAAATTTTTTGCGGCAAATAATTTGTAAGTATTATTTTCGTAGAAAAATTCGCAAGTAACAAAAAAATATTTTTTTTATCTTCTAGAAAGAATTACATTTTTTCATACACAAATAAAAATCTACCAATATTAACTCTACACATATAATTAAGTAATAAATTAAGAAAAAGTAATAAATAACAAGTTTGTCTATTTTAACGAAGAAGAAAAAATTCAATCAAAATTTTTAAGCCATGTATTAGCAGTGCATATCTTTAATATTATTGTAAAAATGTTATTTATTAATATAAAAAATTTGAATAATTTAATTGAAAGTCCTACAATATTTATGCTAAAAGTAGGTTAGTTTTCCTTCTTTACTTTTCTATATAAGATTTGCAATTTTTTTAAAACTATATTTAATATTGCTTAAGTAAAATAAAATTTTTAAAATTCACTATGTAAATATTTTGGGTCCTCAATTTTGAGGATATAAAACAAATTGTTTAAGAGTTCTGAAATTGTTTAATGATTGAGAAACAACTACTTAATAAAAGTCCATTATAATCAATATATGCAAAAATAATTTCTTAGTCTCGATATAATAAAATATAGAGATCATAAAATAGTTGGTCGGTCTCTCTTTCTATTATACGTGATTATTATTATTATTATAAAAAATAACCACTTGTAAACTTTCCACTTATTTATTTAATTCAAAGCCAATAATCTAAAGCCACCACTTATAAAGTCTAGTATAAGTAAATAATATGATTGATTATGACAAAAATCTAGTAGGCCAAAATTCTTATATTATTTTATTTGAGGCTAATATTCACTTTGATCTGATTAATAATGTCCATGGTGGGGATCTTTGCATTTGGACCTTTTTGTTTTCATCAATTAGTACAAAATAAATATTAATTATTAAATCAAATAAAAAAGGGAAAATTGTATATAATAGCAAACTAATAACCTAAATTAAATGGAATAGATAGGGTTTGATTTAATTGTGCTCCATAGCAAACATTAGCTAAAATTTGCCAGCGTCTCTCTCCCAAAAATCTCGCTCGCCACTCTCCATTCTCGCTCGCCTCTCTCGCTTTATACACAGAAGTGTATAATTTTGTTTATGTTTTGTATAAAGCGAGAGAAAATTGTATATACACATGCAAAAATGTATATCTTCGTGTTATACACTTAATTATACAATTTACAAACATTTTACTTCAAATATTGCAGAGAAAAAGGCCAACGAATTATACAATTGCGAATTATACAATTGCAGTGAAATACAATTTTCTCTAGCTTTATACAACAGAAGTGTATATATTGTGTTTCTGTTTTTTGTATAAAATGAGAAAAACATATATCTTCTTGCTATACACTTATAATTATGCAATATACATACATTTTAATTCGATTCAACTGTATGCAAAATAAATTATACAATTGCAGCGAAATAGGCCAGCGAATTATACAATTTAGGCCAGCGAATTATACAATTGTATATGTATAGCAAATTATACAGTTTTATGTTTGCTATAGAGCGCAATTATGCAAAGTTTGCTATAACATACAAATATGAATTTTTTGTTTGATATATGTGAAAGTTGCCTAATAAAGAATATGTGAAATTTGGTGAAGTAGTATTTACGTGTCTAATTTGTGCGAATTTAGAATATCTATGTCCTCTTTTATTTTAAAAAAAATGGACAATTAAATTATTTAAGAAAACAACTAAATTATTTTCAAGAAAACATATTTAAAAGTTGAACAAGACTTGGTCTACCATTAAGAAAATCAAACATATAATAATATACATATAAAGTCATTCGAGTTTGGCTTGTGGGCTAATTCAAACTTTATAGTGGACTAAAAGTAAGCTTTTAAAACTCATTTTAATATTCGGGAAAAAATTAAATATTAAAAAAATATAGATCTTCCAAATATTATGCCTACCATTACATGATTATAATATTATTACTTACTAAATTATAAAGTTTAGTAGGTGAAAAAATAAAAAAGTTCAATAATTTCTTCTGATTTGAGCAAATTTTGATGGGTCAGCACTCAGCATAACTCAATATGGCCATGTCGGGTCGAATTTGAGTTTTAAAAAATACATATTTGATAGAAAAAATTGAGGAGCATATAATTAGATAGACTGAATATCACAATTATATATATAACACACATGTTTCTCTAGACATGATAATTTTTATGATGATAAGAGAAATTATATATTCTTGCGAGTGAAATATGTTGGATTTTAAAATGTGTGAATGAAAAATAAAGAGTTGCGATTTTTACGATGAGTTGTGACTTTTATGATTAGTTGCGACTTTTATCAGGAAGTTATGATTTTTATGAAAGGTGACGACATTTCCAAAAGATTATGACTTTTTCAAAGATTTGTGATCTTTCCGATAAGACACAATCAGAACCTTTTCGTACTACAATTTATTTTCTATAAATTGAGGGATTTCCTCTCATTATAAAAGGAAAATTTTGTGACTTCTTCTACTACTACTAAATATAGTAGTCTAAGTGTACTTTACTGCCGTTGAGTGAATCGCTGACATCAGCGTTTTGGGTATCAATACACTGGTGATTGAGATCATTCTATTCAGGAAGGACATATTTCAAATCAAACCTCGAATACTAGAAGAGAATAATTTCCTTAAGGGTATCAGTACACTGGTGATTGAGATCATTTTATCCTGGGAGGACATATTCCAAATCAAACCTCGGATACTAGAAGGGAATAATTTTCTTAAGGGACACTGTGCATTCAGTGGGCTTGATTTTCTCTCTGTTTTTCCAGATTCTGGCATGTGATACAGTGTAACGACCTGTTTAGTCGTTTTGAGCAGCAGATTTTATTTCTGGAAAAGTGGCTGAGACAACGGACCCCACGACGGACCGTCATGGGCACGACGGACCGTCGAGGGGGTCTCGTTCCAAAACACTTAGAAATTAGAAAATCTGGTACTGAGAGCGACTCTCTGAACGTCACGACGGAATGGCAGGACGGACCTTCGTGTCCACGACGGACCGTCACAGGCCATTCACTAAAAATCAAGTTTCTGTATCGTGTGACGGACAGCAGGACGGACCGTCGCAGGCACGACGGCCCGTCACAAGCTGCGCAATCCCAGGCTGGGTCGGATTTCTGTTAATTTATTTAAGGGGCGTTTTGGACTATTTCCTGCTTTAATTATAAAGTGGTGGGTTAATGTTAAAAAGTCTAATTACTTGGGGATTAAAAGAGGTAACCTTAAGTTAATTAGTGGGTTATTATTGCCATCTTTTATACTTAATTATATGCTAATTAGGGTAAAAGAAAGAGGGTTTGAATAAGAAAATAGAAAGAACAAAGAGAAAGAGGGAGAATCGAACGAGAAGAGGAAAACACAAGGCTTTGGGAAATTCTTGCTTGATCACCAGTCTTCGGTGGAGGTAGGTTATGGTTTTTATGCTATTCGTAGTAAACTCTTAATAGCGAATGATATGTGTTGGGTAGTATTATAAAGTCTTCTATATGCTTAATTGTGTTGCATGCATGATGTGATTTTATATATATGATTTTGATGAAATAAGCATGATGAAGCTATTGAATCCCAAATCTTGATAAAAACCAAATCTCTTGTTAATGATGATGCCTTGGTATAAAAGAAGGCTTGGCGAACTAAAGTAATGAGATTGATGATGCCTTGGTAAGAGAGAAGGCTTGATGAATTGATAAGAATGAGATTAGGGGATCGGGTGTCACGAACCGACACGTAGATTTAGGGGATCGGGTGTCACGAACCGACACGTAGATTTAGGGGATCGGGTGTCACGAACCGACACGTAGATTTAGGGGATCGGGTGTCACGAACCGGCACGTAGAATTAGGGGATCGGAGTGTCACGTTCCGACACATAGTAGTAGGGGATCGGAGTGTCACGTACCGACACATAGTAGTAGGGGAGCGGAGTGTCACGTACCGACACAAGAGGAATAAAGATAATGAATCTGGAAAGATGTTAATATACTCAATCTAATGAACCTAATTCCCAAATGAGTATGGTATTGAGGCTTGAGTCCTCATGAGTGAACTTGGCGGTACTTATAAATGATGTTTATACTTGTTGCTATCACCTGTTAAGAATATTAGTTGATTTTATGACGTTATCTGAGATATATTGTTTTCTATTTTGAGTTGGCCGATGATACCTACTCAGTACTTGTGTTTGTACTGACCCCCTACTTTTATGTTTTCTTCTTGTTTATTTGTGGAGTGCAACAAACGTGCCGTCATCTTCGACTCAACAGTAACTCTAGCCAGTCTTCATTACTCCGGATATCAGGGTGAGCTAATGCTTCTAGCTTGGACTGGATCTTCTTCCTCATGTCTTGATGCCTTGAAGTTCCGGCATGGACTAGCTTTTGTTATTTTAGCTTTTTAGAATACTCTTAGTTTAGTAATTTGATCATAGATGTTCTTGTGGTGATGACTTCCAGATTTTGGGGATAATAATAGATGTTGAATTTGTTTTTATTAATGATTTAAGTCTTCCGCATTACTTTCTGTTGATATTACATTGAAATGTTAAGGTTTAGATTGGTTGGTTCGCTCACATAGAAGGATAAGTGTGGGTGCCAGTCGCGATCCGATTTGGGTCGTGACATACAGATTTTAGATTTGTGAATTAATTTTTGTTCTTCTATTCTTCACTAGTTCATTAAACTTTGATAACTTCGTATTTTTGAAAGTTTGTTGAAATCAGTAAGATTCTTTAAACAGAGATTGATAACAATTCTTCTTTAAGAAAAATATTTTATATATTTTTCTAATATGATTCTGATTCTAATTTCTCTACTAGTTTTAATTTTCTAGTTGTGAAAATACCATGTTCTTCAAAATTTTATTCTAAGCATCTTAGAAATACAAGATGAAGAACAAAATATATATAACAAAATGCTCTCATAATATGTCGATCGCACTAATAAAGAGAACTTAAACAAAAATGTATTTTACTTAGCTTCGTAACGCTTGAGCGCTTCCTAATGTGTGAGACAAAGATGTTGGAAATAGGGATCAAATCCAACCATTAGGGGTTGCAGTTAACTCATAAACCCTATTTTTTTTGTAATGTATTTATACATTATTATGGGTATTGAAAATAAAATACCTTATTATACGTACATCCGTATATCATATATATTAATTCTATCTATACTTCAAATTCTTAACATTGATTAAGATATGCCTAGATATATGTATTTTTGTAACCAGATACACTAAAATAGGGAGATAAATGAGCGAGTATGAACAGAGGCAAGAGAGAGAGTGGTGAACGAGAGAAGAGGGAGGTGAGACAGGTGAGTCAAATGAGAGAAACGAGCGAGATGTGTTATGTATCTCATAGACATATGAATCTACTTGAATAAAATGTATTTAGAACAAATTATTACACCTAATTTTGACTTCATATATTCCGAGAAATATGTTTTTGAACGCATCAAAATCTGATAAGATTTGTAATAGTGCAAAATAGTATCCTAAACTAACGTATTTTTTTATAATTTATCCAAAAAAAAAAAAGTAAACAACAAATCTTCTAATTAGTATTTTCGATTATATGCTACATCAAGTTTATGTATCATTATACTACATAATTCCAAATCACTTTCTCTTGATCAATAGAGATATAAATAACATTACTGGACCACAAACTTTAGACCCCATGAACAGCTCACTCATTAATAATTTTCCACTTAAAGAGATAAGAAATAAAATTAAAGAGGGAACAAATTTATGAAATCTCTCAAAAGGCATATAGGGTCCATGAAATTCCTATTATTTTTATTTATAAGAAGTAAAATGCAAGGTACCAAACAAATATGGTTTATCCCCCCCCCCCCTAATTTCAATAAAATAAACACTTTTTCAGTACTATATGATATGTATATAGACATAGGGTCCGTTTGGATAGGTTTAATAAAAGCAGCTTTAAAAAATACTTTTGAAAGTGCTGAAACTTATTTTTAAAATAAGCAGTTATGTGTTTGGATAAAAGTGCTGAAGTTGCTATGCCAAACGTGAAAAGGGAAAAATGGAAGAAAGAGATGTTAGAGTTATGTTGTAATTTGGAGATTGTATAAAAATATTAAGGGCAAAAACATAAAAATGTGGTCAACTTAAAACAGCTTATAAGCTAAAAAAAGAAAAGCACCTCTACCCCAGCTTTTAACTTTTGGCTTAAAATAAGTTTTTTTTAACTTAAAATAAGTTATTTTGAGTATTGTCAAACAGCTAAATAAGTCAAAAATCAGTTTTTAAGTCAGTTTGACCAGTTTTTAAGCTGATCCAAACAGGCTCATAGTTGTGTTGTTCCCTTGGAATGTCCCAAAAACTTTGTATCAAATTTTTAAATTTTTAGACTTTGATGACTTTGTCCAATGTGCTATGGTTCATAATTTTGTTATGATAGAGTCAAATATATTATAATTAGCCAATTATTTTTAATTCATTCAATTTAATTATTTATTTAATAATTTTTATTTTTCTTTAATTCAGTATAATCCACCGTCGTTATAACCTTTGCCACATTCTATGTCCTTCGGGTGAGCACTTTGTGCGCACTGGATAAACTCTCTAATGTGTAATAGTCTGTAAACCATACAGAGAATGTGACCGCACCAAGCAATGCGACATACTAAATATTATCAAAGATCGAATTTGAGATTTCTGATTAAAGATGAAGTACGCATACCAATGCATCACTAAGTCCACAACCCTTGTTAATGACTAGAGTGTCATTTATTGAACTTTTTTCTCTATTGTCAATTTTCTTATTTTTAAGAAATTTAATTTTCTAGAAAAATATATTTTCCAGAGCTTTTATCATAAAAAAGAAATAAGAAAAATAAAGAAAATATTATTCTCTTTACCAAAAATACCCTTATGTCAATTCTATGGTACCAAAAGAAAAACAAAATGAAGTGTCATTTTTTGACTAGGCGAAGGGAATTACATAGATGATAGAATAATGTCATTGTCCAAAATAGTTCATGTCTATCTTTCTTGACCATAAATAATGTTAAACTTCTTTATCACAACACAACTCTGCATTTTCCTTTCATCAATACCAAATTCCACACCACTAGTAATACTACAGCTGTCTTTAATTATTTTTAAAAAAAAATACTTTTATTGGAAACTTTTAATATACGTCGATGAAAGTTGATGTGAAAATTAAATTCTTTCATTTAAGAACTCCAATAATAGGTTGATCAATCTATTATTTTCTCTATAGTTTGATCTCTAAATTAAGAGCGTTTAAAATTAAATCGTAATTAATAAAGCATTACAAAATTAATTTATTAAGATATTGATATACGATGATCTCGAATAAATGGTTGGAGAACATATTAAATTTTAAATTAACGACTTCTTAGCGGACTATAGTAATATATTAGTGTCCTTATCTCAATGATAACAAAATGTTCTAGATTTGAGAAGAAGAATATAATACTTGTGCATGTCATTTTTCTACTTTTTTTTTTTTTTTTTTGCACCATATTCTTTTACTTTTTAAGGGACAAAAGCAGGTTAAAGCAAATCAATTTTCATAAAAGAATCTAGCCACAAATTAAATAGCTGAATTGCCAATAATAATAATAATTAAGTAGTAATTTTTATGAGATCATTTATAATATATTTGTGTTTTTTAACGGAGTACTATTTATTAAGTAATCATATGAAGTCATATTTAATTTTAATTTTCTTCTTAAAAGAAGGAAAAATAAGGACTGTGTGAATTATGATAGGGAGCTCATTGTGATATGTGGTTGGTACTCTCGACAGGTATTGAAATAAATTGGGCTAAAACAAAGCCCATGTTGCTTTTGGGCTTTCTTAAGGTGAGGGCATTATCAGTAAGCCCACTTAAAAGGATCTTTGCCGAGTTAAATTTTAGGTTTAGCAAATATAAAAATTATAATTGTATGTTATAGCTATAGTTTATATAGTTGTGATTCATACCAAATTTTATGTTTTCTATGACTATTAATTTTTATATTTCGATATACATATGCATAAAAAATATGTATTTGGGTCTATTTATATATTTTAGTATACAGATGGGTCTCACATTTGTACATTTCAGTATACAAATGGGTCATGTATTTGTATATTTTGGTATAAAAATGGGTCCTACATTTGTATATTTTGATATACATTTGGGTCTTACATTTGTATATTTCGGTATGCAAATGGGTCATGTATTTGTATATTTTGGTATACAAATGGAACCTAAATTTGTATATTTTGATATATAAATAGGTCCTGCATTTGCATATTTCTGTATACAAATGGAATGACAAAAAAGATGGAATGTTTGTTGCAAATTACAAATAAAAAATTACGACTATAACATTTAATTTAAAGTAATAGTTTGCTATTTCATAAAATTTTCTCTTTTTTAGGAAACTTACCTAAATCTGACTAGTTTAGTAGTTAATTACTTAGATATATACTCTCTTTTGCAATATTACGTATCTTGCTAGATTTTGGTGTGTCCAGATACATGTATCTATGAATACATATGGTCAAAATTAGGTGTAATTTGTTTTGCATACACTACATCCAAGAGGATTCGCATACATCCGAGATACACAAAAAATATCACTCTCATCTCTCCAATCTGACTCGTCATTCCTTTATTTATCTTATATTCCAAATACAAGCGAATCACACTAGATGTATATAGATACACGTATCTAGTATTTGATTCACATATATTTGAGATACAAAACAATGTTTGCTCGCCGTCCTCTCCATTTATCTAGGTGTATCTTTCTCAATATATGTACAAAACTCTTAAGTAGCGATAAGATAAGAAATATTTTGAAAATATAATTAATAATAATATATGTGACAGTGAAATATGTCTAATCACATAGCTTTTCCTAGTTCCCCACCCACCCACCCACCCTTCATCTTTTTACTCCATTGGTGATATGAACTTTCGATCCTAAGATGAAAATTTCTTGGTGACTCGAACACTAAACCTTCGAATTGAAATTGAGAGGTATTTTTTTAAAAAAAACAACAATATCAATAACCTGTATAGAGCTAGCCATCAAAACAAGAATTGAGTGTGACATGAAGAAAGTAAATTTAAGAACGGAAGGAGATATATGAAGAAAGTAAATTTAAAGTTGAAAATATTTTTAAAAATAAAATCAATTTTTTTGGGAGTTGGGGGGGGGGGGGCTGGTAGGGGGTTGGGGGTTGGGGAGGGAGGGTTGTAGGAGTTTTAAAATAAAAATATTTTTAAAAACAAACTCAAATTTTTTTGGGTGGGGTGGGGGGGTGGGGGGAGGGGCTGGCCGTTCATGGGGGGTGGAGGTGGAGGTGGCGGGGTCAGGAATCGGGTGAAAAATAAAATTTTGAAAATGAAAATATTTTTAATGATGTTTTGGCTAATTTATAATTGAAGGAGAGTTTTGGAAAATGTTTTTCTTAATTTTTTAAGGGAAGTCACTTTCTTTAATTTTGAGGAAAATGAGTTGATTTAAAAAATATTTTCCAAGACTTTTCTCCCAATCAAACATGAGAAAATTAAAAAACATTTTCCAAAAAATATTTTTCTTCATATCAAACACACTCTTGGTATATAATTATGTTCAAATTATTATTATTACTGATAAAAAAACTAATTCAACACTATTTAAATGAAATTGTGTTGTGACTATGATGCGTAGTTATTTAAAAAATTAAAAAGGTAACCATAGTTAAAGTAGTAACCAAAATTAAAAGTCAAATGACACATCAAAATACGTCACAAATACTTCTACCAGAATCCATCTCAAAGGTTCGTTTTCTTTTCTCCCTAGTTGTACAGACCAAGTTTGATAAATTTAGTGGTAGTTTTTATTTTTTGTCATCCCAAAAAGTATTTCTTTTTTTAGAAAGGATATTATCCGATTAAATATAATATCAATTAAGATTTTTTCTAACTATAACAAAAGAAAAATCATAAAAGTAATGTTTTTTGTAGTTATTTTTATAGTTATGAACACATTACTTTTACATTTTTTTTCATTAAACGTATAATTTACTTTTTCCTTTATGAATTAATGTGTTTTTTTTTCCATAAATTTTAATGTTAACTAAAAAATAAAAGAGGACAAAAATGATCTATCACTTATTAATAGTATAAGCACTAATTCAAATCAATAAGATAATCATTTGTTTTCAATAATTGTATCTTTGATATTATTGTAAAAATATTATCTATTACTTAAAAATTTTGAAAAGTTCAATTGAAAGTTTTAAAATATTTATATTGAAAAGTAGATAGTTATTTGTGCTCTTTTTTAAAACTATATTATCAAAGAGAAAATAAAATTATAAAATTCACAATTAAAAATATTTGATGCCTCAATATTTGGGAGCCTAAAACAAAGAGGTTGAAATTAGTTGCAGTATTTCAACATCTTAAAGTTTGTTCACTTTGATTCTTTCAGTCTTCTTTGATATCTTAATTTATTTGATTTGGTACTCCCTTTATTTTATATCGAGTGAACTTTTGATTTTTTTTATTGTTTTAAAATAATTAAATTGTTTAGAGGTTAAGATAAATGTCTGAAATATTTCAATGTTTGCCTTTTTTAGTGAAATTCAATATTTTTTTAGGAGATAAATTGCAATACTTACGTATAAAGTTATATTTCTGATTTCACAAAAGACAATAATGAAAAATATTATTTAAATTTTTTTCTTAATAGATGTGCACTATCTCACAAATTCACTTAATATAAAATCGAAGAAATATTATTTTATGCTACCAATAAAAAAAATGCATTATAAATTAGGATATTAATTAGTGAAAAAAATGTTATTCAGTGAGCAGTGAATAATTACAATAAGAAGATTGTTGTACATAAATTACTTATATTAAAAGTGTATTTTACTATAAATTTGTTTAATCCCGAATTTCGATATATATAAAATTGTATTTAAAGGTATTCGGGGTTCGTAGGGGTGTACAAAATCGAATCGCAAATTGAGTTAATTCGAAAAAAAATCTGACTAGTGGTTTGTTTGGTGTTGAAAAAAAATTCGACTATATTTGAGTTGGTTTGATTTTAACTAAAAAAAAAAGCAATCCGTGATTAAACCAACCTGACATTATATATATAATTTTAAAATTTTATTTTACACAAAAAATATTAAATTTGATATAATTTTTAAATATTTCTTTTACTTTTTTCATAATTTTATCTTTTAATATATTATTTCAAGTTTGAACCTTAGAATTTTGGATAGTTCCATAAAGATTATAGTCCACAGGTGTTGGTAATTACAATAAAACTTAAATCAAAATCAAATTAATATTAATGCAAAACGAAATTAATTTAACACTAAGAATGACAATAATATTGAATATTTATTCTTTGATTTTATATTGGTTTAGACATTGAAATATATAATCTAATTTTAATTTCCTTTTATATTTAATCATGTAACTAATACTTATTAAACTTATTTTAGCATAATTTAGTATTTTTAAATTATGATCGTTTTTATATGACTTGGTAATTTGCAATATTTGTTTTACAAAATTCATTATATATATATATATATATATATATATATATGGATATTTTAGTGTCATTAATCATATCATTATTTGTGTTATATTCTTAAAAAAGCACCTTATATAGTTGTATTTTTTATAGTACCAAAGAAATATTTGATTACAAGTAAATTATATGTTTGTATGAATACTTTAGCGGGAAAATTCAAAAAACCCCAGTTTAATTGATTTGATTTGTAGTTTAAAAAATTTGACACAAATGATTTGGTTTTGATATTATAAAAATTCGAACCAACCCGACCATGTATACCCCTAGACTGGTTTAGTTTGAACCGATTATTAGTTAAAATCAAAATCAAACCAATTTAGTTGATTTTTAAATTGTTTAAAATCGAATCATACCAATTGAAAAAATAATTGTCAGTTTGGTTCAGTTTTTCTGGTTGTTCCGTGAGAAAGTAATAATTTTTTTTGAGGACATACGTATCGATAGACATAAATTAAACACCTAGTAAATGAACAAGCCACATAAAAAACTATTGTCGGTTAAATTACGCAATTCTAGTACGATAATTTTATGTGAGGTAGGGTAGCTAAAGACTAAAATAATGAATTTTGATGAAAACTTATGATCTATAATTGGGCTACAATTTAATAAAAATTACGTATCTACATACATTTATTTATCATAATTTTAATTATGAAAAATTCAGATAGTGAATCAACTACTAACAATAACCGAACAAAGGGAACTTGGTACAAAGGAGAAAACCAACCACACATAGAAGTGACCAAATAACTCCAAAAAGCAATCTTATCTTACTCACATCTCCCTTGTGGACACACTATTTTCCTTACCTTCACAAAAAAAGATTCACATAACAAAACAAATTATAACAATAATTAATTCCAAAAAGAAAAAAAGAATATATTAAAAACAAATAATAAAGTAGTAGTACAACACTAGAATAGGTAAGTTAGTTAATTGAGAGTAAAATAAAATGGCCACAGAATTCGATCTTCCCGAGGAAATTGTGCAAGTACTGCCGTCAGATCCATTTGAACAGCTTGATTTAGCGCGTAAGATCACTTCCATTGCCTTATCCACGCGCATCTCCGCCTTGGAATCGGAAGCCGCCGCCCTACGCCGCCACTTATCGGAGAGAGATGACATCATCAACGACCTTAACTCTCAGCTTGACTCACTTGACTCCTCCCTCGCCGACGCCTCCGATAGACTTTCCCGCGCTGAGCAAGAAAAGGTCCGACCCGGTTAAGCTTCGGCGATTTTTCTTGTTCGAACTAGGGGTTGACTTGTTTGTAGTGGTTGAATTTTGCAGGAGAGTTTGGTGAAGGAGAATTCAATGCTGTCCAATACTGTGAGGAAACTTAATCGTGATGTTGCTAAGGTATCATCCCAATAATCCCAAATTATGCTGCTGTTGCTCTACTTAGTCAATACTTGCATTTGAGATTTGAATGTTGCTTTACTTAGTCCAATTTGATTTAAGTTTGAAGCTTTAAGCAGGTTACCATGTTTGTTTTTGCTTTAAATATCCGATATCAGAAGTCTACTGGCAGGGCTTAATCTGGATTCATGTCAGTTATCGGGAAAGCTCACTATGGGGTAAATTAAAGAGCCCATTGGCGAAGCGGACTCCATTACCAGAATTTAAAACTGAGACCTCTAGCAATAGAAGCTAGTTGGAAAAAAAAGTAGTAACTTTTTTTAAGAGTGTAATGTTAAAATGGAGGGGGAAAAGGGTGGGAGAACAAGATTATTAGGGGTATTTTATCTAAGGCACTTTAGCTTCATTTTATCAGGAGCAACTTGTGGCTTGTTATGGACCTTATAGAGTGAAGACTGAAGAGAGCTCCTACATGTTATAGAGTATGTAATTGTCAGTTTAGCAGTTACCCGATTAAGTACTTCTATAGTTTCCAACAATGTCCGTTGGTTAGATAGACATGTGCATTACATCTTGCTATAGTATCAGTCATCCTTTCGGCAAGCTCTGAAGCATTAATATGGTTTATTCACATAAGCTATTCGCTGGAATGAACATACAAATGGAGCTTTATTCATACACATCGCCTTAATTCAGTAGTAGTAGCTATTTGTTCCTTATTAACCAACTATCTGAGTGTTTAATGGCTTAATATTTACTGAACCAGCACTAATGTTTTCTCATGTTACATTGCCATTGGACTAGTTTTGTAGCACAGACGACTGCATAACTAGTTGGAGCTAACGATATCCTTCTCTTTCCTCTATGTAAGCTGTGTCATAATGTGCACACGTGTACTTTATACATATATATCCATAAGGTGTTATTCCACTTGATCCGAAATCCTGACATCATGTATCTGCAATGGTAGTAGGGTATTTTTTTGGATTTATTTGTTCTAAAAGACTGATCTCTTGAAACTTACAGTTGGAAGCCTTCAGAAAGACGCTTATGAGATCGCTTAATGAGGAAGAAGACAGCTCGGTAAGTCCTTGTATGAAATTCGAAGGATTTCTCCATCTTCCTGTTGTTATTTTATTCCTGTAACTAAAATAATGCCTTTGAGGGTACTACACAATTACATGAAATGGGCTAAATTTCTCAATGCTGAAAATTTATGGGAACTGGAAACACTATTACCTGCTAATCTTGTCAGTACCAAATGTTGTCCTCATTAATAATCTGTCGCTTTTGGTGTTTGACAGGCTGGAGCTCCAGGTTTTGCTAAAAATGGACAAAACCAATCAGGTTTATCTTTTTGGTCATTGCTCAATGTCTATATTCTTTATCTGCAGTTTACTCATATTCAGTAAATATCTTTGTGTGAAGGTGTTCTATTGCTCCAACTTTACCATGTGTAATATGTTCCAAAGTTTGCTATGTGAAATATGTTTATTAGAGTAAAGTTTCTCCACAACTTCAGATATAGAAACTTTATTCTTCTCGTAAGGATATCATGAAGTTGTCTATTATTGGTTCTAAAGATTAAAAGGTTTTATTGATTTGACAATATTTTGTACATCTTTTGTAATATGCAGTCGACAGTTTAATATACTTGGGTCATTTTCGCTCCCCTTTTCATTTTCTCTTAGAATATGTTTTGGGCGCTTCTTTTTCTAGTGGGTAAATAGGGTATGAGGAAACAAGCAGCTCTGCAAATTATTTAAAATGAAAGGTGTTTTATCTCTTAGCACTTTAAAACAACAATTTCAACTTATGTGTATCACTTAACCAAGCTAGTTTAAATTATTCAGATCAAGATTCTTCCTCGCCAGCTTCAATACCTCCTCAACGGACCCAGTCAACAGAGGTTGGATATTCACATTCAGAGGATGCCGAATCAGAAAGTATGCTCCAAAACCCAAATTGTCTGTATTGTGATATTATTGGTGACCTCTGGCTAAGCAACTTTTAATCTATGAAATACTTTTGCATTGTGTAACTTAACCAGAAACTTTATCTTTATTCAATGGTTGCAGCTTCAAGGCCTCGAATATCACCAGGTTTGTTGTTAGCATCGCAGACTAGCACCCCACGTCTTACACCTCCTGGCTCCCCTCCAAGTTTTTCAGCATTGTCTCCTTCAAGGTCACCAAACCGCTATCTCCAAGGAGGCATTCTATTTCATTCTCAACAGTAAGAGGCATGTATGATGACAGATCTTCAGCATTTTCTACATCCTACAGCCAGCATGGCTCGATGTCAAGCCTTGAAGCAGGATCGCAAACTGGTTTGTTCTTTTTCTGTAAACTCATATTGGGTTCCTTTCTTGCTCATTTTGGCATGCATTATTAAGTATCTGCGGATTTTGTTCAGTCTATAAATAGAACAGTTTTTTCTTCATCTCAAAGGTTGCTGGGATGAATAAATTTTACTTGATGAATTGAGTTCATCCTAGCCGAGAACCTATTTTGAGTAAGGTAATACAAGGGAGAAGGAACAGTTGTATTATCGGCTATCACTACCTTCTATTGAATAACATGTGGTCTAAGTGCCACCATTCACCTACTTTGCACCTATATAGTGCATGAATGCCTTGCTGTGTCTCAACTTCCTTCCTAATTTAACAAAATTAAAGCCTCATATTCTGAGGTCTGACATGAATATCACCACTTTTGCATGTACCCTACCAGCACGAGCTCGAGTGGATGGAAAAGAGTTCTTCCGACAAGTTAGGTAAAGCTATTGCTGCTGAAAACAAAGTTATTGTCTATTTCGTACTGACTGTCCACTGCACTTTGTTAAAGAAAGTTCAATTTTAAAAAATATTTATTTTGATGTCACGATGCACCCTGAGGATCTAAAGGAAAGTCTCATTAGTAACATTCACTACAACCTCCTCCACTAAGGGTCATAATCTTCTTTCCTTTTTTTATATGAGACAGTTACTATAATTGATGTTTAACTCAGAATCAAAACATCTAACTGTAAGGTTTGGATTTAAAAAAAAATCATCTAACTGTATTTACTTGGGGGAAGAAAATTATTGCATAAGTCGGAGATCACTTGTACCAAAAATTAAAGAAGGCTCTTGTAAGCACCTCCTGACATAATACATGATTATATTGCTGCCCGAATATTCAAAGAAATGGACCAAGATACGAAAGTCTGTTGTTAAATTGGTTTTATCTTTCATTTCTTCTAGTATGTCGAAAACATTTTTGGTGTTCACTTTGGAAATCCTTCTTTTTTTTTCTGGGAAGGACTAATAGATTACTCTTCAATTTGACAACTGTAAAATGTCTTACTTAGACCTTCAACTAATGCAAAAATGGGATAAAACTTCATGTTCCATAATTTTGGCGATTGTCAGTCTTCTCGAACCAGATTTGTGTGTGCTTTGTGATATGCTCTGTGTTTCATGTTTGTATATTGTTAAGAGTCTTTGAACTTCTATTTCATAAGCACCGGATGGTTTGTGCTTTATCAGGAGTCGGCTATCGTATGAGCAGTTTGGTGGTTTTCTAGCAAATGTTAAGGAACTGAACTCGCACAAGCAAACGAAAGAGGTATGCTTTGCGTCACATGATGATCTTATGACACTAACTACCAATACATTGCTCTGTACAAATATAACAGGCTTATTTTTGGACATTTTAGGAAACTTTGCGGAAAGCAGCTGAAATTTTTGGTGAAGAAAACAAAGACCTTTATACCATCTTTGAAGGACTGATCTCTCGTAATGCCTAATAAAATGTCCAAAGCCTGAATATTGCATGTATTTTTTTTACTGTAAATTGACTCAATAAACTAAATGTACCAAAATTATTTCACTATATTGTAACTTCTTCATGTACATTTTGTTGTCGATGTATTTTATTTTGATTTATAGCTTCAACAACAATAACAGGTTCATGTACATTTAATTGAACTCAAATGTTTTGAGCTTCAAAAATAGAGTATTGCCTGAATCAAGGCCTCAATATGTTATATTTATATCTGCTTGCAAAAAACACATGGAGATAAAATTGAATATATATGCTTTATTCTATCATCTTGGAATACCATAATGATTAATCCTGAATTGGTCACTGATTTCATCGAAAAAAGAGTTAAGAGTAATTGGAAGGGAGGAGGAAAAAAAGAAAATGACATGTAAGTTTGAAGAAAATAATGTACTAATTGTAATGTAAATTAGCTTTTCTAAGCATTGAGAATGCAGTATACGCCACCCATCTCGAAATTTGTGTCCCGGATCGGGTCTCGATTTGGAAGTCGAGTTTCAGTTTTAGTGTTGGGGTTGCGTGTTAGGTCCCCGTTCGGGTTTTGGTGTTGGTTTTGATTCGAGTGTCGGGATCTGGTGTCATTACGGTTTGAAAGTCTGGTATGGTGTCAGGGTTGATTCCCTTTTTGAAAGTTGAGTCAACAGTCGAGAGTTTGGATCAGGTGTCAATTTGGATGTCATGACTAGGGTTGGGAGTTAGGGTTGGATCTCGGGTGAGGGTCAGGTCCCCATTTAGAAGTCAGGTCTTAGGTCAGGGTTGGATCTCGATATGAAAGTTGAATCACTATTGTGGTGTTGGGTTTCGGTTCATGTATCGAGGTTGGGTGTTGGGTCTCGATTTAGGTGTTGGTGTTGGGATCAGATCAGGGTTCGAAAGTCGGGTTCCTGTGCGGGTGTCAGGATCAGGCTTTGGGCATAAAAGTCGGGTATCAGATCGGGTTTCGGGTTTTGAATGTCGAGTCTAGTCGGATCTATGTCGCGATCAGGCCCCGAATCATTCATCGGGGTTGGGTGTTAGTGTCAGGTCTAGTTCAAATATTGGTACTCAAGTTGGGGGCGAGAGTAGGTCCTAATTTGGGTGTCGAGATTGGATCCTAGAACAGTCGTTAGAGTCGTATCCAGGTTCGAGTGTGGAGGTCGAGGTCGGATCCCAGTTCGAATGCCAGGTCTCAAGTCTCAAATATAGTTGAGGTCAGGTTTTGAGTAGGGTCTAGGGGTCATGTCCGGGTTTGGATGTTAGGGTCGGGGTTCGGGTGGGATCCTAGATCGATAATCGGGGTTGGTTTTCATATTAGAAACTATGTTCCTAAAAGTTATTTTCTACTCTCTAGCCAAAAATAAAATATATTTAAAAAAAAATATTTTTCATATACCAACCATACACTAATAAATATTTTCCACTCAATATAAACATTTTCTAGAAAAATATTTTCGTTCATACCAAATATATACTTATTGGTATGAATTCAGATTATATTTATTTAGATTGCATTTTGGTTCCTAGTAAATATATTTTTGAGGTTCCACAATTTTGGGTTATAGGTACATTGACATGCATGCAGGTTGATAACATAACCACTATTTTCCCTCTTTCCTTTTCCTCATTTTCTCCTATCCTCTAAACTTCTCTCTCTCTCTTTCTCATTCATTCTGCAATTCTCCCATTCTTTGGTGTCTGTGGAGGAAGCCTAAATTCACCCCTGTTAAGCTTTTGGGTTCTTTTTGTGAAGATCAATGGAAACTATCCTCGAACACTCGGTTTCTCCATGGTATATATCATGATTTTTTTGTTTATTCTTTCATAATGGACAGCCCCATTAATTTGTTTCTACCTATTATTTCCTGTTTCTGGGGAAATGTTGTTTTCTAATTTTTTTTCATTTATAGATGCTTAATGTATGTGTTTGCAATGTCACGCGCGCCCATAAGGCTCTATGTGTGTGCTTTTGTATATGTTGTGCGAATTCATCTCTACATTGTCATACATCTTATCAGATCTGTTAGATGAGATGTTTGACTGTTGTAACGTTGATCACCGTCAACCAATTGCAACTCTCCTTCCTTAACAATAACAAAGGTAGAAAGACATTACCAATATTGTGATATTGACGTTGGTTCTACTCTTTTTGACAACAATTGAATTTTTAGATTTTTTTAATTTTTTTTTTTTGATAATATATAGTATAGTTTTCGAAATGATATAGAGGAGTCAGATTTGAATGAAAAGGGACAAAGAAATGGTGGAAAAAGCCTTTTCCTTGCTTGTAAAATGTTTTTAAGGAATATTTGCTTGATTTTCTAAAAACAAGATGTAGAACTAACATCTATGCTTTATATCTCTGGCTTCTCAAATTATGTTAACAGTGAGAATACCTGCAATAATGTTGATGAAGAAGAGTCCGATGAGGAGCTTTTCAAGGTTGGACCCAAGCTACTATTTTGTGCTTCCTCCATTTCACTCACCACGGAAGGTGATAACATGCTAGTTTCTTTCATCGTATTATCTTAAATAGCATGTGTTTAATTATATTCTAACCTTTTCTTTAACATACTTATGCTAGAGTTTCGAAGTCTTAGTGTGGGGGAAGATCATGATATGGATGAGGATTCTACTAGAGAAGTTATCAAAGAGGATAAAGTGTGTGAGGAGTCGATAAGAGAAGCTTCGGAGAATCAGACAGATCAGTCTGAAACAACTACTTCCAAGCCTAGCACTTCAGATTCAGATGGTTGGCAAGGATTCATTAAAAGACTAAAGAAAGGACCGTCTATACAGTTGCATACGTTCCATCCTACCATTCCTTCGCTACCTTCATTACCTTCCATAAAGATGTTATCCAAAAGAAAAAGTAGGAGTGCACGACGTAGCATGCCAATGCTGCCTGCTCCTATTCTAGATGCTGATTTGCAACAGTGCTTTGAAGCTAACTGGAAGAATTTTTCCCACACAGAACTTAAGCAAGCTACCAACAACTTTAGCTCTGGTATGCAAGTTTCTTCTTTTAAAAGATTTTCAAATTTCAGTTGGCTCGAAGGTAGCTAACTTCAAACGGATATATGATTTTGATCTTTATTGTACGAGCTAGTTTGTTTATGATCTCTCTCGAATTTGAATTGTATATGCTTAGTATTATGTTGTAGAACCATATTGTGATGCCTAAGCTTTTGTTGTCATTTTGGAAGATAACTTGATTGGTGAGGGAGGTTATTCTGAAGTATACAAGGGACTTCTCAAAGATGGCCAACCTGTGGCAGTAAAAAGGTTGACCAGAGGATCTCAAGAGGAAATGACGTCGGACTACTTATCTGAGCTTGGAATTTTAGTACATGTCAAACATGCAAATGTTGCCAATGTAATTGGCTACGGAGTCGAAGGAGGGATGCACCTTGTTCTTCCTTTGTCTCCTCATGGAAGCTTAGCCAATATGCTCAGTGGTATGTTCATTAGTATTCTTTTTATGAAACGATGCTTTCTCTAGACAACTAATTACTTTATTCTAATATGTTTGCAACATTTTCAGATGACAGGGGTAAATTGACTTGGCAAGTAAGGTATAATATTGCTGTTGGCACTGCAGCAGGTCTTGCATATCTTCACGAGGGCTGCCAGAGGCGTATTATCCACAGAGATATCAAGGCTGCTAATGTATTATTGACAGAAGATTTTGAGGCTCAGGTATTAATATATTCTAACCACTCATCATGACATGAAACTGACTTCATTTCTATGATTTCGGAATATCTCCTTCTGAAATACTTAGTTCTGTAAGCAAACTGTAGAGGTTCTGTTTTATCCGCATCGAATTGCACTATTTGTTGCTCATCTTTTGGTTTTGTGTAGATAACTGATTTTGGACTTGCAAAATGGCTCCCTGATAAGTGGACTCACCTCACTGTATCGCAGGTTGAAGGCACCTTTGGGTGAGTTTGTGGGAACCTAAGCTTTACCTACTGTAAATATGCAAAAAAATATCCTTTTGTAGTAACTTTGATCTTGCATGTTCATGGCAGATACCTCCCTCCTGAGTTTTTTATGCATGGCATTGTGGATGAAAAAACTGATGTGTATGCTTTTGGTGTGTTACTGTTGGAGATCGTTTCTGGACGTCCAGCTTTGGATGAAGCTCGTAATAGTGTTGTGATGTGGGTATGTAATCATCTCAACTCCTTTCAATTAGTCAAAGGCAAATGCAGAACTATATAATTGCCTATTGCTTCAACTGAAACCAATCAACTTTTCAGGCAAAACCATTGCTTCTCAACAAGAAAAATAGTGAGATAGTTGATCCATCACTCGGAGATGCATACGATTTAGAACAGCTTAATCAGATTCTTATGGTTGCCTCATTGTGCATACAGCAATTTTCAACAGATAGGCCTTCAATGAACCAGGCAAGTAACTTGAATTTTAGTCGAAAAATTAGCAAATATTGATCATATCATAGTAACATAAATATTGATAATATGGACTTCTGCTACAAATTTTTCCATGTTCATTTTAGTAGCTAATGCACAATGGAACAATCAGAATGTTCAAAACTTGTTATAATAATCATTCAAAATGAAAATCTAATGACAAACGATTACAATCACAGAACAATACATAAAGCTTGTTTTTTGTTGTAATGCAGGTTGAACAAATGTTAGTGGCTGTTGATGGCATTCTACAGAGCAAGAAAAAGTTTCAAAGGTGGCCTCCCCTCAAGCGAAGATGCGCTGTAGAATTGGATGCACTACTTGAGTCACCCTAACAAAAACTTACACAGATAAATCCAAAAACCAGTAAGATCAGGTAGAACTAGAGATATTTTCCTTGTTAGCAGCAGTGAGGATTGGTCTTCAATGCGATTGATCATACTGTAGTTAATGTATGCAACCACACGCGGAGCTTGTTCTATACCAGCTAAGACGGAATTTGAGAAACACAGAATACATTAATCCAACCGGGACAAGTAATCAAGATAACAAGTGTAATGCTTCAAGAGTACTTTCAAGTTTTGACAGGCGAACGTACATAGCAGCTTTCTTCAGTAAATATATTCAGCTACTATATGTTTGAGGAAGAAAAGAGATGCCAACATTTCTAGGGTGATTCGTCTCCGGTTAACGTCATTGTTGTTTAGATACATCTACAAACTTCTGAACTAGGTAGATACTGAAACTGAAACTGAAAATGCATAGAACTGTGAACTGTAGATATATATATAATGTTAGGTGAATTTGTGATATACTAGATTGCATGTATGTAAACCAGCAAATAAATATGCATAGTACATTCTTTCTTTGAGAAAGTGTATAATGAGCTGTTTATTTTGCACTATTGAAAGAATTTCAGATGCACATCTTCCAATTTTTATATTACATCCTTGTTTTAATTTAGCCCTTAGATCTTGGTCCAGATGAAATGGATGATCCAAGATTTATAGGCATCATTTGCATCCATCATATATAGACTGATTTAGCCGAGCTAGACATGGTTGATTTTGATGTTATTATAGCTATGAACAGACTAGCTCATGCAATGTCAATGTTGATTATCGTACTAAAGTTGTCACATTTCATTTTTCGAGTGAGCCAGTCCTGGAATGGAAGGGCAGTATGTAATGTTAAGTCATAAATGTTTTTAAAAGTTAGAAGTTGTGTTTAGATATGGTTTCACCAGCTAACCCATCCGACTGTGTAACCACCTACTCTATCGTTAAATATGAGAATTCTTGCCACCCATTAGATTGAACTTAACAACATTGTGGAATGATTTTGAAATCATTATATAACTTCAATGGCCTTTAGACTAAAATCTCGTCTCCAATTTTTATCCTGTTATTCAAGCAGGAGTGTAGCTGTATCCTATTATTTATTTGAGAGCGAGTGAACTATAAATGATAAGAGGAGTTTAAAAATCTTTTTTTGATTGAGTCTAATGGTTCAATGGATAAATAGTCAAGTAGAAGGGTCCATAATACAAATGCATACAAGCACGAGGGTCCATTCGACAATTTCACTGTATAAACATATCATTTTCTAAGTTGGGAAAAAATATATACTAACATAGTTTTATCAAAAACATGATTCCGACCTAGAGGAACAATATTATAATTAATTTTATTTTTTATTTTCCACTCGATGTTTAGTATCTGTATTTTAGTTTGACTAAATTTAAATGGGATACTTTCACATATAGCCACTTAAAAATAATAAATTACTCTCTATAGCTATAGTTTGTTAATTACAATGTGTAGCTACATGTTATATGGAGGAGGCGAGCAAGACTTGGAGAGAGGGAAGAGAGGAGAGAGAGAGGGGGAAAAGAGTGTGAGAAAGGTGAATTGTATATGTATATTGTTTAGATAATTGTATATTATACATATATATTTGTACATATGACCAGAGAGATTGGGAGAGGGAGGAGAGAGGCGAGTGAGATTGAGAGAGGCGAGTTAGAGAGGACAGAGAGTAAAGAGAGGTGAATTGTAAATGTATTTAATTGTATATTATACATATACATTTGTATATAGGACAAGCGAGACTGGGAGAGGGAGGAGAGAGGAGATAGAGATTGGAAGGAGGAGGAGAGAGGCGATCGAGAGAGGACAGAGAGATGGAGAGAAGTGAATTGTATATGTATATAAGTTAAATAATTGTGTATTATAAATATGTATTTGTATATTCTGGCGAATTCTTCATATAAATTCGAAGTCAGCTTGCGTTATTAATGTATAATATTAATCGCGAGTGATAATTATAACAAACTATAACTATGATAAGTAATTAAATAGTTTAAATTTATTTTAATGCATAATTTTCCCAATTTAAATTTATATCACGAAATCCAACTTTGAAAAAGCTTCCTAAGGAGGTTGGTACAATTTATTTTCAAAGAGGGGATGAAAAGAGAAATAAAATAATAGCGACGATCTGTTCAATTTGTTGAATATTCAACTGACAGTTCACGCGAATTGGATTCAACATTTTCCCGAGAAAATTTAATCATGAATATCTTCTCGCAGATCTTCACTTTCTTCTTCTTCTTGATCGTTGTGTTCGTTACAAAATCATCATGCTCACCAATCATCAATCCCTCTAAAGTCAAGCAAATTTCATGGAAACCTAGGTATTTCACTCTTTTCCCACTTCAAAAACCTCAGAAAATTGCATTATTATCGGATAGGAATTCAACATTTTGAGTTTTTTCCCCTGTAATTTTATGTCTATTTTCCGATTTTGGAGCTAAGAAAAAGTTCAGTATTGTAGGACGAGAAGGTCAATTTTATTTTTTTTCTCAGTGATGTTGTAGTGGTCCACCGATTGACGATCTTTTGCTTTTGAAGCTAAGAAAATGCAATATTGGTGCAAAAAAATGGAAAAAGAACAAGTTTTAAGATTTTCCTGCAACATTGTAGTATGTCACTGATTTAGCTTTATGTTTTTTCAAGGAAATGTATGTATTTCACTATCTTCTGGTTTCAAAGCTAAGGGAAGTGCAATATTTTGTCCTTTTGCCTGTAATTTTGTATTATCTCGCCCATTTAGCTATATGTTTTTCATGGAAAGATATTTCACTATTTTTTTTGGTTTCAAGGCTAGAAAGTGCAACATTTTATTATTGAAAAGATATTCAATTTTGAATTTATTTTCCAATTTTCCTTGATTTAGCTATACATATTTCATGAAAAGCTAGGTATTCCTTCATTTTCCGGTTACTAAGTTTTCAAAGTTGCAACATTTTTGGGCAAAAAGCGAAGTTTTTGAAGAGTTTCGTAATGCTGTAGTGTTTTACAGAGTTTGCTATTTGTGACTGTTTGCAGAGCTTTTGTGTATGAAGGTTTTCTTACGGACGAAGAATGTAATCATTTGATATCTCTTGTGAGTGTTTATTTAGATTTATACTTTTGGAGAATGTTATTTTATGTTTGGTTGGATAAAGTTGTTAAGATCTGTTTGTGTTGGAGCTGATTTGTCAATTGTGGTGTAGGCGAAAAAAGAGTTGAAAAGATCAGCTGTTGCAGATAATGAATCTGGGGAAAGTAAGCTTAGTGAGGTCAGGACTAGCTCCGGAATGTTCATTAGCAAAGCAAAGGTTTGTTTTTTAACTTTTCTCATTGTCGTATTGCTAAATCGTATTTACTTCATAAATACTACAGTGTTATTGTTTATCTAAGTTGCAAAAATGAGTTAGCAACTAAGCATAAATGTTTAAAATCTGAATGTGACGTTTATTTCTAGTTTTATGAATTTCTATCACTTAAATGTGGTAGAGGATCATTCCTGGGTCAGAAGATCCTTATGTTGATGGATCCATAACTCCACCGGGTGCACATGTATGGTGGTTCTTTTAAGAAGTTTATACTAAAAAAAAGACATGCTTTATAATGAAGAGCATTGGGCTCTTCCAGGAGCGTTGGAATGAAAGAAAGGCAAGTTGCTCCCTAGGGGCATCTGTTTGCATTCTTCTGTTTACCTTTGAGATGCAAAGAATAAATTGTTAATAGCAGCAACTCTGACTCAGTTCCAAACAAGTTGGGTTGAGCTATATGAGGCTATGTTTCCCAATCGAATTCATCTAAGGCCAACATTACAGAAAATAAGAATACAAATGAAAAGTACTAGAAGTTCTCTGTATTTCCTGCTGGTTATATGTTCTTCTTCTGTTTAACTTTGAGATGCGAAGAATAAATTGTTAATAGCAGCAACTCTGTCTCAGTTCCAAACAAGTTGGGTTCAGCTATATGAGGTTATGTTCCCCAATTGAATTCATCTAAGGCCAACATTACAGTAAATAAGGATACAAAGGAAAAGTACTAGAAGTTCTCTGTATTTCCTGCTGGTTATATGATTAAAAAGATCAGTAAATGGCTTGTTTCTTATGTGAAATTCTTGCAATAATTTATCAGGACCCAAATGTTATGTTGATTCTGGTGTATGGTAATATTAGAACTTAAACATTAGCCCTTTTGTATATAGACCCCATTTTCTATAGTTCAAACATTCTTACTATGCCTCCACATTTCCTTTGCTGAGTTTTCATGCATTTGGTTTTATTTTTTAAGTGGTGATATTATTTGTGAGATTGCTGATTAGGAGGATGTCACTGAGTGTGTTTTTAAGCTGGAGGACCTGTAGGCTGAAACTATCAGCAGCTAGGCCAATACTAACTGATTGGTGGAATGTTTCTTAGTGCACTTAGTTGGAAAGATCTACAGTTCTATTACATGTATATGTCATAGTTCGTTTAGAATCCTTTCCTAACCTAGTAGGAAACTTTGACATAGTAAGAATAAATTGAACCTATCTCTACAATCATAAATAATTGATTGTAACTGTTGGAATCTTGCCTGTATGTTCTTCCGAATAAAAGCACTAGTCTAAGTCAAACTTATCAATTTATGAGAACCAATTTGGGATTTGATATCCATTTGTGATTCTTCCTAGAAATATGAGATATGCATCAAATTAAGGGTCCATTTCTGTCAAAATAATAAAGCAAAAATTTCTACTTTTTCCTTAATACTCTTTGCTGTTTTGAGTGGGAGAATACATTTGATGCTAATGATACCTGCTTTAAATAATTTAGCATGCTTAGGGGAGAAGAAAGACACAGAGACATTAATAGTCGACTAGCACACAGAAAAACAAATTCTCTGAGAAACAAGATTGTTGAGGCCTGTTCGGTTTGGAATTACTACTTGATTCAATGACCTTTTTCTCCAATTAAATTGTTTTTGTGAATGAGAATAGGACAATAAGTAACTAAAAACCCACATATAACTCTTATAGAAATGATTAATGTAACAACGATTATTTGGTGATCATCTAATTAAATAGTAACCATTATTATTTTCAATATTCAGTGGTTTTAGATGACTTGTAGAGATCCAGAATATGTAGGAAATTTATTTTTTAAACTCTCTTTAATGGGTCACTGCTTCCTTAAGCAATTAGCACGAATAGTGATGGAAACATATGGCGCTGATCTAAGTTGCGCTGACTCTTCACTTTCAATGCCACACTTCTGTCTGATTCTCCAAAAATGCACTACTTTTGGAGAATCCTACACACCCGCAGATATTTTTGAAGAGTCTGAGTAACATAGGCACTGATCTTTTTTTTGAAAAACCGTTTGCTGTCTACTCGATATACAATTTTACAATCCTGTATCTTTGATTGTGTCAGCTCTTCATTTTTGATTTTTTTTTTTGCTGCAGGATCCTATTGTCACAGGGATAGAGGAGAAGATAGCGACTTGGACTTTTCTTCCTAAAGGTCTGGCTTATTCCGAAGGATATCCCAATCTAGGATAACCAAACCATCCATAATTAGTGCAAATTTGAAAACTCTTCTTAATTCCCACTTAAAGTATGTCTGGCACAAATAAAATAGACTTGATTGCTATTCTTTACTGACTTCAAGAAAATATTTTGTGGTGATTGATTCAACATCAGTAATTGATCAATCCATATATACTTTGTCATAAATCCTTAAATAGATCTGAGCGTTGGAATTTTGTAAAGTTTTACGAACGTTTTGGATGATATTTAGAAGAAAAATTTGCATGGTTTGATGCTAAAAGAATAATCAGGTTGAAGAAACAAAGAAAGTATGAAATCATAATTTTCCAAGCTATCCCTTCTGTTTCACTGTTCATTTAGTCATATAATTTAATATTCTGTTTTATCTGTCTCTCTCCCACCTATTGGTCATTGCTAGATTTTATATGCTTCTTATCCGTGTGCTCTATTGAGAGATGGTATTAATTTTATTAACTTATGTACTGTCTAATACTTGTACAATACTGCTAAACTATTCATCTTTTGTTAAGTTCTGAACTTTCAGTCCTACCATATTAGAGTGACTGCAAAGATATATATGATATAAGGTGATTCTCTGGTTGTAAGAGGAGATAAATAAAGATTGAACAATGCATAACATGTTAGAAGGAAAGTGCTGTTTGAAGGACTTAGTATCTTTGGCTGTGGTTTTATGAAATCAAATGTATTCCAAAATCTGTTGTTGTAGACTTAGATGCTTTCACTCTCTTTATGGTCTATACTATGTCTAGGGGTTTCAGTTTGATGCTTATTTCTTTTTTCTCTCCCCCAGAGAATGGAGAAGACATGCAAGTTCTAAGATATGAAGAAGGACAGAGATATGAGCCACACTATGATTACTTCACCGACAAGGTTAATATTGTTCGTGGTGGACACCGTTTAGCCACTGTACTCATGTATCTCAGTGATGTAGAGAAAGGTGGTGAAACTGTTTTCCCCGAAGCAGAGGTTAGTTTTTTTTCTAGCCTTTTTTATTCCTTTGCACTGATACAATACACCGCTCTATTTTTGCTTATTAGGTGCCATGTATGAGTTTGTTTTATGCTACTTTGTCTCCTTGAATATCATCATTTGAGATAGGTTTTCAAACCAAAGATTAGTCTAGAAATTCATGATGACGACGTTTTAGGAAAAAAATGAAAAGTTATTTTTCAGCATATCTGGTTCTACCAGGGGGAGCAGTGGCGGACCCAGGATTTCCGTTTAGGGGGTTTGAAAAATGAAAGTATAAACGTGTAAATAATCTTTAGAAATGGGAACCTTGAATTTTTTTGGGTTTAAACCACACTTCTAACACGTTTTTTGAAGTAAAAAAAAAAACTAAAAAATGAAAACGTGAAACTGAAAAAGTAAAAAATAAACTAAAAAAAACTGAAACTGAAAAAGTAAAACGCTTTCACTAGGATTTGAACCAGTGACGCACAACTTAATTCAAGGAGACTTGCCACTGCGCCATTAGCTTCTCTTTGTTATTGAAGAAAATTTACTGTATATGTACGGAGTAATTTTTTTGCCGGGTAAACCCCCTGGAGACCGCTGCCTCTGAAGGGAAAGTGGAAGGTCCAAGGATAAGAAGCTCCTTGGTTTGTTTCCCTTCAGTTAGTTGTTCATCACTTGCTTCTTATTGTTTGGGAGGATTTGAGGGAAGCAAAAAATATATATTTCCTCCTTGTGAACCAGTTCCAGAGTGACTGGAAAAACTAAGATCTTTCTACTTCTGCGTCCCATCCTCTTCTACTTCCTTATCAATAAAGAAAATAATTTTTAGCTACCTCTTTTGCTTTTCTCCACCCTTCCTTTTCACCTAAACAAATCGTAATCAAAGATAAATGTCATGCTTTAACTTTATCATTGTCAAGAAATGGCTTGAGCCTGACTTAACTCTAAAGCTAGCTCATGATGTGAGGATTGTTCAAGACATACTAAGAAGAAATTTATCCCATCTTACATTAATGTGGGACGCTAACACTCCTGCAACCCAAGTTCATTTCTTAACATGGTAGCAGAGCAGATAAATATCTTGGGTTCAAGTCTCACCGCCACCTTTTATAAAAACAATTTTCATGTTTTTGACACCCTAAAATAAGTCAGGTCAGCTCATGTGGGGGGACTATTGAAGACATAATTTAAGTAAATAAAATGTGCTCTTTTTGACAACTTAAACTTTTAGATGAGATGGTCACACACTTCAATATAGTATGAGATCAAGCGGTAGAAGTTGTGAGTTTGAGTCTTACAGCCCACCCATTAACAAAAATATTTCCATGTTCTTGGCCTATGAAAAAAAAAGAGGCAAGACTGTATGTGATGGGGAATGTTGAAACTTAATTAAGAAAATAAAAGTGTACTCCTCGAACAGTTAAAGCTTTTAGGTTAAAGGATCACACACTTCAACATGGTATTAGATTTGGCAGAGGTCGTGAATTCGAGTATCACCACCATCCATCTATAAAAAGAATTCCCACGTGTTCGGCCCATGAAAAGAGAATCATGCCTATACGTTAGGGGGCGTGTTGATACTGGATTAAGAAAAATGAAAATGTACTCCCCCTAACAACTTAAGTATTTTGATGAGATGGTCACACACTTCAACAATCATAAAGAAATTAGATATACCATCATGGTAATAGGTACCTTTGCATTCTTCTAGCATTTAGCAGCAGTAGGAGTAGAAATAGGGCAGAAGTGTTGTGCGCATGTTGATGTGGCGGCATATAGTTGTCTTAATTAGGTATCTTTAGAATAGTAAAGCTGCATTTTTTATTCTGTTACATATTACACTCAGAAAGACATGCTATCAAGCAGGCAACTTCATGAATTGTGGGGTAATTAATGTCACTTTTATCTTTCATTTTATTCATCTCTTTTCTCTTTGCTCTTTATTGGATTAGATCTTCCTCATGACGTGACTTTTGATTCACATTCACCAAGGGTAACTTTGCTTTGCTATCTGCTTCTTCTTCGTCTCAGTTCCAGATTCAATTTCCTAAATCATTGTTTTCCGTTCATTTTGTAAATAGAAAAATGCCATTGTTTATCAGTTATATGTTTATCTATAAAAACTGATTATCCTTACAGGTATCAACTCGGCGTAGGTCAATGGCAGCTGACGACAGTTTGTCCGAGTGTGCAAAGAGGGGTATTGCTGGTGAGCCTACAATACAAAACTGCTCAATATTGTTGCATTGTTCCCAGTTGCTACAAAACCTAATCAGCATTTGCTTCTGTTTCTGTTTTAGTTAAACCACGAAAAGGAGATGCACTTCTTTTTTTCAGTCTCCACCCAAATGCTGTACCTGATCCTATGAGCCTCCACGGTGGGTGCCCTGTTATTGAGGGTGAGAAATGGTCAGCAACCAAATGGATTCATGTGGATTCATTTGACAAAACAGTGGATTCTGAAGGAGGACATTGTGCTGATCATAACGAGAATTGTGAGAGATGGGCTGCACTTGGGGAATGCACCAAGAACCCAGAATATATGGTTGGAAGTACAGACCTCCCAGGAAGCTGTAGAAAGAGCTGCAAATCTTGTTAATTTGTTTCTTCCACTTGAATCAGTTCAAAAACACACTAGTTCTTTTTCTCTTTTTCGTTTGTTTGTCTTGTGTTTTTTAGATGATATCATCTATCCGGTCGTGTTCTTGCTATTTTACTCAATTTTGCAACTAACCTTGTACTATTTTCTTTCTTCTTTGTGGGTGTATATGTAAAACATTACAACACTCTAATTAGGTTTTGTTACTCAGCATTTACCATCTAATACAAATTTAAAGAGTGTCTATTTAGGGAATGATATGTAAATTATGGTGCATCCATTAGCTCAGAAAGTAAGTAAACTTGACACAAGAATGTTAGCAGATTCTTGTTGGCAAAGTAAAATTGGGCTAATTAAGTTTCATAGGATAGCTTTTCATTCACACGCTTTGTATTTGATCCATCGAACAATTTATTAATCATCTTTTTAATGCTTGGTGTTAAGTGTGAACAATTTATTAGATTTAAGTAATCAAATCGTGTAAATATTTTAATACGTGGATAAATAATACATAAGCTTAGCATGCTCATGAGAAGTCATGATACTGATCAGCTATATGATCAAGCGTAATACCATATGTATATGTATACAAGATATAGAGCAAACTAGATCTAATTTTGGCTCATATATCTCGAAATCTATGCATCCGAATGGTAACGCTCCGCATCAATTATATATTCTCCATATATATATATACATATATATATATATATATATATACATATATATATATATATATGTATTTTATTAAGCAGATAATATATTACCAAAATGTTGGCTGGAGCAGAATGAGATTCCCATCACATCACATATATATGGAAAACAACTTTAACAAGTCACAAAAGAAGAGAAAATTTCACCAACGGATGTGGATGTGATGTAGTGCATCTCACTGTTTTTTCTTAATCAGATGTCTCAAATTCAAATTTTGAATATGAAAAATTCTCTATAAAAAACCATATTTTCTCTTAAATAAAAAGCTTTATACAATATAAATTTTAACTAGTTAAACTTTTATATGAATATCAAATATCAAGCGTAAAAAAAAATACTACCTCGTATCATTCATGCATCCATTATAAAATTGTAACAATAATTATAATTATCTGTTTAAAGTGAAACATTTTAAGACAAAAAAAATCTTGGACCGGTTGTGTTGTCACGTTGTAATAAAGAATATAGTATTTAATAAATATAGAATATTAGTAGAGAAGATCAAACAGATCTTTAATTAGGCCACCGGCCTCCTTAAAAACAACTTTTTGGAATTATATTATATTAAATTTAGTCGCTCTTTGCGCACAGTTATAAAAATTAGAAAAAATTTACTAAAAACATGATTGGGATTGAAAACTTTAAATAGTTTTATATGTGTAAAAAAATATTTATAAGTGTCGTTTTATATTTTAAGTGGAATACATTTAATTTCAAGCTGATTTTGAGGGCATACAAAATTCCCAACTTTTAAATCAATTAATACGTACACGCAAAGATACTATGAATTTCTAAATGAAATATTTTAAAAATAATAAAATAAATTTCTCTAATATGCTTTGTCAATATTTAAGTGGAATTTTAAAAATAGTTTTGATAGATTTTCATTATAGTTATCACTTTGAAAAATATTTATATTCAAGTAGTTAAATATACCAAATTCCTCAAAATTCTACATTATATTAAATCGAATAACATTTCCAACTCTTATTGTTTCACTTTTATTTAAAAGAGAATAATTTTAATCATTTCAACACCCATCACTTTATATAAATGGAGAGCAAGTTCTCATTTAAAAGAAATATTTTTTTTAAAAATCTTTCAGTTAAATAAAAATGACAACGAACTAATAAGTTGTTGAAACAACTTCTTTTTATCTGTCCAAATATTTCTTCCAACAACTATAAAAGTTGTTTCACGATTGCATTCACTAGTTATTCTAAACAACCAATCAGTTATTTAATAACTAAGAATAGTTGTCAAACAACTTAAGTAGTTGTTAGGGCAACTTTTATTTTTGTTGGTCAACTTTTTCTTAAAATAACACTTGTAGATCTCAGTTGTTGACACAAACAAATCAAATTTTGGACATGTTTTGATATTAATTAGTATTTAATTAATCACTTTTAGCTAATTTTTAAAACTTGAAGGACTCGAATGTAGCTGACAATCTCATTTATCCCACATGCCTCTTTTGTTGAAATCTATTAGCTCTTCATGTTTTGTTTTAAATTGGTTGTTTTCACAATCTTTAAAAATCAAGAAAGTTTAAGAGTTAATACTAAAAAGAATTGTATCCAGCAACGATGTTCGTCGCTAGTCTATTGCTATTTTGCTAGTTGCTAACATAAATCAGTTGTTAATTGAGTTTAGCAACAAAAATTATTGTTTAGCTACAAAATTTTTATGTCGCTAAATTTAGTTTTTTTAGTAGCTAGTGACATTTGAGATTTACCAAACCAATGTTCACTTCATTGTGACATCAAAACAAGCCCAATATCACATCTATTGTATTACTTTTTTTTTTCCCTAATTACTTCTTCACTAATTTTTAGTTTAGTTTAATTACTTATCTATTTTGACAAATTAAGAAAGAACAAAATATTTTTTACATATTATACCCTTAATTTCTTACTTTGAAAAAGGTAAAACTTCTTAAAAATCTTAAGTTTTTAATTCATCTACTAATTAATAGGAGTAAAATGGTAACTCACTGTATCAATAATTATTTTATTAATACGTGTGTCAATTCAAAAGTAGACAAGTAACTAGAGATAGAGGGAGAGTTATCATTAAGGAACCACAATCTAGCTCCATCTCATACTCTCTTCATTCCGATTTATATGTCACTATTTTAAATTTACGTTTTTAAGAAATTAGATAAATTTATTATTGAATTCTTATTTAGTTTTCTCTTGAAGTCAAAACTTTAATATATGAAAATAAATTAGTTTATTTTGTTTGATTAAATTAATCAGTGGACATGAACTAATCATTTAGTTTTCCTAGGTTGATCAAATTCAATAGTGTTACTTATGTATTGGTTTTGTGAAATGACAAATAATAAGAACCATCTATATTTTATAAAGATAAATATATAAATAGAAACGGATGGAACATTGATTAAGGAAACTAAAACAAATTATCCCATGTGGTATACTTGAATTCGAAACAAATGACAAGAAACGAGCTTAATGAGTACCAAAACTCACATAAATAACATCACAATTCACATGTATTATATTTTCACATAACATCACTCAATAAGCCATTGATTTATTATTAATAGAATTGACTCCTTTATTTTGTTAGGCTCCTTTTCTTAAAAAAATCTTCAATAGTTTTTAAACTTTTGAAACCTTCATAGTTTTGCCTATCAATACATGATTTATTTTTAAAAAAAAAAATTAAGTTGATGCTTCTCTAGCATAATACTCTCATACTCATGTTATATAATCTAGTTCATACTCATTTTATTCTATAGACTCACTCTTTTGAATATTTTGAAAATTTAAATTTTTCAACAGATTTTTCAAGGCTTACGATATCAAATAAAATTTTGGAAGGAGAAACACTCACATCTATTCAAATTCTTTCTTGAAGAGAAGTGGAGGAATATAATTCATCTTTACTTACTCTACTTGATTTCATTATCAATGATTCTCTTTGAAGATAAGTACACTTCTTACTAACTTCACTTACATTTTGACTATAGTACTTGCTACTTAGGTATTTATAAGACTATTCTAAAAAAGGCCTAGTTTAGTACATATGTCTTTTAGGCATTTATAAGAATATCTAGAAAAGGCCTAGTTTAGTACATATATCTTTTAGGTGTTTATAAGACTATATATCTAGAAAATGTCTAAGTGTTTTATGTCTCAAATTTAAATTATATTATTGAAATATTATTCTTAGCAGAAAATATCCTTTAAATATTGAAACGTAAGAATTTTCATTATTCTACTTGAATTTATCATAAAACTAACAGATTCCACAAAAATTAAGTCATTACTTCGTAATTACTATTCTTAGATACGTCAAAAATATTATTGTGAACTTTTTTGATAATCGAGTTTAGCATTGTCAAAAATCGTTTAATTTGACAATTTTTTTCATGTAATTTGATATTAAAAATATTATTAGTTGAAATATCTTTCTTCTCAATTGAATATACAAAAAACAACGTTTGTTGGAGATTTCCACTTTTAATAATGTAGAATGAAACTCAAATGTAAGACATAATAAATATTTTGATCACTTCAATATCAAATTGATTCAAAAACTTATTGATCTAAATACAACTTGACTTTAAAAATAATAAAGATTATTAAGCTCCAGTTTTTTTTCCATTATTAAATGAGAAAAAGTGCAGACCACGTATCGTCACACCTTCCAAATATTTTTGATTTTAGTAAGCAATGACGTCTAATATTTATAATTTTTTTTCAGGAACTTCTTAGAGCAAGTAATTAAAATTCTTTTTGCATTAGTAAATGAGAAAAAGAGCAATTCATGTATCCTCACACCTATTCAAATATTTTTTGTTTCAGTAAGCAATGGTGTCTAAGATTTTTAATATTTTTTTCAAAAACTTCTAAGAGCAGGTAATTAAATTATGCAGGAAAACTTGTGTTGATAGTCATATCAACTGCTCATGTTTTTGTAGGATCCTTCAGTTTTTTGACGACAACTAACAAAAGGATGAAAATTGTTCACTTTTAAAATAATTGAAGAATATTTTCTACTAAAAATGATACTTTAAAGATGTAGATTAATTTTGAAATATATATAGTTTAAGGATGATTTGATTTCACACCCGATATCTAGTACCCATATCATAATCTGACTAGTCTAGATTTATATCACGTAGGGCTTTATTGGGGGAGGGGAGCGCTCCCTACCAAAGTTGTTTATCAAGGATTCAAATTCAAAACTTCTAATCAAGAGAGAAACAATCTCATTCACTGCACCACATTCTAATTTATATTATCATTTAACATCTATTCATTTTTTCTATTCTCAAATACATGTTATTCCGCCATACTTATTCCTTACATCAATATCACATAAACTAACTAAATTCATGTATCACAAAAATGATTTTTTTTTCCTTTTCCAAAATAAAGTTCACATTTCCACATGGTGCAAACTTTTGGCATATAAAAGTATCAACATTAAAAAAGACCTGCTTGTAAAAATTTTCTTTAATTTTTTTTCCAGTTGTTATAAAGAAATAATAGAACCTAGAACAAGAGTCTCAAAGAAAGAAGATGAATTACTCCCTCCGTCCACTTTTAAAGTTATGTTACATTTTTTAAATTTAATTTGATTAATTTTTGAAATGAAATTAGATTAATTCGATATTTTAAAATAACAAATTTAAATATTCAAAAATTATATGAAAAATACAATAAATTACGATTTTTTTTTGCATATCAATACAATAAGAAATATATCGTAAAATATTAAATAAATTTTTATCATTTAATTCTAAAAAAATGACAATACAGTCAAAACTCTATAAATTAATATAGGTGGGACCATAAAATTTTATTATTTTATAGAGATATTATTTAATCGGTAAATTAATATTTAATAATTTAAAGAATAGTTTGAGATTCGATGAAGGTTAATTTTTATTTATCTCAAAATAATTGTGTATTACTAATTTATGTAGCATATTTATCGATTTCACATAAAGATAAAAGTATCATACATAAAGTACAATGAATACATCAAAATTATGGTATCTTATTAATTTCAACGTTGTGATGTTGTGATAATAAGAGCTTTCAAGATGTATTATTGGACATAATTTATCATAGGATATTAGAAGGCTATGGAGTGAGACAAAGTGATCCAACAAAGATCAATATTTTGGAAGCTATCAATTATGCAATTCCTTTTTGAACAATAAATGTTCAACAAGAGACAATAGCAAATTATTTTTAATACTGTAAAAGCCGTTTGGGAGATGAAATCTCAGAGAATCTAAATGAACCTACTTGTTAAAACGTCATTCATGAACTTGAGGTCATGATTAATGATCTCGATTACCATAGTAAAATGAATTTCAATAACATGTTGGATTATCCGAGTGAAAGTGATACTTGTTCAGATAGACCTGTACAAAAATCGAATCAAACCATTAACCCGAACCGATTTTTGGTTTATTGGGCTAACGGGTCGGGATATGGGTAATTGGTTTGGGACTCGGTTCAAAGGTCTAGAGCTTAAAAGAAATTGTGAATATCATCGAAAAAAGTAACGTTGATGATTAAGTTGAAGATGATATTGTACCTTTGGAACTGGATAAGCGTAAGAAAACACTTATCGTATCTAGAATTCTTCACAATTTTATAGTACAATTCGAAAAGACAACACCAGAGCTCTTGGAGCAATAAGAAAAGTTAGAGATGAACTTCAACTATATCTAAATTTTAAGAAAAATCATATCACAATATAATCACATTTCACTAAATTGTCTTAGATATATTTGTATTTTAGAGAATTATTAATTTATGATATTAATGGGACCATATATTTATATAAGGGTCTTCTGAAAAGATATTATCTTATTATTCTATCGAAATTGATGATTTGTCCATTGGTCCAAATTGATCGGAGAAAACTATTATTTTAGAGAGATTATTAATTTATCGAAGATTAATTTGTAGAGATTTTAACGAAAAGAGTATTTATTATTTCATCTTTGTCAAAATATTCCATTTTGATAGTGGACAGAGCGACTTGTCGAATTGGAATTCATCACCCACAATAGAATATGAAATAAAATTAGGATTTAGTTATCTTTTAAAAAAAGAAAAGATAATCACAAATATTATATATATGCATTTTACCAAAAGAAGAAAAATTCTAATTAATTCCATTCAGCCTTTGCAAACTATAAATATATTCTTTAGGAAAAGATATGCTGTACAGATTCATTGCATTTGATATTTCATAATGGAAACAGATAGCAAAAGATTAGATAACAAGATTCTCTAATTTTTTTTTTATATTATTTGGTTCTCAAATTTACTATCTCTGTACATCACAAAAATATAATCGATTAGTAAAATTTTACTAAATAAAATTTGAAGATAATAAAGTGTACTATTATTTAATTTTGTGCTACATAGCCTCTTATTAAAGGTTATATTACATCACTAAAATATAATCGGCTCAATATTTAATAAAAATCAAAATAAAAAGATGACACATTAAATAAGCACCTTTTAAGAAACATATTTTTAAAGCTGTTTTTTCACGAGTTAGAAAAATTATTGTTTTCATAAGAGTAATTTTTTTTAAAAAAATACTTTTTAGAAATATATATTTAAAAATAATTAGAAAAAAAAGCTGTTTAGAATTATTTTTTAAATTTATTGGTCAACATAAATTGCTTCTCATTAAAATTATTTTTTTAAAAGAATAAATTAATTTTAAAAATTTGACCAAACAAAGTATTTCCTCTATTTCTTTTTACTTGTCCACTTTTGAATTGTCACACCTATTAAGAAAATAATTAATGATATAGTGAGTTTACCATTTTATCCCTATTAATTATAATGTGGATGAAAAGTTTTACATTTTTTAACGTAATTAGTCATTTAATTGTGATATAATAGGTAAAAAAATTTGATTTATCAAAATAGACAAGTAATTAGGGACAATTATAAAAGAAAAAATGAACAAATAATTAGAAACGGAGGTAGTATAATTAATATAACATGATTGATTTTAAAGCCGTTTAGATTGAGTTTTCCCTTTGACTTTTTTGATAAGCTTATAAAAATGGATATTCTACTTTGACTTATTTTATAACTTTTTAAAACCTAAAAGTGAGTGAAATCCATATTAATTTTTTCAAACATTAAAATTTTAACAGCAAAAAGCACCTCATATTATTTTGACTAATTTTTATCATTTTAATTAACTTTGAAATCAAATTTGGAAAAAAACTTATTCATACCGGGTGTTTTACACTAGAGTAATACAATTTTTTTTATTATATGATTTAATTAAGTAAAATAACTATAAATTTAAACACATAACATGAATGTATTAGCTTGGTATAAACACTTAATACAGATAAATTTTACCTATCAAATTTCTATAAACACTTTTTTAATTGACAAAAATTTCTTAAATATACAATTATTACCTAGCTTACATTCCAAAAATATATCCCCAGAACTTATATTACAAATCTTTAACCCGAAGTATAATTCAGTATACAACAATATACAAAATTTTCATATATATATATATACAAATTTGATATAAAATAATATACATCCAATATATAATATTATATAAAATTATAAAAGGTATTTATACACCAATATAAAATAATATGCACTATTATATAAAAGCAGATTTCATCTTCTTTCTTGAATACAAGCATCATATTCATCCAATTCAAAACTATAGCAAATTATTGGGGAAAAAATTGTATTTAATCTCCTCAATATGTAAGTAAATCTTTTACAACAATACCACTCAAAATAAAGCATATTTCGACAAATTTGAAGCTTTGAAATGATTACCTCTGGATTCCACAAAATATAAACGATACTTCACAGTAACTTCAATTTCGAAAATAAAATAATGAATATATAAATTTCTTCAAAATCATGTCTCATTATCAATCACTAATACATATTGACATATTCATAACAAAAGTAGTTAATTACCATCACCATTGTTGCAATAACCACTTTCATCAGAAAAAAATAATGCCTATTATCTTGGATCAATTGTGTTTACAAACAATCATTTGTTTAAATTTTTTTACCAAACTATCAAAATAATATTTTAACTTAATAACATTTAAAATAAGCTAATTCAAATAAATTATAAATGATAATTATGCTTCATATATCAAATTTTAAATATACGAATATGTTAATGAACCAATAAGCTATCAATTGATTTTATATCGAATTAGTGATTAATGGTTGATAATTGGATAATGTATAGTCTCAATAATTTCACGCATCCTTCATTGACTTTCATTCACAAATCAATTTATTTTTAATCAAACAAACTATTTTTCTTTTAGCTCTATTGAAATTGGTAATTAAGTGATTGTAAATCATATTAAGAAATATATGAAAGTCTAAATTTTGTAGGTACATGCATATAAACATTTATTTCACAAATTTACTTATAGTAAAAAAGTTAGTACGATAGAGATTTTACGAATTTTTTTCATTTCTTTATATTTATAAGAGAGGACAAATCTCTTTTATTCGATTAACCACTATTTTTGGTTTTGGATCTTCCAAAATGAGTTAACGATTTATTCAATAACCAAATTAAACAGTCCACCCCCATATTTATAAAATTTTAATTCATTTATCAATTATTTATTCGATAATCTAATACAATAAATCAATTTTGTAATTGACCTATACTCTCCAATCCCTTTTTACTTGTCCACTTTTGAATTGATACACTTATTAAGAAAGTAATTAATAATGTATTGAGTTTACCATTTTATCCTTATTAATTATTTAATGGATGAAAAATTCTACATTTTTAAAGTAACTAGTCATTTAATTGAGGATATAACACATAAAAAGAAATTATTCTTTGTTAAATTTATTAAATGAATAAGTACTTAGAAATAACTATAGAAAAAAATGAACAATTAATTAGGGACAAATCGGAGTATTACATTTGGGTCAATAGTTCCCCAAAATAGTAAAGTAAAAAATGACTCTTTTAAGGCATAAAAAAGGGAATAGTAATAATTGGTGGAGACATGAATAAAAACTATAGTGGTGGGGGACAAGTGGAAATGGTGGGGAATAAAATTGGTAATCCAAGCAACAAAGCTCAGCTAAAAAGGTAACAATTTTAGACATCCATTTATGTACCTTTGACTGTTGCCCCCACAACCCCTTCTCCCCAATACAGGTTTTTTTTTTTAGATTCTTCTTCTCTGCAGCACTCTGTTTCTGGGGTGTTAATTTCCCCATTTATATCCCCTTCAGATCTGTCCAAGAAACTCTAAAATCTTTTTAACAAGTTCTCTATTTCTTGCAGTTTAGAGTGAGGATATAATCAAGATTCAAGGAAATGGAAGTGGGTCAGTTGCAGAGGAGCTTTGTTGAATACATGGCCTCTTTGTTTCGTGAGGTTAGTGAAAAAGGAGAATTCTTTTTGTGGGGTTTTTACAAGTTTGCTTCTTTTTTCTTGTTTATGATCTTTTGATTCTTGGGTGGTTGTGTTTTGCTGATTTTTGTTATATTGATTTTGTTGTTTTGATTCAAAATGAATTCTTGGAGCCCCTTCTGCTTTTGACTTGTATTTTGCTGAAGTTTTTTGGGCTGGGGTTCTTGGTGTTTTGTTTTTGTTGTTCTTGATCTTTCTGCTTTAGAGTTGATGCATTTTGCTGTTTTGATTCAAAAGGAATTCTTGGATGCTCAGTTTAGTCAGCTTCAGCAACTGCAAGATGATAGTAACCCTGATTTTGTAGTTGAAGTTGTGTCTCTTTTCTTTGAAGATTCAGAAAGACTTCTCAATGATCTCACCATGGCTTTGTGAGTATTGACCCCCTTTTTGCTTTCTTGATCATCCATGGTAACATATTCTCTCTTTTCATTTTCTTTAGTTTGATTTTGTTGTGTATTTTCTCAGAGATCAGCCCAATGTGGACTTTAAGCAGGTTGATGCTCATGTTCATCAGCTCAAAGGTAGCAGTTCCAGGTACAGTAAGACCTTAAAGCTTTCTTCGAATTGGTGCAAATTTTACAATTTTTAAAGGTTGATTCTGCTGATATGATCTTTAGATATTTACTCTTCTGAGGTGAAGTTTTTTGTATTTATGACTGAATGAACAGTGTTGGTGCTCAGAGAGTGAAGAATTGCTGTGCCCCTTTCCGTAACTGCTGCGAAGAACAGAACACTGAAGCGTAAGTTCCATTGATTTATGGTTCTTTTCCTATGCACCGCTTATATTGTTAGAAGTCTCTTGAGAAGTTGAAAGTTTAAGATCATGTAGTAAAATTGGTTAGTAACCTTGCTTAAAATAATATTGAATATCTCTAGTGGTTGTTGAGTAGGTGTTTCTGATAAGATGAGCCAATCCAATAAGTACAGTCATATCGGCTATTCATACAATGGTGTCCTACTGATTAATTTTGACCAAGCTATGTTAATATCTTGCTTTGCCTGGTGTATAATGTGTCCACCGAAATTGAGTATGCCTGTGTTTCCAGTTTAAGGCTATATCGAGTAGTAGTGTATACCGGTGTGTCAATTGAATGTTATGACATGTTTAAGTTCACAAGTTTCATAAGTTCTATAGCCACAAATGTTATGACATGTTTAAGACTACAAGTTCCAAAAAAATTCCTTTCCTTCTGAAACTTCGTGCACATAGATTGAAACGGAGGGAGTAATCAATAAGAAATACTATAGGTTCATAGTGTACCTTAAATCATGAACTGTCTTGTGTCATTGAGGATGCAAGTTATTTACATGATTTGCTTCTTATCTTCTGGTTTATCGGATCTTTTAGGTGTTTGAGATGCTTGCAACAAATAAAACAGGAGTACTTGCTTGTGAAGAACAAACTCCAAACTTTATTCGAGGTAAGGATGATTCTTATATCCCATTACTGGTTGGCTTCTTCCATTAGCAAATAGGAAGCTCTCCTCTTGATTACAATACGGAAAAATTGCATTTAAGCTACTAAAAATCTCATAGATACCTAAGTAACTCGCCTTCTTCTCGACAACAGTTGGAGCAGCAGATTGTAGCAGCTGGAGGAGCAATTCCCATGGTGCAATAACTCAATGCTTACGGGATTAGCCCTAGCTTACTGAATTCCGTTTGCAGAGAAGAGTTTTCTTTTAGTAATTTCCTTGTGGATTCACATTATCAACTTTAGCCATCAGATTCTCTAGGTGGTCTATGCTTGCTGTAAATTATTGATGAAACAGTGCTACGTTTTATCAACTGATACTTATCTCGCTGTTTTTAAATGAAGAAAAAAAGAAACCTTGCTATCTGTTCTATGACCTTGAGTTCTACTGATATTTGGCTTCTTTTTTAGCATTCGTTATACGATGGAACACTGTTTAGATCAGATGTTGAGAAGTCATTCTTTTCTGATTTTCGAAAATGAAAAGTTTCATTTGCAAATTCCCATTGTTACTTGTGGACTATGATGAATGTATTGCCAAATTGCATAAGCATTAGAAGAACAAAAGAGTAAAAGCATACTAACTTCTTTCTATATCTACAATAGAAAGAAAAATCTAAGAATTATGTTGCAGACAGAATCTATGTGAGAGGAACTAAAGAATATATGTAGCAGTAGAGGGAATAAATTTGCTGTTCATCCAGCACAATAGGACTTTTGGTCAACTTCTTTCAAATAGTTTTGAGTTTTTCTTATTTTCTTAAAAATATATTATGTCAAAATGTATTTTTACACATTATTATCTATTTAACATCTTTTAGAATTAATCTATCCATTATTTATTTTTTTAACAAAAAATTCTTGAGCGGAAATTCAAATTGTGATTATAAAAGTTAAATATCAATATATTAAATTATTGAGATTAATCGGGTCAAATTGGGCGGGTCAAGATCCAACCTGCTTTTTTGCCCATTTGAACCCAACTCATTTGGATGGGTCAAAACCCAATCCAATTTTTATTCAACCCATTATAATATTTTTAATTTCAACCCAAATCACCCATTTGACACCCCTACAATGTGTATATGTGTACTTATAATTTTGTTTCAAATCTAATTTGTGTATCTGATGAAAGAGGTGAGCGATATTTGGGAAAGGACTGTATATATGTAACACAGTTTCAATTAAAGTACAAGTTGTATTTAAGATACAACATGCTTACCTCTCTCTTCTGTCTCTCTTGATCTCACTCACTTCTCTCCTCTTTTATCTCTCGAATTGATCTCGCTTGTCCTCTCTCTTCTTTAAAACTATTGCTATGAATTCTTATTAAGCAAATTATAACTATTATTCATAATTATAATTCAAACAATTGCTATTTATGAAAATTATTCTTTTAAAGAAAGCACTTTGCATTGCAACTGGAATCAATTGTACAAGAAACAAACACTATCATTAACATACGAAATTTCCTCTTCTGCTCATAATGTTTGTTTATGGTAAACTGACTACTTGATATCACTTAGCCTATTTGCAAAAATATTGTAATAACCTAAATGATCCACATTCTCTAATACTTTCACTGATTTGCCTTGTTTTTCGTCGATAATTGTCTGTCCATCTACAGATTCATATCCAGTCGCAGTGACTTCAATTTTCTTGACATCAAAGGTTGATTTCAGTACAGAATCACCAGCCGAAATTACTGCTCCCAGTATTTCTCCAACAAATATATCCTGAAACGTTGCACGTTAGATGCTATACGAAGAAAGGCTACAGGACAAATTAAGAGGGGATTATATACCATATGCTTGTATGTAGGATGTGTCTTTTGCAGATGCTGTAACTTTGACAGTAAACGCTTCACAAAAATTACTCCAGGTGTCTTCTTAGATAGCTGAAGAACTGTTTTAAGAATCTTAGGAAATGCACTGAATTTCCGTTGTATGCCAAGTGGAATGAGAGTGATATTGAGGTCTGAACTCAACACTGTCTTTGCTGCTAGAGGGTCAAGAAACATATTCAGTTCCGCAAATTTATTTGAGGGAACATTGAATACATTTCCCTTATCAGTGTTGTCATGATTGATGTGCCCTCCGACAACTAGTATATCCTGCATCATAATTCAAAAGAAAAGAGTTTTTTTCACTTACGAATGTTGAGTATCTCTCATGAGATCATAAGGATAGAAGGAACACTTGCCTGGATGGCGTTGGTCATATTTTTGCCTGCGAGAACAATCTTTGCTATGTTGGTCAACGGGCCGTTGGTTAAAATGGTAACCTTGGATCCTGGATCAAGCGATTTCACCACCGACTCCCATACTTCTAGTGCCAGAGGTTGTCCGTGTTTAGGATGATCAGTGTCCCAAGGAGCTCCAAATTTTACAAAATTTTCCATTGTATATCTGAAATTATTAACATCAAGCGGGTATATATATCAGCAGAAAAGTACATTACAAACATGAACCTGAGGGAACTAAATATTTTAGACACATAACATGGAAGGCCAATGCTTCCACTATAGGCATAGTAAGAGTAGACAATGTACCTGCGAGGACTACGAGGCAAAGAACGAGATAAACCATAGAGAGTATCTGAGTCGATAAATCCACCGCTGCCTTGTGGGATAACCTTGTTGTACTTGCAGTCACCAACTGCAGAGAAAACAGGATCAGACTGGTTCATTGCAAACATATCTCCAAGACCCACCGGGATGTCATCACGACCCATTATATGAAGCAAATCATAGACTGAATCAATTGTTGCAGCATTTGCCCAGCCAGTTGGACTCACAATTATAGCCTGAACAGAAGAAGAGATTGCATAAAGATAAGCATTGCTTCCTCAACTTAGTCCTAAACAGACCAAGACTTCATAATAAAGAGTTAAAAGACAACATTCCCGTTCACTCAACCAATGAGGAACACTTAATATGCTTAAAACTTCTGGTGTGTGGACAATATAATATGAGGTCCAACATAGAGCAAACCAAGAGTATGAGTATGACTTCAATACCATGTTAAGAATATGGATTGGTTCTAACTCAAATCGAAGGTGTTAAACATGGATCAAGCTATTATAGTGAAGACAAGGGAAGGGAATCATACCTTGAGATTGATTTCTTCAACTGGTAACTTAAGGAGATATACGAGAGCTATAAAATCTCCAGCACTCATATCCATATCAAACACAACATTCTTCCCGAGATGCTTGCCCCTGAAATCTGGTTTGCGGAGTTCTCCTTTGTAATGGGGAAATTGGGTAGAAAAATTGAACAATCCTGAATTTTCTCTTCGGTTTAAAACCTGAAACCATGAAGAAACGTAGAAGTTGTTTCCTAATTTAGAATCTGTAAATACAACCAATTTAAACTGAGTAATTAACTTACATCTAGGAAGCTAACGAAAAACTCTCTGTCTAGTGCACTTTTAGGATTTTGATTAGGTTTCGCTCTTACAGCAACACGAACAGGCACTCCACTTGTCCCAACAACTTCTTTTGTATAACCATCCTGATAAACAACATCAGCTCAGAACACATACACAAGTATAATAATCGAACAAATAATGGATCACGAATCATAGCTCATGTTTTGGCAAGTTACCAATGAAATGACATCGTTTTACTAAAAACATAAACTACAATCTTCACCTGGCATTTGCCCTTCCCATTCTTGACTACACAAAATGGATCACGAATTCTCGTCTGAACATGACCACTGTGAACTCCATTTCTTTCCAAGTTAAACTTGGGAATTTTACGTCCATCAAAAAATGGATTTGATCCATCGGATATTCCATATGGCATATTTGAAGTAACTACAGTAATATTGATATACTCCATTTCTGCAAATTCATTTTCTCCTTGGTAGTTTTGTTGTTTCCTCATGATTGAAGCAGCTATTCCAGACATAAATGAGTCCCACATAAAGAAACTCTGCATCCAGCAACATTATCATCGCTTAATTACCTTCAAGCTGATGTTTTATATCAATCAGAATAGTCCAATATGTACCTTATAGAATTGGTCACCGAACCAAGTATCATGAACAATCTTCAGGGACTTGAAACAGTACTGTGCCTCGTAGGTATGCTGATTCTTTTCAAAGGTCTCGAAAAACTCTTTGGTAATGGGAATGGTGTTTGTGGCATCCAATGGGACAAGAGTAACTGGAATACCAGAATGAATGACCTATATTACAAGGAAAATGATTATTAAGATTAGCTACAAGCCTTCAACGCATGACTAAAAGTCACATCTCGAGAAGAGAGTGTGCAGAAAAAATGCCTATTGATTTTTGTAATACCTGATAAGCAGCAAAAGGATCCATAAACATATTGAATTCTGCATAAGGGTTGCTTGTGTAATCTGCGAATAAATTGCCACACTGTCCAGGTTGGCATGAAGAAGTCGAGTTTTTTGTGCAGCACCTTATACCACCTCCCATAATGTAAATATGCTCAACATTTTTCTTTAAATGTGGATTGCTTAGCAGAAATAGTGCAAAGTTTGTATGTGATCCTGTGAGAAAAACTACTGTTGGCCCTGAAGAAATTGTGTTAATCATTACTTGCTGAGCAGTTGGCTGTCGAAGCGGAGAATATTGTCTCTTGCCCTGTATACACAAGTTATGCACACTGTATGGGGCGAAATCGGATCTAGTGAATAGATATGATTAGGACAAGACAAATGGTTACCTGTGGAAGGAAGATCTTTCGGAATCCATAATTTGAGTCGATATTCAAGCGTCCTCCCAGACCAACAGGTATAGTTTGTCTATATCTACAATATCCATCAGTACCATCTCCCTAACAAAAGGGCAAGCGTGGAGATGTATAACTAAACAACATTTTGACATTAAAAATAAATGCTTGATTTCAACATGCAGAATAGAACCAAAAGTAGAGTAAATGAAAAATTCATGTTCACCTGATCAATGATAGGGAGATATCCACCAACATCAGGCATAATGGTACCATTGGGAAGTATTCCACCTTCACCTCCCACGCCAACAGCAATATCGTCACGCCCCATCATGTAAAGCATATCATACACATGATTTACAGCATGCCCTGCATTAGCCCATCCATTTGCGCTAATAGTTATTGCCTGCACCAAAAGGTTTTATCATAACATGTCAAAAGGATCTTTGCGCTGGCTCAACTCAACTAGTATCAAAGCCAGATGATTCAGCAGGACGAGTAAGGAAATGAGGATAGTGTGTGGAGCAAGACGAGGCATGCGAGATTTTCCATAAATATTCAGATGATGTGGGTGACTGACTTACCAGGTAAACCAATAAATCTTGGTGATAGGCCATGCGGTACAGAGTTTTGAGTGCGCGAACAAAAGTGTCATGCTAGAATTAGTTGATGAGAAAAAGAACCTAAGTATAATAAAAGGGTGTAGCCATACTCTAAAATGTGAGTTTTGGAAAATATGTTATCTAAAATGGATAATATCACACCATATTAAGAATCAAGCTGATTTGGTGATATGTTTCTATTTTGGGGAGGTGTGTAATTTTTGCATTCAAATTTGTGATGTTTAATTTTTGTCATTCAACTTCACTAACAAAAAAGTGGCCAAAATACCCCTCATGTAAAATTATAAAGTTGATTTTTTGAAACTACAAAAAATCGTAGATTTTAAAGAAAGTTTCTAGAATAATTTAGTATAGTCATTTAGATAAGTATCTTGTAGAAATATCTAGATATTCTAGAGTAGAAGATAATGTTACTAGTTTTCTTATAGATGTTCTAGCGGAATTAGATATTTATAAAGAATCATTGAGTGTAGATTTTATAGCATGTAGAACCATCCATATGTTATAAATAGAGGATGGTATTAAACATTTGTATTAATTAACCCAAGAACGTTTTTTTTTCTTCAAATTCTATCAATATTACAACCAAAACCAAAGTCTTCTTCCATTACAAAGTTCTTCTTTTCAAATTCTTTAACTTTTTAGCTTCCTCTTCTTTTTTAGTTGAATCTTTCGATCTTAGCTACGATCTTGGGCTAGCACAAGATTTTTCAATTATACTTTTGTTTAACTATTCTCTGCAACATAATCAAAACAAAACACAAAAATATCACAAGACAAGAGTTATATCTTACGAGGCATTACTTAGTGTGAAAAATAATAAAGTTGATTTTGAGAATGATAGATTGTTCTAGTAGTGTTTCTAGAATAGTGTAGGATAATATCTAGGATAAAAAGTATCTAGAAGATAATGTTTCACTAGAATTTTTCTTTGTAGAAGTCTCTAGAAGAATTTCTAGAATCATCCATGAACAAGTATAAATATGAATGGTCTTGTACATTTGTAAGCAACCCAAAACTTAAAATCCAAATCAACTAGTCTTCTTCTATATCAAAGTTTTTATTCAAAATATATTTCTCCTTTCTAGCTTCCTCTTCCTAGTTGATCTTTCGATCTTAGCTACGATCTTGGGCTAGCACAAGATTTTTCAATTATACTTTTGTTTAACTATTCTCTGCAACATAATCAAAACAAAACACAAAAATATCACAAGACAAGAGTTATATCTTACGAGGCATTACTTAGTGTGAAAAATAATAAAGTTGATTTTGAGAATGATAGATTGTTCTAGTAGTGTTTCTAGAATAGTGTAGGATAATATCTAGGATAAAAAGTATCTAGAAGATAATGTTTCACTAGAATTTTTCTTTGTAGAAGTCTCTAGAAGAATTTCTAGAATCATCCATGAACAAGTATAAATATGAATGGTCTTGTACATTTGTAAGCAACCCAAAACTTAAAATCCAAATCAACTAGTCTTCTTCTATATCAAAGTTTTTATTCAAAATATATTTCTCCTTTCTAGCTTCCTCTTCCTTAGTTGAATCTTTCGATCTTAGTTAACGATCATGGGCTAGCAGAAGGCTTCTCGAATTATATTTTTCTTCTGCTATTCTCTACACTTAGTTCCTAGTATAAAACTTATGTGATAGAGGTATAAGTTTATTTTAAGAACCCATAAAGTTATGTCTTATGATACGTAACTTATTTCTACGGAAGAATTCCTGAACAAGACAAAATTTCTCTAAATTTATGTATCGCAAATTTGATACTATAAAGTTCATGTTGGAACTAAAATTTTGCCTTGCAAAATCAGGTCATAGTTGAGAGTACTTTAACCAACAAATTTTCATTGAATGAGAAGCACGGAAGAGATTAAAAACCATCAATTTTGTCGGGCAAAAATTAAAGATCATCCCTAAATAGGATGTGCAAAAACTTGATAATTAAGTGAGTTCGCGAGAGTTGATGAATATGATATTTGTGTTTATTTTTTAATGAAACTAAGCAAAACAAGAAAAAATAAAAATAAGTATATTGCAAAACAAAAAATTCGATTTTTATACAATGTAGCTACTCAACTTCTTTCCCTAGAGAATCAATTGCAAGAAGCTAAAACTAAGTTAACAATTTTAAGATGTACTTCGTTATCTATTTCTTTTCGAATTCATTTTTTGACTTATAAATAGAGTTTTTCTATTAACTTTACATATCATTATTCCGGTACATTCACTTGGAGGTTAAAAAATTTGTGTTACAAAAATAGTGAGATAAAGTAAGAAACCTCAATTGGACACAATTTTTTTTTTAAGAAAAGAGAACTCAGATCACATTATTTAATACAATATTTATTTTTTAAAAATAATTTACTGACTAATCATATTATTATAAGTGGGAAGAACTCAAGTCAAAAGTTGAATTAACATTTTAACCTTTATATATATAAAGCAATTATCAATTCTACATTAATAATATTGCAGTATAAATACTCGTAATTCTGAAAAGAATAAAATTATTTAAAAAAAATTAGCCAAAAATTGAAAAGGCGCATTAATTTCCAATTTAATGGTTTGACTTTTTTATTTTCATCTACATTAATAATATTGCATAAAAATACTCATAATTGTTTAAGTCAATAGATTCTTCCTTTTCTCGAGGCACAATACTTCTTCATCTGTTTGTGAGTAAACTAATGAAGATCAAAAGTCAAATAATTAAGTTGAAAATTGATGGATCTTTTAATTTTTGAATTGACTTTTTTTCATATTTCCTTACCTAAGGTTCTCTATTTAAGTCATTCAAAGAGCAATTGAATTTGCAAATCCCATTGAATCTTTTACTCAAATATGTTGACGAAACCGTACAAGGCTTCAATGGTTGGTCCACAAGATCTTCCTATAGATTACCACAACATCATGGGTGTCATCTTCTGCGTCTTTGGTGTCATGTTAATTACCAAATACAAGATTTTTTCAAGACTGTTATTATATTCAGTGTGCAATCCATTGCTAGCATAAGAAATATGGAAAATGATCTTAAGCTAATCTCAATGGCTATGATATTTGGTATCACGGATCTCATGACAAACTATTTGGCTGTTAGTTGATGGGAAAGCAAGACAACTTGATGCAATTGTTTTAGGCATAGAATTCATTTATAAGAACATGTGGATGTCGTCCCGAAATATTTACTTTTTTTTGGTGATTGTTGACTAAATTAAGTTGTTAAATAGTTTTTTGTTTTTATAGTTTGAGCTCTTTTTACGGGATATTCTGTTTCAAATTCTGATGGTTCTAATCTTATCAAACACTATCAGAATAATTACTGTGATGATATCACATTTTCTTAGTGAATTCAGGTTTCTATACTAATGTATTGTAATGTTGGAAGTAGCTAATGATTGGCTCCTCTTCAATGTTTTACCTTCATTTCTACATTTCTCTGTTAGCTAATTTCATGCAGAGGTTAAAGAATGAAGAAGATCAAATTACACACAAAACATGTACTCAAAAATTAATACATTCATATAAGTGTGATTTTATGAAACTATACTACAAGCTAAACACAAAGAATTGTTCATTTTGCATTTACATTTGTATTTTGCACCTCTATCTATTATAAGATGCAACTCAAAAAAAATTAGAGGTCAACTTTAATCAAATAGTACAAAGAAAATACATGATAGATAATTTTTAGATGATTATATTTGATATTCATTTCAGATTAGTAATAGAGTCGTAAAAGATTTAGGTTCAAGTCTTATTATTAATTTCTGCACAAAAAATAATACACATACAGAAATCAATCATTCACCCATAGGAGTCATGACATGATATAATTAAGTAAATAAAAAAATGTGATATTATCGTAATCGAATAATTCCAATATTTGAAGATAAAAAAATAGGACATAGAGGGGGGAAAGAGTACCTTCAAATCAATTTCTGATCTATTAAGCTTTAAAATATAGAGAAGAGCAAAGAAATCATCAGTATCCACATCTGTATCCAGAAGAATTCTATTAAGACTCTCCATTCCATTGAAGAAAATTGGCATAAATAGCAAAATCATGAAAATAATTCTTTGAAAAAATCCCCAAAACATTATTTTTTCTTTCTCCTTCATCACAACAAAATCTTTTTATTTTTTCTACACAAGTGAACTTCTCTTCACTATATATATATATATATATATATAATATATAATTTTTTGGATGAGTTCTAAAGTCATGTTAGGTAACATATATACTCCCTATAATTTAATTTCCTAATTAAGATATTATGGAAAAAAATATATTTATTTAGAGCAAGTTATAAAAATGACTATATTTATAGGGTTATTGAAGTTCAATGGCTATAAATATCTTATTTACTAGAAATGACTACACTTTACACTTTATGTCAATTTCTAGCTGTATGTTTGTATTAATATTTTTTAATTATTATTATTATTATTTATGGAGGGATCTTATAATGCACTAAATAAGGTATGATATGTTACAATAACTGTCAAGTGCCGACCTTTTATTATGTTCCTAAATCATTCAAATTTTCATTATTAAATTACCAACTAATAATTAGATATTGTATGCATATATAATTCATCTTATAGTACAATAAGTTGTATTTATATTCCTAAATACAATATATTCACTAAATACTAATTATAAAGGTATTAGTAAAGTTTTGAATATAAAAGAATATTCATGTCTTTTTCTCATTGTATTTTTTCATCTGTTTTTTATTTTTTATTTATTTATACACTAATACAGTTGTAATTACAATAACTAAATAAGGAAAATGTATTACTTGTACAATAAGCATATGAATACTTTAAATTCAAATTGGTGTTTTTATATATATAAAACTTAAAGTATTAATATATCAAGGATACAAGTATTTATAAAAAATTAATTTATTAATACATCAAACAAGGTAAAGTAGTACAATTTTAGCATATGAATACAACAATTTGAAAAATGAATGCACTATTGTTAAACCAAAAAAATGAATACACCAATATATTATACATTGAATACACAGTTGTTAAATAAGAAAATGGAAAAACAATAGAGTGTATATTATGTATCAAAGTGTGTAAGTATTCGACTGTTTAAAAATTGGAAAAATCAACAAAACGCCGATCTATTTTTCGTAAAGTTTTTTCTATAATATTTGAGGTTGATGTTAACTTAGGTATTTATTTATAAAAATATAGTATTGATGTATCCAACTATACTTGTATTGCCTAATGAAATTGGATAAATTACCTATGTATCCAGATATACTTGTATTTACAAATCACCATTTGTATTAGTATTACAATGCAATTATCTATGTATATAAGTATTATACTATATACAAATTTGACAAACAACAAAATTATCTTTCTACACTCTCTGCTAACAATGATAACCTAACAGCTTTGCTAAACTACGGGTATTTCCTACGCTCCATCTCATAGACCCCTGGGGATCTCTCATCGGTGCGCCGGGACAAGAAAATGAATCCAGCATTAAGGTGACGCTCTTCGCAAGGATATATGCAATTTCGTCGTGGAAAGAAAAGTATAAAAGCAATATAAGTTTCATAAAAATCAAAATCAATCAAAACCCTATAAAAATAGATGTATATAAATAAAAATTTTATGAAAAATGAGGAGAAAAATCTGTTAGAAAATACCTTATAATTAATTCAAATCGCAAAAAATGCTCCTAGAAAATCATATAAAAAGACTTGAATTGGAAGGAATTTGGAGAAAAAATACAAAAAATATGTAATATAGAGATATTGATGAAAGAGAAGATATTGAGGACATAAATAATTTTGAGTATAATAATATTTTTTCTATTTAATATTTATTTATATTAGATATATATAAAAACTGATTATTGGTATATAATTATTTTGTTATTTCCTATATAGTTATATCTATATAACATAAAAAAATTGAATTATAGCTATTTTATTTAAATATATATATTGATATTTGTCATCTTCTAGAGTTTTTTCATTTATTAATTCTTGGATTAGTTTTAAAGTCATGTTAGGTAAATATATACTCCCCTATCAGATCATTAAATTTCCTAATTAAGATATTATGGAGGAAAATCAAGATTGAAAATTATACAATTTAACGTGCATGTACAAGTCAAAGAACAATAACCAATTAAAAAGAACGAGCTATTACATTTGTATTATAATACATGATAACAAAGAGTAGTAAATATGAGATTAAGATGTTGAAAATACTCCTAATCATTAATCCAATGCGTCGAGTTTTAAAAATAAAGACAATATATACTTTTTAACTGTATCTGGTAAATTAACTCAACTAATGGTTTAAAATCACAATTTTAAAGAAAACGTATGAAGAGATTTTATAGACTTTAGAAAAATTTATAACACTTCATGATACGGATATATGACACCCCTTTGACCATTTTAAAATGGAAAAATTGTATATAATAATAAACTAATAAATCAAATTAAATGTTGTAATCACACTTTGATTTAATTATGTCATGTAGCAAACTGTTTGTCAGTCACCTCTCTCCCTCAAACTCTGGCTCGCCACTCTCCCTCGCTCGCTCCATATCTCGCTAGCTGCCTCTCACTTTTATACAAACAGAAATGTGTATAATGTATTTGTGTTTGTATAAAGAGAATTTTTTTTTGTACATATACATCTATTTTTGTTCTCCTCTACCAAATTTCGCTCTCCACCCTCGTCTCTATCGCTTATACAAACATAAACGAAATGTATAAATTGCGCTTATATTTGTATTGTATATACACCTGCAAATGCATATATCTTCGTCCTATACACTTATAATTATACAATACAAATATTCCCCCACCCAATTTTCTTTTGTTTTTCTCTGTTTCTCGTTTTATACATACACAAATTATACAATTGATTTTGTATACAACTGCTTTCTTTTTGTATTTGTATAGCGAATTGCACAATTGGTTTCTTTGTATATGTAAAGAGAATTATATATATTTATGTTTGCTATGAAGCGCAATTATAGAAACTTTATTTTAACATACAAATTATAAATTTTGTGTTTGCTATATGTGAAAGTTGCTGTTTTAAAATACAGGCTTAAAAAAGGCAAATTTTGGGCCTCTTTTATTTGATTACAAATGAATTGGCAGTTTAATTTCAAAGTCTTGTCTGCTTATTAAAGCTTCCAACTACAGCTGACTGTTTCTCATCACTTAGTCTATTTGCAAAAACTTTGTAATAACCTGAATGATCCAAATTCTCCAATACTTTCACTGATTTCCCTTGCTTTTCGTCGATAATTATCTGTCCAGCTACAGATTCATACCCCGTGGCGGAGACTTTAATTTTCTTGACATCAAAGGTTGATTTCAGTACAGAATAATCACTAGCCAACATTACTGCTCCAAGGATTTCTCCAACAAATATATCCTGAAATGTCACAATTGATAAGTTCATATAGGGTCTAGCAAAACTGAATTTGTACATTGCACGTTAGATGGTATACGAAGAAAGACTTTGATACAAATTAAGAGTGGATTATATACCATATGTTTGTATCTAGGATGTGTCTTTTGCAACTGATGTAACGTTGACAGTAAACGCTTCACAAAAATTACTTCAGGTGTCTTCTTAGTTAGGTGAAGTCTTTTAAGAATCGTAGGAAATGCACTGAATTTCCGTTGTATGCCAAGTGGAATGAGAGTGATGTTGAGCTCTGAACTCAAAACTGTCTTTGCTGCTAGAGGGTCAAGAAACATGTTCAGTTCCGCAAATTTATTTGAGGGAACATTGAATACATTTCCCTTATCAGTATTGTCATGATTGATGTGCCCTCCGACAACTACTATATCCTGCATCATAATTCAAAAGAAAAGAGTTTTTTCACTTACGAATGTCTATTATAGATATCTCAAACAACATCTGTTGTAGTTGATTATCTCTCGTAAGATGATAAGGATAGAAGGAACACTTGCCTGGATGGCGTTGGTCATATTTTTTCCTGCGAGAACAATCTTTGCTATGTTGGTCAATGGGCCATTGGTTAAAATGGTAACCTTGGATCCTGGATCAAGTGATTTCACCACTGACTCCCATACTTCTAGTGCCAGAGGTTGTCTGAGTTCAGGATGATCAGTGTCTCTAGGAGCTCCAAATTTCACTGAATTTTCCGCTGTATATCTGAAAAATATTTACACCAAGATGGTATATCAGTAAAATAGCATACTACAAAGTTTACACTCTACTACACTAGACAATGTACCTGCGAGGACTTCGAGGCAAAGAACGAGATAATCCGTAAAGAGTGTCTGAGTCGAGAAATCCACCACTTCCTTGTGGTATAACCTTGTTGTACTTGCAGTCACCAACTGCAGAGAAAACAGGATCAGACTGGTTCATTGCAAACACATCTCCGAGGCCCACCGGGATGTCATCACGACCCATCATATGAAGCAAATCATAGACAGAATCAATTGTTGCAGCATTTGCCCAGCCAGTTGGACTCACAATTATAGCCTGAACAGAATAAGAGATTGCACAATGATAAGCATTGCTTCCTCGACTTAGTCCTAAACTAACCAAGACTTCATAATAAAGAGTTAAACAGACTAACATTCCCATTCACCCAACCAATGTGGGGCACTAAACATCTCTTGCATGTCAGTGACTGGACATCTGGTGTGCAGACAATACAATATAGAAACCAAACATTGGATAAAGCAAAAATTGGATCCTGGGCGTAACTTAACTCATGAGGTGAGGATTGTCTAAGACCGCACCAGGAGACAATAACTCATTCCCTCCACCAATGTTTAAGTATTGATCAAGCTATTATTATACTGAACATAAGGAAGGACATCATACCTTGAGATTAATTTCTTCAACTGGTATTTTAAGGAGATAAATGAGAGCTATAAAATCTCCAGCACTCATATCCATATCAAACACAACATTTTTCCCGAGATGCTTGCCCCTGAAATCTGGTTTGCGGAGTTCTGCTCTGTAATGAGGAAATTGTGTAGAAAAATTGAATAATCCTGAATTTTCTCTTTGGTTTAAGACCTGAAAACATGAAAAAACATAAAAATAAGTTGTCCGAATTTAGAATCTGTAAGAAAAAAGTGGTTCGGAGTAAATAAGAAGCTGATATTCTATGAAATATTCTCTGAGTGATTAACTTACATCCAGGAAGCTAACAAAAAATTCTCTGTCTAGTGCACTTTTAGGATTTTGATTAGGCTTTGCTCTTACAGCAACACGAACAGGCACTCCACTTGGCCCAACAACTTCTTTTGTATAACCATCCTGATAAACGACATCAGCTCAGAACACATACACAAATATGATAATCGAACAAATACTGGATCGCAAATCATAGCTCATGTTTTGGCAAGTTACCTACGAAATGACAACATTTTACTAGATACATAAACTACAATCCATATAACAGATAGTGACATGGGTCAATTCTTCACCTGGCATTTACCCATCCCATTCTTGACTACACAAAATGGATCACGGAGTCTAGTCTGAACATGACCACTGTGAACTCCATTTCTTTCCAAGTTGAACTTGGGAGTTCTACGTCCATCAAAAAATGGATTTGATCCATCAGATATCCCATATGGCATATTTGAAGTAACAACAGTAATATTGATATACTCCATTTCTGCAAATTCATTTTCTCCTTGGTAGTTTTGTTGTTTCCTCATGATTGAAGCAGCTATTCCAGACATAAATGAGTCCCACATAAAGTAACTCTGCATCCAGCAATGTTATCATCACTCAGTTATATTCAAGTTGATGTTTTTATATCAAAAAGTTGTGTATATTGTTGATATTTTCATATCAATGTTACCGTATAGAATTGGTCATCAAACCAAGTATCACGAGCAATTTTCAGGGACTTGAAACAGTACTGTGCCTCATAGGTATGCTGATTCTTCTCAAAGGTCTCAAAAAACTCTTCGGTTATACGAATGGTGTTTGTGGCATCCAATGGGACAAGAGTAACTGGAATACCAGAGTGAATCACCTACATTATAAGGAAAACAATCATTAAGATTAGCTAGAAGCATACAACAAATGACTGGAAGTCACGTCTCGATAAAAGAATGTGCAGAAAAAATGCCTATTGATTTTCGTAATACCTGATAAGCAGCAAAAGGATCCATAAACAAATTGAATTCAGCGTAAGGGTTGCTTGTGTAATCTGTGAATAAATTACCACGATCACCACACTGTCGAGGTTGGCAAGAAGAGGTTGAATTCTTTGGACAACACCCTGTAGGATTCTTTGACCTTACACCACCTCCCATTATGTAAATATGCTCAATATTTTTCTTTAAATGTGGATTACTCAGCAGAAATAATGCAAAGTTTGTATGTGATCCAAGGAGGAAAACAACGGTTGGCCCTGAAGAAATTGTTTTAATCATTACTTGTTGAGCAGTTGGCTGTCTAAGAGGAGAATACTGTCTCTTGCCCTGGTTACAAGTTCTATATTAGGTTAGATGTCTCATTAGGCTAAAATTTTGATTGATATGATATTAAGACAAGAAGAATAGTTACCTGTGGAAGGAAGCTCTTTCGGAATCCATAATTTGAGTCGATATCCAAGCGTCCTCCAAGACCAACAGGTACAGCTTGTCTATATCTACAATATCCAGCTGTAGTATCTCCCTAACAAAAGCGCAAACATGGAGATGTATAAGTAAGAGGCATTTTGAATTGTGTCAAAGGTAGAGTAAATGGAGAATTTTCGTCACCTGATCAATTATAGGGAGATATCCACCAACGTCAGGAAGAATGGTACCATTGGGAAGTATTCCTCCTTCACCTCCCATACCAACAGCAATATCGTCACGTCCCATCATGTAAAGCATATCATACACTTGATTTACAGCATGTCCTGAATCAGTCCATCCATTTGTGCCAATAGTTACAGCCTGAACCAAAAGGTTTTATCAATATGATTTTGTCTAGTGAACAGAGTAATCTCAATGATGTGAGGCCTTTTGTGAATAAACCATGAAGCAATATCACAACATGTATTGATGTTAGAAAGGCTTGTCAAGAATTAGTTTAGCACTTGTGTTTCAAACTTTTCTTCTATGATATGAAGCTTCTTTACCTATCCTCGTTAATTATCTATTATGTTGTGTTGTATGTATGTCGAGTGGCTTGTGCAGGGACTCTTAGGGTCAGATACACCATGTCACGCCTAGGATGTACTTTGAAACGTGAAAAACTTGATATTCAGAGCACAAGGTTTTAGAAAAGGTCTTTGATGTTTGACAAATCACACTGAGTAGAGTCTTGTTCATAAGTGCAAAGCGCGCTACATTTCTGAATGATAGGCAACAAGCACACTCTGATGACTCCAAATTATTTGCATTTCTTCGTTCTTTTTTTACTTGATAAATTTTCACTTGACATATCTATTAAGAAAATAATGATTTGTATAGTTATCACCTTTTACTTTTCATTTTTAAGAAATCAAGAGAATACAAATATTTACACCTAATATCAGGGGCATAGCTACCCTTTGAATTGGACACCCTTCGTCAGAAAATTACATCATATTTATAAGAAAATAATAATTTAAATGATTAAATAACACATCTTAGACACCAGCTTAGTGATTTCAGTCGTTCAACTCTTACTAAGTTCTTTGCAACTTGCCGGGCTCGATTCCTGTTAAATGACTTTGATTTTTTTTCCTTTTATTAAAAATTTAAAAGAGTTATTTAATTTAAAGTTAATAAGAAAATTCTATTTATTTATTCCATTAAGCTACTAAAAGTGAAAATACTTTATATAAATTCTCTTTTAATATAACTCATTTGATTCTATTATTTATTTTTCATTTCTCGTTGTTAGTCATCAGAGGTTTGTGAAATGTTGAAGCATAAAGTGATTTCACTCTAAACTGAAACATCTCTCTTTTTCTTTTTTGTTCACTTCCTATCAGATAAACATGAACACTAAAGCTAAATATTATGTAGTTTGATTTTAAAATTTTTTGGTACAGTTTAATTAAAAAAATTAATCATTAATGTTACATAATTTAATTTACAAAATTTAAGTACATCCATTCTTTAAATTATTTTTACGAGCTATTAGATTTTTGGACACCCTTCGTACAATTTCTGGCTATGTCACTGCCTAATATATTCTCAATTTATTAACATTAAGTTAATGTCTTTGAAAAATATAGTGAATAAAAATATTTGAAATTCTATCAATTAATAAAGGTAAAATGATAAAGTCAATATAACAATTAATATATATTATTAATAAGTGTGGCAAGTTAAAGACAAGAGGGTATTATTTCACCCCTATTAATTGGCAAAAGGTTAAATATATCGGAAAAGAGTCTAAAATACCCTTAAAGTATTGGAAATGGTACAAAATTACCCTTCATCCACCTATTGGCTCCAAAATACCCTTCCCACCCACCTATTGGGTCCAAAATACCCCTGTCATCCATCTTTTGGTTCAAAATTGATCACTTATTTAACGATTTTATATTTAACTATTTAAATATTTTTAAAAATACGTGACGCTCAACTATTTGTTATAGTTAAACTTATAAGTATAATTTATAAATCAATCCACTACCCATCCATTATTAATTAAATTCCTCTAAATTAATAATCCGTCACATTATTAATGCAAGCTACTGTCAATTGAGTGTTTTTAAAAATTATAGAAGTAAATTATCATACATTCAAGTGCCTAATAAAAATCACCGATAAACTTAAAAGTCTGACTATGTTCATCTTAATTATTCTTACGTCTCAATTATGTGATATTACTTCATAGGTAACTTTTTTTCCAAAAAATATATTAAAGGTTTTAAAACAAATCATAAATATTTATAAAATTATATTTTAAAAAAGTGCATGAATTAATTCGGGATGTATTACTTCTTTACCTTTAATCATAAATTTCTAATTCAATTTTGAAAGAAAGTGTCCTCCTAAATAAGCGTCTCAACCTAAATTTAATTTGGGTTTCGATTCGGACTAGAATAATTTTGGATGTCATTTTAAAGAATCTATAATTTCATCGTGTTTTCGTAGTGTTTATGACGATTTTGATAGTATAATTGGATTATTAATTGGATGAGGTTTAGTTAGTAATGAGTGGGTAGTGGGTTGATTTATAAATTATATTAATAAATTAAAATTATAACCAATAGTTTAACGCCAAGTATTTTTAAAAATATTTAAAGAGTTTAATTTTAAAACAATTAAAAAGTGGTCAATTTTTAACCCAAAGGTGGATGACAAGGGTATTTTGGAGCCAATAGGTGGATCAAAAGGGCATTTTGGAGCCAATAGGTGGATGAAGGGTAATTTTGTACCATTTTCAATACTTCAAGGGTATTTTAGGCCCTTTTCCGTAAATATATTTACTCACTACATTTTTAAAATGACATTAACTCAATATTAATAAATTGAGAATAAAAAAAATTACTCTTTCTTAATTGACCAAAAATAACAGATAAAAAGAAAATTCAAAGTAAAAAATATTTGATAAATAACTAGGACGGAGGGAGCAATCCATTATCTTTTTTTTTTTCTTTTTCTATCTCTTATCTTTTTTCTTCAAATCAAAAGCTTGACTTGAATTTCAGTAACTTTGATTTTTTTTATTTTTTTTTGTATTTTATTAACACAAATATCAAATTAATTATTTCATCTGTTCAACCATAGTTATTGACTATTTACTTCGGCACAAATTTTTTTTTAAAAAAGGATAATTTTACTATATCACTATTTGAATATAATGAATATAATATCATGAAAAATGTAATAAGGAATGATTATAATTAATGAAAAGAATAAGTTAGAAACGAAGTATAAAATAATTCATTGATTATAAAGTTAACAAGAATTGTTAGAAATCTATTTTTTTTAATATATATACAAAAATTGTTTTACGGAGGAAGTAATTTCAATGGACTAATTAATGGATTCCACTTGTGCTAAGATTTTCTAAAAATTGAGAATTCTCCAAAACCCCTATATGCTGTCATATATATATATATATATATATATATATAATATATATATATATAATATAATTATTATAATATATTATATATATATGTTAAAATGTCAAAATGTCAATAGACTTTGACCTTAATCTTGTTTTGTCAATAATGATATTCCACTTTACTCTACTTTATGATAATTGAACCTTTGTTATTTTAGGAAGGCTTATACTCTTTTTTAACCTATACATAAATACATACATATAAGTGTGATTTCAGAAACCTATACTTTTTTTTGAACCTATACATACATATGTATTAGTGTAATTTTATGAACCTATACATACATACATATATACAAGTGTAATTTTAGGAATCTATATTACAAGCTAAATACAAAAGAATTGTTCATTTTGCATTAATTTAATGTCTTTTTCCTGCTTTCTCCTCATGGAAAATTCAAGGAAAATTTTTATTTTGTTACTATTTTGCAAGAAAATGAAGAGATTAGAGTGTATATTATTAAAAATAATAGAAAAAGGATGATTTTTCTTTTTTAAAAAAAGAACATACATTAGAGGTGCAAAATGCAGAGAATTTTAATTATAATAGTAAATAAGAAATATATTAGAAATAATTTTAAATGATTACATTCAACATGATTATAGATTAATAGAGTCATAAAATTCTTGGATTCAAACCTTTTGCAAGACAAAAATTCACATACATATTTGGGGCCCAAAGAAAACAATGATGTATCCATATAACATGTTGAATATACTATTAAATAAAAAATATAATCTCAAACTTAAAAATAAAAAAGAAAATAGACAAGGAGAGAAAAAAAATACCTTCAAATCAATTTCTGATCTATTAAGCTTCAAAATGTAGAAAAGAGCAAAGAAATCATCAGTATCCACATCTGTATCCAAAAGAATTCTATGAAGACTCTCTACTCCATTGAAAAAAGTTGGCACAAATAGCAAAATCATGAAAATAATTCTATGTAAAAATCCCAAAAACAACATTTTTTCTTTCTCCTTCATCACAACCAAATCTTTTTATTTTTTCTACACAAGTGAACTTCTCTTCACTAAATATATATAGAGAGAGAGAGATTCTTAGATGAGTTATAAATTCATGTTAGGTAAGTCATATACACCCTTGCATTTAATTTTTTTAATGGGATATTGTGGAGAAAAATCAAGACTACGTGCATGGAAAAGTCAAAGAAGAATATAAAATTAAAAGTAATGAGGTAAAGGATGGTGTTCGATTGCGAGAGCAATTTTGGTTTGTATATTTACCGTTACTTTTTAATCCTCATGTTTTTTATAAGTTAATTTGACTAATTTTTAAAATTTAATTAAATTACATTAATTTAATATGATAATAAGAATTCAGATATACAAAAAATATACAGAAAGTACAAATTGTAATTTTTTATATATTAATAAAAAAATATATAATAAAATATTAATAAATTTTTTTATTATTTAACCATAAAAAATAAATCATGATTATTTTAAAACAAACGGAGTGCTAATACTAATTGATGAGACACATGTTGAAATTGGAATTGTTAAAATACTTCATAATTAATGGAAATCGAGAAAGTGTGTACACTTCCCTAAATGCATCCAGTGGGAATTTAAATTAATTCAATTAATGAATTTCATGATTAAAAAAAAAAACACGTGCTAAGAGATTTTTTGGACTTAGAAAATTTTTCTTACACACTATGGTAGGGACAAAAGATATCCATTTAACAAAATATAATGATTTTTTTTTTTGAATTTAGTTTGAATTTTTTTTTAAAATAATGCACTATTTATGAATCTATATTTATTAGCTGATTTTGATTTGCGAGATTCACTAAAAATGAAATAACTTTCTAACGAGAGATTTTAATTTTCATGATCTGAATTTGAAAGCTCTACGATCTACATTATTACAATATAGTCCATTATATATTTCTTGAAAAATTTAATCATATATGTATACATTGTTGTCAATATAAATATATGTTAAAAAAAATTAACAATAAAAAAGATATTTCTTTTTTTAAAAAAAAAACTTGTATTAGACAGGCATACCAACTTAAACCAAATAAGATATATACAAAAAAGTATAGATGAGATTATAATTATTAAACAATAAGTGAAAATTATATCTACAATTTACTTAAATTTATTGAATCCATACTGGATTCAAACAATTAATTAATATAAACAAATTTTCATTTCTTTTAAATTTTAGTTGAGTTTCAATTTTTTTTATATAAAAAAATACTCTATATATATAATTAAGTGAAGAAAGATCCAATAGGTGTGTCAATATCATAGATCATAGCATTGGAGATATTTTGTGTATTTGGATATCTTTTTTAAAAAAATGGTCAAATTCTTTGTACCAAATTACTTTGAATAGAAAAATAACATGTTATTCATGACCTTCAACAATCAACACACACCAAATAAATTTCAAAAAAGATTGAAAAATAACTCTTTCACATCTTACCTATGTAAAAGTGCGAATAAATTTTACTGATTGTCATTCAACTTTAAATTGATTATATAAAAATTACTTTTAAAAAAGTTTAAAGTTCAATATATAAACTCAACTGAAAATATTATAACACAATCATACCCATAAATTAATATATAGTGAATCATTTTATATGTGCAAACTCAATCAGATATATTATAACGTTTGAATGATATGAACAAATATACATCATATATAAAACAGATCTTTACAATAACTACAGATATTTTTGCATATAAATAAATAATTTTTGTCTTCATATTGTTGATTCTTCTAGGTACACCTAATTGCCTAAATAATTAATAAAAAAAACACCCATTCTTTACAACCTTATCACACATTTTAGGATAATGAACATTAAAAAAAAAACATACAATACAACCTATTTATTTGATTCCTCCCTCTTCAACTGCCATCAATTTTTTTTTAGCATCATGGGGAAAATGGACCACCATACCTCTTAGTACAACCATAATTAATTATCTTAAGCTAAAAAATAAATAATTAGAAGTTATTAAATTAAACCAACATGGAATATATATGTATAAACCAACAATTAAATACTCACTTTTCCAACTATACAAACGTGGGAATGTTGATCTCAGAGACTCTTTGTTATTTTACAATGTAAAAATGTTTATTTTTAGGAAGAAATAATTTGTGAACTTCTGAGCATGGTTTATTTGGTTAGTCACGTTGTTTCTAACTGATTTTCAACGATTTTCTTTGTGTTAAATTTTAAAGATTAAATCGATAATCGAACCGATCATCAATAATCGATAAGTCAATATCTCAATGGGTTTATAACTATTTGTAGGGAAAAAAAAACTACAATATTGATATTGGGTTAGAATTATAAAATAGTAAATAACTTATCACAAACACTGTGTCGTGGCAAGCCACGACTTTGAAAGCGATTTCGCCTTAACTACGGTACAAATCATTGTAGCCGGACGCTCCCTAATGTTCCACAGTTACTCTCGAACACGTATACTTCTGGCTGAATGTCTGGAGTTGCACAAAAATAATTGCAATGATTATTTAAGCCAATAAAAAAATTAGTGAAGGAGATATTAAATGAAAGAATCATTTTTTTGTTTTTCCCTCTCCGTTTTATCTCGCGAACGGCACTCCTTTATGATACTCCTTAAATTAAAAAATCATTTCATCCATCAATAAAATGTATGAAACTAAAATATCATAAAAATACTCCTACTTTAATGACAAATTTGTCATAATACAAAAGTAACTTCAAGTCTTCCGAATACTTTCTATATTTTCTTACAAAATAAAGAAACTGACACTTGAGATAAATGTGAACCATTAATATAGAAGTAACTCTCCTATTTCACATATACTAAGGACTTAGCAATGCTCACATAAATTAATTACGGAGAGTTGAAAGATATAACTTATTTTTTGCATTAAAAGTAAAGAAATATGATTCACGTGATTTAGCATTTCTATAAATTCAAAACTGATAAGCTCAATCAATAAACTTTAAATCGAACCAATTGATACATCGTCCTTGCTATATGAGCTAGAGAGCTATGAGTTATTCTAATAATAGGAAGTTTTGATTATTAAAATATGAACAAACCTAACGAATATGACAGAAGAATCAGATATTATACATGTCTCGAATAAGCATGGGTAGTGTTTATGACAGAATTATTGAAAAATATTTTTTTTTTTTGAGACATAAATACTTCAAGTGATGAGTCAAAATTTTCTAATAATTCATTTCTGTTAAATGAAAGTTAATTACATTAAATAGCACTCATAATTACTCAAAAGCCCTCAAATTTGGGAGTCTAATTTGACATCAGAATAATTTGATATGCTAATTGATAATCAAAATGTATAACACTTGATGTTCGTTAGCCTCAGGTAGAGGTTGGGGTGTTCACGGGTTGGTTTAGGTCGGTTATTAGTTAAAATTAAAATCAAACCAACTTAATTGGTTTTTGAAATTATCACAACCAAACAAAATTTAATATAATATACATTTATCGATTTTGGTTTGTTATTTGGTTATTAACCATATGCATATTAATTCATTCAAAACGTGAAAAAATGACAATAATTCATTTAAAATGAAAATTAGTTAGATGACTGACATTACAAAACTTTCAATTATTAAATATGATATGAATAAAACTTCAAAATTCACTACTTTTGTCTTAGAAGGAAGAGACATTTTCAGTCCCACAAATAATTATCATAGATACTCATATACATGAAACCGATAAGATAAATGTTCTTATCTTGGACATTTTTACTTTCATAAGTAAATTCTGAATAAATTTTGCTGGATACTTATATAAGATTTTTTGAAATTGTTTATAAAATAGTATATTATGCTATGTATATTATTTATCGGTTTGATTCGGTTACTTCTTTAAATTTTTTCGAACAAAACCATAATCAAATCAAATACTATCAATTTTTTTAAAATCTAAAACCAAACCAAATCAAATCCTAAATAAAATTAATTCATTTAATCGTTGGTTTAATTTTTTAGTTTGAATCAATTTTTATCCAAATCGTGAACACTCTTAACCTCAAACCTTTTTTCTGAAAGTAAGTTTGATAGAAAAGTAAATAAATGAAGAATTACTTGAGGAATAATTAATAGAACAAAAGGAAAATATAAAGTCGGGATTCTTATTTGTACAAATGGTACTTGGAGCTTGGAATGAGCAAGAGGATATTAATTAACATATAAAAATAGTCCTACTCTTAGTAAAAATCTTTATCAAGATGTCTAAAAACACAAAGGCATTTGGTAAGGATAGAAAGGGAGATTTCCTATGAGATATTTGTGACACTTTTCGTTTTACGAATGAGTCATGAGTAAAATAATCTTCTTTTATTTCCTCCCCATTAATTATAACAACTTTAACTGTATAATGTACAATTTTGTTACTATTTCTTAAGCAACAATAATGAGTTAAGTGGCAATATTTTTGATGAATTAGTGGTTGAAAAAATCACCTAAAGAAACTTTTTCTGGAAGAGCAATTAAGGGGTAGTTTTCTTTCTATTGAATGGTGTATTCCAAATTCTTCTCTGCTTATCAAAGCTTCCAACTATAGCAGACTGTTTTACATCACCTAGTCGATTTGCAAACGCGTTATAATAAGCTAATGGATCAACATTCTCCAATACTCTCACTGATTTGCCTTGCTTTTCGTCGATAAGTATCTGTCCATCTTCAGATTCACACCCTGAGGCAGAGACTTTTATGTTCTTGACACCAAATGTTGATTCTAGTACAGAATGATCACCAGCCAAAACTACTGCTCCAAGGATTTCTCCGAGAAATGTATCCTGTTATGATACAAAAACATTTTAAAAATAACGCGTTCAGTGTTAAGAGGACAAAAGTTAGGATAAATTGAATTGAGATTATGTACCATATGTTTGTATTTAGGATGTCTCTTTTTCAAGTGGTGTAGCCTTGAGAGCAAACGCCTTGCGAAGATTGCTTCAGGTGTCCTTTTAGTCAGGTTAAGCATTTCGAGAATTTCAGGAAATGCACTGACTTTCTGCTGAATGCCAAGTGGAATGAGAGTGATATTAAGATCTGAACTCAAAACGGTTTGTGCAGCTAGAGGGTCAAGAAACATATTCAGTTCCGCGAATCTATTAGAAGGAACGTTGATCACGTTTCCATTCTCAATGTTGTCATGATTCATGTGTCCTCCAACAATTATTATATCCTGCATCAAAATATAAAAGCATTGCTGCCTATATTAGTACAGTTATTGAACGAGTAATCCCTCCCTGGCTCTTTCTCAAAGGGTAGAGGAAATGCTCGCCTGGATAGCTTTGGTCGTATTCTCGCCTGTAAGAACAATCTTTGCTATATTAGTCAATGGACCATTTGTTAAAATGGTAATCTTAGATCCTGGTCTGAGTGATTTCACTGTTGACTCCCATACTTCTAGTGCTAGAGGTTGTCTGAGTTCGGGATGATCAGTGTCTCGTAGAGCTCCATATTTCATAGAATTTTCAGCTGTATATCTGAAATCGTTTAGATGAAGCAGATAGATCAGCATAACTGCACACTAAACAAATGGACATGTGAAAGACATGAAATGTAAATGCTTTACTGTTTTTCCTTTAGGCAAATGATTGACACTAGCTAGACCATATACCTGCGAGGACTTCGTGGCAAAGAACGAGATAAACCATAGAGAGTGTCCGAGTCGAGGAATCCACCACAACCTTGTGGGATAACCTTGTTGTACTTGCAGTCACCAACTGCATAGAAAATAGGATCAGACTGGTTCATTGCAAAAACATCTCCAAGGCCCACGGGAATGTCATCGCGACCCATCATATGAAGCAAATCATACACAGAATCAATGGTTGCAGCATTCGCCCAGCCAGTTGGACTCACAATTATAGCCTGAATGGAAGAAGATATTGCTCATTGACAAGCATTGCTACCTCAACTTAGTTATTTTACAAAATTTAGTCCTTTATCTTAGACTCAGCCTGTTTCTGCAACGTCACTCGGGATAGAGGATCTAAATCAAAATAGAAGTCCATTTACCTTCAGATTAATTTCTTCTATTGGTAACTTGAGGAGGTAAAAGAGAGCTAGAAAATCTCCAGCACTCATATCCATATCAAACACAACATTCTTTCCAAGATGTTTGCCTCTGAAATCTGGTTTGTAAAGTACTTTTCTGTAATAAGGAAATTGCGTAGAAAAGTTAAATCGTCCAGCGTTTTCTTTTCTGTTTATAACCTGCAACCATGATAAATATAGTATTAGTTCTAAAATGGTCTGTGCTTTTATCTTACATAACCAATCCAGAGCAGAATTTAGTACTTACATCCAGAAAGCTAACGAAAAACTCTCTGTCCAGTTCACTATTAGCATTTCGATTGGGTTTTGCTCTTATAGCAACAAGAATAGGCACTCCTCCTGGACCAAAAACTTCTTTTGTATAACCATCCTGATAAACACCACCAACTCAGAATACATAACAGCACAAATTTAAGTATAGAGAAGTGAATGAAAAAACAGAAAGAAACGAAGAAAATCATACCATGAATAAGGAGTTAAATTATGCTTTTGCAAGTTACAACTAAATGTCAACTTTACTAGAGACAATAACTAAAAACCATAATCCAGATAATGACCTGAAACAATTCATCACCTGACATCTGCCTCTCCTGTTCTTTTCTATGCAGAATGGATCGCGAAGCTTAGTCTGAACATGGCCGCTGTGAACTTCATTTCGTGCTACACTGAACTTTGGAGTTATATGACCATCAAAAATAGGATTTGATCCATCAGAGATCCCATATGGCTTGTTTGAAGTAACTATAGTGATATTGATATACTCCATTTCTGCAAATTCATTTTCTCCATGCTGGTTGTGCTGTTTCTGCATGATTGAAGCAGCTACACCAGACATAAAGGAGTCCCACATAAAATAACTCTGCGTTTACCAACACAAAATAAATCTGCATTTAGCAACATTGTCATCAGTAAATCACATTTTCACTGATGTTTTCATATAGCTAAGCATTTACTAAGCCCAACAAAAATATTACCGTGTTGAATTGGTCATCAAACCAAGTATCACGAGCCATTTTTAGAGACTTGAAACAGTACTGTGCCTCGAAAGTGTGTTGATTCTTCTCAAAAGTTTCAATAAACTTTTCAGTCACTGGAATGGTGTTTGTGGCATCCAATGGGACAAGAGTTACAGGAATGCCGGAATGAATTACCTACGGCATAAGGGAACGATGACAGTTGTTTACTAATAGGATTAGCTACCGCATATATGCAGTGAAAGGCCTATTGAATTCTGTAATACCTGATATGCAGCAAAAGGATCCATAAAGAAATTGAATTCTGCATAAGGGTTGCTTGTGTAATCTGTGAATAAATTGCCAACGTCACCACATTGCTGCGGTTGGCAAGAGGAGCTGACATTCTGAGGACAGCAACCAGTAGGATTCCTTGACCTTACTCCACCTCCCATTATGTAAATGTGCTCAACATTTTTCTTTAAATGTGGATTACTAAAGAGAAATAGCGCAAAATTTGTATGTGACGCGATGAGAAAAACCACTGTAGGCCCAGATGAAATCGTGTTGATCATTACTTGCTGCACCGTTGGCTGTCGAAGAGGTGAATAATGTCTCTTCCCCTGTTGATAAGTGGACGATTGACATGTTATGAAAACATTTTAAACATAGGGGAACTAAGCAATAGACCTAAGCTCCTTTCATCTAGTAATTTCACAAGGGATAAAACTGATCTTCTCCTCAAAAATAGTTGCATTAGTGTCAAGTCTAGATATACACATTCAGCACTTTCCGAAGTAAGACTCTTCATTACTCATATAAAAGAAAAAGTTATATAATTTGCGCAACATAGTCTGTGTACATTCTACCCGCCCCAGACCTCACTTTATGGGATTTCATTGGGAATGTTGTTGCTATGTGCCATAACATTGTGACTGACAGACAGCAAACAAAGACAGATTTAAGTAGGCAGTGCTCTTTGGTTGATTAAACGATATTCTGCCGTTACATTCAACCATACTGCAGAATGCAGACTGAAGTTAAAGTGTCTAATTCTGTTTCTTCTTGTGTAACACCAGAAAAGATGTGATTAAGGAAGCTAGACAAAGTAATCCTCCATTCAGTTTTAATGCAAAATGGTACCTGTGGGAGGAAGCTCTTTTTTAATCCAAAATTAGAGTCGATATCCAAACGTCCTCCAGGACCTACAGGAATAGCCTGTCTGTATCTACAATAACCAGCTGTAGCATTTCCCTAACAAATCATTGAAAAGTTAGCACACTCAAGATTTCAAGTAAACGAAAATTATGAAGACGTTTAACTAACCAGCAAATGATTCTTGACTTGCAGAATAGAACCAAAAGTAGAGCAAATGAAAAATTTATGTTCACCTGATCAATTATAGGGAGGTATCCACCAACATCAGGCAGAATGGTACCATTAGGAAGTATTCCACCTTCACCTCCCACGCCAACAACAATATCGTCACGTCCCATCATGTAAAGCATATCATACACTTGATTTACAGCATGTCCTGCATCAGTCCATCCATTTGTGCTAATAGTTATTGCCTGCACCAAAAAAATAACTCTCAATATACGAAAATATATCCCTTCCAAGTTATATTACATTCCATGACATGCTTTCAACAAAAAAAAGACAAACCTTTAAGTCCATTTGTGATGTGTTAAGTTTCAAAAGGTAGAAAAGAGCAAAGAAATCATCAGTATCCATATCTGTATCGACAAGAATTCGATGACCCTTTACTCCATTTACCAACAATATTAACACCATTGTTAGCATTACAACAAGTTCATTTAGCAGCAACATCTTCTCTCTCTCCTTCATCACAACTTTGCTTCTGATTTTCTTCAAACTATTAGTTATTAATAGGAATAAACAGAAAGGGCTGTAAATTAACAGAAGGAATGTTTAAGGGATTTTATAGACACAATAAATTCTTTTATATAATATTAGTATCAATTTAAATGATCAATGGGGTACAAAGTAACACTTTGCTCAACAAAGTACAAATTTTGTTCGGAATATATAAATTTGAATTCGCGCCGAAAAGTTAAAAGTGATCCCTACTTTATTTTGGGGCACTTCAAATTATTTTCTTTAATTTTTACACCTATTTTTGCTAAAAGAAATTGGGTAGGCCAAAGTATTCTTATTGATGATCTAATTTTGTGTGATATCTAAGTTTAAAGATTTTTTACTGTATAGGTTTGGTAAGAATAAAGTTATGTCTCTTACAACATAATTTATTGGTTTTAAAACTGAATTTATGTATCTATTGACATAAGTTCTTAGGAATTAAGTTGTCTTTTACTGTATAACTTGTGAATTATGAATCAAACATATGCCTCTATTAGCAAAGTTTTTTAAGAATTAAATGACATAACTTGTAATTACATTATGATACAAAATATAAATTTATGCCGCAATTTTTTTCAATGATAGAGATATTTTCGGCCACTTTAGCTCTTAGTATATATTTTCTTGTGTTTTTTTGTATCCTTGTGACATCCTATATGTATTATGTCATATAGGATACGTGTGTCTACTTGTTTAATTTTATAATATTTCAAGTGCTTAATTATGCACATTCAAAGTTGGAGGGCATAGTTATTCGTCAGCGCCAAGTTAATGGTCATATTATGCCTATCTTTTTATGTTAAGATGTACCCGAGATAAATGGTGACTAATCTTTAGAATTTTCGATCACAAATGCTAAAAAAATTCTAACAAATGCTAAAAAGATTCTAGCAATTCATCAAAATTTGTGGTCAAAATTGTTATAATCACCATAACTTGGTATTAAGACAAGTCTTGTGACTGTAGTTTACTAATGATTTGAATGTTGTATTGTTAAAAGAAAGTGTTGCCCAATATGAAATACAACATTCAGGTGGTCCACTAAAAATTTTGCTCCAACTTTTGGCTAAATGGTTAAATCTTAAATAGTGCCACCAAAAGATTCTATATGTGTAAATCACCTTTCTAAAAACAATTTTTTTTTTCTCTTTTACTTATCCATTTTATTAAAATCCAAGTATGAGCTTCTTGTTGAAAAATATCATTAATTAGTAAAAGTGTATTATCTCTAATAACTTAAATCTTTAGATGAGATGTTTACACACTTCAACATGATAATCAAATTTCATCGCTATCAAAAAAATTCCACGTGGCTGCATGTGTGGTGGGGGGAGGTTATAATTAGTTCTTGTAAAGCACTCCAAGTGTATTGAAATATGGCTCCAAGAGGTGAGGTCAATTCATCATGTTTTGTCATCAAAATGGAAAGAGGATGAGGCTGCAAATTGGAGAGTAGCAAGTGACTGCTGACAAGTATGATCTCTACTTTTGTCTTGTTTTTATCAAAAGAAATGGGGCCTCACCATAGTATTGACAAAACAAAATCTTCAGTAAGATCTTTAAGTACTCACTCACAATAGGACACAATGTTTAAGACGATCAATATTTTACGACTAGTTAATCTCAACTTACGTGTATTTCAATTATTTCATCATCTTATATTTTAATAGGAAAAGTATAACAAATAGTCTCATCATTATGACAAATTACTGTAGAAATAATATCAGCTAGCTACTTTTAGGACGTATTTAGATAATTATTTAACTAAGTTAAGCCAAATTGCGGATCGTTCCTTCTCATTTTCCTTCTTCAAACCAGTGAGTCCGAAATTTTAAATTTTAAAACTTCAAATCTACAATCTGAATGTGAACTATTAGAATCAAACATAACTCATGCCGTCTTCATATTCTAATTTGAAATTTTAAACTCTAAAGTTTTCGTTTAACTTTAAAATTGTCTAAATTTCAACTATTCCTTAATTAAATGTCCTAAAACGACTATTTGTGCCCATCTCCCTAAATCACATATATTTAATTTTTAAGATTCCAATTTTAGAATGATTAACCAAATGGATATGATAACAAATGAAATAATCCATTCAACTTAACAAAACTCTGTACCAACATGTGTATGTGTCCTTGTAGTGTTACTTTTAAGTCCAATCAACTTTTGTCATGCCTCTAAACGGATTATTTTCTCCGTCTTTAATTATTTTTTCATTTTTAAATTGATATATTTATTTAAAAATAATAAGTGACATAGTAAATTTATAATTTTACATATAAATTATAAAGTTGATTAATTAAAAATTTAAAATTTTCAAGAATATCTATTTTTTTCCAAAGTAATTAATTCAGAGTATAACATGTAAAAAAAATTGTTCTTTCTTGATTTGTTAAAATGAACAAGTAAAAATAGAAAATTGAACAAGTAATTAGGGACAGAAAGAGTATTAAATTTACTCTCTTTTTTCTCGTATTTAATTCTATATTGAAGCTCGATTAATTTAAATTTACATATATATTAAAATACGATTAATCAAATTTCACATAGCATATTCAAGAGAAAACATTCCATATCAAAAAAATTTCTTCATATTCAGAATACGATAATCAATGTCTTTATTAGTTTATGAATAGCGCAATTTATTAGTGGAAAAAAAAAAAAGATTCCAACGGATTTACAATATGTCGATGTCGGTAAGATTCTTGTCGTGTAATTAGAGCACAACTAACATTACCTTGTCGACAAAAATAAAAATAAAAATCCAACTTAATTCATTTGTTTGACTGACCTAAATTAAAGTGAATATCAACATTGAGAACCTCAAAAAATTGTTAAAAGAACACCAGAAAATGGACTTATTTTCTTTAAGTTACTTCCCTTAAATTTTCTTCACTTTATACTATTTATAATCTTGTTGGTGTATGGGCCTAATATTTATTTATAAATTTTTAAAATAGTTTAAATTTTGTAAATATTTTAAAATAAGTTATATATATTTGTGTGACTGTAAATTATTTCATTAAGTCTAAAGTGAATACTTGATAAATATAATTAATATTGGTTAGTTTGAAATTGTGTTAGATAATTTTTGTTCTAAAACAAATTATATATATTTGTGTGGTTGTAATAATCTTACTCTTTTTTTTTTTGAAAACCTAATGTGAGATTGAGAATCGTATTTTTTTTAATCTAAGAAGTTGCAAAAATTTACACAAAAATATCAGCGACATTCAAGTAATAACACTATAACTAAAAGAGATGAATTGAATTTTTTTTTTAAAAAAAAACTAAAATTTAACACCCCAAAAATTTATAAGCTAAGATCGGAACCATTCTTTGTTTGTGTATAAAATCGTACAGAGTGATTGTTGATTGTGTATAAGTGTTAAGGTCAATTCTTTAGTATGGAATAGATTTGGAGAGGAATATATTAAGGTCACAAGTATGCCCTAGCACAACATTGAACTAAAAATTTCCTTACCGACTGAGTTTTGATATAAAATTCTACTTAGGTCAACTTTAAACACTCATCTCTCAACAGTTAATGAATTAGGTGACCTATGACAATCAACTAAAGGTATATGTGTCTTCTTTCTAATGCCATCAAGTTTTTCTTATTTCGAATTTGGAGTAGAAGTTTATGGTCATTTTACTGGAACATGTTCAGATTGGAAAATTCGGTCCATTTGGCGACTCACTGAATAGGTTGTTGAATCGCTGGATTGCCCAGAAAATCTCAAGTATCTATCTATTTTGACGATCTAAAGCCCTCATTTGGTGAACCCCTATCTATTTCACCAATGAGACATTCAAATCACCGTTTTAATCGATGAAATTCATTAAAAGATCGTTATCTTCTATTTTTATGGTCTTCATACATTCCTAGAAGGATATCTCAATTAACTTTCCTATGTTCATCTTACAACATACGTATAGCGATTCTCAAATTCGCAATTCTCATTCTTCCAAAGATCAAAAACTCCATTATCCAATTTCTCAAGATCTAAAGGCTCAAAGTTCAAGATTCTCTTAAATAAATCCTTAGGTTTCAATCAAGATTCTTCTCCACATTTCATCTCCAAGAAAATCTCAAGGAAGATAAAAACTAGGGTTTTAAGTCTTTCAATCATGTTCTTCTTCAAATTTCTTCAAAGACTTTGTTCTTCCAAGTATATAAGATTGTTCATAGTGTTGGACAAGTTCGTCCTCACACCCTATATCTAAATTCAGTCATTAAAAGTTCAGTTCAGCTTAGTACTTCGCTCACAAATTTCATGAAATTCAATATATGGATTGAGTTTCTTATTTTGTATCCCTAGTTCTTGATTATAATATTTTATATATTGATATCCTTGAGTTGTTAATCATGCTTATAATTCACATGAGTTTTAGTTGACAAGATGTTATTGAAAGCCTTTGTGCATTTATTTTCATGCATTGATTTTGGATTTTAAAGTGAGCTCAAGAATATGACAGTATCTTTTGAGAAGAGTGTCGATCCCGTTCAGGCTGTAGCAATGAGTTCCATAATTTAGAAAAATCAGTAATTAAAATTTTAAAACACTTTAAAAAAAGAAAAAAAGGATTGAGCTAAAGCAGACACATCAACGAAGACAAGTCCATTTCAACTCTTCTGTAAAATAAAACAAAGATTCTTTTTCATAAAGAAAGTTAATGCTGAAGCAGACACATCAATGTATCGTGTCTGCTAGGAGTGTAAATGACTGTGTTGGTTCGGATTTGTCAAATATCAAATCAAATCAAATCATTTGTGTCGGGTTTTCGAATTTATAAACCAAACCACACCAATAAAACTCGAATTTTTCATCTTCGGGTTTTTTAGGGTTTTTCGATAAAGTATTCATACAAACATATAATTTACTTGTACATCAAATATTTCTTTAGTCCTACCAAAATGTAAGTATCTAAGTTATTTCTCAAGAAAATAACAAAAATATGAAATGATTAATGACACTAAAATATCCAACAAAGAATAACAATAAAATAGCGTAAAAAATATTACAAATTAATAAGTCATAATGAGACTGATCATAATTTAAAGCATTAAATCATGCTAAAATAAGTTAAGCAAGTATTAGTTACATGACTAAATAGTAAAAGAAAGTAAAAATAGATCATGTATTTTAATCGTCTAAATCTATGTAAAACTAATAAACAAATATTCTATATTATTATCATTCTTAGTGTTGAATTGATTTTTCTTTTTGCATTAATATTAATTTTGTTATAAACATATTTGTGTTATAATGAATGTCTAATTATGTGGATTCCTTGTAGGATATGGTTAGGATCCTACTTGGGGACCAAGTAAGGTTTTTCCTATAAATAAAGGGTTTTCCTTCATTGTAAATAAGATTTGTGAAAGATCAATGATCCTGAATATACTTCAAGGTGAATAAGAAATCTTTCTCTTTTCCCTACTTTATTCGTCTTCTAATTTCATATAGTTTCATAATACGTTATCAGTACGATTGTTCTATTCTTAAAGAATTATGAAGAAGACGGAAAAGGTGCAAAAGAGATCTTGCATAAGTTATGCAATAAGGTTCTTATATCTTCAAGGTATGATTTATCTTTATGTTATGATTATTTATGTAACAAATCTGGAGATACAATCTAAAGTAAGTATTTAAAGAGACTTGTCGACTTTCTATACGTTTAATTTTAACCGACTGGAAGAGAATTTCTTAATTTATTTTAATAATTAAATAAGAACAATTTAGTGAAAGATATGTTTTCAATCTCTACATGAGGTACGTGATCTATTAAACTATGTCTATTAACTGCTAGTGTTGATTATAAGAAATCATTGGTCTCAATTTTGTGTGTAATTATAATATATAATCATATTAATGATCATCAAAAGTGATAAAATTGCAATTATTTTCAAAGGCTTGAGGTTGAGCCTCATTGTGGGTAAGACAATTAATTTAAGTTATATCGCACCAAAAGAATAAGACGATGGATTTACGTCCAATTGCACCAAGAGGGTAAGACATCAGAAGTCTTGATGCTTTGTGATGAAAGATGTTGTATTCATGTCCCTCATTGATTCATGGCATAAGACGTTGGGTTTGAGTCTCAATGCACCATATTGATGATATTATGATGACTAAGGGAAATAATGAGTTTTTGATAAAATTAGTCATGAAATATATCTCGTTGAAGCATATTCATTCCCCAAAAGTGAATGTAGCAGTGCATAAATGTCTAAAAGAAGACAAATGATTAAATGATGCACATAAATATGGACTGAGGTACTAAGTTATCAAAATTTGATGTACTTAGATGATTCTGTTCCATTCATGAAGAATGAGAGCCTTTGATAAATGGTAAAAATACAGATCCATTCTTTAGAGTGAATGAAGTGATAAGCCAGCATGCTAGACGTGAATTTTCTTGTACTGCTTGTTAACAAGGAAAGTTAATTGTGAGACCATCATAAACGAAAGTTGAGATTGAATTCTCTACCTTCTAGGAACGTATGCAGATATTTGTGGACCTAGTAATCCACTTAGTGGATTGTTTAGACATTTAATGGTCCTAATAAATGTTTCTTCAATATTGTCTCATGTGTGCCTATTATTATCTTGCAACTTGATGTTTGCAAAAATGTTGGCACAAATAATATGTTACATACACAATTTTCTTCAGATTAGTTCATTCAATGATAGAATCACGACTCACCTAAAGGGTAAAGTAATTGAGAAGAAATAGATCTGTAATTACTCTTGGATTAATAAAATTGAAATTTACTTATATAATAATAAATTAGAAATTTTTTAAAGCAGAAGGCACATGGCGTAGTAAACTTGGAGTTTACGAGTACTAATTATTTTATTAGTTGACATGAATAATTTGATCATCCCAAAGATATACATACTGAGTAATGGACATACATTGAAAAACTAAAAGATTCTTCAAGAATTCTTTTGTTGTTTGTTCTCATGACAAGTTGATTGGATCAACTAATGTTGAGATTTAATCTCTAAATTCTAAAAAGTATAAAAGGTAAATATGGGTCCGTTCACCTATCATGTGACATGATATAAAGATGCATCTATAAGATAATCACATGTTCGTTTGTTGTCAACCAGTAGTTTGACATTCACAAAATTGTTTGTGCAAAAATAATTGAGTTAAGAGCACAATTTTAGAATATGTAATCAAGACAATTTCTCTTGATAATATTGATAAATACTCAAGATGATGAGACACTAAATGTCTCAAATAGTAAAATCATTTTTATGAAAATAAAGCTTCATATGTTGATATGAAATACGATATTGCATACAAAAGTAATTGTACGCATCAGACCAATAAATTATGATCAAATTTTCTTTCAATTGATTTATGATCGGGGACCAAATATTTTTCATCTGATTATTTTGATATATGGTATATAATGAATGAATATACATTGATGCACAAGGATAGATTATTCAAAGATTGAAATATATGTTAGTTTGTCTAACATAAGGAGGAGATTAGAAGCAACACAAAAGTTGTAAATACTCATATTAAATGTTCCTTAAAGATAGAGTCTACGACATGCGAAGCATGATAGACTAATCAATTCTAAATAAAATAATCTTTGAAAAATGGAGAGGATCAAAGAATCAAAATGATAATAATAAAGAGACAATATTCTCTTGGAGAGCCTACGACATAACACTTTATGAAAACCTAATGCGAGGGGTAGCTACCTAAAAATAATGAAGTGATGAAATCTCAATAAGTTTTGTCATATTGTGAATCGATACAAAATGATATATCGTTGACGATATCTTTGATATAATAGCGCGCAATATTGTAAAAGATTATGAGGATATGAATTCTACATCTATTAAAGCATGTTTGTATAGAAATAATTATCAAGTGAAAAGTGGAATGATGCATCTTGGTAAGCGTAAAACTTATTTGACTTGCAATCTAGGCACTAGAAGATGTCATACATCTATTATTGAATGTTTTTACTTGACAAAATTGATATGAAAATATCCAATGGGTTCAAAATCTAAAGCATATACAAGTTTTTGAAAAACTTGTTTATCATCTTCATAAGGATTAAATAGATTCAAAATACATAGAGCATATGCAAGTATTATTATGCAAGTTGATGACTAGAATTGAAACTCTTGGCAATAGATTATTTGCTTAAAGAAGTTGAAATAAGGAAGTTGCGAAAATCTTTGACCCTGAAAGGAAGATTTATAAAAGCAGATAGAAGAAAACATATTTCGTCAAGGTTTTTCTACACTCATAAGCTCCCAAGAATGGTGATATCAACATGCAAAAGGTCTGTTCAAGTAATATTATAGTTGATTTATTCACCAAGTCTCTACCAACTACAACTTTCAAGAAGATGCTGCACAAGCTTGGAAAACGAAGATTATAGGGCCCGTTTGGATGGGCTTAATAAAAGCAGCTTTAAAAAAATACTTTTGAAAGTGTTGAAACTTATTTTTAAAATAAGCAGTTATGTGTTTGGATAAAAGTGTTGAAGTTGCTATGTCAAACGTGAAAAGGGAAAAATGGAAGAAAGAGATATTAGGGTTATGTGGGTAATTTGGAGATTGTATAAAAATATTAAGGGCAAAAAGATAAAAATGTGGTCAACTTAAAACAGCTTATTTTTTAACTTAAAATAAGTTATTTTGAGTATTGTCAAACAGCTAAATAAGTCAAAAATCAGCTTTTAAGAGCCCGTTTGGCTCAGCTTAAAAGCCATTAGGGGGAGTTAATACGCGATGTATTCTTTTTTCCTCACAAGGTTTTGTCCATTGGGTTTTCCTTGTAAGGTTTTTAATGAGGCATCCATAATGTGTATTATTAGATATGTGTACTCTTTTTCCTTCACTAGATTTTTTTCCCACTGGGTTTTATCTAGTAAGGTTTTAACGATGCACATAATCTATCGACATTTAAGGGGGAGTGTTATAAACATATTTGTGTTATAGTGAATGTCTAATTATGTGGAGTCCTTGTAGGATAGGTTAGGAATCCTACTTGGGGACCAAGTAAGGTTTTCCCTATAAATAAAGAGTTTTCCTTCATTGTAAATAAGATTGGTGAAGGATCAATGAATCCTGAATATACTTCAAGATGAATAAGAATCTTTCTCTTCTCCCTACTTTATTCATCTTCTAATTTCATATAGTTTCATAACAAATTTGATTTTTATTTAAAGTTTATTATAATTACCAACATTTATGAACTATAATTTTTATTAGATCATTAAGAATTCTAACTTCCAAACACGAAATAAATATATTAAAAGTGTATAAGAGATATTTAAAAATTATATCAAAATAGGTATTTTTACATATAAATAAAATTTTAAAATTATATATATAATATAGGGTTGGTTTGGTCTCGAATTGGTTTTTTCCACTTGAAACCAACCCAACCCAACCCAAATATAGTCAGATTTTTTTTTCAATACCTAATCAAGTCAAACCAAACCATTAGTCGAATTTTTTTTTCAATTTGACTCAATTTACATTTTGATTCAATTTTTAATTTGATTTTATACACCCCTAGTGTCTGCAACACCTCAACTCCCTCTTATATAATAAGAGAAAAAGGGAGTAAAGGCGGAAACAGACACGTCAATATTGGAGACGTGCGTACTTCTCCTCAACTTCCTCTAATATAAATATAAATTTCCAAAATAGAGCATTGAGGCTAAAACAAATACGCTGCTTCACCTCAATTGGAGTTGAGGCTAAAGTAAATACGTCCATGTGTCTGCTTCACCTCAACTCTCTCAGACAAAGAAAAAAGATAATTAATGTATATAAGAGAAAATGCAATTGGGGAAGGCACTAGATTCCAACTTTTTCAGAAAGTTTGACAAAGAAAAAAAATGGAAGATGCAATACATGGAAATAATGTTCAATCCACCCACCCAAAAAAATCCATGCCTTAAAGAGGAAATGAATTAGAATTATAAAATATTTACAAGGGCGGTGGTGAGGTATATTGACAGAATATTTACGATCACTTTGTACAAAGAGAGTTTGATTTGTCAATTTTAACACCTTACATCCATATTCTCCACCACAATATGATATAAGGCACTAACCTTTCTTTATTACAAGTCTCAGAATTAATGAGTCCACTTCATTTTCTTTTCCACAATGTGGTGGAGCATGAAATCATGTAAACAACGACAATAATAACTATGCTCAGATTCCAAATAAATTAACAAATTTTATTTAAAATGTTTGAGATATTGCGATATTTTAATTAAATCAATAAGAATAAAAAAATAATAATATTTTAAAAAAAAAAAAGTCGGGAAGCTTTTTAATATTTTCATGAGAATTTATTTTTATCATGCTTTTTCTTAGTGAATTGATTCGGTGAAAAATGAGTGAAAAAAATTAGATTTTATAACATCAAATTTTCACTGATTTGTGATAGGAAAAGCTTTTGTTTCTGATAATGTAAGATCAACTAAATGAATCATCCTTTCTTTCATTTAAACTCATGATATCATATCATAATATATATATATATATAATTTATATTCAAGTGGTATATCACCTATGTAATCTTTTTTTTTTATTATTTCTATCTAATTTAACTAAGTCTTGATTAAATCAAATATTGAAATCTTTTTGAAATCACTTTCTTTCATGGAATAGTTTTAAATTTATACTATATCCCCTTTTAACTTCTTTCTTTTTAAAAAAAAATTGAAAATAAAAAAAGAAAAAATAAAGATAATGAAAATTGAACCATCACCAATAAGATGCTACAGAAATTCCTCATCCTCTTTTAACTTCAAATTATGAAAACGAATTTTTTCTTATAAAAAGAAGAAGAAGAAGAAGAAGATACAAATTAAAAGTGTGGATAAGAATAAAAATTAATCAAAAAGGAAAGGAATTAGCTAGTCTATACAAGCACAAAGTTATTTAGAGAACTTGTTTTCTAAAAAAAAAAGAAAGTGATTTTACTTTCTAAAAAAATAATTCCATGACAGTCTTGGTCAAAACTCAATAAAGCAACCTCCTAGAAAAAGAAAAAATAAAGCAAACCCAAACTAAATCTAAAAGATTTTTGTTACTATGCCAAAAGCTTATTAGCACAAATAAACAAGTAATATTTTTGGATTTTTCCTCTTGCAAACTAAACACACACATATAACATGGTACACCTATATTGGAGTGAATGTTGAGTATGTTTTTAATTATGCTTGTTTAAGATGCGTTTTAATTATGCATGATCGGTAAAATAACAAGGAACATAGTAAAAAAAATTAGCAATAATATAAGTTATTGCTAAATTACCATGAAGTGATTCATGTGACTGATGTGGAAGTAAGGATTGAGACGCAAATCAGGAACGTTTTAAGTTTCTGGGATCAATAGTGCAAGGAAATGGGGTGATTGATAATGATGATACATAGCGATAATATATATGGGGATCTCGAGATGGATGCATAGATCAACATATTAGGAGAGATAAGATTATGAAAGCAACTATCTGAGATAAGGTGGGTGTGACCTCCGTGGTGGACAAGATGTGGGAGGCGCAACAAAGATGGTTCAGATACGGAAGAAAAGATACACAAATGCCCTAATGGAGAGGTGTGAGAAATTATCTATAGTGGTATAAGAAGAGATCGGCTGAAGAAGTTTCCGCAAGAGATGATTAGACAGGACATGAATGGAAAATATGGAAGGTCGAGAACTATGATTGAAAGTTAATAGGTCAAGCTTTAGCTAGTTCCTTTTCCAAAATTGCTATTATTACTCCCCTACTATCCTATTTTTCAATTTTAGTATCATGTGTTGTTTCCTTTGCTTTAGTTATCATATTATTTTGTGTTTCTATTGTTCTCTTCTTCATTGTTTTCACATGACTTTTTTTGTTATTACATTTGCTTTCCACACTTATTTTTTTATATATGTTATACTTGAGTCAAAAGTAATCTCTCTATGTCTGAGTCAGAGGTAAAATTTACTTATTCTCTACTCTCCGCATATCCTACTTTGTGGGACTACACTGCGTATGTTATGATGTTGTTTTATTTGAGCCAAGGATCTATCGAAAATATTTATTATATCTTCACGATAAAATGCATACTTATGAGATTAGTGTATATGTGAATCCTTTATGTCCATTCTACTCCGTCATCAATATATAAATGAATCATTGTAATTTGGCTATGCAACATCCTGCTTTCTAAAAACAAAAAAGATTTAAAAAACCTACATGGCTACACGATATCAATGATCCTTGGTTTAGAGACAATGATAACAAGTATCCATCATAACTCGTGGCACATAAAAACATTAGAAAAATAAAGAGAGATGAGTTTGAATACTAGTAGAAGTAGTGGTGTTCTTTAATTATAAGATTTAGAAGAGTACTAAGTGCACAATGAATTGGTCAAAGCACTTTAGGCAACCACTAATACATTTTTTTATGGCTAAGCTAAGTGTGATTGTAATCATGATGATAATGAAACCATAATATAGGAGCCTGGGTAATTATGTATTTCAAAGAATACCACACTTTTTGAGTTCATTTGCAATTTTTAAAACCAAAAATGAGGAGAGGTATATGTTTTGAAACACTTAAAATTGGATAAAAGTTTGATATCATCTACTTTATGGTATGACCACGAGTCCTTTTTACTTTTTGGTGACCACCAAACCAGCATGACCTAAGTCCTAACCTTTGCTACGTGGAACTCTATTATATTTTACTTTATATTAAAGTAATGATCATGTTGATTGTGAAACATAGGTAAGTTCAAAAATATGGTTTCTCAATCACTAAGTAGATTAAAATCATTGGAGACAAAGGATTAAATCTTATCAGATGATTATGATAAAATTATCTAATACATGTGCTTGTGGAAGATAACAGATATAATAAGATAGTCGACAAGCATACAAGTTGATCCGAACACTGAAACAAGCCATAGGCATGACTAAGTGGATGGGGGACCGTGAGGCAAATCAGTGTTGAGCACCCCACCATAGGTGCAAATAATAGTAAGTGGATGGTGATGCAATGGAAAACGTAGTGCTCAAAAAATGCAAAATTAAGGAAACTCGTTGACATTGCTACGAAGTTTTATTAGTTTTCAAATGGGAAAATAAAAAGGAGGGGAAAACATTATCAATAAATTGGTGACAATGATAGTGCTATTCCCACCCAAGAAAGCACAAGTCAGAGCTTTTAAAACATTTTTTACCCCACAAAAAGAAGAAAAAAAAGGTGAGGGTGACTTATCCAAAAAAAATACTTTTTTTTAAATAAAAGGATGTTGGTCGAATATATTTTCCCAAATGCATGAACCACAATGTAAAAATTCTTAGCAACACAATCCATTCAAAGTTGAAAAATTCTATTGAACAAAATTAAACTATTAGAGGATATTGGAACCAGTGTAACATTTTCAACTAAGAAAAGTTTAAATATGTAAAAGTAGATTTGTTTCAGATTTTTTATTAGACCAAAATAGCAATTGTGAAGTTCATCGATTATCATCGTTACCGAGTTTCACACCCTAACTATCAGTTGTTCCATTTTTCTACATGGATTATCACCATCTATGTATTAAGACACACATCAACTATCAGTTTTTTCCTTTTTTTTTTTTTACATGAACAATGGTGATTTCCTATTGGTCTTTTCCCTAGAACTGTTCTGAATTAGGACATTATCATCTCAGGGCTGAATCTTGGGCCAACACAAATAGGGACACTTCTATAAGGGGATTTCCCTTATTTGAGCTGACAACTCTTTTCTAATTTTGTCCAAGCCCAGTCCTACAACAAATTAGGGTCCAATTAGCTGGCAGAAATGCCAAAATTGAGCCACTAAAACTCGGGTAGGAATATCATTTCCTTTTTTAATGTGATAACTAATAACTAAATGACATTAACATATTGCATGCATGATGGGAAAGAGAAAGGCTTTATAGCCGAGGGTCGATTAGAAACCTCTCCACCTCTCTACCTAACACAAGGTAGGAATAAGATCTGTATATAACCCACGTTCCCCACACATCACTCGTAAGATCACACTAAAGTATGTTGTTGAAGTTGTGTTGTATCTAAACCAACTTGCGCACACCTCGACATCAGGGAAAAGCACAACATAATTAATTAGTTATGCGAATACTGAAATGCCACAAGCTTTGCCCGTTTCTCTTTGACCTTAGACAGACAGACGCATGGCCAGCAAATTTTGGTGTTTTGGTGTTAGTTATATACTAGAATAGGCCCAATACCACTTCCCAAGTTGGTGCACCTGTATTACCTTCAAAATCTCTATTCCTAATACTTGCTCAACACTTTGAAGTAATAGATGTTTTTTAGAGTCTGGCATTTTGGTGTTAGTTAAATTTGAACTGTTCTCTTACATAATTAAGTCTGGCTTCAGAAACTTTTGAAGAACCTTTCAGGTAAAGTAGGAAGTTTGCAATGGATCAGAACTATCATGATTATGAGGTGATGAATTTATGATAGAGTTCACAGAATTCATCAAGATGGTCCATACATACAGGCTACAGCCTACCAAGAGCTCGAAGAAACACAACTAAATCAATGATTCAATATCAATATTTGAAAAACTGCAATTTCTTCAATGTTGCAGCTAAGATTGTGGAATGATCTCTTTGTATAATGCCTTGCTCCCTCCCCGTATATGGAAGTCTTTTCCATTGGCAATGTCCCAAAAGGTTTGGCACCATAATATCATTTTATAAATAATTTCAAGAGTTCTAAAACTCAGAGCTATTAAACCAATCGGCTTAGTGTTTTATCTGAAATTTTGCTTTTTCAAACGAAATTCCATTATCATTTTAACATTTTATTCAACTACTACTTGTACAATTATACAAACCAAACTATTTATAATCCTTCCTAGTCAAATATAGTGTAATAAAAAAATGGGAAAGAGGGAGTACAAGTCATTTTGGAAGTTCAATTATTCAATTCTCCCCAGGCAACTAAGTGGAAAAGCACATTTTATTTACAATCCCTTTGGGAAAGCACAAATATTATTATCAGTTTTACAAGTCATGCAGACAAGAAGTTCAGGGCTGGTCTTACAAAAGGCCATCTTATTCATTTAACATATTAAAGTCAAGTAACAAAGTAAATGTACTATGCATACCGCACTCTCGTTCCCTTGCTAGGGAACCAAATACGCAACTTCTCTGGTAAGAGAATAGAAACATTTAGAGCACACTCTATCTCAGAACAGTGAAAGAGAGCCAACTTTTACATGTAAGAAAATTATACTAAACATAAATTCTACTTGCTGGGGGAAAGTTTCTCAGATAAACTTACTTCTCTTGAAAGAAGCATAATCACTTTCAGACTACAAGACAAACACTACTGCTTCACAACCGTAAACGAGTATTTGTAGGGCAAATTCACAGAGACACAAAGGATTCTTTTAACCAAAAAGCACGCTATTCTCTCAATCTTTCTTTTCTATTTTGATGTGTTATCCACCCGGTGTCCGTTACCTGCTTTGGGAACCCGGATTCATGCTGCGAAGTCTCGTTTGGGTTGGGGAAGGGGGGGAGGTAGTGCTCCTTACCAAACACACCCTAATCCTACACCTCAAACTCGAGATTGTTGGTTAAGGATAACGGAGTACTTACCACTTCACAACCACCTTTGGTAACAATCATGCTATTTACATAGAGTAGCGAGAGAATCTAGCAATTTAAACATGCAAATAAAAAGTAACTGATGTATGTTCTTTCAATGAATTTCTTACTTATATATACCTTCAAAAGAAAAATCCAATTGTTGCATCTAAAAGATATCCTTTAGGCTAGTAAACTGCTGGAAATAAATTCGACATTTACTCTCAAAAGTGAAGATCCTTGAATAAGAACAACTTGAGCTTGGATATCTTCTATTACTAATCACCAACTAAAACTTTGTAATCCCTTCTTAAATTTAAGAGCACAATAAATTCTCAATGTCAATGCTAAAATGTAACATTCCTCCCAAATAAATCATTTTTTCCCTAGAGTTAAGTGAGATCTTGTTGAGCTTCTTTCATGTATGACCCTTGGAAGAACAAATCAAATAAGCATGAGATATACTTCGTGTCAAAAGGATGATGATCTGTAACTAGAGGTTACCTTTATGTACAAGCTTGTTCAATTAACACAAAGACAGGAATTAGCAAACTAGAGATTTTTCCTCTTTTCTCTATTTTTTACGGAAAAGGAAAAGAACAAACGAGAGATCTAGTAAGTGGGATCAAAGTATTTAAGTAGGATCCAGAGAAATATACAGACAATTTGATTGTTTGATATTCTGATATGGACTGAAACTAGTACAAGGTGTAGCAACAATTGCAGAAACTTCAAAAGTTTGAAAGTCTCCACAACTATAACACGTTTATTCAAGGATCTACATTAACCACTAGAGACAGTCTTGACACATGAAAGTAACATTTTAAAATGCTTTACAAAACCTTACGAAGAACAATCCTCCTTGCTGCCGCGATTCCAACGTCAAGCACTCCTGAATCGGACTCATCGTGGAACCAGCTGACTGAATTCTGAGCTGCCTGAACAATTTGTGAAAATCCTACACCAAAACAATATTATATAACAATATATCAAACCTCAAAATTACAATGTTGTGATCGCTCATTTAATCATTCTTAGCTAAAAGCATGAATTATAACACTTAAAACAGAAAATTTAAAAGAAAAACAAGGCATGCATTGCATCAACAGAGACACAACTGATGGGAAGAACATTCAGAAAGTCCTACAAAGAAAACAGAATCGACAAATACAATGTAGAAACTCTAATTCGAAGAAGAGGCAAATGCACATCAGTGTACAGTGCAGCTACAAGGAAAACAAAATCAAGAGATACAATGTAGAAACTCGAGTTCGGAGCAGAGGCAAATGAGCATCAGTGTACGAGCAGCTAAAAGGAAAACAAAACCGAGAGATCAAACTAAAAAACTAGAATTCATATGAAGCAATTATATGTGGCCTACATACACAATTATTACAAAGTAAAACACCAATTTGAAGCAGAGGAAAATGAGCATCAGTATACGAGCAACTACAAGGAAAAGAAAATCGAGAGATCAAACGGAAAAACTAGAATTCATTGGAAGCAAATTACATGTGGCCTACACACACAATTATATGATACAAGGTAGAAACACCAATTTGAAGCAGAGGACAATGAGCATCAGTGTACGAGCAGCTACAAGGAAAACAAAACCGAGAGATCAAACTAAAAAACTAGAATTCACAGGAAGCACTTATATGTGGCCTACACACACAATTATATGATACCACGTAGAAACTCCAATTCGAAGAAGTGGAAAATGAGCATCAGTGTACGAGCAGCTACAAGGAAAACAAAAACTAGAGATCATACTAAAAAACTGAACTCATAGGAAGCAATTATACGTGGCCTACACACACAATTATATGATACAACATAGAAACTCCAATTTGAAGCAGAGACAAATGAGCATCAGTGTCGGAGCAGCTACAAGGAAAACAAAACCGAGAGATCAAACTAAAAAACTAGAACTCATAGGAAGCAAATATACATGACCTACACACAATTATATGATATTCGAAATAGAGGCAAATGAGCATCAGCAGCTGCATCTCCAATTCATGAATATAGAAAATACTCTTACAAGAACTAACAAGCCTTTATAAATCCTAGATCCATCTGTGATTCCAAGACAGAAATGTGAACAAATATCCAAACGAATTCTGTTTTCTATAAGTGGATTGAGTAATTAATGTTAACATAATAGAATCAGATTTTTCTTCTTTTTTTCAACGCTTAGAGTATCAGATTGAACAAGTGATTGTAGTGAAAGAGAAAGTTGAGATGAGATACCTCCGGAGACTGTTTGTTTGTTGTGGCGGATATCGTGAACGGTGGCGGAGATTTTCCAGTAGAGAGGTCGGCCGACGTAGTAAAGTAAGAGTACTACTAAAATCGCTATAACTACTCTGAATGTCATCTTCCCCATTTTTTGGTTTCTCTTTCACACACAGAAATCACCTGTTTTTGGTATCAAAATGGTAGTCATGCCGATGACACAACACACTGGAACCACATATATGATTTATGAACGTCGCCGTTTTCACACGCTGGCGTTTTGGCCATAGATTTTGTCAAAAGTAATATTTTTAAAAAGTATTTTGTCATAAAATTTCATAATTTGATGCTAAATATTTTTAAATTTTCACTAACAAGGTGTTTGATCAGAAATTTTAATTTATTTATTTTTTTGAATTTCTAGGTGTGTTTGACTTTATATATTTAAATAAGTTAGAGAAAAATAAAAGTAGAAAGAAAATAACGATGAAACAAACTTTGCGCTGAATCCACGTGGCAAACAAACATTTGCTACAATGGTAGCACTTGGATCGCTATTAGAGCAATCAGCTCTTCTCCAATCTGCACCGTTAAAATCAAATCTCAATCAACGGCGCCAAAAGGTTTTCAAACACTTTTCCAAAATTTCCAAACTTCCCGCTCTCTATCTCTCCGTATAAATACCTTCATTACCCATTTTCAGATTCACCATTTGAGAACTCTACTTTTTCTCTGTATTTTTATCAATTTCCAATGGCCCGTACTAAGCAAACAGCTCGCAAATCCACAGGTGGAAAGGCACCAAGGAAGCAGCTAGCTACCAAGGCTGCAAGAAAGTCAGCTCCGGCAACGGGAGGAGTGAAGAAGCCTCACCGTTTCCGTCCAGGAACTGTGGCTTTGAGGGAAATCAGGAAGTATCAGAAGTCCACGGAGTTGTTGATTAGGAAGCTTCCATTTCAAAGGTTGGTGAGGGAAATTGCTCAGGATTTCAAGACAGATCTGAGGTTTCAGAGTAGTGCTGTTGCTGCTCTACAAGAGGCTGCTGAGGCTTACCTTGTTGGTCTCTTTGAAGATACTAATCTTTGTGCAATTCATGCCAAGAGGGTTACAATTATGCCTAAGGATATTCAGCTTGCTAGGAGGATTCGTGGAGAAAGGGCTTAAGATTTTTTTTTTTTTTTTTAGGGTTTAAAGCCATTTTTGTTCAATAGTTTTGCTTAGATCTCTTGTTGGAAGTTGGAATGCTAGGCTGATTATTGTACATTTAGTAGATGTTTTCAGTTCTAGTATGTGTAAACCTGGTGGTTTACTAGAATTCAGGAATCTGAGTAATGAAATTTGTACTTGTTTTGTTCTATCAAAGATCTTGTTATTACATCTGTTTGTTATTTGTGATTTATTGAAGATTGAATCTTAGCTTGTTGAATTTGTTGGTGTAGGTATGGTGCTGAAATTTGTTTTGCTCTTTGTTTATTGAGAAGCTATCATTTGCTCTCAGCCCATCCGAAGTAGTTTAATGCTGTGTTGACATCCTCTAGTCGCCTTAATACTCCCACTTCTGTACTCGGATTTTCATCACATTTGGATAAAGGAATCTCTATAGAAGGTCCCCAAGGATCACTCTGCAAGATCTTGCAAACAGAATCCACTGTTTGCCTTAAACCCTCCAATTTGTTTGAAAAGGCCTCACTCCACCCATGTGTGTTATCTACTCCATTCTGCACATTCTCTAATTGGCTCGAAAATTCCGGGTTTCTCTCTGGAATGAAGGAGCTGACAGGTCTATCAAAGTTGGAATATCCATTATTTGAAACTGAACCTCTTGCAATTAGCAAATACAGGGGTGCGTTTTAAGTCATACTGAGATCGCAATCCTAAAGCAGAACATAAAAAGAGTAAGCAACTAAGATACACCTGATTCAAAAAAGAGAAAGCAAGTAAAATACAGTGCTGCAATGAGACTACAAGGAATAAAATACTCCTGGCTGCCAGAAAGATAAGTACCTCTATTGGAACAGCATTTAGACCAATTGCCCACCCCTCACCCCCTTCCTTCACTATATATGTTGTTTCTTCTTTTCCCAAGTTCTTTGAGTAAATATGAACGGAAGTATCTTTAAAGCCTAATTAATAACCATTTTGTAGGTACTTAAACAGTAACAACAACAATAACAATTACACTCAATCCTTAACTAGTTGAGGTTGGCTATATAAATCACCAATAACCATTCTGCTCAATTGGACCTGCTTCATTCTAATATTCAGTAATTCGTCTTTGCTAGGTTTTTCAGGATGGAAGTTTTAGAAAGATCAGCAGGACCACAGGAATAAGCGCTGCTCCTACTGCTATGTACTAAAAACTGCGTAAGATAGATCAATCCCAACTATTGCATCATGTAGGTGTTTGAAGTCTTGACCTACAGTAGAAAGGAAAAAATCATCTCAACCTGAAACAAAGAAAAAAATAGGAGACAGAATACAATAAATACAGCTGCAACAACTACAACACGCCCAGTGTAATTCCACTTAGTGGGGTCTAGGGAGGCTAGTATGTTTACCGATAGATCCTCAGCTTCAAACAAATAGGCTGCAGAATATATTTTCTCAACATAATTATTCTACAACAGTCCTTCAGAAATATTTCAAAACAGACAACAACTGAAATTCTAGCTTTGACACAAAAAAACCAAATTTTTATGTTCTTGCTTTCAAAGATATGGAACTTTCCTAGCTCAAATGGAGAATACAACTCAAAGCAAGGAAACACAAGAACTGGGTGGCAACTAAATTTGAAATTATTTATTAAATAAGTTAAGGATAATAAGACGTTAGTATAATATAAATATGGCTCTGAAATTTCGGACATAGATTGAGGATAATACTATTGTCTTCCCATAGTTCATATAAAGAAATAGGCGGCTAGCACACAAGTCCTGTTTGAGCCGTCGAGGTCACCAATAAGTTAAAACAATCATCAAACTTCAACTAACCAACAAACAAGGCCAACATGACCAATAATGTAACTATTCAATCGAATACACTAATTATGTTTAGAATTCAGAACTATTTTTGCAGTATAAAAAGGATAAAGAAATATATTCAGTTCTGCAAATTTGTTACAAAAAACATTGACAACTCAAAGGAAAGTTAACTTAGGAGAGTTTTAAAGCTACTATTATATATATGTCTGTTAAATCTAAAAACCAGCACTACATGGAGCTGCCTACAATCCAAAAAAAAGTATTTTGTGTATCGACTGAAACAATCGCGACTGATGTAGTTCAACATCACCCTTTATTCTCAGAGCATTGATCACTCAAGTCTAGCTAAGCTTGTCAAAATCTAATTGTATAATCAAAGATCCAGAAGAAGTCTCATGTAGACATGAGGCTTTTGGAAACAACATGTTAATATTATAATGTCAACTACTGTTACGACAACAAGAACAACAACATCAACCAACTATTACGAAGTAACTTAAACTTTAACCAATGCAAAACATAAATTTTCATCGTTTCGGAATGCCCACAATTGCATCTTCATACCGCTTTTCAAACCGTTCCTTTTTCTCACATCATTCCAGTTTTTTACTAAAACATAACTTGAACTTGTCTTTCCATTATTTTTCTTCATAGTCCATTTTCTCAGATTGATTTGACTTACTTGACGCGAAGGCTCAATCAACAACACATTCATCTCAGACATTTTAGCTCCATTGCGCGTATTCAAAAGTTGTTCTTCTCCAGTATTTAGAAACTTATTACTCATCTGGTTTTGTGGGATTGAAAGCCTTCCTTCTGCTGAATTAACATCCGTATCGAATAGTATTTTTTCAATAACCAATTTAGCTGATTCAACTGTACCCCCTATGAACGTAATCTGATTCTTGAATTCAATACTCAATTCAACAGGAGGCGCAACGGCTTCAGTTCTATCATTAATTTTCCTCCTCTTTCTCACTCTGTTTTTTCCTTCATCATCAACCGTTACTATTCTCTCTTCTTTGGAATCATTTTCCATAGCTTTGTTGATCATCGGTTCAACTTCTTCCCACGTAAACTTTCTTGGCTGCCTGTTTGGCTTTGATAGTTTCCTCTTTGGGACGAAGCAATCAAGAACTGGATGTTTTTGTTCACGACGATCAAGAATTTGTTGGTATGATGATAAGATGGACTGTATATTCCGGACATTCCTTTCTTCTTTCTTATAACGAAATTCTTTATCTTGCTCCGCGATTAAGTTATCTTCTTCACAATATTTAGATTTCAAGCAAGAAACTTCAGATACAGCAAGCATATAATCAATAGGATGCATATTGCACGTGAATGGTATACGCGAAAAATCGTCTAAAGTCAGCTGCGTGAAAATCATATTGTGTGTTTGAGGGTGAGAAAGAAAGAAATATTTATGTATAAATAATATAATTTTCCGGTACCTCCGAAAGAAAGAAAATATTGTAAGAAATATTAGTGTCCTAATAAAGAAAGAAAAGAGGACGAGAGTTTTATTTATACAATAATAACCCTAATAGAGTTTAGAATAAGGAAGAAACCAACTTGGTTTAGGATTATAGGAATATTAAGAGTTTAGAATAAGGAAGAAACCAATTTGCTTTAGGATTATAGGAATATTAAAAAAATTCAAAGTCAACGAAACATTATATACCAACACTTCCAATTTCTTTAGTGTATCACTATGACAAAATTACCATAACTTGAACTCTTTTTAGTGTAGGTGTCCTTCAGATATACTTATTATTTTTAATTACCATGTGATTGAAAAGTTAATTAAGAAAAAAGAGGGCATGTGTTAATACATGTAATAAAAATCGATCCAACTCGTCATTTCCTTTTATATATAACAAGTGTTTCGACCATCCAAATATATGTAACCACCCCAGTTTTAAGAATTTAAGTTTATTGAACGTGAGATATCTAAGATATCTCTCTTTAAATTTCATTCAAATCTGAGACTTCCTTCTTAATTTGAGATACTCTAGACTTGGTAGTCCTGCAATGAGGGAAATCGTGTTTTGTGTAGGATTTTTCAATTAGCACCATCTTCTTTAAATTTGAAGGTTGTGTAAGGCCTTATTTGTTTGCACTTAATGGAGGTCTAAATTTTAATCATTCAGATTCATTCAAATCTGAGACTTCCTTCTTAATTTGAGATACTCCAGACTTGGTAGTCATGCAATCAGGGAAATCGTGTTTTGTGTTTTCCGGAAGGAGCCATGAAAGCTTCTATCGTTCCGAACTTTACGAAAGGAGGCTAGACCAAGGCAGAAAAAAGAGTTAGGCTTCAACTGATACCCCCATCTAGCGACATCTTTGGTGGACGATTCGGGGCGTATCACCTAGCTAACCTGGAGAAGGAAGAACCTGAGTCAAGTGATCAGCCGTCTTTTATAATCCCTATGTCATCTGCCCATAGAGAAAACAATGCTACTACTCGATTTTCAGTTAGCACCATCTTCTTTAAATTTGAAGGTTATGTAAGGCCTTATTTATTTGCACTTAATGGAGGTCTAAAGTTTAATCATTCAGATTCAATTCATTAAGTATGTTTGGTTTTTAGGTCTGAATCAACTCATTAAATTTATTTGTTTTTTTTAAAAAAAGCTCAATGTCTGAATCTACCAAAAAAGTTAAAAGTTGAATTACGATTTTACCCTTATTATAAATTAAAATGTTATAAAGATATTTAACTATTTAATATAAATATTAAATTATAACATTTTAATCAAAATTTTAATGACTTTTGCACTTCTTTAGAATAATTCTTAATTAAAATATCTAGTTTAATTTATTTTCTTGAAATATTTTTTTTTCATTTAATATTTATTTTGAAATTCAGTGAATTTTGATTATCAAAGTTGAATTACTTCTTTGCCTTTTACTTAGTAAAAATATTTAATAAATAAAAATAACTAATCTAATTAGTAGTATTATTTAATTGTTACACAATCTAATTAAATAGGAGTAATATTTTAGTTATCACACAAATTACAACAGCCTATATTCAATGTCTTGGAATTGCTAGCTTTTTTATCTTCCTAAAATTGTCCTCTATTCAAATTTTGTAAACGCTTGTGTTTTGTAGCCTAGAGATGCAAACATGGAAACTGAAGCTAAACTCGACTTTCTATCCAATCAATCACAAGGTTGAAACTGGCTAGAAATTAGTTAACCTTACTTTTTCTACACAAAAGACGATTACTCTTTACTCTTTCTTCAAAGGGATTATCATATTTTCGATATATGCTACTTATTTTTTAGTTACACCAATTTCACCCCTTTATTTCCTTAAAGACCTTTTATTCGGTTTAATAATATAGTTTTGATTAAAGAAAATAATCGTCCAAATAAATAATATTGACTATACAGATAGTAACTTTGAAAAAAAAAGAATATTATGAGTTAGGATGATCATTTGAGAAATTTGAAAGTTAATTAGTAGGTGATATGACATGCCACATAATCATTTAGGCACACCATACAATCAAAAATAGGTGATATGACATGGTATATTAATCATTTAGGCACACCATACAATCAAAAATAGGTGATATGACATGGTATATTAATCATTTAGGCACACCATACAATCAAAAATAGGTGATATGACATGCCACATAATCATTTAGGCACACCATACAATCAAAAATAGGTGATATGACATGGTATATTAATCATTTAGGCACACCATACAATCAAAAATAGGTGATATGACATGGTATATTAATCATTCAAAGATTTATGTTGACCAACTTATCCTATTGTGAGTGTTCCTAATCTTGCATAAGTGAATCGTGTTAAATAGGAAGCAAGAACAGCACTGAACAAATTTTTAAAATTTGTAGTCTCCAATCAACACAACAATTGATCATGTTAATAGCCCATCTCCTCTATTTTATCACAGCTACCTTCCACCAACACAAATACATATCGAGTAACTCTTAATGTAACAAAACACTTGCTTGTCAAACCTCGCGGATATAGTGCTCACTTTCTGAATGTGAAACTTTGCATTTGTTGTTAAATGTTGGATGAATTAGATGGTGTACTCCAAATTCTTCTCTGCTCATTGAAGCTTCCAATTACAGCTGCCTGTGTTTTATCCCCAAGTTGTTTTGCAAAAACATTGTAATAAGCTGATGGATCCACATTCTCCAATACTTTTACTGTTTTTCCATGCTCTTCATCAATACTGATTTCACCATCTTCACATTCAACTCCAGTAGCACTCACTTTTAACTTCTTCACTTCAAACGTAGATTTTAGTGCTGACACATCTCCAGTTACTACTACTCCAAGGATCTCACCGATAAACATATCCTGAAATATTAGGAAACGGAGTCTGTCAGCTACATTATGCAGACAAATATTGCAACGACGTATCTGTTATGAATAACACCAAACAAATTGCTGGAATATAGCAAAAAGACCAGGTGATAAGGGAACACAATGAGAAATTGAGATGAGAATTTTATACCACGTGTCGGTATGCAGGATGGAGCTTTTGTAGGCGATACAACCTTGACATCAAGCGTCTGGCAAAGACTGCTTCTGGTGTACTTTTCAAGTAAAGCTTTTCAAGAATTTGAGGGAATGCACTGACTTTCCGCTGCATTCCAAGTGGAATGAGAGTGATAGTATGTTCAGAACTCATAACTGTTTTTGCAGCAAAAGGGTCAAGAAACATATTCAGTTCCGCAAATTTGTTGCAAGGAACATTGATGACATTTCCCTCCTCGGTGTTATTATAATTGATGTGTCCCCCAACAATTAAGATCTCCTGCATCAAAATTCAGAAGATAACACCTTTCACATTAATGGAAATATCTATGATGGATATCTCAAATTCTCAACCCATGAAGCAAAACAGAGTCAATGATATCGCAAGGATTTACATAGAGATCAATTCAGACGGGATAAAACAGCTACCTAAGCTACAGGGTGACTTAATATGTTTATAATATGAAATTTGAAGGAGTTGACTGACAAAGGAAGTTTGGTTATGAGAGGAAAATCTACCTGAGGTTTTAGAGAAAGATCTGCAACTAAATTCTCCACAGTGGAGTCAGGATGTATATATTAATATCTGGTTCCTAACTGAAGTATATTGTCTATATTCTCTCCTCAAAGACCACAAGAATGGAAGAACACTTGCCTGTATAACATTGCTTGTATTCTTTCCTTCCAGAATAAGCTTTGCTATATTAGTCAATGGGCCATTTGCCAAAATAGTAATTTTCGATCCTGGGTCGAGTGATTTCACCACTGATTCCAATACCTCCAATGCTAAAGGTTGTCTGAGTTCAGGATGATCCGTTCTCGAGGAGCTCCAAATTTTACAGAATTTTCTCCTGTGTATCTGGTATTATTCTATGGCTGTTATTTCAGGAATATTTAACTGTACAATGCTATATCAGATGAGAAAGATGTCAAAGTTTATATAACTAAAATGAGAAAAGTAATATGCCAATGTTTGTCAAATTTCATGAATGCACTTGTTCTTTATTATAGTAGAGAATGTACCTCCTAGGACTTCGAGGTAAAGTACGAGCTAAACCATACAGAGTGTCCGAGTCTAGATATCCACCGCTACCTTGTGGAATGGCCTTGCTGTATCTGCAGTCTCCAACTGCAGAGGAAACCGTATCAGACTGGTTCATTGCGAATCCATCTCCAAGGCCCACAGGAATGTCATCACGACCCATCATGTGCAGCAAATCATATACACAATCAATTGTTGCAGCATTTGCCCAGCCAGTCGGACTCACTATTATAGCCTGAATTATTGAAAAGAAGCTGTTTCACATTGAAAGGCATCACTTACTTATGACAAGAAAATATATTATCCCTTTGGAATCAACTGTGTTACCCCAATAGGTTTCTCACAAAAGTGACGCAAAACAATTCTCATGACGGAAAACACCAGTTTTATCCCAAAATTGAACAGAATGGGATTTAGTTAAACATAAAGTGACATTCTGATTGAGGAAATTTACTGCAACTACAACCAATGTCTGATCAAGAACTAAATTCTTAATATTTCCAGTTGAGGATCTCATTGACAATAAGGACTATGCATAAACAGATGGAACACAACTTATGGAAGGCCAATATACCTTGAGATTGATCTCTTCTACAGGTAATTTGAGAAGATAGAAGAGAGATAAAAAGTCTCCAGCACTCATATCCATATCAAAAACAAGATTTTTCCCGAAATTCTTTCCCCTCAGATCCGGTTTGTAATATACTTCTCTGTAATAAGGAAACTCTGTTGTGAAATTGAATCTTCCAGTGTGTTCTGCTTGGTTTAAGACCTGCAACCACAAGAAATATAGCATTGGTTTCTGCTGTCTGCTGACTATGTTAAAACTGTAATGCAAAATGTCACAATCAAACTTCAGCTCGGTCTGATTCAGAAAGAGACATGTACAAGTTCCAACCAATTCAGACTGAGAAATCAGTTTTAAACTTACATCCAGAAAGCTAACAGAAAACTCTCTGTCTAATATGCTGCTAGCATTTCGATTAGGTTTTGCTCGAACAGCAACAAGAACAGGCACTCCTCCAGGCTTCTTAACTTCTTTTGTATAACCATCCTGATAATTGTCATCGATTTAGAACAAGTATGAAATACTGAAAGGTATAAGAAATGAATAGTAATGCAAGAACATAGAGAAGAAGAACAATACCACTATTTCATTTCTAATACTAGTTGATAGAAAACATATATATCATACTATGGTAAACAGGAAGGACCAACCTTTTCCACAGATGCAACATATCATCTGTTATTAAGATGAAACAGGACGTCATATTTTAGATAGAAACAATCAATCACCTGGCATCTGCCCCTTCCACTCTTGACTATGCAAAAAGGATCACGAAGTCTCGTCTGAACATGGCCGCTGTGAACTCCATTTCTTTCTAAGTTGAACCTTGGAGTTTTATTACCATCAAAGAATGGATTTGATCCATCAAATACACCATATGGCTTATTTGAAGTAACTACAGTAACATTGATATACTCCATTTCAGCGAATTCATTTTCTCCTTGGTGGTTATGTTGTTTACGCATGATTGAAGCAGATATACCCGACATAAATGAGTCCCACATAAAATAACTCTGCATATATCGCATTGTCCTTAGTAATCAAACAAATGTCTTTAGAACCACAGAATTTTAAGTTCTATATTCCTGGATTGTTACCCTATAGAATTGGTCATCGAACCATGTATCACGAATGATTTTCAGAGACTTGAAACAGTATTGTGCTTCATAGGTGTGCTGATTCTTCTCAAAGGTCTCCATAAAGTTTTTATTCACAAGAATGGTGTTAGTGGCATCCAATGGGACAATAGTTATTGGAATGTCCGAATGAATAACCTGCAAGATAATATAATGATAAGAGGGCCCTGTTCATTAAGATTAGAAAGACATATGGCTACAAATATCAAAACAAAGGAGTTCACAACTAAACGCATATGGGTACATGTTAGAATGTGTGCCTTCACTTAACAGAATAATGGACCAGGTCCCTTACTACACTCCAGAGAATTACCAGAAAGTTAAATGCAGTTAAAATCAACACAATGATTTTACGTGAAAACCTCCTTGCTTAAGGGAGTAAAACCACGACCTGTTCTCAACAGGACTTTTCAAATCGCTTCCACTAATCTTCACAAGAAAAAGTGAAACACGATTACACCAAACGTAAGAAAGAGTTATCAATCTTACCGTTAAGCAATAGTCCTCTATTGCTTAACAAGCCTAAGTAGAAATGAATCTACCCACTAAGCTATCCCACTTAGATAACTTAGACTTTCAACACTACCCACTGATTCCTTTATAGTTTCAGGAATAGTTTACAATATAAGAACAAAAGAATATATTCCTAAACAGCTACACTAAAAGCTCCAGAGATTTCTGTTGTTCTTGGAATGATTCTGCCTTTGCTTGGTAGTAGCCTTTGCAAGAGTTCTTGAAAAGTTTTTATCAAGTTGCAAAAACTACTAAAAAGTGTTTAGGAAAGTGTCTTTGTATAGACAAGTCATTTTCCTAAACGTCTTTGCCATTGGTTGAAAAGGTCACACTTTCTGACGCCATCGGGAAGTGTACACCTACTTTCTGTACTATCTCCAGCTGGCAGTCGACTGGCTCATCATCATGAGAGCCTGGTACCTCTACTAGGTCCCTGGGTTTGTTTCATCTGCAATACTCAAATAAGAAACCTGCAATACTCAAGTAAGAACCTGCAATACTCAAGTAAGAAGCCCGGTACCTTTATGAGGTCTCTAAGTTTGTCAAATCATCAAAACTACAAATAACATTTTCCCCCTTTTTGATGATGACAAACAATGATCTGAAATCTTCTCCAACATAGTTCCCCCTTGCTATATTGCCCCTCACAGTATATTCCCCCTTACTGTATATTCCCCCTCACTGTATATTCCCCCTCACTGTATTCCTCACATGAATAAACATTTAGCTACTTACAGTTTCACTTCCCCCTTTTGGCATCATAAAAAAGATATGCAGTAAACCAATGATGTCAACAAATACTGAAGAACAAGATCAAAGCTTAAAGAGCAATCAATCAGTAAGGGAAAAGCATGCACAAAGGAAGATAATCAGAACAGCAAAGGAATAAGTTAACCATCATGCCATCATAACATTAACACATTAAAAACAAACTGAATATCCATCAACACAGTGATAAGCCACACAAAAAAAATTGACACAGGGGGGAATTGTTCAACAGGCTAGGAAGAGGGGGGAGGATGAGACAGGGACTGGATGACAAGAGTGAGTCGTGCATTGGCAGCATCATTATCTTTGATAGCCTTTTCATGCAGGGCAGTTATCTTCGCCTTCAACTCAGCATTCTCTCTCTCCAGAGCTTGTACCACTGAAGAACCAGGTCCCTCACTCTGTGCAGTAAGCAGTTCTGCTTTGAGTATAGCAATCTCAGCCTCTTTACCACTCAAACGCACAGTAAGCTCCTCAACCTCGTGCTTTAGTTGATCCTGATCTTCAATAAGTTGAGCCATCTTGCTCTTTGGATAGCCTCTTCCTTCAATGCACTCGCATATTTTTTTTTTCACAAGAGGAGATGGTTTCTATGAGCAGTGAAGTGAAGAAGAAGGAAACAATTTGCCTTTTAAGCTTTTACTAAAACCCTTCGTGAACAGGAAGAAGTTAATAGACAGATGAGGGTTTCAAAAAGAAGTAAATGGCCCTTTAAAAAGGCGTGAAAAGGTGCCAGGTCCTTGATTGGATGTGTCGTTTGAAAAGAAACGATGGGACAAACGGTCATAGTAACCGATGACTGACACGTGGCATTATCAACGGTCATATTTTTCAGTTTCAATTTAATGTATAAATGCTAACCTGAACAGGCACCAGGTACCATAGCACAGTTAAACTTCATTCCTCAATGTTGTTCTAGTTTTTCTCCCTTGCTAGCAGGTCCTTGCTGAGAGTATACCTACAAAAGGTACAAAAAGGATCTTGTTCAGATATTTAAATGTTTACACATAGGATACCTGCACTGCAATTTTAGCCATCAAGGGAGTTCAACTGTTAGCTAAGAACATCACTTGGAGATCAACATGCCCAACTTTAACCGATTTCTCTCAAATTGATCCGTGCACCACCAACCTGGATTTATTTAGGATAATCACTCCACTTTCATCAAGCTTGTTTCTGAAAACCCATCTGGTTCCTATTACTGTTCTGCCTTCATGTCGAGGAACCAGGTACCATACCTTGCTTCTTTCAAACTGATGAAGTTCTTCTTGCATAGAGTTGATCCAATCTGCATCACTTAGCGCTTCTTTCACATTCTGGGCTCAAAAGATGATATGAATGCTGAAAATGCAACTAGAATTCTTGTTTTTGATCTAGTATGAATTCCAGAGTTCAAAGGAGAAATAAGATTATCAAGAGGATGTGATGAACTATGCTTCCATCCTGATACTGGAGCAGACTGGTTGATCTGATCAGCATGTTCTTCTTCATCAGGAGTGACATCATTTGTGGGGAGTTTGGTGTACTCTGGCTGGAATTCTGAGTAGTACCAGGTACCTCATTACACTTTTCAACCTCATCAGCCTCTTCAGGTAGACTATGCTTTTGATCATCAAAGTCATTTTTCAACTGTTGTTCTGCATCAGCTTCACTTCCTTCAATTTTCTATGAATTGAACAACTTGAACACATCATCTTCATCATTTGATCCATTGCTTTTTAAGTTTCCATCTTCATAAAAAACAACATGAATGCTTTCTTCAATGCACTGAGTTCTTTTGTTGGATTTAACACTTCTTCATCACTTCTAGGATCAAATTTTCCCAGATCATCCTTTCCATTGTTCAGCACAAAAATCTACACCCAAAATGTACCCCTTCTTTCCATCACCAAAAGAGACACCTCCTCCCTGAAGTGTCTTGAGTGAGAGGAAATTTTTGATGTCACCAGTCATATGTTTAGAGCATCCACTGTCCATATACCAACATTGACTGCTGCTCCTCTCACTCACTTGCAACAAGAATTACTTGTTAAGCTTGGGAACCCATTTCAGCTTGAGTTCCCAGTAGGGAGACAAAGGAGTGATTAGATTGTATTTAGTCCAATATGGTAGATTTTGTAGCTTTCTAACAAAGGACATAGGAGCAGGGACAGATTTTTTCTTTGAAAATCTGTGAGTTGATACATGCTTTGAAGGACCAGGTCTCTCTTTTGGTACATTTTGCCTTTCAGCATAATTAGAGAGCCTTTCACAGGAGTTTCTCCAGCTAGAACACTCACCCTTCAGATGTCCATTCTTACCACAGTGAAGACATAACAAATTGTCAGATACAAACACATACTTACTGTGAGGATTATAAGGAGGAGTGATGTTCAAACTTCCTAGCCCTTTCTTATTGAAATTGCTCTGAGTTGTTGCATTTGACAATAACTTTGAGGATTTTGTCCACTTAAGAGATTTTTCAAGATCTTCCTTAAGTTTGACAATATCCTTTTCCAATTTGTTGCTCTTCTCCAGAGACAATCCCAGCCTTTTCTCAGAATTTTTTAATTTTTCTTGAATTTCAACTTGTAAACCATTTGACATTACATTTAGCTTTTCAGCTTCTTCAGTTATCTGATTCAACTGGTTTTTAAGTTCAGAATTAGCAGACTCTAGAGATACCATTCTTGACATTTTCTCTTCAAGTTTAACTTTGTTTTCAGTTAAACTGTCAAGTTCAGCATTCATGGTGTCTCTTTCAGATGTTAACTCAATTACTGAATCAATCATGACTTTTGCCAATGTTCTCAATTTTTTAAGAGAATAATTATCCAAGTCATTTTTCATATCAAGAAGAGTTACCTGGTCATCCTCTTCTTCATTTTCAGTATGAGCCATGAGAGCAAACATTTCATTGAAAATGGTTTCCTCCTCATGTACAGCCACCATAGACACATCATTGGGTTCATCAGGTTCTTCTGAATCACTTGAAGAATCACCCCACGCAGCAAGAGCCTTTTTGACCACCAAATCTGCAGCAGCTTTTCGATCTCTCCTACCATGTACCAGGTCCCTTCTCTTCTCTTTGTCACTTCTTGGTTTTTGATGTTCCTTGTTTTCATTCTTGAGCAGAGGACACTCTTTGATAAAGTGCCCAGCTTTTCCACATTTGTAGCATGTATCACCTTGAGTGACATTTCTAGTACCATTTGTTCCTCTTTTAAAAACTTTGTTTTTTCTCACAATTTTTTGAAATCTGTTGATGAGATATGTCATATCATCATCACTGGAATCTTCATCTGATTTGTACTTCAGCATCAATGACTTGTCCTTTTTAGCTTCCTTCTTTGATGAATCGTAATTTCGATTCATCTCATGTGTCTTCAGATTACCAATCAAAGCATCCATAGTCAGCACCTTCAAATCCTTGGCTTCTGTAATGGCATCAACCTTGCTCTCCCAAGTCTTAGGAAGAATTCGAAGCACTTTTCTGACTTGTTTGGTCATGCTTATAGGTTCACCCAGACTTCGCAGCTCATTTGAAATGGAAGAAAACTTGGTGAACATGTCATGTATTGATTCTCCTTCCTTCATTTTGAAGTTCTCATATCGTGAGGTAAGCATGTCGATCTTAGATTCTTTGACTTGTTCAGTTCCATCATGTGCAGTCTTTAAGCAGTCCCAAATTTCTTTAGCAGACTCACAGGCTGACACTCTGTTGTACTCATCAGGTCCTATCCCACAGACCAGAAGAGTTTTAGCTTTGAAACCTTTCTCAATCCTTTTCCTGTCAGCTTCGTCATATTTCTGCCTAGGCTTTGGAACAATAATAGTCTTCTCTCCATCCTTTTCTTCCATCATCGGAACAAATGGTCCATCCAGTACAATATCCCATAACTCGTTGTCTTCAGCAATGAGGTAGTCATGCATTCTAACTTTCCACCAACTGTAGAAATATCTATTGAAACGAGGAGGTCTGAGTGACGACAGACCTTCTTCGAGATTAAGTGGAGCAGCCATTCTAGAACAAATATCACTTCTTTGGTGTTAACCAAATAGGGAGTGCCTGCTCTGATACCACTTGTTAGAATGTGTGCCTTCACTTAACAGAATAATGGACCAGGTCTCTTACTACACTCCAGAGAATTACCAGAAAGTTAAATGCAGTTAAAATCAACACAATGATTTTACGTGAAAACCTCCTTGCTTAAGGGAGTAAAACCACGACCAGTTCTCAACAGGACTTTTCAAATCGCTTCCACTAATCTTCACAAGCAAAAGTGAAACACGATTACACCAAACGTAAGAAAGAGTTATCAATCTTAATCTTACCGTTAAGCAATAGTCCTCTATTGCTTACAAGCCTAAGTAGAAATGAATCTACCCACTAAGCTATCCCACTTAGATAACTTAGACTTTCAATACTACCCACTGATTCCTTTATAGTTTCAGGAATAGTTTACAATATAAGAACAAGAGAATATATTCCTAAACAGCTACACTAAAAGCTCCAGAGATTTCTGCTGTTCTTGGAATGATTCTGCCTTTGCTTGGTAGTAGCCTTTGCAAGAGTTCTTGAAAAGTTTTTATCAAGTTGCAAAAACTACTAAAAAGTGTTTAGGAAAGTGTCTTTGTAAAGACAAGTCACTTTCCTAAACTTCTTTGCCATTGGTTGAAAAGGTCACACTTTCTGACGCCATCGGGAAGTGTGCACCTACTTTTTGTACTATCTCCAGCTGGCAGTCGACTGGCTCATCATCATGAGAGCCTGGTACCTCTACTAGGTCCCTGGGTTTGTTTCATCTGCAATACTCAAATAAGAAACCTGCAATACTCAAGTAAGAACCTGCAATACTCAAGTAAGAAGCCCGGTACCTTTATGAGATCCCTAAGTTTGTCAAATCATCAAAACTACAAATAACAGTACATATAATACCTGATATGCAGCAAAAGGATCCATGAATATGTTAAACTCTGCATATGGATTGCTTGTGAAATCTGTAAATAAATTGCCACGGTCACCACATTGTTGAGGTTGGCAAGAGGGACTGGCATTGTCTGGACAGCAACCTTGAGGGTTCTTTGACCTTATGCCACCCCCCATGATGTAAATGTGCTCAACATTTTTCTTTAAATGTGGATTACTTAGAAGAAACAAAGCAAAATTAGTAAGTGATCCAATAAGAAAAACTACTGTGGGGCCAGCTGAAATTGTTTCAATCATTACTTTTTGAGCTGTTGGCTGTCGAAGAGGTGAATATGATCTCTTGCCCTGTTTACAAATTCCATAAGACATAAAGTTTTTATCCAGAAAGAAAATTATTACAAAGGTGCAGAAGGAAAATAAGAAATGATGAGATTATGCTTCATCAAGTTATGTTATTTGAGAGGAACAAAACTAATCTTGTGCTCAGCCATTATCAACATAAAAGCAAGACTATGATTCACGTTCTTTTTCTTTCCTTTTCCGTCAATCCCATTTGTTTACCAACAAAATATCCAAGCTAGCCTAGTCCACTATATGAATCCTCCATATCCATTTCACCTTCATATAGACCCATCACATCCCAATTCTCAATCAGATCCCACTCTTTACCCAGGAAAAAAAGTAGTACACTAGTTACCTTATCCCAAATTATCATGAGACCAGACACAGACACATTTGAGTGAGACATGAACCTTTTGCAGTCAAAAAGTTTCTTTCTCCAGCCTTTCCCCTAATATCCCATGCACCTGTCAGATGTAGCAAGTGCTAAGCGTACTGTGGAAAGACTAGTCTCAGGCACAACTTTGGTGTTTTGAGTGAAGCAAGAAGAGGCCAAGGGGTACTGAGGTAATGGAGGTGACTTAGTCATGAGGTGCCGAAATTTGGCACTTCTTACTGAACTGAAGCAAGAAAATCTTCTGGAAATGGTAAAGATCTGTTTTATAGAAAATGTAGAGGAAAAGGGTAAGTAAACAGCAATATATGTGATGCATCATTTCTTGAATAGCCAGAAAAGAAGAGAATTGAACCATAATCACAAAGTTGGAATCAATCTGCATATTGATAAGTCTAATGTTTCCTATAATCGTAGTCAAGACACATGCGTTAGAGAATTGAGCATCTGTATCTCATGAACTAGAGAGGTGGAGAGAGGAAACTGATTGTTTTACTATATCCTAGTTCGGCACTTTGATGGATATAATAAAAACCGAATTACATGTTATCCTCTAAAAATATGATTTTATTCGCTTTCCAGCAAAAATAGCTTGTCTATATCTACAATGCAAGAAAATACCTGTGGAAGGAAGCTCTTCCGAAACCCATAATTTGAGTCAATGTCCAGACGTCCTCCATGACCCACAGGAATAGTTTGCCTATATCTACAATATCCTGCTGTACCATTTCCCTGAGGAAAACAATGAGATGCTAGAAGCACATTAAATATAGAAAAAGGAAAAGAAATTGCAGATGTATAACTAAACATTTTGTTTTACAGCACTACAAATATTTTTAACTTGCAGAATTGATTGAAAAGTCGAAAACTCAGAAAACCTTTCTTCACCTGATCTATCATAGGCAGATATCCACCAACATTTGGCAGAATGGTACTATCAGGAAGTATTCCACCTTCACCTCCCACACCAACAGCAATATCATCGCGCCCCATCATGTAAAGAATGTCATACACTTGATTAACAGCATGTCCTGCATCACTCCATGCATTTGTGCTAATAGTTACTGCCTGCAGCAAAAAGAATACTCACCTAATTTTCTCTATGACACCTTATTTCATGAAATGGTGATACAATTAGCCCAAACTGTCAGAGGGGCCTACTATCCGCAAAGACTACTCCAAGTTCAGCAATGACCGATTACATGCTTTTAACAGAGTAAGTGAACATACAAATTCAGAGTCCTTGCTTCAAACAATTTTTACATGTGTTTCATGAGTAACAGCAAGAATGATGAATATCTTCACAATGAATGGAATAACTACCTTAGCATAATAAATATTCTAAATCATGACATGAAAGCCAAGATAAAAAATCGACAATTACAAGTTTGAAAGATCCCAGCACTCAGCTAAAGAAGGGAAAGGACATCTATTTAAAGAATTTTTCTAATAAGAATATGAGTAATTAGTTCAGTCTACCTATTAAAAGACAGGTAGGAAAATTTACTCGTGGAAAGAAGGAATCTCAAATGTTGGGAAGAAAAAGAGTGCATCTACAAACTGAAAATGTGATACTCTATCCCCATATGCAAGCTGACACTTATATAAGGATTCTGATAATACTCAAATCACAAACTCAAGTGTTTCTTTGGTCCATATAAATGATTACTTTACTTTTAAAAGAAAATGACTCTTGTTTAAGGAACAATTTTATTTACAGAATGCAAATACTTTACTTCAGTGTCACAACGAAGCTCGTAGCACAGTGCACATACACGACCTTTAACATGAGTACATGACATGAGGTTTCCTACAACAAGAACACTCTATACATACAGATTATGTGAAGTCAAGGGATCAAGATAGCTGATATCTCAATCTCAATGACGAAGGAACAAGAAATAGAACCATCACTATATAGGCTACAACCTTTTCCCTTTTTCTTTCACTTTGAGATAACAGTGTTGATGACTTTGCATGCATCTTAATTATTGTTGGTACATATTACCCATTACTTATAACTCTGTAAACCAAAAGTTAGCCAGATTAAATACTTTAGAGAGAAGTATTGAAAACACCCGTGAACTTGGAGCAAATTATTAGTTTCATCCCTGGACTATTGACAGCCTTTAGCAATGGCAATGGGGCCGTATGGATGCGGGATGGGGCGGGTCAATCTCTAAGGAAGTGTGGGGCGGGGCGGGGCGGGGCGGGTCAAAATCTTGATTCAAAAATTACATGAATTGATATATTTTAATAAATAATTACGGATTTTAGTGGTACTTTTTATTCATTACCATTTATAGCAATACTATGTTAAATCTGCAATATATATTAAAAATGAATTATGTATGCAATATATATGTATTATAATTGTTTTTTGAAATATATTATGTTTGTTTGATAAAAATTAGATACATTGAGTTTTTTACCAAAAACATCCTTTAACTATACCACAAACTTAAACTACATTCTTCAAGTATCAGTCTTAGCAGAAAACATGATTTAAGTATTTAAAAGTGAGCAATTTTCATCCTTATATTAAATTTCGTTAAAAAATTTAGGGATCCTACAAAAACATGAGCAGTCACGTGACTATCAATAAAAGTTTTTACTTGCTATATATGAAGTTCCTAAAAAAATATTTAAAATCTTAGACATTATTGCTTACGGAAATAAAAAAATGTTTGGAAGGTGCTATTTTTCTTATTTAGTAACGGAAAGAAGTTGGAGTTTAATTATCTTTACCTTTCATAGCCTAACTGTAATTAGATCAATAAAATTTTTGGTTCAATATGATATTGAAGTGATCAAAATATTGATTATGTCTCGCATTTGAGTTTCTTTCTACATTTTTAGAAGTGGAAGTTTCCAACAAATGTCATTCAATTGAAAAGAAACATATTTCAACCAATAATATTTTTAATATCAAATATTTTCTGATAAATTAAAATAGAAGGATGATTTTGTTCACTTTACAATACTTGAAGGATGTTTTCTGCTAAGAATGATACTTTAATGATGTACTTTAAGTTAGGGGTATAGTTTAAGGATGATTTTGGCCAAAAACTCTTGTAGTTTAAGTGTATTAAACTATGTGATAAATGTACCATCCATCATTAAAATAAATTGTAATATGTATTAAACTTGTATTATAAATATATTAAAAATGGTCAAGTGAAAAAAAATATTATTACTATAAATGATAAATATTTTTTTATTATAATGTATTCAGGTAGGTTTCCCTTTTTTAAAACTATGTGGGTCCGGGTCTCCTCCAATATTTATTAATGCAGTTTTAAGATCTGCATTTGAGCTACTCTAGGAGACAACCAGTTTTGCAAATTGCAATAGTAAACATTTAAATATGTATTCACATGAGATGCCACAGGCAAGAATAATATAGTCAATCATAAAATAATGAAAAAATTTATTTCTCTAAATATTATAAACTATCATTATCTATTAAATAAAGAAAATGATAAAACATATTCTTTAGTAGAAAGTGTGATTTATAAACTTTGAAATGTTTGTATAGGTACATAATAAAATTAGAAGAAAAAAACTTAAGTGGAGTCGGGCGGGACGGATTAAGAATTTTGTGGGTTTGACTAAACAAGCCCTACATCTGCCCCGCCCCACCCCCATTGCCTCCCTAATAGCCTTAATAGCACCTCTCTACTTGATCAACTAAACTCATATATATCCCAATACACGTCAGATGTAACACATGACATAACAAGTGGTCTCAAACTCTTGGAGGAACATGGAGTTGAAAACACACCTAAATCAGAAACAACTTCTCTACCCTATCAATGTAGCGACGGGTCCTTAGAGTGGGAGTGTTGTTGTAGTAGGATCAATTGGGCATGCAAATTACAAATTAATACTATATTTATGGGGAAATATAAAGTAGAGTGAAGTGAAAGCAAACCTGCAAGTCGATTTGGGATGGGTTAAGCTTCAAAAGGTATAATAGAGCAAAGATATCATCAGTACCCATGTCTGTATCCAAAAGAACCCGATGACCCTTTACTCTATTACATCCAAAAATTGAAATCACAGTCATCATTAAAACTGCTCTGCCAAAAAAACCCAGAAACAGCATTGCCGCTTTCTCTTTCATCACTACAAAATTTGATACACAGAAGCTCTGATTCTTGATTCTGAAAAAAAAAAAAGAAACAGCTTCTAACAATATTAGCTATAAAATAGGAGCAGCAACTTTGTCTAGTTGGAATCTTTCTTCTACATAGTGATTTGTATTTCTAAATGGTCATTTAAGTATGAGGAATTGCTTTAAAATATTACTCCATCCATTTCACGTAAAGAATAATATAATTTGATTTGATACGGAATTCAAAAAAAAATTAATTATGTGATTCTAAACTAAAATTATATCAAAGGTATAAAATTATCCTTTAATTTTGTGATCTTAAACATAACACGTGAAAAATTGTTATCAATAAAAAAATCACTTTTGTAAACAAACTAAAATGAAAAGGAAATCGTTCTTTTTCAAATGAAGAGAGTATTTATGTTTCATTTAGAATCAAAATATCACTCAACTATCACTATTTTTCTTCAAATATATTTAATACTCAAAAAATTCATTTCTCTCTTCGAGTTGGCAAGACACTCATTAAAGTCTTTTTTTAAATAACAAACTCATTTAACTAAAATAAAGATTATATATATATATATATATATATATATATATATATATATTATATATATATATATATATATATATATATATATATTAGTTTATTAAGAATAAATTTTTATAATTGAGAATCTTTTTTCATAATTAAACTTTTTATTTTTTTATGTCATGAAGAATAGGTTTTTAAAAAGTATTATAATATCATTAATTTCGAATACTTATGAACATACATTCAAAAAATATTGATATACAAATCATTCATAATTGCTAACTTACATCAATTAATCATAAATTGTATAATCAATCATAAATATTAAAAGTCAATTAACTATTACAATAATATTATTTTTATTCAAAAAATAATATTAAATACCTCAAAAGTCTCCTTATATTCTATTTGATACATCATCTCAATAAATCATCATTTTAAAAAATAATACATCTATTTAATTCATCAAACTTATATCTGTACGAAATAAATATACAAATTCCATGAGAATTCATGAAGATTGTGAAAAAATAAATAAACAATCTAATTCCTATATATATTTTTACCAAATAAAATTTAATAAAAAAATCTCTATGTGCAATTATTACCTGGTAACTTTTAAAATTCCTAAGTAAGTTATTTGATGATTTTAAACAATTTTTTTCATAAAAGTAATCAAATAAACTTGAATATGAAAGAGAAAATTATTCTTTGACTTTTTTAAAATTTAATTTTTATTTTATTCTTTTATTCTATATTATATGATATTTTAACTTCTCATAAAATTAAGTACCAATATATATTCTTATCTCATTCCAAATTTATAAAATACAAGTAATAATTAATTGAATTGTCTATTTTAGTTCAATAATATGCAAATTATATGATATTAATATACTTATAAATAAAGATCAAAATTTCATTTTTCTAATATGAATATTGTTCACTTTCTATTTTATCTTATTTTTTAAAAAAAGATATTGTAAATATGTATGGATTTCAAAGCACCCAATTAATTGACCTTTAATATTATTGATCTATTATATAATAAATGATTAATTGATATAAGTTGACATTCCTAAGTGATTTATACATTAATATTTCTTTTCTTTGAATATATGTGCTTATAATTATTCAAAATTGATGACATTATGGTAACTTTTTAAAATTATTCTTCATCGCATAAAAAATAATTATAACAAAAGATTCTTACGTATGAAAATTTATTTTTAATAAAACTAGTATATATATTTTTTTAAATAGTATGATCATTATTTCAGTTAAATGAGTTTAATAAATTAAATTAGTCTATTATTTTTTAAAAAAAAAACTTTAATGATGTGTCATGCCAACTAAAAGAGAGTGAGACTCCTGGAGTGTCAAATAGATTTGACATAAGAAACAAATAATTGGAAATTACTTCGAAACATGGTGACAAATCAAATTAGTCATGCACACGAGTTGATAAATTATATCTTGCTAAAAAACAACGCTAACACATTGTAGAATAATCGAAAGTTTGAGACTAACAAAACTAAAAATATGAAATTAAATTTTAGTAAGTCAAGGACTTTATATACACAAAAATGTTAAAAAAATATAATTTATTAATTTTCTATCAGATTATCGATTAACTTGTTAAGAAAAAAAATCAAACCGTTAAGAGTTGATAACCTGATAATTAAAAAAAAAGTCAAAATCGCTATCAAAAACGTTAAACAATAAACAATTATCGATAAATCAATAGCTTTTTTCGATTAAGCTAATCGATCTCAGTTCGATTTTGAACAGCCCTAACCCCATTCTCATACCACATTCCCCATTCCAAACTTTTACTTTTTTAAAGAAAAAAAAATCTTTTATAAAAGTTTTCTAAAAAATCTTACTTTCATCTTGCCCACACTCCCAATCCTTTCAAATAATACTTCAAATATTATTTTTATTTTTTTAAAAAAAGAATTTCTCCACCCCGCATAACTTTTAGCTTACAATTTTTTTTCTCGTTTTATTTTTGATATTTGTATATATAATCTAATGCATTCAATCCCAACTAGTTTTAATTTAATTATATTAAAATATTATAAATTTGGAATAGATATGCACAAAAAAAATATATTTATATATATGCTATTTTTTATAATATTAATTAATAATATGTATTAATTAATATATTTTTAACAGACAATATATATCTTAATTATCTAATTCAATACGATCATTTATAAATGAAAATATTTTATCAAATCTTTAATTTTTCACTTTTTTTATAATTAACTTTTATTTTAAAACTTTATCTAAATGTGCCAATACACATTTACACTTATAATTTCATTAAGACAAACGAATAGGTCATCATAATTACTATATTATGTAATCATTATATTGTGTAATTACATTAATTTCAATTATCAAGTGACTTTTCAAATAAATATGTGATATAAATAAAACGATTAATCTCTGTCAGTAGACTTGTTAAAGCCTTGAACCACAACATACTTAGTACTGTGTCACATAGAGATAGTTTTGGGAAGAAGGTCAAAACTATTCGAAAAAGTTTAGATATATCCTTCGTTTAAAATTTGGTTCACTCATGTCTTCGCCATCCAACTTTTGGTTCTAATATGCCCTTATGGGCGTTAGTTGTCATGTTGGACATATCCAACTCATTTTTCATTTCTTTAAATGCCACATGGAATTGTCATGTCATTTTGACCTTACCACATGACAATTGTACGAAAATGGAAAGATATTTGGACTCATAAATACCTATCCGGCCCATAAATCAACCCACTTTTAACCAAATTATCCGATTGATTTTCAACAATTTTGTTTAATTTTTATTTTTTTGATAAATTCTGAAATGAGTAATTGATTAATAAAAAATTAGAAAAAATATGAAAAAAATATAAATTTAACGCCAAAAATTCACAAATAATTATAGCAACCTTAAATTCAATTTTAAACACTTTTCTAAAAAAAATATTTTTGGATAAATCCCGAAAATGAGTAATTGATTAATAAAAAATATGAAAAAAATATAAATTAATGCCAAAAATTAAAAAATAAATACAATAACCTTAAATTCAACAATTTCAACATTTTTTCAATTTTTAATTTTTTCGACAAATCCCAAAAATGAGTTTATTAACAAAAAATATATAATTTACGCAAAAAATTCACAAATAAAAAATAAGAAAATATAAAAAAAATATAAAATAAAAAAAAACTGTTGAAATTATTGAATTTAAGATTACTATATTTATTTGTAAAATTTTGAGGTATTTTTTTATTTTGTTTTTTATATTAATAAATTACTCATTTTCGGGATTTGTCGAAAAAAAATAAAAATTAAAAAAAATTAGAACGAAATTTTACTATATTTATTTGTGAACTTTTGGCTTTAATTTATATTTTTTCATACTTTTCATATTTTTTATTAATCAATTATTCATTTTCGAGATTTACCGAAAAAATAAAATTTTTAAAAAATAATGAAATGTTAGATTTAAGGTTACTATATTTATTTGTGAATTTTTGGCGTCAATTTTATATTTTTTTCATATTTTTTCTATTTTTTATCAATCAATTACTCATTTTCGTGATTTATCCAAAAAATAAAAGTTAAACAAAATTGTTAAAATGGATCGGATAGTGAATTTAAAAGGAGTTGATTTATGGATCAGATTAAATTTTTATGAGTCCGAATATATTTTCACTTTCGTATAATTATCATGTGATAAGGTTAAAATTATATGACAATTCCATGTGACATTTAAAGAAATAAAAAAATGGGTTAAATATGTCCAACATGACCACTAATACCCATAATTGGACCAAAAATTAGACGGCGAGGAAATGAGTGAACCAAACTTTAAACGGAGGATATATCTAAATCTTTTCGAATAATTTAAGTGCATATTTGACCCTTTTCCCATATGTTTTTAGATCTTACAGTGAAAATCCTCCTCTTTTTTTTTTTTTTTGTATTATTTGTTGAAATAAATAATACATATACGAAGTAGTACACTACATGACATACATTCAATGATTGAGTGACAGTAAATGCAACTTTTTACACTAAATCTTTCATAAAATTCTCAATCAACGTTCACCTGTAATAGAATCACAATTCACAGCCCCTTTTTACGTAATATGTAGTGACAAATGCCCAACTAGGCAACCATTATAGGATTTGAACTTGCAACGTTCTGACCTGTCGCGCCATTGGACTATCCCGTCAGGGACAACCAGAGTACACGGCTACATGTCGATATGCAGAAAGAACATGAACAGACCTACTTGAGCTTTGGAAATTTCAATCAGTGTGTACTCTAATAGCATCTTTCCGCATGCTGCTACTAGCTAGTATCAACTTAAGATCGCCTCCATCGTCTGGATAGAGGCTTCTTTGGCAATGTGCTTGTATCAGCACCAGAAAACTCCCATTTAGCAATGATACCGTCCCATCCAGAGCTAACGAGCGTAGGGTAGTAAGGGTGCCAGTTACAGTCTCTCACCGGCTCCTGATGGTAATCAAGTTTTGCAACCCGAACTCCACTCACCTACAAAAGGAATGCACGAGATGCATGATGGTAATTGGTAACCAAGGTTTATCAAGTCCGTTGCTTCAAAAACAAATTCAATGCGACATGAGCAAAAGCTACCCCAGACACCACACATCATCAAAAAGAGAAGGATATACGGGATACGCAGCTTGACCTTCGTATTATATTATATGAAGCATGTCCAGCGTTGGAACTTGGAAGCGACATATATTAAAGGGCATGCTTAAATTAAACTTCTTTTTCTGTAATCAACCATCTAATTGGATACATAGCATTTTTCTTAAGCTAATCTTTGACTGCTTAATCGTCAAGTTAGAGAAAGGGGAGTTCAAGACCATAGTTCCACCAGTCTCTCAGATTATCAAGCTAACAGTAATTGGCCTAAACAAATCCAATCACTAAAAGGCGCAGAAACTCCAAGCAGAATGCATGTATCCAAGTCCTACGAAGTACTTAGTAGATTGCGACAAAAGATTCACTAGCTAATGAACCTAATATATCAGCTTATGATTTATGAAGCAATAAAGTAGGATGTTGAAAAGATAAAAGAACAAAATTAAATAAGGGTATAAAAATCCAAGCATACCACATCATAGATATAGACAGAAGAATCGCTTGATCCAGCGTAGATGAACTTTTGCCCTGTGCTGCAAATTAGAATATTTGCTGATTAGACAACTGTTCTACAGATGGCATCAAATACCAGAATCAAGGACCAAAACGCAACAAACTATAGGTACATGACTCACAAGGTTAATAAATTCATGGATCACGATAAAACTAGTTATTATTATGAGTGTCCTCTGTATGGAACAAAATATTTTCCAATTTTATCATGTGTGGTTGGTCAAAGTGAGGAAAATAATTTCCTTGAAAATGAGCTCCCTCATGGAAGTAGGGAAAACAAGTTGTATAAGTCACCTTCCAAGTTTATTGTCTCCTCCCCACCAACCAAACACCTCCGACCCCCACCCCTTGACCATCCCACCCCCGAACCCCCACTCATCCCACTGTCATATTGTTTTACTAGATTACATATAAATGCTCTTGAAATAAATTAAAAAATTGCTTACATACCAAACATTAGAAAATAAAGTACACTTGTTTTCTAGGAGAACATATTCCGTGGAAAATAATTTCCTTCAAACCAAGCACTTAAAGCTGAAGCAATTCCTTGATAACTGTTGATTATACCAAGCAAATATTGGACATTGGTCTTGGCCCTTAGGTGAGGATGTCTCACGAAAAATCCATGAAGTTAAGAAAATCAATTCCACGATTTCTCTCTATTTGTAATCCAATACAAAAATCAATCGGTTCCATAATACAAGCAATAAAACTGATGCCAATTAATTTGGAATATTCAAAAATCTGGAGTTTCTTGAGCCACAGCAAAGAAACAATTATGATATCCAGAGGCACTAAAAATTCAAAGCTGACAAAATATACTTATAGAAGCAAGAAAAGTTGGCTAAATATTTTATTTAGAAACATGTTTAGCAAAGAAAACTCGATAAATATTAAGAATTGCATGAAGCACCAACCTATGTACAGGAGAGAAATAGCAGCGTATAAGAGTGCGCAAGACTGAGTGGCCTTTATAAGTAGACAATGACAGGTCATGTGGATTTCTCTTGTTTCTAACATGCTCTGGGTAGCCCATCCATCTGTAATCCCAGTCATAACTTCTAGGCCTTGGGGAGCTACATAAAAGAAAGTAGTCTTATTAGCAGTGCCAATGAGATCTTCTTTGGCCTCAAGTGGCAACCATTATAGAACAATTCCAAACAGGTTAAACCAATAAGCCCACTCTCTGCATAACACACTCAAATATTTCTATATAATGAAGGGTAGAGCAAATTACTCAGGCACACTGATTAGTCATGCACTGAAGCACAACTAGACAGGGAAAAGAAAATCACTTCAAGGACTAACTATGCCCATGGGGGGCGGAAAGGAAGATGTGTCGAGGAAAAAGTAGGAAAGGGAGACGGACAACAGAAAATGAAAAAAAGAAAAAAAGGATCAAGTGAGACATACTAATTAATGTTAGAAGACATTTTCCTTATATCCCAGAGTTTGATAGCCTGATCTTTCCCATTTGAGATAAGATACCGGCCATCTCCTCGAGTGTCAACATATGTAATGCCTTCTAGATGTCCAATGAGAACCCCAGCTGCTTGCTCTCTAGTACCAAAGCAACGCCTGTCCCAAACCTGAATATGATCAATAGCCCTTTCTAAGTCAAACATAAATAAATGCAAATTCTAAGAAAAGAGACGCCATCAGTATTTCGGCGGTCCATGAGAATCCTAATGAATCCTCCAATGCTAGTTAAAAAGAAGCAAAGCTGAATATAGAAATGGTACAAACACCATCGGTAAACAAAACTATAAATGACAAAGGGTTCCAATGACCCATCTATCTGAATTTTAACAGGTAAGAGCATCATGAAATATGCTTTCACTAAACAGACATTTTACCAGTCTTGGGTTGGTTAAGTAACAGCAGAAGTAGCCTAGAAAATGGTCATACGAAATGAATTAAGTCCATCAAAAAGTAGGATAAACTTACCTTACACAGGCTATCATCGCTTCCAGAATATATGAGGTGTCCAGTTTCGTCAGCAAAGCATACAGCATTAACATCAGACTGCAATGAGAAATAGCAATCAAATCACAGTATGCTTTTACATCTGTGTAGGAAATATCTAAGAACCTGAAAGAGTGCCTACAAGATGTCTATTACAGCATGCGATGCATTAAGTATTAAGCATAAGACACCCACTTCACAAGCTCTTGACATCAAATGGCAAAGTTTAACGGATATTTGGTCAAACTTGTGAATTAAAGTTCCTGAGGAGATTAATAACTTAAAAGTTACTCAAATGCTGCAGTACCAAAATAAGTTTATTGTGATATTTAGGAAATTCTCGTTAAAAGAAGCATTTTACTCTATGCATATATTGAGAACATAAATCAACACTAAATCTGCGAGTCAGAAATTCTATGATCATGCTAAAATACTAATGTCCTCTTTCAGGAAAGTGATAGGATAAAACTGTGCAGATCAGCAAAAAGAACAGAAAGAAAAGTGACATGCTAAGGGGAAATGCAACATAAAAGGAAATGTCATAACAATGTATACACAGGTTCTAAGAACCAACTCTCACTTAAGTGTAATTAACTTTTGTAGGTTCAACTCTTCCCCTCACCAAAAGAAGAGAGACAAGAAATGCTAAATTAGATATAGCACACATAATATTTAAATGATCTAATGAAGGAAACATTATTTCAAGGTACCTAATTCAGGGGCACATCCAAATTCCTTTTAGATTTCATGAGAAGATAAACTTGGAAATAACATCATATGAAGATGATACCAAAATGATTGGTTAGCCACATCTGCTATAACTAGAAGAATATCACAATACCATATGAGCCGGAATTCGGAGACTTAGCCTTTTTGCTTCAAGATCATAAACATATATTGAACTGTCGCTGCAGCCAGCAACAAGTTCTCGCCCATCAGTAGAGAACTTCACAGAGAATATTCCAAATGTATAATTGTCATGATCATAGGTAGGGGAAGAAAATTCCAAGCCTTCATGAATTTCCTGCAGAAAAAGAAGAAATACCAGAAAAATTAACATACACCAAAACTCACGAACTATATGCTCAAAAGTTATGTTGTCATTGTAATGACTTGAACCAAGTTAAGATGGGCGGCCATATCATCAAGGACCAGGTGTCCTACTTAAATTGAACTTTCAGACAAATGCAGCCAAGTTTATCTACCTAATTACTACTTACTCCTTTTTGTAAGGAAGCTCCCCATCCATAGGAGATCTAAGGAGGAGTACTGGGGTCAGACTTCTGCACAATAGCTTCCTATTAGAAGATCTAAAGAAGACTCAGCTACACACTGGAGCATCAAAACTAATTTGCTTTTGATCACAGATCGGTAGAACTAGTAACAACTACTTTTAAGGCACTAGGTGAAACTTAACTAGAAAATGATTTGAGTATTGCTGAACTACAAGGTATTAGATACTTCCATCATGTGGTTGATTGATCACTTTCAGCATAAATCCTCTTTTAGAAATAGTGACAAGAATTCAAGTGCCAAATGAGGTCCAATATCCATGATACCATAATAAAAAGCAAGAAACTTCTGCTGTTTATCCTCCACATTGATATACATTAGTGTATGCAAAAATCCAGAAGGGGTGATGTAAGAGGGTTCAAAGTATGCATAACAGAAGCATGAAACTATAGTATAATTTTTCACTTGTTAGTCTTACAAATGCAAAAGAAAGTTGAAATTTAATACCATCTCAGTTAAAACACCTCTATTATTATACGAAGTCTTTGTATGGCTATCAAAAACCTACATTGACACTTGAGAGCATTGATTATAGAAATTCAATATGACAGTCATGGAATACACCATTTAATACCCAATGACTCCCTTAAATAAGACTTGCAATTATCCCAGTGGAAATTATAGTGGCACTATTACTTCCCTATAACGAGGCACAACATACCACTTCTTGCTGAATCAACTAATATAACATGATGCACAGGATACACTAAATTAGCATCATCGCCTTAATTGCCCTAAAAGTAAAGGGGACGCAAATGATGCCTGCACTGTTCATGCAGGTGATCGGAAATTACAACAAAAATTCAGATTCTTCATTTGAAAACCACAGTACTGGTAACAGTTAGTTCCTCTGTATTTGAAATCTACAGTCATCTTTATAGCACAAAATTCACAGGAGTGCCCATTAATGACTTCTATGACATCGACAGGTGACAGAATAGTGCAGCAAAGATGCATATCATAAGTCTTCTATCTTTTACATGCTTTGACATATAACAAGTAAGACTTACCGTAACATTTGCTACAGACTGTTTCATGCCAGATCCAACATCAACAATATGGACAATGGGTGAAATACTGGAATAAACCTGTGGATCAACACATAAAAACCAACTCAGAATAGTGACAGAAGAAATGACAGCAGAAAAACATGGTGTATTAGATGCTATGTTAACCAAATTCAATAAGTTATTGATGCATCACATATTAAGAGCTCGCGATAATGTACTGAAAATATCTTTCATGATGTAACAAGAAAAACAAAGATTATCCTCAGTTTCACAGACTCTGCTGAAGCAAATCAGAAATAAAGCAGCCAGATTTATTTGGGAAGGCATTCATCTCAATATCTATGTACGGTGTTATGCAACAAAACCGCATCTACAGAGTCAAGAACTACTTTTGTATCTTATAACAGATTCCTGGAAGCATAAGAACCAACCATTTATAACCACGTGGGCAAGGACTAATTATGCACAAAGTTGTGCTAATCATCACGAACTTACAAGAAAACGTTGGTCAGGAGAAAGCGATGTATCGGTGATTGTCCATCTCAAACTTTTTGCTCTAATATCCTTCTGAATTTTCCAGCCTTGATCAACATTATATATCCTAATATGACTTTCCTGTTTCCAGGGAGAACAATAAGATCACAACATGACATTGGTCACGAAACATAGCTAAGAACTCTGTATATATCCGAAAATAGAAAATTCAGCTACATGGATCAAACCTGAAATCCGGCAACAAAAAGAGAACCATCGGTCGAAAACTGTGAAACATAAGCACAGCTCCTCATTTGATCAACTACAGAAGGACCATTTGTTGGAAGATACCGGCTCAGAAGATGACAACAATCAGATGACGAAAATCTTCCTCTGCCTGTATAATTCCCTTCTCTAGCAGCCAACATTTTAACAGATGAAACTGGTTCTTTTCCCTTGCCAGGAAGCAGGTGTCTCATTCTTTCATGGGGATTTGACCTAATCTTTGTAAGTTGGGAAATTTCATGATCAAGAACACTTGTTCCACCCCTTTCATCAATAAGTTTCATCCCATCTCCCCTAGCCTTTTCATTCAAGAACCTTCTAGACCTGCTCATTCTCTATCTTTGTCACTTCCCCTCAAAGTACCTAACCATACTACACCAAACTGAAGAACATATTTTAAGTAAGATGGGGCACTCAAATCAATACACTAGCTATCATAATGAATTGAGGTAATTTGAACAACCCCTTTAGCTTCAAATTCCAAAAGATGAAATCTTTTTCATACAACATACAGAAATAAATTAACTGAGGTAATCTGAACAACCCCTTTAGCTTCAAATTCCAAAAGATGAAATCTTTTTCATACAACATACACAAAAAAATGAACAGAGGTAATCTGAACAACCCCTTTAGCTTAAATTCCAAAAGATTGAATCTTTTTCATACAAGATACAGAAAAAAGTTCTTAGGATCAAATTATACAGTTATAGTGAGCAACAGAACATGTAAAGAAGTGAACTGAAATGGGAAAAGAAAAGTTTGATACCTTAGGATTGAGAAGAAGGCACAGAATCCAAGAAAGTAAATTTTGATTTTGTTGAATTTGCTCACGGTTTGTGTAGCGAATACGTGGAAGTAGAGGGTCTACTCCTGGAAGTTGGAAAATCCGCTAACACCTATTGGATTTAGCTAATAGCTGGGGTGTTCTGGTAAGGCCCTGGTTGGATCACATATAATTTAGAGCAAGTCGGTCGGTTTTTGGTCAAAATGAGAAATTAAATAATTTTTAAATTATAAAAGTCAAATTAAATTAAATATGATATACATTGACTATTATAGTTTTGATTTGATTATTGATCATGCGTACACTAGGATAAAATTAAAAGATAAGATAAAGAGTAAAAAAACAAATTAAGTATATAAAAAACGATCAAAAAGCACACCTTGTTATGGCCCTGCAAACCTTAATGATGTTCGATTTTTATCTGATAACAAGAAATTGGAATTGATTATTAATGCTTTTGTTTTAGGGAAAATCATCTTGTTAGACATACATATATACCATCTTGTTATATATATATATATATATATATATATATATATATATATCGATGATTGGCCGAGTAAATAAGTTAAGTTTAAAGTGAATTTATTGTGCGAAGAGTACGTTATGATTTGTAGTCGTGCCGTCACAGTTGTTAGATCTAAAGCTTATATCGTTCTAGCTATTGGCCTTTTATCTACATCTTTCCTCGTAGTTTGACGTCATTTATAAGAAAATTTCCTCAGTGGAACTAAAAAAAATTGAATGACTTTTTAAAATAATTATTGTTTATTGAACATATATCTACTTAACAAATTACTACTAGTAATCTATTGGACATTGTTTGAGTTATTACTTTTTCAAAGTAGAGAGCAGTGGCGGAGAGAGAATTTTCATCAAGGGGTTCAAACAAAATTAATCGCATAAATAGTATCCACAAATAAACAGATTATCAGATAAAACGAGTAGGATTAAACGGCCGAATCAAGTAGAGAAGAATTTTTAAATATTTGACTTTATAATTAGGAATTAAACTAATAAATCCTAAATTCCCAATCAACATTTTAATTTTTTGGAACTAAACATCTCTCAGACTCAAACACACAATCTCGTGGTCAATAGAGCGAATTTCTGAACCCCCAATGCCATTAAGCTACACCTTTGGTGTATATTCAGGGAGTTCAATAGTGTATGTATATATATATATAAATTAAAAAATGAATCTTATATATATAGTGTAATATTTCGACAAAAGGGGTTCAGATGAACCCACTTTGTTCAATGTAAATCCGCCTTGGTAGAGAGAATCTACGGATTTTTACTTTAGTCGTTGAATGTTTGTTGAATATCTCGCTAACCATGTCTAAGCAACATGTTGTAATAGTTTTCCTTACTTTCTCTTCCTGAAACCCCATCGTTGGGTTGTAAGTAGCCTATTTACAATGGAAGGAACAAAAAAAGCCTTCCTGATACGCCGAATAACCTCCTCAACAAGTTGTATGCAGTGCTATCAGTAATTACAAAAAGTATCCAAACTTGTGTATAGAAGTGGAACAAAAAAAGTGGTCTTTCACCTTTCCTAAGAAGATGAGTCACTCCTATAGTCCTTTTAGGTTTCTAAGTACTAGCAAACACAGGTGGAAGACTCTGCATGTGGTAGCTTAGCAAAGCAGAACGATATCAAACTGAAATCAAGTAGAAGGTTGCAGTAGGTTAATGGCTAGTGTGATATAGTCTAAGGTTTGATGAATCATTTCAACTGAATGGATTGAATAGGCACAATGTACTCAAAGAATTCATGTAGTCGACCTTAACTAACTTGTGATTGAGGCATAGATGATTATTTATGTCGATTTCTTACCTTGAAGGGAACTTTAGCTTTCAAAATGGAAGAAGCTAAAGAAAAAACAGTCAAAATTTCAGCTTTCATTAAAAAGATAAGTAGGCATTGTTGGACAAATTACATATTCCCCTGTTACTTCTATCTCTTTCAAATAAATAAAATAAAAATAATTCAGTCAGGTTCCTCATTCCATATTCATGCACCATATGCTTGCATTTCAACTACACTATCTTTTTTTCTCTCTCCTTCGCTTGGTATTGCTCACATTCACTCTTGTTAGTGTGCTTGAGTTAAAGGATTTTGTTTAGGTGGTTCCAAGCGCAAAATTATTATTTTTTTGAGCAAGGTAAAGTTATATTCCTCAACAATGTAGATATTCTGTCAACATCAAAAAAATTACAGTACAAGTAATCGTAATTATAAATAGCCTAAGAAGTCTAGTAGCTGTTCTACCTTATCTATACCCTCTTCTTTACACCAAAGATATAAAGTATTAATGCAGTTTTCTTTTACTTTCTGCATTTGATTAGTAATATTCTCAAAACATTTATTGTTTCTTTCCTTCTAGACTGACCACCATATGCAAGAAGGAACTAGGCTCCACCATTTTTTCTGTTTTTTACTCCCACCTCTTCTCATCCAGCAGGTTAGAAGATCTGCCATATGCTCACGCATCACCCATGATTTTTGGATGAAGTTAAGAAACATATACCACACCTGAGAAGTCACTCTACAACGGAGGAACAAATGGCTATTTAGTTCCAAGCGCAAATTTCCGCAATCTATCTGTCATTCCAAATCTTTGAACTCTTTTTAGCTACTGTTAGGTTTGTTAGTAAGTCTGTTTAATGAAGGTCACACATTGCACAATGTAGGAACTCAGGGTTCAGGGCACGACACCTCGAGGTCCTGGGGTGGGGGAAGGGGGTCCTCAGGTCACGAAGCCTCGAGGTCCGAGGCGCGGGGGGTCTCGTGGCACGGCGCCTCGAGGTTGGGGGGCTCGAGGACCGGGCTGTGTGGGGTGGGGAATCCTAGGGGTAGGCGCCTCGAGAACCGGGGGTGTGTGGGGTGGGAAGGACTCGGGGAACGGCGTCTCGAAGATAAGGGGTGTAAGGTGGGGAGGCCTCGGGGCATTTCGCCTCGAGGACCGGGGTGGGGTGGTGGATAGTGTGGCCTCAGGGCAGGGGGTAGTGGGACTCTAGGGTGTTAAGTGATTATATACGTGATTCACTACTCATCCACAAATTTCTTATCGACATTATTAACAATGAATCTTCCTATATATGTTTTTACAATTTATATGTATTTCATGTATACAGTCTATATGTATTCAATTTGATGTATTCAGTACCAAATTACATCTAGTATATCAAGTATTACTTTAGACATATTTAGATCAATTTCATATTTTATAGGGAAAAGGTAGACCCAAATTTCGAAAAAGGTTTCATTACCCCTGAACTCATTATTTTGTAATTTGATATACCTTTTTTGCTTACGTTGTTGACACCCAATTTTGACCCACGACGGTATAAAACATTATCGAGCTTCTTAAATTTTCCAAATGATTTAAATTAATTAGTTTTATAATTTTGCAAAATATAACGATTTTATGTTACATAGTTGTGTATATAGTTGGTATATCCTATGTATATTCAAGCCCATTTACCCTTTTCAGCCCCAACATTAACTCCCAGGCCCACTCCTCTAACAAACCCGATTCCCAGGCCCAATTACCCCCCTCAGTCCAACCCAACAACTCCCAGACAGCCCATTTTCAACCCCAAGCCCACATTTCCCTTTCGACCCGACCCAGCCTCCCTTTTCTTCCCCCTTTCCTCACGTTTTTTTCTTCCAGAAACAGAAGCAAAACCTCCCCCACGCTCTCTCCCTATCTCTCACGCGATCCACCCTACAAACGAACCCAGAAAACGCAGCAAAAGCGGAAACCCAGAAATCGAAACCCCCTCCCCCCGCGTCTCTTCCCCACGCTCTCTCTCCTTCTCTCCATCGCGCGTGGACGAAAGGGTCAGCAACGGAAACCTGCGGTAGAAGGTGTTCCTTGTCGTTTCTCCCGCAACGTCCCTCTCACTCGTTTCGAATTCAAAATGGGGGGAGAATCTCGAATTTGCCCCAGCTCTTTTCAGGATTTCCCCTACTCTCCATCCGTCAAATGGCTATATATATTGCCATTACCCACATCGTAAGAAAAACAAGATTTTTTAGTTGGAAATTTGGGAAGGAGATTCTTGGGTCGTTCTACTGTTCTGAGAGATTTGGTTAAAAAATTGTGGGGAATTTTGGTTGGGAATTTTGTCAAAATTTTTGATGGTTCTGTCTATTCGGAAGACAAGAACAGAAGAGGGGTTGGAGGTTTTGGAGTTGGAAAAATTTTGGTGAGCATTTTGGTCGGGAATTTCTTTATTGAGAATTTGCAGAGAGGGAAAACTTGGTGGGATTTTTTGGTTGGAATTTCGGGTTAGAGATTTTGTTGGAGCTTCTGTTGAAATTTTGGAGGAAAATTTGAGTTGCAAATTTCAGAGAGGAAAAATTCTTGAAAATGTTTTGGCTTTCTTCTGTTTTGTTGTAGGAGAATAGTGAGTTGAAACTACGAGAAGGGGGATTAACATTTCCGTTTGAGAGCCTCGAAATCAAAAATTTTGTTTCCTTCTTCATTTCTTCTTTGGAACTGTCAGCTGAAAGTGTCCGAAACAGGGCTTGCCTTTCAGTTTTGATCGTGATATCGTCATCTCAATCCGGCGACGCCAGCCCTTTAAGTGCCTGCTCGAAATACTAGGTTCGCGGTGGAAGTTCGTTGTTTGCTGCTTGTTCCTGTCCCGATCGCTGCACCGCAAAAGGTATACAACTTCTCTTTTCTTATAGTTTTTTTTTATTTTGAGTCTTAATTTGTTGTTTTGTTAGTGGTTTTAAACTGTTTTGATAGTCCATTAAGGATATAGATTCCTAGTGCGATTTTAAGATTTGGTCGTTTTGCTTGTTAAATATGATCCCGTATGTATGTGTAGATCAGGAAGGTGTTTAGAAGTTGTTTCGTAACTCAAATTTGTTACTCTTCTTGTTCCTTGTTGAATCTTCATGGTTGCACATTTGTTTAGTTTTCAAACTATGCAGTTTTGTATTAGTCTATTATATCCTTAATCATGGAGTTGCGAGTCTGATTTATTCGACGTCATATCCTTTACTCTTTAATTCCGAGTTGAATGAACGAATTAAGATGTCAGTATTTCGAGTAATGCCGCATTCGCCATTATTTTGCGCTCTTATATCTTGTATGTTATTACTCGTTTTCTAATTTCTGTTATTTTTATTTGTTTATTTTCGCTTTGTCGAGTCTACTTGAGAGCGTAGTGTGACGTCCCGCCATCCATCCAGGCTGAACGTCACCCAACGGGGCTGCCAGCAGCAGGCGCAGCAGGCGCAGAGGGGCAGACCGCCCAAGCCAGTCAGCAGCCAAGGGGGAGTCAGCAGCATTGAAGAGGCAGCCGTTACAACAGTTTCAGCTGTTACGGCAGTTACAGCCGTTACAGCTGTTACAAGTGTTAGTGGGGGCGGCTGTTACAGGAGTTTCAAGCCTTTGGGAGGCTTGTGCAGCACATGGGGCAGACTAGTCAAGGCTAGGAGTCCATTTTTGGAAGACTTAGAAGCATGTCTTGTGGGCATGGACTTAGGGGCTTGTATATAGTGTAGCATTTATTTACTCTTAGTGTTTAGAGTAGTATAAATAGTAGGGTCATTGTATTTGTAATACATTCACCAATTTGTTAATACAAGTCTTTCTTCCAAAATCTGTCTTTGTTTTCTCTTTCTAAGTTCTCTTAGCGATCCAAAATTGTGAGGCTTACTTGAGTTTGTGAGATACGTGAAAGATTCGTGAGCAAACCGTCAAGTGCCGCACGGAGTCTTGTCTAGATTGAAAAGTCCGTGACAGGTGGTATCAGAGCAGGTTCATCGTAAGAGAATGACGAACGAAGGAGACGGCGTTAGCAACACCCCCAACGTCCGCACTGATGGTGGCAAGAAAAACAAGAAAGGGAAGAAGCAGCAGACGGGTAACGAACCCAATCTGCTCGGAATTTCCCCAAGTAATTCTCCACCAAATATTCCTATTTCAAGCGAAGGGCAGACATCACTCACTCCCCAAATTGTCGATGGAAGTGACATAGACACCGGCGAGGAGCCCGTGGACGTTACTGTCGGACAGGAGTGGATTGCAAGGGTCGAAATGGCGAGGCAAGCCGTTGAGATTATAGGCCAGCGCTTGAACAGAACGGACAGAGATCTCAAAGCTCTTGAGGAGTACTCCCTTGAGGAAGTTGAGAGCGTCCGGAAGGAGTTGGAGGCACGCCAGCAAGCCGAGTACGAGACAAAGGAGGCCATTACTTCCTTAGAAATCAGATTTAGGGAAGCACTTGGCACAATCCAGTCGCTTAAGGCCAAGGTGGCAGTACTCGAGGAGGATAGAGAGGTTGGTGGATCCTCATCACATGACCGGGAAAGGGAAGCCAGAGTTGAGGCGCCCAAGCCACTAGTCTTCAAAGGCGTCCGTGACGCGCAAGCGGTGGATAATTTCTTTTGGCACTTGGAAAATTATTTCAAGTGTATGCGGGTCCGTAGTGATGCGAACAAGATCAACACGGCTGTGTTGTATCTTTCGGAGTTGGCCATGCTATGGTGGAAGCGTAAAGAGTCTGACATCGCAAAGGGTACATGCGCGTTGAACACATGGGAGCAGTTCCGTGAGGAGTTCAAGAAGGCGTTCTTCCCTAGCAACGTTGTCTATGAGGCAAAGCGCAAGATGCGGGAGTTGAGACAGAAGGGCAGCATACGCGCGTATGTGCGGGAGTTTACCACCCTTACATTTCAGATTCCCAACCTCAGGGACGACGACGCATTGTTCTACTTCTTGGATGGGCTGCAAAATTGGGCCAGAACGGGAGTTGGAACGGCGGCAGGTCAGGACTATCGACGACGCCATTACGCAGGCTGAAGCCTTGACAGACTTCAGGCAGGAGAAGTCTTTCAGTGCCGATGAGGACGACGAGGTAGGCAGTCATGATGATAGTGGGGAAGACAGTGGCGAAGGGGAGAGCAAAGGCCACAACCCAAGAGGCGTGACACCTACGGGTCCAGCGGCAAGAAGCCCGGAGATCGTGGCAACACGGTAAGGGATTCCAAGGATGGTTGCTTCATATGCAAAGGGCCGCATGGTTACAAAAGATGCCCTGAACTGAAGAGTCTTGGTGCTGTCCTTCGTGAGCGGAAGGAAGAGAAAGCCCAAGAAGAAGTCGGGGAGACTAAGCAGTTGGGCGTGGTGAGCCTATGCGGAGCTGCGATTGAACAACCATCGACGGGGCCAAGGCAAGATAAGCCAAGGCAAGCGGAGCCGAAGCATGCTGACAAGGGACTTGTGAAGTCCATGGCGTGGGCTCAAACGGTCGACATCACGATCAATGGGAAACCTGCTCGTGCGTTAGTCGACACCGGTGCAGAGGTCAATCTTGTGACCAAGACGGCAGCAGCAAGGTTGGGGTTGCGATATAGTGCAAGCAACGCCCAAATCAGGCCTGTCAACGCATCACCAACTCCCATAATTGGAGTTGCGCACGGGGTGAACATCACGGTAGGCGATTGGCAAGGGAAAACCAAGTTCATTGTCGCCCCCATCAATCTGTTTGATGTTATTCTTGGGCAAAAGTTCTTCCAGCAGTGCCATGCAGTAATCGATCCTCATTTCCAAAAATTGACAATCAAGGAGAAGGGAAGGGAATATACAGTTCCCATGGTGAAGGCGCAGCCAACGGAGGGACAGGCTAGACTGACAGCCATGAAGCTCGAGAGGGTCGACGTGAGAAGAAGGTTAACATCAGCAGCAACCATTGCAAGTTCGAGAGAAGACAGTGGTGCTGGAAAGACCTTGCTACCGTGCAGAAAGAGGGTTCCAAGTAGGGACACTGACGTGATGAAGAAGCCACCAGAGCACTTGCCTCCGTTGAAGGAGGAAGTTCGGAAGATCGGGTCGAGAAAGGTCGGGACATCGATGAAGAGGCTGCTCGAGGGGATTGATCGAGTACGTGAGTTGATGGTCGCTCGGCAAAACTCAACGCCGATACGGACGCAATGCGACGCGGTCGTCGCATCATGGGGTGGGGGAGATTGTGACGTCCCGCCATCCATCCAGGCTGAACGTCACCCAACGGGGCTGCCAGCAGCAGGCGCAGCAGGCGCAGAGGGGCAGACCCGCCCAAGCCAGTCAGCAGCCAAGGGGGAGGGAGTCAGCAGCATTGAAGAGGCAGCCGTTACAACAGTTTCAGCTGTTACGGCAAGTTACAGCCGTTACAGCTGTTACAAGTGTTAGTGGGGGCGGGGCGGTTGTTACAGGAGTTTCAAGCCTTTGGGAGGCTTGTGCAGCACATGGGGCAGACTAGTCAAGGCTAGGAGTCCATTTTTGGAAGACTTAGAAGCATGTCTTGTGGGCATGGACTTAGGGGCTTGTATATAGTGTAGCATTTATTTACTCTTAGTGTTTAGAGTAGTATAAATAGTAGGGTCATTGTATTTGTAATACATTCACCAATTTGTTAATACAAGTCTTTCTTCCAAAATCTGTCTTTGTTTTCTCTTTTTAAGTTCTCTTAGCGATCCAAAATTGTGAGGCTTACTTGAGTTTGTGAGATACGTGAAAGATTCATGAGCAAACCGTCAAGTGCCGCACGGAGTCTTGTCTAGATTGAAAAGTCCGTGACAGTAGGCTTGTTTCCCTTTGTCTAGATGTTTATTTTTTCCTGATCTCCGTTCCTCTGATTCAAATTTGCTGCATCTGTCAAATCGTCTATATATTTGGATGTTGCTTCATTTTATTTTAAAACAGCAAGTTGTACATGTCCTTCTTTCATTTTGTTGTGCCTCAATTGAAAATAGTAGTTAATAGCTAAGGTATAGGATTTATTTGAGTCATTAGTATTAAATTCTATGTATTCAAGATTGGTTTGATAATACGGTTGTGACTAAGTGTTATACACATGAATGTGCTTATGGCTTCTGGTAATGGTGTGTGCTGTGTTGCTATTGTGTCATAAGTTACTGCAAATAGGAGCCTTAGACATGAGTATCAAGTTATGGATTACGCATTTTGGTTTTCTTTTCCTTTTCGAGTATTTAGATATTGATTATGGGCATACATTAATTCTTGTTTGCTCTATTAAATTTGATTCAAGTGAAGATTCTTTGTTAGCTCTCTTCCTTCCGTTTTGCCACATGTGACACCATCTGAGTCTATTAAACTCCATCCTGGTGTCATTGTCATTCTTCTTATTTGGTGTGAAATTATCCTGTTCTTGGTTTCGTCCCAATTTGCTTTTTTGAAGTCATTTATTTTTCCCTTTAATTTCGTACCTCTAAATGATTCGTTTCCATCTCAGTCCTTTCCATTACGAATATTATTATATCGTTCAAGGTGCTAATTCTCTTTGTATGTTTGATTGCATGTGAAATCACTTTTGAGTCCCCATGGACTTTATTCCCATCTCTTGCACTTCTTCCTTGAGCCATAAAGGCTCAAAACATCTTTTCGAGTCCTAGATTGCTTCAAAATTGGAATGCAGTTCGAAATATGGCAATGTGTATCGCTGGAGACTACAGTTGCAGGTGTTGAGAAGCTGTATACCGTCCAGATACACAGTTTATACCATGATATACAGGTCAAAATGTGCACAGGAGGCCTAATTCGAAACCTGGGTTGATGGCAGCAAAGTACGCTGCTGAAAAAGAATTTTTCAACTCTCGAAAGTTGAAAAACAGGCTGATATACAGCCTGTATACACTGATATACAGAAACGTTATACCTTAAATAGGTGTAAAAATATGAATGGCAGCAGGCGTGCGAAAATTCGAACTCCATGAAGATCGAAGGTGCTCGAGGAAGGAGTATTAGAAGATTTTTTATTTATTTATTAAGTTGTATTTATTTTGGGCATAAGCCTTGTCCTTTTACTTTACTTTCCTTATATTTATTCTTGTATTTAGACTAGGACAGGTACGAAAGAAAGAAATGGGTTAAAAAACCCAAAAGTAGGTGGGTCCAAGTTTCGGTCAAGGCGAACAGAACCCGAAAACTTGGACCCAAATCTCTCTCTCTCCCTCTCCCTCTATCTCTCTTTGCTACTTGTTTACGTTTTAGTTTGAATGTCGTTAGCTTAGGATTGAAAACTCCAAACCTCACCTAACGCCTTTCACTTTATCGAACTTAAAAACTAAAAAATGAAATTTTAAAACGATAGAGGTTTAAATTTGAAAGTTGCTTAGAGTTAAAGTTTTACAAGGTTTTACCTTAACGGAATCTCAAAGCGGTAAATTTTTTTTTTTTTTTTTTTAATGTTGTCTAAATTTCTAATAAGCTCCAAAAAAAATAATATATATATATAATGATTAAAAAATAATAATAATAATAATAATAATAAATAAATAATTCTACAAGTTTGTTTGAATATAAAGTGTCTTAGCCTTAAAACGATTTTGCAAAGTTAAATATTTCAAAACTTATAAAGTTCGCCTAGATATCTTGAGAAGTTCAAATTCGCAAGTCTTTAAAACAAAATAGTCAAATAAGTTAATCGCCGGAAAACCGTAAGTTAGCGGAGCGTCTTAGGTGCTTTTTCGAAACCTTCCTAAGACGCTAATAGGAATTCCGAACCCCCTTAAACTATTTTCAAAATAATTTTTCTGTTTAAGTTGTTTTGGAAACGAGTTTTCTTAATTTTTCTTAAAAATTAAGTGGCGACTCCTAAAAAGTCGAAAATCATTTTTTCGAATAAAACAGAAATGGCGACTCCGCTGGGGAGTATTTGGAGGATTCTAACCCTAAGACTAATCTATTTGACTACTTGTAATTAATTGTTTAGTTGTTTAAATACTTAGTTTTCTAGAAATTGTATTTCATGGCATAACTCCAGCCAAACGGCAAATAGATTGCATTAGAAAACGAAAGTTACGCGGCTTACCGCGACTTTCTTCAGAAATACTCAAGTAGTCATTTGGGAGTATCGAATAAATAGTCGGAATGCGGTAATCTGGCGTTATTCGATAGCTCCACCCCGATGTTTGTCCGACTCGGGTAACCGTCTATTTGAAAACAACTCTAGAAAGCCTAAGGTAGAGCGAAACCAAAATCCCGAAATAGCGCATTTGCCTAAGATGACCGAATACCCATGGCGTGTTGGGCCCATTAGAAGACCACCTTGAGTCCAAAACGGCCCACGGCCTAAATGGACGTTCATGCTTATATGTTCAAATTTGAAGGATATATACGGTGTTCGAAAAATATTTCAAAATGACGTATACATCCCTCAAATCGCTAGGCCCACCCTTGGCAGAAAAGGGTCACATATCTGTTTAGAACGCGTAATATTTGTTTATAAATACTTATGTGAATATGTTGTTTTATCTGGAGATATTCTAGCTCACTCTTCTTCAAATACTTTTAGAACCCATAAGCACAAATATCAAGTCACTATCAAAAGTACGTCCAAAAGAATTTTGAGAAATTTTGAAAAAATTTCAGCATTTCAAATCAAAAGAATTTTGAGAAATTTTATCTTTTCCGACTCTTACAAGGAAAGTGGAGTTACATCTCAATCAAAAATCAAAGTACGGTAATACCGTCAACTTTGTCTCGATTCAAGTCGACATTTTTATTCACTAAATCCCAAAGTCAAGTAGACAAATTCCTGTCTATTTAAACATTTCTCTATATTGGTTTCTCTATTTGTGAGCCAGTTTATCTCCGAATAAAGCAACTCTTATGTGTTTTCACCTATATGTGATATCTTGTCTTATTTACCACCTCCGGGTACTAACATATTGGTCTTTTGAGTTTTTTTTTCATTTGTCAGGTATTTAAAACTGATCTGTGTTGATAAGCCGGTTGATCATCCGTATTTCACAAGGTCTAAGGCCCCTAAAGATTCCTTACCCGATCAAATTTGCAAAAAGAAAAGACAACTATGGGGGATAACAATGAGGAGATTGACGTGAATGATGCCGTCGTGGCTCAACCCGCCGCCGCTGATAAAAATGAATTGATTATGCAGTTGATGCGACAAGTTGCCGAAATGAGGGTCGAAATGCAAAGAATGCAAGATTTGCCTAATCCAATTTCATCCTTCAACCCTCCAAGAGATGGAAGACCTCCACTTTACTTTCCTCCCCCAAGCGCGGAACAGGTTCAGAACCTTCTCTCTAACCCCTCTCAAAATCCTCTAACCATTGACTTAACTACCCCCAATCCCCGTCACGCCACCACGTCGTGTCAAGCACCACAACATCCACAAAATACTAACCTTCAAATCCTTCATCTCCCTCAAAATCAAAATACGAACAATGCTCAAACCTTCCCCCATCTTCAAAACCAAAATGCCGATCCTCAAACTTTCCCCCAAAATTATCAAGCCACTTAAAATACCCAGAATCCTTCCGTTGTTCCACCCATACCTCAAAAGACTACTTTCCAAATCCCAATTCCAAATGAACCTTATGCCAACTGTTCCGAGCTTGATCACTATAAGGAACAGGAGAGAGAGTGGAGGTCAAAAGAAGAGGTAGTCAAGGTAAATATGAAAGAAGAGATCAGGAAAGCCATGAAGGAGTTGCACTACATTTCCGAAGTCGATGGATTGAGCTATAAGGATTTATGCATCCATCCGAATCTCGACCTCCCAGAAGGGTTCAAAGTGCCAAAGTTTGTCACTTTTAACGGAACAGGAAATCCCCTGGCACATCTGAAAGTCTATTGTGATCAACTCGTGGGAGTTGGCAAAAACGAAGCATTATTGATGCGTCTCTTCGGTCGAAGTCTAAGTGGAGAAGCTCTAGAGTGGCTTACATCACAAGAGCTGAAACAATGGAAAAGTTGGAGTGCACTCGCAAAGGATTTCACAGAAAGATTTGGACATAACATAGAAGATGCCCCAGATCGCTACTACTTGGAGAAGATCAAACAGAGGTCTACAGAAAATTATCGAGAGTACGCTCTTCGTTGTAGAAAAGAGGCTGCAAGAGTTCAACCTCTCATGTCCGAACGTGAGATCACTGAAATGTTCGTTCGTACTCAAGAGCCTTAGTACTATGAAAGAATGGTGTGTATGATGGGACAAAAGTTTGTCGAGATTGTCAAAGTGGGAGAAGCTTTGGAAGATGGTTTCAAGACTGGAAAGCTCACCAAATTTATCGCATTGCGATCTAGTGGGAAATCTGCCAGAATTACTGATATGGATAAAGCAAAAGGAAAAGTGGAGGAGGTAAGTATGATCACGGCAACTCATATGAGGTCAGCTTCTCAAAGGAAATATCAAAACCATAATGTCAATCAGGAAAAATTTCCTCGCCCAAAGTTCAGAAAGGCTCCTAAAGTATTTACACCATTAAGGGAATCTAAAACTCAACTTTATGAAAGGTTGAGAGAAATGGGTATGCTCTATCCTATAGAAGGAAGACCAGCCAATCCTTTGGGGAAATTTTACAGAGCGGACCACAGATGTGCTTATCATTCAGGAGCCGTTGGACACGACACAGAGAATTGTGAAGCACAAGATACAAAACATGATCAACAACAACTTGATCAATATTGAGGAAACCACCTGAATGGGTGACATATTGGACGCTCAAGAGTGAGTACAAGTCAATTCCGAACTGAGTCATTTGAAGATATTCGTTGGAGAAGAAGAATGCCCAACATTGGCCAAATTTTGCATATGAAGTTTGTTACCTTTATTTTGAAAATGTATCGCACGTTTCTAGTTGGAACTACGTTCGACCTGAATTCTCAAGAATGAGATACGTAGGCGGCCTATGTCGGCCTCGGTCGTTTCATTATCAAAACTTCCTATTTTGATTAATCCTTGAGAGGGGAACTACGTTTGACCTGATTCCTGAAGGTTTAAGGATACGTAGGCGCCACAACGGCTCGGTCATATACCCAGTAACATTTCCATTTCTCTTCATAATGGAAACTGGGACAGAATTTTTGAGAGGATCTCAAAAATTCATTTGAAGTTGGACTTCTTTAACAAGTCAAAACAGAAGACCCAAATTCTACGAAGTCAGCCTTGGGTGGATCTCAAAATTTACGATGATCTAGTTCGCAACTGGGACAGAATTTTTGAGATGATCTCAAAAATTCCACCAATGTCATTTGTTACTTATTGAGGTAAACTGGGACAAGTTTTGAGGAGGGGCCTCAAAATTCCAGAATGAGCAACCTCAGAATTAACAGAGCAAGTTATGAGCGTTCTTATATATTTTAGATCGGGACAAATTTTGAGGAGGGTCCTCAAAATTCCATCAAACATGCCATATAAAGGACGGGCGAGCGTGTAAGCCAACCGCAAGAAGGAGCATGGAGACAAGACCAACACAGATCAGTCTTTCAAACTAAGAATTTTTCTTTGGATGCAGGAACATTGAAGTCACAAAATGGCTATATAAAGCTGTCATGAATGACAAAGGGCGTCACTTGCACCCATCGTGGACTCATCAACAAAACCTAGAAAATCTTCAATCTCATTTTATCTCTATTTCTTTATATTGCCTCAAGTGATAAACAAGTTTCTTTTATCTTGCAGGAAGATTAAGACCGAACACCGGTAGATTCTTTCGAAGTTGCAAGAAACAAGGTGTAGGAGGATTGCTAGCTATGAGTCATGATCAAAGTCACTGTTGGACTCATCATAGCCTAATCTTGATAATCCAAACGACTCAATCTAGTTCCTCAACTTTACTTTTATTCTTTACTTCATCATCGATACTAATGTTTGGTGTCGAGCTTTGCAGGTGATAGTATGGGTAAAGCCTGAGTCGTATATTAAAGCGACATCAATTTTGAAGATGATCAGAGTGACACTAACTTAGAAGTGTTGCAAGGGAATTTGCCGGGTCCATCACATCAGAAAGATGATGGTGATCACAATATCTCCTTGACAGTCAAAATTATCGAATTGTTACAAGTTTTCGATAAATGATTAAAATAACTGCAACAAACTCAAATTCTGCTGAGTTTGTCAGGGAAGACGAGAGTGTCTTCATTTTTTCGTGTGAATGAATTAAGTCATTCACCTTGATAATTCTTTCTTTTAAAGAACAGAATCATAGTCGCGACGTGCATAAACGTCAATTTAGTTTTTGATATGTTTGTCGCGTAGTAGTTTCGGCGTACTTTGTTTCTTGAATATGTCAGAGTCATAATTCTTATTTGTTGGGTATCCACCCCATAAGTGGATTATGTGTTTTGATTGGCCAATCAAAGACTTTATTATATGATTTGTTGGGCGATCCACCCCACAAGTGGTTCGTATATATATGCTTTTCCATTTCAGATTTCTATTTTTGAATCAGATGGAATATTATCGAGCATCCACCTCGTTACAGTTGGAATATTATCGAGCATCCACCTCGTTACAGTTGGAACATTATCGAGCCATCCACCTCGTTACAGTTGGAATATTATCGAGCCATCCACCTCGTTACAGTTGGATTATTATCGAGCATCCACCTCGTTACAGTTGGAATATTATCGAGCCATCCACCTCGTTATAGTTGGAATATTATCGAGTCATCCACCTCGTTACAGTTGGAATATTATCGAGCATCCACCTCGTTACAGTTGGAATATTATCGAGCATCACCTCGTTACAGTTGGAAATATTATCGAGCATCCACCTCGTTACAGTTGGAATATTATCGAGCATCCACCTCGTTACAGTTGGAATATTATCGAGCCATCCACATCGTTACAGTTGGAATATTATCGAGCATCCACCTCGTTACTGTTGGAATATTATCGAGCCATCCACCTCGTTACAGTTGGACTATTATCGAGCATCCACCTCGTTACAGTTGGAATATTATCGAGCATCCACCTCGTTACAGTTGGAATATTATCGAGCATCCACCTCGTTACAGTTGAAATATTATCCAGCGTCCACCTCGTTACAGTTGGATTATTATCGAGCATCCACCTCGTTACAGTTGGAATATTATCGAGCATCCACCTCGTTACAGTTGAAACATTACCGAGCCATCCACCTCTTTACAGTTGGAATATTATCGAGCATCCACCTCGTTACAGTTGGATAGTTATTGAGCTAGCTAGCTCGTTACAGAGAACTCTAAAGAGGAGAAAATTATCCCAAAAATCATTAACTTTACTGAGAATATGAAGCATTCTATATCGCTCATGTCAAAGACTTGTGAATGTGTTTGTTTATTTCAAGCCATTCCCCAACAATATGAAATTTACAAAAGTGTCTGGCCAGATTCAAAGGTGAATCAAGCAGGAATCTCAGCAAAGATTTCACGACTTCTATAGAAGACGCTGTTTGCATTACATTATCAAAGCAAGATAATTATTGTCGATCAAGACAATGCATTACCCCAGAAGAGATAGTTATTTTATTATTATTTTATTATCGATCAACTCGATATATTATCTGTAGTTCGTCTTGCCGTTATCATCAACACAGACGATATAATTATTCATGCATTGCGGAAATCATGCATAGCGAGAAATCATGCATTGCGGAAAGTCATGCATCGCGAAAAATCATGCATTGCGAGTTTGGAATTTATGCACGACGAGAAGACTTCATGCCTCGTCAAATTTATACATCGCGAGAAGACTTTATACCTCGCTGGAATTATGCACGACGAGAAGACTTCATGCCTCGTCAAATTTTCACATCGCGAGAAGACTCCATGCCTCGCTGAAAGTTATGCATTGCGAGAAGATTTCATACCTCGCAGGAATTTATGTATCGCGGGAAGATATTCATGCCCCGTAAGAGGACATACCTGGATAAAGAAAGGGAAATCGTGCATCCCGAGAGCAATATTTATCCATCAGCCTCAACTGCATTCTTTTATTTTTGATAAAAGCAAACATCAAAAAGAGCATCGAAGATGACGACAAAAGAAATATCAATATTGCATCAGCGTTTATTTATTTATTTTAACATCAAATGAAGAGTACATTGAAGATTTTACTGCAAGGCAAGGCATAAGCTTTATTTGCTGGATGTCAGACCGATCGAGTCGACGTCGAATATGGAGGAGAACAATGAAGTGTCGACACGGTAAAAGACACTGTCTCCCATCCTAATTGCATTCTTTAATCTGACGAGTTTTATCTCAGTCTTTGTCGAGAGCATCCAAAAGGATGAATTCTCCCAAAAACCACAGGTGCGGACGACATCAAAAAGGATGCAGCATAACGTGGAACTTTTTCTTAGCAGCGAACTGAGACACAGTCCAAAGAGGAGTGTCAAACTCTTAGGACGCGAGCAGAAGAGCGACTTCCACCACAATCGAACCACTCCTCTCGAAGCATGCGGGTTTTTCCTTAGTTCTGTCAGTTTCTGTCTCGCATCCGGAAGTTTAGTTTTATCGGAAGCAAGTTGCCAATCTGAGTGACAATGCGCCAAGAGCTTTGGAAATTATGTCCGTGTAAATTTTTCATTATGGGTGTGAAGGGCGCCATATTCATGGTTTAGAGGTTACAAGCCTTCTTTTCATACTCGTTAATGTGTCACTCGTCCAAAACCGAAGGTTAGCTAGCATAATAGTTTTCCTTTTCCACCGATCGAGTCGAACTACACACAGCCTGATTCCGAAGGTTTAAGGATATGTAGGCGGATTCTATGTCGAAAACTCGGCTGTATTCCAACATTCGCTCTCGAATTCTATTCTCGAGCATTTTTATACCTTCATAATTCGGTGTCGAGGTGGCTTTTGATTCTTTCAAATCGTGCGGTAAATCAAGCTTATCGAACTACAAGTGGCCTGAATTCTCATATAGCCTGAGATATGTAGGAAACCTGTTTCAAAGGTTCGGCCATAACTCCTAAACCCTTTGTCAATTCCTTCCTTTAAAAAATGAATGGGGTTGGTCAAAATTGGTTTGGTCAATATCATTTTCCTCGAATTGCTTACATCAATCCGAGTAAAATGAGGGACAGTTGTTGACACCCAATTTTGACCCACGACGGTATAAAACATTATCGAGCTTCTTAAATTTTCCAAATGATTTAAATTAATTAGTTTTATAATTTTGCAAAATATAACGATTTTATGTTACATAGTTGTGTATATAGTTGGTATATCCTATGTATATTCAAGCCCATTTACCCTTTTCAGCCCCAACATTAACTCCCAGGCCCACTCCTCTAACAAACCCGATTCCCAGGCCCAATTACCCCCTTCAATCCAACCCAACAACTCCCAGACAGCCTATTTTCAACCCCAAGCCCACATTTCCCTTTCGACCCGACCCAGCCTCCCTTTTCTTCCCCCTTTCCCCACGTTTTTTTCTTCCAGAAACAGAAGCAAAACCTCCCCCACGCTCTCTCCCTATCTCTCACGCGATCCACCCTACAAACGAACCCAGAAAACGCAGCAAAAGCGGAAACCCAGAAATCGAAACCCCCTCCCCCCACGTCTCTTCCCCACGCTCTCTCTCCTTCTCTCCATCGCGCGTGGACGAAAGGGTCAGCAACGGAAACCTGCGGTAGCAGGTGTTCATTGTCGTTTCTCCCGCAACGTCCCTCTCACTCGTTTCGAATTCAAAATGGGGGGAGAATCTCGAATTTGCCCCAGCTCTTTTCAGGATTTCCCCCACTCTCCATCCGTCAAATGGCTATATATATTGCCATTACTCACATCGTAAGAAAAACAAGATTTTTTAGTTGGAAATTTGGGAAGGAGATTCTTGGGTCGTTCTACTGTTCTGAGAGATTTGGTTAAAAAATTGTGGGGAATTTTGGTTGGGAATTTTGTCGAAATTTTTGATGGTTCTGTCTATTCGGAAGACAAGAACAGAAGAGGGGTTGGAGGTTTTGGAGTTGGAAAAATTTTGGTGAGCATTTTGGTCGGGAATTTCTTTATTGAGAATTTGCAGAGAGGGAAAACTTGGTGGGATTTTTTGGTTGGAATTTCGGGTTAGAGATTTTGTTGGAGCTTCTGTTGAAATTTTGGAGGAAAATTTGAGTTGCAAATTTCAGAGAGGAAAAATTCTTGAAAATGTTTTGGCTTTCTTCTGTTTTGCTGTAGGAGAATAGTGAGTTGAAACTACGAGAAGGGGGATTAACATTTCCGTTTGAGAGCCTCGAAATCGAAAGTTTTGTTTCCTTCTTCATTTCTTCTTTGGAACTGTCAGCTGAAAGTGTCCGAAACAGGGCTTGCCTTTCAGTTTTGATCGTGATATCGTCATCTCAATCCGGCGACGCAAGCCCTTTAAGTGCCTGCTCGAAATACTAGGTTCGCGGTGGAAGTTCGTTGTTTGCTGCTTGTTCCTGTCCCGATCGCTGCACCGCAAAAGGTATACAACTTCTCTTTTCTTATAGTTTTTTTTTATTTTGAGTCTTAATTTGTTTGTTTAGTTGGTTAAACTGTTTTGATAGTCCATTAAGGATATAGATTCCTAGTGCGATTTTAAGATTTGGTCGTTTTGCTTGTTAAATATGATCCCGTATGTATGTGTAGATCAGGAAGGTGTTTAGAAGTTGTTTCGTAACTCAAATTTGTTACTCTTCTTGTTCCTTGTTGAATCTTCATGGTTGCACATTTGTTTAGTTTTCAAACTATGCAGTTTTGTATTAGTCTATTATATCCTTAATCATGGAGTTGCGAGTCTGATTTATTCGACGTCATATCCTTTACTCTTTAATTCCGAGTTGAATGAACGAATTAAGATGTCAGTATTTCGAGTAATGCCGCATTCGCCATTATTTTGCGCTCTTATATCTTGTATGTTATTACTCGTTTTCTAATTCCTGTTATTTTTATTTGTTTATTTTCGCTTTGTCGAGTCTACTTGAGAGCGTAGGCTTGTTTCCCTTTGTCTAGATGTTTATTTTTTCCTGATCTCCGTTCCTCTGATTCAAATTTGCTGCATCTGTCAAATCGTCTATATATTTGGATGTTGCTTCATTTTATTTTAAAACAGCAAGTTGTACATGTCCTTCTTTCATTTTGTTGTGCCTCAATTGAAAATAGTAGTTAATAGCTAAGGTATAGGATTTATTTGAGTCATTAGTATTAAATTCTATGTATTCAAGATTGGTTTGATAATACGGTTGTGACTAAGTGTTATACACATGAATGTGCTTATGGCTTCTGGTAATGGTGTGTTGCTATTTTTGTTGTCATAAGTTACTGCAAATAGGAGCCTTAGACATGAGTATCAAGTTATGGATTACGCATTTTGGTTTTCTTTTCCTTTTCGAGTATTTAGATATTGATTATGGGCATACATTAATTCTTGTTTGCTCTATTAAATTTGATTCAAGTGAAGATTCTTTGTTAGCTCTCTTCCTTCCGTTTTGCCACATGTGACACCATCTGAGTCTATTAAACTCCATCCTGGTGTCATTGCCATTCTTCTTATTTGGTGTGAAATTATCCTGTTCTTGGTTTCGTCCCAATTTGCTTTTTTGAAGTCATTTATTTTTCCCTTTAATTTCGTACCTCTAAATGATTCGTTTCCATCTCAGTCCTTTCCATTACGAATATTATTATTATATCGTTCAAGGTGCTAATTCTCTTTTGTTTGTTTGATTGCATGTGAAATCACTTTTGAGTCCCCATGGACTTTATTCCCATCTCTTGCACTTCTTCCTTGAGCCATAAAGGCTCAAAACATCTTTTCGAGTCCTAGACTGCTTTAAAATTGGAATGCAGTTCGAAATATGGCAATGTGTATCGCTGGAGACTACAGTTGCAGGTGTTGAGAAGCTGTATACTGTCCAGATACACAGTTTATACCATGATATACAGGTCAAAATGTGCACAGGAGGCCTAATACGAAATCTGGGTTGATGGCAGTGAAAATACGCTTCTGAAAAGGAATTTTCAACTCTCGAAAGTTGAAAAAACAGGCTGATATACAGCCTGTATACACTGATATACAGAAACGTTATACCTTAAATAGGTGTAAAAATATGAATGGCAGCAGGCGTGCGAAAATTCAAACTCCATGAAGATCGAAGGTGCTCGAGGAAGGAGTATTAGAAGATTTTTTTTTATTTATTAAGTTGTATTTATTTTGGGCATAAGCCCTTGTCATTTTTACTTTCCTTATATTTATTCTTGTATGTTTAGACTAGGACAGGTACGAAAGAAAGAAATGGGTTAAAAAACCCAAAAGCAGGTGGGTCCAAGTTTCGGTCAAGGCGAACAGAACCCGAAAACTTGGACCCAAATCTCTCTCTCTCCCTCTCCCTCTATCTCTCTTTGCTACTTGTTTACGTTTTATTTTGAATGTCGTTAGCTTAGGATTGAAAACTCCAAACCCCACCTAACGCCTTTCACTTTATCGAACTTAAAAACTAAAAAATGAAATTTTAAAACGATAGAGGTTTAAATTTGAAAGTTGCTTAGAGTTAAAGTTTTACAAGGTTTTACCTTAACGGAATCTCAAAGCGGTAATTTTTTTTTTTTTTTTTTTAATGTTGTCTAAATTTCTAATAAGCTCCAAAAAAAAAATATATATATATATAATGATTAAAAAATAATAATAATAATAATAATAATAATAAATCAAATTCTACAAGTTTGTTTGAATATAAAGTGTCTTAGCCTTAAAACGATTTTGCAAAGTTAAATATTTCAAAACTTATAAAGTTCGCCTAGATATCTTGAGAAGTTTAAATTCGCAAGTCTTTAAAACAAAATAGTCAAATAAGTTAATCTCCGGAAAACCGTAAGTTAGCGGAGCGTCTTAGGTGCTTTTTCGAAACCTTCCTAAGACGCTAATAGGAATTTCGAACCCCCTTAAAATATTTTCAAAATAATTTTTCTGTTTAAGTTGTTTTGGAAACGAGTTTTCTTAATTTTTCTTAAAAATTAAGTGGCGACTCCTAAAAAGTCGAAAATCCTTTAAAATAAAACAAACCCTTTTCGAAAATCACTTTTTTGATAAAACATACGTAGCATCCAAATATCTCCCTTGTTTTTCAAGTGTGTGGAGGCACGAGGTGTGTCACATAAGTCAAAAGGTGTACAAAATTACAAAAAAAAAATGAATTCATGGGTAATAGGACCATAGTTTAGTTAAGGTGTATCTCTAGAATTTCAGTCATAGTCTAGGGGCTATTTATATCTTCTCCCTATACAATACCAAAAAAAGGACATAATACATGTATTGAGCCCTAAACTTGGCTTCAAATTTTAACTTTGACCTCCAACTTTTATAATGCACAAACAGACACTTTAACTATCCAACTTTTAAATAAATAAACACATGACTCCTACATGGCACAATACACGTAGGACACCACGTAAGACAAAAAATGACATGTAGGACATGCGTGTCTATTTGTTCAACTTTATACAAGTTTAAGTGTGTATTTGTGCACATCCAAAGTGAAGGACATAAATGTAATTTGAAGCTAAGTTAAAGGACACATTTATGTATTATGTCAAAAAATGATTCTCTTGTACTTCTTTTCTTAGACTTGAACAAATAGATTCAACTTACCAAAAAAAATAATAAGGCTCCTAAACAGCCTAATATTACATCTCATTCGATATTATTCTTATATGCTCTACGGAATGATACCAAGCCGCCCTTAAAAGGCTAAAAGTCCAACAAATGATTGGATTGCGTAAAAGCAGGAACAAGACATGTTTTTTTCTTCTTTCTGAATGCAGCTTTTAAATTCAGGCCATCATTCAACAACATATTATCTCTTGGCTGCAGAACGAACAACTCTAAAATTAAATCCATTTGCAACAAAACCTACCATAAAATCTACACTGTCGATTTCCCTTCTTGGGATATCCGATTTTGGTACAAAAGAGAAGCTTCCGTTGATCGCATTCCTTCTTTTGTTTCTCCAACGTCAAAAAAAATTGAACTATTTCTCGATAAATTATGTCTAAGATCCGAGGTCCATCTAGTTGTCTTAAACTACATTGTGAAATTTCCAGTCAAGAATTGATGATAGCCTGAATTTCCTCCAATGTTTTCCCCTTTGTTTCTGGCACTACCTTTGCTACAAATAGTATAGTGAGTACAGAGAATCCAGCATATAGCATAAATGTACCTGAAAAATCCCGAAAAAATTTAAAACTTTAGTCTTAAGAAAAGCATAAAATTGTTTGTATATGCATAGTATGTAGAAATTTACCAGTGCTAGTCCAGGCCATGAGGAAACCAAACGTGTAAGAAACAGCCCACGCGCCCAACCAGTTCACTAACACTACCAGGCTTCCAGCAGCACTTTTTAAATGAATTGGGAATATCTGCAATATTTTGAGCAGAAATTTACAAATTATAAGGTTACACAATATTTCAATAGAAGTGATCAAAGGTGTATCCAGCTCGAGCTCAAGCTCATGTCAAATAACCTTAGACTACGTAATTGATGGAACACTACTTGAGAACGGCTCCTTCTACTAAAATAAAGCATGTGGACTGAATTACCTCTGACATGATAACCCAAGGAACTGCTCCCATTCCAATTGAAAACGCGGATATGTAAACCAGTACACCGGATACAGCTAGAATCGGAACCCATTCGAGTAAGATGTCATTTCCCTGGTTAACAAAAAGGTAAGAGCTTGTCATATAAGAAGCAACAATGTATCTTTTAAATAAGTAATCGACGTTTTGTTCTTTCAGTGAGTTACCTTTAGGTAGAAAGAAGCTCCAGTCAGAAAACAACCAACGAATGTCCCTGTTGCTGACACCTGAAAACGATGAAATAGTTCATATAAACGCCCTATCTCCATAGATTTTATTCAGTTAACATTATCACAAGACGAAAAAAAAATTGAATATACCATTAGAAGTGGCCTTCTTCCTGATCTGTCCATCAAAAATGCGCCAAGAATAGTAATAGGAACCTGTCAAAGTCATAAGACTAGAGAGTTTAGTGATCCAACACTTCACACTCGACTTTTGGAATTTCGTCAATTTTTTAAACAATTTATCGAGATTTACAAACCTGCACTACAGCATAGGCAATAGTCCCAATATTGCTATTAGAGAGTCCTGCATTTTTTCATTCACATCATTAGTAACGTTGTTCGGAGTATTTAAGTTCTTCATTGATGGAGTAAAACGCGAAGGACAACGTTACCTGCTGATTCAAAAGTCTGGCTAGCATAGAAACCTATACCATTTATTCCTACAAACTGTTGGAATACCATCAATCCAACACCAATCTGAGGGGAAAAAAAGTGGAAGAATTAAATTTCAACAACATTGGCTCTGTCTAACCTCTTCTAAATGCGTAATTTCAGGAAATGTTAAAGAAAATGGCTTACGATCACAGATCGAATGTATTTGCAACCAAACAAATCAAAGATTTGAGTCTTGGGGAGGCTTTGAAGAGTATCAACATAAGCCTGGATTTCAGAAGCTTCACGAGTAACATCAGCATCTTTACCGCGAAGCTTCCTCAACGCCAATTCAAATTCTTTCTCAAGACCTACTTTTGCCTGCAACATTGTAATCACAAGTATACTTTTCACTTTTTTCCTTCCATTCATGATGAAAGTTGAATGTAGTCCATTTCAATATGTTGAAAACTCACCAGCCATCTTGGAGATTCCGGTATAAATAATAGACCTACTAGCAAGAAAGTGCATGGAAGAATTCCTACAAATGAAACAACCATTCAGTACTCTGTTGAAGTGTGTAACTATTTCATCTAGAGAGAGCACATTTTTAGTAGTTAATTATATATTCAACACGCTCCCTCACGTGTAGGTCTCATTCTTCTTCATGGACGAAGCACGTGGAATGGTGAGATTTGATCCCAAAACTTTTGTTTGCTCTGATACCGTGTTAAAGTATGTAATCATTTCATCTAACAGCTTAAAATTTCAGTTGAGATGGTCACACGTGCTCTCTCTAAAACCTACTTGGACATCCTCATCCCTTATGTATTCAAATTAAGTTCATATTTTCTTACGACTCTAAGGTAAATTCTCTTTACTCCTTTTTTTGAGAATTTTAGTAGTTCAGTTGGTTAAGCATCGACTCTGGAAAGGTTCGATTACATCTTGTAAACAATATCTATATGAGAAGTTCCAAGAATTACCAGTTAAAGCAAGATTTCTCCATGTTATGATTGTTCCCAATAAGTAAGCAGCTGATGAACCACAAACAATCATAAGCTGCAGATTAAACAATATTAACCACAAAAGTCAGAACCCCACAACTTATAAAGTGAAAAAAAAAAAACTTTTTATATCATACTTTTACACTTTTTCTATATTTATTACTTCATACTTATAAATTTAAACTTTGGATTTTTCTTACTTGATTAATTGTTGTCAATCCTCCTCTTAAATTCTTTGGAGCTATTTCAGCAATATACACTGGGACCTGATTAATTTACACAAGAATTTTAAAATTCTTGAATTTATTTTAGCAAAAAAAATAATAATAATAATAATAATAATAGTGCCACCCTGAATGTGGGCTATGAACAACGAGTGACAAATCCAAAAAAAAAATATGTTTACCACGTAAGAGAATATTCCAATGCCATATCCTGTGAGGAACCTTCCCATATCAAGTACCAAAGTTCCCTGCATCATCACAAATAGAAAAATAATTATTTACAAAAAATTAAAGTTATTTCAACTTTTTTTATAAAAACAAAACATTGCGTATACATATATTCATAGTTCATACCATGGAAAAATATACAGCTAGCCATCCTGTTATACAAAATATAGCTGACATTCTCATTGCCTGTTCCAAAAAAAAACATACAAAAATCTCATTAATTATAGCTTTTTAATACAAAGTTTCTTATTTTTTAAAAAAAAATGGTTTCTTTTACAATTACAATTTACATACCCCTTTTCTCCCTATAAAGTCTGCAATTCTTCCACTTGTTACTGCTCCAATCATTGCACCAATAGTTATAATGGAACCAAACATAGAATACTACAAAAAAAAAAATTACCTTCAATTTATCAAAAATGAAAAATACATAATAAAGTCGTGAAAAATTAATTTTAAAAAAAAATACCAACCTCAGCTAGAGTTAAATTCAGGTCATTCCTAATTTGAGATTGTGTGGGTGCTGAGTAGCCCACCTGCAAAAATAACAGGAGATGACTGACTAAAAAAGAAAAGCGAGTCATATAAAATAGAATAAATAGAAATACTTACACATGATCCAAATTCAAAAGAACCACAAACAGCAACACAAGTGCTTAATAAAACCATCCAAATAGATCCATCTTCATTTTCACAATCAACAATTTTGGCATTTTCAACAAAGGGTCTTTCAAGATCTTTACACTCATCAATTGTCATTATTATTACTATTAAAAAGAAATTAAACAAAAGGGGTTTTAGTATTGAGTGGGGAAAAAATGTGAATTTTTGAGAGGTATTTATATATGCATGCAGGGGCAAAAAAGACATATTTTTAGACAACTTAATTAAATGATTGGTTTTTTAAATTAAAAAAAGGAAATATATTTAAGGCAAATTGGTGAAGATTAGGATTTGCATGTGGGATTGAAGTGTCACTGACGTGTGTTAATTTGTTCATATGCAAACTTTTGGTAATTATGCTTATAAGGACCTTTATTTAAACTCATTTTATTACAACACCCTTTTAGGATGTGTTTTTGGTACGAAGGTAAATATTTTTTTCGGTAATGAGCGATTTGAATTGAGATTGGGAGGTTATAATTCAAGTCTTGAATCAGAGTTGAAAGTTGGATTTCAAGTCTGGACGCGTTTCGATTGGTGAGGTTAAAGAAAATTTTTGAAGTTTTTTTTTTCCTTTATTTTATGTACGAAAGTTATTTTAATAAGAATTAGAGAAAAATAAGTTCATTTGAAAAATATTTTTCAAAACATTTAATTGAATTAAATATGAGGAAATTAAAAAAAAAATTCCTTATCACACATACCCTAATAAGTATACTTTTTAGAGGATTCGGAACCTCTCCATTTTTCCTCAAATTCATATTTGTATTAGTGACACATGGCATAGATTAAAATAAATGGTTAAGATTTAATTTCCAAAGTAAATCTCTAACTATGATTTAATTAATAAATACATTATATATTAAGTATTAAAAATTATATAATATAACTATCTTAACAACATATTATCTTGTCCATAAATAGGGGGAGGGGGGGATTTTTCTTCCTAAATTTCTTTTATATGTAAAATTTTCTTAAATTTTCTTTTTAAATAATCTTTTTATCTAATTAACTGAATAGAAGTATAGAAACTATAATTAACTATTGTATGTACTGGTATCACCGTATTCACAATCTTATTATGAAATTGAAATTAGTTTGTTAAAATGGTTTGATTATCTCTAGCTGGGTAATTTATTAATCACGGATCGATATGTTTTTAACAAAAGATTACAATAAAAATATTATATAAACGAAAAAAAAAGATCCTACGATAAAAAAGAAGGAAGAAAACTTTTTTTTATATTTATGGACAAGATATATATTGCTAAGATTGTGAGATTATAATAATTTTAATAATTGTATATAATATATTTATTAGCTAAATAACCTATGACACGTGTTCCCTTTTCAGAGATTCATTACACTTTTACGTATTTTAAGGAGAGTGTAGTTGGATCCACTCATGTGTTATCCATATTTTAGATGGAAAATATGAGTTGATTCGTATTTGACTTAATTTAAAAAGATTGAATAATCGATTGATTTAGAATAAATAAAATCGAACGAATAACTATAAATTTTACTTATTTAATATGATTTTTTGAAAAAAAAATTACTTACTAAAATATATGATTCAATTATTTAAAAGTTATTAAAATAGTAGACACGCTGTTTTTTCAACTTTTTAACAAAAGAAAACGGAAGGTTTATGAGATTGGTCCAGAATAAGATAATATTATATCAGATTGAAGTTCTATTTTTATTTTATTTTTGCAGATTTGAGATAAAGGAAATTTATGGTAATTAATTATAAACGTAGTATAATTGTCTTATTAACATTTATAATTGTGTAATTAGAGCTCAGTTGAATCAGGTACATGTGAGGCTCCTTTAATTTTATCGATTTGTCATATTTGCTTTTAATTAATAATTGAGGTTAAACATGTTTATGTAATTACTAGAGGCTGGAGCAAATATATACACACGTTCAACATAATTTGTTAGTCTTATATGAAATAATATACATAGGATATTATGTAGGACGAAAATTTTCATATAAAATATCATATATATAAATTTAAGTATCTATTTGTGAAGATTTAAAATGTGACTAGTCGCGTTTATCTATTATACCTTCTTAAACTAATTCCAAATTAGAATTGCATTTAGGGATCCCAGAGATATAATTTAATCTTTTCTATTTCAAAAATAGAACACTCATATTTATTCACAAATATATTATTGTAATAATATATGAATGATTAAAATGTCCAAATTAAACCCCTCATGCATTAATAAGTACCAGTTTAATCATTTTCTCGTACATTTTGCTTCAAAATAATTAACCAATAAAATATCATTATGTTTTTGACACCATTTTGGGTCTGAATTTTATGCTAATAATTTTAATACGGACATCTTCATTTTTGGTCTGAATTTTATGCTAATAATTTAATTGATAATAGTCAGAATTCTAAATTTAATTAATCGATACATGTGAAAGAAAAATACAAGAAACATGTGGTGATACAACAGAGCAAGATGTATAATATAGTAATGTTTGTAATTATTTAATCTAATAATTTCCCCTTGAATTATTGTAGTAGTAAAGTGAAGATTTGAATTATTAGTGGACTGAAATATTAAGTGGATTAGATTTGTTTTGGTCAAAATTGGATTAATCGTATCATGAAAAATCAATCTGCTTACAACTACTTCACATGTCGAATCCTCAATTTGCAAACTATGGGTGACAATGATAAATATATCATAGTAGTTTTAAATGATGCGATAATTTCAATCAAATTTAAGAATCAAAAATCGCAAGCATACGAAATGACATGTATTGACGAATCACAAGTATTTGACGACTTGCCTGAACTAATTAAAATTAGGAAAGAAAGTTTATTTACTCTTGAATTGTCGATCTTCTACAACTAAAGATAGAAATGAAATGCATAATTTTCTCATTCATTCATGGAGATCAAACTCATCTTTAGGAGATCAAGTTATTCGACAACTTGAAAAATACGCTATTAAAGGTCCTCAAATCACAAAGAACAACAGAATTGTACTAAACAAGATTCATCAGAATTTCACATGAAACGCAAAATATAGAGCAACACTCTTTAGCATTGATATAACAGGCATATTCACATCAAAATGTTTCAAGAGTCCAAAGCTTAAAGAAGTTGAGCACAAATAGTATCAGTGTATCTGCTCTTTGGGGACAACTGATGTCAGCAATAAAAGGCTTTTAGGGTGACTATCCAACAACTTGTACAAAGAAACTACACAACTAGTTGAAGCTACATAGCTGATACAGTTTTGTGTTTACATAGCACAGGTAATATAGTACATCAAGAATGCCACAAAGCATGTCTCCCACCTAATCATCAACTCTCCGGTTTCTTGAAACGCAGTTATAGCAAACACATGAATATCATACAAGATCAGCCACAAAGGGGGACCCGGAGCAATGGAGATCATACCTATATTCTGTGACTGCAGACCGTCATTTTGGTAAAAGTTACATGCAATTTTAAGTTTTGTCAAACAAACACCTCCGGATTGTCATAGCAATGTCACCAACTTTTCTAGGATGCAGGAATGTTGCACATAGACCAAGACACAAAGCAAAACCAGAGATTACAAAAACAAGAGTACGAGACGTCAATAGTGTCTTTCTAACCAAGAAGCCACAGGACTTCCCTGATTGTTGTTCCTTCACTCTCAATGGCAATTCTGCATCCAAAAGTGGGACTGTAGAAGTTCTCTCCCAATAAGTAGGACCAAACTCTATGTTGTGCTTATGTGGTACCGCTGTATCCTGCAAATTAGGAAGCTACAGATAAAGTTAATGAACATTAGGTATGAGTTATAACCCTTTGAAAACACGATTTTCTATAGTAAAAGCATGAAATGAGCAGCTACAAGACATTCTGAAGGTAAAAAGTGATTCAAATGCGCCGCCCTACTCAAATTTGTAACATAAAACATATTAATGACCATCAGTAAGCATAATAAGTGCATAGATATTGTCGTTAAAAGCAAAAAGCGGTCAGTAAACAAAACCAAACATATATGAAACAGTGATTGAATAGCAACTAAAACAATTAAATTCAGCATCCAAAGTAGCCAATATACAATAATCCCTAGATTAATCCAACTCCTCAAAGTTGAGATTCAACGAACCAATTATTTTTAAGTTGGGATCCCTTTGCACGTTATTGTTTGAAGCCATTGGGATCCCTTTGCGCGTCACCATTTGAAGCGTACAGCTTCACCCATGACGCGATAATGTATTTGCTTCCATTCAAGCAACCAATAGAACTTTTCACCAAGTCAAGCTCATTTTAGATGGACCAGGCGCTTGGTCATATTCAAGCCTAGGGAAGAACAATTTTGATTTGAGCTTCAACGCCAAGGTACGTTTTTTATGTACCAACCGGTAGATATATTTGCAGCTTATTCACCAGCATAAAAATAAATGTAAAAGACTATTCTAACTCAATGGATTTAATTTGAAGACAATATGGCAGCGCACAGTTGTGCAACATGCTCGGATAACATGGCAATGTCGAAATGAGATTGTCACTTGATTGATAACTGGAAAAGAAGATCACATGTGATTTTGGAAGATTTGACTAGAAGTACTTACCTCCTGCATAATTTGTCCTGAATCTCCCGCAAAATATTCCTTTAGATGCAATCTTTGCTTGAGCAGAATATTTTTCTCGAGAATATTCTTCTGAAAAAGTGTCATGTCAGCATCAGTGATGCCAGCTAACATGTTTCTCTTCACTATATTTTCAAAATAAGACAATACTCTTTCCAAAATAATAGTTGACTGACTTTCCATTAAAATGTTCAACAAATAATTAAATCTCTGCATCTGTACAGACGCCAGGATCTGAACATTTTCTGATGAAGGCTCCCTTAGTAACCATGCCACATCCAACATAAATTCTGAAAATTCTGACTTTTTAGACGTGGAAGCTTCACAGGGAGAACAAACAGCAGTGCATTCTGACCCTCCAGAACAGAACTTCCGTTGTATTTCCTTCATTTCTGCACAAATATCCTTTTCCGCAACGAGGATGGGGATGAAGTTAGATAAACCAGATTCATTCTCAACCTACAAAATAGACCAGGTTGGATCATTTCAGCCAAAATTAGTGAAACACAAATACATGTTCAACAATATTTAATGCATGAAGAATTGATATCTTGCAAGAGATAGCATTCTGTTACTCCATCAGCACTCATATACAATCGGGATAGACCTTTACGTTAGAAAGTTGAGGTTCATTTCATTGGAAATTATCACCAAGAACGTGTTATATAGAAGTTACAGAGGTATAGCTAGCTCTGCCTTCTTTTTTTCAATACAAATGATGGTGCTGTTTGGGTCAATTTGCACTCAACTCAACTAACCCATCAGACAATTTTATAGCTCACAGATACATGTGCCAGGTAAGTCTGCCCACCAAGGGTGATGCAAATAGACTCGTACTGAGTGTTTGCCTCAACTCAGCCACACCATTGGGAATTATTATTAGCTCTTCTCCTCTCGTGTACGGGACTTGTAAAATCTATTAATGTGACAGATTTTCCTTCTCAAAAATAAAATGCAATTTGACTTTTTCTAACATCATTACTTCAATAGTTCTCTTTTATAATATAAAACTATATAAAAGATATATAATGAACTGTGCACGGTGCCTATTATATGAATAACAACATTTATAGGCCAAAAAAACTAAACAAGAAATGAGGACAAAAGAAGATATATAGTTAGAACTTCTACCTCAACAAAAGCGGGGCCAAAAAGATCTGCTTCAGTTCTAGGGACATGTATCTTTAATAATTGATGCTCCGTGCTACTAGAATCACCTTCATATTTACAATCTGATGGTACGACATTGATATCATTCCCCAAATACCTTCCCCCAAATGACACAAGAAACCTGTATAGTGTCAAGGGCATCAAAATGTTAATCTATAATACCTGATAAAAAATAACATGAAAGATAACATCAATTTCCCTGGAAAACCTCCACGGCAATAGCACTGATAGGTGTTTAATTTATTTCAGCTCTGAAAAAACAAATTACAAACTTTCAGAGCAAAACTGCAACTATATCTATTAACATAGCACGTATGAGTGAATTGTTCCCGACAGGGGGAAAGAAAGTTGGTATGAGGGAACAAAAAAGCTTCAAATTTGGTTAATATCCTGCTAAATCTAACGAAAAAACAGTTCATAGCTCATTAAATGATCTGTAAGAACAATGTGGTCAAATGCATGTGTCACCAAAAAAAGGAAAAGATAAAAGATGTGAACAAACAAGAAAGCTTGCAATCTGGTCTGATCAAATAGTTGTGACGCCCATGGCAGAAGCCGGGCTAATGAAGGTGAGTCAAAGAGAAAGACTGGCATTCTTTCTAGGTTGACGAGTTTCTGGAGAAGACTACATAACACTTTAGGCAAATTTCATATCAGAAAAGAAGAGGAATTAAGTGCTATATAAGATAGAGCACTAGTTCACATGGTATGTGTGCCTTAGGGCTCAATCATGGTGTAGCCCGAGGCACAAATCCCTGACATATGTTGGGTCGAAGCAGACAATATGTGTCATGGGCTTGGACTGTGATAACAGTCTTCTGAAGTAAGCAAACAGAGCAGCCATGGATCATTAAGACAAAATACAAACTTATCTTTCTATTTTACTCCATCAAAAGCAATACTCTGTCCAATTGTATGTGAAGTATTTGACTGAACATAAAGTTTAAAAAATAGAAGACTTTTGATATGATAGCTGAATATATGTGAAGTACCAAAAATTTTGTTCAAGGATCAAACTTTTTTTGATAATGATATGCTAAGTACCAAAATTATCCTTTTAAATGACTGATGATGAGAGTTTCACGTGTCTTGTCATTTAAATGAGTAGTGGTGGGGTCCCAACAAGCATGAGGATAGAATGAGGATTTTGTTGGGACAGGCTACAACGGTAAGTATGTCACAAATTGAGACTGATAGAGAAATATCTATAGAGTATGATTCTAGCCCTAGATACTAGAACTCATCTTCTATTTATTAATACTATAAATTGCACCATCCTTGTAATAACTAAATTCACCTCATTAATTGCTCATACGGGTGATTGCCATCTATGCGCAATTAAGAGTTGCATTGGAGAAGGCAAACAAGGAAAGCAAGATCTTCTCTTGCTTATTCTCCGCTTTGCAGCCTATTGTCTATGGCATTTTATAGTTTCAAAAGTGTATCAGGGAGCAAACAATTTCATCACCACTACGAGACATGTCCTTTCTTTTGTATTTAGTATATATTTCTGTCTCATCCATTTTGAACATGAGTTCCCTGTTTTACTACACCAATAGGTGCACACAATGATGAAACATGGGGTTACAGGTATTGTGTTAAGAAATAAAAATCCCTGTCCTAACACATCAGTAACCTTCCTAGCAAACTTGAGGTTATCAATAATAGATCACCATAGCTAATCTATTTGCAACCACTGGAACTCATGGAACAACTGTTACTTTTTATTGTTTGTCATTATTGTAATTTTAGCTATTTCTGCAAAATGTTTGTGTTGTTTCTGGATGCTTTTTCTTATTTTTATCTTGATAAAGTAAAAAAATTACTGACTAACCTGTATAAAAGAGGTGATACACGAGGTATACGGTATACCAAAAAAGTAAAAATCCTACAAAGAATTATATGGCTTTCTACAAAAGACACCCTACTTTCTATACTTAAAGTGATCTTGTAGGTGCCTCAAAAAGAAATAAGCACTAAGAGCCCCGTTCCTCATATGAACAAAGTCAAACACTACCCTTACAAAAGCTCTCCCATTTCAATTTAAGTAAAATTTATATACTATAAATTTGTCACAATGTATTTCTTGCATTTCTTAATGGTCATTTACATTTGTAATTATATAGGTTGTACAAGATTATACACATCAAATATTAAGCCAAGCTCGTACTGTGACCCTATGATCTTATATTATCATACTTCCATTTTATGTGCCTACTATATCCATACTACTCACGAGTCTGGCACAGCCCTTCATCAAAAGTTGATCTAAGGACCAAGGACATCTCTTTGACACCTAACCAATACTTATATGCTCTTACATTGATGCAATTCGCCTAATTCAATAACTTCTATCCCTCAACAGTGTGGTTAACATCCTTGCATCCTGCTGAACAAAAAAAAAAAGCAACCACATACAGACTCAGTTTCTAAAGCTTGGATATGCTAGTTTTTAATAGTCGGCGAGCTTGAGATTTCTTTCGCCCTTAAACAACCCAATTCCTATCATAATATCTCCTGTTAATAATTAATGAGGAACTCAAGCTACATCAGCGGAACAGAAATAAGCAGAATATTAATTCAGGGAAATATAATTTTAACTCATACCGGAATCTGGGCTGCATTAGATTGCTTCCACAGGCAAAAAATTCCATAGGCTTGCCAGCCTCAAAGCACGTAGGATAAATAGACATAAGCTTTGGTGCTGGTCCCTTCAGCTTGACTTTAACTACTGAATTTTCACCTGCTTTATCAAGAATCGTTGTACCCATTTGATTAAAATGAAATGTCAGGATCAGTAGCATAAGCCAAACAAGATCTATATCAAATGAAAAAGTAAGGTCCCAAAAATAAAGGATTAGACTAGATTGATCTAATATAAGTTCGTCGCAACCAGAGCTTGAGGGTCGAAAACTTGAACTACCATTTACCTTTGGTAACACGAAATACCATGTTGTTGAGATAAATAAGAAAGCTTCCTCTTCCACGAAGCATGTTTCCAGGTGATGCAATTAACTCATATAAGTGTGCAGCTGGGTCTTCTAGTAACTGTTAAACCCGATGTGGAACTCGATCATTTAGAAACAAATTATGTTTAACAAACATAACATGGAAATTCACAACTAAATGTTACAGAAGCCACATGTAGAGAAACAGTCGAACAGAAAACAGAATGATAACTCTTCAGTAATATCAAACTCTACAGCCTTTCATTTTCATTATAGCATTGTGTTCTATGAGAGGAATTCCTGACTTAGTAACTCAACACATAGTCTTTCAATTAAGAGATCACATTAATAGTAGTACCATTCAAAGAGGAGATTCATCACTAACTCAACAATTGTATTAATCTATGGTAGTACCCAAATACATTAAGACTAATCACATGCAGAATTGATTATCACCAGAGAGGAACAGTGACTATATTACCTTACCCCACTTGAATGTCGGCATTGCAACAAAAACTGTCAAGATTGTACAACCTGGACGAATATAGCCCTCCAATTCGACAGGCATACTGGCCAACCACTGGAAGATCTGTAAAGTAATATGTCAATTAACCCGAAGAACTCTATTGAAGAAAAGAATTAACATTCTCTTATGTACTAAACTGTAATAATAATCCTTTAAGTACTTGGTGCCGGAGTCTTCGAGGGAACTCTGCGGGGTTCCAATCATAAAGCTTGAATGAGATCCGACCAGTGGGACACTAGCCAAAAAGGAACAATGACAGTTAATTAAAAGTATAGTCCAGATATAAATGGAAATAATTGACATTAAAGGACTTATGTCAGCAGACCTACCACTGAAGAAAGGGCACTCTTGTTGTCATAATATGATGGAGAATGGGAATTTTTGTAGTTCTCCTTTTCTGCATCAACCTGTGTTTCACCAGAAGCTGTGAAACTATCACTGTGATTATTCTGGATGCCTTGAGTAGAGCATATCGGTACATGTCCTTCAGATTCTAATAGGATTTCCTTTTCTCCTAACTGGCTGCCCATGCATGTGTTATCTGGTCACCCAGAAGATTTTTAGGAAATACACTAAAACAAAAATTTGAAGGATAAAATTAATGTTATTGACAAGGTCATGCCATGCCTGGAAAAACAGAGCTTTCTCCAATTCTAACCATGTTTGATGGAAACAATCCATGTTATCAGTTCAAACTAGTACCCTAAGATATAGAACATGGCATCTACTATAGATGAATTAAAGGTAGAGAGTACAGCGTACTACTTTCTAGCAATGATGTTTACTCAAGTTCAATATACCTTTGACGATGTCGTCATCACCACTAACATCATCAGCCGTTGTGAGCTGCTGAGATTCCTTTTCAGCAGACGTTTTGGACGTATCAGTGGCTTTTCTCCTACGCCTGTTGTTGTGTCGCTCTAATTTTCTTCTACAACTACGCTTACCTTCATCAAAGTCTGACAAAATATGAAACCTGGAAAAGGTATAGCACCATTAACAGATTAGTTGCATCACGAAAAGGCATGCGCCATTTTAGGATATCTTGCAAGTTCTTGACAAAATAGTTGTCTACACCCTACAGTCTCGCATACATACACTTAAAACAGCTGCACTACAACTGAAATGTCTGTCAAAGGAACTCCAAGACAAGAGAATCCTTAATTTTAAAAAAAAAAAAAAAAAAAAAAACTCAATAGTAAGCAGATCCCACAAACTATAAATGTACTATATCAAGCTAAATTAAACGAATAATCTTTTTTAAGTACAAAAGTCACCAATAGTTCACAAACTAATCAACAGGCTATACAGTTATCACCACATCCATCTAAAGCCATCTGTTGCAAACATATCAACTTATATTTCTTGGCAGGCTCTGTGAAACTTTCTTTTGTATCACTTGGAGCATTTGTTTTGCTTTGATCACTTTGGGTACTAGTAAAAGATACTTTAGACATTTCTCTGAACTTTCCATTAAGCGGTATAACATGCTTGTACTTTCAAATCAATAAACAATGTTTTAAGCTCCAATCTCAAACTAGTTAGATTAGGCTATATCTATATTTGTTCTGCCCTACTTATACTTATAAGGGCTGTCAACCTACTGCACCCCTCCATCGTTTATCCAGCAACACTCTACCAGCATATAACTTTTTATACTCATCAGAAAAAAAGTAAACCTACTTGCCACACTGCTGACAATATCTCTTACTGTGCCCATCGAGAACCACAGAAGTAGCATTAGCACAACGTAAGCACACCCTGTGTCTCTTATGATACCCTTTCAGCTCACTGATATCCGCCTCACAATCGGGTACTTGACACCTCGCCCCAGCTCCGGCAGAAGCCCGTACAGTCCTAGCCCGTTTCTTTCCTGGCCCAATCCCTGCCATCTCCTCTTCCTCCATCTTCTCATCTAACTCGGGGCAAGCACATGGGATCCGACCCGCCAGAAAATTCGAGCACGCCATCCTCGGGTCCCTCTTCCTGATCCGACCCGCATCCGTATCTTGGCTATGCGGTGAATCCTCCGAAGAAGGTATCACCGGCGCCACGAATTCTGTCTCCGGCTGCTGCTCTTGGTGAAGTGGGTCATCGAATGAGATGTTCAATTGTTCGTGTAGGTCGAAGTCGAGTAAATCCGACCAGTCAAAATTGGATGAAGCTGCGGGGTCATCCCCGGAAAGCAAAGAGGAAATCATCTGGGTATTCCTTAACTCGGTCGGAACTCCCGTTTGTGACGATGAAAAAGGTTGATTATGCATTTTCTGACGAAGCTTCAGCCAGGATTCCTAGAAAACGGGAAGTTAGTTAGTAATTGAGGGTGGTTGGCCTAGAAAGTAGATTGTTTGGTGGGGGTGGGTGGGTGGGTGGGTGGGGTTAACGGAAAGAGATACAGAGAAGGTCAGCCGTCGGAGTCAGCGGCGGAGGGCGGCGGAAGGCGGTGGCGTTAGGTGACAAGAAAATGGGGGTAAAAAGATTCTCTGTGAAAAAAAAAAAATCAGCTAAGTGTAGGGACATGATAGTCTTATAGACTACAAGTCATCATAAATAAAACTATATAATATAGTATTATATATTATTGGATATAAATATGGAAATGGAATTAATTTTGTTTATTTTATTTAAAAGTCTTTTGACTTTTTGGGATATTATTATATAGTTATTACATTGTTTGTAAAATAATAACTACTAATATTAATAATATACAATAGAATATTTTTTGCTGTGAATTAAAGGTTACTTAATTTAGATCTTATACATTCCAACTCATCCCTTTAATGTCAAGTCAAAGAAATATTGTATACACTTCGGTTCGTTTGATGGTTGATTAGTACACAAATTATTACCTATCAAAATTAATATAATTTTTATAATTATGATTTACAATTTACAATTCAGCACAACCAAAAAAATCTATAAATTATAAATTAATTTGTGTATTATATTATGTATGATAGAAAAAAATAATTAAGGTCTAGAACAGTTAATCCGAATAAAAAAGTATTGATTAAATGGTTTCAATACCAATTTCGATTATTATCTTTATCATCTAGTATTTAAAATTTTTGACCTGAATTTAGTTTTATACTTTTATTTCTGATTGTCTTAGGCTCTTGGTTATTCAATAAGGTACAATTTGCTTTGAGCAGATAATCAACTCATATTGTATACATGGTACACTTGGTTTGTCATCTGATTCAATTTCTAATTGTTTTTTCAAAAAAAAATATTATGTGTATAGTCATTAAATAGATAATTGAATCAACAACTGAGAAATCAATATTTTAATGGTTTAGCATGTTTACAAATTGACACTCTATAAGTTAAATCGATAAACTTTAAAATAAAATAAAAACAATTGATACCCAACTCAGAAATAACTTTTTTTTAAATAAAAAACTATAAAAATAATTAATACATAAATAACTAATTAATATTGCATGACTAATCTATATATAACTAATTCTTGAATAAATAATCTCTAATTTACTAAGATTTGCATGACGCTGACTAACAACCAATCTACCTTTTAATCTCAAGAATAAGAAAGATTGAGGGTGTAGGTTCACTTTTTCTAAAAAAATAATGATATTAACGGTCGATTCAAGCAAGATGATATTAGTCGATATAGTGTTATAATTACTATTGCATGTCAATAAACACGGTGATCTTATTGGCCTAATTAAAAAAGAAATCAGACTTATTCGTTTCAATAATTTGACAAACAAATAAAGGAAAAACTATCCGATTTGAAAGAAAAAAAATCTCATTTGATATTGTCCTTCCTTAGCTATTATGTTGGTCGCTAGACTTTGCACTTGTAACTATGTTTTAATTATTTGGAGGTTTTAATTTACCGTGTTTGAAATTTGAATTTTGATTCTCATAATAGTAATAAATATATTTTAAAATTATTTGACAAATAATATTAAATGAAAGGTAATAATGTAATTTAAACAATATTTGAGAAGAGACTTAAATTTATATATAAATTGTATTTGTTGAATACGTTTTATGCATTTCTTTATCCGATCAATTTAATGTTGAATATCAAATGAAAAAATAAGTATTTTTATTTGATACGATAAAATTAATAAATAAAAGAAATAAATATATTTTAAAAATATTGGACAAATAAAATTAGATAAAATAGGTAGTAACATAATTTAAACAATAAACGAACGAGATTGAGACTTACTCATAAATCACATTTATTGAACACATTATATGTCTTTCTTTTCTCAACTAAATTAATGTTTAGTATAAATAAAAAATAAGTATCTTTTATTAATATGACAAAAGTAATAAATAAAAGAAATAAATTTATTTAAAAATTATTGAAAAAATAAAATTAAATAAAAGGAGTAATAACGTAATTTAAACAATAAATTAAAAGAGACTTAAACTTACAGATAAATCGCATTCGTTGAATTCATTTTATGTTTTTTCTTTCTTGGCTCAATTAATGTTGACTATAAAATGTAAAAATAATTATCTTTTCTCAGTACAATAAAAGTAATAAAAAAATGTAAACATAATTGACAAATAAAATTAAACAAAAGAGATAATAACGTTATTTAAACAATAAATGAGAAGATACCTAAACTTACACATAAATTGCATTTGTTGAATGCGTTTTATGCATTTTTTCTCAGCGTACGATAAAAGTAATAAAGAAAATGTAAACATAATTGACAAATAAAATTAAACAGAAGAGATAATAACGTTATTTAAACAATAAATGAGAAGATACCTAAACTCACACATAAATTGCATTTGTTGAATGTGTTTTATGCATTTTTCTCAGCTCAATTAATATTGAGTATGTAATGTAAAAACAATTATTTTTTCTTAATACGAAGTAATAAATAAAAGAAATAAATATATTTTAAAAATATTGGACGAATAAAATTAAATAGAAGATGTAATAACATAATTTAAACAATAAATGAAAAAAGACTGGAACTTACACACAAATCGCATTCAATAAATGTATTTATGTCTTTCTTTATGAGCTCAATCGATATATATATATAGACAACATTTTAAGTTAATAAAATTATATAAAAATCTCTAGAAAGTCATATATATACCTTACAAGCTTAGATTATCTTTAACTCATAATTATAAGAATTCAGTAAAACACTACTTAGAGAAGTCCTTAGACAAAACATAAAACAGATTAGTGAAGAACTAAATCAAAAGAATTTGAAATAAAAGACGTATTAAAGAATTAAAATAATTAAAAATAATCCTTACTATATTATAATTCTATAGGATAAGTATATGAAAGACACATAGAAATAAAATAAACTAAATAAAAAAAACTAAAAAAAACTAAAAAAACTAATATTTTAAAGCAAATCTACTACTTGAAGACTTAAAAATAACTGTTGATCAAAGAAAATAACTAAATATTTAGATTACATATTTTATTGAAGCTAAAAGTTTAGAGAAAAAATTAATAATACAAAATACACCTTAAAACTAGAACAATCCAACAAAATATACTTTATGAAGCGTATGGCCCCAGTTTTTTCAGTGTAAGATTCCATAACAAAATAAGATATCAACATATCGAAGATAGAGAAGATTAAAAAGAATAAAGAAACTATAGAAGCCTATATATTATATACGAGCACGAATTTTTCAGACCAAAAAATAAGTATACTAAAAGGACTGTAGAAGACGAAGAATATATAAGTGGTTTAAAAATGGGAAGTACATGGACTAGAAAGTGATATAAGATACGTAAATCAAAGAATAAACATTTTTATGAAAATTATAAATTTCCTACTTTAGGATAAAAACAGTAAGTAGTAAATAGCTTCATCAAAGAATATAGACTACCTAGACTTACAGATTCAAATAGAAAAAAAGATTCCAAAGAGTAAACCAAAGACAGTACAATTAAGTGTAATTTCGGAAACGGAAGTCATATTTACATACATACAGAAACTCTCAATATAATACTCTAATAGATCTTATAATTAATCTTTAGCGAAAAATTAAAAGAATCAAAATAATAAAATTATAAGATATTAAGTGAACAAGAAGAAAATACAAATAAAAAGAAACAACTTTTAAGCAAAATAGAAAATAATCTAGACTATTTAAAGGAACAAGGAATAGACTAAATAAAAAATTAAACGAATTAAAAAATAAAACTAAAGAAGAAACTAGTAATACATTAGTAATAAAAATACAAGAAATAAAAACAGAATTAGAATTAATAAAAGAAATAGTTCTTTCATGATAGAATCAGAAATTTACAAAGAAGCAACAAAATTAATAGAAAAAAGAATAGGTCTCCCCTCAGATTATAATAAGAATTCGATCATCCCTCAAAATCAGACAAAATAATTATACAAACAAAATAATATAATAATATCACTTTTATTATCACTAAATAACAAAATAGACAGAAATTATAAAGAAAAATTTGAAAGTAAGACTATAGATACAACTGGAATAGGAGAACTAATAGAAAAGCTAAATAAAATAGAAATTACCCCAATCAAAAGATAAAATAATTAAAAAAGAACAGAAAAAATGGACATTTTTCCAACTAGATCAAAAGAAGACAGACCAGGACCAAGCTATTCTAAAAACAGGATAAGTAATAACTTTATATCAAGAATAATAAATAGAAAGACAAAAGAAGAAAATAATCAACAATTAGGAGAAATAATAGACACAGATAAGATATACAAATCTTTCACAGCAAAATCAATTAAACTATTAAACCCAAAAGTACTATATAATACAAATTCCAAATCTCAATTATATAGACACTATAGAGAAGAACAATTATCAGTATTAGGAAAAAATTCAGTATCGTTACCACTAGTAAACACTGAATCTATAAAAGAAATACAATACGCTAAAAAGATCTAATGCATATAGGATTAATAGTTATAGGAATTAAAGGATTAACTAGAAAACTTAGGAACAAGACATTAATTACTGTATATGATAATAGATGGTCAGACATAAAAAAGGCAATTATAGGATTAACAGAAGTAGATATGACTAATAATGGAGGAATTTTCTATATAAGTCCAGACTTTATGATGAATTTAAAAGAATTCGGAACCCAAATAAGAATAGGAATACAAACTAAAGGATATGAAGAAATGAGTAGTGGAAAAAATTTATTAATATGTGTAGGATTCCTAGGAAAAATGACAGATAATAGTAATACTAGATTTAAACTACAAATAAATGATGTAGTAGAAGTAATGGGAAATAAAGGGATAAAAAACTATAAACCTATAAAAATAGACCCTGAAGAATATGCAGGATTAGAGTGGAAATTAGGAGACTTTAAAGAAAAAGAAGCATTAACACCAGATGCTCATTTAATATATACAAACTCTAAAGGAGAACCTTCAATTAGATTTACCGATTATAATTATGAAGCTCAAAAAGACTTTGAAGGAAAGTACTATAGAAGAAATGCCTTTAGAAGGAATGAATATGGAAATAACATTAGAAAAAGACTATGCATTAGATATAGCAATAGAAAAAGCAAAGGAAATATGTAAAAAAAATAAAAATAGACTTTTTACTTGTAAAGGATGTAAATTAAAAAATCTAAACTTAGAACAAACTATATCTCATTTTAAAATATGTGAACAAAGAATTGATAACAAGGGATATAGATTAGAAAAAGATTTGCAAGATAAAATAGACAAAAGCAATATAATGACACAAATACAAGACAATGATAGTGAAATATCTGAGTTAGAATCTATACTTAGTCAGAAAGAATTAATGGAAACAGCTAGTTCTAGTAGTCCATTTCAAAGAACAAATGAACAAGGACATACTGCAGACAATAGCACAGGAAAATATACCGCGTAGAAGAGTATATAGACAAGGAGATACTCCAACAATAGAAGTTAAACCTATGGGAAAAAAGAATGCCTATAGAAGAACCAATAGTACTCCAAGAAGGAGGAAGTAAAGGAAAAATTTTAAATATAGCAGCCCATGATCCACAAAGATGGAATTCAGTAATAGACTTATGGAAAGGAATAGTAGTAGCAGATTTCATAAAAAATTATACAGAAACAGATGCAGAAACTATGTATAAATATTTAGAAACCTTTCTAGGAGAATCAACTAAAGCTCTATGGGAAGCTTATAAAATAGAATTCCCATCAGAATTTCAATACTTAGTATCATTAGGACCTAACCCATATAATTTTACAAATAAAATACATACATTAATAACAGGTGAAGACCCAAATAGTGGATTAATAGCTTTACAAAGAAATGCAGTAATAAAACTAGAACAATTAAGTATAAGCAATTGGTATTATATAAAGAAATTTTTAAATGACTATTTTTATTATTGCACAATTAGTGGAAATGCTTTTGACCAAGACTTAGGTAAAAAAATTATTAAATAAATTACCAGGAGCCTTAGGTAGAGAAATAGAAGAAAGATGGACTAAAAGGGACGGAGTAGCCCAAAATCCTCAAGCAAAATGGTCAATAGGACATAGAATACAACATATAATGGAAATACTACAAGAAAAATGTACTAATCTACAAATACAAAACAATTAAAGCAAAATGAAATGAATTTCTGTAAAGATATAATATATACAACTCAAAGTTATGATAAAGACCAATATAAAAAGAAAAGATATAAAAATACCATCCACAAAATAATAAGAAATATAATAGGAAAGGATATTTTCTTCTTAGAAATCCTCAGCAAGAAAACCATATCTAAATAGAGATAGACATGTTAGAAAGTATAGAACAGATAGAAATTATAAAAATAAACTAGAATGTTTTACATGTGGAAGTATAGAACATTTAGCAAATACTTGTCCAAAAAGATATAATACTAAAACAAGAAATGCACAACTAGTAGAAGAATTTTAATGAAGCATTATTAAATGTAGACGAATATATGTCAGATAATGAAAGTATTTACTCTATAGTAAGTATTGATATAGACGAAAATAACAAAGAAGAAGAATCTTCTAATTCAGAAGGAGAAGAATTAATTAATGAAATAGGAATAGAAGACTTGAATATAGATAATCTAAAAATAAATTTTATGAATATAGTAGAATGTGAACATGATTTTGAAAAAGACACAGGATTAGATAGTAACCCATGTAATTGGTGTAAATGGTACCCAAGCAACATAAAAGAGCTAAATGTAATAAGTGTTTTATAGAAGGATGTATAAATTGTATAGAAACACAATAGGAATAATAACTCAGAAAGAAGAAAAGAAATATACACAAATGAACCTCTAGTAAACTTAAAGGTATTAGTATTAGAAGCAAAAGTAAAAGAACTAGAAGAAAGAATAGTAAGGTTAGAAAAAGGAAAAAATATACAGCAGGAACAATCAGTAGATAACCAAGAATTAATGAATGAAGAATCTAATACTCTAATATGTAACGAAGATAAAAATATAAATACCGTCAAAATATTAGCAAAACTTCAAATAGGAAAGTATGAATAGAGACTTTAGCATTAATAGACTCAGGATGTACCAAAAGTATTTTAAAAAAAAGATTGTACCACCAGAACTAATAAAGACTTTAGAAAAACCACTTGCAGCTATGCAGATGGATGGAACACATAATATATATAGACATTACATAGACAAAGCACAAATAAGTTTCCTAAATACTTGTTCAAAATTCTATAAACCCACTTAAAAAATGGATAAAATATGGGTAAGAGACTTACCATAAGAGTAGACTTTGTGCTAGGATTAGATTTTATATTATATAATAAAGGAGGAACTTTAATAACAAAAGATGGAATACTTTTTATGAAAAATACTACTTATACTTCAGTTTTGACTAACAAAATTGATACTAAAATAAGACAAAAAGAAAAATGTTGCGAAAACTGTGAAAATAATATAGATGTACTAAAAATATTGTAATATATATCATATGAAAATATACTAGAAATAGAAGAAGAAGACGAAATAATTAATAAAAATTATGTTTTAATAGAAATGGAAACAGAGTTATATAATTTCAAGACAGGAATACAAAGAATAGGAGAAATCAAGAACCAACAAGACTTAGATAATATAGTAAAAATTTTAGATGAAATAGAAATAATAGGAGAAAAACCCTTAAAATATTGGGAAAATAATCATGAAGAATGTAAACTAGACATAATAAATCCAGAATATATAATAAAAACAGCCTCAATAGAAGCTACAAATCAAGATTTAGAAGATTTTAAAATACAAATAAAAGAATTATTAGAATTAGGAGTAATAAGAAGATCCATTTCAAAACATAGATCAACAGCATTTATGGTAAGAAATCATAGTGAAAAATTAGAGGAAAAGCTAGAATGGTTATAATTACAAAAGATTAAATGACAACACTAGAACAGACGATACAAATTACCAGACAAAACAGAATTAATAATAGAATACAAGGAAAAACAATTTTTAGTAAATTTGATTGTAAATCAGGATATTGGCAAATAAAGATGCATCCAGACAGTATTGAATGGACTGCTTTTAACTGTCCTGAAGGACATTCGAATGGTTAGTAATGCCATTTGGGTTAAAAACAGCACCACCAATTTTCCAAAGAAAAATGGATAAAATATTTGGAGAATATAAAAGATTTGTTTTAGTATATGTAGATGATATTTTAGTATTTAGCAGAAAATAAAAGAACATTTAGGACATTTACAAACAGTTTTTAGATTATTTGTTAATAACGGAATAATAATTAGTAAAAAGAAAATGGAACTATGTAAAAATTATATAAATTTTTTAGGAATTATTTTAGGAGAAGGAAGATTAAACTACAACCTCATATAGCTAAAAAAGCATTAGATATGCCAGATAAATTAGATAATTTAAAAGACTTACAAAAATTTCTAGGTATAATCAATTATGCTAGACCTTTTATAAAAGATTTAGGAAAAATAGCAGGACCATTATATTCTAAGACAGGAAATAAGGGACAAAGAAATTTTAATGTAGAAGATATAAATTAGTAAAAAAATAAAAGAAAGAATAAAAAACATTCCTGATCTAAATATGCCATTAGAAACAGATTACTTAATAATAGAAACAGATGGAAGCTTTGAAGGATGGGGTGCAGTACTAAAATCAAAACCACATAAATATAGTATTAAAAAAGAAGAAAAAATATGCGCCTATCAAAGTGGAAAATTTAAAGAAAAAGGAAATAAGGCTAGCATAGACGTTGAAATTTTAGCAGTATATATGGTTTAAATAGTTTTAGAATTTATATTTTAAATAAACCAGAAATAGTAAGAACAGACTGTGAAGCAATAGTAAAGTTTCATCAAAAAAAATTAATGATAAAACTAGCAGTAGAAGAAAAGATGGTTAAATTTTTTAGATACCATATCTATTTATCATTCTATAGTTTTTGAACATATTAAAGGAAACGATAATAATATTGCAGATCAATTAAGTAGATTACTAATTAAAGTTTAAATTTTACAGAATGAGACCTCTACTATCAGACAAAGGTAAAAGGGTTCAACCTCCTCAGGTTTGGCAGACTCTTATAAGCAGACAGTATTAGCTAATTTACATTTTAAATCAACAGATAAAGTTGACGATATTAGAATAGAAAGAATGCAATTTGGAGTACAGAATTTAATTGCATATGCACCGTCAACTTAACTTTCAGACATTTACCTAACTGCCAATTAGACAAACAACAGACATGTCTTATAGATAATATATGGATAGCACATAATAAAAAAGACACTAAATATATAATTGCTGTGCTAAATGCTTTAGGATACTATTTTACTAGTAAAAATAAAGACAATAAATTTAAATACTATGTAGTAGTTCATGGTAAGACAAACGGTGTTTTTCAAACCTGGATAGAAGTTTTAGACTCAATTAAAGATGTTAATAAACCACTTTTCAAAGGTTTTAACGATTTTACAGAAGCTTTAGACTATGCTAGAGGAGTTTTAGGACCAAATTACTATATTTCTCCAGCACTCAGACAGAAACCAGAAAAGTACCACAATATAATATCCAAAAAGACACAGACAAGATTATATTTTGTGACCATTGCTCATCCATGACCGAAGCATTCAAAAGGCTGAATTTAAAGAATGATGCCTTAATAGAAGAAAATGCCAAGCTCAGAGAGAGACTCAGCAAAATGGAAAGCAAAGGTAAGAATACACAAACTCAGACATATACTAAGGGTTCTCCATCCCAAACAAAAATGGATGAGATGGGTGTGCATTCCCCACTGAATGCTAAGAAATCCACTGTATCGGATACTGATACAGCTAGTCCGGATCAAACGGTGGCCGGTAAAGACTTATCAAATCCGTTAATGGCTGTCACTTTGCCAAAAAGTGAAAGAGACGAAGGATCATCTTCAAGACGAAAATTACCACTTTCTTTTAACCAGACAATCAGACGAAAAGTTAAAAAAGCCCAGAAAAATAAAGAGTTAGAATGCCTAATAACCCAGACTGTAGAAAAGCTACTCAGACAAAAACAAGAAAAAGACAAACATATAAATCCAAGCCCAATACAAAGCCCAAGACAAATTTCTACTCCTAGCCCAAATAATTCAGACAATTTCGAAGACCCAATGCAATTTGCCCAAGACCCAAATGATGAAGACTCAGGAGCAAGCTTCGATTCTATTGCATTGCATAATCTAGACACATAAAAAAAAAAAAAAAAAAAAAAAAAATATAAAATATATATATATATATATATAAATAAATAAAATATATATGTTTTATGTTATTATCTGTAAAGAGGGATGCCTCTTTAATCAAATATGTGAGTCCCACTTTACTCACTACCACACATGTGGAAAAACTGTTGGGACAAGTAATATTCAGAAAAGAAATAAGATGATAAAGTTTGTCAGATCAGATTCCAGACGCAATAATGCAAAGGAAAGGACAATAACTTCACGTGACGATGGGGCCCAAGGCGCACCCGGCTGAAGTGATAAGATTCCTTTTTCATTTGAAGTCCGGAGTTTGAAGTCCGAAGACAGGTTTATAAAAGGAGATTTTCTAAAGACAAGAAAAGTAGTTGGAAAAAAGCGAAGAAAGCAATCCCTCACTAAAAACACTCTCAATTCCAGAAGAACCTTTTTCCAAAAAACTATCTTTAAGACATTGTAAAAAGATTTTTAGTTTTGAGATCTTTAAGTAGTTTCTAAAGTTTGTTAGAAGTAAGCTTGGAAGTTTTCCGGGTTTCCCGAAAGGGAAACTTCACTCCGTTTAATTATGTAAGTTTTCATAACTAAGTTTCTGTTGAACTTCCCCTTTATGTAAATTATGTGTGTTTATGATTATGTTATAAAATTACATATTAATTATTTTGCTAAAATTCATGTAAATACTTGAATATTATTATGAATCTATCTTATCTAGTATATGGTTAATCTCTTAGCTTCTTATGAATATCGATGGATTAGCTTGTAAATTCCTAGGACTATGTCAGGTTAAATGTTCTGAAGAGAACGATGAATAACCAATTCCGGGGTGAAGCTAAAGAAGATCATTTATAGGAACAAAAGGCTAAGAGGAAGAGATGAAAGATATTAATAGATTCATAAGTTAAAAAAAAAAAAAAAAAAAAAAAAAAGTATAAATCTTAAGGGAGTTTAAAAAGAAAAGAACTAGAGTGAATATTACATAATAAAACAAGAAGAGTGAAGGAGTACTGAGTAGGATTTTACAACATAAAAAAAACCAACGAACATCATCACTCCAACAGACTATCTCAATCTTTATTAAAATCACTTTATTTGAAAATATACTTTATGAAGAAGCTATGAAGAACATCATCACTCCCCACGAGATCTCAATCTTCTAAATGTAATAAGTGTTTTAGAAGGATGTATAAATTGTATAGAAACACAATTGGAAAATAACTCAGAAAAGAAAAGAAATATACACAAATGAACCTCTAGTAAACTTAAAGTATTAGTATTAGAAGCAAAAGTAAAAGAACTAGAAGAAAGAATAGTAAGTTTAAAAAAGGAAAAAATATACAGCAGGAACAATCAGTAGATAACCAAGATTAATGAATGAAGAATCTAATACTCTAATATGTAACGAAGATAAAAATATAAATACCGTCAAAATATTAGCAAAACTTCAAATAGGAAAGTATGAAATAGAGACTTTAGCATTAATAGCTCAGGATGTACCAAAAGTATTTTAAATAAAAAGATTGTACCACCAGAACTAATAAAGACTTTAGAAAAACCACTTGCAGCTATGCAGAGGGATGGAACACATAATATATATAGACATTACATAGACAAAGCACAAATAAGTTTCCTAAATACTTGTTCAAAATTCTATAAACCCACTTAAAAAATGGATAAAATGGGTAAGAGACTTAGACATAAGAGTAGACTTTGTGCTAGGATTAGATTTTATATTATATAATAAAGGAGGAACTTAATAACAAAAGATGGAATACTTTTTATGAAAAATACTACTTATACTTCAGTTTTGACTAACAAAATTGATACTAAAATAAGACAAAAAGAAAAATGTTGCGAAAACTGTGAAAATAATATAGAATGTACTAAAAATAATTGTAATATATCATATGAAAATATACTAGAATAGAAGAAGAAGACGAAATAATTAATAAAAATTAATGTTTTAATAGAAATGGAAACAGAGTATATAATTTCAAGACAGGAATAAAAGAATAGGAGAAATCAAGAACAACAAGACTTAGATAATATAGTAAAAATTTAGATGAAATAGAAATAATAGGAAAAAACCCTTAAAATATTGGAAAATACCATGAAGAATGTAAACTAGATATAAATCCAGAATATATAATAAAAACAAACTAAAAACAGCAATAGAAGCTACAAATCAAGATTTAGAAGATTTTAAAATACAAATAAAAGAATTATTAGAATTAGGAGTAATAAGAAGATCCATTTCAAAACATAGATCAACAGCATTTATGGTAAGAAATCATAGTGAAATAATTAGAGGAAAAGCTAGAATGGTTATAAATTACAAAAGATTAAATGACAACACTAGAACAGACGGATACAAATTACCAGACAAAACAGAATTAATAAATAGAATACAAGGAAAAACAATTTTTAGTAAATTTGATTGTAAATCAGGATATTGGCAAATAAAGATGCATCCAGACAGTATTGATGGACTGCTTTTAACTGTCCTGAAGGACATTTCGAATGGTTAGTAATGCCATTTGGGTTAAAAACAGCACCACCAATTTTCCAAAGAAAAATGGATAAAATATTTGGAGAATATAAAAGATTTGTTTTAGTATATGTAGATGATATTTTAGTATTTAGCAGAAATATAAAAGAACATTTAGGACATTTACAAACAGTTTTTAGATTATTTGTTAATAACGGAATAATAATTAGTAAAAAGAAAATGGAACTATGTAAAAATTATATAAATTTTTTAGGAATTATTTTAGGAGAAGGAAAGATTAAACTACAACCTCATATAGCTAAAAAAGCTTAGATATACCAGATAAATTAGATAATTTAAAAGACTTACAAAAATTTCTAGGTATAATCAATTATGCTAGACCTTTTATAAAAGATTTAGGAAAAATAGCAGGACCATTATATTCTAAGACAGGAAATAAGGGACAAAGAAATTTTAATGTAGAATATAAAATTAGTACAAAAAATAAAAGAAAGAATAAAAAACATTCCTGATCTAAATATGCCATTAGAAACAGATTACTTAATAATAGAAAAGATGGAAGCTTTGAAGGAGGGGTGCAGTACTAAAATCAAAACCACATAAATATAGTATTAAAAAAGAAGAAAAAATATGCGCCTATCAAAGTGGAAAATTAAAAGAAAAAGGAAATAAGGCTAGCATAGACGTTGAAATTTTAGCAGTATATATGGTTTAAATAGTTTTAGAATTTATATTTAAATAAAAAAAACCAGAAATATTAGTAAGACTGTGAAGAAATAGTAAAGTTTCATCAAAAAATTAATGATAAAACTAGCAGTAGAAGAAGATGGTTAAATTTTTTAGATACCATATCTATTTATCATTCTATAGTTTTTGAACATATTAAAGGACGATAATAATATTGCAGATCAATTAAGTAGATTAATTAAAGTTTAAATTTTACAGAATGAGACCTCTACTATCAGACAAAGGTAAAGGGGTTCAACCTTCAACCTCAGGTTTGGCAGACTCTTATAAGCAGACAGTATTAGCTAATTTACATTTTAAATCAACAGATAAAGTTGACGATATTAGAATAGAAAGAATGCAATTTGGAGTACAGAATTAATTGCATATGCACCGTCAAACTTACTTTCAGACATTTACCTAACTGCCAATTAGACAAACAACAGATGTCTTATAGATAATATATGGATAGCACATAATAAAAAAGACACTAAATATATAATTGCTGTGCTAAATGCTTTAGGATACTATTTTACTAGTAAAAATAAAGACAATAAATTTAAATACTATGTAGTAGTTCATGGTAAGACAAACGGTGTTTTTCAACCTGGATAGAAGTTTTAGACTCAATTAAAGATGTTTAGAAACTTTTCAATTTTAAAGATGTTTAATTTTTTTCAAAATTTTTAAACTATTTTACAGAAGCTTTAGACTATGCTAGAGGAGTTTTAGGACCAAATTACTATATTTCTCCAGCACTCAGACAGAACCCAGAAAAAGTACCACAATATAATATCCAAAAAGACACAGACAAGATTATATTTTGTGACCATTGCTCATCCATGACCGAAGCATTCAAAAGGCTGAATTTAAAGAATGATGCCTTAATAGAAGAAAATGCCAAGCTCAGAGAGAGACTCATCAGCAAAATGGAAAGCAAAGGTAAGAATACACAAACTCAGACATATACTAAGGGTTCTCCATCCCAAACAAAGGATGAGATGGGTGTGCATTCCCCACTGAATGCTAAGAAATCCACTGTATCGGATACTGATACAGCTAGTCCGGATCAAACGGTGGCCGGTAAAGACTTATCAAATCCGTTAATGGCTGTCACTTTGCCAAAAAGTGAAAGAGACGAAGGATCATCTTCAAGACGAAAATTACCACTTTCTTTTAACCAGACAATCAGACGAAAAGTTAAAAAAGCCCAGAAAAATAAAGAGTTAGAATGCCTAATACCCAGACTGTAGAAAAGCTACTCAGACAAAAACAAGAAAAAGACAAACATATAAATCCAAGCCCAATACAAAGCCCAAGACAAATTTCTACTCCTAGCCCAAATAATTCAGACAATTTCGAAGACCCAATGCAATTTGCCCAAGACCCAAATGATGAAGACTCAGGAGCAAGCTTCGATTCTATTGCATTGCATAATCTAGACACATAAAAAAAAAAAAAAAAAAAAAAATAAAAATATATATATATATATATAAATAAATAAAATATATATGTTTTATGTAAAGAGGGATGCCTCTTTAATCAAATATGTGAGTCCCACTTTACTCACTACCACACATGTGGAAAAACTGTTGGGACAAGTAATATTCAGAAAAGAAATAAGATGATAAAGTTTGTCAGATCAGATTCCAGACGCAATAATGCAAAGGAAAGGACAATAACTTCACGTGACGATGGGGCCCAAGGCGCACCCGGCTGAAGTGATAAGATTCCTTTTTCATTTGAAGTCCGGAGTTTGAAGTCCGAAGACAGGTTTATAAAAGGAGATTTTCTAAAGACAAGAAAAGTAGTTGGAAAAAAGCGAAGAAAGCAATCCCTCACTAAAAACAACTCTCAATTCCAGAAGAACCTTTTTCCAAAAAACTATCTTTAAGACATTGTAAAAAGATTTTTAGTTTTTAGATCTTTAAGTAGTTTCTAAAGTTTGTTAGAAGTAAGCTTGGAAGTTTTCCGGGTTTCCCGAAAGGGAAACTTCACTCCGTTTAATTATGTAAGTTTTCATAACTAAGTTTCTGTTGAACTTCCCCTTTATGTAAATTATGTGTGTTTATGATTATGTTATAAAATTACATGTTAATTATTTTGCTAAAATTCATGTAAATACTTGAATATTATTATGAATCTATCTTATCTAGTATATGGTTAGTCTCTTAGCTTCTTATGAATATCGATGGATTAGCTTGTAAATTCCTAGGACTATGTCAGGTTAAATGTTCTGAAGAGAACGATGAATAACCAATTCCGGGGTGAAGCTAAAGAAGATCATTTATAGGAACAAAAGGCTAAGAGGAAGAGATGAAAGATATTAATAGATTCATAAGTTAAAAAAAAAAAAAAAAAAAAAAAAAAAAAAAAGTATAAATCTTAAGGGAAGTTTAAACTAGAAACTAGAGTGAATATTACATAATAAAACAAGAAAAGTGAAGGAGTACTGAGTAGGATTTTACAACATAAAAGAAAACAAACGAACATCATCACTCCAACAGACTATCTCAATCTTTATTAAAATCACTTTATTTGAAATATATTGAAATATATCCCTATTATTGAAATATATCCCTATTATTGTTATTTCCGTTTAATTTTATTTGTCCAATATTTTAAAAATAGTTTTTTATTACTTTATCATATCGAGAAAAGATAATATATATATATATATATATATATATATATATATAGATATATATATAGATATATATATATATATATATATATTATATATATTAATTATATTATCTCGATATGATAAAGTAATAAAAAAAATATTTTTAAAAATATTGGTTTCTAGTTAATGCACCCATAAGAACCCGACAATCCCCCATATGGAGCCACCGTTGTTTCGTCTGGCATGTACTCTCGGGACCTCCGGACAAATAAAATTAAACGAAAGGGGTGATAACATTATTTTAAAGAGATTGAATCTTACACATAAATCGTATCTATTGAATGCGTTTTATGTATTTCTTTCTCAACTCAATTAATGTTGAGTATAAAATGATTTTTTTAAAATCTTTTTCTCGATATGATAAAAGTAATAAATATATTTTAGAAATATTGAATAAGAAAAAAATATATAAGGGGTAATAATGTAACTTAAACAATAAATGAGAAGAGACTAAATGTACACATAAGTCGTATTTGTTGATGCGTTTTATGCCGTTCTTTTTAATCTCAATTAATGTTGAGTACAAAATAAAAAAATAATTATTTTTTCTCAATACGAAAAAAGTACAAAATAAATTTTAAGAATATTGGACAAATAAAATTAAATGGGATGGGTAATAACATAATTTCAACAATAAATGAGAAGATATCAAAACTTATAGATAAATTGCATCCGTTGAATGCGTTTTATGACTTTATTTCTCAACTTAATTAATGTTGAGTATAAAATAAAAAAATAATTATCTTTTATCGACATAATAAAAGTAATATATAGAAGAAATAAATATATTCTAAAAATTTGAACAAATAAAATTAAATGGAAGAGGTAATAGGTTAATTTAAAGAATAAATGAGAAGAGACTAAAAATTACACATATTAAATGGCATTCGTTAAATGCGTTTTATGCCTATCTTTCTCAACTCAGTTAATGTTGAATATAAAATTAAAAAAATAATTATCTTTCTCGAGATGATAAAAGCAATAAATAAACGAAATAATAATAATTTTAAAATATTGAATAAATAAAATTAAATAAAAATGGTATTAACGTAATTTAAACAATGAATGAGAAGAGACAGAAACGTACATATAAAAAACATTGTATTCAATGTGTGTATCTACGAACCAATATAAAAGGACTTATGACTACTCCATATATTAAATAATAGTTATCTATTATACTATTTTGAAATGTTCAATAATATTTGTTTATTTTATTAAATTATTTAATAATTTTATATTTATTTTTAATTTACTCTTATAAATAATATCACAATTTTTAAGACATTACATATATTATATTGAAGGCGTAATATAGTAAAAAAATCCTTCTATTTTCTAATTTTAAAGAAGTGGGCAAAATCAATAATGAATCGAAGATGTATTAACCTTCATGTACTAGTATTCTTATAGTTAATTGCTTTCCTTTAGTGTAAAGTTTAGACCATCTCCAATCCACCTCTATTTTACTTTTCATTCTCTATATTTAACGAGTAAAATAGAAAATGGGCACTCCAATCCATCTCCAAACTACCCTCTATTCTCTATTTATAGAGAAGTTAGAGAACTACAATTCATACTCTCTATTTCTCTTTTTGATTATTATATTATTGTTTCTATTATACTTTTTAATTAACATATTATTTTACATATAATTTCATTAATTAAATATCTTACATTCATAATTCTTTTTAAATGTAATATTAAAAAAATATACTACTTTTATTTCAAATTAATAGTCTTTAAAAATATTATCTAATTTTCATCAATGATAAAACAAAATTATTTTATTATTAATTTTCATTATAAAGAATACACAAAATTAAAGATGTCGTAGAGGTTGCAACTCCAAGTATAGAGATTGTGATAGATGAAAATATCCGTTTTAAACAATTTTAGCTAGACAGAAAAAAAAATTGAGAACAAAAATGTTCATTTTGAATTCCGTAATGCATTGATAGAACATTTATGGGAGCAATGTAACAATTTCAAAAATTGAGTGTTTATGTAATTGTATGTCACTTTTATTTGAATTTGTCCATTAATTTATGTATTATATTATATTTCTTGCAATTCATGTTATTTAAAAATTTAGAATAAAATATAATTTTATATCACACTAAAAATCATATCAAGTAATTATTTTTGAAAAAAGAAATAAAGGATTTATACTATGAAATAAAAAATAAAAATAATAATATAATATTGAGGAGAGAGAAAAAACGTCATTTTTAAAGAGTAAAATAGAGAATTGAATTGAAATTAATTGTCTGAAAAAATAAAAAACTCGTAAAATAGCGGATTGAGGTGGAGATGCCTTAGCTTAATTTATAATAAGAAATGAGTTGAATTATTTTCATGTTAGCAAATAAATGAGAGTTGCAACAAAGTTTTCTCAGTGTATTAAGCGAAAAATGGAATGCGACTATGATAGCGAAAGGTGAACTAATAATAGAGCTAAAATGACGACATTTTGTGTACTACAAATTCAAATAATTGTTGTTGCATAAATATCCTCCATATTTTGACCTTTTCTTTACACCAAAGGACCCATTTTTAATCATCATTTTCTTGAATTTTTGATAGCTTTATGATGTTATTACGATCAATTTTTACTTATGTATTTTAATTATATTTTGTTTATTTTAGATATTTCATATTATGTTCTTTTGATGTTTCTTTTTTTCAATCTTATGTTGATCCTATGTGAGTATTGACCAAACATGTTCACGTAGATTAAGTGACCAATTATTTCATGCTAACTCTTTTTTAAAGTCATATCATTATAAAAAATAAATTAAGAATAAAATTAAGCGTCAAGTAAATTAAATTTCTCTTCTTTTTTTTTAATTGTTTTTTGCTTCATTCCAATCCCACATAGTTAGAATCTTAGTTGAAAATAATAATTCAAAGTTTACGTAGGAATAATAAATTAATTAGAGAAATTATTAGTTATTTTCAATACATAGAAATACACAAAAATATACAAAGGTTTATAAATAAAATATTAGAAATACACAAAAATATACAAAGATTTATAAATAAAATATTTTCATCATTCTCCGTCATATAGGTACGATTACCTTATATAATTGTGAAATATGTTTAATCAGATAGTTTTCCCAAATTTTATTATTGTTAGTCAACTAGTTGGTATCCAAAAGATGAGCCAATTCCAAAAGTTTAATCCCCTAGATAGTCATTTAAGTTTTCGGACTGGTTTAAAATATATTTTTTTTGTTGTTTAAGATAAAAATATCACATAGTTATCCTGTTTCTAAAAAATATACTCTTTCTATTTAAAAAGAATGACATACTTTTTTTATCGTAATTTAAAATACACTAAGTCACAAGCTTTTCTAACGTCATAAAAGAGGTTGGGGCGTAACTCATACACCACGTACAATTCTGAAACAAATGTGACCACAAAAAGTAATAACGGAATTAAAACATCAATGATCTTGCTCTCGAAACATGAAAACTCACCAATTCCCTGATTAAACTGAGTAATCTCAATTTAAGCACATCTAAAAAAAGAAAGAAATGTCAAATTCTATATTATATAAAATAATATAAACACAAGTATGCTTTAATATAATTAAAACTTGTCATATTCTGATTGATCAAATCAAATCTTATCACTATATCATTACAATCCATCAATAATCAAATGGATCAATTAAACTAATCAAAATAATCCATTTACACGACCATTCAACTTCATATAACTATAAATAAAAGAGAAATCTACAAATTCATATACACATAACATTTTACAAGCCAAATGATAGAGGTATGAAGATTAACACCTCAAAGATTTCTATGAACATTTACTAATCTATTCAAATCAAAATTCAAAGCACATTCAATGTATAATTTATTCATCCACTCATCATTACTATAAATAGTTCTATAAATAGTTGATCCATAATATAGGCCATTTAATAAAATTAATGCATAAATTGTAATATTTTTTTTGTTTTACCCTTGTAAGTTATTAAATTTCATTCGAGACAATATTTCATGATCAAAATTTTCAAATCCTTTAACCAAAGTTAATATACTTTATATTCTTAATAGGATGAACAGAAAAATATTATATAAAATAGAAATTGTGATATTCATGGTACATTTTGTTTTGCTACGGATAATTTTCCAGATGCTATTGTCTGATGCCTCTTTCCTATCTCTGTCTTTTCAGCTTTCCAATGTGTTTTTCTTTGTCATCTTTTACCGAAAATTAATTTTTTTAGTTTACTTATTACCATTATTTTTTATTAATTCTTTTAAGTTAACTTCATTAATGTATTTTGCTTAACAAAATATATTAGATTAGTGTATCATGTATAAAATATTAGCCATTAATGTATTAAATTAGTGTATCATCTATTTTCCGTTTATGTAATTTTTAATTAATAATTTATTCGATCCTTTTTTTAATATATATCAGCACTTATGTTATTGTATTAAATTCTTTTTAATTTTTACGGAACTATTGTAATTATGTACTTATAAAGGGGAGACTGTAATTTTACCTTAAAAGTATATACTTATAAAGGGGAGATTGTAATTTAGCTTAAAAGTATGTAATTTCTAAAAAAAAATTAAAAAAAATTGCTGATACATTTTGGAAATGGGCTAGTCGGGCTCATTTCATTTCTTGTACATATTGTTTTGCCATCTAATAATAGAGTAACTTTTATATATAACAAACATAAAAAATATATTTGTATGTTATAGTTATAGGTTGTATAATTGCGCTCCATAACGAACATAAATATATATATTTATATATATATATATATATATATATATATATATATATATACATACATATACAAAAGAAATCAACTGTATAATTGCTTTAGTATACATATACAAAAAGATTAATTGAATAATTTGTCTTTGTTTAAAGCGAAAAAAGAGAGAAAAAATAAAAGAAAACTAGGCAGGAAAGATCGTATTTGTATAATCACATGTGTACAAGACGAAAATATATGCATTTATATTTGTATATACAATTTTCTCTCGCTTTATACAAGCACAATGTATACATTGTGTTTGTATTATGTGAGATAAATGACTGAGCAAATGAAATCTGGGAGAGTGACGAGCGAGATCTAAAAGTGGAGAACGAAAATATATGCATATAGACAATTTTCTCTCGCTTTATACAAACATAAATGCATTTTATACATTTTCGCTTTTGTATAAAGTGAGAGAGGCGATTGAGCAAGCGAGATCCAGAAGAGTGGCGAGCGAGATCTGGGAAAGAGGGGAACGAATATATATATATATATATATATATATATTATATATATATATATATATACATACATATACAAAAGAAATCAACTGTATAATTTGCTTTAGTATACATATACAAAAAGATTAATTGAATAATTTGTCTTTGTTTAAAGCGAAAAAAGAGAGAAAAAATAAAAGAAAACTAGGCAGGAAAGATCGTATTTGTATAATCACATGTGTACAAGACGAAAATATATGCATTTATATTTGTATATACAATTTTCTCTCGCTTTATACAAGCACAATGTATACATTGTGTTTGTATTATGTGAGATAAATGACTGAGCAAATGAAATCTGGGAGAGTGACGAGCGAGATCTAAAAGTGGAGAACGAAAATATATGCATATAGACAATTTTCTCTCGCTTTATACAAACATAAATGCATTTTATACATTTTCGCTTTTGTATAAAGTGAGAGAGGCGATTGAGCAAGCGAGATCCAGAAGAGTGGCGAGCGAGATCTGGAAAGAGGGGAACGAATATATATATATATATATATATATATATATATATATATATATACAATTTCCTTTCGATTTATACAAACACAAACACATTTTATACATTTGCATTTTTGTATGAAGTTAGAAAGGCGATTGAGCAAGCAAGATATGGGGAGTGACGAGCTAGATCTAGGAGAGGGGAGAGAGGGGAACGAAAATATATGTATATATACAACTTTCTCTCGCTTTATAAAAACACAAATGCATTTTATACATTTGTGTTTGTATAAAACCGAGAGAGGCGAGGGAGAAAACGATAGTGGCGAGCAAGATTCACCAAGAGGGAGGCGAAATAACAATAGTTTGTTATGTGGTACAATTAAATCAAACTATGGTTATAATATTTAATTTTCATCTTTCAACTTGAATTTATCATAAAACAAACAAATTTCACAAAAAACAAGTCATTCTTTTGCCATTATTATTTTTAGATACGCTAAAAGTACTATCGTGAACTTTTTCGATATTTGAATTTAGCATTATGCAAATTCTTTTAATTTGACGGTTGTTTTCATATATTTTTCATGTAATCTGATATTAAACATTATATTAGTTGAAATATGTTTTTTCTCAATTGAATATGCTAGAAACGATGTTTGTTGGATATTTTACTTCTAATAATGTAGAACAAAACTCAAATGCAAGACATAATCACTTCAATATCAGATTGACTCAAAGATTTATTGATCTAACTACCGTTTGACTTTGAAAAAGATAAAGATAATTAAGCTGCAAATTCTTTCTGTTACTAAACGAGAAAGATAAGACATTTGTTAATAGTCACGTGATAGAACTACTCATATTTTTGTAAAATTCTTTAATTTTTTAACGATATCTAATAGAAAAGTAGCAACTTTTAAATACTCTAAAAATGTTTTTGGCCAAGATAAGGACCTATTATATGCTTTACATGAAAGAAGGGGCAGTTTTGTGTATTAGTTCAAAATTAAAGGAAAAATTATTTTTCTCTTAATCGGAGAGGTGATCTAGGGTTTTCAATTCCAAGTAAATTAAACGAAGGGTTTTGGATTTTCTCTTCACAGAGAGAGGACGAGGGTAATGGGAAGGTACAGAAGCCGTAGTCGGAGCCTTAGCAGAAGTTGCAGTCCCGTGAGACGTAAACGCCACGACGAACCACGTGACCGGCGCCGAGAACGTCGCTCTCCGGGACCTTCTGGTCTTCTCGTTCGTAATATCCCCCTTAGCGCCAGGTATCAATCCTCTTCCCCATTTTACCTGGTCCAGATACTCCCCCCCCCCCCACCCCTCAAACATAAACATAAATTATGGCAATTCTCTTTCTCATTTGTTGTTCTTGTTGTGAACTCATATGCAAGTCACAGTTTCCCTTTCCCAGTGATTGAAATGCTTAACATGCCTTTGTCTGAAATAAATGGCTTATTAGGCGTTTAAGGGAGTTTTCAATTGTTTGAAGGGTGGTCTTATGTCTTTTGCGCTTCAGGTTATCATTTCTCTAGGTATGTTGGTTAACAATGAGTCTCTTTCATGCAGGCCTTTAATAGCTCATGCATTTGTCAACCAAAATTTGATTTTTGAGTTATTTCAGTCCTCATACTAATCCTTCTTTGTATATATTATAATGATTTTGATTATAAGAGATCGGTTCGATAGAGAAAACTTCAGATCAAAGTTATCTATTGAAATAATAATGTAACAAATAAATTGGAGTTCTTGAAAGTTATATTGAATGGATAGAATGGTGTTAAATATTTTGGGACATCTCAAAACGGAAAGAGCTTTGTATCCTTCAACTTGAGCTCCTCTCAAACCATAAAAGTTCTCCTCAACTTATCTCAACAACATCACTCTGATTTGAATTATATTATCCATCAAATACATTTTTTATTCTCATAGTAAATTAGGGAATAACATCGTCAAAAAAATTGGATCGATTGGCAAATTAGCACTCTTGCAGCACTTATAATGCTTTATTGGATCTAAAGAACACCAGATCAATGACCTGTTTAAGCTCATCTTTTTGACTTGAATTTGCAAAAGATAATTATGAATTGATTGATTAATCAATCAACTAAGTGTCGGACAAAAAAAAAATTATGTAAGAACCAGTGTTTTCAAAAATGTTTTTGGGCGAGTCTCGGGGCGGGGCGTATCAAAAACGCACTGGTGTATAAATTAAAACGTAGATCCAAGTTTAAGTCTTGAACATAAAAATTTAAGTCCTGGGCGTAAAAGCGTAGCAGGGCGTTTTTATTTTTTATATTTTTTGCTTTAAATCATATTTTTATTATTGGTATAGTAATATTTCTCAAATAATAATTATAATACTTTTTTTTTTCATTATTGATTAGTAATACTTATCTCAAATAAAAATCATAAATCAATGAAATGTTTACTTTTGCTTATTTGATTAGTAATAAAACTATAAAATTAAATATACATGAAACTGTGCCCGTAGATCCATGGACTTATGGCCCGTGTCTCGAGGCTTACGCCTAAAACGCCCAGCCTCACGCCCCCGCCTTTTACAACACTGGTAAGAACTTACTTGAGTTTTCTCTAATCAGAAAAATCTCTCCTATCCATTAGTTTATGAATGCCTTTTTAATCTGTTTGCGGTGTTTTATACTAGCAAACAAATTTTTTCATGTTTAAACACAATTCTATTCCTCTTGACACCTGCACTTGTTCCTTGCATCACTGGTAGAAGCTAATATAATATTCTTCATTGAAGATGAACATTATTATGTATTACCTCCAAGAGAAAAGTTGTTTGATGTTGAGGAATAAGCTATCTTATCTCCATACATTTATACACATGGGCTATAAAGTTACTTATCTGTCAGATGGCTATAGACCTTTTGTAATTATAGAATATGAAAAAAGAAATGAAATTGCATATTTTTTATAGTGGTTTCTGCTAATCTGTTAACTTGGGTTAATAAAAAGATTGCACGCCCAATTTTTCATTAGGTTGGGTAGAGTAGTTTTCATTTCTATTTCATTAATGGCTTGCTCTCTCTCCCTCTCTCATCAAATTTTGCTATGTTTTTTTAATAACCGTGGTCTCTGGGCTAGCTTTCGTGCATCGACTAGTTCCACAAGATATCTGCTACATCCTACTAGCAACAGATACTTAGTAACTCTGTTTACCAAGGGTGGACAGATAGAAAGAATCACCTAGTTTTCTTCTGTATCTGTTGGGATTTGAACCTGATACAAAGTTAATCATTTTGTACTTTTTCTGCAGGCCAGAAGATCTTAGGGTCCCCTTTGAACGCTATGGTCCCATAAGAGATGTTTATCTTCCCAAGAATTATCACACTGGGTATGCCATTACCTTGATTAGATGGATTCTCATTTTGTACTATATTTAGCAATTAATGGATCTGTTTCCTCTATGTCCCGCTATCTGTTGATATCACCATGATCAATAACATCACAATTAAGCCTTGATACCTAGCTAGTTAGTGTTGGCAGTATGAATCTTCATTATCTTACTATCCTTTTCGTCTCGTATAGACCAGTGTCGTCAAAAGAAAACAGTGCAAAAAGCTCTGAGTGTTTGGGGCTTGTAGCACAAATCGCTAATAAAATGTGAGTTTTAATGGAAAAAGGCGCAAAGGGTAAACAAATACAAAATATGTATGTTTAGTTTAAGACTAATAACTAGAAGCATGAATGATAATTATATGGTCAAAAAAGCTGAAAATATTAATCACAATAAAGTGAAATGTCCATTGTTTAGTGTCACCTCTTCAAAGAAGCTCAGTGGCAAAGAAAAGTATGTCTTGGAACCTTGATGAATAAACTGAAACGGACATTAAGCGACGCGACGGGCTCAACACTTTTAAGTGCACCTTTGAAAACACTGGTATATATGTCTCATTCAAATATCAATAAATGAAGGTTGTCTACACCTTTTATTTACATACAGATTTCGCACCACAACTAAAGAGTCCCTAACAAATATTTGACTAGGTGAGTTTATCAACAAGTTTAAGCTTTAATCTCGACTACTTAAAATTACTTATTTGTAATATTCTCTTCGTGTGTGCTCTAGAATATACATTTTTTGGAGACAATTTAATGCCATATTTTAAAGTCTACCTCGTTCGCTTTTACATCTTAGAGATTTACGATATATCAGGCCAAATCATTGCAAGCAGCTTTCCCTCACTTTCATAAATTGATAAGTTTTACAATTAACAGTCAGCATATTGCAACCCTCCTTCTTGACTGAGTCTAAACCAGGCAACTTTCAATGTGAGCTCATCATGATATCTTTAGAACAAATAGAAAAGCTCACTTTGATTTTTTAGGAGTAAAAGAGCACTCACAATTTTCTTTTGAGAAGATGAAGAGAAGCTCACTGTGATATTGTCTATTTCTTTTTTCTAATCTTATACGTAGGGAACCACGAGGATTTGGCTTTGTGAAGTTCCGTTATGCTGAAGATGCAGCTGAAGCAAAAGCACACTTGAACAATACAGTTATTGGTGGACGTGATATTAGGATTGTTTTTGCTGAGGATAATCGAAAGACCCCTCGAGAAATGCGCAAGGTCTTAAGCACAAGGTGCATTGCTTCAAGTTGCAACCATGTTGATTATCAATCTCTTTTCCAGCTCAAGTGTTATTCACCCACATCACTGAATCTAAGTCTACTACTTTTCCTGTTTAACTAGTGGACCTAGTGCTCGAGGCAGCTACCGGAGACGCAGTTCACCAAGTCGCAGATATCACTGTCAGTTAGAATTTCAACTCTCGCTTCTTTATAATAGTTGTTTAGTTTCTTAACAACAAGTGTTAGAGTCTAAGCTTTTTTTTTCCTCTAAAGATTAATGGTTTAGAATTTCTATGGCAGCTTACTCGCGCTCGGCTTCTCCAGCAAGACGTGACTCAAGGTCTGTGTTTCATAACAGAAATTTTGCTTGTTGTTCTAGTATTATTTATTTGTATTGAAAGTAAGGACTGTAACTGATTCTAATGGGACAAAATTTAAGAAGAATATCTATTGGAATGTAAGAAATGTGAAGCCTGTAGTCGTATCAGCAACAAATTTGTTGCCCTACTGTGCATAAGTTCAACTATCAAGACAAAACTAGTCCCTTTTCCTACATTTAGATAAATATTTTTCTGAAGAGAGACTTTGCACATTGATCTGCTCGCGTCTCTTGCTGTATTATGGTGCATGCCCTTAGTCAAAACTTCTTTTTTATAAATTGCAGTTGTATGCCTTGTATATTTAAGATGCTCTGTAATTGGGTGCTATTTATCTCTTTTTCTTTCTGTTATTTTGTAATGGTAATATACTTGTATACATTTTAACCTTTCTTTTGGTATATATAGTTCCTAAGTTGGGTGTTAGTAGAAAGGAGAGATAATTGACATTGGTGGATCTTCCCCAATTTTGTACCATTTCCAAAAACTCAGTTGGTATCTGATGGTTTTATGCTTGTTCTTCCTCTTTGGCGGTTTGGAACGTAGGAGAGTGAAGTAGGATGGTTTTATTTGGTGAAGTGGTGGTAGCATCACTGTATCCACTTGATTTTAGGAATTGATCTTTTCTTTTGTTATTTGTCTGTTATCTTGTGAACTTTGAATGCTGAGGCTTTCTCAGTCCCTTTGGCTGGAAGCTTTTTAGGCTCGTTGGCTTTTTAATTTGTTGAATACTCACACTATTATCTTGAGATTGTGTCAAATTTCTAGCAGGCATAATTCATCTATCCTGTAGATTTTTGAATGACATCTGCTGGTGGCTTTATTAATGCAGATGCTAAATTGAGAAAGAGACTTAAAGAATTCTGGACTAATAAAGACAATTGAGAAAAGGGACCATATCACCATAAAGTCAAAGACTCTTGCTCATGAAATGTGATGAATCTCCAGAAGTTTCAAATCACCATCATCAAAGTTCATGTGATTTTCCTTTTGTGGATTTTTTTCTAGTAAGGATGAGCTTTCTACTGTACCATGGAGAACCAATTGAAGTGGTCTGGACATATTACAATCACAAAAGGCCCTCATTTGCTTATCTTAAAATTCATGTTTAATTTCTAAACAATGCACAATGTCCAGTTAGGGAGATAATTTAGAGCTTATAGTTGGCAAAAGAAATCATCTTCAAAGTGGCAATAATTTTCGAAGCTTTTAGTCATTGACATTTGGTGAGAATGCTTGAGGAAAGATATCTCGAGATTTTTAAAGTTGGGGCAAAGGAGAGCTTTGAAGTGATCAGATGCTGAAGAACTGTACCATATAGTGTGCTTAAACAGTGTCTGGATTAACTGTAGTTTTTTCCAGACAATGAAATGAGGATACAGGTAAAGGTTTTGGTTTAGTAGATAAGATATTGAATGAATCTACCTTTGTGGTTTTGTTAAATGTCAATTTTATTTTGTGAGTTGGTATAGCAGTCATTTGAGGACCAGAGCTAGTTTCTACTTGTTTGTACTGCTTTCAGCAGCAATATCCATTGCAAAAACTACATTGCATTGCACTTTTTATTAAGTGGCTTAATTACACTATTGTTCACAGGGACAGGAATCATGAGAAGAATCATGATGATGATTACTACTCGCCAAGGAGATCCAGGTCACAATCTCGGTCTATTTCTCCAAGGGATGACAGAAATTGTAGGTCGAAAGGAAGATCTTCAAGACAATCAAGACCAATGTCAAGGTCAAATTCTCCATGCATTCAGAAAAAAGGCAGGTTCAGCATGAGTCCAAGAGATAATAGTCAGATTGCTCATGATGTGGACTCCACCCCAAGGAGGCTCAAGAGTCCTGGAAGAAATGGAGGTAGCTCAGCCAGATCTCCGTCTAGGTCCTACAGGTTTGTGAAGATGTCAATTTTGTGAAGTTTGAATAGGAATTTTTGAAATCAATCTGTCGATTGAAACCATGTCCTTTCGATATTTCTGTACTCTTTTACATTTTTTCCTCCATATTCACATACACCTATCCTTTTAGTGGATCCCGAGGAACATCGTGGAAACACCACGATGCTCTGCATCGAATCCCACCCTTTTGATGTAGATAGTTGGTAGTTGAGCTATTGCCTTGACTTGACATTTAGTTTTTCGAGTCATTATGTTCTCTTGGATTTGATTGGAAAAGTTGCATACTGGTGACGAGCTTTGTCGTGTTGTATTTTTGATATGCTACTAACCTGGTTCTATTGGTGATCTCCCGTTGATTAATTTGACTAAATTGTTCTTTTTTACCATCCCTCCTTGCAGTCGTTGACGGTTTGCTCATTGTTATCACCATCTGCTGATCTTTTTTGGAGTTCTTGGGAAATATCTTGGTCTTGATGATTGGACACATGCAAACTATAATAGATTGTTACATCTGTTATATTTATGTTCTGTTTCTTTTTTTCATGTCACTCTAAGCCTATGGACTATTGTAATATATAGCTGAGTCGTGGGTTGAATTTGGTTATTTCTGTTTATGTGCTACTTGTTCTCAATATATGAAGTTACAATGGACTTATAGCAATGTTGCTACTTGTCCTCTTTTCTCATGCAACCATCCTTGTGCCTCTGATATCCGTGTAGTTTTTGCTCAAATCTTTTAGTTTATATAAATGAATTTTGGAATCCATTCCGAAGTCATTAACAACTCTTTAAAGGTTGTAAGATGAGTGAATCACTAGATGATCTTTTTCCTTTTGATAAGAAACTTATTTTTAAAAGGAAGTCACAAAAGAATAGTACTCCCGACCTAGTTTGATTTGGCACAACATTTAAGAAAATAAAGAAATTTTTGAATCTGCTGGTTCTAAATTGAAATTATGTTAAATATACAAAATTGCTCTTTAATCATGTAACTTTAAACCTGTCATGTGGACAGTTGAAATTAAAATTTTATAAAAAAAAAGTGATCGTTTTTTTAAACAGGTTTAGGAGGAAATAGATTATTCTTTTTGTAATCGAGAGAATATCATTTTTCCAAGTATCAATTTTAGCAAACAATCAAGAAGGACTAACTATGTTTAATAATAAACTTTCTCTATTTTAAAATAAGTTTTATTTTAACAAAAAGTACTATTCCAATATAAACATCGCCTCAGAATTTTAAGACAAAAAATAATGTTTTTTCAACTATACTTTCAGTTTCAGACTCAATTTTCAAATAAAAGTATTTATTGATTCTCACTAAAAAGCGTTCTTTTATTGAGATCACACATATTTTGGACCGGAGAAAATATGCTAAGGTTCAAAAATGGTCATAAGGGGACATTTTGATTTTTTTTGTGAAACTATAAATCTAACTTAGTTATAATGATTTATTTTTACTTTTTTTTTATTTTAATATGAGATTCATTTAAAATATCATTTACATTTTTTTTTTAAAAAGAAGAAATTATTAGTCCAGAATTTGTTAGTCCTTTTATTTCAACCTTGGACAGATGCGTTTATAGTTACAGTATTTTGTTTGTGCATCTAAATTATAGTAGGTTTAATAACTTCAAAAGTAATAATGGGTTAATACTAATAAAAAAATTAAAACTTAAACCCATAAAATTAAAATCTTACGTCAAGTGTTTGATCTTGACCTCATTGAACATCAACATCAAACTAATATCTTATGAAGGAATTAACTCCGATTAATTTTTGCGCGAATCAATAACTCATCTATTTGAGAATGGGACAGTCACAATTACCATGATTAAATTAATGATGGGTAAAATAAGATGACCAATAAAAATATTTATAGATAAATTGTAAAAAAAGGCAAATCAAATTTTTTAACAAAAAATTCCGACCTGCCGGATTCGAACCAGCGACCTAAAGATTACAGCACCAACTACAGTCTTCCGCTCTACCAACTGAGCTAAGGTCGGATTGCTAAATTCTACGGTCGATAATATACATATATTTGTAAATTACATTGGTCTTTACCTCCATCCATTTTACCTCCATCCAAACAAGTTTATCCTTGATCATAATTTTTTTTATATATCTTTTAAACATTTTGAGTTATCAATTATTATAAATTATAATACTTTTTACGTAGTTTACAAATATACAAATTTCATTTTAACAAAGTTAGAAGTTTCATGCGTAAATTTCTGATCAAACGTAAATTGTTTGACTCTCGAAAAAAATGAAAAAAAGTCACATAAATTGATTGAGACAGTTTTCTTTAATCATCCATTTCCACGCTTGCTTGACGCATGAAAATACACTTACTTTGTCCATCTCAGTTGTTAAGTTACAAGGCATACTGATCAATAGACAAAATATTTATAACGTCCATTTGTCGTGATTTATTTGAGCACTTTAATTTGACAAGAAATTTAAAATTTAAAACTGCTAATATTAAATAAATCATATATATTTATGTAACTATAAATTATTTCATTTAACTATAGATCATTTCATCAAAGATAAATCAATATTTTAAAGTTATATGATTACTCCCTCTTGTTCATATGAAATGAATTATTAGGAATACGATATAGCTCTTAAAATAATTAAGCAAAATATGATTTACAGATTTCTTTCCATATTACCCTTTTGATTATTTTCAAATCAATCTCTTAAAAACCTTTTTAAAAAAAATCGATTTGTTATGTATATAAGGTTAAGAACACGCTATCGAGATTCGATGATACTTGCAAGATACACATGATTTTTATCGTATTCATACTACACGCGTTGCACGCATATTTTATGTTAGCAGAGTATGTTAAGAGTTGATTTGGAGACGCCATTAAGTATAGATCCCCCTTTACAGTAACAAATAACACATACTTGGAGAAAAATATCATGTTGCATGATCACTCATCTAAAAGCTATTCGACTACAAAATTCGGATATAAAAAGGAATGTTGACAAAGGAAATATCATGTCACTTATTGTTAATTGGACTCGTAGGTAAAAATTTTATTCATACACCTGTTGATCTGTTGGAGTACTCTTGAACCAACGATGCAAACAGCGATGGCCTTTCGAGCAATGTACTTGGTCTCTCATATTCCTTTGCCCATCCTATAGAAAAACCACAACACAGAGATCAAAATCTCGAAAAATGGCAAAAAATCTGCAAGTGTCAAATGTAACAAACAAAGTATTGCATAGAGTAAAATGCATCATCTGTATACGTTCTGCTATGTTCAGTTCCAGTCCTTCGAAAGACTTACCATCATCTACAACGAGGACACGATCACAGTCTATCACGGTTGGTATTCGGTGAGCAATAGTGATAATAGTGCAGTTTGCAAAGTCCTCGCGGATAATCCCCTGGATGACAGCATCAGTTTGAGAATCAACAGAAGCTGTTGCTTCATCCATGAAGAGAATTTTACTATTCTTGAGCATGACTCTCCCTAAGCAAAGGAGCTGCCTTTGTCCAACACTCCAGTTGTCACCACTTTCTACCACTGGGGAATCAAGTTTCTCGGGCTTTGCTGCTACCACATCTTTTAATTGGCAGCGTTCAAGACTCTAATAGATACAAAAAGGAGTTTTAAAAAAAGGCGGAAATTCTAAAAGATATGATATCATTAGATGAAAATTCTGTACGTACTCTCCATATTTCATCGTCTGAATACTGTTCTAGCGGATCGATGTTGCTTCTAACCGTCCCTTGAAATAGAATTGGTTCTTGAGGGATGATACCAAAGCGTGATCTAAGATCGTGAAGTCCTAGCTTGCAAATGTCAACACCATCAATTATGATGGTTCCGGCTGAAGGTTCCACCAGCCTAAAGAAAACTTGTATTAGAGTGGACTTCCCACTTCCAGTCCGGCCAACAATGCCAATTTTATCTCCTCCGTTAATTCTAAGAGAGATTCCTTTCAGAACCAGTGGTGTATTAAACCTGTACCGAACCTGCAAGGAAGACGCATATAGTTTTATTCAAAGTATTCAGAGGCAGGAGATGCCCTAAAGGGTGAATAGGGTCTATGACAAAACAGAGAAGCTCAAGAATGATTCATGAACTAAAAAACTTAGGTAGCCATGCTAGTATCACCTGCAAGTTATTGATCTCAATATCGCCACGATATGGCCAATCTGCAGATGGAAGACAATTTGCTATCTTCCATGAAGCTTCTGATGGTATTCTTATGAACTGCTTTATCCTTTCAACTGAAACCATTCTGTTCTCAACCATACAGCTCATGTATACGGCCCAAAAGAGTACACCATTTAGAGGCAGTCCATAGGATAGTGCCAAGCCAACATATTCTGATGACAGATAAAATGATTCCACCAATTAGCATTAGAGAAATTTATGATCAATGAACTATAATTCCACATTATTTCATTGTCAATTAAGACAAACCAAAGATGATCTAAGAATTTCACCTGGTGGGATAACAAAGCTTGGCAGCAAGACCATGAAAACGGTGGCAACGCAGATCAAAATACTACCAATAAACTCTAGGCGAAGACCTAGCCACTCATTTGATGCATTGCTGTGGAAATCCATCCGCAGATTAGCATTGACTCTGTCAACATTTCCTTGGAAGAACTTATCTTCCTTCCCGAAGCAGCGTACAGTCATGATACCTGATACGGTTTCAGAGAAGTGATGGAGGATTGGAGCTTTGGTGATTGAACCAAGTCTGGTTAATTCACGCGAGGACGCAATGTAGTATCTCTGTACGCCAGATGAAAAAAAAGGAAAAGGAAATCAGTACATATGCAATAGTAGGAATCTACTGCCTTAACTGCAATTATATCTGAATGACTTGATCTTCTTCTTTTATGTTTCATTTGCTATACCACCAGAAATTAGAAATTGTTGTCTGGTAGGCCTTCCAATGATCAGTGTAGCTTGATGTACTCGTGTAATATTTTACCTCTTAGGTTATATCATTTATATTTGAACTACATCTAGCATAAACATATAATACTATTTGTGATGCAGCATATCCTGGTGGCAGTTAAAAGAAACTAGTTAAGACATTCAATGCAAACTTTGCCAAGTATAGCTTACTATAGAATGAACGGTGACGAAATGAGGTTGAGGAAGATGAAATTATCCAATAGTAACAGAGATAATGGCACTCCAATCAGAAGTTATCTTACCCGGTACCAGAAATTGAGCCAGATTAGGGGTACTATAAGGAAGATAGTTGGCCAAGCACTCTGGAATGTAATAAACAGCATGCCAATTACTGTAAAGTACATCAGAAGCACTATACTTAGAAACAATGGAATCATAAAGTCAACATATGCCTGATCAGTTGATACCTGAAAAAACAAAATCATCCATTAGATCAGTGAAGCAAGATTCTATACTTGTCATAAATCAGAATCGGGTGAAGGAAGAGACTGTACTCGACTTAATATTCTTCCTGATGGAGTAGTGTCAAAGAATGACATCGGAGCATGCAATATGCTATTGATAATTTGATCGAACAAGCTTTGAGCTGTTCTGAGACCCAAATATGCGACAAGATATGATCTGCCAATCACAAAAATGCAACAAATGCCAGCTATGATTGAGTAAACATCTATAAATAGAGTAGGATTCCATGCATGGGTCTTTGAGGTCTCATATGCCAGCCAATAGTCACTCGCCATAGTGGCCGCTTGCCAAAATAAAGAAATTATTACTACAGCTACTACTCCCCACCATCCAAAAGCCTCAGTGAAGTACTGCTTGTAGACATCAAAATTGACATGACCAGTTTCTCTTTCTTCGTCTTTGATAAGCTTGGAACTACCCTTTGGTTGTTGGTCTAAAGAACTGCTTCCACCATTGGCTACCACTTGAGATTTCTGGGGAGACTTTGGGGTTAGTGGATGAGGTGATTTTGGTGATGATTGCGGAAGGCATTCACCAGAAGCTTCAGTGCTACTTTCCACGAGCTCCATTGAGTTCTCATGTGCAGCAACAAGATCACCAAAATCCATACCCGATTTTAAAAGCTCATCATATTTCCCAGACTGCACAATCTGACCATCTCTCATCACCTGTTGATATAGAAAATAATGAGGTTTGATATTTCAAAATTCGAATGCAACTTCTTCATAAAAAAAATAGAAATGACAATCATCATCTTTTGTAAAAGATGCATATGTATAATAGAAATCTTTCTATTGTAGTGATAATTTGATCATCATATTCTTACTATATAAACGTCAATGTGGTGCTTACCAATATAAGATCTGCATTGTGAAGGAAGTCAACTTGGTGAGTGACAAGAACAACAGTCTTATCCTTCAAAGCTCCCCTTACACATTCCTGCACAGAATCATATCAGTTACATAACATATTTTTCCTCATTCAAAGATTTTACTATGCAAGTAAAACAACAGTTTGCTGATACAATCATTTTCCTATTTCCTTTTTCTTAGATGCATGACTTAACCCTCAAAAGCTGTAGCATGAGCAGACTACATGTAGCAACTTATTGCGGATTTTTTAAAAAAGAAGAAGCGATATATTCAATTGGAGTGACCTTAAATATTTCTGATCCAGTTTGAGCATCAACAGCGCTAAATATATCATCTAGAAGATAGATATCACGATCCTGATATACTGCTCTTGCGAGTTGTATCCTCTGCTTCTGACCTCCGCTGAGGTTGATTCCTCGTTCTCCTATCTCAGTTTGGTCTCCATGTTCCAGAATTTCCAAGTCCTTCTCCAACGAACAAACCCGTAATACATCTTTGTATCTTTTGTTGTTCATTGGTGAACCAAACAAGATGTTCTCTTGGATAGTAGAGTTTTGTATCCATGAGGTTTGGGCAACATAAGCAGTGCTTCCACAGACTCTTACCTGTATTGTAAGACAAGTGTTAGAAGCTACAACAAACTGGTAGTAACAATTCAGCACTCGGATGTACTTCAATGGATGACAACATATAAGGAAACTAACTAGCCAGTCTTAACGCGCCCAAACTCAATTTGTTTGCTTGCTGCAGAATCATTATGAAGTTACCAGTGCAAAAGAGATTGATCAAACAAAGTTGGAAATGCTTTAGAAAATTACAAAAGCAAAATCACCAACATTAACATGGTAAGTATAAAAAAAAAGGTGATTTTACCTCTCCCGATACTTTGTGAAGTTCACCAAGCATTGATGCCAACAAAGAAGACTTTCCTGATCCAACCATTCCAACAATTGCAGCAAGTTCCCCCTTTCGAACTTGAAGATTTATGTCTTTCAGAACAATTTGATCACCATCATCTTCCCATGAAAAAATCCCATCTTTAACCTCCACTGCAATACTGCCATTACAGCCTTGTTGTCTTTCGACAACATCAGAATCCAATTCACGGCTTGTCATATATCCATCTAACCTACCTAGAGATACCATGGCTTGTGAAATTGTCATAAGGGACTGAGGGAAGGTTCTGATAGGATCCTGTAAAATTCTGAAAACTGTTGTTGCTGTGAATACAGTAGCAGCATCTAAAGGGTTTTTGAAAAAGATTGCAGCTCCAAACGTAAACGCTGATATGACCTGCGACATACTCCACAGTAGCGATAAGTTGCAAGAAAGCAAGTATATGAACTTACTAAGCCATTTGAATTCCTGATTACGTAAAGATAGAATTTTTTCTTTGAAGTGTTCTTCCCATGCCTGAAACTTAATGACACGCATGTTCCCTAACAGTTCATTTATTGCCTTCATCCTTAAATCACGCTTTATCGTCAAGTGGTATTGGTACTGATTGCTTTTGCTCGACATCCATAGTGTACCGATCAAAGTTGCAACTATTAAAATAAGTGCAGCGAACATCGAAACACCCAAGTAATAGTACATGAGGAGTAATGAAGCTGCAATTTGTAATGGCATCATCCATAAAGAATGCAGCTGTAACATCATGTCCGATAGCTGTTGTGAATCAACCGCCATATAATTCACTATTTGTCCTACACCATGAGCTTGTCTAGATGAACAAGTCAATCTCAGCCCTTTCTTGTATACAGTAGTGATAATGGATGATCGAATCTTCATTCCGAGTAACTCAGATAGGAAACTGAAGTGATGTGAACTAAGAACTTCGAGTACTTTTGAAATCAATAGAATCAACACAAGATAATACCCCTCATAAGGATCTGATCTATCCCCAGAAGTAAACTTAATGAAACTTTGAATAAGAACTGGTCCAACATACATAACAACCAACTGCACTATTGCAAGTAAACTAATTATAACAAGATCTTTCCAGAAACACCGGATCAATGTCGTTAGTACAGGATACTTCACTTTTTCATCTGACTTAGGCCAATTCTTTTCGAAAAATTCCTCCATTTTTTCCGCTCGAAAATTAGGTGGGAGCGAAGGCACTTCATCTAACTTCAAAGGGGATTTGTATCCTTTACTAAGGATTGGATTCATCCAATTCCACACTGCTTTAGAAAACAGCGAAGCTGTTCCATATCCACTCACATTAGAATCCATTGAAATTAATTCATCATCGTTTCCCACAACATCTTCACAAATCCCAGATGATCCTCTTATCGAAACAACAAGAAGATACACATATAAAGGAATACTAACCAACACAATTATGTCATCCATTCTCAAAACCACCAACTCATTTCCAGTAAAAAAAAGACGAATAATAGCAGTAATAGCAAATAGAAACACTATCACACAACTCATCCCCCAATACACTCGAAGTGCGATGGGATGAGAAACAGCAACAAATCTCTTCTCGTGAACAATGAGAATTAAAATAGCAAGATAAGTTACAGCATGAATCAATCTGAAACAAGCCTCTGCCATTTCCCATCCTGATCGAACACCCTTAGTAAAGGCTAATATGGATAAAACACTATAACTTATAGCTAAAACAGCTACAACAAACAAAGATCCATAGAACCAAAAACTAACCCTATATTTAGGCCTTTCATCACCTAAAAGAGGTTTATCAAGAGAATTTTCATTCTTTATAAATCTTGAATACAGCTTTTTAACCCCTAATAACACTAATACAAACAAGAAAAACAGATCAATAGAAGATAACAGAATCCTCTGAGGACATGGTGAAAGAAAAATGAACTTAAACCAAGTTAAAACAAGAGAGAAAAAAGATGAATTATCTAAAGATTGGATTGAAGAAACAGAACAATCAAGAGATGTGAGCCAAGAATTAGCCACCATGACTAAAATTTTAGCTCACAATTCGGATGAACAAAACACAAATAAAAGATAACTAAAACTAATTTTCTCTCATTCACACACACGAACTTGGCATGAAGAGACAACTCATGGAAGTTTTTCTTCTTTTTTTTTTTTGTATAAAGAAAAAAACTAAGGAGTATTTGGTTTGGTATCTTCAAGATTCTTTATATATATATCATAAATAGTTAGCCGCTCATTAACATCAATATTTCATATGTATCCACATGCAAATATCAATTTTTTCTCTAATCAATAGTTTTAATTTATGTGATGTAATGAAAGAAATTAACATATTAATTTTTTTATTAATATAAAAAAATGATTAAATTTTTTATCGAATCACTTATTACCTCTTATGGAATCACAATTTTTTTTAGATTGCGTATAATAGGATCTATTTGGGTGTGAGATTTTCAATAAAGAAAAATTTTATATTTAAAATTTTTAGGGGTTGAAAAGTTCGTTTGGATTGACTTAACACAATAACTTTTAAATAAAAAATAAAAAATCAAATTAAAATAATTTTTAAATATGAAAAAAGATCTATTTTTGATTTCTGACTTATTTTAAATTATTTTTTAATACGTTGTAATTTATTTTAAATCATTTTTAATTTACTTTAAATTATTTTTTATATATATAAAATACTTTTAAAAGTTAAAATTTAAATTAAAAATAAATTTAATTATTTTTAAGTTAATTCAAACGGACTCAAAATCACTATTAGCATCTTTTAAGGGTTGGGAGATTGATTCGTGGTGCTAAAATTAAAAGCATAAAAACAATTGTAGAAATAGACAAAGTAAGGGTACTTTTTTACTATAGAAGACGGTTGGTTATTATTATATTATACTATATGGTAAGTATATATAATAAATAATCAAGGGTATCATAAATTCACGCAGTAGGCATTAATTAGTCTGCATCGATTGTCTCATATTTTTAGCCCTTCTAGATGATATAAGTAGGTGAATCTAGGGTTTCAATACATTGAAACCCTAAATATAAGTTTATGATAAATTTAAAATTAAAAAGTATAAAATATATGTACACTCTTTAAAAATATATTGTCAATCAGTAATATTTTTACACTCTTTATAAATATACTGTCAATTAAATTCTAACTTTTATAAATTTATCCATATATATATATATGATTTTCTTCGTTGTTAACGGGTGCACTGGGATGGATACGCCTCTCGATGGAAGTAAGTATTGTTTTAACTGCATTGGAAAAATGAATATATTACTGGCTATATGATTTATACCAATATAAAATAATAATAAAAAAATATATTGATTGTTTGTAATGTAATAACTATTTTTTAATATAAGGTTTTTTGTCAGAAGAAAAGTTGTGGCCAATTGTATATTTAAGACAAACATGTGATGGAAGTGTACCAAGCATTACTATTTAACCGAATTACAGTAATGATTAAACGGTAGTTGTATAATGGTAAAAAAGTGTACAACAAGCAGAATCAAAATTGACACTATATAAGATACTAGGGGTGTGCTTCTTTTCAATTTTCTCATGTGTGTCGTATTTTTTATTTTTAGAGTCAAAATATAAAAATAAAATTATAATTTATAGTATTTTTTTTGTTCGGTATTATTTATTATAATATTTATTTTTAAAGTTGAATTATAAAAATTTTAAAATATATTTTTATCATATTAATATGCAAAAATCGTAATTTATAGTACTTTTCATATAGTTTTAAGATATCTAATTTTTTTATTTAAGATAATGAATTAATTTTTGAAAATTAGTCAAATTAACTTTCGAAAAGTGCAATATGACAAACAATTTCGAACAGGGGGAGTACTTCTCATATAGTATTTAAAATATCAAATTAATGTAATTTAATTTAACTTTAAAAATTAATTAAATTGACTTTCAAATAATAAAATATGACAAATAAAAGTAGACGGAGAAAGTATATTCAAATGTTTTGGGGTAAGAAAATCAAGTGAACCTAGTTTCCTCTAAACACACACACAAAAAGAAAGGGTCTCATTATCCATGTACTTCCCTATTGTTTTAGGTCATTTAAATGCACTCCAAACTTTTTTCTTTTTAATTGTCATGTTGTGTTTTTTTATAGTTAATTTAATTAATTTTTTAAAGTTAAATTACATTAATTTGATATTTTAAAATAAATTTTGAATATTCAAAAATATTATATTGAAAATACAATAAATCATAATACTTTTATATTAAAATAATAAAATATATATTATGACAACTAAAAAAGGATAGAAAAATTAATATATCTGTACAAATTAAAAAAAAAGGTAGGTCTGCTGAAAATTGAAGAGTCTGTGTACTAGAGTAAGAGACTTGTCCAAAAACAGTTGCTCTTTCAATCCTATTATTAGTTGTTTGACCTTAGTAAAATTATTATAATTTAATTCTTAAAAAATAAATTATGATAATTAAAAGTGAAATATAAAAGTGATTCGTAAGATAATTATAAAATTTGTATCTATTTTATTTCTTTTATATTATAATTGTGAAATCTCGTTGAATATAAGATAAGATTTTAAATCAAGTTGTATAAGGATTTGTTAATATTTTACTCCATTAATTTGAATATATCAAAAATCTTAATTTTGGAAAAGATTTTTAAGTTACACTGTCTTCTTCTGTTTCTGTGGTAGGACTATAAAAATTTGACTTAAATCGGATTTATATAAGAAATTTCTCTGCTATAAGAAATTTTCGATTAAGAGCAGATATGTCATTATTATAAAAAAACATTATATATATTTGTCTGATTACAAAAGTAATTTATATATACGTATATTGTTAAAAATAAAGTGGTTTATATATTACCTTTTTCATCTAAATAGAGTTGAAAATATTAATTTTAAATTTATTTTTAAAAAAAATCACATTGAAATGTATATGATCCTTCTAGCCATAATCTAGGTAAATCTGATATTTCAAAATACATGTTTCTTTTATCTTTTTAATTCAACGCTTAATTAGTGATTTCAGTAATATCCCTTATAAATCTATTTGCTTCTCATTATTTTAGTTTTCTTCTTATTTAATTTTTTTCTTTTTCATTTTTCCTGGAAAAAAACGAGTGAAAAAAGTGAATAAAAAAAAGATAATTTAGATTAATTTTTTTTGCAGCGATATTGTAATTTAATATTAGTAAAAAATAGCATTTGTGATAAAAAAAAATTAAAAATTCGACTATTAAAATAAAAAATGTCAAAAACATCTTTCTAAAAAATTTTATATTCTTGTTAGACAAAAAAAAAGTAATATGGATCATTTGTGTAGCCGTAAAATATACGTGAGCCACTATTAAATTTGATACGTCAAACTCTAACTTATAAAATTATAGAATATATCGAACCTTTTTTTAATTCTAAATTTAAATTGACAATAAACATCTTGCAGAAAAAACTAAAATCGAAATTTGAAGGTGTGCTGTCATTTCAATAATGCAGTATATTTTATTATTTTAGAAATTTGTGAGATTTTTGTCACAATAATATGATATTATGGACCACAATTGTCTGCTGAAAATTGACTAGTAGTGGTAAAAGGACTAATACAAATTTCAAGACGCAACCCATTATTTATTTAGGTCAACACGTTTATATATATGTTCAGTTCTCAGTCTGTAAGAAATATTAAAACCTCGAATTAACGACGTCGTCAACTCTATCCTCTATTTTACTTTTTAAATATAAAATTTTTTATTATTTTAAATAATTAATTTCAATTTAATTTCTTATTTTACTCTTTAAAAGAACTTTTTTTTTATTTTTTCTCAATATTATATTATTATTTTTATCTCATTTTTATTTTTTTTATTTCATAATATAAATTTCTTATTTCTTTTCCTAATAATTACATTATATAATTTTCATGTGATATACCATTTTATTTTATTTAATATAAAATGATATTTATTTTAAATTTTTAAATAACATAAATTTCAAGAAAATATGTTATAGTATAATATTAATGGACAAATTCTAATAAGATTGAAATTCAATTACTTAAGCACTCAATTTTTAAAATTATTATGTTTCTTCTATAAATGCTCTATTAATGCATATCGAGTTCAAAATGAGCATTATTGTCCTTAATTTTTTTTATATATCGTTAAAAATTGTTCAAGTCGAAGATTTTCATCTATCACCATTATCGTCATTGGAGTTAGAACCTCTACGACACCTTAAATTGTATATTAAGATCATGTTCATCCTCAATTATCATTTTGTGCAATATAATGAATGTAGTTATTATTCATGTAGAACTTCATTTCCTCAAAAACGTGACGGTCCTATAATAATTGCAAAACGTGATTGTGAAACTCCGAATGCACGTTCAACATCTTTTCGGCATGATTCTTGCTCATTAATTCCGAATTAATTATTATGTTATGTTTATATTTTATCTTGAATTTAAATTATAATGTTATGTATTATATTATTATGTCGTATTTAAATTATCATTTTATTTTTGAATTAAAATTTTTATATTATCATTTTAATTGTATTTGTTCTAAATAAAATCAAATTATATCTTGATGAAAATTAGAAAAAATTAAAGTACTATTAAGTCGGGATGAAAGTATTATATTTAAATAATATATTTTTTAAAATATTATATCCCATTTAAATAGAAGTATGAATATTAGATATTCAATGAATGGCATTATATGTAAAATAATATGTTGATTAGAAAGTAATAGAATAATAATAAAATAATCAAAAAATAAAATAGAGAGTGTGAATAATTTGAACAACTACTATTCACCTCTCTATATCTGAAGAATAGAGACTGATTTGAAGGTGAATTCGAGTATCCATTTTATATTTACTCTCCAAATATGAAAAAAGGAGAGTAAAATAAAGATAAATTAGAGATGGTCTAATAATAAGAAAAATATTTTTTATTTTAATATATTAGAAATTAATTTTTGAAATTGAGTTCAATTTAAAATCTATTTATTTAATGTGATAGAAAGAAATGTTCTTGGCAGAAGTTTTTTCATTTCCAAGACTCAAATATCTATCAAATAACTAATTTATGTAAACTTACTTATTCTACTGTACTTTTTACGATTGTAATACTGCTCTCTTTGTCTCAAAATAGATACAACTAAGTGTATTTATTTTTTAAATAAATTTTAGTTAAATTAATTAAGATTTAAAAATTTCATGAAATAAATATTTAAAATTAAAAAAAGTATATAAATTTATATATTAAAAAATTTAAATAATTTGACACTTAAAAAATTAAACAGATAACTATTTTAGTTGGTAGCCAAATTAGGCTCAAAAAGTCATAGAAACATAGAAGGAGACGCATGCTGCATCGATCGGTTCAAACACAAGAAAACATGCCGTAACGATAAGTTTGGATTTAATGCTTCAATACTCCCAAAATTTTATTTTATTTTTTAATTGGTAAATTCCTAGATATGCATACATTATTTTATTTATATCAGTGAAATTCAATTTTTTAAAAGTGAGAGTCAGGAATAATTGTGTTTTTTAATGTTAAAGTTTCATATTAAAATTCAAATTAAATTTGGATCACGCATTGCAAATCTCTTTGAAGATGATGCTATCAACATAATTTTTTTCATATTCAGGAGTTGAAGTGTTTATTTTTTTAATATATGCTCTATCTATCCCAATTTATATGACGCATTTTATGTTTTTATAGTTAGATAATTTAAGTTTGACAAGAAATTTACACATAGAATCTTTCAAAAAATTTGAAATAAAAATTACATATTCGTAAACTACATGAAAAGAACTGCAAATCACAATAATTGATAATTCAAAATGTCTAAAAAATCTATAAACATTCAAAGATAAATTTGTTTGACTCTTGAAATTTAAAAGGTAATATATAAAATGAGATACTAGTTTCAAATCTCGAAAGATTGTCAAAAATAATTTGATAGATGAAAAAAGTTTAAGTATGTCACCAAGTCAAATGTTATATTTATATTATTCGTTAAAAATTTGGAATACATGTATTCACTTATTTCATATTAAATTAATTTTTGAGATTTTTGAATTACATAATTTATTTAGTTTCAAAACTATTTTTAGTGTGTTTTCAAATTAATTTTTCATTGGTTAGTATTGAAATTAGTGATTAATTAATATTTAGTTATTTCAATGTTAAATTTGATAATAATTAATAACGGTAAAATTGAAAAGATAGATTTAATTTATATCTTAATCTACTTTTCTTAAAATGTATGAAACACCTCAAAAATTAACTTAATATGAAATAGAACAAGCACTTTTTTAGTTTGTAAAAAAAAAAAAGAATCATCAGTGTCATTATTTATTAATGAAAAAAGTTTTAGTTTTACAAAATTATTTTTTATTATGATTTGATTAATTTATTAATTAAATTATATTTAATAGAAAAAGCCTTGAATATATTATCGAAGTTTGAACAAATGCTCATTTACGTCACCCACTTAAAGTATAATTTGTCAACAATTTTAATTATCAAATGACATGAATCACCTTTTTTCACAAACATAAATAACATAAATCAGCAAATTTTAAATCGATAATATAAATAATTTTTTTAATTTTTATAATTTAATATCATATTTGCACCTTTTTCATCTATGGATAGATGGACCAAAGACAGAGAAACGAATCTAGAAAAACTGATTGTTTATAATGATTTTAATAAAAAGTTTTGCTTAATTAATTAATAATATAATAAAGGGTTTAATAACAAAATGATGACGTTGCGCTAATTATCAAGAAAAATATTTTTACTTAACTTCGGCGATATAAATACCCTTAAAGTTGAATAATTTCTACACATTATGTATTTAAATAATTTTCGAAGAAAAAGCACATATTTTATGAATGCTTTAGTAAAGATTAAAGAAACGAACAGAATAATACAGTACTTTTTATTCACTTAATCATACTTAAAGAAAGATTTAATGATAATTAATTTTATATTTTTTAAAAAAATAAAATAAAATGAACGTTATATTAGACCCCACACAAAAAAAGCAATATATAAAGAGGCTTTTCGTCTTTGTTTGTTTAGCAGAGCCAATTCAATGCATTTAAAAATGAGGCATTATTTTAAATCGAAGGATTTAACTTTTTAGTAATTATAAATTATTATAATCCTTTTTAATAATAAATATATAGATTTCTTTCTTAATACAAAATTCCAAATAAAAAAATTAATAGACATTTTACTTTTATTTTAATGGACATTTTACATGTATGATCATATTTGGGAAAAAATATTATGGCTTTTTACATTCACTTTTTAGTATAATGAATAAATAGTAGAGTCAGTACATGACCTCACACAAAATTACAACAACAAAAAATAATTGTATAAATGTATTTATTTACTCATATTGTTAAAAAAAATTAGTTCATAAGTAGGTTAACAAAATGTCACCTCAATTCAATTAATTATCAAAACAACACACTGCTATACAGTTTCAACAGAAAAAAATATATTGTTCCAAAAATACCCCTATTACATCAAGCATGTTGAATTACTTTTTTGACCTCCCCCACACCTCTTTTGTGGCATAATTCCAAAATGAGATGAAACAATATTTTCTCAAAAAAAGTTATGGTCAAACATATATAAATATTTGTAAGGCTCTAAGTTATATTATCAATGATAAAATAAAAATTTTAAAGTTAAATTATTTTAAGTAACTCTAATTTTAATGCAAATTAAGAAAAAAGAGAACGTCACAAAGAATGCAACAGAGAGTATACAGAGGCGAACCCACGTGTGTTTCAGAGAATTCGCCAAATCTCCTTGGTAAAAAGTTACATGGTACATAAGATAAATTTTATGTATATATATATATATTGAACCCCTCTATTACAAGAAGGAACTTATAGCATGGCGATAGGTCTCCTTGAAGTTAAGTTTCACGTTGAGAGTTTGAATCTTTGTGTTAGTATTTTATTTTTATTTTTTAGTTTCAGTTCTATTATTTCACATTTTTTTAGTTTTTTTTTTTTAAAAAAATTAAATATAGTTTTACATCCAAAAGAATTCAGTAATTCATTCCTAAAAGCCTAAATAACTTTTCACTTCTCAATTCCCTAAATCACTTCCTTCCTTAGTTCTTTCGCAATATTCAAAAGTCAAAAATTAAAATCAGCTCTCATAATTTTTGTTGTTTATTTGTTTCACACTTTGAATCTCACATTCAATTTGAAACAGTAAAATCAAACCTCATTCTATTTGCTTAAAAGGTAAAACCCTTCTCTTCTCTTTTTGGTCAATTTTCAAGAAATTAACTAAAAAAATTGTAGAAAAATTCTAAAAAAATAAGTTTATTTTTATTCTAGTTAGCACCATTTTCTTGCTCTACTTAGACTCCTAATTCTAGATTGACATATTACAATGGGGTAACTTTTTAATTAATGGTAATCACTCATATTAGTTTATGTCTCTCTAATGAAACTATTTTCTTTACCTATATACTATATATTACTATTTTCTTAAAATTTTATTTTATTAATTTATTTATACGTTTATCTTTTTATTTTTTAAATTTCTAAATGAAAATTCTACGTTCGCCGCGAGTATATTATAAGGCAACGCTACGCCTAGTGAACGTAATTGATTAAATTTGATTACACATTTATTGTTCCAACTAATTAAAGATTGACACAACATTACTTATACGTGTTATAAATAAACACAAAGTAACAAACGCAATGGGAGACTATAAATGTCCTTATCAATATATCGTATTGTATAAACGTATATTTACTCTTTAGAGTTTATTAAATAAAATTTTAATAATTTAGACTTGTAATCAAACAGACAATTTATAAATAACTTATATTTTTTATATATAAGTATAATAAAAAGTTCTATTTCACTTTCAACTTATTTAATCACATATATTTATGTTTTGACATTTCATTATCATGTCGTAACATATTTATCAATTACGTAATATAATATACTTAATAATGAACAAATATGAAAAGATGAATGACAGAACGAGTCGGCAAAGCAAGTTTTCTCAAAGATAGGTGGTTAAATTTTTAGTCTATGAGAAGTGTTCACATTTATTATAATGATAATAAATAGGGAAAGGATAAAAAATATCTTCAAATTATGCGAGAGGAATAAAAATATTTTCTGTTTATAATTTAGTTTAAAAATATTTTTATCGTTGATACTTCAACTAAAAAATAGTTTTACAGTTAATATTTTAGTCCATATTTATTAATTTAGTTTGATTTGTAATAAAATTTATTAATTTAATAATTTTAAATTAAAATTATGTTAAATTTATCAAAATATTTTTCAATCTTATATTCTTAAATATATAACATAAAAAATTGAAATTAAAATATTATTAAACAAAAAATTTATTCTTTTAAAAAAACTAAAAAAAAGAGCATTTTTTTTAGACAGAGGAAACACATTCTTTTGTCTTTCTTTTCCAATGTTGTGTTTTCTATAATTTGTCTTTTCTAATGTTCTTTTCCAAAATTAACACCTTTCGATAAGTATGGACCTGGCTACGTAGTTTTTACATAGCCTGAATCTTATATATATATATAAAAAGAATATTTGTCTATATTATAGAAAATTCAAAATCAAAAAATTACTTACTTCTTTTTCATTAAAATGCATAAAAATTACTTATTTTCTCGCCTAACCAAAATAGACAAATCACTCACTTTTGAGCGATAAATGATTATGTGAGTAGGAGATTCCTTAGGAGTTAAGTGTATTGGTTGTTTGTTTTTGTTAGTCATTATAATATTCACATTAATAACCAAAAAAAAAACATAAAAATAAAAGACAAATTATTGCTAACAAATTCTTTATAGAAATTCAACTAGCTTAATTAAGATAATTTGTTAATAATATTCAATCAAATAAATAATGGAAAACATAATTATAACGTTCCATGTGTACAAGATTATCTATTATCTTAGTATCGAAGTCTTTACTTGCAATAAATTGATGTGGACTTCTTGTATTTAATATTAGAATTGAGAGGTTGATAGGCACATGCATTTTCACTATTAGACATAAAATGAGTCCATCTCTTTTTGTTTGTTACGTAACGTGTAACGTGTGTCTATCGTTGTGGAGTCAGAATTTTTTTTAAAACGTATCCAAATATAGTAACTTATTATGTTAAGAGTATCAAAAATAAATTATTTAGTCATTTCATACATCATTTTACTTATATATATGCTATTTTTTTGACGAAGAGTGTCCAATTGGACACCCTTGACAATATGTGGCTACTTCACTGTGTCTGCCAAACAAATACTTAATATACTGCTCGTTTAAACGTATTGTGAAGTGTTAATCCAAGTTCTTATAGTTTTTATTCTAAGAAGAAAACTATAACAAATGAATGTAAATGAAACTATATTAAGTAACAATTAATTTTAAAATGTTAATTCATTCTTAATAAGGAAAAATGGTCAAAAATATCCTTAAACTATGTAAAGAAACAAAAATGCTTCCCCTTTATAATTTGTCTCAAAAATTGTCCTTTTCATCAATACTTTAGTACAAAAATATCCTTATCGTTAATACTTTGATAAAAATGCCCATATACTTACTAAATGGGTTAAAAATGCCCTTTTATGAATAAGTATATTATTTTTTTTCTTTTTAAACACATTTCCATCTTAATTAAATTATTATAAAATAACTATGTTCTTGTTTTCTTTAAAATGACTTCAAAAAATAAAAATGTAAGAGATACTTTTTTTTTCCTTAATACCATCTTATCAACTAAAATAGAATAGTTCATGTACCCTTTCAACAGATTATATATATCATATATATAAGTTCAATAATATATCTATCATTATTTATATTTATATAACGTTAAAATAAATTATAACTAATTATAATAAAATAAAATAATTTTTTTTTTATTTTTTTCTGAATTGATGTAAGATAAATATTTGCTAATTTTTTTTTATTATAAAAAATATATTATTAGAAGTAGAATGTGTTAAAAAAAAATTATATATCTATTTGCAAAAATGAGCATTTTTACTCAAAATAATCATAAGGGTATTTTTAAATTAAATTATGGACAATAAATATATTTTTAGATAAAATTACAAATAAAGGATATTTATTTTCTTTTTATATAGTTTAAAGATATTTTTAACCCTTTCTTTTTTAGTAAGATGATATATGATCAATCAAATATCTATCATTTTTTTAAAATCATAATTTATATAACTCTTTGATTTTCCAAAAAAAATAATATGAAGGTACTTTTGGTCAATGAGTACTTTCTGCTTTATAAGCTGGAATGAACAGTAAACAGAACTCAACTCTTATGCTTCTGACAATTTTTACAATCCAAATACATAGCAAAATCTTTATGTATCTATCAAATGGAATAACAATTTTCATACAATCTTTTGTTCCAACAATACTGGTACGCTGGTACTTTCGCTGTCTCATTTAATGTGTCACTAATTTATTTAATAATTTTTTTAATAAAAAAGTAAATTTTAAAATTACTCTTGATTTAAAATAATAGTGGTGAGAAGAGAAATTAACAAGAAGTGTACACATCAAAATTTTACTTGCTTAGAAGCATGTAAGTAGGGTCGTTCGTGGTTATGATTTAAACTAAAATAATTAAAAAATTGATGTTTGATGTGTTATTATTAGGTTTGCTTTTAGATTTTGAAAAATCAATATTATTTGATTTGCTTATTATTTTACCAGGAAAAAAAACGCAAAAATAACGAAACCAAAACGTAAAAATTATACATATAAGTTTTATAATTATTTATATATTACTATTTATAAATAAAATAGAAATATTTTATTAAATTTAATTTACTAAGTCTTTAATTTAATTATTTTCTCAAGTGTAACACTTAAATTTTAGTCTAACAATTACAACATTGTCGTTAGGTAGCTGGATAAAGTTATGCAAGTTATTAGTAGTGAGGGTATTAGTTAAGTATGTATTAATTATGCAAGATTAATTAAACATATATTAGTTATGCATGTATAAGTTATGGAGAATTTAGTTATACATATATTATTTAAGTATTACTATGTAGAGATTACAATATATTAGTTAGTTAATTCTTTTTTCTTAATTCCAAAAAATATTATTGAACTAATATTTATTGTACACATTAAAATAATCAACCATATAAATAACACATTAAATTTAAATAAATACCAACAATTAAAGATAATAAAGCAATAAGAAATTTAAATTAAAAATAAATAACAAATAACGAAAAAAATAATTAAAACTTGTATCGACTATGCGTTGTAGAGAAACCAAGTAAAGAAATTAATTACAAAGAAAATAATTAATAAAAATTTAAACTTGTATCGATTGTGCGTTGTAGAGAAACCAAGTAAAGAAAATAATTAATAAAAGTAATTAAGCGATTAACAAGACAAAAAACTCAAGTAAAAGATATAGTGTATTAATTATTTAATCTATTGAAGATTAATATACATTTAAAAGAAAATTAATATGAGTGAATATGTACTTTATCAGTTTAATACGTTATAACAAATAACACATAATTTATTTTACCTTCTATACCATATAAATTATACATAAATTTTCTTATAAGTTATGTAAGTATTAGTTGTGTAAGATTACAAAAATACAATCAGACACCCTAAATAAATGTATGAATGACTTTTATATAACATTTGAAAACCTACCAACTAAATTCTGTAGTATCTCAGTTTCAATTTATGTGACACTTTTAATTTTCAAAAGTGAAATAATTTAAGTATGACAAAAATATTTGCGCGTGAAGTCTTCAATTTTTTTAAATGAAATTTATATATTTGTAAACTATGTAAAAAGTATTATAAGTCACAATAATTGACAATACAAAATAATTAAAATATATATATATAATTTTTACGATAAAAAATAGACTTATCTAATTCTCAAAATTAAAAAAGGTATCATATAAATTAAAAGGAGAGAGTGTAAATTAATATATTGATATCTTTTATTCTATTTGAAAATCAAACGTAGTACAAAATTAATACGTGATTAACCAAGTTATTCATGAACTAGCTTTGGATTTATCTAGCTACCAAACAACCCTAAGTTGGAGTCCATCAAGATCCATTGCGTGTGTGTCTATCAAGTATATCATTAGATAATCAGCTCTCATGTAGATTATTCAAGTAGTAGGTCTAGGTGTTTGTGTCTATCAAGATGCGTATATCATTAATAAATTTATTATTTTCAAATTGAAAAAATCAAACTAAATCGACAATAATCAAATTAACCATTATTTTTTTATTTGATTTGATTTTATTTAAAAATTTAAAACCGATTAAATTAGTTTGATTTTGATTTCAACTAAGAACATATCCAAATCGAATCATAAACAAGCTTCTCCTTTCATGCTTCTATAATATCACTGGTGCAACTTGGTTCGTCGTTAAGTAGATGTCTTAAATTTGAGCCTTGGAAATTTTTTTTGTTGAAAGCTTCACCTCTAAATAAATCTTTCGGTGCATAATTTAAATTTAATCAGATTCTAATATAGATTTCAAACGAGAAAAATCAAAAAATAAAAATTAGTTAAAAATATCGTGGCATAATTATAGTATTTCTAAAAAGATTACAAGGTTCCCAGAATCCCGTAACGCAGATCCACACATATTTTGAATTTTTGTTTTAAAAGATTCTCTTTTTCCACTGTCTTACAATATTATTTCTAATTTTCTAATATAGTTTTTCAAGTTGTCAGGTACAGACTGGGCATTGATTTATTTATTTCTAATTTTTAATATATATTTTTTAAATAAAAAATAAAATGGTTATCGTGACATAAAAATTGATTTAAAAAGTAAAAATTGATGTTGTCTGTGACATAAATGATATATTTAATTGAATTTCAACTAATTCACTGCTCCTTTTCATTTTAGATTTCACGCCTTAATATTTTTTTAAAATTTTTTTTTATGTTAATTTTTTATAAATGAATATAAATTATTTTATTTTATTAAATTGATTAATAAACATGAATTAATTATTAAATTTTATATCGTATCGTTTAATTGTTTACAAAATTTAAGAAAGAAAAAAGAGATTTTTTGTTATTTATTAAAGGGAAAAAGGGTCTGATATACCCCTCAACTATGTCATTTGGAGCTGATATACCCTCGTTATAAAAGTGACTCATATATGCCCTTACCGTTATACAAACGGCTCACATGTACCCCTACCGTTACAAAATGGCTCACATATACCCTTCATTTAACGGAAGTTAAAATATTAGTTTTAAATTTATATTTGTTACTTCTAATTTTTTTAAAAAATTATTTAGGGGTATATATGATTCTTCTATCAAAGTTCAAGGCATATTTTCATTTTTTTTCATACATAAATTATTTTTTGACTTCTTTTATTATAATTATTTGAGTTTCTTATTCTTATTTTTGTTTTTTTTTTCATTCCTTAGTTTAAAGAAAAAAATTTAAAATATATTTTTTGTGTGTATTGTAATTTAATTTCGTATTCGAAGAAAAAATTTGGTCATCTACAATAAGTTTTACAAGAATATTAGTGAAACATAAATAAATTTGATTATCAAAATAATAATTATAAATTAGTCATTGAAATAAAAAAAAAGTAAAAAAAAAAATATTTGACGAGGATTAAATTTACTCATATGAGATTATTTTTTAGAAAATAAAAATAAAAATTAGATTTAAATTATTATTTTTTCATTTCCGTTAGAGGAAAAGGGTATATGTGAGTCATTTGTTTATAAGTAGGGATATATATGAGTCACTTTTATAACGAGGGGTTTATCAGCTCTAAATAACAAAGTTGAGGGGTATATCAGACCCTTTTCTCTTTATTAAATTTAGTTTGATAATACTTGTTTTGGTTAGCTTTTTTCATAAAGTAGATGAAATTTCAATCAAAATAAAATGGAGATAAAATTAATAATTTATTTTTGTAAGGAAAAATAAAAAGGATAACACATGAACGAAGATAAAGGGTGTAATCATTTTGGATACAAGTTTCCAATTTTGGAAGTTTGCCAAAAGTAATTGATGAAAAAGATGGACCAAGACAACGAATCTAGAAAAACTGATTGTTTATAATGTATTTTATCGGTGTTTTAAAAGGAAAAGATATAAAACGAGATATTTTATGTAATACGAGGGACGTAAGTTTTCAGGAATATTATATGTCTTATTGATCTATCGAGCATACTTTCATGCATATTAAATTTTATAATTTTATAAATTACTTAAAAAAGAAAAAGTAAAACTACAAATTATTTTATAAATATATCTATTAAATAACCTATAATGTATATAAAAAACTCTTAAGATTTTAATTTGAGTAATGTATTAACCACCAATAATGAAGAAAAAAGTAATTAAAAATTTTTGAGAAATATAATTCCATCAATAATAAAAATATATTAAAATAAAAAAAAATAAAAAAGCTTAGAACTTACGTTTTTACGGTTGGAGCTTACGTCACAAATTCTAGGAGTTAGGCCCTGTAGATCTACGCTTTGTATTTGTGCTCCAGTGCATTTTTGGTGCCCCCGTTCTGAGACTCGCTTCAAAAAACATTTTGAAAACATTGATTTCTATAAATTAAAAAAAAAATTTGCTTAATATAATAAAGTTTTGATGCCAAAATTTTTAAACATGATATTTTGTTTGTATTTTGTTTTATTGAAGTGGAATTTAGAAAAAGGAAAAAATGACAAATATATATCCGCACTATCATAAATTGTATGCATATATACTCCATCATGTTTTTGGACATTAATGTCTTTTTTGTCCAAAAATTAGAGCATAGTCTTTATTCTAATAGAAGACTAAATAAGAACTCATCACACAATCTTATCTGTCGATTCAATATTTAATAAATGTTTGGTCGGTGGATGTGATTATGACACGTGTATATCCGTTAATTTAAAGGATAAATATATTTTAGTTTTTGGACGACAAAGGTAACAATATTTTAAAAGTATAACATAGGGTATGTCCATACTATTTACGATCTGAAGTGTATTTATCTCTTTTTTTTCTAAAAAAAATAGAGATAAATGTCAAAAACACACCTAAACTATACAATTCTTTTGAGTTTCATACCTAAACTACTGAAAGTTTTAGTTTCATACCTAAACTATCACTTTTTAGTTTGAGAAACACACCTCTCTCTTTTATACCATTTTCATCATGGTTTGTGTAATACACTCTCTCTCTTTTATTTTAAAGAATTTCCATATCACACTCCACGTGGACAAAACATTCAACCTTGACAAAAAATAAATAAATTATTAGTAGTAGTTAAATTTTTTTTTTTTGATATTTTAATAATTAACTGTTTAAGAAAAATAAAATAAATTGTATATTATACGCGCGCGCACAAAAAGGAATATAAAAAGAGGCTTTTCATCTTTCTTTGTTTAGCAATTAAAAGAGTGTGAGAAAGAGCAAAAAGACACTTTTGTTTTGGAGCAGCAGTATTAGGTAAACAAATGCAAAATTCCATCTAAGGATATTATGGACATTTTCTTCATGTATGGTCATATTTGGGAAAAAATTATGGCTATTTACATTCACTTATTAATACCACAAATAAATAGAGTAGACTATAAGAATAAAATAAATATGAGAGTGTATAACCTGAGACTAAGGGGTCGTTTGGTACAAAGATTAATAATGCAGGAATTGATAATGTAGGGATTATCTTTATCAAGTGTCTGATTCATTGTTTCTTACCTTATTTTGTGTGTGGTTTAAAAGTTTTAAAAAAAAAATTCTTTCAAATTATACCCTAGAGTTATTATGAGATTTTTTATTTCATGTAATTCAGTAAAAGTAGATAATTAACGGAGAATATTATTTTTTATAACATTTTTAACAAGCTAGGAGAATAAAAGTTTTATAGTCATGTTCACTATTTTCTCACTTAAATTATTTGAAAGTAAATAATTGTCATCTTAATAAACTGGAGTCAATAGCTCAAAAGGTTACACAACTATAATGATTCATAGAAAAAAAAATTTGAACTTTGTTTTGTTTCAATAAATTTTTAGAAAAAATCTCTTATCACAAAATAAAATTAAAAAAAAAAAAATATAACAAAATAAGTTAAACTATTTTTATACTCGATATTATACACACACACACACACTTGTTTTAGGCTACTTATGTAATGTTTAATGGACTTTCGTTAAGAGACGATATTTTATTTATAAACTGTTCTTAAATTCATACATCAACTTTAGCATATTAGTCGGATTATAATATTTTATATTGAAAGAATATTGATTGTATTAAAGTGTTAACCTAATAAGGGAATACATGGGATATATATATAGGAGATATAGGAAGGAGTACTAATCCTAATAGGACTAGGATTAAGGAGTACTAATCCTAATAGGACTAGGATTAGTACACAGTAAATACTAATATTATTTTATACTATTTATTTAATACTATCTGTTAGTATCCCCCCTCAAGCTGAGCTGAGCGGAAGCGAACGGAAGCTTGGAACTGAGGTAATCGTGCTGTCGGCTCGAGAGAGGTTTGATGAGAATATCAGCCGGTTGTTCTTCAGTGGGTACATACTGCACAGTCATGGCGCCGGCCTGAACTTCATCGCGAACAAAGAGACAATCGGTATCAACATGCTTCATTCTGGTGTGTAGGACGGAATTCTTGGCCATACAGATGGTTGATTTGTTGTCACAATAGAGAGCAGGAACAGTGTGAGTGGCGCGGAGTTCGCGAAGAATATATGTGAACCACATGGTCTCAGCAGCAAGAAGAGCAAGGGCGCGATATTCAGCTTCAGTCGAGGACCGAGAGACCTTGGGTTGTTTTTTTGTACACCAGGAGATCAGGTTCGGCCCCAAAAAAACGAGAAACCCCGATGTAGATTTTCTGTCATTTTTATCATTCGCCCAATCTGAATCTGAGAAACCCCGAAGCTCCAAGTCCCCGGGTCGAATGAGTAAACCACGACCAAGAGTGTCAAAAATGTACCTGAGAATGCGTTTTAGACAATGGTAATCATGTTCACTTGGTTGATGCATGCGCTGAGCAACTCGGTTGAGAGCAAACTGGATGTCAGGACGGGTAATGGCCAGATACTGTAGAGCCCCAATGAGGCTGCGGAAGTGGGTGATATCGGTAAAGGGGGTGTCGGCTCCATTCGTAGACGAAGAGACTGCCATCGGTGTTGGTTGATTGGTACATTTTTCCAGTCCGGCTTTCTGCAACAGATCTCGAGCATATTTTGACTGATGAAGAAACAAGCCGCTGCCTGTTCGAGAAACCTCCATTCCCAGAAAATAATGTAACGGGCCAAGGTCCATCATTTTGAAGGTAGTATGCATAGCTCGAGTAACATCCTGAATGAGAGCTGCAGTAGAGCCTGTAATAATGATATCATCTACATAGACAAGAAGAATGACTGTACCGTGTGCTGAATGTCGAGTAAACAGACTTGTGTCGTGTACGCAACACGTGAAGCCGAGTCCCTGGAGGAACGTTTTCAGACGTGTGTACCAAGCACGGGGGGCTTGCTTGAGCCCATACAGAGACTTCTGGAGTTTTCAAACATGTGAGGAAGGGAAGCGGGGATCAACATAGCCCGGTGGTTGCGTCATGTAGATAGTTTCATCAAGCATGCCATGAAGAAAAGCATTGGAAACATCCAACTGATTGATGAGCCAATGGTTTCCTGCCGAATAACAGGACTGAATGTATCGGAGTAATCAAGCCCATACTCCTGATTGTAGCCTTTAGCAACCAAACGAGCCTTGTATCTGGAAATACTGCCATCTGCATTGTTTAATTTTGTACACCCATTTACAGCCCACTGGGTGCCGCCCATGAGGCTTAGGTACAAGAATCCAAGTTTTCTGATCAGTCAAAGCCTTAAACTCGTCATCCATAGCATGACGCCAATAAGCATTTTTTGAGGCAACAGAGTAGGTTGTTGGTTCACTATCGGGAAGGGGTGTATTTGGTAGTATGGTAGCCTGAAAGATTTTGGGTTTAAAAATATCGGCTTTGCCACGGGTTAACATGGGATGAGTATTGGGGGTGGCACGGGCGGTGGTGATTCGGGGGTGGCCGGGAAGGACCCAAAACGGATCGGGCTGGAGATGTTATGGGTATGGGGTGGTTCGGGTTGGTTGTGAGTATGGGTGGTGGTTGCGGGTGTATTGTGGGTGACGGTCGAAGGGGTGATGAGGGGTGGTTGGGTAGTGGGTGGAGGTGTGGGGAAAGGTGGTGAGGGACCCTGTGAGTATGTTGGAAAAAGGGAAAGGACGCCAATGAATGATGTATTTGTGGAGGAGGAAATAGACTCATAGGGAAACTCATTTTCGACAAATTTGACATGACGAGATATGTAGACTTTATGAGTTTGTGGGTCAAGACAGCGATAACCCTTGGAGGTAGAATGATAGCCCAAAAAAATACAAGGACGGGATCGGGGTTGTAATTTGTGAGTAATATGAGGGCGGAGCCAAAGGTAGGCAAGACACCCAAAGACGCGGAGGTTGGTATAATTGGGAAGTTCTTGGTAAAGGAGTTGATAGGGTGATTTGTTGGAGAGGGTGTGACTGGGCATTCTGTTAATGAGGTAGTTTGCGGTTGCTAGAGCTTCTACCCAAAAGGAGACAGGGAGATGAGATTGATGTAAATGAGTAACCACTGTTTCAATGAGATGGCGATGCTTACGCTCAACCACCCCATTCTGTTCGGGAGTGTATGGACAAGAGGTTTGATGTATAATTCCCAGGGATTGCAGAAACTGGCCAAAAATGTTATTTACATATTCCTTTCCATTGTCACTTGGAAAAAGTTTAACATGAGAATTGAATTGTGTTTTGACCATTTTTTCAAAGGTGACAAAGGTGGTGTATGCCTGTTATTTGTGTTTTAGTGGGTACAACCAAGTGTATTTTGTAAAATCATCCACAAAACAAATATAATAGCGAAAACCAGCAAATGAAGGAACAACAGTAGGACCCCATAGGTCAGAATGAATAAGTTGAAAAGGTGCAGTTGTACGCTTCTCAGATAAAGTAAAAGGTAATTTATGAGATTTAGCAATTGAACAGGAGTCACAATTGTTTACATGAATAGAAGAAAAACCTAATTGAGACATTAAAGAATTTATTATTTGAGTAGACGGGTGACCCAGACGACTGTGCCACAACAGACTGTGGCCATCAGCCGAAAGAGCCACCGGAGCCACATGAACGCTTTCTGAAACTGGGTGGGCAGACGAACTTGTGCCAGGAAGAACGTACAGACCATGCTCACAGGGGCCCTGAAAAATCACCCTCTTGGTGGTATTGTCTAGGATCTGAAAATCATTAGAGGTGAACAAGAGTGAACAATTATTGTCTTTTGTGAATTGGTGAACTAAAAAGAGATTGGTTTTAATAGAAGGGACGTGGGTAAGGTTACCTAGGTGAAAGATAGCGGTGGGGTTTTTAATGGTACCCGTGCCAGTGTGAGAAATATTAAGGGACTCACCGTTGCCAACAGTAATACCATTGGAGCCATGATAAGGATTTGGAGCGTTAAGCTTGGATAGATCAGAAGTAACGTGCATGTTGGCCCAAGTATCCAACAGTCATTCAGAGGAAAGGCCGGCTTGAGATGCATAATTGGCACGATATCACTATTTCGACTCTCCTCATACCGAAACCAGCAACGAACAGCGGTGTGTCCTGTTTTCTGACAGATTTGACAAGTTTGACGATCCCGCTTGTAAGTGCCCTGCCCGCCGCTGGAAGATGACTGCCCGCCGCTGCCGAAGGAGTGCAGGCTGTTGTTGCTGTCGTGCTGCTGACCGTCGTACGGCGAACGACTGCCCTGCTGACCGCCGCGCCCACGGCCTCCGCTGTTTCTGCCGTAGCCGTCGCGGCTCCCCTGCTGGCCGCCACCACACCCCCCGCGATAGTTCTGGCTTGCGGTGAGGGCGGTGGCCGGCTCCATAACAGCGGCTTCTCAGAGAAGAAGTTTGCTCTCCAGATCCACGTTAATTTCTTCACTTTTTAGCCACGAGGAGAGAGTAGTCAGGTCAACGGGCGTTGGACTGATGCGAACCACCTGTTTAATGGAGGAGTAAGCTGATGGGAGCCCCCGAACGACGCACATGACAAGATTTTTTTCGGGAATGATTTCGTTCACGGTGTCGAGGGCTGTGATGATGGTGGAGACCTCGTCTAAATACTCCGCCATAGTTTTCGTGCCTTTGGTAATTGTGTGGAGACGATCACACAATTGAAAAATATGAGAGTGGGAAGTTGATGCATAGCGTGTTGCGAGGGCAGTCCATAGGGCTGAAGCAGTTGTGTAGGATCGGACGTGTTTCTGAACCGTGGGAGAGATGACCGCAATCAACCATGATCGGATCTGGCCATCCACGGCTTTCCAGGCGGCATGGGCCGGATTGGTTTTTTTTATTTGTCCGTGGCGGTGATGACTGCCGGCGGCGGTTCTGTGCTTCCATCGACGTATTTGAGAAGGTAATTAGCCTCAAGGGCTGTAAGAACGGTGATTTTCCATGTAGGGTAATTTATGTCTGATAATTTTTCGGGAATCAGGGCATGAAGATGCCTGAGAAGGAGTTTAACGCCAGAAGGAAGTGAATCGAGAGGATCCACCTCGGTTGTCATGGCTGCTGCCGCCCAAGAGAAGAGAGGGAACGATCGGTGCCCTAAAGAGAGAAAAAAAAACCTAGAGAAAAGAAGATCTAGGTTTTCTGGCTCTTGATACCATGAAGGAATATTGATTGTATTAAAGTGTTAACCTAATAAGGGAATACATGGGATATATATATAGGAGATATAGGAAGGAGTACTAATCCTAATAGGACTAGGATTAAGGAGTACCGATCTTAATAGGACTAGGATTAGTACACAGTAAATACTAATATTATTTTATACTATTTATTTAATACTATCTGTTATTATATATTAATGGTAAATAGATTAAACAATTCATATTTTAGAAACAAAAAATTATATCTAAATAATAAAATTTGTAAGCTAATTTATTTAAATAAATTTATTAGTATATATAAAATATAAAATCAAAAAAATAAATAAAATGATTAAAAGAATTTAAGGCGATATTTTTCTCTTTACCTAGATTAGTCTCATAGTATTAGAGCTAATACCACCAAATGGAAGGTATTAGTTATACACCCTCCAATACCATGTAGGTGCATAACGAAAATCAGGATTGATAATACATATATAGACTAAAAATTTCTACCAGACATAATATTAAATAATACCACACATAATACTTGGACTATTTTTCTAATACTTCCTACCAAATGACCCCTAAAATTTACAACAACAAAAAAAAATTGTACAAATATAGTATTTTATGGTAGTACTCCCTTAGTTTTATTTTTTGTAATATTATTTAACTTGACACGATATTTAAAAAGAAGATATTTTGAATTTGTGATCTAAAATAACTTTTAGAATTTTGCGTAGTTAAAAATAAAATGAGTGTTATAAAGTTAGATGATTTCTAATATAGTAAGGTGTAACACCCAAATAATGGTTCTTAAATGTCGATCATATCCAAAATATAGACTTAAAATTTGACATACGCTTTTGAAACGAACTAAAAAGGAAAGAAGTAAATTCACAATAAATGAGATGTTGAAAGTACAGAATAGGTTAGAAAGTGTAACCTCAAGTAATTATCAGAGCAAGAGTGCAACACAGTTTAACAGAAAAAAGGTAATTTCAAAAGTACCCCTGTTATATCAAGCATGTTGAATTACTCTATTAACCTACCACGCCTTTTTTTAGGCATATTTTCTACGTTTCACATTTTAATTTGACACGATATTTTAAAAATTTATAATTTAAAATAATTTTTAGATTTTGCATAACTGATGAAATCATATTATTAAGGATAATATGACAATTTAAAATTATATTTTATTTTCAACTATGATAACACAACATTGTTGTAAGGATAATTTTTTTGAAACGAATATCACATAATATATATATTTGATCAATAAGATTACATATTTGTTGCTCCAATCAATCAAAAGATTGAAATAACATTTTACCAAAACGTGTATGCAGTGGGAGGCTATAAATGTCCTTATCAATATTGGGACCCCAAAGAGGACAAACTCGAAATAATCACAACTTTACAAGAAGAAAAACAAAGCACATTGTATTGTATTATGTATATCTATATATTAATATTTTACTATTATTTGATAACATATTATCAGAACCACACGTGCAAGTTTCCCTGCATGGGGCTCGTCCATGATAACTTCTTTGGATTTGCGTGAACTAGCGGACCGATCACTAAGTGGGGATGCTTCCTCCAGCATGAGCGAACCCCGAGACGAAAAAAATTATTTTGATTTTATTTTTTTATAATTTATCTTTCTAATATCGACTTCCAAAATTAGCATCTTTCGATATGTTATAGACCTGACTACGTTGCTTTTACATAATCTAGTGCTTGATATATTTTAAATTAGAGAAAATTTGTCTATATTATATAAATGCTTACATATATTCTTCAGGTAGTAAATCTAAAATTTACTTTTAATTTTTTGTCACGGTTAATTTTGAAAATTAAGTCCCAAAAATATTTTCTTAACTTTGGTAAAATTTGTTTTTTGAAAATAGAGTTCTCACCTAGTTTTTAGAAAGTTAAGAGAATCATTTCTAAAAGATTAGTATTTAAAAAATTTCATTTCGAAAATTTGAAGTTAGGATAAAGGTTCAAGTTAAATTTTTTAAAAGGAGTTATATCAAAACATTTATTAGCTAATGTAAAAATATTATTTACACAAAAAGTTATTAAATGAGTATTAGAATTTATTCAAAATAATGAATTAGTTAAATCGCAAAGTAAGTAATTATTTTCAAGCTAATTACTCACTTAATTAAGACAATTATAAATTCCCTGTGGGGATTCAATAGCTTAATTAAGACAATTATTAGTACTAGTATTCAATCAATCAAATAATGGAAAACATAATTATAATGTCTTGTATTTTAAATTTTCACTAACTTAATTAAGACAATTATTAGTAATATTCAATGAATCAAATAATGAAATATAATCAAGACAATTTATTTTCTTCGTGTCGAAGTCTTACGAATAATGAATCGACGTTGACTTCATTTTTATTTTTGCATGCATTTTCACTATTTGACAAAAAAAAAACTGTCCGTTATTAAAAATACTTTTGTCTATATTATATATATGATTTGCTTAATTCCTAAGGAAGTAAAGCTAAAATTTATTTTTGAAATGATTGTTATGATTAATTTTGAAATTTAAGTACCTAAAATATTTTCATAAGTTTGGCAATTTTTTTAAAAAAAATTAAGAAAAAACATTTTTAGAAAATATTTAAAAAGCTTTTATTCGAAAATCATCGAATACAAGTAAATAGAAGATGAATTATTTCACTAAAAAATTCTTTGTGAAGATTGAACTGGCTTATTATGATAATTAATAGTAATATACAATGAAATCAAAATTGAATCAATAATTATCAAAAAAAATATCATAAAGCGAGATTGAAACCAGTCTCTTATATTTGAATCAATTAAGTAATGAAAAATATAATTGTAACATCTCATGTGTTCAAAATTATCTATTATCCCGTATCGAAAATTTGAAATATTATTAGCTATGTCGATATTAACTTTTTTTTCCCCTCCAATATAAGAATTAAGAGGTTGATAGGCACATGCATTTTTTGTTTGTTACGTACTGTGTGTTCTGCCAAACAAGTATAGCACAGCTGGTTCAACGTGTTGTGTTAAAGTAAATTATTAATTTTGTTTTTAAATTTATGGTAAACTTAAAATAGATCTCTACTTGATTAATTAAATTTGAATAGACTCTTAATTTTGTAACGTAAATGAAATCTAAATTTTTCTCTTTACTTTTTATTAAGAGCTAGCCTAACAATTGTATAAGTATTTGACATCACTTGCTATGCAATATGACAGATTAAAAATGTACTTAATCAAATAAAAAATTATAAATAATTTATAAATAGAATTAATAATTTACGTCTAATTTGATATCAGTTAGTTTTTTTATTTTTGTGCAAAAAAATGAAGGTACATTAAGTTCCTTTAAAAGTTTAGTGCTTTCTGAACAAAGAACAGTGAACAGAGAACTCAACTCTCTATTTTTCTGACAACTTTACAAATAATAAATTCTTTGAAATATCTAAAAGAATGAAACTTTTATCCTTGGTTCACTTCATTCACATTTTTACCTTTTTTTATAACTGAAAATTCCTATAATTATGTGATATTTTATTCTAACTTGTACTCTCTCGATTTCACATATCATTATTTTATTTGATACGATATTTTAAAAAAGCAAACTATGATCCTTAAAAAGAGCGGAGACTTCATAGAGAGGATGAGACTAATGATAACTAATTTATTGCGAAGTAGAATTAAATTAAATTGTAATTATAGTATTATTTTATATTAATAATTTGTTATAATGCATAATTTTTTTAAAATTATTTTTCATGTTGTCAGCTAATGGGGATTTTAGAGTGTTTTTTTTTAAAAATAAAAGGAGATATTGACATAAGAGAAACACAAGATATGTGTTTTACTAATTTTCCCTTATTTTTTCTAATAAAACTAAAATACTAAAATGGCCCTTGGCGCAAAATTTGATAAAAAAATAAAATAAAATCGATTTTTTCATTGAAATAAATGATATAGTTAATTGAGTTTCAACTATTTTACTAATTTTATTTTCACATTCTTGAATCATCTTAAATCATGCATTCTTTAATTCACGTATTATCGAACTTGCTTATTTTAATTATACATATACGGAGGTATATTTCACTAAGGATGATCAATCGAATAATTTTTTATAAAAAATTAAATAATATATATAAGTAAAATATTCTTTACCACATGGGTGTATTGGTAAATAAACGCAATTAGTCCTAATAGGGTTTGACAGTCCAGTGGTAAGTGTGCTCATTTAAGTTTTTGAGATTTGCAGTTTGATTCTTCGTATTAATAGCGGAGTTAAAAATTTTAATAAGGAAATATTAAATTTGAAAAAATAGACACATAAAATAGTCGAAGAAGATTTAATATCTATTGTATATATCAAAAGAAATATTTTAATCATATATAAAATAATATAATTTTCTACCAAAAAGATTCGGATAAACCACTAATTATAATGTGGCTCCATCACTGCTCGTTCACTTCTATTATTTATTACAATTTTCTATATAACCAATTATATTTAAGAACAAAAATTAAATTATACTTTTCACTATTATTCTTAAACTGTTCTTCTAGAAAATGCAAAATAATTAAGAAACTCAATAAATATTAAAAAAAATTTAACAATTCACTTAATATGAAGTATCAGAAAGTATAATTCAATTAGTAATTAAAAAAAAAATCAATTATGTACTAGCTAAATTGTTTTTGGTTGACTTTCACTCATTAGTAAAAATAAATAAATGAATGATATTGCATCCAAATCTTTATTCAACACTTAAAATTTCGTATATTTTTTACGAAATTATTGACTCCGCTACTCTTATTTTATACGTTATACATTAGCTCTAAATAAAATAATTTACATGTTGCATATTCTAAATATTAGTAACACTTTTGAATCTGCAAATTTTATCATTGAATTATTCATCTGGAATAGGAAATAAAAAAAATATATTCACCATCTTTTGACTTAACTTTTTGGGACATAACTTTTCTTGCACTTTTAATACAAGTCAAATAAAAATAATTAGTGGATTTATTATTATTTTTTTATTTTTTAATAGAAAAGAAAAGGTAATAGTGTCATTCAATTTTATAAGAACATTTTGGTTTTTGATTCTTTTACTTGGGGTATTCTATTTTTATTTAGTTAAAATATGTCAAATATACTAAAATATTTTTTTAATTAACCTTAAACATATTAAAATCAAAATTTTAAATTTGCTAAAAAGAAAGACTTATTCTACCAAATCTGCAATAATGCATCCCCTGCAATAATTAGAGGCCTACATGAACGTACAATAATGCATATATTTATTAATCATGAATCACTGAAAATAAATCAATTTATCTCTGATACTTTTTCTATTATTGGTCTCTTTTCTACTTCCAATATAAAAATAAAAAAGAGTAATCATTTAAGTTTTTTGTTGCATATTGGAAATAATAAAATCTAAAATCTAGTTCATTATCTTTATAATTACTTAATATTAAAATAAGAACCATGTACACAATATAGGTATTTTTAAAAATATTTGAGGCGTATAACTTTGCGATTAATGTATTACTTTTGCATGTTCATATTGTTAATTATTATTGATTATATTATAAGATTATTTGTAACGAACATTTTTATTTTATCTTTTGATAGATAGGAAGAGGCTTTGTGGCGCACGATGTGCTGATATTGCAAAAGCAAAGTATGAGTTTACGACGTTTTAATTAATTCTACATTAGTGAGAATAATCACTATATGAGATAAAAATGTTTTGGAAAGTAATGATATGACATATAAAGTATATTCATATACGAAATAAATGATTAACCGATATAAATATGAGGTTGGTTTTACAAAATATAAACTTGTAATTCATTTTTTGTATTTGAAAATTTTCAAATCATGATTTTTAAAGAATCTGAAATTTCATCTCATGGTTTGAAATCATGAGATGAGATCAACGTTAAGTCGCGTATCCATCATCTCATGATTTTATATTGCGATATGAAATCACATATTCAAACGCTAATTTCACTTCATAATTTTATATCACGATATAAGATTGCATCTTCAAACGCTTACATATTGTTTCAAACTTACAAAATAATTTGGATTAGTTACATTGCTATACACTATTTCAAATAAATTTAACTGATTTTTCTAGTGACCATATTTTATGATATTTTAGCACCACTTAATATCAAATAATTGTCCTTAAAAGTTTTATTTTATTTCTTGGTTTATTTTATAATTCCAAGAAAAACAATGGCTGACAAACAAAATTTGGCATCGTCACGTGCGTCAAAGACGCCCCTCAGCTCACATTCATTACTTATTTTATAAGCGTTTCTCGATCACTATATTAAGTCAAAAATAAATATTCCATTATTGAATATAAAATTGATTTATATCGCGAGTTATTTTTTATTTCTCATCGAGAAGTTACGATACTAATAAAATGGATTTAATTAATCTTTGCAGGTTATCAATGTCGATGTGCACTTCAATTTAGGTCATATTTTATGTCGATCGACAAGGTAGTGTTGTTTGTTATTGTTGTTTAATTAAACGACAAAAAATCTTACCCCACATGGCTACATCAATATATAATATAGTGTAAATACGTTGGAATCTTTTTCTAATAAATTGCCTTATATATGTAAAATAAAATGAAAATAAAGGCATTGATTATGAAATGTTTTATAAAGTCAAATATAGAGAAATCTAATTGAACTTATACATCCATTTAGCATATAGTTCATTTACAAGTTCGGAGCTCAACATAAGTTACTTGTTTTAGTAATTATCGAAATAGACAATTCACTTAATCTGAAACAGTCATTTGCCATTGTTAAATCAAAAGACATTTTGCTTAAGATTGAGCGATTTGTGATTTGTCAAATTTAACTAAATTTTAAATAGTTGATTAAAGTTTTAATATAGATCCTAAAACCAACTATTTGTTGATTCTTATAATTCTTTGATAGATGTCGTTATATTTGTCTGAATAAAAGATAACATAACATTATGCAATATCGCAATACACGTAAGTTAATTTAAATATTATTCTGAAATAAACATTAATTTTATAAGAAAATTAGATGATTAGAACAATGTGATATACTATAGACACTGAGATCTTACTGAAGATTTTATTTTTTGAAGATTATGGATTAAGATAGGTATGTCAATTGGACGATGCAAATCTTGATCCGCTAAGATTTTAAAATAATTTTATTCAGTTAATTTTAATTTATTTTATTTTAAGAAAATAAATATTTTATCCTCTGCCCTATTCTGCCCCCCACACTGCCACATTATAAGTGTCAATTTGTTTTTTCCCCAATTTTTAATGTTCTATTTAATTTTTAAAAAACATAAATATCAGTATCATGGAGACTAACAAAAATAATTTGTCAGAAAACTAACAAAATTGTCAGGTATATAAATGCGTTTTAATATATATATATATATATATATATATTAGATTTTTAAAGGCCTATGTTATGGCCCAATATAATTTTTATATATTTTGTTAAAAAATTACATAAATTAATAACTTAAGATAGTGTAATTCTCTCAGATACATTTGTATTTCCTCTTGGATACATTTCCTCTGAATGTATATTTATTTCCTCTCTAATACATCCCTTCTCCGAAGTAATATGTTATTTGCAATGTATTGGACAATAAAAAAATGTATTCGAGAGAAATGAAAAATTCAAAATTCTTGTAATTGACAAAACTTTTGAGATATTATTTAATTAGTCTCCAAAGATATGAGATTTTTGTACTTTATATTATTTTTTTAGTATACAACTTCAATATATTACTTTATAATCTATTTCAAATGGTCATACAACATGAATGTGTCGTTTACAACCTAAATTGAGAAAGTTGAATTCTAAAAAATTCTATGCAGCAAGAAAATAGAAAATTGCGTTATTTTATGAGTTAACATTTCGTGATCAAGGAATATATAAAATGTTGATATCTTTAAAAAAGTTTATCGATCTTCATATATATTCACAAGCGGTATCTATTTTTCACAATGTTATTATCTTTGTTTTGAGATACTTGCACCATAAGCTTTACATCTGATAAAATACTAATCATTGATCAATCAATTCGTGAAAATCGATTTAAAGTCTTTCAAATCTCTATTGCTTCAACTTAAGTATACTCTGTTTGTATTTGACTTTGTCGATGAATTTTGTGATACATTTTATCATTGTCTTATATAAGTAGAAATACTTAAAAAATAATGATTTCTAACTTCACAACAGCAAAAACAATTGAGAAATCAACTTTATTACTATATACAATAACAATTATTGTAATGTGATATTCTAAATATTAAAAATATTTATTCAAAAATAATTTTTGACTCCACAATAATATAAACAATCATAAAAGAAACTGTATTTCTATATACAATAACAATTATCGTAATGTTATATTTTAAATTACATTAATTAACTTTTTTTAATACTACACTTAATATCATGCCGTAAAGAAAATTCTAAAGCTTACCTCCCAAAAATAACCAATATATTTTTTTTCAGGTTGTTTATTTTCTAATTCATTTATTTTTTAGTTTTTTTTTTCTTTTCTCTATATTTCGAAACAATATTTTTTTCTATTGACATTTTCTTTTGTTGTTCTTTTTTATTTTTTTAACTGCTCATTTTCTTTAGTTTAAATTTTAAAAATTCATTAGAATTTGAATATTAAACGTTCTACATTTGTATTTGACTTTATCAATAAATTTTGTAATACATTTTATTATTATCTTCGATAAGTAAAAATACTTAAAAAATTGGTTTATAACTTCAGAACAATGACCCAATTGGTAGTATTCTTTTTGAGAAAAAACAACAGAAGAAGATAAAGGTAGATATGGTACTTCACAATTGACCTATTTCTTTGGACAACCATTCTTATATTTCAACGCACACTTTGGAGTGCTATATCTACACAACATTATAAACGTGTACTTTGTACCATTTTTCATCCACCATATTAATGACTAATAAATTTCTTTGGTAAGAAGCTTATACTTTGTAATTTTTTCCTTCTTTTTACTTGTTCAGGTATATATTCTATTCTATTATGAGAAAGTACTAAATAATTAGATAAAAAGAGTTAAAATTTCTTTTAAACTATGTAAAATAGATCACTTATAAATTGTAGTATTATATTTTTTTGGGATAAAACATATACTTCTGTCGTTATCTCAAGAGACCACAAATATCTTGTGTATGGAGAAAATTTTGTTGGGAGCACCACCCCTCGAATGGACCCTGCAGTACACGATCCAGATTTAATCGAAGCTCTAATATAGGCTTCGGACACCGAATGAAAACAAAAAAAATAAACCATCCATCATAATATTTTTCTTCTAAGACTAAACGCATTTATCAAAAAAAAAAAGTGGTGTTGATAAATGAAAAGAAGAAACTCTTCACACAGAAAAAGATTTACGAATATTTTTGTATTATTAAATGAAATTTAACAGACTCTATTGTTAAAATAATATCAATTTTTCATTAATTTAATTAATTGATTAAACTGAAATTTGCACACCCCAGCCTACCAACTAGTTAGCACGCCACTTCATTTTTTAATTTTTTATTGACTTTAAAAAGTCCAATATTTTATTTTCCTTAGAAGTATATTTTTATAGTTATATATCAATCACGAACAAATTGAAATATAGTAATATGAATCAATCACTATCATACCAAATGAAAATAATCTTCTCTTTTTTTCTTTTCCCAATGCAACATAAATCTATTATAAAGTAAAAAAAACTCGTAGAAAAGCAATAGGTTGAATATTCTTATATTGGATCCCAATCATAAATCAAAATTCGATTAACTACTATTTTGATTGTTAACTTGATGTGATTGTGTTGCGCCAAATAAAATATAAAATACCGATCCTTCTCCAAACCCCACACATAACGAAAGCTTTAATAAATTAGACTGCGGATTGAAGGAAAATACAGTAATTTTATGATAGGGAGGGTGCTGTTGGTAAGTCACTTGCATAAAGCATTTGGGTTCCAACAACACCATTTATAAAGAAAAAAAATATAAAGACTAGGGTAAGACAAAATTTTATATGTACATTCATTAGCCAAATGCAGCTGCCAGCACTTTGGAACAAAAATATGAACCCCTAAGATTTCAGTTGCAGAATAATGTCTGGCATAACTTTGACATATTAGTTTAGTTGCAAAAAAGATTAAAAGTTGTTTAAAAAGGTAGCAGGGAGTATTTCATTTACTTCTTAGAACCATCAAATGAGTTGTACAACAGCTGCTACGCGAAGTGCTCCATTTTGGAGAAGGTCAGATACTTCATCAAACAACAGGGCCGAGCGCCAGCCCCATCCTTTGGGAGCTTTTGGCAGAAGAGTTCCAGTTTGTTTGAAGCTACCAAACACCATCACTTCTCTCTTTGAAGGAAAAATCAACTGGTTTACCAAATTATTGACAGGAAAAAAGAAGCAATTTTAGCATGACATTTGCTGAACATAACAAAGTAAGGGCTTTGAAACTTAGCGTTTGTAAGTTCACCTGATATCTAGCAGTAACTTTTTCACGGGAATCGACATACATATGCACCTGAATACACAATAAAGAAAAGATCAGCAAGTACAAGAAGAGAAAATCAATGTTCAATTATAATTTTACATAAACACGAGAGAAGGGAAAGGAGGAGGATCTATCAGATATACATATATGTTCATGAATGGTTTTAGTAAGGATTAAGAATAAGAAACTAAAATGCTGATCCACACTTCAAAAAACTTCTATTTATTCACGAAATTGAAAAGGAAAAGTTCACCTTTCTAACTGGATCAGCTATTTCTGCCTTCCTACGATGAAGAAATAGCCCTGATATAACAACATATCAACAAAGTTACAAAACAGGTAATAAATCTATTCTCATCATGCAGATAATTTCAGAGGAATACAATATTACCAAGTGTTCGACGTCCCTGAGGGTCTTCATCACTGAAAGCCTGAACACTAACCTAAGGAATGCAAAATACTAGATTGATTAACTCCTTTATTGGTTGCAATAGCAAAAATCTTCTGAAGAGCAAACTCAATCATTTGCATTTTCCCCCGAACAAATACGTGAGCAAATGAAATGCAATAAAGAGTTGAAAGATTCACAAACCTTCCATAACGAACCAGCATAAAAAAATTCTTGAGAGTGTTTGACTTGGCCATCATTAAGTCTGAGAACATCATGAAACTCAACCCTGTGAAGCAAGTTAGGTGTAAGTAAACACTTCTGTTAGCCATAAAGAGAATGAAAGGATTCTATTTTCATAAAGAGGGCACTGTATTCAGAACACAGAACAGAAGGAAATTTACACAACTGCAAAATTGAGACTCCTGCAATTAGAGAGATTGTTTATGGATGTATTTCATTATCCAAAGAAGGAAACATGGAGAAGCCCATAAGAATCTCCCTGTCGCAACTGTTCATTTCTAGGTTACAAAAAGGTAATCAAACATTTTCAGGTGATTTGAATGATTGCATCTTTGAAGGACAAAAGGTGCATGTTTTCTACCAAATGATTGCATCTCTTAAGGGAAAAAAGTTACATCTTTCTGTTCAAATCCTAGAAAGTATAACATGGAAGAACCATGAGAATCTTCATTCAGATTTCAAGAAAAAAAATTGTCCCTGATTTTATGACAAAATTGTTTTAGAATATTTTTTTCCCAATAAGTCATTGACGTAGGATATCTGAGAGTTAAAAGGGCAAACACAGAAATATGGACAGAGCGAAAGCTTTATTTGCAGTTTCTGACGCTAACAGATCAAATGGGCAATATCTTAATGATATGGAAAGGTTCACCTTATTACGAAATGAGAACTATAACCAAAAGAACATCCAAGCATGTTGGCTGTATTTGTCTCTTCAATGTAAAGAGAAAATACAAGTTCTTCTAAATGGTTACAAGTTGCATGCTTAGGAGCTACATTAACTGATACTTCGAAAAATTAATCCAAGAAAGGAAGTATACAGAACCTAATCTATGGAACTCATTTCACATGCAGTGGATTGCCATAATGCAGAAGCCAACCAAACATAGCAGAAAGAATAACTTACCCGAACCGAAAGGGGGGAAAGTGACTTAAAGGAGTTTTCATATCCAGTGATATAGCAGTACTTCCATTCTCCCACTCTATTCCCATTGCATGTTCAGACGAGCCTAGCATCTGGGGGGAAATACTGCTTGAACTTGGGCCAACAGTTGATGGTATTTCCGGTCTGCTTTGCAGTTCTGTCTCAAATCCCCTATCAACATGAATATTAGCACTATTGCTTCCTTCTTGGCTGAGCCCAACCAGAGCAGTTAGTCCATCTCCAGCAAGATCCCCGCTCTGTTCTGCTCTATTTTCTGGGTCATCATTGGCAGGAGATTGCTGACAGTTCCGGTTGCCCATACCAAGTGGTACACGAGAGAAAACAAAACGAGTTGGAGGCCAAGCAACTGCAGGCACAAATGTAGATCCACGTCCAATACCAGCTAGACCATCATTGGGGCCCCTAACATGAACCCGAACAGGCCTAAACATGCCACTTCCTTCCCTGTGAGTCGAGTCAGTGGCATACATATTTCCTATATTGTTGGATTGATTACTCTGATCATGATCTGAAATGTAATATCCAGTAGCTGCGACTCCACGTGAATTTCCAAATGGCTGCCGACAAGCACATGCCATACTCACAAGGCAGCAACTTTTGCAAGTGTCAGCACCAATTTCCTGTACCCGCTGGCTTATGAGAATCTGCAAAAAAACACAAATAATTTAAGAGCAAAAATAAAATTAGGAAATAAGATATCTACTATGATTAGGAGGTACTTAGACAGGCAGACTATTCTGTCAGCTATCAATTTTTTTTTAAAAAAGAGCAAAATGGGGAATACTTTTAGTTCCAGACCTGTAGCCACAACCCGTCATTCACAGCTTTGCAAGGGAACCCCATTTCTTCAAGTTGCTTTCTCACACTAAGAAGTGCATCAAATGACATGTTACAATATAAAAGTGAGCCACCCTCAAAAATGTTGGCAAAGGCATCATAATCTTCTCTACTTACACCTGAATGAGCATTTAGGCAACTTTTGACTTCTCTCCGGCCCACGGTTCTACCACCCCAAGATAGAGGAGTGAAATTGCATCTTTCCCATTCATTCGGAGTCATCAAATTACAGGACGAACCCATTGATGAGAAGTTCCTCTGATCCCCACAAAGCCAACTGTTGTTATTCAATTGATAGCATGAATCTTCTTCAGATGGCCCTTCCACACCCATATTATTGCCCCCTAATCCACTAGCTCCAGTACTACTTGGCATTTCAAAATAAGAACATGAAGATCTGACTTCATCAGCATATAAGAATGAGTTATTTGATGAAGGACGTCCACTGTTGCATGGGTATCTTGAATCCGAGTCTGACTGAAGACCAGCTGATTCTTGCATCTTTTGTTTAGAGTTAGGCACTTCAGTGAGGGAATCAACAATACTATCTGCAAGCTCAACCAAGATATTTTGACCGTTGTTACAACTATCAATTCCATCTTTTAAGCTTAGGTGTCCTAGTCCAGATTCCACCCTTCTGTCATCAGTTAAATTCGTTGGCACTACTCTGGAAACATCAGAAATTGTACTTGTTCCAACTCCAGAACCAGAACATTTTTCTTCATGATTTTCTGCCTTGCAAAGAGCATTTTTTGCAAGAAGTGTACATAAAGCTAGTTCAAACCTGCTCAGATTTGCAAGTAGAAAATCAAGATAGAGAAAGAGTCATCATGCTAAACTAAAATTTCAAATATGATTTTAGCAATTCCTAAAAAATTAGCCACAGTTCTCACCGTTTCTTTTCGGTAGGGACCCATAACTCGTCTGAGATCAGCAGAGCATTTAGTGTAGGAGCAGAAAGTTTTGGAAGGACCTGGTCACAAGACAGTTGACAAGCCAACTATTTATCATCTCATGGATTTCATTATAACTCAAATAAGAAAAGAGAATCATGCATATGTAATTTTTTTTTACTGATAAAGGTGTAGAACATGCGTTCGAGAAATTGAACTGCAGAATCAGGTACTATCTCAAGAACAAAACAAGGTCTCCGCAACTTAAGATAAAACTCTTAACCCCAGTTGCATCACATGTTCAACAACAAAAAACTTGCACCACTTAGCACTTGCATGCAAAACATCATTTCGCACCTTGATGTGAAAGTGCAGTTTGTTAAAGACATACTTCAGGGTTTCATAAAGAGTTGGGAATAACTGAAAGCGCTGACATACACATTGAGAGAGGTATTTACTTATCGTTGCAATAAATTAGGAACAGAAGTGTCTTTCTGGAGAAAATTAGTTTCTCCTAGTATCACACTAAATTAACAAAATAGCAGCCTGAAAATTACAAGGAAGATAACCGACTGATACTCAAATACACGTGGTGCAGCAGAGTGTTTTCTTTTGATAAGGTAATAGGAAATTAGAAATATGGTACAACAGAGTTTCTGCTAGCCTTTGCAACATGCGCATCCAGAAAAAAAAAGCTGCTAATTTAAATAAAAGGAGAAAGTAGAGAGGTAACATCCAACATTCACTGCTTAATCCAAATAGTTACCTCTTTCAACTCTATAGCACCACTTTGACATAAGTATCCCCAACAAGCATTTCTAACTCGTTCACCATGTAAACCATAATCTTGGCTTTCTGCGAACATCTAAGGTCCAAAACAATGTGGTCAGCAAAATGCATGAACGCATGGATGATGAAGTAAATTGAGCAGCAATCTGGAACCTGGTATGTTAAGAAATTTGATGTCCACAATTCGGATATGATGAAGTCTGTGCAAATTGCACATAAATCCTGCATGATGAATGTTAAATCTGTACTGTTATACCAATGAGGAAAATTAGTTATCGAGCAAAAGATTAGACACATCAATCAGCAAATTCAGGAGGATTTTTGTTGGTTGAGAAATCAAAGTAATTATTGATAAATGATAACACACCAAGATAATGTCAGCTTTACAAAAAGTGCAATGGCACTGTACATCACATCTCCACTTTGCACCAAAATATAACTAGGGAAAAAAACGAGAACTCTTGACTCTTGAAATAGAGCTCTCTACATCCTTGAAATTCAGTCACATATTTTCAAGTGTTCTTAATATTCTGAGAGGGCATCTTTAACCTATGAATTCTTAAGACTGTATGTAGAATTTTAATTCAGATTAAGAAAATACTATGGGATTTGTTCAATCAATTGTTGTAAAGCTCCGTATTTTTCTGAAATTGATAGAGACTAATTTCGAGCTTAAGGATGTGATTTAATCCAATTCGAGTCACGTGGAGTTATGAGTATAATCAAGTCATGGAAACACTTGTAATTAACATTGATATAGCTTGGAATAAATTACAATTCGATGGTACAAGTGGATGAATTAATTGGATGAATCAGTGGTATCACACTGTCTAGGAATAATTAATTACGTATGATTGAGAAATAATTTATGGGAGTAATCATTTTCCACAGATTAGCCATTGATATATTATGCGGAAAAAAGTATTAGTTACCAGATGCACTTACGAAATGGAATAAAGGGATGCTACGTGTGAAGTGAACAAGGGTGGTAGGGGGTAAAAGCAATTGGAGGCAAGGATTTTAGCTGGTCAATGGTATAAAGGTGCATAACAGATTGATGCCAAGGATCTAAAATCCGTAAGTTGGCAGCAAATAACGAAACAGAACAGTGACTCTTTACAATTGCACCAAGTACCTGGGACAGTCGTGTCACACCTCACACCTATCCCCACAATGCCGCTGCTGAAGTCTTTTAAATGCCTTAAGGGTGAAATCAATGTTTTATTTGTTTGGTTCAACTTCTTGGCGGTTAGAGAGAAGGAAGAGCTCCTACTACGTAACTGCTGCCTTGAGGTGAGTATTAAATACATTGCTTGGTAGATTTGGTTCATTAAATACTTTTCTTAACACTCCAACATTTTGACAATAATAGATTTTTAATCACAAGAGTGTCTCAAGAACTCAAGTTTTGAAAATTCTAGGGTTTGACAAAGAGATAATCCCCTCACTCCAACTTTGCCACTAGGTACATGACCTAGTTGCCTCTACCTCTCGTGTCGGTGATGGTATAGTACTCCCAGTGAATGATGAAATCTCACATGATTTTGATCAAGCTTTAATTCTAAAAATGAGGACTTCGAAATGTTTTTACTTTGACATTTCATTACTATCTAAATTGAGAATTAATATAAATGCTTCATTCTTATATCAATGTCTATGTATAGCACTTGATTTCTTTAAATCTTGTCTCACTTCTTGGGGAATCGGTTGTATGATACGTACTAGGCATGTCAGGCCTTTTAGCCATTCAACTTTTGATTTCAGGATTATGGTTGACCATCCTGAGCCATGCTGTTAGGACAGCTCCACCTCTTCTTGTTGGATACTTTTAGTGAGACTCCACTTACTTCTCGTGGAGCTTAGATTGTTATATGTCTTTTTGAGTCACCGGGGCTTGTCGTTGTTGACTAACCTAATCCTTTTCATAGAGGTTCCCTTGACAGTAGAGGTTCTTTCGAGTTATATTTATGGTTATTCATGACATGTGTACATGAGACATAATTATTTTTATGAATATTTCACTTTTTGAAAAAGATGTGATTGATTTAATGGTTATATTCATGCATGATTTTCAATACTTCAAAAGTTGACAATTCTAAAAGCTTTTGCACACATACTTTAGGTGCATAAGTAGGAATTATTACTTGAGTCGGTACGCTTCAGTCAAGTAGAGTTTAGGGTGTCGGTCACGTAAATTTGGGGTAGTGTTACAAGGCCCCAAAAAATTTTAAGGTCTATTGTGTTTTAAGCGCATATAAAGCATGGACTTCAGTGAAAAAGGCACGGAGGGAGAAAATAATACAAATCTAAATGTTTTGTTCAAAACTATAATTATAAGCATAATGAAAAATATATGAGCAAGGAAATTGAAAAACACATATAATAAAGTGAAACATTGATTATTTAGTGTCGCCTCTATAGAAGACACTCATTGGCAATGAAAATGACAACATTGAAGTGCACATTAAGCGAGGCGAAGTGCTCAACATGTTTTGAGCCTCGATTTAGGGTTTAAGAGCGCATTTGACAACACTGATATGGGTCGTGACAATTGTGATCAAGGAATAACAATTTAAACACCAACTTGGGCCATGCCTCTAACCTATGATTCTTAAGACTGTGTGTCAAATTTTGATTTGGATTAACAAAATGACTACGAAATCATTATCAATTGTGATTAAGGAATGGCAATTTAAACACCAAATGATAGAAGACTCCAGTTACTTCCCTTTCAGAAGGAAAACTGGCTAAGTTTACAAATCCTTTTTCCTCGTGAGGAACTTTAAAATAAAACATCCGGAAGAACTGAAAACTTAAAGCTAACCAGAATAATGAAGAAATATACCAACTGGTATCTAAGAGATAGTAGAATAAGAATATATTTTTTTTAAAAAAAAACACTTTTTTTTTATTTCAACATACTCTTTTAAGAGTTGCTGAAAATGATCATGCAGGAACTGCAGATATTTGAAGTACAGAAAAGCAATGCCACCAAAACGATATGCAGAAATTTTTACAGTACGTCTTGGCAAAAGTAATCATGTTTCCATCCCATTTTCAAGAACAAACTAATGGTGTCTATCAGAACACAAGACTAATTAGTAAACCATTATATGTTTCACATTCCATACCTGAAGATCAAGAAATGATGCAGCAGCAAGAACGCGAAATGCATTATTATCATTAAGCTTGGGATGGTGTCCATACAGATATGCTAAAGCTATTTCAATAGCCTCCCCATTGACATTGCTATCATCCACTGTCAAGGTCAAAACTGGAGCTTTGGCTTCTTTCCATGGTCCCTGAAGCATATTCCTGTTCATTAAACAAGTACATAAACTAGAGTTCAAGAAGATTCACTTACTTGTATGCAAAGACCAATAATTTTTGTGTATCAATGCAGCAAAATATGAAGGCAGAGAACATAAATAAACATGACTTCGGTGAATGGTCCTCCAACCTCTTTCTCCCTTGGCATCTGGCCTTCTAACATTGTGTTTGGAGGTAGATGACCCTTTCCATTAGGCACTTGTAATGCATCTTATTAGAAGAACATACAACAAATAGCCTTCGCACTTCTACATGCATGTAAATACTGATAGAGTTCTGTGATAAGGGATACAATGGTGAATCCTCATTTACATGACCCTAATTTGTCAGGATGGTAAGTTTTATAATGAAAGTAAAGCATGTAGCCTGTTATCAAACATGCAATAAATGAGACCAGACAGCATGCAGTCTTGAATTACAAATTTTAACCAAGTGGATGTTGCTAATTAAAAGATTACAGGAAACGTACACTGAGGACTTTGAGTACAATTAAACTGGAACAAGTGCAAGGGTTGCAAGAGCAGTTATGGATACATGAAGCTAGTATCCGACAGGGTGTTTCGTCAGTGGTAAAGCGATAATTCTGAAGTCATTACTTCTTCCTTCCCAAAAAGAATGACAGTTGAAGGTTGAGGGTTAACATATTTAATTTCAGTATGATTCAGGTTTAAATTTTATAAATCTTCTTGAAATAAAATGTACATATTTAGAAACTACATTAAATGCAATTACAATTTCTATAAAAATCTTCCTATAACTAGAAAATCTATTGCGATCATTCAAATAGAATTATAGAAATAGTGTAATTTTTCTTCGCTATGCATGGAGTAATAGATACTAAGGAAAAATGACCACGAAAGTAGCCATATAACATCAAACATTCAGCAGAATATACAGTAATGAACCAAACAACAGAAAGCTCTGTACATTTTTAACGGAATTATCAACGCAAGCCAACTAAATTATATCAAAGAATGAAAAGAGAGCCACAATGAATGAAGTTGATGAGTGTAATAGGAGGTCATGAAGTAAGAGTTGAGGAATTTAATACTACTCATGGTCAAATGAGATCCTAACCAAATTATATCAAGAGAAAAAAAGCACACCCCACCAAGAATAAAACTTTTGTACTCTGTGACAAATAATTATTGAAGAGAACGAAACCAAATCATATCAGAACAAAAAACTCCAGCAAAAACATCAAACCTTGTGCAAATTAGCCTGAATTAGTGAAGCAAAATTACAGAGAAAGTCTTGTACTTCTCTAACTGATAGCTACAAATGCAAGTAAAGTAATACCAATAACGGAATTAAACGGTATAATTGGAGACCAAAAGCGAACCTGAAATAAGAACTACGGGAAAGGATTAAGCGATGAAGGTGATAAGTAGAACCCATGGCTTGAACAATGACATCGGAAAATGAGCCGTTGTTAAAACCTTCCAATTGAATATGATCACAAAGGGATGTAAGGTTACAATCCAACGCTCGAAGTTCATTGCTAGTCCGGTCGTTATCGGAGTGTTGTGACTGCAATTGAGTTGAGGGTTGTCTTGTTGTTTCCATCGGTAAAGATCCTCCGCCGCCGCCGGTGCCGGTGCCGGTGTCGCCGCCTCCGTAGGTTCTCTGATGCTGCTGCCGGTTAGGGTACTGTGGTTCCATTATATGTAGCCCAAAAGGGGAGCGGATCCTACCGGAAAATTTTGGAATTTAGAAACAGAATTAAATTTTCTATTAGCTTTTGTTACAAACAAGTAGGGGTATGCATCCATTCGGTCTGGTCGGATCGGATCGGGTCGATTTTAGTATCTTTATTTGGTTTAGCAATAGTTTAGTTTTTAAATCCATTAAAATGATAAAATATTTTTTATGATTTTTGATTAATCGATGTTGATCTTTTAATGATTTGATTTTCCATTTAACCAATAAACAAATATGACTTATTTAATAAATTTTTCGTAATAAAACAATAATGTAACTAACAAATGATCATAAAATAGAAACAATAATACTCAAGTCTCAACAAACATGAAAAAAATTATACATGTGTAATACAAAGAGTAAAAGGAATAGAGTTCTTACTTTAGATTTTGAGTTTTGATAGTTTGTATAATGTTGAGTTGTGAACTCAAAGTCACGCTAAAGTATGAATTGAATGCTAAATGACAAAGACATACCTAGTAAGATATTGACATTAATATTTTATATTATGTATAGATAAAAATAGTAAATTACTATAGTCTTAACGAATTATAGTTTTATACAATAATTCAATATTAAATATCAATATCGAATCAATAATCTGATAATTTTTTTGATAAAACCACTAAAAATCGTTAACCCAATAACCTAATAGCAATAAACTAATACTCCCTCCGTCTCAAAAAGAATTCAAAAAGAATGACATTCTTTCCTTTTTAGTTTGTTTAAAAAAGAATGACCTCTTTTTTTTTGTAACATTTTACTTTCAACTTTCCACGTGACATATTTAAGGCAACAAGATTAATGACAAATTTTTTTTCTAACATAACTTTAATTTAGTACCACAAAATTTAAAAGTTATCTTTATTTTCTTAAACTCTGTATCAAGTCAAACTAGATCATTTTTTATGAAACGGAGGGAGTAACACTTTTCTCGATTTGATTTTTGTACACCCCTACAAACAAGTTTATTTTTTGGTTCAAAGTTTTTTATTTCCCTATACTTTTGGGTTGGTTTTTTTCGAGTTTTTCTATAATTATACTTTAATTGAAAAAGAGATTGAATTGAATTCGATTTAATTTTTTCCTATTATTACTAAACCAAACAAACAATGGTTGGTTTATCTTTTTCACGTCAAAACAATCAAGTCAAATCGCAAGTCAATTTTTTTTATTTGTTTCACTTGATTCTTTAATTTATTTGACTTTACTTGACACTAAGTAATACAAATTCCACTAATTAGGAGTAAATTACCTTTTGTCGCGTGAGCTTACAATATCACCAATTTTACAATGATTCACACTTTGAATATATGTATTTTACACGTTTAAATACATGTTAATAAGATAGATAATTAAGGAAAAATGATATTTTTGGCCTTAGAAATATATTTTGTTTTGTTTTTATGTTATTCGATGTAAAACATCTTAAGGTAGAATATATAGAGCACTCTTCCGCTAAAGTTGCACAATCCGAAAATAGTCAATATTTTTTTTTAAGTGAAGCTTAATGCATAAGTTTGAAATTGAGATTATCCTAGTTAATTTCGTATGCACCGTTTATATTATTTGTTCAAAAGAGGTGAAATGTTGTAGTAACACAATAATAATCAATTAATTCAATTAAGTTAAATTTTTAAAAATTCAAAAAATAAAATAATGAGTCGCCACTTAATTTTAGGAGGAAAATTAGGAAACTAATTAATTAACTAACTAAAAGAATGTCTACGGAACCAATAGATTCAACGTAAGAGTTCAAATAATTTCGAAGAAAAGGTATTAGATATCCTTCGAAATTTATAATTATGGATCCCGATTGAATTCACTTTTTTCAAATTGAGAAAGAGATAAGACAATATACAAGTAAAACAAATATACGATATACACTTAATAAAACAAAACAATAATATCAAAAATATTATAAGGTTTGTCTAACATTGATAATATATACAATAATGAATATAAAATATAATTCGAACTCCATTTGATTAGTTTCAATGGGAAGCGACTCCGGGATGCTTATAAAGACATTTAGTAAAAGTGTTAATGCTAAATAAATATGAATAAAAATAAAAGAATCAAATAATAAAGTAAAAATAAGAATCCTTCTTACTAACATCGAAGAACGTGGAAATTGACGATAATTTCTTTATCGATTAATTTTAAATTAAATTTAAATTAAATTTCCGTCTATTAAAATGGGGAGACCACGAAAATTGTTTTAGGAAATGGAAAGGAAGTTCGTCATGCTACTACTACTATGGTATGGACAAAGATAATGTCCACCAAACATGTACAATTTTCTCCTCCTCGTGTAAAACTTGCTTCTATTGAGAAGTGTATGTTGATGGACACAAACAACTCAAGAAACAGAGTCAAAAAGGTTTCATGAAGATGCAGGACGGGAAAAGAATTTGGCATATGAAGCTGATGTTTCAACCTTGTGATTGATTGGATAGAAAGTCGAGTGAGCTTCAGTTTCCATGTTTGATGTTGTTGTTGTCGTAACAGTAGTTGACATTATAATATTAACATGTTGCTTCCAAAAGCCTCATGTCTACATGAGACTTCTTCTGGATCTCCGATTATACAATCAGATTGTTGAATGCCTCGAATCGGACCCGTTACAACAGAAAGAACGGGGGTCTCGGGTCCAGGGGGGCGACGCGCCCCCTGGCCTGGGGTCCGGGGGGGCGGAGTCGCCCCCGGCCCGACGGTATACAATGTTGTTGTATTGGACCCTTAATTATCTGTCAATTCTGTATTTTGGGCCCAAGCCTGTTAGGGCGTAGCTTAGCACTATATATAGACGCTATGACAAACCCTATTCTGTATTCTGTTCTTGCCTCTCCATAATAAAACTGCTCCCCCTCTTCCTCGTGGACGTAGCCAATTTATTGTTAAACCACGTAAATATGTTGTCTTGTTTTTTCGCGTTTATATTTTCTCGTATTATCTCGAATTCCGTATAACACAGATTTTGACAAGCTTAGCTAGACTTAGTGATCAATGCTCTGAGAATAAAGGGTGGTGTTAGAACTACATCAGTCGCGATTGTTTCAGTCGATATACAAAATACCTTTTTTTTGGATTGTAGGCAGCTTCATGTAGTGTTGGTTTTTAGATTTAACAGACATATATATAATAGTAGCTTTAAAACTCTCCTAAGTAAACTTTCCTTTGAGTTATCAATGTTTTTTGTAACAAATTTGCATAACTGAATATATTTCTTTATCCTTTTTTTACTGCAAAAATAGTTCTGAATTCTAAACATAATTAGTGTATTCGATTGAATAGTTACATTATTGGTCATGTTGGCCTTGTTTGTTGGTTAGTTGAAGTTTGATGATTGTTTTAGCTTATTGGTGACCTCGACGGCTCAAACATGACTTATGTGCTAGTCGCCTATTTCTTTATATGAACTATGTGAAGTAGCCAATAGTATTATTCCCAACCTATGTCCGAAATTTCAGAGCCACATTTATATTATACTAATGTCTTATTACCCTTAACTTATTTAAAAATAAATTTTTTACCTCTTTTCAGTCTACGTGATATTAGCTTAAAAAAAATGTCAACATGCGCTGGGCCCAAAGATAGTGTCACAGGCCGAAAAGGCGTAGATTATTATTTATAAAATAAGTTCAGAAATAGTAAGACCTTAGTATAATATATGTGTATCTCTGAGATTTTGAACATAGATTGAGAAATACTTATGCATTTTCCCAATTATTTACTTTTATAAAAGGAAATTCAGGATATAATCCTTCGAAATTTCATAAAGATGATTAATCTTAAACAAATCAAATAAAGTCAGTAAGAAGAAAAAAAAAATAATAGAGCAAAATAAAAAAAAATTAAATACGATGCATATCACGAATTCAAACCTTTATCACATATATAGCTCATATGTCTATTATTAAAAACATTCATACTTAAAATCATATTCTTTATTACATAACACTTAATAAGGTATTAAGTAACAAAAACCACTCACAACATATAAACTTCACTAATTATTCCCCATTACATTAATTACTTTTAAGAAGACCATTTGAATTGCAAAACTTGTTTGCCTTGAATTTTGAGATATAATCCATCCATTTTTGCATGCCATTCACATACATTATTTGCACATCTTTTAGAATCTCTTTTATTATTAAATAAAACAAATGTACCATGTACTCTTTTTGATGTTTGAGCAGTCAAAGAACATGAAGCAATTGCCTTTTGATTTGGATCACCAAAATTTACTGGAAATGAGCTTTTTGTTCCTTTTGGTATTGGCAAAGTTCCATCATCAAATCCCATAATTATACAATGAGCTCCTAAATTAGCTCCTAATTCATTGTAGATCAATACATTAAATTGTATACAATGAACTAAAGAGCATGAATAATATAAAGTCAAAAGAAGAGAAATAATTTGCAAATTGTATTGTGAAGACTTCATTTTTATGTGGTTTATATGAGTGAAGTATTAGTCTTTATATAGTTGTACAACATGAAATTTTATGGGAACAAATTAAACTCTAGAATAATCATATGCTAATATGTGATTATATAGTAATGTTTTTCTTTAAATTAATATTACTAATTTTGAAAAGATTAGGATATGATTCATGTACTCAATCAACTATGTATTATTATGGAGAAATAAGTTGATAAATGTTATTTAAGATAATTGCTCTTGTTTATCTTATTAGCTTTAATTTATCCGTATTTTTATGGTTTTCGTAATTTTTGTCTAATATATTTAATTTTTGTTAATGGATATATGTGCTTTTGATTTATTTGATTGTAAAATTTTATAAATTTAATGACTTATTAAGTGTTAAGGCGTTTGATCAATAAGTTATGTTAAATTTTAATATTATTCTATATTTGGGGATAGAATAATATGTAAATATAATTAATTTTATTTCTAATGATATAAAAATTTTCTTGCTCAACCATTATGTCAGAGGATATTGGAGTAAATGTTAAAGATTCTCATCATTTTGACCTCCTCATTGCTCTTAGTAATTTTGAAGTTCGATAGCAATGTTGATTTCATTTGTATATATTTAATCAAGGCCAAAGTGGATGATTGACTCATTCCATATTAGAAATAATTGTAGGAAATCCTTTGATAACTCGGATTTTTATTTCTCAATGATATTCCACGATCAAGACAATTGGCTGAATCCCGTGAAACCATTTTATAGAAGTTCATTGATATCTTCTTTTTATAAAGCAAATCAATTTCGATTCTTGAATAATCCACATCACCTCTGCTTCTATTGGAACACAATTTTTTAATTATAAAAAATCTTGTTTAGTGACTTGTTGTGATCATTTGGCAAAATTGAATGGTCCTTTGTTATGAAAAAATAGTTTTATTTTATTTTATTTTAACAAAATTGAATGATTTTTATACTTAAAAAAATATAGTAACTTTACTGTAATAAAACAAAAGATAAGTAATCATATATAAAGTTAATTCTATTTTTCAATCTTTTTTTTTAAAAAGATCCTCTAGTTTTTTCCAACTTATAATTAATAATATTACACTCTTATATGGAGAAAAAAGACCTAATAGTTATTTTCCATCTTTTATTCATGCGGCCATTAGGACAGCCAATTATTCATCAATTTCTTTAGCTTAGATTCCATTAGCAAGACCTTACTAATAGTTGGTTAGTTGATTATAGTTATACAAATATTAATAAGGTAAATATTAGTTATGAGAGAATTTTTATATAAAATATATATATAATTGTGCATAATTTATAGACATATTAGTTATATATTTTTCTAAATATTATATTAATTTTGTATAATGTACATGAATAATTTATCTTCTAATCAACCACCAAACGTAATATCACGTATGCACTTCCAAATCAACTACCAATCGACCCCTTCATTTGTGAAACATTTCCTCTTACAAAAGAGGTATGAGCTAGTTAGTTTCCTTCATTTAGTCTTCTAACACATTTGATCAAATTTTAAAAAATTAATGGAACTTAAATTTGTGCTCACAATTTCACTATTAAAAAAAATTAATATAATGTTATCCTCAAGAAGCACAATACGTATAATTAGAATAAAATATAAATTTAATGTAACAATTCAAAATTTATATGCTCGATAAAATTTAAAAAAAACATCTCAAACTCAATGAAGAGAGTTCAGTAGATATTACATTATTTATGCTAGAAGAAATACAACCAAACTTCATTTTTTTTTTGTCTTTCTTTTAAATTTTGTAAATGTAAATAAGGAGATAAATATTTAAAAAAATTCAAAAATAAATTTTTATATATTTTGTACTTTTATTTTGTCACCCCTAAATATGAACATGAAAGAACCCTATGTTTAGTAAAATCAAGATGTTTACCCATACAAATTCACTCTCAATCAATATTTTGAAGTGAAAAACTCCTCAGATTGACAACTCTGTAGCTTCTTAAAGCATAAACCCTTTTTTTGAAAATAACAATTTGATTCTTGGGGGTTGTTGAAATTTATTCACCCAAATCTTTGTGTTTTTCCATTATTTGAGCAATCGATCAGAGGTATATTATTGATTTATCTTTGTTTTGTAGGCTTCTCCATTTGTCACAGAAAAGATTCAAACTTGTGAAAATCTTTATACTACTATTGACTCAGAAGATTGTTTTTTTTTTTTTTTAATTTCAAATTTAGTTGCCACCCAGTTCTTGTATTTCCTTGCTTTGAGTTGTATTCTCCATTTGAACTAGGAAAGTTTCAATCTTTGAAAGCAAGAACATAAAAATTTGGTTTTTGTGCCAAAGCTAGAACTTCAGTTGTTGTCTGTTTTGAAATACTTCAGAAGGACTGTTGTAGAATAATTATGTTGAGAAAATATATTCTGCAGCCTATTTGTTTGAAGCTGAGGATCTATCGGTAAACATCCTAGCCTCCCTAGGCCCCGCTAGTGGAATTACACTGGGCGTGTTGTTGTTGTTGCAGCTGTATTTATTGTCTACCTAGTATTCTGTGTTCTATTTGTTTCTTTGTTTCAGGTTGAGATGATTTTTCCTTTCTACTGTAGGTCAAGACTTCTGGATTTGTCTACTTGACAGGTTGATACTCAGTTCAGGAGGATAATGACATAGCCGCAGCTGGAACGTGCTAGGATGAGGTTACAATTGATTAATAGAGGTACATAAATCTTTATTTTTAAAAACTACATGTTCCCTAATTATTTGGTTGCCTTTTCCTTGGGAGAACTTGAATGGTTGGAAACATTTCTTGTCCAGTGCCTTATCTGTGTTGCATTCCCTTGCTGTAAGACGTCATATTTTAATATTAATTTATATAGCTCAGCTACAAATTCTTGGTCTTCAAATACCTACATGATGCAATAGTTGGGATTGATCTATCTTACGCAGTTTTTAGTACATAGCAGTAGGAGCAGCGCTTATTCCTGTGGTCCTGCTGATCTTTCTAAAACTTCCATTCTGAAAAACCTAGCAAAGACGAATTACTGAATATTAGAATGAAGCAGGTCCAATTGAGCAGAATGGTTATTGGTGATTCATATATCCAACCTCAACTAGTTAAGGATTGAGTGTAATTGTTATTGTTGTTGTTACTGTTTAAGTACCTACAAAATGGTTATTGATTAGGCTTTCAAGATACTTCCGTTCAAATTTACTCAAAGAACTTGGGAAAAGAAGAAACAACTTATATAGTGAAGGAAGGGGGTGAGGGGTGAGGAATTGGTCTAAATGCTGTTCCAGTAGAGGTACTTATCTTTCTGACAGCCAGGAGTATTTTATTCCTTGTAGTTTCCTTTTCTTTCATTGTAGCACTGTATCTTAGTTGCTTAAGCTTTTTTTTTATCAGGTGTATCTTAGTTGCTTACTCTTTTTATGTTCTGCTTTAGGATTGCGATCTCAGTATGACTTAAAACGCACCGCTGTATTTGCTGATTGCAAGAGGTTCTCAGTTTCAAATAATGGATATTCCAACTTTGATAGACCTGTCAGCTCCTTCATTCCAGAGAGAAACCCGGAATTTTCGAGCCAATTAGAGAATGTGCAGAATGGAGTAGATAACACACATGGGTGGAGTGAGGCCTTTTCAAACAAATTGGGGGGTTTAAGGCAAACAGTGGATTCTGTTTGCAAGATCTTGCAGAGTGATCCTTGGGGACCTTCTATAGAGATTGCTTTATCCAAATGTGATGAAAATCCTAGTACCGAAGTGGTCATTGGAGTATTAAGGCGACTAGAGGATGTCAACACAGCATTAAACTACTTCGGATGGGCTGAGAAGACAACCCCCCGAGCACATTGCCCTGAAGCATATAATTCACTTCTCATGGTTATGGCCAGGACTAGAAATTTCGAATATCTGGAACAGATTTTGGAAGAAATGAGTCTCGCTGGATTTGGCCCATCGAACACTGTATCGATTGAGTTGGTTGCAAGCTGTGTAAAGAAGCGAAAACTTAAAGAAGCGTTTGATCTAATTCAAACCATGAGAAAATTTAAGATTCGTCCTGCATTTTCTGCATATACAACTGTAATAGGTGCGCTTTCTACTGTACAAGAACCTGATCTCATGCTCACCCTCTTTCATCAGATGCAGGAATTAGGATATGAAGTAAATGTACATTTATTCACGACTGTAATTCGAGCTTTTGCTAGGGAGGGTAGAGTTGATGCTGCTCTGTCCTTGTTGGATGAGATGAAAAGCAATGCTTTTGATGCAGACATTGTCCTCTATAATGTTTGCATTGACTGTTTCGGCAAGGCTGGTAAAGTTGATATGGCCTGGAAATTCTTTCATGAGTTGAAGGCACATGGTATTTTACCTGATGATGTGACATATACCAGTATGATTGGGGTTCTTTGCAAAGCTAATAAACTGAATGAAGCTGTAGACTTGTTTGAGCAGTTGGAGTTCAACAGGACTGTTCCATGTGCATATGCTTATAATACCATGATCATGGGTTACGGATCTGCTGGAAAATTTAATGAAGCATATAGTTTGCTTGAGAGACAAAGACAAAAAGGGTCAATACCAAGTGTGATTGCATATAATAGTCTTCTTACTTGCCTTGGGAAGAAACAAAGAGTGGAAGAGGCATTAAGGATATTTCAGGACATGAGGAAAGATGCTGCACCTAATCTTTCAACCTATAATATTCTCATAGACATGCTCTGCAGGGCACGGAAACTTGATGTTGCTTTAGAAATTCGTGACACCATGGAGGCAGTTGGCTTGTTTCCTAATGTATTGACTGTGAATATAATGATTGATCGTCTATGCAAGGCTCAACAACTTGATGAAGCATGTTCTATCTTCGAAGCTATGGATCATAAAGTTTGTAGACCAAATGAATTCACATTTTGTTCTCTGATAGATGGACTGGGTAGGCGAGGTAGAGTTGATGATGCATACAGACTCTATGAACAAATGTTGGATTTTGATCTTACTCCTACTGCCATTGTCTATACATCTCTCATCAGGAACTTTTTCATGTGTGGGAGAAAAGAAGATGGCCACAAAATCTACAAGGAGATGGTGCGTCAAGGAGCTTCTCCCGACCTTACCCTCCTTAATACTTACATGGATTGTGTTTTCAAAGCTGGTGAGACAGAGAAAGGTAGGTCTCTGTTTGAGGAAATCAAAACTTGGGGATTCACTCCAGATGTGAGGAGCTATTCTATACTAATCCATGGTCTCATAAAAGCCGGCTGTGCTCGGGAAACGTATGAGCTGTTTTATGCAATGAAGGAACAGGGGTATGTGCTGGATACTTTTGCTTATAATACTGTCATAGATGGATTCTGCAAATCAGGTAAAGTTAATAAAGCTTATCAGCTGCTGGAGGAGATGAAAGTAAAAGGTCTGGAGCCAACTGTAGTAACATATGGCTCTGTCATCGATGGGCTTGCTAAGATTGACAGACTTGATGAAGCCTACATGCTTTTTGAAGAAGCAAAATCTAAAGGTGTTCCTTTAAATGTGGTTATATACAGTAGTCTAGTAGATGGATTTGGTAAAGTGGGTAGAATAGACGAAGCATATCTAATCATGGAAGAATTGATGCAAAAAGGCTTGTCCCCAAATGTATACACATGGAATTGTTTGCTTGATGCACTAGTGAAGGCTGAAGAAATAGACGAAGCCCTTGTTTGCTTCAAGTCAATGAAGGAGTTGAAGTGCACTCCAAATACTTTTACTTATAGCATAATCATTAATGGTCTTTGTAGAGTAAGAAAATTCAATAAAGCATTTGTGTTTTGGCAAGAGATGCAGAAAGAAGGATTAACACCCAATATGATAACCTATACAACCATGATCTCTGGGCTTGCAAAGGCCGGAAATGTATCAGAGGCTGATAAACTCTTTCAAAAATTCCAGGCCAAGGGAGGTAAACCAGATTCTGCTTGTTACAACACTATGATAGAGGGGCTAAGCATCGCGAACAGGGCGATGGAGGCATATGAGCTATTTGAAGAAACAAGATTAAGAGGGTGTAATATATATACAAAAACTTGTGTTATTCTTTTAGATGCATTGCACAAGGCAGAATGTCTTGAGCAGGCTGCAATCGTTGGTGCTATATTGAGAGAAATAGCAAAGTCGCAGCATGCTTCAAGATTTTTGTAATTTTGATATAGGTACTCGTCACCATAAAGAAATTTCCAATTTCATGATTCAAAGGTCTGATAATCTTTTATTTCTTAATTATTCGGCAAACAATTGCCACATAAATATATCTTTTTGTCGTGCTTTCTGTTCTTCCGCTCTGCTGTACACGCACACATAACTCTCATTTACACATATATAATCTATATTTTTAAATGTCTTCTATGGGGAGTCAGTTGAATCTTCTGTTACTAAGCAGCCTCGCATACATGGTGTCTAGATGCCTAACAAGGCTCAGTGCTCACCATTGAACAGTCATGGTAGAACAATGTATTATTGTCATTCTCTCGGCAGAAACTCCAAAATCATTGCTGAATTGGAAGTCAAGGTCGCTCATTCTCAAAACTCACTCCTGTATCTGTAGTAGCTTTAACTACGCCTACACTTCATTGGCATTTCTCAAGCTTAATGGTTATGAGGTTAATGTTTAGAATTTACAGCCACTGTATATCTCAGTGTGTGAATCTTGTTATTAGCCTGACATTAACTCTTTGTATATTAAAAGGTGTTTGACTATGTTGGCTTGACACTTGACAGGTTATACTGGTATCATTCATGAGGTGACGTGGATGATTTTATCTTGGATAATGTGTTTTATGGATGGGCAGAGAGTTGATGAATGTCAACAGAAGTGTATTTGATGAGTTCTAGTTTGGAATTGTCCTCTTCATGTAACTTGAAAGCTCTGTTGCTCGAAAAGCTTATGCCTCGTTCTATTTGGCAGGGGCTGTATGTTGCCTGTTTATAGAGCTCCCTTCACTCTGAGAGGCTGTGTTCCAATTTCAAAGCTACTCTCATAGGCCAACGCGCAACAGGCTGTATATTGCCTGTTTGTTGTAGAGTTCCCTTCACTCTGAGAGGCTGTGTTCTAATTTCAAAGCTACTCTCAATGGCCAACGCGCAGAAACAAACCAATCAAACTATCTGATAAGGTAGTCTCAAGGCCATTGGAACTTCATTGCTTCTTTATTTATCTATGTTTCTTGCCTTAGAAATGTGCAAGCCTATGAACATGGTCCATGTCCATGCTCTGAAACTGCAGAAGCTCATGTGGTAAGTGAATGCCACAAGAAGTCTGTGATTGACAATTCCCCACTAATTTCGAGTTCGCCACTTGGGAATTCACATGAAAAGAAACGAGGAACTCTCAATGAAAAAGTGCTCTCTAAATCGAACGTGAGGCATGGCTGCCCTTTGTTGTCATTTGTTTCCATAAACGCTCTAGAATCTTGCTTGTGACTGGCTGTGCCAGACAATCATTTAGAGATGGTGTCTTTTTCATCCTCCAACACATCTCATTTTCACTACCTCCGTATCCCCCATACCCCCCCCCCCCCCGCTACGTAGTTATTTAGATCATAATAATGCACAAACAAGAAAATAAGTAAAAAAATCATTTATTTTCCAAAAAGTCATTTTCCTTTGTATAAAAAACACCTTTAATTTTAGGGAAAAGGGTCAAAAATTACCCCCAACTTTGATTTATTGTTTAAATTTATCCTCGCCGTTAAAATAAATTTAATTTTACCCCTCGCCGTTAAAATAAAGTTAATTTTATGCCTTCTACTCACCAAATTTACCCCTCATTAGATGAATTGAACCAAATTGGCCTGATTTTTTTTTATAAAAATCCTATTATTTTTTTTAACCCAATAACCGGATCCTATTTAAAATAATCCGACTCCATACTCCCAAATCTCTTATACCCATTCTCTTAAATCTCCTATACCCATTTACCCATTCTCCCAAATCTCCATTTAAAAAGGCAATAGACTGCCACTCAATAGTCGGGAGATTTGAATGCCCCGAAGGTGATGGAACTTGGGGATTCTATGGAGGACAAAATCTGTTAAGATGGTGATCCAAAAGATGAACTCTAGTATCTATCTATCTTCGTGTCTCTCAAGTGATTATATGTTCGGAAATGAATTCTATGGAGTTTCTTTTTGCTTCTACGCTTTTTATTGTGCATTGATACTACCAATAACTTATTAGTGAAAAGAGATGGTTTAGCTTTCTTATTAAGTAAACATTTATGCAAAGAATATTGTCTCATTCTAATGATGCAGATTAGCAGAATTAAGGGTGCATTTCTTACTAAGGAAAATATTTTTTTTTTTAAAATAAGTATTTTTTAATTTATTAATACAAAAATTATTTTAAAATAAATGGAGATTGAGAGAATGGGTAAACGGGTATAGGAGATTTGGAAGAACGGGTCAAATTATTTTAAATAGAGTCGGGTAATTGGGTTAAAATAAGGAATAGGGTTTTTAAAAATAAATTCGGGTCAATTTGGGTCAATCCGTCTAATAAGGGGTAAATTTGGTGAATTTAGTAACATGAGGGGTAAAATTAACTTTATTTTAACGGCGAGAGTAAATTTAAACAATAAATCAAATTGAGGGGTATTTTTGTCCCTTTTTTCTTAATTTTACAATCTACCAGATGGAGCGTGTTCGTTTGTTAATTTTTTTGATTGTTTGTTTGTTATTTTAGAGACCTCTCTTGAGGTTTTGACTTCATTTCACTAGCTTTTATGTAGTTTTTAATGTTATAAATATTTCTTTTTGACATTCTTGTCAACTTAAATATTATTAATTATTAATTAAAAATAATCATGAACGGACTACTTTGCCGCTTTTTAAGATACTACTATATTATTTGATCATGCAATTATTTATTTTGATTAATTTCCATCCTCCACCATAATTAATATTTCCAAATTCCAAGTCACTTTTGCAAACACAAGCATATATTACTAATATTTTCATGAATATTACCAAAAGAAATAGGTATTGAAACTCTGAGAATAGAAGAAATGTATTATGGTTTTTTTTAATTTGCAAAAATATTTGTTAATGATAACTATCAATGCTTAAAATGGTTTAAAAAATAAAAGGAAAATCTTTTATATTATATAGTTTCCCCCTTCACTTTTTTAATTTAGGATTCCTTTGTCACATTTCCCAAAAAAAAAAGTGACCGTTACAAAAGTCCCTCTTTCATTATCATTTTCAAAAATTCAAAACTGACCGTTGCCAAATTTTCCTTTTTATTTTCATAAATCACTCTCATCTCCTCCAAAAAATCTGAAAAAAAGTGTAAAAATCTGAATTCAAATGGCACTCAGATCTCTCGATAACGCTCTCCCAATCGCGATCGAAAGACCCAAAAAGCAAGCAAAAACCCAGAATCAGAAACAGACTGATTGTGTTGTCAATGACGAAAACAAAGCCCCTTTACCACCCGGAGACGCAGCGGTTGATTACGTACCATCTGAGAATCTTGAAGCCATTGATGACCCAGATAGCAAAATCCATGTATGTGACTGAGTTCTATTAATTTCTTCCTTTTTTTCTTGAAATTAAAGTTTTTTATAACCATTTTTATGGTTTTTTTTTGTAAATTTTAGGGACTTGTTGGAGGGTTGGAATCTAAAGATTGGTTGGAAATTTGTCGGTCACTGAACGACACTAGGCGATTTGCTCTGTTTCACTCTGCTCTCTTGTTGCCAATTCTGTAAGTTTTATCTCTTTCAATTGTTCTGTTTTTGTTTGATTTAGGGATTTATTTATTTTTTTGCGGTTATTGTAATTGTAGGGACAAAGTTTTACTAGTGATAGTTAAATCGATGAAAAACCCGCGAAGTGCTCTCTGCAAGACTTCTGTCATGGCTTCAGCTGATATCTTTAAAGCCTTTGGTGATGAGTTATTTGAATCATCTTCTTCTGATGCATTTGATAATGTGGTAAGTATAGTGTTTATCGAGTTGTGTTTAACGTTCTTGTTCAGTGGTTAATATGCAGTTTTTCAAAACAGATTTTACAGCTATTGCTGAAAGCTTCTCAAGATAAAAAGTTTGTTTGTGAAGAGGCAGATAAGACACTCAAGGCAATGGTGGAGTCTATGACTCCTCTTCCTTTGTTTCATAAACTTCAAACTTATGTCAAACATTCCAACATGAGAATCAGAGCAAAAGCTGCAATCTCAATATCCCATTGTGTTTCTAAGATGGTTGGTTGTTGTACATATTTCTCTATCATGGTAGCGTTTTGATAGCACAAACTTAATGAGTATCATTTCTGTTGTAGGAACTGGATAGGATGGAGGAGTTTGGATTCGTTTCGTTGGTTCAAATGGCTGTAAATTTGCTCAATGATAGACTCCCCGAGGCAAGAGAAGCAGCTAGAAGTATCGTGGTTTCGGTGTACGAGGCATTAACCAAGGATGAAGAGCAGAAACAAGAGGCGTGGCAAGACTTTTGCCAGTCTAATCTTCCAGCTATTCATGCACAGGCCATAGTTAAAATTGTCTCCTCCTAGTAGACTCATTCAAGTTTTTAGCAGTAAAAGCTTTTGTTTAGTCTCAGTCTTCATTGTTATCTTTTACATCTATAACTAACTATATTGTTATGTTTCTAAAAATAAAATAGGCTCTCGTTTTATCATCTTCTCGAGCTCAAGAAAAGACCACTTATGTTTCACAATGAGCTGCAATAGCTCGTTTGGTGTGAGGGATTTAGATCTCTTGTTTGGTTGACGTATTTGGGATAAATTATCTAAGGATAACTAATAGTTAATCCTGGGATAACTAGTTCCCAACCCCTACACAGTTTATTGGAAAAAGCCACTTGGAAAAGGCAACTGCTATGTTCTTATCACCCGACGACAATGCCAAAAAAAAAAATTATAACCTCAACAAAGTTGTACATACAAAAACCACACAATTATGCGTGAATTCTTGAAGACTCATAAATAGACCAAAAAAGAAGGGGGTTGGCAGCCTTGTAAAAAAGAAAAGAAAATCCTATTAGATCTTGCAAGTGCAGCAAAACCTATAGACAAAAATGCTCTTTAGAATATGTTGATCCCTCATTCTAGTATCTGGTGCAACCAAGGTTTCAACCGGATTCAATTTCTCATTACTATAGAAGCTATCCCCAGAATTTCTTCCACGAAAAAGGTCTATTTTTTCTACTTCATTCCTGTTCAACCAATGAGCGCAAAGCCATCTCAGCATCAGCTAATGGTTGTCCAGCATAAAGCTTCAGTTTCCCTTTCTTCACCACAATTACCTTCATAGTATGTGATCTAATTGCCTCACTGAGTTCCTGAAAATAAGTGAATAAAAAATTCCATGGTGTTACATGCATAAGTTGAAAAATTCAGTAATACACAAATTAACAAACTTTTCTTGAGTGTCACTCTCAACAGTGTTAATAGTCTTTGAAAGGTTAGTAGGGCTCTTATCTTTAAAAAGTTAGTAAGGCCATCTAAATGCAGTGGAATAGAATACTTTATGCCCCGCGAGGAAATGACGTAGATATATTCAATGCAAGCTTAATATTCTTACTTTAACTGGTAAAGGAACAATTTCAGCACTGAAGTCTCCCAAGTCTTCAAAGAAGGACTGTAAGAGATAACAAAAATTGGTGGCATCACCACGATCTTCAAAGGCGACTGTATGAGATAAGCTACCATTCACTTGAGAGCTACTTTTTAAGGTAAATAATCCTTCTGGTCCTTCATCATCATGACCTCTCCGCATGCGTATAGCCTGCATAGAACAATGCACTTGGTGACAGGAGCATGAAGCTAGAACCAACAACAACAACATGCCCAGTGAAATCCCACAAGTGGGGTCTGGGGAAGGCAAAATGTGCGCAAACTTTACCATTACCTCGTGGATGTAGGTAGAGAGGTTGCTTCTGAAAAATGGAATCAGATAGGAAATTTAAGCAAATACATATCCATTGTGACATTGGATGATTAAGATGTGTCCACACAATAACCCGTTAATATATAAATATTGTTGTGAATATCCAATATAAGGTCAATGAATCACTCAAGACATTTGCCAAAATACCTATGTTGCTAACCTAAATGACTGGTACTTAAACAACCAGAAGCCAGCAATACCCAACTAAAAGGCTTTCTAATCTAAGCACAGATAATCAAGTGTCTCAGCAAGGGATATCGATGAAGTATAAACAAAAACATTTTATAGGAGAGCAACAACCAAAGAGAAGGGTACAGTGATGCAATTTGCAAGGAAAACACAAATGGCTGGATAAACAGTTCTAGCACAAAGCAATATAAAATCTGACTAATATTTCTCACACGATAAGACAATGACTCTCTTTATAAAAATAATGACAAGGCAATGATCCCTAGTGCAAGTTAACTGCAATAACATTAGTCTTGATTTCAGTTCCATATATTAGCTTCTTCCTTGGACTCGTCATCTTTTGTGTACATAAGCAGGGCTCAATCATTTTTTTCCTTTTGACAGCACCAAGTTTGCTATTAAATAAAAGTTAGAACTACATGCGTAGATGCTATCAGAAAGTAAAACAGCCACAAAAGAAAACACGTATAGTAGGAATGCAAGCTGTCGAAAACAAACAAGTAGGAAGTGGACATAAATCCCATATACATACAAGAACATAAGGAAGACTGAACCACCAAAAGTCAGTATCATTTCCTGATTTCATACCCTCCTTCGGATTCACTACTTTTTGGTCCTTAACTTCCTTCATATTTGAAGTTCCGTTTCTCTTTGAGTTCTTGTGTCTGTTCATCATTGTTGTACTCTTTATATGGCGTGATTCTCCCGATTCCATAACTTCAACCAAAGTATTTGACATTTTTGCAGTCTCCTGATTGCTTAATTCTTTTGAGTCTACAGGTTCAAACAAACTGCTCCCATTATTTCTATCTACCGAAATATCTGTAGCTAAAAAATGAACAGTGCTACATCAAAATGCATCGCTTATTGATTGCAGGAACTAGTGCAACAGAAGACAAAATACTGGTTCCCAAATTGCTCAAATTGGTTTTCAACAGGTATTCAATAGGTGCAAGATGTAAAGACTTAACAATATAAACTACAAATTCAGAAGGTAAATGATAGAAAATAAACCTTAGGCAGCAATATAGCATGTGATCATACAAAACTGAGTTCTTTGCATTTTGCACCAATAACATGTGCACAAAGTTTGAATTTGCACCCTGCCCTTCTATTTTTAATGATTTACTCCCTGTCCTATATGTGTCTTTTCAACACTAAAGTACAGTTCATTTCAGAAGGGATAATATATGAATTAAAATTAATAAAATAAGAGGTGTGGGAGAGAGTGCAAGGAGATGGAAGGAAGATCCAAAGTGGGGGATTAGAGGGAGGAACACACTAAGCACAATTAGGGGTCGTTTGGTAGAGTGTATTAGCAATATAATGCATGCATTAACTCTTTTTATTAGTAATACCTTGTTCGGTATACTTTTTCATGCTATGTATAATTAATGCTTGCATTATTTATACACTAAGGGGTTGTTTGGTCGAGTGTATAAGAATAATGCAAAATATAGTGTATTAGTAATGCTTGCATTAGTTATGATACGATTTTTTTATACCGTATTTGGTTTGGCATGCTAAAACTATTATGCATTACATAATTTTTTTAGAAAAAAATTGTTTACAAAAATACCCTCCACAAATATAGTGGAAAGGATGTAAAACTAGTTTTAAGGGCAATTTGTCTTTAATAATGCTAATGCATGCATTAGAACCCATTGCATTACTAATGCATAGAAATAGGTGGTATTAGTAATACTCTTCAATACACAATAGAATGTGTTACTAATACAAGCATTAGTTATGCATGAGTTAGAAAAGTGTACCAAACAAGGTACTACTAATACATCAAGCTAAGGCAAACATTATTTTCTCTAATACACTCTACCAAACATTATAATGCATGCATTAGGTGTGTATTAGTAGTACCTTGTTTGGTACACTTTTTTATGTCATGTATAACTAATGCAAGCATTAGTTATACACTCTATTGTGTATTAAGTTGTGTATTACTAATACCAAGGAATTCTAGGTATTAGTAATGCACAACATTTTAACACTTGCATTAGATTAAATAATTACAAAACTACCCTTGAAGTCTTTTCATTTTCTTTGTTGTCATAAGTTTTTATTTTTATAATGATTTGTTTTTACGTGTCTTTTTTTTTTGTCTTAATATGCTTTATGACCTCTTAAATTTCTTCTTTTTTTTTAAAAAAAAAATCTAATTTCAATATAATTAAATATTTTTTTTTACTATTGTGACAATAAATTTGATTAAAAAAATTATTTGCCAACTTTCCACATTCTTTTTGTCACAATAGTACAACTATTTAATCTTCTTTTTTGGGGAAAAAAAAAGAAAAAGAACAGTTAAAGATATTTTAGCAAAGAACTTTTTTGATGTTTTAGCAAAGATCTTTGTTGCAAAGGAAGTGTACAAATAAATAAAGTGTGAAGGGTATATTTGTAAACATATATTTTTTAATAGAAATTATGCAAGATTTATTATTTCTAATATACCAAACCAAACAATATATAAGAAATAATGCTTGCATAACTAATGCACCACATTTTGTATTATTCTTATACACTCTACCAAACGACCCCTAATTTGTCTATTACTAATACCATGCGTTTTTTGGTATTAGTAATGCAAGGGGTTTCAATGCATGCATTAACGTGGTTTAAGACTTCATTGTCCCTCAAAATCTTTTTACATCTTTTCCATCATAATTGTGAAGGATATCTTTGAAAATTAATATTTTTATGCAATGCATACTATTTTCAATACACTAGACCAAACAATGCATAAGAAATAGCTTATGCATAATTAATGTAAGTATTACTAATACAAACATTATTAATGCAAGTATTACTAATACACTCTATTTAACATTATTCTTATACACTCTATCAAACGATCCCTTAATCTCTATTACAATAGGATATTGAGCCGTGTATCCATTAGTTTGTACCCTAAGGGATCGTTTGGTATGAGAGATAAAGTGGGATATCCCAAGATTAAGTTTGAGATTAGTTTTATACTATCAACCAAATACAGTATAAATCTAATCCCAAACTAAATCCTGGATATTCCATCTTATCTCATCCAACTTGGAATTATTGTATCCCACCTGGGTGGTGAGATAAATTAGTCCAAGGATTACAATCTAGGACTATAATCCCGGGATAATTTAGTCAGTGTACCAAACGACGCCTAAGGTTCTGAATCACATTCATAAGATGTTTGATGACCCAACATATATAAGAAACTAGCCGAGAACATACACACGCCAAGTAATGACTTTCTCCAATTCAAACAACTATACTGAATATACTCCCCATTAATTGCAATATAGATTTCTCCATTAGAGTACCTTCTTCTTTGCAGTATTTCTTTCTATTTGGAAACTAGTAGATGAAATGAGGAGAAACTAAAAATCTTATTCTTAATTATCTGAGCTCATTGAAACTGGAATGGAACTGCTAACTATTAATTTATGGATCACAAATGCCACCATTCAGATGACTTGCAAATTATTAATGTCACTGAATTGAATGGAGTAGGCTTTTTAGTACACATGGAGCTCAGGGAGCAACTGGTAGAGGCAGTGTTTTGGACGGCGAAAGGCGAAAAAAGGCGTGCCTCGCCTTATTAATACAAAAAATTTAAAATATTTAATTTGCATATACAAATATCAAGCTATGAAGTACAAAGTTGATATTCAACATTGCAACAACTATTAGAAGTATTAAGCTACTGAGCCATGCTATGAAAGTTTTTGAGAGGGTGGTCGAAATAAGGATCTCTATCCGAAAACCACTTCGGATTCATGCCAGGATGATCAACTACAAAATCCATCCATCTCGTAAAAAGATTGTTGGAGAAGTAGATTGACAAGAAGAGCGATTTACACATGGTGTTCATCGCCCTACGAAGGCATATCATAAGTCTTTAGGAAGGTATTTTGGAGATGTTTGGAGGCTAGAGGTGTACCTCTGTGGCTTACGTTATGGCAATTATATATAGGTACGATGGAGCCAAGACTCGAGTAAGAACACCAGGAGGTGACTCAAAATACTTTTTGATCATGATAAGGTTGCAACGGGGATCCTCTTGATGGACGAATTGACATGACATATTCAACTCCAGCTTACTGAGGAATATGATCCAAGATAGAAAGGTTTGGAAGTCGATGATTACGGTAATATATTAGTACGTAGCCAAGTTTTGTCGCGCTTTAGGTGGGAGATGCAAAGGCTAGCCCCATCTCTTCTCCTTCTAATTAATAGTAGTATTTAGTAACTGTACAGTTTCTTACTCTTCAATGTATTTCATGTTGTATTTGCTTTGTATTTTGATATTCTGTTGTCATATTTTCTTGCAACTCCTCTTTGAATAACTTCCCTTTCGAGCCGACAGTTTATCGGAAACAACCTCTTACCACACATAATTAGAGGTAAGCTCCTATAACCCACTTGTGGGATCACACTAGATATGTTGTTGTTTGTAATTGCCATTGTTGGCTGGTCTTGGTTCGGACACTTCTTGCTCCCTCTCTTTCAATTCCTTTTTCTTTAGTTAATCATGTAAGTTTCTATTTTACCCCTCACATAACAAATTCATGTAAAGTTTTGCAATTAATTACATAGATTAGGGAGTAAATTGTAAAAGAGAAGAGGATAGGGTGCAAATCAAGAGGCTTTACACACATTAGGTGTGTAAAATGTATAGAACTTGACAAAAACAAAGCTAGCTAAAAGGATTTTTTTAGAAAATTACCAATTCCCGGTTTAGATTCCTCCAAGCCTGATGCAATTCCTTTTTTCTCCCTTCTACTCTTCTCCGATGAGTTCTTCTTGACAGCTTTGATAACAGCAGCCTTTCCACTTTCGACTTCAACACTCCTTTCCTTTCTTCCCCTCCCATTGTTTTCAGAAGATTTCTTCACACATAAAGGTGATACCGATTCTGCATCTTCAGTGTTTCCTTTACTCTCTATGTTTTCACCAAATTTCATGGAAGCACCTCTTTGAGAATCAAGGGTGAGCAGGTCTACCTCATCATCGCCCGACACATCGACTCCACCTTCTCTATTTCCATTCTTCTTAACTTCGGTGTTGTCTTTTAAAGTTTTATCTCCATTTGTACCAACACTTTGATGGTCAAGGGCCATAAAACCCTTCGGTTTATTACGTGGTTTACTGGTGAACTCTCTAAATTTCTGCTTTCTTTTAAATGTTAAAGAAGCACTAAGCTCTTTCTCATCCAAAATACCACCATCATCCCTGACATTTTTATTAACATCAACAGTTGGGAAAGTAACAGAATTTGTAGGCTGTTTGTTGCCAACCTTTCCCAATCTCTTCCTCAGCTTGATTAACCGATCATCAACTTCCTTTTTTATCCCCATTTTAACATCACTATCCTCAATTTCTTCCTCCTGCTCCTCATCAACGTCATTGCCCTTCAACTCCAACCTTTCCTTCTCTCTCGCCTCCCTTGCCATATGTTGAATTTCCTCAATCTTCTTCTCCATTTCAGCCTCGTCTACAAAAACAGTTCCCCCATTTTCAATACTCTGGTTTCCATCCCCATTCACAAACATTCTCAATTTGTGCTTACTTGTACCCTTCAAATCCAACTCCAAGACCTCATTTTTATAACCATTACCATCGGAACTTTTATTTTTTCCACTATAATCAGCTGAACCAAATACCCAAACAGCACAAACAGTTTGAAATACAAAGGCTCCAACTATCCATAATCCAAATTTCAGCAACGAGCCTTTACCAAAGGTACCTAGAGTGCCATAAATAACTCATTTTTAATAATTTATAACGATTAGGATCCAAATTTTAATCAATTGATCGAATACCCAAACAACATTAGTCGTCTGAAACAAATTGCTCCAACTTCCCACAACCCAAAATTCATTAATAGGGTGTTAGAAAATGTACCTGCAACGGCATTACCAGCTTCAGACGGATCTGAAACTTCCGACAGCCGGAATTCTTGTTTTTCAGACGTTTTCAGCTCGTCACCAGCGGCTAAGTCAGAGTCCAAAACGTGGGATAGCTGAATTGGGGTTTCATAAAAGTTACTTTCAGTGTCATTAACAATAGATTCGGGTTCTAAAACTTCAGACAACCGTAGTGCTTGATTTTCCGTCGCTTTAGTGTCTTCGTCGGAAGGCGAAATATGGGTGTGTTGGATTGGGGTTTCAAGGGGAGTTATTGTTTCATTTTGGGGTTTAATGTAGGGTTTAGTAGTGGTTTTGAGTATTTTGGGTCGGAGATAGTTTTTCCTCTTTGCAAATTTTCTTGGGCGCGGTGTCGTTAAGGCAGAAGCTAAAAGAAGAGGTTTCCTCGAAAGGATAGCGGAAGGTATAGAAGGCTGAAGGAGACATGGAGGAGTGATGCAAGCTCCCGCCATGGTTGTGGAGTTGGAAGCTCAAAACTCGAAGGTGAATTAGCAAATCCTTTTGAATATAGGCATATTATGCTTGTTATTAAAGGATAAATAAATTTGCAAAGCATTTCTTTTAACCCTCTCTTATTTGAACCTTTTTGACTAAAATAGTAGCATTTGACCATACCATTTGAGACCTAATTTCAAGTTTTGATTTTAATTTTAGATAATGACTTGAAGGTTCATTTTCCGTCACAGCACAATTGTCATGCCAGACATTTGAATGCCCACATTTAGGCTCCTACCAAAATGTCTTGATCAATGGAATCTCTAGATTCTAACATTTTCTTTCACAGTTGTGAACCACTCCACTACCACATACACCCTACCCCCTACCAGCCCCCCCAACACCCCATCCCAAAAAAAATTAACAATTTTTTTATTTTTTCATTAATATTTTTGATTTCATTAAACATGAAGAAATAATTTATCCTTTTTTTTTGTGAAAATATTTGTTTAATATTATTATATTATAAAAGTAGAAAAAATTTTTAGAACTTTTTAATATAAAATAAATTTATGTAATAAGGTCAATCAGGACATCACGCCGCTGGATAGTTACCAAGCAAGATCGGAACACCTGAATCACTACGAAACACTCACCAATGGGGGTCAACACAACACAACGGTGTTGTCAAAAGCTCAGAACTCAAACCAATACGGGAAGCATAATAAACAAATAAGGGATTTTTTTAATCTCAAGTAATTGAATATTTGCATTTTAGGAGTAAAATGTGCTTAATGCACTTTAAGTAATATCAAGGAAAAATTATATAAATTAATACATTTTAAAAAATAATTACTAATTTTAGCGATACTTTTTGTTTATTACCATTTATAGCAATATTGTGATAAATCTGCAATATGTATTAAAAGTGAATTATGTATGCAATGCATTTGAATTATAAATGATTTTGAAATATATTATGTTTGTTTGGTAAAAAATTGTCACATTGTATTATAAGTGTATTAAAATGTGTGATAAATGTATTATCTATCATTAAAACTTGTATTATATGTGAATAATAAATTGTTCTTTGTAATATGTATTAAACTTGTATTATAAATGAATTAAAAGTGGTCAAGTGAAAAAAAAATATTATTGCTATAAATAGTATATTTTTTTTATTATAGTATATTTATGTAAGTTTATAGTAATACATGGTATAACTTACTTTACACTATTATTTGTTATCCAATATAAAATTAAAAAAAAAACTCATAGTTAACAAAAAAAAATGTATATTTTATATGTATTATTTTTGAAGGACCAAAGACTGCACCATTTCAATTCAATTATAGAGAGAATAATTAATTTTACCGAAGAACATAGAATAAAGAGATATAGAAGAAAATCTAGTGGTACATGTGATCATGACTTCACTTTGAAGGACTAATCACGATGTTCCTAATTCCTCATCATTGGAGTCACTTGGGGATGAAATATATGGACAACAATAAATCTTCAAAAGGAATGACAAGAGTTTGGTGAAGGAAACAAATGATTCTAGACATGCAGATTTAGTTAACCAAGAGGAGCATATTTCTTCACCTGCAAGGACAAAGTTAAGTCCTCAAGCACCTATAGTTGTGCCTTCAAGTAAGTCAAATCCATCTATGGCAGCGATAATTGATAACTCCAGAAATATCTTGACCATTACCACCAAGGTATTGGAAAAAATCCATGAGCCAGAAGTTGTAGTTTCGCGACTTAGTCCAACTACAATTTATGATAATGACTTGGGTAGCGAAATGTTTGACAAGGATGATATGCTAGACATATTACTTGATAAGGGAGCCAAGGATGGGGATCTCTCGTCTAGGCACCAAAGAAATGGAAGCAACCAAAACAAAAGAAGATACATGAAAGGCAATATAGTTAGAATGGTAAGGTGAATAAAGAATATATTCCAAGGCAACCTTTCAATGCGACTGACCAAGAAAAAATTATATGACAGTTTTAGCAACAACAAGATCCAATAAATTAAAAAAGAAGTGATGAACTATCAAGTTTTGTTGGACATATTCGACGAAGAAGAACAAGATAGGAAAATACTTCAGGTTACTTCACACAAGCAATCCATCTTTTTTAATTTTTACATATATAAATTGAAGTTTGAGGCTGATAACTCAACTTTATTCTTAGATTTTGTGTTTTTGCATTACTTAAACATCCTCATTTATAGTATTATCACAAAGGGTATTATAAACTCCATGATGATCATAGAATATCTAGCTTTCTCTACCTCTTATTTTCTTCATGCTTGTTAACTAATGGAGGTTCGTTACCTCATTAAGAATTAGTAAGGTAAACCTAGCCTCCCTTGCTTGTACTTTTCTCTTTATTAACAAAAAAAAATGTTCACAATTTTAAAAAAATTAAAGAGAAGTTACAAAATTTTTAGTAATATCATGAATTTTGAGCGAATAAAAATTGGAACCTTAATACATTTGGCTAGTCTACATTTTACCCATATTTATCCATATTTTAGCCATATTTTATTTATATAAAAACCACTCACCTAACCCATTAAAATATAGATGGATTAACAAAAAATGAGCTCAATTTACCTACACTAGTTAGAAATAATAAATTTATACCAATTTGATTGATATCAATCAAATCTCTCCAAGTGAATTATCTACATGCATAATAATAAATTTATTGTCTTATGGTTGGTAATAGAAGGATAAATAAGTGCATCATTTCACTAAGATATAGTATGTTAGAAATTATTTTCATAGGATCGAAATTAATCTTTCTTTAAATTAAGCAATTTCAATATCATTGGGGTACTATTCAATAAAATCACTTTAAAATCTTTTAAATCTTTTAAATATTTTCATAAAACCTTCACTGTCTAGCTAGACATGATAACAATTTCATTATACGTATTGAAGTATTACATAAACCACTGGATACACCACAGAAGAACATATCTCCACAATAATGTCAGGATTTTTGCAAAATAAAATTACGTCGCTAGGCTTGTACTTTAAATAATTCGTTTACTTTTGCATTATAATCTATTTGTATCCCACTAACATTATACCTTAATCGGCATAATACATATATTGAATCCTAAACTTGGCTTCAAATTTTAACTTTAACTATTCAACTTTTAAATAAATATACACATGAATCCTACATGACAAAATACACGTAGGATTAGGGGAAAAAATGACATGTTGGACACGTGTGTATATTTGTTCAACTTTATACAAGTTTAAGTGTCTACTTGTACACACCCAAAGTTGAAAGGCATAAATGTAATTCGAAACCAAGTTAAAGGACATATTTATGAACTAGAGGTCCAAAACATTACTGTTTCAGCTGGCTCTTGTAATGGCTTGGTTTTGGTGGTTGATAGGGAATATGATGACTTTTTGATCAACCCCACAACCTTAAAAAACCAATTTTTCCTCTCCAAGATAGCTTTTACATGCATGGTTTAGGGTATGAGTTGCTAGTGATGATTTTAAGGTGGTTGCTCTTAGTGAAGGTAAGAGTGTTACTTGTGTATATATGTACTCAGTGAAAAAAGGGTCTTTGGGAGAAACTTGAGAACTCGAACTTTTTAGCCTTGTCTCTCCTTAACTGAGGGTTAATGTTTTGTGTGATGCACAAGTTGATGTTGTATCTAGGTATTACGAGAACATGTTCCTCTGTATTATCCTTCAAAGTCCTCTGTATTTTCTTGTCTAGGAAATCTATGCTTGCAATTTCGATAACACTTTCAAGGATACACCTTTTAGCCATTTAAGTTGCCTTTTTAAGGAGTATTGCTGTTTTTTTTTTGTTCTCAAGCTGCTATCATGTCCTAATTTTCCACAAGGGACGTGATGGATAGTATTTTCCACGAATACTATCTCACTACGTAGAGTGTTGCCGTGCTTTGTGAAGGTTGTTGCATAGTACTAGTCGTACTCTTATAGTTCTTGTCGTATGTTGTGTTTCAATCTGTTTTTTTTTTTTTTTTGTAGACTTTATACTGATTTTTTATTAACTGATATGCTTTCTTCATTGTTTTTTTCTTGTTATACTTGGGTTTGATGCTCTCGGAGGTAGTGATAAGGTTTGCGTACACTTTACCTTCCCCGACTTATCCAGTTGACCAACACAGTTATCTTTCTTCTTCATAGAGTTTAGTAATTGTTGTATTAGTTCATGCAACGAATACAACGTATGTTAACTGTATTTGTTCGTGCAAAGAATACAACCTGTATTACTGTATTCAGTTTACTGTTCCACTGAACACAATCGAGGTAAAATACAAAACTACTGAGGTGCAAAAACCTGAGTACTAACTACGAAAAATTAGAGTAAAAAAACAAGGATGAACCCATGTTAATACAATCAAATAAGGATAGAAAGAATAAAGGTATCAAATTTGGTTTATTTTACATTGCTTCATATCTGAATCTACTAGTTTCTTCAAAAATTTCATTTCATACTTGAAAAATAACATATACATGGTACAATCAAGACGAAAATACAAAAAAAAATTCAAGGATTTAGTATGTTAATAGTACAAATTGAAACAGAGGGATTCGTTTTATGTAATCAATTTTTTTTGATATTCGCCACACATCACGCGGATACTAATACTAGTTCTACACATCCAATACACTATTCCAAGTTGAGAGGATATAGTTAGATATCATACCCTAAGATCTAACATAATTGCAAATTAATTTGCAACTACTCACTTAGATTAATTTGTGATTTCACTTTTGCAAAGCTAACAAAAGGGGTATTCCCAAGCACACAATAAGAAACAAAAAAGGATATATAAGAATTAGCAGAGCCACAATTAGATCATTGGATTTGGAAAGTATTTGGTTTTTTAGCTTGAGAAAGCATTTGGACTACTTCCCTCATTGTAGGCCTCTCAATGCTGTACTCTTCAACACAAAGCATTGCTACAAAAAATACTTGCATAGCTTCAACAATTGCAACATTTTTTAGCCTCTCATCCAAGATTTTCACCACCCCTTCTTTGCTCCATTTTGTCTCCGTTTTCGCCCATTGTACAATGTCCATTCCTTCTTCTCCAAAATTTCCTACTGGCCTTCGTCCTGTTATAAGCTCCAACAACACCACTCCAAAGCTATACACATCGCTTTTCTCATCAATTTTCAGCGTGTATGCATATTCTATACAAAAAGATAACATGTGAAGACCATTATTAGTAGGTTGTACATTTGTGTGAGTGCATAATAGGCCAGTCGAGAAGAAATTAAATTAACTAATGTATGAATAAACTAGTTACCTGGAGCAATGTAGCCATAAGAGCCTGCAATTGCAGACATGCACTCAGAGGTACCATTGTTACGAAAGTACTTGGCTAATCCAAAATCTGCAACATGAGCTTCAAGTTCAGAGTTCAACAATATATTGTTGGACTTGACGTCGCGGTGGATTATCATAGGGGAGCAATCGTGGTGCAAATAAGAAAGGCCCTTGGCAGCTTCTATGGCTATTTTTAGCCTAGTTTCCCATTGGAGTTGCCCGCCGTTCTTCCCATGAAGCACTTCACCTAAGCTTCCATTTAGCATGTACTCATAAACTAGCAAGTTGATTTCCTTGTTTGAACAAAACGCAAGCAGTCTCACAATGTACCTATGCCTGATCTTCCCTAATGTTTTGAGTTCAGCAGATAGGCCGTTATCATGTGAGCCTTTGCTTATTCCCAATTTCTTCACCGCGACATGATCACCATTTGGCATAGTTCCCTTATACACTATCCCCGCTCCACCTCTCCCTATGACATTGTTGTCTTTCAAGCACTGCAAGACGTCTTCACTTCTGAACTCAAGCTTCTGAAATGCTGTCAGCTTCCACAAATTTGAATTCTTACTCCCCTTTCTCGTCTTGATTATTGCTAAGACAACGAAAATGAGGGAGCAGAATAAGAGCCCAAATGCAAATATGAACTTGTATATTGTTGGAACCTTAGTTCTGCTGTCACTTCCTTCTCCATGTTCTGACGGTGAGTTGGATGTAATGTTGCTAGGAGTCGAGTCGGATCCAGAGAGATAAGGGTTGCCGGTGAAGGAAGTTGAGTTGAAATATAAATATTGGCCTGTTTCAGGTATTGATCCAGATAAGTTATTGTGGGAAAAATCTGCAGAAGTTAAACTCTTCATCAAGCCAATCTCCGCGGGAAGGCTCTCGTTGAAGTGATTCCAGGAAATATTGATGTAATTTAAGATGTGAATTTGAGCAATTTGAACTGGGATAGGACCAGAAAGTTGATTTTGGCTCAAATCCAAGTAAGTTAAGGAAATACAGTCACCAATCTGAGGAGGGATTGTGCCAGAGAAGTTGTTTCTACTCAGGTCCAGCTTTAAGATGCTTTTTAGTCTGCCAATATCAGAAGGGATATCACCTGAGAAACCATTTCCAGTTAACACAAGATTCTTCAGCCCTGCATAGTTTCCAATAGCACTAGGAAGTGCACCAGACAAGCGATTGTTCGACAGGTTCAGCCCTTCAAGTTTAGAAGACGCTGAGCTTTTCTCGTTCGAGAGTTGTCCACTGATGTAGTTGTTCTGCAGTTCCACCAGTGACAACTCAGGCAAATAAAGAAACCCTGCTGGTATTGATCCACTCAAGTAATTCTGTCCCATTCTGACTCTTGACAAGGTTCGACATTGCCCAAAATCATCAGGTAAAGGTCCAAACAGAAAATTATCAAGAAGAATCAAGATTTTCAAATTCCTCCCAAAGCATAGAGATTTTGGTATCAAGCCAGTGAGTCTATTACTAGACAGATCAATTTCAATTAGTTTACCGTTCATCCCAAGCTTAGAAGGAATCGAGCCAGTGAAATTATTCCTCCAAAGATTCAACATTTCCAACTTTGGAAGCTCCGCGATACATCCTGGAATCTCACCGTGCAAATTGTTGATAAAGAGGTTCAACAATATGAGCTCCTTGAGTCCTGACAAGTCAACTGGGATCTCTCCTGTGAGTTCATTGACAGAGATATCAAGAGATTTTAACCTTGTCAAATTCCCTAGCTGAGGAGGAAATACACCAGTAAGTTGATTCTTTTGCAAGAAAAGAGTGTCCAACATATTAAGATTGCCCAATTCTGGTGGAATCGAACCCGTTAAGTTACAGCTAGAAAGATCTAGATGAACCAAATTAACAAGTTTCCCCAATTCTGGTGGAATCCCCTCATCAAATTGATTATAATAACCCAACTGTAACCACCTGAGGCTCGTAACGTTCCCCAGCTCCCTCGGTATAGGACCGTGCAAGTCATTCCCAGCAAGAGACAGGAACTCAAGCTGATTAAAACTACCATAACTCAAAGGAATCTTCCCTGAAAAGTAGTTACCCCCGAAATTCAAATACTTGAGCTGCACAAGTTGAGTAACTCCCAAAGGGAGTGGACCAGAGAAATTGTTGTTATAAGCATCCAACACTTGAAGTACATTAAACTCGCGATACTCCCAGCTTAAGTTTCCACTAAACAAATTGTTAGAAATATTCAGGACGCGAAGTCTAGTGAGCTCATGAATATCAGGTGATAAAGAGCCAGAAATGTTTAGATTGGATATATCAATGGAAGTTACTGATTTGGTATCATCACACGTTATACCGGTCCAGGAACATATAGACATATAATTCGACATGTTCCAATTGGACAGAGTACTAGGAACAGATGATACTACAAATGCATGTTTCAATGAAACTAGAGTTTTGGCCTGTCGTCTCAGAGACAGGTTACGCGATTGAGATGGAGTAATGAGGAACACAAAGAGGAAATACGCGAAAAACAAGAGACTTGTGTTAGAAGAAGCCATTTAGATAACTAGTGATTTGAAGTTCAAATACTTTGGAAAATATCAAAGGTAAGAAGAAGAAGAAGAACAAGATGTAAAAAGTATTTTGAAGGATTCCATTGATGCTGATGCTAATTTTTGGCTTTGGATGCTGTTGATTTGTAGCTCTAGCTTTTACCATTTTTAAAATGTTAATAATTTATTTATTTTTTTGCTTTGTATATTTAGATTCATCATCTTTAACTTTATGGAGATAAAGCAAAAGCAAAAGCTAATAAAGAAAAAGTTAAAGAAAAAAAAAAGAAGCAAAGTTAAAATAAAGATGCATTGGCAACATAGAGATATACTACATACTGAATTCAGTTGCTTTTAAGGCAAAATTACTTGTGTGTCCACATGAATTTCATAATTAAGATATAATGTTAATGTAGTTCCATTCTTTACTTTTTTAAGGCTTGAATTTAAACCTTCAAGTAGAGAATCTTAGTAAATTGGACTCTTCATAATTCAAATGTGCTATTGACTATCACCTCATCAAAATGATTTTTAGCGGCAATTAATTAATAGCAATAGCTCAACTATCGCTAATACTCTTTGTATATGTACCTAAAATCTGTAGCAATATTGAATCTAATGTCACTAAAGACTTTAACATATTTTTCAAAACGCTTTCCTAAAAAACTATTTAAAAAATATATTTAAAAATAAATCCATTTTAACACTAGTGTCGAACAGACTCTTAATATGATTCCATGTCCAATCACATGTTGAGTGAAACCCCTTTGCGCATTCTTTAAGATTATATTTCTCGTTTAGCAAATTAGTGTGATCTTGCTTTTGGTATTAAACTAGCAATGATTGCTTAGAATATAAAAAGCAAGTCTTATCGTCTAATTATTTTACCCTAAAATAGATATATACTATTCTAGTAGATTAGCAACTTTGAAGAGAAATTAGGGATCCTAAATTTTAATTATTTTTTTTAAAAAAAACTTATGGTGGACATAGGATTAGTGTGAAGAGTCACACTAGTTATTTAAGAAATTAGTGATTATTTCAATTTGACTCGAACAATTCACCCCTATTGGACATAATTTTTGACGTTGAATAAGCTATATCCAAAGTTCATAACATGATATTTGAGTTGAATCTATTTTAATTTTTATTTTCGATGTTAGGGTGCATTGCTCGCACTCCAATTTATCTTGGACAATCATCACCACTAAAACTAATTTTTTGATATTTACTAAATCCCAATCCATAAGAAAAATTAAAGAAAAATGGGAAATTAAATCTCTTTGGTAATTGTATGCATGTAACGCTTCTCCTTTTCCCTTTTTCCTTTTTCTATAGTGGGAAATAGGGGCACATACTTTTTTTTTATCTTTTACAAAAAAAAAAAATTGCATGGAAATGAGCAGCAAGACCCCACCACCCTCTCTCACTTTAGACCGTTCCATGAAAAAGCTAAAGATACCACTAATCGGAGGCGGAGTTAGATAGGGTTAATATGTTTATATATATATATATATACATATATATATATATATATATAAAGGTTTGAAAAATATTTTAATTTTAGAAAAGAAGTTTGAAAAATATTAATTTTGGTCGAAAGTGATGTTACGATATCAAACTTTATGAAGACCTTTTAGCCTCCTGAACTATTTAATAATATATTTTAAAGGTATATATGTGTCAACATGGACACATTACTATTTTATAATGATACAATATCTATGATGTCCACGTGAACACATATATACCTTTAAAATACACTATTTAATAGTACAGAAGGATAAAAAGTCATTTCCAAAGTTCACTATCGTAACAATAATTTCGATCAAAATTTAAATATATTTTAAACTTTTTCCATATATATATATTTGTGAATGCATTAACAAAATTAATTGATATCTCTATAGAAATTGTGGTGAAAAAAATACTTTTCACGCCCTTTTACAATATTTTTCTCTTCCGTCCTAAAATTTTAAACCCCTCAATTCTTGACCATGGCTCCACTCTGTCCGTACTACTAAAGAAAGTTAGTATTCATTCATTTTAATATGTTTATCTAATTTTAATTTAGTAAAATTAAGTATGTAAACATATTAAAATAACATTTAACTATATATTCTTAATTATGACGTAAAATATAAATATAGAAGTATTTTCATCAGACAAAAGAAGTTGCATTTCTTTTGAAAAGTATTGTCATGATTCCCTCAGGCCCCTATTCAAACTAAAGAAAGCTACATACATATTAAAATTTGTATTAATTTGGTTAAAATAATTGAGGATTTAAATCTTATTGATTATCTTTAACATTCTTTTCACCTAGAGAATTTTTAAAAATATAAATTATAAATTTATTATTTATTGTAATTTTGATATTTTTATACACAATTAAACATTTGTGGCACGTGTTTTTCATAAAATGAAATCACTCAAATATTTCTATCATTTCATAGTCATCCTTTTCTTTTTTCACATCCCGGAAGTCCCTTAAAGGTGGATGCTTTATCGAAAGTCACAAACATTTTCTTAGAAATCGAAATTTTTAATTAAGAATAATAAAATTTTAATATTTTTTAAAAAGAATGGTAATAACTAAAAATATATTTAAATAATTCGTTCTTTTTAAGCTTCACGTTTAAATTATTTAAATATAAAAAATATACTTTAAATTATCATTCAATAAGTTTGAAAAAAATTTATTAAATAATATCTACTTGTGTTTGTATTTTTTTAAAGCAAAACGGCCACATAAATTGCTACATGAAAACAGTTCAAACCGTGACAAAAAATGTCAACAAATAACTATCATACGCAACAATTCCAACTGAAAATATAAATAGAAACACAAAACTTCACTCTATAAAAATCAATTGAAAATATAAAATAATAATAAAAAATTATGGTAGCAAAAAAATAATAAATCAAGTGAACGAAAATTCAAGGCTAGACTCGCCTAAGTGCTTCTCAAATTGACGAGTGATAGTTTAGGAGTGTTTCTTATGAACATAGTTTATATATAAAATTTAAAAAAAACGATAATTCAGTGTTTTTTATAAAAAAAAAAAACCCCACATAGATAAAAACTTTGGTTCAGACGCGTCTTTGTTTGTAAACATATGGTCAATATTAATATTAATTTGTGTTTGTTACATTAATGAGTTGTGACAATTTATGTGTGATCAAGTAATTAGTGCACCTTGTACAACATTATATATGATGAGACATAAAATATTGGATGGTCCACTTATAGAAGTAGCTATTATATATATAGTTGCATATTGTCAATCAATTCAATGTCTCTTTTATGTTGTATACTTCAAACTTCATTTATAATTACATATGTCCCTTTGGGGGAGAATAGCACATAAATTGTCTCCATTTATAATTAATCTTCAAAAAAAATTCATCATAATGTTTGGTCATGAAAAGCAATCTTATGACCAATGAAGGCACATGTTGCTTGTTTACAAAGGAGCGAGTAGTACATATATAAACTAAGTTTTTTTTAGAGTACGGTTGCGTATAGATCGGTTCGGTTTGATTTGAAGTTTATCATTTTAATTAATCAGTTATCGATTAATTTGTAGATATCCTTAATTGTTAAGAATCATTAAGATTGGCTTATCGGTTATAGGTTTATTGGTTATTGATCGTTATCGATTTAACCATTAAGATTTGACTCAAAAAATAAATAATTGAAAATCACTTAGAAACATGGTGACAAACCAGATAAACCATGCACATGAGTTGATAAATTGTATCTTGCTAAAAAACAACACTAACACATTGTAGAATAATCGAAAGTTTGAGACTATCAGAAATAAAAACATGAAACTAAATCCTAAGTTAAGGACTTTATATATCAAAATGGTATAAATATAATTTATTAATTTACTATCTCAACCCATTAAAAATCGATAACTCAATAATAAAAAAATCAAAATCGTTAAATTAATAACAATTACATATTAACTAATTAATAGCTTCTCTTTTTTTTTTTTTCAATTTGAATAATCAACTTCTTCAATTTTGAACAACACTAGTTCATAACACCAGTAATAAAGCTAATAAATTTGCTTAGAATATTTAAAAACTTTTAAGATATATCTCTCTATACAAAATTATTTTTGACCTATATATCCAACAACGCCAAGTTTTGCTCAAAGAGAGTTCGAATGACCATAATGAAGTCAACCAAACTACACCCTGAAGTACTTAAATCCATGTTTTGGGAGATAATATGAAGAATTATGTGAATAAATTAAATAAAGAATTAGGAAAGGCATAACAATTCCCTATAAGTTGCATGTCAAACACATGCAACAATATTATTGTATTATGTTTATATTTTAATTTTAAATTCATGTGAAAATTACAAGCTATCACCAATAACCATAAGCGATAATTAAATTAAGAGAAGTACTAAATCATTAAAATATTTATTTTAAAAATCAAAAAAATTATAATATTTTTTTTAAAAAATAATATTTTTTTAATTAAAAGATATTAAAAAAAATAATATGAATTTTCCGGCTAAAATCCCATAAATTAATGTAAATGTCAGATTCGGTATCGAGAGGCAGGCATTATATTGCAGTACTAAATATTATGACTTTGAAAAAAAATAAAGAGGATTCTGAATTCATCATCTTTGACACGAATCACAATGTCTTTATTTATTCTTTTTTAAAAGTGACTTTAATTTAATTAGTGAACGCACTTCAATAAACCCCACACCCAGTTGAGAAACCAACAAGATTCTCCTTCTCTCCAAAACATCAGCTTAATTGGGTGATTAATTAAAGAGAAACTTTCATAAATGACTTTAATTTGAGCTTAATTAGAGATTTATAGATATAATTTCCTTAATTATGACTCATAGCTATGTATTAGAAGAAAGAGAGATGCGAGCGAGATTGAGAGAGTTAGGAGAGAATGTGTGTGAGAGCTAGGGAGGAGAAAGAAGAGTTAGATTGGGAGAGAGAAATGCGAGAGGCGAGTAAGATTCGAGAAAGAGGAGAGATGTTATATTGATAAATGTAACCGATTTGTATCCAAAGTTCTCTATCTGAGATAGGTGGTCCAAGTAAGTTTCCAAGGATAAGGGCCTTCCTTTGGGATAGAAGACCTCCCCCCGAATCAAATGTCTTTTCTGAGACGCGTCTTGCACTCTATCCGAACGAAGGGCTTAACAACTTTCTCAATCATACAATTGTATATGTTCCTTGTGTATTCACCCTATATCAAGTATATCATCAGCTATAATTGTATCAAGTATATCAGCAAATATAAATTGTATGATTAGGTTGTTTTCACAAATGTAAACATTATAAAATAATGGAAACCCTAAATACTCAGATATAAAGGGTCGGCCTAACATGTTAGCTTCTACACTACAAGATGAGCGTGGAAGAGAGGCAAACCCAGAAATTGAAGATAGAGAGGGCACTACTGCTCCCAGTGAAGCGAGATACGGTCACACCTTCAACCATTGCAACCAAATGAGTTCATTTCTAATGAGTAATACCTGCTGGGACAAGGATCCAATGCCTTGTAGGAAATATGGAAGGAAAATAATATCTTTAGAGAATGCTCAAGTTTATTATAGGCTACTTAAGGTCACTTAAGATAATTACAATCATCAACTGCACTATTTATACTACTCAAAAATAGAAAACAAAAAGTATTGCACAAATAACTAAATACATGTATTACAATTTACTAGATACATGTAGTACGGAATTTTAAAGAGACTTCTTAAAAAACTAAGAGACAATTTCAAAAGACTAAACATTGATGCATTAATTCCGAACATACCTTGCTTTCTTTCTAAAGTCATTGAGTGTCCAAGTCGAGAGATAATCATTTCACCAATGAAAAATAACACAGGTCAACAGAAACAAAGCCCTTAGAAACATAACTGAATCTCGAATATACATAATCTACGACATACTCTTTTACTTGCTGTTTAGAGAATAAACACATTGTTAGTAAGTTATGTTGCAGTCTATCCAAATGATAGAGGACACAGTTTATATGTCAGAAATGACAACTGAAGCGTCATTGGAAAGCTTAAGAGCTTTTGGTGCCATTTTAGGATACTCCAAGAGACATCCATTGGTATGTCGAAGCAATGACAAACTCTTCTAGCATGTGAGCAAATATTTTACCAATTGCAGCACAAACTTATTTTCACTTGATAATCCAGAAAAGTTATTGATCATGATGGTGTGAAAATGAGCATTTAACATTATGCTTCTCAAATCCTTAGGATCGAATACACACACGCACTTGATGAATGAAGAACACAAAAACTTTAGAGAGAAAGAGATGAGAGATCTAGAGAGAGAAAGAGAGAAATCAATATTTCGTGGTAACACCCCGGGAGTAAACTTCCACGGCGGTGAGATATATATATTAATTATTTAGAGTATTTTAAATTACAGAGAATAATTAGAGAATATTAATATATGACAATACATCAAATATTAATCAGGCTCCACAGTCTAACAGTTCATCCAACAGATTCTGTAGGAAAGCATGAACGCAAGGTGTTGATTGTGGATAAAACAAAAAGGCGAAGAATTTTAAAATTCAAGGAACATATTAGCAAAATGTTACAATGTGGTACATCCAAACAACAAAAAAGTGTTTCAAAACATCTGATCATTTATTATCCCTTGTTAAAATTATCGAATCAATTTTGATAATGACAACATGCAAATATCTGTCAAATAAAAAAACGCAAGCTGCACTATTTTATGAAGGAAAATGAATTAAGAGAACAAAAAAAAAATTCTTCCGAACATCTTCCAAGAAAAAATGAACGATAAGCACACAGCTATAGCAGATTTAACAAAGACAAATTATCAACTTTTGAGACTAGAGAAACAGATTTGAACAAAAAATATGGCTATTCTTTGGTATCTTGAACATTGTATTAGAAACATTTGGTGTGGAAGCTAACTCTAGAAATCATTTTTGATAGTTTCTGACTTTAACCTTTTTTTTTTATTATTTGAGATAATTGTACCATAAGTAAACTAATTTTGAAATAAATTATAATTTTTACCTTAAGAATTAAAGTTTACTCTATCTTGAATCAGATAGAAGTATATTAGTATGAGTATTTAAAGACTCCCATGTGTGGATTATATATTTGAACAACTGGAATCATTTGGAGGGTTTAAGAAAGGGTAATACTGTAATTTGATATTTTCTAAAACCACAGTTGGACTTTCAACATTTTAAGAAAATACATGAAGAATTTACTTAGAACAAAATCTGCTTCATAGATTATGCTTTCCAAAATCATAGTTTGACTTTTAACATTTTAAGTAAAAATATGAAGAGTTTACTTGGAACTAAATTTACTTTATTAATTATGATTTTCAAAATCATAATTTGACTTCTACAACTCTTTTTTTAAAAAATACAAGCCCACTTGGAAATCAAATTTTCTTAATGAAATATGTTTTCTAAAATCAGAGTTAAATTATTAGCATTTTAATAAAATATATAAAGAATTCACTTTGGAACCAAACTTGCTTCATTATTATACTTTCCAAAATCACAATTAAAATTTTAACATTTTAATAAAATATATGAAGGATTCTATTGGAACCAAATCTAATTCATGTATTACATAATAAATAATTATTTAGTATTTTAAGAATACATAAATATTTTACTTAATTATATGGTAATAAAATTATTTTTATGCCTATATATATATATATAGAGTCCGAAACTCAAAGGGTAGAAAATATTAACAAAAATTCCAAAACGGTATATAAAAATTTATATTAACCAAAACGGTAAAAATCGCTGCCGAGGCAGCGATTTACTTCAACTGAAAAAGTAAAATCGCTGCTGAGGCAGCGATTTTGCCAAAAAAAAATTTTTTAATAAAAAAATGAAATCGCTGCTTGAGCAGCGATTTCAAAATTTTTCTTCTTACAAATCGCTGCCAGGGCAGCGATTTGATATTATTTTTTAATTTTCTTTTTTTTTAAAAAAATAAGGTATATCGCTGCACTGGCAGCGATTTGTAAAGAAAATTTTTTTTTTTATATAAATCGCTGCTACAGTAGCGATTTACAAAAAAAAAAAAATTTTTTTTTGTAAATCGCTGCTAGGCAGCGATTTATTTAAAAAAAAATTTTGTTATAATTTTTTTGTTAAATTATATTGTTAAAAATTAAATTAAATAATTTTTCTCCTTTAATTTTTTATTTAAAAAAATTAATTATTTGAATTCAATAGTATTTAATTTAAATTTAATATAATAATCTTTTTTTAGAAAGAAAATATATTTATTACTTTACTTATTTTTAATTTTTTTAAAATAATGTATATTTTCTTATAAGTTATATACATAAATTTTAAAAAATATATTTATTTTAAAAATAAATATATTTTCTTTCTAAAAAAGATATTATATTAAATTTAAATACTATTGAATTCAAATAATTAATTTTTTTAAATAAAAAATAAAGGAGAAAAATTATTTAATTTAATTTTTAACAATATAATTTTAACAAAAAATTAATAACAATTTTTTTTTTTTAAATAAATCGCTGCTAGGCAGCGATTTACAAAAAAAAAAATTTTTTTTTGGTAAATCGCTACTGTAGCAGCGATTTACAAAAAAAAAATTTTTTTTTTTGTAAATCGCTGCTACAGCAGCGATTTATATAAAAAAAAAATTTTTTCTTTATAAATCGCTGCCAGTGCAGCGATATACCTTATTTTTTTTAAAAAAAAAGAAAATTAAAAAATAATATCAAATCGCTGCTTTTTTTTTTGTAAATCGCTGCTACAGCAGCGATTTATATAAAAAAAAAATTTTTCTTTATAAATCGCTGCCAGTGCAGCGATATACCTTATTTTTTTTAAAAAAAAAGAAAATTAAAAAATAATATCAATCGCTGCCCTGGCAGCGATTTTTAAGAAGAAAAATTTTGAAATCGCTGCTCAAGCAGCGATTTCATTTTTTTATTACAAAAAATTTTTTTTGGCAAAATCGCTGCCTCAGCAGCGATTTTACTTTTTCAGTTGAAGTAAATCGCTGCCTCGGCAGCGATTTTACCGTTTTGGTTAATATAAATTTTTATATACCGTTTTGGAATTTTTGTTAATATTTTCTACCCTTTGAGTTTCGGACTCTATATATATATATATATGAATTTATATTCTTCACTTAACTTGCTCAATTGTAGTCTGTTCTCTCTCAAATAAAAAATTCTTTTCTTTATTAAGTATAACAAAATATGTCTAATACAAATAAGGATAGTTATTTTCTCTCTAATCGAATATATTTTATATTTTTGTTATCGAGTCAATGTTACTTTCATAGTTATTTAATGTTTTTTACCTTTTAATTTCATTTTGTTTATCTTTTCTTATCATCATGTTGTATGCTTTACTGATGTATTGAAGTCATCTATTTTACTAGGTTAATTATTTTATTGTTGTTTAATCAATATTATTATATGTGTAAGACTTTTCATGTTGTAGACTTTCAACATTTTAAGAAAATACATGAAGAATTCACTTAAAAACAAATCTGCTTCATGGATTATGCTTTCCAAAATTATAGCTGGACTTTGAACATTTTAAGAAAAAATATGAAGAGTTTATTTGGAATTTAATTTAATTTATTTGATTATGATTTTCGAAATCATAATTTGACTTTTAGAATTCTATTTTTAAAAAATACATGAACAGCCCACATGGAAACCAAATTTGCTTCATGAAATATTTTTTCCAAAATCACAGTTAAATTACTAGCAATTTAATAAAATATATAAATAATTCACTTGAAACCAAATTTGCTTCATAAATTATACTTTTCAAAATCACAATTAAAATTTTAATATTTTAATAAATACATGAAGAATTCTCTTGGGACCAAATCTAATTCATGTATTACATTTTTCAGAACTATAAATATTTTTTAATATTTTAAGAATATATATAAATATTACTTAAATATATGGTAATAAAAATATTCTTAGTCACATATATGAATTTATATTTTTTACTTAACTTGCTCGATTGTAGTAAATAAAAAGTTTATTGATTTCAATACATTTGTGCTTTGACATGATCGTCTAGGACATCGTGGTCTATAATAATGAGACGAATTATAGAAAATTTGAATGAACATCCATTAGAGGACATAAAAGTTCTTTTAAATGGTGAATTTTCTTGTACTACTTGTTATCAAGGCTAGTTAATTGTGAGACTATCACCAACGAAAGTTGAGATTGAGTCCCGTGGGTTCATAAAAAAATATATATGGGGATATTTGTGGACCTATTCACCCACCTAGTGGGTCATTTAGATACTTTATGGTTCTAATAGATGTTTCTTCTAGATGATCTCATGTGTGCCTATTGTCATCTCGTAACTTGGCATTTGCAAAATTATTGGCACGAATAATAAGGTTAAGGGCACACTTTCTTGATAATCAGATTAAGTCTATTCGTCTTGATAATGCTGCAGAGTTTTCATCCCAATCATTTAATGATTATTGTTTATCGATTGAGATAAGAGTTGAACACCCCGTTTCTCATGTTCATACTCAGAATGATCTCGCTGAGTCATTAATGAAACACCTGCAATTAATAGCAAGACCATTGCTTATGAAAACTAGGTTGCCCACTTCTGTGTGGGGACATGCAATTTTGCATGTTGTAGCACTTATTCGTCTCAGACCGATACTCCATTGCAATTGGTTATGGGTTAAGAACCTAATATATCCCATCTAATAATTTTTGAATGTGTTGTACATTTGCCTGTGGCACCACCAAACCGCACTAAGATGAGCCCTCAAAGAAGGTTAGGAATATATGTTGGGTTTGAGTCACCCTCTATTATTCGCTATCTTGAACATTAACTGGAGACATGTTTAATGCTCGATTTGTAGATTGTCGATTTGATGAGACAATTTTCTCAAAATTAGGGGGAGAGAATAGTGAAATAAAACGAGAAATTTTGTGAAAATATTTATCATTCTCTCATCTTGATCCACATTCTTCTATTTGTGAGGAAGAAGTAAAAAAGATTATTCATCTGCAGAAAATTGCAAATCAAATGTCTGAAGCATTTACAGATTTGAAAAGGATTACTAAATCACATATTCCTGCAGAGAATGTCACAATTCAATTGATGTCCCTATAGGACCATTCACTAGTGTCATAACTAATGAGTCAAAAGCACGGCTAAAGCATGATAGACAATTGGGTTCTAAGGATCAAAATCCTAGAAAAGAAAGATTAAATGTCATCTAAAGAATTTTATATGGAAGTTCAAAATTTGAATAATTTTGATATTCATGAAAGAATCAATGAACTTGAAACTCAAGGAAATAATGAACTATCCATAAATTTAAGAGATGTTGAAACTAATCTAAATTGATCAGAAATAGTGGTTGATTATGTCTTTGTATATAATGTTGCAACAAATATATCATGCAAGATATATGAGGATCTTGAACCTCAATCTGTTATAGAATGTCGACAAAGAAATGGTTTGCCAAAATATCAAGAAGCAATTCAATCAGAGTTGAATTCACTTGACAAGCGTGAAATTTTTTGACCAATAGTTCAAACACCTAATGGTGTTAAACCTGTTGGTTGAAAATGGACTTTTGTTCAAAAAAATGAGAAAAATAAAATACAAAGGTATAAAGTACGCCTTCTAGCACAAGGATTTTCTCAACGGCCTAACGTCGATTATGAAAAAAATACTCACCCGTTATGGATGCAATTACTTGCATTATCTCATTAGTTTCACAGTCCATGAGCAACTTGAAATGCATTTAATGGTTGTGGTTACAACCTACCTTTATGGATCACTTAATAATGAGATATCATGAAAATTTCTGAAGGATTTGCGATGCCTAAATCATGTCACTCAAAATCTCGAGAAATGTATTCAAATAAATTGCAAAGATCATTATGTAGTTTTAAGAAATACGGAGGCATGTGGGTATAACCATCTTAGTGAATATTTAATTAAAAAAAGTTATACAAATGATGAAATTTGTTCATGTGTCTTTATAAAGAAAATAATATCAAAATTTATTGTACTTTCTATTTAGTTGATGACATAAGTCAATAGTGCTTCAAAAGACAATTGATTATTTAAAGAACGAATTTGAGATGAAAGATGTGGGAAGAACAAAATTATATCTTGGTTTGCAAATTGAGCATTTGACAAATAATATGTCCACATTGAAAAAGTGTTGAAATTTTTTTGTATGGATGAAGCGCATCCATTAAGTACTCCGATGGTTGTTCATTTATTTGATGTGAATAAGGATCCATTCCAACCTCAAGAAAAGAAGGAGAAAATTCTTGGTTCTGAAGTACCATATCTTAGTGCAATCGGTGCACTAATGTATCTTGCTAATACTACAAGGCATGATATACCTTTTGCTGTTAATTTGTTAGCAAGGTATAATTCTGCTCCTACTAGGAGACCTTGGAATGAGATCAAACATATCTTGTGATATCTTAAAGGGACAACTGATATGGACTTAATTTATTCTAATAATTATAGCCCCAATCTTGTTGGTTATGCTGATGCAGGATATTTTGATCCACACAAAGCTCGATCCCAAACAGGGTATGTTTTTATATGTGAGGGGACAATCTTATCTTAGAGATCTATAAAACAGTCCATCGTAGCCACTTTATCTAATCAATAGCTATTCATGAAACAAGTAGAGAATGTGTGTGATTAAGTCTATGATACATCTCATTTGAGAGAAATATGATTTGGAGTGTGATAAAGTACACACCACTTTATATGAAGATAATGCAACATGCATAGCACAATTTAAGGGAGGAGTCATTAAAGGAAATAAAACAAAGCACATTTCACCAAAGTTTTTCTATACACATGAATATCAAAAGAATGGTGATGTAAATGTGCAACAGATTCGTTCAAGTGACAATGTAGCTGATCTATTCACCAAGTCTCTACCAACTGCAATTTTCAGGAAGATGATGCACAAGCTTGAAATGCGAAGATTCAAGTCTTTGGATTGATGTTCTCATTAGGGGGAGTTAATACGCGTTGTACTCTTTTTCTCTTACGAGGTTTTGTCCCACTCGGTTTTCCTTATAAGATTTTTAATGAGGCAACCTAGATGCGTATTAATAGATATGTGTTATAAAGTATTTGTATTATAGTGAATGTCTAGCATGAGGAGTCCTTTTAGTATATGATTAAGAGTCCTACTTGGAGACCAAGTTAGATTTCCCCTATAAATAGAGGGGTTCTCTTCATTATAAAATCATCCCTCAAGAGAAACTATAAGTTTTCTCTTCTCTCTACTTTCTTCTTTTTATTCTATAGTTTCATAACAATAAACAATTTTTTGTCATATTTACGAACCGATATATACTTCATGGTAATGTTACCAACAAAGGTGTGTGTTAGTAATATTTTAGTTGGTAATCCATTGATATGATGTTGCTAAATTTGACGTCATTTTTTCCCGCCGTATTTATCAACGAAAATACTTAGTTAATAAGATTTTATTTGATAATCTGTTAGAATTTCGTTACTAAATTTTAAAATATAATCCAGTTAGAAATATGTTGGTAATTTATTAGTAGAATACTAACTAACTTAAGTTGTTGGTAAAATCTGTTGGCAATTTGATTTTTTTTTGTGTAGTGAACGCAGCGCCGACCCTGAACACATGTGTTTGCATCATAATAAAATACAGGTCGAATGACATCATTACTTTGAATGTATGAGTATGTAAGACATCTCCAACCCACCTCTATTTTACTTTCCATTCTCTATATTTGAAGAGTAAAATAGAGAATGAACACTCCAATCCACCTCCAAATCACTCTCTATTCTCCAAATTTGGAGAACTACTGTTCAAACTCTCTATTTTTCTTTTTTAATATTTTATTATTATTTCCACTACTTTTCAATTGACATATTATTTTACATATAATTTGATTAATTAAATATCTAATATTAATAAGTCATTTTAAATGTAATATAATATTTTAGAAAATATATTATTTAATATATACTACTTTAATTTCAAATTAATGTATTTTTTAAATAATTTTCACCAACAATAAAATTTTATTTTATTATTAATTTTCATTATAAAGAATACACAAAATTAAAATGGTACGATGAAAAATTTAATTTAAATACAAGATAACAATACAATACGTAACATAATAATTTAAATACAACATAAAATACAATAATAGTATAATAATTAATTCGTGATGAAACAAGGATCATGTCAAAAACATGTTGAACGAGAATTTGGAGTTTTACAATTGTTACAAGTCCGTCACGTTTTTGGAGAAAGAAACTGCTACATGATATAATTACTACATATATTATACTACACAACGTGATAACTGAAGATGAATGTGATCTTAATGCACCAATGCAAGATGTCATAGAGGCTCCAACTCCAACGATAAAAATGGTGTTACATGAAAATCTCCAATTTGAACAATTTTTAGCTAGACATAATAAAATTAAGGACAAAATGATTATTTTGAATACCGTAATGCATTAATAGAGCATTTATAGGAGCAACATAAGAATTTTGACAATTGAGTGATTATGTAATGTTTATCTAATTATATTTCAATTTTATTTGAATTTTTTCGTTAATTTATATATTATATAATATTCTTGTGCAATTTATGTTATTTAAATTTTTTGAATAAAATATAATAATTAAATAAAAAAATTGAAAAAAATAATTTTTTGTATCACATGAGAATTATATGAAGTAATTATTGGGAAAAAGAAATAAATAATTTATATCATGAAATAAGAAAATAAGAATAAAATAGAAATAATAATATAATATTGAGGAAAGAGAAAAATATTCTTTTTTAGAGAGTAAAATAGAGAATTGAGTTGGAGTTAGTTGTCCAAAAAAATAAAAAAAACTCTATATTTGGAGAGTAAAAGAGAGTGCAGGGTTGGAGATGCCCTAAGGATAAAGACTGAGTGCATAGATAACCGGAAAGATAGTCACCTCAACTCAACTCAATTCAAAAGCAATAACAAGAGAAAAATGCTTAAAACTTCATAAATAAAAGATATTAACTCAAGGATGTATATTAAAATACAACAAATTACTTTTTACTCTTATTTGGGAGTTTCTCTAACCGACTATCATTACTATGAGTTATATGATGATACATCGACTCATCCATGCTGCCAAAAGTATCTTATACCTTGTATGAGCATAAAGCACCTCAACCAGGTGAATCCACTAAGTTATGCTCAAAAACAATAAGGACTTGTCTAAAAAATATGATCATTTACCCATGTTGGCTACATGATTTATGAGAAATATGAGTTATCTGAACTTATCTCCACGTAAATGCTCAATATTACTCCCAATTAATCACTTTCCTTTTGGTACCAAATGAATTCATTTGGTGTTCTCTTAATCTGCATCTTATGTATTTGTTTGTGTTTTATTTTTTAAGCAGAAGCATATTATAAAAAGGAATGGATATTCAATTTTCTTAGTTATAAATATAGTGTAGGTCATGACTAATTGAATCATTTGCAGAGCTCTGATGCATAAGTTTCTTTTTTTTCTTCTTCTAAATATTTAGTATTGACAATGTAAAAAAATTAATGTCAAAAGTTCATGGCTTGAAAGGTAGTTCTTTATGATTTAAATTTGTTCAACTTAGAAATTAATTTAGTATTTATTTGTTTTGGCTTAGGTTATATTTTGATTGTGTTTTTCCTTTTTTTTTTGGGTAATATCTAATAGTGGTTAGATGATTAGGTTATGACATCATTTAATCTAATATTAACGCTTTACTTACCATATGTAACAATATCTTTTAACTTCCAAGCTGTTTTTTTTTTTAAATAAAAGAGCAACATTTTGTTTAACCTAAAGTTTGTTTTAGAAATGTTTTCCTAGTGCACTCATTTACTTGAGCAGCAATCATTTTCTTTTTTGAGGGAATGACCTTTTTTTATTTACTTCTAGTTAATGAGTTTGTCAAGGTTTAAAAGTGTTTTTGATTTCAAGACCCAAATAAATGTTTTCTAACTAATTTCCTTTGACGTTTATTTAATCTTTTAGTATATATTTCCTTTTTAAAACTAATTAACCATAGTTTGGATGTCTTACATCTTTGGCATAATACATAAATATGCTCTTTAACTTGGTTTCGAATTACATTTATGTCTTTCAACTTTGGGTGTGCACAAGTAGACACTTAAACTTGTATTAAGTTGAACAAATAGACACAAATGTCCTACATGCCATCCTACATGTCATTTTTAGTCCTACGTGTATTTACCATATAGGAATCATGTGTTTATTTATTTAAAAATTGGAAAGTTAAAGTGTTTGTTTGTGCATTATGAAAGTTGGAGGTCAAAGTTAAAATCTGAAGCCAAATTTAGGGTCTAATATATGTATTAAGCCTACATCTTTTCTTTAGGATAAACTAGAACCTTTTACCTAGAATCACATAAGGTTAAGAAGACCTTAATATAGAGTTAATTTAGCGTAACTTCAGTAAAATAGGTGTACATACAATTCACCTTTAAAATAATTAGGTGGCAACTCTTTAAAATAACATAAAAATCACCAATATGTCGTACATCGTTTGAACCTAGAGTTAAAATAGGGTAGAACAATATGTTAAGAGATATGATCGTTTGAAATTATCCATTGAACGAACTAATGCAAAAAACGTAGTTGGTAGGGAGGTTTTGAACTTGACTAAGTACTAGAGGTCTCTTATGATCCTAAATCACTCCCCACACGTAAGACTGAACCTTAATGCCATCACCCAAAAAATGAACGCGATGACACTAATTTTTTCCCATCAAGACAAGTCAACCTCTACTCAACTCAAACAAAAAAGAGTAAAAAATAGATCAAGATAGAACGAAAAACTTATTCTTCTATTAAAATCCCCCAAAATTTGATTCTCACGTGTACAAGCCATTACATACATAAATGCATAATTAAGAAATGAATACAAGTCTCAAGCTTTATTTCTCAAATAGAATAAAGTGTAAGAAAAGGAAAAGAACCCGTCAAATGACAAACAACTACGTACCTCTTCAAGTCCTTGACGAGCTTTGAAATCAATAAAAGGAGAAAGAGATCACACAAGTTCGACTTCAAAATATTATGCCATTACCATACAAACTTCGATATGATTCGGTACTTTTAATAACATGCTTGTTCGGTAACCATAATTTGTTTATATTCAGATTATAAAGATTTATAACTTTAATTTTTTTTAAAACATCTCAATCATAATAGATTAAAATGGAAATGACATAAATGAGTCAAACTTTTTAACAGTAAATGAACTTTAAATCAAAGTTCGATAACAAATTTGAATCTTTTCGCTTAAATATAATATACATGGATTCGATATATACTATAGAATATCGTGATAAATACCAAAATTTTAAAAAAAACGTATACCAAATATCATAATATACATATATACCAATACTATGTCCACCTAAATAGAAGCATAGTTGAAAAAAAGAAGAAGGAAGGAAACACAAAAGCCAAAAGAACTAGTCAAGTGATACACATGCGTATGAGTGATATTATACCTAGAGTAGAGGTTTGAAATAAAGCCAAAAAGAGGTCCAAGAGCCTTATCTCCATGGTTTATGTTTATGTGACCTTTCTCTAACCTTTACATCAACCAATAATCATGAGCTCAATCACCAACAACAAACATAAAAAACCAATCTTTGAAAAAACCCAAAAAGCAAACCTACCATAAAACCCCCCTTTCTTCTGTTTTTGTGTTCTTCTGTGTGTTTTTATATTGGGGGACTTAAAGAAATAGTATTGTTTTTGTCACCATGGACTCAAAGAATTATGGTGTTCCACTTTCTACAACACAAGGGAGCCCACCTGCAAATGTCCCTCTTTTCACTTCAACAGGTATTAGAGCTCCTATTACTATTGATGATTCTGACTTTGAATACTCTATCTCTGTTAATGGACAAAAAAATAGTAGTAGTTATTATGGTAGTGACTCTGAAGGTTTTGTTAGTGGTGAAGAGGATGAGTTTGAAACTGCTTCTGAAAGGTTATTTCTGTCTGACCCAGATGAGCAAAATCTTGAAAAAACTCATTTTGTTAATCAATATGTTGTTTCTAGACCATTTGTGAAAATCCCAGATGAAGAAATTGCTGAAAGAGGTAGTAGTGTGGGGGATTATGATGATTCTAGGTCTTCTTTAACTGAACCGTATGCGGAAGATGAATATAGGGATAGGCCTTTTGTTGTAGATAGGGAAATTGATGAAGGACATGGTGAATTTAGTGATACTCCTTTTGTTGTGGATGAGTCTGATAAAGATATTTCCCTTGAGGGTACTGGAGTTGTTGATAGTGCAATTCGAGGCATTCCAATTGCACAGTTGTCCTGGGATAGTGAAGATGATGAGTATTTGAGTACTGGTGTTCTAGAAGACAATGATGTTTCAGGTGTCTTTAGAATTCCGAATGCAGTGGTGTTGGATAGGTTAGATAGTGCTCCAAAAGTTAGAATCTCAGATGTTTCAGATTATGAATCAGAGTCTGAGAATGCAATACAATCTGGGATGGAAGAGGACTTGATCATTACAAAAACTGTTGAGATGGTTTTGGGTTCCGACAGTATTGAAGATGATGAAGCTGAAATTGACACTGTTCAGAATTTCATAACGGAGGGAGGTGAGGCCAATTATACTTTAGAAGGAGGAAAAGATTTGTATCAGGTTGCAAGTAAAGAATCTACTTTGTTGGAGCAAGAGTTGGACAATGATGAAAAGCTTTTAGCACAAGAAAGTGAAATTCTTGATAGTAGTGTAGAGGCAAAAAGTGCAGATTCGTTTCGTGATATTAAGCCTTCTGATACTGCTTACTCCAGCCCCAGGGAAGAAAATAGAGTATCAAACTTTGGAGCCGATGATTTGAACTCTGGAAACAGCATCATCTTACGTACTGGAGCTTCCGGGGACAGTCAGAAATCGGAAAGTAAGGAGGATGGGGTTTATCAAGGAAGTGATTGTCAGGATATTGCCACTAGAACCGAAACCGAATCTTATCATGAACCCATCAAGTATAGTGAAGCTGAGAGCTTGGAGTGCAATGATATTTCAGTACCATCAACAGCTGAAGAACAAGTATATTCTTCATCAGATGTAACTTGGTCCACCAGAGCTGAAGATGATCTACCTAAGTTATCGGATAAAACACAACACATGGAGGCTCGTTTAAATCCAGACTTAGAAGCTAACTGCAAAGACATTGATACAGTCAAATTGTTCAAAAATGAAGAAGCCCTATTCTTACATGAAAATGATGAAAGTTTGACCTTTGATGGATCCGGTGGTATGAAACTCATCATAGATCAGTTGGACCAACAAATAGCCACTGTCGACTACGATGGAGAGGTTTCTGAGGGTCATTTACCAAAGGTTGATGCTGAGATTGTGACAGACTTAGCTGAAGAGTTAGATACAGACGAAGAGAGTGAAGAGAATGAGATGTTTGATGCTGAAGCACTGGCTATGCTGTTGAGGGCTGCTACCGGTGTTGGGCCTGAAGGTAGAAGTGTTTCAATTCCATTAGCTGATGGTTTACAGGTTTCTTCTCTGGAGCTTCCTGATACCCCGGGATCCTCATTTCACTCGTCCAGACCTGGTCAGCCAACAAATGCAGATATGTTTCCCCTATCTGATAATAAGACTGAAGGTATATCAGAAGGGATTTTGAGTGAAGAAGAAAAGAAGAAGCTTGAGAAATTACGGCAGTTAAGAATAACATTTTTGCGGCTCATCCACAAGCTAAACCGGTCTCCTGAAGATTCCATAGCTGCACAGGTCTTATACCGGTTGGTTCGTGCTGCAGGGAAGTCAGCCTCTCAAGTATTGAGCCTTGACTCTGACCAGAAGGTAGCTATAGAGTTGGAAGCAGAGGATACAGACAGTTTGAATTTTTTTCTGAATATCCTGGTTATTGGTAAAACAGGAGTTGGTAAGAGTGCAACAATAAACTCTATCTTTGGTGAAGCCAAATCAATGGTAGATGCATTTGTACCTGCGACTACCGATGTGAAGGAGATAATTGGACAACTGGATGGAGTTACATTGAATATCTTGGATACTCCTGGTTTCAGATCTTCCCTGACAGAACAATCCATTAACCGAAGAACTTTGTTGTCCATAAAGAAATATATGAAGAAATACAGTCCTGATGTAGTCCTCTATGTCGACCGCATTGACACACAGTCTAGAGATCTTGGTGATCTACCATTATTCAAGTCCATCAGTAGTTATCTTGGTCCATCAATATGGCGTAATGCCATTGTTACCCTGACACATGCTGCTTCAAGTCCTCCAGATGGACCCTCGGGGCATCCTGTAAGCTATGAAATGTTTGTTGCTCAGTGCTCCCGTATCATTCAACAGTTAATTGATCACTCCATAGGTGATCCACACACGATGAATGCTGGGTTGATGAGTCTTCCATTTGCTCTTGTTGAAAACCACCCAGTCAGTCCAAAGAATGACAAAGGAGATATATTGCTTCCAAATGGAGAAAATTGGAGATCGCAGCTTCTGCTTCTGTGTTACTCAATAAAGATTTTATCAGAAGTAGATTCCATCATGAAAGATCAAGATCTTCATGACCACAGAAAGCTTTTTGGCCTCCCCAAGCGTTCACTCCCTTTACCATACTTTTTATCTTCACTGTTACAATCAAATGTTCATCCTAAAGTCTCTAACAATCAAGTTGGTGGGGATATAGACTCAGACATTGAGCTGGCACATTCATCTGATTCCGACCAAGAAGTTGATGATTACGATGACCTTCCACCTTTCAGACCTTTGAGGAAATCTCAAATTGCTAAGCTAAGCAAGGAGCAGAAGAGAGCATATTTTGACGAGTATGATTACCGTGTGAAGCTGTTTCAGAAGAAACAATGGAGGGAGGAGTTAAAAAGGCTTCGGGACATGAAGAAGAAAGGCAAGGCAGAGATAGGTGATTACATGGAAGAAGGTGCTGACCAGGAAACAGGGAGCCAAGCAGGAGCAGCAATCCCTTTACCCGACATGGTGCTCCCAAATTCTTTTGACGGGGACAATCCAACTTACAGATACCGGTATCTAGAACCTTCGTCTCAACTTCTTGCAAGGCCTGTTATGGACTCCCAGAGCTGGGACCATGATTGTGGATATGATGGTGTGAGCATTGAGGATCACCTTGCCATTGCTGGCCAGTTTCCTGCAGTAATAGTTCTTCAGCTCACAAAGGACAAGAAAGAGTTCAACATCCACTTGGATTCATCTGTTTCAGCAAAGACGGGGAAGAAAGGATCAAGTATGGTAGGGTTCGACATTCAAACTGTAGGAAAGCAACTTGCCTACATTTTGAAGGGAGAAACAAAAGTGAAAAATCTGAAAACGAATAAAACAGCTGCAGGGATATCCATTACTTTCTTGGGTGACACTTTAGTGACGGGATTGAAATTGGAGGACCAATTTTCCATTGGTAAACAGTTAGTTGTGGTGGGAAGTACTGGCACCATCATGTCTCAGGGTAATGCAGCATATGGAGCCAACTTAGAGTTGCGTCTGAGAGAGAAAGATTACCCTGTTGGACAGGACCAAAGTTCACTCGGCCTTTCTTTGATGAAATGGAGAAATGATCTCATATGGGGATGCAATCTGCAATCTCAGTTCTCTGTTGGAAGGAATTCCAAGATTGCTGTTAGGGCCGGATTAAACAGCAAGAAAAGCGGGCAAATCACAGTTAGGACAAGCACCTCAGATCAACTATTGATTGCTATTGTAGGACTTCTGCCAATTGCTAGAGCAATAATGATGACCCTTTTTCCTCAGACAAGTGGAAAGAACTTAATGTAGTTGTTGTATCTTAGACAAATGCCAGTTACACCTCCATAATTTTTAAATGTGTTTTTAGTGGTAGTTTTCTTGTATTTGTTCCATTTGATCTCCGAAGTTCTCAATAGAATTACTTCCTTTCAAATCATGAGTTATACTTATGGTACAGGTCATCAAATGTTGTAGGATTTTGTGTTCTGATAAAGAGTTGTTGCATCTGCATTCGGAGGACCATATCTGATAACAACGAGGGCATATTTCTTCCACAACTTATCATATCATTCATATCATATCATATCATATATTATTATAAGCATGAACCTCTTAACCCCAAAGTTGATTTACCATTTTAACCCTATAATATCATTTATATATTAATTTATTAAATATATTAGTTAAACCTATTAACCCTATATTAGTTAAACCTATTAATATTGATTATTATAAATTTAATTTCCTAACAGTCCTAATTTAATTATTCAGAAACGGTCATCTGCTCCACTTCTCTTCTGACGGTTATGAAGTTTCATCATCTTCTTCCAAAACCTTTTCAAGCTACTCTCATCATCTGTATAAATGTCTCAAATCACATGTTATTGTCCATTAAATTGTTTCTCTTTTTTGTGCCTGGATGATATACAGGTAAATATTTTTGGATGAGAACTTAGCTATTCTTTATCATGAGCTCTGCCTTTTGATATGGAACTTTTGCCTGCAGGGATTTGTTGACAGAGAAACTACTCTTATTGGAACATTGACAGTCCGTGAATTCCTCTACTACTCAGCATTGCTTCAGCTTCCTGGTTTTCCTTTTGTCAAAAAAGGATTTTGGTGGACACCGCTGCCATGAAAGGTCTTCGAAGTGGCGAGAGAAGGCGTGTCAGTATACAGGTAAATATTTGGTAATATTTTGGTGCTCTGTTTTTGTTGCCTAATAGTTACAGTTAATTTTGATGTTAATGCTTTGGTTTTGCTCTGTTTTGCTGCTATTGCAAATATAAACTTTTATGAATGAGATGGAGGCCAAGTATTCGAGTTTTCACAAAGCAATTGTGCAATGGAGTTGTTGACAGTTCTGTTTTTTTTTTTTTTTTGTTGTTGTAGGGAACAAAGAAGCAGTAGAAGAAGAGTTTGAGTCAATTCTTCTATTGTGTTGCTCTTTTCAATCATTCTCGTGTATGTTATTAAATAAATAATTAATTAGATAGTAGATAGTAGAATTTCTATAATATTTTTATTTAATTGGTATACACATGTGAGTAAATTAAATAAACAAAAATTAAAAATAAGAGTTACCCCATTGAATAGATACATGTATGTGTTCATCTTCCAAATTAATTTATATTTTTAATAATATTTGTTTTTAATTTGTAATAATACTTGACCTTTCAACTTTGTAAGTGAATCTTCATATTCCAAAACTATAATTTTTTCCCTATAAATAACAAATCTTTATATGAAAAATTTTCTAATAGTATTTCATAGAAAGATTTATAAGTGATACAATTTTTGTGTGTGGAAGACTAGAGCAGCTTTAATCAAGTGAAGAAAATTTCAAGGCAAAGAGGATTTCTGTCAAGATTAAAAGGTGAATGTGATTATAGGGATGAATAACACTTCAATTACTAGAATACGGAGTTTGATGTATTTGTTTTTGTAATTTGCCGAGATTAGAAATATGATAAGACCCCTCCATTTGTGTAGTTGAATGTCGCTTTCGTTTCGTTAACTTCTCTTCCAATACTTTTTATACTTTTTTTTTATGGTCAAAGGTTGAATGTTTATTACTATAGCTTTTTTTCAACTTGCATTATCAATAAAAAACAGGGAAAGGAATGTTTCAATTTACATTATCAATTTGCATTTTGTTGGTAGCCTTATGCTAAACTTGCTCCCATATTGATATTTTTTTTTGTATTTGTAATTTTATTTTAAGAATGTATTTGATTGAATGGTGTATTTTTTGTATAAATTTTTTAATACTTAGTCATAATGATTTTCATTACAGATTTAGTATATTTGAATTCTTTTATATATTTTTTCTAGATTACAGTTTTGTTTACACACTACATTTAAATTTTATAAATTATTTAATAATTAAATGTTTAATATTAAATAAAGTAAATAGTAAATCATCATATTAGTATACATAACTTACCATCAACTTGTAAATGTATGTGACTCTCACTAATTATATTCATTATGTTCATTACTCTCATTCTCATCGATAATCTCAAATGGATTAATATTTATTTGACAACTCTTTGTATTTCTCAATGTTATCCAATAATAAATAAACTTAAACCAATTGAAAAAAAATGAGAAAATTTCTATGCTCTCTTTTCTCGTCTCTTTTTTATTTATTTAATTTAACATTTATGCTTCTTGCTTGTTGTTATTGTACAACGTACTTTCTATTGTTGTGTATTATTATGATAATTTACTATAGTCTGTTGCTTTGTATACATTAACCTATCATGTTGTATTTTAATACTTCATTGGAATATTGAATTTGTATGATAGTTTTTTTTTACTTTATGCACTTTTAGTCAATTTTATAATTAAAGATATAATATTTTACTAGGAAGATAATGTAGTTTCTACCGAAACAATGATAAATTTTACGATACAAATTTATAAGAAGTATCTTGGGATAAACGTGCAACGCACGTTCCTAAATCTAGTTATTATTATAAGAGGGAACAAAAAAAGTTAAAAGTTGAATTACGATTTACCCTTATTATAAATTAAAAATATTATAAAAATATTTAACTATTTAATTTAAATATTAAGTTACATTATTTTAACTTTAAATAGATACATGTATATGATTTATATGATTATCTTTTAAATTAATTTATGTTCTTAATTAATATTTGTCTTAAATTTTTGTAACACTTGACCTTTCAACTCTGTAAGTGAATCTTCATATTCCAAAGCTATATTTTTTCCTATAAATACAATCTTTTAACATTATTTTATAGGAAGATTTATATGTGATACAATTTTTGTGTGTGGAAGACTAGAGAAGCTTTAATCAAGTGAAGAAAATTTCAAGGCAAGAAGATTTATGTCAAGATTACAAGGCATAGTATGATTTCACTAAAGTATCGAAGCTTGATGTATTTTTCTTTTACTTATTTGTCGAGATTGGAACTATGTCAAGACCCCTCAATTTATGTAGTTAAATATCACTTCCATTAACTTGTCTTCCAAATATTTTAATTATTTATGGTCAAAAGTTGAATGTTTATTACTAAAACTTTGTTTCAATTTGCATTATCAAGAAAAAACAGGAAAAATATTGTCTTAGAATTTTTCTATTTTTCGTTGGTTGCGTTATGCTAAACTTGCTCCTATATATGATACTTTATCTTTGTATTTGTAATTTTGTTTTAAGAATATATTTGATTGAAGGGTGTTGTTTTTGCTTTTTAGAAAATGAGACAATACAATCATAAATAAAAATAGTGTATAAGCATGCAAAACAATTAATGCCTACAAGATTTTCTAATTTCAAATTATTAATATTACATTTATGCATTTTAAATTTTAAATATTTGTAAAGAATCATTCTTACATGTGCTTGTGGATAAAATCTATAGTTTTTCGGCAATTTTCATTAAAATTATCATGAGATACAAATCCCAAAGTCAAAAAAATGATACACCAAAATGCTTAAGAAGTTAGAAGATCTTCTATCCTGTGACCAAATATTGCTTCTATTAATTTTTAACAAAAAAATTTAAAATATATTTTAACAAACTTTTAATTGTAAGGATACTAATATTGTCATTTTGACTCTCCATTAAATTAAAATCTGATTTATTTAATTAAATATTAATATTTTATTTGTATTATTACATAATTTTAATATCAATCATGCACTTTAAATCTTAGTTATTTCCTTCTAATAAGTTTTTATTTATAAATTTGAATTACTTATATTGCCTTCTACTTAATGAGAAGGAGAATTTCATCTTTTACTAATTAATGTCAAACATTTTATCTTCTTGAAATGTATAAATATTAATTTAATTTCACATTTTTATTAGACAAAAACACAGTTTAAGAAAGTTAATCATATGATAGTGTGCCTCCATTTTTGTTTTTGCTACTTTATTTTATCTTTTTAAAACAAAAATTATTTATCATTTTATTCATCGTTATGAAGTAAACATGCAACGCACGTGTCCATATACTAGTATTATTATAAGCATGAAGCTCTAAAGTGTAAAGTTGAATTACTACTTTGCCCCTATACTAAATTAAAAAGTAATAAAATACTTTACCCAAATATAAATTAAATATCTAATTAAATAGTAATATTGAATTACATAATAGAGGAGCAAAATGAGAAGTTCAGCCGTCTATTCAATTACTATGTGTGAAACAACCAAATAGGATGGACACTAATAAAGTTTCAATTAATATAGAAGTTGAAACGTATTTTGCTAATTATGAGAAGTTGAAAGGGATCAAATTAAGTAATTGAGGAATATCAAAGAGTTTTTATCAACAAATCTTCAAGACTACACTATATAAACATACTCAATATTAGTCATTTAACACAAGCTTCCATTGTTAAGTGGGTACAAAAATGTCTTCTAATTTTCAGGTACAATCTTATTAAGTCTAGATTTTTCCGTTTGATTTGCTAACTTCATTTGAATGATAACTTTCTAATTTTTTTAATAGGTAAAATAAATAGTTTGAAAGGTATAATCACACATATCAAAAATTGAATATTATTGTACACATATGGTTTGATGCTGAATGATGATCAACTCTCTTTGAAACTCTCTACGCATAGCTTCCCACAGAAAAAAAATCATGTTTAAACTTTTAAACTATTAATAATAAATTGAAATTGCAGTTGTTTGTTAGCAAAATATATCACATTTTCTTCAACAAATGTAGCAACTCCAAGTCTTCTCTAACAGTGATGGATAGTATTTGTAAGCCTGTAAATGTAAGTCTGGGTATATCTGAAAGTTTTTAAGGAAGTAGTTACATTTGTAACGACACATATTAAGGATACAAGATGACTTTAAGTAACGCCGCATCTTCCCTTTTTAATTCTTTAACTTGATGTGTCTTTCTTGGAAATTTTACTTGTTGATGACTGTCTGTATATTTAATTGCTTATAAATGGGTAAGCTTTGGAGACTTATCTAATATGCAGTAGATCGAAAATATCGAGAGAACACTCGAAAAAAACATCATAATTCTCCTAATAGTTTATTATATACTTTTTCATTTATTTTTTTTATTGATTTTTATTTGGAATACATGTGCAACGCACGTGCCCGGAGACTAGTATTATTATAAGTGGGAAGCTCCTAACTTAAAAGTTGAATTACCATTTTGCCCTTAATTTATCCTCAAATTAAATTAAATATTAATATATAATTAATTTAATATTAAATAATCATATTTAAATACATGCATCTAGACACAATGAATTAAATTCTAATTATTTACATACTAAGTAATAATTATATTATATTATACTAAATACTAAAAATAAGAAGGTGTAAAGTCAAACTTTGAAAAATAAAAATATTTTATAGAAAATTGTTAGAAATTATTTCATAGGAAATTGTTAGGAATTACTTTTTATAAAAAATAAAAATTATCTATTCTTTCTCTATAATTAATGTGGTTAAATGATTAAATTTGTTATCTTCTCTCTTTAGTTAGTATAATTAAATGTATTAAATTATTAGTAAAAACAATCACCTTTCCTCTACCCATGTCTAAGATCACTTAACTTCTGAAAATTAACTTAAACAACTCTTCACCTTTTAATCTTATCCAATGAATCTTTAGCTATATATATGTATCATAAAAAAATAATTTTTCTTTACCACTTGCCTCGTGTTGATGTGAATCATTAGACAATTTTCAGGTACTTTTTTCTTTGTTTTGAAATATTAATATTTGTTGATCCTCATTAGAATGATATTTTGTATCATAAATTTTATCTTTACCATTTTAGATTGTTTTTTTTTTTGTTAGGAGAAAAAAAAACTCTACTCCTTGTGTATTTCTTTTTACTATATATATTGTTATAATAAAAATCTTAAGAAGGATATGAATATTGTATTGTTTAATTTTTTTTTATTCTTTGCCAATTTATACTTCTTTAATATAATCTTATATGAAATTATGAATGTATAAGTCTATTTTTATTAGTGTTGAAATTACTAATTTATGACATTTAGACCGTTTTTAGATGTACTTTTATAATATTTATTTACTTTTATCTTTCCTTACTAATATAGTTTCTTTAAGTAGTTACATAATTGTGTATTTACTAATATGGAGCGTAATAAGAGATTATTAAGGATAAGTCACATAGATATATTTATATTATTAGATGCTATAGTAATATATTTATTTTTCCATATTTCTTGCTTGATGATCAATGTCCTATTCGATTATTATGATTTTATTTTGATGAAATAAAATATAAATTGATTAAACTAATATTTCTAATTTCAACATTTTCTATATAATAATTCAACTTTATAATAATTGTATGGGACAAACGTGCAATGCTCGTTCCGGAAACTAGTTCTAAAAAAAACATCAAGTAGTCATTTGTGTGAAGCTGTAAGGGAAATACTTTGTTAAAAGTTGGAGAGAATGTCTGATCTTTGAGTACTGAAAGCAAGTGGAAAATACCAAAAAGCAACAATTACTTTTCCTTTTTTTCTTCTTTATAGTGTCTGCCATTGCAAGAAAGCATATTGTTTTGTGCGGAATTTGAGATAATACGAGAAAATATAAACGCGAAAAACAAGACAACAGATTTACGTGTTCACCAATAATTGCTACGTCCACGGGAAGAGAGGGGAGCAGTTTTATTATGGAGAGGCAAAAACAGAATTACAAAATAGGGTTTGTCATATCGTCTATATATAGTGCTAAAGCTACGCCTAACAGGCTGGGGCCCAACATCAGAATCGACAGAAAATTAAGGGCCCAATTCAAGGCATTCAACAAATCTCCACCTTGACTTGAATTCTCCAAACAGATTCTTCAGACGCACTATGATAGTGCCAGGCCTCCCCCTCTTCCTCAGAATTGCCCCGCAGGGCAATTAACAGCTTCTGATGTTGAGCAAGTCCAAACAGTGTTGAAACTTGCTCTGTGGAACCGGCTTTGTGACAATATCAGCAGGATTATCAACAGTTCCTACTTTCTTCACCTTGATTCTCTTCTCACTTCTCAGAAATGATACCTCACGTCAATATGCTTGGTTCTCTCATGATGGACTTGATCCTTGGCTAGACAAATTGCGCTCAAACTGTCACAATACACCGTAGCCTGATCATGATGCAGACCAAGATCACTAACCAGCCCTTTCAAAAATCCCTTCTTTTGCAGCCTCTGTCAAGGCCATGTACTCCGCTTCCGTAGTAGACAAAGTCACTGTAGGTTGCAAAGTTGCCTTCCAACTGACGACAGATCCTCCAAGGGTAAACACATAGCCAGTCATCGATCTTCTTGTGTCAACATCTCCAGCATAGTCTGATCAGAATAGCAGTAACCAAGCACTGAGTATCACCTCCATAAATGAGACCAACGTCAGATGTACCTCTAAGGTACCGGAAAATTCTCTTCACAGCCTGCCAATGTTCTCCTCTGGTTGTCCCATGAATCTGCTCACTACACTGACTGCATGTGCTAAATCTGGCCTTGTACAGACCATAGCATACATCAAACTTCCTACGGCACTGGCATAAGGGACTCGTGACATATACTCCTTCTCTTCTTCTGACTGTGGAGCGAACATAGCAGTGAGATGGATATTGGCAGCACTGGGGGTATCAATAGGCTTAGATGAAGACATGCCAAACCTCGTCAAGACCTTCTGAATGTAGCTTCTCTGTGACAAGAAAAGTTTCCTTCTCTCTCTGTCTCTAATGATCTCCATCCCTAAAATCTTCCGAGCGGCTCCTAGATCCTTCATCTCAAACTCAACACTAAGTAAACCCTTCAGCTTCTGAATGTCATACTTCTTCTTTGCAGCTATCAACATATCATCTACATAAAGCACCAGATAGATGAATGAATCATCCTTGAGCCATTGTAGTAGACACAACAATCATATGAGCTCCGAGTATAGCCCAACTTCACCATATAGCTGTCAAACCTTTTATACCACTGCCTTGGAGACTGCTTAAGTCCATATAAGGACTTCTTCAACTTGCAGACGTGATTTTCCTTCCCTGGAACTTGGAAACCATCCGGCTGAGTCATGTATATCTCTTCCTCCAACTCTCCATGTAGAAACGCTTGTCTTCACATCAAGTTGTTCAAGCTCCAGATTCTGATGTGTAACTATCGCTAGTAACACTCGGATGGAAGTATGTCTGACCACTGGTGAGAAGATCTCATTGTAGTCCACTCCCTCTCTTTGGTTGAAACCTCTGGCAACAACCCTGGCTTTATACTTGACTCCTTCTGCTGGTGATATCCCTTCCTTCTTCTTGAAAACCCATTTGCAAGTAATAATCTTTCTCCCCGAAGGCTGTATGACCAGATCCCATGTCTGATTCTTGTGTAGGGACTCCATCTCATCTCCCATAGCGGCAAACCATTTTTCAGAATCAGAACTTAAAATGGCTTCTTTGTAAGTAGACGGCTCAGATGTATCTACCTCTTCAGCAACCTGCAGTGCATAACCCACCATGTCCTCAAAACCATACCTCGTAGGTGGCCGAACTCCAACCCTCCTTGGCCGATCTTGAGCTAAACTCTGATGGATATCTGATGGCATAGATTCTGGAATATCAGTTTCTGTCTGTGGCTCTTGATCCTCCTCTTCAGGTTCTTTCAAATCGCTCTCGTTCTGAATGACTTGAAACTCCACCTGTTTATCAAGACTCCCAGTTTCTGACGTAGTTGTAGGCTTCACAATGGTTCTAAGCAGAGAACTTTCATCAAAGACAACGTTCCTGCTCATAATAACCCTTTTTTCTGCTGGAGACCAGATTCTGAAACCTTTCACTCCATCTCCGTAGCCCCAAATACTCCCTTTTAGCTCTTGGTTCTAACTTACCTTCACTGACGTGATAGTAAGCCGTACAACCAAAAGCTTTCAGATTTGAATAATCACCAGCTTTCCTGACCACATCTCCATAGGTGTCTTGCACTGTATGCCTGTATGTGGTCCGCGGTTAATCAAGTAGCAAGCTGTACTAACCGCTTCTGCCAGAATCTTCTATCTAGCCAGCATTAGAGAGCATGCACCTTGCTCTCTCCAGAAGTGTTTGATTCATCCGCTCAGCTACACCGTTCTGCTGTGGTGTATTTCTGACTGTACGATGTCGAGCAATCCCTTCATCCTTACAGAATTGATCAAATTCAGACAAACAGAAATCCAGCCCATTATCAGTTCGCAACCTCTTGATCTTCTTCCCTGTTTGATTTTCCATCAAAATTTTCCACTCCTTGAACTTCTGGAAAGCTTCACTTTTATGCTTCATCATGTACACCCAAGTCATCCTTGAGTAGTCATCAATAATGGACACAAAAAATCTGCAGCCTCCCAAAGACTCAACACGACATGGACCCCAGCAATCAGAATGGATATAATCAAGTGTGCCTTTTGTTCTATGAATGGCCTTTGGAAACTTGTTGCGATGTAGTTTTCCAAAAACACAATGTTCACAACACTCTAGGCTCTTAACCTTATGACCAGCAAGAAAATCCTCCTTTGACAGAATTTGCATCCCTCTTTCACCCATATGACCAAGTCTCATGTGCCATAACTTAGTCATATCCTTCTGGTGAAATTCTGACGATGCAACATGGGCTGAACCTGTAACCGTGGAACCTTGTAGAAAATACAAAGTACCACGCATGACACCTTTCAGAATCAGATTTGAACCCTTCCAGACCGCAAGACTCCATCTTTTCCCGACCAGCTGAATCCCTTGCTGTCCAAAAGACTGAGAGATATCAGATTTTTCGTCATCAATGGAACGTGCCTGACCTCGTTCAATGTGCAAAAGCTACCGTCATGTGTCCTTATCTTGATCGAGCCTGTCCCAACCACCTTGCAGACAGAACTGTTGGCCATCGAGATGCTGCCTCCGTCTACCTGCTCATAAGTCGTGAACCACTCTCTCCTAGGACAGATGTGATAGGATGCCCCAGAATCGAGAACCCACACATCTGAATGATGAGTGTGCTCATCCGCAACTAGGGCATATCTTCTTCAGAATTGGTGTCTTCAGCAACAGCAGCAGACACTGATGTTTTTCCGATTGCTTCTTCTTCTTCGGACAATCAAATTTCCAATGTCCCTTCTCCTTGCAGTAATTACAAACATCATCCGGCTTTGCACCCTTCGACATCGGCTTATTTTTCTTTCCGCCGTTTTTTCTTCCCTTTCCGCTACTGGTGAACAGACCGGAAGGCTGTATGTCCGTACTTGTGCCGTTAGCCTTATGTCGTAATTCCCTGCTATGAAGGGCCGATCTGACTTCTTCCAGTGACACAGTATCTTTCCCAACAATGAACGATTGAACAAAATTCTCAAACGACATTGGGAGAGATACTAACAGAATCAGGGCAGCATCTTCATCCTCGATCTTCACATCGATATTACGCAATTCTAATAACAAAGTATTCAATTGCTCTAAGTGTTCCCTGAGTTGTGTACCTTCAGCCATTCGTAAACCGAATAGACGTTGTTTCAGAAGCAGCTTGTTGGTTAGAGATTTTGTCATGTACAAACTCTCCAGCTTCAACCACAGACCAGCAACAGTCTCTTCATCCGAGACCTCCGTGATGACGTCATCCGCGAGACACAGCATGATCGTCGAGTGCGCCTTTTCCTCCAGAATCGCCATCTCAGGAGTAACGATGGCGTTCTTGTCTTTCGACAACGGCGCCCAGAAGCCTTGTTGTTTCAACAAAGCCCGCATCTTGATCTGCCATAAACTGAAACTGTTCCTCCCTGTGAATTTGTCGATTTTCACGTTCAAAGCAGACATCTCGAATTCTCCAAGAACACCGATTAACCGAGAGGCTCTGATACCAATTTGTTGTGCGGAATTTGAGATAATACGAGAAAATATAAACGCGAAAAACAAGACAACAGATTTACGTGGTTCACCAATAAATTGGCTACGTCCACGGGAAGAGAGGGAGCAGTTTTATTATGGAGAGGCAAAAACAGAATTACAAAATAGGGTTTGTCATAGCGTCTATATATAGTGCTAAGCTACGCCCTAACAGGCTTGGGCCCAACATACAGAATTGACAGAAAATTAAGGGCCCAATTCAAGGCATTCAACACATATGTTTTGGGAAATTCTTTAACATGAGTTTGAGTGAAGGAAGATATGGAATTAGATAATCACTTCTTTAAAATGTTAGCTAATCAATACTCTTGCACAGGTTATAAATCTCTGTGAATCTGTTGCTTGGAATAACACAATCAAACTCTCCATTACCTCTCTTAAGCTTTCATTTTCACATAAAATTCTCGAATCTTTGATTTTCATACCAAATTCTCTATTTCCCGCTCTCTGATATTTCATTTTCATACCAAATTCTACATTCTTACTCTTTTAGCTTTCGTTCCAAATTCTCCTATTGCTCTCTCATATTTCATTTTCATACCAAATTCTCCAATTCCGCTCCTCTCATATTTCGTTAATTCTCATTCGAAGTTCTCCATTAGCGCTCTCTGATATTTCGTTTTCATACCAAATTTTACATTGTTGCTCTTTTAACTTTCATTTACAACTCCCAGTAACTAAGAAAAGAGAGAATTAGAAAGCAAAAAAGAAATAGCAGAGTTCAGAGTTGATAGTTGAAAAAAAGGCTTATAACTAAACTATACTAGCAATGGAATTGTTATCTATTTTTGTGGAAAAAGTCACAGATTGCTTGATGCAGCCAGTTGTGCGAGGGATTGGGTATTTGCTTTACTACAAGAGAAACATCAGATGTATGGATAAAGAATCTGAGAAGCTGAAGAATATCAGAAGTGAGGTACAGCGAAGAGCGAATGATGCCCGGAGAAACTTAAAAGACATTTCACCCAATGGCAAGGCTTGGTTAACTAGTGTTGATACCACTACTGCAGATGTGACAGCTGTAATGCAGCGAGGTAGAACTGAGGTTGAAAGATATAATTGGTGTCCAAACTTGAAGTCACGTTACTCACTGAGCAGGAGAGCTAAGAAAATTACACTGGAGTTGATTGAACTTCAGACTGAAGGCACCAATCCAAATGCTTTCTCCTATGATCTTCCAGTACAAAGTGAGGCTACATATCGTAACACTGTTGAGGAGTTTGACTCCAGAAAGTTGAAAGAGGATGAGGTCATGGCAGCTTTGAAAGACGACGGGGTCACTATGATTGGGATATGTGGTATGGGTGGTGTTGGTAAGACAACACTTGCTGAAAAAATCAGACATAAGGCAATACAAGAAAGGTTGTTCGATGATATTGTCATGGTAACTGTCAGTCAGCAACAAAACTTGAAAGGAATTCAGGGTGAGATCGCAGGAGTACTCGGGCTGAAATTAGAAGGGGATAATTTCTGGAGCCGTGGAGATCAGCTGCATACAAGGTTAATGGATCAGAACAGGTGCACCCTTGTCATTTTGGATGATGTTTGGGAGGCTCTTCATGATCTAGAGAAACTTGGAATTCCCAGCGGTAGCAACCACAACCATCGGTGCAAAGTGACATTGACGACACGTATTCGAGATGTTTGTGAAGCAATGGGAGCTCAGAAGATCATAGAAGTTGGAACTTTACCTGAAGAGGAAGCATGGATCCTTTTCAAGCAGAAAGTCGGTAATTTAGCTGATGATCCTTCTCTACTTGATGTAGTAAAAGATGTTGCCAAAGAATGCAAGGGGTTGCCACTTGCAATTATTACAATTGCAGGAGCGCTTAAGCATAAAACCAAGCCTTCATGGGAGGATGCCCTTAAACAATTACATGATGCAGAAACAAGAAATATCCCTGGAGTGCACACTAAGGTGTATAAACATCTGAGGCTAAGCTATGATTACTTGGAAAGTGATGAAGCCAGGTATCTTTTTTTGCTTTGTTCTTTGTTCAAGGAAGATAGTAATATTTGGTCTGAAGATTTGCTTACATATGGAATGGGGCTTGGCATCTTTTCGGAAATTAAAAATATAGAAGGAGCAAGAAATAGGGTGTGCCTTCTGTTAGAAACATTGAAAGATCGTTTCTTGTTATCCGTAGGTTCAAGAGAAATTTTTGTCAAAATGCATGATGTGATCCGTGATGTGGCTATAAGTATTGCGTCTGAGGGAGAGCATAACCTATGGTAAGTCACGATGTTAACTCGGAAGAGTTCCCAAGAAGAAGTTCTTATGAGCATTTCAGTCACATGTCAATTATTGCAAATAAATTTGATGAGCTTCGTAGCCCAATAGTTTGCCCAAAACTGAAGCTCCTAATGTTACAGCTCTATTCTGAAAAGCCATTCAAATTACAGGACAACTTTTTTGATGGCATGTGTAAACTCAGTGTCTTAAGCATGAGGGGACACAAAGATTACGAGTCCATTCTGTCTTTTCCAGCATCCATTCGGAGGTTGTCAAGTCTGAGGACGTTGTGTCTGAATTATTTAAGGTTAGATGACATATCCATTATTGGGGAACTTGTCACTTTAGAAATTCTCAGCATAAGTAATTCTCAGTTAGAGGAGGTGCCAGTGGAGATAGGAAAATTGACCAATCTAATTATGTTAAAGTTTTGGGATGGGTATAAAATACGTAAAAGGATTTCAGCAGGGGTGTTATCAGGACTAGTTCGATTGGAGGAACTACTTATGGTGGGAGTAGAAGATTGTAGTTACTCCACCTTGAGGGAACTGGAATCCTTATCAAGATTGACTGCACTGACATTGGGTGACTGTTCTGTTGATGTGATCTACAATAACTTGGGCCTTTCCTCCAAGTTGACACAATACACTCTTATAGTAGGTAGAGAAGGTTCCATAAGAACTTCTCAGTTCGACAAGAAAATTTCTTTAGAGGTCACCAAGACTGCCCCATTGGGTGATTGGATCTGCCACCTGTTGAAGGAGAGCGAATTTGTAGAGTCAATCGGAAAGGGCTCTAATAGTGTGTTGACTGAGTTACAGCTGAATGGATTTCAGAATGTGAAACGTCTCATCCTCTCTAATTGTGATTTAACATATTTATTGAACATCTCACACAAAGTAATCAAGTTCCCCAATTTATATCAGTTGGATCTTCAATCTCTGGAATGCCTCACTCACTTTTGCAGTGAAAACGTTGAGGGCATTGAGTTCCCTCAGTTATGGAGAATGAGATTCTATGAGTTACCTGAGTTCCAAAATTTGTGGCCTACAGCCAACAAATCCATCACTCACTCAAATCCTCTTTTTCATGAAAAGGTTTGCTTCTTATCATGAAAAAAGAAAAACTTCTTTAAATATGAAAACCAGCTTTATGAATAAAATTTTTACCTTTTACTCAAGCATGAAGATATTTACTCGCACAAAGTCTACTCTTTTATCATTATACAAATGACTCGGATATACCCTTTTTATCTAAAAAAAAATTAATACTTGAACGTTTGCAGGTTTATTGTCCCAACCTGAAATATCTTACCATCTGGAAACTTGAAAGCATAAGTGCTCTATGCTCTCACCAACTTCCAACTTACTACTTCAACAAACTTGAAACATTGACTATATATAGTTGTGGAAAATTGAGAAACTTGATGTCTCCATCAGTGGCCAAAGGTCTTTTGAATCTCCAATTGTTATGTATAGAACACTGTCAATCAATGGAAGAAGTGATCACAGAAGGAGAAGAAATCATCACCTTATTTCCCCTCTTGTTAGAACTGGAGCTTCGCGGGCTGCCTAAGTTGGAGCATTTCTTTCTGACGAACAATGCTCTTAAATTTCCAGTTCTTAGAAATGTGACTATCCGAGGCTGCCTTGAAATGAAGACGTTTGTTCAACAGGGAATATCTGTGAGTACACCTTTTCTTAGAAAGGTGAATCGTGCTAGGATGAAAGAAGATGATCTGAATAAATGGGTACAACAGAGGTTCAATTCTAAGGTTTGTCTTGTTTCATACCTATATAAGTAATTGCTACATAATTCTAATTAGGTTCTACTGCTCTCTTTCCGTTTTAGATACTTATTTACGTTCGATAACTTTCTTTTACTTAATAAGCTAGTCATCTCTCTCTTCTTTTGCATTCTCTGTTTCCTACAGGAACAAAAGGCTACTGATGGCAACATCGCTGAATCTGGTCATGGCAAGAGTTAGGAAAGTAGTAACAACTCAAACGAAATAATGCAAGTAGGACAGCACACAATGGAGAAATCAACGACTGCTAGAAATCCAGGCTTCTCTCTTTTCTCTTTTACACTCGATCCTTTTTCTTTAAAAGAAGGGATGGCGATGAACTCATCTTCAAATTTGACAACCTATCACATTGCGGGTGAAAGTAGCTGCAATAAGAAAGAACCCATTGAAGAGTACAATCCATTTGCAAATTGAATTGAGTTTACCTTTTCCGATATAGATAGATAGAGAAGGTGGTTGTCTGCCTGAGATTTCAGTTTCTATCCTCTGCTGAGTGATGGAAGTTTGAGAACTTGTAATTTTACTTTGCTTTGAGTTTTTAAGGTTGAGATGAAAGGATGTCAAGGCTTTTTGGTTGGCAAAATTATTCAGTACTTGTGAAAAGATTGGTGACTAGTTTTCTTGGAATCTGATCTCTCTTCCATTGATTAAGGATTCAAATTCGGTATCATTATTGTGCAGTGAAATTCTATACATAGATGTACTCTTTGAAGAACATCAACAAGTTTGATAGCTGCTACTCAACCCCAAATTGTATCCCTTCCATTCTATTTCATGCATCAACTAGTATTTTTTTTGTTTAGCCTATTTAAGAAAGTGATTTTTTTCTTTTAAATGTTGTATGGATGTTGTGATTAACAATTTATGGAGAAACATATTTTTTTTTTTTTTTGAGATGGACTAACAAGAAAAATAGGTGACACAAATTGAAACAGAAAGGATTAACTAATTTGCCATTTATGTTCATGTTGCACGCTAACTTAGAGATTAATACAGTAATGAATTTAGCACCATCATCCCTTTCTGGATCTTTAAATACAATTATGTTTTATCAGGTAATGTTCAAGGACTCTTTTTAGAATGACTTAGAGTCCCCATTGGTTAAGAATAGACCCATCATGATTTGCTTTTATGGACTTGGGCAGTTTTTTATCATGAGCTAATTTTTGGGGATGAGTTATGCGCATGTCATATCTTAAAGCATATCTTTCACCTGGCTGCATCAGACTTGCCTAGTGCAGTGTACGTCTCTTATATGTGGAGGCTATTACAATTGAGGGAAGTTTACCCCTGTGTGCACCCTAAGGGTAGCGATTGCAAGTTTCATTGTGATAAAAAATCGAGTGCCTATTTTATAATAACCATCGCATTTAAAATAAAATTCTACCAGGTAACTCTTTTCACCAAAGATTAGGCAGATTGGAAGAAACATGAAAGGATATACTTCGCCAAAAATTAGAGAGAATGTATGGACAAAGTCTGATCTTTGATCAAAATTCCCAAAAGAAGCATATACTTTTCCATTTTTTCTTCTTTATAGTGTCTGCCATTGCAAGAAAGCATACATTTTGGAGAAGTCGTAACATGAGTTTGAGTGAAGGAAGATATGGAATCAGATGTTCACTACTTTAATATGTTAACTAATCAATAGATAATCAATACTCTCACTTTAAAGATACTATTTTGATAGCTTATAAATCGTTGTGAATTTTTTGTTTGAATAACACAATCGAATTCTCCATTGCCTCTCTTAAGCATTCATTTTCATACCAAATTCTCCAACATTGCTACTCTTTGATTTTCATACCAAATTCTTCATTTCCGCTATCTTATATTTCATTTTTTTACCAACTTCTCCATTTCCACCATTTTCACACTTTTACTTCCTAGTCATATATTATTATAAGCATGAAGCTCTAAAGTGTAAAGTTGAATTACTATTTTGCCCCTACACTAAATTAAAAAGTAATAAAATATCTAATTAATTAAATATTAAATATGCTTAACTCTAAAGTGAAAAGTTGAATCACCATTTTGACCTTGTACTAAATTGAAATTTGATTAATAACATTTAATTAGTTAATTTAAATATTAAATTGTCTCATTTTAATAATAAAAATATTAATAACTTTTGTACTTCCTTAGATTAATTTCTAATTAAAATATCTAATTTAATAATATTTATCATTTATTATCTATATGTATATTTAATTTAATCTCCATCATATCATATAATAAGCATCATAATAATAATAATAATATAATAATAATAATATACTAAACGTGGAAGGAATATTAGGCAAAAATTAGATTACATTTTGTCCCTATATCATATAAAAATATTAATCGTCTAATAATTGTTAACTAAATATTAAATAGTAAATTTTAATTACTATAAGGGAGGATTAAACATTAAGCATTATCAAATTTATCAAATTCTTCCGGTTACAATTTATTTATGTTGATGATTAATTAATATTAAATTGTTAGAAACAATTATTATCAAGAAGACAAAAAGACTTCTAATGATATTGTTCAATGAATTAAAGGTGAAGACTAAAGGTTACAAAATTAATTAGAAAACTAATAGGTCTCTTTTATTTTTTCCTTTCATCTCCCCTCACCTAAAATTTTTCTATTTAAAGTCACCTAAAAATGAAAATTAACTGATAAATCTCGTCTGATCTTCTTACTAAAGTATGTTAATATGTCAGTTTTTGAAAGTTATTTTCATAATTGTTTTAAATGTTCTTTTATAATGTTTCTCTTCTTATTCATTTTAAGTTAAATATGTTCTCTATTAATATAAAGAAGTTTATGTTTAAATAATTAAATAGATGTTACTTATTTGGACATTATAAAATTATTGGTGTAGAACATGTACAATACTATATATGTACCATTTACAAATTATTGATTGTAGTACAAAATTTATATTAAATAGTTTAAAATAAACGTGCAACGCACGTTCTGAAGACTAGTATTATTATAAGTGTGAAGCTCCAAAGTAGAAAAGTTGAATTACAATTTTACCCTTATGCTAAATTCAAATGTTATTAAATAAATAATTAATTAAATAGTAAATAGTAGAATTTCTATAATATTTTTATTTAATTGGTATACACATGTGAGTAAATTAAATAGAACAAAAATTAAAAATAAGAGTTATCCCTTTGAATAGATACATGTATGTGTTTCATCTTCCAAATTAATTTATATTTTTAATTAATATTTGTTTTAATTTGTAATAATACTTGACCTTTCAACTTTGTAACTGAATCTTCATATTCCAAAACTATATTTTTTCCCTATAAATACAAATCTTTCTATGAAAATTTTCTAATAGTATTTTCATAGAAAGATTTATACGTGATACAATTTTTGTGTGTGGAAGACTAGAGAAGCTTTAATCAAGTGAAGAAAATTTCAAGGCAAAGAGAATTTCAAGATTACAAGGCGAATGTGATTATAGGGATGAATAACTAGAATATCGGAGTTTGATGTATTTGTTTTTGTAATTTGCCGAGATTAGAACTATGATAAGACCCCTCCATTTTATGTAGTTGAATGTCGCTTTCGTTAACTTCTCTTCCAAAACTTTTAACTTTTTTTTATGGTCAAAGGTTGAATGTTTATTACTATAACTTTTTTTCAACTTGCATTATCAATAAAAAACAGGGAAAGGAATGTCTTCAATTTACATTATCAATTTGCATTTTTGTTGGTAGCCTTATGCTAAACTTGCTCCCATATTTGATTTTTTTTTTTGTATTTGTAATTTTATTTTAAGAATGTATTTGATTGAATGGTGTATTTTCGTATAAATTTTTTAATACTTAGTCATAATGATTTTCCATTACAGATTTAGTATATTTGAATTCTTTTATATATTTTATTCTTAGATTACAGTTTTGTTTACACAGTACATTTAAATTTTATAAATTATTTAATAAATTAAATGTTAATATTAAATAGTAAATAGTAAATCATCATATTAGTATACATAACTTACCATCAACTTGTAAATGTATGTAACTCTCACTAATTATATTCATTATGTTCATTACTCTCATTTCTCATCGATAATCTCAAATGAATTAATATTTATTTATGATAACTCTTTGTATTTCTCAATGTTATCCAATAATAAATAGTGACATTTCACACAATAATATATAAACTTAAACCAATTGAAAAAAAAATGAGAAAATCTTTATGCTCTCTTTTCTCGTCTTTTTTTATTTATTTAATTTAACATTTATGTTTCTTGCTTATTGTTATTGTACAACGTACTTTCTATTGTTGTGTTATTATTATTGATAATTTACTATGACCTGTTGCTTTGTATACATTAACCTATCATGTTGTATTTTAATATCTTCATTGGAATATTGAATTTGTGTGATAGTTATTTTTACTTTATGCACTTTTAGTCAATTTTATAATTAAAGATATAATATTTTTACTAGGAAGATATATGTAGTTTCTACTGAAACAATGAAATTTTACGATACAAAATTTATATGAAGTATCTTGGGATAAACGTGCAACGCACGTTCCTAAATCTAGTATTTTGAATAAATATGAAACAATTTTTAGAAGTACATGGATAAATTTGACCCTTCTGCTTTGTGTTCATTGCCTATGTGTTACATAATATGAATCATGTATCATGGTATGAACCAGCCTCAACCCAATGTCTATATCAACATGGATGTCGCACAACTAGTTACTGGGCCGAGAAGAAGCAATAAAACTGGAAGGCCTTTGCGTAGGTTGATTCAGGGCAGAAACTAATTGCTACAGGTGATGGTGAAGTTGCTAAAAATTCTGAGTTGTGTAAGGCCAATTTTGTTGGAGGGGAAAATGAGAACATGGGCAGCTAACAACTGATAAATATACTGATTTGCAAGTTGAAAAGTACAGCAATGTAGAAGATAGTGAAGCTAGAAATTAAAATTCAGCCGGTAGTCATATAGGTTCCTGACTAGTCAAGGTAATTCTCCAGGCGACTTAGCAGCAGGACTTAATTAGTCCAACTAACGCTTATGTTATTGATTTGGGCGAGGATTATTTTAACGAGGATGAGGAAGATAATATGTTAGAAATATGCGTTGATAAAGTAACTAGGGATGTAGATAGATGTCTCACGAGGGAACGAAGAAGCGGAAGCAACAAAAGTAAAATAGAAGACATACGGAAGACAACATAGTTGGGATGGTAAAAGTGACTAGGGACTTTGTTCCCACGCACCTTACTATGCGACTAGCAAAGCAGAATCATATGACAGTGTCAATAGCTTCCACAAAATCCAACAAATCTAAGAAGAAATGAACTATCGATTGTTGTTGGACAAATTTGAAGAAGAAAGATAGAGAAAAATACTTCAGGACTCTTTAAACAGACAACCTATCTTTTATAATATACTAGTATATGGGCACGTACGTTGCACGTTTGCTTCATAATGATGAATCTGAACTATTAAAAATCACATAATTTTTTAAAAGATAGTATTTGAGTTACAATAAAAATATAAAAAGTAAAATGATAAACGTTTTTAGTGTATAAACTTATTAATAAAAGGGCAATGCGCGATTTAACTTTTAAAAAATGTTTGTAGTGTATGGATAACTTGAAGATTTTTTTTCTTCATTTAGTCCTCCCTTTATTATAATTTTGATATAGAAATTTTATATTTGTTTTAAAAGATAAAATAAAGTAGCAAAAACAAACATGGAGGCACACTATCTTATGATTAACTTTCCTAAAATGTCTTTTTTGTCTCATAGAATAGAGTAAAAATATTGAAATTCTTCCTTAAAATGTCTCTCTTGTCTCATAGAATAGAGTAAAAATTATTGAAATTAAATTTATAGTTACACGGGATATACATTTCAAGAAGATAAAATATTTGACATTAATTAGTAAAAGATGAAATTCTCCTTCTAATTAAGAATGCAATTAAGTAATTCAAATTTATAAATAAGAAACTTATTAGAAGGAAAAAACTAAAGATTAAAGTGCAATGATTGATATTTAAATTAAGTAATTATATAAATAAAATATTAATATTTAATTAAATAAATCAGATTTTAATTTAGTGAAGAGCCAAAATGATAATATTAATCTTCTTATAATTAAAAGTTTGTTAAAATATATTTTATATTTTTTTGTTAAAAAATTAATAGGAGCAATATTTAGTCAAAGATAAAAGATCTTCTAACTTCTTAAGCATTTTGGTGTATCATTTTTTTTGACTTTGGAATTTGGATTTCACGATAATTTTAATATAAATTGTCTAAAAACTATAGATTTTATCCACAAGCACATGTAAGAATGATTCTTCACATATATTTAAAATATAAGATGCAGAAATGTAAGTATTAATAATTTGAAATTAGAATATCTTGTAGGCATTTATTGTTTTACATGCCTTATATACTATTTTTATGATTGTATTTGTTTCATTTTCTAAAGCAAAAAATACACCCTTCATTCAGTTAAACATATTCTTAAAATAAAATTATAAATACAAAGAAAAAGTATCATATATAGAAGCAAGTTTCGAGTTCGGATGAGTCCTCTTGCTGATATATACAGAGTCAACAAACTAAATATCAAGTATGAGGTCTGCTCAAAAGGGGACTTCTCTCCGTACATTACAGCAATACAACTTTTCTCTACTTCACCAGATAAAAATCACAAATGCAAGCCCTCTTGCTCGAAAACTCTCCTATCATGATGATCTTTCTTCAGATTTGAAATCGTAAAAACTTTATAACATCATAATGAAGGAGTAACACCCTTGGGATTAATTAACATCATAACCAACAGGTTTTGCACTTCTTGCTTATGGTTACCTGCCTGCCCAATATCGATCTAAAGAGTCTTTGTTGTCATAGATCTTGATTTACGTCCTTCCACGCTATCTCATCCATTTCTTGATATATTTTCTTTGCCTCTTTTGTTCAAATGCCATAATCTCTTATATAACACAATACTACCACTCGCTATCTAACCTCTACCCTTCTCGATCTGGATCGGGAATCAAAGCTAGCGTTTGGTCATAAATTTTCAAATATTCTTGGCAAATAATATTTGAGTGACAATTAAATTTGGATGAAATTTCAGCATGTGTTTGGTGAATAAAAAAAGAAGAAGTATATTTCACCTTTTTAGAAAAATATGATTTATATCCATAAATTTTAAAAGCTATCAAAACTAACTATAAGTTTGTATTACAAGTCAATTAGATGTTCGTTGCAACAATAACAAATAGTGTCCATGACACTAGAGTATGTGGTAGTTTGGAGTGAGTGCAAGAAGCATCATTCCATATATCGTGAAGTAGACAAAACACGTGACTTTAATACGTTTAGCCAATTCTTTATCATTTTCATCAACAACCATATCATTATTTAATAATCACTGCTTTGGTGTTCACGTAAAAAATATGTAATACAACACAAATAACTACTATAGAGGGTGTTTTTGTAAAAGATAAAAGTTTGGGGTAAAATTTTAATTTTCAAAAGATCCCAAATAATGAGATTTGACCCAAATATTAGAAAAAACTAGTATTTGGAAATTTGGGATATTTGCCAAAAATATTTGCCAAATAATGACAAATTATATGAACAAACATTATTTGCCAATTTTTTTTCCTAATATTATTTGAGAAATCTATGGCCCAACGGGCAATGTGCTGGTATAAGGATGATATCATTTTTATCGCTTCATGATTGTAACTTAGGTAAAATTAAAAAAGCTAAGTTTATTTGATGCAATTGAACGAGATGAAATCACTCAATTCATACTCTCTCTTTTGAATAATGAGTGAGCTGATCAATTTGGCTAATATCCCACCTAATAAATGAAAAAGAAATGAATTCTTTCATTTGTTATGAAGAAGGATTTTGCAAAAAGTTGTTATTTGTGAATTACATTGATCATCTTTAAATGCACAAGGAGGAGGAGAGATTGCTACAATACAAAGAAAACTGAATATAAAGAATCAGAAGATTACAAAAAACTAAGAGATATTAACAACATATGTGATAGGTGGTGAATTTACCACTTATTTTCTAGTACGATATTCTTTAACTCGTCATAAGTTACAAAAGTATATTTTATGAGTTTGCAAATGCTCTAAAACACACGGAAATAACTTAAAGTTTTAAATTTCAAGTGTTTAAACTTTTGTTTTAATAACCAAGAATCCGTTTGTGACCCTCCGCTCTTTGGACCAATCACAACCTTCTAAGCTCGGTGAATAATGGGGCCGCTCCTCTACCCTACTCCACTTAAAAATCGGGCTTCATTTTGTATGGTGTGGGGCTTGAACCTGCGACCTAAGCCACAAATCCTCCACCTTTTGTCACTCGAGCTAGGCCTCGAGGACAAGTTTAAACTTTTTTTTATACTAATATGAGTAAGAAAATAAATATTTTCGTATTGCTAAAGCTAATAGTGGAAGATTGTTTATTAAGCATGTCTACATTAGGAAATGCACATAGTTAAATAAGAGCAAATTTAGAAAATATACAAATACAATAAAAAAAATAATTATTCCAGAAACTATCATCAATTTACATATTAACTTTACTAAGACATATATTACAAAAATGACAATAAATTTTTTCCGATGGTTCAGTAAATAAATTATACTAAAAAATATGTCATCTGCAATTACTTTAGTTATGATTTTTGACAAAGATACAATGGACAAAAAAAGAATTTAATTAATATTATAATTTGGCTCAAATTTTACAGAATAAGGGATCATCATAAATATTTTTACTTTTTGTTATTGGGTTCATTTTTCATCAAATAATATAATAATTCCATTTCTATAAATACATCTTTAAAACAAAGACTCAACGTCACATTTTTTACATCCTCAAATCAAAAGTTTAGCCATGAGAAGACGTAATGGCCGCAAAAAAATTAAAATTGCGAAGATGCAAAATCAAACCAACTTACAAGTAACATTCTAAAAAAGACGTGCTGGCCTATTTAAAAAGGCAAGTTAACTCTTTACTTTGTGCGGTGCTAATGTTGCTATTGTAGCTTTTTCTCCCAGCAACAAAGTATACGCATATGGGCACCCTTCCGTCGAGTCAATTGTGGATAAATTTGTCAGAGAGAATCCTCTACCCGATATTGATGATCCTAACCCCATCATTGTAGCTCATCAAAATGTCAATATTGATGAGATTAATGAAAAACTTAACAAGTTGGAGAGATCACTCGAAAGAGAAAGAAAACATGGACAAGCACTTCAAGCATTGTGGACAAAACCTTCAAATGAAAAACATAGCTTTTTTTTACCTTAAGATCTTGTTCGAGTCCTTGGAGGTTGCAGATAAAAAAGTTGAAAAACTAGCAAGCCAACTTATGGGGCGTGGTGTTGAATTTCCATATCAAACCATTGAAAGTGCATTCGCTCCTCTAAGAGCTAGGTAGAGCACTTCGTCCGGTTCCACCAAAGGGTCATCTGGATCTGGTGAATAGCTTTTTCTTGCTTTATTTAAAGTTCAATAACTTATTTTGGTATTTATAGTATGTCATATCGATGATTAAATTTTGATGTTAATTTTATCTTTCAGTATGTTCATTGTGGAATGGAATGAACTTTTATTTTGGTACTTTATTAGTTTGAATTACTTTGTCTTACTTTTTTTTTGGTCCATTTCAAAGAAATGTCTTTTTACAACACTAAGTTTATAATTTTCACATGTCATGTTTAAAACCAATTCTTCTTTATACAAATGTGTCCTAATTTTTATTGTTATTTCATGGCCAAACACAAATAAACATTATCATATTATTTTTTATTTTAAAAATAAATTGTTATTTTCAAGATTCGCAACAAAAGATGACTAAACACCAACTTATGAATAATGACTTATAAATTTATATATGGTATATATGCTCTAGTTTCTGAACGTACCGGCACCAATATCCCAAAAGTGTGATGGAGAATATCGGAGTGATATTTTTTATTTTTCCTTTTTTTAATAGTAAGATTTGAATGAGTCACATTATTTATTTGAGTTATCGTCATCGAAAGTGTTGCAAATGTTGTTATTGACTTATTGTGGATATGAATAGCTCCTAGATGATTCCACCGTTGTGTTAATAATACTCACATCTCCAAAAGGGGGAAATTTTTTATTTGGAGTTCGATTTGAAATTTTGATGATTTAACAAACTTCAAGAATGATGAAACAAGGGGACTAATGCCAGTTATTTGAAGACTCATGCTGATAGGGGAACCGGTGAAATAGGGGAATTTAAATAAATTTGTTATCATTAAAAAGGGGGGAAATCTTATTTTTGAGTTGATACGAAGTTTTGATAATTTAACAAACTTTGAATTCTAACAAGGGACCTGGTCGAGGAAAGACTTTGTACATGAAAAAGACAAAAGACAACTGTCTAGAAGATGTCAAACCCGTTGTGGTTGGTGTATGTCTTTTTAGAGCACCATGCTCCCAACCAATGGCTTTGCTCCAAGGTTTTGTGTCCATATTGTACCAAAGACACAATCGAAGTTTTTGGCAAATTAAGTTTTGAATTTTGAAAATTCATAAGCTCAAAAAGAAAAAATCATATTCAAGGAAGAATATTGCTTATACTCAACAAGGGACTTGATGGAGTGCTGAAACGTCTTTTGTTAGTATTTTGAGCTTTGTGTCTTGTGGTCTAATGTTGTATGATATATTCTGATGTTATAAAGGAATTAGATCGTTTGTTGAGTGTTCCTGTTGTTAGCTAGAGTTTGACATTGTCGGGTTGTTAAAGTCAAGTCAACTAGAGTTAGTTGGTATAGTGGACAATATAGTTATTGTTTAGTGCAGTAGAGTTGCTGCTTGTGTATGCTAGAGTTGGTGGCTAGAGTTAGCCTTGTTAGGTTCTTTAAGTCTAGATGGACAAGAGCTAATTGGCTTAGTGGGCAATAAAGTTATTGTTTAGCTCTTTTGCTTGTTGTAGAGTTACTACAGTAAGGAGAAGGGATTAAAAATTTAATTCCTAGGTTACAAGTTTTCTCCTCCCTTGAGCAAGAGGTTTCCACGTAAAATCCTTGTGTCAACTTTACCTTGTGTTATTTACTTATTGCACTTATTTTTTATCAAGGGACCTGGACCATTAGTGGATACATATATTCTATCAGATTGTATTGAAGACACAACAAAAACCAGTATTTTGTCCAAAAAAATGGAGATGCAATGGGGAGATGCTTCCTAATCTGGGGTTGATCAAGGCCTTTTGCTATAAATTAGCAGTAAAATCTCAATCAGTTTTCAAAGAAAACGTAGATGCGATTCTCTTACAACATCTTTGAGATATTGTAAAGTTCCATTTTGATGTTTCATATGCACATATTGATAGGTGGATGATTTTTGTCACCAGAAATGGTGTCAAAGATCTCTACCTTCACAGAGTACTTATAAATTGTCTTCTTATGTACTTAATTGTCCAATCTTGACACATTTGGAACTCTTCGACTGTTTTTTCAAACCACCAAATTCCTTTGTTGGCTTCAGGCATCTAATAAACCTTCGTATAGAAAGGATAACCTTTGTACCAACCAGTGAAGTCAATTGCCTGTCGTGGCGCTCAATACCTGAGCATTATTGTCTCATCACGATTGGAGTCCTTGGTTGGTCATGGGTGTCCCTGTCTCGATATAATCACTTTATGAACTGCAAATGATTGAGAAAGTTACAACTTGAAATAGACAAAGTACTGGATTGTAATTCCAAATCCAAAACATGATGAAAGATCAACTTTAGAAAAGCTTCTCTTAAGCGCCGCAGCTACACTTGAGTTTCTCCAATGGGCTTAAGTTGCCTTGAGGTAAGCATTTGACATGTCGTTATACTTACTTATATATCTTAAAGGATTTGTATTCATGCAATTCTATTTTTTGTTGCTCTGAAGCTTTTGACTGCTTACATAATTCCTAAGGGGTTTTCATTTACGAGCATGCAAGAGTTTTCATTAGGAATAGACTTCGGAAAACTGTGTCAGATTACTTATGTTCTACAGTTGATAGAGAGTTGCCCGAATTCGAGTATACTTCAGATTTGGGTAAGAAATGGTAAATTATGTGGCCATGATATGAGTATGATCTCGTTGATTTTTTCACTTCGTATTGTGAACATGAGAATCCATGTATGTGGTATTTCTTTATATATATATATTGTGTATAGCATAGTAATGCATTGTATGTTGGTTATAACTGCAGCAACGTAAACCACTATATATAATTCTCCTGAATTTCTTAATGCAAGCATGTCATTTTGAATATTGGTTTCAATCCTATAAATTTCTTCTCCTTTAATCTTATGTATTCTGTCAAACCTTTAACATGATATGGAATGTATTCACTTAGTAAAACATGTATATGTGGTATATATACATATATGTAAGCACGAGAAGTTTTACCTGATTAAGTATTTGTTTTATAGGTATGTGGTTCCAGCGACAATGCTGATGGCACTGTTTTGAAATACCTGGACAGACCGATTACCAGCTTGTACCTACAACTGAACTAGCTCAAGTATGTGTGCCCGCAGCACAACAGACGTCTCACAATGCGTGCTTGAGAGGCTCATTGTAACGCGATCAAATATGTTACTACTTGTATGAGCTGTAATCATAATTACAAGAGTAATACTTTAAAAGTTCTTGTTTTTTGTGCTGCAAACTGAAATCTGCAGTACAATTGAAACTTAGAAACAACACTGTATCCTATGTCTTAAAATGTCAATAGTGTCCACCAACAATGCAATAATGTGAGGATTCAGTACTTTTTCAGTATGAGTGTATCCATCTGGTTGTGTTTGTAAGTGAAATCAATAATGCGATCAAGATGAAGAACACAAGTGAGAATATCTGTAGACACGGGAGTTGGGCATAAAATTCCTTCATTTCATTTGCACCAGCGGTTCAAAGCAACCTTTTCTACTTCTCATGAGGGCACTATTGATTATATTTCTAAAGCTAATGGGTGCACGTGCACCCCCCGAATTCACATGTGGGTCCGCCTCTGTCTAAAAGTGCTTCTCATGTAATGAGTGAGCTGATCAATTTGGTTATTATCCCACCTAATAAATGAAAACGAAATGAATTATTCAATTTGTTATGAAGAAGGATTTTGCAAAAAGTTGTTATTTGTGTATTACATTAATCATCTTTAAATGCATAAAAAGGAGTAGAGATTGCTACAATACAAAGAAAAATGAATATAAAGAATATTAACAACATATGTGATAGGTGGTGAATTTAACACTTATTTATATCTCTTTTCTTATGATTTTGTGTGTTTTAGGTGGGTTAGTAAAACAGTTCCTCTTTTTGGTTTACACATGGCTTTTAAAAACTATTTAACTCCACTGGAAATCGCTCTTCAAATGTTATATCTTTGCTAAAACACTGGAATCTAATATATTGATCCTTGCTTCCTGAATGCAGATTCTTGCTGCGCCTCCTGGAAACCCGATAACTGAAGTGCCTCGTTTGTTTGCGCTGCCTAGCCTACAGGAAGACTAAGTTTATTTTACACTCCTTCCGCCTTTATGATTTTAATTTATATTAGATCATCCCATTAAGGGAAAAAAGACCATATCACACAAGTATGAATCGTGAATTATAACCACACATTCTGATTTCCAATCAACAAAATAAAAATATACAATTTGAATAGAAACCAAAAACAAAATAAAAATATACATTTTTTGAATAGAAACCAAAAGTGGTGGTTTAAATGAAGCAGCCCATCAGGCGTTATTGGACTTAGGAGGGCACCGACTCGTTATCCTTCCACTGCATAGAGCGGAAACTGTTCATTGCTCTGTAAAACCAGCCTCACGCAGTCCGCTCCGCTTTAGGAACCCAGCAGCCCATTCCTTCGATTGGACAGCAAGGCCCAACTCTATGCTTGGACAGGGCAGGCCAGAAATTAGCCCACCAAACCCAACCATCTGGAACAGCCCAACATTCCACCACATTAATGCCCCCACTTGGGTTACAAGCCCATGTTACTGAGCCCGGCAGGCAGTATTGCTTCATAAATTCATATAAACAAAGAAAGATTATTATTCAATAACGATGTGGGACATATTGTTGTCAAAGCATAAAATCTAATTAGTAAAATACTTAATATCTTAAGAAAGTCAAAACATGTAATTAATACTTAATTATAATCTATAACTAATATGTAAAAACATGAAATCTATTGGAGTGTTACATGAGATATTATGGTAGGGAAGGATAGAGGTCAAATTGAGACTAGAATTGAGTGTTACATGAGAGATTATGGTGTATCAACAAAAAAGTGGCAATGAAAAATTTTTAAGAAATGACTCAAATATCGTGGAAGGATTTAATTGAAGGAATTCTATGAAATCTCTTCAAAGATTCTCACTCATATTCTTAATCTTGCTCGCATAATTTATGTATCAATTTTCTGTTAGCTAGACAAATCTGAAAATGGTGTAAAAAAATAGTGTTCAACAGTTTCAATTTTCGCCACAAGGAAATAAATTGTCAAATGATAATGTGTAAATGTCAGAATACGCACAATAGCTTAATTATGTCAAATATGTCCTTGAAGTATATATCAACATTAAATCTAACTATTATTGGTAAAAATTATAGCACTCTTTGTTAATATGCACTCAAAATATTTTATTGTAGTTTAACTCCCAAAAATCTCGAGACTTGATAATTCTCAAACTTTTTCTTGTTAGTCCATCTAATATTGTCCCCACCCAAAAATACAAGTCGTGGTGACAACAATGTTCCCAATCAATAGGTAGACCAATTTAATATTAGTTCAATTTCAATATAAAAAGTAGAAAAGTAAGTGACAAGCAAAATATCCCAAACACTAAGTCTTTTAAAATGAAATGCGATAAACAGAAATACCACCTAAGTACAACAATTTCTACAATATGACAGAAGTCTGAAACTGTAATGACAAGTCTAAATGTAAGAAAAATTATGTACAAACACATACTAAATTATTCCATTATATATGACGTGCACGTTGTGGTTCTTAATTTCCTAATCCAAAAAATGGAAGGAGAAGCTATGAGGAAATACATCAATTTTTTGATGATTTTGCTCTCTTCCTGGAATCAATGGCTTTTTTTCTGCTCAATGCACATCCTTACCAAAGATGGAACACAAACAAACAATAGCTTTGTAAAAAGCAATTCAGTTTTTGAGCACTCATAACAATTGACGGCTACATACTTGAGGTTGTTGAGTCGTAGATCCAAGCAAATAATAGGTCTGTCCAGGTATTTTAAAACCACTTTAGCATAATCGCCAGAAGCACATACCTAATGGTATTAAACAAACATTGAATTAGTCAAAACTTCTCGTGCTTACATAAGCCTATCATACTAAGTGGATGCATTCCATATCATGTTAAAGGTTCACAGAATACATAATATTCCAGGACAAAAAACTTAGAGAGGAGTGGAACCGGTATTCAAATTGGCAGTCACAACTACAAAGAAGTACACATATCAAGTTATGATTACATTATAATTTTCCATTACTTACCAAAATCTGAAGTATGCTCAAATTGGGGCAACTCTTAATCAACTGTAGGGCGCAAGTAGTTTGATGTAGTTTTCTCAAGTCTATTTCTAATTACAGCTTTTGTAAGCTCGTAAAAGGACTCCCCTAGAAATTATGTCAGCCGTCAAAAGCTCTTGCACACAAAAAATAAGCCGACTTTCTACAATAACCTAGGATCATATTCATGGACTTTATTTTCACCAACCAAACATAAAAAAACAAGTCAAAATCTACTTGTTATTCAGGAAAACATTTTCTAGGAAAATATTCTCCATAGAAAACATTTTCCTTCATACCAAACACACCCTAAATTCAAAATTAGTGATTTGATAATAACAATAATGGAATAGTTGGTGGGTAATGAATATGGGGAGCAAAATATAACTACCCATACGAATCTCAAAAGAACCTCTTTAAAATCGCCTCTACCGAGCTCTCAAGGTTCAAAATAGTGAAATGCAGATGAAACCCTAACTTTTGGAAAGAAATTATTTCCACGTCACTTTTATCTTCGCAAACGCAATGTAAGGCATGGTGAAGGACAAATATTGTAGATCGCGAACAATTGCCCATAAGAAAGAGCCATTGCAAGACCCCGAAAATGACCTAGGTGAACTAGAAGCTAACATGTTGGTCTTGATGTTCTAAGGTACTAAAAAGATCTAATATATGGTTTAGAGGCAATATCTAAAGTATATCTAAAGTATTAGGTGCATTGGAAGTCAAATGTAAACATCCCCAAGGACAAACCAAGGGTCCTTGAGGAAGGACCTAAACTTGTTGTCAAGATTGTCCCATGTAGGCCCCAAACGACGGAGGCATCGACGACTCGTGGGCCAATCGACGCCCCGTCGATGGGTGTCGTCTGTAGGGAATTAGTATTGTGAGGAAGGAGGACCTTGACAAGTCTCTGACCCAACCAATGGATGGACCGGACAGTCTGTTTGTGGACAAACGGTCTGTCGACTGTCCACCGTCTATGGTCATGTCCCTGCGTGCAGTTTCACTGCCAAGTAAGGGATGAATTTGTAAATTCACCCCACTTTTAAAAATAGACTTTGGCGGTTCTTGAGGGGTATATTGAGTATTTTAAATGTGTATATAAGTGTTAAACACATTTAAGACTTCATTCTTCCAAATCAAAAACCCCAAATCCCTTAAGAAATCCCAAAGACTTCATTGAAGTCCAAATTGAAGGAACAACTTGGTGCGGCGTTTTGAGTGTAAATTCTTAATCAAAGTGAAGAATTATCATCATTGAAGTATGGATTTTGATCCTTGAAACTAGTTTCATCAAGGAGCCCAATCCTCAAAATGTTTTTCAAAGTTTTCTAAAGTGAATTATCCAATTTCAGGATTCTACCATGGGTTCTTGCATAAATGATTTATAAACATTGAATTATGATATAATTGATATTGTATTGATGATTTTAACATAAATTACCTATGAACCCATGAATTTGGATGAACCCTAGGTTTTGACTAAGATGTGGGTAACTTGATATTAAGCTAATTGATGAATTCTTATGTAGTTTCTTATGGGCTTTCTAATGATGTAATTAATGTAGTAAATTGATATCTAGGTTGTTTTGGATTGATGAATTTATATTGAATTGACCTAGTGCATTTATTATTGTAGTTTTTATGTTGAATTGTTGGTTATGGCCTTGGGTAAGGGTCTTGTGTTATCGAATTGAGTAATTTAGCATTGAATTGAAGTGTTGATAATGGAGGGTAGGTATTCTGCCCCATTCTCTTTATTTTGTTATTTTTTATACTTAAATTCTATTGTGATTGGTATGGTCCACTTATGGTGGTGGTGTTATGTGTTTTACTTGCAAATGATGTGGCCTTGTCGGCATTACTTTATGCAATATGATGACCATGGACCTATTGGAAACTACTTAAAGTAATATGACTAATTGTGTATTTTTATTATGTGAAGCATGACATTATCTATCTACATGTGAAGCCATATATGTATTCTTCTATTCATGTTGTCTTAGGTGATCATGTTAGACTATGACTTTGACCTTGTGAGTATGATCTTAGGGCTGAGTCTTGGTTATTCCTACTTGACTATATGAGTCTATATTAGTTACATTGATGATGTTATGATAGTTTATAGGATGACTTGAAGATGTTAGGGTTGTTTCTAGGCGTTTCTAGAGAATGACTTGCCTTATGAGCTAAAAGTGAAGTATGTGGTGTCTTGTCTTGGTTGACTTGTGTCCCTGCTTGATGTATATATGATTATGAATATGTGATGTCTTGATTTAGGGTGTTAGAAATCTTAGTATTGAATGTATGAATGACATGTGACCTTAAATGAACTTAAAAGAGTCTTTTATCTGAAAACCTTGACTTAAGTGGTAAGGTTAAGATTGTTGAAGTTTTAAGTCGTAATGGTATCCTTCAAAGTAAAGGAATGATGGACTTAAGTTTAATTGGCTGGAATGGCATCATATTAATCCTTAGAAAAGTCATCATGAACTTCTTGTCACCATTGTGAGATAGCCCTAGTGGACCTTCTTTGATAGATTAAATGTGATTGGGTTATGAACTTGTTATGGAACTCTTTTATGTGAACTAATGTATGAATTACTCTATGAGAACGCAGGCTAGCATCGAGTGAGTATGGTAAGTGAAAGTAATTCTAGTTAAGTATGAGACTAGATTACAAAGTATGCCCTTCATATTCATTAACAATGTGCCTACATGAGATGTGTGCAAGTTCTACCATTGGCAAGTAGAACAACCTCATCGGAGTAAGATAGAACTCCAGATTCCATGTCTTGTTACCATGGTCTATGTCGGTTATTTCCTATTCTCATCATGTGGAATACCTATTAGAATTGGAGAAGTTTATGAGGTTTAGGTAGTGGTATGGGACGCTATCTAGACATTACACAATAGGCTTTGAAGGTGTTATTGAGAGTTCCTAGATCTTGTCTAAGACCATTATTTGAATGTCCTTTATGTGATGTATGAGTCTTAATGAACTAATGTCTTATGTTAAGGAGTATATAAATAAATGAGTACCTAATATAAAGTGACTTAAGGATTCCTTAGCTAAAGTGTGAAGAGGGCATAAATGATGATCTCTTCATATCTTATCTTTGGAAGTCTTGAGGATGACTCTAGTTAGAAAGTTGGTTGGTTTTTTGGACATGATTTAAGCCTTAGGTAGTCTTAAGGATTACTTAGGTAATCTTGAAGAGGTCACTATGGATGTTATCTTCTTGATTTACTTAAGTTGTCTTTTTGATAGCCTTTGGAAAGAGAATGTCATATCACCTATGTGTTGATGTATTATGTGAGCATGATTCTATCCTAGGGAGTCTATGTGATCTCTTAAGTGTGTGTGTAAGGGATTGTATGGGCGGTCCCTTCACAACTCACTCAAGTGAGACTTAGAGTTCACCTTTGGTAGAAAAATCTTACCTTGATGTTCATGATACTTTCTAAGTGTGTATGTGACTCATTATAAGTAATCCTAAAGGTCGTTTAGGCACATCTAGAGAAGGTGTATGGGTGGTCTCTTTTTGTGTGACTTAAGTTAATCTTAGGATAGCTTTGAGTGAGAATATTACATGCTAAGGGGTGTCAAAGTGAAGAATAAGTCACTTCACTGTACAGTGAAGTAATTCACTGTAACAGTGAATGGGCTCACTGTAAAGTGAGTTCTAAAAATGTGGTTTTTGGTTTAAAGGTTATCTTATGTGTTTCTAAGTTGGTAAATATTGTTCTTATGATTATAATATGATTTCTAAATGAAAAGATTCATATTTCAAACAAATGTCTGTTTCCATGATTTCCATGCATTAAGTCATACTTAGTACATGTACTTATACTAATTCCATTATTTTATCTATCTATCTATATAGTTCTTGGTAGGTGAGGAGCTTTTGTGGAAGTGAATACTTGGACTTAGAAGATCGTTCTAGAGAAGTTGAAGTATGTCCTCATTTGACTCGAAGGCATATATGTCTTTTATGTTTCTTTGAAGTATTGTAATAGACTAAGTATTTCTATATTCGTATTTTGTATGGACCGTGTCCCAAGTATTCTTGTGACTTAAGATGATGAGATTGAGACTTAGTATTTCCTATTACTTTTATATGAAAGAGATTTTAAAGACTATGATATATTTTGTGAAATTTTTAATTCCGCACTATTTTTCGATATGTATATGCAATGAAATATATGAATGGGCTGTATAAGACCTCCGAGAGGTCGAGTACGCCGGTCTCAATCCAAGATTGTGCCCTAACCTCTAGGGTGTGATCTTGGGATGTGACAGCCATGAACAATAAGGTCAACTTGGTCTACACTGAGAACATCAACGACGGACATCGGACGTAGGAGTAAGAACTCTTTTGTTGTCTTGCATATTGGCCTCCAAGTTAAAGTCTCCTATCTAATTCAATTGACAATAGTAGGCCACCTTGATATGACAGAACCTCAACACACTAAAAATTGTTAAGTGGCATAGGTTCTTGAGAGAAAAACATTAATTAAGGACGTTGATAATTTTTCTAACACCGTGGTATTGATTTCCAGCAAATGAATTCACGAATCATAGAACCAGACACCTTCAGAAAGTGATATGCTTGCAATTGACATGAAAATTGAGATTTACGACCTGCGGATGGTTCTACATACTGTGGATGGGTCCGTAGACTATGCCCTTGGACCTCAGGGAAGATGAACTTAAGGATGATTTTAAAGGAAGTTTTTAACCGTGTAAGGATCCACAAACTGTAGACCTTGTTGTGAAATGAAAGATCTGAAAATGGGATATTTTGGCTTCACTAGGATAAGAAGACTTCAAGGTCCATGTAAGAATTTACAGACCGTGGAAAGGGCATGTGAAGTTGAACTTCCTGTCATGCACCGAGCCTACACCCTGGATGTGGTCGACACTCGAAAATCGTTTCTAATCCCCAAGTGAACTGTTGACCTAACTAACTATTTGCGGAAGACGTACTCATGAATAAATGAAGAATCTTTAAAAATAGAATTTATAACATTCAAACTCAAGTAAATACTTCACTCAATTGTCTGAAAATACTTAAGTGCAATAATAACAATACTTTGCAAAACCATCTCAAAATATCTCAAACAAAAGGGAAATATTGAGAGACTCATCAACACTTACTATCTATGAAGCCTCTAATGCTTGGATAGAAGTTGAAGACCCACGACAACTCAACAATAACATGAAAGTAAATTGTGAAATCCTCCGAAAAGCAAGGAGGCTCACCAAAGTTATTTGAAGCACAAAGTGATCTCAACGAAATTGCTGCAGATGATCCTGAACACCTATATCTGCATCATAAAAGATTCATGTCGAATGACATTAGTATATTGAATGTACGAATATGTAATATAGCGTAAAATTAAACAACTAAAAGAAAGGGTTGCAGTAGATGTAGATTTATATTCAACTGAATGTAAATAAATTAAATAAGGAAGTGAAATCATTAAAACTTTACAAATATAATATACTTTCTCAATCTTTGAACATTAGCATGATAAATTATATATAAAATACACTTTAACTCTATTGGGAGATTCTTTAACTGAAAACCATTACTATGAACCAAGTGATGATACAACGTTTTCTCCACGCGCTGTCAGAATCATCATATATCGTGTCGGGATATATGACACCTCAACTAAGTGGATCCACTAAGTTATGCCTGAAGTCTCTAAGGATTCATCTAAAAAGTATGATCATGTACCCATGTTGGTAAGACATGGTTTATGAGAATTATGAGTTGTCAAAACTCTGTCTTATATCGGTAATCAGTATTACTCCTAATAATATTTACCATTGCTCAATGTATAAAAACATTACTCTTTCTCATGTTTACTTAAATGAAAAAACAAGAAAGAAAAACATTATTAACTCCTTGAACAGAAGAAGTGGACATTATTCCCACTCTATTTCATATTTCAAGCCTTTTTAACTTGAAACTTATCATAGGATTAATTTGTTGTTCTTTAATCCTTAGATATTTGCATGTTTAATAGTTTATATTACTTTCAGTAAAAATTTATAACATCGATGACTTCTACACATGAAATAATATATACACAAAAATATGTATTTATTAAATATTCTTATTCACTATACTAAGTAAAAATATAAAGATTTGAAGAATGATGTTCATAATTCAAGTATAATATTGACTACATTTTACATTATTTTATACACTAAATCTCATAAAATTGGCAGGTTCAAATCAGTTTCTATGACTGTGTGACAAAAACAATAATATTTTTTTTACAAGTGAGAAAGATATCCATCCCAATTATAAATGATTTAGTGAAGAAATATAATGTAAGAAAATATTTGAAAACACATAAATAGAAAGTTAATAATGACATATTTTATTTTCCAGCAATACGAAGACAGAGCAATGAGAAATATAATAAAACAAAAAGGATTATTGCATTAAAGTTATTTCATTTGACAACTCTTAGTCACATACGTTAGTGATGCTTGCATTTATAGATTTGACTAGTTTTGAGATACGTTATTCCAAATAATAATGTATGCATATCATATTTTTCATGCAATCAATAAATTTTAAAAGTTTAGAAATTGATATTGTAAAACATAAAAAAAATTGTTATAAAGAAATAAGAGATTCTTACCAAATAAATATAATTAATTATTGAATTATCACATATAATTATAGTTATACACTATATCTTGTCCTATATTTATGATTTATATGAGGCCACCAAAATTGAGAGAAGGAAAAAATGACGTATGATTTTCAGAAACGTGTGTTGCACGTTTATTCCAAATAATAATGTATGCATATCATATTTTTCACGCAATCAACAAATTTTAAAAGTTCAGAAATTGATATTGTAGAACATAAAAAAATGTTATAAAGAAATAAGATAGTCTTACCAATATAGTTAATCATTGAATTATCACATATAATTATAGTTATACACTATATCTTGTCCTATATTTATGATTTATATGATGCCACTAAAACTGAGAGAAGGAAAAAATGACACAAACACAACTAAATATGGTAAAACACATATGAAGATTGAATCAAATAAAAGAAAAGATTTTGAAATTAATAATTAAATACTACCATTTCTTATGATTTATAAGATATTACCGAATGCATAATTTATAGTTTGCAGTCCAATTTTTTCCTTCATTCAATATGAGAGAATGGAAGATGAAGTTTTAAAATTTAATTTGTAGAAATTAAATGAAAAGTGTTGATCTTTGATCTTTCATCTTTGTTAATGTTTTTCTCATTTTATTGCAATTAAAAGTCTATTCAAATTTTTACTTTTAACATCTTTTTACTTTTAGTATTTAGTATAATATATATGATATTGTTTACTATTTAAATAGTTAGATATTTAATTTAGCATAAAGGTAAAATGACCCAAGTTTACACTTGAAGCATTATGAAACTTAGCATACCTAATTTGTACAAGTCACTTAAAAGCATAATGAAACTTAGCATACCTAATTTGCACAAGTCAAACAAGAAATAAAAATTTAACATGAGAAGCTATACTACATAGTCCTTAAGAGAAGAGTATTAACAACAACTTGCTTCACTAATTGAAATTTAATCTTATTTATTAATTATTTTGTTTACTCTTATTTATTAATTATTTGTATCACATAAACAAGAAAATTAGATGTTTGAGTGATAATTTGATTGATCAATGTATATATTTTTCAATGCAAATTTATAAAATTTTGTAAAAAATATGAAAAAGCTATTACTAACATGGAATATGAAAGAGACAAAACATTAAAATTGAAATAAATAACGGTGATAACTAAGTAATTCAAACATTTAATAATTGTGGGAAGATGAAACAATTTCTATATTCAAATTCAATGTAGAAAATGAATGGTTTTCTGTTTAAAAGTTTTTTTTTTTAAATGTAGAACAAAATTGTTAATAAAAATTTGTACGGACATTTTTTTAATTCAACTTTGGAATTGGAGGATTTCCACTTATAATAATATATGATGAACTTTTAATAATTTGTTTGAGTTTATATTGTTTATGATATATTTATTTAATTTTATTTTTGATCAATATATACTACTAGTCAATACGTCTAGTGACATTTTATTAACGATAAAACTAATAATTTATCAATATAGATAAGTATAAGTAAGGAGACCAATATGGATTTTTGTGCATTGATGAAAGTGTTTCAACATTAATTAGAGGTCTCGAATTGAGTCCTAAGTATGGAGAAAATCCTGTTGGGAGCACCAGCTCCGAAAGGGCCCTGCAGAGCTCAATCCAAGTTTAATCAGGAGTTCTAATGTGAGCTCTAGACACCAAATGGAAAATCAAAAGAAAGTATAAGTAAGGAGGTCCTTACTTTACCAAAACATAGTAAAGTGAAATTGTTTATATATGTGAATATAGATACAGATATAATAAGAACCTCATATCTTTTAAATTAGTTGTTGCACTTTAAACTATTGACAATGTCATGTTCAACAATCATTTCCTACTTGCTCTTTCAACACTTGTACATCGATATCAATGTTGACAACCAACAAATGATCACATTTTTCTTTGTTTTAATTTATTTATCTGATTGTTACTTGACATAAAATATAAAAGAATAAAGAAGACTTTTGAATCTTATGGTCTTAAATTTAAAATATGTGAAATATAACAAAATGTTCTTTATTCTTGTGGTTTTAAACATGGCATGTGAAAATTATAAATTAAGTGTTGTAAAAAGACATTTTTTAAGCCGGTAAGAAAAAGTAGACCAAGAAATTTGAACGAATGAAGTACCAAAATAAAAGCTTATTTCATTCCATGATCATAAACATACCAAAATATAAAATTAAAGTCATATATAAAAAAAACTTAATCATCGAAATAACATATTTAACTCTATAAATACCAAATTAAATCACTAAACTTCAAATAAAGCAAGCAAAATTTATTCACTTGATTGAGATGACCCTTCATCGAAATTGGACGAAGTGTTTTCCCCAACTATTGAAGGATCAAGCGCACTTCCAATAGTTTGATATGGGAATACCTCATCAGCTTCCAAAAGTTGGCTCACTACTCTTTCAACTTCTTCATCCGCAGCTTCCAGAGCCTCAAACAAGCTTTTAAGGCCAGAAAAGCCAAGTTTTTCATGTGAAGGCTCTGTCCTCAATGCTTGAAGTGTTTGTCCACGTTTTTTTTCTTTTTCGAGTTCTCTCTCCAACGTGTTCAGCTTTCTATTGATCTCATCTGCATTGGCATTTTGCTGAGCTATAATCATGGGGTTAGGATCATTAGTGTTGGCTGTAGGATCCTCTCTGAGAAATCTCTCCACAATTGACTCAACGGAAGGATACCCAAATGAATATACTTTGTTACTAGGAGAATATACTACAATACCAACATCAGCACCACACAAAGTAGAGAGCTCACTTGCCTTCTTAAATAGGCCAAAACGTCGCTTTGAGAATGTAGCTTGCCTGTTGGTTTGATTTTGTATCCTCGCGATTTGAATTCTTCTGCGATTATTAGGTCTTCTCATGGCTAAACTTTTGATTTGAGAATGTAAGAAAATGTGATGTTGAGCCTTTCTTTAAAGATGTATTTATAGAGATAGAATCATCATATTGTTTGATGAAAATTAACTCAAATAACAAAAATATAAAAAATATTTATGATGATTCCTTATTTGGCATGATTTGACCCAAACCATAATATTAATTAAATTCCTTTTTTGTTTCATTGACATATTTTATAGTAATTCCTTTTTTGTTTCATTGACATATTTTTTTTAAAATTCATTTTACTAAATTATTGAAAAAGTTTTTATTGTGTCATTCTTTTGTGATATATGGTTTAGTAAGTTAATATGTAAATTGATGATAGTTTCTAAGGTAATTGGTTTTTTATTTTATTTGTATATTTTCTAAATTTGTTCTTGTTCAATTATGTATATTTCCTAATTTAGAAATGCTTTATAAAATACCTTCCACTATTAGATTTATCAATATGAAAATCTTTTTTTTAACTCATACTAACTACAAGAAAAGTTTAACAACTTCAATTTAATTTTAAGGTATTTCTATGTCTTCTAGAACATTTGCAAGCTCGTAAAATATACTTATAACTTATGACAAATTAAATATTATCATAATATAAATTCAAATCCTAACACATTTTAACATGTATAAACCACTTTAGAATATTCTCACACACTTTATATTCACAAGCAACTATGATGACAAGTCAACAACGTATCTGAAACGCAAGACAACAACCTATTTACAAGTAACTAAGATACCAAGCTAACTATCCAGGGTCGGGAGGGCCCACACCCATAATTCTGAAGTCAAAACCTATCAGCTAATAAGAAAACAATAACTGAGAATATAATATAGTCAAACAATAACCTAATCGGACACCATAAGCCTGCAAGGTACAACAACAACTATAACCCAACCCATACCCATTAACTGAAGGGTACAATCAACAAACAACTATATTAGTGACAGGTGATTCATATGAATGCAGCGTGAGTATTAGGACCATCTTTAACCTTTAACTACAAGAAATCCCATCAATGGGCTTTCTAGAAGACAGGAAACTCTAGGGGTGTAAGTCACCTAGCTAGCAAGGGTAAACTTGGGAGCGTAAATATAACAAATCAAGGCCACCCAGTCGTACAGTAAATTGTTAGGGGTGTAATCCGTCCAACTTACAAGATTAAATCGGGGGCATAAGTATAACAAATCAAGGTTGCGCGACAGTAAACTGCCAGGGGTGTTAGCCGCCCAACTAGAAAGAGTAAACCTAGGGGCATAAGTATAACAAATCACGCAAGAAAGGGCATCGACATGCAGGGTAGCAGAGTAAAACTAAGCACATTTCAGATTCCTCTAATATTTCAAGTACGAAAAGAGTACGTCCCCGACGCTTCGTAATCTCAAAAACTACTAAATCAAGTGATCCACATAGTATGACTCACTCCCGTTAAAACCAAATCAGAATAAAAGATAATAAAATAATATCTCATTATGTACAGTAACTATGCCAATGCATGAGCGGAGACCGTACTAAAAAATGTGAATGGAAAAACAATACAACACATGTCATCAACAACATTCTAACAATTCACTAAAGTCAAATATGTCATGCCCTGAGCCTACATCCTGGACATGGCCGGCACTCAAGAATTATTGCTGCCCCAAGCGAACCGTTGGTCCACCTCAAGTCTTAGCATAAGTCTTACTCGACATAAGATAAACTCAAAAGCACAACTCTAACTCAAATGTCTCAAACAGTAAACTCAGAATAATAGAGTATTCAACTCAAGTCTTTTAAGCATTTAACAAAGAAATGGAAAAGACTGACAAACTATATATGAAGCTTTAATAGCTATGATGGAAGTCTATACAAGACCCACAACAAAAGTAAATAAGAATCCCTCGGAAGCAAGGAGGCCTACAAAGCTAAATCTGGAACTCTACTGTATTAACGAAACACTGGTTGATGATCCTAGTTACCCATATCTACATCATGAAAAATAAGGTCAAATGATGTCAGTACATGGAATGAACGAGCATGTAAGGGAAACACTGAACATAACCTGCAAGCTTGGACTGAGTAACGGGTTGACTTGTCCATCTTGATTAATTCTAATGATGAAAAGGCAAGTGATTAATTGTTTGTGTGTGATTGGTTGAGAATGGTTAGAGTATTGGTGTTATAAAGGCAAGATTTATTACTATAGAATGTGGATTGTAATATGAGAATGTCAAAGCATATGGGTATTAGCTGATATACTAGTGACTTGATTTATTATGTGTGATTATGTCATTTACTGAACTCATATAATTGTGATAATTGGGGTGATTATATGTCATAGAGACATTTGATTTATTAAGATGTTGCATCATCCCCTTTATTTGATATCATATTGTGCACATGCATTTACATGAGATTGGGTATGAGTAAAGGTCTAACACGTGGAGATCGTTCGTGTTGAGATCAAGTTATAATTATTTGGCACGTAGAGATCATCCGTGCGGTGGAGAAGCTATGATTATAATTTGGGCACGTAGAGATTGTTCGTGCGAAATTTATTTTATTTATGATTAGTGCATTGAGATCGTCCACACAGACACGTCGAGATCGTCCATGTCGATATATGGACCTCGCGAGTCCTTTATGGTCATGAACACTCGATGTATTTCCGAGGAGTATCATATATATACGGTTTAGAGAGTACTTGGTATTCTGAGGCATATCACTTCATGGTGTCATATTGCATTGCATCCGATGGCATATTTCATTCTAATGATTATTTGTTTTATTGGTGATTAGCAAGTACTTGATATTTGGTTACCTCTATTTGATGAACTTGTTCTTGTGTTTTGTTGATATTGTGAGTGACTTTTTGTGGAGGTTATAATTGATAAATATTGAGTTTGTTGTTGAGAATATGTGATTGTTAGGATTTTATTGTTGAGATTTGTTCTTGAATATGGTGAACTGTTAGGTTGGGTTGGTTTTGTGCAGGTTGTACTTGTGGAGATTCGATTGGGGTGTAAGGAGTACCCGTAGTTTATCCCCTTAACTTGTGTTTAGAGGTTTACTTGCTGAGTACTGTGTGGTTTAGTACTCAGCCCTTGCTTCTACAATTTTTTGTAGGTTATTAGTCTAGACCTTTGCGATATTTTCTCTTCACCTTGTCTGAGGCTTCTTATGGATATTTGTGAGGTAGTTGCTTGTCATTTCAACGGAACCTCCTTCTCCTTAATTATGATCTTGTTCTATTCTAGAAAAAATGTCATTGAGACTTGTATTTTCTTTCAATATTTGTATAACATATTCGAGACTTGTACACGTGACAACCAGATTTTGAAAGTTTAATTAAGTTGACTTTATTTTCCGCATTATTCGTATTGGTTGAATTTTAGGTTGACTTGACTTGCTGGAATAAGACGAGTGTCATCACGTCCATTTTGGATTGTGACAGTTTTGGATTAAAATATATGGGGAAAAAATCTGAAACAGATCTTCTTCTCATTTTTAACTATACCAATTAATGGTTAAAATATTGAATGTGATTATAGAACATTGATTTTTTTTCCTTAAATATAAATTGTAATTAAATATTGAATGTGATTATAGAACATTGAATTTTTTTCCTTTCATTAAATATAATAAAATTGTAAATAAACCTTTTTTGTCCATAAATAATGATTTTATTTCCATTCTTGCTATACGATTAATGCTTAATACATACAAGGTAATATAATAAATCATAATGTATTTAGAATGAGAAAAGTATTTAAAAAACTAAAAAAAAAAAAAGAAGGAAAAAATATTCATTACCCCCTGAGGAAGCTTTTAATTCAGTGTACACCTAAATTTTATTTTGTTTCAATCACCCCCCTGAACTTGCTTATTCATCCAACACGTACACCTTTTCTGTCCACCTGGCATAGAAACTGAAATCAAACTCTACAAGGCGCGTGAGACAGCAATTTTTTGCCACATCATAAAGTTACAACGGTAACATACGTAAAAAATCTGTTTCTTTAATATTTGGCTTATTTTAATAATTTTTCTCTCTCTATTCTCTAGCTATTTATTCTTCTTTATCCCTTCTCCTTTTCAAATTTCAGGTTTTTCTCAAGGGCTTCGGAAATCCTCTTCTTGATCCATCAATAATACAATTACAAATTGCAACATCTGGCTTACACCCTTTTTCCCACATTGTCTGGAACAACTCCACCGACCTGCTTATTTTTCCTGATTTACATAATGAATTGATGAATATCCCATTTGTAAATTTATCCGGCTTACATTTTGAAGTCACAATATCATTCCAAAACCTCTTCGCCTCTCGTGAATTCCCCAAAACACACCATCCATTCAAAATAATATTCCGAGTTTTAATGTTATCCTTAAACTCAATTATCTTATTATAGAACAAGAATTCAGCATCTTCAACATGTTTGTATCGGCATAAACACACAAGAAGAGTTTGAAAAGCAATAAGATCAAGTTCCAAACCAAAATTTTTCCTCTTATAGAAAAACTTTTTTGCATCTTCAACTCTATGAGCTGCAGCATATCTATTAATCACAATACCATAAGTTTTTCCATTAACCAAATCTCCTCTCTTAGACATTTCATCGAACACTTGGTTGAGTTCATCATAACGTCTCATACGACCAAGAATATCAAGAATTTCATTGAAAGATTCAATATTTGGTGAATACCTACATGGATTTTCACCTGCTAATATCCATTTGAAGAAGATAAAAGCTGGTTTCAAATCAGAACGGTGTCGTTTAAGCACGTTTAGAATGAAATCTTCAAATAATGTGAAATCGCAATTACTTAGAGATTGAAAAATGTCACTCACTAATTTATCTGCTTTATTCTTGAGAAGGGTTTGCACTTTCAACGCGCAGTTTTCTTCGTTGGATATTGTGTACATTAGGCGATGAAAGCAACTCGTCATTTTGGGTTGAAAACTGTAGAAACGCTGAATTCTCCGGTAGAGTTCTTTAGTTGACATTCCGATAAACTTTCCGGTGGAACGCCGGAAAAGTAGATTTTATTGGAATGAAAGCAAGAGCAAACAAGAGCAAGTCATACAAGAGAGTTTAATTTGTGAATTGTGAAGGTTGGTATTATCTAGGTGACAAAATATTTATCTAGGTGTCGTGCGCGTGTAGACACAGTGAGTGGACAGAAAAGGTGTACGTGTTCGATGAATAAGCAAGTTCAGGGAGATAATTGAAACAAAATAAAGTTTAGGTGTACACTGAATAAAAGCTACAAATACAGGGGGTAATGAATACTTTTACCAAAAAAGAATGAGTATATTTCCTGATCATAGAAGAATGAGTATACATACATACATACATACATACATACATATATACATATACATATATATATATATATATATATATATATATATATATATATATATTGAGTGGCTACAAGTCTTTGTTCTAGGGTTGTAGCTAATATATATATATATATAATGAGTGGCTACAAGTCTTTGTTCTAGGGTTGTAGCTATTGGTAATTGTTGAACATTGGATTTTATGAATTAATTTGTGTTATTAAAGAAATTACTTTAGTATTCTTATTTTAGTATGTCATTATTGGCCACCATTGATATAAATATATTGTATATTTTTGAACTCGAGAGACGAATATGCAGATAGACCAAAGAATATAATTGATATTTCTTACAAAGCACTTGTTTAGATTCATGTTAGGACTGACACTCAGACGAACATCAAACTTGATTACAAGATGAAGAAAATAATTGTCAATTGAGTGTATTTCTCCCAGCTTAATGATGTAGTTAAACATTCAATGTGAAGAGGCGATTAGAGTTCGAGAGATCATGATCATAACATTAACCCTGTAAATTAATAATTTGATAATTTTAATTACGGTCTAACCCATCGGTGGCCCCTTAAACTTGACATGAAGTTTCAGTTAGACACCTTAACTAGTCAGTGTTCATATTAGACACCTCATGTACGGTATCGCTGTGTCATTTTGACACTTTTTTCAAATCAACAAAAATATATGAAGTGTGTGTATCACACTCGCGAATGACGTGTAAAGTGACAAATTAAACAATGACATTTGTCATTTATGTCAAAAATAATTCTTAAATAATAAATTTTAAGTAAAAATAAAAAATAACCAATGAATTAATGACATGTGAATGTTTGCCCAAATAACTATTTGAAATAATTAAGCTAATACCCCACTCCCACCCTCACAACCTTCTTCTCCAAACACCTCACCCGTTTTGCAGTACACACCCCGTTCTCCTCCAAACCCATTTTGCAGATTCCCCCCTATAAAAAAACTCTGAAGTGATTTTCTTGTGCAAAAACATATTAGCATATTCTTAAAAAAAAATACTTGTATGTAAATATTTAATTCTTTTGGAATGAATATCATGAATTGATTTACTAAGTAAATCCTAAAATTGATATATTTCAAAAATTTCTAAAACAATTTTCGTCATCTTTCAATTGCTTTGGTTCACCATAGTTGGATGTTTGAGTTTCAAAAATGGTGGTTGAAGGTGAGAAAGAAGAAGAAAAAAAATTAAAGTCAACTAAATAGGTTTTTCACGCGCGGTCAACGAGTGCATTACATTCACTAAGCCATGTAAGCATAAAGTGTTAAAATGATACAACAATTTCGTACATGAGGTGTCTAATATGAACACTGACAGTTAAGATGTCTAAATGAAATTTTGTGCCATGTTTAAGGAGTTACCGATGGATTAAGCCTTTAATTAATTCATACATTGAGATGGGATACATATAGCCTTAAGTAAGCTATAGAAAACACAAGTTTCTTGACAACACTTTATCTAATTTGTTGAATTAGTCGAATTGATTTGAATTTATCGTGAAGTCCTTTGGGTTCTACAATTCAGTTCTAAAAGAGTTATTAATTACTTCTACGACCACATATATTCGTGTGTGCATTTAAGAGCAACACTACTGATAGGGTTGTTGATGTCCTAACCACTTCTACATGATTTTTTCAATCTATGTTTAACAAGTTGAGTATTGTAGATGTCAACACCAATTTGTGGGGCCGTAAAAGAGATATACGTGACTAATTTTAGTTAGTTGTTGTATCACTTTAGGACTCATTGTAGTATCAACTCCTATATATTCTTCTTTAGTGTATGAGCAAAATATAATTCTTCTCTTTCTCTATCTAGTCTTATTAAGTACTTTTAATTTCAAGTGATAAAGTTAGATAGATTATGTAGCTAGAATGGAGTGCTACAATATTCACAATTTACACGTTGTTTTTATTATTATTACTAGTTCCTAGTTCCTGGACACGTGTATTGCACGTGTTATCCAATGTCAATTGCATCATAGAAAATAATCTTAAATTGTTTACTTAACTTTTTAACTTTATTTTTCCATCACCACAATAATAATTTTTTAAATTAAAAATCTATTGAACCTTAGTAAAATAACAGAGAACAAATTTTAGAAATTAATTAAATAAAAATAATAAAGCAATATTGTATTTCATATATAAAACAATGTAATTATAATAAACTATAAATAATGAAACAATTGACTACACTAACAAAATCAGTATAGCGGAGAAATCAATTATCTAAGCTTTTGAAGTTTCCCTTTGAGTTTTTAAAAATAATTTTAGTGGCAATTTCCATTATTTTTATTTCTTTCAAGATCAACAATCCATCTAGTTTAGTAAAAATGCATTAACACTCTAATTTATCGATATTTATAATCATAATGAAATTCAAAGTAAAGATCTGTTAAACCTTAGTAAATAATGATATGGAGCAAAATTTTAGAAATTAATTAAATGAAAATACTTAAACAATATATCATTTAAGACTCCTAACATATACACTATACAGTAATAACATATTAAATTGTACACGTTGTTTTTCATCTATAAATAATATAATCATAAGAAACTACAAAGAATAAATTAATTAATGAAAATTATAAAAACCAGTCTTTCAAAGAAATCAATCTTCTTTCTTTCATACCTCATGAATCTTGCTAATGTTGATGATGGAAATGGTAATCTTCATATATCATCCAACAAAGTTTGAATTTGGCAATTCTTTGATTCCATTATATATTCATTAACCCTACATAGTTCATCATCTATTTTTTCATGCAAATGTTGCTTTAAAGAAAAGGGAAAAGTGATGAAAAAGAAGTCGAAAAACAAAGATTAAAGAAATCCTACTCAACTGAAATATATCCATGAGAAAAATGGAAACAATTTTCTTTGATGTTCTTTGGGATTCCTTTAACAGGTTTATTGATTATATGTATTAAATTAAATTAATCTACATTTAATTACTATAGAGCTTTTGAAATTCTGCAAAAAAAAATTATATATATAATATGCTTAGGACATGTACCATTTATTATTTATTGTTAAAAGTTATTTTTCTTAATGGTAATTTATCAATTATGACTTTTCAACTTCTTCATTGTTTATCACTTAGAAATAACTTTTCATCTTCTTTTTCTTCTAAAGTTTCATGATTTTTAATAATGTAGTACAAATGAAATAGATACATGAACTCTCTAATTTTACATTTAATTTCTTTTTCAGTTTTTCTTAAGATAAAAAAAGTTAAAATGAATTTTGTATGTGCATTTAATATTTAAATAATTTGATGTGTTATAATATTTTAATTTGGTGAAGGACATTTTCGTAATTTAACTTTAAACTCAAAATCTTTCCACTTATAATAATATATGATTATATATTATTTCCTAATGCATCATATCATATTCAAATATTAATTAGTTTGTTGGGTAAGAAAAGAGACACAAATTCGTTGTATCGTTTGAAATTTTTTAAATAAACTATAAAGTGTATGAGAATACTCTAAAGTGGTTTATACATGTTAAATTGTGTTGGGATTTGGATTTTGTTATTACGTTATTCTTCAACTTGTCATAAGTTACAAGTATATTTTACGAGTTGCAAAAGCTCTCGAACACACAAAAATAACTTAAAATTTTAAACTAAAGTTCTTAAACATAATTGTATGTCAATATAAGATAGAAATTAAATATTTTTATATTATGAAGCTAATATTGGAAGGTTTTTATTAAGCATGCCTAAACTAGGAAATATACATAGTTGAAAAAGAGAAAATTTAGAAAATAGACAAATACAATTTTTTTTAAAAACTCAATAACTGTCATCAATTTACATATTATCTTACTAAAACATTAATCACAAAAGAATGAGAATATAGAAACTTTTCCAATAATTCAGAAAAATAATTTAACTAAAAATATTACGCTATTTGTAATTACTTTAGTTTGGATTGACAAAGATAGAACGAAACAAAAAAGGAATTTCACTAATATTATGATTTGGGTCAAATCCTACCTAACAACGAATCATCATAAATATTTTTAATTTTTTGTTATTTGAGTTTATTTTCATTAAATAATATGATGATTCTATCGATATAAATATATCTTTCAAACAAAGACTCAACATTACATTTTCTTACATTCTCAAATCAAAAGCTTAGTCATGAAAAGCCCTAATGGCCATAGAAGAATTGAAATTGCAAGGAATCAAAATCAAAACAACTTACAAGTAACATTCTCAATTGTGGATAGATTTCTGGGAGAGAATCCTACACCTAACATTGATCATCCTAACCCATCATTAGCTCATCTAAATGGCAATGTTGATGAGATCAATGGAAAGCTGAAAAAGTTGGACAGACAACTCGAAAGAGAACGAAACATCCACAAGCACTTCAAGCATTAAGGGCAGAACCTTCACATAAAAATCCTTAGCATCTTTCACTTTAAAATCGTATGCGAGCCCTTGGAAGACGTGGAAGAAGAAGTTGAAAGAGTAGCAAGACAACCCATAGTGTTTGGTATTGAATTTCCATATTAAACCATTGGAAGTGCGCTCACTCCTTTAGGAGTTAGGGAAAGCACTTGTTGTGGTTCCGACAAAGGGTCACCCGGATCCGGTAAATAGTATTTTTCTTGCTTTATTTAAGTTCAATGACTTAGTTTGGTTTTTATAAAGTTAAGATGTCATATTAATAAAATATCATTAAAATCATATTTTATCTGAAAACATCTTTAATTCATAAAAATCTGAGTTCAAAAAGTCTATATGTGAAACTAGCATAGTTGTGATCATGAAAATACTTTCATGTCATAAGTTCATAATAATGTCATTGAGATAATTAACTTATAACAAATTCATGCATTATAAGATCAATCTTGAAGAAGAAATTGAAATTCAATAAACCATACGAAAGGAATAAAAATATTTTCGTTTGTAGTTGGTCCAAAAATGTCCTTCTCTGGTCCAAAATGTTGGGTTTTATTTGCCCTAAATTTCTTACAATAAATAGGTTTTCCTTGTAGGAAAAGGTTTTGAATTGACTAATCCTTTTCTTGTAGGAAAAGGTTTAGGACTCTATAAATAGAGGCTTGTTCCTTCTAACTTAATCAGCATTCACAATGTAGTCTTAAGGGCTTTGAGAGTTTTGGTTAGAGGGAGAATTTATGGGTTACAAGCTTGATATGTTATCACTTGTGTGAACCTCCCATGTATTCCGAGTGAATTGGTAGAGGTTGTTTCCCTCTGTATTTTGTACTCTCATATTTATAGTGGATTGCTCATCTCCTTTGTGGACGTAGGTCGATTGACCGAACCACGTTAAATTTTTTGTCTCTTTTGGTATATTTCTCGTTGTCTTCTTACTCGTGGTCTTTCGAGGTTTGCTTTGCTAGCTTCCGCATTTACACCTGCTTATTTTCGGTCCTAACAAGTGGTATCAGAGCCAGATTCAATGATGGAGTCAGGATTAGTGGTTCGATAATCGATGATTGAACCAGGTTAGAAAGAGGTGTTCATCTTGACGGGTGTAGTTCTAGCCGAAACCTTTTTGACAGTAACGAAGATTTTGTTGGAGAAATTGTTTCAGAGAGGTTCTCTGTGTTGAGACATAAATTTTTCAAAGGAGATTATGGAGAGGAGAAGCAAGTTGTTGAAGATTAAGTGAAGAAGGTGGACAAATTTATTTTGTCAGAAATTCAGGTCAAGGGGGAGATTTGTTGGGTTTTATTTGCCCTAAATTTCTTACAATAAATAGGTTTTCCTTGTAGGAAAAGGTTTTGAATTGACTAATCCTTTTCTTGTAGGAAAAGGTTTAGGACTCTATAAATAGAGGTTTGTTCCTTCTAACTTAATCAGCATTCACAATGTAGTCTTAAGGGCTTTGAGAGTTTTGGTTAGGGGGAGAATTTATGGGTTACAAGCTTGATATGTTATCACTTGTGTGAACCTCCCATGTATTCCGAGTGAATTGGTAGAGGTTGTTTCCCTCTGTATTTTGTACTCTCATATTTATAGTGGCTTGTTCATCTCCTTTGTGGACGTAGGTCGATTGACCGAACCACGTTAAATTTTTTGTGTCTTTTGGTATATTTCTCGTTGTCTTCTTACTCGTGGTCTTTCGAGGTTTGCTTTGCTAGTTTCCGCATTTACACCTGCTTATTTCCGGTCCTAACACAAAAATGCTCTTTTCATCAATAATTTGGTCCTAAAACGCCTTTATTGTTATTTTGGGTAAAAATGCTCATTTTTTTCAAATAAATATATTATTTATTTTCTTTTTAACACATTCTTTTTCTAATATTATTTTCTGAAAGAATTTTTTTATCTTCATATAAAAAATGAAAATACTTTTTGTTTTTTCACAATTATTTTCATCGATATATAAATATAAATTAGTGATGGATATACTATAATCTTACACATATAACATATATTATCCGCGAGATGGTACATGATGTTATTTTTATTTTACTTGATAACATGCGATTAAGAAGAAAAAATTATTTCCTACAATTTTATTTGTTAAAGTGATTTTAAAAGAAAGAAAATAGTTCTTTAATAATTTAATTAAGAAGAAAATTTGGTTAAAAGAAAAAAATATATATTTATTTGGAGAAGGGCATTTTTACCCATTTTAGTAACTATAGGGCATTTTTGGATCAACTACAAAGGTATTTTTGAACCAAAGTAAATGATAAGGGCATTTTTTAGGCAAACTATAAATGAAGGGCAATTTCGTTCCTTTCGCATAGTTTGATGACATTTTTTACCTTTTCCCATTAAGAAATTAAGGTTTCTTTGGAACTCAATGAATGAAAAAGGACCCATTGATGAAGTTCCCACATACCCATGATAAAAATCCTAGGTAAAATTCTTTAATGGAGACTTGAGATCATGAAGCCCTGGATTGTTTGAGGGAGAAGACTTGAGGGAGAGGGAATTGGAATTTTGGGAGAATATATGAGAGTAAATGGGGTAGTTAGGGGTTTTAGGAGTCAGTTATAGTCTTCAAAATAATTCTAAATGGCGTAGTATAGATATTAAAAAGTGATAAAAGACTCAATTAACCCTAAAATAAAATCTGTTGAATAGGCTTAACGAGACCATCGACAGACCGTAGTTCCTTTCACAAAACGTAGAATCCGTCTATAGTAATCAACTTAAAATCCTAAGCTTCAGAATTCTAAACCACAAACCCCTTTTACAACCCGTAATGTCCACTTGTTGAATTAAGTTGCTGAAAAATCACCAAGTCTCTAAAGAAGAACTAAGAAAGCATTTTACGACATGTAGTCCTTTGTATAACTCATACTACCTTCCCGTAGAAGCTAATGTACTAAAATTTCTCAATTCTGAAGTCTGACTCTACAGGACCCAACTACGATTTGTAGTTCCTTTCGCGAGCCGTTCTATTGGCTCGTTCATGACATCCTGAAGTTTTGAAGTTTCAGGGCTTGTTTCCATGAGCCTATTCACGACCCATATAAACATCTACAATTTGTAATTCCTTTCTGCACATTCTAAAAAAAATTAGTTATACACATCCAAGGCATTGCACTTGAGGTGATCGAGGTTGTTTGAATCGTGGCGAGGTTGGACACTACGTCAGAAATTGCCCCAAGTGTAAGGTTGTAGCACCTACGAGTAGAGGCGGTGCTTAAGGCCGAGGGGTGGTCCCCCAAGTGATTGAGAAAGTACTTAGGTAGGTAGAGCAGATGGAAGAGTTTTACTATAGTTTGTGGGAGGATGTTGGGATTTTTACGTGGTTCCTGCTAGGTCAGAGTGTAAGGCTTTAGATTAAGTGATTGCAAGTACGATCTTATTTTTTTATTGATCGACCTTTGCTTTATTTTATTCAGGATCTAGTTATTCGTACGTATATGTTTATTTCTCTCCTCGATTAAAGATGCATTTTGAGCCCTTGTGCTAGAGTTTGTAGATGTATTTCCTACTAACTTACTTGGCCTTCACCCTGAACGTGATACTGATTTACCTATTAACCTTGACTCGAGCACTCATTCTTTGAGTAAGGGCTTTATTAGAACGATTGTCTCACCTTAGTGTGATCCCATACTGTTTATAAGAAAAAGGATAGGTCTATGCGTATGTGAATCAATTACAATCAGCTCAAAAGGGTGACAGAGAAAAATAAGTGTCATATACCTTGTATCAATCTTTTTTAGAAATTGGATGAGAGTTGAAAGAGAGAATATAGAGTTTTGATTGATTAGATGATGAGATGGTCATCGAATTCCTAGCGTGTCCTTTTATGTGTGACTTGTTTGATCAACTTCAGGGTGTTATGGTGTTTTCTAAGATTGAGTTGAAGTATGGTTATCATCAACTAAGAATTAGGGTGAAGGATATCTACCGTTAGGTGTTTTTCTACTGTGGAAAAAGTACTCTCTGGATTACTAAATCACCATATTACTAAGTCACCATATAAGTAATCATAACTCATAAGACTACATTCAAACACTGCTTGGCACTGATACTTCATCAAATACTAGGCCAGTGCGCGCACGGCTAACATCATCTAGTAAATGAAACAAAGATCAATAGAAAGAGTTGTGAAGGACGTCAGAGTGAAGATAGAATCAGTTATCTGTCATGCACAAGCAATGGCTCTTTCTTTTCCTGTAGCAAGATATAATACATTATTCGGAGTTATCATTCCATCATTTATTTCAACTAAATCTCTAGCCCTCGGCATCTAGTACTATACAAGATTCAAGGTAGAGAACTGTAGGTTTTAACTCGTACAATTGTACCACTTTTATTTGATCAGCCTTGTTCTAGTTAACAGCAGTGGTCTGTAACATTTTCCAGCCAGCAACAGAAAGAAGAGAATTAGACAGTGATGAGCTGAAACATAGAATGTTAGAAATATTGGTAGTGCAATAGAAAAGAAAATGCTGCTAATCTTAGATCATCTACTCATCTAATGCCGAAAACTCAACTGATAAATACAGAGTCAACAAACTATCCTATCATGGTGATCTTTCTTCAGATTTGAAATCGTAACAACTTTATAACATCAAAATGAAGGAGTAACCCCCTTGGAATTAAAATACATAGAGATTCAGGTCTCTGCATAACACAACATTCCGTCCAATATAAGCACTAGAACATATACCCGAGGCAGATTTATTCTTGTGCAAACATCAAATAGTACTGTATCAATTTGGCTTTATAACAGATCTTTTTCCCTTCTTTAATAACCGAGAAATCAGCATGTGACCCCGCGCCCTTTGAACCAATCACAGTCTTCTAAGATGGTGGATAATAGGTCCGCCCCTCCACTCTGTTGGGAAAACGCGGACAAACACAAAAATATATATGGTAAAAGTAATGGAAATAAAATGGGAAAATAATGACACCAAGATTTTACGTGGAAACCCTTCTGAATAAGGGAAAAAACCACGGACTAAGAGGAGCAATTGATATTACTATAGTAAGGAATTTTACACTGTGTAGTCACGAATACAATACTCAAAGTGACTACTACACACTCAAAAGGAACAACACTCTTTTGGTTTCCGTCTTACTAAAATATCGCTCACACTCTATTTTTCTTCACAGACTATTTTCTTGTATAGTCTATGGAATACCTCACTTTGCTCTCAAAATGGTTTTTCTCTCTAACTTGGTGTGTTCTACAAATGAGCAAGAATGCTCTATTTATAGAAGGATAAAACCATACCTATGTCACTAATGACATATGTAAACATAGCAAAGTCAAAAATGGTTGCAAATCTTACCAATTTGCCAACTACCAAATCTTTTCTTTTCAACTCCAATTACTATTCCTTTTTAACAATTGCTTGTACCAATTGAGTAGCTAAAGTTGACTAAGAAATGGGATGGATTCAACAAATCTCCCCCTCCAGTCCCATTTACTGGAAAAGGTATCTTCAACTTCTTTAGAGAGAGCTCATACCCACAAGTTCTTTGCATAACTCGAACTTGTCTTTTGGTATCATCTTGGTCAGCATATCTGCAGGATTTTCACTTGTGTGAATCTTTTTGACGTGAAATGATTCATTCTCCACTTTCTCACGAATCCAATGATATCTGACGTCAATGTGTTTTGTTCTTGCATGGTACATGGAGTTCTTGCTCAAGTCTATTGCACTCTGACTGTCACAATAGACAATATACTCCATCTGATTCAAACCAAGCTCTTGAAGAAATCGCTTTAGCCATATCATCTCCTTGCCGGCTTCAGTAGCCGCAATATACTCAGCTTCAGTTGTAGATAGTGCAACACATTTCTGCAACTTTGACTGCCATGATATAGCTCCCCCTGAAAAAGTAAACAAATATCCAGTAGTGGATTTTCTGTTATCAAGGTCACCTGCCATATCAGAATCTGTATAGCCTTTCAAGATTGGATTTGATGCTCCAAAACACAAGCATTCATCTGAGCTTCCTCTAAGATACTTGAGTATCCACTTCACAGCTTCCCAATGCTCTTTTTCTGGATTTTCGAGAAATCTACTGACAACACCAACTGCGTGAGCAATATCAGGTCTAGTGCACACCATTGCATACATTAGACTTCTGACGACGGAGGAATATGGAACTTTGGCCATGTTCTCTTTTTCCTCCTAGCTGTAGGACACATCTTCTTGCTCAACTTCATATGACCAGCAAGAGGTATATTAACAGGCTTAGCATTCTTCATATTGAAGCGCTCCAATACGCGTTCAATGTACTTCTTCTGGGACAAATAAATCTTCCTTTTATCTCTAAGACGAGTAATTCTCATGCCCAAAATTTGCTTGGCATGACCCAAGTCTTTCATAGAAAAAGACTTACACAACTCTTTCTTTAGCTCGTCAATCTTGGAAGTATTTTTGCCCACAATCAACATATCATCCACATACAACAAAAGGATGATAAAATCATTGTCAGAAAATTTTTGTACAAATACGCAATGATCTGAAGAAGTCTTCTTATAGCCCTGCTCCCCCATAACAGATTCAAACTTTTTGTACCATTGTCTGGGAGCTTGTTTTAGGCCATAGAGACTCTTTTTAGAGTTTGCATACAAAATTTTCTTTACCATCTACTTTAAAGCCCTCAGGTTGTTCCATATAAATCTCTTCTTCTAGGTCAACGTGAACGAAAACCGTCTTCACATCCATCTGCTCAATCTCTAAATTAAGACTAGCATCCAAACCTAAAACTGTGCGAATCGAGGACATTTTCACAACAAAAGAAATTTTTTGTCAAAGTCAATACCTTTCCTTTGACCGAATCCCTTAACAACCAATCTAGCTTTGTACCTGGGCTTCAAGTTGTGTTCTTCAACTTTAACTTTGAACACCCACTTGTTCTTCAAAGCTCTCATGCCCTTCGGCAATTTTACCAACTCATAAGTGTGGTTCTCATGCAAAGACTTCATCTCGTCTTGCATGGCTTCAATCCATTGTTTCTTGTGCTCATCTTCCATGGCCTCCTCATAACATTCAGTGAGTAACACATACTCATTGGGTGAATAACGGGAGGAAGGAAATTGTTGTCTTGTGGACCTCCATAGAGGAATATTTGATTAGTCCATAACTTCATGAGCAACAGGATCATGAATAACAATATCCTTGTTATTATCAACATCAACATGTTGATTTGATACATGATTCTGGGCGTCATCGTGATTATCAAGACCAACAACATCATGCACACTTGTGTGAGGAACGTCATCATGATGAACTATACCATCAAAACTTGAAGATTCTACCTTCTCCGCTTTGTCAATATCTTCAATTGTTTGATTATTCATGAAAATAGTATCACGAAAAGTTTCTTTTCAATTTGATCATATAGCCTGTAACCAAATTCATCAAGGACATATCCAATGAAGATGCATTGCCTTGCCTTGGCATCTAACTTTGACCTCTAATCTTTCGGCACATGTACAAAAGCTTTGCAACCATATACTCTTAAATGGTCATAGGAAATATCTTTTCCATACCAAACACTATTTGGTACATCACTTTGCAAAGCAACAGCAGGAGATAGATTAATAACATGTGCAATGGTCAATAGAGACTCACCCTAAAATGAGTTTGGCAACATTGCTTCAGAGAGCAAACATCTAAATCTTTCCATCAAGGTCCGGTTCATCCTCTTAGCCAAACCATTAAACTGAGGAGTCTTGGGAGGATTCTTCTAGTTTCTAATACCTTAATGCTTGCAGTATTCGTCAAATGGTCCAATATATTCACCACCATTATCAGTACGAATACATTTCAATTTCTTTCCAGTTTCTCTTTCAACTGAAGCCTGAAACTGCTTAAGAGAACCTAACACTTGGTCTTTAGTCTTCAAGACATAGACCCAAAGTTTTCTCGAGCAATCATCAATGAAGGATACAAAGTAGAGTACACCACCCAATGTCTTTGTATTCATTGGACCACATAATCAGAGTGCACCAACTCAAGCAACTCTGTCTTTCTTGAAGGTGGGTAGGACTTAAAGAAAACTTTATTTTGTTTACCAGCCAAGCAATTCTCACACTTTTCTAATTTAGCACTTTTGAAATTTGACAAAAGTTTCTTCTTGGCTAGAACATTAAGTCCTTTCTCGCTGTTGTGGCTAAGTCTCTTGTGCCATAACGTTTAGGAGTTATTGCTCTCAACCGCATTCACCATATCAACACAAGCAGAGGCCAAGTCCAGTATAGACCACGACGTTTCTTACCACGAGCCACAACTAAGGAACCTTTAATAAGCTTCCATTTTCCATCACCATTGGTACTAACATATCCTTCATCATCTAAAACACCAACAGAAATTAGGTGCAGACATACATCAGGAGAATGTTTCACATTGTTCAAAACTAGTTTAGTTCCAACACTTGTTTTCCAAACAAATTGTACCAATACCAACCACCCTAGAAACAGTCTCATTACCCATACTCAAGGTTCCAAAATCACCAGGATATAGAAAGAGAAAAAATCATTCCTTGATGTCACATGAGATGCGGCACCAGTGTCCACAACCCAACTTGACTCATCACAAGCAATATTTATCATATCTGCATCAAGGACAGTAACAAGATCTTCGGTGGTAACGGTGGCTAGGCAATTTTCATTGCCATCTTCTTTAGTTTCCTCTTTGTTTTTGTTCTCCCTCTTCAACTTCCTGCAGAACTTCTTTGTGTGCCCTTTCATGCCACAATGATAGCACTCAATATCCTTAAGTCTGCCTTTGGATTTGCTCCTATTTTGTTCTCTATGGATGCTGAGACTAACGAGTTTTATTTCTCCCCCTGGGGGCCAGTTATCAGGACATCCGACGAAGAGGAACCTTGAATTTTCTTCTTCATCTCTTGTTCGACACTACTTCTTGTTCATCACTCTCTGGCGTTTGACAATTCTCTTTCCCTGACTACTACAATACTGCACAATTATCCTAAGTTCATTTGTCACTGAAATTTCAGTTCCATCTGTTATTCGCAGCGAAGGCTTATCCCCAGAGCTAGGTGCCTGCTCAATCGAGACGAGTCCTGCAATGTCTTAATTCTGCCAGTCAATCCCTTAGCAGATTGATGACCATAGGACAGCTAATTGAACTTAAACCATAATTCACAATTGTTTATGGTTGCCAACCTGAGCGGACCAAGAAGAAGCAAGCCTTGAATTTCTTCATCAAATTTGATGCCCATAGCAGATATTGGTTCATATCCCTGAAAATTATTCAGATGGTCTGTCATCGGAGAACCATCATTATACTTCAAACTCAACATCTGCTTTATATAAGAACATTTTGTTGTTGCCAGTCTTTCGAGCATACAAACTTTCAAGATGCTCCCAAAGGGTTCGAGCATGTGTTTCTCCAGAGATGTGGTTCAACACATTATCGTCGACCCATTGCCTAATGAATCCACAAACCTGTCTATGCAACAGATTCCACTCTTCATCTGTCATATTATCAGGCTTTACAGTGGTAAATACTGGTTTATAAAAATTCTTGACATAAAGCAGATCTTCCATTTTTCCCTTCCAAATGGCATAATTAACACCATTCAAAGTAACCATTCTACTTGTGTTGGCTTCCATTGTTTTCCCCAAAAAATATAGTTATCGCAAATCAAAGTAAATCTTTTCTGATGTGGAAGTTCAGACTGTGCTGCAACCACAGAGCATACTCAGATAAAACCTTGGCTCTGATACCAGTTTGTTGGGAAAACGCGGACAAACACAAAAATATATATGGTAAAAGTAATGGAAATAAAATGGGAAAATAACGACACCAAGAATTTTACGTGGAAACCCTTCTGAATAAAGGAAAAAACCACGAGCCAAGAGGAGCAACTGATATACTATAATAAGAAATTTTACAATGTGTAGTCACGAATACAATACTCAAAGTGACTACTACACACTCAAAAGGAACAACATTCTTTTGGTTTCCGTCTTACTAAAATATCGCTCACACTCTATTTTTCTTCACAGACTATTTTCTTGTATAGTCTATGGTATACTTCACTTAGCTCTCAAAATGGTTTTTTCTCTCTAACTTGGTGTGTTCTACAAATGAGCAAGATGCTCTATTTATAGAAGGAAAAAACCATACCTATGTCACTAATGACATATGTAAACATAGCAAAGTCAAAAATGGTTGCAAATCTTACCAATTTGCAACTACTACCAAATCTTTTCTTTTCAACTCCAATTACTATTCCTTTTAAACAATTGCTTGTACCAATTGAGTAGCTAAAGTTGACTAAGAAATGGGATGGATTCAACACACTCTTCTCTGCTTAAAAATCGGGCTTTGCTATGTGTGGTGTAAGACTCGAACCTGCGACCTAAGCCACAAATCCTCCACCTTTTGCCACTCGAGCTAGGATTGGGGGCATGTTTAAACTTTTTTATACATTAATATGAGTAAGAAAATAAATATTTTCTTATTGTTAAAGCTAATAGTGGAAAGTTTTTTATTTAGCATGACTACATTAGGAAATATACATATTCAATAAGAGCAAATTTAGAATATATACAAATACAATCAAAAAAAGTTATCCCAGAAACTATCATCAATTTACATATTAATTTTGCTAAAACATATACTTTAGTTACGGATTTTGACAAAGATACAATGAACAAAAAAGAATTTATTCATATTATGATTTGGGTCAAATCCTACCAAATAAAGAATATCATCATAAATATTTTTACTATTTTGTTATTGAGTTCATTTTTCGTCAAATAATATAATGGTTCTATCTCTATAAATACATCTTTAAAACAAAGACTCAACATTACATCTTTTTACATTCTCAAATCAAAATCTTAGCCATGAGAAAACCTAATGGCCGTAAAAAAATTGAAATTGTGAAGATGCAAAATCAAATCAACTTACAAGTAACATTCTCAAAAAGACGTGCTGGCCTATTTAAAAAGGCAAGTGAGCTCTCTACTTTGTGTGGTGCTAATGTTGCTATTGTAGCTTTTTCTCCCAGTAACAAAGTATACGCATTTGGACATCCTTCCGTTGAGTCAATTGTGGATAAATTTGTCTGGGATAATCCTCCACCCGACACTGATGATCCTAACCCTATTATTGTAGCTCATCAAAATGCCAATATTGATGAGATCAATGAAAAGCTTAACAGGTTGGAGATATCACTCAAAAGAGAAAGAAAACATGGGCAAGCACTTCAAGTATTGAGGATAGAACCTCCAAATGAAAAACTTAGCTTTTTTGACCTTAAGAATTAAGATCTTGTGTGAGTCATTGGAGGCTGCGGATAAAAACGTTGAAAAACTAGCAATCCAACTTGTGGAGTGTGGTATTGAATTCCCATATCAAACTATTGGAAGTGCACTCGCTCCTTTAAGAGCTAGGGAAAGCACTCCGTCCGATTCCCGCGAAGGGTCATCTGGTTCCGGTGAATAGCTTTTTCTTGCATTATTTAAAGTTCAATAACTTCATTTGGTATTTATAGAGTTAAGTATGTCATATTGATGATTAAGTTTTGATCTTAATATTATCTTTCAAGTATGTTCATCATGGAATGGGATAAGCTTTTATTTTGGTACTTTATTTGTTCGAATTACTTTGTCTTACTTTTTTTTGGTCCATTTAAAAAAGATTATCTTTTTACAACACTTAGATTATAATTTTCACATATCATGGTAACCTTCCTAAGTAATAACTACTACCCAATGTCGATCTAAAGAGTCTTTGTTGTCATAGATAATTATACATTAAAGGAGGTACAATGGAAGAATCGACCCGTTGAAGAAGCCACTTGGGAGAAGGAGGCAGATATGCGAGAAAGATACCCACATCTGTTTACAGATTCAGGTATTCCTTTTCGCCCTTGTTTTCCTTCTTGTGATCGTTCGGGGACGAACGATGGGTAAATTGGTATCTATTGTAACGACCTATTTAGTCGTTTTGAGCAACAGATTTTATTCTGGAAAAACTGGCAGAGGTGACGGAGGCCACGACGGACCGTCACGTGCACGACGGACCGTCGTGGAGGTGTCGTTTCAAAACACTTAGAAAATCTGAAATTGGGTACTGAAAATCGACTCTCTGAACGTCGTGACGGAGTGGCAGGACGGACCGTCGCAGGCTCGACGGCCCGTCACAGGCCATCCACTTAAAACAAGTCTCTGTGGCATACGACGGACAGCAGGACGGACCGTCGCAGGCGCGACGGCCCGTCACGGGCTACGCAATCCCAGTTCGGGTCGGATTTCTTTACACGTTTTAAGGGACGTTTTTTACTATATTCCTGCTTAATTATAAAGTTAGAGGGTTAATGTTAATAAGTCTAATTACTTGGGGGTTAAAAGAGGTAACCTTAAGTTAATTAGTGGGTTATTATTGCCATCTTTCATTCTTAATTACATAATAATTAGGGTAAAAGAAAGAGGGTTTGAATAAGAAAAATAGAAAGAACAAAGACAGAAAGAAAAGAGAGGAGAACGAGTAGAGAGAGAGAGGAACGAAGAGGACAACAAGAAATTGAGGAATTTGCTTGCTTGATCACGATTCTTCGGTGGAGGTAGGTTATGGTTTTTACACTATTCGTAGTAAACTCTTAATAGCGAATGATATGTGTTGGGCAGTATTATAGAGTCTTCTTTATGCTTAATTGTGTGTATGCATTATGTGATTTTATATATATGATTGTGATGAAACAAGCATGATGAAGCTGTCTTGATATAAACCTAATCTCTTGAGATGATGACGCCTTGGTATAAAAGAAGGCTTGATGAATTAATAGAATGAGATTAGGGGATCGGAGTGTCACGTACCGACACATAGAATTAGTGGGACGGGTGTCACGAACCGACACGTAGATGTAGGGGATCGGAGTGTCACGTACCGACACATAGAATTAGTGGGACGGGTGTCACGAACCGACACGTAGATGTAGGGGATCGGAGTGTCACGTACCGACACATTGAATTAGGGGATTGGAGTGTCACGTTCCGACACATAGTAGTAGGGGATCGGAGTGTCACGTTCCGACACATAGTAGTAGGGGATCGGAGTGTCACGTACCGACACAAGAGGAATAAAGATAATGAATCTTGAAAGATACTAATATACTCAATCTAAAGAACATGTATCCCAAATAAGTATGGCATGGAGGCTTGAGTCCTCATAGATATGATCGGTGATATTATAAATGATGTTTGTACTTGTTGCTATCACATGTTAAGAATATTAGTTGATTTTATGATGTTGTCTGAGATATATATTGTTTTCTATTTTGAGTTGGCCGATGATACCTACTCAGTACTTGTGGTTGTACTGACTCCCCCTACTTTTATGTTTTCCTTTTGTTTATTTGTGGAGTGCAGCAAACGTGCCGTCATCTTCGACTCAACAGTAGTTCAAGCCAGTCTTCGTCACACCGGATCTTCAGGGTGAGCTAATGCTTCTAGCTTGGACTGGATCTCCTTCCTCATGTCTTGATGCCTTGAAGTTTCGGCATAGACTAGCTTTTATTTATTTTAGCTTCTTAGAATACTCTTAGTTTAGTAAATTGATCATAGATGTTCTTGTGGTGATGACTTCCAGATTTTGGGAAATTAATAGATGTTGAATTTTAGAAGTTATTGAATTGTCTTTTATTTATGAGTTTAAGCCTTCCGCATTGCTTTATGTTGATATTAAATTGAAATGATAAGGTTCAGATTGGTTGGTTCGCTCACATAGGAGGGTAAATGTGGGTGCCAGTCGCGGCTCGGTTTTGGGTCGTGACAGGTACAAAACATAATTTGTCCCCTGTATTTTAGAGAATCTATCCACCAGTTTTACCTTCAGATTGCTTCAAGACAAGCACCACAGATCAATTAAAGATTGTTATTGTAAGACTAATATAGTACAAAGCAAGTGCAAGTTTCTCCGCTATTTTTTATACTTTTAGTTATGGTTCCAGCACAAGAATTATCATATATATTTATTACTGCATACAAGTTACAACGTAGAATATGCACAAAAAATAATAACACACTAACTAGGGAGAGATTATCATAGAGAAAGGTAACTAGAAGGGGATGGTATACTAGAACAGAGAAAGATGATGAGAGATAACTGACAGACAAAATTTCGACAGAATTAACAAAAGGTTATTGGGCATGGATCCCAAATAAAATTCTCTAATAACTCATAGACCCTTACAAAGTTAGTTTGGTTCATAACACAGTCCCTAAGGTTTTCGAGTTTGGTACTTCCTTTCAACTCATGAGTTGTAATATATATATTGTATTACCCGTCCTAAAATATTGTGGGGATTTTCTTTTTCTTTTAAATATTTGTGCAACATGTCTCTGGATTCAGCATTTGTCTCAACATAACTAGTATGAGCTGCCAAGATGCTAAAGTATGAGTACTTTAATTAATGACAGTACACCAAGTAATGACTTGACTTAATTCTTCATTAGAAAAATATGCCCAAATCTATAACATGATATGAAGTACAATATGATGAAGAAAATACAAAATGTAACATCTATGCAACACTAAGATTAAAAATTCTCGCATCCAAATACTCTATCAAATCAACAAAGTTCCCAGATCCAAACATTGTTTTGGTTGTAAGATACTGATTTCTATCAACCCCATTCAATTCAAGGAATTCAAAAACAGTGAATTCTAAATAATCTATGACGTCGGAATGATAGTGAACCAAGACATGGAAGTCTAATGCAAAAGAACCCCTTGTTTCTCGAGACTTCATGCAGTGCAAGATGAACAAGGAACAGCTTGAACTAAGAGGAAGCAGATTAATTCCTGTACAAGCACAAATCTGATAGTATGTGGCATTACAATAAACTGATGTAAATCCATGAAATGTTGTTGTTTACACTTTATGCTACAGGTTCATAGACTATATCTTCTAACATGTTAATTGGCTAAAGGGCGTCCTTGAAATTACTATTGAAATTGCAAGCATAGATATCCTAGACAAAAGAAAAAACAGAGGCTTTTGAGTAATCTAAAGGAGATGTTCCTGTAATACCTGTATACAACATAATCGTGTGCATCACAAAATACATGAACCCTCAGTTGCCAAAGTAAGGAGAGACAAGGCTATCCACAAAAGTTCGAGCTTCATACATAACAGGATTTACTTCAATCAACAGATCCTTACACGAATTGTCTTCAGATTGTAGACAACCCATTCTTCGTCGACTTCCAATAAACATCATCATCATTAGTAGTGGAACACAATAGCGTACTTACATAATCATCCAAACTCAGTTCTATAATCTCTAATTTGGTCCAAGACTCCTTAAGTCCATACTCTTTCATGATCCAAAATGTAACTGTGTTTATGTCTCGGGGTAAACTGGTAGATATACAAAGACACCCTTTAGGAGTTGCAATATTACACATAAAGCAATTATCCTGAAGATCAATAGGTCCTGGTACCTCCAAGAATTTATCAACACTTAAATCAAAAGTAGTAATTGCAGTTGAATATTCAAAAGTTCTACAAGCCAGTCAACGCAAAGCCCCATTAACCGAAACCCCAGAAGCACGGTCAGTAAGTGAATGATCATAAGGAAAAACCCCTTTCACACAGAGTACAAATCTACATAAGTCTTAGACATAAATTGATTTATTCGGATAGGAACAAGAAACCACCTTGTAATCATCACTAACAATGTCATACCCTAGACCATACGCTAGTTTTGGGAGGAAGAGCCCAATAAATACTGGAAATTTATGGTATTCTAAGGTAGTAAGGTTGATTAAAAATTGAGCATTGTCCCTATCAATCACTAAGACCAAACCATTACAAGACCCAGCTACAGAAATCCAGTTATGTATGAGTTGCTGAAAATTAACCTTTGTTGAAATTTTATCGATGAATTCATCTTGTGTATGGGCGTGGAGTTTGATGAATTGCGGTTCTGAGAGAAAATTGTGCCAGTGCTTTAATAGGCACCTACTACGCCCAATGGACTTTACAGGGAGCCTGAGAAAATGTCAATGATGAGTTCTTCGGGTAGGTGTTTAACTTTGCTCATCACCATTGTTGGATTTTGGGCAAGTGTCGATTGGTTAAATGTATTACTAGGGTATTTGCTCAAAGAAAATGGAGAACATGAAAGGTTCATTTTTCCCCAATAATTTCGCGCACTAGTGAAATTATGTGCGCTTGCACATTTATCACTTTTTTTAAACAAAATTTAAATAACTTTTATTGAGGAAATATATAATTATCTTATCGAATTTATACTTTTTTTTCAAGTAGACGCTTAAGTCTGCACGGTCCTATCACCCTATGAAACAATTTAAATTCATAATAAACATATCATTTTTACACTACTTGTGTTCTCAAGACAAGCGTGTGTCTCCCACTCTCCAATTTAATTTTTGTTAATTAATTTTTCAATTCCTTTTACATTAAATTACTTTTTTTTATTTATTCATCTTAGTTTACCTTGTTGTTACCCCAATGGATAGGACCGTAAATCTGACAATGTTGACTCCGTTTCCCTGACGATGAATTTTTAATTAATTAAACACAAAACCATCAAATCGATATTGACTCATGTGTGCTTCTCACTATTTTCTCGCTACTGTGATTGTCATTTTCCTTTTTTTTCTATTTTATTTTAAAGAGTATGCTCTTTATGTTTTTGTTTTATTTTCATTGTTCTGTAATCGACACACAATTTCACATTGCAAATAGTCAAGCAATGTGTCACGACCCAAATCAGGGACGCGACTGGCACCCACATTTACCCTCCTATGTGAGCGAACCAACCCATCTAAACCTTAACATTTCAAGATATATCAACAGAAAATAATGCGGAAGACTTAAACTCATTAATAAAAACAATTCAATACTATTATTATTATCCCCAAAATCTGGAAGTCATCATCACAAGAACATCTATCTCAAATTACTTAACTAGGAATGTCTAAGAACAAATAACTAAAAAGCTAGTCCATGCCGGAAGTTCAAGGCATCGAGACTTGAAGAAGAAGACCCAGTCCAAGCTAGACGCATTAGCTCACCCTGAATTTTCCGATGAAGTGAAGACTGGCTAGATCTACTGTTGAGTTGAAGTTGACGGAACGTTTGCTGCATTACACAAATAACAAAGAGGAAAAACATGAAAGTAGGGGGTCAGTACAAACCACACGTACTGAGTAGATATCATCGTCAACTCAAAATAGGGAACAGTATATATCATAATAATGTAAATCAACTACAATACTTAACATGTAGCAATAACAAAAACTCAATGAATTCATCATAACTACAACCGAGTTCACACATGAGGACTCAAGCCTCAATACCATACTTATTTGGGAATTAAGTTCATTAGATTGAGTATATTCATTATCTTTCAAGATTCATTATCTTTCTTCCTCTTGTGTCGGTACGCGACACTCCGATCTTCTATTCTATCCTGGTGCCGGAACGTGCACTCTCCGATCCTCATTCTATCCTGTTACCGGAACGTGGCACCCGATCCATATTCTATCCTGGTGTCGGAACGTGACACTCCGATCCTCATATTCATTCTATCCTGGTACCGGAACGTGGCACCCGATCCATATTCTATCCTGGTGTCGGAACGTGACACTCCGATCCTCATATTCATTCTATCCTGGTACCGGAAACGTGGCACCCGATCCATATTCTATCCTGGTGTCGGAACGTGACACTCCGATCCTCATATTCATTCTATCCTGGTACCGGGAACGTGGCACCCGATCCCCTAATTCATCAAGCCTTCTTTTACACTAAGGCATCATCATTCTCATTATATAATTTATCAAGCCTTCTTTCATACTAAGGCATCATCATTATCATTATATAATATATCAAGTGAATTAGGGTTCTTTCAAGATTTGGGATTCAATAACTTCATCATGCTTGTTTAATTCATCACAATTTTATAATCATAATCATGCAAGCATACAACTTAAGCACATAGCAGGGTTTACAATATTATCAACACATAATATTCACTATTAAGAGTTCACTACGAATATCGTAACATAAACCATAACCTACCTCCCGAAGATTGATCAACAAGCTATCTTCTCAAAATCCTTGCTATCCTCTTCGTCTCTCTCTCTTGATCGATTCTCCCTCTCTCTTTCTGTTTCTTTCTATTTTCTTTATTCAAACCCTCTTTCTTTTACCCTAATTAATATATAATTAAGAATAAAAGATGGCAATAATAACCCACTAATTAACTTAAGGTTACCTCTTTTAACCCCCAAGTAATTAGACTTATTAACATTAACCCTCTAACTTTATAATTAAAGCAGGAATAGTCAAAAACGTCCCTTAAAACGTGTAAAGAAATCCGACCCGAACTGGATTGCGTATCCCGTGACGGGCCGTCGCGCCTGCGACGGTCCGTCCTGCTGTCCGTCGTATGCCACAGAAACTCATTTTTTGAGTGGATGCGCCGTGTGACGGGCCGTCGCGCCTGCGACGGTCCGTCCTGCCACTCGTCACGATTCAGAGAGTCGATTTTCAGTACCCAATTTCAGATTTTCCAAGTGTTTTGAAAAGACACATCCACGACGGTCCGTCGTGCCCGTGACGGTCCGTCGTGGCCTCCTCACCTCTGCCAGTTTTTCCAGAATAAAATCTGTTGCTCAAAACGACTAAACAGGTCGTTACAATAGATACCAATTTACCCATCGTTCGTCCCCGAACGATCAAAAGAAGAAAAACAATGGCGAAAAGGAGTACCTGAATCTGTAAACAGTTGTGGGTATTTTTCTTGCATCATATCCGCCTCCTTCTCCAAGTAGCTTCTTCAACCGGTCGATTCTTCCATTGAACTTTGATGGATGCAATCTCTCTCGATCTCAACTTGCGAACTTCTCTATCTAATATAGCAACTGGTTCCTCTTCATAAGTCAAGTTCTCATCCAACAACACTGAGTCCCAACGGATAATGTAGTTTCCATCTCCATGGTATCTTTTCAACATGGACACATGAAATACCGGATGCACTCCGGACAGCCCTGGGGGCAAGGCTAATCATAAGCCACCTCCCCTATCGCTTTAGTACCTCAAATGGTCCAATTACCTTGGACTTAGCTTACCTCTTTTGCCAAACCGCATCACCCCTTTCATGGGTGAAACCTTCAACAAGACTTGTTCACCTTCCATGAACTCCAAGTCTCTAACCTTCCGGTCTGCATACTCTTTTGTCTACTTTGCGCCGCTAGAAGCTTTTCTTGAATGCCCTTCACCTTTTCTAACGAATCCCTCAAGAGATCGGTACCCCAAGGTCTAACCTCGAATGCATCAAACCAACCAATGGGAGATCTACACCTCCTCCCATACAATGCTTCAAATGGAGCCATATCAATACTGGAGTGATAGCTATTATTGTACGAAAACTCTGCCAAAGGTAAGAAGCTATCCCAATGGCCACCAAACTCTATCACGCATGCGCGAAGCATGTCCTCCAACACTTGAATCGTTCGCTCAGACTGACCATCGGTCTGAGGATGGAACGCGGTACTAAGGTCCAACCTAGTACCCAATTCTGCATGCAATGTTTTCCAAAACTTAGAAGTAAACTGCGTACCTCTATCTGATATAATGGATAGTGGAACCCCATGCAATCGAACGATTTCTGAGATGTAGATTTTGGCTAACTTCTCTGCATTGTAAGTCACCTTAACCGGAATGAAATGAGCAGACTTAGTTAATCTGTCCACAATCACCCAAATGGAGTCGAACTTGCCCAATGTCTTTGGAAGACCAACCACAAAGTCCATTGCAATTCTCTCCCACTTCCACTCCGGAATGGGCATTCTTTGAAGTGTTCCTCCGGGCCTTTGGTGTTCATATTTCACTTGTTGACAGTTTGGACACTTGGCAATAAAGTCAACAATATTGCGCTTCATTCTATTCTACTCCACCAAAAGTGTTGTTTTAGGTCGCGATACATCTTGGTTGCACCCGGATGTATAGAATACCTTGAACTATGAGCTTCTGCCAGAATAGTGTTGATCAAATCATCAATGCGGGGTACACATACCCTTCCCTTAATCCTCAACCACCTTCCTCGTCGATTGTTGCTTCTTTAGCCTCTCCTCGCAACACTTTATCTCGGATTCGCCTTAGTTTCTCATCATCAAAACAAACTGTTTCCCTTAATCTTGTCAAGAAAAGAAGATCTTGACTCCACACTAGCCAACAATCCTCCCTTCTCATTTATTTCCAACCTCATCAAGTCGTTAGCCAGAGTCTGAACCTCTCTAGCCAATGGGCGTCTAGAGGCTTGCAAATGAGCTAGACTTCCCATGCTTCCCGCCTTTCTACTCAAGGCATCTGCCACAACATTCGCCTTCCCCGGATGATACAAAATAGTGAGGTCGTAGTCCTTCAGTAGTTCCATCCATCTCCTTTGCCTCAATTCAAATCTTTCTGAGTAAAGACATACTGAAGACTACGATGATCCGTATAGACCTCACACTTAACCCCATATAAATAGTGTCTCCATTGCTTCAATGCAAACACTACCGCGGCCATTCCAAGTCATGAGTTGGATAGTTACGTTCATGCATTTTCTTTTAATTGTCTTGAGGCATAAGCAATCACGTTCTTCTCTTGCATTAGCACTGCACCCAAACCCGAATAGGATGCATCACAATAAACAATGAAGTTCTTACCCTCTACCTACCGGCAAGTGAGGATAGGTGCGGTAGTCAACAAAGTCTTAAGCTTCTGAAAGCTTTCCTCACATTCATCTGACCATACAATGGAACATTCTGCTTAGTCAAGTTCGTCAATTGGAAGCAATAGAAGAGAATCCTTTGACAAAGCGGCGGGTAGTAGCTAGCTAACCCAACAAAACTCCGTATTTCTGACACATTAGTGTCTTACCCAATCTTCACTACTTCGATCTTAGAAGGATCTACCATCACTCCGTCCTTGAAAACCACGTGCCCCAAGAAGGACACTGCATCTAGCCAAAACTCACACTTAGAGAACTTGGCATAAAGCTTTTTCTCCCTCAACGTTTCCAATACCATTCTCAAATGCCCCATGTTCCTTCTTACTCTTGGAGTATATATCAGTATATCATCAATAAATACGATCACAAAGAGGTCCAAATAACGGCTTAAATATCCCGTTCATCAAGCTCATGAACGCAGCAGGGGCGTTCGTAAGACCAAAAGACATCACCACAAATTCGTAATGTCCATACCTCGTTCGAAAGCAGTCTTTGGCACATCCGTTGCCCGTATTTTCAATTGATGATAACCGGATCTCAAGTCAATCTTAGAGAAGACACAAGCACCCCTTGTAATTGATCGAATAAGTCATCAATGCGAGGAAGAGGATACTTGTTCTTAAAGTTACCTTGTTCAACTGTCGGTAGTCTATGCACATCCGAAAACTCCCATCCTTCTTCTTCACAAACAAAACCGGAGCACCCCAAGGAGATGCACTTGGTCTAATGAAGCCCTTGCTCAACAACTCTTGAAGTTGAGCCTTTAACTCTCTTAACTCCGCGGGAGCCATTCTATACGGGGGTATAGAAATGGGGCGTGTGCCCGGTTCAAGATCGATACAGAAGTCAAATATCCCTATCTGGTGGCATACCAGGAAGATCTGCAGGGAACACCTCCAAAAACTCGCGGACTACCGAAACCGACTCAATCGAAGGTACTTGGGTAGTGTCATCCTTGAGATGGGCCAAGAAAGCTAAACACCCTTTACTAACCATTTTCTAGCACGAAGAAATGAGATGATACGCACCGGATTGGAAGTGTAGTCACCCTCCCACACTAACGGATCTGTCCCAGGCTTGGCCAATGTCACAGTTTTAGCATTACAATCCAAGATCGCAAAATTTGGAGAAAGCCAAGTCATACCCAGAATTACATCAAAGTCACCCTTTCTAAAATAACCAAATCTACATAAGTGTTGCTCCCCACAAAGTTCACCAAACAAGACCTATGTACCTTTTCACTACCACAGACTCACCCACCGTTGTAGAAACACGAATAGGCATGTCAAGTAATTCACAATGCAATTTTAGACCATTAGCAATGATGAAGATACATATGAAAACGTGGAGCCAGGGTCAAATAATTAGATGCCATGCAATCACAAACCAAAAGATTCTGATTAACAACAGATTACGACGCCTCCGCTTCTCCATCTCCCAGGAAAGCGTAACAATGGGCCCTATCGTTGTCTGTCCATTGCCCCTACCATGTTGCGTAGTAGTGGCTCCATTTTGCCCATCACCTCTGCCGTTGTGATGACCACCATTACCTCGACCACCACGTCCTCCAGAAAGCGGCCTCTACCATGACCACCTCTACCTCTAGCTAGTGGGGTTCTGTAACTCTGGTTTGGACAATACCTCTTGATGTGTCCAACCTCCCCACATCCATAACACTCTCGGGGTTCATGCATAGGTCTCTCGGAGTAGTGTTGACCGTGAGGTGGACCCCCCAACTACAGTCTGTAGTGAAGACTGAATTGGTCGACTTGAGTAACCTCCGGAGCTCTGTCCTCTAGAGTGAGAACCATTAAACTCGCCTCCCCTTCGAAACCTTTTCGATGTCGATGTCGTGGTGAAGTCGTCTGGCTTCACTCCTTCCACCTCTATCACAAAGTCTACCACCTCTTGGAAGGATGTTGCCGTAGCCGCTATCTGTAAGGCTGAAATCCGCAACTCTGACCTCAACCCCTTCACAAAACGGCGAATCCGTTCTTGTGGACTGAAACAAAGTTGGGTGGCGTATCTGGATAGTGCGCGAAATTTAGCCTCATACGCGTTAACTGTCATCCTCCCTTGCTCTAGACTCAAGAACTCGTCCCTTTTTCTATCTCTCAAAGTCCTTGGGATATACTTCTCCATAAACAGAGTAGAGAATGATTCCCAAGTCATAGGTGGTGCCTCTGTTGGTTGACACTCAACATGTGACCGCCACCACATTTTGGCGTTCCTTGAAACTGATAGCTCACGAACTCAACGCCAAACCGTTCTACTATACCCATCTTGTGTAGTAGCTCATGACAATCAACCAGAAAATCGTAGGCATCCTCTGATTCTGCGCCCTTAAAGACTGGAGGTTTCAATTTCAAGAACTTACTGAAAAGTTCATGCTGATCATTTGTCATAATAGGCCCAGTAGTCAGACGTGGAAATGTGCCTATTCCCAATGATGCATCCATGCGGGGAGCCATAGTAGCCGCATGTCGTACCTCTGAAACCGGGGGTGTTGGTGTAGAAACCACTGGAGGTGCCTGACCCTGATCGGATAACCCACTAGATAAGCAAGTACTTGGTTGATCATCTCTGGGGTAGGTTGGGGTGGCATTTCCTCATTCTGCCCTTGTTCATTCTCCCCTTCCTCCCCCTCTCTTATCACCTCCTCGGTCGGTGGAGGAGTCACCGCCCTAGTATCAGATGGGCTAGGTGCTTGTCCTCTTCCTCTAGAGGACGTCCTCCCACGACCTCTCCCACGGCCTCTTGCCGTTGCTCTTCCTCGAGCTACAGCCCCAGTGGGGCTGGCTCAGTCGTTTCTTGTCTTTCCGTTGTTGCTGCTGGTGCGGTCGTTGCTCTAGTCTAACCATCTGCGAAATAGAGTGAAGATGGTCAGATACCAATTCGTATCGCCCAGATACCAATTGGACTCAAGTAGTAGCACGAAAGAAGAATGAAAGAGTGAAATTTTTCCTAAAGTCTTATAGCCTCTCAAGGAAAAGTAAAGGCGTCCCCCTACCGTTCCTTAAGACTCTACTAGACCTGTTCTTGTGTGATGAGACCAATGAACCTAAGGCTCTGATACCAAGTTTGTCACGACCCAAATCAGGGACGCGACTGGCACCCACATTTACCCTCCTATGTGAGCGAACCAACCCATCTAAACCTTACATTTCAAGATATATCAACAGAAAATAATGCGGAAGACTTAAACTCATTAATAAAAACAATTCAATACTATTATTATTATCCCCAAAATCTGGAAGTCATCATCACAAGAACATCTATCTCAAATTACTTAACTAGGAATGTCTAAAACAAAATAACTAAAAAGCTAGTCCATGCCGGAAGTTCAAGGCATCAAGACTTGAAGAAGAAGACCAGTCCAAGCTAGACGCATTAGCTCACCCTGAATTTTCCGATGAAGTGAAGACTGGCTAGATCTACTGTTGAGTTGAAGTTGACGGAACGTTTGCTGCATTACACAAATAACAAAGAGGAAAACATGAAAGTAGGGGGTCAGTACAACCACACGTACTGAGTAGATATCATCGGCCACTCAAAATAGGGAACAATATATATCAATAATAATGTAAATCAACTACAATACTCAACATGTAGCAATAACAACATGAATTCATCAATAACTACAACCGAGTTCACACATGAGGACTCAAGCCTCAATACCATACTTATTTGGGAATTAAGTTCATTAGATTGAGTATATTCATTATCTTTCAAGATTCATTATCTTTCTTCCTCTTGTGTCGGTACGCGACACTCCGATCCTCTATTTCTATCCTGGTGCCGGAACGTGGCACTCCGATCCTCATTCTATCCTGGTACCGGAACGTGGCACCCGATCCATATTCTATCCTGGTGTCGGAACGTGACACTCCGATCCTCATATTCATTCTATCCTGGTACCGGAACGTGGCCCGATCCATATTCTATCCTGTGTCGGAACGTGACACTCCGATCCTCATATTCATTCTATCCTGGTACCGGAACGTGGCACCCGATCCATATTCTATCCTGGTGTCGGAACGTGACACTCCGATCCTCATATCATTCTATCCTGGTACCGGAACGGGCACCCGATCCCCTAATTCATCAAGCCTTCTTTTACACTAAGGCATCATCATTCTCATTATATAATTTATCAAGCCTTCTTTCATACTAAGGCATCATCATTATCATTATATAATATATCAAGTGAATTAGGGTTCTTTCAAGATTTGGGATTCAATAACTTCATCATGCTTTGTTAATTCATCACAATTTTGTAATCATAATCATGCAAGCATACAACTTAAGCACATAGCAGGGTTTACAATATTATCAACACATAATATTCACTATTAAGAGTTCACTACGAATATCGTAACATAAACCATAACCTACCTCCACCGAAGAATTGAATCAACAAGCTATCTTCTCAAAATCCTTGCTATCCTCTTCGTCTCTCTCTTGATCGATTCTCCCTCTCTCTTTCTGTTCTTTTTATTTTTCTTATTCACACCCTCTTTCCTTTACCCTAATTAACATATAATTAAGAATAAAAGATGGCAATAATAACCCACTAATTAACTTAAGGTTACCTCTTTTAACCCCCAAGTAATTAGACTTATTAACATTAACCCTATAACTTTATAATTAAAGCAGGAATAGTCAAAAACGTCCCTAAAAACGTATAAAGAAATCCGACCCGAACTGGGATTGCGTGGCCCGTGACGGGCCGTCGCGCCTGCGACGGTCCGTCCTGCTGTCCGTCGTATGCCACAGACTCGTTTTTTAAGTGGATGGCCTGTGACGGGCCGTCGCGCCTGCGACGGTCCGTCCTGCCACTCCGTCACGACGTTCAGAGAGTCGATTTTCAGTACCCAATTTCAGATTTTCTAAGTGTTTTGAAACGACACCTCCACGACGGTCCGTCGTGCCCGTGACGGTCCGTCGTGGCCTCCTTCACCTCTGCCAGTTTTTCCAGAAATAAAATCTGTTGCTCAAAACGACTAAACAGGTCGTTACACAATGCCCCTTTTTGATATGTAATTTTTCTTTAGAAAAAATTGAAATTATTATCTATCTTTTTTGGTTAAGAAGAACTATAAAGCTCTATTTTAATGGAGTTTCAATCCCATCATTAGTATAATAGTTTTGACTATGATGATAATGTGATTTTAGAAATGGTGAGGTTTGAGTTTAGTAAATGATAGAATAGCAATGACTTCAGTGGAGATTGATTCGCGGCGGCAAACGGCAAGCAAGATGAAAGGGATTTTTCTGTAGATGAGGAACAATTTAAGGGAATAAAATTGGTGAAGAAAATTTAAGGGGATGAAATTGGTGAAGAAGAATAAAAAGGAAAGAGAAAGAGAGAGCTGAAAAAAAAGTAAAAAAATATACTATTCAAATTTAGAGTACCACATGGCATTTTTACATTGGTTTGAAGGTATATAATTATCCCTTCACGCGCCAACATTTCGTGATATCACGGATACCGTGAAAATAGAACAAAATGGTGTATTTACTATGGATATATATTGTTTCGTGGGGCGATAGGACTCCCGCAAACTTAAAATATCTACTTGAAAAAAAGGTATAAGTTCCATGGGGTAATTATGTATTTCCTCAACTTTTATTTGTATTTCTTGGCCAAACACAATCAACTAACATTGGTATTATTTTCATTTTAAAAAGGACGAATATTTAAATAGATCTCTACACTAGTTGATTTTTTTCCTCATGTACCTCAACTATGTTATTTTTCTATTGAATCATTAAATCATTCATAATTTGTTTCTTTAAACAATGTTGACTGATGTAGAACCACATTTTGTGAGGGGTATTCATATAGGATACATATATTGCTTAAACACAGTTGACTGATGTGGAACCACAACTATATTATTTTTCTATTGAATCATTGAATCATCCATAATTTGTTTCTTTAAACACTGTTGACTGATGTGGAACCACATTTTGTGAGGGGTATTCATAGAGGATACATATATTGTTCCAGAACTCATTAGTCCAATTGATAGTGAAAATACCCGAGAATAATTGTGTTTACTTCAAGTCATTTGAACACATTACAAAACAAATGAGACTAACACACAATTTGTCTTAATTCGTTCAATCAAAATCATTACAATACGAACACACTTGAAGGCTTTTACAATAGAAAAGTCGATCAAATATCAGTCAACAGTGTTTAAAAGGAACATATTATGAGTGGTTCAATGCTTCAATAGGAAAATGACGTAGTTGAGGCACCTGAACGAAGAATCCAAAAAATTTAGGAATTTGTTTATGAGTTCGGCATTTTAAAAAAATAATTGATTCATAATAAACTTGGTCAAACGTCCACTTATGAATGAATTAATGACTTATATATTTACATATTATATTTTAAATTTTTTTAATATTATATCACTTCTGGTAGAGCTTTTTAAAATGGTTGTTCAACTCAACTCAACCAACCTTACGAGTTAGAGAGTTAAATGGGTGAGGACGAGCTAGCTCTTATAATTAAAAGGCTTATAAAATAGCAGTCAAACCCAGCCCTAAGCGGGCCACTGATTGGGACGGGTCAGTCTTTCACCCAAATAATAAACTTCATTGGTTTTTTAGTGAGAGTATCTAAAAATATTGAACGTTGATGTTTGTTGAACAGAACATCAATACACACAAAAAATCAAGTGTGAGTTACATACTTTAGTGATTACTTAAAAAATATATAATAGTCAAAATTACAATATCATAAGATTCCTCCTACCAAAAGTATTACATAATCAAATTTTTTACAAACAAGACAACAAATGGGAGATGAAAAATTAGACATAAAAACAAAAGTAGGCCTAATTTTAGGGGGGTAATGGCCCTTAAATGTAAAAGATCTACAAAGGAGTAAAACTTGATTTTATATTTTTTTAAAATCTTTTAAAAATTAAAACACTACGTAGTGTAAATTACATAAATCTCACAGTTTTAATATAAAATTACAAATTTATCTCTAATAAGTTTCTAATTACACTAATTCCTTAAAAACTAAGAAAAATCGAATATAAGTATTGAAGCTCGGATACATTAATATGTAGCTTGGATACATTAAATATTATTACAGATACATTAATATATAGCTTGGATACATAATATGTAGCTAATGTACATCACACTGTCTAGGATAGATTAATATGTAGCTCAGATACATTAAGAACTAGCTCGGATACATTAAATACTAGCTTTGATACATTAATATACAACTCAGATACATTAAAGAAATAAGAAATTTTGGAGATTTTTAAAAATAATAAGGGATAATGGAAATAAGTGAAACAAATGTGTGTATTTCTGTAATTTGTCCATATTTTTAACATTCATAGCCCATAGGTTAGTCTTTAAGCCTTGTAGGTTGGGCCAACGAGGCTAGCGGGCCAAATGAGGCTGGGCCATAATGCCTCATTCCTAAATGGACCAAAAAAATTTAGACTCAACCCTTTAATTCAATGCTTGAATTGGGGTGACTTGACGGGCCAAGCCCATTTTGATAGCTCTACTTGCTAGAACCATTTTCTTTCGGCATAATCATCACATATTTCGTCACGACCATGGAAATCAATGCGAATAAGTAATTTCACACCATTAGAAAGAGACAACAACTCAAGAAATTTGAGTCAACAATGATTTCGTCGCATTTCTTCAATCAACAAAGTAGGTTCTACAAAAAGACAATTCACAAAGTACAACTATCAAGACGTTGCCTTTTTCATTCATTAAGATTAACCAAGTAGAATAATTGAACTCTTTACCTCATTCCCAGTACTCCCCAACACATATTAAAGGAAAAAAATACAAGATTCTACAAGGTTTTAAAAAGTTCACTTGCCTCAATTCAATCAAAAGTCAATCGACTTGAGTATTTCCTTTCCAAAACAATGTTCAAAGCCACAATATAATCCAATCAAGCAATCACAGTTAGATTTCGAAAATAACTACAGTCATACCAATGAGATTGTTGAAAGTCCAGTCCGAGCATTCAAACCCTGAATGTTGACCAACGTCAAGAATAAAATTCACAAACTGTCAACTTAGGACCTCAAATCTTTGAAACCGACATATCAGTTAGATCAATTTCCAAATTTCGGAACTGATGGAATCGACATAATTCTACTTCCAAGACTAAAAGGTCCAAAAGAAACCAAAAATCACTTTTTAACAACTTTTGTTTTTCAACTTCAAAAAATCGTAATTCACAACTTTTAACTCAAAACTCGAAATCGATTTCAAAATCCAATCATAAATTACTTGGGGACAATATATACTGGGAGGGGTAAAGAAGTAATTTTATGAAGAATTCCAAAAATGACTTTGTGTGTCATTACAGGGTCATCAACATAGGCAAACCTATATGTATAGGTGAGGTTCAAGTCAATGCACCCACCCGTATGACCACTACATGACCAGGGACCGATCCGGCTAGAACTCCATTTCACTATTTTATTATAATTTTTGAATTTAAAGGGCTTATTTAATTGTAGCATCAAAATTACTAGATAGGATATTCATACTCGAGACAATCCAGTATAATAAATCCACTTTACCATTGAGCTAATCTCACTCAACTGTTTTTCAATTCTTTTAAGAAAGCTAAAGTATGCATATTATTTTAAAGACTTAAATTAGTAAAGTTTAAGTATTACCTTAGAACTTATGTATGATCTATATATTTGTATTTAATAATTTCGGTATTATTCAAATCATTAGTGGTCAATTAATTTCGATATTTTCCTAAATTGTTATTGAAAGTTTTGTCAATGCATAAACTAAAATAATATCGATACATTTGTTTGCAACCTTCAAATTCTGAATCCACCTCTAATCATCTACATACTTAATTAGTTCCACGAAATAGAGTAGAAGCACCAACTATTGCTTCCTATTTCTCTATACTAAGAAATTTGTGGGATGAGTACGATGTGATACTCTAGATGAATACCGTGCTTACTCTTTCCTTTTTCTTAAACATAGTTTATATATATATATACATAACCAATTTAAATAAACTAAAAAATCATACTAATAATTTCAACATGGATCCTTGCACTGGAATTGCTTACTTAATTAGTCACACGAATGAAATAACTTGTGCTTATTTTTATTACTAATAATATTAATGTTGTTATTATAATATCTTCAACAAGAGTACAAGACCGTGACATAAATACTTGTAATATTGGTACAAAGGCAATATATGATGTTTCTCATATTCAATTTAATATGAATTTCTTAATTTATGCGCGAAATTTAGCTTTGTAATCGCCCCAAAGTTGATCAACTGTCTTCCCTAGTAAGTCAACAAAGAACTGATCATTATAGCCATTTCTCATTTTCTTGTTAAGTTCTGCCACAAATCCATTTCTCAAGCTGTTGCAGTAATCTAGAAATTGAGCAGTCACGTCGTAGCCTTGGTCCCAACGATCGCCCTGGCCTGGTTTCACCCAGTGGCTTGGGCCAAGACCAGCTTTGAGCCTCACATAATCAGCAATCCCTTCAATTAATCCTCCGGGAGCCTCATTGTTCCCATTCCACTGCCAAACATGAGTGGCTTCGTGGTATAATACTCCACTGATCTCTCTCCTAACATCCCCAGAGTAACCTTGGATGTACCTGCAAATGTATACTTAACATTTGAGTATAATGAGTACTATTACTTGAGTATATACGACTCACAGTCTCAGAAAGAATGATATATTTCTATATATACATTTCTTATTATTATTTGTTTGTTTTTTGGGAAGGGGGAGGGGTATGTATTTGGAGTTTACGACGTGCATTCAATAATTATTTATTGAATAATTTAATTATACATACCTTGCACTAACGTGAATCTCATTGTTGCTAGCGTAAGCTACTCCGTCCATGTCATCGACAAACATATTTACTTTTGGCACGTCTTTACGGTCAGCTGGAGAATTCTGTTGGAAGATGTTCCATATGAAGGAAGTGGCAGCTACCAATGTTTGTTGACTATACTGAGCTCCGATATCTCGGTCGAAACGGGCACCACCAGGGGTGTTTGCAGCCGTGTTGGTAACGAAGTAATCTACCGCTTCGATTTTTTGGGTGAATATAGCCATGAAAAATAAAAAAGAAGCCAAGAAAATGTTATGAGCCATTGCTTATTTGCTATGCTAGTGATATGGTATTATGGTATAAAAAGATGAGCATTTATATAGAATTATTTATGAGTAGGTCAAGTAATAATTGTTTCTTGTAGTGTAGCATTATACTCCTAATATATTTTCTAGGACCCCATCATTTCCATTCCCATTGCCAAATTTTTGCATATTAAAAGTTTAAAGAAATATTTTATTTGTCTAACAATAGTTGTTCACTATATTTTTTTGAGATGTATAATCATATTTATTCATTTTTTATAATTAATGAATGATTTTCCACTTAATTTTTAATTTACTGTTTATTCTTATCATTAATTATAGTCATTTCTCTGTACATTGTATTTATTATATTTAAAGAGTGATATGGTAAAACTATCTTTTATTTAGGGAAAATGGTCTGAAAAGTACTCTAACTTTGATCGAAATTGTTGTTACGATATCAAACTTTATGGAGGACCTTTTACCCTCTACACTATTTATTAGTTTATTTTAAAGGTATATATGTGCCTACGTAGGTAGATTACTATTATAATTATGCAATTCTATGATGTCCAAGTAGATATATATACACCTTAAAAATAGTGCAGGTGGAGTAAAATGTCATTTCCAAAGTTTGGTATCATAACATTTTCAGTCAAAGTTCAAATATATTTCTGACTTTTCGTCCTAAGACTAAATATAGAGATGTGTAAAATCAATTGCAGGAAAGATAAAAAATAAAAATTACTTTTATCCCAAAACTAAATAGAGATGTTTTTTTTAAAAAAAACCCGATTAAAAGAGTATATTGCGTAAATTGGAATAAGTATAGTATTGTTTGGTTCTTAATATTAACTACTCATATATTTTCAATTATTTCTCAAATATATTGCGATTATATATTAATTAATATAAATATTTAAAAATATATTTTTTAAGAGAGTATAAAGTGCAATGAGGAAGTAAAAATAAACGAAAAAAATAATATGATGCCATACTGCGGTGTAAGATTCATATAAACTAGTAGTAATGCATTATTGTGGAACGCAAATTTATGTGCAAACAAACCACTAAATTACAATAAATAGTAAGGCCTTTATTTGTAATTTAAAAAAAAGAAAAACAGTCGAGAAAATACTTTAATTTTGATGAAATTATTTTAACGATATTAAATTTTATAAAAGATCTTTTATCCTACACTACTCAATAGTGTGTTGTAAATGTATATATGTGCTCACATGGACTAGTTATTATTTATAATGATGCAATATTTACGATGTCCACCTGAACACATATATATCTTTAAAATATAAAATTAAATAGTAGAGGAGTAAAAAATCTTTTACAAAGTTCCATATTATTTTAACAACTTCTATAAAAATTCAAATATAATTCAGATATTTTTCCCTTTTAAAAATATGATAAATTTGATATTAAAAAAATTAATAATTGAACTCAAAAAAGGGAGTCAACAAGTCCACCACGATTGAGTCCAAAATACAAACAAGGACTTGACTTAAAAATATTTAAATGAGTAGGACATGATTCATAAATAACGGTCCTTGAGGCCCTGCCCAGATAAAGGTAAGGGAAACAGTCCATTGTGGGGTTATTATTATTATAACATATAATTATATAGAAAGACAAATTAATAATGTAAAATAAATGTAGTAAATGACGTTTGATTTATTTGTATTCCATATGAAATTATTTGTCAATCGCCTCTTTGCCTTATAATTTCGCTCGCCACTCTTACTCTCTCGCTCCCACTCTCTCTCTCTCACTCGCTCCCTGTCGCTCGCCTCTCACTTTATACAATAGAATTGTATAAATTGTGTTTCTGTTTATATAAAGCGAGAGAAAATTGTATATAGACATGTAAATACATATATCTCCGTCCTGTACACTTATAATTATATAATAAAAATATTTCCCTGTCCAAGTCTCTTTTGTCTATCTCTCTTTCTCGTTTTATACAAATTCAAATTTTATATAATTTCTCTCTCACACACTTTTTATACAATTTTGATTCAATTGTATATTCTCTGCCCAAGTCTCTTTTCTTTCTCTCTTTCTCGTTTTATACAAATTCATAGTTTATTATTCTTCTCTCTATCTCGTTTTATACAATATCGAATAATTCTTATAACAAACAAATTTTTATACAAATATACAAACACATACAATTGAATTGAGTGGCTAACAACGATTTATACAAATGAAATACTAACAACAATTTATTCAAATGGCCTGCCAACGAAATTATGCAAATTTGAAGAGGAAACAACAAATTATACAATTGCTTCTTTGTATATACGTATAGTGAAATATGCATAACTTTTAATTGTATATGTGAGAATTATACTATGTTTATTATGAAGCGCAATTATACAAACTTTGCTATAACATACAAATTTAAATTTCGTATTTGCTATATGTGAAAGTTGTCCTTATTATAATTAAAGAAAGAATATAATTGAAATTTACACTAGCAATTCTCTGAAAAGTATAATTAATTAAATATAACAGTAATATGATTTATTTTCATTGTCCTATAATTATATGTTCTTAATTATAGTAAGTTACAGCCAATGTGCTTTAGCCGGCCGAAAGATTATGTAATTCTTATTTTGGTGAAGCAAAATGCCTTTATCGAGAATGGCCAAATGTTAGATCGTATGTTTATTTGTTTGATTTATAAATTAAATAAGTGGATTGAGTATTTAATAATCAATTCATATTATTTTTCATAAAATATGAAGAGTTGGTGGCCTTAACTTATGATTAATATTTAATGGACTGAATTTGAATGATTAAAATTTTAAACCTAAAATTTAAACGCATTTAAAATGAGTTGAATATCAATAATTAAAATTTAGAATTTCCTTAAGTGCAAATAAATTAGGCCTAAGTTACTCAACTTTATTCTATTTTTTAAAAGTCATTTAACTTCGTGTAATTAGTTTTGATGGTTATTTTATTTAAATATATAATTTTTGGTACCTATTTAATGACACGATAATTATATACTTTTAGAAGAAAAAAATATTTTAAAAATTAAAATCTAACATGTAAATTTATTTAGGGTTCAACTTATCCTAAACTCTACTTAATTCTTGACCTGACCCGCTAATGGGTTAATTATATTAGAGGTCATTTTAATAACATTTAATACGATTCTGTTTTGCTATTTTGATTAAATTCGGATCCATTATAACCTCGATGTACATAGGTTTGTTCATGATTATGGTTAAAAAATTAAATGAACCGCAATTTGGACCAAATCGATTGAGAAAATCAATATTTGATTTGATTTGGCTAGGTTTGATTTACATTTTAAAAAAACGATGCCATTTGGTTTGATTTTGGTTTACTAAAAAATAACTACAAAAATTATCAAATCGAATCAATAAATTAGCTAGGCTAGTGGGGGGGTAAGAAAAAGATCAAAATACCCCTCCTTAAAACGGATGAACTGCCTTAATTAGATAACCCGCATTCAAACGGGCATATCTTCTTCATCCAAATCCGAAATTTAACAAACTCAACAGAGTTGAAATAGGAATCGAAGTCCTTAGATTTGATACCTCATGGATAACTTAAATTATCCTGTGGAGAATGTTATGATCATTGGAAGTTGATCCAATACTCACAAATTTGAAGATTCACTTGTATTATTGTAATTTAGCTCTTTCTAATTTAGATCTTTCAAAATTTAGTGAATTCCAAGACCAATGTGTTATAATTTATATATGTATTTTATCATACTATCCCTATTAATTAATGTTTATTATTGGGTCTTCAAAAATGATATGGAGAATAATATTTAATGCTAGGAGTAAAACATGAAAAAAAAATTATCTTTTCTTGTTATGTTAAAACTAACAAGTAAAAATGAAAATTTATATAAGAATAAGTGACAAATAGAAATAAAGGAAGGGAATAACTATAAATAGTCGTAATATTTTAAAGATTCAAAAATGAATTACGATGCACTTTGTTCTATTACATCATTTGTTGAGAGTAAGACAGTGAGTTTAATGTAAATTTCTATAGTCCACATAATTATATTTTAGTTTGATAATTAATATAAGTTAAATTCTAAAGATGAGAAAGTTATTTAGTAACTTTAAACTACCCATAAAGATGGGAAGGGAAGTTACCTAATAACTTCCGACTACACATAAAGATAGGAGTTACCTCGTAATTTTAGAACTATCCACCATCTCCACAACTTACGATGATGGTTTGTAGAAATAACGTCAAAAATCCTATAGTTTTAATCACTATTTAAGAAAATCAACAATAGTTGAATAGTGAATTTATTATTCCTAAATTTATATTTCTCGTAAAAGTATAAATATCTTTCAAAATTATACTTATACATTATTATTCAAATTGAACAATTAAATGCACTCCTCTTGATTATACAATTTAATTGTCAAAATAGTAATATTTAAAAACAAGAAATATGTACTTGAACTAAACATATTCTTCTAAGTTTGTCTATTTCAATTATCGTACTTGTTATAACTAATTATTACACTTGTCACGCTCGAGCTATCCCCGAGACGCGGACACGAAACCTATGACCACAAGTGATCCCATGCTAACCCTGCTAGCATAATCATGAGCATACTAAATAATATAAACTGATGCGGAAGCTAAATTATAATTTATTCAGAAAAGATGGGGAATACCCATATTCTATAACTGAGATATTTTAAAACAATGAGTTCAATACAAAGAAAATATTAACTCAATACTAAGCTGAAACTAACTATGTCTGAAATAAGCCTCTAACTGACTAGAAATACCGGGACAAGCCCCAGTTCAGTCTAGCAAAAACTGAAACTAAATGACTAAGTACTTGAAAAGAAACCCATGACTGTTGTCCTCAGAGAATGAGGACTAGGGGTGTGCAAAAACCGAACCGACCAATAAACCGAACCGATAAAATGTTATTGGGTTATTGTTATTGGGTTATTGGGTTTTTAATGGGTTTAGAAAAAATAATTATTGGGTTATTGGGTCGGTTTCGGTTTTTCCTATTGGGTTATTGGGTAAACCGATAATCCAATAAGACTATAGTTATTTACTACTTTACCCTTCCTCAATATTAAATCTACATAATTTAATACATAAATAGATTCAATATTAGCTTTCCAGGCTATGTGATTTTTTGGTTAGGAAATTTGTGAGAACTTTGTTGATTATCTGGTAGATCAAGCAACTGTTCAAGATTGTCTCATTGAAATATTTTATTTTAGATTAATTCTAGTTCGTAATTGTAGGCGATAGCTTTTGCAAGTTTGTGAATGTTAGTAATTTGATCAATATTCAAAGTTTTCTATTATGTTTTGGCGGTAAGTTGGTAACATGTAATTATAACATACGTACTATTATATATTATTTGATCGATATTTTCTTATTGGGTTAACCGAAACCGAACCCGAACCGATAACATCAAAAACCGATAAACCGATAAAAAATTTCTTATTGGTTTGTTATTGGGTTAGCATATTTTAAAACCGAAAACCGATAAACCGAACCAATTATATGTAAAACCGAACCGAACCGACCGATGCACACCCCTAATGAGGACTCACCACTGAATCTGCTGAACTGGAGATCGGAAAATCGATCTATGCGTGATCTGGATGCTGAGAACCTGAACCTACATCACGAGAAGATGTAACACACGTATGCTTCAGTTTTTGAAAGTTATTGAGCATGTAGGATAGAATAAAACATAACTGAACAAGTACAAAAGCAAGTATAATAATTTTGAACATAATATACTGAATTCTGAGTTAACTGGATGCAATGACCAATTTATAACATGCTGAAACTGAATACTGAATATACTGATAAATGAACAATGTAGAGAATCTGATTGAACTGTGGGAGCTACTAATAACCGATAATAAAATCACATGAGCTAAATGTGGAGTCTGATGTATATGCCCCATCGAGAGGACCCAATATACCCTGCCAGAGGTATAAAAGCATGCTGGCGTGATCACTAAACTGATTGCTCACATAGGGGATTTACAACCTACTTGGTTAGTAGTTCTGGGACTATTGGGTATGCTGAACCCTAGTCCAACTCGATATTATGCTACTCCCATTGATTTATGTAGTTAACTGATAATCTCTGAATTTTCTGTAAATATTGGATAGCTCAAAATTGAATATTCAAACTGAGAATACAACATTTAATATAATAATGATGCATTAAAAATTGAAGCATGTATAAGTGCATAACTAAAATATCTGACCTAGCATGTGTAATTCAAGAACTAAAGAAATACAAAGCTAGGGTTCTGAAATTCATGCAATAATCTGATTTGGAACATATATTTTAGCTAAATCATGAAGTTATGTTGTAATTCTAGAAACCCTAAATTTAATCATGATAAAAGAATCATGAAGTTATGTTGTAATTCTAGGAACCCTAAACTTAACCATGATAAAAGAATCAAGAACTGACTGAAAACCAGGGACTCAATGGGTAAAAGGAACCCACCAGTGAAATTCCACATACCCGGTGATGAAATTCACGGAGAAACGCTTAGATTTTGTCGTTGGAACTGCTGGAAACTTGTTTTATTCTTGAACTAGGGTTCTTGAGCTTTTTCTCCTTTCTTGCTTCTAATTTTCTAACTTTTGATTTAATGATTTGACTTAGATAAATTTTAGTTATGTTTCTAGGTTTAAACTGACTAAAATCGGATGATTTAGGATCAAAACGACGTATCTTAAGGTTCAAACAAAGTGGAAAAAGATCAAAAGACCCCTGGGTAAGTTGCTGTCGGACCAAACGACGGACAGGACAGACGGTCCGTCGTTGGGTCCGTAGGTTGTGCCTATTCGACAGACTTTTACTAAAACAGGCATAACATTTTACTCGGAGGTATGATTTTAGCAAGGTCAGTGACTTTGGAAAGCTAATTCAATTATCTATCTGTGGGTAGGTCATGAGACACCTAATTCATTTTTTACTAAGACTTATGACCATTTGAAGCTGACTCAACTATATTTCTCCCTTAACTGTCTGCTAATTCAAACCTACGGTCAGACCTACGGACCGTGTTGGTCATCCATGGCTCTTTTTAGGGAGTGGGTGAATGGTAATCTCTATCGACGGTCACGTACTACGGACCGTAGGTCCGTCCGTCGATCAAGACGGTCCGTCGATGATTACGTCAGTTGCACCTGTTGATTTTTCTGAAAAATTAATTTTTTGTCTATTTCGGGTACGGGGTGTTACAACACTATTCGTCTCTCCAGATTACAAATAAGTGTAAATTCAATTATAATATAAAATAGATTGATGTCACAAAAATATTAGTTCCTCCGTTTAATAAAGAATGATCATATTTCCTTTTTAGTCTGTTTAAAAAAGAATGTCCTTTTTCCTTTTTTGGCAACTCTTAAACTTTAACTTTTTAAGTGGCATGTTTAGGACCACAAAATTAAAGAAAATTTCGGTACATTGACATAATTTTAATTTCGAACCACAAAATTAAAAAAAAAATCTTTTCTTAAACTTTGTTCCAAGTCAAACTAGGTCAACCTTTTTGAAGTGGGGGAATAATAATATACTAATACTTCAATTAATGATATTACTTCTTCCGCCTCTCAGTTACATAATTCGTAATATGTAAATATGTAGTAAATATATGCTAACAAATGAAATAACATCTAACTATGAAATAAATAAAAAATAATGGCATAATACATATATTGGACCTTAAACTTGGCTTCAAATTTTAACTTTGACCTCAACTTTCATAATACACAAATAAGCATTATAACTATCCTATCTTTCAATAAATAAACACGTTGTCGAGCCAAAGTGCGTGAAATGCAAACGCTCCCATGTGTATTAGTGAGCCAACCAGTGACTGTCAACTAATTAAACATTTTACAAGTCTTTTTTTAAAAAAAAATATTTTACATGTCATTTTGAAACTAAAAAAAATATATAAAAGAGATTCCTTAAGGGTAGAATTATCATTTCAATATTTTTTTACCGTTTTGGGCCTCAAAAATTACTCCTCACTCGCGCTGAATGCGTGCATTTCACGCATTTTGTCAGGTAGGAATTGCGTGTTTATTTATTGAAAGATAGGATAGTTAAAGTGTTTATTTGTGCACTATGAAATTTGAGGTCAAAGTTAATAGTTGAAGTCAAGTTTAAGGGTCTAATATATGTATTATGCCAAAAATAATCTATAGCTTAAGAGCACACACGTAAAATTAGAAATAATACTTACTATTATATAGAAATATCAAGATTAGAAAATTACTCCATAATAGAAAAGGTTCCACTAAAGAAAATATTCTTCTCCATAAAATAAGAAAATAAAATAAATATTCAAGAAGAATAAGGAGAAACTAGGATAATTTCAACATCAGATAACTAAAGAATAGTACAAGAAGAATTTGGCGGAATGGTCTGGTGAACCTTTATACTTGTATCAATTTGTATTCTGAACCCTTAAACTCAATTAAAATGATATTTTTAAACCCCTCCAACCATGTGTATAGCTCACTCTCCTTTATATAATTGACATGTCACATCCTCATCAAATATATTAATGCCACATTATAATTATTTCATAAACTATTTTTAAAAATTATAAACAAAAATTATTTAATAAAATATAAAATAATAACATTTTAATTTATTATTTTAAAATCAAATAAGTCTAACAAACAACATCCTTCTCAGGCATTTCATCAAATAACTACGCGCAGAATGTAATTCTTTCAAACCCCTAACATAAACACTTAACAACCCATTATATAGGGATGGGTCCTCATTAAATCCCAATTTAACAACAAGGGTATGGACCTGTTGAACATAATATGAATTCCCAGAACGAGAACAAGCTTTAAGAAGAAAAGAAAAGGTTAATTCATTAGGCAAAAGGGGCTGGCCCCTCAACTTATCTTCTTCTTAGGCATCAACTGGTTGTTGTGCCCACACTTCATAGCACTTGCAGCAAATCTTCTAATTGTACTTCCTAGCCAAAGCCATCAAAGAAAGCTCAATAATTCCTCGACGAAGCCTCAAAGGTAAAGTTGACTCTTGCTCGATGTTATAGTCAGCAAGAGTGCAACCATCCTTTAGCTAGTTGCACACCATTACTATTTTTTCCTCCTCCAACCTCCACAGTAACAACCTCTTCTGTGAAACTCAATGAAATCTACCCAACATTCGCCTGAAAATTTTATTAGGTTATCAAAATCGGTTGAAAAAGACAAGTTTAAGGGATTAGAAGGAGACTATGTTGTGAAAGATTGAAGATTGGGACCTGCAAACTCCCATCTCCCTCTTCTCGGCGTACCCGAAAACCCCTTTGTTGGTCGCCGCCTCCAACATCGCTCCCTATATATCGAAAAACGGACCAGCCGTCTCTCTCTCACACCACTGATAATCACCATGAAACTTGATGTCACCTAAGTGTCAATTCCAAATGGTGTGGGGGTTGCTAAAAAAATGGTGTGGTGAAGAAGAAAAATAGATTCTTTCTTTTTTTATTATTTATTATATAATTTTAATAATTTAAAATTTAAAGCTTAAAAAATATGATGTTCATTCACTTAAAATGCGTGTAATCACGCTCTCCCGCCAACTCAGCTATTGCAATGTCACATAAGCATGGTCAATGGTCAGAGGTGTTTAAAAATATCATTTTAATTGAGTTTAAGGGTACAGATGGCAAAGAGATAAGTAGAAGGATTCAGAATCCTAATTCTACAAGTTGAGATAAAATTGATGTTTTGATGATAGACAAGAAATGCAAGCAAAACAAATTGATGCAGCCACAAACAGTAAAATAACGCAGCTAGATATCGCAGAAATTGTCACAAAAATGCAGCATATTGACACGGTCCAATTAATGCTAAAGATACAAGTTGATACAAATAAGAAAACCTTAATTATTAAAGATACAAGTTGATGCAAATAAGGAAACTTTAATAATTAAGGAAGGAAGTTGTATATAAAAGGGATTGTACAAAAGAAGTAATCATTGTTTAAATACAATTTCCTTACCTTATTTGATAAGGATTCAAGGCAGCAGGAATATCTATAAAAAGAGGACATATGCAGTTGAAGAATCCCACGACTTCACGCAGAGAACAAGGAGAATTATTTATCAAATTGAAGTCTTCAAGGTTGATAGGATTACTACGTTTAAAACATTCTTGAGTGAGAAGGTTTTCAACGTGTAAAACTATCTTCTTGTTTCGTTCTTGATTGTAAGTTACGAGTTATTGTACAAGGAGTGGGTTTGTCTTCTTGTAGGGTTGAGTTTCTGTGAGAGTTGTACAAGGAGTGGGTTTGACTTCTTGTAGGGTTGAGTTTCTGTGAGAGTTGTACAAGGAGTGGTTTGACTTCTTGTAGGGTTGAGTTTCTGTGAGAGTTGTACAAAGGGTGGGTTTGGCTCTTTGTAGGGTTGAGTGTTAGTAAGAGTTGTAACAAAAGGTGGGTTTGACCTTTTGGAGAGATCGATTGGAGTCAATCGAGGGAGTAGTAGAGATAAGACTTTTTGATTATTGAGTTGTAATCACAAAATCTTATAGTTGAATTAATAAAATGAGGTTTTTCCTTCTTTGAGTGAGGAAGGTTTTTAATTCAATAAGTGTTTGTGTCTTTACTCTGTCTTTACTTAAAAGCAACTTACACGAACCCGGTTCGTGTTCTGGGGTAAGGTTTCTTCAAAATGGATACAAGTATAAGGGTCCACCAGACCATTCGGCCGAAGAACTTAAATAAATATATGTATTGTTTTATTTCAGCCCCTCTTTACTGCTTTAGCAACTTATCTCTCGTGTTATTTATAGTCATTTTCTAAAGATGAAAATCACCCTTTTCTCTTAATTTGTCGACTTGCAAATTGAAATTTTTGACATTAAAATGGTAACTCCAATGCACTCCAACATTTGAAAAGTTTTCTTACTAGCTTGTCTTTTGCTTTGTTTTCCACTTTAATAGCTATCATACTACTATATTTTTTCAAATTTTATTTTCCATATTTCCTGCATCTTTCTTTAATTTTATTTCCCTTATTTGTTTCTTTCCATTTTTAGCTTATGAGTTTCACACAAAAAAAAATGTGTCCAACTCTTTCCTACATTTTCATAATTTCTTGTTCCTCTCTTTCATAATTTCTTAACATCTTCATTTGTGTTTGGATAATTTCTTGTAAATCAGCACTTGTATTTTCTTGTCATATATCTTACTTAGTTGATGTTCTCTTATTATACTTCAATATTTTCTGCAAACAAATATTAAATAATTGGTGTATATATAATATTTTTTAAATCATCATTTGTACGTACTTAATTAGTTCCACGAAATAGAATAGAAGCACCAACTGTTGCTGCCTGTTTCTCTAGACAAAGAAATTTGCGGTATGTTGTGCTACTCCTAGTAATGGATGAATACCATCCTTACTCTTCCCTTTTTCTTAAACATAGTTTATATACATAATTAAAGTCGAAATTTATATTTTTAATATCAAATTTCACTTAATTATTTAACGTTTTGTTAAACATAAACCAACGATTTTACTTAGAGAATTCACAAATTTAAATATTTTTAACATTAACCAATTTAAATTAACTGACAAATCATAAATAATTTCCAAAAAAATATACTTAGATGCTTGCACTGTAATTGCTTACTTAATAAGTCACACGATGAAATAACTTGTAGTAAAACTAACTTGTGCTTGTTTTTATTAGTAATAATATTATTGTTGTTACTATACTATCTTCAACAAGAGTACAAGACCATGACACAAATACTTAAAATATTGGTACAAAGGCAATAGATGATCTTTCTTATTCTCGATTTAATCTGAATTTCCCGCGAAATTTAGCTTTATAATCACTCCAAAGTTGATCAACTGTCTTCCCTAGTAAGTCAACAAAGAACTGATCACTATAACCATTTCTCATTTTCTTATTAAGTTCTGCCACAAATCCATTTCTCAAGCTGTTGCAGTAATTAAGAAATTGAGCAGTCACGTCGTAGCCTTGGTCCCAACGGTCGCCCTGGCCTGGTTTCACCCAGTGGCTTGCGCCAAGACCAGCTTTGAGCCTCACATAATCAGCAATCCCTTCAATTAATCCTCCGGGCGCCCTATTGTTCCCATTCCACTGCCAAACATGAGTGGCTTCATGGTATAATACTCCAGTAATCTCTCTCCTAACATCCCCAGGGTAACCTTGGATGTACCTGCAAATGTGTTTTTAACATTTGAGTATAATCAGTACTATTACTTGATTATATATATATATGTATCATATGTCACAGTATGTATGATTCACAATCCCAAAAAGAATGATATATTTCTATATATACGTTATTATTTATTTTTTGGGAGGGGGAGGGGGTATGTATTTGGAGTTTAAGACTGTAGAGAATAGTAGAAGAAAGGCATAATACATAAATGTGTCATTTAACTTGGCTTGAAATCACATTTATGTCCTTTAACTTTGGATGTGCATAAATAAACAATTAAACTAGTATAAAGTTGAACAAATAGACAGACATGTCCTACATGTCATCCTATATGTCATTTTTTGTCCTACGTGGTGTCCAACGTGTATTATGTCATGTAGAATTTATGTGTTTATTTATTTAAAAGTTGGATAGTTAAAGTGCTTATTTGTGCGTTATGAAAGTTGGAGGTCAAAGTTAAAATTTGAAGTCAAGTTTAAGGTCCAATATATGTATTATGTGCAGAAGAAAAATATAACTCATAAAGCGTTTTGCTAGCCCAAGATCATTAACTAAGATCGGAAGATTTAACTATAGAAGAGGAAGCTATAAAGGATAACTTGTTTATGGAAAAAGATTCTTTGATTTGGGTTGTTCTTGGTTTCTTGGGTTTATTCTTGGATTGATTACAAATGTACAATATCATTCCATATTTATACTAATCTATGGATGGTTCTAGTCTTCTAGATACTACAATATCTAGACTATTCCATGATTCTCTACAAATATCTAATTATTCTAGTATATCTACAAGAAAAATCTAGTAACATTATCTTCTATTCTAGATTATCAAGATATTTCTACAAGATACTTATCCAAATGACTGTATTTCCTAAAAATCTAGGATTGTTTTAGTTCCAAAAAATCTTTATTTTTCACAAAGACGTGCATCCAATAATTATTTATTGAATTAATTTAATTATGCGTACCTTGCACTAACGTGAATCGTATTGCTGTTAGTATAAGCTACTCCGGCCATGTCATCGACAAACATACTTACTTTTGGAACGTTTTTGCGGTCAGCCGGAAAATTCTGTTGGAAGATATTCCATATGAAGGAAGTGGCAGCTGCCAATGTTTGCTGACAATATTGAGCTCCGATATCTCGCTTAAAACGGGCACCACCAGGGGTGTTGGCAGCCGTGTTGGTGACAGAGTAAGTCATTGCTTATTTGCTAATTGCTATGCTAGTGATGTGGTATTATGTTATAAAAAGATGAGCATTTATAGCTTTATATAGTTTTTTTTTCATATATGTGAAAACAGAGAAGCTAGACAGTCACTTGGAAAATTCATATAAAAGTCGTCAGATTGAGAAAATGAAAATTTAAATGGATATTATATAAAAGTCTTCATAGTGGAAAAATGAAAATTTAAATTGATGTTTTATAAAAGTCGTCAGAGTGGGAAAATGAAAATTTTCAATTATTACTTTATGAGTTGGTCAAGTAATAAATGTTTCTTCTAGGACCCTATCATTTCCTTTCTTATTGCAAATTTTTTCATATCAAGTTTAAAGAAATATTTTATTTGTCTAATATTAGTTATTTATTGCCAAATATATAATCATATTTTTTTATTAAATTAATGAATAATTTTATATTTGACTTCTAATTTATCGTTTACACTTATCATTAATTATTTGAACATTATAGTTATTACATTTAAATAGTAATATAGTAAAATTATTTTTTTATTTAAATTTTTTTAAAGATTATGTAAAATCAATAGTGTGGATAAATAAAGTAATAAAAATTTCTTTCGTCCCAAGACTAAATATAGAGATGTATTTTTTATAAACCGATTAAAAAGAGTATATTGCATAAATTGGGATAACTATAGTATTGTTTTGTTCTTAATATTAACTACTCATATATTTCAAATTATTTCTCAAATATATTATGATTATATTTCAATTAATATAAATATTATAAAATACATATATACTTCATTTATTCTTTTTTAAGGGAGTATAAGGTCTATAACGAGGAAGTAAAAAATAAACGAAAAGGATAATAAGCTACAGAGATCGATGCAATGCTGCGGTATAAGATTCATATAAACTAGTAGTAATACTTTATTGTTGAACACATATTTATATGCAAACAAATCATTAAATTGCAATAAATAGTAAGTCATTTATTTATTAAAAAAATAAAAATATTTTTAATTTTAATTAAAATTATTGTAATGATGTCAAATTTTACGTGGGACTTTTTACCTTACACTATTTAATAGTGTGTTAGTAAATATATATGTGTCATGTGGACACGAAACTATTATAATAATGCAATATTCATTATGTCCATCTGGACACATATATACCTTTAAAATACACTATTAAATAGTGCAGGGGTAAAAGGTCTTTTACAAAATTTGATATTGATATATCAATTTCAATCAAAATTTAGATATATTTCAAACATTTTTAATTTTTTAGAAATATAATAAATTTAATATTAAAAAAATGAATAATTAAACTTAAAAAAGGGAGTCAACAAGTCCACCACGATTGAGTCCAAATCACAAACAAGGACTTGCCTTAAAAATTAAACAAGTAGGACATGATTCGTAAATAACGGTCCTCTGAGGATAAAGGTAAGGGAAACAGTCCATTGTGAGGTTATTATTAGTAGTACTAAAGAAATAATATAATTGAAATGTAGACTAGCAATTCTTTGAAAAGTATAATTAATTAAATTTAACAGTAAGATGATTTATTGATTTATTTTCGTTGTCCTCTAATTTTATGTTCTTAACTATCATAAGTTACAGCCAATGATCTTTAGCCGGCCGAGAAATTATGTAATTCTTATTTTAGTGAAGCAAAATGCATTTATCAAAAACGGCCAAATGGTTAGATTATTTGTTTGATTTATAAATTAAATAAGTGGGATTGAGTATTTAATAATCAATTCATATTATTTTTCATAAAATATGAAGAGTTGGTAGTTTAGGTGGTCACTCAATTTATGGTTAATGTTTAATGGATTAAATTTGAATGATTAAAATTTTAAATATGAAAATCAAATGCTTTTAAAAGAAGTTGAATATAATTAATTAAAATTCAGAGTTTTATTAATTAAGTGCAAATATATTAGGTTTAAGTTACTCAACTTCGTTTAATTTTTTAAAAATCGTTCAACTTTGTGTAGATAGTTTTGATGGTTATTTTAGTTAAATATCTAATTTTTGGTACCTATTTAATGACGTGATAATTACATATTTTTAGAAAAAGTATTTCAAAAAATTAAAATAACATGTAAATTTATTTAGGGCTCAACATATCCTAAACTCGACACAGTTCTTGACCCGACCCTCTTAATGGGTTAGTTATACAAGAGGTCATTTTAATAACATTTGATACGATTTTGTATCACTTTTTTGATTAAAATATGGAAACATTATACCCTCTATGTATACATGAGCTTACTGGAAATGACTTTTAACTTTGAGGTTAAAATAACGTAATTGCTGAAATAACTAATAAATTAGTCATTATACATAAATGTATCATTTAATTTGACTTCATATAATATTAATGTTCTTCAATTTTGAATGTATCGTAAGAACTTAAATTTGTGTAAAGTTAAAGAAGTGATTATATGTATTACATTTATAATATGTGTCTTATATGGCATAAAACTAAATTAGTTATGTATCTCATGTGAATTGTCATGTAAGATGTGTGTATCTGCTTGTTCAATTTTATACAATTTTAAGTATCACTTGTGTTGTTGTGCATGCACAAAGTTGAAGGACATAGATGTCAATTGAAGTCAAGTCAAATGACATATTTATATGTTATGTCTAATTTTAAACTTTAAAAATGATTAGCATACATGTATACTACTTAGTTTCTTGAAATTAATAGGTGCATTTTGTTCTTATGAAATTAATATGACATAAATCTTTATATACAGTTTATTGTTATTAATCCATCATATTGAATTTGAAAGACTATCGCATTAGAAACGAGATTTGTGTACCTGTTAACAACAACAGAAGATCAACAAAATCCTTTTGAAAAATTGCTCCAAGCCAAATTTTGAATCTTTGGGAAATAAGGTAATTAATTTACAACTTCCGTTGTTCACTTTGTAATGTTGTGTTTAGTTGTGTGGCTGGTCTATGTGTGTGTAAGCTTCCTATTTGATGTACTAAGTGTTAATTTATCAGTAGATATTTATCTGAAGAAAAGAATTTGTAGTTCTCTTTTGACTGCCCTTTCGTTTTTCATTTCTATGTTCTCTTTTCTCTTATTTCCTCTCCCCTGATAAGAGTAAAAAATAATCTTAAAATAGGGAATGAAAGTGGTTCATTTTCCTGAAAACTGTTCCTACTTTTTTAAAAAAAAATCTATTTATTTTTAGTTCAAAAAGTTTATCAAATTGGGTCGGATCGGTCAGATCCACATGAGCGACACATGACCAAAACTTACATCTCTCACTTCGCTTCATGGTGGAAAGACCCAAGTTAATACAATATCAACTAGACACATAAGTCATACGACTAATAGTTCATGCGACCCGTGAACATCAAGAGCTTAACTATAGGGTTTTACTAGCCCCACACATGAATTCAATCTCATGTGGGAAGAATTCACTATTAATATGAAGATATCACTATTCACAATACCCCAAACTTCATTCACTATTTCAACAGTTACTTATTTGATCCCTTGTCCTCTTAAAGAGGTGAAATCATGTAAATGTTTATCTTTACATAAACAATTACACTCGACTGTAATAGTTGTGTATACAAGTTAAATTGTTCATTTTAATCATCTTCCTTTTCTACTCAAATCAATCTATTCCATATCAACTACTTTCCTAGACATGCATTGCATTACCAAATCACTCGTGATTATTAGTAACACACTAAAGTAGCATCACTGATCGAATCTTCAAAAAACAGTAAAAGGTCAAAGGGTATTTCCATGGAGAGTTAATTTAACTTTTCGGGATCTCATATAGTGAAAAAGAAAGGAACCATTCATTCATTAACCCATTGATGGCTTAACACTAGTGGTTTGAGACACATTATACGATGTTTACATCTTATACTAGTGCATGTGTCTCATGCTTTCAATTATTCAACATCGTACACTTTTAGTCTATTTATCCAGAGTTTCTCTCTTTAGTGATTATCAAACTCATTTTTTCATAGAGATTCTTGTCTGGTTTATAAAGTAAGCCATAATATAATAATGAAAATCATCTTTTCACGTTCTTCGACGTAAGATGCAATTTCTCGTATGAGATCAATCTCGAGATTTGCCTGACACACTTTTTATTTATAAAGCATCACAACATTCATATGAAATATGAATATAAATTTGATATTCTTATACTGATGATAAATTAAAAAAACTAAGTTGTTTTACAATACATATAATTATCATATCTTACGCAAACCTACAACCTTAACATATTTCTCAAAAATAGCTCTCTAGATATTACTTTGTAAAAGAATCAACTATCATTTCACGAGTAGGAATGTATTGTAAATTTGTTTCTCCACTTGCTATTAAGTCTCTCACAAAGTTATACTTGATGTCAATGTGGTTGGTTTTGTTGTGATTGGATCCTTCGTGTATGCAATAGCCGCTTGACTGTCACAATATAGATCCTTCGTGTATGATGATAACTTTTGAAGTAATTTCTCAATCAGCGAATGTGATCGTCGTTCACCATTATGAAAGATACTTAAAGACATTTAAATAAGATAGATCTCTATATTCTACTATCTATAACTCTTGTATATATTTCTTATTTTATATTACTCATCTTTTATAACATATTGTCAACATAAAACTCAGAAATTAAAGATAAAGTTAACTCGACAATTAGATCATGGAAGTGGTGAGTTACTCTTTTTTGTTGTTGGTGATTTATATAATTCTCTGATTATAACATGTTATCAGTACTGTTGACATCTTTCACCATGTAAGCACATATAAGAAGGATATTGTCTCTACTATATCTAGCCTCAATTAATTGCTAATTGTTATGATGGATTTTGAATTACAAGTTGATCATTGTAAATTATTTTAAGTGTTAATGGTAGAATTTGTTTAAATGGAGTATATAATTTTCTGTTGTATTATTTTAAATGAATGGTTTTGTAAATCTCGTGGGTTACTGATACTCTTTTCGTTCATTTTTACTTGTCATTATTTGATTTGGCACACTCATTAAGAAAATAATTATTTATGTCACATTCCAAGCCTACACTCTGAACGTGATCGCCACTCGAGAACAATTATTGATCCTCAAGCAAACCCTTGGACTGGCTCTCTGACGGAAGACCTACTCAAGAATGTAGGAACTTTAAAATCGACCTCAAGATGAATTCATGGATACAAGTTTACATTATTGGCGTGAAGGCGAACGAACCAAACACTATAAAAGCTTACATACCTCGAAAGAACTAAATTCTTTGACAAAAATCCTAAGTGTATTTTGGGAAACTAAAACTAACTTCAATAATCTTAGACTCCTAAAAGATTAACAAAAATGAGATTGGCTAGTGGGGGTAAGGAAAATATCACTCCTTAAAATGGATGAACTGCTTTAACTAGACAGCCTGCCTGAGCATATCTCCTTCATCCAAACTCAAAATTTAGCAAACTCAACAGCTTTGAAAAAAGGATTCAAAGTCTTTAGATTTGATACCTCATGGGCCATTTAACTCATTTTGTGCTGAATGTTATAATCGTTGGAAGTTGGCCCAAAACTTACAAATTTGAAGATTTACTTGTACCTATTTTAATTTAACTCTTTCTAATTTAGATTTTTCTAAATTTAGCTATTTGTAAGACTAATGTGTTACAATTTATACATGTATTTTATCATACTATTCCTACTAATTAATGTTTAGTATCTGGTTTTTAAAAATGATGCGGAGAATAATATTTAATGTTAGGGGTAAATCATGAAAAAATAATTATCTTTTTTTGTTATCTCAAAAGTGACAAATAAAAATGAATATCTATTTTAGTAATAAATGACAAGTAAAACTAAAGGAAGGGAGTAACATGTTTTTCCATTTTCATTTTTTGACCTTTTAAAAAAGAAAATTTGTAACTATAAATAATCCTAATATTTTAAAGATTCAAAAAGGAATTACGGCGCACTTTTGTCTAATACATCATAGTTGAAGGTGAGAAAAATTTTAATGTAACTTTTTATGGCCCATATAAATATATTTTAATTTGATAATTAATTTAAGTTAAATCTTAAAGTTGAGAAAGTTATCTAGTAATTTTAAACTACCCATAAAAATGAGATAGGAAGTTACTTAATAACTTCTAACTACCCACAAATATAGGAGTTATCTGGTAATTTTAAAACTATCTTCTTCGCAATTCATGATGATGAAAAGTAGAAATAACATTAAAAACATAATTTTAATCATTATTTAAGAAAATCAATAATAGTTGAATAGTGAATTAATTATTTCTAAATTTATATTTTTCATAAAAGTATAAATATCTTTCACAATTATATTTATATATTATTATTAAAATTGAATAATTAAATGCACTCTTCTTTGTTATACAATTTAATTGCCCAAATAGTAATATATAAGAACTAGAAATATGTACTTGAACTAAGTATATTCTTCTAAGTAAATTTCTTTCGATTACATTACTTGTTATATCTAATTATTATACTATTCGTCTCTCTTGATTATAAATAAGTGTAAATTTAACTATAACATAAAATAGATAGATTTCACTAAAATATTAACAATATATTAATACTTCGAATAACATTATTACTTTTTCCGCCTTTCTTGATTACAAAATTAGTAATATGTAAATATGTAGTAAACAATAGATATATGTTAACAAACGAAATAACATCTAATATAAAATAAAGAAAAGTTAAATCTATAGCTTAAGCTCACTCATGTGAATTTAGAATTAATACTTGCTATTATATAGAAATATCAAGATTTGTCAGTTTTCAAACGCAAAAGAAAATTACTCCACAATAGAAATGGTACCACTAACGATAATATTCTTCTCCATAAAATAATATTCAAGAAGAATAATTTCACTATTTAATTAAAAGAAGGAACAAGGATAATTTCAACATCAATAACTAAAAAATAGTACAAGAAGAACTTAAAAATATATATATGAATTGATTAGTTTATGTTATATTCTACTGCTTTAACAACTTATTCCTTATGTTATTTATAATCATTCTTTAAAGATGAAAATCACTTTTTTCTCTTAATTTGTCTACTTGCAAGTTAAAATTTTTACAAAATTATAATGGTTCTAACTCAGGGCACACTATCTCTAGATGGCAAAATGAAAAGTCGAATTGATCTGCAAGTCCAAATCACTCCAATATTTAACAAAGTTTTCTTTTTAGCTTGTCTTTTGCTTTGTTTTTCACTTTGGTGGCTAACATGCTACTACATTTTTCAAATTTGCTATATCTTTCTTATTTTTTTTTCTTTATTTATAGCTTATGGGTTCCATACAAAGAAAAATGTGTCCAACTTTCTTTCATATTTTCACAATTTATTATTTCTCTCTTTCATAATTCTTTAATATCTCTATTTGTGTTGAATAATTTCTAGTAAATCAGTGCTTGTGTTTCTTTTGTCACAAATCTACTTAGTTGATATTTTCTTATTGTAATGCAACATTTTCTATAACGAAAGATTAAAAACATTAGTATTAAAATTAAATAAATTTAGTATCTATATAATATTTTTCTCTTATCAGTATGTGTGTGAGAAAATGATATAGTTTTACGATCATGAATTATTGAGAGGATATATGAATGTTCAGATTGCTTATATTTCACTATTTTTTAAATCTTTACACATGGTATCAGAGCCAAATTTAAGAACTAGTGATTTTCCATTAATATTAACGTTTCTTCTAATTTTGTGAATCCTAATTATATAAATTAAGGATTAAAATTATCTATTGATTAAAATTTACTATGATTTGATGTCTACATTATTTCGATATGATTCGGTATTTTAAAAAAAAGGAAAAAGACAAAAATTATCCCTTAAAATTGTACCGAAAAGTCAGTCTCACACTTAAATTATTATAGTGACATATTACACACCTATACTAATCAAAAGTGAATTTCTTACCACCCTAAAATGTGTAACACCACTCTCACGTTTTGTGATGGATTATAATCGCTGCCACGTCAACGCTACGTTAGTGTCATTTCATAAATTATATTTTATTTATTTATTAATTAACTTTTATTTTATTAACTATATTTTACTCTAATTAATTCCAAATTGATTATTTTAATTCTTTAATAATTATCTTCTTCATCACTAAATCTCACCCATTTTCAATTCTCATTTCATTGGAAAATCATATACATACTCACCTTCACTATTGATTATGTTATTCGCCATCACTATAGCCTTCAATTCTTCTTCTTCTTTGTCACCCAATACCAAATATCACCACCACCTTTATCAATATCAATTTTTTCTTCTTCACCACCTTCAATTACCTATTTTAATTTTTGTCACCCGCCACCCATCACCACTAAACCCAAAAATTGATTAACAATCAAAATTTATTTAACAAAGTAAAAAAAAAATGAAAACAATCAATCGAAACTTTTCAAGATAAAATACAATTATTCTCTAACAAATCTATGGGAGTTAACTTAATTGCAAATAAAAAAAAATTGTGCTTTTAGATTGTGATAAAAAAATAAAGAAGTGTGATAAAATAAAGAATGAAGAAGAAAGAAGACAATATGTGGGTGTGAAGAAGAAGAGGTGTGAGTGTAGGGGTTGAAAAGAGGATTGTAACTCTTTTTATTTTTTTTTTCCAAATTAACGCACCTATTTTTTATTTTTGTTTTATTTTTTTGCCACATCAGTTTTAGAGGGTTAGAAAATTCACTTTTGAATAATATAGGTGTGTAACAGATCGCTATGATAGTCTAAGCGTGTAACTGACTTTTCGAGACAAGTTTAAAGAGGAATTTATGTCTTTTCCCTTTAAAGAAACTATATGTTTACTTGAATAATTTTATATGTTCATAAAGTTTGACAATGAAATATGTAGTATTAAGAGAAATAATTACTCATTTTTATGATATATTTTGTTTTTGAAATTATATATGTGTGATTTGTTAATTACCAAAGTGATCGAATTTTTATGAAGAATTAGTTCTAAAATAATGATTAAACTTATATTCAATTACTCAATAATTTTGATGTTTATAACCGGTATAACTCTTATTGGTAAATTGAAGTTTGGTTATAAGATATTTATGGATCACTCAAAGGTTGATTATTTATTTTTAGAACCATTTAACATTAATAAGATAATTTAGATGAGTCGTTAGTTTTGTTTATCTATTTAAAGATAATAAATATTACTAATTGACACATTAAAAATATTGAAATACGCTGAACTCACATTTAAGCATCATTATGTCTAAATTTTTATTTTGTAAGGAGGACATCAATATACATTTAAGGAGGAAATCAATCAAATAGTATGTGACAAATTCAAAGTCATAGTAATAATAAATGAGAATGTTCAATTTGCAGCTTTTGTTCTTCGTTCGTACTCTGCCTTCGTTACGACCTTTAACGGTCTTAACTTCTTATACTGTTGTGAATAGATTAAATTTCATTTTGGAGTTCTATATCTTGATGTTGCACTTTACACTAAGAAGTCAATTGCTATTATTGAAACTAGCAGTGTTGAATAACTTTTATATTAAACGAATTGGGACCGACTAATAGATTAGGCCTAATGTTCATGCGAATGAGTATTACATGCAACATTAAGACCTCATTTGTTTTTATTAAGATTAAGAGGTTTGAATCTGAATACACATCTGAATATTAAGATTTGCAGTAGGATTGAGTGTTTTGATTTGAATACATATCTGAATATTAAGATGTGGTCTCAAAATCTGAACACTAAATATAATGTTGTTTGTTTTCAATATCTGGATGTAAAAGGAAAATTGAACATTGTATTAATAAAATATTATAAAATTTTCATTTCAACAAAATATATCACTTTAGATATAAAAAGAAGTTTTAAAAGTTTTAATAATCATGATTTGGAGTACTATTTTTTCATTTAGAAATCTTGATAAACAACAATACACCAAAAATATTATTGCAGCCAGTGTTCTTGACACACATCAATACAAAAAAATTATTCATATAAAAAAAACTACTTGAAAAGATTTTTGAAAACACACCAATTGGGAAAAGATGGTGTTTGATTGAGAAAAATGAGAAAAAAAGTTTTTAGCTAAGAGATAAAAGGCATGCCCAAAGCAGAGAAGTTATGATTTATCATTTGATAACTTATTAAATGAGTCTGAATGTTGTTAAGAGTCTCCTATAAATCTGATTCATTCAAACCTCTTCAAACCCTTTAAGAGGTTTTTTAAAAAATAAACAAATGAACTTAATGGGCTAAATCTGAATGATTTAGATTCAGACCTAAAAACCAAATACACTTAATGGGCTGAATCTGAATGATTAATATTCAGACCTCCATTAAGTGTAAACAAATGGGGCCTAAGACTACTCTTCCTAAAACTGAAAATACAAAAGATTTTTTGAAACTTGTGAAAGAATCCTCATACTAATGGATACTTTGACCACCATAAAATTTTGTGATTCTCGTAACATGCATGAGCATGTTATTGAAATGGAAAACATAGTATCAAATTCAAATTTTTTGGAATGAAAATGAAACAAAATTTTATTTTACAATTCATCGTCAATTGATTATCTTCTGAGTATGATTCTTGCCAAATGAACTACAACACCATGAAAGATAAATGAAACGTGCATTTATTGCACTGAATGCTAGTTTAGAAAAAATAAGGTTGATAAATCAAGAAACTCATTCCATCAACTTTGTAAGTCATCAAAGAGAAGAAAAGTGGAAGAAGCATAATAAGAAAAAACAAAAATAACATAATGTTAATGAGTCTTTATCACAAATATGTAAAAAGGAATAAGGATGTTAAGAGTTATTTTTTTGGAAAATCTAGACACTTTCAGATAAATTATCTGAAGCGTAAGGTATGGTTCGAGAAGAAAGATAAGCATTGTGCTCGAATCAAATTTAACTTAAGTTTCACATATTACTTGGTGGATTGACTTTTATTATACTTTTGATATTTTTAAAATTATGCAGGGATTTCTATTAACAAAGATCATAAACAAAATAAAAGATTTGTGTATAAAGGGAGTAGAGTCAAGGCTCCAATTGAAGCTATTGGGACTTATCTAAATTCCATGTATATCATATAAATTACAACAAAAGAAATAGACCTAATCCATCAATGACCACCTAAAGTTGACACAAATTTTCACTTAGACACTTTAATTAGGTTTTGTTCATTTTAGACACCTCATGCCATGTCTCGTTATATATTTTTGACACTTTTTTACAATCAGCCAAATGTGTAAGGTGCGTGTAACACACTCGTTGATAACATGTCAAAGTGACGAATTAAGTAAAGACAAGTAACATATATTTCAAAAATAATTTTTAATTAATGAATTTTGTATTAAAAGAGGGAATCATTCAATTGACATGTGTCAATTTTAAAGCCTAAATAATAAAAAACAACAGCCTATCATATATCATTTCTCCAGTACCCTCCCCCCAAGTCCACCCCCACCCCGCCCCCGCCCCCAATACCCAACCCCTTCCCACCACCGATCCCAAATCACTCCCCCATCCAAACCATCTCCCCCCATCAGCCTTATCACCCGAACTCCCTCCTCTCTCTCACCCAAATCGTTTTCTCGGTGAAATCCTTTCTTTCAAGTTTATGATTATTTCTTCACTTAATACACAAAACTCTCTTGTTTAATCTTTTCTAATTGTTTTTCTCTACTATTTTTTTTATTTTTTCATAAATCAAAATAATTATAGCTTGATCTACTATAATGTTGGTCGTTTTTGTTTTAACTAACACCATAAAATCTACTTTTCCACGAAAGAAGTTTAAATTTTGGAAGATGATACTTAAAAAATGGGAAAAGGATGAAAAAATAAAATAAAAATAAATTATATAAGTTTTTCACGCGCTGGTAGTGAGTGTATCTCATGCAGTATGTCATGTCAGCAAAAAGTGTCAAATTGACACAACTATGCATGACATGAGGTGTCTAGAATAAACAAAGCTTAGTTAAGATGTCTAAGTGAAAATTTGTGCCAACCTTAGGCGGCCACCGATGAATTAAGCAAAAAAATAACATATATTTAAAACCAGTGTTGACATTGACTTTTTTATATCTAGTACAAATTAGAAGGGTTGAAAGTGCAATTCTTTTCAACAAAATCACAAGAGCAAAGACACAAAATACAATTATGGGGAAAATAAAGGGGCTGAAATCGCAAACGCCAAGACACGGCGCATAGCAGCTCGTTGCCTAGTTCAGTTATCCACAAAACAGAGACGCAGCTTATTTTTCCATCTTCTGTAGTCAAAGCAGCAGAAGAAGAAAACTTCAAACTTTCAAATGAATGGAAGCCACTTTTTTTCCTAAACGCATCACTGCTTCGAATTCAGTTGTCTTTGCCCTAGCTAGAGCCAAAATGGCAATGCAAACTTCTTCTTATAAGGTTCTTTTTTATGAGTTCTCTTGTTGAATAAAAGTTGCCATTTTGATGGGTTTCATTGCTTTTCCTAAAGTTCTTATTAATATGAATCTTATGAATGTCATTTTAGTTGACTATAGAAAAAAATGACAGCTTTATGCCGTCAAGATTCAATTTTTATTTGGTTAATTGTAACTTTGTCGCCGGAAGGGATTAAGTACCTATTGGGGTGTCAATTTATTGTGTATATATGCATAATGGATTGTTGCCTTTACTCATATTTTTTTTGTAAAGAGTCTTGAATATTGTTGGAATGCCGGCTGCTTGATTAGGTGCTAACCTTTGGAAATGAGCTATTATTCTGTTCTTTACTTATTCTTAATGTGATCATTCATTTATTGGAAGTAACTTTCCTTCCCAGAAGGAATAGGACCAATTGTCGTTGCTTTATTTTGTGTATCTGCTTAAGTGTTGTTGCTTCACTCATTTTCCTATGATTAATGTTGGCATGCCAGATGCTTGATGAAATGTCACTCTTTTATACTTCATAGTTGAGCAGCTATATATTCTTTGCTTACACCTACTTATATAGTGGTTCATTTCTTTGAATGTTGTGGCATATTCATTTACACTTCATGTGGCTGATGTAGAATCTTTTATATTTGCTCAGCTTTGGTCATTAAAGAGTTGCTCATCTTTAAGGGAAACCACTTCAGTTAGCCTGTTAAATTTAAGGAGTAGCTCTTCTGCTAGAGTTTTCTCTCTTATGAACATGACCCGCTACTCTACCTACTCCAATGATGATTCTTGTCCCTCTGGGAAGAGGAGGTCTCGTGGACCAGTAATGGCGGCCAAGAAGAGGTCTGAAGGTAGGGAATGTGACTTGACTTTGCTGGACAATATGGTTTTCTGAATACAAAATTAACGTAGGCTATAGTTAGTTACTAGTCACTTCGGTTGTTGCTGACAAGATGCAGCGTTGTAAACTGACTGGCCTGCTTGATATTGTCCACTGTCCAGGGGCTAAGCAGGATGATGGGAAATACAAGGATACAGTTGATCTTCCAAAAACTGCCTTTGGCTTGCGAGCAAATTCCACAGTTAGGGAACCTGAACTTCAGAAAATATGGGATGACAACCAGGTTTTTAAAAGAGTTGTTGAGAGGAACAATGGGGTGAGTGCTTGAAGACTGAATTAAGCGTCTTTACAAATGATAATTGCTTTTGGCTAATACTTAGAGTTTCTTGATAGGGCACTTTCGTTCTGCATGATGGACCTCCTTATGCAAATGGTGACTTACACATGGGACATGCTCTGAATAAAATTTTGAAGGACATTATTAATCGTTACAAGGTTCGTATGTAAGCTCACCCTTTTGTAGTTCTTTTTGCTGTAGGTGCATTGAACTAAGTAGAAACACATTCATGGTTTTCTTGGGTGGGTAGCTTTTAAGCAGCGATAGTACTTTAACTTGTTGTGTGCTTATGAGTACATTCTTGATTGGCATTTAGATACCAAGTTATGAACAGTCACTGCTTTGACCATTCGGGTAGATCATATTTGATTTGCCATGTTTGATTATAGGTAATTTGTTGAGAGCGTTGAGCCTGTGGGTTACTCGCTTTCAAGTCTTGATCTGATAACGTGGAACATTTTACTGGTAACGAGCCCTGTTGAGATACTTTGAGATTTATCCGTGGAAATTCTCTGTTGAATTAAATCATTTTGTGATAGTGAAACCCCTCATCATAAAGTTAATTCTGTTCTTTTCACCATACTTGGTAAGCATTAGTCCTTCATTGAGGCTTTATAAAAATGTAATTGTGTAGTTCTTGGGACAGATAAAAGGTGAATCTTCTGCAGTATCAGATGAAACATACTTTATAAGTAGGTGTTTGGACATGAACTGGAAATCATGATTTGAAATCATTGATTTGGGTAGAGATTGATTTGAAGTTGAAATTTTGTTTGCACATGCAAAACCCCACAGTTTGTGAAAACTATCAAAACTTCCCAACTCTTGTACAATATAACCAAATGAGCAAACCATAGCTCATTTGGTATCTAAATATGTTAAGGTGCTGCATTAACAAATCACCTACAACCATGTTCCTTTTATAAATAATGCTTGAGAATACATGCTATTACAAACTTTCAAATATACATAATTATACAAAGATTCATTGGTGTAATAAATAAACAATAGTAGTAACTAGCTATTCTTTAATATAATTATCCTCATAGTATGGCAATCTTTTAATGTTGAGCATTGATTTTTTTTTTGTTGCAAAATTTCAAATTATGGACTTTTTTTTTGCATAAACTTATGGGTCAAGTTTTACGGAATTGAAATAAAAAACTTGGAACTAAAATTTTTCCTTTTAAGTGAATTTGGGATAATCAAAATCTTAAATTGAAATTGAAATTTTGTTCAAATGTCATAAATAAAAACAAATTTCAAATCAAAACTTCAAATTTGAAGCCCGAATTGCATGGCCAAACTGGCCCTTATCAATTTAAAATATCTTAAGTAACCACTAACCACAAAAGCTTCTTCAACGTAACAAATATAATGAAAACTTTAACTCAATGATGCTTTTCATTCTTTATTTTCTTGATCAAGTACAGAATGACTGATAGCAAACCCAACATTCTACGTGTGTACAATCAAAAGAATTTTAGACAAAAAACTTTGTATCATCATACTAGTAGGAATTTAATCACTTTGGGTGTACCCATGAGGTCCCTGTTTCTATAGATGATTGGGTGACTTTTGTAGAGAACCACGTTTTTTGGTAGGTCTTGTACTTCTTGGTATAATGCTTGTATATGGGAATTTCCCAACATCAATGAAATAACAATTTGCCTTTTAAAAAATGTTACATAGCTGCAAAGAAGAGGGAAAAGGGCAAGGGAAGAGCATTTAGGATTTGTGTGATATAATGCCTACATCTTCTTAAGTGAAGCAGTGGAAGTGAAAAAGAATCAGGCTCTTGTAAGCTAAAAAAATGGGTATTGGAGAGAGATCAACCTTAGTCACTTCCTTACTGGACCCTGAAACGAACATAGCAAGTTGAGCCAAAACAAACCTGTGTGTACGTAGCTCACAATGAGGCTCACTGCATTTTCACCCCTCATTAGGTGGGCAAACAAACAAATATGGTAGAGAAAGATAAATCCTTCTTTATGTTACAGAGTGGAACATAAATGAAGACTAGTTGTGCTTTATCTAATTTCTATAGTTGTTGTTGTTGTAAGATAATTTGTCAAAAGATTTCTTTTACTTCTTAGTTCTCACTTGATAATCATTATATGATTTGCCTACATAGTTTGAGATGTAGTATAATATCCCTGCTTATGTTGGCTAGCCTAAGCTCATGAAACAAGCAGGTTAATACCCGTGAATCTTATGTAAGATTGTCTGCTGTTATCAACTAGATTTGGATAAACCAATTGTTTTGCATCCATGTTGGCTAGCTTAAGCATATGAAACAAGCAGGTTACTACCTATGAATATTTAGATAAGAGTTGTAGTGGAATAAATAAGAAAAAGAAAGGTTTTAAGGCTTTACATGAGTCTGCTTCATAATTTTAACATTTCAAAGTGCTATGATAGCTGTAGTATTGTTCAGTCTAGTTGATGTCTAGTTTTATTGTCACACCCCGAGCTACCCCCGAGACGCGGACACGGGACCTAGGACCACAAGTGATCCCAAGCTAACCCAGCTGGCATGATCATGGGCATACTAAAGAATATAAACTGATGCGGTAGCTAATCATAATTTAAAATGAAAAGATTGGGAATACCCATAATCTATAACTGAGATATTTGTAATACTGATGAGTTTAATACAAGGAAGTTATTAACTCAATACTAAGCTGAACTAACTATGTCTGAAAATGGCCTCGACTAGAAATGCTGGGACAGACCCCATCTAAGTCTAGAAAAAACTGAAACTAAAGGACTAAACACTGAAAAGAAACTCATGACTATCGTCCTCGGAGAATGAGGACTCACCACTAAATCTGCTGAATTGGAGATCGGGAATCGATCTAAGCGCGATCTGGATGCTGAGAACCTGAACCTACATCACGAGAAGCTGTAGTGCACGTATGCGTTAGTACTTGAAGGTACTAGGCATGTAGGATAGAGTAAAGCTGAAATAAAACATAACTGAACAAGCACAAAAACAAATATAGAAATCTGAACATGATATACTGAATGCTGAAATAACTGAATGCAATGACCAATTTATAACATGCTGAAACTGAATAGTGAATATATTGATAAATGGTCAATGCAATAGAGTCTTGACTGAACAGAGGGAGCTACTAATAACCGATAATAAAACCACATGAGCTAAATGTAGAGTCCGATGTATACGCCCCATTGAGAGGACCCAATATACCCTGCCAGAGGTATAAAGGCATGCTGGCATGATTACTAAACTGATGCCCATAGAGGGGACTTACAACCTTCTTGGCTTGTAGTTCTGGGACTATTTGGGTACGCTAAACCCTAGTCCAACTTGGTATTATGCTACTCCCAATGAATTAAGTGATTAAGACATTATGACTGAATTTCTGTAAATACTGGATATCTCAAAACTGAACATGCAAACTGAGAGTGCAATAATTAATCTGATAATTATGCATTAATAACTAAGGCATGTATATTTGAAGTAATTGAAATATGTAACTCAAGAACTAAAGAAATACATAGCTAGGGTTCTGAAATTCATGCAATAACCTGAGTAATAACATGAAAATTTGATTTGGAACATATAACTAATTAATTCATGAAGTTCTGTTGAAGTTCTAGAAACCCTAGGTTTAATCATGATATGAGAATTAATAATCTGACTGAAAACTAGGGATCTAATGGGTGAAAGGAACCCACTAGTGAAATCCCACATACTGGGTGATGAAATCCACGGAGAAATATTTAGATTTCGGGGCTAGAACTGCTGGAACCTTGCTGCGTTCTTGAACTAGGATTCTTGACCTTTTTCTCCTTTCTTGCTTCTAATTTTCTAAGTTTTGATTTAATGAATTTGACTTAGGTAAGTTTTTGTTATGTTTCTAGGCTTAAACTGACTAAAATATGATGATTTAGGGTCAAAACGACGTATCTTAGGGTTTAAATGAAGTGGGAAAAGATCAAAAGACCCCCGAGTTAATTGCTGTCGGACCAAACGATGACCTGGACAGACGGTCCGTCGTTCAATCGACTGCCCGTCGTTTGGGTCCGTAGGTTGGGGTCTGTTCGATAGACCTTTACTAAAACGGGCATAACTTTTTACTCGGAGGTCTGATTTTAGCAAGGTCGGTGGCTATGGAAAGCTAATTCAATTATCTATCTTTTGGTATGTCATGGGACACCTAATTCATTTTGTGCTAAGAGTTATGATCATTTGAAGTTGACCCAACTGCAATTTCCCCCTAACTGTCTGCTAATTTCCACCCACGGTCATACCTACGGTCTGTGGGTCCATCTACGGACTGTGCTGGTCAATCGTGGTTCTTGTCAGAGAGTGGGTAAATGGGGTGTTGATCGACGGACACAGACTACGGACAGTAGTCTGACCTACGGAATGTAGGTCCCTCCGTTGTTCGACACTTGGTCAAATTTTCTGGGCTGAGTTTTTGGGGGAGTTTTCAGTCACAATCGACGAATGTGCAGCACGGGCCATGGGTCAGGCTACGGTCCGTCGATGGTAACCATCGATTGCATCTGCAAATTTCTGAAAAGCTGATTTTTGTTCTGTTTTGGATACGGGGTGTTACAGTTATCTCTGATGCCTAAATTTTGTTATATGGACTCATCAGTCAAGTGAACACTAATATGAGTTAACAATTGATTCTCATAGGCTACCTTCCAGGCATTTCTGGTGCCCACAACTTATGTTGTAATTTACTAACTATGTCAAACTTGAAATGCTTTCTTTAGAATTAACGGGCTGTCACGGTGTCACCCCTGCGTGTATTTCATATCTGTCTATTAGATATTTTTTCATATCTCATTAGTCCTTCTGTTTTGTCAGCTTCTTCAAAACTTTAGAGTTCAGTATGTTCCAGGTTGGGATTGCCATGGCTTACCAATTGAATTAAAAGGTAAACATCATTTCTTGTGCAGCTTCAGTTAAGTTTGTTTAATATTCCTGTGCTTAACACTAGATAGTTAAATATGAGTCTAATCTATGTTAGCAGACCTAACCAACAGTTGCTGAGAATGTGCTTACGGAAGTTGGCTTTATCCTTAAAGATTACCAATTTGGTGAAGTACTTTGCCTCTGGGCTACTTCAATTGTTATATTCAAGGAGCAGATATTAGTTGTTGCTAAAGCATTTCTGATGCAAAATACCTTGTCTGAATTTCCAAAAATTGTGAACCAATTACAAATCGAAGTTGCAGATGCCAGATGGTTGCCCATGCTTTACATAGAGATTTACTTAGGGTCGATTACAATTCTTTGATTGACTTTTGTTGTCCTTTGCCTACTCTCTTTTTGATTCCTTGACTTAGCTACACCGGTATTTCTCAAAATTATAGATCCTGTGTACTTCTGGTTGTCTTTTCCCTGATCAAAACCACCAATCTCTGAGACAATTTCCATGTTTCTTTGAGATGTAAGAAATGCAGAGCTATTATTTGTTTGAGAGCTTGTAGTCCAAAGTACAACTATGAGATAACATCCACTGTTTCCCTTGAACCCAATTGATTATTTTTTCCTTGGTTCCTGATTAGAAAGTGTGCCACAAGCTTCTCCTCAATAAAGTCTGATCCTTTTGCTTAGAAGGTATAACAGGGAGTAGTGAAGAGTCTCTGTGGAAACACCATTGCCTAAGTTCTTTTCTTTCACATGCTTTATCAGTTCCTTATGATTAGCAAGCTGGCATTTTCATGCTACTCCATCTTATTCCTTAACTATTTGGCAAGACTCTGCTTTGGGAAAATATAACTTCTTATTCTGTGTGTCTTAATTCATGCTGTACCTTAAAAAAAGAAGATTGTTTTAATTCATGCTGAAATATCTGGATTATGGATAAAAAATATGGAATAAGGGTACCAAAATTTTAGAACATACTCATATGCTTTCTCCTTGTTAAAAAAAGAAGATATACTCATATGATTCTCTCTTTCATCTTGCCCCCCTAATTTGTATTTTGGTGGCATGACAGCTTATTTTAACTTCAGTGTTACAGTCACTAAACGATGATGCTAGAAAGGAGCTTACACCTCTAAAATTGAGAAACAAGGCAGCCAAATTTGCAAAATCAACTGTGCAGAGTCAGATGGCATCATTTAAGGTTGTTTATATTTTGCTACTTCCTGTTCTGTATTCTTTCATCATTGACCTTCTATTCTTCCTTTCTTGTTATTCTGCTTTATTCCTAATGCTAACATCTATGGTCCTGAGATGCTTGCAGCGCTATGGAGTATGGGCTGACTGGGATCAGCACTATCTAACTCTTCACCCAGAATATGAAGCTGCACAGGTATGGTTACTGCAATTCTTATAGCCCCTTCTATGTGTTTAGCTGAATCTCACATAGCTCTGCTCTTATGATTGGTCAAGCTTTTCTGGTTTGCTTTTGCACTATATGTTTTGTGTGCCTTCTCTATTTCTTTCCTTGTTATGTAGGCTAGCACTAGTGCTTTCTCTTTGAGAATTAAATTGCATATTTTTCTTTTTATATTGACAATAATTATTCAAGCCAGTTTTAGAAAGCTCTTTTTTCCTGCTTGATGCTTCTCTACTAGATTGAAGTATTTGGCCAGATGGCTATTCAAGGTTTTATATACAGAGGCAGGAAACCAGTTCATTGGAGTCCCTCATCTCGAACTGCACTTGCAGAGGCTGAACTAGAGGTATTGGAACTTGTCAATTGTTGTTTTTTCTCGAAGAAACCTACTTTCTATGTGACTCTTTGTTTGACCAGGGAGGTTGGTAGAACTTGAAAAATTGTCAAGGCAGTGAATTCTGCTAATTTTTGGCAGATGAGGGTGAAACCTTGTAAATTGTCTGGGTAATAGTACAGTCTGGGTCATATCATTGTTGTATTTCCCATTTTATTTTTACTAGAAGAAATTTTGGTCTGGTAAATTTCTCTCTTCTCTCTCTCTCTCTCTTTTGATTTGAAATATGTTATATCATAAGTAATTTACTGGAAAGGCTGAACATGTTAAAATTGTTGTTTTTTCTCGAAGACACCTACTTTCTATGCGACTCTTGGTTTGACCTGGGAGGTTGTTAGAACATGAATAATTGACAAGGCAGTGAATTCTGTTAATTTTTGGCAGATGAGGGTGAAACCTTGTAAGTTGTCTGGGTAATAGTACAGTCTGGGTCATATCATTGTTGTATTTCCCATTTTATTTTTACTAGAAGAAATTTGGTCTGGTTAGTGTCTCTTCTCTCTCCTTTTTTTTTATTTGAAATATGTTATATCATAAGTAATTTACTGGAAAGGCTGAAGTCTGAACATGGTTACTTTGACCTGCTATTCATATAGTTATATGAATATGTCTCTACCTATGTATTTTTGTGTATGTATATATTTTGTTTGTGTGTCTATACATGGTTCTCTCTAACATCAATGAAGTTTATATGCAGTATAATGAGGAGCATGTGTCAAAAAGCATGTATGCTATTTTCAGACTAGTTGGTGTACCAGCTTCATGTGACTCATTGAAAGAATTCTTGCCCAATCTATGCTTGGCAATTTGGACAACAACTCCTTGGACAATACCAGCTAATGCTGGTAAGGTGTTTTGCAAAATCATCACAGTTTGAACTTTTCCCCCTTTTCTTTAACTAGTCCAACTTACAAAAGGTGTTATGCTTCGAATGTTATTAGCTGGAACGTTTCATCTAGCATAAGACATAGTGGAACTAAGGCTTCAAATAAAATATTTCCTGCTGGACAGTGGTAGTTCTATGTTCAAGATATTGTATTTGTCACTGTTGTGAAGTGACATAAAAACACGAAATGGTTAACTATAATCTGGGAAAAATTGTTTAGATAAGTGTGCATTATTTGGCACTGCACGACATAACCAATTTATGAATTGAGTATATAAAAATACCCAAACACCAGATAGTGCTGATGCGGTTCTCTCATGAGCTAGTTCTTGGGGTTGAGTTAGGCCCAAGGTCCATTTTTGACATGGTATCCTTGCAAACCTATCGATCCCTGTTGTGCTTTTCATTTTTGGGTATTCGTGTTATGTTATCCACACTCCAGTTGTCTAGACGTACAGGGGGTGTTAAGTTCTACTTTCACTGAGGAAATGGGTTATGGTCTTCTTATATTGTCTTATGCAATTCTCTCCTTGTGATCTAGCTATTGGGTTGAGCTAGACCCAAGATCCGTTTCTTCACAACTGAGTTTATATCCATTGCTTAGTGAGAGTGAGCTTTTCACTTATTATTTCTGTTATTGCTTTAATTTTAAGGAATCTGCTTCTTGGAGGAGTATCTTTTGCTGAATCGGGTTAGTGTGTGTTTCAGTGTCCATTTTTATGTTGCATCCTTTTTCCTGCCTTCTTGGGAGAAGTAAATATACGAATTAGAAAAAGTTGTGTCTGTGAAAGGTTTAAGTAACCAATGTTTGATTTGTTCTCAAATTTCAGAATTTGGAAGCATTTCGGGTTTGCGAGGGTGCACTATAGTTTGGCATGCTAAATATATTTTCCTTTTCAAGTGAAGTTCTTGTTTTTCTTTAAAATTTAATTTTATTTAGTGCAGTCCATTCTCTCAACAAAATATAAGTGCTGCTAGTCTTTTATCATGTGAAGTTTTGCTTGGCTTTTCTATAGTTTAAGGTTCATCAAGTCGTGGTATGGAAATTCATTTTTTCCATTTCTTTTCATATATTGGGGTACAACTATTGTCTAATAATATATGTGGGGGTTTGCAGCTGTAGCGGTAAATAATAAGCTTCAATATGCCGTTGTTGAAGTTTCCTCAGCCTCTGTAGACGGTTCTACATCTTCTGGTGATGGAAAGAAGAGGTTTGGAAATTTCATGAAGGGCGATAAAAGCCTACATCTTATTGTAGCTCTGGACCTTGTATCAACATTAGAATCAAAATGGGGTTTGAAGCTTACCTTGAAGAAAACAGTACTGGGTTCAGATCTTGAAAATTGCAGGTGACGTGTTGATCTTGTAAGCTTGGTTGTCCCAACTTATTATTTTATGCTGCCAAATACAATTCAAATGGTAGCACCCTAAGGCGTGGCCTAGTGGTCAATGAGCTGGGAGAAGAACCATGAGGTTTCAGGTTCATATCTCAGCTCAGCTGATGCAAAAAAACACTAAGTGATTTGTTTCCATTTGCCTAAGCTTTGGTGGGGTTAACCGGTACCTATGCTGGTGGGAGGTAGCAGGTACCCGAGGTGCGCGCAAGCTGGCCCGAACATCATTGTTTAGATTTTTTTTTTCAAATGGTATATTTCCATTATTTTTCACGAGTATATTCTGTCGAAAGTCCATGCTAAAGGATGGACCCCTTATGTATAAACCATGTGGTCCGATAGTTCATGATGAAGTTGTCAATACTGTTCTGCACGAGTTGGTTCTCAAAAAAAAAAAATTACTGTTGTCAATGAGTTTCTCACACTGGTTACTAGAGAGGAATTGTTTATTACTTCAGAAACTTACATCCAACTTTTCTCAGGTACACCCATCCTATAGATAGCCGGGAATGCCCCGTTGTCGTTGGTGGTGATTACATTACAACAGAGTCAGGAACTGGATTAGTTCATACCGCACCTGGTCATGGACAAGAAGATTATGTAACCGGCTTGAAATACGGTTTGCCTTTAGTTTCCCCTGTTGACGATGATGGGAAATTTACAGAAGAAGCTGGACAATTTAGGGGGCTTGATGTGCTTGGCAATGGAAATGTTGCTGTTATTGATTACTTGGATGAACACCTGTCATTGGTCATGGTAGAGCCATACAGTAAGTGTTTTTTTCAGTGCCTATTCCAGATGTCTGCAATCTATAAGTCTCGTGTGATTTATTAAATATTGTTGATATGATTTCTGAATCTAATCCTTGTTTTTTTCTTCTAATAAATAAATGTTGTGCAGAACACAAATATCCTTATGACTGGAGAACAAAAAAGCCCACTATATTCAGGGCTACTGAACAATGGTTTGCATCAGTGGAAGGATTTCGTGATGCTGCAATGGATGCAATCAACCAAGTAACATGGATTCCATCTCAGGTATTTGTTATACTTCTTCGGCTCTCGGATTTTCTAAAGATAGCAGCTGGTCCTCTACTGCTTTGTAACTGTATAATATGATTCTGTCCAGGCAGTAAACCGTATTTCTGCTATGACATCTGGCCGCTCTGATTGGTGTATATCACGTCAAAGGACATGGGGAGTCCCCATTCCAGTTTTTTACCACGTCGAATCAAAAGAGCCACTGATGAATGAAGAGACTATCGATCATATCAAATGTAAATCCCTCATGTTGTGATTTACTTCTCTGTTACGCTTGATTTTATATTGGGGCATGATAATTTCTCTGATCAAGTAAATGTATTTCATTCATAAAATGTGGCCAAGCTGGACTATACAAAGGGTATACCAAAAGGTAAAGAATCTACAAAAGGATATGATTCTCTATAAACTCCACCCAATCATCTATACAACTAGGAACTTTCTGTTCACACCAAAAGAAAATAAAGGAACGGAGACTACTCTATAGTCGAAAGATACTCGACTCTACACCTTCAAAAGCTCTCTCATTTCTTTCTCTTTAAACTATCCACATTAAAGCAAGTAGAATCACATTCCAGCCCTTCATTTTCTCTTCCTTCTCCTGGTCTTCAATCTGAACATCAAATCTTTCATAGTATTTGGCATTTCCGAATGAGTGCCAAGTCAAAACCAGACAAATAAATTGAAACAGCGGGAGTATTATATATTAAAATGTTTAGTTTGTATTTAGAATATTCTAATGTTAACCTCACGCCGAATCATGCTTTTGCAGCTATTATTTCCCAAAAAGGAAGTGATGCATGGTGGTACATGGCAGTGGAGGAATTACTTCCTGAGAAATATCGCGATAAAGCATCAAACTATGAAAAAGGGACTGATACGATGGATGTCTGGTTTGACTCAGGTGATATAGCTTCTTTCAGTACTCTGCCTGTTGTACTAGCTCAAACAATTTCTTTTGTGGGGATAAATGTTGATCATTGATTGTTTGGAACTTTATGGCACCATTATTAAAATCTGATCATCTATTAGTTTCTACTTCATTTCTTGTTGTATTTGGAAAGCAACCTCATCTATTCATGAATACTAGATAGGAGGATATGAAAGTCGAGGATTAGGGTAGAAGGTCAGTAGGTAGTCGGGCATTGTCTAGTTTTCCTTATCACTGTTATTATTAGTACTCTCCTGCTACCGTATTATTCTCTTTTTTTTTACCTGTTGTTCCTCTTCTTCAGTTATTATACTGTTTGTAGTTGCTATTGTCCTTTTCTCCATTATTTCTATATGGTTTCTTCACTATTTTATTTCCTTCTCTTGTTGATCTTGATATGCTTTATTTGATGCAAAGGTCTATAGGAAACAACCTCTCTACCTTCACAAGGTAGGGGTAGGGCGGCATACACATCATCCTCCCCCGACCCACTTGTCGGATTACACTGCCCTTTTCTTCCATCCTTCTCTCTCTCTCTTTTTTCCTTTTTGTCTGTCTTCTCTATTATTGTTGTCTTTTCCTTCTCTCCCCAGACCCACTTTTTTTGAGGAACAAGTAACTGTGTATTCACAAAATTCCGTCATCCAAGCAATGATAAGAGTGAGCACTTACATCCCATAGGGTAAAAAACAGAAGGCCATAAGAACTAGTCTATGGAGCTTTACAATTTCCCAATAAAATCAACAAAAAGTTCTATATGCCCCACCATATCCTGTTTACACCTAAAATATAGAAGACTAAGGCAATTCGTTCTGATTTTTTGAATGTTGCTTTTTTTTCAAAGCCTCTTGCATTCCTTTCCTTCTAAAATGTCCACCAGATGCTTGCAGGGATTAATTCCCACCAGTCCTCTTCTGACTCTCTTCTTCCAATCTCTTTCCAGTCAGTCCATACTTTTAGAAGTTTTCGGAACCACCCAACTCACTCCAAGTATACACAAGAACATGTTCCACAGCTTTGCAACTGTTTTACAATGTAGAAATAGATGGCTATTTATTTCAGCATCCTGGTCACACATAAAGCATCTTGAGCAAATCTGTCTACCTCTTCTTTGTAGTACTTCATGAGTCAAACAAGCATTCCTGCAGACTAACCACAAGGGTTGCTGTGAAGTTTCCACACTGGTCTGTCAGGTGCATTGGTAGTTTTATTGAAATCATTTATGACCATAAGAAAATCTGCAACTCTTTGAATTGCTTCTCTGTTGTTTGTCACTTGATATAATTCGAAGTCCTGAAAGAACCCAACTGAGTGTCAGGCTAAGTCAAGTGGACTTGATTACCACCACAAAGTTCTTGGAAAGAAATTAAACCTCTGTCAGTCAAAGTTTAGGTTTAGTTGTCTAACTATATTTCATGTTTAGTTCCTAATGTAATTTTTCTTTAGCAGTAGGATTATAAGTTAACCTCTGTTTACACAGGTTCCTCGTGGGCTGCGGTGCTGGACAGAAGAGAAAGCCTTAATTACCCTGCAGATTTGTATCTCGAGGGGACAGATCAGCATCGTGGTTGGTTCCAGAGTTCCTTATTAACAAGTATTGCTACAAAAGGTAAGGGGCATTTAAAGTCCTGTTCTTGTTCCTTTATAGTATTAGTTAAGAAGCTTTAGAGAATCTTTTATTAGTCTCTTTGTTCGCCCATGGAAAATATCAAGCTCAGCTATGAGAAGTAGGAAAAGAACAGGGTTATGTTTGAATGTCCAGGGGAATTGGTGATCCCCTTAACCTCTTTTGTCTTTATGGATCTTTAATTTCTACATTTGAAACTATGACTATATTCTCTACTCTCTGCTATTATTGCTATAGGTTTCTCTCTCTCTTGCCCCACTCTGTGAACTTCATCCATAGATCTATAGTGTACCATCTTGTTCTCCTTAAGAAACAGTGGTAAGTTATATTCTGAAAGAAGCTAAAGGATTTGGAGTAACTTTTGGAAATTGGAGACATTGACAGATGATGCAAAAGAAGCAAATGTCAAAATACTTAACACGGGTCTCAGTACATGACAGTTATTACCGATTTCATTATTTTTAGGTTGTGGTTCTTCGACGTGTTACCCTATAATAATATCCTCATTGCATGTCATAATTGCAGGTCAGGCCCCTTATCACGGTGTTATTACACATGGATTTGTACTGGATGAGAGGGGGTTGAAAATGAGCAAATCTTTGGGAAATGTTGTTGATCCAAGGATTGTGATTGAGGGAGGGAAAAACCAAAAGGTATGTTGCCAATTTTGCAGTAATTTTTGTGCAAATCAACATGTTCTTGACAAGAAATGACATCTCTACTTTTCCTTTGACAGGAAAACCCTCCATATAGTGCTGATGTCTTAAGGCTTTGGGTTTCAAGTGTAGACTATACTGGCGACATGCTAATTGGACCTCAAGTCCTTCGTCAAATGTCTGACATATACCGGAAATTGCGAGGAACACTCCGATTCCTTCTAGCAAATCTCCATGATTGGAAAGTAGGTTACACAGTCTCAATTGAGGCCATTTCCAAATGAAAATGTTTCCGCAAATATTCTGATTATACTTGCAGCAGCATCTTCTTTTTTTGCTAAGCTCTCTCTCTCTCTCTCTCACACACACAAAAAAAAAAGAAACACCTAGAGCATTTGAAATCTGTGTCATAGATCCCTCTTATGCTCGACTCTTGAACTGAGTAGAACTTTTACTTGTCAAAGTTAATGATTTTATTAATTATCTTGAATTAGATGTTCAACTTAACATGGTAGTTTTCGAAGTTGATGTTACTTGAAATTTTCTTTCTGCAGGCTGATTATACAGTCCCATATAGTGATCTTCCGATGATTGATCAGCATGCATTATTCCAGCTTGCTAATGTTGTGAACAACATTAGAGAGAGCTATGATAGTTATCAGTTTTTCAAAATATTTCAGGTATTGTTTCTTTAAAAGCCAAGTTGATGTTTCAAGTTCCTGAAATGTGATGACTCTTAAACTTTGGTTACATGGAAAAAGGAACTTGTTTGCTTGAAGATAGTAAGAGTGTATATTTTGAAGAGAAGGAGGAGCTTAGCAGTTTCTGTTATGTGCAAGAGTGGGAGGGTCTGAGTCATGGTTTAAACTATGTGCGTCACTCTCAGTGCATTATCAGATGAGAATATGTCTGCAACTAGCAGATTAGTTGTGTCGTATCTGTGTGTCAATGTGAACTAATTGTTTAAGTAGATGTGGAACTTTAGCAGTGATGTTTAACGATGTAAACACCATTTCTATCACCAGTCACAGTAAAAGTCAAGTCTTTCATCACCAACTCTGCCAAAGATTCAGAAGGTTAAAGGCTGAAGTTTTCCTACTTGTTCTAGTTTTACTTGATAGTTATATGATGGTTAAGAAAAAGCAAACTTGATATTATGTGAAGTCTGAAGAAACTAGAAACTTAACTGAGATTCTTTATTCAAGGATACAAACCATGTCAGTTCCCCCCAAAAAAGAATAAAAACAATTTCAGCCACCAATCAGACATCGAAGTCAAGATCCTGCCCAAAAATTCAGAGTCTAAACTCTGAAGTTCTCTAGAGGCTGTCAGCTCGCTGCAGTTGTACTTTGTAGTGTGGAGCACAAAAGATAGTTTAAGAGTTCTGGCTGCATGGAGGATATTTTGGGAAAATGATCAAGGCTTAGCAGAAGAAGTATGGAAGAAAATATTTGTTCAACAGATGAAAAAGGTAATACAGAAGAAAAAGTAGGACCCTTCGGGGTGGCCCAGTGGTTTGGGCTTGGGAAGTCCATGTTGGAGGTCTCAAGTTTGAAACCCCTTGCTAGCGAAAGCAAGGGGTTTCCCTTCTGAGTTGAGCTCGGCGCACCTAGTGCCTAGTGCGGGTTACCTCTCCTATGTGGTTTGCGAGCTATTGCATAGGAGTTTTACTCATGCGCACCCAAAGAATAGCGGGTGCGGGTTTTCCTTGTTATCAAAAAAAAAGAAAGAAGAAAAAGTAGGTCAATATTGATGATCCTTAAGATTGATGACAAGGAACATATGACACTAATTTTGTTGAATACAATGATTTTTTTTTCAGCGAAGGAGCATTTCCTTTACTTTTTTTGAGAAAGTAAGGAGAAGGGGAGTCGAGCCTTGGAGCAATAGTAAAGTTGTCTCTGAGTGACCTATAGATCATGTAGGCTACCCACACCAAACTCCCTTGGGGTGTGATTTTTCCCTGAACCCTGCGTGAATGCGGCACACTTTGAGTACAGGCCTACAGGTTTGCCCTTTTTGTTGTTGAGAAAAGTAATGATCTTATTGATAGTGCACAACTCCAAGATGTGCTGACAAATATGTACAAGTAGAGCAAAAAGAAAAACAAAACTAAAATCATGTAAGGATTCCATGAATCCTAACGGTCATTCATCCTCATTTACAATTCCTTTCCACACCAAAAGTAAAACAAAATTATAAACTAAACTTAAATCTTTATGAAAGAGTTAACACTATCTTCAAACACCTTATGTTTATTTTTGTCCAAATGATCCACCAGATGCAGGATCTTCATCCTCATGTACAATTGTTTCTACACCAAAAGTAAATGAAATTATAAAATAAACTTAATTTTTATGAAACGGTTAGCATTATCTTAAAAAAACTTAAATGATCCACCAGATGCAGACTGGTATTAAATTCCACCACTAGTGGATGTGTATCTCTATAAGCGCTAGATGAAAAACCATCAACTTGTTAGGGTTAGTTTTGGTTTGCCAATAGCATTACTGGTGGATATTTCTGCAAAACAGGGAGGGAATTGATTGATTCTTATCTAGTGCTATGTTGGATCACTGCTGAAACAGAATAGCTTGAATATTTCCAATGGAATGTAACCTAATGGCCTGGCTTGAAATGATGAGGTTAGATTGAGAGGGATTTCTGGAAGAAAAGCTCCATGATACACTTAAGGAATGTCATCTTCATTGTTACCTAGTTTGTTCTATTCCAGCACAGCAAGGAAGCTCGTCATGTCAGGTCTTTAGCTGAGAATAGGTACAAAAGCGGCGAATTCTTTTTGTTGGAAATGTAGTTAGCAATGTCGAGGCCTAGTGTAAAAACGTGGGAGGAGGTTTAGCTGCTATTAAGTGGCTGCTGCTGCTGCAGTGTGTGTGTGTGTGTGTGAGAGAGAGAGAGAGAGAGAGAGAGGCCAGAATAGATTGAAGTAAAGACACAGTAGCAATTTCTGTTAATATTATGGCAAGAAGATAACACGAATCCTACAGAAGATTTGACATATTACTCCAGTAAAATGCTATCTGTCAGATAAATGATTACGGTCTTTAAAAAATGTAGCATTGTTTCTTGTCAATATTATGGCAATCTTTGTCGAAATGAATTTAATTACCAGCTGATGGTCACAGCTGTTTTGATACTTATTTACTGCTTTCATCCCTTTAATGGCTCACATCCATTTTTATGTTATTATTTTTATTGTCCGTGCAGGTGATTCAGCGGTTTGTGATAGTTGACCTCTCAAACTTTTATCTTGATGTCGCTAAGGATCGGCTTTATGTTGGGTAATTCATGTTGCATCTCTACATAATCTCACCTTTTGTTCTCTTCCAAGCTTGTCTAACGTTTCAAGTGCTGGATTTTTTTTAAAAAAATAACAAAAGAATATAAAACAAAGCAAGACATAATGCTACCATATTAAAAGAGCTTTAAATATTGTAATTATTAAGGGTTCCTTTTTTAGTTTTGGCCCCTCTTGTATAAGGTTCTTCTGATGGCCTATGTTAACCAGAAGTTGCTTTTTGGCTCTTTATCTATTAAACCCATTTAAATGCCATCAAAATGAGCTGTATTTAGGTAATTTTCATACAATATTTTGGAAAGAAGAAAAATAATCAGAAAAAGTTATACGAAATGAGATCTACTGCTGCTACGAGATTATCATTGGCTCGTCAAAGATCATAAGAGTGGAGATAATGGGATCCCAAAAGGCGGAAGCTGCAGAGGGAAAGAGTAGGGGCAGATCCATACTTTTGTGTTTATGGGTTCTGAGTTCTAGAAATGGCTGCTTACTGGGTTCTGGATAAATCATATATACGTATTAAGTGGATTTCTTAGCACAATTACAGGATTTTGGCCAAAGCTACTAGATTATGCCGCAACCGTAGCTAGAACTCTAGCTTCGCACTTAGGAAGGAAGGCGAGAAACTACAGTAAAGGTGATCGAGATACGTTACCCAAATCGTGAAGTTGGGGGTGGCCCAATAGTTTCCAGTGGTTTGGGCTTGGGAACTATTCCCTAGAACATCAACAACCTAGTAATACTGTTTAAAAGAAGATGATTACAACTTGACAAGCCTAGTACAATTGAATTAGGACTGGACTCATTGACCAGAGTGTTCACTCTTAGATAGTCTTCAGATCTTCCAGGAACAGCTCATTGCTTGAAAGCTTTACGACTTTTTCTTTTTTTCTCTTAATGCATGAATGCATGGTTTCCTGCAGCAAGTATAGGATATATAGTCTTCTTGTTAGTAAGCACATAAACAAGGAAACCATATATCTCGAAGATCCTGGGAATTAAGGAGCACCCAAGGGTGTGACCTAGTGGTCAATGAAGTGGTTGTGAATCCCGAAGTCTCAGGTTCAGAACTCAGCGGAGACAAAAAACCACTAGGTGATTTTTTCCATTTGTTGTAGCCTTGGTGGACAGAATTACCTGGTATCTATTGCTGGTAGGAGGTGGCAAGTATCCCGTGGAATTAGTCGTGGTGCGCGAAAGCTGGCCTCGACATCACGGTCTTCAAAAAAAGAAAGAAAAAGATCCTGGGAATTAAGGAAATCATAAACAACTCCGATTCTACATCCAAAAGGATTTTTTAAGATGCGACTTTTCAAAAATATCTCCACGTGGAATCCTTTTCTAATTCAAACACCATGAAGATCCTGTAAATATCTTACATATTCTTATATAAATAGTACAGGGAATATATAAAAAGATATACTTTGCATATATTTTCCAAAGATATCTCAATACAAGATCTTAACATAGATGAAGTTTTTCATAGCATGCAAGAACCATGGAATAAGGATCTGGTTCCTTCACATCTTCCTTCATATTGTGCATCTGTTTGTTAATTAGACGTTAATCTCAATAATGGGTAATCTCGGTCGACTGGAATTGGATCCAGGACTAACCGACTAGGGACGGGAAGCAGGGAATTGGGGAAGGGTTGGATTTTGGGTTGCTGGTGTGGTGGACCAAACTATTCCTTGAAATTTAAATCAGTTTGTTTGCTTTATTTTCATTCGGATGGAAATGTCAAATGTTGGAGTAGTGTCACTTTCCCTTAAACTGAACATCGCCAAATTTACCCTTTTATCACAGTGGCCAAAGCTTGCAAGAATTCCTGCTGCTGATATCTCGGTTAAATAGATTACTGTCTCATTTAATGAACTATCCTGTTTGTTTTGTTGGTAGGCTTGCGACTTTAATTCTTTTTTTCTATCAAATAAATGAACATAATTCGAATTTCCCTGAACCTTGAACAGTTCATCAAAATACAATAAAGCACATTTTATGGACTACTAAGAAATATATCAATGTCTCCTCTTGCACTTTTGTGTATATATGGAGGACAGTTAGTTTGGGCTTTGCTCCTTAAATATTGTATTAACTTCATGTCCACATTCAAAAGTTTCTGGAAGCCTAATTTTTAGATTATCGGCTACAGAAAAAGAAAGAGGATCTTGTTGTTCCACTATATCTTTCCCTGGTAGGTTTTGACTCAAGTTGATGTGGCATGCTAACTTGGTTGACAATCGATCACTTCTGTAGAATGTCTTAGGGAAGTTAGTATTTACAGACCTCAATTCTTGACTCAGTGTCATCATTTCGGTGCATGTATCATGTCCCGTGTACGAGTTGTTGGGTTTTATGACCTCTGTATATGAGTTTTGAAAGATCTTCTGAAAATTGACTTTGTGTGGGGGATTGTGTACATTGCTCTTCCTTTACATTGAGGCTTCTGCTGCTGTTGACTTTCCTTATATAAAAAATTGTAGGCCAAGAGCTTTGAATCCAGCTTTCTGCTCGTTACATGAACTCATTAACAGCTTGTATTGAAAGCTTAGTCAGATGCTAGTGTAAATTGGTTGAGTTGCAGTTAGACATGCATGCTTAAGTCAAGATATGTTGCAGAAAAGAGGAATTACATTGTGCAGTAGATGTGTTTCCTGTGAAAATTCTCAGGAATCTGCAGATCATCTGTTTTCGCATTGCAATCATACAAAGCAGTTATGGGATCTAATCCTGAATATGAGTGTTCTGCAACAAATGATGCCAAAGAATGTGAACGGCCTACTAGTTTGTTGACGGAATCAGAAAGTCAGGAAATAACTAACACAAATCTAGAAAAGCATACCTCTCTGCATCTTTTGGAACATTTGGTTGGATAGAATTAAGAGATACTTTGAGAATCAGAAGAATCATTTAGCTATTCTTAAAACATGAAAATAGAGTCTTCTATGTGTACTTTTGATGTAGGGTAAATCTGGTAGAAGACTTAGTTCAGTACATGGATTTTATAGAAGTTTTGAGATTATAGCAGATACAACTGTGCTGTAGTTTATATGCTTTGAGTACTTTCTTGGTACCTTTTTGATGAATTTTACCTTACCTAATAAACTTTGTTTTTGTTATTTTCAGGGGGAGTGCAAGTTTTACAAGGAGGAGTTGTCAAACAGTCCTTGAAGCCCATTTGCTTTCAATTGGAAGGATAATTGCTCCCATCTTACCCCATTTGGCTGAGGATATGTGGCAGCATCTTCCTTTTCAGTATACTGCTGAAGATGGGCATGTTGCTAAATTTGTTTTTGAGTCGAGATGGCCTGAACTAGATACAGAATACCTTTCCTTTCCAGAGGAAGAAGTTGACTTCTGGGGAAAAATTCTTGAGGTAACTGCTATACAACTGAGCCAGCTAATCCACATAGTTTGGCCCAATACTTTAATTTGTTACCAGTTGGTTAAACTTAAGTTTGGCTTAGTATTCCAATCTGGCGACCAGTTGCTTAAGTAAGCTCAAAGGGGGCTGATATCTGTTTATCTATGATGCCATACAAGTACAGTGCATATTGGTATCTTTAATAATTTGAGGGAGCAAATGATTGTCCATGATATCAGATTTGATTTTGTTTAATAATTTAAACTATTCGTGGTTTCATTCATGCTGCCAAATAGAGCCTATTTGCTTTATATTGAATCACTATCTTCTGGCTACTTTATCAATCATTTTCTGATGATGACAATTTGAACAACTATGACCAGCTAAGGACGGAAGTTAACAAAGCATTAGAGGTAGCTCGAAGTGGAAAATTGATTGGTTCCAGTTTAGAGGCCAAGGTGTATCTCCATTGTTCTAATGAAAGACTGGCTGAGAGACTAAACAACATGTGCGAACCTACAAATGAGGCAGATGCTTTACATCGCATATTCATAACATCTCAGGTATACTGCAGTATTCATTTTAACTTCGTATAGATAGAACTCATGCTCAAGGTTCTATAGGTCTTGGTATAAATGTGTCTGTTACATGTCTTTTATGAGTGCCAGCCTTCCCTCGTTTTAGTGTTCTCGCTATGTTGTTGCCGAGCTCACTTGAGACTGAAACAAACTAAATTGGATCCTCTTGAAAACCTAGTCACACGTGCAACAAATATTGGTGATCTTTTCAGCTGAATTTCGTTAGACACGTGTGGTAGTAGTCTTAAAACGTGAAATACGGTCTCTGTTTAGGTATTCTAGGCCTCCATAACAGAAATGTCTTCTTTGAGCGCATAATGTAGTTGTTTTTTAGTACATTCTTGCGATATTTGTCAGGTGGAGATTCTCAACTCCTTGCAAGATGAAAGGATTAAAGATGTTCAGTACACTGGAGAATACCTCATGGAAGAAGGGGACAAAATCTGGGTTGGTGTATCTCGTGCAAATGGCTCGAAATGTGACAGATGCTGGAATTATTCACCTCAAGTAGGTTCTTTTACTGAGCATCTTTTGCTATGTGGCCGCTGCCACAACGTGGTTATCAGTCTACAAACTCGTGATCTTGATGATTTATCCAAGGTCACACAGAGTGAAGCAAAGGAGGCAATAGCACAATGAGAAAGAAAAACACAGAGATATATTTTTTTTATATATAAGTTAGAATAGTAACTTTGTACATGCATTGATGAATAGAAAGATAGTGATTTAACTGGTATTGTGATGTTTTTTGTAATCGATTTGATTTAGACCTTATTTAATAAATCCAACAGTATATTACAGGATTATTTTTAGACATTGCTTTTATTTTATTGTTTAAATTACTGTTTCAACTGAAAGAAAAAAAATGAGCAATATTCTGGTCGATTAAATAACTTTGAACTAAATAATTAAAAATAAACTCATTTGCAGCCAATTTTCAGTAAACCTTCCCGCCATTAAATATATGACCGTTTCGGTGAAAAGATTTGACCCCAATTTTCAAAATCCCTACTTTCTCTGTATCGCAAAACCCTCCGATTTTGTAGTTTTGTAGATTCCCGCCGTACGGCGACCCTTCTCTCACCAGCGGTGAAATTGACTCGGACGATTGCCAGGTTTCGTCTGTTCTCTTTCTCATTCTTCTTTCATCCCTCTGCAATCCAATGTTGTATTGTGAAAATTGAAAATTTCAAAGTAATCATGAAAATTTGACCAAATCACATCAGTTTCTTTCGACATCTTGTTTCAGTAGTTTATTTTATTTGTTAACTTGATGTGGTGGAAGCTTAGTCTGTTTTGAAGGATTGACATTAAAGAAATGTGGATATTGATATGAAGAAGGGACTTAACGTTTTTGAATTTTGCTCGAGTTGTTTTGTTCGATTCTTTGTTAAAGAAGAAGAAAAGTAAAGAGAATGTACTGTGCGCACATGCTAAGATATATTTTCATTATTTCAAGAACAATTAACTGTTTCTCCTGGTGAATACAGTAATATGGGCGAATTTCCTTTTCTCCGATAGAATCTTAAATATACGTGTCAAGAAATATTGCTCTTGTAATTTCAATTTTCTTCATAGTAATATCGAGTCAAATTTTTTAAAGCAACATTATTCTCCAAAAAGTGTTACAGCTGATATGAAGGGAAAACACAAAGCATTGTAGACCCCTTAACTGCTTCGGGAAATAGCTAAATGATATTTTTATTACAATTGAGATGATTCAAATGCTTATGGAAGAAGAGTATCTAGTCCTATACAGGCCTTCTACATCATCTTGTTCCCTAGTGGATTGTTTTTGCAATGCGTATCGTTAACTGGTGTTTGTTGGATTGTTTTCCTTTTTGTCAAATAAACCTCTAGAGCAGATTTAGCTCTTATTTATTTGTGGTTGGAATTTGTCCTTTCTTCTTTAATAATTTTACCCTTTTTTTCACCAGAATTAACCATGGTTTCCATCAGGCTAAACTCGAAAAGGCGCAGACTTGAAGATCCAGCTGAACTTGCGAGCTCAAGCACGAACCCTTGTAACAAAAATGAGGTACAAGTCCAAAAACTCCAGATCCAATGGTTGGGGTTTCTGGCAGTAAAAGTCAAGGAGATCAGTTATTTGGTAATGTCTTGAAACAAGTCCATCTAGATAATGTGTAACTTAAACCTACCATAGCCAAGTTTATATCTGGTTTGGGTGCACTAGCATCATTAATCCAAGTTGAGGCTATTCATGTGAAACGTTCCAGTTTTGTTTACGAAACAAAGTTGCAATCTTTCAATCTACTTTCAAAGGCCATGATCAAAAAATGCAATGATAATCCTATTCTGAAGATTGGTTGGTATGGAGCTTCCAAGGAAGAAATTGTTGACATAATTACTAATGGCTTTATTCGATCAAGTTACCGTCATGGAGTTCAGTTTTCTGCTTATGATTACCCTCTTGATTCTCTCCAGACTTCTATTCAAGACAAACATGGACTAAGACATATATTGATTTGCCAAGTGATGGTAGGAAAAATTGAACTTGTCACTCCTGGTTCAGGACAGATTCAACCTAGTTCTGAGGATCTTAATTCTGGGTTGACAATTTATTATCTCCAAGAAAGTATACTTTTTGGAGTTGTCACTTGGATACTCATATCCTCCCTTTAGGCATAATCAGTTTCAGAGTTTCTCCTCATTCAAGTTAGTGAAGCAGCAGGAAACAATCTGTTGATTGAACTCATTAAGTCCCTATATTCTGCTCAGGTAAATCATCATAACCTCTTCACTGAAGCAGTCATTAGTCGTTGTCCTGTCGCTACAGTTCATGGGGTATTTCTCCCTTAAAACTCATGGTAGTGTCAGATTGTCAATTTGACTAACCACATGGTCACTTAAAGTAACAGAGCTATGCAAAGCAAAGGATTGGTTATCTGTTCAAATCCGTGAATCGTGTTGCTTTTTTGTTTTTCTATTTTAGATACATTATCTAACTTTATCACTCTTCATTCAGCAGCGTATTTAGCTCAGCGAAGACTGCCAGAGCAATGACGACACAAGGATTCTGTGTTACCGTGGATTGCTGACTTTACATATATCTGTGTAGCAAATACTTCTTTTACACCCCACCCCCCCTCCATTGGTAGTAGTCACTAGTATAACAGTTTTTAGTTGTTTGTAGGAGTAACAACTGTCGTTGACAGTCCTTGTACCTAAGGTGGTGATGTTAACCTGTAATGCCATTCTAACATGGTTGTCTTTAACCTTTCTAGCAGTGATGAATACTATCCTTTCACAAATGTATATTCTTGAATTGCTATTCTAACAAAAGTATGCCTACAATAAGGACGTATTGGAACAAGCAATAAAGGTTGTGGTGGAGTGGTAAATATTCATTGATAATCAACTCACCAAGTTTTGTGTTCACTCAAGCTGTATAATCATCAATCTTTCACAAGCAAGGAAATCTTGTAGATACAGAAAGAAATATCCTCGAACTATGAGAACTCACCACGAAGCTGCTAATTATAGGCTGAAAGTCAAACTACGCGTGAGCTGGATGATGAGTGCCTAAACCTACATCATAAAACGATGTAGTGTAAAGTATGCGTCCGTACTTGAAATGTACTGAGCATGCATGATATAGATACCAAGTTGAACAATGATATAACAAAGTAATATAATAATGAGCATGAAAAATAGATTGTACTGAAATGTAAGGGAAAAGCTAAGCTAAATGCAATGACCAAGTACTAATCAAGTAGCTAATATAATGCACTAAATATTGAAATCATGGTCAATGCAATGAAAGTCTGGTTGTGGGAGCTACTATTAACCAACATAAATTACATGAACTAAACGTGGAGTCCGATGTACACACCCCATCAAGAGGATCCAATATACCCTACTAGGGATATAAAGATACGACTGAGGCGTGATCACTAAAACTGGTGCCCAACAGAGGAAACTTCTGAACCTATGTTGGCACGTAGTTTTAAACAAGTGAGGGTATGTTGAGATCTAGTCCAACTCGGTGCCAAGTCTACTTCCAATTGAATGAAAAGCTAAAATGCAACAAAGTACTGAATAGCTCAAAATACTTACATGTCATCTGGGACTGCACATAAATATACTAAAAGGTAATGACATTCAAATTCTAAAGCATGATCTTATGACTGATTTGTCTATCAAGTATAATTTATGAGTGCTGATGATTCATGTAAGCCAAGGTTTTGAATTATATACATGGAACTATGAAATTTCCAATAAAACATGCTAATTAGATTATGGAAACCATAGTAGCTAAAACACAACAAATCTCCAAAGTTTTAAAAACCCTAGGTCTAAGCATGCTATGAAGAATTAAAGAACTGACTGAACTCTAGGGACCTAATGGATTAAAAGAATCACTGGTGAAATTCCCACCTACTTGGTGACCAAATCTAAGGAGAAATCCTTTAGTTTTTGGGAATGAACTTGACAAAGACCTCTACTTGTTCTTGTGAGTAATTGTAGACTCTTGCTCTTTTTTTCGTTCTAATCTAGGTGATTTTAGGAGAATGAGAGTTCTTAGTAGTTTCTAACTAGTTTACTAAGCTTAGACACAATAAAAAGATATAGTCTAAGCATTAAACGACGTTATAAGTACAAAGTGCATAGGTAAAAAGACCAATGTCATCCTGACTATGACTCAAACAGGGGCTTCACGGGCCGTCATGATGACCAAGACCCATCTAGCAACTCATGAAGATGCATTTCCTGATGAGACTTCACTAAAACGGGCATAACTTCTTACTCAGGGTCTAGCCGGAAGTCAATTTCTCCTTTCCATGATTCACTTTCCTCTTCGTTTTCATCACGTGAGTCGTCACCAAGATGACGCATGAGTGATGTTGATTGGGTTGACTTTGCTATGTTTAAAAACAAACACATTATCTCTACATCTCCTTAAAGAGGAAAGACATAAAGTGACACCAAAAGTTATCCCGAATTTTCAAAAAGACACAACAACTATGCAGTCATCCTATTACCCCCTAAACAATTTTAACGTGAAATATTTACATTATTTTTTGATCAATCTCGGATATTAAAAACCAAGTATTTTCACACACAAATCATTATGTGTCACGTGTTAATTTATTTTAAAATAGAATTCTTTTTCATTTTAATTTTTTCTTTACCTTTTTTTTTCTCTCTGTTACTTTTGCTTATTTTATTTTATAATTATTTATTTTAATATTATCTTACATTTCACTTCACCTTCCATCATTCCCCCACACCTTCGTCAAGCTGTGTCCCTTCCCATTTCCTTTTCTTCTTCTTCTTTCGTCAAATTTCATTCTTCCAGTAATTTTTTTCATTATTTTCTAAACTTTTTTAAGTCGGTGATAAAAACTAATTATTTTTTAGAAATTTTAAAATATTGAAAGTATCATCAATTAATTTTTTTTCATATAACTTCAAAATTATAAATAATTGAAAAAATAATGAATACCCTCAAAATTGAAAGAGCTTGATGAAATATGAATAGTAAAGTTACATGATACCTTCTAATCATTTTGAAATTTAATAGGTTCATCAAATAATTTGATTTTTTTAAAAATTAGATAAAGGTTTAAAACTGAAGAGACTTTACCTAATAATAGTTTTTAAAAAAGAGTGTGGAATTGTGGTAAAAATTACGGCACTGAAAGTGGAGAGTTTTAATAGAGAAAATTAGGGGTGTACAAAACCGAACCAAATCGCAAATCGAATCAAATTGAAAAAAAAACTCGACTAGTGCTTTGGTTTGACTTGGTTTGGTGTTGGAAAAAAATACGACTATATTTGGGTTGGTTTGGTTTCAACTAAAAAAGATCAATCCGAGACCAAACCAATCGGACATTATATATATAATTTAAAATTTTTATTTTATACGTAGAAATATTTACTTTGATATAATTATCTCTTATACTTTTTCATAGTTTTTATCTTTTAATATATTTATTTCATGTTTGGAAGTTAGAATTCTTAATGATCTAATAAAGATTATAGTCCATATATACATGTTGGAAATTATAACAAAGTTTAAATAAAATTCAAATTAATATTAATGCAAAATGGAAAATCAATCCAACACTAAGAATGACAATAATCTTGAATATTTGTGTTTTAGTTTACATAGATTTAGATAATTAAAATACATGATCTAATTTTACTTTCTTTTAATATATAGTCATGTAACTAATACTTACTAAACTTATTTTAGCATGATTTAGTACTTTAAATTATGATCAATTTCATTATGACCTATTAATTTGCAATATTTGTTTTACGCGATTTTTTTATTTTTTATTTTTGAATATTTTAGTGTCGTTAATCAAATCATATTTTTATTATTTTCTTGAGAAATAACTTAGATAGTTGCATTTTTGGTAAAACTAAAGAAATATTTGAAGTACAAGTAAATTATATGTTTGTATGAATACTTTATCAAAAAAATCTGAAAAAACCCGAAAATTCGAAGAAAACCGAAAAAACCCAAAGTTTAAAAACCCGATTCTTATTGGTTTGGTTTGGTTTATAAATTCAAAAATCCGACACAAATGATTTGATTTGATATTTGAAAAATCGAAACCAACCCGGTCATGTACACCCCTATAGAAAATAATGATGTTTTGAAGGAGAAAGAAAGAGAGAAAATAACAAAGAAAAAAATTAAAATAATAAGAGAAACAAGAAATTATATTTTATAACAAAATACCTAACAAAATAAAGTTATATTCAATATTTTATGTTGTTCACCCTTTAAAAAGAGTTCATACAATCTCTATGCCAAGTGGACGAAAAATGATGTAATAATATTAGTTCAAGATTGTTTAGGGGGTAATAGGACATCCGCATAGTTAAGCTATCTTTTTGAAAATTCGAGACAATTTCAGGTATCACTTTATGTTTTCTCTTTCCTTAAATAGTTACTTCATATCAGTTTATATTTGAAGAATTTTGTAAGAATAGTATAAATCATAATAATTGATAATTTAAATATTTAAAGTAAACTAAAAATATAACATATTATTCATTTCCAAGATTATTGAGGATAATTTTCAGCATTATATGGAAAATCATTCATATGAATTGCCATAAGGAAGTATAGGAAGGTAAAAAGAGAGCCCATATAATCAATTGACTGTTAATCTTGTTTAATTATGTGAATTGTGCATCATTGCAACCAAAAAAAACCTTTAAGAAAATGAGTAATAATTTGGAATAGTATCTAAAATTTTAAAAATAGTATGTTGTTGTTTGTGTGGCTCCTCCGCAATTAATTATTGCAAAGTCATCATTGTTAAAGAAGAAGGAAACTGACTATTGGAGCATATCAAAGAAACAGATCGAACATAGTTGACTGACCTATCTGTAACAAGTGTTGATGAAAAAAGAAATTGACGATTGGAACATGTCAAAGGAACATGTCCAACGAAGCTGACCGACGAGTTTACATCATTGCTGTAGAATTGGATTCACATTAGGATTAGACTAATTATATTTATTAGGATTATATTTCGACTATAATTATATTATGATTAGAATTATATTATGACCAATATTAATTTAATATTAGAATTATATTATAATTAGGATTTATATTATTTATAATTATATTATTATTATTATAGTAGTAATAGGTATTGTAATAGGACTCTAAGTATAGTTAACTTAGGGCTCAACATTATATTCATCAATTTATCAATCCTACCAATATTGATCAATATATCAATTTATCAATATTGATCAACCTATAAATAGATCAATAATTATCAATACATTCCTTGATTTCTCTACGTGAAATTTCTACATGAATTTCTACAAACATAACTCAATAATAATTTTATAAAAAGTCAATAGTTTTTAGGACCATGCAGCTCAATATTTGGTCATTAATAAGATATTTATTTGTGGCTACATTGAAATCGTAACGTGCAATTAATCTACACCTCACATATTGCGCTTTAACTATTAAACAAAAAACTTGAGGAGCCTGTCCAAAGGTCTGGACTGTCAAACCACAAAAAATCTTAATGTTAAATGGAAGAAAATCAAACCAACTACACAAGGCAATAGATTGGACAACACCATGATTAAATAAGGTCCAAAAATTTATAATCTTTTGACTAACTTTTATCAATGGATGATTTTTTACATTATTATGTCAACTAAATGATAATCACAATGAATGCATAACAATTGAAATTAGTAACTTGAATATAAGGTAAACGTTTGTGCAACATGTTAAACTATACTGATTGTGTAACAATTCATTAAGATATCACAATACATATAAGTTAAATCCTTTGAGTTTTTATAAGATCAGAATCCATAAAAATCTAAATTGTGCGGACTATTCACTTTCGATGCTGCATTCTTGTCTGATTCTCCAAAAATACACTATTTCTAGAGAATTCGGCACGCATCCATTGACTTTTTAAAGAAGTCCAAACAACATAGATAAAAATCATAAAATTCAATGCCATGAAACACTTTGATGCTGCAACAAAGTTTTTATTTTCATCACTTGTCTATTCCTACCTTTATTACCATCTTCTAATTTTGTACAAAATTATGCATCAAGCAAATCAATCTTTAGCAGATCCCAAAGCATCACCAACTACTTTGAATAACCATGTTAGCAGTTTTGTCGACAACATTACACCATTATCCTCTTTACTACTTTGAAGGTAAAATGTATGTTTAATTTTTATAATTCTCTAGGTTTCGTTTGTTGGATTATATCAGATATATTGCTTTGTTTGGTTTGATATTGAAAGAGAAAAAAAAAAACTAATTATACTTAGTTGGTTTGGTTTGATTTTAGAAAAAAAAAGGTCAAAATCAGAACCAGAGGCGTATCCAGAATTTTGATATAATTAATGCACTATTATAAAAAGGTGAGTCTAATCGATTTGACAATAATTAAAAATTGAAATTATAGTTTCAACATTGAAATGCTTGATTAATTAAAACGCTAAAAATGCTATCAATAACCACTTAGATAGATATTGCTAAATTTTAGAAATAAAAAGAAAACAAGATATACATTTTAATTTATTTCATATACATTTTCAATCTTTTTTACTTATATATAAAAATATTTAAATTAATAATACATACTACCCAAACCCATCCTACCCCACACCCTTTCTTCATCATCTTCTTCCCTCCAACATTTCATATTCTAAAACACAAAACTCAATATCTTATCAAAATATTTACCAATTTTTTTTTTCAAAATAAAAAAAAATCATACTTAATACATGAGAGAAACATATAGAGAGATACGTACAAGAGTGACAAAGAAGTAGAGTTTATTGACAGATAATCATTTAAAAATCGATCGCAAAAAAGAAATCAAGAGGACCCAAATTAATTTTATAAATTCTTTGATAATAATTTTTATAAGTTAAATGAGTTTTACATTTTAATTTTGAGGGGTGATGTTTGTTAAAAGGTGGCCCAAAATGGGGCTATCAACTAATTTTTTTTACTTCAGTGTCTATAAATCTTCTTTCTTCTTTCGTTTTTTTAAAATCCAATGCAGTTGGCTTGAAAACTAGTTAAGGTGAAGAAGATGACCGAAAGCGGGGGTGGGAGGCTTTTTCTTTTTGCGATTAAAAAGTTACTGATTTCAAAAATATTTTAAAAATTCTTTTAAGTCATTTACAATGCTAAGATCAATGGAAGGAGAAAAATTGAAGTTTTCTTTGAAAAAAAAATGATTTTAGATACCTTCATGCGTCAAAGGAAAGTGAAAAACTCTGTCATATCAACATTTTGTGTTTAATAGTTATACATTTTGAACAATTTAGGTGTTCAATAGGTACAAACCCTAATTGAGCTGTCTAAATGAAATATACAGACAACTTCAAGAGATTTTTGATGACTTAAGCCCATGAGGAATAACATGGGAGTAGCTAGCCGAAGGATCTAGGTGGAGGGTTGTATAGACAAGAGCGCGGAGTCAGGTAGTATGGAGGGCGTTTACCCCTTATATGAAATCTCCCGCCGCATATTCACATTTAATCGGGGCCCAATGTCAATACCAACACAGGAGAGAAACTTATTCTGGTTGGCCACTATAGTGTATTAAGACTGAAAGTCTGCTAGGTAGTCTAAATAGAAGGGAAGTTACCAAACGTGAAAAAGAGTACATTTTTCTTACTTGAAAGAACCGATATCATAGTATTTAGGAGAAGGATACGATGCTTTATTGTTTGGAATTTCATTAGGGATAGACCTAGGATTTGTTGTTCATCTTGTATTCTTAAGATAATTAGAATAAAACTTTGAAGAACTTAGTAAGAAACAACAAAAGAGTATTTTCAAAACCAGAATATTAAGACTAGCAGAGAAAATAGGATCATAAACTGATTAGAAACAATATAAAAATATTTTTCTCAAAGAAAGAAAATCGAGTCCACTAAATGATAGTGTTCCCTTAAGAAAATTATTCCCATCAGGTACCTGAGTTTAATGCAATATATCCTCACATGATAGAAGGATCTTACTCAACGATGTATCAATATCTAACGGTGTCAACAAATCACTCAATGACAATAAAATACACTTTGAATACTAGATTTAGTAATAGTAGAAGAAGTCTGGAAAAATTTTGTTCTAGAGGAAATTGAGGTCCGGGGGGTTGGGGGGAGGGCTTGGAGCACGGCGCCTCGATGTCCGGGGGTGGGTAGGATTGGGGTGAGGGGGCTTCAGGGCACGTTTCCTCGAGGGGGGGGGGGGGGTCTCAACTTGCATAGTTTTGTAATGGCTAGCTTAGAATTATCTTGCTTTCACTTTCTATTTAGATTTTATAAAGCAACGCTTTCAGTTAAATTGATTACAAATTGGGGATATGTTAGTCTAAGTTGATTCGAATATTACAATTATTAAAAAATAAAAAAAAGCATGAGTCAGGATGGACTAACTATTCTTTTGAGTTTTTTTTGTCTAAACTATCATGAGTAATCTATCAAAACACTTTTTAAAGTTGACTAGATCAAGTATTTTATTACAATCCTCAGTAAGTATAGACAACTAAATTTATCCATAAAATTTCGCCCATATTGACTCATTATTTTCGAAGTGAAGTGAGTTATAATTAATAATTTAGTGACAATTCAAATTAAGAACATTTTTGACATCGTCGTTGGGAGCCTCAAAACACCTATTTTGAGGAAATAAAATAAGTGTTTAACAAACCTGTAAAAGTGTTTTTAAATAGAAGCAGAAGCTAAAAAATTTCTGCTTTGAAATGTGTCACATTAAATGGAACGAAGAGAGTATAATTTAGGGCAACTTTCACATGTAGCAAATAAGAAATTCATATTTGTATGTTATAGCAAAGTTTGTATAATTGCGCTCCATAGCAAACATAGAAACTGTATAATTCGCTATACATATACAATTGAAGCAAATTGTATAAAACGAAGTGTATAAAACAAGAAAGAGAAAGACAGTTGGACAGAGAACTGTATAAAAACGAAGTGTATAAAACAAATTATATTATTATAAGTGTTTAGAACGATTATACAATTCGAATTTGTATAAAATGAGAAAGAGAGAAAGACAAAAGACTTGACAAGGAATATACAATTGAATCGAATTGTATGAAAGGAGAAAGAGAGAAATTAGATACAATTTACAATTTGAAAATTGTATAAAACGAGAAAGAGAGAAGCAAAAGAAATTGGACAGGGGAGTATTTTTATTGTATAATTATAAGTGTATAGGACAAAAATATATGTACTTGCATGTGTATATACAATTTTCTCACGCTTTATACAAATATAAATGCAATTTATACATTTCGCTTTTGTTTGTATAAGTGAGAAAGGAGAGGGTGGCAATCGAGATTCGGGAGAGTGGCGAGCGAGATATGAAAGAGGGGAGAGAAAGAACAAAAATACATGTATTTATACAATATTCTCTGCTTTTATAATTAGAAACAATTTTTATACACTTGTGTTTGTATAAAAAGTGAGGAAGCGAGCGAGAGTTTGGAGGAGAGTGACGAGCGAGAAATTTGGGAGAGAGAGGCGCTGACAATTTTTTCAAACGTTCGCTATGGAGCACAATTAAATTAAACTCTAGCTATTTTATTTATTTTAGGTTATTAATTTGCTATTATATACAATTTTCCTAGTGATTTGTGACTAATATTTTTGACCGAGTGGCTAAATGATTAAACAATCCCTTATGCCAGTGGATAGAAAAGCAAAGCCCATGCTCCAACAAATAGAAGCTGAATTTTCTGTAGGCTGCAAGGGGGGCGAGAGTTGGAAGATGAGTACGCCAATGGCTGCTTCTACAACTATAGTCACAGGAAGAGAGGAGAAGAAAGTCTCCGTAAGCCGCCATTCTTTCCGGCAACCGACAATGTAAACCTCGCTATTATTATTCTCTTTCTCTTTTTTTTGGATTGAGAGTATTCAATTGGTTAATCGCTGTGGTTTTTTTGTACCAATAAATATAAATCCAGTTGCTATGAAGGTGAAATTCTGGACCGGCACCTCACGGCGATTAAGAGGTAAATTTATCCGTCCTTCGTATTTCTCAACTTGTCGCTTTTTTTTTTCTCTGCCGAAAGATATTAACGGTGCCCCGCCGCAGGGAGATAGCCACAGCCAGAAAATCCGACATATCTTTACCTGAGAAATTTTGGCTTAAGGTTGGTTCCTACTCTCCTATCCAGTTTAGTTTTTTTTTTTTTTTTGAGCTGTATAGTTATAGCCCCAATTGTGGTCCACCCCTCAAGGAAGAAGATGAATTATCAATGGTACTCGCAATTACTTCTTTAAGATTGGGAAGAAATTTTCTATCTGCGATAAAATTTTGAACTCGAGACCTCATGTTTTTTCTTTCAACTTCATATAGACCGACCTTGTTACTCACAGTAGGGGAAGTTCTATTTTTCTTTTTTTGCTAATTTTCATCTCATACTCAAGTTGCCGATCTGATATTTATGCAGCAGCAGTTTTCAGTAGGGGTGAATGAAGTAACGCGGGTGCTTGAGAGAGTGCCCCCCGTTCCTACTAATGAACGTTCATCACTATCCCTTAAAATGCATTCAACTCGACTTCAGGTTTTTACCTTGCCTGCTCATGAACTTCATGCATCCTCACTTTCATTTGGTTTCTACCTGTTCCTGTTGGATCTATATGATTGAGCTCAAAAGTGTCAATTCCACATTTTAGTTCTGTGTTCTTCCAATTCAATGCCTACATGTTTTCTGTATCTACAGGATTGCATGTTTTTTTGTATGATGCATTGATTTGTTAACCTCTTTGACATTGTGGATATTTAGGTTATACTAATAGCATCTGATTGTCATCCGCGGTTGCTGACCAAACATGTGGAAAGCTTAGCTAGTTCAAAGAAGGTACCAGTTGTATTCATCAAAGACAAGAAAAGAGGTTCTTTGAGATTGGGTGAACTGGTTAATCTTAAAACTGCAATAGCCATTGGTGTTAAGGTAAGGGAATTGAACTTCTTTGTTCCTGTGGATATTGAACTGAACTTTTCCAACAACAAATGTGTGATATGGTATGCTCCATGCAGGATAAAGGAAACAAGTTTAATCAATTTATCAGCACTGAAATACTCCACAAGTTTGAATGACTATATTGCAATGAGGCTTCACACAGGGACAATGATCAGTAGTGTATTGTGAAGGTGTATCTAGTTTTTGATTACAAACCTAGTAAAAGTGAAGTAATATGTAATTTCAAGAAGCTTTCATCTTCTTTACAATGACATGTACATCAAGGAAGATAACTTACATGGTATTCATGCCGAACGATAACATGTTGCAGAGGCCTGCGGAATTTCATATCTTAATCTAAGCTGAGATTAGGCTGCTTGATTCACAATGTGCCAGTCCTGTGGGTACCTTATTTGATATTTCCACTTGCAAGTGACATCTGGGTTGCTTTGCACTTCGGAATTATGTGTTGGTGAAAGAATCCATCGCATATGGCTTCTGCTCACCCCAAAACTGTCGTTCCAGAACAATGCCTTAGGCGCTAGACTGTGAGCTAACAGCTGATGGTGATGGATTGGTAGCACCATTACTACCCCTCCCATTTGTGTTGGCTTTGTCCACTTTGTCACTCTTTTTCTGGTCTTGCGGCTTCACCATGACTGGTTTGAACTGACAAAAGAAAACAAATAATAAGAATCAGGTATAAATTTGGTTAAGTGGGAGGAGTGAACGAAAAGATTGCATCCTCTACAAAATTTCTTGAAGATGGAAAGATCTCAAAAGTCAGAATACTAACCTGATAAACAGCATATATGACATTCCTCCTGATCTGTGCCATCATCTCAATGAAAAGGTTGTACCCTTCAAGTTTGTATTCTATTAGTGGATCCCTTTGCGCGTAGCCTCGTAAACCCACAGCCTGCTGGACAAACTTGAGTGCTTGCAAGTGTTCTTTCCACAGGCGATCAATGTTGTTCAATATTAGAAACTTCTCTGCTTCTTTCATCAAACCTGGGGCTTCTTTCTCCACAATATTCTAAATGATAGGAATGAATATCCAATAGTAAGAGGAAAAGGAAACGAAGAAACAATTCGAACGGAGAGTAAGGAGCTCACAAATGTCCTAGTAATTATATTTGGTTTCTCTGTCCGTTTCATTTCTCAGTGCATCTTTTATGTTGATTATCAAGATCTAATCTGAGTATGTAGAAGGATTACTATTTAAGTTCAACAAAAACTGACAAGTTTGGTTGCAGTACTGTCTGTCTTAAGTCGAGAAAATGGAACTTTTCTTGTAACTTTTTTTAATGACTATGGTGTCCAAGACAGCTTCCGCGCACCTCGATTAATTCCACAAATTACCTGTCACCTCCCACCAGCAACATATATCAGGTAACTCTATCAAGTGTGCCAAGGTTAGGAGGAACGTTAATGTTGTGATATACTAATCTGATGAAATAATATTGATCAAAAACATGTGAAATAATCTGAACCAATGATGTTCCAGAGCAATTTTTATTTGATGCCCTAAAAGTCATCCAACTAGACCTCTTCACAAGATAGTCTAGGTTGACCATGTGAATCAACTGTATCCTTCAAAAGACTCGTTTGTAATTAGACTATTTCATGTTGAGCATCAACGTATAGCAACTACTCTTATCATGCAGAGTAGATGTGCAAGAAAGCATTTGGACTTTGAGGTAGTTTTCTCCTCCACCTACGAGATGGCGGGAACTATTTAATGATTGTAAAATTCAGGCACAGGAAGGACTCCCTTAAAAATAAATAAAATGAGTTTTAGGGCTATTCCACATTTCAACTTGATGTGGAGTGAATATTATTCCTTGTCAACAAATGAATTTTAGATTTGTGCGAACTGGCTCAACTAAAGGCTAAGAGTTGTATTCATTTAATTTAGGTTCTGATTCACTTTCCACTTGAAATATTCCGTTGAAGTGTGTGGCGAGACTAAACACTTAGGACCTCTGCCAGTGCCCAGTGGTACTTACTAAATTGGGTGAACTGCGCCATAGGAATCACAAATTGTTAGAAAAGGTGTTAGGTCTACAAAAGAATACTAGTTTTTGGGAGAAGTGAGAATCGCTTTCATGTTCCTTCGAAGTGATATTAAATTGACCTGTCCTCGGATTTAATAATAACAAGATCTCCCATCACAAGCAGGTCTAACAGGTTATGTGAAATGACCTTTTCTTAAGGGATGAGAATTTTCACCTCATCTCCATACCTGATCAGGGCCCTCCCCCCCCACCCACACACACACATCAATGCCCAGTAGGCATTACTCCATCTCTTCAAACCAACCTTTTCTTTTTAAATGCTTGGGTGTTCTAAATACTTGACAATACGATCCATTAATTATGTTCATCTTGCAAGATACTCAACCTAAGTGGAAGTAAGAGCTGCAAGGAAATTGGAAGTATAACCAAAGAAAACTCACCCTCTTCTGGAGATATGCTTCACGTCCACGTAGCTGAAGATACTGCTGCAATTCCTCATAAGTAGAACCATTAGCCGCCAACAAATCAGGTGTCAAATCATTCAGCAGATAGCAATACCTGTGAAGGTCAAGTAGGTCAGAGTAGAATCGTAATATGACAGTATTATTCAGAATATGGGTGAAATGGAGGATAGATGAGAAGAACTATGAGAACATGAGGCTCGCAACTGGTTACGGCACTCTTTAAATACCAAAACCTTTCCTTTGATTCACAAATGCCGAAAAATGCATGAATTCATGAAAAAAAAGACACAGTAAAGAGTCGTCGCGAGATCATTACTGTTGTAGCTTTGAAATAAGCTTCTCAAGATCCCAGCTTTCTTTTGGAGCATCAGAACCAATATTTGCCTGTTACATTCAAACAGAAAAGAAAACAGTTGTCACAAATTCATATGCAAAAGAACGAACTTTTAGAGTTGGAAATTAATAAATTTATGTACCTGCAAGATGTCATTCATTGTTAATTCAGCATATTCAATAAGGAGAGCTTGGAGGTCATCCGCTTCTAGTGCCCTTCTTCTCTCGGTGTATATCCGGTCTCTTTGGCTATTCAATACCTCATCGTATTCAAATAATTGCTTCCTTATGTCAAAAAAGTAATTTTCTACTTTCCGTTGAGCTTCATCGAGCGCTTTTGTCAACATCTTTGATTCAATTGGTAAGTCCTCCACTCTAAATGCTCTCATCATCCCCTGGATGTCATAACCATAATAATGTCTTACATGAAGAACCATGAAGTGGTCAACGTCACAGGTTCAAATCCCAACGTAAAGACAGTAGATGATTGTTTTCCATCTGTCCAAACCTTGGGGGACATCATAAACATAATAATGTATTACATGAAGAACAATGAAGTGGTCAACGGTCACAGGTTCAAATCCCACGATAAAAACAGTAGGTGATTGCTTTCCATCTGTCCAAACCTTGATGGACAATTTTCTGGTATCTTCTATGTGGGTGGGAGGTAGCAAGTACTCCGTGGAATTAATCAACAGATGAGTGCAAGCTGGCCCCACCACAGTTAAAAGAAAAAACATAATACGTAGAGCACACTTTAAGTTACCTGAATCCGATCCCCACCAAATATACGGAATATGTTGTCTTCAAGACTAAGGAAGAAGCGGGAACTTCCAGGATCTCCTTGTCTACCACTTCGACCACGCAGCTTCGTGCATATAAATACTACAATCAGATCTCCAATGGAATGGTATGGACAATGGGATGAAAAGGCACTAATTGGTTTTGCACCAATGTACTGCAATAGCAATGTTATAGTACCTGATTGTCAATTCGCCGCGACTCATGTCGTTCAGTCCCGATCACATGGAGGCCACCAGATGAAATAACCTTTGCACGTCAAAATAAACAAATCGGAAGACTATCCAATCAAAAGGGAAAAGGAGAAGACACTTTCTAGGGTATAAATGAGTCAAACTGAAGGCCAGAACTACTTTTTAAAGGAAAGCGATTCTTTTATATTGGAGTGAGGTAGAAGTTGTGCGCCACAGAATCATATGTATGTTCAGTACATTTAAGCAGCAGAAACAAAGAGAGCTTCATGCTTGAACTGAATGCCAGTAATATATGAAATGGAAATTTCAGAAGTATACATATAGTTTGAAATAAAAGAGGAATACCCAAGATAATTTAAAAGATCACTAAACTACCTCCTTTTTTTCTTCCTCAGTGTAGACTTTATATTCTCCGACAATTTCTAGAAAAGCACTGCGTAGCTTTGCAATTACTTCATCTTGAACAGGACCCTGTGACATAAATTATATATTTGAGTAATCAAAAACAATAGATTCTATTTATTTATTTTTGGCAAATATGCTTGACTCATTGCATCTCTCCAAACAGTAGAAGGAAAATGTAAGAATGTATTTTTGTAGTTCGAAATATTAGGAATGTGATTTATCAAGTTGGATTTTGAAGAGCTTGGAATAATTAATATGCTACAATATCAGCTTATTATGATTTCCATTTCCATGTAGGATTTTCCTCTGTAAAGCACAACTTGCTATGGGCTAGTTATCCCCATTGGACATAAGAATAACTTTGCTTGTTTTAAAGTTTAGAATACCAACAGGCTATATCTCCAGCCCATGCCATATATATTTTGCTCCTATTTTTTTTCTCCTTGTCAAGACAAAGATAGTGACAGTATAATAAATTCTTATTTTAACTTCACCTTTTCACAAGAATAAGACAATCGTTCCTCTGCTTCTAGTTCTGACAACGATCTCGGACCCCACATTTTGACAGCAACTTCTACAGCTTCCTCAGCCAGCTTAGTCTTTTCTTTGGATAGTGTGCATGGAAATAGACTTTCACTAACCTGAATGATTATGTGAATATCAATTTCGTAGTGATCAAAACTAAAGAATATTTCTGAAGTTCCTTTACAAATCAGACTTGCACTAACCTTCCATGTCCTCTTTGGAGGAGGTTTCTTTACAGAGACGAAAACTCCTCCAGCTGGTCTGACAACTCTGCAACATTCATATTATTCACTAAACATTGTAATACTCTGAAGCAATGGCATATTGAAGAAAATATTTCACATTAGCCCGGTGCTTACATCCATAATAGTATACACCAGTATTTAATTTTGTTAAATGACAAATTAATTAGGGAACAACACCAATTCCATATGCCACCAACTGCTATAATGAATACCAACATGTTCCTCTTGGGAGAAAAGATGTCTAATTCTGATGCAATAGCATTAAACTGTGCAGATATTGACAATTCATGAGAACAAAAATTATCCATGGAGCAACAACCTTGGCATTAATATTTCTCGCAACTTCAGTCTTGCCATGAATTCTGCATTACCACCAAGAATTATATCTGTACCACGACCTGCCATGTTAGTTGCAATTGTAACTGCACCAAGACGCCCACTCTGTGTCACAATCTCAGCTTCTCTTTCCACATTTTCTGGTTTAGCATTCAGAACCTTGGACAAAAAATGTCTATTAAAAATTATTTAGAGAATAACTAACTTGGGGCCCTTGATAGTACCCAATATATGTTTAAAACAATATAAGAATAATCAGCATGAAAAGGAAACCACAATTTTCAAAATCCTCACTTTCAGGTCATATTCAAACTTTTGAGCTCACCTCATGGGGGATACCAGCTTCACGCAATTGCTCTGACAGTGCATCACTCTGCTCAACACTGGTTGTACCAACCAGTACAGGTCTCCCTATTTTATGCATTCTAGAAATCTCTACAACAACTGCTCTCCATTTCCCAGAAGTTGCGCGAAAGACTACATCGGAATCATCCTGGAAAAAGGGAAAAGAGGACGACAATATTCCACAGGTGAAAATTTCACACATGGACTAGCAACGCTAAGAGTACATACATTTTCAAGTTGATATCCATGCCATTCATGAAAAAGTTAACAGTTCAACGTCTATTCTTCGCAATCATTAAAAGACTTCTCAACTAAGACTGAGAAGAAGCCATATTGTAAAATCTATCCAAATAGTTGCTAACAGAATCAGACTAAAAACCTCAGTATTGGTTAACCACTAACAAGACAATACGGGCAACTTGCCTCCATCAATCTTCAGCTAGAACTCCCCTGATCCCAGAAAAAGGTAAACTACTGAGCTTGCGCAGCATAGAAGCTGACCATGATCTATGGGAAGTCAATAGCAGACAGAAGCCCCAAATATTTTGAAGTTAAAGTTATTTGGTGATGAATAAATTCTTTGGTAGCACAAAACACCTTAAGATTATCATATGCTTGTTTTCATCTCATCTCGATTTTCTGTACCATAGAAAATTCCATAGTTGGCACATTACATGTTTGCTTGATTGCCTCATTGAACACAATATTTAAATGTCAAACTTGTCTTTAATATTATCTTGAGAAAAAACACAAAATGAAGAGTTGCTCAAGGTAGCAAGTGGTGAGTTGCTCAAAAATTGTGCCATAAAAGTAATATAATACCCTAAAGTTCCAATAAGAATATGCAAACAGAAGTTCCAATACCCACTATCCAGTATAGTTGAGATGGTGCAATTGTCCCATACACCTATCTGTTGAAAATAATGTACATCTAGGATATAACAGCTAATTGGAATAATCTGTCAATAGATTTCAGGATATGTGGCCTTCGTTTTACCTGCATGTGCATTAAACTTTTGGGTTCTAATTGCATATTAACAGTCTACCTAGTTTCCCCCCTCTAACATTACCTTCGAGTCATATATGAATTCTCTCATTTACCTATTTTGTTAAGCTTGTTGTACACTTTCCTAGCATAATAGAGCTACTTGGAATAATTAATACACTTCAAGCTAGACGTTTAGCATACACTATACCTGCGTGCAGATTAAACTTTGTTTTTTTTTTTTCACATAAAAACAAAATCTTGGGGATTTTATTTTCTATTTTTTGAGGAAGGTAACATTTTCATATTGTAAAAGCAGACTGAACAAGTTGTGAAGCCACCCAAAAATTCTGAAGGGAAGCCAAAAACAAGAAAAGATGCAGCAGCCTCAGATTTATATGTAACCTAAGAGAGAAAATGACATAAATAGTCTCTTTACTATAGGAGTAGGTCTCAAATGGTCCCTTAACTATACACTTCACATTGAGACAGCAGGTTAGAGCCCAAGCTTTACAAATCACAAATCCCTTCAGCAATTGGACAGCTTTGTGGCATAGGCCATCAGCTTTGCCATAGCAGCTACATTTCAGGCAATAGCATGCACACAGCGAGAGCAGTAATTCTAACGTGCCAATTATGTTACTACTAGTCCTACTTAGGATACATAGACATATTTTACATAGAAAGTTGATGCATGTTGCAGCTAATTACATCTGCGTTTCATGTTCGCATAATAAGGAAGTGTTAAGTGAAGAAAAATCATTCAATTGGAAGCCTTAGTAAGACTTACCTTTCTTATCATTGGCTTGTTCGTAGGCACCATAGTTACTTTGAGTTTGTAAATGCTCTCAAATTCTGCACTTTCTGTTGCAGCAGTGCCAGTCATGCCACAAAGCTTCGGGAACTACAAGCTCATCCAAACAAATATCACAAGTTTTAGCTCGGAATATGACAGATATCATTAAAACCAAGGACAAACTTAGCAGGATGGGGATGTACTAAATGTGCCAAGGGAACCCAACCTGGAGAAAGAAGTTTTGGTAGCTAATTGATGCTAAGGTTACAGTTTCATTTTGAATGGGTAGGCCTTCCTTCGCTTCCACTGCTTGGTGAAGTCCATCACTCCAACGTCTCCCCTGAAAACATATAATTGACTGTAAATGTGTATGTCGTTAAGAGGCTAATCACCAGCCCTCAGTTAGGAGATGCTAGATGACTTTGAAGAGCACCACATGCAGGTTATAGGAAAACATAAGCCTACAGTATTACAGATGTTGACAATCCACTGACATAAGGTTATGGATATTACCTGTCTTAAGATGGGCAATTTCACATACAATGTTAAGACGAAAGTAGAATCATGTGGCTTCAGTACATGCAGATTCATACCTTTTACTGTAGTGCAACTTCATAAAAAAAAGAAGTAACAATAACCTAATTAATAGAATACTGCTAAAACTTCATTCCATCGCAATGAATCTGACGGCATTCATCGGCGATGACATGAAACAGCCAAAGTCCAAAACATGCAGTATGGGCAATTGATTAGTAGAGCTCATGTTAAAATAAAGGATAAAAACTTCTGAGCTATTGACCAGACAAACTGCTGCCATCTTCTATTTTGCATCAGCACATCGCCCCACCCTACACACCATGCATCCCATGAAAGATGAGGGTTACGATGTCGCTCACCCTAATACTTACCATGTCATGCTCATGTACCAGAATAGTGGGAGATAGGTCTCAATAAAATTTGCATACAACAGCTCAATCAATGCTTTTCGAAATAGGAATGACACACTTGCACCTAAACATTATGCATTAAATTTACTTGTCTTGGTCAAACTAAAACACTTGAAGCAAATTAAGTCACCTGCATGACTCGGCCAGTGAACTCATCTACTATAAGAACCTCCTTCCCACGAATGATGTAATTCACATCTTTAAGGAAAAGTTCTTTGGCTTTTATTGCATTCAAAATATATGATGCCCATTGTTGTCGCGGATCATACAAGTCTTTCACATCCAGAATTTCCTCAGCATCTGCATAACCCTGCTCTGTCAGTAAGACATTTTTTTGCTTCTCGTCAACCTGCAATTGCAGTAGGAGTATACAGTTAAACTGGTTTGCAAATCGCTACAAACAAGAATATTCTGTTCCTGTAAATACTTATTGTTTTGGGGGAGTAACCAAGAATATAAAGTCATAGAGGAAGATCCCTGGTCAAATGTCTAGCTAAATGAGAATTTCCAGCAACAGCTGAAATCCTATTGGTTAATGGATATATCATCTGGCAGAATTCAATCCTCACCGTATAATGAATATCTCGCTCAAAGGCAGCTGCTACCTTAGCAGCTTTATAATACTGGTCGCTAGGTTTTTCAGCAGGTCCAGATATGATTAGGGGAGTCCTGGCTTCATCAATCAGAATAGAGTCAACCTCGTCAATCACACAGTAATTGAAATTTCTCACGACAAGCTCATCCACACTCTGCAGAGTAAAAGACACAATCACTTGGCTAGTAATACGTGGGAAATCCTGGTAACTTCAGAACACATAGAACGTTAAGCAAAACATATCAAACTATAACAAAGTAAAAGATTTACTTTCCGTGGCAAGATTATCTCTCAGGTAATCAAAACCCAGCTCGCTATTAGTCACGTAAGTGATGTCACACATGTAATTCTCCCTCCTTTGTTCACTTGTCATGTTCTCTGTCCCAATAAAAAATTAAGTTAGATTATTGAATATCCTGCTTAGAAATTAGAACATTACAGATACTTCAAATTAGCATTCAAAGGTTAGCAATCGAAAAACTAGCATTCCAAGGTTAGCCATTAAAAATTAGCATTCAAAGCTAGTAAGAATACAAGATACTAGAAACTACAAAGGACAATTATGGCCCTTGACTACTGGCAAGTAAAAAATCATTTTGCTACACTTCTTGAGTATCTTCAGAAGAAAAAGTAAATCATGTGGACTACCAAAAAATATGAAGACAATAACAATAATATAAGATCTTCTTTAAAAAAGTGATCATCATATCAAATGTGAAATATATTCAACCTTTTGAGTTTTATGGAAATGACACTGGGGGAAGGAAAGGAAAAGAAGAACAAAAGCTAAAAGAATCAAATAATCACCAATACAAAAATTGAATCAAGCAATATCGCTGTAAGTTAACTTATTCTTTGACTAAACAAAAACATAATTTACTTGTATTGATTAACAAAAAGGAACACTACTCCTTCTGCTCCATCTCATCTGCACTGCTTCCATTTTGGAATGTCCCAATCATGTTTAATAATTCTAGTATGAATTTACTTATCAACTTTCAAAAGTCCTGAGAATTTAGATTCACATAAATATTCAAATTGCTATAAAACTAATCTAAAGTCCTGAGAATTTAGATTCACATAAATATTCAAATTTCTATAAAACTAACATTTCCAATAATACTTCAAGACTATCTTTCATCCAATATATAAATCCACCTTAAATTTCATGCCTCATCAAACTCTATCACTTAATTAGCATGGAGAGACTTTGTTAAATAAAATTAGCCCAGAAATATTAAGGAGAGATTAGTGCGGAATTTAAACGGGAAATTAACTCAAAGAATATTTTGTGGAGCAACTGTTAGAATTTAAAACATAAAAAATATATAAGATATACAGTTTCTTTGAACATGGTATGAACTGACTATCGTCCCTGATTGTAAGTTAAATGTCAGAAAAACTAAGTGAAATAAAAAGTTACGACCGATATATGGCATACAAACAATAAAATATATCATGATAACAGAAAATCAGCACAATTTACAACACCTTAGACTAGCTATTCCTTTCTTTTTATTTGTCTCAGATATAGTTGTCATGGGAAGAAGAATATTGATATCTTAGCAGAAAATATGAGCACAATGATGAGGAGGCTTTTCTAAGAAAAAAGGCATGGTAAAGAGTCGCTCAACTCCAAATTCCAGACAACTGAGATACTGATAAAGTAAAAAATATAACACTTGGGCGTGAAGAATAACATATTTCTATTGATATATGCATGCTTGACAATATGTTTTAGCGGGTTTTAAGTATAGATCTTCTCTTTCTTTTTAATCTTTTCAAGAAAGCAGACAAGTTTTTATTACTAAAATTTTACGTCAAGGATATCACGTTATTTTGATTCATACTCCCTCTGTTCCAATTTATGTGACACCATTTGACTATGCACAAAGTTAAAGAAAAAAGGTAAGACATTTGAAATTTATGGTCAAACAAAGACATTTGTGTGACTATAAATCATTTTACTAAGGGTAAAGGGGAAATTTTCAAAATTAAGTTGTATCTAATTATATAATGGTGACATTCTTTTTGGGACAGACTAAAAAGGAAAATGTTTCACATAAATTGAGATAGCAGGAGTAGTTAATGGTGAGAGTGTCTAGTTAGTATGTCTTTCTATGAATCCCTTAACAATAGTTTGATCCACAGGATTATACTCAGGATTGAGTGGTTTATCCATGTTCAGTTTGCTAGCACTCTAGATTATGACAGACTGGGTTGTTCTATGTAGATTTTGTGGGATGACTTAAATACTAAGGGAACGGGTGGGTATAATCTTGATATTAGCATACAAGATGACCCTTTCTCCCTAACAACCCATGACAGTGTGTAGTGAGGGTTGGGTAGCTCTTTCCACCGTGTGGCCCAAAGGAGCTTGCAACAACTCTCAGCATGCACTGCCAATATGGTCTTCATCTCTCTAACACATTATCAAGAGTAACATGGGCAGAGAATAATGTGTTAAGAGAGATGAAGACCATATCAAAAATGCATGGTGAGAGTTGTTGCAAGCTCCTTTGGGCCACACGGTGGAAAGAGCTACCCAACCCTCACCACACAGTGTCATGGGTTGTTAGGGTAAAAGGGTAATATTGTACGCTAGTATCGGGATTATACCCACATGTTCCCTTCTCAATAACTTTTAACAAAGTTAACAATTTGCTTATGTTATGGAAAATCCCTGGTATACAAGATGTATACAGAAGGTAGAAACTTTTAAACAATTAGTCAATATCAGCTGGATTATTGTGTATGGCCCAAAATTATACAAAAAACTTTTAGTTCCTATGACCTTTCCATTTTTGTTAAAATATAATAACCCCCGCTCCTTCCTCATTGATTCAAAATCCCAACCTTCTGGTAGGAAAAGAAGTGCTCTTGCTACTGGAAAACCTTGTCCTCCGGACAATCTTCTATTCCTCCTTTTTCGTATTATATGAGAACAAAAGGAACCACTTCACTGCTCTCTTTCTTTCTTTTTCTTCTGTACTTCCATCCCTCATTTAACTCCAAACATAATCCATGGAATCCACCATAACATGCATAAATCAGGATTAAAACCACAGATGGTTGACATTTTACCCTGCTTTCTTGCATTCGACTGGTGTACATTCTTACTCTTATCAAATTTTCAGATATTAGTGTCCCTCCTGTGCTTCTATAAACAAAGACACTTTTCTCAGTGCTTAGAGACCTAGACTGATCCAGCTAGATGTACTCATCAACGGATGAATTTGATTTCAATACACAAATGGATGAAACTTTAGAGCTTCGATGTAGCTAATAGAAATAAAAATTGATAGAAAGAGCAGCAAGCTTAAAGATAAGAATACTAAGATAAAAATAATTAAAAGAAAATCTACGATAGAGGAAGACACAGAAACATACGTTGGATGAGGCCAACTTTTAGCCCTAGAAAACGGGGAACTTGACCAACCCATTCACAATCTCGGCGTGCCAAGTAGTCATTGACTGTTACCACATGAACTCCTTTCCCGGTCAACGCGTTCAAATAAGCAGGTAATATGGCAACAAGAGTCTTTCCTTCACCAGTCCTCATTTCAGCTATTTCTCCCTTATGGAGAACCATACCACCTATACGAAAAAGAGAAAGAAAAAAGGTGTATCACTTGCATGATTATTAAATATTTGCCTCATTTTATATGAGACTGTTTCTTATATAATTGATGATGCACTAAGCAAACCGTGAACAAGAAAATACCATTTATATCACTAATTAAAGGAGAGTAAGATAGTTTAGGAAAGTCACTACATAAAATAGGAGCTTATGTCCTCTATCACACTCTATTATTCTTATTTTTTTCACAGATACAAATCATGTGCAAATATAAATGTGCCTCCCTCAAATAGTGCAACACTTTCTGGGATCTGTTTAAATATATGGTGAACATGTTCACACTTAATTATTTCATAGGACAAGCTTCTATTATGAAATTCATACTGCTATACATCATTAAAAGTCAGGATACTTTTACCTATAAGTTGCACGTCAAAAGGACGAAGGCCCAGAACCCTTTTTGAAGCCTCTCTGACTATAGCAAATGCTTCCTGCAAACAAATTGTACTTCAACCACAGCTAGAAAAGTTTATTGCAATTTCCAGTACAAGAAAAATCAGAAAAATAATACTCCCTCAGTCCCTCCCTCTAAGAAAGAAATGAAGGCCTTTGAAACTTCTAAACAAGTCATAGACATCTATGTGGCTATAAATCAATCTCATTAAATTTAAAATTATAGTTTTCCTTAGTATAGAATTGTGCCATTCTTTTTTTTGAACATTGGTAAAGTTGTATTCTTCAGCATTAAGGACATTCTTGCCTCCTTCAAAAATTTACAGCCCTAACCAAAATTACAAGCTCCCTATTAATTCTATAATTTGATCTACATCTTCTATACAGGGCTGTTTACACCAAAAAAGTAAAGATACTAAACAATTCCATTTTACTTTGTGAATGGAATTAGATCTATCTTCAAAACATCTCCCATTCCTTTCCTTCCACACTGACCACCATATGCATGATGGAATTAGCCTCCACCACTTCTTTTGAGTCTTCCTACCCCCCTTTCTGATCCAACATTTAAAAAGATCGGAGGTGTGTTCTGGCATAGTCCAGCTACAGCATGTGATGTTGAGGAACATCACCCAGATCTGTGTATTAAATTTTCAATGTAAAAATAGGTGTTTGTTTATTTCCCCAGTCAAACTGCATAGAAAACACCTAGGGACTAGTTGCTTTCCTTTCTTCTGCAGCACTTCTTGAGTTAAGCAGGCCCTTTTGATGGCTAACCAAGTGAAGCATTTCACTTTGGTGGGGATCAGTCCTCCCCAAATACTCTTCCAGTGATGATGGTAGCCTCTAACCCCAACTTGTATGACTTTCTTGTAAGCACTGTTTACTGTGAATTTGCCATCCTTGCTGTGCTTTCAAATAACTCTATTTGGTGCATTTGTTACTAGATTGGTTCCCCGTAATTTTCCCAGGAAAGAAGCCACTCTATCTACTTCCCAATCATTCAATAGCCTTCTGAAAGATAGGTCCCATCCTTGTGTTGTCCAGCATTCACATACTTTGGCTTCAGGATTGTTGCAGATTGAGAAAAGATCTGGGAATGACTCACTTAGAGGAACTTGATCAATCCATCCATCTCTCCAAAACTTGATCTTCTTGCCATTTCCAACTTTGAGCAACACATTTTCCTCCATAGAGTCCCATAAAGCTCTGGTTGTCCTCCATACTCCCCATCCATAGGGTTCTGACACTATCTCTATGCACCATGGGTTCAATTCTCCATACTTTGCCACTATCACCTCCTTCCACAGTGTTCCTTCCTCACTATTATATCTCCACAACCACTTCATCAAATGGCTCTTGTTTTGGATTCTCAAATTTCTAATACCCAGTCCCCCTCTTTCTTTGCTTAGCATCACAGTATTCCATTTCACTAAATAGTAACACTTGCTTTCTCCCTCTTTGCCTTTTTGCCAGAGGAAGTTTCTTCTCAGTCTGTCCATCTTTTTTGATAACTATTGGAGGAATTGGAAATAACGACATTACATAAGTAGGCAGTGACTCTAAAACAGAGTTTATCAAGATCACTCTACCCCCACAAGGATAGACACTGAGCCTTCCATCTTGATAAATTTTTTTCTGCTTTTTCCAGAATTCCATCCCATATCCCCAAACTTTATATTTGCTCCCTAGTGGCATTCCCAAGTATGTTGTCAGCAATTCTTTTCTTCTTCTTCTTTTTATTTTTTTTTATTTTTTACATTTTGAGTCTAGCTGACCAAGTTAATTATCCTTCATCTAAATGCAAAATATAAAAGAGGAGGGGGACATTGACCTAACCTCCAACAGATCAACTATTTACAACCTATCCAAAAAGATATGAGGATAAGCATGCCTAACACAAGACAATCTCAGGAAAAGAGGTGTAAGCCTCATCAACAGATGTGTCATGTGCAAGCAGACCAATGAGAGTGTTAGTCGCCTTTTTCTGCACTGCCCTGCATCAGCTAGTCTATGGCATTTTTTCTACTCGATGTTTGGCCTACAATGGGTAATGTCGTACATTATGAAGGATGACTATGCTAGTTAGGTACTGAGGGGAGTTGACAAATCCATCAGAAAGATCTGGAGCATGATCCCAGCAGCAATTTCATGGAGCCTATGTAAGGAGAGAAACAACAGATGTTCTAATGGAATATCAACCTCTTTTACACTCTCAAAGCCAAATGTCAAGTTAGTTTATTTATGTGGCATTTATCGCCACTCCAAACAAGGCTGATAACTTTTTGGATTTCATTAGTTCCCCATCTCTAGTACAGTAGAGTAGTAGGGTTCCATATGACTGTTTCACAAGTTTTTGCCAAGCTAACTCCATTTATCTGTTTGGAGCAGCTTTCTTGCACATTATGCTTTTAGCTTTGCATCTTCTTCTAAATCATTTAATTATTTTATCCAATTTTCTAATTATGAGGATATATAATGAGCAAAGTTCCACCATAGCAAACTAGAAGAGAAACAAATCAACTTACACTAAAATTGGATTTTTTGTATCTCCTCCTAACAATAGGAAGTTGCATTTTGTCAGGTTGAAACCTTCATTTCATCTCTTTAGGAAGATGTTGCAAAGAGTAAAAGAAGGTACTATTTCCACTTGTTGATGCCAATTTTGCCTACTTGATTAGCTTCTCTAAAGCAGTATATGATATCCACTTCCAAAATGCAGAAATTCTTTTCTGGGCGACCAAAATAACATAAATTGAGACATATGGATCAAAGATAACATTTTTACGAAGCATGGTGTTTATACACCTAAACGATGAACACCCTGGCATCACACCAACTTTAGATAAGATGAGCAAAATAAAAGTACAAAACACAACTGGAGTTGGTTCAATAGCTCATCGGTGGGGAATCTTACTAGCTAAGTCAGTTTGACTACGTGAACTTTCACCTTGTAATCTCCTCCCTCATTTCCCCTTCCCCTACCCCTATTTAAAATATTATTTTTAAAAAAAAAAAACTCACCGGTAAAAGGGAATCCAAGGAATCTCCACGGCGAGCCCTCTCTTGCAGAGCAGCTGTCTTCTCCCTTAATTGAGAGTCAGATAAAGAAGACATCATTGATTCCATTCCATTGATAAGTGTGACTGTTGCGGCATACGTCTGCCTAGTAGACTCGCCAGAATCTGAAGACTTAAAAATACCTCCCAATAACCCTCCCAAAGATGCCTCTGGAGTCATCATTCTCCTCCTCCGGTTTTTTTTCAGCTCAAAACCAAGCAACCTCAAGGATTCCTCTCCTCCTCGCAGCCAGCTGCGAGTGCCAATTAAACCTCGAACCTTGTCATCGGCAGTGGTACGACGGTTAGCTAAGGAGGAGGGCCGCTTCCCAGCGGTGGCCGACCAGTCAACGGACGGCGGTGAAAACACCAGCTCCATTTTGTCCGGTAGGAAATTGAAGTTATAGATACAAAAGAGAAGAGAATAGAGCAGGGGTTGAGAATTTATAAGAGGAGATAACCGATAAGGCATCAATGGTGTACTTATACTATAGTGTTAACTGCTAACAAACAAACAAAAAAGTGTTTAATTTAATAAGAAGATTTAATATCCACAAATAAAACTAGATCTTGGCTCAAATATTTGTGGAAATTATATCAATTAAGTATTTTTTAATAAAATTAGTCCACTATTTCAATTTGAAACATAGGATTTAGAATCTTCATGTTTAAATATAACTATAACTTTCCAATATTCTTTTATAACTTTAAATTTTATTTCTGCTATATATAAATCCATCTTATAAAAAATTATTGTTAAATGAATACAAGATATCAAATCATAATTTACAATTAAAGTTTTTTTTGAATATTTCATTTTTTTTTCATAAACATGAAAACTCCACAACTTGTCCAAAGCAAAATTTAGCATAAATATTTATGATTATAAAGTTTATAAAAATTCACTAATCATCAATAATATAGTCACTAGGATATAATCCTTTCACATGTTACAAATTTTCACATCAAGGATGAGCCTTTCTTTGAAAAGGTTACAAATTTTCACACCTAGGAGCCTCTCTTTGAAAAGGTTACGAATTTTCACGCTGAAGATGAAAATATGAACTTATGGATCAAATTATACACTCAAATCATGATTTCGATCTTACGTATTATCTGGAGAACTTGAAATCGCATGTCCAAATATTGATGATTTCATATAGCATGTACCAACACAAGCTTAAACTGAAGCAAAGAAGTACCTTAGAAGCTCATTTGTACTAAAGAAATTCTACATTTATGTCTATAGAGAATTAACCAATTCACAACATCAACTATGTACCAACTGCTAACCAACTTGCAAACTTGTTCTATGTCATTACAAATCACTCAAAAAATGTATAATCCCTTTGGCTTCTCTTAACTGGAAAAAAAAAAGTTAACACAAGGTTGGAGGGGTAGGTAGAAAAGCAAATTTTTATTTCAAAAGAATTCAGTCACTTAGACTCCATATAGAAAGGGATCACAATGGAAGAGTTCCATTTCCTGGCATGATAACCAGAGATCTGCAGAAAGTTGAGAGATAAGAGGCTCTGTCACCACGACTCAACTATGTGTTTATGCCATTGGACCTGATGGTACATCCAAATGCAACTCTCAGGACTTGATCCTTGAAGATTTGCCACAAAACGTTCACTTACGGTCTTTAACTTGGTTCAGGTGGCAAAACTTTCAAACTCCGCATCCATTCACAGAAACTGGGATCGTCAAAGTAAAGGAAGCTGCTTTTCAACTTCGTTCTCTGTTCTGCAGTCAAAGTACGAAGCTGTGGGAATCTTGCTTCCTGCACAATCATTTGAGCATAAAGTTACAATTTTGAATGCCTTTTAATGTATCAGAACTGAAATTCGTAAGAAAGCAAAACTGAGCAATATTAATAAGCAAGAAGCAGATAAGATCTCTAAGTTGCAAATTTGTCTGAATGATTAATTCTGCTTCCCCAATTAAAACCATCTGATATATAACCCACTATGTCATTGCAGTCGGAACAGAGAGGAAAAATATTTATTTCAACAACAAAAACATGTAGTGTGGATCCAAAAGATAAATAGGACAGGGGACAAGGTGCAGAGTGGGATGGCAAGCAAAGCAGTAAATAATGAAAGGAGGATTTGAGACAGCATCAGCCATGGCTGGTTAAAAGGTTCTTGACAGGGAACTCATTTTGTTGGGCTCTTCAGTGTTCAGAGCAAAAGAATAGCAATGGAATGTCAAATAAATAGTAAAAGAAGGGTAGGTGTTGGTCAATGAGTTCGATAAGGAATTATTATGGAAGTTCTACAGATGAAATTAACCAACTTGGTTTATCAACACTTCTAACAAGCAGCCAACGACCAAAGGTAGATAAAGAAATAATGAGAGCAACTCACCAAAACAGAAAAGAAAATATCAAGAAATCAACTAAGATTTCTTTAACATATTAAATTCTAGAAGTATGTGATTTTCTCTGCAAATCCTTCATAGTTTCAAGGTATTGTTATACGAGGCCACAAACAAGATATAGTAGGGACAAACATTTAAGAGAAACTACCTTAGCCCAAAGTCAGATAAAATACCCCCTCCCCTCACCCCACCCCACCCCACCCCACCCCCCAAAAAAAAAGGAAAACCAGTCCATCTCTGCATTTACAAAGAGTAGGGGGCTTTCATCACATCACCAACCCACTGTCAAAATATCTAAACATGAAATTCATTTTCTGTTTTAATGAGCTTTCTTCAACCAGAATTTGATAGTTATTACAGCCTTGTGGCCATTTCTCAAAGCTGCTACATGGCATGGCTCATTATAGTTGCTGTGCTGGTTCCTTTCACCACAAATTATAGTGTTCCATAGCAATATTAATACATCCGTAGTTATGATTACTTTAGGGAATTCTTCTTCTACTTCATATATTTCCCATCCGGACGAGTCCTTTTTTTATAACCAAGAAATCCGTCTGTGACCCGCCCTTCTGTGTCCCGCCCTTTGGACCAATCACAGCCTTCTAAACTTGGTGGATCATGGGCGCGCCCCTCTAGCCTTCTCCACTTAAATACCAGGCTTCGCTCTGCATGGTGTGGAGCTTGAACCTGCGACTTAAGCCACAAATCCTCCACCTTTTACCATAAATCCAGATGAGTCCTTTTTAGTAAGATTTCTCTTCAAACAGTCTTCTACATGTTGAAATTTGCACAACAATGTCCCTTCAATTGCATTGATATCCCCCATCTTCCACATAGCTTTCTGGTTCCTTCTAATGGTAACTCCAATATATTGTATGCCCAGGTTCTGTTATCTACCTAGATCTGCTGACATAACTACTTCTATCAAAATACCAGACAACATTTTCTCCATAGCTCTAAGCTGGAAAGATTTTTCTCCTTCTACAAACTATGCTTTCCTCTTCATCGTAATTCAAGTAGCAACTCTTATTTGTGCTTGTTCATTGGCTTGATTTAATTTCTCATCATCACAACATAAGGTTTAAGTTACTTCGTAAATCAAATTCCTAAACCCGAGTTAGAGAGAGAATCTCAGATTATACTGCTCCGGAAAGACCAGTCCTTTCAAATCATAGCTCAATAACTCATTGCCGCTAAACAGTCCGTTAAACAGAAATGACAAAAATTAATAGTACCTGAAAGTGGCTAATGATAGGCGTAAGTTGAAATCCATTTACCTGTTCGTAAGGAGGGTCCTTGTGTGCCGGTATCAACCGGGAAACAAAATATCGAGCCTGAGAACTTCCTTCCTGTGACACACCAATATTTAAATCTCAATTGTTCCATCATATGAGAATGCACGGTCTTAGATTCGGAAACAAGTATACCTTGAATGCAAGAATCCGAGGAGCTGGAAACCGCATTTCCGTGAGCTCTTCAGCTAAAGTTCTGCAAGCTGCCAATGCTGCTGCACCTTTTCCCTCCTGAGCATCAAGTTCCGCGCCCTGAACATATCCGGTGAAATGAAAGAAAATTAAATGGAATGAAAAGAATAAAATTCTCATGTTCAAAACTGTCACATGACTCCTCAAATAAGTCAGTCTGACAAGTGACATATGACTGCAATAATTTGAAATAGGAAAAAGCTGACAAAACAGAAATCTCTACACTGCTCTTCATTCAAAGTAGCATCCAGTATGAATCTAGAGCAGTTGAACAAGATAAAATCGATTAGGTTGCAAACCATCAACCTTGTACATCAGGCGTGCTCAGAGAGGATATCTCTAGTGACATCAAATACATAGAAAATGGGAAGGAAGCACAGACATGAAGATATACACATAAAAGTCAATATTCAGATGCATTCGGCGTCTACTTGGAAGTTGATCTCAACCAAAGATTTCAGAAAGCAGGTTCTAAATTCAAGATCAACGTGGACGTGTTTATTATTTGGATGCACTAAGAAAAATCAAGATTCTTTACAAGATATTAGTCAAAACTTAAGCCACTCTTTGCTTATCCTCCTTGTAAACCCTAACAATCATTAATAACGATTAATTCAAAGAAAAGCAGAGAATATATATGCACCTACGAGGATTAGTATAGCCTCCTCCCTTCTTAATTTTTCTTAAATACTATGTATTACAACTCCTGAATCCTGAAGGTTCTTTTAGATTCATTGCATCCAGTCCAATCCATAGATTACAGCTTATTCCTTTTTTACTTCCTAAAAGTGAAAGTGAAACTGTGATATACAGCTCAAATCAGAGTGCTCTGCACCATCTGTTATATTAAATCCAGCACCTTCATAGCAAGACATCAATAGAGGCTAGAGGCTATCGCTTAACAAAAAAAAAGCCTCGTGATAACAATAAATAGCACATTATAGTGGCTCTTAGCCAAGCATGAGTTCATGAGCTAACGAAGGATAAATGACAAGCAAAGAGAAACTATAGGATTTACTACTTTTGCTAAATACAAGCTCTTTGATGGCACTCTAAAGAAAGAGGTAAGTTGCTTACCAACCAAATGAAGACATCAGTGCCATGATCAAGAACAACCGCTGCATCAGATTGCATAGCAAGGTTATAAGCAGGTAGTTCCTCAAAAGTGCCACCTTGTCTATGCATCAGACAGCGGGGAGCCACCATTCGGAGGGACAAATCAAATGCTGCATTCAGAAACAAGTTCCGCAACACAGATCTCTCGTCTTCATGGCCAAGAATGCTTCCTAGAAGTGGCCCCCTTCTAAGATGGAATAAGACTTCGGGCAACAACAAGAGCTCCCTCGGGAACTGATAGAGCTTTGATTTGGGCATTTGAGAACCAAACTTGCTTGTTATATCTTTGATTCTTTCATCAATCGTGGCTCGCATATCAAGTGCATCATTGGCATTCTTGGCTCTCAAAAGTGTCCTTTTGGCAATAAGAACAGCAGCCACTTCATCTTGAACACTTTGAAGATATGATGAAACACTGTCCACAGTAGGCAACCGAACAGAGATGACTCTGGTGATATCCGATTGGTAGACATCAGAAAACTTAAATGCAAACTGGAAATACACAAAATCACGCTTAATGTCTCTCTTGGTTTCCATTGATAATGCAAAACTTTGTGTTTCTTCGATGCTTAGCATTTGAATGACAAGAGCATCATCATTTTTAAACACTTCATTGCTGTCCACATGCGCCTCTTCACCAGGGCCTATAACTTGACTAACAAAAACATCCTCAGAACAGCGGACCTCAAGTAAACCATGTGAACCTGCAGCCCTCCCAGATGCTCTCTGCAAGTTTACACCAAAAGCCTCTCCAAAATCATCGTGGAGAATAAGTACGCCCCCCGAGGCTTTGGCAAGAGGTTGCAGGACAGGCACTCTTACTGGACATGTGCCTGCACATAATATGTCAATAACTGTGTTCTTCCTGAATGCCTCACGACCTAGGGTTTCCATCCACTTCAATGCAATTTTCTCCATATGAGCATAGTTTGGATGTGAGAAAGAATGAGGAACCGATCCAGGGCCACATGTATTTGGTCCACCAGCACAAACAATAATTCTGCTGTTCCCACCAGGCCTTTTAACAACACCCTGTGACATTTCCGCTGATGGACCTTGAATAATTGCCGAAGCAACTTCAACTGCTGTACCCAGGCAACGATCTCTAGAAGCTTCTGGAATATCCAGTTTGTATGGCCTCAATGATGAGAATATTGAGTGTGCAACAGGAAGAGATGCGTGCATCGGAGACAAGTATATCCCGGTCCCATAAATCAATGCTTTTAAAGACTCTTGGTCTGGTGATTTGTTTCCAGGTAATACATCAGCGGATGCAATCGATTCTTCAGAAAAATCATATACAGAGACCGTGCTGCCATATGTGACAATCCCCAGTCTTGTTGTTGGAGGCAAAGAATCCACAAATGCATGCAAGGAGCTCTGAAAATGCTGGAGATGAGCTTCATCTAAGCACTCGTCTATTACAAGAACAACTGGTGCCGACACTCTGGAATCGGACACTGGAAAGAAACCAGGCCTCTTGTTCCCTGTTTGGACATAATCAACTGAAGGTAATGATAGTTCTGGCACATTCCGCAGTTCTTCCTTGTTGGAAGCTATATAGTCCCCTTCACTTCCATTGAGGTTACGACATATCACACACTGCCACTGACCTGAGCCAAGTAAAATGTTGCAATAAAGATTTGCATATGCGCCACAATTATGGCAACGATGGGGATCGCGTTGTATCATTTGCGGACCAGGTGACATCTCCCTTCCGGAGGAAACTAATGCACCAAATCCTAGACTTGGAATATTTGCAAGTTTTTTCTGCTTCAACACCTTCAGAAGAAAAGTCAATCATCATAAGTAAGAATAAATGACTCAAGTGAACAGCAACATCCAGTGAGAGTTAACATTAAAGTAATAGTTGATATTAGAATTAAAAGATCAAATTGAAAAAATGACCTGCAATTTGATGTTTCAGAGAAGAAGAATAAGATCCTCATTGCAACTATTCTAAGGTACAGGGAGAAAATATTAAAATTCACAATCAAGATCTTTCAGGAGAGAAAGAACATCATAAATATGAGATCCGACTCTCTTAAAGTACGACTCTTAGAGAATGAGTTACTATCAGGTTTATAAGGATAACACTACAATAGAAACAAGTTTAAATAAGAACTTAAAAGGGTTACCTTGTGAGCCGAGAATAGAACATTTGGAGATTCTGCAGCAGGAGTCCAATCTTCAGTAACATCAGAAATTTGGTGATGCAGCTCAACAGACCCATTTGAAAACTGGGGAGGTGATGATGTGGGCAGAGATGAAGCAGAGGAATACGCAATAGGCTGAGGGGTGGCTGGAGAAGTTCTGAATGGCACAGCAGCTGGTTGTAGCGGCGACGAAAACACAGGAGGACCAGGTGGGGTGCTTAGATGAGGAGCAGGGCTTCCAGTTCTAACTCCATTAGCAGGTGATGGTAAATTGGGAGTCTTGATAGACGGCGAAGGAATCTGGTTTGGTTGAACAATTGGTGGAGGAAATATAGGACCTGCTGAGGATGATGGGAAAGGAGGAGGACTAAATACAGTGTCAGGTCTAGGTGACTGAGTCCCTTGCTGAGGGGTTGGAATAGTAACAGAGTATCCAACTGATGATTCAGGTCGCTTAGCCATCAAAATGACATTAAAAGGAGCTTAAACAAGATAAAAATCAACCCAAGAATCTAGAGGATTAAAAGGAACCAACCCTCCGTAGCCACATCCAAGATCTCCCCGGAGGTTCTAGGTCAAGAAATTTAGCAAAACAACTATCAGTCAAAACCTACAAAAAGAAACACTAACAGAGGAGGATAAAATTAAAACCCCACATCTTAAAACCACAGAAGACATATATAAAATGCATTAAATTCAAGAAAAGAAAATGAAAATCGCCAAATGAAACAGCAAAGATGCCAATTTTACCAGAATTTCTCACACCCAAGTCGGGATTTACCCAGATAAGTCCTTTCCCAGGATATCAAATCCAGTAAAGCAATAAAATAACACAACTCGTACAGAGGACAATCCCCAAATTACATTTTCAGTAGAGAAATTCACATACCTGATGATGAATTGATACAGAGATTTTGGTCCCAGTAAGGCGAAGATCAAGCTGAAAGTGAATTATTTCAAAATTCCCCAAAGACGGGGAAAGTAACCGGTAGCCGCTCTCTCTTTCTGTCTCTCTCTCTCTCTGTGAGCGAGGTGTTTTCACATAAGAGGAGTAACAGATGGCGCGTCACCTAGTGCGCGTGGGGATATTTAATTAGAAATATTAAGCAATTTTTAATGTTTATGTCCTAGGTGGCAGTGAGGCTTGTAGTGATTGGCTGGTGGTACGAAGGCATACATGGCCGCTTTCACACGTGGCTCGCTGCTTCAATGGCACACCGAAGAAAGAAACTTACTTAAATTAGTCCATGGATCTGATGTCTCGAAATACCTACAGTTTTTTCAAAAAATTTATGAGAACCTTTTATAAAGAGTTTGAGAATTATCATGTATATTCATATTATTTTTCAACATTTATTTTTGTACATACAAGTTATTTTTTAGAAATTACATAATTTTTTTAATTTTTCGTGTTTATCGGCCCATGGAATTGGCACATTAGAGCATTCAATTTTCTTCTGAAATAACTCACGACGACCTTCGTAATGAGTTCGGAAATCATTTTGTATACTCATGCCATTTTAACACATATTTTCACATTTACACACCAATTTTTAGAAATTATGCAAATTTTTCAATTTTTCGTGTGTATTGATCATGGATCGGTGCCTCAAAGCACCAAAAACATTTTTGAAAAAACTGTATAAGGATCTCTGTAATGAGTTTTTGGAAGCATCACGTATTTTCTAATGCATATTTTCACATTTACAAAATTATTTTTAAGGAATTACGTAAATTCCTTAACTTCTATGTGTACTACTCCATGGATCTGGCGTCTCGGAGCACCAAAAAGATTTCTTTAAAAACTTTATGAGGATCTCCGTAATGACTTCGGGAACTATCATGTATACTCACTGTTACGATCCAATTTCAAAAACTAAAAGGTTTCGAAGTCGATTTTGCAACTTTGACAATGTTGTTAAAGTTTTTGAAAAAATAAGTAATTTTAGAATCACCACTTTTTTTTTTTAGGAAAACATAAGAAAACGATTTAAAAGGAAATTTTTTAAAAGAAAACATTTAAATAAATCAGAGTCGAGTAAGAGTTCAAATAATTTTCTAAGGAAGGATTTAGGCATCTTAGAAAATCCGCTAACGCACGATTGACCGACGGATTTTAAAGTTGACTAATTTTTTAAAAAAGGCTCAAGGTTACTTGTTAAAAATCTTGTTTTTTAAAATAACTAAAGTCTTTTGACACTTATACACTCATCGATGTATGAAATAAATCAAATGCTAAGGTGTCAAAATACTAATTTTAGCTTAACATTTTATCCGAGGTCAAGTTTTAGAGTTGAAGAATCAACACAATAACTTAAACATGAATTTGAAAGCTAAATACTGACTATGAAAGAATATAAATAATTCTCAAGTTAGTCTTGAAGCTTAGAGTGTCTAAGTTTGAAAATTTGGATACTTTTAAGTAAACAACTAACAAAATAAAAGAGTTAGTTAAGAACTCTCGGGTATTCATCTAAGTTAGATAAAACAAATGTTTGAAGTTAGAAGAAAATATCACAAAATCACAATATATAATGAAAACAAAGTGTGAACGGAACTTGGACATTAAGTCCATTTGTTGCCGCTGCTGCCCGGATTTGGACTTTTGAAGTCCAAATATTCCCTGTTCTAGTTTCCTTGAGGAACTGCTGCTACTGCTGGTTTATCGGGGTCTCATCCCAATTTTTTGCTCCTCGTTTTTCTGCCTTTTAGAGGCTGCTGCTGCTGCTATATTTTGCGAACTTTATAGTAAAAAAAAAAGAACTTGAATTTCAGCATTTTTAGGCTGCTCTTGCTGCTGGTTTAGTTGGGTCTTAACCCAATAATACTAGCTCCGTTTTCTTGACTCAGACGAGGTTGATTCGAAGAGAGGACAATGCAGGAGAGGGGAGTCCCAAAGGACTCGATAGAAGAATTTCATGCAGAAAAGAAAAAGAAAAGAGATTAATATTCGATCAACCTACGAAGATATTAAAGAAAAATGTTTTGAGAAAGCTCATAATGATTAAACCAAAATAAGAAATAAATAAAATAAATTTAAAAAAACACAGAATCTACAATTCAACAATTAGAGGGAAAGAAATCAAGCAACAATTTTTTTTAGCAATGGACAAAGTCTCATATAACAAAATAAACTAGTGAACACTATCATACGCATAACAAACAAAACCTTCACTTAATCATGGTTTGGAAACACATTGATGTTTAGAAATTAAGGTAAACCTTACAACAATCAGTCATGATAACAAAGGAAAGGTAGTGAAATTTTAAACAAGAAATAACAAATCTTCACTCTAAAAAAAACTCTTCGTCTAATCTAAAATAATCCAAAGAACTCAAAGAAAAGCTTAAATTCTAATGAACACTTCTGTGAACTTTAAAGAGCCTGGAAACAACAACAATGCAACACAAGTTTTCTACTCTAAACTACTATTCGAAATCAGACATCAAACTAAGACACACATGGACCAAGATGGCAAGGGAATACAACTAAAGCAAACTTGATAGAAAACATATGCATAATGAAAGAAAAGGGAGCATAGCATGAAAATCACATAAGATTAATTGACAGGTATTAACATAAATATGCTAAGGGTAGTGGAAATAACAGATCATAGCAAAGACTTCAAAGAATTTTAGGCTAACATGCTTGGTTTCGTTAAACTGACACGAGTTTATTCAAAAAACGAAGAACAAACTCTACCATTTCCGAAAAATAAGCAAACCAATAAACAATCAGGATTAGTAAAGCATTGCATGACACATGAGCTCTCAAATAGAACATCCAAACTAATAATTGGCTAATAGTAAGAAATTCAAAACCAAGCCAATGTACGCAATTTAGAATCCATGGCCCAAAGGAGCGACATGAGGATCTAAGGGATTTAGGAGCAACCAAAGAGAAGTCGAGTTAGAATTCAACTTCATCAAGAGCTCGACTAAACCTAAGATCAACTCATGATTTCCGACCAAATAAAATCCTTCACATAAGAAGCAAGCAAGATATGCACATTGTGAAAAGGGGACTGGATGTAAAAATAACAGGGGTTCACTTTAGAGAGCACGTGTAAAAGTAGAATTGAGATTGAGTGCACTCAAAACGAATCTACATACGACATATTGTTGTTCAATCCCTTGGACTACAAACGAACTGAATAGCGTATCAACGATGTCATAATAAACTAAAGAAACAAGTTCATAATACAGACAACAACTAAACTCGGACAAGTCACAAGCAATATTTTAATTAAATGACGTAAGAAATCTGATAAAAACAAGAAACAAAACAATCTCGAATGATAAATATGAGACCTTAGACTTTATAAACTTATAAATAAACTCCTATTTCACAGAGACCAAAATGATAGAAACTAAACCAAGTGTTAACATTTTTATTCGCTTCATGGAGCAAGAGATAGATTAACTATTCAATCGAGCTAGCAAGGGTAATGCCTTTTTCTGTGTTTTAGGTTGTTTTCAATAACCAGATGCGATATAGAATCAACCAAGCCTAATGTGCTACGAAATCAAAATAGGATTTCTCATTTTTATTAAAGAACACTGCTAACTTTCTCCAGAAGTTAGGATTGGAAAGTCAAACAACACACAATGAATAAAAGAACACTGCTAAAATACTTGTAAAATTTAAGAAATTTATCAAAAAGGGACTCATCAGCATAGAGAAATTAGGAAACATAACTAGCCTTAATTCGGCTCCAACACATAATATAACAACATAAACTAAAATTAAACTAAATAGAAAAGGAAAAGAAAGAGTTATCTGGTTTTGGGCAGCGACTGGTACAACGAGTTGAGAAGATGACTCCACTTCTCAACTCGAAAAGCCACAAAACCTTTTAAAATTTTGAACCATGGAACCAAGAATTTCCAAAACTCTATGGGTACTCTTTGGTCTCCGAAAATCCTCCATCTGAACAGTGAACAACAAGGGCATTTATAGGACAACTTCTAGGTCGAAAATAGAGGGGGAAACGATGAGGGACAAGCTGAGATTTAAAATTTTCTGGAGGATAAGGCGTGAACTGTAATTCGTACCAAATTCTAAGGGATTGAGGCGGAGATTCGTCCGATTTCAAGTCAAGGACGAACACTCAGAAGGAGATGGAGACACCTGGAAAATTCGAGTACATTACTCGTACGAGAGGAAAAGGAGAGAGCACGCGATTTTGCTGGGTTCGCGTCTGATACACGTTTTCTGGGTTGGGGTCGCTGTTTCTCGCGATTTTTCTGGAGGAAGAAGACCTATAGAAGTCGGGTTATTTTGGCATTGAGAATTAATGGGCTGGGTCGGGTCATTTATGAGTTGGACTGAGATTAGAAAAAAGAAAAAGGTCTGGGTCATTTTTTGTGAATTGGCATGTTGGATGGGTTGTTAATCAATTGAAGTCCCGAACATAGCCAAATTAAATTAATTAGTGAAATTGGCTAAAAAGTTAAGTAAGGTGAATTATCTTAATTAATTTACGAGCTTCTTAATCTTAACGAAATAGAAATAGCTAACTTAATTATAAATTAAACAATTCAAAATTTATAACAATAATTAAACTAAACTAATTTAATAAAATACTTACTAAAAAATAAAAAAAACTTTTTGAGAATATTTTTGAAATATTTATAAAAATGTAATAATTACATAAAAATTATATAAGACGTATATTTACTTTAAAATAATAAAAAGATGGTGAAAATCAATTAAATTAACTTGAAAAAATATTTTGAATTTTATAAAGTCGGTTATTTTAAATTGTTTGAAATTTAAGAAACTCGGAAGTCAATTCTTATCATGGAGGGTCAAAATTGGGTGTCAACACTCACATCAATTTTTAATGCATATTTTTGCATTGACAAACAATTTTTAAGGAATTACGTAAATTTTTCAATTTTTTGTGTGTGTTATTCTATGGATTTGGTGCCTCGTATTATTCAAAAAAAATCAACAAAAAATTTATGAGGACATAGTGAGTTTCAAAAAAATTACGTATACTCACACCATTTTTTGAACACATATCCTTCCATTTATAAGTTTTAGAAATCACGCAAATTTCTCAATTCTTTGTATGTATAAGCCCATGGATTTAACGTCTCGCAGCACCTAGATTTTCTTACTGAAAAAATTGACGAGGACTTCCATAATGAGTTAGTATACCATCACGTATCCCCACATATTTTTAACGGATATTTTTGCATTTATTGGCTATTTTTTTAGGATGGCAAAATTTCCTCGATTTTTTGTAGGTATTAGCCCAAAGATATGGTGCCTCGATGCACACAAAAATATTTTCTAAAAAAACTTTATGATGAATGAGTACTGGAATGGGGAACCACCTGTAAACTCATACCATTATTTTAACCCATATTTCGCATTTACAAGACATTTTTTAAGAATTATGAAATTTCCTCGATATTTGATGTGTATTAACTAATAGATCTGGCGTCTCGGAATACCCAAAAAAAATTCTGATAAAACTTTATGAGGACTTCTGTATTGAGTTTTCAAATTTACAACCATTTTTTAGGAATTACACAAGCTCCTCGATTTTTCGTGTATTACCCCATGAATCTTGCGCCTCAGACTTTTTTTTTCTGAAAAAACTCTAAGAGGTCATCCATAATGAGTTGGGAAACTACTACATATACATACTCACACCATTTTTCGAACGTACATTTTCGCATTCATAGGTCATTTTTAGGAATGACACAACTTTCTCAATTTTTGTGTGTATAAGCCCATGGATGTGACGTCTCGGAGCATCAAAAAAATTATAAAACTTTAGGAGGACCTCCGTACTGGGTTAGGGAACAATCATAGTATACTCACACAATTTTTAATGCATACTTTTGCGTTTACAGACTCTTTGTAGAGAATACACAAATTCCATGTGTTAAATATAAATCTGGCGTCTCGAAGCACCAATTAAATTTTTCTCAAAAAACTTTACGAGGACCTCTGTAATGAGTTGGGAAACCACCACGTATACTCACATCACTTTTAGTTCTTATTTTTAGTATTTACATGTCAATTTTTAAGAATTATCTAAATTTCTCAATTTTTTTTGTGTATTAGTTCACAAATCTGACGCCTATGAGCACCTTAAGAGGTTGTTTGGTAGAGTATATAAGAACAATGCAAAATAGGGTGCATTAGTAGTACTTGTATTAGTTATGCAAGCATTATTTCAGATACACTGTTTGATTTGATGTATTAGAAATAACAAATATTGCATAATTCTTATTTTAAAATATATATTTACAAAAATACCCTTCACACTATATTTGTTTGTACACTTCCTTTGCAACAAAATTTTTTTCGAATACATCAAAAAAAATCTTTGCTAAGCATCACCCAATCTTTTTCTTTTATTTTTCAAAAATGATATTAAATAGTTATACTATTACGTCAAAATATTTTTGTGAAAAGTTTGCAAATTTTTTATCAAATTTATCACAACAATAATTAAAAAAATAATTAAACTATATTGAAATTAGATTATTTTCTTTCATAAAGACTATCAAGACACCAACAAATTAAAAGTCATTGAAAAACAAATCAAAATTAAAAATAAAACAATATAGAAAAGGGTCTAAAATATCCCCAAATTATTGAAAATGGTAAAAAATTACCCTTCATCCATCTAGTGGCTCTAAATGCCTTGTCATCTATCTATTGGCTTCAAAATACCCTTCTTCTCCACCTTTCGATTCAAAATTGACCACTTATTTAACTATTTTAAAATTAAACTATTTAAATATCTTTTAAAATACTTGGCACTCAACTATTGATTATAATTTAATTTATCAATATAACTTATAAACCAATCCACTACCCTCATTACTAACTAAACCCCACCCAATTAATAAACCAAATATAATATCAAAATCACCATAAACACTACTAAAACATGATGAAATTATTTCTCTGAAAATGACATCAAAAATTATTCGAGTCTGAATCAAAGCCCCAATTAATTTTAGGTTGACCCGCTTATTTAGGAAGACACTTTCAAGCTTGAATTCGAAATTTAAAATTAAAGATAAAGAAGTAGTACATCCAGAATTAATTCACGCACTTTTTTTTTATATAATTTTATAAATATTTATGATTTGTTTTAAAACCTTTAGTATATTATTTTTTAAAAACATTATCTACGAAGTAACATCACATAATTGAGACGAAAGAATAATTAAGATGAACATAGTCAGACTTTTAAGTTTATCGTTAATTTTTGTTTAGACACTTGAATGTATGATAATTTTCTTCTATAGATATTTTCGCCTCAAATTTTTAAAAACACTCATTGGAAGTAGCTTTCTTGTTGTTGCATTAGTAATGTGACGATTTTATTAATTTGGTGGAATTTAATTAGTAATGGGTGGGTAGTTGATTGATTTATGAATTATACTAATAAGTTAAATTATAACAAATAGTTGAGCGCCAAGTATTTAAAAAAATATTTAAACAGTTTAAATTTAAACCGTTAAATAAGTGGTGAATTTTGAACCCAAAGGTGGATGACAAGGGTATTTTGGAGCCGATAGGTGGGGGAGAAGGGTATTTTGGAGCCAATAGGTGGATGGAGGGTAATTTTTGTACCGTTTTCAAAACTTCGAGAATATTTTAGGCCCTTTTCCGAAATAGTATGACAAGAAGGAAAATGAAAAGATTCTAGAGTTATGAGAAAATAATAGGAAATATTTTAAAAAGGCTTTGAGGGTAGATTCGTAATTATTTAATCTAATGCAAGTGTCAAAATGCTATCTATTACTAATATGTAAAATTACTTGGTATTGGTAATAAACAACTTACTATACAATAGAGTGTACATACAAAACCCAAGCACTAGTTATACATTGCATGAAAAAAATGTACCAAATACGGTACTACTAATACACACTTAATGCATGCATTATATTTTCTAATACACTCAACTAACGATCTCTAAACTTTTTCTAGAAAAATTTTATGAGGATCTCCATAATGAGTTGAGGAACCACCATGTACTCACGCCATTTTTTAACGCTTATATTCGCATTTACATGCCATTTTGTTAGGAATTACACAAATTCCTCAATTTTTTTTTATGTTTAATAGACCATGGATCTAGCGCGCCTCATAGTACAAAAAAAAAGTATGAATCATTTTTGAGGTTTTGTGTAATGAAATGGGGAACCACAACGTATACTCACACCATTTCTTTAATGCCTATTTCTGCATTTACAGGCCTATTTTTAGAAAATATTCAAATGCATTTAGCCCATTAATTTAGCGTCCTGAGCACCCAATTTTTTTAAAAAGGAACTTTATGATGACCTCCGTAATAAGTTGGGAAACTACCACATATACTCACACCATTTTAAAGCATATTTCAATATTTACATGTCTTTTTTTAAGAAATAACCATTTTTTTTAATTTTTCGTGTGTAAATAATTCACAGATCAGGTGCCTCAAAGCACCCAAAAAAAATTTCTAAAAATCTTTATAAGGACTTCCGTAATGAGTTGGGAAACCACCGCATATACTCACATCATTTTTAAAGTCTATTTCTGCATTTACAAGATATTTTTAAGAATTATCCAAATTTCTCAATCTTTTCATATGTATTATCCAATGGATCTTGCATCTCGGAGCACCCAAAACAAATTTTTAAAAGAAATTTATGAGGACCTCTGTAATGAGTTGGAGAACCACCACATATACTCACACTATTTTTAGTGCTTATTTCTGTATTTACAAGCCTTTTTTAAGAAATTACCAAAATTCCTTAATATTTTCCTATTTATTAGCCAACGAATCTAGTGCCTCGAAGCAACAAAAAATCTGAAAAATAACTTTATGAGGAACTCCGTGATAAATTGGGGAACCACCACATATATTCTTACCATTTTCTTAATGCTTATTATCTCCACATTTATAGGTCTTTTTTATGAATTACCCTAATTCCTCGATTTTTTGTGTGTATTAGCTCATAATTCTAGCACCTCTAAGCACCTTTTTCTCAAAAAACGTTATGAGTACCTCTGTAATGAGTTGGAGAACCACACATATACTCACACCATTTTATTGCCACCTATATCAGCATTTACAGGCCCTTTTCAGGATTTACTCAAATTCCTTCATTTTTGAATGTATTAATCTATAGATCTAACGCCTCAGAGCACCCAAACAAATTTTTGAAAAACCTTTATGAGGTCTTGTGTAATAAAATGAGGAAATACCTTGTTAACTTATTAAACACATATTTCCATATTTATATGTCTTCTTTTAGAATAATCAAGGTGTGTGTAGTATCCCATTGATTTGTCATTTCAGACCACTCAAAAAAAAAATTCGAAAAAACTTTATGATGACCTCTATAATTAGTTGGGAACACACAATGTATACTCAGACCATTATAACACCTATTTCTGCATTTGCAGACCTTTTTTTAGGAATTATTCAAAATTTTCAATTTTCGTATGTATTAGTCCATTGATCTGGCGGTAATGAGGTGAGTTGGGGAGACACCACGTGTACTCACCTCATTTTTAACGCTTATTTCTGCATTTAAAAATTCCTTTTTGAGAAATTACCCAAATTCCTCAAATTTTCGTGTCCATGAATATTGCACCTCGAAGCAACAAAAACTTTTATCTAAAAAAACTTGATGAGGACATTCGCAATGAGATAAGGAACCACATATACTCACACCATTTTTAACGCATATGTTCGTATTTATAGACCTTTTTTTTAGAAATTATAAAAATTCTTTGATTTTTTGCGTGTGCATTAGCCAAATAATTTGGCACCTTGGAGCACCAATTTTTTTTCTAAAATTATTTTATGAGGACCTCTGTAATGATTTAGGGAACCACCACGTATATTCACATCACTTTAAATGCTTATTTTTTCATTTACAGACCCGTTTTTAGGAATTACCCTAATTCCTCAATTTTCTGAGTGTATTAGCACATGAATCTAGCGCCCTGAAACATCCAAATATTTTTTTCTAAAAAAACTTTATGAGGACCTTCATATTGAGTTAGGGAACCAACACATATATTCACCCCCTTTTAACACCTATATCTGCATTTATTGGCTCCTTTTTAGGAACTACTCAAATTTCTTGATTTTTCATGTATATTAGCCCATTGAATTGGGACCTTGGAGTACCCAAATCTTTTTTCTTAAGTTTTTTATGAGGATCTCCGTAATGAATTGGAGAACCACCATGTATACTCACACAACTTTAACACATATTTTTGCATTTACTAGTCTTTCTTAGAAATTACCAAAAATCTTTGATTTTTTGTGTATTAGCCCATGAATCTGGCGCCTCGGAGCACCCAAAAGATTTTCTGAGCAAACATTATGAGGACCTACTTAGGAAATTGTGGAATCATCATGTATAGTCACATCATTTTTAACGTCTATTTCCTCATACATGCCCCTTTTTAGGAATTACTCAAATTTCTCGATTTTTCTTGTGTATTAACCCATATATTTGACGTCTCAGAGCACCCCTAATATTTTTTCTAAAAAAACTCTATGAGGACTTGCATAATGAGTTGGGAACCACCATCTACACTTACACTATTTCATGTACACCTATTTCCGCTTTAGCAAGTCCCTTTCTAGGAATTACAAAAATTTCTCAAGTTTTCGTTTGTATTAGCCTATGATCTGGCTACTTGGAGCACCGATTTTTTATTAAAAGAAAACTTTAATGAGGATCTTCGTAATGAGTTGGGTAACCACTATGTATATTCACACCATTTTTTAACTTCTATTTTCGCATTTACGAGCCCTTTTCTTAGAAATTGTTAAAATCTCTCGATTTTCGTGTATATTAATCCATGGATCTGGAGTCTCAGAGCACCCAAATTTTTTTTCTGAAAAAAATTTATGAGGACCTCCTTTATGATTTGGGGACCACGACATATATTCCCACCATTTTTTCACGCCTATCCGCATTTATTTGCTTTTTTTTTAATGAATTACCCAAATTTCTCAATTTTGTGTTTGTTTTAGCACATGAATCTGGCGCCTCGAAGCACCTAGAACTTTTTTCTAAAAAAACTTTATGAGGACATGCGTAATGAGTTGGGGAACCACCACATGTATTAACGACACCTTTTTGAAAACCCGTTTTCGCATTTATGAACTCTTTTTAGGAATTACTCTCTAATTGCTCGAATTTTCATGTGTATTAGCCCATGAATTTGGCGCCTCGAAACATTCAATTTTCTTGTGAAAAATCTTTATGACGACCTCTCTAATTAGTTGGTCCTCCACCGCGTATACTCACATCATTTTATAATGTTTATTTCTACATTTATGGTCTATTGTAGGAATTACCTAAACTTCTCAATTTTTTGTTTGTATTAACCCATGTATCTAGCTCCTCATAGCACATAATTTTTTTTTTGTGAAAAAACTTTATGAGGAACTTCGTAATAAATTTGGGAACCACCACGTATACTCACACCATTTTTTTAATTTCACATTTACAGGACATTTTTAGGAATCACTCAAATAACTTATGTTTCGTGCGTATTAGTTCATGGATCTTGTGCCTCGAATCACTCAATTTTTTTTTCAAAAAAGAACTTTATTAGGAACTCTATAATGAGTTGGAGAACCACCTCATATACTTATACAATTTTTATAACGCCTATTTATGCATTTACATGCCCTTTTTAAGATTTTCAAAAATTCCTCAATTTTTCGAGTGCATTAGACCTTTGATCTGGCGCCTCAGAGCATCCAAAATATTTTTCTAATTTCTTTATGAGAACCTTCTAATGAGTTGGGGAACTAATAGGTATGTTCACACCATTTTTGTAACGCTTATTTCCACATTTACAAGCCCTTTTAGAAATTTCCAGAATTACTTGATTTTTCGTGCGTATTAGTCCTTGAATTTGTCCACTCGGAGCATCCAAATTATTTTTTTCTAGAAAAACTCTATGAGGGCCTCTGTAATTAGTTGGGGAACAACCACATATACTCACACGATTTTCTTTTAGCGTTTATTACCACATTTACATGCTTTTATTTAAGAATTGCTCAAATTACTCAATTTCTCGTGTGTCTTAGGCATGGATATGACACCTCAGCGCATCCAAAAAATTTTCTTTAAAAAAATTATGAGGACCTCTGTAATGAGTTTTGGAACCACCAAAAAAATTGGTGAAATGAGGTTTTACCTGCTTTGGGGCCCGTTTGAACTTGAAAGTTGGTTCGTTTGCCTGTGGGGACCAAATAGCTCCATTGCTAAGGTCTTAACATACGTCCATGAAAAATTTTGGCAAAAAATTCAAAATTCTGAATCACCATAAATTCATGGACTATAGCACACGAAAATTGATAAAATAGAGGAATTCCATATCACCAACTTTGTTGTCTGTGCATCGATCAATCAACATAGGACGTGGTTTGCCCGCTAAGTCCGTGGCCAGCACGCAATAATGAGTCATCATCGTATGTGGCATCTAATTGTTGTCCATGGCCTCCACACAATGTCAATCGATGTTAGACGTGCCCTGGCCGCGTCATCCTTGTCCTGCACACATCGAGAAGTCGACGTCGAGTGTGGTCTAACCGCGTCGTCAGTGGACAAAACACATCGGTCAGCCGACGTTAGACGTGTCTTGACCATGCAGTTGTGGCCTACACACATCGGGCAGCCGACGTCGCACGTAGCCAACCCGCATCAACCGTGGCTTTCGGTTGTTAGACGAGCAACATTGCCCGCTGCGACATCGGTGAACATAGACCAAAATGATATATTTTAGGGTGTAGGGTTCAAGGTTGAGATTAGAGTTTATGATTTAGGGTTTAGGGTTTAGATTTTGGATTCGGCGAACATTAAATAAGACCTCTCTAGGACAAGTAAAAGATTTTGTCCCAACAAGTTCACAAACAACAACAAAATCATCTTCTTCAAAACCCGACTGCCATACACCAATGGTGAGTTGGAATGGGTCAATACGGAAACAAACTAGAGAGGACTTAAGATTTAAGAAATTTACTAAACAAGCTTCTTGCTTCCAGAGCCAAGTTTATTGCTTTGTCACTTAGTTGGGCCCTGGATTCATACAAAGATGCTAAAAGCAGGGTGACTACTTTAAAGTATTTGTGTATATTATTTTTTTTTGTATCTATAAAATTGATGATTATACAGCGTAAGCGCACACAAAACTTGGTGAACAGAATGTAAATGAGCAATGACAACTTGTATATCCAAGTAATTGTTGCATATACTATGATAGGTGGAAGAGGAGATGACTAAAAGGGCAGCTGCTTTTCATCATTCACTTACAAAACATACTAAATACATGTTATAGTTCACAAATTGCAGTATCCTAATAATCCATGACTGGAAAGAACAAATTTATTAGCTTCTAATCTTGCTAACACTGCAAGTACTAATCAACAAATTAATCAGGTGATGGACAAATGATTTAAGCACCTAAGACAATACTTATAAATAAAAAAAGTTAAATCCATATTCGATCTACTCAGAAAATTTACAAGTATGACTAGCTATTTTAATTACCAAGATGCTGGTATCCAATTCAGTTGGATCGCAAATCTTTAGTTATTGAAAATTGAAATGCAGAGTCCCAAAGATTATTTTTTTCCGCTAGTAATTAAAAGAAGTATTAGTTGTACCTTATTCCGAATAAAAGCTTCCAAGGTAACTTCAAATTTAACCAGTTGGCTGAGATGAGTCTTTTCATAAAGTATTCTGATATCATGTTGTTTGCTGTGACAAACACTTGACTCAATCCTGTATTGAAACATATTGTTTGCAAATTAGATGCATGTGGATACTAAAAAAAAAGCACATAGGAATTTGTTTCTACTTACTTCGATAATGAGATTAAGATGGTCGCTTCCTTGTATATCTCTAACTTCTTCCTTAATTTTCACAGATGAAGCCTTCAGAGATTTAATATAGCATACAATAAACTTGCCATTGTTTGGGTGCTTGCTTGAGTCCATAAAGTGACTTCACAAGTCTGCACACTTTCTTTTCTTTACCAGGAACTATAAACCCTTCAGGTTGTTCCATGTAAATTTCTTCCTCCAACTCTCCATTTAAGAAGGTTGTCTTTACATCCATTTGGTGGATTTTAAGATCATGCACCGCTGCTAGTGCTATTAACATCCTAATTGATGTTATCCTTGTTACTGGAGAGTATGTGTCAAAGTAGTCCAAACCTTCCTTTTGTCTGTACCCTTTGACTATCAGTCTAGCCGTATATTTGTCAATAGTCCCATCAGGTTTCATTTTCTTTCTAAAGATCCACTTTGATCCTAAAGGTTTATTTCTTGGAGGAAGATCAGTTAATTCCCAAGTGTGATTGCTTAAAATTGATTAATCTCACTGTTGATTGCTTCTTTCCTATAAGTTGACTCTGATGAAGACATAGCTGCTTTATATGTTTGAGGCTCATTTTCAAGCAATAGTGCTACAAAATTTGGTTCGAAAGAAGCATATTTTTGTTGCCAAGTACTACACCTAGGTTCCTCACTAGTTAGAATATTTTCCATTGATTCTTCTCGTGGTCGTTTAGGTCTTTCACTTATTGACTCACTTTCAGTTTTATACGGATAAATATTTTCAAAAAACTCTGCATTATCTGATTCAATTATCATATTAACATGAATCTCAACATTATCAGATTTGTAAACCAAAAACCGACATGCTTTACTGTTCACAACATACCCAATAAAGACACAATCTACTATTTTGAGTCCAATTTTAATCCTTTTCGGTAAAGGAACCTCTACCTTGGCTAAACACCCCCCCCCCCCCCAACACACTTTGAAATATTTGAAGTTGGGTTTTCTTTTTTTCCACAACTCATATGGAATCGATTGTGTTTTTCGATGGGGTAGTCTATTGAGTATTATATTAGCTGTAAGGATGGCTTCCCCCTCTAAAGGTTTCACGGTGAACCAGAATTGATCATTAAGGCATTCATCATTTCCTTTAATGTTCTATTCTTCTGTTCTGGCAAACCATTTGACTGTGGTGTATAAGGTGCAGTAGTTTGATGAATATACCATATTCCAAACATATCTCTGCAAAAGGAGATTCATATTCTCCACCCCTATCACTCCGAATCATTTTTATCTTTAGATTCAATTAGTTCTCTACTTCATTTTGTATTGCTTAAATGCATCAATTGTTTCATCCTTACTATTAAGCAAATATACATAACAAAATTGGGTGCAGTCATCAATAAAAGTTATAAAATACTTTTTCCCGCCATGAGATGGTGTTGACTTTATATCGCATATATCTGTGTGAATTAAGTCTAAAGTTTTAGAATTTCTTTCAGCACTTGTAAGGATGTTAACTTACTTTCCACACAAATTTCGCATTTCGACTTATCGCATTTAAAATAAGGCAATACAGGATTAACCAATTTTCGCAAGGCTTTGTAATTTACATGTGTCAGACGGGCATGCCATAAATCACTTAACTCCAATAAGTAAACAGAAGAAGAATTTTTATTAATACTGTCAACAACCATTACATTTAGTTTGAAAAAACCCTCATTGAGATAGCCCTTTCCTATGAACATTTCATTCTTACTTATTACAACTTTATCACTAACTAGTACACACTTAAACCCGTTCTTAACGAGTAGTGCTGCAGAAACTAAATTATTCCTAATAGTAGGGACATGCAGAACATTGTTCAAAGTCAACACCTTACTGAATGTCATATTCAACATTACTTTCCCAGATCCTGCAATCCTTGTTGTTGCTGTGTTTCCCATGAATAAATCTTCATTGTACTCGGCAGAAGTGTATGTTGCAAGGGCTTCTTTCGCAGAGCAAATATGTCTAGTGGCACCTGAGTCGAGAAACCACTCCTTGAGATTTCCAACTAAGTTACACTCTGATATCATTGCAGCCAAGTCATCTGCATCTTCCATCTTCTCCACGATGTTTGCTTGACTTTTGCTTTTGCCTTTGTTTTTGTCCTTTCTTGAAGCATGACAATCAGAAGACCTATGACCAACCTTGCCACAATTGTAACAGTTGCCTTTGAATTTCTTCTTGGCCTGTTTTGACTTCTTCCCGTTCGACTTCCTTCTCTTTTTGTCTTTGATAAGAGCTTCTTCAACAATATTAACTCCAACGATTGTTGAACTCTTACGCGACTTCTTTTTGGCATTTTTGTTATCTTCCTCAATCTTGACCCGAATCACAAGTTCTTAAAGCTTCATTTCTTTACGCTTATGCTTAGATAATTCTTGAAATCGTTCCACGAAGGAGGCTCCTTTCCCCGAGGCCCCACTCTTACCCCCTACCCTTTCTGCCCCCCTTCCCGGGGCTCCCTGCCCCGAGGACCTTCCTAACCCTTCTGCCACCCTTCCCGGGGCTTCCTGCCTAGAGGACCCCCCCCTCCCCCTACACCAACCCCTACCTCGAGGCTTCCTGCCTCGAGGACCTCCCCTCTCTCTAACCCCCCTTCCCCGAGGCTTCCTGCCCCGAGGACCCCCTACCCCCCCTTCCACGAGGTTTCCTGCTCGGAGGACCCCCCCTTCTTCGAGGCTTCCTGCCCGGAGGACCCTCCCCTTCCCCAAGGTTTCCTGCCCAGAGGACCCCTCCACCCCTTCCTCGAGGATTCTTGCCCGAAGGACCCCTCCTCCCTCTACCCCCCCTTCCCCGAGGATTCCAGCCCCGAGGACCCCTCTCCCCCTACCCCCCTTCCCCGAGGCTTCCTGACCCGAGGACCCCTCTCCCCCTACCCCCCCCCCCTCCTCCCGAGGCTTCCTACCCCGAGGACCCCCCCTCCCCCTCCCCGAGGCTTCTGCTTCCTGTACGGAGGACCCCCCCTTCCTCGAGGCTTCCTGCCCAGAAGACCCCCCTTCCCTTACCCCACAATCCTCTAGTCTTTCTGCCCCGAGGACCCCTCTCCCCTACCCCTACCCCCCTTCCCCCTTCCCTGAGGCTTCCTTCCCCGAGGACCCCTCTTCCCTACCCCTTACCCCCCCTTCCCCCCTTACCCTACCCCCATTCGCTGAGGCTTCCTGCCCCGAGGACACCTCTCCCCCTCCCCCCTTCCCCGAGGCTTCCTACCCCGATGACCCCTCTACCCCTACCCCTACCCCCCTTCCCCGAGGCTTCCTGCCCCGAGGACCCCACATAGACAAGATCTTGACGGACGTGAGGGCCAACCGAATGCATAGAGAAGATCTTGACGGACGTCCACAAAAAAAATTGGCATTTTTTGACGTTGGAATCCGGATCACCCAAAAAATGGTTTGCATAGCACACGAAAATCGTCAAAATGAGGGGTATGCTCACTTCGGGGCTCGTTTGACCTTTAAAATGGGTCGCACGGGCCGTGAGGGCCAATCGGATGCATAGACAAGGTCTTGCCAGACGTCCACAAAAAAATTATGCATTTTTGACATCGGAATCCGGATCACCCAAAAAATGGTTTGCTATAGCATACGAAAATCATTGAAATAAGTGGATATGCGCGCTTTGGAGCTCGTTTGACATTCAAAATGGGTCGGACGTGCCGTGAGGGCCAACCGGCTGCATAGAAAAGGTCTTGTCGGATGTCCACAAAAAAAATTGGCATTTTTGATGCTGGAATCCGGTTCACCCAATAAATGGTTTGTTATAGCATACGAAAATCATCGAAATGAGAATTATGCTCGCTTCAGGGCTCGTTTGACCTTCAAAATGGGTCGGACGGGCCTCGAGGGCCAACCAGATGCATAGGCAAGGTCTTGACGGACGTCCACAAAAAATTTTGGCATTTTTGACATCGGAATCCGGATCACCCAAAAAATGGTTTGCTATAGCACACGAAAATCGTCGAAATAAGAGGTATGCTCGCTTCGGGGCTCGTTTGAACCTAAAGATGGGTCGAACGGGCCGTGAGGGCCAACCAGATGCATAGTCAATGTCTTGACGGACGTCTACAAAAAAATTTGGCATTTTTTACGTCGGAATCCGGATCACCAAAAAAATAATTTGCTATAGCACACGAAAATCATCGAAATAAGGGGTATAATCGCTTCTGGGCTCGTTAGACCTTGAAAATGGGTCGGATTGGCCGTGAGGGACAACCGGATGCATAGACAAGGTCTTGACGAACGTCCACAAAAAAATTTGGCATTTTTGACGTCAGAAGATCACCCAAAAAATGGTTTGCTATAGCACACGAAAATCATCGAAATGAGGGGTATGCTCGCTTCGGGGCTCGTTTGACCTTCAAAATGGGTCGGAAGGGCCGTGAGGGCCAACTGAATGCATAGACAAGGTCTTGACGGACGTCCACAAAAAAATTTGGCATTTTTGACATCGGAATTCGTATCACCTAAAAAATGGTTTGCTATAGCACACGAAAATCATCGAAATGAGGGGTATGCTCGCTTCGGGGCTCGTTTGACTTTCAAAAAAGGGTCGTACGGGCTGTGAGGGACATTCGAAAGCATAGACAAGGTCTTGACGGACGTCCACAAAAAAATTTGGCATTTTTGACATCGGAATCTGTATCACCTAAAAAATGGTTTGCTATAGCACACGAAAATCGTCGAAATGAGGGGTATCCTCGCTTCGGGGCTCGTTTGACCTTCAAAATGGGTCGGAAAGGCCGTGAGGGCCAACCAAATGCATAGACAAGGTCTTGAGGGACGTCCACAAAAAAATTTGACATTTTTGACGTCGGAATTCGGATCACCAAAAAAATGGTTTGCTATAGCACACGAAAATCGTCGAAATGAGAGGTATGCTCGCTTCAGGGCTCGTTTGAACTTCAAAATGGGTCAGACGGGCCGTGAGGGCCAACCAGATGTATAGTCAAGGTCTTGACGGACGTCCACAAAAAAATTGGCTTTTCTGACATCGGAATCCGGATCACCCAAAAAATGGTTTGTTATAGCACACGAAATCATTGAAATAAGGGGTATAATCGCTTCTGGGCTCGTTAGACCTTGAAAATGGGTCGGACTGGCCGTGAGGGACAACCAGATGCATAGACAAGGTCTTGACGAACGTCCACAAAAAAATTTGGCATTTTTTACGTCGAAATCCGGATCACCCAAAAAATGGTTTGCTATAGCACACGAAAATCATCGAAATGAGGGGTATACTAGCTTCGGGGCTCGTTTGACCTTTAAAATGGGTCGGAAGGGCCGTGAGGGCCAACCAAATACATAAACAAGGTCTTGACGGACGTCCACAAAAAAATTTGGCATTTTTGACGTCGGAATCCGTATCACACAAAAAATGGTTTGCTATAGCACACGAAAATCATCGAAATAAAGGGTATGCTCGCTTCGGGGATCATTTGACTTTCAAAAAAGGGTCGAACGGGCCGCGAGGGCCAACCAAAAGCATAGACAAGGTCTTGACGGACGTCCACAAATAAAATTGGCATTTTTGACGTTGGAATCCGAACACCTAAAAATGGTTACTATAGCACATGAAAAATCGTCGAAATGAGGGGTGGTATGCTCGCTTCGAAGCTCGTTAACCTTCAAAATGGGATGGACGGGCCGTGTGGGCAAACTGATGCATAGACAAGGTCTTGACGGACGTCCACGAAAATTTTTGGCATTTTTGACGTCAGAATCCGGATCACCCAAAAAATGGTTTGCTATAGCACACGAAAATCGTTGAAATGAGGGGTATGCTCGCTTTGGGGCTCGTTTGACCTTCAAAATGGGTCGGACGGGCCGTGAGGGCCAATCGGATGCATAGACAAGGTCTTGACGGACGTCCACAAAAAAATTTGGCATTTTTGACGTCGGAATCGGATCACCCAAAAAATGGTTTGCTATAGCACACGAAAATCATCGAAATGAGGGGTATGCTCGCTTCGGGGCTTGTTTGACCTTCAAAATGGGTTAGACGGGGCAGTAGTGAGGGCCTACCGGAGGTATAGACAAGGTATTGAAGGACGTCCAAAAAAAATTTGGCATTTTTGACGTCGAAATTCGTATCACCTAAAAAATGGTTTGCTTTAGCATACGAAAATCGTCGAAATGGGGGTATGCTCGCTTCGGGGCTCGTTTGACCTTCAAAATGGGTCGGACGAGCCGTGAGGTCCAACCGGATGCATAGACAGGTTTGATGGACGTCCACAAAAATATTTGGCATTTTTAAGTCCGAATCCGGATCACCTAAAAAAATGGTTTGCTATAGCACACGAAAATCATCGAAATGAGGGGTATGCTCGCTTCGGGGCTCGTTTGACTTTCAAAATAGGGTCGTACGGGCCGTGAGGGACAACCGAATGCATAGACAAGGTCTTGACGGACGTCCACAAAAAAATTTGGCATTTTTGACATCGGAATCTGGATCACCCAAAAAATGGTTTGCTATAGCACACGAAAATCGTCGAAATGAGGGGTATGCTCGCTTCGGGGCTCGTTTGACCTTCAAAATGGGTCGGAAGGGCCGTGAGGGCCAACCAGATGCATAGACAAGGTCTTGACGGACGTCCACAAAAAAATTTGGCATTTTTGACGTCGGAATTCGGATCACCCAAAAAATGGTTTGCTATAGCACACGAAAATCGTCGAAATGAGAGGTATGCTCGCTTCGGGGCTCGTTTGACCTTCAAAATGGGTCAGACGGGCCGTGAGGGCCAAACGGATGCATAGACAAGGTCTTGACGGACGTCCACAAAAAAATTGGCTTTTCTGACATCGGAATCCGGATCCCAAAAAATGGTTTGTTATAGCACACGAAATCATTGAAATAAGGGGTATAATCGCTTCTGGGCTCGTTAGACCTTGAAAATGGGTCGGACTGGCCGTGAGGGGACACAGATGCATAGACAAGGTCTGACGAACGTCCACAAAAAAATTTGGCATTTTTACGCGAAATCCGGATCACCAAAAAAATGGTTTGCTATAGCACACGAAAATCTCGAAATGAGGGGTATACTAGCTTCGGGGCTCGTTTGACCTTAAAATGGGTCGGAAGGGCGTGAGGGCCAACCAAATACATAAACAAGGTCTTGACGGACGTCCACAAAAAAATTTGCATTTTTGACGTCGGAATCCGTATCACACAAAAAATGGTTTGCTATAGCACACGAAAATCATCGAAATAAAGGGTATGCTCGCTTCGGGGATCATTTGACTTTCAAAAAAGGGTCGAACGGGCCGCGAGGGCCAACCAAAAGCATAGACAAGGTCTTGACGGACGTCCACAAATAAAATTGGCATTTTTGACGTTGGAATCCGAATCACCTAAAAATGGTTTACTATAGCACATGAAAATCGTCGAAATGAGGGGTATGCTCGCTTCGAAGCTCGTTTAACCTTCAAAATGGGATGGACGGGCCGTGTGGGCCAACCTGATGCATAGACAAGGTTTTGACGGATGTCCACGAAAATTTTTGGCATTTTTGACGTCAGAATCCGGATCACCCAAAAAATGGTTTGCTATAGCACACGAAAATCGTTGAAATGAGGGGTATCCTCGCTTTGGGGCTCGTTTGACCTTCAAAATGGGTCGGACGGGCCGTGAGGGCTAATCGGATGCATAGACAAGGTATTGACGGACGTCCACAAGAAAATTTGGCATTTTTGACGTCGGAATCCGGATCACCCAAAAAATGGTTTGCTATAGCACACGAAAATCATCGAAATGAGGGGTATGCTAGCTTCGGGGCTTGTTTGACCTTCAAAATGGGTTAGACGGGCAGTGAGGGCCTACCGGAGGTATAGACAAGGTATTGAAGGACGTCCATAAAAAAATTTGGCATTTTTGACGTCGAAATTCGTATCACCTAAAAAATGGTTTGCTTTAGCATACGAAAATCGTCGAAATGGGGGTATGCTCGCTTCGGGGCTCGTTTGACCTTCAAAATGGGTCGGACGAGCCGTGAGGTCCAACCGGATGCATAGACAAGGTCTTGATGGACGTCCACAAAAATATTTGGCATTTTTTAAGTCCGAATCCGGATCACCTAAAAAATGGTTTGTTATAGCACACGAAAATCGTCGAAATGAGGGGTATGCTCGCTTCGGGGCTTGTTTGACCTTCAAAATGGGTCAGACGGGCAGTGAGGGCCTACCGGAGGTATAGAAAAGGTATTGAAGGACGTCCACAAAAAAATTTGGCATTTTTGACATCAGAATCCGGATCACCCAAAAAATGGTTTGCTATAGCACACGAAAATCGTCGAAATAAGGGGTATGCTCACTTTAGGGCTCGTTTGACCTTCAAAATGGGTTGGACGAGCCGTGAGGGCCAATCGGATGCATAGACAAGGTCTTGCCAGACGTCCACAAAAAAATTATGCATTTTTGACATCGGAATCCGGATCACCCAAAAAATGGTTTGCTATAGCATACGAAAATCATTTAAATAAGTGGATATGCGCGCTTCGGAGCTCGTTTGACATTCAAAATGGGTCGGACGTGCCGTGAGGGCCAACCGGCTGCATAGAAAAGGTCTTGACGGATGTCCACAAAAAAAATTGGCATTTTTGATGTGGGAATCCGGTTCACCCAATAAATGGTTTGCTATAGCATACGAAAATCATCGAAATGAGAATTATGCTCGCTTCAGGGCTCGTTTGACCTTCAAAATGGGTCGGACGGGCCTCGAGGGCCAACCAGATGCATAGGCAAGGTCTTGACGGACGTCCACAAAAAATTTTGGCATTTTTGACATCGGAATTCGGATCACCCAAAAAATGGTTTGCTATAGCACACGAAAATCGTCGAAATAGGTGGGTATGCACGCTTCGGGGCTCGTTTGACCATCAAAATGGGTCGGACGTGCCGTGAGGGCCAACTGGCTGCATATCTAAGGTCTTGACGGACGTCCACAAAAAAATTTGGCAGTTTTGATGTCGGAATCTGGATCACCCAAGAAATGGTTTGCTATAGCACACGAAAATCGTCAAAATGAGGGGTATGCTCGCTTCGGGGCTCGTTTGACCTTCAAAATGAGTTGGACGTGCCGCGAGGGCCAACCAACTGCATAGAAAAGGTCTTGACGGACGTCCACAAAAAAATTTGGCATTTTTGACGTCGGAATCCGGATCACCCAAAAAATGATTTGCTATAGCATACAAAAATCATTGAAATGAGGGGTATGCTCGCTTCGGGGCTCGTCTGACCTTCAAAAAGGGTCGGACTGGCCGTGAGGGCCAACCGGCTGCATAGACAAGGTCTTTACGGACGTCCATAAAAAAATTGGCATTTTTTACGTCGAAATCCGGATCACCAAAAAAATGGTTTGCTATAGCACACGATAATCGCCAAAATAGGGGTATGCTCTCCTCAAGGCTCGTTTGACCTTCAAAATGGGTCGGAATGGCCGTGAAGGGAAATCGTCTGCATAGAGAAGTTCTTGACGAACGTCTAAAAGAAAATTTGGCATATTTTACGTCGGAATCCGGATCACCCAAAAAATGGTTAGCTATAACACACGAAAATCATCATAATTAGGGGTATGCTCTCTTCGGGGCTCGTTTGACCTTCAAAATGGGTAGTACAGGCCGTGAGGGCCAACCGGATGCATAGATAAGGTCTTGAAAAAGTTCCACAAAAAAATTTGACATTTTTTACGTCGGAATCCGAATCACTCAAAAAATGGTTTGCTATAGCACATGAAATTTGTTGAAATGAGAGGTATGCTCGCTTCGGGACTCGTTTGACCTTCAAAATGGGTCGGACGGGCCGTGAGGTCCAACCGGATGCATAGACAAGGTCTTGACGGATGTTCACAAAAAAAATTGGCATTTTTTACGTTGTAATCCGGATCACCCAAAAAATGGTTTGCTATCGCACACGAAAATCGTCGAAATGAGGGGTATACTCGCTTCGGGGTTCGTTTCACCTTCAAAATGGGTCATACGTGCCTGCGGGCCAACCGGATGCATAGATAAGGTCTTGACGGACGTCCAAAAAAAATTTGACATTTTTGACGTCGAAATCCAGATCACCTAAAAAATGGTTTGCTATAGCACACGAAAATCATCGAAATGAGGGGTATGCTCGCTTCGGGGCTTGTTTGACCTTCAAAATGGGTTGGACGGGCTGTGAGCGCCAATCGGATGCATAGACAAGGTCTTGACGGACGTCCTAAATTTTTTTTGGCATTTTTGACGTCGGAATCCATATCACCCAAAAAATGGTTTGCTGCACACGAAAATCATCGAAATGAGGGGTATACTCGCTTCGGGGCTCGTTTTACCTTTAAAATGGGTCGTACGTGCCGTGACGGCCAACTGGCTGCATAGACAAGGTCTTGTCGGACGTCCACAAAAAAATTTGGAATTTTTGACGTCGGAATCCGGATCACCCAAAAAATGGTTTGCTATAGCACACGACAATCGTCGAAATAGAAGGGTATGCGTGCTTCGGAGCTCGTTATACCTTCAAAATGGGTCGGACTGGACGTGAGGGCCAACCGGCTGCATAGAGAAGGTCTTGACAGACAGCCACAAAATTTTTTGGCATTTTTGACGTTGGAATCCGTATCACCCAAAAAATGGTTTGCTATAGCACACGAAAATCCTCGAAACGAAGGGTATGCTCGCTTCGGGGTCGTTTGACCTTCAAAATGGGTCGGACGTGCCGTGAGGTCAAACCAGCTGCACAGCCAAGGTCTTGACGGACGTCCACAAAAAAAATTGGCATTTTTGACTTTGGAATCCGGATCACCCAAAAAATGATTTGCTATAGCACACGAAAATGGTCAAAATTAGGGGTATGCTCGCTTCGGGGCTCGTTTGACCTTCAAAATGGGTCGGACTAGCCGTGAGGGCCAACTGGATGCATTGACAAGGTCTTGATGGACGTCCTAAAAAAATTTGGCATTTTGGACGTCAGAATCCGGATAATTTAAAAAATGGTTTGCTATAGCACACAAAAATCGTCGAAATGAGGGGTATGCTCGCTTCGGGGCTCGTTTGACCTTTAAAATGGGTCGGACGTGTCGTGAGGGCCAACCGGCTGTATAGAAAAGGTCTTGACGGACGTCCACAAAAAAAGTTGGCATTTTTGACGTCGGAATCCGTATCACCCAAAAAATGGTTTGCTATAGCACACAAAAATCGTCGAAATGAGGGGTATGCTTGCTTCAGGGCTCGTTGACCTTCAAAATGGGTCGGACGAGCCGTGAGGGCCAACGGATGCATAGAAAAGGTCTTGACGGACGTCCACAAAAAAAATTGGCATTTTTGACGTCGGAATCCGTATCACCCAAAAAATGGTTTGCTATAGCACACAAAAATCGTCGAAATGAGGGGTATGCTTGCTTCAGGGCTCGTTTGACCTTCAAAATGGGTCGGACGAGCCGTGAGGGCCAACCGGATGCATAGAAAAGGTCTTGACGGACGTCCACAAAAATATTTTGCATTTTTAATGTCGGAATCCGGATCACGAAAAAAATGGTTTGCTATAGCACACGAAAAATCATCGATATGAGGGTATGCACGCTTTAGGGCTCGTTTGACCTTAAAATTAGTCGGACTGGCTGTGAGGGCCAACCGGATGCATAGCCGAGGTATTAACGGACGTCCACAAAAAATATTGGAATTTTTGACATCGGAATTTGGATCACCCAAAAAAAGGCTTGCTATATCACACAAAAATCGTTGAAATGGGGAGTATGTGTGCTTCGGGGCTCGTTTGACCTTGAAAATCGGTCGTACTGTCCGTGAGGGACAACCGGCTATATATCCAAGGTCTTGATTGACGTCCTAAAACTATATTGGCATTTTTGACGTCAGAATCTTGATCATCCAAAATTGGCTTGCTACAACACACGAGAATTGTCGAAAAGGCGGGTATGCGTGCTACGGGGCTTGTTTGACCTTTTAAATGGGTCGTACTGTCCGTGAGGGACAACCAACTGTATAAACAAGGTCTTGACAGACGTCCACAAAAACATTTGGCATTTTTGATGCCGAAATTCGGATCACCCTAAATATGGTTTGCTATAGCACACGAAAAAATTGAAATGGGGGTATGCGCGCTTCAGGGCTCGTTTGACCTTGAAATTGGGTCGGACTAGCCGTGATTGACAATCGGATGCATAGCCAAGCTCTTGAAAAACGTCCACAAATTTTTTTTCCATTTTTGACGTCTGAATCTGGATCACCCAAAAAAAGGTGTGCTATATAGCACACGAAAATCGTCTAAATGGGGGTATGCGCGTTTCGGGGCTCGTTTGACCTTAAGAATGGGCCGGACTAGCCGTGAGGGACAACTGGATGCGTAGACAAGGTCTTGATGGACGTGCACAAAAAAAGTTTGGCATTTTTGACATCGGAATCCGGATCACCCAAAAAGTTGTTTTCTATAGCACACGAAAATCATCGAAATGGGGGTATGCGCGCTTCGGGACTCGTTTGACCTTGAAAATGGTTCGAACTAGCCGTGAGAGACAACCGGATGCATAGGCAAGGTCTTGACGGACGTCCACAAAAAATTTTAGAATTTTTGACGTCGGATTCTGGATCACCCAAAAATGGTTTGCTAGCACACGAAAATCGTCTAAATGGGGGATATGCGCTTTGGGCTTTTTTTTACCTTGAAAATGTGTCGGACATGCCGTAAGGGATAACCAGATGCATATCCAAGCTCTTGACGGACTTCCACAAAAAACTTTGGCATTTTTGACATTGGAATCCGGATCATCCAAAAAATAGTTTGCTATGTCACACGAAAATCATCTAAATGGGGGGTATGCGCATTTCGGGGCTCGTCTGACCTTGAAATTGGTCGGACTAGCCGTGATGACCAATTTTCTACATAAAAAAGGTCTTGACAGACGTCCAAACAAAATTTTTGGCATTTTTGACGTTGGAATCTGGATCACCCAAAAAATTGTTTGATATAGCACACGAAAATCATCGAAATGGGGGGTGTGCGCGCTTTGGGGCTCGTTTGACCTTTGAAATGGGTCAGACTGGCGGTGAGAGACAACCGTCTGCATAGACAAGGTTTGACGAACGTCCATAAAATTTTTTGGAATTTTTGATGTCGGAATCCGAATCACCCAAAAAATGGTTCGCTATAGCACATGAAAATTTTCTAAAAGGGGAGTATGCGCACTTGGGGCTCGTTTGACCTTGAAAATGGGTCGGACTGGCCGTGAGAGCCAACCTGAGCATAGCGAAGGTCTTAATATACGTCCACAAAAAAGTTTTATATTTTTGACGTCGGAATCCGGATCATCCAAAAAAAAGTTTGCTCTAGCACACGAAAATCATCGAAATGGGGGGTAGGCACGCTTCGGGGATCGTTTGACCTTGAAAATGGGTCGGACTACCCGTGAGGGACAACCCTTCATATACAAGGTCTTAAAGGACATCCACAAAAAAATTTGGTATTTGTGACGTCGGAATCTGGATCACTTAAAAAATGGCTTGCTATAGCACACGAAAATCATTGATCACGCTTTAGGGCTCGTTTAACCTCAAAAATTGGTCAGACTAGCCGTGAGGGCCAACCGGATGCATAGCCAAGTTCTTAACGGACATCCACAAAAAATATTGGCTTTTTTGACGTCGCAATCTGGATCACCCAAAAAATGGCTTGCTACAGCACACGAAAATTGTCGAAATGGTGGTATGCATGCTACGGGGCTCGTTTGACCTTTAAAATGGGTCGTATTGGCCGTGAGGGACAACCGGCTGTATAGACAAGGTCTTGACGGACGTCCACAAAAACAATTGGAATTTTTTACGCTGAAATATGGATCACCCAAAAAAATGGTTTGCTATAACACACGAAAATCATCGAAATGGGGGGTATGCGCGCTTCGGGGCTCGTTTGACCTTGAAAATAGGTCGTACTGGATGTGAGGGAGACAAGTATGCATAGCAAAAGTCTTAACGAACATCCACAAAAAAAATTGGCATTTTTGACATCAGAATCCGGATCATCCAAAAAATGGTTTGCTATAGCATACAAAAATCATCGAAATAGGAGGTATGCACGCTTGGGGGATCGTTTGACCTTGAAATTGGGTTAGATTGGCCGTGAGATCCAACCGGATGCATATCCAAGGTCTTAAAGGATGTCCACAAAAATTTTTGGAATTTTTGACGTCAGAATCCGTATCACCCAAAAAATAGTTTGTTGTAGCACACGAAAATCGTCTAAATGGGGAGTATGCACGCTTCGGGGCTCGTTTGACCTTGAAAATGGGTTGGACAGGCAGTAAGGGCCAACCGGACGCATAGTGAAGGTCTTAATATACGTCAACACAAAATTTTGCATTTTATACGTTGGAATTCGGATCATCCAAAAAATAATTTGCTATAGCACACGAAAATCATCGAACTAGGAGGTAGGCACACTTCGGGGATCGTTTGACCTTGAAAATGGGCCGAACTGCCCGTAAGGGAAAACCGGCTGCATAGACAAGTTCTTAAAGGACATCCACAAAAAAAATTGGTATTTGTGACGATGGAATTTGGATCACCCAAAAAATGGTTTGCTATAGCACAAGAAAATCGCCTATATAGGGGGAATGCACGCTTTAGGGCTCGTTAAACCTTGAAAATTTGTCGGATTGGCTATGAGGGCAAACCGGATGCATATCCAAGTTCTTAATGGACGTCCACAAAAAATATTGGCATTTTTGGCGTCGCATTCTGGATCACCCAAAAAATGGCTTGCTACAGCACACGAAAATTGTCAAAATGGAGGGTATGCGTGCTTCGGGGATCGTTTGACCTTGAAAATGGGTCGTACTGGCCGTGAGGGACAACCGGCTGTATAAACAAGGTATTTACGGATGTCCACAAAAAATATTGGCTATGTTGACGTCGAAATCTGGATAACCCAAAAAAAGTCTTGCTATAGCACTAGAAAATCATCGAAATGGCGGGTATGCGTGCTTCAGGGCACGTTTAACCTTGAAAATGGGTCGTACTGGCCGTGAGGACAACCGGCTGTAAAGACAAGGTCTTGACGGAAGTCCACAAAAAAATTTGGCATTTTTGACGTCGGAATCTGGATCACCCAAAAAATGGTTTGATATAGCACACGAAAATTATCAAAATGCGGGGTGTGCGCGCTTCGGGGCTTGTTTGACCTTGAAACAGGTCGGACTTGCCATGAGGGACACTCAAATGCATAGAAAATCTCTTGACGGACGTCGACAAAATTTTTTAGCATTTTTGACGTCAGAATCTTGATCACCCAAAAAATGGTTTGATATAGCACACGAAAATCATCAAAATGGGGGTGTGCGCGCTTCAGGGCTTGTTTGACCTTAAAAATGGGTCAGACTGGCCGTGAGAGACAACCTTGTGCATAGCCAAGGTCTTGACGGATGTCCAAAAAAATATTTGGAATTTTGAAAGTCGGAATCCGGATCACCCAAAAAATGGTTTGCTATAGCACACGAAAATTATCAAAATAGGGGGTATGCATGCTTGGGGCTCGTTTGACCTTGAAAATGGGTCGGAATGGCGGGGAGGGCCAAGTGGATGCATAGACAAGGTCTTGATGGATGTCCACAAAAAATTTTGACATTTTTGACATCGGAATCCGGATCACCCAAAAAATGGTTTGTTATAGCACACGAAAATTGTCAAAATGGGAGGTATGCACGCTTCAGGGCTTGTTTGACCTTGAAATTGGGTTGGACTGGCCAAGAGAGCCAACCGGATGCGTATACAGGATCTTGTCGGACGTCTACAAAAAATTTTGGCATTTTTGACGCCGAAATTCGGATCACCCTTAATATGGTTTGCTATAGCACACGAAAATCATCGAAATGGGGGGTATGCGCGCATCGGGGCTCGTTTGACCTTAAAAATGGGTCGGACTGGACTTAAGGTCCACGAGGATGCATAGCCAAGGTCTTTACGGACGTCCACAAAATTTTTGGCAATTTTGACGTTGGATCCGGATCACCCAAAAAATGGTTTGCTGTAGCACACAAAAATTGTCAAAATGGGGGGTATATACGCTTTGGGGCTTGTTTGACCTTAAAAATGGGTCGGACTGGCCGTAAGGGACTACCGGATGCATAGCCAACCTCTTGACGGACGTACACAAAATTTTTTGGCATTTTTCACATTGGAATCCAGATCACCCAAAAAATAGTTTGCTATAGCACACGAAAATCGTCTAAATGGGGGGTATGCGCCCTTCTGGGCTCGTTTGACCTCCAAAATGGGTCGGCATGGCCGTGACAAACAACCGGATGCCTAGCCAAGGTCTTAACAGACTTGCACAAAAACTTTTGGCATTTTTGACGTCGGAATCCGGATCACCCAAAAAAAGATTTGCTATAGGACACAAAATCATCGAAATGGGGGGTATGCGCTTCGGGGCTCATTTGACCTTGAAAATAGGTTGGACTGGATGTGAGGTCCACAAGGATGCATATCCAATGACTTAACGGACATCCACAAAAAATTTTGGCAGTTTTGACGTCGGAATACGGATCACCCAAAAAATGGTTTGCAGCACACGAAAATTGTCGAAATGGGAGGTATGCGCGCTTTGGGGATCGTTTGACCTTGAAATTGGGTTGGACTGGCCGTGAGATCCAACCGGATGCATATCCAAGGTCTTGAAGGATGTCCACAAAAAAATTTAGAATTTTTGACGTTAGAATCCGGATCACCCAAAAAATGGTTTGTTGTAGCACACGAAAATTGTCTAAATGGGGGCATGCGCGCTTCGGGGCTTGTTTGACCTTGAAAATGGGTCCGACTGGCCGTAAGGAACATCTGGATTCATAGCAACCTCTTGACGGAAGTCCACAAAAAAATTTGGCATTTTTCACATCGGAATCTGGATCACAAAATCGTCTAAATGGGGGGTATGCGCCCTTCTGGCCTCGTTTGACCTTCAAAATGGGTCGGCATGGCCGTGACGGAAAACCGGATGCCTAGCAAAGGTCTTAACAGACGTCCACAAAAACTTTTGGCATTTTTGACGTCGGAATCCGGATCACCCAAAAAATAGTTTTCTATAAGACACAAAAATCATCAAAATGGGGGGTATGCGCGAGTCGGGCACGTTTTACCTTGAAAATGGGTCGTACTGGCCATAAGGTCCAACTGGATGCATAGCCAAGGTCTTAAAGGACGTCCACAAAAAGAATTGGCATTTTTAACGCCAGAATCTGGATCACCCAAATAATGCTTTGCTATACCACACGAAAATTATCTAAATGGGGGGTATGCGCTCTTCGGGGCTTGTTTGACCTCCTAAATGGGTTGGAATGGCCGTGAGGGATAACCAAATGCATATCCAAGGTCTTAACAGACGTTCACAAAAAATAGGCATTTTTGACGTCGGAATCCGGATCACCCGAAAATGGTTTGCTACAGCACACGAAAATTGTCGAAATGGCGGGTATGCGTGCTACGGGGTCGTTTGACCTTTAAAATAGGTTGTACTGGCCGTGAGGGACAACCGGCTGTATAGACAAGGTCTTGACGGAAGTCCACAAAAAAATTTGGCATTTTTGACGCTGAAATTCGGATCACCCAAAAAATGGTTTGCTATAGTACACGAAAATCATCGAAATGGGGGGTATGCGCGCTTTGGAAGTCCACATGCATTACCACATATATTCACATCAATTTTCCTATGTATTAGCCTAAGCATCAGATGCCTCGAAGCACCCAAAATTTTCTTCTGAAAAAACTTAATGAGGACCTATGTGTTGAGTTGAAGAATCATCACCCAAAATATCCATTTCCTCATTTACAAGCCCCTTTTTAAAAAATTATGCAAATTAATCAATTTTTTGTGTGTTAGCCCATAGACTAAGAACCTCAGAGCCCCCAATTTTTTTTGTGAAACTTCATGGGACCTCTATATTGTGTTAAGCAATCACCAGGTATACTCACATCATTTTTTAACGTCTATTTTCGCATTTACCTGATCATTTTTAGGAATTATGCAAAATCATCGATTTTTTGTTTGAATAAGCACATGGATCTGACGCCTTGGACACCAAAATTTTCTTCTGAAAAACTTCACTAGGACCTCCTTTTTGAGTTGAGAACAACTAAATATACTCACACAACTTTTTAACACCCATTTACGTATTTACAAGCATTTTGAAAATTATGGAAATTCATAGATTTTTCGTGTGTATTAGCTCATGGATCATGCGCCTTGAAGCACCCAAACTTTTTTTCTGAAAGAACTTCATTAGCACCTTTGTATTGAGTTGGGAACCACCACATATACTTATACAATTTTTAACGTATGTTTCCGCATTTACAAGTTCTTTTTTAGGAATAACACAAAGTACCACTTTTTCATTTGTTAATCAATCACATGGGTCTGATGCCTCGAAACACCCAAATTTTGTTCTTAAGAAAATTCAAGAGGACCTTTGTATAAATTTAGAGAACTACCACGTATACTCACACTATTTTTAATGTCAATTTCTGCATGGACAAGCCCTTTTTAGGAATTACGCAACTTTATTGATTTTTATGTGTAATGACCCATGGATCGGTGCCTCGGAGCACTGATATTCTTTTTCTAAAAAAATTTCATTAGGAACTCTATATAGAGGTCGGGAAGCACCACGTATAGTCACACTATTTTTAACGTTCATTTCCACATTAAGAGACCTTTTGTAGGAATAACACAAATTTATCGATTTTCGTGTGTATTTTAGCCCATGGATCTGATACTTCAGAGCACCCAAATTCTTTCCTCAAAAAACATCATGAGGAACTCCTCATTGATTTGATAAACTATCACGTATACTTTACACCATTTTTAATGCTTTTTTTTTTGTATTTACACGCTCTTTTTAGGAGTTATACAAAGTAATCTATTTTCATGTATATTAGCCCATATATTTGGCGCCTCCGAGCAACAAAAAAATTTATCCAAGAACACTTTATAAGGATCTCTTTATTGGATTAAGGAACTGCCACCTATGCTCACATAATTTATTTTAACGCACGTTTTCGCATTTACAGGCCCGTATTTAAGAATTACGCAAATTCATTGATTTTTCTTGTGTATTAATTTATGAAACTGACGCTTTAGAGCACCCAAAAAGTTTTTATGAAAAAACTTCATGAGGACCTCTATATTGAGTTGGGAAACCATCACGTATACTCACACAATTTTTAATGCTCAATTTCGCATTTACATGTCCTTTAGAAATTACGTGAAGTAATCAATTTTTAAAAAATTAGTCCATGGATCTAGCGCCTCTGAGCACCCAAAAAATTTTCTGAATAACTTAATGAGGACCTCTATATTGATTTGGGGAACCACCATATATACTTAAACTATTTTTACTCTCATTTTTGCATTTACCGACTCTCTTTTAGAATATACACAAATGTATCAATTTTTCCTGTGTATTGTCCCGAGATCTGGCATCTTGGAGCACCCAAATTTATTTATTTTTTAAAAAAGCATCATGAGGAACTCAGTATTGAGTTAAAGAAACACCATATATGCTCAGACCATTTTAACACTCATTTTCATGAGCATCTCTGTATTGAGTTGGGAAACCATTCTGTATACACACACAATTTTTAATGCTCTTTTATGGATTTGCAAGCCTTTTTTAGGAATTACACAAATTCATCGATTTATCGTATGTATTGGCCCATGGTTTGACGCCTGGGAGCACCCAAAAAAGTTTTCTAAAAAAACTTCACGATAATCTTCGTATTAAACAGGGGAATCACCAGGTATACTACATTTTTATCGCCAAATTCTGCATTTACTGACCCTTTCTAAAGAATTACACATATTCATCATTTTTCGTGTGTATTAGTCCATGTATCTGGGGACTAATAGCTCCTAAAAACTAATTTTGATAAAATATCATGAAGACCTCTGTATTGAGTTGAGGAACCACCACATATACTCACACAATTTTTTTAGCCCTCATTTGTGCATTTACAGATTCTTTTTTTAGTAATCACCCGAATTCATCAATTTTTATGTGTGTTAGCTCATAGATCTAACGTCTGGGAGCATCACATTTTTTTCTATGTGAAAATACTTAATGAGGACCTTCATATTGTTCAGGGAAAAAATTACATATATTCAAATCATTTTTAGCGTCTATTTTCGCACTTACATTCTCTTTTTAAAATTACGTGAATTTATCAATTTTTCATGTATATTAGCCCATTGATTTGGCGCCTCAGGAGTATCCAAAAAAAATTTGTGAGGCTATCTGTATAGACTTGGGAACCACCACGTACACTCACCATTAACGATCGTTTTCGCATTCACATACCCTTTTTTAGGAACTACACAAATTTATTAATTTTTCATTTGTATTAGACCATGGATCTAGTGCCTCGGAGCACCTAAAAATATTTTTGAAAAACCTTCATGAGGAACTCCATATTTAGTTGAAGAACCATGTATACTCACATCGTTTTTTACTATCATTTTCGCATTTCAAGGCTTTTTTTTAGGAATAACACAAATTAATTAATTTTTCGTGTGTATTAGCCCGTGGATCTGATGCCTTTGAGCACCCAATTTTATTTAAAAAAGAATCTTCACAAAGACCTCTGTATTAAGTTGGAAAACTTCCACATATACTCAACAATTTTAACGATCATTTTTGCATTTACAAGCCATATTTAAGGAACTACTCAATGTAATCGATTTTTTATTTGTATAAACTCATGGATATGGCGCCTCAAATCACCTAAAAAAGTTTTTGTGAAAATTTTCACAAGGACCTCTATATTGAGTTAGAGCACCACCAAGTATACTCACACCATTTGTTTAACGCTCATTTTCGCATTATATTTTGTTAAGAATTTCTCATGTTCATAAATTTTTTCGTGTGTATTAGACCATGGGATCTGGGCCCTTAGAGCACTAAAAAAAATTCTGAAAAAACTTATTGAGGACCTCCTTATTGAGTTGGGAACCACCATATACTCATAACGCTTATTTCCGCATATACGCACCTATTTTTAGAAATCTCACAAATTCATCAATATTTAATGTGTATTAGTCCATGGATCAGGCGACTCAGAGCACTCAAATTTCTTTTCTAAATTTTTTTTTAAGAAAGACATCTGTATTGAGTTTCGGAATAACCACATATACTCACACAATTTTTAACTCTCATTTTCCATTTACATGCCTTTGATTAGGAATCACGCAAATTCATCAATTTTTATTGTGTATTAGCCAATGTATTTGGATCCTCGGAGCACCCAAAAAGAATTCTGAAAAAACATATGAGGACCTCTTTGTTGAGTTGGGAACCTCTGCATATACTCACACTATTTCTTTAACACTCATTTTCACATTTACAGATTATTTTTGAAAAATTATGCAAAGTGATCAATTTTTCGTACGTATTAGCCAATGAATCTAACGCATCGGAGCACCCAAAAAAAATTCTGATAAAACTTCATGAAGTCCTTTGTATTGAATAGAAAAACTACCACATATACTCAAACCATTTTTTTTATGTATATTACCACATTTACATGACATTTTTTTAGAAATTACACAAATTCAATCAATTTTTCGTTTATATTAACTGATGAATTTGGTGATTTGAAACACCAACAAAAAAGTTTCTAAAAAAAATCAAGAGGACCTCCTTATTGAGTTTGGAATCACTTTCTATTCTCACACCATTTTTTAATACTCATTTCCTTATTTACATGCCCTTTTAAGGAAATTTTGCAAATTCATCAATTTTTCGTGTGTATTAACCCATTGATTAGGGCCTCTGAGCACCCAAATATTTTTTCTGAAAAAGCTTCATTTGAACCTTCGTAATAAGTTGGGGAACTACCACATATACTCACAACAAGTTTTAGCTCTCGTTTTCGCATTTGAAGGCCCTTTTAGTAGTTATGTAGATTTGTGTGTATTAGCCAACGAATTTGGCACCTCAGAGCACCCAAATATTTTTTCTGAAAAAAACTTCATGAGAACCTCCATATTGAGTTAGGGAACCACCAAGTATACTCGAATTATTTTTTAATGCACATTTTCGCATTTACAACCCTTCTTTTAGGAATTAAGCAAGTTAATTGATTTTTCATGTCTATCAGCCTAGCCCATGGATTTGGCGCCTTGGATCACTGAAATAAATTTTCTAAAATCTTCATGAGGGCCTCTATATTGAGTTAAAGAACTACCACGTATACTTACACCATTTTTTTAACGTCTATTTCGCATTTACAACCTTATTTTTTTTTTAGAAATTACGCAAATTCATCGATTTTTCATGTGTTTTATCACATGGATCTGATACCTCGGAACACCCAAAAAAATCATTTCTAAAAATACTTCATGAAGGTCTTTGTATTGAGTTGGGGAACAACCTTGTATACTCCCTTCATTTTTAACGCTCATTTCCGCATTTACAGATCCTTTTTAGGAAGTACGCAAACTCATCGATTTTTCGTGTGTATTAGTCCATTGATCTGGCACCTCGGAGCGCCAAAAAAACATTCTGAAAAAACTTCATGAGGTTATCGTATTGAGTTGGGGAACCACTACGTGTATTTACACCATTTTCTTAACGCCCATTTCCGCATTTAGTGGCCTCTTTTTTAGGAATCACATAAATTCATCAATTTTTCGTATGTATTAGCCCATGGATCTGGCACCTAGGAGTACCCAAAAAAATTTCTGTAAAAACTTCACGAGGACCTCATTATTGAATTGGGGAATCACAACATATACTCACACAATTTTTAACGCCTATTTCCGCAGTTACATGTCATTTATAAAATTACACAAATTTATGAAACTTTTTTTGTGTGTATTAGCCCATGGATGTGGTACCTCAGAGCACCAAAACAAATTTCTAACGCCTATTTCCGCAGTTACATGTCATTTATAAAATTACACAAATTTATGAAACTTTTTTTGTGTATTAGCCCATGGATGTGGTACCTCAGAGCACCAAAACAAATTTCTGAAAAAAATATCTTGATGACCTCTGTGTTGAGTTGGGAAATCACCACATATACTAACATAATTTTTTTTACACCTATTTCCGTATTTACATACCCTATGCAAAGTGATCCTTTTTCGTGTGTATTAGCACAAAATGTGGTGTCTTGAAGCACCCGAAAAATATTTATGGTAAAGCTTCATAGGGACCTCTATATTGAGTTGGTGAACCACCATGTGTACTAACACTATTTTTGAACTCCCATTTCTGCATTTACATGACCTCTTTTAGGAAATACGTAAATTTTTTGATTTTTTATTTGTATTAGTTATTGGATCTGGCGCCTCAGAGAACCCAAAAAAAAATTCTGAAAAAACTTCATGAAGACCTCCTTATTGAGTTGGGGACCACTACTTGTACTCAAACCATTTTTAACATCTTTTTCGTATTCACGGGCTCTTTTTTAGGAAATTACGTAAATTCATCGATTTTTCATGTGCATTAGCCCATGGATTAGGCGCTTCGAAGCACCCAAGCATTTTTAAAAAAAAAACTTCATGATGACCTCTGTATTGAGTTGGAGAACTACCACAGATACTCACCCCATTTTTTAACGTCTATTTTTGCATTTACATGTCATTTTTTTAGAAATAATGCAAAATAATTGATTAATTGTGTGTATTAGCTCATGGATCTAACGCCTCGGAGCACCCAATTTTATTCTTAAAACAACTTCAAGAGGACCTTCAAATTGAGTTGGTGAACCACAACGTATACTCACACAATTTTTTTAAATGCTCATTTCTGCATTTAGATTCCTATTTAGGAATTACGCAAATTCATCTATTTTTTGTGTATATTAGCCTATGGATCTGGTGCATTGAAGCACCAAAATATTTTTCTGAAAAAACTTCACGAGGGCCTCTGTATCGAGGTCGGGAACTACTGCACATACTCACACCATTTTTAACGCTTATTTCCACATTTAAAGGCCATTTCTTAGGAATTATGCAAATTGAATGATTTTCGTATGGTTTAGCCCATGAATCTAGCGCCTCGAAACAGAGAAAAATCTTTTATAAAAATATTTCACAAGGACTTTTGATATTGAGTTGTGGAACCACTACGTATACTCACATCATATTTTAACGCCTATTTCGTATTTACAAAAAAAAATTAGGAATTACAAAAATTCATCGATGTTTCGTGTGTATTAGCTCATGGATCTTGCACCTCGGAGCACCCAAGTATTTTTTTTTTTTTGAAAAAACTTAATGAGGATCTCTATATTGAGTTTGGGAACCACCATATGTACTCACTCAATTTTTTAAATCCTGTTTTGGCATTTACAGGTCCTTTTTAGGAATTACGCAAAGTAATCAATTTTTCATGTATTAGCCCATGGATTTGGCGCCTCAGAGCACTCAAACATTTTTATAGAAAAAATTTCATGAGAACATCCGTATTGAGTTGGGAAACCGCCACGTATACTCACACCATTTTTAAATATTTAATTTCGTATTTACAAGCCCTTTTTTAAAGATTACGTAAATACATGATTTTCATGTGTATTAGCTCGTGAATCTAGCGCCTAGCGCCTGATAACATCCAAAAAAAATTCTGAAATAACTTCATAAGGACCTCTGTATTGACTTGGGAAACCACCGGGTATACTTAAACCATTTTTGTAACGTCCATTTTCACATTTACAAAGCTTTTCTAAGGAATTACGCAAATAAATCAATTTTTCGTGTGTATTAGCCTATGAGTCTTGTACCTCAAAGCACCCAAAAAAATTTCATTAGGACCTCCGTATTGAGTTGGGGAACCATCACGTATACTCACCATTTTTTTAATGTTCATTTCCGCATTTACAATTCTTTTTTTAGGAACTACGCAACTTTATCGATTTTTTTGTGTATTCTTAAAAGTTAAAGACATTTCATATCCCCAATAACTCAAACCTTTATCAAATATAACATCCAACAAACCTTATAAAGAGGTAGTTCTCTTCCCGTTTTTATTACATTAGTAAGACAACAAAATTGTTAAGACATCCTATATGTTGGGTAACTTCGAACCTTTGTCAAATATAACATCCAATAAACCTTATAAAGAGATAGTTCTCTTCCCGTTTTTATTACCGTAAGACAACAAAATTGTTAAGACATCCCACATCCAAGGTAACTCGAACCTTTATCAAATATAACATCCAATTAACCTTTTAAAGAGATAGCTCTCTTTCCGTTTTTATTACACTAGTAAGGCAACAAAATTGTTAAAACATCCTACATCCTGGATAACTTCGAACCTTGATCAAATATAACATCCAATGAACCTTATAAAGAGATAGTTCTCTTCCCGTTTTTATTACAGTAAGACAATTAAATTGTTAAGACATTCTACATTCTGGATAACTCAAACCTTTATCAAACATAACATCCAATAAACCTTATAAAGAGGTAGTTCTCTTCCCGTTTTTATCACAGTATTAAAAAAAACAAAATTGTTAACACATCCTACATCCTGGGTAACTTCGAACCTTTGTCAAATATAACATTCAATAAACCTTATAAAGCGGTTATATTACAATAAGACAATAAAATTGTTAAGACACCTATATCCTTAGTCAGTCGAACCTTTATCAAATATAACATCCAATAAACCTTATAAAGTTTTTATTACAGTAGTAAGGCAACAAAATTGTTAAGACATCCTATATCATAGGTAACTTCAAACCTTTATCAAATATAACACTCAATGAACCTTATAAAAAGGTAGCATCTCCATCCTGGGTAACTCAAACTTTTGTCAAATATAACATCTACTAAACCTTATAAAGAGGTAGTTTTCTTCCTATTTTTATCACAGTAGTAAGGTAACAAAATTATTAAGACATCCTACATCATGGGTAACTTCGAACCTATATCAAATATAACATACAATGAACCTTATAAAGAGGTAGTTCTCTTCCCGTTTTTATTACAGTAAGACAACAAAATTGTTAAGACATCCCACACCATGGGTAACTCAAATCTTTATCAAATATAACATCCAATAAACCTTATAAAGAGGCAGTTCCCTTCCCATTTTTATTACAGTAGTAAGACAAAAAAATTGGAGGAATGGTTCATTAACTTAAAATGTAGCATATGAAGGAGCTGGCAAGAAAGGAAATGGAGCAACCGAGGCATATGCTACAGGTGGCCGACGTTGACCATTTCCTATGGACTGCTTTCTTTTTTCTTCTTGTGCCGCTTCTGCAGTTTCCAATGAAGGTGACAGCTCGATAATCTTACTCATGTGTTCAATAGTCATTTGCTGTTCACTCTCGGTAACACGATGAACTAGAAGCCCAGACATAAATACAGGAAGATACAGAAGGCTGGCATGGAACATTCTCCTAGCATCTTTGGTTGTACGGTTCAAGTAGAATGATATTGCTGTACCGCTGATTGCCAGAGCAAGAAGTGTCGATTCCAGGCAAAACCACCCAGATGTTAAACTCCCTGCACACACAAGGTCGTAACTGAAGGCAGTCTAGATAGAAGCATGAAGAGCAAGGATTGAACATTAAGAACGTGCAATCAAACTAACAACCCAACACCAGATGTGCACAATTCAGGTTCCATAATGATGTAAACAATTTCATGATTTTATGTACTTCACTGAAATCTTCACATTTTTTCGTTCCAGGATGACTTGAAATGTTTGACATAATTCGAAAAAATAACACTTCCACCCAAAAAGGTTATTTATGCTTTCAGCAGTCCCAAGATGATGTCCACTTTCTTTGAAAAGAAATATAAATACATTTTATATCATAAGAATTTTACAAGACAAACCTTTGTCCCCTCTTAACAAACCAGATCTCTTTTTGACAAGTATTCACATGTCCTTGTTAACACACCATTATCATTATCATAGTGAATCTAGACCACACTCAACTCTTGAAGAATCAGTAGTAAACAAATCAAGAACCACCAGCCTTATAAATCTGACAATCTAGGTCAAACATAACTCTCATCAACCTCAAATCTCAACAGGATGCAGAGAAAAGAAGTAGAATTCAAGAATACAATCTAAATAACTTCACAAATGTCACTCATTAGTACATCTTCACTTATATGCTGCTGATGGATTAATTAAACTATTTTTGGATTAATCCTAAAAATAAACATTCTTGACCACTAGTGTGCCCACAAGAATATTGACACTTGACAGTATTATTTCATTTGTCTCAAACAGTTGATACAAGTTCAGATGGTAATCAAAATTATGACATTTGACTATCAAATTCTACTTATTTAGGGCTTGGGACCTTATTCTTTAGCCTTATTTAGCCACCTCCGAGCAATCATTCATGGCCATTGTGGGGAAACCGAGATACATTTTCTTTGGTTAAAGGTAATGTTGAACGAAGGAGATCCATTAGTTGCATTACATATGAAAGGTTGAAATCTGGTGATCTAACACAGGGTTTCCATAAATGGTTCAGAATATTGAGAGATTTTCATCTTTGGACTGTAGGTGATGGAATTAATTTGATGATATGTATATATATTTTGTTTCACTAATTACTAGGATTTCAAATACGTAATGTTACGAGATACTTTTGGACTACAAGATTAAACCAGATTATAGAGCAAGATTTTACAAATAATAGTAAAAAAAATTGGAATTTTCAGTACTCATTTTGATGTGTCTAATTTTAATTTTTATTTTGCCTTAGTGTTGAAGAATTGACATCGAAATAACTTAAATAACTGGTCAATTGTACCATTTAACTTTAACTTAAGACCAAAAGTTGGACAGAGAAACATACAAGTCCAATTACCTTATAAAACTTAATAATTCAAATTGTGCCAAATAATTCTTCACATGGCGCAATGCATAAATGGGAGTATTTCTAATAGAAAAATTACTCACAATCATAGGCTAGGTAACCCAATGGTAGTAGATATAGGCAGTTTCTCAAGGCTACAGAGGCAGTCCTCTGACCAGAAGCATCAGCAAGAGAGTACATTCTGAACCTGTACAGAAAATAAGAAATGATAAGTCGAGGAGAAATCTTAGGACCAACTTAGAAAAAATATACATTGGACATTATGAGAGAAAGAGATGCTACATGGCGTCAAGCTGGTCATGTACTTCATTGCAAGGATTATCAAGAAATACTCAAGATTCCCACACCCCCACCCCTCAATAAGCTTCCATAAGCCCAAAATTTTTGTTCACAAATCATCACGTGATGACTAGCTGAGAACCTCTTTAAAGATAGCAGATGTTTGGACAGTCCTTGGCCTCTAGATGCATATGGCCATTGAATAACATATGGCTACATTCACTACACAACAGCCTTAACATTGAATATCACTACATAATCAATACTAATATGGCCAAAAGTTCAAAAGAGAAGATGCATACCCTCCGTCAGCATAATCTTTACGACACAAGTAGGCTAAGGCCATGAAATGAGGTATTTGCCAAAAATACAGAGCAGCTGGGAGGAGCATTCCATTGAGAGACACCTGACCAGAAGCTGCAGCCCACCTTTACAAGGAGAGAGAATCTTTCAGAATGGTACATCAGCCTCAGAACCATGACAAAAACAGAAATTACAAAATACCAGAAAACATGGCTAACATAAAACTAAATCCAATAATCTGCTGTTAGTTATACTCTTATAACATTTGCATAGAAACAATCACTTCAAAACGAAAACATGCAATTCAGCAGAATTTAAAATATGTCATCCTTTCTGCAACTAATAACTAGTGAATTTTTTGGACACTGAAGTCAAATTAATGACGTTCCATGAAGAGTCTCATTCTGAAAGTGGAATTGTTATTTTACGTGCAGTGTAGCCACGTACAGAAGGCAAACCAGTAATAATTTGCAAAGGAAACTCAAAGCAAGTATAGACATCAAAGCATGCCGAAATGATTGCTCTAGTAAATTTGCTGCATTCTACAGCACATGGATTTGCTTATCAATGAACAATCCCAAATCAACTATCACTGGGAGGAACTTTTAGCAAGAATAGAACGATATACAATCACATCTCCTTTGCGCAGAGATACATAAACCCGAGATTGATAAAGCAGAAGCCTAAAGGTGTATAACAAGACAATTACCCAAGCAGGGGAGGAATAGCTCCAACAATTGCGCCAACCCATGTATTAATTGGATGTATCTGCTTTAGTGGTGTGTATACAAATGCATACAACACAAGATTCGACGCACCAAGGCCAGCTGCCAACATATTAGCCTGTACAGACCTTGTCATAGAAATTGCAACATCAGTCCCTTCCCCATTAATCCATGCAACAGAAAGATAATTATCAAATTGCAATACATATTGTTAGACTAGTTGTGAAGGATATGTGGCCACCTTGCTAGCCAGTAAACCAGTGCCCAGGATGCCAGTAGAAGCTGCCCATGTTACTGCATGGAGTATACTGATTCGTCCTGACGGCAATGGTCTTTTCTTGGTTCTGTTCATCTTAGCATCATTTTTCACCTCAAATACCTGAGAGCAAACATAAGAATAATTAATTGCATGGAGTTCCAATTCTTGAAAATGTATGTGAAAGTACATGCAGTATGAAATGTCACTGATGGATACAATCCCATTTTCATTAATTGCTTTGCAAAGAAAAACATAGAAAAAGAAGGGAAATATTTCTCTACAGCCAATCAAGGGATTTTTCTCACTTTCAATGGGGAGGGGAGCTAACATAATTTTCATTTAGGTGGAAGTTCAGTTCTAGTAACAGGTAAGTCCCAAAGGCTGTTCCCATCCCTGCTGGAGACATGCCAACAACTCTCCTTTTTACGAACAGTTTAGGTGAAAGCATTATGAGCAGGATTCCAGTATTATACCTGATTTAATGTGCTAGCTGATGCCGCAACCATCATTGTGCCAGCACATGTGCAGCAAAGTCCCATGTAGTCAATGGCACTACCACTCCCAAGGATATACCCAGTGCCAGAGGTTGCAACTACAAGCATGCTGATAACAGTTCAATTAGAGGAAAATGAAGCAGCAAAAATACAGGGTGGTACTATATTGTGTAGCTTATTTGCTAACATTCTGGAAATAAGAGAGTCTGAACAATCAGAATACGCAACACATTAGAGCAGTAGTTAGCAAAAGTATAAAGAACCTAGAAGCTCTTCTACTTCAAGCCTTCAAGGAAGCCAAGGACTAGTAAGATTTGAAATTTGGAATAGTGTGAGCACTCTTTTTTTTCCTTGATAAAATAATTATGTATCAGAACGCAGAAAGATGAGTGTGTAGCCAGTGTACAAGAACAACAAGCATCTGTGACCGCCCTTTGGATAACACAACTTATACCAAAGCCTCAACTTATACCAAAGCCTCTTATTGTTTTTGATAACCGAGAAATCCGTCTGTGACCCGCCCTTTGGATAACCAATCAAGATTTATGGTGTAAGACCAAGAAAATTATGTGAACCTAAGAAACTTATAGGTAAAGAATTTGAAATATTACTTGTTCAAGACATAAGATTCAGTTGGCTGGGATTTAAGAGGTTTTAAAAGAAAAAAACAAATGCAGTTAATAGGCTGATAGCTGAATGATTCAAATTTAGACCCCATTTAGTGCAAACAAATAAGGCCTAAGAGCAATTGTTTTCCTTTTAAAGACTCTCAATAGGGTCTAAATGAATCTGAATGAATCAAATCTACAACAGAGTCTTGATACCATTCAGACTTTCTAAAAGCATAATTTTTTTGGCAAAAGAACTTCACCCATTGTTATCCGCTTCTGCAAAAAGAACTTCACACTTCTTGTACTCTCTCAACTATCAACCTACCAAATCTCTTCTCTAGAATAGGTAAGATATCAAAATCTTTCCAAGTATCTAACTACATAGAGCTAGCATATGGCCATAGAATTCCAAATATTATTTGGGTGAAATTTCATGTGTTTGGCCATACTATTTGAAAAATATATTTCACCTTTTTAAGAAACATGATTTATACCCGCAAGTTTTAAAAACTATCAAAACTAACCATATGTTTGTATTACATAGCACGTGACTTTGTTACCCTAAGCGGATTGTTATCATTTTCATCGACAACCATATCATCACATTCATATGTTCAAGTAAAAAAAATTATGTAAAACAACACAAACAACTATTATAGAGGTGTTCTTGTAAAAGATAAAAATTTGGTGTAGATTTTTGAATCATTAAAAGTTCCCAAATAATGAGATTTGTCTCAAAGACTAATTTTTTCTAGTATTTGGGAATTTGGGTTATTTGCCAAATAATGGCAAATTGTTTGAACACACACTATTTGCCAAATTTTATTTGGGAAATCTATGGCCAAACGGGCCATTGGATTCATATGCAGTTGCCGTCTTGGATCAAATTAGAGAATTGTGTCTCTAGTTTTACCGAATGCAATTGAAAGAGAAGCCTCGATTAGAGTTGATCAACTTACCAACGGTAAAAAAATCACAAAGGACTAACGATTGTGGGTGGGTCAATGATAAAATTTATAACTTGATTAAGAGAAACGAATTAGCTCAACTTTTGCATAGATTGATGGACTCTAGGTGCAAAAGAGGAAGAGGATTGAGGAGAAGAGCCATGGAACCAACCAAAATCAGCCAAGAAGATATTGAAGGGTGGAATTCTTGGAGTACTAGAAATACTGAAAAATTCATTTGGGATAAAATGAATTTTAAACAAATAATGATTTTATTTTGTTTCAATTAAGATTATTCTAATATTTTATTGCTAAATCATTTAATTACTATTTAATTTAAGTTGAAAAGAATTAATTATGGTTAAATATATTAATTAATTGCTTATACACATTTAGATGTTGAAACAACAAAGAATCTTAATTATTTAGTGTTCAAAGTAGAAAAGAACATCTTAATATTCAAATATGTATAGAACCATACATCTTAATCTTAAACAAGCAAGGCCTTATTATATGCTTTAATCTTCTTACTACTACTACTACTAAAGCACTAACCCCATTAGGAGAAAATTCTCTGGATAACAATGTTGCTTCCCTTGTTCCCATAGCTTAGCATCAACAACCTAAGACTAAAATTGGTTTGTCCACTGCACTCCTTCCTCTTACTTTTGGCCCACAGCCTACTATGCCAGACTTTTTCTGTTGTTTTTCTTAGCTTTATTTTGATTATCATTTCACCTCATATGTTTGCAATGTAACTATAATACAAACAGAAATAAAAAAGAATAGAATATGAATTGAGTGTTTAATGATCTCTTGTAGTTCAACAATAAATATCTATCCCGCTCAACTTTTGCTTCTCACTTTTGGACCCTCGTAATATGTTTTAAGGTTTGAACTAGACCTAGAATCACCCAGCAAGCAAAAATTAGACTAAAAAGAAGCATTCTGTTTAAAGGTAACCCTCTATTGGGCATTGTAGAGGCTTAGATTACTTTCTACCCACAGACAACCTCAAGCAGTTGTACGACACCCATTTAATCATGTATGTTTATATAATTGTGGTGTCCAAACCATCTTTCGCGCACCTCGACTAATTACACGGGATACCTGCAACCTGCCACCAGCAGCAGGTACCAACTAACTCTGTTCACCAAGGCTAGGACAAATGGCAAGAACCACCAACTGTTTCATTGTCTATGCTGAGTTTGAATTTAAGACATCATGACTCTCAACCACTTCATTGACTACTAGGCCACACCCTTGGCTAGACCATTTAATCATGTTTTAGCAAGACTCATTGACCTTCTAAAGAATTTGTCCTTTAATATATAGCTATAGGCTCCTGTTTATCATAGAAACGTCAACTAATAACTATAACTCAGCCAAATTACCAAAGTTTTGGGTCTTGACCCCATAAAATTTTGACTATCCTGCAGCAGCCAACTATTATAGGAACTTATTTCTACACTGACTCGTGCTTCCTAACCATCACAAGAAAAAGAAACAAAGAAAGAAGACACACGAAATTGAAAAGGAAATTTAAAACAAGGGGTGGAACTGTGGAAGGACTGAATCTAGAACTACACACAACCTAATTCTCATAAAAATCTGAGATATGTAAAGCGACTTGAAACCGAAGTTCCAGCCACAACAAGCAGTTATTTAGTGTCTCTAAATCTAAAGGAGCATAGAGAATTCAATATTCTCCTTACAATCGGCTAATGTGTCTTAAATATTCCCAAATCAATATCCCTTTAATGCACCTCAACCAACCCACTGAACAACCTACGATAACACACATGCCCAGATGCTGAATAAAGTTATCCATCAAACCAGGCAATATGGGCTACACTATCAATATCCCATATTCTTTTAAAAAGAAGTTAAAGTTACAATTATTCCATCAAGACTTTTCCTAATCTACAATTGGAAAACCATATAAATGCCTCTTCAAAATGAAAACTTTAGGTTGTCTCAATAAGCACAATCAAACAGGCCTAAAAATCACAATAACTCTATGAAGTTAATAGATACACGAGTTAATATACATATTCCAATAATTATATTAGCTAGTTATAAGCAGTTCCATTACAAAATCAATCAATCAACTAGACCATCAATCCCAAATAGAGCTGGGGCGCTAATCAATCCTATGTAACCATTCCGGTCCACATAATTTCAATACACTACTTTGAATAAACAGTTTATTAGACAAAATTAGCAATTCAATAAGAGAATTGATACGAAAAAAAGTCCTAACCTTAAGCGAGCTTTAGAAAGCTCCGCATAACACCGCCCGTAATGCTTAGCCATGTCCACAATATCCCTACCTTTCAAAACTGATGCAGCCGCAAAAGATGAAAGATCGACAGCTGAAGAACTCGGAGATCCGGTTCGAACCCACTCCGTCGATGAAAATCCCACCTTTACTGTACCGGCTGCTTCAGTAGACTCCGGTCCGGAGCCGGCGGCTGTAGAAGTGGATCTGCTGGCAACGCCATGATTAAGCAAAGGAAGACGACTGCATGAAGATTTGGATGTGAGGAGTTTTGAAGAGAAACCCACCGAGTTCCTCCACATGGTGCCGAGTCTTGACAATTGTTTTAGAGTTTGATCTTTTTGACCTATGAAATTTCACAAGTCCTGTTTTGTTCATTACTTATCCTTTCGCAAGAACCAACAAGGGTAAATTTAGATTTTAAGGGTCATTAGAAGGGGGTATTTCTATTTGAGCCCCTGAAATTTTACAAAACTGTGATTTATATCCCACATACTCTATGTAGTTAAGAAATAGGTCTTTGTCAACATGATAATTTCGAAGTGTTTTATTTTAGTGAAAACGTTTTTACTTAGGCTTTCAAATTAATAATTTGAAATTGAAATTTTATTTGAAAGTACCATTGCTACTATGATATAACCAAGATTGAAATGAGTGCTTGAATCGGATCACACCCCATCTTTTTCTACATAGAAAAAGGACCAAACATTTGGCTGTGGTAGCAATTTGTAAAGAAACTTTACTGCCATCTTAGATAATGCTAAATTCACACTACTTTTTGGTCAAAGGAATAGAACCAGAATGCTGATTTCTCATATTTTAAGTGGTCTATTTGGTTTGTGCTCAATTGGTCAAATTTTGAGAAAAAAAAAGGTATGTGAGAATATGTTGAAAAGAACAAGAAGTAATTTTAACAAATGCAAAGAATAGATATCATTCTGCTAGCCATCTTCTTTACACGTTACTCAATGGCTAATTTCATCGTAACATCTTTTGCTCAACTTAGATAAACTATGATCATACCCTTCTCTAATCTGTTACTATTAACTTATATACACTGACAGTGCACGTAAAAGAATTTTTACATTATTATTCGTAGTAGTACCAATGAGTCCTTCGTGGCTGCTAACATTGTGTCATGGAGATGAGATCTTTTTTTTTATCAGTTTTGAGCCTAGAATCTCAAATCACCCTGCTTCTCTTCATCTTGTTTTCCAATACTTCTTTGTTCAAACTCAATGTACTTGTACCACTTAGCACAAATGAGGTAGACCACAAAATCAGCTATTGTCAATGCTGCTAAGAGGAAGTAAAATCTATCCAAATGGCCTTTGTTGAGGTTTCCTGGTATCCATCCAGGCATTTTATCGTTAGTCGAAATTTTAATAACAATGGAAACAAGCAAACTGCTGACATAGTTCCCTAGTGAAATTGAAGTCATGCAAAGTGCACTTCCAAAGCTTTTCAATCCATCAGGTGCTTGTCCATTGAAAAACTCCAATTGTCCAACATACATGAAAACCTCTGATGCTCCAATCAGTACATATTGTGGGACTTGCCAGAAAATACTTAAAGAACTCGAATTTGTGCAATGTGAACAATCTTTGTTGGCATGTTTTAACCTGAAATGTTCTACTATTCCAGCTGCTACCATTGCCATTATAGCAATTATGAGGCCAACTCCCATACGTTGGAGCTCGGTCAGTCCTCTTGGAGATGACTTCTTTAGGCTTGCAACAAGGGGGTCAAGAACTCGCCTGTAGATGAAAATGAATGCTGCAACACTAAGGATGTCGAAGCTTGACATGCTTGCAGGCGGGATGTGAAAGCCTGAGACCGTGGTTTTCATGGCATCGCCTTGTTCCACGAATAAAGAGGCCATTTGAGTGAACACAACGGAGTAGAGTATTGTACAAAGCCAAATTGGAAATAGTCTTAGGATGCATTTCACTTCTTCAACTTGAGTCACTGAACAAAGGCGCCAAGGATTATCTAATCTCTCCTTTGATGTAATTATAGCTGCTTTATCCAAAAAACTGTTACCAAAAATATATTTGTTATAAACACATCCACTTTTCCTTTTTATATGTAAACAAAGCGCAACACCAGCAACAACTAGAAAACATTGCAAGCACGTAGAGAAGAATAACTTACCTAAATTCTTCCGTATGCAGTATGTTTCGACTGCTATTATCAGCAAGCTCTCTTCCATCACCTTCATATAACTCATCTCCGTTTGAAGGTTGCTCTATATTCCATTTCCTAATTGCCGCTACAACCACTTGACAAAATCTTGAAATGGGGTTCCCGGTAGGCTTAAAGTGTCTGTACCAAGGTGTCCCAATAAGAAACAGAACTAATGCCAAAATAGCTGATCCAGCTGATGCTGAAAACCCCAATGTCCACATTCCCTTATCCTCAAAATAGACCAAAATGGTGTTTGAAAACAGAGATCCAAGATTCAATGCTAAGTAGAAATAGCTAAAGAAAGATAATTTTGAGTGACTTTCTTGAGGATGATCTTCATCAAATTGATCTGATCCAAATGTTGCAATGGTAGGTTGATACCCTCCATTTCCAAGAGCAATTAAGTAAATGGACACATTGAAGAGCATAGTATGGAGACTTGAAGGTGATCCACAAGGGGCTTCTTCATCTCCACAGCCATTAGGCTTGATCAAGAAAATGTATGAACATAATGATAATAACACTAGTCCCTGCAATGAACACAGATTTCAAATTCTTAGTACCTACTATTTCAACATGAGTTCAATTTTAATACACTACGTATGGAAAATGAGCTAGGTAACGACTTATTAGCGCCACACCTATGAATTGATAACATACACACATGGTTAATGATACGCATTCTCACTTTATTTTTTAACTACTAAGGTTAAATTACATGGTTCTGGTGTAAAAATTGATAACTCTAAACATATGTGACTTACCGCGACAAAAATGGCTTGGAAGATGGCACAAGTCTTGTATCTACCCCAATAGGAATCACTTAAGAAAGCACCCAAAAGTGAGAAGATGTAAACAGTTCCAGTCCATTTGCTAACATTGTTAGCTGCTTCAGCATTATCTTGCCCCATAACTCTTGTAAGAAATAGGACTAGATTCACTCCAACTCCAAAAAATGCTAGTGTAGCTAAACCTTGATTCACTATATACATCATCCAAAACCAAAATAAATACTACTACACAAAGTAAAGTTACCAAATTGAGACATACTATCAGTGTATTCTAACCAATTATTACATGTAAAGTTAAAATTACTTTAAATAGTTACATGTTGATTGTGTAAAAAAAAGTGTACACAAACTTACCAAGTAATAGAACACCAGCAAACCATTTTCCAGTCGTGGCACGCACAGCAGGGCAGCCATGCTGATCTACAGTTCCATCAAGGGTGAATTCTTCATGTGGCATATTACCTAACTTGACTTCCTTTAAAATTAAAAAAAAGCAAAAATATTGTTAGTGTGTGATATATCAAAAGGTCTTGTTCAAGCCTTCTAATAAAATAAACACAAGGTAAAGCTAACTTGTTTCTCATGTTTTTACTTATTCCGTAAATAGCATATCTTTCACTGAATATATCACTTTTATCACTAAGGTTAATTAAATAAATATATGTTTTTCATGTATTAATTAAAGAAAACAAAAAAGACATTTTCTTTTTGTTTTCAATCCCCACACATTTCTTTTTTAGTACAAACACTTTACTTCTCCTCTGCGTTCTCCTTCTTCTTTTTTTTATTCTCAGAAGATTTCTCCGGTTAAGAGTGAAGGAATATGTCAATTTATGTATATGATCGATATAACATATTGTTAGGATCGAATTCACACACACACTTGATAAATAAATAACACAAGAACTTTAGAGAAAAAGAGATGAGAGATCTAGAGAGAGAAAAAGAGAAACCAATATTTCGTGGTAACACCCTTTGAGTAAACTTTCACGGTGGTGAGATATATATATTAATAAATCAGAGTATTTTAAGTTACATAGAATAAATGGAGAATAAATAGTACAGCATAAAAATTAGGTAACCCCCTGGCAACCTCACCGTGGAGGTTACACCGCGTAAATAGTTATATATAAATCAGGCTCCACAATCTAACGGGTATATGTCTTTTTACAACATTAAATAAAATGTACATTTGCAACAATCAATGGAGTAGTGTCTCTTTCTGAGTCATTTTATTACTTGACGTGATTGGCTTCTCTTATAAAAAAAATACACATGAATATCAGAATTTGTATCTAATTAAGGCAATAATTAAGCCATGACACATTTTTTAGTTATCAATTTGCTATAGTACTACACGTTTTGCTTGTACTTGCACATCTGAAATTTGTAGCATTCAATTAAAAATTAAAAGTCTACACGGCAAGCTAACTCTGACATGCCTTCAATTCTTTGATTTAAATTTTTACGAAATTTAAATTGTATTTTAGCTCCACCCTTGATTCTGACACTAGGTTTATTTGGTTCATGTATATGTTCAATGTAAAATATAAATTTATATATATAAATTCATTGAAATTGTGGTAAAATATTCAAAACCTCAAAAGGTTTGAATTTATTAAAGTTACAATCTTAAATTTGATTACAGATCTATTAATAATGTAAAATCGTTTAGACCGGCCTGTGGGGAGTTTGTGTGTGAAATAAAAAACGTCCAAAATAAAAGTAGTCGATATAGAAATTAATGAAATGATATGTGCACCATAAGATGTTTAATTCTCGTTAATGAATCGAGTTCAAATAATATGAATAGTAATTAAAAATCAAAAGACAGTAAAAAGTATTAAAGATATATATGGCAGAATAAACCAAATAAGAAAAAGAACGAAAAGCAGAAGACCATGATACATGCATGCGCTTGAAGAAGCTAAAAATAGAAACGGAGCGAATCTAACGTCACCTGATTTAACTGAATTCATTATTTTGAATTTTACTGATTTAACTGAATTAATTACTTTCGAATAAATTATATGTTGTTACAAACAAAGGCTGGTATATATGTACAAGATCAATAATCTTAATAATGTGATATATATGTGTGCTTAATCCAGAACTAATACGACATCACATCATGTTATATATATATATGTGTGTGAGACTTTGTAAGTAAAATGCTTATAATTGACTGACTTTTGAGTTAAAAATCAAAGTTGAGAGACTTTTTGAGAAAATAACTTTAGATTATATTAACTCGTTCTGAATTCATTATACTTCAAATCATGAATAGAAGAGTGAGTAATATAATGGAAAGGGAAGTGCATATATACAAAATTACCATTTTGCCAATGTTTAAGCACTCCATTGTTTGTTTTGTGTTATAGACCACAAAGCTGCTAGCTGAACTTCAGTTGGAAGAGAAACTATTTGTTTTCTAATCATAGGAAGTAAAGGAAATGCATGTGGAGAGAAGCAAGGAGGGGAGATGGAAATTGGTGGTCTATTTATACATGTTTCAATGCACATATTAAATCGGATTTGGTTTCTCTCCATTACACATCATCAATTAATACGTTTAAATGAATGACACTTATATACGATGTTTATAATTTTTAAAGATTAAGATTAAATTAATGTGACAAATATCTTAACAATAACAATAATATATCAAATAAAATTTCATAAAGTATGATCTGGAAATGACAATATATATATATATAAATTTTAGCTATGATTAAAATATTAAATTTTGGAAAACAATCTTTGATTTTTAGTAAGCAATATAAATCTCCCCAAATATTTTGACACTGTCTCATTAATGTCAATTTGTAAGAAAAAATGAATTAAAAGAACGTGTGAGGGGAATGAAATCATATTTTTAATTTTTTCAATCGAAAAATGGAAAGCAAACTAAACTGTTGATAAGTAATATTTACTCTAATTCTCTTTCATTTAATTTAGTTAAAATGATGAATATATGAAAAGATCTGGGAAAGAGCATTGTGATTCGAATACTTAATTTGATGTTATTAAATTTAATCAAGATTTAAATATATGAACGACTTTCTGATTTATTAATTTTTTCATATGTAATTTACAAATAAAGTACCAAATTAAAGGATGCCTTCCAAAATTTTAACATTTTAATCATGGTTAAGATCACTTTGTTAAATTGATCCAATCTTGATCTTTAAATTTTTTTTAAAAAAAAATTATTAGATAATGTTACATATCTAAATGTGTATTTTAGAAAATGGAAAAAGAAAATATTGTGAAAAGATTACGTACGTAAATGAAAAGATTAAATTCCGAGTTGGGGAACATTATTATCCTAATTCATAGGCACGAAGTAGGAGACACATATCAAAGTTTATTGTGAATTGTGATAAGGTTGTGTTGATGCCGACACATAACTTTCGATATTTTAAGCTTATTTTGACCGCTCTAATTATATTGATGTAATATGTTGATTGTTATTGCCCAAGCTTTAGCATCTGGTGCGTGGACAATTTTAATTTTGGGGAGCTCCAACATCGGGTGAGACGAGCCCCACTCTGATATCATGTGAAACTAGATTTTAGGCCTAATTCACACTCAAAAGTCAGCTAAAAGGGAGGTGGATTGTCCAAACCTGAAGGAGTCCACTAATCTCATTAATCACCGATGCGTCATTCTTTAACAGGTTAGCGCGAACAGTAATAAAGTTTCAATTTTGGAAGTTTTAGACTTGACATTATTGCAAAAATTTAAAGAAAAAGTTGTGTTCAAGTGGTGGAGGTGTTCATGTCCACTTCAATATAAACACGCAAATGAATTTTGAGGGAGACATAAAAGAAAGTGAGCAGAAGAATAATTGAGACCTCACAAAAGAAGACAATTATTAACAACTAAAGGTGTTAGCTTGGCCGTTGATTTTTTTATATATATAATTATTAGATACTCAAAATTAATTATTATCCTATTTATTTAAGGGAAAAAAATTCTTAGAATTTAATACCAAAACATTTCATTGCATGTGACACTGATGTTTATTTAATTTGAACATTGTTACACATCTCTATGATTGGATTTTCTCTATCAATCACCACCAATTGAATCTCACAAATAATTGGTGTTTATTAGACAAATACTTAGTAATGACATTATTTACTTAGCCAAATAATGGCAACAATCCATATGAATATTTGGCAGCCATTTAATACCAATTTATCGATAAATTAACGATAGGAAAGGGTTGTTAAATAAATACTACATTTAGGGGAGAAATAACTAAACACGTAGAAAACTAAAACTATCTGATGGTGTGGGTATTTATGAATAACAAACAGAACCATAATAGTTAAAGTAATACAACGTAATAAAATATTTTTTTATGATCTAACAATAATAATATATTCAGTATTTATAACTTATAATGAGTTTGGGAGCAAAGGCCAAAGAGTGTGTATGCATATTTTTATTGGGGCTGAAGAAATTATTATTTTTTAAAGATCTTCTATTATAAAAAAAACATATATATAATCCATTTCATGTGATCGCAACATGTGTTTGTAAAAGTATTTTTCTAAAAAAAATTAAATTTTGTCAATCAACATTTATGAGAAATAAAGGTGAAGTAATACATCAACCTAATTACGTTTCTATGGAAAAAAATTTAATTCCCTTTTCAAATAATGTCATACCATGACACTTTTACAAGTAAAATTTGGTGCATGATAAGGAAAAACAATTTGTCAGTATATTTCATTTAAATATTTAAATTATTAAGTCGTATTAAATAATTCAAATTTTAATAAGTAATTTTAATTAAAATCTAAAATCAAACGCAAAAAAAAGAAGAAAAAAAAGGAACTGCCCCAAAGACCCTTCAATTTTGCTACTTGGAATTGAAAGATGATATAAAACCTGTCCATTTTTTTAGTATATGATATAAATAGTTAACGTATTTATTTTATGCTTTTGCACCAAAAGGGCATGTCGTCCAATATTGGATGACAAAATTGACAATCAAATAAAATTGAATCCATGAATTAGGGAGATAATGATGAAATCAAGCTAAGTATTAGAATAACATACTTCTTTTATTACTAGATTAGACTTCTAAGTCCAACTATACATTTTTTCTCTTCAAAGTGACAAAAAGGAAATTGATAATTAAAGTAGGCACCTATTAATTAGGCTATTGTATGTAAATACTATTTGCGACTTAAGCTGTTTTTCAACTCAGATATTTATTACCTATATTCAATCGCGATTAAATTTGAATTTACATTGAAAAATTTTATAATGAAAAATTAATAAAAACGATTCTATAACAAATGTATAAAATATTTTACTACGTTAATAAATACAGTGTACAAATATTTTGTGTTAGTAAAATACGGAAAAGAGCAGCATCCATGTGTGATGACGCGTAAACTTACTAAGCATATCTAAATATGATAATCTGAGTGTATGTCATCTGGCAGCCACAACTTTTCTTAAACAACGACTTGGATGATTTTTAAACCACATTTTTCCAACTTGTTTTTTGTCTTGTGATGCTGGAATTATGCTTATCTAATTCATATTTTTCAAATTTTGATTTGTATAACAAGTTATGTTTTGTCAAGATCATTTGTAAAAGCATTTTTGTTAGTACTTTACAGAAGCATACAGATTACAGATAGCTCCAGCAGCATCACAAGACAAATGACAAGTTGGAATATGTAAAGGTTTAAAACTTATGCAAAGTAAGTTGTGGTGCACTAATCAGAGGCTTCAGATCCGAGCCCTTAATTATGGAAAAAATGCAGTTGCACTACGATAAAAATAACTTTTAGCGGCATTAAATATGTGATATTAATAAAGAGTGCTAAAGTTTTTACGCGCATTAGTTAAGTGTCATTAGAACCAATGTCGCTAAAGGCTTTAGGGACATATACGAAGAATGTTAATTGCCCTAAAAGTATATTTTTAGCGGCAATTAAAAATTAATTATAGCTAAGGATCATTTTCCATATTGTGTTGGGAGTGTTACCTTCAAAATAAATGTTACAGTATGCGATATAGATTTAGTCGGAATTTCAAAATTTTCTTTTTGGTAATGTAAAGTGACTGTGTCTGTCTGATAAAACTTTGAATTAAAAGGTGATATTGGCTTTGTTATTAAATTGGCCACAATTATTTGATCTAAGTTAAGGTAGTTGCGATATCAAATCACATAATTTGAATTGACCTTACTATATATTAATTAATAATAACTTCTCTTATAGCTAGCATGATGTTTGACTAAAGACATACGTTGAATTTGACTAGTCCTCGTCATTCTATGGTACAAACAATTGCTTTTGATTTTGACTAATTTTGATTTGAACCAAGTATATTACATATGGTACGACAGGCAATTATATGATTTATCGTATATATAATTGCGACACTTGTGGATGACATTGGCAATGTATTTTAATGGTTGAGCTTTGATTTTTCTCCGTTTCAACTTATGTATTGTGTGTGACTGAACATAAAGTTTGAATGAAAATAAGATTTTTCACACACGAGTGAGTATATATAATGAGAACTGCAACATTATTTGTTACTTTGACGCTCATGAATCACATTAGGGGCACGTACTTTGATGGCTGAGGCTCGATTGTCAACAAGTCATAATTTCTATGTTCAAATTTATATGAAGGTGTTTGACTGAGAGACATTATTTTTAAAACTTGTGATCGATGTAAAATAAATTTCGAGTATTAATAATGAAAACTACAGCATTTGCCACTATCGTGATACTCATGGATGACATTGGGCGCCCATAGTAGCCATACTTTGACAAGTCATATTCTCTCCATTTCAACTTCTGTGAAAATGTTTGAATGAACACAGAGTTAAAAAAATAAACAAAAGAATTTTAAACATGTGATTGAAATATGTCATGCATATTAATTTTGAACATTAGCAATTATTGTGATACTCTTGGATGACATGGGATAAGGCCTTTTTTGGATAAGTCACTCTATATGTTCCAACTTATGTGAAAATGTTCCAACTGAAGATGCGAATGAAAATAAAATTTTTGACACTTGTGATCTAAGATAATTAGAAAGTAATTATGAAAACTACAGCATTTAATTTAGCCATTAGGTAGACAACAATCTATATCACTATTAGGTATGGATGTGATATTTTTGGTGTTCGACATTCATAGTTACATTTGCAGTTGATTTGAGGGCCCATATGTATTTTCACAATAGGAACCTGGATAGAAATATGAACACAAAAACCGCTAAGTAGCTGTTTCAAATTTATAAAAGATATGACATGTGAATCAAACTCAAGTCATTCCCTCAAACCTGAGTAGATCACTAGTCCATTTCCCAACCAATAGCGCAACTCTCTAACCCTCTGTAACACTGTGGAACGGAAGCCCAAACAAAAATGAATATATGTGGCTTTGATAACGTCATGTAAAGACACGACACTAGATCTAACTCAATCCAAAAGCTTAACTCTTACTATAAGTAGTCCATTCATTTGCTTGTACAATTGAACACAACTAACTTTTAAGCTATGAAAATTATTGAATATTTCTATGATCATATCTGGTCATGTTCTACATGAACAAGCTAAGCTCCAAAAGATTCATAAAGGTAAATTAGAAAGGGGGAAAAACAGTATCTAGTTCTTAAATGATTAACAACTCTGAGATCACTATCGCCTGCATAATACGATTGATTAACTGGTAAAATAACTGTAAATAACAACCCAAGCCTTGGCAGTAATGTTTACCCTTAAACATGACCAATGAAAGAACTCTTGATGAGTTTCAAAACTAAAAATTGGCATTCATCGCAGAATAAACTACGAGGGTTTTCACTAGAGTGATTTATACATTTTCTGTATGGAACTGTATTGGCTACAAAAGAGCAAGGGACGAGATAAATATAATCCCCAAACACCACATTACCTTTGGTTCCTCCTCCTATCTCATCCTTACTATAGCTACCTCTAGCTGCATTATAGGCTGTGAGGTTCTTGACACATGAAACGTGCCAGAATCAGTTACGCCAACTGTTTAACTTCTTTGCTTCAAAGGAGGCACCATCATTGAGCATGTCTTGTGCATCAGTTTCCATGCCAAGCTTGGATAGGGCAAGAGCCTGCATATAAAATGCAGTAGGCCACTCGGGCAAGCACACCTGGGCTTGCATAGCGTCCCTTAGTGCGAGTTCTGGTTGGCCATTCATCATGTAGGAAAGGGCTCGCCTCACGAAAACAGTGCCAGAAGGAACAGACATCATTGATACTAACTGTTGGGAAAAAATAAACTGGACAAAGTTAGGCATACACATAAAAATGAGCTAACCATAAATAATAGATTCAATAGAACATTGAGTGATTTATGAGACAAGTATTATACTTTGAAATTCGGTCGGGGGGAGGGGGTTAAGTGTCAAGTTACAATACATCTGTGCTAAAACATAGAAAGGAGTTGTCCTCAGAATTGGAAAAAACTTTGCCCTTTAGAGAAGTGGATAAAGTTTTAGCAAAACTGAAACAGAAAGTAGGCCAATTAATTTGGGATTAGACATAGTAGCTAATTACGGAATCAAGGTCAGCAGATCAAAAGACCAGACGCTCTGATGACCACGACCAGAAGCTACATATGAGAGCACGATAGATTGATTGCAATACCCAGGTTCCCACTTCTAAAGGCAAGAAAGGTCTCAATACTTTTCTATCAAGCTCATACCATTTTTTTCGTTGATAAATTCAAGCTTCATACCATTCTCTCTTTTCCTGTTATCCCCATTCTTTCTCTGGGGATGGATTCTAGTGAGCAGATGACCGTAAGTTCTGAGCAGAATTTTTTGCAAGAAGAAAAGGTTTACATAAACAATCAAGCTAGCTGGATCTAACAATCAGCACACTCAAATCACCGGAAGAAGTTCTCCCTCCAAACAAAAATTAGAAGTCTCTAGTGTGCAAAACATCTGATGTTACTATTTCACGTGAATGTAACAGATGAACCTAGGAGCAGATGAATAAAAATGGCAATTTTCTAAAGTGGTTGAGAATAAAGCAATTCTATCCACGTGTAACACCCAAGAAATTAAGTGAATATGAGCAAACAAAGGAGTAGATTACCTTAGAGTAATAGTCAACTGCATTCTTAAAATCCTTGTCCCGAAAAGCAATATCCCCAAATTTCTTGGTATTCAACATATCTTGAACTTGTTGTGTCCATTCTTGGAATGAGAGCTTTACAAAAGATAAGGTAGCAAGTATGTCAAATCTCCACCAGAAAAGAACTAGATGAGATTTCTCTTTCATATAAATTGCTTAACTTCTTTTAATGAATGATAAATGCTTAAACTGGAGGACAAGAAGAAAAAGGACCAACATGAGAAAACACAAGAAAGCTATGAAAAAAGATTCACATTGAATGCCATAAGAGGACAATTAGTCTTTTTCTTATTGTATATTATACCCCATGTCGTGATCTTTCTGCATCAAGTTCGATGATTTCCGAGTACCCTTTACATCACTAAAAAGTAATAACGAGTGAGCTCACCTCATTTTCAGCACCCTCCTCATCTTTATAACCTGTTTTGAGCAAGATATCATGGACAGCAGTGAGGTCCATCCTCGCACAAGCCTTTCCTAGAGGTGAGAGCATGGTTGGAAGCACCACTGGAGTTTTTGTTAGACCCATCAGGACATGTGACGCGGCCTAAGATAAACAATGTGCAGAAACACTTTAGATTCTAGAACTTGGGGTCAATCCATCAGAAATATAGGGAATGTTGCATCAAGATCAAAGATGTTCTAATAAGCATACCTCCTTCTGCTTTTGAAGGGGCTCCACTGCATTTAGAATGAACTTAATTTCAGGTCGATCCCTTGCCTCATATTGGAGACACTTTGAAGCAAGTTCAACCAATGCTGTTGCATCTTCATTGGCATATTGTCCTTCCAAGGATGAATCCATTAATAACAATACATTTTTACCCCTAATTAAGTCTAGTGCCTGGAAAGAGAGAAAAGTCCAAGAACAGTGAGACAATGCAAGCAAGAGGAAGAAAATACTTGATACAGTTCCTGACAAAAACAAAAGGGTAAAGCGAGCATATAAATGGTCGATCATTAGGCAATAAACACAGTCCGTAATGTGTGATCAACATGTACCCCTCATTGACCAAGTAAAAACTTCGCCTCATGTATTGGATACTTATTTAATGTCCGACTTCAATACAACATTCGGAGGACAACAACAAAAGCTTACTTATTCATGCAACACTCATTACAATTTTGCATATAAATAGAGAAGAATAATTGAATTTTACAATCAGTGTAACCCTCTAGACAACATAGGCACAACAATAGGTAATTAAAATTACCATCAAATAGTAAAAGTCAAATACTTAATGATTCAGTGGTGACAGTCTTCACTGGGTCTGATTATCAAGTAACCCATAGTAATAGAGCGAAACAGCTTTAGATCTAGTTTCTGACATCCTTGAGAGATTCCAGATGCAATAAGTAAACAATTATAAACGAAAGAAGAAATTGAACCAAAGGTATTTGAAATTTTCAAGGATTCAGAGTACATTACATGGCTTGGTGGGATATGTTTTCCACTCAACAGGTCCAGCAGAACAGTCCCATAGCTGTACATCACACTTTCTGCGATTACTCGGCCTGTAAATAAAAATTGAAGGGAAAAAAGAGAAAGGGAAGAAGAAAACAAGTTAGGGAACTGATAGAGATAGAAATTAATGGGGAAGCCAAAAAGTGAAAGGTGAAACAAGGTAGGAAACTGAACATGGTCCCGATGTTGTGAAATTAAAGTATTTCACATCAACTATGGCAAATAAAATAGTTTTGCCAAGAGTTCAACCAACCCACAAGCGGGTAGTGTAGTCACAAAAGAACCTCTATTTACTATATACATGAAGAAATGAGTCCGAACAAGACTAGCTACACATCCTTCTTTTTTCCAGAGTAAATTCCCAAGGGTAAATGGTGCACGGCTCAATACTCAGTCTCCACTTAGATATGAAGCTTCTGTTCACAGTAGTGATTGAACTTGTAATGTGCACCTAATCCATACATCAAAAGTAGCACTCTTACCACTTACACAAAATGAAGGTTAATATTTTTTTTCCCAATAGGATGATGAGGGTTAATATTATCATTTTAGAGTTTCTAATCCAAGAATTATATCATGACAACACAACTGCCAGAACAACAGAGAATGCTTATACTTATTTTCACAAGAATATTTTTTTGGATTAAGCAAAGAGAGGATTATTTTGACGTGTAGCAGAGAATGCTTATACTTCTATGCAACTGGTTCTCTGTAATAATCAAAAATCTCAAAGCATTTTTAAATACCAGTTCATCCATCTATAATGTGGTGTTTAGTGATGTGTATACCTGTGCGCAAAAATTCAGGAGGTGTATAAGCAAGATTGGTGCTATAGCTCTTTCCATCTCTGCTATTTTTCATTAGACCAAAACTAGACAATCGAGGGTCACCTTCCTGAAATATCAATTAAATTAAGCAAATTCAAGAACAGACCACCCAAATCTGATGGTATCAAGATATTGCAAAACCATACATTAGAACAAAAAAATGATCACTTCCTGCCACCTACTTGTACAAGAATCAATGCTATTTAATTCCTTTCAAATAAAAGAACCAGAAAATGAATTAAAATTATCCTGATTTTATGTTTGAATACCTCATCAAAAAGAATTCTGTAAGCATTCAAATCATGATATATTTTTCTGTTTTCAGTATTGCAATGATCCAGAGCCTGAGCAATATAGTATGCAACTCTTACTCGCATCTCCCACGGCAACGGTTGTTTCTCCCCTGCACCACCAAAAGACATGCATGCTAATAAGAAATCTGAATGTGTAGTGATTAAAATATAGAACTGCTCACAAATCTAAAATTAATTTTAGCTTCATCTTCCGAGATGTTGAATACATGCTTAAACATGTATAGAGAGCAAAAGATACTTATAAAAGGTAAGTGAAGGAGCTCTGGAGATATTAAAGTATGGAAGGCGTTAACAGTATGCATCTTTAAAGTCCATACTATTTTTTAGCATATTGAACAGTTAAATGTGTGCTAACCTTGGAATAAGCTTTAATACATGCCAACTCTTAGTGTGTTACTAGACAGCCATGTAATTGCTTAATTATTTTATCTATTGACAAGTAATTCATTATTGCAAAAAAGCACAGTGAAAATTGTACCAGATGCTTACGCAAAAGTACTACCTTTACTGCTCCACAGATTCTTCGTATTACTCAAAATCATACTTTACCATTTCCTGTTGTTCTTAAGTCAATTTCCAGACAGAAGACTGACTGAATTACCATTTGATTGAGTTTGAATAGCTAAACTTAAGTACCAATCAAGTCCTCTGCTATGCTAATATCATTGAAACTTACTTCCAGTTCTTCCCATCGCTTGTCAATATTCGGACGAAGTCAAGTTCTGTTAATGTTTCTTCCCATGTCTTACAGCATTGATTGGTGCATTCGAGGCTCTTTATTCATCTTAAACGTGAACTAATCAAAATAGTATTGACAAGCTATGGGAAGAATTGGAAGTAATCAAAATGTGAGTCCAATTTTTATAAAAAGAACTCTTCTCAAGCTAATCATTCATGTAGCCTTATAATTAACTACATACGACTAATCTCAAAGCTATGATGTCATGTTAAAAGATCAGTTCGATTGTTAGTTATAAAGTTCACCAAGTTGATGCAGTAGCCTGACTTCTGAGGAAACAGAATTAGCAGGCATAACCTTAACAAATTGTGTAGCACAGTAATTTTAGCAGGAAGCTCTTGCAAATTGCACTTACTGATGTCAAATAAATGCCATAGGTCATGAAGCCTTACTATGGCATGACCTTGGAATTAGAGATCAAAAGCAGTATCATTAATTTAATTCTATAAAAATGCATCACCAAATAAAGTAAGGGGAAAACCCCGGTATTGGACCATTGAAATAGCACAAAAAATGGTTCTCCTTTTTTCAAAAACATTCAAAAGTTCTAGACCAGGCAAAAGACTAAACCATACAGTGGAAGAGATGCTTCGAGAGAGTATCATTAGGCATGTATTCAGCAACCAATAGGCGCTCATCTCCCTCTGCACAACAGCCAATTAGATTCACCAATCTCTTATGCCGAACCTTGCCAACTCCAGCTGCCTCTGCCTGCAGTACATGAGTAGGACTAAACCAAAAGATCACAGAGACAACTGAGTGAACAAGCAAAGATATTCTGATATTGGAGCTCTACATCTTACTTGTAACTTGCATGCATATACACAAGGTTTTACAAACTAATTGTATTTAAAACATGGCATTAACTGATACTGAGTGTTTTGGGAACTAGAAAACCAAATGACAATATAGGAAACTGGGGTGGAAGTGGTACTCGTAGTGTCCTCCTTAATGAAGGATAACAGAGATCACACTAAAGCAACAAAAGAATGAAAGAGCTAAAGGGAAAGATGTTGTCAGTTACGAATTATAGCGTCTCGATGAAGTCATATCGAATTTAGAGCACAAGATTTAATCTAAGCCCTTCTCGTTCATCAATGAAAATGGCTTAAAAGGACCAAAACTATATAATCTACAGACTTGTAATCAGATTTACCACAAACTGTTGGGCGTCAGGCCACGATTGTCTGGAGAAGCGCTTGATGGCAGCTAGCCTGTTGCTACGAAGCTTCCCTCTGTAGACAACATTGGGAGCTTTCTCACCACTTTCAGAAACTATTAATTCACTGCTAAAGCCATTTGTTGCTGCCCGGAGTTCCGCAAGACTAAATTCCTTGAATACAGGCACTTGATCTTGGTCTACTTGATCCCCATTAGCTTCATCAACAACACAGGAAAATTAAACAAAGAAATTGATTACAGATAAAAGTCATAAACCACAACAATTACATTGCTAACATTTTCCCATTTACTTAAACTTGAGAATCTTAGCTCAGGCACATATAGTCCTGTCTTACCTGCTTGTTTAAGGATACAAAAACAAGAAACCAGTAATAACCACAGCAATTTTAGTATTAATCAGAAACCCTACATAAAAAAGGGAAAAAGAATAGAACTTAACCAAATAAAATCTCAGCTAAAAATCAGTGGAAGGAAAAATAAGCAGCAGGACAAGATGACAAACAAGGACCATTCCACAAAATTCATGGATCAAAACTCCCAATATAAGCTAAAAAAAAAAAAGTACAGTTAGAAGAAGTAGATGAGCAAATAACCAAAATAGGGAGACAAAAAAGTAAAATCCAGATCAAAGATTAAGCATGCAATCAACAAAAACTCAAAAACCAGCAAGTAAAAACCTCCTCCCCCACCACACAAACAGATACACCAAGAACACACAGTAGAAAACCACTGTAACTATACAATAAACTAACTAAAATGAAGAATACCAAGATCTGTTTTTGAGTCATCTTGAGAAGGTTCTTTATCAGGGGACTGAACATTTACAGTTTTGGACTGTAAACAGCCCATTTTTCATCAGCTCACATAGACAAAAATAGACACTCACTAAACTCTTTAACTCAAACACACAAGAATCAAGAATGGGTGTTTGAAAAAATCAAATCTTTTTGTTAGATAAGTAAAAGGGATAACAAATATGAGCTAGATAGTAATGATTAGTGAAAGTAATGGAAGAAAGTGAGAACACAAAAAGGAAAGAGAGGCCGCCAAAGAAGGAGACACCGAGAATAGAGGGGTTTAGTCACATGATAAGTTGATGATCAGCACGTGAAGAGAGAGACACTCCAACAACAACGTGGGGTGGGGCTTCTGTTGGACTTTGCCTTACATGCTTTTTAACACTTCTCACCATCAAAACAATTTTCTTTCTTTCGCTTCTATTTTCTCGTTATATAATGTCACATATAAAAATATATATATTAAATATTTTTAACGAAATTTTTAATTACCCTACTCAATACGAACAGTATCGTAGTGTAAAGTGTTAATGTAGCCATTTTCAGAGGGGTACTGTTGCAGTGTGTGGGAGAGACGTGTAGGCGGCACCCGACAGTGAAGTAAAAAAAAGTTTGCAGGTTTTTGCCTTTTTAATACTAAGAAATTTATTGCAAAGGAAAAAAAAAAAGATACTTCAATTTTACTAGTATTACTTTTTCTTTTTTCTGCTATTTGTCCATTGGATATTCTATTACAATCAAAAATACTTTGTGTTCTAATAAAATTGGATCTTTATTACTTTCTCTTCCTTTTGTTACTTTTTATCTTCAAATTTTATACAACAATTACTATTATGATTTAACGTCAAGCAAGTTAAGTGGATTTCTATTAGTGCTACAATTATTTTATTTCTAAAGAATGCAGGACCTATAACAAAAATATCAATGTGAAAAAGTATATATGATTTGGTATGATTATGTATATTTTGATATAACGACTTTAGATTTATATCAGGTTCATATTAAGTTGAAATTAAATATATAGATCGATAAATTCATTTTTATATCGTAATTTTTTACAGAATATTTTATTTAGACATTACTATTTAACGTGTATTCATTTTTAACTTTTTCACATATTTATCCACTTTGAAATATTTTCTGATATGTAGTTTGAAATAGGTTTGAACTTAAAACAAAAATAAGTAAACTTGAATCATATGAAATTTTAAATATTTAATCAAGTCAATTATAAGTTTTTACTGTATAAATATAATTTAGATGATGATTTCAAAATCGAATACGTATGAACTTTTTTTCAATAGCCCAAAGACTCGTTGATAATCATCATTTTTATGGGGCTTGAGATAAGTCTGTGAGCCCATACCCTGTCCATGACAACTAGCAAATCCATCCCAAGTCCTAACTAAATATGTTGATACGGATAAATTTAAACGGATATATATAAAAAAATTATCATAAATTATATGCAAATATCGTCTGTCATACTTTTGGGACATTGATGCTCCTATAGTCCCAAAACTAGAGTATATATCATTTTTACTAACGGACATATATGTATCATAATCTTATCCGCCGATTCGATATTTATTAAATAACAAATTGGCAGATAAGATTGTATCACGTGTGCCTATTTAGTTTTCCGTTAGAGTGAAGGACATATATGCTTTAGTTTTTGGACGACATAATATCAATATCTCAAAAGTATAACAAAAGGTATCTAAATATCATATACGATGAATCAAAAATATAATTATCCTTTTTCCATATATATACACTCATCGGTAAATTATGACACGTGCGAATTTATAATTTCCTTGTAAAAGTAGGTATTTACGTATACTTTTGTAAAGTTAATGTAATGTAATATAAGAAAGTTAAATGTTGCATATGATTGAACATTAAGTTGTTCATTTAGAAATTTTGCTCAATTTTACTTTATACACTAAATTTAATACTTACTACACTACACTACACTTAATAAGTTCTGGATTCTCCACTTCTTTCTTTTTAGTACTCTCATTTCATTAGGCTGATTATTGCAAAAATAGTATAATGCAATTCCTTATAATTATTTAATTAAGTATAATTATTTAATTAACTAGTTAATGAATTTAATTTTAGTATTCTACGAATAGAAAATTGTATATAATGATAAATTAATAATTCAAATTAAATGTTATTATTATACTTTAATTTAATCGTGCTTTGTACCAAACTATTTGTCAGTCGTCTATCTCTTTCAAACTTTCGCTTGCCACCATCTCTCTCTCGCTCCATCTAGCTTTTTTACAAACACAAATGTATAAAATGTGTTTGTGTTTGTATAAAACGAGAGAAAATTGTATACATACATATATTTTCATTCCCCTCTCTCCCCTCCCAGATCTTGCTCGCCACTCTCCCAGATCTCGCTCGCCACCATCGCTTATAAAAACTGAAACAATTGTATAAATTGCGTATTTATTTGTATAAAGCGAGAGAAAATTGCATACACACATACAAATACATATATCTTCGTCCTATACACTTATAATTATACAATACAAATATTCTCTGCCCAATTTTCTTTTGTCTTTCTCTCTTTCTCGTTTTATACATACACAAATTGTACAATTTATCTTTTATATACAACTGTTTTCTTTTGTATATGTATAGCGAATTATATAAAATTGATTTTTTTGTATATGTGTAACGAATTATACAACTGTTTTTTTTAAAATATGTATAACAAAATATAATATTTATATTTTCTATAAAATATAATTATACAAAATATAATTATAGTATACAAATATAATTTTTATGTTTACTGTATATGAAAATTACTCTTTTTTGAATCCACTAATTTATAAGACAAAAATTAGTGCTGCGAATGCAAATGGACCAACACTAATGGGCTTCTTCATCCCAAAGGAAAATAGAGTCCAAACTCTAAAAGTTGAATGTGTGGTTCATATCTATGAAAAAGGTCTTATCATGATATGTGACAAATTCAAAAATATGATGGATTCATACACCTATTTTAGTATGGAGGAAAACTTTTAATTTTTTTTATGTTTAGTTTTTTATAAATGAAGAAAACAACCATTTTAAAGGAAGTAGAATTTGCAAAATTCATTTTCAAAGTTTATTGTCTTTTTCTAATTTATTGAAATCTTAATTCTGAACCTGCCACGAATCATATCCAAGTTAATTATAAATAAATGCGTTTAATACAATATTTTCTTACTTAACTATCATATCGTAAAAATAAAAATAAAAATAAAAAATTTACTTTATCTTTCAAGAAAACATTTTCATTTTGGATCAACACCACCCTTAAACCTAGAGTGAAATAGGGAAAATATAAAAGTTATTCTGAAAGAGACAACTATACACTTCAATTTTCCAACCACTGGACATATCACTTATTCTTATTTAAAGTGAAATTATTATCCACCTAGTGGACCATAAATATAATTCATTAATGTGTGAAAGTTGAATACTACCTCCACATCAATATCCACATAGGAAAACTTTATAAATTCTTTATTTTATTTATAAAATTTGCCCAAGTGCATCATCTTTATCACCCACACCAAGAAAAGTCACAATCTGAAAGTCAAAAGGGGACATAAATTAGAAAGTGAATTCATTAATAACTCCCAACTATTAAAAGATTTCAACATGGTCTTGTCTTGTCTTCATTTTTTTTCTAACCCAAATTTGTTACATATTTTATATCCCCTTTTGTCCGATAATATTTGTTTATTATATTAAAAATAAGTATCTAATAATGTTTAGTTACATTATGAAATTTATGAATAATTTATAATTTTATTATTAATTATAAAATAAATATTTTTTTATTTATATATTTTTTTTAAATATATCAAATAAACAATTATTATTGAACGAAAAAAATAATAGTATATACTTTGAATTGATCTTATTGAACCGTGCGCGGAAGATTCGTTTGTTCTTTATTTGACAAATCTTTCGTATTTTAAGTCTTCTTTGTCTATCATATAGGGGCATAAATGTAACTATATGAACTTTTGTGTATATTTATGTAACTATTCTTTTAGTTTATTTTTTGGCCTTTTATTTTCTGAATTTAGCAAATATTATTTATATACTTTGCCTTTATTTGATAAATATTTTAAATTTTTAAGTACTAGTTTTTTCTAGTATTTGGGTCAAATCTCATTATTTGGGATATTTTAAAAATTGAAAGTTTATCCAAACTTTTATCTTTTATAAAAATACCCTCTATAGGTGTTCCTTACATTGTATTACATAACTTTTTACATTAATTTCAAAGTAGTGATGAAATATTCGGTGAATGTGAAATGATAATATGATTATTGATGAAAATGATGAATAATCGGCTCAAGATAACAAAGTTATGTGTTTTTTCTACTTCAGATGTATGAAATGATACTTGTTGCACTCACTCAAAATTACCACAATACTCTAGTGTCATGGACACTATTTGTTATTGTTGTAACAAAGATACAATTGACTTGTAATAGAAACTTATGGTTAGCTTTGATATTTTCACAACTTCTTGGTATAAATCATATTTTTTGAAAAAAATGAAATATATTTCCCAAATACTATGGTCAAACACATGGTGAAATTTCACCCAAATACTCTCTCCGTCCGGTATTGTTTGTCACAGTTTCTAATTTTAGAGTAAAACAATATAAACTTTGACTAGCATTTTAAGATGTATTTTTCATCATATTAATATGCAAAAAATTGCAATTTATAGTACTTTTCATATAGTTTTAGAATATCTAATTTTTTTTCATTTAAAATATCGAATAAATGTGATCTAATTTAACTTTGAAAATTAGTCAAATTGACTTTCGAAAAGCGCAACATGACAAATAATTCCGGACGGAGGGAGTAATATTTCAAAAGAATACTTAAAAATCTATGATCAAACGCTAGCTTAGGATCTTGTTTGGAAAGTCACCTAATAATTAGAATTGTGTAATTATTAAAATAATAATTATCAGCCTAGTAATTATATTTATGTGTTTGATTGTCAATATGTAATTACACTACAATTGCACATGTTTAATTTGAATGTCTCAGTGTACTTACATATGTTAGTGTTTGAATGCACAATTGCAATAATAAAAGTTTATATATATATATATATAATATTACTTAGTAAACATATGTTCATAATTAATATTATTTAAAAAATTAATGATTTATAATTTTTTCAAATTAATATATTTCAATTGAATTGATCAAACTAAAAGTATGAAAATTTTGAAAGGTATGTTTGATAAAATGATTAATATATAAACAATATGTACTAAATTATTAAATATTCGACAAAAAAAAAATCTATCAGGTCTAATTAACAATTGAATTGCAATGTGAAATAAATATTACTAAACAAATGAAAATGAAAATATAACATAAGTTATAAAAATTCAAAACAAAAAAAACTAACTTGACTTTATAGGAAATTTCAACATAGCCTACATAAATATGATTTATTTTTATTTTTTTTTAAAAAGAAAACACAAGTTTAAAACCTTACTTAGCAATAAATTTTATTTTTATTTACAAACAGAAATCTAATAAAATTATGCTTATGAGAAAATAAGCATGGAATAAATAAATAGATAATACGAAATAATTGCATAGAATCACGTAAAGTAAGATTGAGAACGAGAAGACAATGAAATATAATAATAAAAATAAAAAAAAAACTTGAAGAAATTTTTCGAATAATAAAAATAAAAATATAACTTAAAATAATTGAAGTAACAAAAATTTAAAAACAAAAAAATCAAAATATAATTCGAAAAAAGGAAATTAAAAAGTAATTAATCGGTAATTACACCATTTAATTACTAGCCATTCACGGCCACTGCCTGTGAATTGAAAAGCGCAATTATCCTCTCTCAATTATACTAATTATCTGCTGACCAAGTAATTATTTTATTCGATCAAATAAAATAAATAATGTAATTATACCAATTACACTAAATTCAATTATCATAATATCCTTACAAAGAAGCCATTTACCCTCTTATACAATATAATACCCTTTCTACCACGTGATGAATTAAATGCCTAAAGCTAAAAGAATAATAAAAGAAATGGAAATGACTCAAATATGTCATTAAACTTTGAGAAAAAATTCATTTAAGTCATTCGTTAAAAGTTTGAATTATTTATATCATTATCGTTAAAAAAATGTTTATTCATGCTAGTATTTTTTAACAATAATTTTGTAAAACCATTTTTTTGACACGTGACAAATTATAATTCGGCCATGTCATCAATTTATTTAATAAAAAAATCAAAAGAAAGTTTAATTCAACTCTTTTTCAGAATTATGATTTTTTTACTAAAAAAGCTGGTGACGTGACCGAATTACAATTGGTCACGTGTTAAAAATAGTTTTCCAAAACTATTGTTAAAAAATAATGGCATGAATGAGTCTTTTTTTTAATAGTAATGACATAATGAGCCAAACTTTTAACTTATGACATAAATGAATATTTTCTAAAAGTTCGATGACATATGTAAGTCTTTTCCCTAAAAAAAAGAAGTCTAATAAGGAAAGGCAAAGCATAAATACAATATTGAAAAACTCAATCACAATTCACAACCATAAAAACTATAAATATTTATTTAATATTAATACTTATATTAATTATATATCAATTAAGATTGTGAGAAGTAATTTGGGGAATAGACAATTTATGTTAATGATGAATTAATAATAATTGTATTTTCTTAATATGCTAAAAATAGACAGTCAAAACAAAAATTTATTTTAAGACAATTAAAACAAGGTTATACATATTTGGTTTTTAAGTTTAGTTATTTTTGTAGTAATGTTCCTTTTAGGCTTTTACTTTACCATTTGCGTTAATAGATGAATATTAACTTTTAAGTTTATTGGTATTTTAAAAAGGCATAATACATATATTAAATTTTAAATTTTATTTAAAATTTTAACTTTGACCTTTGACTTTTATAATGCACAAAAAAACATTTCAACTATCAATTTTTAAATAAATAAATACATGAGTCCTATATGACACAATACACGTAGAACACAACGTAGGATAAAAATGACATGTAGGACATGTGTGTCTATTTGTTCAACTTTATACAAGTTTAAGTGTCACATCCAAACTTGAAGGGCATAAATGTGATTAAAAGTCAAGTTAAAGAACCTATTTATGTATTATGCCTTTTTAAAAAATTGTACTTTTTTCACAGTAACTAATTAAAGATATAACAAATAATTTTTTTTATTTTTTCTTAATTTATCAAAATAAACAAGTAATTAAGAATAATTAAAAAAATGTCTAAGAACAATTAAAGATACAGATTACATAATTCTAAAATATATTTTTTCCTTTCAAGGCTTCTATTAAATGCAGAATATTTACTTTTATTTAATTTGACATCTTCAAGGAAAATAACATATGTACATATTCTCTTTCTTTTTCCAAGTTACTTATTTATCAACTATACGTATACTCTTTATTTTAAATTAATATAAATAATTAGTGTAATGTATTCGAAACCAATTTTTTCTCTAGTTTCCCCAAATCCATAGCATAATGTACTGCTAAGAGCGTGAGATCCACAATGATATTATCAAAGAAGCTTATAATCTAATATTGGTGGTCTATATATATACATTATTACGATTAGGGTTATCTTAATTTATTATCATTTTAAAAAAATTATAATCTATTTTACATTTAAATACAATAAATTATATCGCTAAATAGAACATAAATAAAATATCTGTTTTTTTAATAAAGCTAAATTAAAATGACTAGTGGAACACATATGAAACTCAATGAATAGTAAGTATGTTTCTTACCTTTCTTCGCTTGCACGATCTTTGCATGTTGGGCAAGATTCGAATTCGTAACACGCGTTTAACTTTGCATAAAAATAATAATTTGTTACACGAATTTAATTTTGTATAAAACTAATAATTTGTAACACGCGTTTGATCCTGCATAAAATTAATAATTTGTAGCACGCGTTTAACTTTGCATAAAAATAATAATTTGTAACACGAGTTTAAATCTACATAAAAATAATAATTTGTAACACACATTTAACTCTGTATAAAAATAATAATTCGTAACACACGTTTAATCTTGCATAAAAATAGTAATTCATAACACATGTTTAATCCTGCATAAAAATAATAATTTATAACACGCGTTTAACCCTGCATAAAAATAATAATTCCAAGACGCATTTAATCCTGCATAAAAATAATAATTTGTAACACGCGTTAAAATAATAATTTGCAACACGCGTTTAACCCTCCATAAAATAATAATTCGTAACACGCGTTTAACCTTGCATAAAAAGAATAATTTGTAACACGCGTTTAACTCTGCATAAAAATAATAATTCGTAACACGCATTTAACACTGCATAAAAATAATAATTCATAACACGCATTTAACCCTGCATAAAAATAATAATTCGTAGCACGCGTTTAACCCTACATAAAAATAATAATCCGTAACACATATTTAATCCTGCATAAAAATAATAATCCATAACACGTGTTTAACCCTACGTAAAAATAATAATTCATAACACGAATTTAACCCCGCAAGAAAACCAATTGTCCGATCAACGTTGTCATTTGTTTAAAAAATAAGTGAGTTATTTTTCTTTTCTTTCTTAATTCTATATTTTGTTGCAAATAGAATAAAATAAAATATCTTTAACTAGCGTTTGAGTATTTTGTTTTAGTTAAAACTAATTATATTGGTTGAGCTGTAAAAGATTTTACGGTTAATGAAAACAGGTCCTTACTTCTTACTACTATTCTTTTCCACATTTGAAGATTCTACAAAACGTTAGTCTATTTACGTTTTGTCAAATTTCTTTTTTAGTCTACAACTAAATTATGTAAATTGCTAAGTATAGCACAAACAAAATTATCTTTTTGTTTTATAAAAGAAAAAACTATGTATTTTAGTAGAACACGATATGAAATTTAATATATCAATCATGTGTTTTTCTAACTTTTTTATTTATATACACGAGTTATTAGTGATAAAATTTAATTTATTTTATAATCAAAAAATTTATGTATGCTGGCGAAATACGACACGATACGTACACGAGTTGTTAGTGATAAAATTTTTGATTTCTTTTATGATAAAAAAATCTATGTATGCTAGTGAAACATGACACGAAACTCAACAGATAAATAATGTGTTTCTTTACTCTTTTTTATCTACATACACGAGTTGTTAGTGATAAAATTTGATTTCTTTTATAATCGACAAATCTATATATGCTAGTGAAACACGACATGAATCTCAACAAATAAATAATGTATTTCTTTACTATTTTTTTCTACGTAAACGAGTTGTTAGTGATGAAATTTGATTTCTTTTATAATTGAAAAAACTATGTATGCTAGAAAAACACAACACGAAACTCAACGGATAAATAATGTGTTTCTTTACCTTTTTTTTTATCTACATACACAAGTTGTTAGTGATACAATTTGATATCTTTTATAATCGAAAAATCTATGTATTTTAGTGAAACACGACACGAAACTAAACACATAAATAATGTGTTTCTTTTCTCTTTTTCATCTACGTACACGAGTTGTTAGTGATAAAATTTGATTTCTTTTATAATAGAAGATTCTATGTATGCAAGTGAAACACGACGCGAAACTATACAGATAAATAATGTGTTTCTTTACCCGTTGTCATCTACGTACACGAGTTGTTAGTGATAAAATTTAATTTATTTTATAATAAAAAATTCTATGTATGCTAGTTAAACACGACACGAAACTCAACAGTTAAATAATATGTTTCTTTCCTCTTTTTATCTACTTACACGAGTTGTTAGTAATAAAATTTGATTTCTTTTATGATAAAAAAATCTATGTATGCTAGTGAAACACGACACGGAACTTAACAAATAAATAATGTGTTTCTTTACTCTTTTTTGTCTACATACACGAGCTGTTAGTGATAAAATTTGATTTCTTTTATAACTGAAAAAATCTATGTATGCTTGCGAAACACAACACAATACGTACACGAGTTGTTAGTGATAAAATTGATTTCTTTTATGATAAAAAAATCTATGTATGCTAGTGAAACAATGTTTTTTTTACTCTTTTTTGTCTACGTACATGAGGTGTTAGTGATAAAATTTGATTTCTTTTATAATAAAAAAATTTATATATGCTAGTGAAACACGACATGAAACTCAACAGATAAATAATGTATTTCTTACTCTTTTTATCTACGTACACAAGTTGTTAGTGATGAAATTCGATTTCTTTTATAATTGAAAAAAACTATGTATGCTAGAGAAATACGACACGAAACTCAATGGATAAATAATGAGTTTCTTTACTTTCTTTATCTATGTACACGAGTCGTTAGTGATACAATTTGATATTTTTTTATAATAGAAAAATCTATGTATGCTAGTGAAACACGACATGAAACTAAAGAGATAAATAATGTGTTTCTTTACTCTTTTTATCTACATACACGAGTTGTTAGTGATACAATTTGGTATCTTTTATAATCGAAAAATCTATATATGCTAGTTAAACACGACACGATACTATACAGATAAATAATGTGTTTCTTTATCCTTTTTTATCTACGTACAAGAGTTTTTAAGTGATAAAATTAAATTTATTTTATAATAAAAAATTATATGTATGCTAGTTAAACACGACACAAAACTCACCAGACAAATAATTTGTTTCTTTCCTCTTTTTATCTACTTACACGAATTGTTAATGATAAAATTTAAATTCATTAATCAACTTTGTCATTTAAAAAAAAAGTAATTTTTTTAATTCTATCATTTTTTCACAAAAAAACAACAACTAAAAATCATCAACTAACAGCATTAATTTTCTTTTTCAATTTTTGCAGAAAATGAAATACTAAATTACTTTGGATTAAAACTGGAAGTTATTTTGTAAAAAATATCGGAGCACTTTCTGGATACAAAGCTAACTTGGCAGCAAAAAACAGATCCCATGGAAATACTAATCCCGAAACTTAATAATATTTTTTTATATATTTTTCTTCTAAGAAAGTACTGTCATTATAGCTACAACAAACTCTTAAATATATATAATTTAATTTATAAAAAGTCATATTTCACTAAATTATCTCATATAATCAATACAAATATCACCAAATTTTTTAAAATATTTTTATAATTTTAAAAATAATTAATTTATAATATTAATAAAACATATACTTATATAAAAATCTTTTGAGAATCAGTAATTTTTTTCCACAGGGCTTAGTCAGGATCAGGAAAAAAAATATTATCTTACGGAGTTCACTAAGGACCCGTTTGGATGGGCTTAATAAAAACAGCTTTAAAAAAATACTTTTGAAAGTGCTGAAACTTATTTTTAAAATAAGCAGTTATGTGTTTGGATAAAAGTGCTGAAGTTGCTATGCCAAACGTGAAAAGGGAAAAATGGAAGAAAGAGATGTTAGGGTTATGTTGTAATTTGGAGATTGTATAAAAATATTAAGGGTAAACACATAAAAATTTGGTCAACTTAAAACAGCTTATAAGCTAAAAAAAAAGAAAAGCGCCTCTACCCCAGCTTTTAACTTTTGGCTTAAAATAAGTTTTTTTAACTTAAAATAAGTTATTTTGAATATTGCCAAACAACTAAATAAGTCAAAAATCAGCTTTTAAGTCAGTTTGACCAGCTTTTAAGCTGAGCCAAACAGGCTCTAATTTAAAAAAAATTTAAATTTTATTGTGACACGACAAATTCATGATATTAGTAATATAAATTATTTTATTGCATGCAATTGTCTCTTAAAATCTTTCACTTATTTTTTCATTATGCTATTTTATCTATATCATAAATTAATTCATAACTAATATAAATATAACTAAAATTTTATTTTTACGATATTCTTATACAATATGGTAGAGTTTGAAATGTGAACAAACATTTTTCCACATTTGGAAAAACGTGCAACTTGCGTGTACCCAAGTTGTCTTTATTTTATTCACAGAGAAAATAAAATACAAGTGTAGGTGAGGTGAAGGCCTGCCACTAGCAATTAGTATAAAGACATGAATTATGCTGACAAAGGTATGAGCTGGAACTGATTCGGAGCATTTTTCAAGAATCAAGAACGGTAACAGTGCCCCTCTTCTTCTCTTTCTTTTCTCTAAATCTTTTACATGTGAATATATCAATGAATTTATGTTCTGTTTTATCTTATATCCTTTCTTCTTGTGCAAAATCATGAGCTTTTAACTTGTATTTTTGATTGTTGGGGGTGCATATGGGGTTCTTTCTCACATGGGGATTTGATAGTTTTCTTGATTTTTGTTGTTGTTTGATGAGATTGGTCAACTATGCTGGTTTAAGGGGGGTTTAAAAAAGGTTTTTGTTTGTTTTTTCTGTATTGTTCTGCAAGTTTTGGGTTCTGTGTTGTTTCAGCAAATTGTGGGGGTATGTAATGGATAAAGTTATGGGGATTTTAGCACATTATGGTCTTGTTTGTAGGCAGTTGACAGATTTCCAGTTTGAATGGGTCAATCATGATCTTCATGTTTGATTCAGATGAGTCTTGACTAAGTCAATTAGATGGAAAAAAGTTATTTGGAATAACAAAAGGGAATGTTCTGCAAGTTTTGGGTTCTATGTTATTTCAACAAATATCTTGATTGATAAATATTCTGGGATTTTTAGCATATTATGTATGATCCTGTTGTTTGCCAGTTGACAGATTTCCAGTCTGAAGGGGTCAATGAGTATCATGATCCCCATATTTGATTTTTTTTAGATGAGGCTTGACTAAGTTAATTATGTAGATAGAAAAAAGATGTTTGAAAGAACAGAATGGCCATGATGTTATAACAGGTGAACCCCTTTTGCAAAGAGTTTTTTCCCTTCAAAGTAATGGTTGTTACTTAATTATAGCAACTAAAATTGGTTTGGTCTTATGCTTGCCTAGTTGTTTGTTATAGCATTCCAGCTATCAGTCATGTCATTTGAGCTCTTAAAGCACTATGTATTGTGGTTTTCTGGCCATAGTGGTTTTAGCACAGGGTTCAAATCATTTCATGAAATGATCTGTCCTTTGTGTTTTCCTTGAAGTTGTTTCAGGATCTTGAGTTTGACTTGGTAACAACTGTACTTTTATTCCTAAATGCTTTGTTGTTTCCACTTAGAGAGATCTTTTAGGTTTTCTTAAGGGATGGAAAAATTTGTGGCTTATCAAAATTTGTAGTTGCTCTACCTGAAATTCTAATGTGGTTCTTGAACATAAGTATTAATGGCATGAATTTCGCCTGCTTAGAGTTGCTGTCCTTTTTGTCCATGTGTTTCCCAAGACACTATAGGTATTATAGGAACTCTGAAGGTCTCTTTTCTTTTGCCGGTGAAAGTTTAGGATAGTTAGGGAAACTGAGCTGAACGTGATGGTGTTGTTTATGCATGTTTGTTGAATTTGGAACTTTGTTCTGTACTTCTTCCAATAGGACTCACATAGTTGGCCAAGCATTACCTACTCAGTATGTTAGACTTTCTGTGTCTTCTCTTAAGTTTAGCTTCTTGAGAATGTAAAACAGGATCTTACATTTGATTCATCAATATTATTATCTTTCCTAAGACTTATCCGCCAGTTAGCTAAGAAGGTAGAATATTGATAGAGCTTGTTTGTGCAATTTCGTAAACACGAGAAAGGGATACAAATGCTGAGGGAATTTGGTTTCTTTGTTGGTAGAAGAGGTGGTTGTAAGTGATCTTATGATGTGGCTCCACTTAACATAATGCCGTAAACAAACTTTAGTAATCTGCTGCTCTACTTCTTCTTTTGCGAGTCTCATGTTCTTTTGCTCATCTTCTCAATCATGCTGCGTTTTATAGAATTCTCTAGAGAAAGTGTATAACATGTATAAGTTTGTGAGATTATACCCCTTTACCTTTTACTTTTTATCGTTTGCATAGTTTCAACTTTCAAGTCTGGTGGTTTATGTGGGAACCAAGTGCTTCTTTTTGTCCCAAAGTGATCTATCTCTATCTTGACTACTGTCTATGTTTGGGCCTAGTGGCACACTCATGTTTCACCCTAAAACGTTTCTTGAAGAGAGGTTAACAAACACTGATACTGAAATAGCTAGCAATCAAAAGATTGAATATGAAGTATGGGGCTCTTAAAGCCTTTAATATGTTAAATCATGTGTTCCATGTGGTGAACTGATGAGACCGACTCAATATAGTGCATATAGTCCCCATGAAGTTTTGCTTTAGGACACAGAAAGTCTTGAAAGTAATGTTGTGCGAATTGGTAGAATTTGAAGAGGGAACCAATAAGCATTATCTGAATTTGAAATCAAATAATGTTGATGTTGTATTAGTTGTTGATGTTTCATTGCCTGTTTGTCCATCAAGATGTTTATTGCATTTTACCGATGTTATTATTCCTGCTTACTACGGTTTTTCTTTGTATAATCATGTCTGATTGATCTATATCTTCATTCAGTATTGTAATTTTACAAGAGACGGAGAATCATTTTATGGATAAAAAAGAATCTGGCAAGGAAATTTCTGAAGAAGTGACTCGGGAGTCACTAATCGCCATATCATACAGTGAACCAGAGATAGATCCTTCTGTTGAATCTGTACCTGTAAATTCCAAGTACGAGAATGTGGTGAAATCTCTTAACGACGCAAGAGATGATAAATACAGGTCGGAGTTGATCTCAATATCCTATGAAGAGTCACCAGACACTGAAGTTCAACCTGGAGAGTTGAAGGGCTAACTAATAAATAATTTACTGGTTTTGTAGTCCAGCTCTATGTTAAAACTCTTTTTTGCTTTTACTATATGTTGTTACTCATAAAGAACTAGACATTGTTTGAACTTGTAATGTTTTCATGTGTTACACCTTATAAAGTCTGTTGTTGTAATCATTGGGGGAGGCACTTTTTACTTGGCAGAAAAGTTGTTAATATGTGTAGATAATTGTTATAGGTTTGCATTGCTTAAACATAACACAAAGTAAATATCAATGTGATATAAATACTTTAATAGAGCATTACAATCTCAAATTCAAACTTGCTTAAAGTTGATTTTTGATAATATTTAGATATAGCTTGCGCAAAATAAAATTCAATGGTCCCTTTTTATATGGTCTTCTTTGGAGTCGTAAAGAGCTACTCCATCCGTCTAGCTTTATTCTTATCATTAATAAAATAATTCTTTTATTTATAATTTTTTAAGAAATGTGTCAAATCAATAGCGGACAATTGTTACTGAAAAGAGAGAATAAATAAAAGGGCAACTTTCACATATAACAAACAAAAAATTCATATTTGTATGCTATAACAAACTTTGCATAATTGCGCTCCATAGCAAACATAAAACTGTATAATTTGCTATACATATACAATTGTATAATTCGCTGGCCTAGATTGTATAAATTTGCTGGCCTATTTCGCTGCAATTGTATAATTTGTATCTGTTTGCAAACAGTTGAATCGAATTAAATGTATGTATATTGCATAATTATAAGTGTATGTATAGAAGAAGATATATGTTTTCTCGCTTTTAAACAAAAACGAAAAAAACATAATACACTTCTGTTGTATAAAGCTAGAGAAAATTGTATTTTACTGCAATTGTATAATTTGCAATTGTATAATTCGTTGGCCTTTTTCTCTGCAATATTTGAAGTAAAATGTTTGTAAATTGTATAACTAAGTGTATAACACGATGATATATATTTTTGCATGTGTATATACAATTTTCTCTCGCTTTATACAAAACATAAACAGAATTATACACTTCTGTGTATAAAGCAGAGAGAGCGAGGCGAGCGAGAATGGAGAGTAGCGAGCGAGATTTTTGGGAGAGAGACGCTGGCAAATTTTAGCTAATGTTGCTATGGAGCGCACAATTAAATCAAACCCTAGCCTTGTTAAATTACATATTATTTTCCATTCTTATACAAAGTTTTTCTTCTCTTTTAGTTTCTGGCTGAATTGTTCATACATTACTGTTCAATATCTACGATAGGATAATTGAGATTCTTCTGTATGTAATCAGAATAGATGATTTTGAAAAATAAGGAGATATGCATGATATCCAAATCATAAAGAAGGTTAGTGTTATGAGATTAAACCTAAAAAGATAAATTAATCCAAAAAATCTTATTATTATGAAATTTGTGTAGTTTATCACACTGGGGAAACATTTATCTTAATTTTGATTTTACTGACCCAATTGAGCTTCCTTTGGCCCATTACTAATGATTGGGCCTCAGGATTCTCAAATGGAACGAAAAGCACAAATAGCCATTTTAGGACCCTACTTAAGACCTAATCAGGTTTATAAACTTTTTTTTGCAAGTTTAAGCAACTTTAAATTAACTTGGAACTTTATAATGATAGAGTCTGTTCGAATTAACTTATTTTAAATGTTTTTAAGTAATATATTTTTGAAGCATTTTTGTGTGTGTTAAATATAATATAATATAAGCCAAAAAAAGATTTAAAATGTCAAAAGCTATAAGCTCAATTGCAATATCTTGAGACTTGAAGTGTGGGAGAAAAAAAAGAATGATAAATTTCACAAGAAAAATAAATGTGATGAGCAAATACAATATTCTACCATGGTACCACCTATCATATATGCAATAGGAGACCTCAGATGGTCTGTTCATCCTTTATTTTATCGAAATTCGCGGATTTTGAAGTTAATTACTTACATATATATTTTTTCCGTTTCAAAATTATTTGTCACGATTTCTATTTTTAGAGTCAAACTATAAAAATTTCGACTAACATTTTAAGATGTATTTTTTCATCATATTAATATGCAAAAAATTGTAATTTATAGTACTTATCATGCAGTTTTAGAATATCTAATTTTTTGTTTAAAATATTAATTAATGTGATCTAATTTACCTTTGAAAATTAGTCAAGTTAACTTTCAATAAGTGCAACATGACAAACAATTCCGAACGGACGGAGTATTAGTTTTCAATATTACGAATCTTATTATATTTTGGAGTTTGAATATATCTATCAGGATGACCAGCTACATGTATCTCAGATACATATGGTCGATCAATAAAATTTGTTCTAGAACTCTATATTCAAGCGGATTTGCACGTATCTGACTCTCTCACTCACCTCCCTTCCTATTTTAATTCGTCTGATAATAAAAATACATGTATTCAAATGCTCTTAACTTAAAATATATATGATATGAAACTATTAATGAGTGAGACAAACACATATTATTTCAAGAAAACTAATAAATATAATAAAAATTTTATGTAATAAAATATTTTTTTCTTTATTTAGGCCTAATCAACACTAGGGATGGGTTATGGGGTTTTGCCATTTTCAAGAACCATCCAATAAACGACTCATTCTGCAAGTTATCAGAAAAATGCTAAAGAAACTGTAAGTTTCATTGGTGGATCTATAGTATTCCACCATTATTATTCTTGTGTTCTATAGTCACATGCCACTGTCAAAATAGGACTTGCTCGTGTGCGTGGGATTTTAAAAAATTGACATGAGATACACGTGTAACACACGGATACAATATTTCATTGGCTGATGATAATGTATAATAGTTGTAACATCATTCTGTGCATATATCATATCACATGCAACTTGCAAGTGCCACTTTAGACGACTAATAGTAACATGTAATAAACCATAGTCTGAAGTTTCTACTCAATTCATTGGTGGATAATAGTATAGTTGTGTTCCAAGAAAAAAAGAATGTAGCTGTGAATACAATGACCAATTAATATGTTTATCACGAACCCACCGCCTTTAACTAGTAACAAAAAATTCAATTTTGTAACAGAAAAACATGGAAGAATATTCTAGACATATATGCCGATTCAAACAAAAATCTATATAGCATTGGATTCACTGATTACCAATCACAAATTAAACAATTGCCAAGGATTCCCCTATTGGACTATAACTATACACATTTTCAAGAAAGTATTCTATCTTAACTTCAATTACTTGTCCATTTATTTAATTGTAGGTAAATTATGAGAAAATTGTATATAATAGTAAATTAATAATCTAAAATAAATGGAGTAGCTAGGGTTTGATTTAATTGTGCTCTATAGCAAACGTTTGCGAAAAATTGTCAGGCGCCTCTCTCCCAAATATCTCGCTCGCCACTCTCCTCCAATCTCTCGCTGTATAAAAATTATTTCTAATTGTGTAAAGCAGAGAAAATTATATAAATACATATATTTTTGTTCCCCTCTCTCCCCTCTTCCAGATCTCGCTCTCCACTCTCCCAAATCTCGCTCGCCACCCTCGCCTTTCTCACTTATACAAACAGAAGCGAAATGTATAAATTACGTTTCTGTTTGTATAAAGCGTGAGAAAATTGTATATACACATGCAAGTACATATATTTTCGTCCTATACACTTATAATTATACAATAAAAATACTCCTCTACCCATTTTCTTTTGCCTTTCTCTCTTTCTCGTTTTATACAATTTTCAAATTGTATCTAATTTCTCTCTTTCTCGTTTTATACAATTCGATTCAATTGTATATTCCTTGTCAAGTCTCTTTTGTCTTTCTCTCTTTCTTATTTTATACAAATTCAAATTGTATACCATTCTATACACTTATAATAATACAATTCGTTTTATACATTTCGTTTTTATATAGTTCTCAGCGCAAGTGTCTTTCTCTTGTTTTATACATTTCGTTCTGTACAATTTGCTTCAACTGTATATGTATAGCGAATTATACAGTTTCTATGTTCGCTATTGAGCGCTATTATGCAAACTTTGCTATAACATATAAATATGAATTTTTTATTTGCTATATGTGAAAGTTGCCCTTAAATTATTTGTCCATTTAACTTATCAAGAAAGAATAATATATATCATACTTTCAATTAATTACTTTGAAAAAGATAGAATTGGTTAAAATTTTTAAATTTTTTGTTCATCTACTTCATAATTAATAGGGGGAGTAAAATAATAAATTTACTATATCAATTATTATTTTCTTAATAGGTGTGTCAATTTAAAAATGGACAAGTTATTAAGGAGAGAGGATATGACAAAATGGGGCACCTATGTTTACACTCTTGAGGAAAAATTGTTAGTGAAAAACTTACAAGATAACAAAAAATACAAGATTAGAATTAAAATAAAAAATGAAGAAAATAAATCTCTTCAAGACTGAGGCGCGGATATCTCGCTCTCTTTAAGGAGATTCAAGCCCACTGCAGCAAATGTTTTCACCAGTCCAGCAGTAGTCCTCTTTGACTTGTCCCCTCCAGGATACAACAACCTTCACAAATTATAACTCAACAACTCTGGACAAGAGTTGAGTCCAAAGATCCACAAAAAATAACACCTCCCTTCAACTACTAAGAACTCTCTTTTAGACTAACACTTTCACTCTATGTTTTTTTTTTCTTGTGTATTGTGTGTACCAAACCAAATGAAGACCACTACTATTTATACTACAAGAAGTCTTTCTCTCAATGAATAGGAAGATAATGGAGGTAGTAAATAGTGAAGATAATGGCCTTAAGAGTTTCATAGGTTACATAGGTTACAATAAGAGTTACATAGGTTACAAAGAGTAATGGAGGAATTAAGAATGAAATAAAGTGATGGATAACCAATGCTAATGGATGATGTAGAAGTTATCCATTCCAATGTTTATTGGAATGTTTTTATCTCACAATGAATTCAACCAAAAGTAATGGCATTACATGGCTACCAAGTCAAAGATGAATAGCATGATTAAATTGGTAGTTTAAGACACAAATGCCTATCAACGGTCATTCTTATAACTCCAAAATAAAGCATTTTAATATGTTAAATATTAATATTAAAAAGCTAATAACCTAACAATCCCCCACTCATTTTAATATTTAGATAAGAGAGTATATCAGTTGAAGGAAGACTACTATGCATAATGAAGGTGTGCTCTGCATTGAACCTCCACTTAGTGAAACAGTAACTTTTACTCTAGAGTCGTAGTGGTCTCACACTTGAACTATGACTGCTTAAGGAAAATAAAATATCACTGCTCACACATAATAATCAAGGTGTTGACATGAGCTTTAACAGCCAGCACGTTATGGTCATGTGCTATCGCGGTTTCATGAGCGCATTTGAGAATAAACCCCATTTTCATAGGAAGCGACCTACTTTCACATATCACATAGGTGAAATATGTCGAGAGTGCTCTTGTAATATTAACACTCCACCCATACGGGTACAAATATTCATTAAGAGTTTTATCAATTCAACCTTCACAAACTACAGGAAACAATGCACTCACATCATAAGGAGGGAATAAAAATATAGTGCATTTTTCACAACAAGTCATCATATGATCAATTTTTCCCTTTGAACCTGGTTATAAGATCTCTAGTCTCCAGGTTAGGTTTCCTCATATATAACTTAAGGATTTATAGGCTTCAATCCCATCCCCCTCGATGTGCTCCATACCTTTCCTTTTGTTAAGGCCTTAGTAAGAGGATCTGCAAGATTATCACAAGATTTGACATAATCAACATTAATGGTACCATTTGTCAAATATGATCTTACATTACTGTGTTTCCTCCCTATAGGTCTGGATTTGCCGTTGTAATAACAGTTTTAAACTCTACCAATTGCAGCAGTGCTATCACAATGAATTAAAATAGGAGGAATTGATTTTTCAAAATAAGGAATTTGAAATAATAAATCTCTTAACCAATTCGCTTTCTCACTAGCTGAAGCTAAAGCAATTAGTTCAGCTCCATGGTAGAATTAACAATTATAGTTTCCAGCAAACAGCACTACCACTTAACGTAAAGACATAACCAGTGGTAGAACAGGAATCACCTGACAAAGTGTTCCAGTCTGCATCACAAAAGCCTTCATATCATGAGTTACACCAAATTATAATGTAATTACTAAATATCAACAACAAAGACAACGTGAAAGCTTATACATGAAACTCGATCTATATCAATAATAAAATAACTTTTAAAATTCGATTTGTGTAAATTTTAAAATTGAATTCATATTTAATTTGAACAAATTAATATTGATTGTTGATCCTTCATAAAGTCATTATGAAGGATTCACTACTGTTAACAGGGCTTGATTTCCCCATTTATACATTTGGTAATATTATAAAAATAATCTTTCCTTTGAGAGAAGTTTTGAGAAGGGCAGATAGAGAAGATTTATGAACAAAACACAAGTTGGCAGAAGCGTCAGAAATGCACAAAAACAAAAATAGTCTTTTAAATTTTAAATTGTGGCCAGAATCCATTCTACCGCCTAATTAATGCAACAGAATGTACCAAAAAACAAAAAATTATTGAAACAGAATGTGCCAGAACAAAAAAATTATTTGTAAAACAAGGCTTTAATTATCACTTTCTATCCATTTTTATTTTTTTCCTAAATAACAAATTTAGATCTACTCTGATTTTCTATTTTCAAGAATATTACAACAAAAAAGGTCGTGCAAATATCTGAAAAACATTAGAGTATACTAAGGACTTCATTGAATCTTCTAAAATTATATTTTTTTATTAATATACGTAAAAATTATTGATACTTTCTCGGCTCTTATCTAATCTTATCAAATAAATGAATCATATCCCTAGATTTAATTTATTGATTCAATAAAATCAATAGTAGTCGAAACTAGCTATGTCGATAAAATCCTCTTACAAAATAAGAATAATTTTTTCCTTATCGAGCACGACTTATTTTTTCCAAAATTTAAAATTGTGAATCTCTTTTCCTCGTTCTTGAGATACTTATTTTCCATATGAAATACAAAATTGCCTATTTGTATACAATTTGAATCTCCTTAATGAAATCTCAGACTCGACAAATACGTCGTTAAAACCGGGAAAGCTAAACCATGTTTGTCTTCATCTTGTTCCTTCAAGAGTAAGCCTGACCCTTGGTCATTCTTAAGAAATTTACTTTCCATATCAAATACATAGATTGTCTATCAAATACATAGATTGTCTATTTGTATAATACAAATCTCCTTAATGAAATCTCAGATTCGAAACATACGTCGTTGAAGCTAAGGAAGCTAAAACATGTTTGGCTTCATCTTGTTCCTTCAAGAGTAAGGTTGACCCTTGGTCATTCTGAAATGATATTACTTAATACTATATACTATAAAGTAGAGTACATGTTTGATTTTGTCAAATGAAACATTGCATAGGCTATAGCTTACGTTATTGATTTCTAAATATGTATGGTATGTGTCAGTTTCCTGGTCTGCTTTTAACTATTTAATCTCTTCTGACAGTTAGTTATTCTACTTAAACTGCTTATCATCATCAACTTCCACTTACACCACTGTCTTTTTTCTTATCTCTACAATTTTTATGACAAATTTTGCATTGGGAATTGGTTCACATAAATATTCAAATGATTACTGCCTTAATGTACTACATTATCCAAGACTTGCATAGAAGGAATAGAAGAAGATAAACATGTGCATATATATACACACACTACATATGTCATCGCACTTGTCACAATATTCATCAAGAAATATAATTCTACTAATTATCAAGATGCTAAACTATTATAAAAGTATTAAGATATTTACTTATCGGTTATTAGTTTATATGTTTCATTGTTATCTATTCGGTTATCGGTCTAACATTAAGATTTGATAAAATGAATATTGAAAATCACTTTAAAACAAGGTGACAAACCAAATAAATCATGATCACGAGTTCACAAGTTTCATCTTTCTCAAAATCAAACACTTTTATATTGTAGAATAACATTTGGAATAACCAGAAACAAAAGTAGGAAATCGAACTCTAAGATAATGACTTTATATACAAAATGGTATAATATAATTATTTTGATTTACTATCGGATTATCGGTTAACCTGTTAAGAAAAAACCTAAAATCGTTAAGAACCATTAACCCGATAAAAAAAACGTTATCAAAATCGCTAAATCAATAGATTACTGATAAATTAATAACTTTTTCGATTTGAGTTATCAATTTTGAATAACCCTAATTGTGACACAATATAATATTACCTGATTATTATGCTTAATATAAGTAATATATATCTAATAGAATTTGAATTGACTTATTTTAATAAGCTTTCAACTTTTAAATTTTTTTATTTTACTTTTTATTTTTGAGGTGTTTGGAAAGACAAAAAGTGGTCTTAAGCACCTATATTTAGGCTAAAAATAAGTTAAATTAAGTCAAAAAGTTGGTTATGATCAACTTTTTAACTTATAAGCTATTTAAAAAAACCAACAAAAACACCCTCTTAGTCGATATAATGTTCTTCAGAGCTAGAGACGATCAGTCTATGGAATGAAAAAGAAAATGATTTAACTATTCCCTTCGTTTGAATTTATTTATCTAATTTTAACTTGATGCTAATTTAAATTAAAATTACGTAAAATATATTACATGATAAAACTTATGTGTGGTGATGAGATACTCATGAAAAGCAAAATAGGGAAGCTTTACTTCTATCTAGAGACTAGAGGAGTCTAGTAGGTGATATTGATAAGATAATTCTCAGTCACAATCAGTACTAAAGCAAGATAGACTACTCCACAAAATCCAAACAAAAATCTAAAACTAGTACACAATGACCATTTTCCTGTCATTGCTTTAACACACAGATATTGTGGTACCACTTCAATTTTAAAAGATTGCAAATCTTTTTTAATAGGATTAATCTAGAGTGTTCTAAATCTACGAGTGTATGTCCATGGGGGTACTGAAAAGAGACACGAACAGGTTGACAAAGGGATAAAGATTATTTTGAAGTGACATTTAACTGTAGTGGCGGAGGTTTATTTAATGGGCTATGATTCAGTGAATCAGTCGGTTCGGTTTGATTTTATGTATTATTGATTTGGTTTATTGATTTTTAAATTTTAAATATGCTAATTTAATAACAAATCAATAAGATATTCTTTATCGGTTTTCGGTTTATGGGTTTCTAATCATTATCGGTTCGGTTTTTTGTTTACCTAATAAAAAAATGTCAACGAAATATTATATGTTTTCTCACTTCTCTAAATGCTTTGATATAGTGAAACAAGAAAGATAATGATAAATTAAATCAATAAGAGAAAATATAGTACGACGGCTACAATTACATTTATCACCATAGTATGAAATTTTTTATGTTAATCAAATTACGGACCTTTACAAACTTGCAAATGCTATAACCTACAATTACAAACTAAAACTAAAATAAGCTAGTCCAACAAGACTAAAACTAAAATCAAATAGCTGTAATTGTGAATCCCTTACTTTAATCCTTAGGTTTTGAGTATATATTAAAGCTAGTAAAGCGGCCAAGTGTGAAGTTGGTAGAGTACTAATAATTTGATATAGTTATAGTGTTTAATTATATATTAAATTATTAATATTTAATAATTTGGAAGCGTAAAATAATGAATTATTACCGTCTTATTGATTTATCGGTTTACCCAATAATAAAAATTGATACCGAATCAATAACCCAATGAATATTTTTTATAAACTCATTAAAAAATCAATAACTCAATGTTATTTTTTTTGATTTATTTTATCATCAATTCAATTTTTACATACCCCTATTCACAATATGAGAAAGTTGTTTTAGAGTTTCTATCAAATGCAATTTCATTTAAATGCTCGAATTTGAAAACTACTTTATTGATCAATTTTGATATAAGATGAGATAGATCTGGACTTTGGCGTCCTTATACCGTCTTGAGTATAATTACTCCATAAATTAACTAATTTTAATTTTTAATTAAATAAGTATCAAATTAAAATTCATTTCTTATCATAATATCAAAGAGTTACGTGTGATCCTAATTAAGTGTACAAGTGTTGAGTTTCACACCGAATGGAATGTGGAATTTTTATCTTTTTATGTGAAACTTTAGCATACCCGATGGACTCAATATTTGATTATAAATATTTATATAATATTATTATCTGATTAAATGATTGTTGATTTATAAATATTATTATAATTACCGCCGTAATTGTGTGTCAGTGTATACATCTATTATTCCTTCTCCCCACAACCTTGGTGGTAAATATTTAATATAGCTTAATCCTTTGAAACAACTTTGGACGTCCATTTTGACTGTTGCAAACTGCAATCTCCCTTGAAATTATAAAAGCCAAAGGACTAAGCACATTACAAAGAGTCAAAGGCATGTCATGTTCTATTTTTTGCAAATTACCAAATACAACAACAAAAAAATAAAATAAAAAAATGATGTACTTTGAAGAAAGAAACAAAGTCATTTTGAAATTCTTAATTTATGGAATGTTTGTTTGGTGGTATGAAAGAAATAAATAAATCTATGTGGTAGAAAACTTCACAACGTTAGACCTAAATGTAAATGAACCGCACTTCGTCCAATTATATCAATCTACAAGTCAAATACTATGTTCAGTGGCAGAGCCACTTACAAATTATGGGTATCGATCGATACTTTTTTTTTAAAAAAAAATTATACTCTATAGGTAGATAAAAATATATATACATATATATATATATATATATATATATTATATATATATATATATATATATATATATATATTATATTGACATTTTTTGACTTCTAAACAATTTAACTTTTTTATATTTTATTAATTGAAATTCTGGCTCTGTTATTGATTATGTTATAAATAAAAGATAAATTTAATATAAATTTTGAAGACTTCAGGTGTATTAATATAACCTTTAAGCTAAACTTATAATAAAATAAAAAAGAGGAAATAGGTTATAGCAGTCAAACTCGGGTCTCGCAAGTGACTTGTACTAACTATATAAGGCACTTTTATGTTATTTATAAAAGCACTATTAATTATATCCTATCTTCTTTTAATTTTTTAAGATATATATATATATATATATATATTTTTTTTTTTTTATTTAAAAAAAAAAATAGTTAACAAATACAGGTGCACTCTCACGAAATCATGTTGCCGCCTCTCAGTGGAATTCAGGTTGATAATATTGCATGCCTCATTGGAGCCATAGTTGTTATTTGTCTTTGTATGTCACGCTTTCAGTGCAAGATCCAAGTTATTAAGAAAGTATGAAAAGTTTTATCTGAATTTATTACGAAAAGTTAATTATATATTTAAATTATTATAATAATTTATTAGATATTTAAATTATTAAAAAGTGAATTTATTTCAATCGTGACGCACATATAATCAGTCACATGATGAGAGAAAGTTTCACACTTGAACTACAATGCCATGTCACTGCTACGTCTATAATTACATCAAATTTAAAAAAAAAATATTTCATCCAATTGCTTCTTCTTCCCTATAAACCATCAAACCCACCATTAACCCACCACTCTTATGTTGCCATTATCACTAAATTCACTCCTCCATTACCATAGTTTTCACCACTCATAATCAAATTCACCACCGAAATCTTCCTAAAACTACTGCTATCATAAAAAAAATGATAACAACAACAATAAACTTAATTAAATCACCACCGAAACCACATCACTACCATTGAAAGTCATCACGATCATAATCATAATTTTCAACATCAATATCAAAATCATAAATTTTTTTATTGTCGTTATTGAAATTAAAAGTCAAACCATTACTAATTTTATCACCCATCTCCAAATTCACCACATAAAATTATTTCAATTAATGAGATCGAAAGGAGACAATTCTTTCATGGTTATATTAAAAATATTAATTTAGAAGTCAGGAGACTATAGATCAGATATATGGCACAAAAATAGATCTACATAGCTTTCTAATAGATTTGAGAAGTGAAGGATTGCGTGAGAAATGGACAGATCTTGTATCTTGCGTTTGACGTAATCAAGTGGAGAAGAAAGGTGAGGGTGACATGAAGGAGAAAGGTGAGGGTGAAAGGAAATAAAATTTCATATTTAATTTTATTTTCACGTCAGCTTCAAGGATGATATCAAATTCACTTTTAAAAAATATAAGTGTGTAATAAACTGTTAAAATGATTTAAGCATTTATCTGACTTTTTGGTACAACTTTAAAAGTAAATTCATGTCTTTCTTTTCCCTATAAAAAATTTTAAACAATAATTGAAATTGAGCTTGAAACCTTAAAATTAAGTTTTGAACTTTTTAAATTACTGAGCCAATTTCTACATTTATATTCAAATACATTAATATAAAAAATATATTTTACATTATACATAAATTTGTTATTTTTTTAAATTTATGAATCCTTCTAGATCCTCACATAATTCATTCCCTTCTCAGCACTTGCGTCCAATTCACAACCACAAAATAAAGGAAGAACAATAGTAAAAAATTATCGCTGGTTAGTGGATGCTATTAGGGATTTCAAAAGAATAATGAAAAATTTATTGAATTGTATTGATTTGTGTTATTTTTTAATTAAAATTATGAATTTTATTTAACTGTTTAATCATTTCTAATAATTGGGATGGTTTTTTTAAATTTATAAATAAAAAATTAAAAAATCTTCGATTTAAATTAAACTGAATAACTTTACGATATGTTTAAACATATTTTATATATTAAAAATATATTAAATTTAATATATAAGTATAATATTTTTCAAATATAAATATAATATATATCCTAGGCCACTGATGACTAGATAACTTTGGGTATTTGCTCTTTAATTAACTTTCAATTAATAAAGTTTAAAATCAAAAGACACTATAATAGATTCTCTAAAAAATAATACAATAAAACTTATGCAAGCACTCCTATTAAATATTTAAGATCAAACAATATGATGATAAAATTTTATATCCTTAATAATAGTATATTTTTAAGTAATATTACAAAAGTAAAAAAATCAAAAATTAACTGAATTATATCAATATCAAAGAAAAATATATGAATACAATAATTTTAACACATTTAATTTTAATTATACATTACAAAATATCAAAAAAGAAAAAAATAATAATATATTTTTTAAAAAAATAACCGATTCAAATATCTCGTTACACCCCCAAATTTGTTTTGTGGTATACGACAAACCGCTATTTTATGCATTAATGGCGGCTCAGGTACCCCACCCTCTGCTTTCGAACAAAGATTACGTCATAATTATGAACCAAAAACATTTGCACCTTTAATTTTAATTTTAAAAAGTATTTATCATTTTGCTATTATTAATGTAAAAATGGTCAAATATGCCCCTAAACTATTCGAAAATATCTAGATATACCCTCCGTTTAAAGTTTGGTTCACTCATACCCTCGCTGTTCAACTTTTAGTCCAAATATGCCATTATGAGCGTTAGTTGTCATGTTGGACATATCCAACTCATTTTTCATTTGTTTAAATGCACACATGACATTGTCGTGTCATTTTGATCTTACCACATAATATTTATATGAAAATGAAAAGATATTCGGACTCATAAACACCTTATCCGACCCATAAATCAACTCATTTTAAATCCACTATTCGACCTATTTTTAACATTTTGTTTAATTTTTATTTTTACGGTAAATCCCAAAAATAAATAATTAATTAATAAAAATTAGAAAAAATATTGAAAAAAATATAAAATTAACGCCAAAAATTCCCAAATAAATGTAGTAACCTTAAATTTAACATTTCAATTTTTTTTAATTTTTTATTTTTCGATAAATCTAAAAAATGAGTAGTTGATTAATAAAAAATATGAAAAGTATGAAAAATATATATAAATTAACGTCAAAAGTTCACGAATAAATATAATAACATTTCAATCTACAATTTTTTTAAAAAATTTATATTTTTCGACAAATCCCGAAAATGAGTAATTTATTAATGAAAAGGGAAAAATATGAAAACAAAATAAAAAAAATTACGTCAAAATTCACAAATAAATATAGTAACCTTAAATTCAATAATATCAACATTTTTTTTTCCATATTTTTCTATTTTTCATTTGTGAATATTTTGCATAATTTTTATATTTTTTCATATTTTTTTGTCAATAAACTCAATTTTGGGATTTGTCGAAAAAATTAAAAATTAAAAAAATATTGAAATTGTTGAATTTAAGGTTATTGTATTTCTTTTTTAATTTTTATTTCTAATTTAATATTTTTTTTCATACTTTTTATTAATCAATTACTCATTTAGGGATTTATCAAAAAAAAAAAAATTTTAAAAAAGTGTTTAAATTGAATTTAAGGTTAGTATAATTATTTGTGAATTTTTGGCGTTAATTTTATACTTTTTTCATACTTTTCTATCTTTTTTTATTAATCAATTACTCATTCTCGGAATTTATCAAAAAAATAAAAATTAAAAAAAATTGTTGAAAATTGGTCGGATAATTTATTTAAAATGGGGTTGATTTATGGGCCGGAGGAGGTGTTTCTGAGTCCTAATATCTTTTCATTTTCATATAAATGTTATGTGGTAAGGTTATATGTTTCTTTATATAAGTTATGAATTACTATTTATTTTATATCATCTAAGATTTATCTATCCATTAATGACTTATTCATTTAATTTTTTTGAGTTGAAATTGAAATTGTTGTTATAAAACTTAAATAATAATTTGTCAAATTATTGAGATTAAGTGGATCAAATCTAGCGAGTTAAGACCCAACATATTTTTAGCCTATTTAAACCTAAAATAAATTTAAACAGATCAAGTCCAACCTAATTTCTATTTCAAATAAACCAGCCAATTTGTCGCTCATATATTGTGTTACGTATACAACTAATTAGATGTATATGAGAAGTAGAACTCTCCGAATATCTACATTTCTTCTCACAATAGAGACTGACATGTGAAATGATTCATATTTTCTCTGTTCCTAATTATTTGTCTATTTTTTTTTTATAGTTTTTCTAAATTATTTGTTCATTTCGATAAATTAAGAAAGAATAATTCTTTTTCCTAATTATACCCTCAACTAATTATTTTTAAAAAATAAAACCTTTTGAAAATCTTAAATTTTTAATTTATTCAGTTTATAATTAATAAAGATAAAATGATACACTTACTATATTAATAATTATTTTCTTAATATGTGTGTCAATTTAAAAATCGATAAGTAATGAGGAACAAAGGAAATATTAACCTACTATCAGCAACATGCCAATAATGGTTCCATAATATAGTTTTGCTATGCTTTCTTTTCATTCAATATACGCTACTTTTCGGAAGTGCATTAAAAGAAGGATAAATTACTTGGATTGATATATTTTTAGTAATAATTATTGATTTTAGTGATATTTTTTATTTATTATTATTTATAGTAATATTATATTAATATGTATTAAAAGTAAATTATGTATGCAATAATTATGTACTATAATTATTTTTGAAATTATATTATGTTTGTTTGATAAGAAATTAATACATTATATTATAAGTGCATTTAAAATGTGTCATAAATATATTAATCATCAATAAAACTTGTATAATATGTAAATAATGAATTATTTTTTGTAATGTCTATTAAAATTGTATTACAAATGTATTAAAAGTGTTCAAGTGAAAAAAATATATTACTACTATAAATGTTAAATATTTTCTTATGTGCAGCAAGTCTTGTGCGGATCAGACCGACAAGTTATCATAAAGTCTCCCTATTACAATTGGCTTTTGGTCAAGAGTCGACATTTTCCATCCAATAATATTTGGATGTGCGGTATATGTTCCAATTGCTCCACCACAAGTACATACAAAGATGGGTCCTCAAAGAAGGTTGGATATATATTAGGTATTAATCTCATTCTATTATAAAATATTTGAAAACTATGTTTGAAGATTTATTTACGGCAAGATTGGCTGATTGTCATTTTGATGAATCAGTATACCCAGCATTAGGGGGAGAAAATAAGTAGCTGAAAAAAGAAATAAATTGAAATGCATTATCACTATCTCATTTAGACCCTTGTACAAATAAATGTGAACATGAGGTTCAAAAGATAATTCATTTGTAAGATATTGCAAATCAACTGTCAGATGCATTCACCGACATATCAAGAGTTACTAAATCTCATATTCCAGCTGCTAATGCTCCAATTCGAGTTGACATCTCGATAGGATAATTAATTGGATAAATGAGTCTAAAGCATGCTTAAAACGTGATAGACCAATCTATTCCAAAGATTAAAATCCTCAAAAAAAGAAATGAGTTAACGATCAAGATGGTCATAATATGAAAGAGTCTGCTCAAGAAGAGTAAGGAGACATAATAATTGATGAAACCTTGAAAGAGGTTCAGGCGCCTGAAAATAATGAAGAAATCTCAATAAATTATGTCTCATTATGAAAAATATGGAACCGAAATGATATAATTGTCGACAATATTTTTGCTTATAATGTTGCTATAAAAATAGTACAAAAAAATGAAGATCTAGAATCAAAATCTGTCGAGGAATGGAGATAGCGAAATGATTGGCCAAAATGGAAAGACGCAATTCAAGTTGAATTAGCTTCGCTTGCGAAACATGAAATTTTTGGACTGATAGTCCGAACACCTGAAGGTATGAATCCAGTGGGATACAAATGGGTCTTTGTGCAAAAACGAAATGAGATAAATGAAGTCGTAAGATATAAAGCACAACCTGTGACACAAAAATTTTCGTAAAGACCTGATATTGATTATATGGAGACATATTCTCTTGTGATAGACGCAATCACATTCCTATATCTTATAAATCTAGCAGTTTAGGAAAAATTTGACATGTATCTGATGGATATCGTTACAACCTATTTATATGGCTCACTAAACAATCACATTTTAATTAAAATTGTCAACATATTAGAAATGCCTAAAGTATATAAAGATTCCCAGGAAAGTTGTTCGATAAAACTTAAAAAATCTTTATACGGATTGAAACAATCAGGAAGCATTTGGTATAATTGTCTTAGCGAATATCTATTAAAGAAAGAGTGTAAGAATGACTCAATTTGTCTTGTATATTTATTAAAAGGCCTGGATCTGAATTTGTCGTTATAGCGTATACGTTGATGACTTGAATATCATTGAAATCCATGAAGAGCTTTCAAAAGCAGTAGAATGTTTGAAATGGAAATTTGAAATGAAAGCCTTGAAAAGACAAAATTTTGTCTTGGTCTATAAATTGAATATCTTACACATGGAGTATTTATTCATCAATCAACTATACGAAGAATATTTTAAAGAGATTTTATATTGATAAAACACATCCATTAAGCACCTCAATGATTATGAGATCATTTTATATTAATAAAGATCCCTAACGATCTCATGAAAATGACGAAGAACGTGTTGGTTCTAAAATAACATATCTTAGTGTAATTGGTGCATTGATGTATCTTGCTCATAATTCTCGATTAGATATATCTTTTTATGTAAATTTATTAGCTAGATTTATTTCTTCACCAACTCTAAGACTTTGGAATAGTATTAAACATATATTTATATATCTTCAGGGACCATTAGTTTAAGACTATTTTATTCAATAGAATTCGATTCAAAATTAATTGGCTATGTAGATGTACGATATTTGTTGACCCACATAAATGTCGATCTCAGACAGATATTTATTTATATGTGGAGGTACAGCTATATCATGGCGTTTAACAAAACAAACTATGGTTGCTGTTTCTTCAAATTATGCAGAAATAATAGTCATCCATGAAGCAAGTCGAGAATGCCTGTGGTTGAGATCAGTAACTCAACACATCCAAGAAGCATGTGGTCTTCCTTTAAAGAAGACATCCCAACAACATTATATAAAGACAATGTTGTGTGTATAGCTCAACTAAAAAGAGGATACATCAAAAGAGATAGAACAAAACATATTCTTTTTACTCATGATCTACAATAGAAGGGTGAAATAGATATTCAACAAGTTCGTTTCAGTGATAATTTAATAGATATATTCATCAAGACATTATCAACGTCAACCTTTTTGAATTATTAAATAACGTCATTATTGAAGAGTAAATACGCGCTACACTCTTTTTTTATAAATCAAAGTTTTATCCAATTGAATTTTCCTAGTAAGATTTTTAATAAAACAGCAATAATGCATATATATATTTTACATGAACATCCAAGCGAAAATATTGTAAATATATGGATGTCATGAGAACACCACCCTTTTTAACTGTAGCAACATCACTTCTCCAAGTAATATTTTCCATAAAAGGATATGTAATGCAAGATGTCAAGCACAAGTGAAAACAAATACTTACTTCTTTCTTCTACTTTACTCATTCCTTCTCTCTTTCTTCTTGCAATTTAAGTTAAATATTTTCTTTTATTTGTAACACATTAATTAGTAACTAACAATTAAATATGTTTTTACTAAACATCAGTATATTTAAAATTACAATTTATCTTAAGCAGAGACCAAATATATTATTCCATTTAGCAATAAAGAAGATATAAATAAAGTAGAAAACTCCATTCTAATATATAATAACGAGAGGTCAAGCCGGCAAAAACGTCCTCCTCCCAACATTTCCAGTGTCCTCTTCTCTCTCTCTATATAGAAAATAATATTACTGCTTTTCATTTTTTTTATCTCTATATTAAAAATAAAATATTTTATTTTATATTATTTAAATATATTAAAATAATTTTCTTTTTTCTATCTTATAATATATAAAGTAATAGAAATCAAAAACCAAAATTGTGTAATAACGTTAACTTTTTTATTTTTGATTTTTCATCTGATAATTGATATCTGTATAAGAGTTTAATTATTTCGAATTCGTTCCGCTTACAGTCTCATTTAGAGGAGACGTTTCCTATCAAAGACTTTATCATACTCAAGGATTGAACTCGAGACCTCTAGTAAAGGGACAAATAGCTCATCCACTTATTTAAAAAGATTAATCAAATAAAATACATATTTAATAAAAAAATTAAGAAATATTCTAAATAAACAGATATCAAGTAATATAAACTTAGAAAAATAATAAATAATATATATTTATGTATAATAGATAAATGGCGACAAGTTGTATTAGAAATATTAAATTTCAGAACTTGTATATCGATAGCCGTGTTGGTCATAAGAATATAAACTGTATCACGTATCAGGTAAAAATGTATTTTTAAATATACTTTTTGTTCATGTATTATGGAACTATGTGCCTGTTTGGCTCAGCTTAAAAGCTGGTCAAACTGACTTATAAGCTGGTTTTTGATTTATTTAGCTGTTTGGCAATACTCAAAATAGCTTATTTTAAGTTAAAAAAAACTTATTTTAAGCCAAAAGTTAAAAGCTGGGGTAGGGGTGCTTTTTTTTTTTTAGCTTATAAGCTGTTTTAAGTTGACCACATTTTTATCTTTTTACCCTTAATATTTTTATATAATCTCCAAATTACCCATATAAACCTAACATTTCTTTCTTCCATTTTTCCTTTTCACGTTTGAGATAACAACTTCAGCACTTTTATCCAAACGCATAACTGCTTATTTTAAAAATAAGTTTCAGCACTTTTAAAAGTACTTTTTTAAAGCTGCTTTTATTAAGCCCATCCAAACGGGCCCTATATTTCACCATGTCGAAATAATTGACTACATGAATTAATAATTACTTTCAACCAACGTACAAATATTTGAAAACCCAAAAAAACCGACGTACTAATATAAGTCAGTTTTTTTTTAATAATCAAAATTTAATCAAGTATCTTTCCCATGCAGGTACTAAGAGCCTGTTTGGCTCAGCTTAAAAGCTGGTCAAACTGACTTAAAAGCTGATTTTTGACTTATTTAGCTGTTTGGCAATATTCAAAATAGCTTATAAGCTGTTTTAAGTTGACCATATTTTCATCTTTTTGCCCGTAATATTTTTATACAATCTTCAAATTACAATATAACCCTAGTATCTCTTTCTTTCATTTTTTCCTTTTCACGTTTGGCATAGCAACTTCAGCACTTTTATCCAAACACATAACTGCTTATTTTAAAAATAAGTTTCAGCACTTTCAAAAGTACTTTTTTAAAGCTGCTTTTATTAAGGCCATCCAAACGGGCCCTAAGTAATATTTAAACTTATACGTAGTGGCAGCGCAAACGAAATAATTAGAGTATTATTTACAATCTTAATATATAAAGATGTTAAACTTATTTTTTCGGCTTCTTTTGGCTTTATAGATTTGGAAATTGGAATTGGAATTGGAATTTTTGAAGTTGTATTTGCATGTATATATATTATTATTTAATTTTTTTAAAAAAAAATGGAAAAAGGGTTAAAAATGCCTTTAAATTATAATAAAGGAATAAAAATGTCCTCAGTTTATAGTTTGGCTCAAAATTGTTTTTGCTGTCAATAATTTGATTTAAAAATGCCCTTTCAATACTTTGGTCCAAAATGCCCTTATAGTTATTAAATGGGTCAAAAATGTCCTTTTCCGAGTAACTATATTATTTTTTTTCTTTTAAAACACATTTTCTTCTTAATTAAATTATTATAAAAGAATCATGTTCTTGTTTTGTTTCTTTTAAAATCACTTTAAAAATAAAAATGTAGAATTTTTTTTTCTTAATCTCATCTTATCAATTAAAATAGAGTAACTTCATGAACCGTTTCGACAGATAATACATGTCATATATATAAGATCATTGTATATCCATCATTAATTTATCTTTACATAACGATAAAATATAAGTATAATGAAATAAAAAATATTTTTTATTTTTTTCTGAATCGTAATAAGACAAACATTTGCTAATTTTAAAAAATATTATTAGGGATAGAATGTGTTTAAAGAAAATAAAATAATATATTTATTTTTAAAAATGAGCATTTTTTACCCAAAATAACAATAAGGACATTTTTGGATAAAATATTAACGAAAAGAACATTTTTGGACCAAATTATAAACGAAAATCATTTTTATTCTTTTCTCATAGTTTAAAATACATCTTCAAAATCAATAATCAAACATTAATTTAATACTAGATGAAGCTAGAAATTCAAATATAAATAAAAAAAACTTATGCAAGGAGAATTAACTTTAATTCGTTTGATCATATTAAAACTCTTCAAATTATGATCTTATATTTTGAAGTTGTATTTTAAACATGGTTTATATTTGAAAAAAAAAATTGGTGGAAAAAGCCCCCAGAAACTTATTGAAGAACAAATATGACAATTTTTTTTTATGGTTATACAAATGTTGAAGATAAAATTTTAAAATTTAAGTCAAATTCTACGGTCAAACACTTATATTTTTGAAGTTATGATTTTTTAATTTTAAAATTATATTTGGACATGCACTATATTTGGAAAAACTTAAAATTTTGTGCATGAGAAGTCCATAAAACCTAGTTGAAGAATCAAGAATTATTTAAAGATAAATTTTAAAAATCTAATCCAATGTTTACATTTAATCACTGAAACTTTTGAAGTTGTGATTTTTGAATTTTAAAAATGTATTTGGACATAGACAATATTGGGAAAAAAAATTAAAATTTTGGAAATCAAAAGTCTTGTAAAACTATTTGGTCGTCAAATATTTATTTAAATATAATTTTTAAAATCTGATTTAAAATCACAGTTAAACACTTGTAAAATAGTGATTTTTGAATTTTGAAATTATATTTAGACATGTACTATATTTGATTTTTTTTTAAATAAAATTGTGAATGAATAATCTCTAAAAACTAGTTGAAGATGAAATCTGGTCAAATTTCATGGTCGAACAAATATTTAAAGATAAGTCTGATTCAAAATGTACAATCAAAACACTTGAATTTTGAAGTTTTTATTTTTGAATTTTAAAAGTTCTTTTTGACATGCTGGGATAAAATTTAATTTTTTAAAATAAGAAGTCATTTGAAATTAATTGAAGATTAAATCTGATCAAATTAATGTTCAAAAAAATATTTAAAGATAAACATGATAAAATTTCAAGGTCAAATAAATATTTATAGATAATTTTGGATTTTGAAACTTTATTTGGACACGCTCTATATTTGGAAAGATCTTGAAAATTTTGTACATGAAAAGTCCTTCAAAAAAAATTTGAAGTTATATTTGGACATGTACTTTATTTAGAAAAAAAATTAAAATTTTGGAAATCAAAAGTCTTGTAAAACTATTTGGTCGTCAAATATTTATTTAAATATAATTTTTAAAATCTGATTTAAAATCACAGTTAAACACTTGTAAAATAGTGATTTTTGAATTTTGAAATTATATTTAGACATGTACTATATTTGATTTTTTTTTTTATAAAATTGTGAATGAATAATCTCTAAAAACTAGTTGAAGATGAAATCTGGTCAAATTTCATGGTCGAACAAATATTTAAAGATAAGTCTGATTCAAAATGTACAATCAAAACACTTGAATTTTGAAGTTTTTATTTTTGAATTTTAAAAGTTCTTTTTGACATGCTGGGATAAAATTTAATTTTTTAAAATAAGAAGTCATTTGAAATTAATTGAAGATTAAATCTGATCAAATTTAATGTTCAAAAAAATATTTAAAGATAAACATGATAAAATTTCAAGGTCAAATAAATATTTATAGATAATTTTGGATTTTGAAACTTTATTTGGACACGCTCTATATTTGGAAAGATCTTGAAAATTTTGTACATGAAAAGTCCTTCAAAAAAAATTTGAAGTTATATTTGGACATGTACTTTATTTAGAAAAAAAATTTAAATTTTGTGAATGAAAAATCTCCAAAAAAAATAATAATTGAAGATTAAATCTAATCAAATTTCATAGTTAAATAGATATTTAAGGATAAATTTTAAAAATTTAAAAATCTACTATTAAATAGCTATTTATTTTCCTTATTTATGTGATATTATTTTTTAACAAATAAATATTTAAAAATAAAAATACTTGAATTTAGTGGTGAAATAAATATGTAAAGATAAATCTGGTCAACTTGTATAGTCAAATAAAATTTGAAATTAAATTTTGAAGTTGTGATTTTGAATTTTGAAACTATACCTGGACATGCTCTATATTTGGAAAAATCTTGAAATTGTGAATGAATAGTCCTTAAAAAAATATTAAGTTATATTTGAACATGCACTTTATTTAGAAAAATAAACTAAATTTTGTGAATGAAAAATCTCCAAAAAAATAATTGAGGATTAAATGTAATCAAATTTCATAATTAAATAAATATTTAAGGATAAATTTTAAACTTTTCAAAATATACTATTAAATAATTTTCTTTATTTAAGTGATATGATTTATAACAAATAAATATTTAAAAATAAACATACTTGAATTTAGTGGTCAAATAAACTTTTAAAGATAAATCTGGTCAAATTTTATAGTCAAATAAATATTTAAAGTTAAATTTTGAATTTTGAAACTATACTTGGACATGCTCTATATTTGGAAAAATCTTGAAATTTTTGTGGATGAATAGTCCTTCAAAAAAAAAATTAAAGTTATATTTGTACATGCACTTTATTTAGAAAAATAAATAAATTCTATGAATGGAAAATCCCCAAAGACAATTGAAGATCAAATCTAATCAAATTTTCATGGTTAAATATCTATTTATAGATAAATTTTAAAAATTTCAGAATCTATTATTAAATAATTATTTATTTTTCTTATAATTTTTTAACAAATAAAATTCTTTTGCACCTCTTGTCTCTACCCTATCTACCAAAAATGGCATAATAATTTATAATTAAAGTATTCTATGACCATATCTTATAGTATTTATTAATTATTAATAAAAAGGTGTACTCCAAATATATATTTTAATATTTATTACTTCCCATATAAAAAATTCCTCCTCCTCCTCATATTCATTCACTTATAAATAGACAACACTAGTGTTAGAAATATAGGACCAAAGATAGAGACTCATGAGAGGGATATGCCATTAAATTATCTCACAAACATTATTCTCTTTTTTCTCTTCTCCTCCTCTTCTTTCTTCTTTTAACTTTTAAAAAAAGCAAAAGAAAAAAATAAAAATTATTATTCCATTTTATCTTCTACATACATATATATAATCATTGGAATTATGGATTTTTGGTTGATGATGGTGGTAACTATTATTTGTGTGATGTTTGGGTTGATGAAATGGTTACTTTTAAGTGTAAATGTTTGGTACTATGAAAAAGTGAAGTTGAGTGGTGACAAGAAGAAGAGGTTGTCATTGCCACCAGGTGATTTAGGATGGCCTTTTATTGGTACTATGTGGTCCTTCCTCAGAGCTTTCAAATCCAACAATCCTGATTCATTCATCTCTTCCTTTATTTCCAGGTCATTACTCTCTCTCCATCTCTTTATACGAGTTCGATAGAATTCAGAAATTATTATTTACGTTTTTTAAATAAAATATTTATATATAAGTTTTTAAATGTACATTTGTCAAATTTTTTTTATTGTGCCATTGAGTGGTGCAGACAAACACACAAGTCACTTCTCAACATAACCTTTTTATTTATTTTTTTAGACAAAAGAAAGATTTTAGAATCGAAGACAGATCTAGAAATTGAATTTTAGGGTTTTAATCTTTGAAGTTTTTAGCACTGAATTCATGGTATTTCTAATTTTATATGTACTTGTTATTTATGACAATTCTTTTATATAAATTTATACGTCATATCGAAAATATTATTAGATCTGGATACAAGCAGGGTCTATATGTTGCATACGCCCATGAATAGAACATATATATAATTACAATCCTAAACACTTCGATCTAACTAGTTAGCCAACTGTGATTTTTATTTTTTTTGAATTTCATGATACTATAATTTTGATGTCACATGATTTGTGAAAAGTGAAAATTATTTTAGTTTAATAATCTGTGGGGGAGAAAAGCTTGCCTTTTTTCGATAAGCAAAAGGTATTGCAAGTAGTGTATTTGGTGTAATTATAAATTGTAAAAAGAGGCATTTGTCTTCATTTTAGTGAGTTTAACATTTAGTCAAGAAGAAAACAAACGCAAGTAGAAAAAGAGGAAAATTAAAAGTATTGCATGCCTAGTCAGCTATTTTATTATTTTGAGGCTCCCAATATTTGTCATTTTACCTGACACTTTTTTTGTCATTACAAGAAGAAAACGACATTATATTATTATTCCCTTTTTTTCACGCCAATGTTGTGTGAACTTTCAGTTTTACCTTATTCTTTATTTTTTTTTCTGTCTTCAATTTATTTGTTTGATAGTAAAATTACTAGATATATGAATGTATTATATGTTTACTTATATTTTCTTTTCTCCGTTCTAATTTATTTGTTTGATATTAAAATTATATAAAATGTATTAGATATTGATAATTTGTGTATGGTTTACTATTTTATATATTATTTTTCCTGCTTACTTGTACTTGTATACTAAAAAGAGCTATTTTAAGTATATTATGTCATCATCCATGTAATTTGAATATGCATGTGATTATATATATAGTTTTTTTTTTTAAGTTTAAACTTCAAAATCTATGATCAGATAAAGAGCGAATAAATTTTGAAATACAATATTGTTTACTTAATATTTTATTTTTGCCACCCCATTAGACAAAGAGGGGGTAGGGTTGGATATATGTTTGGATCTCAAGGAGATAAGAATGATTCATGTCTCCTCTTGTACATTATACCATGTTTTGAAACAGTACTAGATAGCTAAAATTGTATAAACAATATCCTATTTGACTACAATATTCCTCAATAAAGTTTTTACTGTTTGAAAGACATTAAAATCTTATCTTTGAAACAACAATCATATACAAGATATAAGTCTATTACTTTGGTAGACAATTATACAAGATAAGAAAGTGCATTTTAGATAGGGAATGAACACCTGCCTCCACTAGCTAGTTAGATAGAAAAAAAAAATATAATTCTAGTTGATTATCGTTTTATTTGTAAATGACTATTGCTTAGAATGATTTATTAGTTATCTATAGTATTTTTTTAATGACTATCTTCGTTTCAGTTATTTCTTTTTCTTCTTCAGACGAAGGTTTATAGAAAATAGTTTTTCTACCTAAGGTAATGGTACGATCTACATATATTTTACCTCTTCCTAAACCTCACTTTCGTTTTACATTACGCGGGATATATTATTATCTAATTTGAATACTTTTGTCAGAAAATTATATTGCACATACATACAATTCTCTATAATGTCATTCTAGTAATTTAACTTGCTTGATGTCACATGTATCAAATGCGACATTTCAACATTTTGACAAGGGCTTTTTAAAATTCTGGCTCTGTCGCTGATATTTTTTTTAATATAATTGTAGATTTGGACGAACAGGAATATACAAGGCATTCATGTTTGGAAGTCCATGTGTGATTATTACAACACCAGAAGGTTGCAGGAAGGTTTTAAATGATGATGAAGCCTTCAAGCCTGGCTGGCCTAAATCTACTATGGAACTCATTGGTAAAAAATCATTTATTGGTATCTCATATGAAGAACACAAATGGTTAAGGAAACTAACTGCAGCCCCTGTGAATGGTCACGAGGCGTTGTCGATGTACATTCAGTATATCGAAGAACGAGTTATATCAGCATTGGATAAATGGTCATCTATGGAAGAAATTGAGTTCTTAACACATATGAGAAAGCTAACTTTTCGGATTATTATGTACATTTTCCTTAGTACTGAAAGTGAACAAGTCATGGATGATTTAGAAAAGGAATATACAACTTTGAATTATGGTGTTAGAGCTATGGCTGTCAACTTGCCAGGATTTGCTTATTATAAAGCACTCAAGGTAAATAAGAAATTGTTCTTTACTTTTTCTTTTGTCATATTATCACTTAAAATGCGCGAAAAAGATCATGTCTTATTTTAAAAGGCGCGGATATGTTTTCAGGCGCGTAAAAACCTTGTGGCAATCTTTCAATCGATCGTGGATGAAAGGAGGGCGAGGAAGGAAAAACGAGGGCTAGAAGATAAGAAAGACATGATGGATATTCTACTTGAAGTTCAAGATGAGAATGGAAGAAAATTAAATGATGAAGAGATTATTGATGTTTTAGTAATGTATCTCAATGCTGGTCATGAATCTTCAGGTCATATAACTATGTGGGTGACATATTTTCTGCAGAAACATCCTGAGTTCTTCAAAAAAGCTAAGGTAACAAAAAGTTCACATTTTTATTACTTTAAACATTTTTCAATGTTCTGTTTTTGTTGAGATTTCAATCTTTCGATTCGAAAAAAAAAACAGGAAGAGCAAGAGTCTATTGTGAAGAATAGGCCATCTGAACAAAAGGGCTTGACACTCAAGGAAATCAGGAATATGGACTACCTTTCAAAGGTGAGTTTTTCATTTCGTTGTAATCGTACATCAAGTTCTGTTTTCTCTTCTCTAGTCAGTATATTAATACCATTGTGTTGTTCCTTTATAGGTGATTGATGAAACGCTTCGTTTGATTACTTTCTCCTTTGTGGTCTTTCGTGAGGCAAAGGAAGATGTTGCTATTCATGGTTAGTTACTATATATCATGAACTGATACGAGATTACGTTAACACAAGTTAACTATATCTTCTTCTTTTTTTTTCTCCAGGCTATACCATACCCAAAGGATGGAAAGTTTTGGTGTGGTTTAGGAGTGTTCATTTGGATCCTGAAATATATAAGGATCCACTGGAGTTTAACCCTTCTAGATGGGATGTAAGTTTTTTAACAAACCTTATTGCTTTAGAAATTGTACACTTTTTTACTGAACTATTGATGTGGTTTACTGTAAATACTCGGTGCAGATAAATGATTTTTGTAATTTGTGTTGTGTTATGAAACTTTTAGGGACTTACACCAAAGGTAGGAACATTCCTTCCTTTTGGAGGAGGAGGCAGACTTTGTCCTGGAAATGACCTTGCTAAGCTTGAGATCTCTATTTTTCTCCATTATTTTCTGCTGGATTACGAGTAAGTTACATATCTTTTTGTTTGATTATTGATTTACGTTACCTAACAGAGGTCAGGGTCTGCGTACACTCTATTCTATCTGTTTGTTGATTTACTTATTTGTTTTGTAGGCTTGAAAGGAAAAATCCGTCTTGTCCAGTGATGTATTTGCCTCATTGTAGGCCTAAGGACAACTGCTTGGGAAGAGTGAAAAGAGTGTCATCAACTTCTAGTGCTGCTTAGAACAAAAAAGAAGAAAACCACATCTCTCTGCATCTCTATGATTTAGATTTTGTTTCTTTGTTGCTTAATATGGAAAATTGCAAGAGCAAGGCAATTTGGTTGGGAATAGTTAGGAACAAAAATCATTATTTCTTGCTCAATAGAATTATGTGTACATTTTAACAAGAAGATCATTATGGTCTTTTATTTTGTTAAAAATGAATAAATGCAGAAAAGAGATAGTTGGTTGATGTTGAATCCATCCCTTATTTCTTCGTGTATTTACTTCTTTTATTTATTTGTATACATTTGATATCATGATGTCTATGTTGAAGGAAGCTTGACGACTGATGAAACGCGTCAAAGGAACATGTCCATCGAAGCAGGCTGACGAGTTAGAGTTCATTAGCTTAGTCGTACATAACTTAGGATTTAGTAGTTCTAGTCCTAGTATGACTCTAAACTCTAACTCGTCATCCTGCTCCGATAGACATGTTCCTTCGACGTGTTTCATCAGTTGTCAAGCTTCCTTCAACATTCTAGATCAAGATAAATGCTGTATTGATTAACATCAATTCAACAAATTAATTAGTTTTTTTTTAGAGGCCAAATAAATTGAATTTGGGGTTTTCTCAAAATTGGCCTGCCCATACCCATCCAAAGTTTGGTTTGATGGGTTGGGTATGAATTTTTGTTTACTGATGGGCTTATTTAGCAGTGCCCAAGTTGACCCATCAGGCTTTTGTGCAAGTATATGTTACTTTTTTAGATGACGATGAAGCGTAAGTTTTAAACTCTAAAGTTACGGGGCAATGGCGAGTTGGATTAGGATCTGCTATTCAGCTGCTCAAGAGCGAGTTACTAACATGTTCATTTATTAATTTGACTCATTTAAATCGGTTCAAATTCAGCTTAACTTATTCCTTTGCCACCTCTAGGCCAACTTGCTAAGCACTAGTAGACATTTTACATTCATATTTGTCACAACTGTGAAAATTTGTATCTAAGAAGTAACAATTTATGTATCCTTTATAACGCAAGCACTACAATTATTTAACCTTGTTTTGATATCCATCAGAATAGTAATAGTCGTAGTCTTCAAATTAACCTAGCTATTATATGTGCTGGAATGTTAAAATTCCCATTATGATATTAAATACCTTTTTTCGATGGTGTCAATCTACAATATCTTATTGAATTTTTATTTATTTATTATATATGGAGAAATTTAGGCCAATCAATGGATCATAAGGGAGATCAATTGACCCATCTCGAGATTATGACTTGTTACAGATACCTCCTTAATCATAATTTATCAAATATTAAAAACCATTTTCATTCTTTAATCCTTTTAACAAAATTACATCTTGCAACCTACGAAAACATGAGTCCGGAACCTAAAGGGTATAAAATGTTAACAAAAATTTAAAAATGATATATGAAATTTTATTTAAACCAAAACGGCAAAATCGCTCACATAGTAGCGATTTCTTCTGCCGAAAAAAGCAGCTGCTATAGCAGCGATATGCGAAACTTCATTTTTAAAAAAAAGAATTCAAATGAATCGCTGCCAAAGCATCAATTTCCAAATTAACTTTCTTTTTTATTGTTGTTACTTTGAAATTCTTTTTATTATTATTTATTTGTCATTTTTAAAAAATAAATTAAAAATCAAATCGGTGCAAGTGCAACGATTTTGTTTCAATTTTTTTTTTAAATTTTTTTAAATTAAATCGCTGTCAAGGCACCAATTTTAGATTGAATTTTTTTAATTTTTTAATTAATCACTGCAGTGGCAGCGATTTTATAATTTTTTAATTTTTTTTTGTGAAATCGTTCAAATGGCATCGATATATTTTAAAAAATCAATTTTAAGTAACTTGTTGTACTGGCAGCGATTTACCTTTTTTTCTATTTTTATTAATTTTTTAAAAAAATCACTCAAAAAAAATAATCCTCCATATTTTTGTGTAGTAAAATTTATGCAATTTTTTTTCGATTTTCTCCAATTTTTTAGTCTACTTTAATTTTTTAAAGTAGGCAGGATTTACTACCATTAAAAAAATTTTTAAGTAGACTAACAAAATTGGGGAAAATTGAAAAAAAAGATTTACACAAATTTTATTACACAAAAATAAGGAGTATTATTTTCTTGAGCGATTTTTTAAAAAAAAAAATTAAAAAAAAACAAACAAAAAATATATTAAATCGCTGCCAGTACAGCGATTTACTTAGAATTAAAAAAAATTAATATATCGCTACCATTTGAGCGATTTAACTAAATTAAAAAGAAAAAAAAGTTATAAAATCGCTGCCATTATAGCAATTTATTGAAAATAAAAAAAAAATTGAAACAAAATCGCTACACTTGCAGCGATCTGATATTTATTTTTTATTTTAAAATGACAATTAAATAAATAAATAAAATTCAAAGTTAAACAACAATAATAAAAAAAAAAGTTAATTTGGAAATCGCTGCTTCGGCAGCGATTCCTTTGAATTTTTTTTTTAAATGAAACTTGCAAATCACTGCACAGTGATTTCATTTTTTTGGGCGGAAGAAATCGCTACTACGTGAGCGATTTTGTTGTTTTAGTTAAAATAAAAATTCATATACCATTTTAAAATTTTTATTAACATTTTATATCATTTAGGCTCCCAATTCTACAAAAAAACATAGTTCTGTGTTAATTACTTTAATTTTCGGACAAATATATACATAATAGAAACCTCAAGTTACCACTAACTATGTGATAGAAACTTAGTTATGCCAATAAAAATGTCTCATAAATTTAAATATTGAATCTAATTAAATTATTATACTTGATCTAACAAAAAAGAGCCCATTGTTTTAGGACCATAAATTTCATGACTAACAAAAATAAGATTACCTAAATTATTGATAAATAAATACTTTTTTATTATTTATCATACAAATAAGATTTGAACCTTTTATCTTCAAAAAAGAAAACCACTCCACTTCCAAATAATATTCTTTCAAAGCATAAATTAATCGGGCATCGAAAAATATATCTAATATATTAAACCAAAAAAAAAAGAGTAAAGAACTGCTAAATATAAAATACAACATGAGGTAACAATGCAAATAAATCATTTCTAACAGACACTTTAAATATCCAACTTTTAAATAAATAAACACATGAGTTCTACATGACACAATACATGTAGGACAAAAAATGACATGTACGACATGTGTGTTTATTTGTTCAGCTTTATACAAATTTGAGTGTCTATTTGTGTACATCCAAAGTTGAAGCTTGAATAGGAGTGAAAAAAAAAAGGAGGAGAACATTAGGATATCTCATTGGCTAACTTGCCGATCTAAAACCTCTACCGATACTTTTAAATAATTGAATAACTAAATGTGCTAGTTAATTTGGTTGGTTAAAAAATTAACCTAACACTATTAACATTTTAAACGATTATGTAGGGAAATAGTATTTTATTTTTATTGAATTACATATCTTTTGTTCAAAATATATATCAAGAAAGTGACGACAATATAAAAAGAAAGAAGGTGTTCCACGTGACATATGTTAGCTGAAAAGTATTGTCGTCCTTCATAATATATAATTGAATGATGATCTTGTTTTCTACCAAGGGCATTCAAACCTGTGGGCACAAAATTATACCAAAAAATAGTATGTCCCATGTGTCACATTTAAAATTAATAAATACTTTAGTTGGTTTAGTTATAATTTATAATTATTGTTATGTAAATTATATATATATACATATATCATTTTAATTTAGAAAAGTTAGTATATATATATATAAATTCACAATTAAAATTTAAAAATTGAAAACTCAAGGTTTCAATTTCGCTAAGTAAATTAAGATAGAACAAGTAGTACAATATTTTATTTGTCTAAAATTTATGTGTTATCCTATGAATTTCAAAATCAAATAAATTAATTTTACTTCATAAATTTATACATGATTTTTATAATAAAGAAAATTTTCAGCTGCTATTTGGGTGTGCACGGGATTAAAGCTTTATTCGTTTCGAAAGGTAAATTTCTTACTTTCACTGTTAAGGAGTTTTAAATTGAAATTTCCAATATGAAAGACCCAAGCCCAAATCACTCAGCCAATCCGAATGATTTTTTTTTTAAATTTCACCTTTTTCAATATTCATATTGCAATTCGACTCAATTTAAATTCGCCTCAGGCAATTCACATCAATGGTTCAAATACTTTTTACGGCAATTTTATATCATAGCACAGATTAACGCAAATTCTGGACCTTTTATAAACACGTATTCACCACTCCATAATTATACCCATAGCCCAAAGTAACGCAAACTCTAGACCTATTATAAATTGAAAAATGTCTAAAATACCTTTGAAGTATTAGAAATGGTATAAAATTACCTTTCATCCACATATTGCCTTCAAAATACCCTTCTCATCCAACTTTGGATACAAAATTAATTACTTATTTGACGATCTTAAAGTTAAACTATTCAAAAGACGCTCAACTATTTGTTATAATTTAATTTATTAGTATAATTAATTAACCAATCTACTACCCACCCATTACTAATTAAATCACACCTTATTAATAAACCTGCCTCATTACTAATGCACCTTTAAGCATAAATTTTGAATTCAATTTAAAATAGAATCCTATTGAAAGTGTCATATTAAATAAGCGACTCAATCTAAATTTAATTGCGGTTTCAATCCGGACTCAAATAATTTTAAATGCTATTTTCAGGAATTGGTAATTTCGTTGTACTTTAGTAGTGTTTAGGACGATTTTGATATTAGAAATGAGAATGATATTAATAAATTAAATTATATCTAATAATTGAGCGTCAAATATTTTAAAAAATATTTAAATAGTTTAAATTTAAAATCGTCAAATAAGTGATCAATTTGAACCAAAGATGGATGACAAGAGTATTTTGAAGGTGAAAAAAATATTTTAAAGTCAATAAGCGAATGAAGATTAATTTTATACTCTTTTTAATACTTTAATTATAAAAAGATATTCACCACTCCATCACAATTCTTATCGATAACATGAAATCATTAATTCTTTAAATAAAATATACGTATTTACAAACTACTTTAAAGTGTAATAACTGATAATTTTAACACATAAAAATGTTAAAACATTAAAGAGATAAAGTGTGAAAAAACAACAAAATATTATTTTTTTAATTTAATATCTAAATTATCGACAATGTAAATTTTATATTTATATTAAATTAATTAATTTAAAAAATAGAAAATTACGTATGTAACTCAAAATTTAAAATGTATAACATATTTATTTGAGAAACATATAATTAGATATTAAAATTAAAATTTAAAATATGTCACATAAATTAATACGGATGGAACCGGAGAGCAAGAATATATCTCTGTCTTTGTCCTCTTATCTTAGATAAGCATAATTTCTTTCACCTACCTCCTCTGTATTCTTCTCTGGTAAAAAAATATCCAATTTTGAACGAAGAAAGCCATGGATGTGGCACCAGAACAACAACAAAACTTGAGTTTACCCTCACTTTTCAAAGAATCAGTTTCCATCCCAAAGAGATCTCCACAAACTTTTTACAGAATCACTCTCAGCTTAATCTTGCCACTCTCTTTTGCCATCTTAGCTCATTCCTTCTTCACCCATCCCATTCTTTCTCAACTCCATGAAAACCCAAGTGCTTCTCATGCTTCTCAATGGACCAAACTCCTCTTTTACCAATTCTGTTACTTAATCTTCCTCTTGGCCTTCTCCCTCCTCTCAACCTCTGCTGTTGTCTTCACTGTTGCTTCTCTCTACACTTCAAAACAAGTCTCCTTCTCCTCAATAATCACTGCTCTGCCTACTATCTTAAGACGCCTATTCATTACTTTCCTATGGGTTTTCCTCTCTATGCTCGTTTACAACGCCGTCTTGTCCTTTTTCATTGTACTCATGCTAATCGCCTTTGAGAGCAAAAGCAAAAGCAGTACTGCTCTGTTTTTAGTCTCTGTTTTTCTTCTCTCTGTTTTCTTCCTCGTTGTTCATGTCTACTTGAGTGCCTTATGGCATCTTGCTAGTGTGATTACTGTTCTTGAACCGGTACAAGGCCTTGCTGCTTTCAAGAAAAGCTATGAGTTGTTAAAAGGGAAAATCAGAATGGCTTGTGTGTTGATTTTAGGGTATTTGGTGATTTTTGGTGTGATTAGTAGTGGTTTTGGTTCAATTGTTGTGGATGGTGAAGGGTACAGTGTTTTTGTTAGGATTGTTGTTGGAGGGATTTTGATTGGTGTTCTTGTGGTGGTCATATTGGTGGGGCTATTGGTGCAGAGTTTGTTTTACTATGTGTGTAAGAGTTATCATAATGAGAGGATTGATAAGAGTGCTTTGTATAATCATCTTGGTGGATATTTAGGTGAGTATTATGAACCTCTTAAAGGGAACATGCAAATTGATGATAGCTTGGAAGTAGAGATGAAAGGTGGAGACACTGCTTGAACCTTTTTTTTTTTTTCAGTTTTGGTGTTGAGATAAAATGTACAATTAATAAAATCTTAGCACTTCATTTCCCCCCCCCCCCCCCTCCTTTTTTTTTTTTAATGTTTAGTTATATGTGTTGGTAATGAAATGAAATGCAATCGAATCGATGATTATTGTACTGTCAGTCAGTGTATATAACTTAAATTGTGAAAGAGATTGTTTATGGTTTATTGTCATTTCATTCTTCTGTATAATAACTATGAGACTCCAAAGATGTGTTTCGTGTTCTTCAAAATAGTGTACTAGTTTTGGAAGAATTCAATACAAATATTTTATTTAAATATAGATTTTAAATGTATTTCTACACTCTTAATTTGCTTTGAATGTAGAAAAAGAGTTTTAAATACGTCATCGAGTTTTTTAGAAAAGAATTATTTATGTTATTTGCTAAAAATTTGATTTATTAATGATATTACTCGTGCAAGAAAGGGCTTATCCTAACATTGATTTGTAAAATCATTTTTGATCCTTGTTCAATTATAATTTGAACATATCATAAAAAAATTTAAATAAAAAATAACAATTCTGAAAAAATAATTGAATTTATTTTTCTTGACTTTCTTTATTAAAAAATTAGTGATGTAATCGAATTATAATTGATCATGTCATAGATATTTCTAATAAAAAATTAAAATTTTGAATAAAATTAAATTAATTTTTTAATAAAAAAATTAATTATGTAATTAAATTATAATTAATTATATATTAAAAATTATTATGAAATTTTTTTTTATCATGAATGAGTTTTCTTTTTAACAATTATATCGTAAAATAAATTAAATTTTTAACTAATAATACAATCTTTAAAAGTTTAATGGCATAGAGCTTTTCCCTCGAATGTATTTATACTTTGTTGCATATGAATCAGAATTAACAAGAATTGACAATGTGACACGTTTATAAAGTCCATAATGCATGGTTTTTCAATTGTGACATCTGGTAGACTGCTGATCTAATTTGGAAGTTATTTTTTTATTTAATTTTATTTATTTATAGAATACAATGATTCCTAATTGTGAATACCACACAAGTTTTGGATTGTGTTACTAATTTCTAAATAAATTTCTAATTGCTGGCGAAGATAAGGTTTTGCATTTTACACAGATCCAAACGCAAAGACAAAATAACAATTGCTATTGTGGGTGACAATAAATATTTCTGATTCTTTTGAAAAAAAACAAACTATTAACGATATTTAATTTTTAATTGTTATTAAATATATAATTTTAGCGGTAATTGTCACTATTTATATATATCTCTAAATTTATTAATATCAATATTTAATATCCTTAAAAATTATTTTTATTATAGTGTGATACTGCATCGAGAAACCAGCGATTGCTAAAAGCCTAAAACAGTTAAATTTATGGTTACTATGATATTTTTTTGGTAATGTTATTATGTATTCCTTTTTTAGTCGAAAGTGTATTAAATTTCTAACTATTGTGTTCAACTATATCGTAGGCAGATGTAGAACAAATTTTTCTATGGTTCAATTAATTAATTAAACTCATGTGCAAAAAGAAATTAAGATATGAGTAGTACGTACCCTTCTTAAAGACTAGGTTAATTAATACTTTTTTAGCGTAATTTTTAATTCTCTTATAATAATACTGTCTGTAGTTATTTATTGATGCATGCTATCACATTGTTAAAGTCGATTTCTAAGACCCCTTCATAATTAAAGGAACATTAAATACTAACTACTACCAATTCCTATTTTATGCGGTACTATAGAACTGGTCCTCACTCCTCCCCACATCGTAATAAAAATATCTTTTAGCAGTAATAAACTATGCATATAAAGACGGTTAATATCCTTTTTGATATTTATTTCCTTCATTTCATATTAAATGATTTTTTGAGATATTTTCCAATTTTCAGATTAACTTAGTTATTCAATTTTCAAGACTATTTTTAGATTTTGGATTTTCAATGTGATTATTTTAATAAATTTGATAATAGTTAATAAGAATAAAAATAAAAAATTATGTTTAGTTTATGTCTTAATCTATTTTGTTAAAAGTGTCAATGATTTATATGCTAAAGTAACCATACATACATCTCTTTCTCTAATTTCGTCTTTCTCTTTGTTCTATTATCTGTCTCTCCTTCAAAAAATATCACAATAATGTTCGATTGACAGTGACCTACATTCATTTTAAACGTGACATTCAAGACTATGTCGAGGCCATTTATTTATTTACTTATTTATTTGCAGTAGTATTTTCATCATGTTGTTTAATCGCCGATATAGGGATGTCAAATGGATGGGTATAGATTGAATTTGCAATTTGAAGATATTAAAACAGAGTGAAATATAAATCGAGTTGAGTTTTGACCCGCTCAAGTTTACTTTGGGCTTAAAAGTGGATTGATTCTTGACCTGCCTATCGACCCGTTCAGTTTCAACAATTCAATATATTGTTATTTAAATTTTGTAAGCACAATTTGTATTTCAATTTGTAATTTTTTTTAAAAAAAGTTATGAATGAATAGATAAATCTTAAAGAAATAAAATAAGATAGTAATTCATATCTTCAATATTGAACATATATTACATAAATGTAAATAAAGAATTCTAAAATTGAAATTGAACTAAACTCTTAAATTCTTGATGGATTAGACGGATTACTTGTAATTGAATTCATTTTTGACACCTATACGACTAAATATTATCTTTCAATAACGAATTAATATGTACTTACAATAATCTCGAAGGTTCAACTAATTAAGCAATAAAAATTTGAACATAGGATTCCACAACTACAAATAATACTAAAAAAATGTGGAGTCCACGATATATGTGTGCAATACTTCGTGCAGGAGAAACCTTTTTCATGGCCATAGTTTTAAATATAAACAGTGACAATTTTCATTAAAAGATTATCTTCAAATTAAAAAATAAAAATAAAGTAATTATTATTGTTGTAGAGAGTATCTTTCGATGTTGTTGATGATAAGAAAACTCAGTCACTATTCTAAATTCACGACATATAAATCAATCCAAACGAACTCTCAATTACGTTTATATCGTTGCCTATTGGGCCTTACAAGACTGGACAATTGGGCCTAATATACCAGGCATTTAGTTGCCAATTGGGCTTCACAAGACAGGACAACCTTATGAATCGTGTTCTTTCTTTGGGCTTACTTTAGACTTTTGACTTATAAGCCGAAAGTCATAAGTTAAGATTTTTAATTTACGATATTTGATTTATTTTTATTATTTTAACTTTAAAATAAGTGCTTATAAGCAATTTTTAATTTTATCCAAACACTTCAAAAATGCTTAAAATCTGTTTTGGCTTAAAAACACTTATTTAAAATAAGTCAATCCAAACAGATAATTATCCATTTGATCGTCCCAGTTGCCACCCTTATGTATGTATCACATATAATACACCATATACTTTTGGTGACTTTTGACAGTTTTATATCGATAAAACATGATTATATTTATTGTAAATTAGTTATTCTATTTGTATATATGTTTGAAATTATCCCTCTATATTCCAAACCTGAAATTAAATATAATAAAGAAGAGGTCTCGATTTGAGTTTCTGGAAAATTTATAATAGCTATCGTTTGAGTGTACATTTGATATACTTATCTTTTGTACAATAATATACAAATAAAATCATACAAAAAATATAAATCACACTAAATAAGTTTAATATGATCAAATTTTACTACAAAAATTATCCGTGAAAGAAATTAATCTTAATCTCCCAGGTAGAAACCATTCACCAAATTAACTCAACCAATCCTTGTTTGTCTTATCAACTATACTTGTTTGACCAATTTCCTAAACCAAAATAATTAATTTAATATCAAATCAACATGAAGAAGTTGTGTCGATGAAATTTATGACTTTTAATAATGGTCAAAGCACTACTTTTTAGATTATACGAACTTTGCATCGTCGACAGGATTTCTTTTTGTTTCTTTCACGTTCTTCGGCTTGAGTTGGATTAAAAGCACGAATATCTAGTCGTTACCTTTCAATATTATTTTGTCAAGATAATAATATTACCACTTGAATAAGTAATAAAATAACAAAATAAAAAATAATGGATAGACATTAGCTTATAACAACTTATGTCAAAATCAAAATTTAACTTTGGCCCAATCAACTAATATTTCTAAGAGAATTAAGAATATTTGAGATATTAACGAAAGATATTTTATATCAAATGTTTACACCAAGCAAATGAATATAAGATATGTACATTATTATTTAATAATTAAATTATAATTAAGTGATATGTATTTTTACTTTGACTTATTAAATTTTAAAGATATTATTTAGTTAAAATATCTAATGTGAATAAATATTTTGTATTTGAGAACCTTGTGGCACCTTCCTAGCTCCAACCATCCCTATCTCTCTAATTCTTAAGAGGATGGGACTAGTTAAAACTTACCAAATTTGGTATTAATTTTTCCTTAACAAATGCTAAACCACCCACCCAATAATAATAATAATATTAGCCATCATTTAAAGTACATCCTATTATATATTCTCAAAAGTCTAGCTGTTATATTCTTTCAAATTTGTTAACCACATATTCAACAATCTCTCAATATAAAAAAAAATATTTAGAATTGTTTTTCTTCAGCCAGACGTAATTTTAGACTTTAAATGCTTAAGTCAATTAGTTCATGATTTAAGACATCGTATTAAAAATATTTTGTTCCTTACTGGCTTTCATGTACTAATCTAAAAACATATTCCCTCCATTAGGAATTGTTTGTCGTGTTACACTTATTAAAAGTCAATTTGATTAATTTTCAAAAGTAAATTGGATTACATTAATTCGATATTTTTTTTTAAATAATAGATATTCTAAAACTATATGAAAAGTACTATAAATTACAATATTTTGCATATTAATATGATAAAAAAATACATCTTAAGATGTTAGTCAAATTTTTATAGTTTAACTCTAAAAATAAAACCATGACAAACAATACAGGACGGAGGGAGTACATGATAATACTTCGATATTATATTATATTTCAATTTTTTGGGATATTTAGTGTCACGAATAATTCTATCTTATATATCTATATAATACTATTTATTCTCCACTTATTATTTCGAATTACGCTTGCATACTCCTATATTATTTTCTTTTCCTTTCATCTAATCAAAACCTTCAAGTAAAATAACACATCCCCTACTAGTCACCCCCATCCCCAAATACAAAGAAAAAGTCCCGTTTGGTTTAATTGTTTGAGAGTTAATCCTTTTTGTTAGATGTCACCAAGGGATGACTAATTAATTATTTTTTTTCAATGTAAGATTAATTTTCTGAATAAATAGTTATGTATTTTCGTGGAAACATTAATTTAATATTGATGATAAATAGTTAATGCGTTTGAAAAGTGTAGAATAACATTTTTTTTGTTCAAATGAATGATATGTTCTTAAAGTACTTTCATAAATTATAAATTTAAAAGATATAATAGAAGGAGAAGAACAAACTACCAAAATGAATTGGAGAGGAAACTAGGAATCCTATTTAGAAAAAGTATTTCGATAATAAGAAAAATATTAGGAATTAAAGAATAAAATATTTGATCTAATCAAAAGCACATGTAAGCAAAAGTAGATCATAACTTGGAAATGATCAATTTATAATTTTTTTATTAATTTTGATTTACAAACACTAACGTATGAATAGTTCGGTTTATAAGCTAATTTTATAATTTTTTATACATATAGAGAAAGAGAAAAAAATTGTAAATAGTGGTTATAAACGCCCATTTTGTAAAAATAAAATTAAAAAATAGAGAGATTTTACTATGTTTTAAAGAGTGTGGAGTTAAAAGGGTAAAAAAGATTGTCAAAAATTCCAAAAGGGCATATAAATTTTTTTTTAAAAAAAGAAAGGCAATTTTAAGAAAATCGCAGCTATGGCAGCGATTTCGTTTTTCAGAAGGTACAAGTCGCTAGCGTTTTTACCGTTTTGGTTTTGAAAGAAATTGATATGCCCTTTTGGAATTTTTGACAATTTTTTTTACCCTTTTAACTCCGCACTCATATTTTAAAGCCTAACAATATTTTGTTTTCAAAACATATGTATTTATACGCATATAATATCTCATTTGGATTGAAAATCACACAAATATATTATCTGAACGTAATAATATATATATATATATATATATATATATATTAAATATTATATATATATATATATATATTATATATATATATATATATATATATATTTAATATATATATATATATATATATATATATATATATAAAAGACATAATAAGTGTTAGACAATTATGTATAAGCTAGAGTCCTAATAGGTAAAAAATATTGACAAAAATTTCAAAAGGATATATGAAATTTTTTAAAAATCAAAATAGTAAAATCGCTGGTGATGTAGCGATTTAGGTGGTTGGCGTTAAGGAAAATCGCTGCAGTAGTAGCAATTTGTAAAATTTATTTTTTAAAAAATTCTTTTAACAAATCGCCGCCAAGGCAGCGATTTGTAAACGATTTTTTTTTTAAATTGTAAATAGTTGCGTGTGCAGCGATTTTACTTATTTTTTTTATTTTGAAGTAAATCGATACCTTTGCATCGATTTTACTTAATTTTTAAATATATTTTTTTTGAAGTAAATCGCTGCCCAAGATAGCCGATTTCACCTATTTTGTTTTTTTTTTCATTTTTTGTCGTAAATAAATTATAATTAGGCAAAAAAATTCATATCGTCAAACTTCTAAATTCACATTTCAAATCCAGACAGAAATATTACATGCATGTGAATTTTTTTTTGTACAAATTTTAATTAACTTCAAAATTTAAAAAAAAATAAAAAAATAAAGTGAAATCGCTGGCTTTTACTTCAAAATTAAAAAAAAAAAAAGATCACCCCCAAGGCAGCGATTTACTTCAAAAAATAATAATTTTTTTTAAAAAGTAAAATCGCTGCACAGGCAGCGATATATAATTTTAAGCGACGATTTGTTAATAAAAAATAAATTTTACAAATCACTACTACTGCAGCGATTTACCTTAACGGCACCATCCAAATCGCTATATCACCAACGATTTTATCCTTTTGGTTTAAATTTTTTTTTAATTATCCTTTTAAAATTTGTATCAATATTTTTTACCTTTTAGACTCGGGACTCAAGTAAGCTAAGTGCGACAAACTACACATGTGGACGGTAACAACTATGAATTTTAGATACATAATTAATACATATATAAAGTGTATATGCTATAAATTTGATATATATATATATATATATATATATATATATATATATAATATATATATATATATATATATATATATATATATATATATATATGCAAGTACATAATTTAAACTCAAATAATACAATATTTATATTTATTTTGGAGTGAGAAAGAAAAGAGAGAGTCAGAGAGGCAGCTCAACAGCCAACGAGAAGCAAAGAGGTTATAACAACGTGTGAACATATCGTAGTCTTTAAACTAAACTTTGAATATAAACAAATACATTGTATTAATTTTTTAATTATTATTAAATAAAATGATAATAGTGATATACCTAATAAAACTTTATAAATGAGATCGAAAAAAATGAATAAACTTTTTCTATTATTGTAGAAATGTTATTTTTAATATATCCTCAATTCAAAATATTTTTTTATAAATTAATTATACGACTAAAACCCTTAGATTAAAATGATTCAACAATCTATGCATGTCTTGCGCAAGTTTAGATCTAATCTTTTTAATTAACAGTTTCTCTACTCTTCATAAAGTCAACTCCTAATTTGGTCCACAAAAACCTTTTATATAAGAAAGTATAATGTCATTTTCACCCCCTCTACTTTTCTTTATCTTACAATTGAACACCCATATTGTCATCTTAATTATGACATTAATCATAATTGAAAGATGTATTATCTTAATTTTTAGATTAAGGTGAATAAAATCAAACACATGAGTTTTATATAAAAGTGCATCATATATTTACTTTATTTATCTTTTTTATATATCTCCTTTTCAACTATCAAATACGATGACTATAACAATGAATATATTATATTAAACAAATATATCCACAAAATTTATATAATTAAAAACGAATATGATGTATCTATCTTGATGTCACATATTTGATAACTTCTATAAATAATGAATTTTGCTTACGAATAGTGAAATCATTATGAATAGCAATACATAAAGTCATGCGGAGCAAGTTAATTGCTTACAACATTCCAATCTACCATTTCAATTAATATAAAGAGATTATAATAAAATATGTTTAATTTTTATATATTTTCGATACGAAAGAATTTTTACTATCATCAATTCTTTTATAACTAATACCAGTAAATACTCATAGTAAGTTGAATTAATAGTTTAAGAACTAAGGTTGGTAACATGTTGCAAGTTATAACAACTTAAATAAATTAATTTATAAAATAAATAAAACTAAACTCTCATTCTCTATAAGCTAAATACTAAGAATTTTTTTTATAAATAAACTTGCACACTACAAATTTTAGGGGGTCAAATTCATATTTATCCAAAATATAAGGGGTGAGGGTTTGCAAAAAGAGCATACATTATTCAACTATACATAGACTATTCAAACCAATCTATTTTGCTTTGATGTCAACAGTTACACAAGTTGGATACTTGTAATCCTAATTAATTAAAATAGAGTTGTTTGACTTTGATTTTTTCTTTCTTTAGACTTCCACACATATCATAAATTACATATATATAAAGCTTAGGATTTTGTCTACCCCACTTCACCTTTTCATCTTTCAATGTTGCTATAACAATTCAAAAAAAAAAAATAAACATACCAAAATAGTATCAATTATTCATGGATTTTCCTCTACATTTTAGATGTCCAATCTCGATGGAGCTGATGAAAGATCCTGTCACGATCTCTACCGGTGTTACGTATGAGAGAAAAAATATAGAAAAATGGTTCTACACTTGCAAGAAGAAAACTTGTCCAACGACAATGCAAGTTTTACATAGTTTTGACATGACACCAAATCATACCCTCAAAAGACTCATTCTTGCTTGGCAAAATGGCAAATCTCAATCTCAATCTCATGATGATGAATTATCAATGAAGCATCATGACGAGCTCGTATCGTTGATCAACACGATAGAATCAAGTCCTTTTAAGGTAAGTTCGTTAAAGAAACTCAAGTCAATTGTTGAATTAGGTGATCATGATGTAAAAGATGATTTCAAGAAATGTGGTGGAGTTGAGGTTCTTGTTAGGATTATTCAACAAATCTTAATCGAAAGCTCTGATTTCGTTACATTTAGAGCATGTGAAGAGGCTCTTAGTGTATTGATCAAGTTACCAATTGTGTTAGAAGAGGAGGAAACAATCAATACATTGTTACAACCAGGATGCATGAAGTCTATGGCTATAATACTTCAAAGAGGGAGTGAAGAAGCAAGATTTTGCACCGTTTCGATATTGCAAAGGATTATGAAATCAGATTGTCAATGGAATGTTGTGATTGAAGATCAAGGGATTGAGTTTTTTAAGTCATTGATGGAGATTATGTCTGATGAAATATGTAGCAAGGCTAGTTCTTGTGCATTACAAGTCTTGATAGACATACTCGAAAAATCGAAAAAATCAAGATTGAAAGCAATTGAGGCTGGAGCTATGTGTACATTGATTGAGATTCTACCTGATTCAAGCAAATCAAAGAGTGAGAAGATAATGTATTTGATCAAAATGATGTGTGAATGTGCTGATGGAAGAATGGGATTTATTGAACATGGTTTAGGTGTTGCAGCCATAACTAAAAAAATGTTGAACATTTCAAATATTGGCACAAAAATTGGTGTCAAAATTATTTCATTGATTTGCAATTCTCATCCCACTGATAAAGTTTTGGATGATTTGTTGATGTATGGATCAGTCAAAAAATTGGTGGCTTTGTTACATATTGGTGGATCTTCAACAACAAAGGAAAGAGTAATCAAGATTTTAAAATTACATGGTGATAAATGGAAGAAAAATCCATGTTTTCCTTCTGATTTAAAAAATTATTTGGGGTTGGAAAGTGATTCTTTGTAAAGTTATGGGGTTCAAAAAGGAAGTAATGTGAAAGTTGAGATACTTGTAAAGAAAAAAATATTGATGAAATAGAAGAAAATGAATTTGTTAGGTTAATTATGTCCAAAGGGTGTTGAATTAACATTTGAATTTTATTTTTTGTAAATCTTGTTGGGTATTGCCAATTGGTTATTATCACCAATAGTCTTACTTTTTTGATGTAATTTTGATATATTTCATATGGATGGAAGAAACCAATGCTTATAGAAATTTTATTTTGCTTCGATCTTTTGTCTTTATGAATATGTATATGTGCGTTTTTAAGATGCGATGAGATTAATGAGATTTATTTTAATTAGAATTCTTAATTTTGAGTCATGAAAATAAAAATATTCTTTATAAAGGGATATAAGTTTGAGTTAGCTAGATTAATGAATACTTATTGTTGATGATTAATTTTTATTTCTTTATAAAAAAAAGATATTCTATCTAAGGAGCCATTTATTTAGCGATAAAAATTAATTGGTCTCAACATATCCCAAATCTAATATGTTAATAATCTTACCGTCCTATAAAAAATTGAGCTCTACATATCCCATCACCCCTCCCCCCTTTCCTCTTTTTTAATCGATCATCTATAATTTATCTGTCACGTATCATTTCGATTAATTTATATTTATATTATACCAGACTCAATAAGAAAAATAATGTTATTGTATAATAAATGAAGATTTTTGTATAAGTATTTTTTGTCTTAAATTGAAATTTGAAAAAAGAAAAAAGTGGGTTGATTTAGCATTAATGTTTTTGTTCCCCAAAAAAGACAGACGATATTTAATTCGTTTATTTATATTATTTCCTTTACAACAGCATATTGATGATCGTTCTTGAGAGTTGTAATTAAACAAATGAGATTTCACTCTTAATAAAAATTATCGACTTTATTTGATAGTAGAGTTGGTTGACCCCAAAAAAAGTAAGAAAAAATAAAATATACATTTCATTTTTAAGTATAATAAAATTTGTAATATCTTGTAAGACATTAAGACACATAATAACTTAAATTATTTTAGCCAAAGTAAATAGTACTAAGTATTATTATTATCATTATTTAATAAACAAAAATGACTTAGTCTCCGTTGAATTTCCTATTTAAATGCTTCATTGGCCAAGCAAATGGCTGATCTCCATTACTTTTGAGGGCCACTTTATTAATTAAAACTTCATAAATTTTGCAAGATTAATGCTTTGACATCGACTACTTTATTTCGTTTGTGGTTTGCTTATGTATGAAATTTATAATTATTTCAAATAATGTAATTATTCTGATTTACTTCGTTTTGTAGACTTTTAAGTTTCATACATTATTAAATTATTCATCACGAAACAAAAAAGAAATGCGGATGAGTGTAAAATTCAATCACAAGATCTTTACTTTTATGATATTATCATATCAATGAAGTAAGTGAATGATTATTTCATCTAAAAATTTAATCAGCTAGAGAGCATTTTATTTATTTAATTATATTTTTGCATCGAATCACATCAATTGATTTAGTTTTCATCATTAATGGCTTCACAGTTATTGTTTAAAAAAGTCTTAACAAATTTATATTTATTATAAGATATTGCCAATTAATTTTCCGTTTACCATAATGAATCAGTCTTTATTATATAAAAAAGAAAAATAAAATTTTTATATTTCCTCATTAAATGCTTGGTCATCCATTACCTAGCTATATCACTTTGTTATTAATTAAACAAACATTTTGTAATTTTTATGACTACTTAGATCTTAAAACTCTGCATGTAATGTTAATAGCCAAATGGCTCAGTACTCTCTTTTGTTGGGAACCAAATTAATTCCATTAACGTAATAAAACTTCTAAATCTTATATTTAATATGGTCTTAGTTCAAGTTTTGATGTGAAGAAAATCTTATTAGGAGCACTATTTTTAAATAAGTTTTGTAGTCATTATAAAAAAAAAATTATTAATAGTAATTAATTCTTAATTATCGTTAAATATATATTTTTAATGACAAATAGTACTTTTTGTTATGTCCCTTATGCCTTTGGTGACATTAGTTCTAATGACATTTAACTAATGTTGATAAAGACTTTAACACTTTTTATTAATTTCAATATTCATTGCCGACAAAAAATCTTTTTATTGTAATGAGCGTGTAATCCAAATTTAATCGGGACTCCTATATGAACTCCGAACACCGAAATTAAAACCAATTTATTTGACATAACAACACCTTTTTTGGTCAAAAGAAATATTGTCAACTGTAAGAGTATAATTAACTTCATATTTCGATAACAAGTAATTAAGTTCAAACCAAAATTAAATTTAGTTTAACATGTTAATCATATTTGAATAATCCCAAATGTCAATGCAACTAGTTCCTATCAATTTATAATATTATGAAGTTATCCACCTTCGAGCTACAAATATGATCAAATATGACGTATGCATTTGAAAATAAAGGCACAACTTATATATTTAATAATAATTAAAATAAAATAAAATAACATCATCATTTAACTTTTCATATTCATCTTTATTTACTTTAAAAAATTTTAATAAGATAAAGTGAGAGAACTGAAGTTGCAGTCTTTATCGTTGCTTTCTACTATTGTTAGAGAATATTAGTATTAAATAGATCGAAGGGGCAACTAATATTCTCTTAGTCTCATTTGATCATATAAAAATATAATTTAAGAAATATATTAATTTTACTGATTAACCTCCAAGTCAAATTATAATTACTCTTATTGTTGCACCAAGACTTTCATTAAAATAAAAAATAAAAATCAAGTTTTGATGGGTTGTGAATGGCATGAAAAATATCTTTTTTTTTTTAAATTTAGAATAGAGAGGGTAGTGAATAGATTGGTTTAACAACTTAATTAACACCATCATATTTTTTTATTTTTACTATATATTTTATATTATATATAGAAATGAAGTAGTTAATCATGAGCATGCTATATACTAGTAGTTGCAAAGTAAACTCTTCGAAAATGAAATTTCAAATAAAACAACAAAAACGATATTTCCTATTTTATTCCCCAACAAGGAAGCAGTAGTTAGGTTGCTTAGCGCAAGACGTTAAATTTGAGTTTTGAATATAAAAAAAATTATTGACAGGAATTATTTTTAAATTTGATACTGTACGAATTTAAAATAATTAAATATAATATAATGTAGGTAACAAATACCGATGAAAAAAAATATCATCATTTTAATAGCTATGCAGGCAGATAAACATATTTTTCTAAAATATATAGGAGTAAATTTTCGTTTTAAAAAATAAGAAAGTGGAACAGAATCTTAGGTCAACCACTGAACAATTTTATAGGATATTTATATTGTAAATATTAACGAAAATTTGACTGATACTGAATATTAAACAAGTGATTTTCTAAAAGTTTGTAACAAATATCATATACAGGATCTAACACAATCGTGATGCAGATTCGATCCGTTAATGCTAACTACTATCTCAGATTTATATTATAAATAGCGTTTTAAGCTTAAACACATTATTATGAATCTTATTTATAAATATAAAGATCTCTTATTCAGAGAACGTAAAATTAAAAATTCGAATACGTAAAGGGTTAGAAAAGAAAATCAAATCTATCATTTCTCCCACTCGAGCAAGAGGTGCTTTTTAAAACTAAATTGCACTTAATTTAATAGTATACTCATTTTGAATGTTCTTTTGATTATATAAAAATCTATTAATTTAAATAAGGATAAAAAATTGGAAATAAAAATTAATATATCCTTAATTATGTAAAAAAAACAATGAATTTCACAATTTTAGGAATATTTTTGAATTTTTTGCAGTGGTTTGGTCAAAGGATGTAACATAAATAAATTTTAAAATAAGAAAAGGTTGCACTACTGTTGCCGACTTTTGGAAAAATGAAGCAGTCTGCATTTATAGTTTAAAGGTGCAAGAAATTACAAACTTTTGTTATGTCAGAAAACAACAATACTTTAGAAATTTTTCACATGAAACAATTGAACATGACTGAGTGACCACAATTACCTCTGACACAAGGCATTTCCAAGTTGTCTACATCTAGTATTCAAGAAAACACATCTCCACTTTTCTTGGTCTTTTAGAACATGCTAGGTGCTAACTTTTCTTGCCATCCTCACTCATAATATAGATATTGAATAATAAGCAAAGATAAAATAAGATTGAAAAAAACGCGATCACACCATATTCATGAATAATACTTTGTAAATAATCAAAAAAGAAGAAGAAAAACTCGAATTGTATCTCTTTTCCTTTATTAGTCTGATATGTTTCCACACCCCCTTGAGACCCCCAGAAACAGCAAGTTATAATGATTATTGGGCCTTCATAATGATTTAGTGAAAAGAGAGTACTGCAAGATCTTCACAAGTCAATTTTAAAGCTTGGCAATTGCATATGGAGGCAAGTTTGATCTTGGAGGCAGCTTTAGGTCTTCCCAGTCTTCATCATCTATCTTGGAGAAGTAACGGTCAACATCATCATCTCTAATTAGTTCCAGTCTGGAGGGCTCCCACTGAAAACGAGCACAAAAATGAAACAAGCTTTCAATATCTAAGTTCAGGATTATTCATGATCAAATGAATGTAACGCACCTTAGGATTTTTATCCTTGTCGATGAGTAAGGCTCTGCATCCCTGCAGTAAAAGTCAAGTGTCAGTTTCGCAATGCAGTAAGATGGGTGGCTGAAAGATTAGCATATTCTACCTCGAAAAAATCCTTGCTAAATTCTCCCCTCAACACATGACAAACCATTCTATACTCTCGAACAAGGCAACTACCAACACCTTGCAGCCTCCCTTCTCTTATCTGGAACAGAAAAAATGAAACCAATATCAACAATATGCAGATACACAAGGACTCCCCAATGAAAATATTTGGTTAAATCAAGGCGATAGGACTGTAGAAAGAGATTTTTAAGACGTGGTTGTGGAGAAAGAGATCATGATGTATTTAATTTGAAGAACTTGCAACACAGCAATACTAATCTACTATCATATTTCAAAATCCAAAATAAATAATAGCTAAATCCCAACTGTAAAATCCAAATGATCTTTCCGAGGTAACAGTTCAAAAACTAACACTGAGGCACAAAGGCTGGGAGGAGGGGTTTCTAGTAAGTTGTACAAATTAGCTAGTAGTAAAAGCAAGCAAGCAACAGTTTTCTTGATAATTTAGAACTTCTAATTCAATTGGGCAGAAGTAGTGCGGTAAAAAGATGTATCATTAACAATCTATTAGTGGAAGGATCTCTTAACCTGATCATAATCAAACAACTGTTCCGACCAACTTCTCCAGAAGCGTATATAAAACAAAGAATTTTTCACATTGGTCATTCTTTGTCAATTTCATTTTCATCACAAAAATTTAGTACCATGAATTGACACCTTATAACTGTTCAAAAGTATTTTAACTTAACAAAGCAAGAAGCATGCCGGCACTCAAGGAAATAATATTAAAGTAGCTCATTCGTATCTCCATTAAACACGGCAAAAACTAAATGGTTCCATTTTGAATTTCTCTTAGTTCTTGAAATACAGATTGCTCCTGTCTTTCATATGAATGACCATACGCAAATAAATATTAGGAAGTTCTGTAGAAAAATAGCTAAGTTTATTTCAGTTTGGAATTACATTTTCCAGATCATGTAGCTAGGAACACGTTTCACATCTATGAGGTACTTAGTTGAACAGAAACAATAAAGAAGCTAAACTCAATTTCTTTCTTTTACTGAGGAAATTGAAAGACTTCATTACGTTGGTACCAAGGCAAATGAAGTGGAGTTCATAACTTGTAGTTGAAGGCTATGTTGCTTGGACTCTTCAAAAATATCAAGGGGTGCGTGTCAGATTCTCCAAAAACACGCATTCTTCAAAAGTAGTGTGTTTTTGGAGAATTCAACAAGGGTGCGGTATCGAAAGTGAAGAGTCCGCGCAACTAAGGTTGAAGGAGGAGTATTTGATCTTTAACCAGTTTTGCCCAACATTTTAGATACAAAACTATTCCAGGTCTAAAACTGTGTCTTCCAAAACATATGGCCTGTACTGATCCTAGGCACTATATATTTGTAAAGGTAACAACATAATGGTATCACCAAGTAGAGTTTGACTTACTGATCTCAATGAAATTTTAAGACTAGTTGGGGATGCTTTCTTCAGCGATTGGATGGCTGAAGAGATCCAGTCATCCTTCTTGTTCAAAGCCTCATTTTCCTGTTGATGATTCATGCAGCGATCACATCAAGTATTCTGATAACTTATTTTATCAACATTTTATAAAGTAATTTCACCACAGAACAAAAGAATGCATCATATAACCATTCATCTCTTAAACTTACTAGAGAAGATATGATTTCTTCGATTGTTCTTCGAGAGAAACAGCGATCAATAATCTTAATCCTACATACATAAAATTGGAGAACTGAAACAGGTGCACATAGTCTTGCACTTCAAATGGCCATATAAAGTAGAGAGAACATAGTTTTGCAACAACAGGAAGAAAAGTAACACAAAAGCAAAATAACTAATAAGAAAGAGCACAAATGATTTCTGTTATATACCATTAATACCATGCTCTTTAATAAGTTTTAAAGAAAACCCATGGATATTAAATGAACTCACTTGTGATAAGGACTTTCTGCTTTCAACTTTGGTATGTCTGAGAAGCGACTAATGATGGTAGAAATAACATATGGATCACTCGTATTAACTTTAGCTAGCGCTTGTTCTAAAAATGGCAACCTCTGTGAACACAAAGAAGATCCGAAAGCATTCAAATTAGATAAGAGACAGGAGAGTGTTATGACACCTGACTGGAGATGTATATCAAGATCTCCAAACTGATTAATCGTGATGCCAAATATTCATGTAAAAAAAATACAAACTTCAGTATTAAAAAACATCAGGAAAGGTTGTCTACCACCCAGAAATCCACAATCTAGCATATAAGGCGACCAGTGGCTAAAGGAAGATCCCACAAATTCATTTAAGAGCCGCACAAAGGGTTGATAAATCCAGATTCGAAACACACCTGATTAGCTTGTGCACTGTTTGACAAGGTAATTAGAAGACCCGAATAATTTTTCTTCAAATATTTTGAATCCATATATTTCGGTACCCAATCCGACATAAGGAATTTCATATTTACATACTGTACTCTGCATGATACATCTGTAAAGCTCTACTACTTATTAGTTGAGAAAAGAAACAATGAGAGACTAATCTATAGGCACAAAGTTATTGAACCTGCTGATGCAACACAGAAACTAAGTAGAACAATTTGTAGTTTACATCCTGGCCAACTGGAGGTCTAATATTGACCACAGTCCTTCAGAAACCTTTTATATCCAGACTACATTTGGACCAAAGTGGACGCCCAAATGTGAGAAACACGGTCAAAATTGGCAGAAAATAGACTTCCTTTTTTGGATAGGTGGGGGAAATTAAAATTCCTAAGAGAACCAATGAAAAGGCAATGAGAATTGAGACCTATATAACAAATGAAGATTACCATCACACCATATGCATAATATCTTCGGCAGTCGGTGAACTGGCAATTAGTTATTACATTACATGTCTGCCAATATCAATTTTGCCATTTTATAGACCATTCAGTTGGGACATTTTAGTAACAGAAGTCCTACAACATCTGTTATAGAAGCAATTCAAAATGGCCAGAAAGTGCTGGATACCTCCGAGGGTACAAAATGAGTTGCTAGACCACAAGCAAGCATTTCAGCACCATCCAACCTAGCACCAGTAAGACCAGCATATTCCCCTGCCAAAGATTATAAGAACGTAGTTGAGGGAAAAAAGACATGGTTATTTAACTATTTGTACCGAAAAATTTCTCCACGCATCATAACAACATAGGAATTAGTCTTTCCCAACGAAAGACCACGAAAAAAAAATTGAATCACATTCTTCAAGCATCCTTGTAGAAGAAGATGCCTTGCATGTATTCAAAAGCTATTTTACATTTCTAATGACAAAGAATTCAGTAATGACCATGAAAACTAAGGCCTAATACTGATGGCCTGAACAAATTTAGCAATCACTGTGAAAACCAAGGCCAACATCAGGCAAATATCCCACAGAAGTTGTAGGGAAAAAATATAAGAGATATCCTAAAAAGCTTTGACCTAGATGTAATCATATTACGAGTGTGAAATATTATTTTAAATGAGAAAAGCTCGAGATCAAGAATGCAAACAGTGGAATTAGATATAAAACGTAGAAAAATTTCAGAAGAAGATGCACCAAAGGAACACAATGGCTGCTGCTTTGCCACAGGGGAATGTATACAAAGCTTTTGTCCACCTTCTGAAGGAGGAGGAACCAATCTTCCTTTGTCAACTCTTTACACTTCTGGTTTTAAAGGTATTGGAAAGAAGCAGCATTAAAAGCAAAGTAGCTGGGGGTGATTATAGTTCTCAAGATAGACTCCAACTAGCCAAGCTTGAGCAACCAGGTAGTGACATAAATTCAGACACTGATAACAAGTGATAACGCCATGATGAAACTTGAATGAACTTTATCTAGCAGTATGTTTTTTATTAATCTGAATTTTGTTACAAGTGGATTTACCAAAGAATCCTGGAAGCCTCGAATAGAAGTAAGAGGCACCTACATCAGGAAAGAGTCCTAAAGCTGTTTCAGGCATAGCACAAACCTACAGGAAAAAAGAACATGAGAATATGCGGACATGAAGTTTCTGATACCAGTTTATACATAGCAAACACCAACCAAGTTTGAAAGAGTGTAAGTATTACGCCAAGATAAACATAAACTCTGAATTCAATCCCATATTTACCAACTAAAACTCATGCAGAAATAGAGTCTGTAAGGTTTTCCTCTAATTTTTCTGAAACTATTCCACATGAATGTCAGGTATTGTTTCATTCCGCAAGAAAGCCCCACAAAATATAGAGACACATTTCAAGCAAATGTCAATTAATGTGGGAAAGATCAAATACAAAAGGAAAGCAAGATTGAAGAACTGAATCTATTACTCAAGAAGATGCAATACCGACTTCTCTGTTGCAACTCGAAATCTCCCATGTACAGAAGCACCAAGTCCACCTCCCATGACAATTCCATTAAGGATAGAAACCTTCAAGGGGCATTCCAAATAAGATTAATGAATTCCTCAGGGAATTGTATCAAAAAACTAAAATTATACATAACCTAAGTTAACCTGGGGTTTACTATATGTTGCCATCAAATAGTTAAGGGTGAATTCTTCACGGAAATAATCAGCACCCAGTTTCCAGTTACCTGAAAGCATAAATACCAAAAAAAAAAAAAGAACAGATTAAATATGTGCAAACTTTTTCAGTGTGTCACCATTAGACACGCATATCCTAGATATGATTTAAGACTGTTCTGTAACGGCTATACTTCCACGTGCACTACTTTCTCTGTCTGTTCTGTTTCTTCTACAAATTAGCAGTGTAAGACTGTAAGCTTTCAAAAGATGGTCAATTCAAGAAGGGGGAACACTGTCAGTATATAATAAAATATGACAAGACTTGTCATACCATCTCGGAGGATAATCCATCTATCCCATAAATACTGTTGAGTGTTCGGCATTTAACTGGAGGACAATTATTTACTAGTTAAGATCTATTAGTTATTGTATCCTAGATAGCTTCAGGCTTCTATATAAAGAGCCACTTTGCTACATTGTTGAACATCAGTACAGAAGCATTCCTTCTTGTGCATAGGGTGCCAAAATCAGAGCCAAGGAGAAAAAATATAGAAGTTCAGATCATTTTGGTATCAGAAAATTTTTTTCCCATCAAAGTTAGTGAAGTGTTCACTTGGTGCCTCAATAGATGAGTTGATTAAGTCATCAAATTAGTCAACTGTTTCACAAGTAGCTCCATATCCACGAGACAAACACATAAGTCAAAAATCAGAACCTATGTCAGACACACTTTGAGCGCCACCGCAAACAATTACTCACTAGTGTGGAAGCCCACACATCAGACTTTATCCAGTCTGTTCCATGCCAACACCATGTTATCTGCCAAGACAAGTCTAGTCAATTGCTATGCCAATAATTTAGTCACGCCTATCTCATAAGTTGAAGCAGCAGTATAAACATGCAATGTCACCGCACATGTCCATATCTTTCAGTTGTGGTTTCTAGAGTTGTATATGACACATTCCACAAATTCAAGGTGGTCAAGTATTTGCTATTATCCCTGTTGCACATTCCAACAACTATTACTTGTCTAACTTACTCATTGTTTTTACACCCTCAATCCTTGATTGAAGAGTCAGTAGGAAAAATCTTAACATATTACGGAAGAAAATATTCATCTTCATGTATCCAGTTAAAAAAATCATCTATAAATACTGAAGATTGTCTTTACCAAGCTATGAAAAATTTAGCAGACAACCCACCTTGGCGAACATTACGAACAACAGCTGTGACGTCACCACCAGCACAGAAAGACCTTCCATTTCCCTGGAAATATTGAAACAAGAAAAGGGAGTAATATTCCATGACTGATGTTAAGATATTTTTTACTGGTAGAAGGTCACATGTAGAACTGTGCAACCTACCAGCAAAGCTTGTGAAAGAGAATTAAAACATAAAATCAATACAAGAAGTGAAACCAATACTTTTCCTTTCAGCTGTTCTACTAATTTAATTAAGGGTATCCAATAAGCTTCTTAAGCTGATTTTAGATCTTATTTCACTCAAGCTCCAAAGATTTACAAGCAAAACTAACTATTTAATTCTTTCACTCAACTCTCTGATGTCAATCAGTGATTTAAGCATGTCTCCGTGTCAACCGGAGGTTAAAAGTCTCCCTTCTCTCTAGACTTTTTCTTTGGGGATCTGTAAAGGGTAAAATTATTGATTTCCAGCACCAAGAAAAATGTTGTGAGGTATTTCTCAAGATCTTTTTTCAAACAAAAACATCCATGTGACCAACTTTCAGCAATCTGGATTATTACTACCAAGTAACATAATCCTAGCATATGGTGAAGAGAAAGTAGGTAGCATTGAACGTTACCTTTCTCAAAAAAAAAAGGTAGGTCGCATTGAATTCTAGATTGATCAGAAATGCAAACTGTGAGATATACAGAGAGGCACTTTGTCAGCTTTATTTCAGAGGGGCAATATGACCTGAGCCATGAAGATGAGCTTTCTTCACTGTGTCAAGAGAAGAGCCAGGAAACTGGCTGAAGTTCATTGAAACCTGCTAAGTTAGACACTTACACGGAGCGGTCCCATTGATACCAAATATAAAACAGCATACATCACTCTTTGGCTAGCCCTCAAGTGTTATTAGTGCCCTCTAGGAGGCTTTATAGTTTTTGATGAGGTGTAGCCAAAATACCATTCACTTTTTCTTTTTGAAACTGCCAGAATACCATTTTCTTTAATAAGGTCAACCAGAAAAATACCTTGTACTTTCATAAGGTTAACCAGAATACCATTAGTCTCCCCCCAACCCAACCTCCTCTGACAAATAGATATTCTTATTTCCATTAACTCCCGACTCAATGAATCTTCCAGCACAAGTTGAAATGACCAAGAACTAAGAGAAACACAATCACAGGTTGATGCGTTACAAAATTCAATAAAGAAACAAAATATGAGAGTTCACAATTTGAACATCGCAACTCAAAAATCAATGCAAACTGCCTGCCAGCAGGTATCAGTTGTTTGTAAAAAAACTATATGAAAAACACAAGATAACCACTGTTAAGCTATCAAGGCGAGTTCAATATCACAGAAGATCCTCCACCAGTGAGAATACCTTCAATATTATCATCTTCACATTTGAATCTCCTTCACTGGCATGGAAAAGTTCCAACAGCCGAGATATCTGCATAAATAAATAAGTTCAAGAGGACACTCCTCACTTATAACACGTCTTCACACTTCAATCCATTTCATCAGGTGATCAGCAATTTACATCAATATAACACGAATATTGCATGATTTAGAATACTAAATGCTCACCAACTTAATATAATTAACCTCTTCTGGATTATTGCATGAGAAGATAGAATAACACAAATCCATATCAAATTAGTTTTTTTAGCAACCAACATAAAGGTGCAAAGCTAGGCCATCAAAAAATTCGCATTCTCCAGTATTTAGCAAAAGTCATGGCAGTACTTGATATCCAATATTTCCAAGGATAAGGTGCCAGGCTAGGCCTTTTAGTATCATAAAGGCGAGGTGCAAGTCGTAAGACATAGAGCACAAGTCCTTGAACCTTTTGTATCTACGTATATTTCCCGTAACAAAATGCTATTTTTAGATCGCAGGAGCGGTGAAATTAACAACAATACGAAGTAAGTACACATTAAAGAAAATAAAATTTTAGGATACAAATTTATTCTGTCTTGAGAAGATCAAAAATAGCAACAATAAATTCTGTATCTAAAGAATTTGACCTTTTTGTTTTCTGATCCTTTCTTATTTTATGGAAGGTAGAGGCTGCGGAGAAGTCCTTGCAGAAGCGGACTCCTCCAGCTTCCTCAGACTCCATTGAAAAGCGACTCCAGACAGCAAGCAGGAACGACTCCGCCAACAAGATGACTCATTATGAATGGCAGTTGAACATAGTCACAATAAAGAACAATTATCCACTTCACGGAATAGGAGATAGTAGTATATTTTCACAAAAAATGTAGTATCTAATAATGAATTTTTGGTTATACTCAAAAAATTTTACATCTCTACTTTGATATACTGGATAAGTGATCATGAAAGGAATCAACTCAAATCTTGATTTTGCTTTCCTTTCACCATTAATTAAGGTGCGAAAGGCGAGCATGGATGCCTAACTCCTAGCTAATGTTCATGGGATGTTCAAGCTGAAGCCAAAAATTTGAGCTTTCCTTGGAAGCACATAGGGAAATTCACCGTTCCTCCAAACTTAAAGTGCACCCACATGCCTCATCAACCTTCAACAGTAGCTAGTACTCTATATACTTCAAAGACTAAGCATAGGTTTAGAACTATTCATGCATGATAAATTAAAAATCAGTTTAGCAAAGGAATTTCCAGTTCAACATAGATAATGCCAAAAATAAGTTACGAATTTCACGGACCCACATGGAGCAAAATGACTTAAAGGAAGGGGAGGAAACCAAAATATAAATAGAGATGAACACATAGTTGGAATATATCTCCGGTTAACAAAAAGAGTAAGGACATTCTGAGTAGAGCATTATCATATACAGATACAGTACAGTGACATACAGAATGAAATATAACAAAGAGTTCACACATGTAAATTGATGTTCTTTTTAAAAATTTTCTACAATAGAGTGTTTGGACCAAATTGCGCACACCTCGACTATTCCAAGTAAACTGATGTTCATTCTATTAGTCAACTTATAATGACTAGTGTGAAACACTTAAAATTACTTACTTGAGTTCCATAATTGTCATCAAGAAACTATGTCAGGAAAGTAACACATTTAACAAAGAAACTCGGTGCAGATCACACATTAATTAAAAAACTAAGACAACAAAAACTACAATGGCATCACGTTCAACCACAAATTAGTTCGGATCGTACTTAATGGAAAGACAATCATTAAAAGTAGATAAACAATGATCAACAACTCGAAATAATTTTTTAAAAGAAACACAAACAATAGACTATAAGATATTTGAGAACAGTGATACATGTTTTTTTTTGCTACCGTTTGAGAGCGCACAGGGTAAAACCCCCGCTCCTATGCAATAGCTCGCAAACCACATAACCACATAGGAGAGGTAATAGTGATACATGTTATGCGTCTCTATAAACGAGTCCATACAACATATAACACTTATTACAGGAATCCTTCCCCTAATCTCTACTATGGATAGTTACATTACAAAATTCAAGTAGATAACAATATGCAAAGGCAGAAAATAATGAGAGTCATCCAAAATTTGGGGCTTTATAAGGACAAGAAGAAAAATGAAAATATATTACTTGTAATATGATAAGTTGTCATACCATTGGAAAAGAAAGTGCATTCAACTGCTTAGGCCTATTTAATATGATTGTTCTTACACTTGCCCTCTCCTCCACCAAAACCTGAAAAACAAAAAATATTCATGATGAAACAGCGATCACCAAAAATAACTTAGTTCGGTTGCAATTTGGAGAGGAAAAAGGAAAGAACAGATTTGGCAAAATGAAAATCATGTAACAAATTGATTAGTATAACAAGTGTAAGAGTATAAGTTGAGTGATGAAAGAAGAATAAGAGTGTACCTGATCGGTTCCGCCATTGTTAGAAGAGCTTTGAGCCATGGTGGTTTACAGATTTTTTGGGAATTTGAACACTGACGAGCAAATTTATTGCTGCAACAACGGGGCTAATTTCGTCCATTGACTGACGACCCGCCCGTTTGGATTGACTCGGATCCTCCTTCTATTCATTTTTTCACAAAATCTTGTTCATATAATTTAATTTTAATAATTAAGATTTACTAATCAAAGCAAATCATTAATCATAATTTGTATACTAAAAACGTTATATATTTGATACTAAAAGTTATTTTAATTTCACAATTTTAGTAATATATTATCTCCTTAGTGAATTATAAAGAAAAAAAAATTCTCTTTCTTAATTTTTCCCATGATCCATCTTTTAGTTTCTTTTTAAATAAACCTTTTAATGCATTCTTTCAAATTTTCTTTTATAGTATTTTATTGCATTTTAAATACATTTTTTTAATATAGAGAAGTCGAATTAATGAAGCTCTTGTTTATTATTTCCTTGAGCTATATGGTTCTTTTTATTTTATTTTTCATACAATCAGTCACTTAATTTATTGTTTTCGTATGATTTTTATTTTTAAAAAAGAATCATAAATATGATAATCAAATTATTAACGAGTACTAATTAATAATGGATAGGTAAGACTTATTGAAATCGAATATCTGCACCTAGTGTTTACATTAAATCAATACATACATATCATGTATTTAAATTTATAATTTATTTTACTTTTTTTAAATTATATAATAATTTTTTTTATATTAACTTGATATAAACGTGAATGTTAACTTTTTTTTATATAAAAATAAGACAAATGGATAATCCTTAAAATCAAACTAGTGATAATCAATATCACTTAAAAGTCTTAAATAGTAAATTTTGTTATTATATAAAAATAAAAATCTTTAAACGAGGGGAGATTCCATTTCATCATCCTGCCAGTTTCTTCTCCAAACCCAATTTGGAATCCTGAGAAAGTGTTGTGTGCTGCTAATTAATCTGAAAATTTGCAGAAAATGGGATCAGTGTTTGATGAAAAGGATTTCTTAGCATGCTGTGGGAGCACCAAATTCGCTAAGGAAATGGTAGCAGCTGGCCCCTGTTCTACTCATCAAGATGCCATCCATGCTGCCAGAAATATCTGGTTCAACAAGGTAATTTGATCAGTACCCAATTGTTTTTACCCTTTCAGTTTTACAGATGTTGATTTATTGATCCTTGTCAGGTTGATGTTAATGGATGGCTTGAAGCTTTTGCTGCTCATCCACAAATTGGTCAAACCCCTTCTCGGGATCACAAAAGCCCTACTTTTGCCCAGTACAATTCTCTCTCTACCTATAAGTTTTTTTAAAACCTTTTTTCGTTAATTGTGTGGAAGTTTTAGGTTTTTTGGTTTTGGACAATGAATTGCTTATGCCCAGTATTTGTTTTTTGAAGTTTTTGCTTTAACAGTTTGATTAAATTTTGCTACTTTTTTGGCAAGAAGGTAAGTTGGGGTCATGATAAAGTTGGAGTTTTTTTTTGGTTTTTGAAGTTCAAATGTTCGCTTGCTGGTGTTAGGTATGAAAAGACAAATCTCAAAGTTGTTAATGCATAACATTGTAGTATAGAGACATTCAAAGTATCTAAGATATAGGGAATAAATGCAAGAATTATGAATACGGACTTCAGTATATTTAAAATTGTGCTTGAGGCTATGTACAACTAGAATCTAAAATCTTGAAATTACATGGTGTTGCATGGATTATCACAAGAAAATTGAATAAATAATGCTATTGTGGCTTCTTTTGGGCAATCTTCAAGTTCTTTTATATATGTGCTATTTGAAATTTCTGTTAGATGTGATAGTTTTTATATCTTGTCTACTCTTGTAAAGCCGCACTTCGATTTTAAGATTTGTATCTCTGTGCTGTATGTTTGCATTAGAGGCCCAACATTCACAACCAAAAAGATTGGTAGATTAATGTGCTTTGAGAGAACTTTTTAGTGCTGTTGTTCTATCCTGTGGCTCCCCTATTTCCACCCTCTCGCCCTCAGACCTACGAGGTTTACATATCTTCTCTCAGTTATATGCTAATGCTTTGTCAGACCGGAAGGTAAACTTTAATGTCTCCTCTTGCAGGTGGAGCAAGGGAGAGCAGTCAACAGCTCTGTCCACTGCTACTGAGTTGACGTTACAGGTATCTTGATCTAAGGATATATGCATGTAAGAAATCTATAAATCAAATGCAAAATAGTATTTTGACCCTTTTTGTTTGTTGATTGGGCCAATTGATTAAATTCCGTGTACAAGTAGGCCAACTTTTTACTTTGTGCATTGAACGTTGAGAGTTTGCTTGATAATTGATCTTGCAGGAACTACTCGAGTGGAATGCTCGCTATAGGGAGAAGTTTGGCTTTGTCTTCTTGATATGTGCTTCAGGGAGAAGTACCCCTGAGATACTTGCAGAGTTGAAGGTAAAGTCTTTCTGTTTGAAAGTACAATGATCCTATATTTTTTAAGTAACCTCAGCTATAATTGGAAATGTTATAGTCTTATATTTTGAGAGTAAATACTTTTAACTTTGGGGAACGTATCATTTGAGTTCCACAAATTCCATTGGAGTATTTAGAGCAATTGCTCATTCTTATATTCCAGTCCCCCTGATGTCAAGAGTCAAGACAGACTTTCATTTTGAGCTGTATTTTATGAACCTTCTCTCTCAAGTCTGATATCTTGCATCCTTTGAACATTTTTTAGAAACCATTAAAGCTTGATCCCTTGTTGGTTCACAGTTCATTGAGATATCGAAATGGACTACAATTGATGTAAGAATGCAAATCTGTCCTCTGCCTTCTTGAATCATAAAGTGGTGATCTTTGCAAGTCAGTCGTGAGCTGTAGGAAAAGATAGTGGATTCTGAATAAAATTCTCCATCTAATTCTAATAGGCCAAACTTATTATGGGGTTGAATGTGCACCAATACATTTACCATTAACTTAAACCCCTTTTCTGCTGCTATCTTGGCCTTATAAACTTTTACCGTGTGATAAACCTGACTTGTGTACAGCTCCACCTAGCAATGTCCGTTGAAATAGAAATTGCTCCTCATATCTCTGTTTGTTAGGATACTCTGACAGGAATCTTATGGCAGTTCAGTTTTTGAGCAGACTATGGGTCCATTCGTGATCTTTTTGATAATATACGTGAACAAATAATAACTATAGTCCAACCATTTCCTGAATTTCATTGTAGGATTTGTATTCATTGGAAGAAGCTACTACATTAACTTAAAGCCGTTTTCTGCTGCTCTCTTGGCCTCATAAACTTTTACCGTGTGATAAACCTGACTCGTGTAAAGCTCCACCTAGCAATGCCCATTGAAATGGAAATTGCTTCTCATATCTCTGTTTGTTCGGATATTCTGACGGGAATCTTATGGCAGTTCAGTTGTTGAGCAGACTATGGGTCCATTTGATCTTTTTGATAATATACGTGAACAAATAATAACTATAGTCCAACCATTTCTTGAATTTCATTGTAGGATTTGTATTCATTGGAAGTTGTCCATCCCCCCACCCACCCACCACTGGATGAATGTTATTTTTCCATGAGGACATCTTTTAACCTTCGCTCTTCCTAACTGGATAAGAGCTATATTCTCTAATGGTCTTCAATCACTGTTCTTCACATTTTTTGAGATCAGGAAGTACCTCACATAGCCTTCTTTCCAAACAACAGACTATTTGTATTACTTTATCTACCGGGAGTCGGGACAGTGGTGAAATAAGCTCGTTTTCTGTTTTTTCACTTAAAGATTGACCGACATGCCGTTTCAACTTTACCTCTTGTAGATACGATACCAGAACAGACCAATAATTGAGTTTGAGATTGCAGCCCAGGAGCAAATGAAAATAACTGAATTACGCCTTTCCAAGCTCTTTTCAGACAAAGCAGATACTGCTCCGGCAATTAAACCCTTGTCTACAACTAATATTGCGACAAAAGCAGAAGGTGATTCCATCTTTTTATTCATCTTGAACATTTATTAGCTTTGTTTGTTTTTCTGTTTTTATGCAATTCATTGTTTTAATCTCAAAATGAGTTTGAGAAGTTGCTCCTCATTCTCCACTATACTGATTTTGCTTTACAGTAGTTGTGTACAAATTCTTTCAACACTTCGATACAAAAGACGACTTTTGAGAGTCACATAGCCCCTTGACCTTTTTTCTCAAAAAAGACGGTGATGCTAACTATTTCTAAAATCCAACAAATATTTGATGTATCTGAAATTATAAGCTCTATCTGCAGTTCAGTACTATATCTTATATTTTTCATTGATCCTTAAATTGTAGAAGATCGTGTGAACATTATTGGAGCACATTTGACTGCTTCTTCTGGAGCTGCTGGAGCAAAACCAGCTCTTATTCCAAATAGAACTCGCCCGCCCATCACAACCCATGTTCTGGACACTAGCCGTGGATGTCCAGTGAATGGCATTGAAGTACGACTGGAGATGTGGAAAGACAACCAAGCAAGACCACAATTTGGCGACACTTATATTGATGGCTGGATATTACTAGGGTCTTCAGCAACGGACAAAGATGGCCGAAGTGGTCAGTTGATGAATATGGTTGAAGCTTTGGTCCCAGGTATATACAGGATAAGTTTCAACACCGGTAAGTATAATCCCGATGGATTTTTCCCTTATGTCTCTATTGTGTTTGAGATCAAAGAATCCCAGAAATGGGATCATTTTCATGTTCCTCTGCTGCTTTCACCATTCTCACTTTCGACCTATCGAGGTAGCTAGATTGGTCAAGTGGCTGGTGAGAGTTGAATAATTTCACAAGGAATAATGCGATACTATTATTTGGTGGAATGAATCACTTACCCTTTGCTTTGTCTTGAAATGTATTTCTTCCATCAGTTTCTATTTCAATATTAAGCTTGACATAGTCAATTATATTGCAAATACTAAGATTTCTTATCTTCCCAAAAGGCTTTAAAAAATAGCAAACAAATTTTTACCATATTATAACATCCCGGTTATTTCTTCATGTCATTTTTCTTGGTTCCAAGATATTCAACACAAAATAAAAAGTTCTAAATGCATTGTACTTTTGGCTGCTTCTGTGAGCTTATTACCTCATTTAAAGCTCTTTAAACCAGGTTTACATAATTTGTTGTTACTTCAAGAATGTGGCAACGTAATGTAGACCACTCCTATTTTTGAAATATTGAAAACACCCTTGACCTTGGCGCAAATTATTAGATTCGTCTCCTTTGAAAGAAGTTTCGTAAACACTCTTAAATTTGGCAAAAATTTAGAGGTGTATTTGAATTCACACCAAATTTAGAGATGCTTTCAAAAACATCCCTTGTAAAAACATATAGTATCGTTTGCCGAAAGAAATTATTATATTGTTCTTCTTTTCCACTCTATTTATGGTTCTTTTCGTTCTTCTTTTTCAATTTTAGAACTCTTTGAGCCTAATTTCCATAAACCTCGAGGCAATTATATGAATAAGGAACAATTAGCATGTATTTTTTCTACTTCATATAAGGTTTTTTTTCTCTCTTTTTCCTTCCCCTTGTTTAGTTTTGCTCTTCGAAGTTATTTTCAATAAATCTTGAAAAATAAGGAAAATTAAGTTTTTTTTTCTTTCATAACCAAAAAAAGGAGAATGATTCATAATTAATAAGTAAATGTACTAAATAAATCCTCCCTACTTCCCTACCTTTTTTTAAAAAATCAAAATTCTTTCCATGAATAAGAAACAGATGACACCTATAAATAAAGGTCTAGGTACATTCGACCCTCATCGCACCATTTACACAACATATACTTTTTCTTCTTAGTAAATATTTGATATGTCGAATCCTGGAAATAATATTACTAATATTACTTACCAAGATGAAAATCATCAAGCTTCGGATGCTAATAAATTGTTTCACCACTTAACTCCATACCTTAAAGGGATTAGTATTGCTATTGTCATATTAATAGTGGGTTTTGTTATTCTTACTTGGATCCACGAGGACCGCAAAAAGAAAAATTCTGAAGCAAATAATAATAATAATGATGATAATAATAATAATAATAATGAGTCCGATGACAAATCGCAAGTCTAAAGAAAGAAGATGCATGCATTCACAACTCGACTACGACAATTGCTTCTCAGTCTCAAATAAGTTTGAGTTTGCTATTATTATTTTTTTGAAAAAAAGGTTTATTACTTAGATGATCTTTTAATTTTTATATTTGTTTTCTTATAGTAGTTTGCTTGGAGAGAGCAGTAGAAATTACTTGTAATTAGAGTTTGTTTACTTTTCAAGTTTATTTATGGAATTTTAATGAATTTATGATTTTTATTACCCTTATATGTAATATGCTATGAATTATGAGGTTTTTTTTTCCACATAATCATTTAACTAATAATAATTATTATTTTCAAACACAAAATTTGTGGTCTGCTTTGTAAACAACTCAAATCATCGACTATTCATCCTAATATTTTTTTGTACATGTTAGTACCTAATTAATTCAATCATTATCTTGTTCATTTTAATGCTTCGTGAGACATCACTTATTATTATTGTTAATTAATGGGAGAGATGTTTATCATGAATTTAAGTTTTTATTTGTTGAGGGTGATTATTATTTTTTTTTACAAACTCTGCAATTTAATTTTGATTTTATTATAATAGGTATCCATCTTGCTAAACACAAAAATCTTAATTTGGTGAAAGTATATTTTTTTAAAAAAAAAAAAAAATCAATTAGTCAAATACAAACCACCAACTTACCATTGGTTTAAGACAAAGACCCGTTCAAATAGAAGCAAAAACTCAAAACAAATTTGGATTAATTTGTGACCATTTGTATTGAGAAAAACAAGATCTCTTTTAACGGAATAGGAAGAATAGTTTGTGACCATTGTCTAATTATTATAGTTACAAACAAACCTATAAATATTTTTATTCCAAAATCAAAATTCAAAACTATTTAATGTGTATATATTTTTATATAATTAATTAGTCCTTTGTGAAGTATTTTAGAAAACAAAAATGCAGGCTATCAAGGACAAGTTTAATGATATGAGCGCAATGCGCAAGGCCAAAGCTGAAGCTAAAGAGGAGGAAAAAGTAAGAATCATATCATACAAAAATAATTTAAGGTTTAAAAGGGAAAAGAGTCTGAAAAATGCTTTTAACTTTGATCGGAATTTTGGTTACCATAACAAACTTATCCCTGCACTTTTTAAAAGTATATATTAAAGGTATATATGCGCTCACGTGGACACATTACTATTTATGATGTCCACGTGACACATATATTCCTTTAAAATACACTATTAAATAGTGCAGAGGTAAAAGGTCATCCATAAAATTTGATATGATAATAACAATTTCGATCAAAGTTCGAATATATTTATGTTAAAAAATTAAAGATAGTTACAAGTAGCACACCATATATAGTGGTTTTTGTCATATTTTTGAAAAGCAAAAAATGTAGTAATTTTTCCAAAGAAATACTTTAGAAACCTTGATCAAATAAAAATTATTAATATTGTAATATTAGTAGAAAAGTATTATTGAAATTAGCTAGCTAGATGCAATTTTGACAATCAAGATATATAAATGCTAATTTTTGTATCGGCAAATTTCTTTTTTTTTTTTTTTATAGATATAGTTCAAAGGCTAATAAGTTACTATGGGGTTATATGGACACATTGAGCCATATAATTTTAAAGAAATTTTCACCGTTCAAAATATGAAAAAGTAATACATGAAAAGGTTAACGCGCGTTTAATATCTATCTATATTACTTCGATTCTTTAAAAATATTGTATGAGCAATATAAACGTCTATTATATATGCACAATATAAAATAAAATTTAATCATATATAAACAATGTAATTTTTCATTAGGAGAATTCATTCGACCCTACCTATCAATTAATAAGTATAAACTAATTTGTATAGCCTGGATTTGAAAAAATCACACATTCAACTAGACACACTCTAATAGACTAAACTAATGATAAATTAACAAATTCAATTTATATTGTCAGTATATATAACTTATATCGAAAAATGATAATATATAGGCAGAGAAGGAGTTTGCAAAGACAAGAGTAGAAGTAGCACGTGAAGTAAGATTGGCAAGAGAGGCAGAAGCAGCCATGGATTTACATGTCAACAAAGCAGCAGAGAAGATTGCAAATGAAGAACAAAAGTATGTTCATGATCAACCAGAAGGAGGAACCTTAGACCCTCATGCTTCTAGCTTCACCAACCCTAACCTCAATAATGCTGGTACAGGACCAACTAACAATCTACTTTAGACCTTTTTTTTTTAAACGGCAAAGCCAGAAATTTCAGTAAGGGAAATTCAAAATATAAATAAATAAAGAAAATCAACACCTAATATATATTATGTAATTTTCTAATGAAGGAGATTCAGATAAACCCCTTGTGATGATTGCGTAGCTCATGTGTTTTTGTACTAGGTAATTTGATGCCTCTAGCTTGGTTAATTTTTTTTTTATTTGTTATATAATAGAAGAATAAGTGAAACAACTTTTGATTTGGTTATAGATTTCAATTTAATTTGGTTATATCTTTTTTATATTGCATTGTTAAACACCACAAGTTCAAATTGTGAATCAACTAAAATTTGATTATATTTTTTTGTTTGAAACTTCGTTACTCGAGTGAGTCTCTAATTGTGAAATTACATTAGCACTACAAATGTAAAACACACGTAAAATGTTCTGAAATTTAATGGATTATACTTTCCAAAACAAACTTCCTTAAATTGTATTGAACTTTTTTTATGTTTAAAAACTAAAATGTAAAAAAATTGCAGTTGTCTAGAGCAATGTTTATAACTGGCTATGTTGTGACTCTGATTTTATATATACTAATGAAAATAGATAACCAAAAAGAAATGTAAGTTTTGTTTTTATAATTAATCACTTTTTGGTTGTTAATATACAGATCGAGGACTGCTAATCTACTAGCCGTAATTTATTAACGACAATAACTTAATTATATATCATTAAATATATTTTTAGTGACAGTTAACCTCTTTGGAAATATCCCTAAAAAGATTATCGCGACAACGAATCTAATGACATTTACCTAATACAGATAATGGTTTTATCCCTCTTTGTTAATGTATATATTTATTGTTACTAAAAACTAATTTTGTTGTAGTCAGGTCTAATATTATAATGGTCAATCCTTTAGTTTAATTTAAAAAATAAAATAGAAAAAGATTGGCAAGAAAACAATCTTGCACTATTAAAGTAATTCATAAGATAAAACTGGAGGATATAAAATACATTTTGGCTAATGAAGTTTCCAAGCAAGCTACATGTTATTTTGATAAAATAAATCTGTGACAAGTTCTACTAAAACCAATATGCAACTAGTACTTGTAATGTTTTGTCTAGGCTTGACAATTCTAGTAGATCCTTTAATGATATACTTAATTATGATTGTGTAATGACTGCATTAAATGTTCCTAGGGAAATATGTGGTTACTATCTTCTAGGTATACACAGGATAAAATCCCCTGCTCCTATGCAATATAGCTTGTAAATCATATAGGATGTAACTCGCACTAGGAAAATTTGGTGAAACAAGTTCGATCCAGAAGACAGAAAGGATTTCGAACATGAGACCTCCATTATAAAAGTTTCAAACCCAAACCACTTAATCATTGCCAAGGGTTTTAATGTTCTTCCTAATTCATACCCATTGTTTAGAAATTTGTACTTAATAATAATTGTACTTACTCCTTCCAAGATGTGATGATCAAAGTAAAAATTATTTTCACAAAAGCAAGAAAGTAGGAAGGGAGTACAAATATACTCAAGTAAGATAGCACATTTAGCAGTTCTTCTAGTGAAAAAAAATGCAATATGGTTACTCTCGGAAAGATATTTTGATTAGATTGGTGAGAAAAAGAAAAAATAGTAACATTTTTATGTGCGAAAATATAGAAGTTTTCGGCCTCTATATCAGTGTATATGTGCTTCTCACCATGTATTTCTTTTTCAGTGAACTAGTTTGGTGCAAAAATGACTAGAAAAAACATATATTCTATCGCACAAATTTCGCCTAAGTCATATACAAGCCCTTAAAGTTGTCCGTATATTTCATTTAGACACTTTAACTTAGGACAGTACCTATTGAACACTTTAATCTTAACAAATTTATATCTATTAAACACAAAATGAAAATTTATGGAAAGACATAAGTGCGTGTGTCTCAAACACAAATACATAGCAGATAGACCAATAAAATGATATCACATAGCAATTAGATAAAAAAATTAAAGAAAAAAATAAATTATTTTATCAACCCCCATCCCTGTTCTTCTTCGTCAAAAATTTGCTGCCATTTAAAGCTTTTCGCCCATTTTAAATTTTCTTTGATCACTTACTACCATAATTATCTAAAGAAAATAACTACTTGAATTTTCTTTAATCACTTGCTACCATAATTATCTTAAAAAAATAACAACTTTTGATTAAAAGAATAATCAATTAATATTATTTTTAATAAAAAAAAATGAAGCTTTGCTACAACATTTGAGTTTTAGATCTATTAACTTTTAATAAATTAAGGTAAAAGAAAAATAAAAAAAATTAGAAAGTACTTAGATGATGAATGCAGTGAAGAAGAATACAAGTTTTTTCATTTTTTTATTTAATTTTAAAAAATTAAGTATATAAGTTGGAAAACAAAAAGAAAAAAATTAAATATTTAATAGCTATACGCGCTCAAGGAGAGTGGAACACACTCTTTTTGCCATGTCATCATTTTGTGTCTAATAGGATGATTTATGAATAAATAAAGTGTTCAATAGGTACAAGCCTTAGTTGAAGTGTCTAAGTGAAATATGTGGACAACTTTAGGTGGTCGTGTATGACTTAAGCCCACAAATTTCTTACTCATTCACGATAGAAAAACCTTTGTTTCTACTTAGTATATCTTCTGATGGAGAACTACACAAGGCTAATTGACTATGAAGTCTAATTAATTTTCAACTAATGAACTACACAAGGCTAATTGACTATGAAGTCTAATTAATTTTTCAACTAATTGGATCTTTTATCCAAGCAGTTTATATGATTTAAGTTTTTCATATTTTTTTCTAGTCTCAACCTAGAGACATTTTCAAATAAAAAGCCAAGTTGAATTATACTACAAGAAAGAACTGATTCTTTGCTCTGATTATATTATTTTATTAGCCTGGAAAAAAAAAAGTAAAGTAGAGGACTTTTAGATCATCACATGATCAATGTCTTCATGAAATTAAACCACTATAGTTTAGTTAGTCTCTTAATAACCGCAACAATTTTTTTTTTTAAAAAAACAATGGTATCTAACTATGATAAAGTTCACTTGTTTCTATTAAATGTTTAATTTTCTTTATACATATTAATTTCATATAATACCACTAGATTTAAAAGTATTTATATATGTTGGATTGAGAAATTAAAGGAGATGGTGTTGGTCAGCCATTTGAGATAAGGTTGAGAGAACCTAAATTATTATTATTGATATAAGCAACAACTTATTTTAATCCCCACTTTAATACTAATCAAAAGCATAGATTAATTATATATCTTTTATTATTTCATGAATGAACAAGTTGCTAAAAGGAAATAGTCACACCAGACTAATTAGTTTGAAAAAAAAAAAATAAATCAACTCTCAAAAAAAAACAAGAAAACATTTCTAATTAACAGAAGTACCAGGAAAAAAAAAAAGCACACAACAACAAAGAAGGAATTGAAGAAGGATTTTTTTTTTCACAAAACTTAAAAATTTCAAAACATGAGTCAAAGTAGCTAGAAAATTAAACCAAGCTTAATAATGTACAAATGAGAATATTAATCCATTGAGAGATTTTTTTTTTTTTTTGAAGTAAAAAAAAAAGAGTAGAAAATTAATTTCTTAATAAAAAACCTGACCTAATATTGTGGCCTGTTTGCTGTGTTTCCATTCCATCCTTCACCTCCTCCACTTTCCAATTGTAGTTGACCACCATTTGGCATGTTTAATGGCAAATTAAGAAAAGGTAATCCAATATTAGATGGATCAGCAAAATTACCACTTTGTCCTTGTTGCTGCATCTGAATTGACTCATTTTCTTCATCCAAAGGCAATCTCTCATAAGCAACATTAGTAAATGATGAAGCGATAACAATAACCGGTCCTGATGCAATTAGCGCACCCACAACGTTTCCACCAACAACTTGACCTTGACCACCAGCTAAATAAATCGTTAAGCTGGTGGCCCCAGGGGGAGCGGGTGGTGGTAGGAAAGATCCGGATAAAGATAATATCTCGAATCTTCCGTGTAACGTCACCACAGAACCGGCAGCCTGTGGCTGCCGTATGGTGACGTTATTCACCGTACCGCTCCCACTCAGTATACAAATTCCTCTTTGTCTTTTTCTCGCGTAAGTAGCAACTGATTCAAAGACATCATGTCCGCTACTCACTTCTAAAATATGCGCACGGAGCGCGTTAGCGCTCTCCCGTGTTATAATCACGGGAGGCTTAGGCTTATTTTTGGACCCCGCGGGACGACCTCTAGGTCTACGTGCTACCCCGGGGCTATTGTTGTTATCGTTATCGTTGTTGTTGTTGTTGATATTGTCATCATCGGAAAATTGAGCGTTGTTACGATTGATTTCATCGTCTTGAGGATCGTGGAGATGATGAGGGAGAAAACGATGATGAGAAGCGGAACCTAAGTCCAAACCAGCCATAACGATAACAATAACAATAACAAAAGTAGTGAACAGAAAACTAAGGTATAATAAACTATGATATATGATTAATAATAAGGGAAATTAATTAATGAGCATGAGTAAGAAAATATGTATATATTAAAAAAAAAAAAACACAAGAAATTTCAAACCCTAGGAACGAATAGAAAAGTAAAGAGAGAAAACTGAGTGGAGAATACAGAGAAGAAATGGAGATGAAAGAGAAAGTGACAAAGTATAGTACATATTAAGGCCTTAAAATATAGCAAATAGTTTAATGAAAGGGTATTGGGTGGGGGTGGGGGTAGGAATAACGATTAAATAATTAAATATTGTTGCTTTCTATAAGAATATAAAATAATAAAGGAGGAAAAGGAAACAACAAAAGATAGGTTAATTAATTAAGAGAATACATCTTTCATGTGAGAGAAATAAAACATGTCATGATGATATATATTCTGTATTTTTATTAGAGTTTGATTAAATTTAAATTTTGTATGAAGAAGTTACGTTGAGAGATAAAGTGTGCTTTAATAAAAATTAAAAAAATTTAAAATTAAAATCATTAATTAAAAATAAAAAAATATTTATTATTCTATCACAATTTTTATTCGATATTGTCATAATGATAAATCTATTATCTAATGTATGATATTCAGAAACCTCTGACTATGAGTTTAAAAAATACATTAGAGTACTTAGTAGTGTCCTTTTAATTAAAAAAAAATATTCATTTTTGCATTTCAACCCTGTGAATGGTCGTGTTTATATTATATAGGCAATCATTCTTCCTATTAAAACTAGAAAATTAAGGTAATGGGAGGGAAAAGTTTTGGATTTTCCACTTAGATTGGCTAGGACGTTAACAAAATTAATTAAAACAAGAAAATCTACGCTATATATCCTATGAAAAATACTATGTAATAACATAACGTATATAATATTGATTATTTTTCTCTCTCTTTATTATATATAATATATTTTTACACGCTGTAGTTTATCTTTTCTCTGTTACAAAGTTTGCTTCAACTATGTATAGTCATTTAAGAAGTGAACTCCCTAGAGTAATTTCTAGAAATTATTTATTATTACTTTTCGTCCATTTCTAATTGTCATATTATGGTTTTTGAAAGTCAACTTGATTAATTTACAAAATTAAATAAGATAACATTAATTCGATATTTTAAATCAAAAAATATTTAAATATTCAAGAGCTATACGAAAAGTACTGTAATTTGCAATTTTTTACATATCAAACGATGAAAAATGAATCATAAATGTTAATCAAAGTTTTTATAAATTGACTCTAAAAAAAGAAATCATGACAATTAAAAGTAAATAATATTGTAGTTTTGAATTGAGTATTTAGTAGAAAATATATTGATAGTTTCTTATTTGAATACTGTAGTTTTTGAGTTTGGATATTTTGATTTTGAATTGATTATTGAAGTTTTTATTTATTTGAATATTGTAGTTTTGATTTGCGTATATAGTAGAATGTTGATTTGTGTTTATATATTAAAATTTGAATACTTTTGACAAAATTTCTTATTTTTTCAATCCTTTTATAGTTTATTGGTTAAAATTTTTAGAAAAAATTTTTTCGTTGGAAATAAGTTTCTCAAAAATGAAAAAATAATTCCTTTAATGAAAGTAAGAAAAATAAAATTTATAAAGTAACATTTCATGCTTATCTCCATCCTCCGACATACCTCATAACTTTTCATGATCGTTTTGTATTTTCATATAGTTTTTTAATTTTAATTTTTATCATAGATTTTGTATATAATTTGTCACTTGCGGTGATGAGCGTCATAATTCTCAAAATGATCAGAGAAACATTGGGTGAGATTTTAGTTTTGAAGTTCGACTATTAAGATTCTAGGTTAATGAGCTCGAAATCAAATTTTTACTATTTTGTTACGTCAAATATGTAATTTGTTACTTGGTTTAATAATTAGTGCGGACTTTGAGATGTTAGAGAGTTATTTTGAGCCTTTAATTGAGTTTTGAAATTGTAAGAAAATCAAGATTGGCCAAGGTAAATTTTTAGTCAAAACGACTTCAAATTATTGATTTGATGATTTCAATATATTCAAATCTATTTTTTTTCAAGTCAGTACACATATTTGGTTCATTTTTGTAGTGATGGAGCTATTATCGCGATTCATATTTTTATAAGGCACTTTCAATGTAATTTATCGCATTTAATACATGTTAACATATCAGGATCGATCAAAATTGGGGTGTGACACTGAAGCATTGACATTAATTTGTCTTACATCTCATCCCACTCATGAGATAAGATATATTGGTGCATTGATCATTATTCTATGATATTTATCATATTTGTTGTTGATTTGCTTATCGATGAGGAGTGAGGACGTAAGTATATAAAGATCTATCTTCACCGTCGCTAATTTTAGGATAGATCGATGATGATATTGAGTGCACGTGTTGACATTTAAGCTTAAATTATTGAATTTGAAGTGACTTGTCAGATTTCAAAATGAGCTACTTGATTTCAATTGTACTGAATCCTAACTCAACTTTGTATTTAGCATTTTTATTTCTTCTAGAAATAAAAATTATGCATCGTAGGTGTTTTTATATTTGTGTCATCAAACTTGGAGGTTATAATATTCCGCATATGTTTCATATTTTAAATTTTAAATATCGAATCTAAGATTTTACAAATTGAATTTCACTTTTATTTGTTTTAAACAATTTTAAATGAATGAATGAGGATAGCCTCATCAGCTTTTGTATCTTCAACTTTCTATGATATTAATTGGTGATTTAGGCAATATATATGGTTTCAACATAATAAAATCGATATATGATGTGGATTAGAAAATTGTTAATTTGTCAAACAATTCTGACTCAAAAAATCAATTTAATTAAGAATAGGCACGACTAACATACAAGTATTTTATACTCTTTACTATATGCTAGGGAAAACTCTCTCTGAAGTCTGAACCAATAAAGTTAATATTCTTTTATATGTTGGTTCCTAAAACAAATAATTTCTTTATTTAAATGGAAAAACTTTCCTTCATTTTATAATCCAAAATAAATGCAATTAAGTAGGGTACTTATTTTGATTATTTTAAGCTTCGATTTGACACAACCGACAAATGAAATGATATTACATATAGTCATACACTAGATATATCATTTCTCCCGCTTTTCATATCCAAGCTATCAAGATTTATCAAACTTTTCTATCAACTCAATCTAATACTAGTATATTTTATGATTTGGTGTTATATATATCAAATAAGATCTTACATGAGACTTGGAAGGTGTGTTCTTTTTAAAACGCTAACTTTTTTAATTTATTTTAAGTTTTTATTTTGACACGTTATGTTAATCTCATTTCGTTTAAAACCTTAAGCCTCATTTTGTTATATACCATTTAAATACAAAAGGAAATGTTATTCAGTGTGTATATATGCTATTTAGCACGTATTTTAATTAAAAAAATAGAGTTGAAGTCTTTTTCCTGTAAATTTATATCACTAAACAGTGTCTTACGACATTTATTAAAAATAAAAAAATAAAAACTCATGAATAATTATAAGCAAGAAAAGCTACGTCTTACCTTACCAGATTTCAATAAGCTATCAAAAACCTCTAATTAACAAAACATAAAGAACAAACAAAATTAAAAAGAAAAAAACTAAATATTTTATTTATTAAAATGAAGTGTGTCAAAAATAAAAACCAAAGACAAGTGGGGTGGAGGGGTTGTGTATTAGAATAAAATAAAAAAAAAGATGAATAGGGAGTGTGTTATAGAAGTGATAACAAAGGAAGTCTTGTCTAGAAAATCTTATTATCTTTGTTTCACCTGTCCATCCATGAATCCTAAACCTAGGAAACTCTGCACCAAAAGCTTTACCAAACTTTCACAATAAATGAAAGAGAATTCCCATCACAAATTGTTGTCACCAAAGCACCTATCAATTGTCTCTTAGCTTAGCCCCCCAACTCATCTACACCTACCTTTCCACCTAACCTTAAAAAAAAAAACTTATTCTTAGCTTATCTACATATTTATAATATTCTTCACAAAAAAATATTGTACATACTAAATGAGGGTTGGAACTAGAAGTCTAGAGCCAAATCATATTACCATGTATCATTAGGAGTAATATAGGAAGTTTATATAAGTAGAGTTTGGGTTCATCGACGAATAAATTTTATAGCCAAACAATTAAATCTATTTAGTAATGATTATTAACGACAAATTTCTAACAGCTATGATTGAAATAGCAACGAATCAGCGATGAAATTTGTAACTAAATTCTTTTAGTAGTGAAGTAATCTAATTACTTAAACATACATATGTGGTGCCACTTATTAACGTGCAATTTAAATTAGATCATTTTATGTTTAAAAAAGATATCACAAATTTATTATATTAATACTTGAGACAATATAATATATTTATATATCATTAAACCATAAAATATAATTAGATATTCTATCAACCCGTAAAGATCGGAAGAGATGAGCAGAAGGATAGGTTAAAGAACGAAAATCTATCTTATTTGAAAATTATAAGATTAAAATGCAAAAACTTATGAGTTCTCACTTTATCATTGTAATTCACCAAAGATAAATTTCACAAACTAATGCATAATTACAATTAGTCTTCTAATTATAGTTGATTAAATTTTTTGATCTAATTATAAGAAGCAACTTTTAGGGTTTAGGGTCACGTGAAGATGTTAAAAAATCAGTCAAAATCTCCCTTTAATTGACCCGCAATAAACGCCAACTCTTTTTTATAGTGGGCCCCACAAGATCTACGTGGCGCAACCCCCCTCCTCCTATCACGTGCGCTTGCCTCCCCACTTGGTGTCCACGTGGTGTCTAATTTATTTTTTGGTCACTTTAAATTTTTTGGTCTAATAGTATAATCAAATCTCCACATGGTTCATTTTCAAAAAGTTATAAAAGCTAAATCCAAAGTTAAAACAATTAAAAAATAACACTTTGATAATCTTTTTTTCAAAGATCATTGTTTACATATGGTTTTGGTACAATACAACTTCAACTTTCACTTTTTGATCTAATTTATTCTATGTTTTAACAATAAATAAAATATAGATCTTATCTATTTAGCCTTTTCTTTTTTCTTTAAGAGTAAATTATTCGATACGTACCTCTCGTATAGATATATAATCAGTATATTTTTTAAATTTGTAATTTATTTTAAAAAATATTTTTTAATAAAATTTTATTCAAATCAGCTTTTTTTTCTGACTAACTTATATAAGATAGAAATAAAATTTGTGTATGATGTGTGTCTTTAAATCATATATATGAAATTGAGTAGTTGTTAATATTGTAGGTACCTTTCATATGTAAAATGATAAATAGGAATGGAAAAAAGTAAGAAAAGAAGAAAACTTAAAACCCTAATTATTTTCCTTTTTGATTAGAGAAGCAATCTTGCCCCTTTTTGGTGGATTGACATTCAAGCCACACACTCTTTTAGAGCAGCGAATTTGTATTTGATTGAGATGTTTTTTACTGAGTAGTTTTTCATCTGATTTTTAATTAGAAAATGTTTGAGATATATAATATGACTTATGTTAGGTTCATAAGATAATATTTCTTAGGTACTACCATCAGACATATATATATAACCATAAGATACTTAAAATAATATGTTATGCGTTATGTGCTGACTATTTGAAAGAAAATACAACAAGATCATTTATTAGTTCTTAATTAATACTGCTTATTCCCTCCGTCCGGATTTGTTTGTCATATTACGTTTTCTGAAAGTCAATTTGATTGATTTTTAAAGTTAAATTACATCACATTTATTCAGGATTTTGATGTAAAAAAAAAATTAGATATTCATTAAACTAGAACGAGAAAGTACTAATAAAATTAGAAGTTTAGCATATTAATTCATGACAAAATACATCTTAAAGGGTTAGCCCAACGTTTTTAATAGTTTGACTCTACAAATAAAAAGGTTATGACAATAATAACGGAAGGAGAAAGTATCAATTTTAACATCGTAATTAAATGCTAAGCTCAATGTATGAACTAATTATAAAATTTCATCGACGTCAAAATACAACAACTGTGAGGTGAGGATACTTTAGAAAAAGTGGACAAAACTATTATTAACGCGGAGGTTATAATTTTATAGAGATATAGTACAAAAAGACGAATTCAGCAGCAAAAAATCAGAAAAAGAGAGGAGTTGTAGTGAGTGGCCAGATTGTTAACTTTGTAAATCAATATCATCTTTCAGAAGATCTTTCCCAATCCTTTACTGGTAATTACTAGTATCTTTCCTGTCCCCATCATATTACATTATCAACTCTCTTTTCTACTTTTCTCAAAGTACCATGCCTTATGTTTCAATGAAATAATGGTCAAACATATATGCACAATAATATTTTGTTTATATATATGTTTATGATATACATTCTGTCTGAATCATCATAGTTTATTGTTTTATAATGTATTATATTATATTATATCGCATATAGATACAATGTTTGATTAGACTGAATTATTTATTATTATTTAATAATATTTTTATTGTTTGGTTTGACTTTATTCGGATTGTATTGTAATTTATAAATTATTTAAAATATCCCTAATTATTCTAGGATGGGAGGTTTGACTAAAACCAAATAATACGATAAATGGTAAAATAACATTATGAAATATTATGTAGCGATATATTTGGAAAAACAAATTCAGTAGCAATGGAAACACATGATCAAATCGATTATTTTATAAAACCTCATTTTTTGTTACTTAACAACGAAATTTAATAATGTAATATAATATATTTTAATTAACAATCAAAACAAACAGATAAGCATAACAATGATACAATATAACATAATTGATAACAATAATCCAAAAACATAGTGTTAATGTACTAAGTTTTAGCTTATATATAAAAAATAAAGTACCAATTTCTATGAGTGTAAAGTTTTTGGCTCCTAATTTATGATGGAATTTGGATAACATGTCAGTATGATTGCTGCACACCATTATATATAATTTATCTTAATTATGAAAATAGCGTTATGCTGACTTATTACATTAATGAATATGTATATATTTGATGAAATAATATTTTAGATCGATTGATAAAAATATATTTATTAAATTATTAAATGTAAATTTAATATCTTTGATCTTAATATAAGTGTTATGACTTGTATATGTTAATTGTTATTTTGATTATTTAAAAAGTGAGATAATTAGATGTACTAATATGTTTGGTAGTTGAATTTGACAATAGCAACAACAATATAATATTATCGTTTGGTTGGGAATAAGTTATTCCAGAGTTAGTTAATCATGGGTTAGCTATTTTGAGGTAACTTATCTCATCATGTATGTGGCATAATTTATCACATATCACGATAATATAATTGGTGAATAAGTTATCCCAAACATGAAACCAAAAAAAGATATAATAAATTTATCTCATCACTATTTATTATTCCATCACTATTTATTTTTGTCCCTCACACCAAACGATCCTTTAAGAATATTCTTATTAGAGAGCGTAAAAAAGATAAAATACACATAAACTTTATTTTTACTTCGTAAAACTGAAAATATTATTTCTGATTGATACTTGGTTCAAACAACACATAACATAACAATTTAAAATAATCAATACAAAGGTTGAATGAAGACATAACAAATAATAGAGAAAGTATAAGTGATCACACAAATCAACACTGATCAGACAAATCAAAATACATGATAATTGAAGTATTAAAAATATTAGATTGTGATAATAATAATTAAAAAAAATGAAATCACATGAATAATACTAATAATATCTACCTATATCTCCTCACAAGGGAGCAAGCAACCCTCGTCTACCTTCATTCATTCTATTCTAATTATAATATATATATCCTTATATGTAAAGTTATGTCCTCGATAAGTTAAAATTATTATATGTTTTTGTCTAAACATTTCTCATAAGTACTTTTTAATCCAGTTTGCCTCTACTCCATATCAATTCACCCATATCAACCTCTTCCATTTCCTTATCAATAAAATAATAAGTTAGTTGATGAAATCCATTTTTCGATACAGAAAATAATGATATATCGTACTTTTCAAAAAGTTAATAATTTTTTATTGTGTCTAATCTTGCAAATAAATTTACGAATTTAACACATGAAATAAATTTACAATGCTATAAAGAAAATTAATTTTAAATTAAATTATTAATAATTTAATTTATTGATTAGTAAAAATAATTTATATCAAAACTACATAAGTGTTTCATTAAAATACTATGGAATAAATATAAGAGTCCAAACACGAATTTGAATTTCTGGTGAAATATCCATGATTTGTTTATTATAATTCAAATCAGATTTTAAAATCATTCAACATAAAAACAATTAAAAATCCTAATTCTTGCACTTTTTACTGGTAACCATGGTGATTAATATTAAAAACTCAAAAATTTTATTTGTTAGTAGAGAAGGAATGAAATTCATTTGTCTACATTTTGGATAAGGAAATATGTGCGTACATATATAGCTTTACCTAACCTACAAAAAAGAGAGAAGTTTTCTCATAATACTTGCATGCATACTCAAAATATATATATTCGAAATAATTTGCGATTAATTTGGGATCGATATAAAATATTGTAGAATTAGAATCAGAATTAAACTTGCAGGGTGATATCTACTCATGCTTCAAAAATATTTATAAAATTAATTCCAATAAATTAATGTATTTTAGAATGATTATATTAATTCTAATATAAACATACGTGTTGTCTATTATTAATGTGAGTATGTTATTTTGAATGCTTTCAATGTGCGTATTGTTTTAAAGTAAATATATCCATAAAACTTCGTCTATAGATGACTCATTATTTTTAAATTTATTTTGATAAATAATTGAAGTAAAAAAAATATTAAAAAATTTAATAGTTGAAATAGAAAAATCACAAAAATAATATTACTTCAAGTGTATTGCTTATCGTTACCTTTGTTTTGATTTACATGTCACTTTTTTTTTTTTTTTTTTTTTACATTTTAAGGTATTTTTTATTTTTTAAATTAATTTAATCGTTCAATCTTTAAGAATTTTTAAAAAATATTTTTTCAATTTTATCTTTCATTTGAATTTTCAACGTGATGACTCAAATAAATTTGACAACAATTGATTAGGATAAAAATGAAAAACTGTGTTCAATAACTTAACTTCTGAAAACTTCACGACCTCATGTACATTTTTATTTGGAGTAACCCCCACTTTTTGAGAAACGGGTTTTTTGAAAATATTTCTTTTCTAACTTTGATCTAAATTGTTGTGATATCAAATTTTATGGATAATATTTTACCGCTGCACTATTTAATAATTATCTTTAATGAGATACGGGAGCCTAAAGAGTATTAAAATATTACAAAAATTCACAAAACCCCTAGGTATACTAAACATTTAAGTAACCAAAACGGTAAACAAGACATTTATATACCTTTTGTTAATATAAAATTTTATATACGTTTTTGAAATTTTTGTTATTTTGTACCCTTGAGGCTCCATACTCATTTTAATGATATATATGTGCCCAGTGGATACATTACATTTAATAATGATGCATTATTTATGATATCCACATACACACTTATAAATCTTTAAAAATGAGCTACTCAAATAGTGCAAAGAGATAAAATGTTTTTTTTCAAAATTTCAATATTATAACAACAATTTCTATAAAAATTTAAATATATTTTAGATTTTTTCCTTTTTATTTATCATTACATTTATACAAAAAAAACCATAATGAACATTGAAAACTTAAAATTATGGCTACTAATATTATGATTATGAGCAACCAATATGAGAAAAAAATGATTATACAATTTAAAAACTTAAAATTTGTTGTAAGTATTATGATTTATCTACTTAATTAAAATTACTTCATAGAAAACTTCAAGGTCGTCACAGTCCTTTTCATCCTCCCAAGTAAGTGCTCTAATTAATGGGGTCCTAATGACTTAATGCAAATTTGTCGTGTTTTGGTATTAATTAATCAAACAACTTTTATGATTAAATTAATTAAACAACTTTTATTGGTTATCTCAATCAACCAATCAGACTCTGTCTACGGACGCCTAAATATCGCATCTCCAGTCCTCACCTATATTTGCTTAATCCGAGTCCCCACCATGTTCTTTTTCGTTTTAGGGGATTATCATTTCGAAAACTCGATTAATTCAAATTTGCATCACAAAATTTCATTTTAAAAGGCTAAAGTGATTCTTTGCAAAGACGATTAAATATAAAACCTCTAATTAAGAATAAAAAATAAAATATTTACTATTTAAGACGACTTTATATCTCCGAGTTAAATCTGAGAACATTTGATTAAAGATGAAAGAAATATTTTAATGGTCCCCACCATGTTTTGTACCTAAACATTATTCTAATCTTATTTTAATCTTCAAAGATTTGTGTAAATACAAATTGGTTCCACCAAACTTTTTTTATGCTGATTTCAAGCAAGTCCAAGGTTTTTTTATTCTTTCAGTATGATGACAATTCATAAACCAGCTGGCAGTGGACCTTGGGTTTGTGATTATTAAACAATTGCAAATTATTAAAGTATATTAATCAGGATTAGACTTCCAAACAATTACACAAATTATTTAACCTTACTAATAAGGATTAGACTTCCATGTACTATATTCTCCACCAACAAATATGGTCACATATATAAATAAATATTTTTGGTACAACAAGGCACATCAACATATTAGATAACAAATAATTTTCGGTTTAAAAATTACTCCCTCCGTTTAAAAAAGGTGGGTAGTTGACTGGGAAAGGAGTTTACGAAAAGATAGAAGACTTTTTAATCTTTGCTTCTAATTAAAGTACGGTAAATGATACCAAAAGCCTCTTAATCTGGTGTCATTTTAAACATTTCAGTGGAAAGGTAGTTAAAGTGTTGCCAAAAAAAAGATAGTCACATCATTCTTTGACAACAAATTTAAAGAAAAAATAGGGACAAATTTTTTTTTTAAACGAAGGGGAGTAGTATTAACGGTAATGATCATCTCACCAGAGAGGTTTAACTATCATTCACCTATTTAAATTTTATACCACTTTTAGGAAATTTAAGATAGTCCACTTATAAGTAACTACTAACATCTTACCAATTTTAATTTGACACTTATCAAATAATTATATTTACTCATATATATGATACTACTTCTATTGAGAAAATACTAGTTCTTTTTTTAATATATATAAAAAAAAGGACAAAAGGAGTAAGTTATTAAGGAAACAAAGACACACAAAATTAAAAAATTAAAAATACTTTGAGTTTAACTAATATTGTTTTAATTAAGAAGAATTGATATGATTGAAGTGCCTAGGTCTTGGCATGATTGTTCCAACAATCATTTGTTGATGAGATATTATTAAACCTTTGATTAAAAACTATAGAATCTTATGTTATTGTTAGTGATCATTTTAAATTATTAACACTACGACAAAAGTACATTTATTTATTTTTGTTATCTTAGTTGCTATTGGTAAAAGAGCTATTTTCACCCAATGGGCTATGATTTAAAATATTTTTTCGTTTAATAATCAAATAAATTTTCTCTCTCTCATACATATTACTGTTTTTGCCATATAAAATATATATTTTAAAATAGAATAAGATAGAAAGGTATGTGTTTTTTTAGTACATGTTAAGAAAGAGGGAAATAAAAATATTATTTCAAAGATACTACTAAATATTATTTTTCTTTATAATGCACGAGTATTACTATTTCTAGTCCTTTTATTTAAGTGAAAAAAACATGTTAAGTCATTATTTAACTATCATCATTTAATTTTACTGCTTCACAGAAAGTTAAAAGTACTAGGTCATTGTCTCCATTATTTATAATACATATTACGAATTAAAATAAAAAATGTTACTAATTTATTTTCAAATTATTTAGACTCATTCTTCATGTGCAAGATGACTTGCTCCTTTTTATAATCAATTTTTTAAAGAACTTATGCCGTACTAGGTCTAAATTTTTGATTTGTAAGGGGAAAAAAAATTAAAAGCTATCCTATTTGGACAAATTATGCCATTAAATGATTAGAATATGACATTAATACAATAATACTTTTATTTAATTAATATTATTGGTTTTCTCTTTGTTTAAAATTGCGTAGAATGTAATTATTTAAGTTGGGCCAAGGTATATAGACGTATGGCTTGTTAATTTAGGAATGATATGTCCAAGCCCAACCTTTATACTTGGGCTGAATTTGGGCTTCAGTATTTGTGCAAAACCAGTCTCAGACCATGCATACATTTTTTTTTCGGAAATTTTCCAAAATATCAATATTTTAAGCATTAAGAGGACTCATATTAGCAACCAATTTCAATATTAGTAAAAATGTCATTTTAGTTTGTTGTATGGATCTCTATTTACTCATTTGTTATTATTTATTTTATTCCAAGACCCTATAATTATTTAATACAAAAAGGAGAAAATAAGGGGGGGAATATTTCAAAAAAAAGGCAAAGTCCATACTGTAATTTTCTCATCAGTTACATTTCTAAATAAAATTTAATTTTTTTTTTTTTTCAAAATTTTTTCCCTTTTGTTAATTATATTCATTTCCACAATATCATTCTATTTATATTTATTATAGTTTTAAATTTAGTTTGTCAGTCATTCCCCCTCCCCCAAAGGATGCCGAATTTATCGATATAGTCATTAAGAAATACTTTTGTATTCATATATTTTTTCCCCATACCTAGTTGTCTTGTTTCTTCAAAAATCCTGTTGTATGTAATTCATTTCAAGATGTATTTTATTTGTATTTCTATTCTTATTCTAGTTTTTTATTTAGAAACCAGCCAAATTGTATAATAATATATAAAATACAAAAAGGAGTTATGATGAAAGTGAATGCAATATACCCAAATTGAAAAGAATAGAAATAATTGAATATTGGTGTACTCATTCGTAAATAAAATACATAACAGTTGATACCTTAGAATAAATACAAATTAGAAAAAATGTAAACAGTTGACATCCTTTAGTTTGTAGTCATCTCCATATGTATGTCAAATACAAATGCTAGCTATTTAAGAAATACATTGTATTCGTATATATTTTTCCACTGGGTATATTTATTTTTCTTTTTAAAATCGTTGCTTTCTTTTCTAATCGTATGTATTCCAATATTGTCATGTTATTTGTATGTGTTATCAAATACCAAATAAACTAATAGAAAGTTGTACTTCCTTCTAATAAATAAAATACATAAACCTAGTTGGACATATATTGGGATGAATACAACTAGGGACCCACAAGACAAGATCAAAATCATGCAAACATGAAATTTTAATGAATTACAAATATTGATAGTATACATAGTGATTGAATACAAATTAAGAAAGCATACCAAATTCTAAAATTTTAAGAACAATGTAAATACAAAACAAACTAATTAGAAAAAATTGTTCGATAACTATTACGATCTTCGTCGTTCGTTTTCAAGATCCTCACGAGTCGACAAAGATTACCACATGTTATGTGACTTACTAAATCTGAGGAAGGTTTTTGCACACCGATGAGTTTGTTAAAATGTTCTTACCCTTTTTCTTGCCTCATTTGTTACCTTTGTAGCAGCGGTCATACAGTATTAAACTATTTGTGTAAGACCGGCTAAATAATTAAAGGATGATGAAAAATCACCAAAATTGGTTGATTAAGATGAAATACCTACTAATAAGCCTCTTGATCATGACCATTGCCGAGAGCTAATCATTAACGGGCTGAAATGGAAATTGAAAAAATACAACAACATTTTTTAAGATTTTAAACAAAATAAAATTAGAAAAGAAATTTGAAATAGGATAAAGATTAGTTAGAAAGACCTAATCAAGGGACTTCTTGTTGTGATCAATGTTGGATTAAAAAAAACCACAACCAAAAAATATATGGCAAAAAAAAATATTTGTACCTTGAAGGTGGAGTGAATGGAAAAATCAAAAGATACCATGGAGAGAAAAAAAATTAAATCGGGAGAGAGAATTAATAATTCGAAAAGATAAATAATATGAGAGAGGAGAATGATTTTTTTTTTTTAAAAAAGGAATATACGAATTAATTGAAAAAAGAGATATAAAATCAGGAGAAAATTGCCGGAAACATAAACGTTTTTAAAATAATGACATTTTTGACCACTATTGCTAATATTTATAAAAGGAGGGATGATGTTTACGAAATATGTTATTATTTTGACTAGTTACTAATTTTCCTTCTTTTTTTTGGCAATTTTTCACAATGTCCATATTTAACATTTAAGAGGCTCATTAGGCAACATTTTCAATATTAGTCCACCTGTCAACTTTTCGTTTTGTTTTTTATGATTTTTTTCTTTTAGCATATAATGCGGTGCACAACAAAAGGGCGACAAATCCAGGGCTGAGAGAGAATATGCAAAAACAAAAAGGGTAAGATCACGTAATGAGCAGCAGGGACAGTGGTCAAAAAAAATTTAAACTTGATTCAGGGTGTTTTTCGCCTAGAAGTTGTTACCAGTTTGAAAATTATATTATTCCACAATAGATTCTTTTATATGTTATTATAGTTTTTTATTAGTTGGTCATTATTCTGATATCGGTATGTCTAATGATATGAGATAGTCCTAAAATAACAGTAATGGTGTATTCATAGATTTTTTTTTCCGATGAGCACGGGATTTGGGTCGTCAAAAAATCATGGGATGTTGCGATGTCTCATATGTATTTTATTTGTATTTTAGTGTTGTAGTATTTATTAGAATTTTGTCAATAGATATATAACAATACACAAAATAGTATGATGAAAAAGTGAATAAATATAAAATTTAAAAGAAATAATTGAATATTTGATACGTATCTTAAATATAAATACATTACTAGTTGACATACCTGGTAGAATAAATACAAATTAAAAAAAATGTCAAATTCAGAAACAATGCAACATTAATTTTTGAATGAAATACAACTATTAATTGTAAAAAAACCGATACTGACTAAAACAAATATCAAAATCAATATATACTTCCAAAGTTGATGAATAAAAAAAAACAATGAAAAACTATTGGAAAATACAAAAAGATAAATACTAACTGTGGTACATTGAACATAACTATCAAAAAAAGCAGAATACAAAATGAATATTAAAAATATATGAAATAAAGATCCAAAATCATGGATACACAATAACAATTAAAAAATGAAATAAAAAAAACATACTGACAAAAACAACAAAAATTCAATATGCACCTTCCAAATCATGAATACAAAAAAACATAAAACATGAAATGTACACAATAAAAACTTCACTATAGGTGCTGTTTAATAAGGTCTGTTTTTTACATACACTAATCCACCTAGAAAAAAAATGAAAACAACAATACAATAAATATATTTGAAATACAAAAATAATACTAACTATATGTGTAACTAGACAATTTCAAGACTTACATTCACTAAACGCATTGTAAACATGAATTTTTTTTATCTAAAAAACTAAAACAAATTAAACTAAACATGCAAGACACAGAACATGCCAAAAAAAAAAATCTTCTTCTCCAACAAATTGTCTTCTTCAACTTCATGGTATGAATTGTGTGGGATTTTGATACATCAACGGGATTCACACATTTCCCGTCGTATATCCTCCTTAGGTAGATTTAGAAGCCGGAGCCGACATTGGTTGTTTTGTAATGTCTTGACGTGAAAAAACATCCCTGTAAATGATGGAACACATCCGGACAACTTTGCATATATTTGTTCCCCCAATATTCTTCTATAGTTACACTCTCTTGAAAATTCGTACACTGAAGATGAGGAGAATTATGGTAGTCTCAACCCTACAAAAATATTTTAATAACATCACAAAACAAAAATAAAACAGTAAGTAATCAAATAAGGAATATGAAAAACATAATACCCCACATCAATTTAATCTTCAAATCAACATCTTGCCAAAAAATAAATGAGAAAAATCAGAAAATATTTAATATATTAACGAAAATCCTGGGAATTGATTTGGAAGATGTTAGAGAGAGAAATTGAAAAAGAGAAAACGAGAGAAAATTGGGGAGTTGATTATGAGAAAGTAAGAGAGGGAAATTAATAAGCTAAGAAAGACGAGAAAGTTAAAATGACATTTAATTCTATCAATTACATAAATATAGAAAAATGTTTAATTATGAGAGAGAGAAAAATGATGTAAAATGAGGAGGAGAAAAATTACTCAATATCAGAGTAATTATTTTATTTTTAAAAATAATGAAATTTTTGACATGTTTACTATATCTTAAGTCATGAATATTATCACTACCTAAGTTGTTTTTTTTTTTGACTACGTTAATCAATTTTTCTTCTTTTTTCCTGAGAAATTACCTAAATACACATCTTATTTACCATAATCTTTAAAATTTCCTACATTTTTTTATAAAAAATATCAAATATCTCCTCTCGGATACATTACTCTTCCCTCATTGATACATTCCTCACTTCTCTGATACATCTCTCCTCTGTTTCAGATGTCCTATCACCTCTCTGATATGTCCATATCCTCTCCTTGATACATCCATAGCTCTCTCGGATACCTCCCTCCCTTATATATCCGGATGTTTGTTGATATATCCTCAAGTCCAGTAATATTCGAAATTCATATATTTTAAGAAATTTTGTAATTTGAAATAGTAGGAAACAATATGATTAACTCGTTTAACACTATGAGATACATGTAAATTATAAAAAAAAAAAAAAAGGGAATAAACAGATATAGACATCCAAAAGTAATTTACACAAATCAACCTAAGTAGAGAAAAGTTAATGGGGATAAAGTAGTTGACGAAAAATAGTTTCTCACTATCACTATCTAAGCTATTTTTTAATAGGAAAAATATTTCTACTTTCAATTTCAAAATATTTTATGTTATTTAATTTATTGTAATATTCTACTTCTCCGTTTCTAAGCACTTGCTCATTTTTGAATTTGCGTACTTATTAAATAATGATTACTATTTTATCGTTGTTAATTATAAAACAGATGAATAAAAATTTGAATCCAAAGTAATTAAAAAAGGGTCTAATATGTTATATTCTTTTTTCTTTTCTTAATTTGACAAAATAGACAAGTATATGTCGCTATCAAATAATATGATAAAGAACAATTACATTTTCCAAAAGGTGAGATTTTGAGACGTAGAGACTTGTGTTTGGCCAACGTAGCTCAAAGATATTCATTAAGTATTGTAGCCCAAGTAGTAGGAGTAAAGGCAATAAGCTGGCTTGCTCCACGTCATCACTTTGCCATCTTTAATACTCATCTCATCGAATCATCGATGATACAAGTACTCTTTTTGGTGAATGGATAATATTCTTGCTGAAAATATTTTGGCCCAACTTTCCATAACTTAGAGCATACCAACATACAAGTCCAAGTATAGGCCTAATTATTATTCACAAATTAGTATAAGTTAGGTAAATGATGCAATTTTTAACTAATACATTAGGTAAAAATACAACTTGTACCTAATACGTAGCTCATGATTGTATGGAATATACTGTTGAATTAGGTCTTAGTGCCCTTTATTTGTTAAATGTAGGTATGCAACCTTTTTTACCCCCTTTTAAATGGTATTTCATGTTTGTTGTTTCTATTTTATTGGGTTACCTCATGCAGATTCAGATCTTGTGCATCAGATACTAGCCTAGATCAACTAATATTGATTTACTTTTTTTTATTTATTATACGGGTGTACTAAATGATATATCAAAATTAAGAGCGAGTATAAGGCATAGTCCATGTTCTCTTTAAAGCTCCCTAAATTTTATTCAATCTAAATAATACATAATATGTTTTCTATTTTTTCTAGATGGAGGACAAAAAGAGATCACAGAAAATGACATATGATTGTTACTTATGGAAAATTAAAGTTAGTAACGAAATTTGATTGTCCATGTGAACATTATAAATATTACATCATTTTAAATAGTAATGTATCCACGTGGACACATATATACCTTTAAAATTATTGATGTATGAGAGACACGTGCAACACGCGTGTCTAGAGACTAGTAAATTTGAAAAGGTGTAAGACATAAGCACGTCTTTTATATTATCTGACTTCAATTGATATCTATGTTCACTAATTTTGAGAGTATACAAGTAAACACTTAAATTTATATAGAATATTTGTACAAGTAGACGAACACATCATACGTAACATCATACATATATTGTGCCGCATTTGACGCATTATCTGCTTGATATTAAATACAAATATAAATCAAATAGAATCCAAACTAATCCAACAACAAACAAACGAAAGAGTAAGGTGCACTATCTTCATTGCCTAAGTGAGCTCGTAAAAGAGGAAGGATGATTTTGCACAAAAATAAAACTCGAGTCGTAGGGAATTACTTAAACAAGCACATAACATATGCTTCTTCCGTTTTGTCCTATTTTAATTTGACATAGAATTCTAAAAAAAAAAAAAAGAAATAAATTTATGATCTTAAATTAAAAATATATCAATATCAGATATTAATATTTTATTTAAATCATTGCAGTTAAGTTCTGATATTTGTTAGAGGTATTTGATGCAGTTCCTATTATGTTTTTTCTTTTTGCTATCGCCCAAAATAAAAACGTCAAGTCTATGATAATTTGAATTAGGAAGAAGAAAAGTTGCAGGCCATTTCTCCTATTCCATAAATAGAATATTCGTAACTTATTGCATCACCCCCAAAATTGTTAACAAAGTATAGCCACATTCAGTGTGCAGTGAGTAGAATTGGTTTAGTTGGTGTCAAAATTAAAGAATAAAATTGTGTAGAAGTCATCAAGCAGTTGTCGGTAATTCAATAAGATATATTAAATAAATATTTGTTATTTAGCAGCGACACACACGCTAATTTTTCGACGAAGGTGGGCCGGTGGTGCTAGACTATATGTGGCTACTTTTTTTGGCCAATGGCGCAGTGGCCGGACATTTATATAGAGCATTGGTTTAGATAATCTATTATTTATTACTTATATTAACACTAACTTAATTATATGACAATATTATATTATTACGCTAAATAATTACCACTAAATTTTTTATTCGGGTTGAATATTTTCGTACTCTACGTTTTCAGTTTAATTACCACTAAAACCATAGAGTTATATATGATTGCCCCGCCTCCCCGTTACTTCTTGGCTCGTAAAATGTTTAAAAGTCTAAGGGTCGTTGTTGATTATCTTCTAACTTAATTAACATTCACAATGCAGTCTTTTAAGAGGTTGTTAAGGGGTAATTGTGGGGACCAAGCCAGTTGATAACTATTTGTAGTATTCGAGTGAAATGATTGAAGTAGTTCTCTCTATATTTTGTACTCTTATATTTATATAGTAAATTGCTTTTATCCAGGTCAATTGACTAAACCACGTTAACTCTTTGTGTCATTTGATATATTTCTGGTTTGTCTTCTTACCAGGTCTTCGTGGTTCTGATGTGATTCTTCTGCATAAAAAAACCTACGTTAATTTTCCATCCTAACGGATTGTTGGTATTTAAATCAGGCATGAGATTAAGCAGGAGCGAGGCAGAATTCATGGTGGGAAAAAAATACTTTTGCATATGAATGCAGGAAATGGAGAATGCAGTTATGCCAGCAGCTCCACTCTTCAGGTATGAAACTTGTTTGGAATTGAGACGTAATTACTGTTATACGAACTCATCAATTCATGTTTCCAGAGAAAGATAATACAAGAGGCAATACCTGTTTTAGAAGATGCCATCAAGAAGATTGGTGACTTTCCAAAAAAATCATGTTTTAATATGCGCCTTGGGGTGCCTCTTCCGGACCAAAACCACATCTCACAATACGAAAACATCATAAAGATTGTATTACAATATTATGCGCGAAACAGAGCGAAAGCGATGCAAAATGCCGAGTGTCAAGTTTATTTGAATGATTCTCCCCTAGATCATGACTTAAACACTATTTTCAAATCGATTCCATCTTTCTATCGGAATATCAAAGAAAGAAATTGTTTCGTATCAGGCGTTCCAGGTTCCTTTAGGGAAACGGCTATTTCTAGCAAAGCTTCACTGGTTCACATATTATAGTATCATGGCTCTCTCAGGTGGTAGCATGAACTCCTTTTAATTATTTAGATAATATCACACTAACAGTTTATATATTGATACATAAACATGTAGATCCGGAAACATGGGAGAATACATGATAACAACACTCATAAATAACAAGGACAAGTCCTTCCTCAATGTAGCCTGAAGCATTACACCCAATCCAATCTTGACAAGGATTTCTCAACATTTCTGCAATTACGCTCCGAGGAAATAGTAAGTGGTGGACGTATGGTTTTAACATTTATGGGAAGCAGCATTCCTGATCCCTATGGAAGTCACTATGCCTTACTGGAACTTCTATCAAACTCACTCATTGATTTAATACATGAGGTCCGTCCAGTCATTTAAACTGGACTGGACTTCCTCTTTTTTTTCCTCTTCACCACCCCATCTTTCTCCCGATTATCCCGCATCTGTCAATATCACTTCATTTAAAGGCACATGGCAGGGAGCTTCTTCGTGCACTGTCTTATACTCTCTTCTCAGTATCATTGATTTAGGGATTGCGCTACGAAAGCAGGCTGAACGACCGCCGGCTTCCATGCCATTCTGCTCTAGAACCCGCTCAAACACGCGGTGGAGAAACAGGTAGTTGATGAGGTAGGAATGCTAGGGATCCTAACCCCGTAATCCCTGAGTGGCACGGAGTCGACGGTTAAACGGAGGTTCTGGAAGACCTCTCTCCCCATCGGTGCAACCCTCTGCCCCGTCCTTTTTACGTCCCTTTCTTTGTTTTTTTGCCCTCCGTGGTTTTTTTAACCCACCTACCGTGCACCACTTAAACTCCTCTTAGACAGCTTCCTCCCCTGTCCTGCTCTTTTGCGTCCGATAATTTGTCGTTTTAGATGATGTTTTTTCGGTCAGAGGTGGTTTCTCCCCCTACCTCCCCCCCCACTCTTCTCAATGTAAATCGTTAGAGAGTTTTTTGTTTTCTCAATGCAGGGACTTATTGAACAGGCAAAACTAGACTCCTTTAGTCTTCCTTTTTACGCACCAAACAAGGATGAAGTTGAAAAAATTGTTAAAATGGAAGGTTCATTTGTTGTGGATACCATTAACTTTTTCAAAGTGAAATGGGATGAGAGGGACAACGATGATGATATTTGTTTCGATGCGTATAGCAGTGGTAAACATATAGCAAGAACCTCAGGAGAGCTTCGGTATTGAACACCAAATGCTTGTTAGCCATTTCAATTCCCCCTGGACGCATTCGATGTTGATTATTTGTTTGAGAGATATGCCTACCATTTGACTTGTAATTTGTTGGTTCAAAAAGGCAACTACTTCAACATTGTCATATCTTTAACAAAGAAATGATGTTGCACTTGCAAATACACCTCCCAGTCTCTTTGAAGGAGTGATAGTTTCTTGTTATTCAATAACTAGTTACGGGTTGCACGATGCGCCCCATGCTAAGTTACATGAAGTTGTTGTAACGATGTGTCTGTATACATATATATATAAATAAAATTTCTCTTATCTTCTCTTTTCATACATAGATAATACTTTTGCAAGAGAAAAAGAGATTGTAGACGGAGGGGTAATTTTCTACGAGATACAATTAAATTTTTAACTAACTTATTTGCTGTCATTAAGTATGGCCATCAATAGACTTCAATAACTTCTTTATTGATAGGTCGTAATCTATCTAATATATTAAATATTGACCCCCATCTATGACTCTCGCCTGTTGCTATATGGCAACCCTCCATGGCCAGCTTGTATTTTCCATATTATATTTGTTTTTTTTTAAATCCAAAAAGACCGTATTTCTGATTTTTAAAAACCATATCAGTTAATTATTTTCTAGGAGACTGCATGCCACCTGCAGCACCAAACTTTACGATAATATAAACTCTGTCCATACCCTATCATTTATCACCTCATGCCTTACTAAACCTTTCCTGTATATTATCCCTTTTTAAAGTATATTATCCTCACTATTACATTTGTATGGGATAGGTTCACGGATATGACCAGAAATGTACGTTTGTGTTGGGTCGTGATTCGCTTGGTTTTCTTACTTTGAAACTCTCGACTGTTCTTCGTTGTGTTTGTGTGTAATTTATATTTATCAGACAATTCGACTTCTGGGTCATCCAAATTATTGCTTACTATAAATACTACAGCCTATACTATCCTTCCCATCCTTTGGACTCGGTACGAATCTTCTTTTCATGATATTTACACTTCCCGTCACCTTGGTTATGGTGTGTAATTTTATTAATATTAAGATTATTTAGGATTTTAAACTTTTTTGTCTTACAAGTATGAATACCTGTTTTTTGATCATGTTACACGCGCACAAATGTCTTGCAGTTGTTGTCCCCAGGTGCGAAGCACAAATTCAAAAGTTCAAACTTCTGATTGGACGTAATTATTGTTTTGATTTTAGTTTTGTTGATGTCTCTTTGTTAATAGTGTCTTTGCGTCTTCCTCTGTATTTTTTCCTCACTCTGTGTTATTATCTTTAATTATTGTTGCTATTTTTCCATTTTACCCTTCCACTCCTCAGAACATATACTTGTGTTCTGTGAATCATTTTTTATAATTTATGGTAAATGATCAGATGATATATTGAATAAGATATGAGAATTAAGTTCATATTGATGAACTACTATCGTTATTAGTACTATGCAAATTTGTTACTATCCTTTCTTATTCTTTTAAGTGTTTTAAAATGATGGTGATTTGATATTAATTATAAGGTGTAAATTAGGTATATAGCAAATAAAATAATTAGGTAGTCATAGTATAAGTTATGCAACCAAGATCTTCTGATTTCCATTCAATAACATATAATAATCAATCGTATAGCCATTTCATTAAATTAAAGATCATTAAATATTTAATTCAGTAAATAGGACGGAAGAAAAAAAAAATTTAAAACTTTAGTAATAAAAACTGGATAACTACCGTGAATGTAGGTACTGGTTTTTAATCTGATAACCAAATTTGCTTTTTTAAGGAATTAAATAGATTACTTAAAGATAGACCTTAATTAGATCTCGCTCCCTTCATCACCCTATTGCTATTTTAAGGGCACACTTTTTTTTGATTTTATCCTAAATCAAAACACACCAGACCCACTAATTTGTTCTAATCTTTTCCTTCCCATTAAATGTGTTAATCTTTTCTTTTTTCCAGAATGTGAATGCTATCATAAAAACAATCAAAATTGAAGGTTTTGCAAAAAGTTTATATCTTGATTTTGATGGAAAATTTGTGTCATTTAATTAAAATCCATCTTCAGGTGGCAGAATGGAATTCATCAGTTATAGTTAGTTTTTTTTATATCTTTGAGCATAATGATGTCGGTTTATTTTTTCCCTCGTGTTATATGCCATATGTAAAAATTGATATTTTATTTTTGGAACATTAAATCAGTGTTCTACTAATAAAAACTTTTGCTAGTGTTACAACTTATTTCTGTTGTGTCAAATAAAACGAAGAGTGATGGTCGGTAAATGTACAATTATGGTTAAATTTTAATCATTTAATTTTTTGATAATTTAGGTAATTTTAATTTCATTTTGAACCATGTCTAGATATCATTATCTGAAATTTTGCTTTCCCCATTAACATGTAGACATTTTGTCATTTTTAATGTGTATATATAAGTCCATGACACAACTATATACGGAAAATCCAATTTGAGTATGAAAATTTAATTGCAACTTATATTATTTTCATATTAAATTGGATAAAGGCCCCCTACTATGCAAAATGTATTTTAGATTGGTATGTAGTATGTTGTGCTTCGTCTTAATCGCCAGTCTATGTATCTTATCAAAACCTTGTTTTTCTTTACTAATTTTATATTGATTTAAATTTTTTATTGTCGATATAAAATTGCTTGTATTGTTCCTTTGTCATTTGTGTATTAATTTTGTTAGTAAACAATGTATTAAATGTGTTAAATTTTACAAGGGTGTGTCAACAGTGTTCCCGGTAATGTTTATTTAAATAATATGCTATAAAGTGTGTATTATTTTCTGTTACAAAACTGTCTAAAAATGGGGTGTACAAGATTGTTATGATTTGTGTATTAATTTTGTATTAAATGTATAAGTTGGAATAATACAATGTAATAATTGTTTAGTAAATTACAATAGTGTATAAACAGTGTAATTAATTGAGTATTAAATTGTTTACTGAAATTCTGTATATATTTTGTATAATTGGATGAATTGTGCCTTGTGCTAAACAGTTACTTGTCATATAAAATGATGTATGAATTAAATTTTTAATAGTTTCTGTGCTATTATAGAGATTGCACTGAATGTAAATTTTAATGTGTGAAACATGGAAGGAAATACGTCCAGACTGTTGAAGTGGAGGGCATCCAATACGCTACTGCTACTCTTTTTACTGGTTTAGTTAATGCTATAGTAACTCAACCTATAAACAGAGAAAGAAACAATCTAAATTATGTTGAGATAAAGTATATAGTTAGCGAAATGGTGTATCCACCTATAAAAGATTCATAATTGATGAGTGGGGTCAAAGGGTTTAATAGATCTGATTGAGGGTGAATGGAGATTTTGGTTTCTTTGTACCAATAAATATCCATCTAGCATCTACTCTTGAAAGATTGTGGGAAGTATCTAACGAATGTCATAGAGTTATAGTAATGATATAAATACAATTCTTGATGTTAATTACTCACTAGCCACATAACATTAGATCTATACTCCAAAACAATTCTTCCCTTTTTTTTTATCGTTTTTTTTAATCGGAAGGATTTAGATCGCCGGAGTGGTCAATGCTGATAGTGAAGTAGATAACTGATCACCTATATTTGATCATTCTAATTTTACCTTTGTAGTGTAAATCGATTTATACTAACCTAAAGAAAACCCTTAAGGAAGTTATGAGGCATGTTGGCTTGTTGGAAGTTCAGCTGTCGGTGCACGTTGTTAACCATATAGTAAGTTAAATTTAGTTATTCCCCCTTGATCTTGTATTTTGGTTTTGGTATTACAGTATACCTATACGGCTACAGTTATTTTATTAAATTATGCTAAAGTTATCCATCTGCATCTTTGGATTTCTTAAGAGTTGTTTGGAATGCTGAGGCGCCACACTTCCCTCTTAGTTGACTTAGTCTGCCTTTATCAAATTGTTCCGCGAATTATCTCACGTTTCTCTCACCGCCCAGCATACATGCTTTTTTTTAAGGTCTGTCTAGATGACTAAGAGTTGCATGCCAGAGGTAAGCGGATAATTTGGACGTTGTTTTATGTAGCTCTTCATCTTCATTACGTACGTTTTGTATGGTTTGTATTTGGTTCCTTGTTGTATGTTTCTGCTCTAACCCCTGTGTTTCCTTGGTGAGTTGTTTTTTTTATTTGCTCATGGATTAATGTTATTTGATCCATGTAAGCATATACTCCAAAAATTGACTTTGTGCACGACTGATTCGTATATGTTCGACCACCGAAATTGCTAGGGTTTAGTGATCTAAATAAAGGCCACCTGGCCCACCGATTTGCTAAAGAAAAAGCTTTTTAGTAAGTGGTGCGAAGGCGGAGACTACATCTTTCAGCAGAATCTTATGCAGCACTTACTCTTTTTTTCTCGGTAATTCCGCTTTGAATTTTATAACCTGATTTAACATTTAAACATTTGTTTATTTTAGTTGTGTCTGTTCAGACAACCGTTCTTCAGTGGATTATTAGGTGCTAAGATATGTATTGTTTATGTATGCCTTGTTGGACTCGTTATTTTGCGACCGGTAATTCAAAAATAAATTTAATATTAATAGTTATTTGTATTTTTTTTTTTATGTCAACAACTATGTATTTTCTTATGTACTGGATTAGACTCGTTATTTTCAGGTCCTATTTTGACATTTTGGCCAGCAACATATCCAGGATCTGTTTTGATGAATGTGTAAAAGATGAACCGATCGATACATTTAATGCCATTTGGGCTCCTTTTGGACCCAGACTAGTATAGTGGCGCTTGGGGAATATTGTAGGCCACTTGCCAGTGGTGATGGTTGAATGCATTAAGTGTTCTCATCCATGGTGGTACAATGCTTAATCTGTCAAGCAATTAGATCCGGGGGTAACTCTTAGCCTTATAATTTTCCTAATTCTATAATATAATGAAAGAATGTGAATGATATGTTTTATTTGGGTGATATTTTTAAAAAAATTATATGAGCAGAGTCATCTACTTCCGTTGGCAGTTATGCCGATAGTAGATTCTGAAATGATGCTTCATGGGGCACATGGTTATTTGAGCAATTTATGAGCAATGCATATGCGAGTTAGACAAAATAGGTGTTTTATGTAACAGAAATGAAAGCATATGGAAAGGGACAACAAATGTCATATCCTGAATCAGAACATTATGCATGCATATGGCATTTATCAGTCAATGTTTTGAAGAATTTCAATAGAAATAGAAAGATTGAAGATGTTGTTCTTTTCATTGGAAAAGCTTATACAACACACAGTTTGAGGACAATTATGGATAGAATAGATCAGAAGATACCGCCCCGACTACCGGCCATACTCCTTGTTTGATATTGGTATTATAGCAATTAGTCAAGCAGATTTACATCGAATTGTACAAGCGACATGCGACGATGACTTCAAATCCGGAAGTCATCTGAATACGGTAACAGAATTAGCACGGCGGTCAGTGCCACGCTCGGTGCTTTTCACCTTCTTGCGTTTATGAGAGGTTGACAAATTCAGAGGTGGAATTCACAAGTTTCATTCCTCACTAATGAGGAGGAATGTGATAAGACAATCTAATCAGACAAACAATATGAGTTTATCTACGAAAGTATTACAGTCATGCTTCGGTGAATATGAGGGTTATTGTTGTTTCACGGTTTGTATTTTTAAATTCATAATAATCATTCTAGTATGTATAAAAATTTTTTTGTCAAACAGTTGGTGATCTTCACGTCAACTGTTGACTCCCTGGCATGCGGCCCTAGCTGAGGAAAAGGAATAAATAGCTTAATGTGACACAAGGATGTGTAGTTGCGGAAGATTTCACATTATGTCGACCTACCGTGTGGTCATGTAATTGCGTCTCCGGTAAAGGAAGTTACATGACGCAGACTTTATGTTCTGCTTTTATAGCCTCACGATTCAAAGTGCTTATGCCATTCCTGTAAGAAGTATCCCGTGCGAGAGTACATGTGTGTATATACAAGTTATATTCATATCTTAAGTGGATTGCCGTGTACCAAACAAGAGCAGCAGGACGACCCAATACTTGCACAACCCAACGGGGTAGGTGGAAGGAATTCCGCAGGATGTGAAATTCAAGAAGACTAATACAAAGCCCACTATGCCAGCTCACAGAGCCATAAGGCTTGGACACAATAGGAAGACTTGTTCAAATTATCCTGTACCCAAAACAATATGAGTAATCGTTAAGATCTGTTGTTATTTGAGGCATTACATGTTATAAATATGTTTTATTGAATAATATTAATATTATACAAATGTCAAATTATTCATAAGTATTCATACATGTTATTCATCTCAGATAATGTACATCATTTGTTTGGTTTGTTTTTTGATAAATATCTTTTATAATCTTCTCGTCTTTATAATTCCATATATTTTTCACCTTATATCATTACATATTGTACTATACTACTCAAATTTTAATATGGACATTTATTTAATTTCATTATAATTTTCATACATGATGTCATCACAGTTTCACCTATATGATAAGTGAGAAAAATGTCTGTTATATAGTTGTCATGAATGTATGTATATTAGCTGTATGAATTTGTATGTATATTTTAAATAATCAGTAGTCAAATTTAAAATAAACTAGGAAAAATTGTATGTCATAGACTGTATGAATAATAATTGGTAGATTCGGTGATGATACCCCCACATTTCCTTAATGTATAACTTGTTATGATATAATTCATAAAATTTTCATAAAGATTCATACCAGCAAGATAATTCATAATATGTACATATTCAAATTTTAATAGAAATCATCAATCGACTTTATAATGTATTTTGTAAGATTACTAATGTAGAAGTATGATTATAATTCATACATTTTTCCTACAGTATTCATACCAGCAATGTAATTGTAATTATAAGTGAGAACCTTTATAATCATCAGTACTAATTTATATAAAATCCATCAAAGTATGAATAAAATTTAAACTGAGAAAAGACATAAAGTGTTCAGAGTTAAAAATAAACAAATCTTTGTCATACTAAATTATCTTATGTGCCAATGAAGATTGTTCTACTTCCTGAACGGAATTTTGACAGTGGAAATTGTGTGGTGGCCATAACTTGTCGTTTATGCGTCGAGGTCCACCCTGTCTTGCTAGCACTGCCTCCTTGTAACTTCACTTTTCACTGATGCCCGCCGTTCATCTACCTTCTTTGATTTTCAAGAATTCTAAATAAAATAAATTTAACCCGATATTTTAAAATTAGGTGAAAACAAGAAAACTAAATCCCTTTCTTAATTCCCTATATTATCTAAACTTACCGCTTTTTTTTTAATAATAATAATGCAAAGTTAATGTGATTCTTTGACGATGATATGTTGATCCATATCCCTATGTGATATATCACAAAACTCCATCTGCTTATGTACTTCGGCAATAAGAGATGTTATAAACACACATCAACTGTAAACAATAATTGAAAAAAAAAAATTGTAATTAATATTAGCCCAATTGAATGAAAATGAATAAAAAAATTAATGTAAGAAATATACCTACTTTGACACTTTCTCTGTTGAGGAACATGTGTCCACATTCTTGATACTTAGAGGTTCAGACCTTGAGACCCATTCATCGTGATAATCAGGGAGATTTTTCAGGACCTTACAAACTACAAGCCTTATTCCATAACAAACTCCGTGCTCGTCATAAATAAAGAGAATCTATGTGGCATAGCTTATCAACCGGCTTCTTGACCTGCTTGAATGAAAGATCTCCATCAGCGAATCATAGCCTTACATACAGAATCTACTTTTTTGATTCGGAACAACAAGAACCAGTGAGGAATTTGTCATTGAGCTTGATGGATGATTAATTCATCACCTATCCCCACGGAATGCTTAGCAAGCAGCTTAATCCCTAAATGCACTTGTCCAATATCACGGTTCCCGGTGTGATCGCCTGCATGATATGCATCTCATGTCTCATTGTGATTGTACTTCACTGTTTTTCAATGTTTCAACCAATGCCATAAATCCAACAATCAACAGTACTGGTAGAAGTGACATGTTGGGGAGTATTTTGCTTCTTTCGACGATAATCCAGTTTGTATCTAATTCCCGAATGCTGTTCTAACCAAAAAAAAAAATACTATATCTAATTCATTATATGTTCCCACCATCTCGCTCATCCAGAACAACCGCATTTATATTTTACTACAAAAAAATATACATAGATCACGCCACCATATTTCATCCAGTATAAACTATACATACCAAACTACCCCATCTCATCACATATGTGTGGTGTGTAGCAATTTTTATACATGGCAGTGCACACCATACACCGTTATCACTGCAATTATGTACATCTAGATTCACTGTGCAATCTGTGATTATATGCGCGTTCTTAACAAAAAAAATAGTGGTCCCCCCTCTCTAATCCCACCTCGATTCTCTATCGTTCCACATATTTACATACATAAAATTTCTGTTACATAGTGGTCTCCATAACCAAAATATCATCACCTTTAGTCTACCGCAACAACAAATATTTCGTTTGAACAACAAACTCCAAAAAGGTTTCTCTGTGATTCCCCCCCTTTCCTCCCCAGGTCTGCCCCCCACCGCCGTGGATTTTCGTCTCTCTTTGGTTGACTCATCTTCATCGTGTAACTTGCAAAAATTTCTAATTTCTTGTTTTTCGCCACCCCCCTTGGACATTAGCATCCATTGGTTTTTATTGTTGCAGTTCGATTGAACATGAGTTTTAATCTTTGGCATAAGTTTAGTTGTCTTTTCTCGTATATGTTTAAAGTAAACGCCTTTCCCCCCGTGTCAGTAAGTTTAGTAGAAGGTATGTGATTAATTTTCCCACCATTAAGAATAAATTTTATCAAGTACAAATTACGCACGTCCCATGCCTCGACACATCTGGTGAAAATCCATTTTTTGAACACTCCTCAATCATTTCGTCTGGTACATACAAACTCAGTGGGATTTGGAAATGGATTGTTTGATTTGAAAAGAATGTCGGTACTTAATTTGAATGCTTCTCCTTCCGCACATTGATATAAGGCGACGCGTGTTTACCCACTTCTGTCTTGTTTGCAGATTTGGAGTGTGGGTGGCTATTAAGAACGGATCCAGCGCAAGTATTTGTTCATGGTTAATTAACTCATGGCCCTAATTGTCCATTTATTTGGTGGTTTTGTTTGACGTTGTAGTGCATCAAATTTAACATCATCCGTGAGTTTGAGCTGATATACCTGAAAAAAAGTTTTTTGTTAATATGAAAAAAAACTCTCTAACCAAATTGAGTAGGTATGTGGTTGAGACAATCTAATTGAATATTCTTCGTCCCCCCCCCCCCCTTTTCCTCTTCTTCCTCTTTTTCTCTTTCTCTCCCCCCCCCCTCCCTTTTCTTCCCCACTCCCTTTCTCTTTTTCCCCTCCTTCCCCTCCCCCCCTCCTCTCTCTTCCCTCTCCTTTCCTTTTTTTTCCTCTCCCCCAATTACAGGATTCAAACTTACGCGTGTTTGAACTTTGTGATACTTGCTCCGGGGACACCTCCGCTTTGTATCTGTCGGCTATGTGTCCTTGTTTGGAGCGCGACTATATTGTGCAGTCTTGATGCCTTTTTCGGTCTGTCTTCCACTTTCTTTCTGCGTTTCCTGATGCAAACATGTATTCATACACCTATAACACAACTAATGATGAATCATACATCCAACTTTTCCTATCTATAGGAGTCACTCCTTTTGGACCACCACCCCACCTATATATTGGAAACCTACCTAATACATCCGCTGTTTATACCACAACATGATCCCCATATACTCATACGCATTTCAACACCCTTACAAGTTTCGACTCCTGGGTGGCCGCTTCAGTCCCACACATACCCTAGAAAAAGGCGCCCCAAACGACTATATCACAATGTTCTTAGATCTATTTATGGGGCTAACGCCATTGATCTCAGGTTTTTTTTTTTCTCATATAAAGTAGATACAAAAAATTTTAATATCACACTTTCTACTAACACATTTCATTCCCAATTGCATTCAAATTTATCTACAATGCAGCATTTTAAATGAAAACACATGCAGTGTACACCGTTCATCACCTCTTCTCGCATTCAGTACTGCCAACTCATTCAGGGGATCAGTACACATCATACACTTACGCTATGTCCCCAAATGCTCAGCCGGGGGTGTGTTAGACACATTTTGTTGTTTGCTCCCCTCTTCTTTCTTCTTCTTTTCGTTTTATCTGAGCTAGTGTATGTCTTATTGTTTACACATGCATAAACCTCAGGATACGTAAACAGATTCACTTGATATACATATATTGTTATATTCCATCCAAATCACCATACTTTTTCTGCCATCTTACGATACCAAATTTTTTTATACTATGTAACCTGTGAAAGAAATATTAAATTCAACACTGAAATTTTGCACTCATGTATTGCATTTCGTTTTCCAATCTACATTCATCGCAAATGTGCTCGCGCTGCATATTCCAGTTTGCCACAGCAAGTTTCTTTACATTCTCTATATTTAGAGTTATTGTACCTTGGTTTTTTCCTTTTTTGATTCTTTTTTCTTCGTGTTGTTTTTTGTGGTTGTCGCTCAGGCCTTGGTCATCTTCCGCTTTGAGTCAATTCCGCTCGATTTTTGTCATATCATTATTGTAATTGTTTTGGTCTGTGACTCTTTGCTTCATATCCCATCTATACCATCTATATCTTTGATTCATGTTCTCTCGCATTGTGCTTGTGGACCGTATCGTTGAAGTGAAGATTCAACAAATTTTATTACTTATTAAATTTTATCACACATCATTATATAATTATATAAAAATAGTTGGAACTTACAGTGCTTCTCTCCCCTTTCGCTTTTCCCTGCTCCTTTTATTCTTACTGCCTGTTTCTCTTTTTTTATTTGGCGTCCCTTTTCAACTCTTGTCATGACTACCTATGTTTCATAGAGATTACCACTTATACGTCATTATGTCTATGGGGGTTATGTATTGTTCATTAGAAGTAAATTATGTTTATTTGAATATTTTACTGGTACCTTCTGCACTATCGGCTTTCTCAATTCTTGAACTTATGTTCACTCGTGAAATCACGATTTCCCGATGATCTTGGATTTGTTGACCATCCTGTGTGGTCGCTGGATCTCTCTCCTTTGATATATTCTGGTCCTTGTATCGCGTCTATAAGATGTTTTTAACAGTTGTCTATCTTGTCTTTTCGCTTATTCAGGATACACGAGTCTCTCTTGTTGACATTCTTCTCCTTCACGCTTATTCAGAGACAACTAGTCTTACACTTCAGCATAGTAATTGTCATCTGTAGACTTTGATCTTTCCTTACTATCCCCTGCGCGATGTTTGTATTTAATTCACTCCTATAAGTACCTACACCTACCCCTGCACTTCTTTTAATCATGCAGTCTGAGTAATTTGTTTTATTAAAGTCGTCAAAAATAGTGGACGTCCTTCGGCCAGGTTCCTCCTCCCAGTCGGGCTCACTGTTAGTTCGTTCGGCTTGTTGTTGCGGTCATTGCTTATCTCCACACGTATAGCAATGGTGTTGTCAAATGGATGGACAACACTCCATAAAACCATATCGCAGTTGCTATGTGGAATGGCTTGAATTTGAACAGCGACGCTGGATTTTTTTTGCCACCCAGACTTTTATTTTTTTGTTAAAGCTGTGAGTGTTAAATCAACATCAATTTGCCCAAGGGAACGTGGTTTTTTTACGACTGTCCAGACCCTTCTACAAATCCAATATATTATCCATGGAATCTTTTGTCTTTGAAGGGTCTGATGCAAGTGAGCACTGAGAATAAGTACAGGTCCCGCATTTTAGTTTTATGCATCTTCTTCCCAAAATTATGTGTGCAATTAAAATTGTAATAAAATAGGACTCGATACTTTATTCCAATCTCCAAAATTTTCCGCATATTCGTCTATCTCCTGCACCGCAGCCGCGCCCTCTGAAACAAATCAGAAACAGGTCAAGCTCCACCCAGTTCTAGCAACACAAACTCTTTCTAGACAAATTGTGCTCCCCGTAACTCGCTCTTTTACTCTATACTTGTAATCGCATAACCCCTTATGTCATCTCCTTGTATACACATTTTTGTCTCCCTTTAATGTATAAATTTACTGTGGTCTGAATGCATATGTTGACATTGAATTCTAATCGCACGCCTAAATTATTGTACTCGATCATTATCCCAATAAGGTTGCTCTCAATCTTGCTTCAGGGAGTGTTACGACCATCTTCGAGCTTGACCCTTAAGTCACCATCCTGTGTGTGACACAACTACATAGGCCGAATTTACATCTCTCCGAACATATTTTCTCATGTTTCATTTTCACATGCAATGTTGATTCAGATTGTTTGTGTATTTTATATTTTTCCCTTATATTAAATTTTAAGGTCTCGAAATATTATATTTAATTTACCTATATTACACTGTTATTATTAGTTCATCAGCATCTACCCCGCAGTGCATATTCAACAAAAGCTAAGTCATTACTCAGATATACAAACATAATCAAAATATAAAGTATAATGTCCTTATTGTAATTTATTTCGTATTAACCGTTCACCAACCAAAATCTTGCCAATATTATTTAAAAATTTATTATGACCCATTTTATATTTTTACTACCATTTGAATTGTTCCTATCGATGTATTGTTGTTCTTATCATAAATTTCTTATACCAGTGAATGCTATTATTCACTAACTAATCTTCACTTTGTAAAACCACTTCCCTTAACACATGTCAGATCACCTATTATTTATGGTTGAATCTCATTACATGCATCATACCAAAATTTCATACAGTGAATCATACAACTTTCTCTCCCATCTATTTATGTGCATTTGCATATCATTCTCCAATTTATATGTCTATTTTATCCTAAACAATGTTAACGTATATAATTTCTCATTATCTATAATATAATGAAAAAATTGTATAATATACTGAAAACAGTACCAAACAACCCACCACTTTGTTGATGACTCCAAAAAAATGTGTTTCATATACTTTTTTATGTTCATCTACCGTGAATCATACAGTGAATCATACAGTGCAAGGAATACAAAATTCATATAGTGACTCCATACCACAATTTATACATTTACCATACACAATCATACAGTGATCATACAAAAAAACAATCTTTATTTACACGAAATTTCATATATATGGCATCATAAACAATTATTAATTATTTATTTACACAAAAATTGTATTTTAACTATTTTATAGTACAAATTAAAAGAGACAAAAAAATCCTTCCACGCTATAATAAATCTAATCCCTACCCTATTAACACAGTTACATAGCTGTTTTACTAAACTTGAACGTTTTTTTTGGGTTTATTCAGTGTATCTCTGCCTCGTAACTGCTCTTGCGCTCTGTTTGTGTGGTGATTCTTTTGTATCTTTTTATTTATACTCTTTTCTTCCTCAAATAAATCGTTTTCGTATTTCAGACTAAGTTGATTCCGTGACTTTCTTATTTGCATGTTCTTTCCTATTTCTGTAAGTCGTTTTTTTTCTTCAGGATCAGTCGTTCGATCTGTTTCTTGTTCTTTATTTTCCTCTTCTCTCAATTCTTATCATCTAACTTGGTCTTGTTTGGCTATGTTTTTTTGTTTTTTTTGCACGTGATATTTATATATGTCTGATTTTTATGATGGCGCATGAAAATGTCTTCAACCCCCAACAGAATTCTTGCCGTCTTCATCTAACAATCTTCTATTTTTTTGGCGGTTTCTTTGCTTCTTTTAGACATTGTAGGGTTTGTTTATTTGCAAGATTTAACTAGATTGGTTTAGTGGGTAAAAACTTAAGATTTGAAAGGAACTATATGAGATCTTGAAGAATATTGTATAAGAGAAAAGAGTTTTGAGAGATGACTTAGGCGTGCCCTAAGATGGTGAATGAAAAGTGTGTAATAAATGTTTGAAAGGTTTTGAGCAGGCGTTCTCTTGGCGATTGTATATGATTTGAAAATTGAAATGGGGGAAGACAAAAATTTAGGGCCCCCCGTTAATATAAATTTCTTTATTTTTTAGATATTGTGTACAGTTTTAAAATGTAATCTTTTTTAATTTTGATTACAAAACCCTTAAGTTGTTGTAGTCTATCTTAAACAGGTAAACTAAACTAAATATTTAATAAATGAATCTTTATAAAGGAGTTTTCCGTTTAAAAGCTGTAACTTAAAATAATAAGTTAATTAACTACATTGGTTTAAATATGGTAATTGAATTATTTAAAATAAGTAACATTGAGATTTTAATACATTAATGAGAAATAGATAATATTTCTTAATATGCGCATACTTGATATAATATGCTATAAGAGTTTAATATTGAAAAACGGTTGTTCTATAACTTGATACTTTAACATCTTAAATGTGTGTGTAGCTGTTTTCTTTATTTATTCAAACTAATAGTATTTGATATTTATTTGTCAGGACAATATTCTAACTTTAATTGAAATAAGCATGATTTTAGCGAATTCATCTTACATTACCAAATTGAACAACTTAAAATTGACAAAAGTCTGATTTTATCTACTCTTCATCTCTTCTCTTGAATGAACACGAAAAGTATAAAATTTCGATATTTTCCTCATCTCAACAAAAAACAATATCATTTGTTGAATATGCTTACAATGACTAAAAATTCTTTGATTTGACAAAAAAAAGGTATAAAAAATGACTCAACTTTCTTGCTATGGGGATTTTGATAAAGTTTGTTTAATTTTCTCAAATTTGTTATATGCATTTTTGATAGAGTATAAAGAGGTTGTTTCAAATAACTAATTTCTTCAAATACTTTATATTTTTTATATAATTGGTGTTATATATCTCTCAATCTATTTTTCTTATATAAATTTATAAGTATATTACATCGGTAGTAAAAATTAGTGAAGATAGAAAGTTATTTACAAAATATTTCACAAGCAAGATTGTGAAACAAGTGAATTATTGAGTTCGATCATCTACAGAGTCAGAAAAGATAACAACTTTCGGAATCCCCCCCCCATGAACATTAACAAAGAAAATAATAAAAGATTACAATATTTGGAGGAAAAGAATAATTTTATAAAACTGCAATTGATCTTATTTGGATAGCACAATAAATATTTAAAATCTATTTTATTTCATTGAACACAGGAAGATAGACATTTGATCTGTTCTCAGCTGTTCAAAATTTAAATCTACAGTTATCCGATTGAAATTTTATTAAAATTTTGTGAGGAAAGCCCCCACCTCACCAAACCAAACTATTAAAACCCATACTAAGAATAAAAGATGGATTCTAAAAATTGTCTAAAATTGATAAACACATGGACAACCATACCATATCTTTTAATTACCTTGTTTTTTTGTTATTTTTTTAAAACACCCTTTCTCCGGCTGCCGTATCGTGGAATGTAAACATCTTCAGTCGTTTAATCCAATTTAACCCTATTACGGATACAAACAACTTAAACATAGTATATACCCTCTTGCCCCACCCCCCCCCTTCAGCCTTGACCCTCATGATCTCTTGGATTACACTACCCCTCTTCAAAGAATTCACAAAACTATGCAGCTACTACTATGTTGTATTTTTTTTTGATTAAATTAAAGAGTTATTTACTTGCCCCGCACCGGAATCCCACGTTCTCACTATTTTAACTTATTTATTTCATACAAATCGATTCGACCCTATACCCCCACTTGATCCTATCTACTTGCAAGGAACGGTTACCTAGATAGAAGAAGATCTTCTATATGATTTATTTCACTATATTGGAATTGAAGAGATATAAGAAGAGCTCCAATTGGTTCAACAGTCTTCCTCACATTTTTTTTTTGTTTAAAAGGTAGGTCTATGTATAAAGAGACCCCCCAAATAACAAAGAACTCAAATATTTCTAGTGAGGTACGTATTAAACAATTTCACTACCTATTCATTTTAATAGTGGAATTTGACTACTGCCCACCCATGAGGGCATGACAAGATGGAATTCAATTTGCAACCATTTAGAGAAAGAACCGTTAAGGAGTCAGTCTGCTACCACCTGTAAAACATGCTTTCTATTTTCCCCTAGAGTATATCGGAATATAAAACAGCTGACACTGATAATAACGTCTTTTTATCTGTGTACTTAGTAATTTTTGTCTTTTTGTTTATTGAATTTTTTGACATAAAAATATTATCTAAAACGTTATTGAAAACTACATTTATACTAATTTGTATTATTTTAAAAAAATATTATCTTGATAAATTAATTTTAATAATGACCTACTTTGGTCAAAATTCTATTTAGGCATTCTAGGTTCTTTACTTCCTTTTATGAGTGGATATTTCCTAGAAACAGCTCTGCGCATTATTCCCGTTTCATTCTATGAATCAAGACCGTTTTAATCACTAGGTTACTAAAGTCATCGCTTGGGGGGCTCAATTTTTAAAAAAAATACTTATACATATTGCTTAAAATTATATGTATGTTTAAATTTTTTTAAAAGAACATGCAAGAATGTTAAAAAAGCATATAAAATAGCCGTTAGTTTTTCCCACAGTTTTAAGGGAATGAAATATTTTATGAAAATGATTTTCTTATTTATTTCCAAAAATTTTGACCATATAATATTATTTACCTTATACTCATCTTTTTTATCCTCTATTATATTATTTTAATTCTCAATATTGAACTCTCTCCTAAAAAATGATTTATTGTTGCTTACAAGTCAAAAAAGAACAAAATTTGCTTTTGAGTGTCTTCTTCAAAATCTTAACAAGTGCAATTAGCAATCATTATATTGAAGCAACGCAAGACTATTTCTATATTATTATATCAACTTATTAAATTCGTGAGTCAGGTTTTATTATTCTAACTTTATATTATATTTTTTCTTGAACTTTTGTTATTGTTGATATTCTAAGTTAGTAAGTATATATATTCTCGTTTTAGTTGTTATTAAGAGAAATAATACAAGTAGAAGATAATGATTTAATGGACATACACAATCAAATAAAAAGATTTGATTCTTTTCCTAATGCATATATTACTTATAGAATAATGTTAACAATTCCTGTAACTATTGCCTTGACCGAAAGAAGTTTTCGAAACTAAAATTGGTAAAATCTTATCTAAGATAAACAATGTGATTGAATGTATTAACTATATTATCAATTAAAAAAGAATTACTAAAACAAATTGATTAGAAAACAATAATTAATTAATGATTTCACATCTAAAAAGACAAGAAAAATAGATTTTAAATAAATATATAGTACATGAATATTTTTTTAAAAAAATATTATGGCCCTCTTTAAGTTTTGACTTTAGATCCTCAATCTTGTTGAGTCGGCTCTGATCATACTAAACTCTTTTTTGTTAAATCATATACTATTAGAGTAGATATTTTGGTACGACTTATTGTTTAGGGGGTTTTTATTCCTACTACTTTGCGTTTCCAAAAATGTTTTAAATTGGTTATTATGGAAGCCTCAATTTATAAACGTTAAAGACTATTAATGTATCAAAAAGATCACTTTTCAAAAAGATGCTTATTCCAATAACATCAAATGACTAACTTATGTGTATGATCATGTTACATATCTCTTCTCTTATATTAAAAAAGGTAGTTCGACATGCTTGCTTCATTTTTTGGGGGCATTTTACCTTGTACATTCTCTAAAGGTAGGTGTCTTCTTGTTTTTAGTCCACTTTCTATTTTATATTTTTTATCTTCTAGTCTCAAATTGTATCTTTTTATTTATGCGCATAGCCACGTATACAAACGTCCCCTTTTCTATCATTATTTACCATGTAAGATTTTAATTGAGCTTGTTTTTTTCTGTCCTTTCTCATTTCCATAACAAGTTGAAGCTTCCCAAGTCTTGTGACTCTTTTTCCCGGGCCCCCCCCGGTTCACCCCCCCCTCCCACTTTCCCCCTCCCCCCGCCCTCCCCCCTCTACTGATTTTATTTTTGTAACACAAAAATAGCCTCGCTACTTACAACCCGCCCAGACTCTCCAATATCCTCTGTGTTCTAAATCACAGAGGTAGTGAAAACGACAAACAAAAGTGGAAAAGACACACCAGCTTGAAGAAAGAACTAACAATATATACAAGGTAAAGTAATAAGATTTATTATATCTAGATTTTCTAATGCTATCAATCTATTGAAACACGTTTAACTATCTAATTACATTACTATGATTCATGCTAGCATCTCCCTAGTAACCTTAATATTTGCAAGCAACTCTCAATTCAACAAATAGTTTGTGTTTGTATAAAGCGAGGGAAATTGAATATATAATGCAAATGTCATAACTCGGTTCAATTGTATACGAATTTAAATTGTATGCAGATATACAAATACAATTATTGATACATATACATAGTTGTAGTTACATATATTCAATTATTTATCCGATATACATATCCAATTCGCCTCTCTCCTCCCTCTCCCTCTTCCAATTTCGCTCGCCAGTCTCCTCCCTATAACATGTAGCTATAAATAGTAATTAACCAACTATAGGTTGAGCGTAATTAAGGTATTTTGGGTGATTCGTCTGTTGTATTTATATATCAGTACAAAGGATAGGTATATGTGGGAGAAATAATGGCAACTGGCAAACTTGTGCATATGAATGCAGGCAATGGATCATACAGTTATGCAAGCAATTCCACTCTTCCGGTATGACTTCTCTCATCTACTAATCAAACTCTGCTTGGAATTGAGGCGTAATCGTATAATCAATTCAATTCATGTCTCTTAATTTCCAGAGAAATATAACACAAGATGCAATTGATATTAATGCAGAGGAGGCAAAACGAGGATGAAGTTGAAAAAATTGTTGAAAAATGGAAGGTTCATTTGTTGTTGATGCCATTAAGTTTTTCAAAGTGAACTGGGATGAGAGGGACAACGATGATGATGATGATGATGATGCGTATAGCAGTGGTAAACATATAGCAAGAACTATTAGAGCTGTATTTGAACAAATGCTTGTTAGCCATTTCCAATTTGGAGATTCGATTGTTAGATTATTTGTTTGAGAGATATGCCTACCATTTGACTTGTCATTCGTTGGTTCAAAAAGGCAACTACTTCAACATTGTCATAACTTTAACGACAACAAGATGTTGCACTTGCAAATACAGTAATAAGCACCTCCCAGTCTCTTTGAAGGAGTGAGAGTTTATTGTTATTCAATAATTTGTATATCCAATATCTCTAAGGGTGTGATATTCTATCTGTTCCTTTTTAACATAAACAACAACACTCGTAAGTGATCGAGTCGGTTAGATCATAGCAGTTGGCTGTGTATATAAGACAATGTATATTGTATTAATTCTCAATTCAATGAAACAAGTAATTGCTCTGTTCTTATTGCAGTTCACTTCTCTTCCAGATAATCCTCAACTTGGATATCGAAACCTTGTGCTTGTGTCTTCACATTTTTTCAGTGGGAGCCCTCGCGACTGGAACTGATTAGAGATGATGACGTTGATCGTTTCTTCTTCAAGATAGACGATGAAGATTGGGAAGACTTAAAGCTTCCTAAAATATGTAAAAGCTCTACAGATCATGGATTAACAAAAATGTGGTCTCATGTCTGAGTGTTCGATACATATGGTGTCGGATCATGTATGATCTAAATTCTAAGATTTGGGTTACAGATAGATATGGTTGCAGGAGTTCAGCTAAAAGTACAGTTTTAAAATATGCCTAAATATGAGATACTGAATGGAAAACTTATGAAGAAAATATTGATCAAGAGGAGAATAACAAATGTGTGGTAAGAGTTCAAGCAACAGCAAGTGAAAGCTTGAGTGGTTGTTTTTTTTAAAAAAAATAAAAAAAAATACCTCCATTAGATCATATATTACAAAGGGAAATCATGTACAAATATTTTTTATCAATTTGTAGTAAATATATCATTAATATCAATTTTTTCTCAATATTTGCTTAATTTCATTCAAATGCTTATAGATCAATGAGAATATGAGAGGTAGGTCGAGTTTGATGATCATTTATTTTGATTATCTAGAAGAATAAAAAAAATACACGCACAAATCAAATCAACCGGCAAAATTGACCAAATTGAAATTAGAAAAAAATATATTATCTAGAAGAATAAAAAAATTACACGCACAAATTAAACCAACCGGCAAAATTGACCAAATTGAAATTAGAAAAATATATATTATAAATTTATAGGTGTTTAAATCAATAAAAATCTATTCAAATAAAAAATTAAATTAAATTAATGAAATAATTCAATTCTTTTTGGGTTTGATTTGACGTTTTTAAAAACCAATTAAAGTTAGGAAGAGAATTTTTTTTTCGGACAAGATAATAATGTTTATATTATTAATAATTTTAATAGTTAAATATGATATGATTATTACATAATCATGGTTTTAGAAATTTACAGTGAAATTTAAATCTGAACTATTTATTTTAATTTATGCCATGTGTCAATAATCCAATTAGGACTCGAAAAAAATGGGACGAGAAAAAGAAATTAGAGATGAGCCCTAATCAAATTTAAATAATTAAAGAATCAACTAAATTGATGGACTTTAATTTTAAGAAAAAAATTAATTCAGACCACAGTATTAATACTCTGATTGACTTTACGGTGTATTCTCACGTATATTATTAATTAAGTTAATTAAAAATATTATGTTACATCTTTTATTTTAATTATACACATTAGCCGTAATTGGAATAGCTTCAGAATTTTAGAACCCCTTTTTTTTAAAAAGAAATAATGGCAAAGGCGTGAACTTGTGCATGTGGATGCAGGGAATGGAAAATCCAATTATGCCAGCAACTCCAATCTTCAAGATCTGATTTTTTTCATTGAATTAAAAAAAATATATATATATTATCGATTATTTCTATAGATATTTTGATTGAATCAGTAGAAGTATTTCCACACATAAAAATTAGTAAGCTTCTTAGTATTTTAGTAAAAGTTTATTACTCGTTATGTGTTTTTCCAATAAGCTGGTTAGATGAGAAATAAATGATTTAGGTGAGAAATAGACCTACATATTCCTTTTGAATGGATTAAAAACAAAGAAAAAGACGAATAAATTGAAACGGAAGATATGGTATGCTATATATATTGGTAGCATATGTATAACGTACAAAGACAAAAGGAGCATTAATTATGGATCATTGGCTATAGTATTTATGTAGAAAAAAGACAGCTAGAGTGTGGCAGAAATAATGGGAAGGAGCAAAGTTGTGCATATGAATGGAGGAAATGGAGAATGCAGTTATGCCAGCAGCTCCACCCTTCAGGTACGTATGAATTCTCTTTTATGGCTAGATTACGTATTCCGTCTGATGAAACTTGTTTGGAATTGACGCGTAATTGTTGTACTAACTAAGTAATCAATACTCAGATTCATGTTTCGTTATTTGGCAGAGAAAGGTAATAGAAGAGGCAAAACCTGTTTTAGAAGATGCCATCAAGAAGATGTTCAGTACTGTTGGTGAGTTTCCCAAGTCATGTTTTCATATGGCAGACTTGGGTTGCTCTTCAGGACCAAACACTCTTTTTACACTATCAAATATCATAAACATTGTACAAGTTTTATGCGGCGAAAAGAGTTGGAAAATGCCAGAGTTTCAAGCATATCTGAATGATCTCCCTGATAATGACTTCAACACTATCTTCAAATCGATTCCATCCTTCTACCAAAACCACACAAATTGTTTCGTATCAGGCGTTCCAGGTACCTTTTATGAGCGGCTATTTCCTAGCCAAAGCTTGCACTTGGTTCACTCATCTTACAGTCTTCATTGGCTATCTCAGGTACCAATGAATCATACTAAAGTCTTTTTAGTTATCTTGTTAAATCATATATACTAACAAAGAGGAATCTTTTTGTGCTAAGATACACTAAACATTATGATATTCAAACTACATACTGAAACATGTAGGCTCCTGAAAAGATTGAAAACAACAACAACATTTACATAGCAAGGACAAGTCCTCCTCAAGTATTTGAAGCATACATGAAGCAATTTGACAAGGATTTCTCAAGGTTTTTGCAAGTACGTTCCGAGGAAATAGTAACTGGTGGACACATGCTCTTAACATTTATCGGAAGGGGCATTCCTGATCCCTACGGAAATCACTCAGTTCATCTGGATCTTCTATCAAAGTCATTCGTTGATTTAATACATGAGGTCCAGTACTTCACCTCTGCTAACTTCTTGCTTTGATCTTCCAGTAATTTGTTAGAGTTTATTGATAATAGATACATCATATATTACTCTAACAGTATATTAAACTAAATCCTTTGTTAAATCTATATTCATGTTTTCTTGATATGTCCTGCAGGGACTTATTGAACAGGCAAAACTAGACTCGTTCAATTATCCTTTTTACACACCATACAAGGATGAAGTTGAAAAAATTGTTCAAATGGAAGGTTCATTTGATGTTGATACTATGAAAGTTTTTCAAAGTGAACTGGGATGAGAGGGACAACGATGATGATGATGCGTATAGCAGTGGTAAACATATAGCAAGAACCATGAGAGCTGTTTCTGAACAAATACTTGTTAGCCATTTCCAATTTGGAGATTCGATTGTTGATTATTTGTTTGAAAGATATGCCTACCATTTAGCTTGTCATTTGTTGGTTCAAAAGGGTAAATTCTCCAACATTGTCATGTCTTTAAGAAAGAAATGACGACAACAAGATGTTGCAATTTAACAATACAGTTAAGTACCACACTGGAGTATTAAGCTGTTAAAAGAATGATAGAATGTTGTTATTGAATAAATTTCAAGAAATTCTGTTCCAATATTGATACAGAATTCAAATCTTGAATGATCAAATTATGTAAGATTGTTCTTCATCACCAATGAAGAACAATTATTTACATCAATTACGAAAAAAATTGTTGACTCTAATTTAGATGAGACATCAAAAGCCAGAGAGCACACTAGAAAGGCCAAATATACGCGACAATGACAGTAATATCATCAATCTTGCCACCATTATGTTCAATACCAGCTTTATGACTCTCTCTCGTAAAAGGCGTGTAGACCTCTGTGTTCTTGGCATTGTCTAATGCATACTGTGCAATCCTCCATGCCAATGTCTCAGGCACATCCGATTCCCATGAATCCACCCCCGCATTCACAATTGTTTCTAACTCAAAATCATGAACATTATCAAACAATCCATCGGTTCCCAACACGATCACATCCCCTGCTATCACTGGAACACTGATTTTCTCAGCTACATTCGGCTTATCAGATTGATTCATTCCCCCAATTGAAAAGACAATTATTAACTTGATTGTGACCTCTCGATTTGCTAACAGATCCCCTCCATTATACGCAAATCAGATCTCCAACGTTAACAGCGTGCAATGTGTCATCGGAAAGAGAGACAGAATACAAGCAGTAGAAGAACCCTTATTCTTTGTTTTCGAAAAAGCTTCATTAAGAACTTTCATCAAATCAATACTACTAGTAGTAGTACTATTACTCTGTTTGTGAATTGCCAATTCAGCGTTTTTCATCAATTCCCTTGAATACATACCTGAATCGATACCCTTTTTCGCCCACCCACCAACACCATCAGCAACGCCAATCACCTGTTTGTTAAGGCAAATAAAGCTCGCGTCTTCACCCAATGGCTTTCCAGGGTTCAATTTCGGAATGTAAAAAGACCCAGCGACCATGATCGTCTTTCCAGTGACCCCAACATCTCTACTATCAACCTCTTCAGGGATGAATGTCCCATAGGGCTTAATATCTTCATCCATAAAATCGCATGCCGGTGTCAATCCCTCCTGGCGTTCGTCATCATCGCCGGCGATGACGTCAACTTCCGATTCATCCGTGACCCGGCATCTCTTCGGAGGAACAATATCGATCGCCATTTGAAGCAACGATGAGAAAACCCTGGAGAAGAAAAATTAAGGGTTTAACATGGAGTCTCTGGGTTTTAGTTTTATATAAAAAGAAGATTTATTGGAAAATCAAATTCACGTAGAAAGCAGAAACCTAGGAATTTTTTTTTTATTTTTTTTTGGATCCGATCAACAATACTCTTATGCTAGAACACATAAATTTGCTGAAATATAAATTAAAAAGTAATAGATAATCAATACATTTATGCTACAATATATATAAATATGCTTAAATTTAATCAAATAATACCTCTTGTAGCATGAACGAATACATTGAAGTGAATTCATATTCATCGGTTAAAGAAAGATTTTCAATCGAAACCACAAGCTAGACAAAAGACAATTGTTTTGTGGTTTCTATTGTAATCTCAAATTTATATCCGAACTCTCTCAACACATTATTTAGTAGATTTTTAAGGTTAGAAGAATCATACTTGTAGACATCACAGGCCTATCTTTTTTTTTTTTACACAAATAAAATTCTGAGTCTTAATTAGATAAAAATACTTAATTACTAGACTTCTTACTATGGAAATAATCCAAATAATTAATTTGAAATATTCTTATTATAATAAATTATTAATTATGGTGTAGAATCTATTAGAATTTTTATTAAAACTGAATAACAATATATTTTACCATAAATAATATATGGTCAATAATATAAATCTCTAACATTTTATCACTTTTTTTTCCATACACGAAAGAAAATATTATTATTTTATATAGATGTACAATTTCTTTCACAACCAAATATCTTTCAAAATTTTACATGACTTGTGAAGAATGATGACAATATTTTCTTCACTTTATGTCTACTAATTGTCATGTACTTAATATCATATTAAAATAAGCTTATACATAAGATTAAAAATCTAATGCATGGTATCCTTAGGTGATAAACGCCTCAAGTTTTCCAAGTGACTTTCTAGGGACATGTTAAAAGAAATTTACTAACTAGGTGTTTGACAATGTGATATCATATCACGATATAGTATCGTGAGATGAAATCAGCGTTTGAACATGTAATTTTACGCTGATTTCATCTCATGATTCCATATCACGAGATGTGATTTCATATTCTTCAAAAAACATGATATGAAATTACATGGTGATTTCATATCATGATTTGAGATATTTTTAGTACAAAATTAATCCACAAGTTTATATTTTGTTAAAACAACCCTACATTTATATCTACTAACCATTTATTTCATATATAAATAAAAGTTATAATCACATCATTACTTTTTAAAATTTATTATTCTCATCGACAACATATAGTCACTTTAACTCACGCCACCGATTGTTTTTAAGTGATAAATATTTGATATATTAATTGGAAAATTTAATTTACGAATATGGCCAACAAATTGCTCAAGAGTAAAAGTGATAAAATATTATGATCTATAAATTTGAAAATATAATTTACGAATATTGGCCAACAAATTGCTCAAAGTAACAATGTTGGTTCGTCTTCTCGATCACATGATCGATAAATGCAAATTCAACTTCAAGAAATTGATCGTACTATGTGGAGGATTTATATTAAAAACTAGTACACTACAATTTATGTTCAATTTTTTTTTATTAAATTAAAGCTAGATAAAACAATTGCTTAAGTAGAGAATAAATAACTTTGTAATATAATTTCTTATTTGATAAGATTGAATATAATAATTGAGCTTTTTTAATAATTTTACAACTTATAAGATTTTTATGTTTATGAGAAAATATAACACAAATTCCATATCACAAAACTTCAATTTCATCTTATAATTCCATATCATAATACCGTATATCATGATATAATATCACATGGCCAAACAGGCCCTAAATCTTTTCAATTTATTCATCCGGATTTGACTTAGCAATATAGATTTAAAAGAAATAAAGAAACTATTAAATTTTATGATCTGGACTACATAAATATTTTCTTGTTTTAAGATTGTCAATGTACGGCATTTGCTTACTTTGTACCTTCTCTGACATCCATGGAGAATCTGTCAAACAAATACTGATTTTGGTGGCAAAATCTCAAATATTAAAGCTTCTGTTTTTTCTTGTGTGACGCCAGTGATCAATTTTATCTCTGCTGTGTTTTTTGGGCAGAAAAAGAGAGCTCTCAAAGTTACCAACATAAATTAAAGAATAAAATAAAAATGTATAGTTCGGTGGAAAATAAACAATAACTTTAAGACTGATAAAATAAACGGTAGCAAACTCAGCAACATTTCAAACACAAATTTAATCTGTAGTTTTGCGCAGCCATTACAAAACTGCAACAGGTTGCAGTCTTGACATGTTCCTCGTATCTTTGGAAAAAGAGAAACTAAATTCCTTTCACATTCTGAAGTTCAAAAAACAATATGAAAAATACAAACTTAAGTAAAAATGCAAGGTAAGTTCCAAAATTGCACAACAGAGACAGCAAATTCAACTGCACAGGTTGTCCAAACTAAGCTTGAGTTGAACTGGCATTCCAACAAAGGTTCTCTTTTCTAGTAGTCACCCAAAATTCTGTGGTCATCCTGCAGGATGGTAAAATGCCATCTGGAGAACAGAAGGTAATAATTGTTATCTTGCACACATTAGTCACTGATCTTCTAAGTATGAGAAAGGAACAAAACAGCACATCAACAGAAGTATTGAACAATCAAAAGTATACAAGTATCTATGAACACAAAACAAAACAGTTTTTGAAATGGCGAATAGAGAAAAAGCATATTCTAAGACCTGTAATTGAAAATGTCAAGGAAGGAACTTAAAAGGAGGTGCAAGATATACCTTTGTGATTACCGCCTGTCAGTTTTGCCACTTGATCTCTTCCCAGAGAAGAGATGTTTTGGTTTCAGAGTAGGAATGACTCTATCGGACTCTCCCCGACGAGCGTCCTTGTTCCTCTTATTAGCAGATTTCTTAAACAACTTTATAGCCTGTTCCTTCTGGGGTTTGTCCTTGAAGCCCTCCCCTGGAACAAATTCACTTCGAGGTCGTGACATTGACCTTGATCTTGCCATAGAAAGTGATCTAGACCTACGTTGCTTCTTGCTGGGAGTAATCTCGTCAACATCCATTGCATCATTACCATTGTCATCTCCACGTTCAACTGATCTCTCTCGCTTACGACCCCTTGACTTACTTCTGGCTCGATTGATTGCTAGAGTTGGATCCAATCCCAGAGCAGATAACTGTCTTCCCATTCTTTTTGAAGTAAATTCCTTGTCTTTATCAAACTTTCTTGGTACAGTGGGCCGGCTCTCTGCGGTGCTCTTCTTCACTCTATGCTGCTGAATGAGCAAACTTTTCTTTTTTCGGATTTCAGCTAATGCTGCTTGTTCTTCAGGGGTCAGTTCTGCACCGTCCATCTCAAAATCATCATCTCCTTCTTCCTCCTGACGAAGACCTTCTTCTCTCTCCAATTCTTCAAGCCTTTGTAAGATATCAGGGTCAACAAAGTCATAGACATTGTGCCCATCTAAAATTTCAGGCATTATATCTTCCTTCCACTCTTCATTGGCTAATAGATAGTGCTTCCTTAAGCTTGCAGAATAAACACCAGCACCTCCATTCTCATTCTCCAAATCTCTCTCAAGCTTCCTTTTCTGTTTCTCAGCGTCTGCCTCAGCCTTCTTTGCTCTGGCTTCCAACACTGCCTCAGGTATGCATGCTGGCCTCTCTTTCTGGTCACGTTGTTTTGGCATAGCAACATGGAAGCGGTTCAAGCAGTCATTTAACTTTTTCGATTTCATTTTCAATTCCACCCTTTGATTCAGTAACCTCTCACAAGCTGCATTCTTCACTGAAATTACGCCATCTTCAGTCAAAGTGCTCATAGTTAACAGCACACCTGCTTCATCTGTTGCCTCACCACCTTGACCAATCACTGTCTTCATAGCTTCATCTTTCATCTCCGCAACTAACTTCTTATCTTCCTCAGAAATCCCTTCTAATGGCTGCAAGTCTGTTTTGTTGCATACAATCATCAACGGCTTGTTCATAAAGAGTGATTTGATGCTGTGAAAAAGAGCGGCCTGTTGTGCAATGCTATAGCCACAAGAACCAGAAATATCAAGGAAAAATAACACAGCGGCCCTCAGATGTGCTAGAGCTGTAATACTGCACATTTCTATGATATTACGATCCTCGAATGGCCTATCCAAGATCCCTGGAGTGTCGATAACTTGATACCGCAGATATTTGTAGTCAGTATGACCGACAAACAAGGACTTTGTAGTGAAGGCATAAGGCTGCACATCCACATCTGCTCTTGTAATCTTATTGATGAATGAACTCTTGCCAACATTTGGATACCCACAAATCAAGATGGTTCGAGTATTGGGATCAATGGAGGGAAGTCTTGCCATGTGCTGCCTAATCTGTTCCAAATAAGCTAAACTTGGGCCAATGCGCTTTATAACAGTGCACATACGCCCAAGAGCTGCAACTTTCAGTGACTTGCAGCGATAGAGTGAGTCACCATATTTCAACAATTTCACATAATCCTTCGCTACTTTAGAAATCAAATTTCTAGCAGTATTAATTTGGCCAAGGGCAAGCTTGTAATGGTCTTTGTTGTAGAGCACGTGAAGAAGGTCCCCATAGAAAGGATGGATATCATCAAGCCTGGGGAACTCATCAATAATGGTGGAGAGTTTGTCATAGAAATTCTGCTGTGTATATTTCACTTTGCGCATGTAAAATTGACGTATACGAGAGATAGCATATCCTTTGTGCACAACAGTAGGAGTTTGACGCTGGGTGCGAGAAAGAATGATATCGACAAAGTCCTTGCCATTGGGAACCACCGTAATTTTTTTAAAATTATACTGCACCATCTTTTATAATCTGGACTTGCAGTATAGAATTGAAACTGCAGAATAAAATGAAAACTGCATTAGTAGGCGCACAAAAAAACAAAAAGAGCCCATCAAACAACTGATCTCTCTCAAACCAATCATACTCAGCATTTCAAATTACAAAAATATATTCCATTCAAAAGTTTATTAAATGTGCTTTCAATTCCTTAAGTCAATCGAAATATATACAATAAAGAAAGACAACTTTTTCAGCCTCAAGTCAATTTTACAGCTAGACTATTCCATAATGTTTTTCCAGTAAGTGCCTTTTACTACTTCAGTACCTCGATACACTATTATGACACACATTACCATATTACAACACATAAGTCTCTATCCTAAAACCTGCCTAGATACACAAGATAAAACCACCATCACTTCATTGCTAACTACAATAAAATAGCTATTTGTTTAGAGGTTTTTTCATACATGAATTCAAAAAGTAACTGTTGTTTTTGATAAAGTAAGATCTTTTATTCACAAAAGAGGATCAAGTAGATGCATAGTTACAACGAAAGGAAAAGGCATTAAAAAAAATGAACTAAAGAATCCCTATTCAGGGTCAATTTAAGACAAGGAAGCTAACAAATCCAACCAAAAGAAAAAGGAACTCTTGAATGAACCAAGCTTTATCATTCACATCCATGAGATTGAGATGAAAATAACATCTTTAAAGTTACAAGCAGACAACTGAAATAGTAAAGGATACTTTACTTCCTACCTAACCAAGGCTCCTTCAAAGCAATATAATCTTTAAAATTCTGAAATAAAATCTAGTAAGTTAAATAACTCAATCAATATATGCTGCTCGTGAATCAAAATACAATTTTTGAGCATATAAAATGGAACTTATTTTTTCCTTACAAACAAAAAACACAAAAACCAAAAAAACAAAAATCTTAAACATTCGGATTAAAAGTTCCATATAAATCATATATAGAGCAAAAACAGAAAGCTCAATCTTCTTGCGTTCATTCAAACAACAACAAAAGAAAATGATAAAAACATACTCCATATAGTATTATATTAAGCTAATTTAACAGAGAAAACATCACATAAACAAATGTAAAGGCTACGAAGAACTCAAAAATAAAGATGCAGAGAGTAGAAATTACGTGTATCGATGGCTGCAAGAGAAGTCGACGGCCTTTGAAGGGTTTTTGGACAGACCAAAACCCTAGGCTTGAAAGGGTTTACGTTTGAGGACGAAGCCTCTTAAATATGAACTTTGGGCAAGCCGCAAAAATTCGGGTCGGCCCATTCTAAAGTTTCGTAACTGGATGGGTTTATTTTGCAAAATTTTGGGACGGCCCATTATACTTACTTAGAAAAAATTTCACAAATAGCAATGATAATAATGAGATATATATAAATATAGTTTCGTAATTACACTCTATAGTTATAATTTTATTTGCTGTGGAGGGGCTGCGATTTTTGTGTATATTTCTTTTGTCCATTTGTATATATTTCTCTTGCGAATATACAAACATGGTAAGTATATACAAAAATTTGTATTTATATATTTTGGAATTTTTCAGAATTCCATTTGTAAATTTCGCTTGTCAATATACAAATAGGATAATTTATTATGGACTTTTCATCGTATACAAATAACTAGGATAATCATATAGAAATTTTGGATTTATACAATCAGGTACCAAATTATACAAATTATAGATTTATACAATCAGAAAAATGAATAAACAAAAGTTCGTGAAACTGTAACAACATATTAAAAATAATCAAAATTATGGCTGTATTGCATAATATATTGTAGATGTTTGTCATTTCGCATAATTTTCTCAAAATGGAATATAACTTCCTCGTCAAGAATAAGTTCGATTTTTGTAGCCCTTTTTAAATTTGTTATTAGTTTTATGTATTTTACGAGATCTTTATTTTTGCAACAGAAAAATCTTTTTTTTTTTTTGGTATAGAGATAATTTTCTTGATTCGTCTCTTCTCCCTAGATGTATTTGCAATGCTAGGATTATGCCCTATTGTAAAGGATCAATTTTTTGCTTATTAAATGATTACTTTTAATGTGTATGATTACTAGAATTTGTATTTCATGTGCCAAGAAAGATTTTAAACAAAATGATGGAACTCGTAATATTAGAAAAAAAAGCAAAAAAAATAGACAGTCATTTCCTTGTTTAGAGTGAAATAGATTTTTTTTGCGCATGTGTAATTAGGTACATAAACTATCCTTCATCAAAAGAATCGTAGGAAAGTCATGATCTTTTAGACAAACAAATTCATATCAAAGAGTACATAATCGCATGAATAAGCTTACACAATTGATCACGCTTTAAATTCGAGATTTCCGTTGATATTTGAAATCGAATAAAATCAATTCATACAAAAACAAAAAGGTTCTCTATTAATTCAAGCTCCAAAAATTTTAATTTGATTTATGGAGGACCACATAAATCTCCATGATATTGACTTTTTTGTAGTTTTAAATACTACTTCGTCCGTCTCAATTTATGTGATAATATTTGACTAGACACAGTGTCAAAAAATAGAAGCGATTCTTTTGAATTTTGTGATCTAAAAAATGTCTTCCATTGCAACTTCTGTGAATAATACCATTTTCAAACTACAAAGGAACGGGGATGACCTCGCACCGATATATCTAATGGACATTTCCGTTCTAATGCTCTACCAGAGAGCTATCAATGTTTGGTAGCTTTCCTCCTACAAAATGGAACACTACTGAATCAAATTGCAAAGACAATATTGAGAAAAAAGATTATCTTTTTCCAGATGAAATGGAGCTAATATTTATGTCAACTTTCTGAATACGCGAAACGCTTGTTTCTTCCATATTTTGCAACCTAGTGCACTGGAAAACATGCTAAACATAGCAGCTGATATACCATCAGGTTCTTGACAAAAAGGGCTATGAAAGTGATTCTGTAACATAAACCTCAATGACTGAAAAAGAAATCGCACACCTGTTTTGAAGCATTTCTGTGAAGCAGACAATGCTCAACAAGTTGTTGCATCTTCCACAGATTGGTGGTATCTGAAGCACTATAGTTGTCAGATATTAGTTTGTAATCGGGATTGCTTTTGGGAAGATGGCAATGAAATCTCACCTCCTGCTCTTTCTTTGATAGTTGGAAAGGTAGTCAGTTTCAACTGTATAAGCTCCTGTTGAGTATGACACCGTATGAGGATCTGCACAGGCTGCTCGACGGTTACCATGGTAAATGCGATGCTTATTAGAACCACTCGTGCAGCATTAACACAGGCAGGTTAACAAAAGCATATGTGATCCATATGAGAGAAGAAAATAAGAGAGGAACGTGACAATTAATTCAGGAGAGACAAAAGGAACAACCTCAAGTAATTTAGGCAGGAGGGAAATAAACAGGTAAGTCGAATCACTCAATCTCAAGTCTAACAATATTCAAATAAGAAAATTTTCGAACCCCTTTACTACAAGATAGGTGGAAAAGCGAAGCATTGAAAGTTTCAATACCAAACTGACAAAGATAAGAGATATTCACCTAATGTCTAACAAATTACTCGAATAAGTTAAATTGAAACAGAATTCACAAAAATATAGAGACTGTCCTTATTGATGCTTACATCAAAATAAACAGAATGAATAATTGAGTACGGAAATATCCCCTTTCATGCCTAAACTGAATTCAGTTTCTATTGTAAAGGTTTTCTCATACCTCAATAATGTTAAATACGAACATAAACACTTCCAAAAATGTGAAAATGAAATTTCTACCAAAACAACAAAAGAAATCTACAAAAATGCAAAAGAGAATGGTTTACAGGAAACCTACCTGCATGCCTGCTTGTTAACATGCGCTAAAAGTTCTACCAGAAATCACCACAAGAACATGAACCGTCTACAAAATGATGAAAGCGATTCCGGTCCCTAACAATGATTTTGCGTCCTGTGATTTTTGAAATGAGCTTTGTGACAGCATGACAATCTGGACAAACACGTAGATTCTTGACAATCTTGATTGTAGTTCCTGCCTGAGTACTAATAAGTCCATAAGCAATGGCTAGCCTTTCACTATGAACCGCAAGTGCTTGCTGTTTCTCTACTTCCCCAAGATTATGCAAAACTATATCAGTCTGCGGCAAGTACCCATGAGCATCGAGCAACTTGTTCACCTCCTCCAGCATTATGTAAATTTCTTTGCTTTTGGGATGCTTCATATCACCCGCAAGGAACTCGTGCACTTTATTATTTACCTCAATGGAGCTACAGCCAGGTTCCTTGTCAACCCCGCTTCTTTTCATCAATGCCCTCACCTTTGCCACCCATCCATCACCAGAAGCACATATTATGTGGACAGCAGAACATAAGTCCTGAAGTTATAGTAGCAAGATCATGTCGACTTAAAATCCATAATTTTTCTCTTGCAAGGCCTTACATCACCATGTGGAATCCTAAAGCCGTGAGATGAGTTCCCCATAAAATAGGATCCGAATCAATCTTCATACTTTTGACAAATTCATAAGCTTTTTCTAGCTGTCCAGCTCGTCCAAGAAGATTCACCATGCAACCAGAGTGCTCAATCTTTGGCTCAATTAAATACTTCTCCATTAACTGAAAATAAGTCCACCCTTCAGAGAGCAATCCAGCATTAGCACAAGCACTTAAAATACCAATAAACGTTATATCTGTAGGTTGGAGACCCAACTTACACATCTCATTGAACAGCTGCAAAGCTTCAAGGCTAAATCCATGAATTGCATATCGAAATCATCGAATTCCATTGTTATGAAATCTATTCTCTCATCATGAAATTTTGTTTTTTTTTTTTTTTTTTTTTTTTTCAAACACCCATTCTTGCATCCTCTAAAATCCCCAGACTGAGATAGCATGTCAATTAAAAGCAGACCTACCATGTTATTTATTTGAATTCTGTTACTTTTCACATAAGCATGAATCCACCGACCTGATTCCAGTACTCCCATTTGCGCACAAGCAGAAAGAGCAGCCACCACGGTTACTTCATTAGGTTTAACTTTTGACAGTAACATCTTCCTAAAAAGAACCAAAGCTTCATTAGGTCTACCATGTTGGCTATACCCGTCAATCATGGCATTCCAACAAACAACATCCCTGTCTTCCATCCCTTCGAACAACACTCCTGCTTCTTGGATGTGCCCATTCTTTGCATATCCAGTAATCATTGTTGTCAAAGACACCAAGGACCTTTCAGTCATAGTGTCAAAAAGTTTGCGAGCTGACACAATGTCACTGCCTCTAGCATAGACATCTACGAGAGCAGTTCGAACATATGTGTCAGATTCATATCCGAGTTTTAGGGCTTGACAATGAAGGGCTTTTCCTGATTCAAGTGGGCAAGTTTTTGTTTATTGTAGCATGGAAGAAAAGAAAGAAAGAAAAATGGTAAATGCATTAGCTCAAAGATTGGTGTGCATTAGGGGAGATAAAGCAAAAGCTTGTCATAGAGATCATTGATCACATGATTATGGATAATGGCAGTGTAAGAGAACACAGTCGGACTATGAGAGCGTTTAAATACCTTAACAGAATGTTGGAGGTGTCCAAGGGAAGAGTATGATTGTTGGAGCCTAAAATTCAAGACTGGGTCACTCTCCAGACCATTGCGAATAAGAAATGCATGAATCTGTAGAAGCTGTCTGATGTTTTTTGATTTGTCTATCAAGAATTTAAGTCTGTCAGGTGACGGGCTATGGCTGTACTTGGTGGTAGTACTAGTAGTGTATAGTGGTGGACTGGAGAAAAAGGAAGTTCCAGACATGGCCAAAGCTTTGATTGGGAACTCTTTCAAGACTGTAATATGTCCAAGATCCCAATAGCAATCAAAATGTAACTAGGAGAACACAAAGGGCATCTAATCAAGCACCTGCTTCATCATCAACAATAAGCACATAGTTATAAGGAAGACTTCAGACAGGTCGATATAGAAATTAAGTGCCTTCAAATATTGCTGGATACACAACTTCAAACTATTGCCTACAGTTCACGAATCAATGCCAATGCTCTATAACCCCAAAGGAGCCAGTTGGCATTTGGCGATAAGCTTGCGCTCGTTTCGAGAAATCATCATAAATCATTAAAATGTGTCCTTCACCATACATAGAATATTCAGCCACTAAGGAATTTGTTCCAAGTAATATTAAAGCAAAAGGAAAATTTTTTTGTGTTTTTTTTTTAAAATTATTTTGATACAGCTTTCATAATTCCACGTAACAGCTAACTCTGTCCACTAAAATAAAAACAAATGTGAAAAAATCTCTTAGTATTTTGTGTCTATGTTGCAAATTGAACCTGAGCCATTAGTGCTCAACCATGACAACTAAGCCCCAACCTGGTACTCTCCATGTGTATTCCGATAAGACTTGTGAATGTAAGTAACATAAGTTACCTATACAACTTTAATGGAACCTTTAATTCAGCATATTAATTCGAAAAGGGTACATTAATGTTTTTTTAAATTAAAAAAGCAAAATCGCTCCATCATTTCTAACAAAATTGACATGTTAATTTTTAAAAAAAAAACACGAAAATTGCTGCCACATTTCATCCCCAAAAAAAATCTTTTTCCTCGAATCGCTGCTATGTCAAATTTTTTTTTAACAAATGTTGATTAAACAGAGCAAATGTTAAGGAACATATACCAGTGACTTCAATTTATTTTTATTTAAAAAAAAAAAAAACGCTGCGAGTGTAGCCATATTAAAAAAAATTATCTCTATCGCTCAAAATTGATATGTCTTTTCGAAATTTTTGATAATTTTTTTTTGCCTTTTGGCTCGGACTCCCTAAGTTGCAAATTGAAGAGAGGAATCAAAACATATAAGTACCTGCGCCTTGTTTCATAAAACTGAAGAATTTCAGAAAGTGTGGAGTCTCTTGCCTACTTGGAAGAGACGATTAACGGCATAACCGCTACTACCAACGACGTCGTAGTAGTAATATATTCTCTTCCCCTTCCGATATATCTTCCCAGCAACTCCTTATGGATACTGAAATGCACTACTAATCTTAAAAATTATCTTTTTCTTTTTTTTAAAAAAAAAAAAAAAAAAAAAAGACAAATTTTGAATTCGCCCTGAATTTCGCACGTGAATTAGTAGTTTCGTACAACACTCATAAACTTGATTTACTAAACTTTAATATCTCTTCGATCTTACAACATCAGTGAAATACATCTCTAAATTCTCATCAAGTTTAGAGTAAGCTTTTAATTAAAAATCTCATAATTCTACTAGAGTTTAAAACTACTAATTATGTCATGTTATATGTTAAAGGTGAATCTAAATTTAATTAATCAAGCAGGAGAGTATTTTTAAGGCTATCAATACTTACTAAGGTCAAATATTAATTTTCAATATATATATATATATGTATTTTTTGAGATGCATCATGGATAACTAGTAAAAAAAATTATCTTACCAAAATATGTGGAAGTGTAATCATATATGGGTGTGCTTGGTATAAAGAAAACATTTTCCCAATTTTGTATCTCATAGTTATATTTTTCACTTGCATATAATACAAAAGAGATTTTTTCACTTGCATATGTAATACAAAAGAGAGAACTTTTTACAATGTCCATCATCTCCTTCATAAAAGTTACCATGAAACTACAAACAATTAACCAAACACCCTCACAGCTGACTTCTTAAATACACCTCCAAGAAGAACTAAATCCTTCTTTACCTGATTTTCGCATGAACATATGAAACATTTGAGCGAAAAAGAAACTATAGAAAGATGTATAGAAGAGAGTTTAGCCAATACAGATTGTAGCATGAGCGCAGCTCGCGTTGAAAACATTTGGATTATCAAATCAAAATGGGAAGGTAACTGGTGGAGGGGACCATTGTTCAGGGACTTCACAAGAATCCACATACGAAGAATCTGGACAAGTTTATATATACTCCACCAAGAACCCCAAATCAGGATTAAACAGGAAAAAAACATTAGCGAAGGGACCAAAAAAGAGGCTCCTCATTTTCAAATTCAATTATGCAAAGATACAGAATTGACCCAATAAAATAATAATTAGTTGCCAAGTTCAATTTTCCTGGCTTCTGCTATCAGAAAGCATCGGCGTCTCTTCTGAAAAATTGAACTTGCTGGTTGCACCAAAGATGTCAGCAAGTTGCAATACAATCCTTTGACATGTGTCACTAGTTGGCAGGAAAGCATCTGGAAGGGAAGGGATGCATTCAGGGAGAAATTCTGTCTTGTTGAAGGTTGGAGCATACAGCGCCAGCACTGTCCGACAGAATATGAATCTGCAATATTTTCTGAGTGTTTTACCATCCAAGTTTTTGCGAGGAAAAGAGCAACAGAAAAGTAGACCCGTATAACTAAAACACATATTACTTATTAAAAGAACTAGTTAAGTTCATTAGATTGGTCAGAAATTTGCTAAAATATAAAAGATTTACTCTATATTCTTGCACCATTACTTGTGTGCAGTCCCCTTGTATTTTGATAAGATTTTGTAATATGCCTAATACAGGGATTGTTATCCCATACTGAATCTGGTACAATAATTTAGAAAGTCCCCACAACAACATACCCTGTGGGATGGGTCTGGGGAGGGTAAAGTATACACATACCTTACCCCTACCTCGTGGAGGACTGGAGGTAGAGGTTGTTTCCGAAAGATCCTTGGTTCAAGTAACACATCAAAGCAGCATGAAAAAGAACACACAGAAGTAAAGAAGACATCAAATAACAGAGAAAACATTACATAGCATTCAAGGAAAAGAAAAAGTACTGACAGCAAAATAATAGAGAAAGCATTGCATTGATAATAATACTGATATGAACAGAGAAAAAGGTAAGGTACACCAAACTACCACCAAACCAATACGTGGAAGCTACTCTTCATATTATAAGAACCAGGTTGAGATTCCTGTACAAGTTTTACAAAGATTCCCTTATACAGCATATGAGAATAATGACCAAACAAGGGATAAAACAATGCAAGAAATTCTACCATGATTATCTTTCCAAATAACTCAAACCAAACAATCCTTAAAGGATTCAGCTGACTTGTCATTTTAATTTCCTCAAAAATGACAAATTGGAGATTAAAGGGGTGGCAGTCTCGAGTTATTGAAGGGGAAATATTATCATTCTACCAGAAACTCTACAATGAAACAGAGGAATGGAGACCTAAGTTCCAATTTTGTTGGATGTCCCTGCATCAGTGAGACAGAGAAACAATGATTACAAAGGTTCTTTAAAGACAAAAAGGCTTGGACAGGACTAAATTATGTGCCTCGGATATTATTGAATTCCTGTATTAGGAAGTAGAAGAAAGCTAACTTAATGTTCCCTTTAAATTGTACAGATGGTTTTAGCACAGCCTTTGTGCCACACATTTATGATTTTGTTACCATTCTCAAGAATTTTCCTCAAAAACGAATTTACGCTTAACCTCCAAATCCACCCTCACGGATCACGCCCATAACTCATAAGCCTTGAGCAAATACAAATAAAGACCAATTTAACTAGCATGCCAAACCAACATCACATCCACCCTCACACCCATAAGCCTTGAGAAAATACAAATAGATACCAATTTAACCACACTCCGGACCAACATCTTGGAATAAAAACATGTACGAGTGAATCAGCAAAATATATACCAGCGAAGTATCAGATTTTGCCAGGTGCTCAATGTCAAATCAACTATATCCATATTCAGCCATTCGAGGGCCTAAATCAAGACTTGACACTAGATGACTAAGATGAGTACGGAAGAAAATGTTGGCGAACAGCAGCAACCTACCTTAAAATAAGCCTCCGTAAAAATGGATCTCCAAGAGTTTGAGCCCAAACAGGATTAAGATTATCTGATGCTGCTAATAACAAACCCCACTCATTTAATGATGAAGAAAGAAGTTTGTCAGCCTTATCATACATATCCTGAAAGCAAGAATCCATGTGTGAGCAAACCAAGGACATAAAAAAAACAGGTAAGATGCAGTTGGGATTAAGCTAGCACACCATGTCAATGTCAGAACCCGTGAAACCAAGCATCAAAATGAAAGCCTGTAAAGGAACTGTAAGAAAACTTGTGAATGAGCTTCCACTCGGCTGTCGTGAAGAGTCCACAGGTATAGGCAGTGATATAGCAGGAGAGAGTAGCATGATAACTGATTCTCCCTTCTCTGATCCACTTAATGCCTGTTGATATCCATGCATCAAATGCTTTTATCGATATCAGAGAAATAAATCAAAAGCAAAAGGTTCATTACCTAAATAAATTTAACAAGTGATTAAAAATAAATTTAAACCTAACTATTAGGCATGTGAGTTAACTTGAGAGTTATCTATTTAACAAGCAGATACAAGGATATCAAGAAACAAAAAGGTCACTTCCTCTAAGAACAGATTATGAGCTGATGAAGTAATTTTGTAAAAGAAAGCAGGCTGGAGAAAAGGTAAGTGCAACCTAAATATTATCCTGCCTTAAAAATGACACTAGGAGAAACTCTAATATATCACCAGAGACCAAGACTGGTACAATAATATCATCAAAGTTTGTAGACTATCTCATGCATAGATCCTTCTGAGGGAGTCTAGAACATCATTCAGCTGTAGATTTTGGTTGAATAAAATGCATCAAGGATAAAATAATATACTGCTGGAAAAATTAAGTACAAAGTGTGACTAAGAAGAGTACCAAAGAATCATAGTTTGAAGCCCATGATGTTGAGGTCCACGATGATAATCAAATAAATCAAAAAAACTAAAACTTAGAAATGAATTTGATAAGGTAAATAATTTTATTAATGGAGGAGAAATTCCCGTATACAAATGGTGTACCAGAAAGTAGATAAACCTAAATCACAATATGATTCTCTATAAAAGTCATCCAATCATCAAACTACAAACAAGGGCCTCATGGGTACACCAATAAAGAAACTAGAGACAAGAGGATACTCCTCACAAACATAATCATTCTCAACCCTTCAAACGCTCTTCTAATCTTCTCCCTCCAAACTAACCACATAATTTCTAATGAAACTACATTCCATGCCTGGGGTCTTCTCCTCCTCCGCCTGAAATCCCACTTATACATTGGCTTCTTTACTGTTCTCGGCATGGCCCACTGTACTCTGAACCAGCCAGTTCAGGATCTCTCACCATGGACATTCTGGACCGCATTCCTGTATTTTATCCTATTTTTAAGAGCATAAGTAGCTCAACCCTCTAATAAAAGCTATGGTATTTATTTCCTGTATCATGACTCCTTTGCAACCAAAGCTTTCTAAACCTTATTTTAACATCATTTGCTTCTGCCTGCCAGACCAATACTGACAAATCCATGTAATAGTTCCTTTAATGAGAGATCTGTTGTTTCAACTTCGCAACTCAGTGATAATAGATCTTTTTATCCATTTAAATATGAAGCATGCTGCAACAACGCCGAGCACACATCCCACACATAAAGCCTCAGAACTCAGTGATGATGGATCCTTTTATCCATTTAAACATGAAGCATGCTATAACAACGCCGAGGACACATCCCACATATTAAGCCCTTTGAACCTTATGTAGCACATTAACAAATGCCAATCTTGTTTCAGATGTCACAGGCTCCCTATTGGAAATGTGAACCCAAGGTAGTCAGATTTGCTATGCAGGTGATGCCTATCTGAACACCAAAAATACTACCTGACTACCCCAAGGTAGTCAGATTTGCTTCTTAAATAACCCAACGTCCATACAGTAACTGCAATTCTAACAAGCCAACTACTGATGGGCAACACAAAGTAGTAAAGAAATATTAAGAGAGAATCTGAGTTTGATGGGAGGGAGAATTCTTTAGGCTGTGAACTAGAGTTTTGAGTTAAAACATTATTGGAATTAGGTAGGGGAGATATGCTTCCACTTCAGGAATCTCTAGGACGCAAACATGCAACACTCGGGAGAAAGCGACCAGGCAATGACCCTACAAAAGGTTTGTAAGCTTTAAACGTGGAGCTTAACTCTGAAATTTCAGCAGTTTTAAATTTCATTAAATGTAAGTCCAACCAAGCCCTATTAGGTTATTAGTATTTGAGACTCTTTAAACTCTGCAATGCAGATATATTCCTATGCCGGCCTCCGTATTAGAACATACAATCATCAGCACAAGCATTTCCACCACTCTCTCCATTTTTAGTTAATCATCCTTGAGCACAAAATTTATTGGCTCAACACAATAGTAATCTCAGATAAACTATGCACCGATTCACTCATATTAGCAAGGTCCAGGATGCATACCGTGAATGATTTACTGATATCACTGTCAATGACCAAAAAGAGTGGTCTTCTAGTGAATGGCAACAAGTCACATGGATAAATCCCATTCAGACCTAGAATTACAAAAATCAGGATTCAGAATTATACAGCCAAAATATGACACTTGGTTACAATTTCAAAGGATAAGGTTTAAAACCAAAAAAAACTTGTGTGATGCTCAGAATAGATGATGACCAGCATATATGCTAAGTGTAAACACAAAATACCATCCAGACGACAGAAATGAAGTGTAACAATTTGCTACCATATTTAGATAAGAAGAACTGATGCAGACAACAACCTCTGAGTCATTGTCCATGTCTTTATACATATCAATAAAGAACGCTACTTGTTTTATTAATATACAGATCTGAGAAAATGGTCTAAAGCCCCCCAACCTATAATCGGATTCTCAACTACACAATCAACTTTAGGATATCCTATACCCCTTTAGAACATTTTAAAATGGTAATATTCTGCCCCTTATTGTGCTTGAGGCTGGCAAGGATGTGTAGATTCCACTCTCTTGAGAGGAGTGAGAGCAAAAACAACTAATAAACTTTAACATTATAAGTGTTACGTTAATTCATTATTAATTTTCTACCTTTTTTATGTTTCCTTTTGTTTTGTTTTATTTTACTTTTAACGTTCTTTTTCTTCTTTTTTCTTTAACAAGAGACACCATCAACCTTTTCTGCTTTCTCTTTAACAAGAAAGACCAGCAACAACAATATAGACTGCAGCGGCGGTGGCACCAAGTGAACTTCACTCATCTACCACCAATTCTTCGTCTTCATCGTCCTTCCACTATACGAGAACAGACCCATCAACCATCAATTTCGTTGTGAACCACCATTGCCACTTCCTTTGTAGCTTCAAGATTTTTTAAGTAGGAGATGCAGATTCAAGCATAAACACAAATTAAATATTTCGGTATTGCATCTACCTTCCTGTTTCAGATCTGATAAAGCTTTGACTATCAAATCTACAATAAATATCGAATAGTACAAAAATCTTACAATATCTTCATTTTAAAAATTTCTACCAGACTTTTTGGAGCATTACATTGTTAATGTTTTTGAGTGAAATTTCATCATTATCGAGAGAAAAAGCAGGAAATGGGGTAGAAATTGAGATTTTGAAGGGTAATTAGGTGATTATTGAAAAAAAATTGGGGATTTTTGAAGGTTGAATCGAGAGAAATTTGATAGTAAAGGGATGAAAAATCTCCGGTTGGTGGCTGATGCCATGCCTGGATATGAAAGAAAACAAAATAATTGATTTTTATACATTAAAATATATATATTACGTGGAGGGCGCGTGTCCAGCACTACTTAAGACGAATCTAGGGGTGAGTTTTTAAGGGGTTAATATTCTACTTTTAAAATGTTCAGGGGGTAAATAGGACCCCATAAAATATGAGTGTGTAGTTGGAAATCCGGCTATAGGTTGGGGGGGCTTTTGACCATTTTCTCTACAGATCCACCCCACAAATTCCCTACTCAACAACAAAAAAAGAACACTGTAATACACAAGTGGAATCTAGGGAAATTCTCTACGCAAAAGCCAAAATTTTACCCACTTTGCTCCCTTGGTGACTCAATCCCTAATATTATGGTTGAAGGTAGAAGCTCTTTGCCAATAGACTACCCTTCGTCACAAATGACTTCAATATTTAAGATGATAAAGGTATGAGCAGAAAAACACCTCCTTCAAGTTGATATTCCTTGAGTTGATTTTACATACATAAAATCAGGGTTTTTGTCTTAAATTTTTCTATGTTCTTAAAGCATTTCATGAGTTTCTCCCAGGTCTTCTATCTAGTTTTTGTTAATGAAAGAAAACAATGAACTTCTGCAAAGAAACATGTCGTCCATATTAAAACAAGAATTGATTTTAGAGTGACCTATGCACAACGTAACAAGACCTATGTGCTATTCCACCAGCTGATACTTCTGCAACAAGAGGATGAATACAGTATGTTTTGTGCCTCAAAACTGTTCATTTTTGGGATCTACATAATGGGGAAAGTGTTCAATACCTCTACTGGAACGAGAACCAATGTATAAGCAACTACTCTGCTCACTCAAGCAATTCCCCTTGGCAGAAATGGGATTTGCGATTTCAAATTCAAAGTTCAGTGAAGATGTAGAGGAGGCTTCTGAGTCGCCAACACGAGACATAAAGCTCCTCCCTGCACCGTGGGATGGAGAAGAAAAGGAGTTCTGAGAGCTGCCTGTCACAAATTTAAATTGTTAACAGGATCCGTGTAAGCTGTAAATTTAGAGTTTTGACTTTTGAAGGAATAATTATGTCAACATATAAGAGTTTTACTCCGTCTACTACCTGCAGCAGACAAATATAGTAAAAGAACTCCATCATGAGGTAGCTCCTCACAGTTTGTGGCCAAGACCTGCCAATAATTGGCAAGGTTAACTTTCAATGGAGAATAATATAGAGAGTACATGCATGAGGAATACACAGATAAATCCAGGAGCTAAAAATCCTTCTCCATATCCACGGAGGCCATTGGCTATAGTGTTGTTTATGCAATGTTCAATCACCAGCTCTAGATAGAAGGATGCCAACTTTTGCAGTATCATTATAGAAGATATTAAAAGGATATTTAGAAACTTCCACCTAGCACAAAAGAAATTAATTGCAATAAAACTCTGTTCAGTAATATTAATAGAGCATATGCTACCAGGAAAAATCAAACTAATTTTCCTCAAAAATAAGCAGTTACCTTTCCCATCTTACATTTGTGCTAAAACAAGCTTCGAGATTTCACATTTACCACGTTAATTAGACTATACTTATACGGTACTGAAATGTCAGATGAGAGCACAAGAACTGCAATTTGCTTTTTCAACAAAAATATTTTTTTGCAAATAGTTGAAAAAGGCAACCACGTACCGCTAAATAATTTGTAACAGACGGACGATATAAGATGGACTTGCGAGGATTAGGAGGTAGAGTAGGATCAGATATATCTTGTGAATAATTAACACGACTGGGCCCTGGAGCTCCATTCTGGCTAATACCAGTTCCAACCCCACTTGGAGGAACCCTGCCTGTCTGATAAAATGACCCACTAGGTTCCCATTCCAGACATTGTAGCATCCGGAAAGTATCAAGAGTCAATTCTGAATACTTAACCTGATCACCGCGTAGAAAGAAAAGATGAGTGAATATTAATGCAGTTGATCAATATGGATGCAAACATTAAGTTCTCTTGTAAACTGCAAAATAAACCCAGACGCTTCCAATTAGAACAAAAGGTAGGCATGCAAAGGCTCACCTCATTGGGATGGTAGCTGCAGAGCAGTGCATCTCGTAATCTTAGCTTTCTCTTTGCTTCAACAACTTGTGGCACGCAATCTGGATGAAGGTCCAATACAACACTATATCTCAATGGCCTGATATTCATAAAAGCTGGGTAAGCTTTTCGAAACTTAACTATTTCCTGAACCACCAGCTTCCATTCTTTAAAATCAGTTTCCTGGAAACAATTCCATCTAAAAGTCATCCATCTATGCATAGATTATTTGTTCTGTCCCCTACCACAACACATAGTGAGCAAGGACAAGCCTAAGTTGTGGAACATTAGTCATAGCATATACAAAGGGCAGTATATCATTCAGTCCACGGTCCACAAACGATAAACTCATTCAATGAAGTGGAACATTGGGAATCATTACTTCTGTGTTTGGCAACAAACTTTACCTGAATAAAAGGCTGTTCACAAACTTAATGGTTCAGTCGAATATTGGAATCTGAATACTCTTACCACTTCTTTTTTTTAAAAAAAAAAAAACTGGTAAGGTTGAATTCTTCAGCATTAAGGGTCTGCTGGCTACCTCCAAAAAGGGAATCTATAATCTGATCTATATCATCTATACAAAACTACTCTAACCACTTCAATGAAGCCCGGTTACTCCTTTAAAATAAAACCACGTCACATGATAAAAGCTGATGGTTTCATCTAAATCCCACAACAGCAGCTACTTCCCATGGCAAGAAAACAGATCCTACGTTTTAGACCCTGAATACGCCACATATTTTTGTTGAAGGCACAAAGTAAAAAAAAAATATTTTTTTTAATATACATATGTGAACAGAGGTCCAAATTATAAAGATAATTGAACATTTGACTCTAGCAACTTTTCATACAATTATGGCAAACCAAAATATTACATGTAGTGGAACAGTACGTATGAGCTTGTGTACAAAACAATTAAGAATCATGGTCACTGACCTGGAACGCCCTCTTGCATTCATCAAGCAACATTTTCAGCTGATTCACCAATTGAAAAATCATATCATGCCGATTCAAAACCAAACAAACTGTCATAAACCGAGCAAGAAACCGAAGTTGCTTGTTGGAAAGATTAACATCCTGAAACATCCCATCTTTAAAGTACTCCCTAGTCAACACTGCCTCATAAAAGATATACGACTCAGATAAATAGCTGGCTTCACTTGTCCTCATGTACTGGCCAAAATAAAGCTGACCAATTCTAGATGCAATATCCCCAATCTCCCATCTCTTGAGACCAGCTTCCACCAACTTCTGTCGATTCTCTTGTTGAAACTTCCATAATTGTGTGTATACCTTGAAAACCTTGTAGAAGTATGTATCATACCTTATATTACAGAACCACCCAAATTAAAGACTGTCAAAAGACACAACATTCTTTATACAAATCAAAGTAGAAACATCAAACTGCAGAGGATAGAAACAAGAAAATCATCTACAGACTACAGCTAGTCCTTGTTGCAATAACGTAAAATGTTTTCCATCATAAATTATTTCCTGGACTTGGTTGCACAAAAATATCTTTTTTTTAGATGAGTCACTGAAGTACTGGAAATATTTTCCTTAAGAACACTATGTTATATCAAATAGTGGAAAACACCCTACTCTTAAGTGAAATTTCATTGCACTTGTGCTCCATATGCTCTCACTCCTAATCAACCTGTAACCATTATTTTCCTCTTCACTATTCCGTGTCACATTTATATGTCCAACCAAACACCAAAATCAAAAATTACCAAGTACAATGTCTTCCATAAAACATCATTCTTTAAGTTATTCCAAATAGGGCTCTAATCATCTTGATGCAAATACACTAAACTGATAGAAACTACTCCTAACTTGTTCATTTAGCATCATTATTTACTCATATTCAAGGTTGATGATTACTAACAGGGGGTTATTTCATTCTTCCCCATTGAAATCCCCAAAGTTATACAATTCATTCAAGCATGTCACAGTATACAGCAATCATTATCATCAACAATAAACAAAAACGTCCACACGGGGTTCTTCAAGATCATCAAAATTATGAGAAAAATTGAAAAATTGGGGTCAAGTGTTAGACCTGTTACGTTGGTAGTAGGGCAAATCTCGAATTTTTCGAGAACTTCTTGTCAGCTTTGGCAACCAGAGTCCAATAAACTTCGCTGACTGGTATATTATTGCTACTGTTATTGCTGTTTTGCTGAGACATCCTTCCAATTTCCCTAATACTTCCCTCTTCAAATACTCAATTGAATCAAAGAGTAAAATGGAAGGGATCCAAAATTTGCTGCCATTGATTATTGCTCAACTGAATTTGTGTTTCAACTTTTTAGTATATCAGTTGGGAGTGGGATTTGGGGAAGTTTGAGCAGCTGATAACAAGGTCGATTTCTTAGGGCATGTTTTGAGTCATGTTCCAAATAGCATTTTGGAACAAATTTATTTGTGAGATGATTCTCTCATTATTTTCAAAAAAAAAAATGAAAAAATAAATAAATTTCTAAGTATGTAAGACAAATTCAAATAAAATAATAATTAAAATTTTATTTTATTATATTGGTATTGTTAGAGAAAAATAATTACGAGCTCACTAAATTTAGGGGTGGCATTCTGTATTTCGATTCGGTTCGATTTTATTATCTCGATTCGGTTTTTATTGATTTGGTTCGGTTTTTTTATTTTGATTTTTAATGGATCTGCTTAGTGGGCTTTTTAAAATTTTAAAATCTGAAATATCAAAACCGAAAATCTGAAAAAATTCGGATCGATTCGATATTTCAATTTTTCAATGTTTATGCCCACTCCTACTAAAATTAATTATTCTGTAAAATAAAAGCTAAGTTAGATATGATTTATTGAAACAAGTTCAAATCATTTTTGATGTTTAAATTAAAATGATTATTAAAAAATATCGTAACAACTAAAATAAAATGAGATGCTGATGATCAAATATGTAACATTTTTCTGTTATATCTTGACAATTTGGTTGTCAACTCAATTTGCAGAATACAATATTCTCCTCTTTGAAGGTAGTCATTTATAAGGCTAACTAACTAAGGAGTTCTCTTGCCATATTTAATTTTTCAACAAAATTAAAAAAAAAAATCTTATTTATTTACTTCTTTTCATGAGAAGCAAATGAAATTTGGATATTGAAATTAATTTTTTTTCGTTTTGAGTGATATTACTGACCTTTGGTTTTATTATCTTTGAGGTATAAATAGTTTTAATTGTCTAAAATTGGAAAAATAATGAATTTTTAATTTTTATGCATTATTATAGCCTGACATTTGTATTATTTAAATATCAATGGTGCATGCATATTTTTAAGTAATTAAATATCTTAATCATGATTAAAATGATATATATTTACCATTCAAATTTTAAAAAAATCCATCTAACAATTTTTCCACACCATAGTTTAAATCATTATCGTTATATATAGTTAGTTTTTCTATTCACCAAAAATAAAAATGTTTCTCCATAAACTAAATTTCTTTCAATTTAAAACAAACATTAAAATAAGTTAAATATCAAGAAAAATATTGTAAATCATAAAATAGAATTTTTAACCATTCATATATTAAATTAAAAGTATTTGGAAATTACTTTGCCATAAAACATCAAAGAAAACTAAGAGTTACAAAACTAAGAACTCTTTTTACATCAAAAGCTTAATGCCTAATTTAATTGAAGTAAATTCATTTTTTCTCTAAAAATTAGAAAATGAATATTTTCTTATTAAAGTTAGGACTCTTAAGTATTTTTTTCAATCATGATTAATTAATATATTTCTTTGATTAAGAAAATTACTTAATCTAGACCTTTAATATTTAAATCACATTGTTGTCATACATATTATAAGTAGGAACTTAGAGAAAATGAAGAGAAGAGAAATGAAGAGGAACCAGATTCATTTTTAGAACACTCATGAATTAGCTTCATTCAAGATTGATCAAGCACCTTAGAGGTTTTTGGAAGTCAAATATAAATGAGCCCAAAGACCATCTTCTTCAGCTCTCCACAAAAAAAAAATACTCTTATTAATTAACATTAAGATATTATCCATTCTGAATTAAATTTACGCGTTTTTTTTCTTTAAAGATTTCATATCATTAAAAATATTTTCACAATAAATATATTTTTTTTCCAGTTACCAATACGTGAGTTTACACTCAAACATTCAATAGTATATAATTTTTTTGTTATTTTGTGTGTATGGCGTGGGGGTAGGGTGAGGTTTTTCTTTTTCTTTTTTGACTAAATAAAGCAAATAATAAGACATTGTCTCAAATGCGTTTTGCACGTTGGCCCCATCAATAATGAGTCATTAAAGTTAATAGGAAAAAGAATAGATATAAATCTTCGAATTATTGAAAATGACATATATTCTCTGTTATATTTTCAATACATCAATGACTTTGCCGTTAAAAAATTAAAACTCTAACGAAAGATTAAATATGAACACGTGGCGCGATCCTACAAAAGAGACTCATTTAACCAAATAAGATCCAATTTAAAACCTAACTCATAAATCAGACCCCAAATCAGTGACCATCGGTATCCCTCCACCTTACGCCGAGCAGCAAGCAACAACCAAAAAATATTCAAACCAAAACCACTATATCATCGTAAATTTTTACAGAGACCATTCATTATTTCGGCAGATTCAATTTGTATGATTTAGGAAGATGGTGTTATAAATTGGGTCAAATGGATTTCAGGTGGGTTTAAAATAAAAATGGGTTGGTTTTTAAATTTTGGGTCTAATTAATTGGTCAAACTCTCTATGTGTTCATATTTGATCTTCCGTTAAAAGAAGGGTAAATACGATTTAATTTTTTAACTGTACAGTATACTAAAAGTATGACAGAGGATATCAAAAATATATTTATCCTTTTTCCCAAGTTAATATTTGATATACTTTATAATAAAATACTATATTTTTAAAAATGTAAAGTTTAAATGACTCATATTTAATTGCTTTTGTTTTTTTTAACTGTAAGTTGTGATTAGGAAATTTACTTTGTTTAACTTAATTAATTGAAGTTTTAATTGACAATATTTTAGATAAAACTTCTTAGATGAGGAGTAGGTGTACTACAAATCATTATCAATATGTGATTTACGTTTTTACTAGTTGCATTAATAGTCCATGTCATTGAAAAACTAAGAAAAGATTCTTAATTTATGGATTTAATTCATTTTTGTTTTTTAGAGTCAACCTTCGAAAAGACGAAATAGAATCAAGGTACAAAATTTTCATATGTGACACGATCATCACTCACGTAAAATAATTATTTTATATTAGAGAGTTATTTTTTTTGTTGTGTTAAAAAAAAATAAGAATACCCCCCTCCCCATACCCCTCGAGGCTCCGAGTCCCAGAGGACCCCCCCCCCGGGGGGCCCTCGAGGACCACTCCTACCCCTCCTAAACCCAGGCCCTCGAAGCTCGCCCCCCGAGGGACCCCCCTACCCCACACTAACCCAGGACCCGAGGATCAGCGACCGAGGAACCCCTACCCCTCCTACCCCAAAGCCCTCGAGGTCCGCGCCTCGAGGACCCTCCTACACCAGGGCCCTCGAGCTCCGCGCCCAGAGGAAGCCCTCATACCACCAGGGACCTAGAGGCTACCGCGCCCGAGGGGACCATCCTAACCCCAGGCCCGAGGCTCCGCGCCCTCCAACCCTCCGCAACCATCAATACAGCAAACCGGACTCCCACCCTCGCTCACCCCCTCACCTACCCCCACTCCCCATCCCCCCAACCATTGAACAATCCACTCCTCACCACCTACCAACCTTCCCCCTCCTTTCTTAACACCCCCTCGAACTCACCCCCAACCTCTCACCACTTGCAACCACCTCACACCCCACACTCACATCTAAGACAACCAAAACATAAACCTTCCAAAACTCAATTCCATTACACACCTAACACATATACATATACACCCAACCACACACACTCTCCAACTGTATCCTATCATAAATTAATTACCTGCGCATGTAGCTATACACCAAACCAACCCCCCACATCCTGACCGATCCCGGGGACCCTCCTACCCAGGGCCAATCGAGGCTCCGCGCCGAGGGGACCCCCCTACCCCAGGCCATACGAGTGGCTCCGCGCTCCCCGAGCGACCCCCTACCCCAGGCACTCGAGGGCTCAGCGGCTCCCGAGGATCACTGACCCCCCCTCCTACCCAGGCCTCGGGCTCGCGCCCCGAGGACCCACTACCCCCCCTCCTACCCCAGGGCCCTCGAGGCTCGCAGACCCGCGGCAGACCCCCTACCCCAGGCCCTCGAGGCTCACGCGACCCGAGGGACCCCTCCAACACACGGCCCTCGAGCTTACGCGGCCCCGAGGAAGCATTCCTTACACCAGGCCCTCGAGGGCTCCGCGCCCGAGGACCCTCCTTACCCAGGCCTCGAGCTCCGCGCACCGAGGACCCCCTCCTACCCAGGACCTCGAGTGCTCGCGCCCCGAGGAAACCCCTACTACCGGAGGCCCTCGAGGCTAACGCGCCACGGAGGACTCCCTCTACCCCAGGCCCTCGAGCGCTCCGCGCCCCGAGAGGAGGACCCCCCACCACCCCAGCCCTCGAGGCTCAGCGGCCCCCGAGGGCCCCAGCTACCCCAGGCACTCGAGGCCCGACGCCCCGGAGGACCCCCCCTACCCAGGCTCGAGGCTCCGCGCCACGAGGACCACCCTTACCTATGGCCCTCGAGGGCTCGCGCCCCGAGGACCCCCCCCACCCCATACCCCAGGCCCGCGAGGGCTCCGCGCCCCGAGGACCCCCCCACCCCATTTACCCACAGGGACCTCGAGGCTCGTCGCCCCGAGGACCCACCCCACCCCAGGCCTCGAGGCTCCGCGCCCGAGGACCATACCCTACCACCGGGCACCTCGAGGATCGCGCCCCGGGACAATTACCCCCACCCCGGGCCCTCGAGGCTCCGCGACAACGAGGCCCCTTACCCCTACCCGGGCCCTCGAGGTCTCGCGCCCGAGGAGAGGACCTTACCCCTACCCGGGCCCTCGAGGCTCCGAGCCCCGAGGACAGTTACCCTACCCCGGGCCATCGAGGGCTCCGCGCCCCGGGAACCCTTACCCCCCCGGCCCTCGAGCTCCGCGCACCCCGAGGACCCCCTCTACACCAGGCCTCGAGGCTCCGCGCCCGACGGACCCCCCTTCTACCCAAGGCACTCGAGGTCTCCGCGCCCCCCCGAGGACCCCCCTACCTACCCCAGGCCCTGAGCTCGCGCCTCCGCGAGACCCCCATGTACCCCAGGCCTCGAGGCTCCGCAGCCCCGAGGACCCCCCCCGACCCAGGGCCCAGGCCCTCGAGGATCCGCGGGCCCCGGAGGGGGGACCCCCCCCCTACCACAGGCCCATGGCCTCGAGTACCGCCTCGAGGACCCCCCCTACCCCAGGCCCCAGGCCCCGGGCTCCGCGCCCGAGGACCCCCCCCCACCCCATTACCCAGGCCCTCGAGGCTCCGAGGCCCGAAGGATCCAACATAACCCAGGCCCTCGAGGGCTCCGCGCCCCGAGGAACCCCCCAAACCCAGGCCTCGCAAATAGGGGTAATCCGCGCCCCCCGAGGAACCCCCCCTCCTACCCAGGCCCTCGAGCTCCGCGCAACAGAGGACCCCCCCTCCTACACAGGGCCCTCGAGGCTCAGCGCCCCGAGGACACCACCCCCTCCTACCCCAGGGCCCTCGGAGGATCCGAGCCCCGAGGCACCTCCCCCTCTACCCAGGCTCCGAGCTCGCGCCCGAGGACCCCCTACTACCCAAGGCACCCGAGCTCCGCGCCGAGGACCCCCATACCCCAGGCCCTCGAGGGTCGACTCACGCGGACCCCCCCACCCAGGCCCTAGGGATCGCGCCCCGAGGAGGGGGCCCTACCCCGAAGGCCCTCGAGGATCGCGCCCCGACGGAGGGGCCATTAACCCCAGCAGGCCCTCGAGGCTCCGCGCACCGAGAGGGGCCCATACCCCAGCAGGCCCTCGAGGACTCCGCGGCCCTCCGAGGACATGACCCTACCCCTGTGGGCCCTCGAGCTCAGCGCCACGAGGACCCTTACCCCTACCCCGGGTCCCTCGAGGCTCGCGGCCGAGGACACTACCCCTACCCCGGGCCATAGAGGCTCGCGCCCGAGGACCCTTACCCCTACCCCCCCTCCAGGGCCAATCGAGGCTCAGCGCCCGAGGACACCACCTACACCCGGGCCTCGCAGATACCGCGCCCCGAGGAACCCCCCCTACCCCCAGGCCCTCGGGCTCGCGCACCGAGGACCCCATCCTTAACAAGGCCCTCGAGGCTAGCGCACGGAGGACCCCCTCATACCCCAGGCCCTCGAGGCTCCGGCGGCCCGAGGGCCCCTCCTACAACAGGCCCTCGAGGCTCCGCGCCCCGAGGACAACTCCTACCCCAAGGCTCGAGGCTACGCGCCCGAGGGACCCCCCCCTACCCAGGCCCTAGAGGCTACGCGCCCCGAGGACACCCCCCCCCCCCCAACCCCAGGCCTCGAGGCTCCGCGCCCGAGGACCACCACCCCCACCCCACCCCAAGGCCCTCGAGGCTCCGCGCCACGAGGAACCCCCCCCCATCTACCCAAGGCCTCGAGGCTCAGCGCCCGAGGAACCCCCCCTAACAGCTTACCACAGGCCACGAGGCTCCGCGCCCCGAGGAACCACCCCCTACCCCCTCCTCCCCAGGCCCTCGGCTCCGCGCCGAGGACCCCCCCTACGTACCCCATCCGTACCCACAGCCCTCGAGGCTCCGCGCCTTGAGGACCCCCCTCCCCCTACCCACCACAGACCTATCTACCCCATGCCTCGAAGCTCCGCGCGCCCGAAGGGACCCTCTTTCACCCCAAACCACCTACCCCTCTCTCTTACCCCCCCCCCCCTCCACCTCTACCCAACCACACTATCTCCCCTCACACTACTCCTACCCTTATTAACTATTGTACCTACCTACTTACAACCTAACCCACACCCCTACCCTCTACTCGACTCGTACCCCACAACCCCTTCCCCTTTACCTACCTGTTCGAGGCCTTGCTCGCTTGGCGACGTGGCCCACCGAAAACATGTGTAAGCAAGCAATGTATTTGGCAAAAACAAAAATATTTTAAAAGGCGATTCTGATTATTTGAATAATCACACTTACTTAAAACTTAATTTTTATCAAATGCTTTTCACATGAATAGGTTAAGTTAATATTTTCGGTAAATAACTTAACATATTCATGTTAAAAGCATTTGATTAAAATTATTAGGTGAAGTAAATCTACGTTAAAAAGAAAATTGGTATCTTTAGGAGAATCTAATTAAATCAAACTAAAGCTAAAAGTTAGATTTATGCAAATAATTACAAATTTAAAGCCTAAATAGAAAAGAAGAGGTAGTAAACACTTTTTGGGGCGGTATTGATGTTTGGGCCGGAGGATTTATTAAACTTTTGGGGGTCGCTGCTGCAATTTGGGGGCTTTGCCAGTCACTGTATACTATGTCAATCTACAGTGTATATCATCCGTGCTTTCCCTTTCACCGAATATATAAGTTTCCCAATGCGGGGGGTTCTCAGTGGTCACAGACAAAAAAAAATGACAAACACTATCAGAATTATGATTTTAAAAGTGTCACATGTCAAAAGTATAAGCAACTGGATGCAACATTTACCAAGCAACTTAGCAGCACCTGTTTGGCCTTGGTCTGCTTCACCACGACAATTTTAAGGACAATATCCATCAAAAAAGCCAATCTTTGCTAAACATCTCCAGCACCCAAATCGTATGTTCATCACTTTCAGTACTCAAGCCTCTCCCTCCTGCACAACACAAGGTCAAATACAAGAAGAAATAAGTCATTCTCAAAATTCAACTACCGCTAACATATCTCACTATCATTACATTACGGATCTACCAAGTCGCGTTACAAACTGCGCTCTCTTTATAATATGCAGGCACCACCAAAATCTCATGGTCTCAACTCCATTCACACAAAAGAAAAAGGAGTTATTCTTTCTGTTTAGTGGTTATGTGCACTGAAATAACAATACCAAACCATCTACCTGTTTCAAGAAGGCAGGAAAAAATCCACTTCAATAATAATTCACCCAACTTAATGGCTCAAGCAAAACAGTAAATTCTCGAAATAAGCCAAACATACATAGGGACTATGAAAACACATGAAACCACATTTAACAAACATAACTCATGAGGCAAGCGATATAAAAGACTGCACTTCTATAAAACAATGTGATGAATAGGTAATACTAGCGCCAATACTTAATAAAACTCGGAAAATAAATTACTGCAAACTTACGAGATTCAAGCAATCCAACCAGTCTCATTTCCAGCATAACCTGATTAATTTCCAGCATAACCCCCATAACAATAACCTTGATCCCATATCTTGTGGTTCCGGTTGGAAATTGACCAGATCTTACACTAGCAGGTCCACCAGCAGCAGTAGCAACATTTGCAGCACCCCCAAGGGGAAGTAAATCATCTACTTCCCCTGAATAGTGGACATTTACAACCCATTTTCCCCAATGTATAAACAGGTATGTGGCTTGTATACAACTCAGTCTTGCATACTTGCTTCCCTTTCACTCGAACAAGATGAAGCTGACTCAATGAATACCCTATCTAACCCTTTAGTGCACAAATTTTAAACATATCCACTACTGCAATATTTAGTAAAATCCCAAAAATATTTCAACCAAAGGCTCCCTAACAGATTGGTCAAAAGGAAATTGATAAAGTAAAATAGTCAGGGTAATGCAATGGTAGTAATGCTAAGGGCTTTTCTTTTAGCTAGACAGGAGGAGCAGAGAAAGGGAAGCAAGCAGGTGTGAATTCAATAATCCTGACTGCATGACGAAGAAAATAGTAAATAAAAAAAATATTATCGTACTACATAGATGTAGATAACTTTTCAATTCAAACGCAAGAAACCTTAGTATAACTGAAATCACATATTTTAAGACGTGGTGTTGGGATTCCATTAAGTTCAAATAGACAAGTAAAGTGAACGGACAGAATAAAAGAGTAAGTTGGATTAATGGATAAGATGGGGGGGGGGGTTGAGCAAACCATTGAATAAGAGGATTAGAGGTTTGATAAATCACAAGAATAATTCAAACACACAGCAATCAATTACTAACAGAGAGCTTTTGTGGAGCTTGAATCTCTACTATGCCCTCAACATTAATCTATACTAACACTAAATCTTAAAGAAATGGCAACAAAGGAGCAACATGTTTGAAGCAAGAATCCTAGTAGCAGACATAATTCTATCTGTAAAGGATTCTCAATCCATTATATACTTAAATGAGGGACTGAAACAGTGATTAAAGCACTCAAACCAAGTAAGAATGACAAGCCTATGTGATGAAGATCCACAAACAAGTAAACCAAAATACATAGCAGATTCAAGAGATACAAACAGTGAACTAAGACTAAAAATCAAAACAAATAAACAAAAAGTCATTTAATGCAACATTGATGATACAGATGAATAACAAGAATAACTCACACACATAGCAATCATGTGCACTCAAAATTAATCTATACTAACACTAAAACTTTAAGAAATGGAAGCATGTTTGAAGCAAAAATAATAACAGCAAGAACATACTTTAATCTGTAAAGGATTTTGAAGACAAAGATTCCATTAATAAATAAAAAAATTCAGTCCATTATATGCTTAATCGAGGGAATCAAAGAAAGACAGATCAGCTAAGCAATGAAGATCGACAAACGAGTAAATCGAAATACATGGCAGTTTCACGAGATACTTAGGAAACTATCTGCCAAACTTAAACCAGAGATAGAGAATTAATCAAAGAAAAAATGAAGCAACAAAGGAGAAAAGGGTTACGTTTTTTCGAACAGCAATGAATTCCACAACTGAAGCGGTCGTTGGTGGGGACCTTCGACGAACAAAGAGTGAGCACAGCGAACGAAAGAAAACTTTTTCCAATCGAAAAAATCCTCAAACCTTAGATGCTTTATTAGCTATCTGAAACCCTCGGCTCTATTATAGATGATGAAGAAAACGGCTAATTTTGGGAGAAAAAAAACGGTCAGAAATTTTGATGAGAGACTGAAGAAGTTCAAAATTCAAAAAATTATAAGTATTCCTACAAATTTGAACGGAAAATTGAAGAAGGACGTCGGATTCCTTGTCGAAGGTGTGATTATTTAGGCTTTCAATTCCACTTACTACTATGAATGAAATAAACAATATAATATCAAAAATTAAAAATTAAATATAATATAAAAAAAATAAGCAAAATTATTTATATTCACAAGTTATATGTTTTCTAAAATTCTTTATTGAAAAAATTATAAAAAATCATATTCTCTTCGATTCTCGGATATATCAATCTTGCGTGATATATCAAGACACAATGTATTGGGAGTGGTCGGTCTTGTATCAACGAAAGGTAATGTATCGATACGTTGAGTGAAGTATCAAGACAAGTGTGTCTTGTATTAATAAAGATAATGTATTTAGGTTGCGATGTATTGGACGTTGACAGGTGTATATGAAATCGAGATGTCACTATACTGGGACATTAAGTAATGTATCCGAAATTGAAACGTGATGCATCCAATGTTGAGTGATATATAAGAAATTCTTAAATTTTAAAGACTTTTTGTAATTTGGAAAAGAGTATGAATATTCGTGCGATGTATTCCATAACGAGTGATATATTCGAGCGGCAAGGGTTAGTGTTACTATTAAGGTTGCGCAAAGTGTCGCGTGAATTAAGCTTTAGCTAGGCAACCACACACGTTACTTCGAAAAACTTTTAGTTTTCTCTTCTTATCACGTTTAAGGAGACGTGTTTATGTACTTTCCTCATCCCAAAACCGCAACCCACAATCATTAATTCCTCCACAAAAGCAAAAGTCAATCAGTTTTAATTATTTCAACCTTCTTATTTTTTTTAAAAAAAAAATTATGCTCAGGAACTTTGAGAAACACAAAATCTAGGGTTCAAGGTTTTCAAGCAAGTTCTTATTCGAGCTTCTTTAAGAATTTTGTTCTTCTAGATATGTAAGATGACTCATAGTGTTGGACTAAGTTCGCTCTAAAGTGCTATATTTAAATTTAGTCATAAGTAATGTTTAACATTCTAAGCAAAATTTCTCGAATTCTGAACTCAATTTGTACTTCTTATTCTGAGTTTTGATTCCTTCATCATTGAGCTTACAAGTTTTTTTTTTGTATTTTAGATAAATAAAAAGAGTAGTCCTTTCGACTTCGGGTTCAAATCAAATGCCTTTCATTTATTAAAAAACCCGTTTAAAATGTTCCTTTTCTTATAGAATTGGTATGGCTGCTTTAAAACTTCACCATTGAATATTTTTTATTTTTAAGCACTTTATTTAGATTTTTAAGCCTTAGGATGATGTTTTTGATTCTAAACTATTCATTATTACATACAACATTTTAGAAATTTAGACTATTGGCCCGTTTGGATGGGACTTAATAAAAGCAGCTTTGAAAAAGTACTTTTGAAAAGTGCTGATGTGAAACTTATTTTAAAATAAGCCCAGTTATGTGTTTGCGATAAAGTGCTGAGTTGCTATGTCAAACGTGAAAGGACTGAAAAAATGGAAGAAAGAGGATGATAGGGTTATATGTTGTAATTGAAGTGATTGTATAAAAATATTAAGGGCAAAAAGATAAAAATGTGGTCAACTTAAAACAGCTCATAAGCTAAATGCACTATGTATTGAAGATTTTACCATATGCGGGCTACTAGCTCCGCCTCTCGAGTGACAACTAAACTCCAAAATTTTTTAAAAAGAAATCCTACTAGCTATTTCTAAAAATGTTAATTGGTTGTTTTTCAATTTCTCATCAAGTACTTGTCACTATTTGATATCTAAATTAGAATCCCATTTAATTTAAATTTGTATTATCTAAGGCTTATTAAGGGAGGTTTTCTAATAGAATTTTTTGGCCATATTATGGGCTTTTGAGGTGAGTGTTAGCGCCTACTAAAGGTCATAGTTTTTTTTGTAGTTAATCCTAATGGTTAACGTTTAGTTGTGAACGGGATTATTAGTTATTAGTTATTTCACATGGACTTGTCATGTTAGTTATAATTTGGAGACGTCAAATCTTAGAATCATTCGGATCCTCTTAAAATACGGCGAGGCAAATTCTTTATCCCAAAATATAATGAAAAATATAAGTGGTCTATTTCGTATAATTCAAGAAGAATTGATCCTTTTCCAAAAAAAATAAAAATAAAACATGTTTTGGAGTTTTGTACTTAATTCTAGCGGTTTAGTTCTTCATATTTTGTATATAGTTATAGCTAATGATGAATCATAAAAGAAATATAATGGTTTGGTGAATGAATAAAATTTTGTGTTTCTTAAAATGCTCGAATAATTTGGTTTTTTTTTCAAAGCCTAATTTGATATGATATCAAAAAATAATATGCCCAAGTATCGTGCAAAACGGTGATGTTGAATGAATTGTCCACATGATGAAGGAAATTATTGAAAAATGATTTTAATATCTCAGAAGGACGTATGCATATTATTATCTAGATTTATTCTTATGAATAACTAAGTGACTATTGTTTTTCCGTTTAAATTAGCTTTGACGCTTGACAATTGAATTGTAGTCTTTACTAGTAAACACATCTGGATTAAATTCTAAATGATATTTTGAAGATAGACATCTGTAAATTTTAAAATTATATTTGAAGACAGACTTTTAAATTTCACGAGTTCATAAAAAAATATTAACGAAAAAAAGTACTCCAAATAAATAGAATTCCATTAAATCTATCTGTCGTCTATAGATGTATATATATATATAACATTGCGTGTGGTCTAATTTACTGTATTCGAGGTTCTAGTGGTAACAGATAGCATTATCAAAAAAAATTTCTAATCATCTCCTCATGTGTTTCCATTGATGAATTGCGAATCCGGGGGAAGGTTGATACACGAACAACGATTTTTATAAGTAACTCTATATTTATTAAAATAAAAATACACTAAAAAAATATATTTTCCTATTATAATTATTTCAATTTCAAAAGCCCTCGAACAAAACGAAATGCCTGAAAAAAAGCGAAAAAAAAAAGAAAGAAGCAGGACCCTGGCAACGAAACAAACCGTACATAGCTACAAATGCTAAACATTCCCCTTAATCTTCTCATATGTCTTCAAGAATCTGTATTTCCACATTATATTCGGTGTGAAAACTATATTGCGAATATTTTTATAGTTGATACAGTTACTTTTATTTTTATGTTTTCATTTGAGTAGCCCATGACTTTAGATGTATATCCACAATTGCCGAGCTAGCCCAAACCTAAAATAAAGCCAATTATTATCCGACATGTGATATTTATATAAATTTAACTTAAACCAGCCTACAATATATTTTTTTCTTAGATATTATCACCGTAATTTGCATAAATAAACATTATACCATGGTAATATTTTGATCATGCCTAATTGCCATTATATTTAATTACAATAGTAATTAATACAATTTTCTTTAAATACTAGGAGTAAATCTCAGTTTGCTTTTCTATTTTTCCTTTTGGAACTGTAGTAGATACTATTTTTTTTTCTTTTGCCTGGGAAAGCAACATCTATAATTTCTTTTTATATAAAATATTACAACTTTTGTAAGCTACAAGTTAGGTTTCTTTTAATATTCATTGGTCAACTAAAACTCTTGGAAGGTGTAACAAACTTAGATTTAGAAATATAAACCAAAATTTAACAATTAATTTCTTGTTACAACTCAGGTTATATTCAGTTGCTTTTTCCTAAATTACCCAAGATCCAAAAATAGATCAAACTATAATACATACACCTAATGTCTCTCTATGTCATAAAATACATGTGCATTATAGGTGTTGTACCTTGTGCTTTAAGCTATGTATGTATTCTATTAAAATTTCTAAATTGTTTCATCCTTTTTTAGTTCTTTTTCTTTTTATGGCCGGAGGATATAAATAGGAGAAAAATGAAAATACTATTGATGAGATTTAAATTATGAACCTTCAAGATATATAGTAGAAAGCTGAATTTCATTCTATGAGATAGGACTTCAGTTTTTCATTAGAAACTAAGCCTGGAGTTATCGATTAGAATTGAAGTATTTTTGTATGTTTTGTAATAAGCATAATACATAAATATGTCATTTAACTTGGTTTCAGTTGACATTTATATTCTCCATTTTTTGTGTGCACTAGACACTTAAACTTGTATAAAATTAAACATGTAAATACAAAATTGTCATGGAGGATAAATATGTCTTTTATACAAGCTTACGTTCTACTTATGATCGCTCAAAATTGAATAGCGTAACTATCAATTAAAACCAAAATAAATAACATATTTATGTATCATCCTCTTTGTAATATTTGGGTGACTTTCTTTAGTGGACAAAAAAACTATAGTGAATTGATATTTTTGATTTGGTGATTTATGCCCTGCACATATCTTATCCTATATTTGAGAGCTCCAACTAACTTGTATATTATTGTTCAACAAACAATCATCTCTTATTTTTAAAACTAAAAGTCTTTACTGAAATCAAGAAAATCAAAGAAACAAGATGAGCTTAGCCCGAGAAACTTAAAAGAGAAATTACCAAAAGTGGACAGCATCTGAAAATTCGGAAATATAGACACCTCAACTTCACAACCTACTTTGCTTCCCTTTCCATCTAAGCCCCGCTTAGTCTTACACTCCTCCCAACAAGCAACAAAAGAGCAAATAAAACAAGGCAAAACCATTGATGGGGGGTTCTTTCTTTTGCCTCTCTTAGCTGGAAAAAATGGAAACCTCTTGATTCCTAAAGTCGTAGTAGTTAGTCTTATAGCTGCAAAGTTTTATTTGTTTTTTTTTTTCTATTAACATGGCGATCTATTGGAAAATACTAATCCATGGCGCCCACTTATGATAGTTATAAAGATTAGCTTCAAGGGATTAGGTAGTGGGTGATTGGAAAAAAGGCGAAACGGAAGGGTAGTTTCTTTTTACCTACTCTCATCCTGCATTGATGAAGATTATAGAGATTCAGCCACAGCTTTTCCCCTCTCATCATGCCCGAATCATCGGTATCTTGCAGCCCAAGTGATTTTCCTTCTTGTTATTACCTCCATCAATACTAAGTCTTGTAGGAGGAGGAGGAGCCAGAAATGGGGCCAACAGAGTTGGAAGAATCGAAACGAGCACGCCTCAAGATAAGTGGAAAATTGATAATGCTTGCCTGGATTGGATGAGTTCTAACAACAAGGCATATAACAGTGTGCTAAGTTCAGAGAGGTGAAGGATTGGTGAAGACACTGAATGCCTGCTGGTGTTTAGAGGAGTTTCAAGAAGATGAGTATCTTAGGATTTTGCCTAAAAATTAGCCATTCCCTTTCATCTTCCCCTGTATTTGAACTTGGTTGAAAAATCTTATCCAAATTCCCCATCTTTGTAGACTAATGTAGTGTCTCTCCTGCTCTAGTACTACATCATGCCTCCTCTATTGACTTCTCCAATGACCATAAAGGCCCTCTTCAATTTCAAAGACCCAAAATGACTTGATCTGTTGCGTGTAGCATCATGATCATGATCACGAACGGTACGACATCGATGACGCGTTGTAGTCACCATTGTTATGAATGATGCATGATGTCTCAACAAAGACACAACTCAGCGGAGCGATTCTGAATTCAGTGCAATAACATTATGCGGAAATGAATCTCAGAAGAAACCTCTTTAGGTGCCCCATTTTCAAGACAAATCCTTTTTAGATGTGCCAATCTGCTTCAATAACAATCGGTTCTCCCACAGCGAAGATTCATCTTTCTTGGAACATAGAAACATATGTTAGTCTTGCCGTTGAAACTATGTAATTCTGATTCACCAACACTGAATTAATTGAAAGTCAGTCTATTTCATACTACAGTTTGAAGTTTTGTTTTTAGAACTAAGTCAAATATATTTGTTTTTTCCTAATACAGCTTGTTCAAGAGAGATGTTCATATTTGGATTGTTTGGTTTGCAGATTAAATGATCCCATATGGTTTAGACCATATAATTAACAAGCATCACCCCATCATAATTCATACTAAATTAATTACCAATGCTTATTTATGTGCAATATCCTAGTATTTGATTACTAGTTCAATGTAGCCTTTTCTTTATCGATATCAATATCAAAACTCCTTAATTAAGTTTAAGATTACCTAATCAAGATTATTTAGAGAGATACGTGCAGTTGGTAAGCTAATCTACTGACCTCCCTTACCCCATTTCGACCTAAATAAGCCCGATAAATTAGAAGCTCGATGATCTTAATTATACGTGTATCTATAATTAAGCATATTCTACTTTTGATTTTCGTGCGTATTAAGGAATTTTTAGTTGAAAAATTTAAGAGAATTGATTAATTAATTAAATAATTGCGAACAACTTTTTATTTATAAATACTAGTAAAATTATCTGTACTTCGCGTGGAAATTTGATATCACGAAAGTTATAAAATAATACTTAAAAAGATATTCGTCACTAAAACTAAGACGGTGTATTGTCTTACATACAAGATTATTAGTAACAAACATTAATAATGTAAAGGAAATTGATAATTATAATATCTTATCATTTATCCTTCAATCAATCATCTTTAATTTTATTTTATAATTTAACCTTTTACCTCCATGTAGTGTTGTTATTTGATATTTTTAGGAAATTAGATGAACATCAACATGAAACATTAAATTTGTACTAACAAATACTTATAACAAAAACTTTATAGAAATATAAACAACAAAATTAAAACATGTACTCAAAATAACAATTAAATCAATAAGACCAAATGACTGATGATAAAAAGCCTTACAAGATCTAAAAATAGAATGGAAAATGAAGGCCAACAAGGACAAAATTGAGCCACTAAATGATTATGCTCTCTAAGGAAATTATTCCCCTTTAGATACCCGATGTTTAAAGAAACTAAGATACTCTCAAGATGCGAACATTCTATTCTATCACAGTGTTATTGATACAAAACGTTGCGCGGTTAGTGAGACGCTATCTAGAGCCAAAGATGTACACAAATATTTCATCTGCTGCAGAGAAAAAAAAAGTTCAACTTCAGATTTTAGTTGTTTCGAAAATCGCTCTATTTATAGAAACAAAGGATAATGTGAAACAAAGTTTATATGTCTATATCGCAAAATGGATTACTCTTTTAACTCAAAAGGTCACAATCTTTCTAAAAGCACACAAATCATAAAAGTCGCAATCTATAAAGTCGCAACTCTTCATAAAAATTGCCAAACTTCATAAAAGTCACAACGTTTTATAAAAGTTACCATTTTTTCATGAAAGATTTAGACTCATTTCTGAAAATGAAAATTCGAACTGTTACGTGAAATTACGTAGGCGGGGCTTTTAAATTCTCCTTTAATAAAATATATGATCTGTATTTAATTGAAAAACTTTCACATATAGCCAAATAAAAAATTCATATTGCTATGTTATAGCCAAAGTTTGATAATCTGCGACTCTCATAGCAAACTTAAAAACTGTCTAATTCGTCTATACATATTACAGTTGAAGCAGGTACAAAACAAGAAAGAAAGAGAAAGAAAAGGACACTTGGACAGAGAAAGTGTATAAAACAAAGTGCTATAAACAATTGTATTAGTATAAGTGTTATTAGAACGATTATATCACTTGAATTATATAAAATGAGAAAGAGAGAAAGTGAGAAAGACGACCGCACAAAGACAAGAGACTCCTTGACAAGGACATATACCATTGAAATCAAATGTATAAACGAGGCGCAAAGAGTGAAAGTAGTACACTTTGAAAATTGTATATACAACGCGAAGAGAGAGAAAGGCAAAAGAAACTGGGTTAGTAGGCGGAGTATTTTTATTGTATAATTATAAGTGCTGCATAGGACGAAAATATATGTATTGCATGTATAATACAATTTGTCACGTTAATATTAAACAGAAACGCAATGTAGTATCCATTTTAGCTTCGTTTGATGTTGATTAAGTGAGAAAGGCGAGGGTTCTGGCCGGACTTAGCGGCGATGATTTGGGAGAGTGGCGGAAGCACCTGAGATCTGGAAATAGGGGAGAGAGGCGAGAACAAAAATATGTATTTATACGGTTTCTTTGTTTATACAATTAGAAATAATCTTTTATACACTTGTGTTGTAGTAAAAGACCTGAGGGGAAAGCGAGCAAGAGAGAGATCGGAGAGAGTGGCGAGCGAGAATTTGGGAGAAGGAGCGCATTATATTTGTTGCCAAACTTCTTACTATGCGAGCACAATAAATCAAACCTAGCTATTCCATTATTTTAGGTTATTAGTTTGCCCAATTTATATAATTTGTCCTATTTTATATGTGAAATTTGAATAGAAATATTAAAAATACCCATTCAAATTTTGCGGGACTATGGAATTTAGCGGATTTAGAATGTAGATATATTTTTAACAAAACACTGTTAATTTCATATTAATTGAATTGTCGAGGTGTTTCACATTAAAAAAAAAGAAGATTAAGACATAAATTAGGTATAATTTTTTATTTTTATCCTTATTAATTATTATAAAATTTATGATTAAAATAACTAAACATTAATCAATTAGTAACTAATTCTAATAACAGGTGATGAAATGATAAAAATTGATAAGAAAATTGTAAAAGAGAATCGAAGGTAAACACTAAGGAATTTGAAAATAAAAAATGCCTAAAAAAACTGTAAAAAATAATTATAAAAATTTCACTGTTCTTCATTCTTGATTTCTCCAAGAAAACGAAATTTGTCCCTTGGAGATGGTTTTACACAATAAGCTTTCTACTTGTTGTATATCTCATGAGTTCTATAAAGTTGCTACGAACAACCCCCACAAGATTGCAGTCATTCAAGCTTGTGGGGGTCTCAAAATCGCCAAAGAATTTCGACTTTCTTGCAGTGAAAATGGCGACCAAGATAACCGGGAGAAGTTTCAAGAGTTTGTTTCTTCTAAAATGAAGTCGGTTAATCCCCCGATATACGAAGGTGATCAGTGCTTCACGTTTTCCGAGATATTGTCCGCCGTTGATTCTCTTAGTTCACGGCTCCGATGCATTCTTGATGGTGGTGATGACCCCAATCTAATAAAGTCCTCTGCAGGTAACTGAAATTTGTGATTTTAAGTGGGGTATTATGAATTAACATTACGATGAAGAAAAGATGGTGTTAATCAGTGTGAGTAAGTTACTGATGTTTGTGATATTAACTACGATTTTACTGAATTAAGATTAAGTTTTCTTTACTTATTTATTTATGGAGTAAACCAAGATTCCTCTTTCTGTAGTAATTTGTGAACATATGTATCTTGTCTAGTTGGGAGAATGATTCTTGTATGGGTAGTATCTTGAATTTTTATATGTTGTGCGTGTTGTAGCAGTGGTTTCTTGAATATTTTGTATCTTGTGCCTGTTGTAGCAGTGGTTTCTTGGATATTTGATATCTTGTGCGTGTTGTAGACTTGTAGCAGTGGTTTCTTGAATTTTTTTATGTCTTGTGCATGTTGGGCAGCGATGTTTTGAATTATGATATAATTGTGGCTTAGATAAATTTTTACCTCTAATGTTGTTGTTGCTTTAGCCAAGGTCTGTGCTATCTGAAATTGAGCAACTTCGCAGAAAGGTTAATGGATGGTCGGTCCTATCTAACCCGCCATTTGGAAAAAGTCTCTTTTTGCCTTTGGTCCCACCCGAGTCTAATGATAGACAGTACTCAAAAGTTGGAACACTGTTCTCTAAGATTTAGGACCAAAAGAAAAAATGGAGGGAAAATTGAGCAATATCAGATGGCACAAGGGCAAATTCAGATTGTTTCCCTTAATCTGTGTTTACAATCATTTCTAAATGAATGTGAAATGCTATATCCATTTCCTTGAATTTTTTTGGTTTTCTATGGTTAGCTACAGAATCCTTCCGGATGTTGTTGATTGCTTTGTGACTAAACTAATTAGGCATTGCACCTTTTCATGGCTAGTAGTTAATATGCATCAAACTGCAAACGACTGCAGTTCCAAGGACCAGTTACTTCTGGGGTCTTCTGATCGAGGTTTAGAGCAGAGTACACAGTTCCATAAAACATATATCCCAAGAGTAGTTGGAATATATATGGAACCTTCAGTTGAGTACATTGTTTCTGTTTTATCGGTTTTGAGGTGCGGAGAAGCATTTATGCCGTTAGATCCATCATGGCCAAACGAAAGGGTATTACGTATATACTTCTCAAAAGCTGAGTCTTTAGGAGTGGGCATGAATATTCAAGTTGACAGACCTTTCACAAGCTTGAGTAAATTACGAGGCTTCACAATAAAGGCAGTTAGTTATCCCCTTGTCTTTATATGTCAATAGAGGATTTCATCCGAAAAACTTCTGACTCATTGTTAGCCTGGCCTTGTGAACATGAAAGGTTGAGATCATTCTGCTACTTGATGTACACATCTGGATCAATGGAATACCAAGGGCGGTTGGTGGTTTACTGACGTAGGTGAGCTGTGAGTTTACATCCTGAGAAATGGTTTAACCATTTCTCAGCCATTTATGTCGCCGTAAAACTATGTTTTTATCGTTCAGTTTTACTTAGCGCATAATTCAATAGTTTACATACATGCAGGTTCTGAACCGTTATTGTGTGATGGCTAGGCTCATTCCCTTTCAAAAAGAAGAAATCCTTCTTTTCAAAGATCCCATCACGCTATTGACCTTTGCTAAGAATTTTTAGGGAGCTCGATACTAGTACTTTCTTACATGGCTATACATCCTTTCAATCAGCTGAAGGACAAGATATTTTTTGTAGTCAATCTCTTACAGGTATATGTGAACGGTTTATTTACCCTTTGAATTTCTTGTTACTTGGCAGTGCATTCCAAAGTGTGTGAGTTTTTTGTTCATTTGGTTGCCAACAACACTAGGCGGCGTGTCCTATCCATAACCGTGGATTATCTACGATTACAAAATAAAGCAAGGTATTATTCGCTAAGGTGCTGCGGAGGGAAGGGTCGACTTTGATGAGAGATTGGTGTGCTTGTTGTTCAGTAGAATCTATGAGCGAACGAATAGGCCCTTCAAAATCAGGTCCGATGCTTTCAGTATCAATAAACTGTCCTGTTCTAAACTTTTTGACTTCTATCTAATATTTGCATGAGTTCTCCATTATTTTACCCTGCTCTGTATTGGTGGCTTAAATCTGCAATTAAGCTGACAATGACTATGGACAAAAACAATAAAATCCTCTCTTACACACACACTTAGACGGGTGGGAGGGGGTGCTTGTTACAACTCCCTATTTATTTTCGATTTTGGTATTTTATAATCAAAAACCGTATATTTGTAATAATTGCATGAAGTCCAAGTGGGTAATGTTCACTGTGTGAATCCATGATTAGAAAATTTTCAATAAAAATTTTTAAAGTGCAAAGAAAAAGAGTTTGGACTATGCTTTGTGTTCTGTACACCAATAGTGTGTTCACTGAAAAAAAATTAAGCTACCTTCGGGGATGCGCTTTCTAGTGTTTTTAATGGATCTGGTCTTGGTCGGGGCATCTGGGTACTCTTCTCTTTGGATTTTATTGCCTGACCTTGGATGTGAATCTCCTTCTCTGGCTGGTACACCTGATTGCTTCTTTTGCCAAAATGAAAATAAGCCACCTTTCTTTCTCCTTGATGCAGAGGACAATTTTGCCATATAAATACTCATTAGGAAAAAGGGTCAGCTTAGTCTTTATAATTATTTATAATTGAGCAACTTTGCCCTAAGTTATACTTTGGGTTTAATTTTACCCCTCCCCCGGTGAAAAGTTTCGTTTTTTCCTGGACCCCTAATGTCACTCCAACTTTTACTCAATTGAAAACATAGTCGGAAGGGGTAAATTTGGACCTTTTCTCAAGTATCTAGACACCTAGTGTCCACCCATTTCATGCTAGAGCTCCCTTAATGTCAAGGGAAAATACGAGACGATTTTCTAACAAGGATGTGAATGGACCCAAGGTATGACGGAGGATGAAAATTTCAGATAGAGTAGGGGGTAAATTTGGACCTTTCCCCTTTTTTTTGTTCTTTTCTATACTATGAGAGCATCACATCTTTAGAAATTCCATTATTTTTCCATCATTTATCTTCAGGAATATTCTATTAGCAGGCTCGTGGCAGTTCCATCTCTTATAAGGGCGATTCTTCCTGCTCTGCATAGCATGCATTATTCTACAGCTCAGATCTCCTTAAAACATCTAGTGCTAAGTGGTGAAATTTTTGATATTTCTCTGTGGAAGATGGTTGGTCACGTGCTCCCAGATTCTGTTCTAATATATATGGAAGAACAGAGGAGATCTGTATGGGTGGATCATATTTTTGGGTTTACATCATCCTTACCCTTCTAATATGATAAACTTTGCCAGGAAAGACTCAGTCATCGCTGTGAGTTACGTTGGCACTTGTTCCGGGTGTTATATTAATTCACTTCGAAAAGGGGAAATTTGAGTTAAAGTGCTCTATCAAAACAAGAGTGTGATTCTTCTTCACACATTTATGTACCAGACTTTTTTACAAATAAAATAACTTTAGCCTGAGGTAGTTGAAATATGGGAACAATAGTCGTTATAATGTTAAGGCTTAAATTCAAACTTTAGTGCTTGTGACCATATCATCCGTGCATATTGCCTTTAAGCGGGATGATCTGAATTTATGCTGGGTCTCGTAGTTTTGGTATACACGTCTGTTTGTTTTTTATAAATTTGGGGGGGGGAGTTTTCCATAATTGATTGAATGTTTTTGTACCTTCATATAGGAAATCTGTGATCTGAGCTACAGTTACTCTCCTTTCGCCCGTCCCATACAGATAACTAAGTTGAATGGAAAATGATATTAGAGCCACTCTGTAGTCCCCTTTGTGAATGACATCTCTAGATGATTATATCAGCTAAGCAACCACTTCCCAAAACCTCATCTGGATCATGGGGGTGGATTCATTAGCAGGGGGGGGGGGGGGGGGATCCATGCTATAAAAGGAGGTTACAGAGGATGGTTTTGGGAACACATAGGAAAAGCCTGGAGACCTTGAAAATTCCAGCTTTATTTAGTTTTCCTCCAACCATAGATATGCGCAGTTGGCTTGTTTACAGCTGATTGAAGTTACAATAACTAATTGCAGCAGTAATGTAGTGCCGTTGTTGAAGTCCTGAAAACAGTTATCCGGTATTGACTTGTTATAAATAGGCACATAATAAGAAAGAGTTGATGCCCACAAATGCAACAAAATTTCCTTTATGGTATAAGCTTTATTATGACATAACGCCTCTCTAATGGACCACCGCTCATCAACGAGGGGTGGTGTGATGCACCACTCTGGAAGGAGGAAGGAATCTAAATTCAATCTTGATTCATGACTTCCGCAGTGATGGTTATTTAGGAATAGCTTGTAACGACATAACAAGCTTTATTTTACTTATTGATAAAAGGAGAACATACCAAGCTTTAATTTTATCAATTTAAAAAGCAATAGTAACAACCTTGATACAAATTTAAGATTGTTCTTAAGAAAAGAGGTAGCTTACGTCACCTATCACTTTAACTCACTAGTGATCTTCTCTGTAGTCGTCTTAATATTTTTGATGTATGAAATAGGTCTCCGGTGACTGCACATATTTCGACTGCAAGTGGTTGCCCACAATGTTGGAGCAAGATGCTCTGGGCAGTGTTCCCATAGGCATTCCCATTGACAACTGTGAGGGGTCTTATGGAGAAAAATCTCTGATGAGAGAGATAGGGGTGGGTGAGGAAGCTGGGTTTGCTCTGGAACTTCAGTCATCCTTTCTATTTGCCATTGGATAACGTGAATACAATAGGAAAGAATGGAGGGAAGAATGATGATGAATGATGAAAATGAAGTACTTTCCGAAACCGGGGATTCGGCGAGCAGAAGGAACAGAAAGGCTGTCGATGGAAAACCTGGGTATATGGGAGAAGAAAAGAAGCGGACCGCACTGTAAAGATCTGCGGGCACCGTATTGCCTTAGAGGAGGTTGAAAGCGTTCTGAGGGAACACCAAGAAGTAGCTGATTCTGCTGTGGTTTCTCGTTGCGTTCAAGGAGATATTTTATTTCTTGAAGCATATTTACTGCTCGAGCAAAAGGAAATCAATCTTGAGGTCTTCAGGTCCACAATTAGATGCTGGATGGCAAGCAAACTTCCCCCAACTATGATCCCTACTCGTTTCTATTTTGTTGAATCTTTTCCTATGACTTCTTCAGGGAAAGTGGATTACAAGATGTTGGGCCACTTTGCAGCGAGGAGTAAACCTATAGCGTGGCGATGAAGAAACTCAAATAACGATTCTAATCGTATACAAAAGGTATTTTTACTAGACTTCAGTTTGATTAAGGGTTGTGATTCTGTTATGAAATGGGAATAGCAGCAATATTTATTTCGATTTTCATTCAGTACAAAGATTTCACATGAATGTGATTGTTTTGGTTAAATATAATAAGATGTATTTAAGCGTTGCCCTAATTTGGATCATGCATTCTATGAAAGCACACACTATATGAAGGAAAATCACTTGTACACTTAAGAGTTCATAGCTGCATATATAAGTGGGTAGCAGTTATTAGGTTGTCTTTGGTATTTGGTATACTATATGCTTCCCTTTTTATGGGAGTTTATTCCCTTTTTGAGCAATTTATTAGCCGGTGTTCGAAGAAAAAAATTGTGCCACATAATCAAGATATTTTTCTACAGAAGGTGGTTGGTTAGCTTGATTAGAGAGTGTATCCAAAGAGTAATTGAAAAGATATGACACATCAGTGTCTTCTGTCACTTTTGTGCAGTAATGACATTTCAGTCAGTATAGCTGATGCTCTGTTTAGAGAACTACCTTTGGTATAAGCTTCTCTACCTTTTGTATACAACCTGTCGCGTAGGGGTTTCTTAGACTTAGCATGTTAACTTGATGACCTTTTCTTTTATTGGTTTATACTCATTCAGCAAGGCAGCTGGCTTGCAACATGGGTAGCTGGGATATAATTTGTTATCTGGCTAAAACTAGCTTTCACTCTCTCGATAGCATCATGTTGCGTTGTGTACCACATTTTTTGAAATTCCTTTATTTATATTTTAAAACAACTTCATTCGTTGGTATCTGTTAAGCATAAATATGGCAAGTGTCCTTAAATTGTAATATTGAAAGGATTCTGAATTCCCAATTTCTTAACTGGAAGAATACCAAGATAGAAATAAAAATAAAGAAGTACCTGAGGGAATGTCAAGTTGGATATTCACAGAAAACCTGTTCTTTATCCATTGTCTACATCACACCGAGAATGTGTCAAAATGTATACAAGACGTGCAAAGGAACTAACCACACATATCTCTCTAGATCCCAACTGTCTATGCTTCCTTTACCACCAAAACAATGGATGAAACAGAAAAAGCGTCTTGTACGTTTCTTTCTAAAAAGAAAAAGATGTATTTTACTCTTCTCTTATGCTTTCCGAATTTACTTCTTTTGTTTTCATGGGGGAAATGAGCTGTAAATCCTCTTTTGCTAATTTGAAGTCTTTCCTGCTGTTTGTTTAATATATGGTGAAGCTGGAGAGATCTAATGGCTGATTTATCCGCTGGGAAAAGGGTGCTAGAAGAGCGAATTTATCTTATCCAATAAAAAAGGGTGGCAGAGAGTTCTTATATGCCTTGAGGTGCTCTAGGCTCAAACTGGGACACTTCAGTGAACGTGTCATGCCTGGTAGACTCCAAAAGGCCTAGCCTTCATTTTACTCTTAAAGCATGCCCCAAATCTACTTCTGGAGTGTGCTTCTATGATGTTGTGTAACTCAGCTGTATACAAATAATGAAACTAATCGATGGGTAAGGATGAGTGGATAGTAGACCTTAAATAGTACTGTGAGTTGACTGTTACTCTTGAACATTACATGCAGTCCCGTAAGTTGACCAGTAATAGACTCATTATCATTATTAAGGGTAGTTGTTGAAAAATGAATGATGTTATGCATACGTGCTGTCATATTGTCATGAGTCACTTGTTCTCTAGTCAAACCTATGTGTCCTTACGGTGATGTGTTTTTCTTACATTTCTTTAACTTTGATTGGACAGGCTTTTTCGGATGCTCTGATGGTTGTTGACAATATCTCCCTTGATGATGACTTCTTTGAGATGGGTGGCAATTCTTTATTAGCAGCTCAGGTCTCCTATAATCTAGGAATTAATATGAAGGACTTGTATGCTTTTCCAACTCCATTGAAACTTCAGAAGGCCATTCAACATAAAAATGTGTCCTCTAGCCGTGAACTTAGAGCTGATGCTTTAGTGGGAGTGAACTCGCAAGAGCAAGAAAAAACCAAGCTTCCTTTTAATAAATCTTGGATGCCTGGTGTAGATAACAGTACCGCTTTGAGTTTGACCAGTGATTATCCCGTTAAACGGTTGAAAACGGATTCAGATTTGTATATTGATCCCAACGATGCTAATGGAATAGATATAAATAATTCAACTTCGTCACAGGTTTCATGTTCTTACAGTCGGTGCAACAAAATAAGGCATGATGCTGGTTGTGAGGGTTACAATTGCCACTCGGTGCTGTCTTGGGAAGTTCCACGTGATAAAAGAGGTTTCATACGAGAACAGTGGATGGTCTACATGGAGTCTTGCGTTGATGCATCACCACTAGTTGTATTTAAAGAAAGAAATGTGTATCTGCTTACAGGAGCTCACTCCCACAAATTCTATTGCATTGATGCAACAAGGTAATGACTCATGTTTCTCTAAGAGGAATGTGATTGAGAAACAAGAAAAGATAAGATATAAGTGTGTGAAGGACAAATTGCTTACACTTGAGTCCTATATCCACTTGGTTTAGCTGAGGATGGAATTTTCTGTCCAATTACATACGCTATTAGACAATTTTTGGTCATAGCCCTCTTTGGATTGGAATATCAGAATATGGACTCATAGAATAAAGTTACCAGTTTCAAAAAAAAAATAAAAAAAATATGGACTCATAGAATAAACTTGTAGGTTTCATTGTGGAAAGCTCTTTGCTGTACTAGTGAGATCACCACAATTCTTCAGTAGTATGGCACTGGTGCATACAAATCGTATGTAATTAACTTGTTACATACATCCTCTATGCCAATAATTGTGACACTCCTTTTTTGCCACCAAATGTTTCACATCATCTCAACTTTTACAGCTTCAAAATCAATTTTTTCTGACTGTACTACTTCCCTGCAAATGTGTTCAGTGGTCTTGTTTTGTGGGAGATCAAATTACAAGGGCGTGTTGAGAGTTCTGCAGCGATTCTAGATGACTTTTCTCAGGTTATACGTAACTTTTTCCTGTCAAAGTTTTCTAGTTTGTAAGGTTCACATCAGCTGAAAGGGATTTCACCTGCAGGTTATTGTCGGATGCTATGATGGAAACATCTATTTTCTGAATTTTTCAAATGGTATCCCTTGTTGGAATTTTCAAACACTCGCAGAGGTATGATTAGATTTACTGTGTCAGTAAGTTATAGCGTCTTGATTACCTTTTTTATTGAACTTCTTGATAGCTATAAAAAAATACCATAAAATTAGAGTAATAACTAATAATTTAATTAAGCTTAAATCTAAGGCAAATGAAGGATCGACAGGAATCCATATTGCCTAAAGTATTTCTTTCCCTTGAAATATTTCATGTCCAGGAAGTGTGAAGGGATTAAGGTTTACTACTATATTTACTATTTAGAGGATTGCTTGCATTATTAGAGGTTTGACGTCAATTTATGAGTGGTGTTCACGAAATAAAAGATAAATTAGTGAAAACAACCTTTGAATGCTTTAAAAGGTAAACAATTAAAACCTCCAGAGCTTGTTCAACTAGTAAAGATCGAGGAACTTATGACTTAGGTCACTAGTTTGAGTCCTCTTTCATGTGAACTAAAAGTGGTATTTAAGTGAACAACCATTGAAACCTATTGTTGAGTCCCACATTAATGGGATGTGGATTTCCTGGTATCCATATTGGTCTTGTACAATCCTCATCTCTAGAGCTAGCATTTGAGGTTGAGTTAGACCCTCAAAGCCAAATTCATCCCAATTCATTGTTTACCCGATGTAGGGCCCCCATCGTACATTGTCCATGCTCCAGATGACCAGCCGTGGATGTGGATTTTCCCGTCTCCATATTTTATCTTGGGCAATACTCGCCTCTAGAGCTAGCTCTCAGGGTAGAGTTAGGCCGAAGGTCCATTTTTAAAACCTAATGTGCCAAAGATGCACTTTTTCCTCTAAAATATGTTGGGACTCTTTTGTTATTACAAGAGGTGGCTCTTGATCATCCAGTGGTGATTGTAGATCAATTGAAGATTAACTAAAATAGGTAGTTGATTGTAGTCATGATAGTCTGCTGGAAATTGGCTTTCTTTCCTGCTTACTAGAGTTTTCCATGTTCTGTTGTTTGACATTTATTTTTTTGGTCAACCTCCGAAATTTTAAGGTCAAATCACAGCCAGTCATTGACAAGAAGAGGCACCTGGTCTGGTAATTTCTTTTCTTACATTTACTGTTGTTTCATGCAGGAAATTTACGTAACTGGTTGATTTAACTTATCAATTTTCTCTATATCTGAAGCTTGTCTATTTCTTCTCTGGTTTTGGCATGTCAGTGCATATTTGTCCATTGTTTCAACTTTTGGAAGGGGATTTGGGAGGGAAAACCATTAAAATACAGGAAAAGGATGCACATGCGCATTAGGTTACATCGACTTCTTGATGTCCTTAAATTTTCTGGAGATTTCGTTTAATTCTATCTCTCATGAAATACCTCATCTGTTATGTGTTCTGACAATGTTGTAATGATCTCATCTTCCAATCATCTTGTTGCATTAGCAACTAACTGAGTGCGACTGTCTATCACAGGAAAGCTGGGGGAATAGAACTAGCTGGGTTCTGTTGTTTCTGATGTCAGCCCATGTTTGTACTGTTCAATGGTCTAAGCGCCAATTAACTTCCTAGAATTACTGAGAGCCCCTGGCGCTTTAAGATAAGTGTTTAAACTGTCAAAGACTACTAGAATTATGAGGGCTCATGTTGAGGCTAAGTTGTGTCGACACTTCACTTTGGATGCTGCACCTGTGTCGAATTCCGCAAAAATACACTACTTTTGGAGAATCCAACACGCACCCATTGACATTTTTGAAGAGTCCGAACAACATAGTATTAAGATCATGTTTTTGAATAGTCCAGTACCTGTTGACGTCCTAGAATACTAAGAGCTCCATTAGTCTTGAAAACCTAAAGAGAGTGAAGAAATTTGCTGCAATTTATTTTCTGACGCAGTGTCGAAGATGGTCCAGCGAACCTGTAGTCTGCTATAGCTTATCTTTGGTGCTGTTTTTTTTTTCTTTCTTTGTTAATAATTATTGTTTACCAATTTTTTCTTTTTCCTTTTCTAAACGCTTAAGTATTGCTATTATCTCAGTTTAGGATTTTTTAAAATCACCCTTCTTCGGTAATGACATTGTGATGAAATTTGACTCAATATTATTCTAGTTATTAACAAGTTTTTAGAGGTCGTTTGTTTCACCGACAAACTGTCAGCCGATAACACCAGATTTTGTGCATAACCACTGATTATATAGTGCATATGCATTTATCGTCTAACATTTAGTTTTTCATACTATAAACTCACAACATGTCTACGACTTCAAATGGGTAGAAATTTGTTTTCCAGTAAGGACAAGGTTCAACTGGATAGACCATTTTGCATAGTTCAGGGAAAATTTGACCATTTTTCCTTGTGAAAAATGTCCATGTGTCAGTAAATATAGGCATATTTGGACCAATATTGTAATGGCGTGGTATATTTGAACCCACCTATTGACGGTCGGCAAATTTTGACCATTTCACAAAGTTTTATGGCTCATATTTGGACCTTCTCCTTTCTAATAATAAAATACTCTTGGAGTATCACCACTCATTTTATTACCAGAATAGCTATTTTGGATAAAACTCTACCAATGATGTCTGCTTTAATGATTATTACATATGTAAACATTTTTAATCTAGAAATGTTAGAAATCTTTCTTATACAATGCTATAATGATTTCACTGGATACCCTTATACTAAAAAAGATAGCTTACCTTTAGGGTGTTCTTTTCTATGTTTTGGTAATATGTGTGTTCTTGTTTCATCTTGTTTTACGACAGAAAATAATCCATTATATTGCCATTATGCTGTTACTATTTATGTGTGATATGTAGGGATGGTAATTGGGCAGGTTGGGTTTGATTTTGCCACCTCTTGTGATTTGGAAATGGTGACAGAAAGCTTGATTAATAATGCAGACTATTATGTAGTGATTATTTTTCTTTAATGGATGTTATGAGCCAACCCTTTAGTGAATTTCGAGGATTTGCATGAAACACTCTAGCCACGTAATCCCTATACGGTAGGAGCCCATGCAACATGGTTGCAAACAAGCTCCTATATGGATGAGACTATGAAGCCTTACATGTTGATACTGATGTTCTTATTCCTTTAGAGAAGTCTTTATTTCTCTATTAAGTGCCCACTCAAAATTCAAATATTATAGAAGAGAATAAATAGATATACGTGTGCTTTAGTGGTTTTTGTTGATGGAGTTCCCAAGTTGCTTGACATCATGCTACAATTAGCATTTGTTTACTGCAGCTTTGTTACTCATTCTATTGTTTCCATATAATTGACTGCAGGTGTGGGTCGCATGACCATAATCTCTATGCCCTTGATTATGAGAATCACTGCTGTGCTTACAAAATTCAATGTGGCGGTAGCATATTCGGTGCACCTGCACTTGATGAGGTGGTTTTCAATGGCCATCTTTGTGGATAGACTTACCTTTCTTTTGGAAATAATTGGCATTTTTGAAAATGTTAAGTTGTGAGCTTGTGGCTGTACATTTCCTAAAGGGATGATTAGCATTAGCAATAGCAAAACTTCCTTGAGATCCGCGAGAATGATTTTCCCATTTGCCCCTAATCTTATGACTTCCATGTCAATAAAATTGATTTTTATCAGATATCTGATAGGAGATTACAATATATTGCGTGTTATTTTATCTTTTGTTGGAACAATTATCCTTGCCAACTCTACAACATCTCAGCTCCAGTCATAGATTTACTGCCTTTTTTATGCAACCGTGCTCTTCTTATGTTTCTAATTTTTTTTCTTTAAAAAACTTTTTTAGGTGCATGAGAAACTCTATGTGGCATCCACTAGTGGCAGAGTAACAGCACTATTTGTGGGGGTAAGGAGTTGTTTCTATATTTCTTTGAAATAGTACACTTTTCTATTTTTCTTTTGGACCAAGTGGAAGAAAAGTAATTTGGGACCCTCCTCATGTCGCAACTCATACCTCATGAAACATTTGTATATTTTGTAGATCTATAGGCAAATGTTTTTTGTTTCTTGGTATTAAAATAGAATAATAGGCAAATGTGTTTTTTGACATTAATTTTATTTCTTGTTGGTGGTTAGGGAGTTTTACGTATCTTCTACTAGTGATAGTAACCTTTTCCTTTGTGTCCTGAAGTTTCATACTATCTTCTTAGTTCCATTCACTTGGTCATACAGAGTACTAAGTAGTTACTTGTTTTTGCCATTAAGAAGCAAGAAAGTATATAACATGTAAAAGCTGGCTGCATTTTTGGCATCTGATCTATATGGTACACTTTAGTCTCATTTTAATATTTGAGTTTTAAGACCTTACCAGAAATAATATCACCATTATGTGATGCATTTAGTTTTACGGCTCTTGGCAGAGTCTGGGTTAATGTGATTTATCATTATATCACTTGAAGGCTGAAGCTATCAATGTGGAAATATCTCTCTCTTTGCTTTATAATTAATTTTTTTGGGTAAAAAAGGGGATATATAAATTTCATTCCAGCCAAACACGCTTAAAGGAAGAGAAGGCCTATCCCGTGCTTTTGCGATTCTTCCTGCAAAAGGTATACAAATCTGAAGATATTGTAGAAATCCCTTGCTAATATGTAATTAGGATAGAAGTATGTGATGTAGTTATAAAGAATTGTAAATAGGATGAAGCTTTTACATTTCATCAATTTTATTATTTCTTCATTTTTTAACACACGAGTCCTCTTTTGTTTCTTTATCAGATCAAGCCCCCATTTCCAGTTTCTCCATGTTTGTTTGGTTGACCAACTTTGTTCAGAATCTCAACCGGGAAGCTATTGTTTCAAAATTTTGAGAACTCGTTTCTGAAAATGTTTTTTCAATTACTAGAAAGGCAGTGTCCCAAAAATTTGAAAAACTTGTTTTGGAAAAGTTATTCAATCTTTCGCAAAAACTGCTTTTCAACCAAACACCAAAAGAGACAAGTGTTATGAATCTTTAGGAAATGATCGATTCACCGGGCGATATATTAATCAGCTCGTTAAAGGGAGGCTGAAACCTTAGAGTTCATTAAAAGAGAGAACTCCGATCTCTTCAGCTCTTCAAAAGGAGCCTGAAATCTTAGAGTTCAATGGAAGATTGAACTCTAATCTCTTGCTTTTTGCTGACTTACTGGTTTATTTATCAAAAGCCCCTTTAAATAGGAGTCATATTACATCAATAGGAAGTCTAATTCTTATGAAACTAAGAGACCTAAATCCTATTCCAAACTAATATCTATAGCTTAACCTAATCCTTATGAAACAATAAAAACCCTATTCTAGAATAATAAATAAAACTACTTAAATTATAAATAAATAATAAGTAAATCTACTTGAGAAATATAATCAAATTCTTAATCGATTGACTTCCTCGCATCCACAACAATAAGCTATCTAAATGTCTAAGGCTTGTTTTAGACCACAAATTTCAAAAGTCTTCTTTTCTTTCTTAAATTTTGTGCCAAGTCAAACGTTCTCACATTAACTGGGATAGAGTATTTTATTTTAACAATAGTTTGTTCAGCTAATGTAACCTTCATGTCTCTGCAAATTTCCATTTATCATCTTCCTATCCAGAGGCGACTCCTCTTTGGTTCTATAAAAAATGACCTCAAGCAATTCCCTGCCTGCTAACTTAGTTAATGTTTCTTCCAATGATATAGGTCTACGAACAATCCCAATGACTCATTGTCTGCTTTAGCATAATAATCTACTAGACCAGTTGAGCTCTCTCCTGATGATCCCACTCTTCTCAAAGCTTTTCAACAAGTAATTGATGCATTCACAAATGATTAATACTTGCGGATTTATCCATTATCTCAATACGAACTGTAACAAAAGAGGTAACTCAGTTTGTTTGCCATCAAGCTGTGGTTGATGAGATGATTTCTCTACATAGTAATGGCGGATTTATCCATTATCTCAACACGAACTGTAACAAAAGAGGTAACTCAGTTTGTTTGCCATCAAGCTGTGGTTGATGAGATGATTACTCTACATAGTAATGGTACCCAAGAGATGACTTCTTTACCATGTGGTGAACTAAAGTTGGATGTCATTAGATGTTTACAGTTAGGGGTCATTTGGTGTGAGGATAAAAAGAAATAGTCATTGGATAAGAAAATAGTGATGGGATAGAATCTTTGTGTCTTGTTTGGTTGCCATGTTTGGGATAACTTATCCCCCCATTTTCACCATTGATGGGTTAAGTTATCCCACGCATATGGTGAGATAAGGCATCCCAATATAGCTAATCCCAGAATAACTACTCCTGGATAACTTGTTCCCAACCAAATGACCCCTTAAAGTATATCACCAGACAGGAAGATTGGTCGTCTTAGAGCTTGTGTGCTTGCTAAAAGATATATCAGATACGTATGCCATGAATATGATGGTACCTTTATCGATTCCCCTTTATCTCTATGGCATACTAGGTCGGTACGTTATAGGATTTTTCATTGAATATCTCTCTAACCTAATACTGTTCTTGCTGTCTTTGGTAAGCTTTTCTTTGCAACCCCTCCATCTGGGAGAGGGAAGGGATGATATGCGTTGCTCCACGGTATCAATAGGATAAGCTTACTTTTGTTTGATGTGTCCTGGCATTTCCTTCTTATACTATGTAATATTGTCAATATTTTCTTCGTTGCTGCAAGCCTGTTAAAACATTTTCTCTCTGCAGGCTCTGCCATTTGGTCAACTATGGGTACAAGAGTTTGGAGTTCCTATTTTTGGGTCACTTTCAGTCAATCCTCCATCTGGAAATGGTACTTGTTTTGTGTGTCATCATCAAATTTATTTTTTGTCTGTCAGTGACTAGATATTGAGCAGAATGGGTTGATTAAAATTCAGTTCAGCCTCAAGTCCTCTGTTAGATTGTTTGGTAAAGATCCAAAAGATTAAAAATTACTGCAACTTCATTTGATTATCCTTAATGGTTTGTGACCCTTTTTTTTAATTTAAATTGCAACTTGTGTGCTCTTTATCATATCAAGAGTGAGGAGATCTTAGTGTCATGCTTTTTAAAATGTTGTTGATCTTGATATCCTTTGTTAGAGATATACAATATGCGATATCTATAACGACATTCGAAGGAATTTATAAATGCATTAGACTACTTTTACCTGTGCATTAACATATTGGTTGGATCTTCAGATATTTGTTCCGTTCTATCAGAGCAAATCGTTGATGAACTTATTCTTGACACCCTTAAGCTTGGTTTTTCCCATGTGAACCATATTTGGATTGCATGTACGGAGCTGCTGATATACTGAATTTCGTGTGTAAGTTTTGGTACCAAAAATTGTACAATTTTATTCATCCATAGAGATACAGATTTTGTTGTATAGAAAAATAAACTGGCTAGCTATCAGATTCCCTGATTCTAGGAGGAGATTTGAGAATCAAGGGATGATTCTAATATCCTAACCTATTCAATAGCATATCGGATATGATTTTTATAGATCATTAGAATCCTACTAAATCATATCTAATCACACCTAGATATTTACAAATCAACACCATGTTCATATGTGAGGGCTTCCAGAGGGCAATTCTTGGCTTGTCCATTTTCTCACCCATAGTCTGACTCTTAGCCTGCATGTCAACCCTACATTGGATCATCCGTGGCAGAGGGTATTAGAGATATACAAAACATAGGTGTATAAAGGCATCCGGAGCAGTGTATCAAGGTCTAAGGCTGCAATGATTGTCTTAAAGTTTTGATTGATTGAACATTCTAATTTTCTTTTTTTCTTATGATTTTATTTTGATGATGTTATGGATCATTCTTCAAATCGTAGATGATTGGTAGTATGTACTACTATCGTGTGTGTTTCAGATTCGATTACATTTTCACTTAGCTTGTTGTGTTGCAGTTATATGTTGCATGGTAGATGGGAGTGTTGTTGCGTTGGATACTGAGGGATCTGTTATCTGGAAGGTAGAAAAACATTAATTTTATTGAACTCCATGTGTTCCACCTTGTTACTTGCATATAAAGGAGGGTTTGTTTTGGTGGTAAAACTGAACTTGTTAAAAGCAGCACTAAAGAGGCAACTCCAAATATAGAGGAACAGCTCTTCCACATGACCAAAACACAACTGGATGAATATTCACATTTAGATTCACCAAAGATAGTTCTGCAGAATATTTTTCACCAAATATCTTTTGTACCTTTTGTAAACTAACTTTTGTAGTAAAAATTTAAGCTTTCCTTGGCGGAAGAATATAACAACACTTATGAACTCTTGTGGCTTCTTGGGTCCATCTGTTTATCTATTTTGTATGTAGAAAAGCTTGAGTATGATGTTATCACATTTGGATTGATACTCTTGAGCTAGCTCAACATTATGTATCTCATTACCACTTGCCTTCTTCTCTCCTCCTTGCTTAGTTCAGGTCTGTACATATTCTCAAGCTCCTCTTTCAGTTAATCTGCATCTCACCTATCTTTTTTTTCCAGTATCACCCTTAATCATATCAAGTTGTGCTTTTAAATTCAGCCCATGAGTCAATAAATAATTGTTGTAGCACCTCTTCGTAATCATTGCATACTGTGCAAGGAAGAACCAGAAGATGCCCAACACCTTTTCCTTCATTGCAAAGTCGCTGTCAACTTCACGAGCAGATTTTCAACATTTTGACTTTTGAGCATTAAATTATGCATGCCAAGAACTTTTTTGGATTCCTGCTTGCTTGACCTAGGAAAGAAGTTCCAACACCTTCCCTTCCTATCTGGAACACCATTTCTGCCACTTTATGTTGGATCTTTTGGAAAGAAAGAATATGAGGACTTCATCAAAAAAGAATGCTAGGATTTTTTGTTTCAAGAATTACATTGTACTTAAGCTAATATAAATGTATGTTCTTGCTTAGTTATTGGTGCAACATGGCAGTGGGAAAATTTGTTAGAGACTAAAGCTAAGCTATGTTGGACTTTATCTGTTCATTTCTTTCTAATTGATGCACATTTTTTATATGTACTCTTTCAAATGTCAGCTGGCTTACATCAATACATCTTACCTTGTCAGAAAGAAAAAAACTTGTGATTCCTTCCCTATGAAACCTTCTCAATTTGAAGGTTAATTTTACCGACGAAACAACCTTACTCTGTACACCGATATGAAACACACAATGGGTTTAGTGCTGCGGGATAAGTGTCATTTTTTCATTTCCATGGTGGAATGTTCAGCAATCTCGTAAATCGGTATGATGTGTCGTAAATCACTTGGCGGTAAAAAATCTACGAGAGAGTATTCAATAATAGTCCGTTTGATTGAATTAATACAATCTTTAATACCAAATGAAATTGCGCATATGATCTTTAGTTGATCCACATCTGTCCATTTCCAGTGAGATGTCTTCTTTTTTTTTCAATTTTGTTATTTATGTGATAAAATTTTGTTGAATAGGCGAGTACAACTGGCCCAATATTTGCTGGGCCCTGCATATCTCGCGTGGTACCTTTACAGGTAATTATTTCTCCCTAAAATATCTTCTTCATTTATAAATCAGATACATCCAACCAAATTTCTATGTTAAGATAACCATCCACAAGGAAGCTTATAGCCTTATACACATGCTGGGATCACTCTGCCTACCCTTTTGATCTTGTGTAGTAGGTGAGATGTACCAAACATTTTGGTGAGGAGAACAAGCATGAAAGCCACAATGTTGTAGATTTTAAGGGCTTATACGATACCCCTTTCCTTTTAATACCAGAATCACATTTAAATATCTCTTGATGTCCTTCATACTTGCTGCCCAGTGTTCTGCCTCAAATAAGTAGTAGGATGTCTACCATTAACCGAAGGCTTTAGTTTATGAACGATAATCCAACTGCTTAATGACACTGCCAACCTTTTTGACGTACTTTTGATTATTCCATTGATTATCAGTACTTTCAGTTTTTGTCCACTACTATTTTCTGTTGGTGGAAAGACCTTACTACTTCTCAATCATTAGCACTCACCCTAAAGTTTCACTGTCCAAATGAATATCAGTCTAATTAGGTGGTTAGGCCTCTTGAGTTTATTTCTTCTATCCTTAGTATTCCTTTCTTTTCATTCACCATGCCTTTCTTAAGTTTCAGTAAGTAGATTCTCAAAATCTGAATGTTCGCATGTATGAATACTCTCCTTTTTAAATCTCTACAGGTGCTTGTTTGCTCAAGAGATAGCAGTGTCTACTCCTTTGATTTGGTAAAGATCTTGAACTTCTGTTATTCTTCTGCAGCATATGATTATGACATTATTCACTAACTGTAGAGATGCAATCCTATCTTAACGGGCATCTCTCCCTTACTCACACAATATGTAAAAATCTGGAAAGAAGTTTCTGTCCTCAGTCATGTAAGGCTTGAGACAAATTTTGGCTGTTCTGTCTAACTGTCAGAAAAAGTTTCTTAATCTGTATCTTTTCCTCATGAGGCTCATCTTCACCAAAATCACCTGCACATCAGCCATTCTCTAGTTTTATTCTTGTTACAAAAATATATGTATTCTGCTTTCAACCTTAAGCTTCAATTTTGGATACTTAGGGTTGTTGAATTCATACAACAAAAGTGGCTTTTTTCATTTACCTGATTGATATTAAGATGCACTATTCAAACTGAAAGAAGGTATCCGTCTGCCTAGGAAATGAACACATCAAACTTCCAAGTATTTTATACAGCGAAGAACTCGTAGAAGACAAAACCTCCTTTTCCTTCTGTGCAACCAAGCACTAAATGGAAGAGGAACAGGAGAGTCCACTGCTAGAGTTAGGCATTGCATTTAGCTGCTTTCTTTTAGAACTTTAAACATTTTTTTTCCGAGAAAGGTAACAATTGTACTTCTATTAAAGACAATTTTTTTCTTTATTCAGAGTTAGTTCTTTAAACCTCTTGTAATGATTTTTTAATCTATGGTCTTTATTAAAACCTATGAAATTGACGAAGTGTGTAATCTGCATTTCTGCCTGTGGTTATATAATTGTGTCATGCAAGCCAAATTGCAATTCTTTTCTGTCTTTTCTTCTTTGCTCCCCTGTACAACACAAGAGTTCTGTCTGTGTCTACTACACTACATAAATATCGTGCTCCTATATTAATACTCTCTTTTTTTCAAAGTATGTTTGTTAATCCTAGTGGTGCCTTGAAATTCTGCTAACCTAGACTCAGAAAGGATGTTGCTTGTATCAAGAAATGTTTCTATTTTGAAGTTCCTATTTTATTTTTCAAAATTCAGTTTTATATTTTTAATTCAACACTACCCCTCAAATTGATATCAGTAACCATGTCCAAAATGCAGACAAGATTTTCTTAGTTAGGCTGAAATAGTCCCTTCATGAGAGTATTTGTTATTTGTTGTAACGTAGGAAAAACTACATACAAAACCATGCAGATTCTACCTTCTCTTTAAGAAATTCTGTTAATACCAATATGCTTAGCTTTGTCATGTTTATGTAGAGTGCCTGTGATAATACTAGTGACTTTGTTGTCGTATTACAATTCATAGGCTATGCCACATTATGTCACAAGAACTTTCAGTCATCTATTGTGTATTGCTGTGAGATTTCTTGCTTTTCTATGTTACTACATTGCCCCTTACAAATGTTCAGTACCCTTATGTTGAACTCCTGTCAATATTGGTCCTGCTCAGTCTGCAGACTGCATCTGTGTACATTACTCTTTTTTAAAATTAAAAAAAAAAATCCTTAACTGACATATTTACATATCTTTTAATACAATAGACTGTTTTGAGATTCTCTTTGGGATGAGAATGCATGCAAATGCAATAATAGGTCGTTTGTGTGAAAAGTAAATTAGCTTACCTACTGGTTTCTGCCACGGTCTTACCTAGGTGTGTTCACTGGTTCTTTGTTTTTGTCTCTGTTAAATTGTGTGATCATCTCATCTAAGTAAACCACATGTTCGGTTTGTTTGATGAGTTATCAAATCAAACAGGGATATAGGAAAATAGAGCAGAATAATCCCTCAGAGTAACAGTGATATAAATGGAAGTAGAAATCGTCCTCGGAGTAAAAGCAAACTGAAGGTAAACAAATGTAGGCTTGATTACTAGCCTCCTATTTTGTTCTAGATCTTCCTGATTATGGGTTGGTAATGCATATCATTCAAGTTGTACCATGCGGAAGATGATGTAAGCTATTATTAGAGATGCCAGGTTAACATTGACCTTTAGACCCGACCAATAAGACCAGTAGCCAATAACACAGAAAGAAAAGGTTCCCATGTTATAGATTGAGATATGGTCTAATATTATTGGCACTTCATTGTATGAAATCTATTGCAGTCGTATTGTGCTGGTTTCATGTTGTGTCTTTGCCTAGGAAAAAGGTATTTTATTGTGATAGTTTTGATGGTTGGAACATCCAATTACTTCATCTGCCTACGTTGATGAACACTTGCTATTGGCATGTCCTGATTCTTCCCTGTCTCAAAGGTATATTTATTGTAGATTGATCATGCAATGAATTATTTTATGGATTATAACAAGTCAACAAGGAACTTAGTCCGTGTATATGTCATTACTACCAGGTTAGTGTGTGTTTGTTCCAGTTCTGGAAGTGTACATGTTCTTCAAGTTAGCTTGAATTTTGACGGAGAAAATCAACCATGTGATATGGTGCGGGAATTTGCTAGGTTTGAACTTGGAGGAGACGTCTTTTCCTCCCCTGTGATGATTGGTGGGGATATATTTGTTGGTTGCAGGGATGACTACGTGCACTGTATTAGACTCCAAGAAATACCGATATGAACCTATTACATCTTATCACACATAATCTATGAGAGTATAAAACTTCTCAATATTGAAGCATCTATTATTGGCAAAGGAGTTTCCTGCGAGTTATCTGGGCATTGCACGACAGAAGAATCAAGAGCCTCCTTCTAATGCTGGAACTGCTATGCTGAATTTTGAGAAAAGATTGGATGCAGTGTGGATTTTGGTGCACTGTGAGATTTTTGTCAAACACTGCATAGAGAAAGGCTAAATGTCTCACTTTGCAAAGGAATGCTTATTTTTCCTTGTATCACCAAGATTGGAACTTAGGAGAGATAACAACAACGATGTATACCCACTGTAGTCTCACAAGTGGGGTTCGGAGATCATGATGTGTATTCAGTCTTATTCCTACCTTGTGAAGGCGGAACTAAGGAGATACTTGATGCAATATCGGACTAAATAGTCAATCAAGTCTTTTTCAACTGATGCGCTCTCTCAGCCAGCTTCAAGATGACAAAAGGATCAAAAAAAACCAACAGAGAAGCAATCAGAGAGAAGACAGCAAGAAAACTAAAGCCTTTGGAGAGCAGAGGAATTAGTACGAGTTTAGCCTGATGATTGCTTCTTTGCTGAGACAATTTTAATTTATTACTGTTCCGGCAGCACTAAATAGCAATCAAGTTTCTATTTTCATAAACGTATGGTATTATATTATATTGTGTTGTATTGTAATGTTTTGATGAACATAATGTTTAGACAGATTGTATTGTTTATCACCGTTACATAATGTAACACGAGCAATTTGTAGAGTAGGATACGATAATAAGGCAGGATAAATGATGGAATAGGATTATTATCCTTTGTTCGACAAATAATCCTATTCGGCAAAGTATTTATTCAAATTAGACTCAATTCAAGCTAGTCATCCTGATTGGACCCAATACTCGTTCTATTTACTGAACCACTGCTTCTTCATCCTTGATACTATTAGAGTATCATATATTATTATAAGCATGAAGCTCAAAACTTAAAAGTTGAATTACCATTTTGTCCTCTAATAATAGTAAAAACTTATATAATTTTATATCTAATAATCTTATATTCTTCTATTACATAATCTTTAACTTTCAAATTTCTCACCATAAATGTAACTAAAAATAAAAATGAGTAATATCAAGAAAATGTAAAGTAGATTCATGTATATTTAAAATTAAATTTCATCTCTATTTTTTAATATTTATTTTAATAATAATTCATGTGAATTTCATGTTTCCATAAGTTTGTTCGAATAAATTTATAACTTTTTAAGAAGAACTTTTATTTACTAACTCTACCAATTCTTGTATGTAGGAATGCGAACCACCTGTGAAAGAATGTCACAATTTGCAGGTGATGATGAAAGTTGTGAGATTCCCTTAGCAGTTATGAGAGAATCATGAGAATCAATTATTGAAGAATCGAGTTTTTGATGTGTTAGTTTTTTATACTTATTGTGTCAGAATTTATAATAAGACTTTTTTGTCTCTCTTAATATATGAATTCTTGTTTTATTAGGGCAAAGGTTGCCTCTCAAATTCATTTGTATTGTGTATGCTCAAATGTTCATTTTCAACTACAGAGACAACACAAAATAAAATGCCATAATTCTCTTGATCATGTGTACCTTTTTTTTCTTTCTCCGTACTAAGTTTTAAATATACATTAATTTTATCTTAAGCATGAATGTGATTAAATAGGATGGTTACTCTTTTCTTTTCTTTTTATGAAAAAAAAAAAAAAACAAAAAATAAGGGTGAAAACTATATATTAGATAATGGTGGATAATTATGTATGAAGAATTTAAATTGTATATAAATAGTTTCGTCTATTCAATAAATATCCGGATTTGATTTTACAATATAAATGATAAAAACTTGGACATCTTAGTTTAAATATTTATAGTTAACGAATTAGTTTAAAGTGTGTGGATAAAAATTTAATACAACTTAAAACATTCATTGAAAAAGTTATTAAAAGGTTTTGTTTTCCCTTCACTCAAAGTTAGTCTTACCACTATCTAGCCATTTTCTAACAATATTAAAACGGAACTATCAAGAAATTTTAATTTCAGATAGTTGTATTGTTCGTTTAGCTTTGCAAACTGATTTTTTGAAGTACAAAACAAAGTTTATTTTATTAATTCTCAGATTATTATCTCGGATGCCTTCACTTGGAGGTCAGAAAAAATTGGAAGTATCACAATTCGTAGTAAATAAAGTAAAAAATCTAATAAACATATTTTATCTGTCTTTAGTGATTATCTTTTAAGAAATAATACACTAAGGATTACAAGCGAAAGCTCCATGCACGAAAAAAACTAGTATAGATATATACTTCAATGATATCAAGTAGTAATTGAGCCGTCTTTGTATTGAAACATTGTCTCTTCCTCCTTGACATCATCAGAGTATATATATGCTCTAATGGTATTAAGGAGTAGCTGAGAAGTGTCCACACTAAAGCACTGCTTCATCCACTTTGATGGTATCAAGCAGTAAACGTGAATTAGTAGTTCAAAACATGAGGTATGAAAGTAAAGGATAATTGTTTGTAAATAATTTCGACACTAAAAAGAAGTAAATTTTACATTGAATTTTTAAGTTTTTTGTTAAATGATTTGATATTTTAAAATTTTGAATTTAACTATTCAAAACTTATTATCTATCCATAAGATTGTGAAAACAACAACCAAGATATGGTATTACAATAAATGGCTAACATTTTATTAATTTGAAAGAATTTTCTTAAAGTTACATAATAATATACTCATGCTCTTTGGATACAAAGTTATAAAGTGTGAATATGTATAAATGACTAGTTAAATGAAAATAAAATATTTCGACACTCATAATAATACTACATAAGAATATCAAAGTTTGAGACAAGGAGAACAAGTTGTAGGATCAGGGCTTTCGGCCGTGAAAGTTTGCTTAGTAATTCAACGACTAGTCGTAATAATAATGTTTTTATTGGAGAAAGATAGATGTTTTAATCGGTCTTCATCTGTTCATAATGAGTTTAATTGTTAAGTCAACTGATTGTAATATTAATGTTTTCATTGGAGAAAGATGAAAGTTTTAACCGATTCTTGATTTGTTTTTAAAAAGCATATTACATGCCTGAGTATTCAATTGCATGGATACGTTATACAAATTTTTTACAACATTGATATACTATGTAATTTTCTCTATAATAAAAGTTGAATAAAGTAACATTTCATGTCATCATTGACATGATGACAAGTAGATTTTGGAATGAAGATGTACTTCATAATGATAATAAAAATGGTCAATGTGTGAATAACATTAGAAAAATTGTGAACATGGAATTAGGGTATAGATTGATAGATTTTACCAGCACAATTATAATATCTTTACCACATTCATATTAGAGAAGCAATTGACGATATAAATGCAAATCTTTAGTTGGTAATATTATTTTTACTCTTTATAAAGTTAAAATTTATTTAAGGTTATCTACTCTTCTATTTTAATTTATTTATCTAATTCTGATTGATACAAGATTATTAAAGATGTAAAAATATAAAGATCGAGATTATATCAATTGTTAGTATTATCTTTCTTTGTATTTTTTTCATTGTAAAAGTATAAGAACCAAGGAGAATAATTTCCTCTTTTATATTTAACATATAAAGATAAATTTGATCGTTTTTTATATATTTTCTTAATGATTCCTTTAGATGTGATAGAAAATAAGGTTAAATTTCATTAATTTGTTAGCTTTGTAAGGAAAAAGTATAATCCATCCAAATTTAAACAGAGGGTAAAAGTAGATTATAAATTATTTCATAAACATAAAAATAATTTTGGATCTTTTTCCATAAAAAGTTATGCCAGGTTGTCCTTCCTCAGTCTTTACACGGGAAAAGCTTTGACCCAAAGCATGCAAAGTCCAATTTAACTATAACAATTTAGGGAAATTAAGCTTAGTGATAATTATTTAGATTATATTTATCGTAAAAAATTATGATTTAGATATATAATACATATACGTATTAATATCATATTATTAATATAATTTCTATATATTTTTAATTGATACAATTGAAATCTGTTGTTTGATATAACTAATACATCAGTCTGATATAGTTTTTTTCACATGATACAACAATTGTGACTACATTTTGTAGTCATGCTCTAAATTATAGCTATGGAATTTACTCAATTATATATATGAGAAAACTATGACAAGGATGTAGTGTGTGTGTCTATCTATATATATATATATATATATTCTTGTTTGATGCATGATTTATTTTTTTTCAATTATTTGAATGCTTCAATAGTAATCCATTCCCACTAAAAGAAAAAGAATATCTTGATCTTTCCACCACCAAAATATATTTATAAATTATAATTTAAAAGAAGATGCCAAAACTATTTAGTGTTCCATACAAAATTGCCAGCCTAGTTAAAGAATGCCACATAACACATTATATATTATAGTTTTTTTTTATGGATAATATGAAGGACTGGGTTTAAGACAACCACCAAAAAGAAGCCAATAGAAAAAATGCTACAAATTAGGCGGCTGTAGATAGCAACACAATGAGCAGATTCTAAAACATTTGGCTGGCCCCATTTGAAGTCCAGACAATTTTACATACAATTAGAATAAAATGAATTATTATGAAAGAAATAAATACATGTACAAGATAAACCTTGAGTCACAAGTTCTTGTTTTGTAGTGGTTCATGTGCCTTCGCCGAATAGTGATTAAATCAGAATTTTCATATACAATATCAAAGTAATTTAAAGTATAACTAGCTAATATAAAAAAAAAATTAAACTTTTTTTCGAAAGAGAGATGTTGATTGACTTTTCTTGGACAAGGAGTGGAGGAAAAGTTCGGCCCCTACTCGTAAAATATTGAAATTATGATATCTGAGTATAACTTAATCTCAAAAGTTAGCTCATAATCAAATTATTAAAATGAAGATTGTGTAAAAGAAATTATATTTATTCATAATATGTTATTCGTATTTTAATAAAGTAAGATATTTCGATAATCATATTTTTATGTGGTTTTGTACATATGTGAATCAAAAAGTGACTCGTGAACTCACACCTACCAATATACAAATTTTTTTTTTTCTAAACAGAAGAAACACAACAAGGAATTAATTAATTACATCCTTTATAAAATTTTGTTATCCTAAAGTTAATTTATCTTGTTGAATTTTTTATTGTTGAAGAGATAAAACATAACAATCATTTGCATTTGTGTACTTTGATTATGCTTTAATATTTTTATTTATTAAAAAAATAATGATAGGTATCCTATTCTTTCTTTGCATTATGAATGAACCAATTAATATAGACAGAGTTGTTTAAGTTGGTATAACCACTTTAGAAAGACAACATAAAATTTCCTGGCACATATCTTTTCACTTAATTAATTATTATTACTATTACTTTAAACAATTTAATTAAAGAGTAGGAAAAAGGTTCCTTCTAAAATAAGTAAATGAGATAACAGTTTTATTTTATTTTATTTTTTATATAATTTGTGAGGGCAGCATAGATTTTTGTTTAATTTATTTTGCACTTACAAAAAGCTTTCTCCTTCCTTTTATTCTACGCCTCTTCCATCCCCACAAATAAAAATATCATAATTAATTTATAGTGTAACTTAACACTAAAAAAGGAAAATATATTTAAGAAATATAATGTTTCTATTATGTCGTATCTAAGTATCTATTGTTCACATTCATCTATTTTTATATGATACGTAACAATTTAAAAGAAGGATTCAGATAGTTTTCGGGTGTCAATGTGGTCCTATTTATTAGCTCAATTCAAAGATGAAAACCCAGTTTTTAGACGCTTCTTTAATTTGGATTTCACTTTCTAATTTTATCAAATTCTTTTTTTTTTCTTTTTCAATTCTGGCCTTATTATAATAAACTCATTTTTATTTTCAATTCTGACCTTTATTTCTTTGTCCTAAAAAAATGACAACTGTCACTGAAAAGATTGGATTTTTCTTCTTCTTTTTTTCTTTTTCCCCAATCAAGTGGCTTGTTCTAAAAAAAATATCTTAATAACGACCAAAATTCCAACAATTTCTAGCTAATATTTTCAATATAATTTAAAAATAAAAACATTTTTTTGGCTTATGAAATTTCAGTGACAAGTTGCATGGAAGTTGATTGTTGGACACGTGGACAGACTGTTCTCTTACGTATGAAAAACTTATAAAGTCAGAGTTAATTTATATCAATTTTCAAATATATTTAAGACCGTTTTTTTTGTTTAATTAAGAAAATATCAGTTCAACCAATATTGACTTAACTAATTCCATTAATATTAGGCTCTTTAGACCTAATCCACATGCTAAGTCCAGGGGCAATAACGTCAGCTTAGATACGAGTCTAAATTAATTCAATAGTTTTTGTTTAAATTCTGATTGAAAAAATAGTAATTCTTAAATTTAACGTAAATTATTAGTTTTATCTATATTTTTTTATTGACAGTCTTAAAAATATTTATTTACTTGACTAATTCAACTTAAATATATTCCTTATCTGTCACATGACATAGTTAGTAGTCTTAAAATATCGCAGGATAGCGAGAATCTTAGTAAAAAATTGAGAGAAGTGTTAAAAACACGATGATCTGTCATAGCAAGTAACAAGATCATGTTGTATTTTAGTTCAGTTAGTCAACAGGGAATATTCTTAAGACTATCAATAATTCAAAATGAAACTAATAATTCAAATCTAATTTAGAAGTACTTTCGATCATTCTGTGCAAATAGAATGATGAAATGAGTTAAATAATTATTGCCATCATTGAGTTAAAAGAAAAATAAAAGGAAGAAAGAAAGAATAAGCTTGGAAATGATTACAACTTTAATGTAAAAAATCATAACACAAATAGACTAATCTTAGTTGTGGTACATTTTTTTTATATTTCAATTATAAGTATGATTCTTATCTTGTTAATAACCTATGAATTTGTTGAGAATGTAAAATCAACATTTCAAATTGATATATCATAGTGACGTCTGACGTGTCATACACTACACTTGCAAAGGCATTATGAACTTATCAAAATTAATTTTTTTAGCCTTTTTTATTATTATGAAATTAATTTATTAAAAATAATGCAGTTTGATATATTTTGCCGGAAAAGCAACTAACAACTATAAATCGGGAATGCATTAAATAAATGTTATCCAAATATAGAATAAGTTTAATAATAGACTACAAAAACAATAAGCAAATGTAATTCCACAAATAAAATACAAAAAAAAAAGAAGTATTATATATCGAGAATTTATTTTTATGAGGTAGAAAATTCTTTATCATAGATATTTGAAATAACGATAGTAATGTGGCAATATACACGCAACCAATTAAATAGTATGAATAAAAGAACTATCTATTCAAGTAATTCGTAATGCTATTTTAATAAAAAGAAAAAATGACTAGCTTACGTACGATCTCTCTCTCGTATTACAACGCTTAACTATCTATTAATTAATATTTTTTTATAATAATCTTCGTTCTTTAAATATTTCTATTTAGGATCATATATATTTTTAATCAGTTCCGAATATTTTATGTCCAACCAAACCACCTCCTATCCCATTTTTTTAAATCATAAACTCAAACGAAAAAACAAAATCTATTTAAATGCTTGTATATTTCCAAAAATACCCCTACAAACCTTGTTCATAACGTAACCAACCAACACAAATATAAAAACAATTTATCCAAAACACCCCCTTCTCTCAAAGCGCATATAAAAACACATAGTGTGGCCTCAGAAAAAAACAGAAACAAAAAAAATAAAATGGATTTCATCAGAATGAAAGTATGTCTTTCTGTCTTATTTTTTTTCCATGTTTGGTTTTGTAGAGCCTTTAATGATGTCTCAACAATTCCTTTTAACAAAGGATTCAGCCATCTCTTTGGTGATGGAAATATTCTTCACGCTAACGATGATAATAGCCTTCAACTTCATCTCAACCAAAACACAGGTAAACATACATATATAGTCAATTTCAAATTTCACTCTTTTTGTGTTTGATACGACAGAAGTCATCAAAAATATTTGTTATACCCATAATATGTCTAAATTTTATTGTTTTTTTTTTCTAATTATTATTTGAAATTTATATTACAGGTTCAGGGTTCAAGTCTTCTGACCTTTACAACCATGGTTTCTTCAGTGCTAAAATTAAATTGCCATCAGATTATACTGCAGGAATAGTTGTTGCCTTCTATGTATGTATATACTCAAATATTATTTTCTCTTTTTTTTCTTTTCAAATACTACAATTTTTATCGTAGTTTTAATCAGAGTCAAGAATTCAAATCTATTTTCATAATATAATATTTCAACGAGGGGTTTTCCTTTGCACCCCTCCATCTTCACCCATGGCTTTAATACGGGAGTCATCCTTATCAGATATTATTTCTTTGTTGAAAAACTATATTGTATAAACAAATAATTTATTCTATGTACACCTCAATCTCTTTGGTGTATTTTTTTTTTTTTATATTTAAATTTTTTTTAATGAAAACTCTGACTTTGCTTATTTGGGCGCAGACGACGAATCAAGATGTGTTTAAAAAGACGCACGATGAACTAGATTTTGAATTTTTGGGAAATATAAAAGGAAAAGCATGGAGATTTCAAACAAATATGTATGGAAATGGAAGCACACATAGAGGAAGAGAAGAAAGATATACTCTATGGTTTGATCCTTCAAAAGAGTTCCATCGTTATAGTATTTTGTGGACCAACAAAAACATCATGTGAGTTTTACTTACTTTAATTTATTTTAAGTAACTTCTTTCTTTAAATTTAAGTAAAGTACAAGCATACTTTTGATAACGCGGATTCGTTGAATATAAATTTTCTCATTTTTGCGGCTTCTTTTTCTACTATTTTGACCTTTTCGAAAACACCGTTGTTACTCTTCTACTAAAACTTTCGACTATCACATGTTTGAATAATATAAACGTATCGTTTGTCTAATTTTAACTTAATATAAATTATAATAATAAAAAAATGAATAAAAAAAAGTATAATCTTAGATAAAGTTAAATTTTATTTAAAAATTTAATCTAAAATTCATGACGTTTTGTTGGTGAATATTTTACGAAAAATTATTACATTTTGAATATTTAAAAAGTATGGTGTGACTTTTTTTTTTTTTTTTCCATTTTACGTGATGATGAAATAGTGTTTGACTGGTTCAATGAATCTATATGTTAATCACATTTTGTATCTAATTTATTCAAAGGACGACGACGTATAACTGAATTGGAAAAGTCTAAATGTTCCGTGATCAAATTGTAGATAACTATCCCAATTAATCTGCATTAAAGTAAATCATTGACAAAATGACAATTATGTCTTAATTCATGACTTGACAATTTAATTTTTTATTTTTTTTCCCTTTCTGGATGTGAACATGAGTTTTCTTAATTACATATAAAATATGTAATTATAATATCTTTTAAGAAAAATAAATTTGAGAGTGGGAAAATATATCGAAACATCTGATTAAAATTTATCAAAAACAATTAATCTATTTTTTTGATAAGATAAGATTGAACTCTATGTAATCATCACTCTCTCCATACCCCACTTGAATTATTTTTCATTAGAAAAAAGGTACATATATATGATATTAACAAATCCACATTAAAGTAATTAATTAAACGATAATATCGTTTACAAAATTGAACTTAATTATTGACAATTTAATTTGTTAACCTATATTAAAGATCCTCTTTTAATTCCAACCAATATGCTGCGATAGTTTAACCACTTTGTATTAGATTGAATTGACTAATATAAATTATTTCTCACAATATAGTGTAACCACTTTGTATTACATTGAATTGATTTAACATTATCAATTATTAATTTCTTAATTAGAAAAAAGGTACATACAACCTAATCCACATTAAGCTAATTAAATGATAGATATCTCTATCAACATTTGAACCTCTCAATTATTAACAATTTTTTATTAATTATAGATTTCAATTTTGACAACAGATTTTATATAGATGATGTTCCAATTAGAGAAATTGTAAGAAATGATGCAATGGGTGGAGACTACCCATCAAAGCCAATGGGCCTATATGCAACAATTTGGGATGCTTCAGATTGGGCTACTTCAGGTGGAAAATACAAAACAAATTACAAATATGCACCATTTATAGCTGAATTTACTGATTTAGTACTCAATGGATGTGCAATGGACCCATTGGAACAAGTTGTAAACCCTAGTCTTTGTGATGAAAAAGATGTTGAACTCCAAAAGTCGGATTTTTCAAGGATTACATCGACACAAAGAATGTCCATGAAAAGATTTAGGGCGAAATATATGTACTATTCTTACTGTTACGATTCATTGAGGTACTCAGTGCCACCACCAGAGTGCGAGATTGATCCAGTTGAGCAACAACGTTTTAAGAGATGACGGTTGAAGTGTTATAACAAGCACCCACGGCCATCGTCTCCTAGAAAACAACAGTGAAGTTTCATTGATGCTAGGAAGTATGAACTAAGATGAATGAGTGATCACAAGTTTTGTTTCTACTAGTAATATATGTGGTGTTTATCATCGAACAAGGCGGGAAAGAGTACTTCGTTTTATTTTTCTTAGGCTTATAGATTTTGGTTTATAGGGATATCTGTCAGAGTGAAGGGTGAAAAATGATTATATATAAAGTGTGAACACTGATTGAGTTATATTGTAATATAAATAAAGAGATTAAATTATGTATATTGAATTACTATTAAAGACTTCATACATTCTTTTCTTCAAATTAAATAATCATAATTCATATAATATCATGATCTGATGAACTTCAATATATCATATTTAACAAAGTGTATTTTCTTTTTTGAACTATTCATCCTTGTTCACAAGGCCGACCTATGTGCAGTTGTGGGGGTGTCACGGCACCCAGTGATCTCTGTAGAAATTCCGTTTATGTATGTATATATGTATCGAATATCTATAAATATTAAACTTGCCACCCAGAAAACAAACTGAAGCATGGTTCCACTGGTGGCAGACTGAGTTTTTCGTAGCAAATATTAACATGTTCTGAAACAATTTTATTGACTTTTTTTAAAACTTTTTTATTTTAAGCATAAAATATCATTCTCTCCAATTTAATTTATGTGATACATTTTCTTTTGTAGATTATTTCAAAAGAATATTACCTTTTTCTCTACTTAAAATGGTTACGACCCGCTAGAGAAATGAAGAAAAAGTAAAAGGGGATGAAAGGAGAAAATCGTTTTGAAAATTAGGACTAGTTTTGACTCCTTTTGAAATTTAAAGGGGTATTTTTAAACTATTAGATAACTATGAGTACCCCCTTGTGCTGTGCCCCGTTTTCTTCCCCTCGTCCTCTCGCTCCTCGCCTTCGTTGGGTTTCCCCCCCTGCGCAGACCGGTTAAACATACTCTTGTTCAGAAAATAAAAGGGGTGGAGGCAGAAACTCTAACCGTAGCGACGAACGGGAGGAAACAATAAGAATTGCTCAGGTAAACTCAAGCAATTTCATTCTCTCAATTTGCATTTAAAATAGGTTGTCAGAGGGCATTAATTGTTGTTATTATTTTATTCTTATGTTTGTATTTAGGTGTTTTTTTTTGATTTTCATGTAACAATGTAGTGTATAGGGAGTTGAAGAATTTTTTTAGTAATCACGGATTTGGGTAATTTTCAGGGACGTAGTGTGGTTATTAGGTGATAGTTAATAAAATCCTAATCGCTTAGACGTATTGTGAAAATCTGGAATTTGATTCTCACATTTCCCTCGCCGAATAATTTATTTTTTTTGCCATAAGAATGATGGGGAAACAGGTTGAGCCAATCATTTGGGCAATGATTGCCCAAACTGATTGGCGCTGGTGACAAACAATTTGGCCAAATTGCACGGTGTACAGAATGACAAATTGGAGGAAACGTTGCAAAGCTTCGCGACGTTGTGCATCGTTAATTGTGAATTATTCTTATTTATGTTCATTTACAACAAAATTAATTTACTAAGTTTGAGATATTGAGATCTGTTACTTATTAATTTGGATATATATATATATGTCTACAACTTGAATTTTTAGTGTATTAAGAAATTAGGTTTAAATTCTTGGCGTTAAATTATAACAAGATTGGCATAAATTATAAATCAAGATTTGACGTTTTATTAGAGATATGATGAGTTCAAGGGGTCTTGATATACCTATAAATAATTTTGAATGTCCACTGTACGACCTGTTTAGTAGTGTTTTTGAGCACATGAACGAGCTTTTCAAGATGCTGGAAAAACTGCGCAGATGGTTTGGAACGCCGGTCTGTTGCATACTTTTTCTCCTGTATCCTCGCGTGCCTATCTGCTCTTTGTTCGCTCAGTCCACTTGCAATCGACCAGGATCTGGGTGTATTCGTGATGGTGTCGTTTCCAATAGCCGAACTATGCTTCTTGGAATTTTCCCAGAATGTTGCACACTGGCTGCAATAACCCAACTCTCTGAACTCTGTGACGACAGCAGACGGACCGTTCCTGCATCTGTCATTGCTTTCTCACTTGCTTTTCCCTGGCCTTCTACTCCGTCCCAGCTCCATTCTCCCCTCCCCCATTTTGTGGTTTAAACACTTGAGGTCTCGCGCTTGTTGATCATTGCCCACTCTGTGACGGAATGCAGGACGGACCGTCGTGGACACGCGGACCGTCACGGCTACTTCAAGGCAAAAATTGAGTTTTCTGATCTATCTGGACGGAAGTCTCCCAAGGACGGACGTCGCACGACGACAGTCCCGTCACGGAGTTGACTTCAATCACCATGCTGGGTCTGACTGTGAACACTTTTTCTCTTCACTTACCCTTGTGCCAAAAGTTTGGAGGCGTTGCGGCGTTATTTGGATTTCTGCTGATTATTATACATCCAGTGGGGTTATATTAATATTATAATTTGTTATGTTGTTACTACTTTGTCCCCTTTATGTACTAATCTTATTATTTTGGGTAAAGAGAGTGTATTTTTGGTAAGTAAGAAAGGAGAAGAGCAAAGAAAGCAGAGAAAAAGGGAGGCGTCACGGATCTGGAGAAAGAGCGAGAACGCAGAAAAGAGCCAATTTTTCTGGCAACACGTTTGTATCACGAATCTTCGGTGGAGGTAGGTTACTGGTTTATACTACTTTGTCGTAAACTCTTGAATAGGAGGAGATAATGTATTGGTAGTGTTGTCAACCCTATCTATATGCTTGATTTATGTGGTTTGCATATGTGAATGATATTTTTGTGATGAATATGCTTGATGAAGTTTTTGAACTATTCTTGAAATAACCCTAATCTACTTGTTGTTATGAGAATGATTATGGTCCTTAGTTTGAAAGGGCTTGATTTACTATTTACTTTGTTGAGATTATGATGCCTTATATGAAAGCAGGCGTTTGATGACCGAACGTTAGTGAGATTTAGGGATCGGGTGCCAAACGTTCCGGTACCACAGGATATAAGAGGATCGGGTTGCCACGTTCCGGTACCAGGATAAATGAAGATCGTTATTTGACGGATTGGGCTCTTTGAGGTTTATTTGTATTATGGTTTCCGATAGGAATTGGACTTTGGCCTTCACCATTTGCTTTTTAAATATGGATCTGGTGCCCCCGTTCCGGTACCAGGATAGAAATGAGGAGGGCTAATAATGCCCACTTTCCGACTCGGATGGAATATGGAGCGGGTTCCACGTTTCCTGGTACCATGAGGTAGAATATGAGTCGGAGTGCCACGTTCCCCGGCCCCAGGATACATATGGATCGGGTGCCCACTTCCGGACCAGGAAGAATGAGGATCGGAGTGCCACTTTCCGGCACAGGATATAATGAGGATGCGGAGTGCCACGTTCCGTCACCATATAGCATATGTGAATCGAGTGTCACGTTCCGACACCAGGATAGATATTAGGAGGCGGAGTGTCCCGTACCGACCGAGATAATAAGATATTGAGTATGATTGGAGGCTGAGTCCTCTGTGTTCCTTGGTGTTATTTTATCAAAGAATTGTGTACTTGTTATTGCTTATATTTGAGTATTATAGTGAGTTATGATATTTATCTAGTATATACTGTTTTTTCCTTTTTCTATGTTTAGTTGGCCGTATGATATCTACTCAGTACTGTGGTGTATGACCCCACCCCTACTTTATATGTTCTTTCCTTTTGTTATTGTGGATGCGCTAGCGTAACAACCGTCGTCTCCAACTCAACTCAATCCACCAGTCTTCAGCAAACAAGCGAGCCCCACCACCCAACAACCGGATTTCAGTGTGAGCTACGCTTCTAGCTTGGACTGGAATCTCCCTCATGTCTTTATGCCCTTGAAGTTCCCGGCATGACTAGCTTTTTTTATTTTTAGTTCTTAGAATACTCTAGCTTTTTGTAATTTGAGAATGACAACTGTTCTTGTGGTGATGACTTCCAGATTTTTGGGGATTTATATCTTGTTAATTGGTCTGTTTATTTTAACGATTTAAAGTCTTCCGCATTGTTTTTTTATGTTAAGTTTAGCATTGGTTTGGTTCGCTCACATAGTAGTGTAGTGTGGTGCCAGTCGCGTCGGTTTTTTGGTTCGTGACAAAAGAAAAAATCCCAAACTCGCTTACTTATGAATATTGGCATCATTGGTAATCGTGAACCTTACGAACTGTTTGCAAAAAGGGAAGGAGACTATCCGTAAAGATGTCGTGACACGAATTCGGCACTTGAGGTATGTTCAGCTTTTTGACTTGTTGAGTGACGTTTTCCTAATTAAAAGATTTAAAAATGAAAATGCAAGGGGTAAGGGGAAAAGATGTGGTCCTCGGTATCAATGGTGTGTCGGGCATTGGTACGAGTACCCGGTGTTTCATAAACGGAAAATTACTATGTATAGAAATGTGGGTTGAAAGTTGAGATGCCAAGCATATGGCATTAGTTGATATATTATTATGACTTCGACTTGGATTCCTTGTTTGATTGTGTTTTATATTTATATTCACCGTTAGGTTGTGTCTTAACTCAGGTGGTTATCGTACTATCTGTTCATATTGATTGATTGAGATGCATCATCAATCCCCCTCTATTGAAACAATATTGTTCACAAACATTGCAATAACATGAGACTAGTAATAAGTTGTGCACGTGGAGGAATCGTCCGCTGGGGGAGGTGGAGGTTAAGATCGTCATTTTTGGGCACGGTGGAGACCGTGCCGGGCGCAAATTGTTTTGATATTATGATAGTGCGTTTAGATCGTCCGCACAGACCACGTGAGATCGTCCGTGTCGGTATATGGACCCCTCCCTTCGCGAGTCCCCCCTGGGTCATGACTCTCGAGGTTTTCCGAGGAGTATCAGTGTTATTAACGGTTGAGTGTGTACTCTGGGTATTCTGAGACAATTCATTATTGGTGGTATATTTGCATTGCATGTCATCACAATTATTTATTTTGACTGATGCTTGTTTTGGTTGGTTTCCAATATGCTTGATGTTTGATTTCCTTTATAATTGGGAAACCTAAATAGTGAGTGTCTATATATACATATATACTTATATACATTTACGACATTTATTTTTGTATAAACTCCCGTCCCTACTTCTCGTTGTCGGTCCATGCGACATACTGAGTACACTTGGTTTTCGTACTCATACTAACACTTGTTGCACTCTTGTGGTGGCAATTCGATTCGAGTAGACACACATCTCGTGGGAGCAAGTTGAGTTCGAGTTTGGAGTGTTCTTGATTTGTGTGAGACTGCTTGCTGTTCCGGTGGCCCACCCTCCCTCTATCTTTTATTTATATTATTCTGTTATTAGTATTCAGACAGATTCCCTTATGTTAGATTTTTCATTTGTTTTCAGACTGCATCGAATTAGTAAGTTCTTGTACTTAAGACACCAATTCCTTGGGGTGATGTTATTTTAAGGCTTCAGCTCCTCCGCATTTTGTACTTATAAAGGAACTCACTTTTGGAGATTCTTGCTTAAGTGTTAGTCTTTTTAACTCATCTTTGTTGGTTTCGTTGGTTAATATGTGTGGTTGCTTACCTATTGGTTGTGAACATAGGTGCCATCACGACTTCAAAATTTGGAGTCGTGTCAAAAAGAATAACTTTAATTAATTTGTAATTTTTTCTTTTACCCTAAACCCTAAATGAATAATTGTATATTAACTTTTCACTTCATTTGTCTTTATAAACTCAAAAATGAATAATTGAACAACAGTCCCAAGTTGCTATTTAAAAAGACAAACTAAATTAAATATTTGATCACGTAATGAACATGTTGATATTAAAGATGTATGACTGTCGCTTTAAAGAGATAGGCACGCCAAACCTTTACATCCTCGAATTCGCCTCTGCTCGTGATCGTAACTACTCAGTTTGTTGTGCACCTCCTACATGGTCCTAAAATTAGGCCCTTGTTGATTTTCAAACTTACCTTAGAGTTAGGCAAGTTTTGTCATAGAGAAAAAAACAATATTATTACTTTGTACTCCTCTGTCTATTTTACTTTTTATACTATTTTGAGATGTTTAATAATATTTGTTTAGTTGATAAAATTAATAAATAATTTATCATGTTAAATCTATTTTATCTTTACTATTAAATATTGTTCGTTGTTCAAAATTTAGATAATTTATATTTAACAACAATAATTTGATAAAATTATCCCAATCATTTGCTGCTTAGCTCGTTAAGCAACACAAAGTGATGATTGATTAAAAAAGGCTAGATAAAGAAGAGTATATTTTTTTCATGTGTCATGTACAATATGTTTCATATCTTTATTTATATACTGTTCAGCAAAAAAAAAAACTTTATTTATACTACTATAAAGAAATTAAAGAAATGGTTACACTTTACCTTAAACGTAATCATACACTAAAAATAACTTTTAGCCGCAATAAATATAATATTATTAAGATGTGTTAACAATTTTTATTTGATAATTAGTTAGTTCCATTAGCATCATGTGTCTTAAGCTTTAATACATATACAAAAAGTATTAATTGTCAGTAATGATAATTTTTTTATGTAATGAACAATGATAGTTGAGATTATGGAAAGATGATGGAGGAGGTTATGGAGTTACAACCATAATGGTGTAGTAGGGGGTATCTACTTAAGGGAAAAGAGAGGTGAAACTTACTCGCACTGGATGTTTATATCAATTCAATATATGCACGTCACGTGTTCAATTTACAGTTCATTTTACTTAATTTTAATTAATTAATATATGTTTTACTTCATTAAATCACATAATAATGAATTTTGGTGTAAACATCGGGTACAAATAATTTTTTTCCCAGAACAAAGTGGTTAACATCCACAATAACAAATATTTACTTCACTTTTTAAAAATTTCCAATAATTAATAATGTGTTTCGTTATTATTTTTACTAAAATTTTAATTAGAAAAGATTTTATACATGTATTGTAATATACCTTATCTTCCGCTTTGTTAAAAAACTTGGTAGAAAAAATTAGTAGAGTGAATCTTAGCTAATGGAAAAGGTTATAACATGTATTTTACTTCTCTTATTGAAAATATCATTTTATTTATCAAAACCAAATTTCTTTCTAGTATATCTAACTTCTCAAAAATTTTGAGGATCTAATATTTAAGTGAACATATCCATCAAATTATCAGTTCAACAAAATTTGTTGAGCATTTGTTCCAATTTTTTCCTTTTGATTACGAGAGAAATTTACGGTCGCTATACCTTAGATGCACATAAAATAAAATAGGAAAGGTAACTTGTATTTGATAAGTCCGATGCTATGAGTTTTATCTAAAAAGCAAATCCTTTACTTTCGGTGACATAAAATTATAAATTTGAGATCTCCAACATAAAAGTTCCAAATCCAAATGACTGAGCCACTTTAAATGGTCTTTCTTTTCAAAATCCCGATAACTTTTTTTATAATTAAAATATTTTTTTAAAAAGAAAACACATACCTCTGTAAATATATTAAGCCAACCATAATATTCTCGATTTGCTTAATGAATGACTATTACTTTTACGTAATTTGAATAAATAGTAACTATAATTTATATGTGGAGTGATATAATATATATAGTTATAGTTCCACATGAAATAAATAGCACGTGAGCTAGATCTTATGTAAACCGGACGAACACTGTGTTATTGCATGACAAATTAATTGTTATTTTGATTCATTTCAATTAGAGATAATTATACTTTTGGATTGCTCAAAGATATAATAATCATTAAATATAAATACATATACATATTATATAACATAAACATATTATATAACATAAATATACAGAATTAATGTATATATTACGTATATTTTGACTATTTATTATGATAATTCGATCGAGGAATCACAAATAACAAAACACCAATAAAATAACTCCATACTAATAGTTCCTCAAAGTTATTTAAGGATATATCTAATATCATTTTAATGTTTTCGTGTAGGAGAAAAATAAAGTGCCAATATGCTCGTACAAAAATCTTATTTTTTCGTGTATTACACAAGAATTCATTGATATTCCAATTGCACTAAGATATAAGTAATATTTTTAATTAATCAATTCATTATTTATATGAAGTCAAATTGAACAATTTTTTATTTATATCAAATAATTTTATAATCATTAAAATACTAATTAAATGAGTTTTATTCGCAAACTTATTTAAGGATATTTTAAAGAATGACAAAAGTCCACATTGATGGTTAATGATATCAGTGGTCTGAGTAATCTTCATCCCTTTGAACTAGCGTTTGGGGTGTGAGTTAGGCCTAAAACCTAACTTAGCAAGTATATATAATTAATCGACATAAAATTCATATTTCATATGCTTAATTTGTGCGCTAAGAACAATATTTTATTTCCTCAAAATCTTTCATTTCAATTTTATCTTTTTTTATATATTCTATTGTTACCGATAGTTTTTCATTAGTTCAAATCATATTAAAGTCATCAACACACAATTTATATTGATAAATTTTAAATTCAGTAATTCAATTTTTTAATAAAATTATTAAAATAAATAAAATTATTTTTGTATCCTTTCTAGTAGTGTTAATAAGACTTTTAGAATTCAATTCGAAAAAATTCAAAATTGTATTTTTTGAAAATATAAACACAATCTCCAACTTTGACAAGTCTATCATATATGGTAAAAATTATTGGAAATAGTTAAAGCAGAAATTTGATATGTGATTGTAAATAATATAAATAATTAAAATATAACACAATTTAAAATTACATAAATTTGAAAAGTTATTATCAAAAGTTCATTTTTAGTAGTCTTTATAACATTTTTTTTCCCAATTTTCTTTTGAGTTGACATAATAAAGTTGACATGTAACTAATTTATTTAACCTTGTTCGATTACTAGTATTAAAATTCTAATTTTGTACAAATAATTTTATTAGATGTCGTATATATTTTATCTTCTCCTCACTTTCTTAAGAGGTTTCTCTTTATCAACATCTCCTTTGAGAATATTTTTTTTATTTTTACGTGTCAAAAATATTTTTTTTAATTACATTACAACATAGTTTTAAATGAAGCGTCTTAAATTAACAAAAAGAAGAAAAAAATAAATGAACCTTGCGGACAGAATAATTAATTAAGAAGTATCACCTAATTAAATTGACAAAAAGAAAAAAAAAGAATAAATGAATCTTGCGAACACAATAATTAAAGAAATAACACCTACATAAATTAATCTAGATCATCTTTAGTTACACATTTTTAACATTTATTGCAACATTCATAAGATTTATGATTTATTGAGATTAATGTTTACAATTAAATAAAATATAATAATTTAAATGATTATTAATATTTTATTATATATTTTAAATGTTCAATCAAAATATATCATAATTCTTTGAAGTATAAATAAAATCTGGCTCAAACACTACAATAATTATTTAATATTTTATAAAAAAATTGAAGGTGATATCGACGTGAATTTTTTTCCAAAGAAGTTAAACATAGCAGTTGACTAAAATAAAGATCTTTTACATTTCAATTTTTTTGGTTTATTTTTACCAAACAACGCCTTAACAGAAGTATAGACTAAAACGTTACGATCACTAAGACGCACTTAAAAACTCCTTCCCTGAGCTGGCCAGTGCCACCGCTTACCGGAGATCCGATCAATAAACTACCACTCCCACCAACACTCGCCGCAACAATGACGGAATTCCTTGAATTAGAAACACAAGATGCCGTAAGGATGCCGTGGAACGTATTGCCGGGAAGCAAATCGGAGGCTGCGCAATGCGTAATTCCCGTTTCCGCCATATACACACCACACACCGTTAGAAAAACCCGTCCTGAACTCTACTCTTTCCTTACGTGCAACCCACAGCCGATCCGCAATTTCGATCGTCTCAATTCCCTTTTCTCCCTCGTTGATTTCTCGTCTACTAAGATCTGGATCTGCTGTTTTTTTTTTTGCCTTCAGCGTATACTTTCTCCAGTTATCAGTCTATATCGGAGACTAATATGCCGGCTGAGTTGTTCCCGCAATATACTACCATTGAATACGAAACTCCTTCGGAAAAAGCCTCCTTGACGAACCCTGTTTTTCTTTTCGTGATCGATACCTGTGTTATTGAAGAGGAGATTGGTTACCTGAAATCATCTTTGCTACAGGTTATGTGCTTTTTCTTCCCTAGTATTTAGAACTGTTTAGTTTAATACAGTGTCGTTAAAAGATCTTCCTTTTTTCTACTTTTACTTGTTACATTTATTTGTCGGGGTACCAGTCCTGTTGCAGTCATGAGATGGAATTAGTAGAGAAAGTATCCACATAGGCGGTACCAACTAGTCATGATTACACTTAGTTAGCCGCTTGAATGGCCGTGATACAATCAGAATTTTCACTAAGAAGTATCCAGTATATGAATAATACTATACTACTAACGGCAACAAGCCGATAGGCGGTTCTAATTCTTTGCTCACCGATAGCTAGTCAGTTAAAGCACTTCCCGAGCTTCCACCAGTGTCTCTTGCGCGTTACCAAGCGCGAACATCAATTGTTGGCCTTTTCGATCCCTCTGAGATGCGCTCGACGTATTAATAACTTATAATAGACCAACCGAGCCCATTATGCTAAATGTTCCGCAACTTGCTTCTTGTACAGGGGGGTCCCTTTCGAAGTTTAGAAGGACTATGACCACGTAAGTTAGGATCAGAGTCGTAGCTTTCAAATATCTACTGCGGGGAATGTTACATAAATAAATTTTAATTTTAATTATGCATAAACAATGTAATTTTCCACCAAAGGGAGGTTTGTGTGACATGCCTCGAGCCTACCTATCTCCAACCCCTTGTTGATGCAGTTACATTAAGCAATTTTAGCTTGTTTTGAGACCCGTATGCTCAGTGCTGTATGTCACCATAAATGTGGAGATCTATTTTTAAAGAATCATGTATCTGAAAAGACAAATTCTTGAGTATTGGAATGAAACGGGTTCAAATGGAGTGGAATAGTAATATTGTATTACCTATGAATAAACAGAGTTGAATAGTATTGAGGATTCAACAAATTCAACTAGGATGAAGCGATGCAAAGGGAGGGGTCACCACTTCATGGGTGATGCCATGCGCTTCACATGAATGTGAGCTGTATTTCAAAGAGAGATACTCAAAGTGATTCCAATAAGTAATAGTGATCCTTTGATTATCAACTTTGAGGAGTTTTGATTAATATCAATATTATTGTGAAGTGAATATTGACATCAATTATTTTAATTGAAATTTAATTATTATTGTACTAAATTCAGTTATATTTTATCTTTTATTTTTTGTAAATAATGCGTTTTACTTCAAAGAAGCATGCAGTTGCCTTCCTGCTTCAGATATAATGGACCTTGTCTATCCTTTGCACTTTTCGCTTTTAAAACACTGTTTTTTCGGGAGACTTTATGTCAATTTTTTGTGTAGAACATCTCTTGTGTAGGCATGTTTTGTGGAAAATAGTTTTTGTTTTTTCTTTTTGATGATATAAGTGGAATATCATTAAAGGCATCCAGGGGAAGCAAAAGTTACAGAAGAAGAGTAGTCTTTACCTTATCAGGAAGAATACAAAAGAGGAGCGCTTATCTCAAAAAACACAAAAAACATATAGAGCTTAGGAACCGACAAATTCCCAAAAAGAGATCTAAGTTATTTAAAGGGAAGCGGTTAGCCCAACTAAAAAGGGTAAACCCAACAACTAGCCTTTAAGAGTGCATATTTGTGTTAAACCCCATCAAAACATCTCGTGTTCCTTTCAAACAAGATATTGCATAAACTATTTGAATGAAAAATAGTTTATTTTCTGCCTAAGTTGATAAGTAGGAAGTTTGCCTTTTAAACAGTCACATATGGTGATTGTGAGGATACACATAGGTTAATTTGTAACAACTAATGAACGTGTCTGTCTTATTGGCAATAGGAAAAGATGTATGGTGTATAATGCGTCTTATGCATGCCCAAAGTATATTACTGTGGTTAGTGACTTATCGTTTCGTGCTTTCCTTCACTGCCGATCATACGGGCTTGATTTATTTGCAATATTCATGCATGTCAAATTGACGGCGTATGTTAGATGATGTACTTGCAATGGGCTAGGAGTAGAATGTTAATAACATGGGTGGAAGGGCAAGATAGGATGCATAATATGTTTTTGGATCACACATCAGTAATAGGACCAAGGACAATGGAATCGGATGTGAGGCAGATGTAGCATTTCGAATCGTGTATAAGGTATCTCACCCGATTTACCTGAAACCACTTGTTTATCTGCACATTATATTGCAGTTCTCTTCATTTGGACAATGTCTCCACACCTGTCTATTACCATAGCACTATCACGTACTGGCTAACGAGTATGTTACATACTAAAGGTACATTGGAGCTTGTGTTGTTGCCTCTTGGCAAGACTATAGTGAGGTGTCGTTTGGTATATGCAGTGAAAGTGTCTCTTAATGGTACACTTGACTAATCTTATCTTGTTGTTAAGAGGTGGTGAGGTTTCTGGTTCGGGTTATGGGGATACACTCTCCGGTAGCTAAGGTTTTGTTAGTTTATCTATTCCTATCACTAGTTTGTATTAGCAGTGGCAGCTTGCATAGTTGAACATCAAGAATGTACTTGCATGGTACTTGAAAGAGGATGTTTACGTGGTGCAACTATTAGTTTTTTTGATCAATAAATTATACAACATATCCCGTGTAATTCCAGAAATGGGGTAATTTACCAGTTTCATAAAAAAATAAAAATCCACAACTGGGGTAAAATATAATTATTTTATTTAAAAGCTCTTTATATGGCCTCAAACAATCTTCTTGAACATGGTTCATTCACATAAATTGAACAATTCTTAACTTTGGTCTTCATATTAAAGAGTCGGATCAAATTATTTGTTATTCTCCTACACTTGGAGAAAACATATCATTCTAAAAAGTATTTTGTGATGGATTGGCAGTACAAAAAGATAATGAAAGTTCTATAATCGACCCCTATTATAAGGCCTACTTGCACTCGGCACTAAGGTTGACCCATATGCATTTACATATCATAGAGAAAGTATGTGTTAGACATCTTAGAAAATTAGATTTCTGAGTGTAAGCTAAGGACACGACAATGGATCCTAGTGTCCAACTGGTATAAGAGTAATGTTAGGAGATGTTGTTGATTCGTTGGAAGATTGAATTATCTTTTTTTTATACCATGGTGTCCAAGCCATCGTGTGGACACCTTGACTAATTCCACAGAATACCTTCCACCTTCACCAACAATGTGTACTCTGTTTACCAAGGTAGAAGATATGGAAGAAATCACCTCATGTTTTTGTTGGAATTTGAACCGAAGATCTCATGGTTCTCAATTCATTTCTGGCCACTAAGCCACACTGTTTTATTCCAAATTGGATTTTTATCTTACCGTCACTAGTACATTTTTTCTGTTCCGTGAGTATTGGTAAGCCAATTTTTGAATTTTCTAACTATGACTGATTGCGATGTGGTGATTCAATTATGAAGTATCTTCAGTGTGCCCTAGGGAGAGGTTATGCCCCGAGGAGAGGCTTACTATATTAGTGATAGGGTCATACTGAAATAGTTAGACATATTAATGTTGATTGTGTTGGGGGTGCCTCAGAGATGAGGTCCATAATAGGTTATTTTGTATTGTTTGGAGGAAATCTGATTTCTAGAAATAAACAAAAAACGAAATGTGGTTGCTTGGTCAAGTGTCAAAGCAAGGTTGTGGCCTTCGCGACATGCAAATATGTATTTGTTGAAGAAGTTATTTGAGGAGTTAGGAGTACAACAATCTCATCCTTTTAAGTTATATTGTGATAATCTGGCAGCTTTACACAATGTCATCGAATCCTATTTTTCATGACAGGACTAAAAAATTGCAGTTGGTGGTTTACGTTGTTCGAAAAGTTTTGATTATCAAGAAGCTTTACAAATCGTCATCGAGTTCACGTTTTCATGAGAGAGCTAAACACATTGAAGTTGCCTGTCACTTTATTCGTGAAAATATGCACTCCCTGGATATTTGTGATGTCTTTGTTAGGTTCGGTCAAAATGATCCAAATTTACAAATCTTTTCATTAACTTCAGATGGTCCTACATAAGATTATATATGTAACAGTGGGAATATTACATGTCATATATACTCCTGCTCGAGGTTGAGTATTAAATGTGGATATAAGTAGAGTTAGGACGTTAGGGTAGACAATGTTCTGATTCCACTTCTTAAATATACTTTACCTAATATATGTTTAGTGTGTTGAGATTCAACTTTTAACACAAGTTTTTCCCAATTTCTTTGCTTTACACCACCTCAAGCCACTCAAGGAAAAAACGCTCCAATGTGTTGAAGAATTTTTTATTCTTGGCATCTCCGAACCTTTATAGTCCAAAATTAGTTAAGGGGCCTCAATGGAACTTTTCAAAATGTCCTAGGGTTACCATATTTATTTACTTAGTTTCTTATAACCTAATAAATAGTTCTTCTTTCTGTTGGGGTCTTTTCAAGACTTCCAAGTATATAAATGGGTATGATCTAGGGAAGATGATCTGGTAGTGACCTGCCAGTGTCGTTTCCTTCCACAAACTGAAGCTTTCTAATTTTTAGTAGATTGGTGTCTGGTCTGGGTTACAAGTTGGAATGTGATGGTATTGGGGTATAGAACATTTCTGCTAGACGTCCTCCCATTGTTAGAAAAGTGTGTCTCATTGAAAATAATTATTTTTTTATGTTTCTACTTGTTGTTGATAGTCACAAGGAAGATCCTATTGCTTTTTCCCTGTCGTAGTTTTTCACTGACATGATACTTTCGTTAGATAGCATAGGTAAGTGGGCACATTGCCGGAATTGTTTAATTGGCCTTATCACATTTGGGACCTACGTGCATGTTCATGAGCTGGGGTTTGGGCAGATTCCAAAGGTTTATGTGTTCAAGGGGTCAAAGGAAGTTTCTAAAGATCAAGTGTTGGAGCAAATGGGCTTCTTTGCAAATAAGCTTAAACCAACCACAGGTGTCATTGCTGGGGTTAGAGATGGACTTTCTCAAGAGAGTATTTCTAGGTTTTTGTTGCCTGCATCTGAGTGCGAGTTTACACTCAACTCGGTATGGTTTCAATCATGCCTTTTTATATGTAAATACTGTTTTATACATTTTACTCATTTTTCAGAACTTGTGACATAATGTGTAAATGGGAAAAGGGAATGCAGCTTGTAAGTCTTGTCTAGATATTGCATTTATTAGTGGAATGGATGCATTTGAATACTACTTACCCCCTCACCTCCCCCACCAAACCCAAAAGAAATGTTTCATTTTACACCTTTGTATGTGGCTGAATGCGCTACTATGTTTTAAATATGCTTCCTCCAGTGCCTTCCTAGTTCAATGACAGTTTTTATAAATGAGACATTTCATCTATTATTCTGTGCCATAAAATGGGTAATCTTATTCCACCTTTATACTTACTGAAATGTGAATAAATAATAACATGGTGTTTATTCAACATTCCCCTCAACTTGAGAATACTTTACTCCAATCCGAAAAGTGACTTTTTTGATTTTTTTCTCATGAAAGTGTGGAAGGTCTAATAGGATATTTCGTTCTAAGTGAATGGCCTTGACAAACCATAGATTGTAGTGCTAGTTTTGTTACTCCATTTGTGATTTGTATCTGACTTTCATTTTTCTTCTAAAATTCTCCTTTTTTTCAGATATTAGAGGAGCTTCAAAGAGATCCTTGGCCTGTGCCAGCTGATCATCGAGCTGCACGGTGCACTGGTACAGCATTGAGTGTGGCTTCTCATTTGTTGGGTATATGTGTTCCAGGTTCTGGGGCCAGAATTATGGCATTCTTAGGTGGGCCCTCAACAGAAGGGCCAGGTGCTGTAAGTCATAGCTCTTTGTTGAGAAGGGTTGCTTATTGCACACTCTTTGTTAAAAGTCCACTATTCTTTAGACTCTTTGATGTTGGAAGGTTGTTTTTAGGTTCTCATGTTAAAATCATGGTATATCATTCAAAAACTAGGATGGATAGCCTTACATTTTTCTTTGTTATCTTTTCTCTGAGCGGATGGAGGTAAAACTTAGTGTTTCTTAAAGGCAAAAACACATAAAGAACGAGGCTCCTAACAGTGAGAAACAAACCAGAAGATTCTTTGAATTGAAGAGCAGTCTTTATAGAAAACAAAAGTTGCATTATATTTATAGAGCACCTCTTTTTATAATATTTTGTTCTCAGGAGTTGACCATATTTTTGTGTATGTATTTTGCATCTTCTTCATGCGTTCCTAATACAACATCTAATAAAAAATAAAAAATGGCGGTGTCAATGCTGGCTCTGTGAAATACTCAAAACTGTGCCACCGAGTGTTTGCCCACCCAAAGCTGAGGCAAGATGAGTGGAATGAAATTACCTAGTGTTTTTGTCTCAGGTTGGGATTTGTACCTAGTTTCCCAAAGTTTGCAGGTCACTTAATGCCCAAAGTTTTGGTATCCATTCATACCAAGGGCAGCCACAACTGGGTGTAATGTATGAATTTAGCATTTATAATGTCAAAATAGCAACTGACATTGATACTAATAGTATCAGCTTCCAAAATACTACTCCCTTCGTTCTAATATTTTAATATAGTTTATCCATCACAAAGTTTAAGAAAGAAATGAAAGCTTTTATAACTTGTGGTCTTAAACCTACCATAGGATTTGTGTGTTCATGAACTTATTGAAAATTGTGGCCTTAAAGTTTAAACATGCCATAACATTGTGTGTTATAAAAACTTCTGATTAAAGGTAAAATGAGAAGTGGAAATTATTTACTTCCAAATTTAGAATTGTGTTATTCTTTTTTGAACATTCAATTTGTGTCGCATAAACAAGAACGGAGGGAGTATAATGAAAATATTAGTTCCAAGTTCCAAGTTCCAAAATAGGTATTACAAGAAATTGTAATCTCTACGATGTTGGAGGATATAATTGCAATCAATTGATTCTCAGTTTCCAATAATTAACAATAAAATTGTAAAAGATTTATTTTTATAGAATGCAATGGATCTTTTTGTTTCCAAATAATCAGCCGATAAATCAAGAATAAGAGAAAGGAAAATGTTATGGAGGAAATACAATAAAGGGAAAAAGTTGATGGTAAAATGCATTTGGCTTTTCTATTTTTGGTGCACTAAATTGTGTTCTAGTGCCATTGAATCAGTGCTAGATGTCCTAGGCACCATCTAGGATTTGTTTCATATCTGGTACATTCTGGTATCTAGTCCATTTGTAGATTGGTTTTTTGAGTGCTATCTAGTGCTGGTTTTAATACAAAGTTACCTTACTCAAAAAGAAAAAGAGAAGTCCAGATTCCAGAAGCAGGAGCAAAAAAAGAGGACTTGCATTGTTGCACACCAGGAGGGAATGTAGTCACCTTGAAGAAGAAAGAAGTAAATCAAAATAAGCAAAGTAATATATTTCGTAGAAGAAAAAGACAAAGTAGAGAACAGGCAAAGTATATCAAGAGCAGTCCTAATAGATAAAATAAATAGAAGTCACATATTTCCTTTTTTTCTTTTTGTTCTTCATCTGTTTTACGGATCCAAAGAAGCAATGGCCTCTTGCTTAGATTCTGATTGCTTTTTCCTCATTGTTAGAATGATTCTTATCACCTGGATTGAGAGGTTTTCAACTTCTTTATGATAAAAGTTAAAGTAACGAGCCAATAAAATATTAAGCCTGTCTACATCAGATATCAAATCTGTATCACGTGCATGTATGACCTAATCTTGGGTCATTTTTGTTTTATCCAATTGACAATCAACCTGTTTTGTTATTGGGAGTGATTTTTCTATATTGAATGAACAATGCAGATGTGTCGAAGATTTATTGAGGCCCATAGGTTCACAAGGATCTGGACAAAAGATTCGCACCCATTGGATCATTAAGGCTGTGAACTTTTACGACGGGAATTTCAAAGCAACTTGTGCATCAAGGGCATGTGTTGGATGTTTTTGCTTGTGCACTTGAACAGGTAATGTCAAATAATATTCACCAGAATTTGATATAATTGCTTTTACTTATTTAATCAGTTCCAAGTTTGTAATAGATGATTGAAAGTCACTTCTAGGTTGAGTGCTTAAGTTTCTCCTTTCATACCTGGGGATTTTCTTTTATAGAGAAATTTGGTATTTATACGACCATGCTCTTATATAAACACAGTGAAAAAAGAAATACGTTCGATCATTCATAGATAAAAGTATAACCAATTGAGAAGAGAGGATTACAACTGTAATGGCACATGTATTTTGTGAGTAAGAAGAGAGTTTGAGAGAGAATACATCTTGATAACTCCTCAAGCTTTTGGGGTTTAAATAACTAACTATATTTTTTTGGGTTTCCCATATGGTGTTAAGTACATGCATTAGAGCCCGACTAATCCAGATTTGCGTTGCGGAGGTCCCATTCGGGGGAGTGCTCCGTAGTTCGTACCGAGGATTTTTCCTCCCCCGGCTCGCCCTCGGGCCCTCTGGTTCAGGGAGGGAGCCCGCCCTCTGTTCCATGCCGGACCTCCTTTGCTGGTGCCTTGCTACCCTTCCCTGCCTGCTCTTAGCACCGCACTACCGACGACGCACACCTCCTCGCGTCGCCGTTAAAGCCCCCTCTGCGCCAGCCCCCCCTCCCGCCATTTCCGCACGGCAACCTCGCTCACACGCCGACCGGACTCGTAAGTGGTGCTCTCCTTCGACGCGCAGAGGCTCAGCCAGCTAAGGCGTCAATGACGAGAGGAGATTGACCCTCGTGGGGCGAGGGTGCTCATCCTTGGACGTCCTCCCCCCCCCCGCGCGGAAGCGGGGTTGGGTCTGTGGAGGGTAGCCCGGGCGACGGAGAACATACTCCCCACGACTCCCCCAGGGGGAGACCGGGTGGTGCCCACTAGCGTATGCTTCCTACTCTCATCCGCCTTGTTCTGATGTGGCCCGGCGGCCTTTGCTGCCGCCAAGGCATGATGTGTCCTGCCCCATGGAGTCGGAGATTTTCCCCGAGCGAATGCGGCTCCCGAACGGTCTGGGCGAGCCTAGTGCACCCCGCGAAATGATGAGGTGTACACTGTCGAGTCGACTAGTCAAACACCGCTCGCCAGTGATTGTGAAAGAGGGGAACCCTGAACAGAGAGAACTCACTCGAGGCGTGTGATGTGCTGTGAGAGCTGTGGCCTGGCGAGTCGGCTTTCTGCGCGTACTGCGGAAGGACACAGGAGGTGCGAAATTGTTGAGGACGGATGGAGCGGTGTGGAGAGAAGGCATAGGGCGAAAAAGAATTTACTGTGATGTGATATGGAGAAATAAACCTCATATGTATGGTTGAACGACCAACAAAAGTTCCCTTTAGATGTACAGGGGATATCGTGTCACACAAAGGTATTTAATTCTTTCCGCTTATTACTTAAATTGCCAATATTGAGTTCAATATGGTGAGGCCAAATTGCACCTAACGCCCTGAACGAGTTGATGCTACTGTCTAGTGCTTGATCGGTAAATCGCGGGACAACCACATCTTTGGCCGGATCGTGTAACTTAGAGCTTCACATATGGTGCGCCACGTGCTATTTCTGAGTTGGCGGTATTCACTGCTTACTTTCTGGACCAGTGTTGCTATGCCGGAGGGCGGACCTTGCTGAGGGGCGAAGAAAAAAGTCGTGTAGAACAAAAAGAGTTGCAAATGTGAGAGAAAAAACTTGGTGGATTGTTTTCTAGTGCACAGAACAGAAGTTTGGCCATAGTGTTTCAAAGAGATTCTCTGAAAAGGGAAACAAAGCGTTTCCTCCAGTCAGTTGAGTGGGTCAAATATGAGCAATGACTTCTTGGACTGGCAATCAAAAGAAGGTTTAAGTTGAACATTCTTTGGTTTGTTGCTGTTTCCCAGACCCCAGGCCATCTTAAAAAAGAAGCACATCAAAAAAAATGTCCAGATGAATCGAGACTGCGAGCCATTCTAATTTTCTGGATCTGTAAACGTGTGGGGCAATCAGTACATGTCTCTTGGGTTATTAGTTTTGTTCCTACTTTCTATACCATCGTAATGACATTCATATCATTGTAATGCTTGTCTTTGCCAAGTAATATGATGGGCACTAAGTCCATATTAATAGCGTTGTTTGGTTCTCTATTCCACTTTGACAGATCACAACAACTGCAGTATAATACTCGATTCTTTGACAATCTCGGTTTATGAATTCTTGATGTGTGTGTGTTTTGTGAAGCTGACTAAACACCAATTGAATTTCTTACTTGGACCTAGGTTCCGATCAATCTCGATGGCCCCATCGATGAAATTCTTTTGCTCATCATCTTGCAAATCTTGATGTAAGCGTTTACGTTCGTAAGAAACAGTTAAGATATCCCATTGTAGGGCGTAATTTTCAATCGTTACTGCAACAGAGTGCATAATACAATGGTTTATTTATACAATTTGCTTTAGTCTTTTTTGCTTTCAGCTGGAATAAATAATGCAGAATTACCCCAACTTGCATTTTAAAAATGTCTCATTAAATGCCGTGAGAAATATTGGAAAAGATATATGGAACTTGTTTTTTATCACAATTCTTAATGTGGGAAGACCATATTTTATAGCTACATAGACTTCTTCACCAAGGGACATTACGACAATTACAATCTTTTCTAAGTAGGACACTAATACTAGCTACTTGCTAGTCTATTCCAAAGTCGGAATGATCCGTAATATAAATAATATCTTATATCATCGTGTTGTCATATATAGATGCACAGCCTATACATGTTATATATATATATATACATGTAATGGATGGCCAACCATCAGAAAACAGTTTACATATTAAATAGACTCTAGCTGGTTAGAAAAAGCTCCATCAATTCTAACTAACTACTCTATTCCTCTATACAGGTCTCTCGCTCTGTTTACACCAAAAAAATAAAAGTCTCTAGGAAGTTCCATTTCACATCATGTTACTGATCTGATTTTGTCTTCAAAAAACAGCCTTCCGTTTTGCTCACCAACCACCGACTGACCGTACGCAATAGCAGAATAGAAGGCGGTTATTATCCTTTTCCACCATTTTTTCTGACTGGATTACAATCACCTAAGCTTTATCCATGCCCACAACGCATTAGATCGGCATGTATGTTCAAGATTGTACCGACACCGTCTTGTGTGGGACGTGAAAAAACATGTATGTACACAACCTAATTGGGCAATGATGGCGAGCGCGATCAGATAGACATGCTAGAGTGTAGGAGGGTGATAGGCGCTAATTCTAACAATCCCCTCAAACTAGTGCATATAAACTATATGTATCTAGCTTGTTACAAATGTAATTGATACGAGGACCGATGAGAAGTATGGTGAAAAACATGCAAGTTGATCACTCGACTTACAAAATTGATAGTCAATCCCGATGTGCTTAGACTTCTCATGAAATATTGGATTGCATAATGCCGATAAAATATAGAGTGATAAATTACAGTGTTGAACTTCCTCAAACCAAGCTCTGCAAATAGAGGTTCACCAAAACCATGTAGAGTAGAGTGACTTACACAAACGAATGCAGGCTACTCAACGCCCCTTGAGCAACAAAATTAGGTGGTTGCTACATATAGATTTCATCACAATGTAACAGCTCCCGGAAAGTGCTCAAATCTAGTATAAAGTATATGAATCATGTTGGAATCAATAGCCGCGTCGATATTAAATAAGAAAGTCACCGAAAAAATTGGCTTGAACATGCTCATATGCCGGAGTATTAGATTTTATGTCTAAAAGTGGTCACAGTCTAACAAATAATATTATATGAGAAGGGTCGGAATGATGACACGATCAAAATGAAAAATAGAAATTATAAAGGCAAAGTCGATTGACGACATGATCCTATTAAAAAAAAGAAACAATATGGGTAGGGTCAGAGTGATGGCACACCCCTACTGAAAAAGAGAAATTATATTGGTAGGATTGGAATGATGACACAACCATATGCACACAAGATTTGAGGAGTCACTAGAAAAACGAATGAAACTATGCAAATTAAACATGTGGAGTCACCGAAAAGTCCTATGCAACTCAGATATGAGAAAGTAGTTTACGTAGATTAAATATGAAAAGTAGTTCAGAGAGGTGCACAATGTTATGCAAATCGGATATGTAAAAAAAAAGTAGTCATCGGAAGGATGACACGGTGCTACTCAAAGTAAATATGAAAAAGAAGCCACCGGAATGATGACACGGTGCTACACAAATTAAATATGAAAAAATAGTCACCGGATTAATAGCGTAGTGCTACACAAATTAGATTATAGACAGTCGGTCACAGATGATGCGATATGAAAAAGTTGTCACGGAAAGATGCATGGTGCTAACCCTTCTGGTGACCCATGGTTTTTGGGCTTGGACTTCTCATTTTGAGGTCTCATGTTTGAAACCCCTGGCCCAGGAAAGCAAGCGGTTTGCCTTCGGGTCGAGCTCGTGCGCCCGGCTTGCTCGTGTGGCGTACCTCTTTCAATTGTGGTTGCGAGCTATGTATGGGGCGGGTTTTACCGTGTGGCACCCAAAAGGGTTATAGCGGGGCTGCGGTTTTCGGGTCGTAAAAAAAAAAAAATGAGGCATGGTGCTAGGAAATACCGACTGAACTTGGGACCTGGTGTCTGAGTTTCTCTCCCCCTTGTTATAGGGCCATGCATATATCATGCCCCTACTTTGTTACATATCATTGGCCAAACGCAGATATATGGTAATAGCACACCCGCCGACTGCGAAGCTCTTTAATCTTTACCCCGTCCGTGAAAGACTTGTGAGAATCTGGGAGGACCCACAGAAATTATTTGAATGTTTTATCTACCTGCTTACCGCGAGACATATGACCTCTTTCTCAGCCCCTCCAATTAATTCCTTTTCTAACTGGACACTACGATATCTATCTTTTGTTAAGTAGGACACACAAACAACCTCATTCCTCATAGTATTACTAAGTATTACTGCCTATTCCTAAGAGGAGTGGATATCCCTACAACTTTTCTAACAAATGCAATGACTACTCGTTCCATGCTTTGTTTCACTGTATTATTTCTTCTTTTCAGCCAATATGTAAAAGAATAAAAATGACTCGAATCATCATTTTTTTCGCAAATACATAGTTAATCCGAAATGATGAGAGTATCAACGTGTATTTCTCTCTTTCAGCTGCCGATTGCTATGTATTTCATTGTGATTTTTTCCGACCAAAATAATTTTACAAAAAACGTTAAGTTCCATATTTTTAGTCACACAATTTAAAAAGGTGTAACCAAACTACGAGTGTGGGACTTGGGAAGGTATTTGTTGTCGTTCCCCATAGAGCGATGGACTCTTGGTTTCAACTATTATAGTTTCGCACATTCTGACCAGAAGCTATAAAAGAACACTTGGTAGAGTTGCTACTTTGTTTCAGCGAAATAAAAAAGTTTTAGCCAAAATTAGTTCCGATATCTATATTCTGCTATCGGATTCAGATGGATTGACATTCGTGTAAAACCGTATCTTTTTTTCTGGTATAATCTGTTACAAAGAATTGACAGAAATTAATTACTTTTAGCCGTATAAAAATTTTCGCCTGAAAGTGGAGTTCTACCCAAGTTATTTTACTAATTTGACCCAAAAAAAAATCTAAAAAATTAATGAGTTATAAAAAAAGTATTTTTTAATGCTGCTACGTGGGGACCAAGAACCGCAGTAGAAAAGTCAAGTTTATCTCCGATCTCTTAGGAGGAGATCTGTGGGGTAAGTAAAGGTTACAATTGAGCCAAGTCAGGGGGTATAAGACTATCATATAGTTAAATATGTAACTAATAATCCGTACCAAGTTCAGGGGGGGTCCTTAGTATTCTGCTAAACTATTTAATTGTAGTCTATGAATGTAGGAGAGATAAACTAGAGGAGTTTTGGTTGAGAAAAATGAGGGAAACTTGAGCAATAGGAGAGAACAACATTAAAGGCTATGGTAGTGGGAAAAAAGATGAATATGGCAGTGGAAAAATGTGTATCACAGAGGAAGTGCTGCTGCGCGAAATGCCACAATTAACCACGGTGGGAAATGATGATGTGCGAGTAAGCAGAGAGAGTGGAGTGGGATGGGGTATAGAGGGGGCCTAACTGATTGGGTAGTTTAGGGCAGATCAGCTTTCTACGCGACGTCACTTGGGCTTGACAAGATGCTGGTTATGTGCTTACGTGTCGGTTGTAACAATGAGCTCGCAGTACACAGCCTGCTGTAATTCAACTTACTATGTACCATAGTCTCTTATTTTGTTGCAAAAACCATTTTTGACATCATTGAATTGGAACTTTCTTGTTCACTTCTGTGCGATATACATGTTATACATAATTCTGCACAAATTGATTCTAAGCTGCTGATGAGTGGTACTGACACACATTTTCATTAACATGATAGTCTATCCAAGTTCTTACTTCTCTTCCAACTTAGGGAGTATGTTGTTGTCTGCAGCGGATTTTGAGGTGGGTAAATTGCTCACAAGAATCAAAGGTTCAGGAGTATTATTGGTCCTTGTGCACACTTGAAAAGTTAGTTTACTAAATAAACTATTAAAGTGCTTTCTCTCCAAAGCTTTTAGCCGATACGCTTAATGGTTCCTTTCTCCAGAACGGTCCTGTGTGCTATGAGGTTGTCGTAGGGTCAGGGAAATTACAACAGCTTGAAGATGTGTGTCTGATAAATCTTCAGTTTGGTTAATATTTGAAGGCAGGAGGAGAGCCCAGATGCCATGCTCATCTGCAAACCACGTTTTATTTCCAGTCTTGAGCAAGTATGAAATTAGCTTATATTTGAGATTTAGTACTGAACCAGGTTGTTGGCGTGTATGATCACCATTTCCTGACATCATAAATAATGTCTTCCAGTTATCAGCACACAGAGGACAATGAGGACTTCGGTTACCACTCTGTCTAGAAGATGGGTTGCTGGAGCATGGGAAGGTTGTCAGGAAGGGTTCTTATGCACTTTATGCTGTCTGTTTCTGGTGCTCTTTTTTGCCTTTCCTTTAGTCTTTATGCTTTTTCCAGCTAAACAACTAAAACCCGAGAGTTCAGGGTGGTTAAACGTGAAATTGAGGATGAGGGTGGTGTGACGATAAGAGAGAGATGGGAAAGATAGTTGCTAATAAGATTATAATAACCCGAGCTCCTTTCTCTCCAACAGGAACATACAGTACTCAAATATCCTCTTTGGGAATGTAATAGGACATATTTAAGTATAATAACTTAGGATGTTGATTTGGTAATCATTTAAATGTAGGACATAGTTGATTCTAGGCTGTGTTAAGGAGGATTAACCATTCTATGGCCACTTCAGAGTACATACTTATGGGACAATAGTGCGATACTGGTGTGAAGATGGTAGTATTGGGAGTCATTAGCGATATTTGCAGTGCATGCAGAGGCTCGTGCTTGCTTACCCACCCAAATTTTCTTGGATCCTTGGAGTGTGGATATCTCTATTGGAGTCTCTGAGATCGTTGCTCTTTAAATAGACCTAATACTGATAGGAAATTAAAGGGTAATGTGATGGTTTTTTCGCTTCACCCTGCTTGCGAACAGAAAAGGATTTGTCCCTTGCGTTCATTAACATGGATAACTCACTTTCGCAGCAAATCAGAGGATTAGAAACTCACCTCCAATTGCACATAATCCCAATGCCCTGAAATAAAGTTTAATCTTTGAGATTGTGTGAGACCCCCGCCCGGGAAACAACTACAACTTTCTTGGTGATAAGTCACGTACCATCTGTGGCACTTAGAAGATTCTACTAACTTTGATTTCTGATTTGGTGGCCAAAATGAAGGTTACAAAACATTGGAATTCATCCAGGACGGTTAGGTTGAAGCATATCTATCTCTGTTGAAAAAGCCAAGTTGAGCATTCCCCTCCATAATGAAAGAAGCAAGGTCAACTGTCTTCCTTTGGAGTTGTGGTGTTGAAAGAGTGCTCACATCTGTAACCTTGGGGAAAAACAAACTTTGGATACTAAGAATAGATGGAAACTTCATCCTGCATTGATCTTGCTCTTGCCACTCCACTTTTAATCCCTTCAACCCCGATTCTGATTGCGTTCGGTTCAGTGATTAGAATAACCTTCGAATGTGCTAGACCTTTGATGAGGCATTTAAGCAAGATTTATTGCCTCCTGTCTCGCTGTATTGGTGCACGTTCTCTGAAACAAGTTCACCCACATGGGTGTGTTGAATTTGATCCCAAAAAAAAAACCATCTCTAAATATCAGTGTTGGTATGGTCCCCTGATCTTCGATGAGGTATGGTGGCGGTGTGTGAAACCAAGTTTTGCTAATACGACCTATGGTGCTGTTCTTTCAGAGAGAAACGCATCTCTCGAGTTTGAAGTACTCAAGGTAGTTTGTAATTTTTTGCATAACAATCATGAATTCGAATACACTAAAGGATTCGTCGGTCTAAAAAGATCACATATGACATGGATTAGTATGCCAAAGATCATTTTATCAAGTGTTGGTTCATTGTTTCTTATCCTAAAACGCACTGTTCTCTTCCTATGGCTCTCTACCATTCTACGTCCGTCTAACTTTAGATGTTCTGTCACGTCTTTACACTAGCCCTCGTATATCGAACATTGTTACGAGTTTTTTGCCTGAGTTGATCTTGGGTTGTCTTTGGCGTAAGCTGGTAGCACTGTCTAGTGTTGTCTAGTTTGGCTGTGGTGTTTGAAACTTGACAAAAATATTCGTTCCATAGGATACCCTGGAGTAATGCTTGGGAATTTTTATTTCATGTAATAGGCAACGGGATGATATATTTACGGACATATGTTTCTCTAGCATTTTTTTTAAGTAGGAGAACAAAATGTTTATTGTCATGTCTACTATTTTCTACTTAAATTTATTCAAGAGTAAACGAATCATCTTCATAATTGGAGTTAAGAGTTTAAAAAGGTCACACAAACTATAATAATGATAGGAGAAAATTTAGGAACTTTGTTTGTATCAATAAATTAAAAAATAAAACTATGATCATAAAATAACATTAAAATAAAATAAACCAATAAATTATAGCAAAAAAATTAAACGATTTGTTATACTAGAGAGGGGGTGTTTTATACTATATTATCAATCTATATTTATATGCTCTTGTTTAGAACTTGTGAATGTTTAATGGACTGCCGTTTAAGAGTAAATATTCACTGGAATTGTTTTAAATCGTACATCAACATTAGCATATAGGTGGATTAAATTATTTATATTATAATAAGTAGATTTAATATACTATATTTGAAGAACAAAAAATTGATCTAAGAATAATTTTGTAATCCTAATCATATTTAAAAAATGTATAGTAGAAATAAAATATATAAAATATAAAATCAAGAAAATAAACAAAAATGTTTAAAAAAAATTTGAGGGGTATTTTTGTCTTTACTAGAGTAGTCCACACGGTATTAGTTTCTAATACCCACCAACTGGACAGGTATTAGTTATAATCCATCTTAATACCATGTATTGTGAAAACTAAGCTAGGGTATTAATCATAACAAACATAGTACTAAATAATATACAAATACCCACATAAACTTGAGAATATTTCACTAATACGCCCCTACCACAACAACTCCTAAATACATGGCGGATTGTATACATATCTGAAACAAGGAAAAATACTTCCCGTACTACAGATGAATGGAGAAAGTGGGGAAACCCTCCTTACTGCAACAACTGATACAATGCTAAAAGCTTGGATAATACGGTGAACATAAATAAATTATAAGCTAAGTATCTACTCACTACTAGATCTCCTTGTGTAAGACCGTGGATCATTAACCTTTTCATTATTCTAGTTGAATTCAAACCGAATCAGAATCTTGTGAACACTGAAATGCAGTTCGACTAACTACCACTGGCCTTCAATCTTAATAAATGCTATCCTTTTCATTGCAATGCGTCACTAAACTTAAACCTTGTTGCTAACCGAAACAATGTTAATCATATCATAAGTAGGTACGTTACTAGGACAGAGGTTTGAGTTGACATCTTGAAAACATCTGGGTCCGAGTTTCATTGCTTTGCTAGATATCTTAAATATTTTGTACTGTTAGAAATGTCAAAGGATTGAGGGCGGGGACTGTAAATCGGACGTTGATTTAATGTATATTGTTCCTATTAAAGTGTAGGATCAGTTAGTGACAATTCTGCCACTAAAATTGAAATGAAAACTGTAGATTTATTCATGGTTGCTTAGAGAGAAAGTAATAGGATGTAAGTTTTTATGTTATCTACAACGCCGTTTTCAGTTAAAAAGTTGGTTCTTCTGTATTATAGGACTTATGTGGATTGCATCAAGAAGAGCTGCTGATTGGTAAGGGACGACAAGTTTCTTTCAAAAATGGACACGATGGTATACTCCTCTGGTCTTATACAGATGATTTAACATTAATTGTGCGTTGTAGTTTTGTGTTAGGGTCCATGACGTGCTTTCTTACTATGAATGGCTATTGCACTATTGTTTCTTTACCTTTTGGAAACCAATTTCCTCTTTCTTATGCAGGCTCTGATGTGATCCCATCAGAGGATGGATAAGTCATTTGATACAATTATGTTCGCGGTTTGGTGACTACCAAAAAGATACTCCATCTTCTTTCACTCTTCTCTAGTTTTCTCAATATTTCCCCAGTTTATGTTTCACTTGCGGCGGTCTCAGTTTGTCCAGGTATATTTTCATCTTGATTGTGACATCAAGCATATTATTTTACATTCTGTCTCTACATTCATGCTCAATTTTATAAGCATCAACTCTGGCCTCAGTCTTGAAACAGTCAAGATGAAGGCCCTATGTGAGAATGATTGAACAGGGAAAATGTGCTAACTACAGTGTGATGTCAGCTCATCTTTGATATCTTCTTCTTTCATCTGGTCCGGAACCGTCCTCACTTGATGTGGCGGACAATTCGCTGCTGAAAGACTCCTTCTTCTTGATTCTATATTTGTACCCGTTGTCGGGTATGGTATCAACTATTGATCAAGGAGAAAGAAAATTGGAGGATCAGTGACAGGCTGGAACAGTCAGGTAGCCTCATATTCAGTCGAACTAAACACTAAAGATGTTAAAAACTTCTAGTCAGTTGTCGGAGCCGTGAGGAGGATTTTCTGTCAAATAATTGATACTTAAGACTAGTCTTTTCTTTGGGTTTGACATGATCTATAGGATTCCCCAACAGGCACACATGAGTGAGAGAGTAAATAACAACTTCGGTATTCAATTGATTCAGGTATCATATTCAAGGGAACAATTTGGTTTTGATCGAATGCGACCATTCAAAGAGTCACGTGTATGTGAAGCTGCATGACCACATGGTTGGCACATGCGTTGATTAATCTGTTTCACATCCAGACACATTTTGATAGTAGTCGGGGGTTTGGGGGGGGGGGGGGGGAGGGTGAGACTGACACAATAAAAATACATAAACCAGCTTTACTTCTTGTTGATACAAAAATCAAGTGTAGCGATCAGCAATGATTGTGAAAAGGAGCTCAGCATCCTGTGTTCTGATGACCACAATTTTACTTGTAGCATGCTAAACAATTCATATATTCGGGTCAATTGTATCTGGGGCATGACTGTCATGTCAGGCAGAAATCATGATGATTTGGATATTGAGTTTATCATCATATGTGACTGAAATTACTCTTATGAGCATTTGCTGAAATATTAAACTCTCCTAGAGAAGAGCAGCGGCCATTCTTCAGAAGATTTCCTGCGTACCTCGTTGGCTTGTGATCCATATGGATCTCAGGTTACGAAAATGCTTTCTGTCTGTCTTCCCTGATGTTATATATTTTCTGGGTTTTGATGCATGGCCTTTTTAGATTTTACAGAAGATGTGATCGTAATTCCGTTTGTAGTTCATTTGACTAAATGATTTTTTTCTCTTAAATACAGCGTAGTAGGTCTGTGATATAACATTTTGTCTGAAGTTCATGTTGAACAAAGGTTCGGATTGACACTTCGCAGTTGATTATCTGTGCTAAATCTTCGTTGTCAGATTTTGGGTTCTTCAAGCTAAACATGCTTTCTTCCTTTGGAACTTGGCCCCAAAAGTAATCATGTTCACTAATCTGAAAGAATTGTTGTGTTGTCTTAAAGCATCATAGTAGAAAAACTCTGGGAAACAATCATCAAACAATTTCAGTTGGCCAACTTTTTACCTGCTTTGAAAGTCTTTTCTTCAAGTTGCTATTGATTCTTTCTTTATGTTGGCGAAGATCTGGTGGGCGATGATAGTGAAAATAGATCTGGAAATCAAAAATCTGTGATAGTTGCCATTCGGGAAAGATCATCTTGTTTCCAAAGTTGATATCATTGGAGTTATCTATGCTTGTGCTATAAGGATACTTCTTTTAGGCAAAAGTAATTAAACAAGAGTAATTCTTTTCTATACAGCGCCCGTTTTAATGCTAGCAAGTTGAACCTTGCCACTTACAAACTCTGATGCTGCCCCAATTCGGGGGAGATATTAATATGTCACGAGATGAAGTTAGTTTGAGTTTTAGTTGAACTCATCTGCAGCGTTGGCGTCATTAGTCTATGACACATCTGCGAGTCAGCCGGGGAATTTGTAAACTTTTTTCACTGGTTGGATGATTGTAAGCAAGACAATTTAAAGTTAATTGAAATCATTTTACAGGCTTATTTATCGGCAAATGGGTATGTCTGTATTATGAACTCGTCTGAGTTTGATAGACATCAAGAAAGAAAAAAAACTTGTAAATGGTTTTTTATGGTGAGAAAACTAACATCTCACTGCAAGTGAATCCGTTTTAGTGATGGCCTGAGCTTGTGAGTTTGTATTAAAATTCAAATTAAAACGGTGCACACGACCGTAAGTCGGATAAATACATTGGTTTTTCATTTGCCTACTTTTGCCCTACTGTTTCTTGCTGTCTTTTTAGTAATGTGTTTAATTTCTCTCTACTCCAAGTTTGGCTGCCTCTGATGAACAGATTATTAATTTCTTTTCCTTCAGTAAAAGAGAAGATGGGGGAATATTTCTATTAGTGGAGTATTCAGCTTTGATCTATATAAGCCGAATCAAATGTTGCAGTCTCTTAAACTACCATCAACTAGGCTTAATTATTTTCTTCTCTTATCAAGAGGGTTTTTAGGTCCCATCACTCTCAGGCTACTATCTTAATCTCTCCGTTCAGCTGAAAACCTCATTCACAATGATTTCCCTAAATCAGTTAAAAGATTATCGCACGCAATTAATATGAATATAATGGGAAAAATGCCCTTCTCTGTTTTAGCCATCACAGAAAGAATGCCTAAAAGGTCATAGGTTAGGTTTTCATTTACTGATGCAACTCATGGTAATTCTGGAATGCTATGAGGTTGGGAATCTGTGCAGGGCATTGAGGTGAAGGACGAGTTGAGATATAGTACGAACACTGCAAACATATGTCAGATTCTCAAAATGATGTCACTACCCGGCGTATGGCATGCATCCATAAGCATTTTTGAAGAGTCCGAGCAACATAGGTTGAGATTGCATACATACACCAATTGTGATCTCTCACAATGAGGGTTTCGAGTCAATTGCATTGACCATTGATAAGGTAACATTCTTTTTAAAACGGAAATAATGAAAGCGTAATCTTCTTGAGTGCCTTTTTATTTATCTTACATGATTTTACAGGATAGAGTTCTAAGCACATACAATTTGGTGCTTGGGCTAGTTTGCCACTTATGTTACAACTGAAATACAAATAAAACCAACAAACGGATTGGGGAAAGTTCTATAAATTCTGACACTCAAATAGAACTGTCCAAACTATATATCCCCTTTTGTGATATGGGTTTTCGTGGCTTCTTCTTCAGAACAAAAATCTTAGACCCAGCTTCATGAATTGGCTGTGAACTCTGATGTGAAAAAAGAGAGTCAATTCAACATTGATTCTGAACAGTTTCTTGAGTAAATCAGACGTTATATACACTTGACGATGGTACCCGTTGTACCTCCTATAACATATTTGGCTAAAGGTAGAACGAAAGTGTCAAGAAACATATAAACCATAGGTGAAATATAATATCCTAAAAGTTTAGTTTCTCCAGGTTTGTCGATGCATGTATTTACACATGATATTGTAAATTAAAGAATTGGCAGATGAGAGTAGAAGGAAGCAACTTGATCTAGGGCTAAACTAGATGTAGACAAGATCCGTTGCAAGTTCCGCGCCATAGAAAATCTATGGTGAAATAAGATTCAATGAGGTTTCGGTGGCCTGAAGACGAAAGTATGATGTCTACGCTTAGTCCTCCAAAACGACAAATAATCAAAGCTTGGCTTACCTTTCAAGTTTTCATATAAATTGGTACAATCTTTTTTACTGCCTCTATCCCTTTACCCTGCCGAGAATCATTGATTATCATGGAAGAAAAGAAAATGAACTTTGAGCTAGATATTGACTCTATGAAATGTAGTGGCGAACATATAATGAGTAATTTGAGTGGAACTGTGTTAAACGTCCTACTTATAACTTCAGTTAGCCGCCATTTCTATGTGAATGGTTAATCTAAATACTCTTAGTTCTTCCAAACACAGTCTGATTATCACAGATAGAGTAAAATGAAGTAGTGAAAGCGGTCAATTTTTCAAACAAAAAAATGAAGGTTAGGATGAAAAGGCCTTCAATATTTCAACAAAAAGACAAGGACTAAGAAGCTCTTACATAAAGATGAACTCAGCAGAGTACGTTGTGTCTCTATCAAGTCGGCAAGTCCACGAATATCGTATAGCATGGGAGAGAAATGAACTTGATGTTACTATTTTATGAGTGCTGGAAACTCGTAAGTTGGGGATGTCAAGCGAAAAGAGAACGGAAATATGAAATAAATAATGCCCCTCATTAGTATAGCATAAAGTCCTTCCAATGTACTCTCTCGTTATGTTTAACATGACAGTGTTTGCTCTGGACACAAAGGTAAGGATAAAAAGAATGATTGTTTGGATATACCAAAAGACCTGGTAACATATCTGTAACATTTAAGTGTCTTACAATATGAATTGTTTGAAGAGTTTTGGAAATAAAGAAATATACTATCCTTCTCGACCGACTAAAAAAAAGAATGGTCCACATAAAATAATTTGATGTGGGAAATTATCTCAATGATTTGGGATTGCTGCTTCAATTATGTTTTAGCGACTTGCCCAAGTCGTCTTCCCATCCTGGTCTGATTTCTTGTTCGCAGTCAAGAAGTGTGATAAGAAACTTCTCCTATGTTTAGTGAGTGGACAATACGAAAGATGAATCTTTTCGCAAATAGACAATCCAGAATAAACGAGATTGTCTAAATTAAATGCTCACTAAAAACGTATTTGAAGTGGCCGGTCGCTTCAAAAGATCGAATTGCTTGGCGTAGGTTACTTTTAGAGTTACTAGCAATCCCTCGCTGCATTGGGTGGTAGGTTCTAGTACTCCGTTTGGGCTATGAATTCAGAAGTCTACCATTGTCAACAAGAAATGATTTGTCGAGTTAAGTTAGGCATAGTATCTCTAGGTGAAGTGTAGTAAATACTTTATGTTTCGTGTATGTATATGAAACTGTCGTGTAACGAACATATGCATATGAAGGTTTTGAAAGATGAAAAACCTTTGCAAATAGACTTAATGGCTGGAGCTTTGTGCTATTCGCTGCAGCAAAAGAGGACTTATAACAACCTTCATATCTCTGCTATCATCCTTTGACTATATAAACAATGAGTTCGTCGATAGCTTGCTGCTTCCACGAATGATAGCTGGTGACAATTACAATAATAAAGTGATAACTTATGTCCAATCTTGGTGCTAGCTAGAAGAATGAAAAACACGAAAGGCGGAATAACTTACAGTTATGATCAGGATTGGAGTGCGATCACTGATTGATTGTACTTCTATCCTTGAGTAGTTGTACTGGGACATGTTTCATAGCCTTTAGGTTCAGAGAGATTGGATCTCAACTGTTTGTTCGAATTTCCGTCACGTTTATTTTGATGCGGGAACTGAGTCTCCCTGAAAGGCATTTGAAAGTAGCTGACTTCACTTCTTTATATTTGTGTCCTATGAACATTAGTTTCGAGTTTTGTAATCTGCCTAACTTATCGGAAAGAAATACATAGAAAGAAAGGTGACAGGGGATTGATACTTTAAGTGGACACCGTGCAATTCTACCTGTAAAAGCAAACGATCATCACGAATCCTGGAAAATGGATGTTTAAGTTTCATTTTGTCGTCTCATTAGGTTAAGAGTTTCACCGTATGACAGTTGTTTGTAGAAAACTTTGCGGTATTAATACTCTCGGTTATTTATCGATTCTCACCATAGAGGTTTTATTACTGAAGTGTCATTGCAAACCCAAAAACAAGTTCTGTATGAACTTTAACTGGTGGAGATTTTTAAAGAGGATCATAAACATACCGTACTTTATCGGGTCAAATAATTTCACGAAACACGCAGAGCAAATATCATGGTTCTTTCCCTATCTGCAGGTCGTGCAATATGAAATATGGCGAATACTGCTATCTGTTTGGCCTGCCAAATTTTATTCAGCGAAAAGAATTTAGTGTGGTAGATTCTTTGATTATCCAGAAGGAAAGTTTCCGAAAAAACGTGGAAGGATAATTTCATACCCGAGCTTCAACTAGTAGAGCAATTATTCGATGGCATAGAAACTGTTAAAGCATAGGCTCCTATAATTGTCAGCCATGTAAATCTTTTGTCAATAGTCGTCAGGCAAACGTCGTATCTTTCACATTGTGGTTATCTTTTTCTATCAATCATTTGAGTTGCTGTTGATTTGTTGAAACTGGAATGGTAGTGGTACTGATCAATTCTGCGTAGCGATGTTTGTAGGATTAATGAGTTGGGCGGTGGCGATGGTACTGACAATTATCGGTGAGTCTACTGGAGGTGTAGGTGCAGGGGCAGGGGCTTGCAGGGTTAGTAGGACTATATCTATGTTTGCATGTTTCTGATGGCTCTTCCCTCAAAGGTTCCCCTGATCTAATTGTGAAATTCTACTTTGCTTCTCTTTCTAACTCCTGTGGAATGTATTCCAAGTTCTCTTACGATTGCGTTCTGATTACTGTTGGTCGTAGATGAAGAAGGCTCACGGATGGGTTCCCCGAAGAAACATCAACAAGCTTGGAGGTGCTGTTTATGTCTTTGCCTTTGAGAACAAAGGGTGAGGATGCTGACTCCTAATCTTTGGACCATTTAACATGACATAAATATAGGCATAATAATATTGCATGTGCTCTACGATTCTTAGATGAGATGCTCAGTAATAACTTCAATGATAACACGACCTGATAGCTAAATTTTGATTTAGAACTTGTACTTGTGTAAGAAGATGATAAGCTGCTATCGTTATTTCCAGGTTAGTTCCTGCTAACGACTCTGTCGATTCTCTTGGATGAATCATAAGTCCTTTTGTAATATGGACTCTTTGCAGACGATACCTCTTCTCTGCTGAATTGCATTCTTTGTTGAATTTACCGGGTGATTGACTCTCGAGTTCTTTTTGAAGACGATTAGATGCTATCCTTTCTTCCTACACGATTTTTTATGCGATGATGGTTTCAAGATGTCATCTGAATTTGTGATCTAACATTTTGAGTTTGTGAGATCGCAAGGAACAGATTTTGAACGCGGTATGATATAAATTGTATTTTTGACCGTATTGAAGACTGATGATGATAACTGGCGTTTTTGTCTGAGTAGGATCAATTGAAAAGGAATATGGAAGTAACAAATGAACTTTCGATGGGTTTTGAGGTGGATGGAAAAAAAAAGAAGTTTGTTTTCTTACATGTGCAATAATTAACAGATTCTACGCTTATTAACAATGGTTTCTTTTTCTTTTTCCATCAAGGTGACACACAGTGGCGGAGTAAGAAATTCACTAAAAATAAAATATGCAACACGAATAAGAATCTCACTAGGGAAATAGAACATATGCAAAAGAGAATGTAAATTGCTCTGGTCTCTGTTTCTTGCATGGCTGTTACTATTCAGAGAAACAAGCTATAGTCCATGCAGAAACAGCTGAATTACTTGAGGCTAATGTAGTGTATTTTTAAACTTATGTTGGTTACCTTCCATTCCAGGGTGTTTTTGGGGTGTGTGTATCACATCTTCTAACCCTAATTTTAATGTCTGATGTATCAACACTTAAAGAGCATTTATTTGTAATTTTTAGCAAAAAGGACGGGGGTTGGATGAGGTGGGAGTGGGGAGTCGAGGACGCAAAGGATGGGGGACGTCGATATGGGGTGGGAAGAAAGATATAATGAAATTCAAATGTTATATGAACTGTTTTTTTATAATACTAAAATTCCTAAAGAGAATTCATTTTATCATTATAAGGAACAAAAAAAATATTTTGAGAAAATATGTCCTTCATACCAAACAGGTCTTCTCTAGTTTATTTTTTTTATTCTCTATGTGATTATCTCTAAGAAAAGTCGTGATTCAGCGTTTGTAATTAAGTATGGTCATCTCAAAGTTTATATATACTTTACGTATTGGGAACTTGGAATGTATGTGGAACGGATTCACGTTTTAGTTACTCCTTGAGTATAATACGCAACACTCACCTTAACTTTTTAGGAAACAAAAGAGCGGAATCACGCATTGTAGACGAGTTGGACCCATCTTCTGCTATAAAACCTCTAAAATTGAGATGTCATAAAGCCCCTAGAAATTTTTTAAACTCTACTATTCAAATGTCAATGAAATAGTGTTGGTTCCTAAGTCATATATAGGTGTCCTTTCTCTACAAAGGTAAATATTTTATATGTATTAAATTAAGTTAAGTAAAAAAAGTAGTAATTAAAAATAAATTAAGTAGACGTCACTATTCCATTATAAAGATTATGGATTAGGAGGTTAGACATCTTTCTCCTATACACACAATTCAGCTTTACACAAAAGAAATAAGAAGAAAAAAAAAAAAGTTTTCTCCAAGATTTAATTAGAATTGTTTTCTTTAAAAAAGGAAAATTTTTTAAAAAAATAATTTACAAAACAATAACCAGGGTGAATGCAGTCGCTGTGCAAAAGTTGGATGCCATTTCTAACATATCACGACTCCAAATCTCAGTTCCAAAACCTACCTGTTATGTGTTTTTTGCGTTTCTGTTTGTAATATTATATCGGTTAGGACTGAGGATTACATATAAATTATAATATATTAATAGAATTTATTTTATACTTTAAAAGTTTAATTTAAATTATAATTAAGAATAAAGTCAATCACGTTGTTAAGTGACTAATAACAACGATGACAGCCCTAATGTGGTAAAACTAATTGGGTCAAAAATGGTTACAGACGCAATATTCTCTTAAATATGACTATTTGCATATATCGAAGTAAGGTACACGACGTGTGGTGAACTTTGGGATTTCACACTATTATTTTTTACAAGCTTGAGACTTTCACCAATTAATTATTCTTCTGTCATGTATAATGTATTTCATTAAAAATACATTGTAATTAGTTTAATGGTTTATGTCATTCCAAAATGTGTACAGAGGTGGCCGCAGCCGCTATCACTTGTGCGAGCTTACCTTCGATGGTAGATCATCGTGAGTTATTCTTACCTTGTTGCCAATTATCGGTTAGGGACAATACCTTTTAGTAGGATTGATTTCGGAAAATTTAAAAGCTCAATAATGTTATTAAATCAAAGTATTATATTTTATTAGGAAAATATACAGGATTACCCTTCAACCTTATGTTTCGAGAGATCTCAGCGACAACTGATGACTGTAATAATGGTCCTAGAACCTCTGAAGTTATTTTTATAAGTGCTAATTTCTATCCATTTTGGCCTACATGACACTAGTTTTGGAATAAAAAAAATCAACCAGGTTGCCACCCACTATATGTATAGTGCCACATAGGTCAAAAGCAGGGGGTGAAATTTATTAATAAAGAAGCTTCCAGGAGTAATATAAGACCTAGTATTGTATGAGGGTAGTTGCTCTTAATATCAGTGCCATCTAAGATGGTTGAGTGAATTTTAGTTATGCCCAAAGTCTGGGCGGAATCACATCGAAGTGTAGAAGTTGAAATTTTAGAATCGCGCTTATATGGAATGATTATCGCTATGAGCGGAAAGAATGAAACTTTTAATAAAAAAGTTTCTATTTCATAATAATTGGGAACGCGAAGAGAAATAAATCCAACCAAATATATTCTATCAAAATTATTAGGGTTAGTAGAGATCTTCAAGGGTAAGTACAATATAATATACCATACAGTACAAGTTGTAACACTAGACTTTCGGTATAAGGAACCACAAAATAAAATAAAATCGTTCAGATTTTAGGTCGAATTGTTTCAACAAATAGATACAATATGGATATTTCATCATGTTAGAACCAAAATGTAGAATATTATAAAGAAAGAAGTTCTAATTTCAAGACCCTCCAACGTAAGTAATGTCTGCATGTTCCTGTGCCATCCAAAAAGTCTCTCCTCAATAACCTTGTTAGCTACTACACTTGCATACACTGTACAACCTTCACAAATCTGCATAAAATTGTCAAATAATATTTAATTTACACACATATATATATGATAAAATCAGAAGTATTTGACATCATGAAGCAAAAAATACATATTACTCCCTCCGTTTCAATTGGTTAATCTATTGTACTTTTCTTTTAATCCAGTTTCAAAATCAGTCCGATCTCTTATTCTGTCACCTCTACCGACATTATTTAGATCACTCGTGAGGATTATACAATCTTTAGTTCGATTAAAACTCTGTTTTTGTTCGGCTCAATATCGCGAACAAACAAACTGAAAACCGAAGGATTAATTGTAAATAGTGCAGAGCAAAAGGGGAGAATAAAGAACATTGGGTTAAGCGATAGCTAAGGGATCTCCAATCAATACACAGCAACATGTGGAGATCACAAACTGAAGCTCATCAGGGTTTGATACCTATAGAAGGCCTCACCCCTGGAGCATTGGCTTTATGTTGGGACCAATTAACACGCACTTCATCGTCCATAATTCTCACATGCACTGTCAGTATTACTATTCTTGGCAGAATGTGTGATTGATTGAGCCAATTAGTAGATTTGTTCATACACCACTGGGTTGATCATCTGAGTATTCTTCCATGATCACTGCACCATAGTTGTCTACGATGATCTTTTTGACCTTTGATTCTCTCGTGCTTTAATCTACTTGAAACTCGTTAACCATTTACTATCATTTTAGCTCATTGATGTAGCCAATAGCACCGCGATTAATGTGTCGCTATCATTCGCTTCACAAAATTAAATTAGTTACTAATTTTTTCGGAGGAAACATTCGCCTAGCCTCCCCAGATCCCCAGCCGGTTGTGGAACTTTTGAGTATGTATTTGAATCCCTACACAAGTTTAACCCTTTTTTTAAGTCCAACAAACCCTTTGTTTGGCAACAATAAGATGCTCTCATCTGAAACTTCCAAAATCATGTAAATTGCATAGAAAACTTAAAGATCAATATATTCCATAAGTCCAAAAAGATCATTTCTTGTGATGTCAATCTTGATCAGCATAGCAAAAATTCACAAAAAAAAAAATGAATGAAATCACAAAATCAAGGATTTGGTTGCTAAAGGCTTATTTGTATGACAACTACAACAAACAAGTGGGAAAATCCCAAAGTAGTGGGGTTCCCGGTGGGGGCGTATATGTATGGCAGACTTCTGTTTTCGATCAGACGTTAGCTTCTCGTAGGTTACAACAGTGGTTATATTTATTAGGGACATGGGTCAACAAAACTAAACATAAATATTAGGACTATTAAAAAACTTACAGACCTTGAGTGATTGGGATAAAGATACCTCAGATGCTTGAAAACTTGTCACTAAAAGAACTCTCTTTGTTTCTCAGATAGCATGATGTTTTGCATCTTTACTAATTTCCTCTCTTAATAGCTGCTAGGAACATCATCAATCGTCCAGTTGAATCATGGATATATATTCTCCAATCATGGTACAAATTACCCGTACCCTTCCTGATCCTATGACAATGGCTAAACCAAGGAAACCCGTCTCGGAGCTTCCTAAACCCATAGGAGGACCATGTGGATGAAAGATGAAACAACCTCTGTGTGAATAAACTAGAGTGTGGGTACAAATGTATTATGAGGCATATTCAAGTGTGGGGGTTCATAAAAAAAGCTAGTTGAAGTGATTGAAGCTAATTCTGTCTTTGAGGAAACCCCCCAAGAAGGCCCCTAATGATGGATTAGAAACTGGGGTAGCTAAGGTTGTTGATGTGTACGGATTTAACAATCAGTCTTCCAATTTGGATGAAACCTGTGTTGTTGGAAGTCATGCCCAAATTCTAATTGCCAATTTCAAGTTGTTTCACTTTAGAATGAAACTCTGTTCCTGCTGCTCACTAATCCAGAGCTGCAAAGATTTGAACTAAAACTTTATAATCTTGCTGATCAGAAGTTGGATGAATGAAAAACACAATTGGTGATGCATAACTTCTTACACGTTTATGATGAAATAATGTTGTTCACACACCAACAGTAATTAGTATTTCGGTAGTTGAAAAAAAGTGAAGTCAGTTCTGAAGCATTGAAAAAAATGAAGAATGGAGCAGTTGTATTAGAGAAGGAAAAGTCAAGAAAAAGAAGAAAATGAGTAAAGTAGTGAGAGGTTAGCCGTTTTATAAGGTAAAAGACAGGTAACAAGACAGTAGGCTTTTCCTGTGCTGGACCAAAGTTTGTACTGAGATTCCAAATAATGAGAGTGGGGGCTTATCAGTCGTAATCCGTAGTTCGTTTCTGCACCGTATTGCAGTCAGACTACAACAAACAAACGCCAACAATAGCCGGTATAGTCTCTCAAGCGAGTTAGTTTAAAAAGATAGAAGACACAAATTGTATTTAGTATTATACTCGAAGGGGAGGTGAGATATGATTTATTGCTGTGAAAATTTTGAAGGAAAAAAAAAAATAGAGATCACCATAGTGTCTGGGCCAGTTCATCAGTACATATTTGCGTTGATCTTTTGATAGGGATGTATAGTTGGGTCCTGGCAACATTGATAGTAAATCTAAACTGATCAAGTGTTTTTTTCTTCTTTTCATTCGTTCTGCTGTCTTACTAATGTAAAAAGGGGTTATCGGTATGGTTTGTACATTATGACATGTGTACATTGGTTACACTAATTAAAGGCTTGCCTGTTACTCAAACTTGTCCCTGGGTGTGTCGTGGCGTTAGGGAGATTAGTTCAAACTTAATGAGGTGGTTCTCAGTGAGTTTTGAGTATTGAAAAACTAAAATTGTCCGACACTACAAGCAAAAACCTTGCTGGGTAGAGTTCTAATATGAACGTCTTTGTTCTGGTATCTCAGAGAAGTGGGGGTTGTCATAAACCACCCACAATTAAAGGTTAATAGGTCTCAAAAGTGTTACTCGCTCGGTATTAATTTTTTTAGTTTGAGGGTAGTTTGATTATCGAATTATAAATAAGGAATTTTTTAGTTATAAACTAAAAAATATCGTGTAGTAACCAAAATGTCTTCAATATGGATATTGAATAGTATAAATTTTTTTAAAGTTTAAAATTAAAAAGTTTTATAAAAAAATGAAAGAAACGGACTTTGTTAAATAAATGAAAAGAAGAGTAAGATAAATAAATGAATAAAAAAAATTTGAAATAAAAATATTCTTTTTTTCGTCTTTATTACATAATTCGTGAGTGTTGGGAACCCCTCGCAGTAATGGTTGTTCGATCCTGTATGCTTTTAACATAATTGAGCGGGAACCAAATTCAAAATGGTTGAAGCCTTGAATTGCTAGTGCCAAATAGAAAAACCACTCTGATAACCAATTGTAGACAACTACATGGCGGGTATGGTGCAGTTGCAATAATGGATGTTTCACTTTAATCAGATGTCTCGATTTGATTTATGTCATACATAAAAAAAGAAAAATCTTTACGAAATTATATTATAATTTGGCGGCATTCCAACATAGACTTGTGAACACCGAAAAACAAAAACAAAAAAATATTTGTAAACTAGCAAGGAAACTAACATGAGACAAGGCCCACTAATATATGAAGGTCACATTTGTGTTTTTGCCAAAACAGTGTAACTGCATAATATTAATGAGATAGACACAGATCTTCGCAGCACAAATTTTATTGTGGTACGCTGCACCATACAAGCATCTCTTAGTGTAGACCCTTTGTTCATCTCCAAATGGCGGGAATGGTGTCTTCATCAAACATTTGACTCACTAGTATTATTTTTTGATAAATCAAAGATAACCCTCTCAAATATGTAAATAAAATTTATCTATTTAGGACTCGAAACTAGATGCATCATTGAAACATAATAAAATTTTCTATTAAACAGTTTAAATTTTGAATGAAATGTACGTATGACTGAAATATATTACCTCCTTCAATATCATTATCCTCAATTGAAAACATTTTCATACTTTCTAACGACTTATTGAGACCAATTTGCATAATCTAGTCAAATCACATGTGTTAATTAGGTAACTGATCTCAATAATGAGTATATCGGAGAACTACACGCAAAAACATATATTAAAATTTTGAATCGAAAATATCTAATAAATTTTTTATCATATATTTTAGATATTATATTCAAATTAAATTACTCAGAATTTTAGAGGCTATTCATATATTAAGCCTTTTTATTTTATCAACCACATCTTCCATTATCAGTATGATAAACATATCGTTGTTGTTAACTTTGCCAAAAGAATTTTTATAGTTTCAGATTATTACATGTTATTAATTACATAATTGTCTTTCAACTCTAAAATGTTAAGTTATGATATATTAAAATAATCGATATAAATTGTGGTGCAATGATGATATTATTTCATTTTTAATTTGGGAGCGTCATTTTTTTTTGTGTGACTTAAATTCGACTTTCTATGTAAATTTTAAATGCCGAATCGAAAAAAGAAAAATACGATAATTTCATTCACGATATAATATTGAAAGTGCAGAAGTCTATTTTTCTGTTTACACGAACTACATAGATTAATTAATACTATGTTGCCGAAGCATATATATTCCTTATTAGAAATTAAAGATGTCAAATTAAATAAAACTTTGAGTAAATTAGCCAATACTGTGTTCAATTCCATGGATTTCAACAAAGTTATTACTCCTAAATTACTAAATTAATCACTATCATCCACTCTGGCTGCTTAAACCTTCTAGAAATTAATCTGCAATGAACATACCAAAGAAATATGAAGTCACTTACACAAAATAAAGATATATATAAAACCTGAAACAAACAAAAAAATTCGAATAATTAAATTATAAATATTTTTCTATCTGTGATATCATTCGAATTTCGAAAAAGATAAGCCAAGGTATGCCATTTATTTTGTACAACAACAAGTGGTCCAGCAATTGATAGAAAAATTGTAAAAGTTTTTTTTTTTTTTTGGTAAAAGTGGACAAAAGAAGCCTTCTTACACTTTTTAAATGCTAACCAAATTCATATTTAAAAACAAAAATAATCTAAATGCATATACTTCTAACTGCTTGTCTGGGTGTACTTCAGAAAACATGCCCAAATTTAGAAACTGAAAGCTCATAAAATTTTTATTTGACTCTTTTTTTTTAAATCCTTTTTACATATTCTTCATTATTACATGGCCCCCACAACTGTAAACTCTTGAAACTGATAGAAGAAAATGAAACATCCATAATTTCACTTTTGATGATGCTCAAATAATATATTTCATCTATAACCATGTAACAATTTTAACTTTATATTTATGAAATATGGTGAAGAAAAGAGAGTTAAGGACAGTTTTGTCAGTCTTTCTCATAAGAAGACGATTCTAATGATGTTAGACAGGAGTCCTATCAAGATAAAAATAAGATATTTAATGTAATTTCATAAATTATATTTAAACAGTATAATATGTACATAATTTTATTTCTAGTAAAAATATTATTTTCAATAACGTTCATATTTCATATAAAAAATCAGGACAGAGAGATCAAAAACACAAAATATAAGTATGCCAAGAGTTATTTGGTGGTCTAATCCCCTTATGTTCATTGTGTTTTGTTTTTCTCCCTAATATAAACAACAACTAACAACATACCCCGTAAAATATTAGAAATAGGGTCTTGAGAGGATGGTGGGTACGCAACTTCGCTCCAACCTTATGAAAGGTAGAGAAGTTGTTTCCGATAGACTCTCGGCTCAAATAAAACACAGCAAAACAAGAAGGAAATAGAATACAAAAGTTAGCACTAACAAATAAATCCGATTAACAAGGATTGAAGAAAGATTACCATAAAATGTAAGAGCTGAAAACTTAGTTAATAGCTGTTAGTTGGTGCAATAGCTGCATACTGTATGTCCACAACCTCAATAAGCTTCTTGGCTATTGCACTTGCATAAACAGTTGATCCTTCAGAAATCTGCATATATATAAATAAATTTGAGTATTAGACAAAAAAAGTTCAAATAAAATCGAATCGAATCAAATGAAACCCAACCTTTGAGTTAAACAAGAAGCTATAGTAATCACCAATAAGTCCACCAGCAACATGGTGAAGATCCAATTGAAGGTCATCAAGAACTTTAGATGCAAAGAAAAGACAATTAATCCTCTTTTGCTGAACAAGTTTGACAGTAACTTCATCGTCGACAATCCGAACATCAACTTCAGTATTCTTAGACCTTCTCTGAAGCCATGAACTCCTTAATGAATTCCCATTGTATGATTGTTCCACTTCATCCATTATTTGCTTTGCATCACTACCATCCATGGAAATAGTAGTACCACCTTCTGTCTTTTGCCTCTTAATCCTATCTTTATTGCATCTCTTCTTCTCAACCATAAGTTTTAACTCATTCACTCCCCTTTTCAACTCATTGATGTAATCAATTGCATCCTTCACTATTGATGCTCTATCATTCTATCAACACCAAAAAAAAGAAGAAGAGAGTATCGAATCGATAATTAGTCCTCATACTATTTAACACAAACAAATTACAGAGTTTGCGAATACCTTGCCTTGGATTGTGAACCATCCTCTTCTCAAGCTTCTATACTTGTCATTTAAATGCACCCTCCTCTGCCTCTCAGTAGCAAAATGTTTAGTCTCTTTTATACCATCTCTATTTTTGGCTATATCATTCATACCACCAGAAAACTCAAAAATCCCATTGTCAAAAGGCCTTGTTTCTCCATTTTCTTGGTATAAACCTTGATCTGTTTCCTCCAATCCATTAAAGAAAGAAGTATTGTTGTTGCTTCTCAAGTTTCTCAAACCATAGCCATGTGGAAAAAGTGAGTGACACATTCTCTAGCAAAGGCGGTTGTTGGGGTTAGATTCAATGCGGCGGGATAGTAAAGAAAGAATGAATCACCAGATTGCACTGATATTTGACGCATCCGCCCGCTCAGCACAATGTCACCAATAAGCCTAATAACAATGTCAATAAAGAACAATTTGGGATTTTGAGGGAACAAGATGATTGCGTGCAGTCTTGGTAGGGAAACATATTGAGAAGATCAGGGGGTTTTAATATTGAGGTTCAGATATCGATTCGAGATCTTGTTGATGAAGTTGTTTGTTACTATTATCATTGTGTTGTTGATTTTGGTATGGAGGAAAATTCATTTCTCCCCAATTCGATTGATCACAAGATAACCCTTCATTGACAATATTATTGTTGTTGTTATGAGTATTATTATTATTATAACATTGTTCCATTTCATGATTCAATTGATGTTGAAATTCAATCTCCAACGCGGCCGCTGCAGCTGCAGCAGCTACATCTTGGGAGGAATCATTGTTGTTATGATATGTATGCTCTTGTATGACAAAAACATCTTCTGTTAGTCCTTCATGCTGCACATGATGAGTAGCAGGATCATAACAAACACTTTCTTCAACATACATTTTCTTTTTCCGGTTCTACTTCTGCAGACCTGTGAAACAGAACAAAGGACATAAAGATACCATTTTAAAGAAATTAAACATCACTGCTCTGGCAAAAAAAAAAAGTAACAACTTTACCTAAACTTATGGTCCTAATAAAAAGTTTGCAATCAAGAAAGTAGCAGATGAATAAAACAAGGGAAGCTGTTGAACAGTTCCATAATATGAATAAGAAAAGATGAACAGCAACAAAAAGGAAGAATTTTACGGAGAAAGTAGTAGTCGAGAGAATGAAAGATGTTTTTTGTTTTTGTGGGAATTGGCAACAAAGGTTGGTTGTTGGTTTTGGTTTGGAGGACTGAGAAACAATATCTATATATCATATAAAAAGTTGTACTTGTACCATTTGGTTTTAATTTTCTACTCCGGTGTTTGATAGGATTGGGTAATGATTGATAGATTTCGAATTCATATTGACCATTAATAGTTTTGATTATCGCGGTGTACTATTATGATATTTGTATATGGCAATAACTTTTTTTGGTATTTTGGTACAATATTTGGATGACAATGGCGGAGAAGCGAATGCGGAAAAGTAAGCTATGCCGAGCGGTAGGGTAAGGTTTGGACGAAGGGTGGGATGCAGGGCTGGATAAAATGTTTAGTGTTTAGCTTAACTTGTCCCCCCATTGTCATCCCTAATGGTACTCACTACTCGATATTTATAAAAAAATATGTTAATGTTATTCACTCATTTACATTATTATAAATCTAATATATATATTTATATATATATATTATATATTATGTTATATATATATAGATATGTATATTATATATCTATATAGCATTCGTACAGAACTATAGATTTTAAGATATCGAAACTATTGACTTTCGATCTGATAAAATATCTTTTTCGTGTATTGATTAACTAAGGGCATTAATTGTATTTTTCTTTTGATTATTTTTATTTCACATGTAAGTATGGTATAATTAAGATGTTAATTGATAATTTGAAGTCATACTTCTCTATTATTTTATAAGTATATGAAAGTTGATATCAAACAAATAATGATAATCAATTTATTATAATAAACAAATTATACCTAATTAGTTTGGTTCGATAATATAAACCTTATTCAAAATCAAATTATCGAACAGATTTTTTTTATATCATATCATGTCCACCAATAATGTTTGATATTCACCTCAACAAAATTTACGTTAAAACTATGAAAAACTCACACCAAAAACAATACACTCTTCATCCAAAATAGTCAAAATCTGAATCTAAAATCTCTTTTTTCTCGGTAAACCACTTATAATCTTTTTATAATATACTTGTTGTATTATTTTTATCTATGCCAGTCAAATAATATTTCAACTCTTATATGTGTAAAACGATAATTTGTTAAATAATTTTAAAAAATTATTCAAACAAACAACATCATTATATAGAGTGTGGCATAAATATGACTGTTTATATTAGTTGGAGTGGGCAGTTTGCATGGAGGAAATTACTGATGAGTGGGTCCCATTACCACATGTCATTAGAATGATAAACAAATTGTTACTCTCAACTAACAATATCTCCACAAATATCACCATTTGCATGAATATATATATGCATTTCCTAACATTTTTACTTCAATTATCTCCTTGTGCATTTTTCTTGACAATCAAGTTTTGATATAAAAACATATACACATGTTATGTCACACAAGAATGGTTTAGAAATATCTTGACATTAATAACGCAAATAACCCGTCTCTACATACCATATCCTTATTTGTGATCTTGGTCTAAAAATATTTTTTTATCATATTTTTAATTTAGAATGGCCTATGTGTTACTTTAATTAGGTCCATATCTTATACGTCGATATTTTGACATTTTAGTACATTTTCATTCTTCCTGTACAGTGGTCTCTCTCTGGTACATCTGCAAGAAACTTTTCAACAACAAAGACAAGTTGTGACTCAATAATTCTGAAGGACATAGGACATTATTGAGCCAGACTATAAACAAATAATTTTTTTTCTTTGAAAGCAAATAATTAATCACAAAGGAATCCGCCCAAGAAAAAACTGACGTTGGTAGGATTGATTTATTCCCCTCCAACGTCTTCTTGATCAGTTCATCTTATCAAATTTTTATATGATTTTGTAAGTTTATTCAATAAGATGAACTAACTCAGCAATGAATGTTCTTTTAGTTTCTAAAATCAAAATAAGAATTCTTTTTGAACAATATAGACTACTATTTTTGATTTTCTGTCGAAAAAAATTAACTACTCAATTTCTACTAACCTGATAATAACATTTCGTCCATTGGAATTGTCAGATTTCTCCTCGTTTTTTAGAGTTAATGCCAACAGCAAATTTTGATAGCATTTAAATAATCTTGATAGAAAAAGAATGTAAGTTATGTAAATTTTTGAATATTAAATTTTAATTTAAAATAATTAAATTAATATAGTTATTAAATTAATCAAATTAATTTAAAAAAATATAATATACAATTAAAAATTGACGGGGAGTGTAGTGTAATGCACAACGACTGATAACGACAATAGTCCAATGTCAGACGTCTATATTGAGAATAAATTTTATTATTCCATTTTATTAGTCAAATTTAATTAAATGAGCTGCTTACTTTTCTCTGTTTTTATATTATTTATTGTGCGACTCCAGATTTGGATTTATGTCACACTTGTTTAAGAAAATTTTATGATTTAGAAGATTGTGTAGTTTTTACTAAGACCGTCGTCGGTGCCTTTCTTAGTACAACATTTTAACAGCCCTAAATTTGGTTGTGCCCAATCGACATTTTATTTAGTTATTTAATACTAAGGATAGTATAGGAAAAATATTCTCTTAATTCGTTAAAATGAACAAATAATCTAATTAAAATATCTATTTTTGATATAATTAAAGATCAAATAAAATGAAATAAGGAAAATACTGACATCTTATAAAATATCTTTATTTTATTGAAGAAAAAAAGTTCACTCTTATTCAAGAAGTAATGGATAATATAACCTCCTTAGTTAACTTTTTCTTATTAGCATTATTATTTTATATCAATATGAATCAATCACTTATATTTTCATTTAATTTATTTTATCCGTTTATATATAACTCGATTCACTCGTTTGTCATTCCTACTATCTGTTTTATCAATTCCGTTTGAATTCCTAGTCCCGTTAGTTTTATTTTGTCATAATATATTTGGGCTTCAAAATATAAAATGTTACTAACATCACCAGTGTTTTATCGCCGTTTTTAATGGAAATCATGAGAAAGTTTATGTAAAAAGTATTTAAGGCTTATCTAAATTATATTTTGAACCGTTGCCAATGTTTTTCTTTGACTAATGACCGTCTCGACGATAAAAATCGCTGACCTGCTTATAATCATAATCCTCGAATCTTCTTTTCGTCAAGAGAGAAAACAAAAAGAAAAAGAGAAATAGGCTTCTCTTCGTCCGTTCAGCATTATTTGTCAGGTTGCGGCTTTCGAAGTCAATTTTGACTATTTTAAAGTTAAATTAGATCATATTAATTCGATATTTTAAAACCCAAAAATAAAATTAGAGTATTCTAAAACTATATGAAAAGTACTATAAATTGCAATTTTTTTGCATATTAATATGATGAAAAGATACATCTTAAAATATTAGTCAAAATTTTTATAGTTTGACTCTAAAAATAGAAACCATGATAAATAATACCGAACGGAGGGAGTATTAGTTACGGACACCTATTTTCCATTCAGCTTTTAACTGCGAAACATCATATTGAAAAGATTGGAAATAAGATTTTTTTTTAACGTAAATTCAAATTACAAAATCAATATAAATTAGAAATATAGTATATATTTTTATTAATAAGCTATTAGTTAATTGATGATTATTTGATTTTGTTATCCATATTGTAACAAGAATAGCTTCACAATAGGGAACAGCCAAAAATAAAGTGTTTCTAGTAATGTTGTTAGCTGTAGATGCTCAATCATTGACTATAATATATGCTGAAAGGTCGATCACACTTTTCTTGTGACTCCCAACTTGGATCATGCAATACTAAGTATACATACTATTTTTTTATTATATAAAATCGGAATGAAATTATCGGAAACGTCTTTTCTATCCTCTAGAAAAGTAATACGGTCTGCGTAGAATATGTTCTTCATAAACTTCACTTGTAGAATTACGTTGAATATGTTCTTATTGTTTTGGTGGATGAAATTATCAGTAATTATTTTTCTAATTAGGTAATTCCAAAAATATACCATAGTAGTTGTCACTAATTTATACGTCCAGTATTTTGTTGCACTGCATAATCATTAGTACTAATTATCTATTGCTGCAGGTTAATGGCTCACCTAGTCACCTACACTAGTTAACTTGTTCATCTACGTAATCATATAGAAAAAAGCATTTGTAAATTCACTTAATTAGGTCTTTATAACGATCTCTCACGTATGAGTCTGATTCTTTTCGATAATTAAGCTTGTGATTCTTTTCATGGGTTGCAGAGGGATTTGAAAGAGCTATTAGCGCGCAAAAGTAAACTTTTAATTATGTAATGATATTATGTCTCAAACATATCTCTCACATGCGGGTTCTGATTCTTTTTTTTCTTTAGGCCAGGAGAAATTATTCGTTTTTTTTTTATAATGGATGAAAAATAAGAATTTGACACACCTCTCAATTGAGTTGGTTCGAAACTTTTCTATTTTAGAATTTAGAATTAGACAAGGAAAGAAATTAATCCACCAATGTAGAAGAAAATTAAACTCTTTTCCTACTTAAATTACAAGTAATGTTTGAGAAGCCCACTCTAACTTAATTACTTCCACCGTTTGAATTTGTTTGTCATATTTTAACTTGACAGAGATTTCAAGAAAATAAAAAAGATTTTTAATTTTTGTTGTCATGTCAAATGTATCAAACATTAAATCTTGCGATCAAACATGTCATATGAAAAGTTAAAACTAAGGAGTAGTTAAAAAGGAAAAGAGTCATTTTCTTGAAACGGACTAAAAAGAAAGGAAGAGTAACAAATTGAGTTTTACCAAACCCGTAGCTAACTGAAATCAGAAGATATATATTCTGTTGTTTCAAGAAGCTAACTGAGATGCTTCCCTATACGTCACAGTGCTCTACCACCTAAGAACTCTGCTGCTAACTGCATGTTTCCCTTGTATCGCCATTTTATTTGTCTTTGCGATTTGATGATGAAAAAGAAGAATTCTAGTTCAGTTCTCCACCTTAACGACAAATATTGGATTGATCAAATTCTATTGTTTCACAAGAATTTAGGTCCAACACAACTCAAACATCTCAGGATTGAGTATAATATTCCTGTCTTTGCTTCACAAGGAATTTTGTGGGCACGCAACCAACACAAGAGCCTCTTAAGCCATTTGAGGCCAAGCTTGCAGTTATGAGTACCCAGATCATTGATTCTTTCGTATTTTAGTCATAAACTAAGATTTATATATTCTTGAATACATCAACGCCATCGAATTCAGAATAGCATTACTAATAACTTACGTTAGATTTAGTCATAACGAAGATGTAGTCCTTTGCAGATAAGACAAGGTAACTGGGAAGTGTTTGTTACCTTTGCTGAGGCTTGAACTTTTGTTCCCTGCGTTGTAACTCCAGTTCTTCGACTACTTGGTCATCTCCCTGAGGGCTAAGCAAGATCTCATGCCTTTTAACTGGCAATTCTGGACTTCAAACATAATGCTTAGAAGGTAAAAAGCAACTAGTTAATGATAAATCTAATGGCAAGCTGTAATGTTTGTTGTGCAAACTGCAAACTGCAAAATGCAAGAATCTTAACGATAATCACACAGATGATATCACAAAAGTTTCGTGTAACGAATTGTTCATGAATCATGAGCTATGTAAATACTCTATTATTCTAAAAAATTGTTACAAAATGTACAAAGGAATCGTCTGAAAGCTGTTTGAAGTGGCTAAGCTTCTAAATAATCGTGCAATATAAGTAAAAAATTGAAACCTGAGATCAACTTGACAAATCTCATTGAGGCTACCTATTTCACTACACAAAGCATTTACGTGGGCTTCGTTCAGGTTAAAGAGGCAAGCTGAGTAAAACAGAGTAGCAACGTATACAAAAGCAGTTATTGAACTAGTCCCCTATCAAACTGACCATTCAACTAAAGGGAATAATTGCTGTTCCTTTGCACCATTCAAATTATGCAAGACTCACTTCCGTCTGCTTCTGTGCCAATTAGATGAAGTGTCAATTGCTCAACCATCGCATATATGTCTTTACTTCGTGGGTGGGCTTTGTCGCATCTCCTAAATTCAGAAACAACACCATCAAGTTCAATGGAGCTACATCCAGGGACTTTCTTTATTTTCTGTCTCTTCATTGCCTTTCTTACTTCTAAAGCATCTTTCCATTTACTGACTGAAGCATATGTGTTTGACATCAGTATGTATGTACCATCTTTTTCGGACTCCATATTGACAAGTATTTCAGTCACATGCTCAGCGAGTTCAACTTTTCCTTGTATCCTACATGCTGCTAATATCGGTCCCCAAATAGAAGCATCAGGTTCAATTGGCATGTGTTTCACAAACTCCATTGCTTCATCTATCAACCCTGCACGACCCAACAGATCAACCATACAGCCATAATGCTCTATTCGAGGTTTTAATTTGTGCACTCTCCACATATCTGTAAAGAACTTGTGACCCTCTTCCACCAGTCCTCCATGACTGCAAGCTGTGAGAACACCTACAAACGTGACTTCATTTGGTTTTATGCCAATATCAAGCATTTCATAGAAAAACTTAAGTGCCATCCGTGCCTTTCCATGTGTGGCCAAACCAACTATAACGGATGTGTATGAATAAACATCTTTAGTAGTCATACTTCCAAAAACTCTAAGGGCATCGTCCATGCTTCCACACTTTGCATACATATCTACAAGAGCATTGCCCACAAACCCCGCTACTTGTATCCGATTTCTATCTATATATCTATGCACCCATTTCCCAACTTCTAGTGCCCCTAAACTGCTACAACAGTTCAGAACACCAACTAAAGTATTCTCATCAGGCTTTACTCCTTGATCCTGCATTTCAATAAACACACTCAACGCCTGTTTAAACTCCCTTCTTTGAGCCAATCCAGATATTACTGTATTCCAAGAGATCACATTTCTCATCGGCATCTCTCTGAAAACATCAAGAGCAACATCCCGTTCACCACATTTTAAGTACATATCGACCAATGCATTCCCAAGAAACACATCAAAATTCAACTTATGACTCTGCACGTATTTGTGCAACTTCTTTCCCAATCTCGAATTCCCTAATTTCGCACACGCAGATATCACAACAACCATCATCCTCTCGTCAGCCCTTAACCCGTCATCTACCATCTCAAAGAACAAATCCACTCCTTCCTTCCAATAACCATTGTCCACATATCCCTGAATCAAAATAGTCCAAGATACCAAGTCTCTCACAGGACTTCTATCAAACACCTTCCTTACACTCCCTACACACCCACAAACACCATACAAACGCATCAAATTGTTCACTACATACAAATCCAACGCAAACCCATTTTTTATCACATGGGCATGAACCAACCTGCCATATCTCAGCTCACGTAACTCTACACACGCCTTTATCACAAGAGGGTACGTGTATTTATCCAAATCTAAACCTTTACACATCATTTCAACATACATTACAAAACCAAGTAAAGCATTTTCCTTACATTTAGTGCTTAAAACACATCTCATTATAGAATTATAAACATCGATATCTAGTTCATGTATTTGAGTGAAAAGAGAGTGGATATAGCTCATATCCTTAGAGGGTATTGAAGAAGAACATAAAAATATGATTTTGGCGTAAAGGGGTTGTTGGGTGTGCTGTAGGGAGCTAGTTTTGGTGGTCAAATAATTGAATTGTTTGATTGATTTCCTGGTATGGAGTTTAGGAAATACAGAAGGGTCTTGAGAATTTACAGTGCAACCAAAAATTAAGGCCATGGTTGGTAGAACATTTGATTTCTTGTTCAGAAACACATAGAAAAAATAATATCGATCTTGAGCTCTTGCTCCATTAATTGAAACTGTTCACTGCAATTTGGGACTTCCAGATGAATCAGAACGGACTTTGGCGGGAAGAATTGTCGAACAGATTTTTACATGATCAATGGAAGAGCGTATTGATTGGGAATAATATTTTGGTCCAACCAAACTTGTCATATCCACATGAAAAAAATCCACAAAATAACTATTTTCCAAACGGGCTAATTAGTCCGCTCAAGCTCAGTTAGTTTGGATGATGGTCAGGATCAATCCCTTCAATATCTTTTGAATCGAACGGATCAATCTCTGAGCGTGTCGAATAGAATTTGCTTGAGTCGAGCATGACACATAAAATTTACCTAGTGCAGTTTTCATCCTAGTAGAGAATTTACCCGATGCTCGCCCGAAAGATTATCCTGGAGTTTCCAAAAACAAATTGGCTAACCAAAAATGAATGTCATAAAGTTTTGAAAACAAAGAAAATGCATGACTATCTTTCGATAACCAGAGTGGTTAGTGAGCGTTATTTCTAATTTATTTATGAGTTGTGGCGCGGAGGAAAAAAGTCGGGGATAGTTTTGGGGTATGTCCTAATCAAAACACGATGGGATGGATTGAACTCCATCATTGAATTTAACCAATTTTCTAAAAATTAAGTCTCCAAGCTTAAAAACAGGCCTTTTCCAGATTGTTAAAGACCGTAACATCTAATACGAAAAGTAAACCATTTTAACAACAGGAAACAATTGAGCCAAGTATCAACCAAAGCAAAAGTACTGACTTTGGGATGCACATAAAACACATCTGTATCACCTTGACAGGCCAGAAAAGAAGAAATCACTACAAGTACTAATAATTCTCAGGTATCAACTTTTTGTTTTATCATATCTAAACATCTCTAGGAACAAGGAAATGTCGTTATCCGTCTCTGTAATTCAGCTTGTATATTTAGGGGTAGAAAATTGTAAGCCATTCAGAAGCAAGTTGGCATCCTCGTGTGAATAGTCTCTGGAGAAATAATGTCCTAGATCGTCTACTCCAAAACCATATACTACAGGACTAAAATTTACAGGAAGCTGAAGCCACTTTAGAGATGATTAGAGAGTCATGTTGCACAAGAGAAATCTTCATCAAAAACTTGAAGTTGCTAGTACTAAAATCAAACAAGAGCTGCTTCAAACCTGTTTGAACATGTCAGTAATTTGAAGTCAAGGAAAGGTTGCAACTCGTAGGAAAATAAATCATGTATGTACATGTACCCCAGAAAAGTTTATTATTGCCGTTTCATTAGAGTTGTACACAAGTAAAGTGCTATTACTTGTGAAGAAATAGGATGACAATTACAGGAAAGTTGCCAAAACCAGAAAAGTATGAGAACTGCAGAAGCTGAAGAAAATTCACATCATCAAGTTTTCAATGAGTTTATAAGAAGCTTGAGACTCCCCATCTGTTATTGGAATTTCAAGTGTAGCTAGTTATCTACAAGTAGTTGATCATCTGATCAATATTCTTCAAACATGCTAAATTTTGTTCATTATACACTTTAAAGTTCAACTTATGCAAACACCATGACAAAAATGTAGGAACTTTCAAAATGGACAATTTATGTGATTGCCACTGGACCACCCCTAGTTTCAAAGAGAAGTAGCCTCAAGCCTCCCACAATAACAGCCTGCCTGAACAAAATAATGATAAATGATTATAGCAACCTCCAAGTGTGAACAAAACAGACTACTTGATCAAGAGAGCAGCAAACAAAAGTTGTGTGTAGCTGATCCATCTTTACAGTTCACAAAAGTTCATGTTCAAAGCAGCTGATAGTTACTAATTAATATTGAGAACAACTTTGAAGTTTGTTCACTCCTTGTTTCCTCTCTCTACCTTCAGCTAAACCACTAATGAGATCTGTCTAGCAAATTTTAGAAAATGGATTATCTTGTTTTTAGTAGGCTACCAGCTAAATAGAAAATTGTGTCCTGTCTTCAAGTATGTACTTTAGAATTCTCTGAGTTATTTATCTTGTTCTCTTTCATCAGAATGATGTTTGTTTATTCTCATTTGATGACTTGAATGTTAGAAAGACCACTGTGCAAGAAAGTAAAACTAACAAACTTCAAGTTCAGATGAATGAAACAGTATGCTTTATATATTGCATATTACATGCATAAAGGGAAATAAGAGCATGTGAAAGATGCGTCAACAGCATTTGCACTCACAAGATGTCCAGGCTTATTGATAAACTTGAAAGTGCTATGGAATTTCGCCTTTCCGTAAAACGGAAAGAGAGTATTCAGCAGCATCAATAAGATCTTGAATGTTATGTAAGAGATGTGTCCTCGGAACCCACATGAACATGGCACGGACCTCGCTTTCTCTTTGAAGTCAACTGCTTAAGCTAATGGCAAGCAGGTGAATTAAGGCCTCCTCAATATTTGCCTATACAAAGCAGACAACTCTTTCCTCTATTCTTTGTCCAAGTCTCTGCTGGTAGCCCATTCAAGCCTCCTCTCATTTCCTGTGGCACCACCTTGAGTTTAAGAATAAAGAAAAGGTTAAATATGTGCGACAATATGGTAACTCCTAAGGGTTCTACCATCCTAATTATTTTGGAGCCGCCTGGTCACCTGATTCATTTTACTTTTTGTTTAAATGGGTAATAATAAATATAGGAAAAGAATAAGACAACCCCTTAAAATGAATCCTAAAGTCAACTAACTTGAGATTCTAAGTTGAGGACGTTAATTTAACCCTAGGAGAAGGTGTTGGCATCCTCGAGTTTCGTGTAAAACACCATTACCTGACTAATCTAATTATTTCCCTAAGTCTAGTTACGGAATATAAATAGAAACAAGAAAAAAGTAGCAGATGAATCAATTAAATAAGAAAAATTAAAAAGTACTACAAACCTGAATGAATTACATCACTGCGGAAAAACGATTACCAAATGAACAAAATTGAAGCTCTCTTGATATAATCATCATCAGTTGTACTACAAGAAATTGGTTAACATGGCAAAGGATAACTTTAACACTATAAACAGCCTGTTTTTTCATATTGCATACCATAACCCATAAAGTAAAATCTAAGAATAGGTTGGCCAAACCTGCCAATTTGAAAATCTAACCACAAGTTCTAAAACTTTTAGTTTCCCCATCTTACAACCCTCAAATGAACTGATAATTCCTGAATCTAATTTCAAAACCAACTAGAATGTCTTTGGACACATTGCTGTTCCACTATTTACAAAAATAACAAAAAGAAATCTCTTTCGCTGAAGTTATCTTTTTTATTTTTTACTTGATTCTACTTCTAAAACTAAAATTTATTCTATTTAATTTTTCAAGAAGGAATAACCAAATAAACTGGAAGCAGACAAACATAAACTAATGCAATGCATTCAAACCTTCTTTCAATTTATTTATCTTTTGGATGATAGAAAGAGTGTTATCTTTTCTTGCAATAAACTGTTCTGTTGAGCCAAGGGTCCATCAGAAACAACCTCTGTTACCTATAAAGGTAGATGTAAGGTCTACGTACATCCTACCCTCCATGGACCCCGCTTGTGAGATTATAATGGGTATGTATTTGTTGTTTGTTGATGACAGAAAGGGTAAATTTATTCCCTTGCACAATCTGCCAGCTGGTGGAACAACTTATTACATGGTTTCATCCATAGCATCTTTACTAAAAGACAAATTTTTAGAATGATTTCTTACTTTCATGCCATTAGCTGCATTATAGGAATGGAGATTCACATTCATCTGAAACAGAGTAAGCTTATGGAAACAAGGTAGCCCAATATTGAGCAGAAAAATCATAGTAATTCAATTACTTCCGAGGGATGAAACAGAATGCATCATACTCTAGTTTATTTTGGACCAAAACAAAATTGAGCAAACTATTAAGAATAAAACAATCATTTCCAAGGGATGAAAAAAGACAATGCAACTTGTAGCGTTTTTTCCCTTTCGCGGTGGCACAGTGGTTTGAGCTTGGGACTTCCATGTTGGAGTCAAGTTCGAAACCCCTTGCCAGCAAAATCTGGTTCGAGCTCGTCACACCAGGCTTGCCTATTGCAGGTTACTTCTCCTGGTTTGTGAGTTATTGCATAGGAGCGGGGTTTTACCTGTACACACCAAAAGGGTAGCGACTGCGGGTTTCGTTGTCATAAAAAAATGCAACATACCCACAATTTATAATGGTCCATTTTATTAAATCAAGCAGTAAGTATTAATAATTGAAGGAGACAAATTGGCTTAGGAATTTCATCAAACAGTTTGTAAGCAGTAGTCAATGCTGATGTTATAACAAGGAGTTTCCCCAAGAATTGTAAACCCATCAAGATTAATTTGTCTATAATGCAAAACACAAAATTTGGGAACAGCTTACCGTTTTGCTTCCCGGAGAAAATTCCAACAGTTGCCGGCAATTTGGTTGAAGCTTTAGAGAGCTTACTGTAAATTGTATTTGTAAGAGAAAAAAAAAATGAGGGAGCATTTATATCATTTGCGCGTAGGCACCCAAAAGATTTGAAAATCATACTTCATACCTATAATTTGATCGAAAAGTCTATTTATCACCCAAACTTTGGCCAAATACATCAATGACCCCTTAAACATTATACTATTACTTCATCACTCTTCAACTTTTAATTAGACGCTAGTCCCCCCCCCCCCCTTACCATGTGGGCCACCCTACTGAAAGACATGCGGGAAAGATAACATCCTTGCTACGCTCCATAGATGTTCGTACGATTTTAGTAGATTTTGGGTATGTTTGAATTTAGTTTCTCTCCGGTAAGCGAAGGAAAGGTCAAAGTCGGCGCCTCAGCGAATAAAGAAACCCTAGAACAAAAATGAAAGTTAAGCCTTCATCACTTGTAAGGGTCGGGACCCTCACAAAGGGGCGGACACAACTTCTTCTAAGGCTAGAAAACCACTGAAAGACACTCGGAAACTATAGCATATTGTGAAAGCTAAGAAGCACACTAGAAGGGTGTGCTTCGACCGTAATACCATTTTTAATATGCACCAAACGAAATAATGAATAAAAAATAATATATGAATAACTAATACAAGTATTATTAATACACTCTATTGAGCATTATTTTTATAAATTTTACCAAACGACCTCATAGATAGCAGGGAAAACTTTTGTCTTTTTTTTCAAGTGTATATAACATAACTCTCGAATATATATATATATATATATAATCGTGGGTAGACTTGATGAAATTCAAAGACGAGGTAAAGTACTCATTCTTCCACATTTGCAGTTTTATGACTTCAGATTTGTAGATTTGATTTGTGAGAGGAGACGAAGGGTAGATTTGGTCTTAGTGGGCATGCCAATTTGTTTTCACACAATTTTAAATATATGAAAAATAAATCAACGATAAATAAAATCTAAAAAATAAAAATATTTTATTGATAAATCAATGTGAGTACAATTCCTTGATTCTTGTCTCATAAGGTTTCTCCACGATCTGAGGACCGTTAGTATCGTATTTCTCAAACTAGGATGATTTGAATTCAATATCTTTATGAGTATTTCATGAATTTGCGGAATATTCAAGACAATGTCTCTTTAAAAAATATAATATCTTTTATATAGGCATAAACTAAGATTTAGAATTAGAGTAACCTTAAAAATTCAAACTGAAATCATATACACCTTATAAAGTCCCAATTAAAATTAAACACTTGCAAATTTCCACAAAATTTTAATGTCTACCGTCACAATAAAAAGGATCTTTTTTTTTTATAAAAAAAAAAAAAAAAACTCCCCCTTCCTCCTTCTAGTCTATATATATTGTTGAATAATCATGGTAAAGGATATCAACACTTCTTATCTACAATTTTCGTATAGTGTCACTACATCTTTTTATTCCCAAGTCTTAATAAAATGGGTCTTAAGTCTGTGTTGTGTGCCAAGATAGAAATAAAGGCAAACAAGGATGTGTTTTATGATGTCTTTACAAATAAACCACAACTTGTCTCTACTATGTGCCCTTTGCATGTACAAGGTTTTGAACATCTTGATGGTGTCATTGGAAAAGTTGGATCCAAAATTTGTTGGATGCACATTTGGTAAGTTAAATATTTAAAAGGTCAAATACATAAATAGATTATTAAACTTGTTGGGTTTTTCTCTCGGATACCTTAACTATGTCATTTTTCTATTGAATCATTGAATCACCCATAATTTGTTCCTTTAAGGCACTGTTGGTTGATTTTGATCGGCTTTTCTATTGTAAATGTCTTCAATTGTTTTTTCAATTGTAATAATTTTGATTGGAGGAATGAAGACAAACCGTGTTAGTCTCATTTGTTTTCTAATGTGTTCAAATGACTTAAGTGAAACACAATTATTCTCGAACATTTTCATTATCAATTAGATTAATAAGTTCTGGAACAACATATGTATCATTTATCAATACCCTTCAGAAATTTAGTTCCACATCAGACAACAGTGTTTGTTTAAACGGAATAAATTATGGGGGTTCAATGATTCAACAGGAAAATAACGTAGTTGAGGTACCTGAGGGGAAAAAATCCAACAAATTTAGAAATCTGCTTATATATTTGGCCTATTTAAAAAATTTCTAACAAAAATATATTTTTTTTATCAAAAAAAAATGGAGAACATACTTTTTATTAGGAGTAGATTTGTATGAATATTTAAGTGTTAACTCAACAACTAAGATGAGATAGTGCGTGTGGTAATAAATTCAAAACAAATTAGCTTCAAATCTTAGCGCTATATTTGTTATGTCCAAGCTAAATTGTGTTCCATGTTTGGTATGAAAGAAAAATATTTTTCGATAAATATTTTCTAGCTTTGCAGCATTTGGTTGATAAGAATTTTTAAAAATATTTTTATGTAAAATATATGCTTCTTAGAAATGTGGAAAAAAACACTTTCACATTTCACAATCACCAACCCACCACCACTCAATTTTTCTTAATGACTCCTTATGGTTATTTAACTCTTCTTTTTTTTTTTTTGACAAGGCAGAAGGGAAAAAGAAGATCTCTAAGCAGATAATTGAAACTATAGATTATGAAAAAAAGGTGTTGACACTCAAAGAACTTGAAGGAGATGTAGTTGATATATATGATCATTTTAAGTCAACTCTTCATATCGAAACAAAAGGCGAAATCGAATTGGTAAGCTGGACACTAGAGTATGAAAGGCCAAATGAGAACTAGTAAATTTGTTGGACTTCATTGTTGGTATGACCAAAGCTATTGATGATCACCATGTCAAGATGAACTTATAAGTTATATGCATGTGAGAATATGGTGAAAAAATAATCCATGTTGGTTGTGTACTTTTTATTTGGTTTTTATCTTTTGATGTTGTGTTGTGTCTTTCTCATGTAACCTTTGTGATGTGGAATAACACATGGATATGAAGTTTATATATTATTGCTTCCTTGTCTCTTTCCTAATTTATATAGTGGTTTTTTTATTTTTATTTTGTTAAAAAGGATTGAATATATTCGTATGTTATCATAAATTGTCTAAATACACTAATTATTTTGCCTCCCTCCTTCGATCTTATTATTTGTCCTAATTTTCTATTTTAGCGTTAAACTATAAAAACTGTTTGAATATATTTTAAGATGTATTTTTTCCATCATATTAATATGCAAAAAAATGTGTAAATTTATAGTACTTTTATATAGTTTTTTATAAGATCTAATTTTTTGTTTAAAATATCGAATAATCTGATCTAATTTTAACTTAAAAATTAGTCAAATTAATTTTTGAGAAACGCAACACGACAAATAATTCCGGACGGAGATTTCAAAGCAAATATACTACTTCCATTAAAATTTGCATTTAAATTTAGTGTATAAGTTAGAATTACATTTACAAGTCATATATCACAAGTACAATGGTGAATTGGAAGACGATTGGGGATGCTAGTAAGATTAACATAGATGGAAGATAAGCTTTAACACGTAACACATTATTTATGTCACGTGTTACGATTTATGTCTTTTTTTATTTAACTTAATAGAAATTTAAATATCTTACTTGTACACGTTTAAAGTTGGAAAGCAATATTAAAAAATGCATTTATATAACATGCATATATATATATATACTGATTTTATTTTTTTTTTTTTAAAGATAATTATCAAATAATACGAGCTTAGTGAAAATTTTAAAATAACTAAACCATGGCAAGATTATACACTCCTTGCTCCTTTCAGCAAGATTATTGCCTAAGATAATTTACAACGAAAGAAAAAAAAAACATAACAGAAAGAGCCTGGATTCGAAAAGTTTTGCAATAAAAATTTTTTTAGATAGGAATTGTTTTCACTCCGTTTGGTTTGGATCGGTTCTTAAAATTAAAATCGAAACCAAACAAATTTAGTCAGTTTTTAAATTTCTAAAATCAGACCAAATCAAATGAAAAAAATAATTGTTGGTTTGGTTCCGATTTTTTGTTTTTTTCAATTTGGAAATAATAAATTAAATTTGTTAAGAGTATATGCATCTCGATAGACACAAACATACTAATACATGAATAATTCACAAGAAAGTTATTATGCATTCAATTAAGCAATATTAGAGTTATTATTACACGAATAAAATTATTCAATTAAGAAAGTATGACTATCTAATGTGATATAGGGTAGGTAAAGATTCGAAAACTAGATTTTGATGGACTTGGTCTTAGGGTTTTAATAGTCGAGCTAAAATTTAAGTGTTAGGCTTGAGAAAATGGTAAAGTTAAGACTTGAGTTAATTAAAATTTAACAAAATATTTATCTTTTATTTATAACTAATCATAAAATTTATATATATAATTTCTCGGTTTGAATTGGTTGTTTTTGCTTCTTTTTTTCAGTAAAACAAAAACCAAACAAAAAGGTATCGATTTTCAAAAAAGTTAAACTCCAACCTAACCAAACCACACCAACTATTCAATTTTTTAATTGATTTGGTTCGAATTAAGGTTCGATTTAATTTTTTTAACCATGAACAACCCTATACATGACTATCAATAGACAAGTTCAAAGACAATGAAAACTAAAAAAAATTCAAAAGTACAATTAATAATTCACATCAAATTTGGATAAGGCGGTTAAATATTCCATCTTTCATGGCTTGCTTTCAGAAATTGATCATTGTATTATTAATGAATGTGGTGAAGCGGATGAGACTCCTCCTCCTCTTCTAATCAAAGTTTTTGAATTCGAATCTAAGTAATGTATACATAACGCTAATCTGAATTAATCGGGTGCCTATGTAAATAATATCAAGCACATCGAATGAAAAAAAAAATACAAGAAAGAAAGCAATCATTGTTTCTATCAAAATTATTTACTTTAAATTAGGAATTATCCACGTAGAAACATTTTTTTTTATAAAACTGTTTATAAGAGAAATATAAAAATAAAAGATTTTTCTTTTAAAAAAAGGTTATAATATTTGAGAGCCGTTCCTAAAATATAGGAGACTTTAGTTGAGTTTTTGGAGTGTTTATCTCCAAATGAAACTCTAATTAACAGAATCTCCAAATATTATGTTTTGAACGTTTGAATATTGAACACTTAAACAACTGCTAAACAAAAAGTCATACCTTAATTACTTGAACACTAATTCTTTCTAATTTCTCATTTATAAAATTCTACATTTACAAGAAGAAACAAGAAATATATTCAGGTATGTTTTGGTGTTATGCTCCTAATTTCACAATCCCAAAAGGTTAAACATATTTATAAGATTTCATCAATTTTATGCACTCATTAGGGTGAGATACATTATATTTTCGATCTGTAGATACATATAAAATTCTGTGAATGCCATATTTGATGAATCGTATGTACATTTTTTAAAAAATTTGTTAAGTATGGTTAAAGAAAATGAAGAACAAATTTCTGAAGGAAAAATCTCATTTTCTTTATTTGACTAAAGGAAAATGTTGTTGCTTCATATTCAACACGCCCTATATAAGTGTACATTGTATTATAATCTTTGCATTATTACTCAACAAATAACAACATATGTATTATTATTCATGGTATAGTAATTCTAGTTCATAATCCTTGTATAAACTAGAACGTGAACCAAACGATCCCTTAATGTTACTTTAAAGACATAGAATAGTTTAATTTATACTTATGGCTATATGTTTTGCAGGTTGATCAGAGTACTAGCAACTAGCAATCAAAAACTACTAAAAAGCTACATATTAGCCTGAAATTGAAGGCCTAAAATTTGATCACTTAATGACTTGGAAACAACAAAAATATGAAAAAATGGGCAAAAGCAAAAGCATAGGATCTTCGTCCAGGTAAAACTTTACGAGATAATATCTCATATAGTCATTCAGCTATGAGCTGTTTTCACATAAAATCACTTAACTGTAAGCTCTTTTACACTTTTTAATCTAGTTTTGTTTTCTTTTTTATCCTTATTACTTTCAGGAAACTAATGCATGCTTCATCATCAGATGTTCAGCTCAACATCTGTGGATTGCCATTCTCTTTGAATAGGGTGAGAATTACTATCATCCTCCAACGTCTCGAGTTTGAGCCTTAGTAGGAAATAATAAATAGAGTCTTAATATGTCATCTCTTTGTGTTGAACTTACAGGAACTTTTGGCTGCAAGATCTTCAAAGCTAGATGCATTACTGAGAGAGAATCCTGAAGATGATCTTTCTCATTTGCTAGGAGATATTCCCGCGGATTCTGAGACGTTTGAGATTGTAGCAAGATTCTGTCATGGCTTTGACATAAACTTGTCATCTGAGAATGTTATTAAAGTACTTTGTCTTGCTCACTATCTTGGAATGTCCGAAATTCACAGCACCAATAACCTCACAAAGAAGGCTTGTTTCTACTTTCAAAACAATGTGCTTCCCAGCTGGAACAAGAGTATTAAAGCCCTCAGATCTGCAGAAAACATTCTTCAACAAGCCGCGGATCTTGCCTTGATTGATGCATGTGCTGAGTCCATCATCGCCAAGGTAATGCACGATCCAAGTCTTCTTGGAGAGCCAATGAGGAATGTAACAACAACGGATGATGATAGTGAGAACGATGAAAATGCCTACAAGCCAAATGTTAGGAGGAGGCTTTTTGTTCTTGACTGGAAATCAGAGGACTTGACACTACTTCCCATTCCTCTCTACGAGCCCATAATTCATGCAATGGTTCAACGCAAAGTCCCTCTGGAATATGTGGCATCATCTCTGTTTGAGTATCTCAACAAATGGGTTTTTTCGGACACTAAAGGAGGAGAAGAGGAGCCGTTAACTTGTGAGAAGAATTCTCAAAGAGTGATCATTGAGGCAGTGGAGAGACTGTTGCCTCAAGAAAGGGGGCTAATCCCCATTTCTTTGCTCTCTCAAATGCTGCAATCTGCGATAATCTTGGATGCTCATACTGAATGCAAAACCGGGTTGGAGATTAGAATAGGAAAGCAACTAGATCAGGCAACCGTGAAGGACCTCTTAATACCTGCACAAGGATATGCAAAAGAAGAGCGTTATGACACTGAAAGTGTGAAAAGGATATTAAAGAACTTCTACAGCAATTACGCAAGCACAGATAAATCTGGCCTAGTCGTGGTAGCTGAACTTGTAGATAACTTCTTGGCTGAGGTTTCTAGTGATATAGATTTAAAGTTGAACACATTCTTATCACTAGCAGAGTTATCACAAGCAGCAACAGGAGGAACTAACAGAAATTCTGATGGTATGTATAGAGCAATTGATATATACTTGGACAAGCACAGATATCTCACAGATTGGGAAAGGGAGGAGGTTTGCAGGGTGTTAGATTCCAGCAAAATGTCTCCTGAAGCCTGTGAGCATGCTGCACAGAACGAAAAACTACCAATTCGAGTGATGGTTCAGATTCTGTTTTCTGTGCAGCTGAAGTTGAAGGATACCGTGTCCAAGAAGATACAAGGGAGTCCTGACAACCGATTGTTGAAGCTGGAAGAAGATGAGAGGGGGACTAGCAGCAATGAAGAGGAAATTATGAAAGCAGAGATAGAAAAGATGGGAAGCAAGGTGGTTAAGCTGGAGAAAGAATGCGATACGATGAGAAGGGAAATTCAAAGAGGTGGCTCCCAGCACAAGAATTCAAAGGGGAAAACAAGCATATGGAAAGAAATGAAGAGGAAACTTGGTTGTATGACAAGCTTGCATGAACCAAATTGTCAAGTGAAGAAGAAAAAAGTCCATCCTCCAAAATAGAAGTTCTACTTCCATATGCATTACTCTTGAAAACATAAATGATTTTGAATGTCATTAGGTTTTCTTTCTCGTGAATGTTTTTCGTGTAGCTTGTGAAAAGGCAAGTACTTTTGCCATCTATAAGTTTAGTTCTTATTCACGGATAATTTGCAGGTTCAAGTTGTCTATGGCTTGTGAAGAAATAAAAGTTAAAAATCAACACACATTACAGAACATAAAAAAACCTAGGTGGCTAACTCAGTTCAGTGCGAACACTTGCCTAAAAAACATACTTAAGAGCAAAAGTGCAGACAACTTGTTCATTGCAACAACGCCGAGATGACAGTACACAAACAGTTATCTTCACATGTGATGCATACTGACAATACAACCAACTTGTGCATCGCAAGTTTGCAATAAAGCAAAAATGGTTAACGTAAGTTTGTTCACAGAGCTGTATTCCAGCAAACACTTCCAAAACAAACATGTTTTCCAAGAGCTGAGTATTGCATGCAGCATCTTAATTAAGTTCAGAACTGTACATAATTTCACCAACAAAGATGCAGCTCAACATCATAGGTTTCACATTGATAGCTAAAAGCTTCTACACAGAGTCTCTGCTCTGCTTCATAAGGACTCAAGAGCAACATCTGGAGTCACTTCACCATCTTCCTCAGAAGAAGAAAGAGCTTCTGATCAAGCTTAAACTTGTGTGTCTTGAGGGCATCACTTTTCAGCATCAGCTGGAGTCCTCCGAAGGAGACATAAACCACCCTGACATGAGGAAAAGGAAAAATGAACAAATCAATAGACTGTAAAAGAGTTTGAATCTCTAAACTTGCTGAATTTTGAAAATCTAAGAAACGTTACAGCTACAAACTTATTTCCTAAGAGAGACCACGAGGTGTTTTAAATCATTCTACAAACGACAACCGTACTGAAGGGAACTTTTAGTTGTGTTAATTGACAACAGGCACGAAGGTCTGGAGTTGTCTGTTCAGCAAGAACTGGAGAACAAATACAAGAATAAAATAAAGAGAAAAAAGTTCTTTTTGTGAACATAACTATAAAGAGAGGGTTAAGTGTGTTAGAAGAGAGGAGAAAGATTGGTGAACATTCCCCCTTTCTTTTCTTAATTACTAATCATTTTTCCGATCCAAACAAAATATCTGGCACCATTGCTGCATGATGAAATGGTGAGAGATTGAGCAATGTTGACCAACAAGATTAGATCTGTTGGGAACATAACTACTATAGTGGAATTAGTGGGTGCTATGTTATTCAAAGTTGAAATTTAGCTAGTGGACTGCTGCAAACCTGCCTGAGCTACTTTCTTTTTTTCCCCATCTAGCTTATAGATAGATCTAGAAATTAAAAAAATACATTGAAGAAATGGGACGAGCGAGTACATACACTTTTTTGTCAGCTCCTGATCCCTCCATTGAAACCTTATATACCAGCCCATGAACGATGTATTCAAATTTATCAAGAAGAGATTTTCCCTGAAATGGAAGAAGTTAAATGCATAGTCATTAGCCAGTATAGGAAAATTTAAATTTGGTGGCCACACCTCCCAACCAACACATTACAGTTGCCAAAAAGCCTTGGAATAGCAAAACCAAATTAATAAAAAGAAGCTTCCAACATTTATTTTGAAATAATGAAAGTTATCCAAATTCAAGAAAATGAAAACCAAGTGGTGCGTTAGTTTCATAAATACCTTTACTTCAATTTGGAGATCATCAAACAAAATGAAAATAAAAAATGAGACCTACCCAGGAATGTACAGCAACGATAATGCATAGTCTGGATAACCAACTACTAGACCAAAATCAACAACTTCCAAGGATTTACCAAGCAGGCTACTAAAATCTTATTAAAGATTATATCTACCATATCACGGAGAGAAGATTATCATATTTATATATCATCATATGGAACATGCACTACTATTCAAAATAATTAAATGGAACACATACCTCAGGAGGATAGCTAGTGACAGCCGACCCTTCCATTAGTGTCGTTGATATAACCATCCTGTACAACTCTTTTCGCTTCATGGGATATAGTTCTGAGTTGATATCTAGCTGGATTGATGTCGCACCATCACTACTTTCTGCTTCTATGCGAGAAACTAAAGAAATCGACAGGCTTTAGTCCAAAAATCAATGATACAGATATGGAAAAACAACAGCAGAACATCAGAAAAGTTGATAATTGATAATAATTTTGCCTCTCCACACATCTGTCATCACTTACAAGAACAAAATCAAAACGAACATACTGTACCCAGCAAAATACACAGGTAGCTCTCTTTACGTTAAGAGAACTTGATGTGGATATAGAAAAGACACCAAATCCAGATATAAAATAATTAACAGACCAATGTTGATTTTGAGAAAGATCTTAACATGAAACTGATCCTTTTTTATGAGATGAAAAACTGACTGACATTCTAACATTAAAATTGTTTCTTAATTAATGGCACCAATTAATTATCTACAGAGGCGCACAGCTTAAAAAACGTTTGTTCCAACACAGGGGATCTCAAGGAATTCCTCTAACTGGCAGCATCAGTAGGAGATATAAACTTATACATTCTTTCCTATTTATTTCTACATATTCCCTTTCCAGGGAAAAGATGTGAGCTCGGAGAAGAATAAAGGAAGATAGCACAGAGGAAGCCCGTGGAGACAACAATTGTCATGGTAATAATGTTTCTTAAAAGCATTGCATGTAATATCAATGAAATGCGGAGTAAATGAAAGAGGTATTACCTTTTTCATACTTTTTGCCATCAGCATCCACCNAATCGATAGTTACAATGGAATTTAGTAAGTGATAACTATTCAAAAATTATCACACGCGCTGAAGCGCGCTAATTCACTATAAAATATAAAAGTAAAATCATTAAACAATACTATTTCCAGGAAGCACAATGTTGACGGAGAGGTGTGTACATCTCGATAGGATAAGAATAAGAAGAAAAGATCGAACGATCGTATATTATATAGTTGTGGATCGGATATCATATTAAGTGTGTCTTACATTAGTTGGATCAGGTTTTACTAATGAGTAAGATATAATACAAATAGAAAAATATTTTTAATTATATAAAAGTATATACATATGGAGTCAATAATCGCCACATAGACTAATAAATTGGTGACATAAAATTAATTCTATAAGCACAAATATTGTCCAAATTTAGATGACAAAGCAATATACAAAAAAAGTATAACGAAAGTAAATATGACCCTTTTCGTTCTTACTTCTTCGTTCCCATGACAATTTTCTTAATTTTAAGACCAAATTGACAATTTAGAGTAGGATCATAATTAGAATAAAGCTATAACTTAGGGACTCAAATCACATAAAACAAAACGCCAAAACCCACCTTAAAGGCTTTAAACCCTCCTTCCTCTTAGGTTCGCTGCTACATCAGTCTAATTATCTCTGAAATTCAGCAGGTTCGCTCTCTTTTTTCTTCAGTTGGTTCATGATTCTTGATTACTATGTTTTTTTTAGCATCACTAGTCCAAATTTGTATGATTATTGGTTACTTTAACGGCAAAAAACTTGTTAATTTGTGTTGAACTGTCACAACATTGAATGAAACGGGTGATGTTTAAAATCCATATAGCTGACCTAATTAGTTTGAGATTAATGCCTTGTTATTGTTGTTGTTGGTTTTTATTAGTGCTAAAAAGTTTGGTACTTGGGAGAAAAATTAAGGTATAGTTCTAGGTTACCTTAGAGGTCAATTATTATGAGCTGGGAAGGTTTTTCATGACCTAAAATGTAAATAGATATGCTTGGTATATGTTCAGGATTCTTTTTATTGTAGTTTGATTTCCTTTAAGAAATGAGGTGAAGTCTAAAATAGAGTGTTTGTAATGCTTAGTTGTTACAATACTAAAAAGGACAATGAATCATGTATGCATCAAGCTTGGGTGGTGACCTGGTACTAGTAATGTTGCTAAATTAGTAAAGAATATTCCCTTCGTTCAATTTGTATGGCTTATTCTGACTTACGTGGAGTTTAAAGAAAATAAATGAGACTTTTGAATCTTGCTATGTTAGACTAGTGATATGTCAAATGTACTAAAACGCTCTTTATCTTGTGTCTTACACATGTCATGTGGAAAATTTGGAATTAAAGAGTGCTAAGAAGGGAAAGAATCATTCTTTTTGAAATGACTATAAAAGAAAGTAGGTTAAACAAATTGAAATGGAGTGGAGTAGCTTATACCTGTGATCAATAATTTGCATCTTATGAAATAGTATATCACAGTTCTCGATATGCTTGTGTGGCTACTCTTTCAGAGGAAGTGTATAGCCTTGTATTGTGGAGGTAGCACATAAATTGTGGAATAAATTGAGGTGTGCCAAGCTGGCCCGGACATCGGAATTACAAAGAAAAGTGTATAAGCTTTCTGTTACATCTTTTTTTAAAACTGATATAGAAAAGTAAACTTTCTGAGTCGTAGTAATTTGAACTTGAAAGTTTTTCATCGCAAAATGCTGGGATTTGATATTGGATGATCACCGGAAGTTTACTGATTTCCTTTATTTCTTTTTAGTTAGGTAAACAGAGATGAATAAGTTCTGAGCCAATTGCTGGTCTGAACCGGTGTGCTGTTAGATCAGTTGCTTATTATAGATTTTACAGGAATAGGTTTTGGAATGACAAGGGAGGGGTTAGCCTAGTGGTAAGGACCCTGTGCTCCAACCATAAGGTTGAGGGTTCGATTCATCAGGAGAAGGTCAAAGGGCAGCTGCTTGTAGGGGTTTGGAAGAGGGGAAGAATCTGGGATTTACCATATCAGTGGAATTGAAAAGGTTGTGGAACAGGTTATGTTGACACGATACGGTGCGGAATATGTGTGGTGTCGGTCAACCCACATCGGGTATTTTGACAGAGTCCATGGACAAGTTTGGGGTAAAATTAAGATTTTGATAAAGGTAAAATAGATTTAAGAAATAGAATTTCATACCTTCAAATATTATATTCCTTTTGTCTCTTTTCTTTTAGCTTTTTCCTCTTGGTCAACATTCGATGCTTCATGTTTCAAGTCAAGCAGAGAGAAACTAAGAATTCAAGTGGTCGTGTTTTGACTTTTGGTATACAGTAGCAACGATCTGTAAGAGAGTTGGTGGAAGGTCTTGAATGACATCCTTTTTCTTTTTTGAGGGGAAGAACCTGATAGCATAAAAGAAGAAGTTGGGTTCTCGGGAAAGACGACCTAGAAGATCTTTATAGCTCTATTATATTATTTTGGATCTTTTAACCGAATCCACATCCGTATCCATACCTGGATCCACAACCCCGTATCATAAAATTTAACTTTGCCGAATCCGACCCTTGGATTTGCACATGTGTCAAACATCCGCACTCGAATTCGGGCAACTTAGTGATGACTATTATGGTGAAAAGTTGCAAACTTCTCTCTGAGAAGGATTTTTTTTTCTGAGACAGGTGGAAAGTTTAAAAACTTGATGTAGGAATTAGAGAAAAAAAAACTGGAAGGCTTTCCTTGGCTTAGTTCTTGTTCTTGTGCAGCTTATTTAAGTTTAGAGGAATAGTATAAATGTTTTCTTCAGAATGGGGTAGTTTGGATTTCAAGATCGTTAGATTGTTTCTTCTTTGGGTACTGATCTTATCTGGGTAAACATTTATAAGTTATCTTCATTTATCTGGTTATTATAGCGTCTATAGATTCCTAAATATTGCACATACTTGTGGTGGAAAACTTCAGCCTCTTTTTGCTTTGCAACTTTCAGGTTCTTTCTTCCTTTTTTTCCTTGTCTCTATATTCCATTTTTCTTTTTCACCTGATGTGATGGTCAGTTCTTAATGGGGTATTTCTCAACTTAAAGGCATAGATATATGATGAAGTAGAAAAACTTGTTAAACTTGGTCAAGGTCTGCTGTTTGTTTCTGTTTGGGAATTGCTGAGAGGTTGATGTCAATCTCTCTGAAGATTGAGAAGGTTCTTTTGAAAAAATCCTTGAGTGTCTGGTGTTCCCTCTTTAGTTTTTCTTTTCTGATATCCATTATATTATCTCTTTGATACTATGTTGTAGTGATTTGAAAACTGATCTGGCCTTTGCATTCGATACCTGTATTAGTTTTAGGATGTTGCTGACTTCTTGTCTTTTTTCTATTTCTTTAAAATATTGACAGTAGTAACATATCTCTCACGTAATGGATAAAAGCTTTGTCAGTTTTATCAGAGATGTCAAATAAATTGTTTACTGCAGAAGTCAATTTATATCACCTAATTGATAAAACATTAGACATGTATGATTGTCACTAATCAGGACCCTTTCTGGATTCTTTTCCTTCTGTGATTAGGCGACGTTGTCTCTTCTCGCGAAGCTTACCTCTGGAAATGGATGCTTTTCACTTTGACGAAATCATTAAGGTGGTGAAGGTGGTTAACAAAGGTTTTTTCTGATGGACCCTTGCTCAACAGAACCGTTATGCAAGAAAAGATAACAACTCTTTCTATCATCCAAAAGATAAATACTGAAAGAAGGTTGTGAATGCATTGCATTAGTTTGATGTTTTGTCTCTTCCAGTTTATGTGGTTTTCCTTCTTGAAAAAATTAAATAGATAAATTTTAGTTTTAGAAGTAATCAAGTAAAATAAACAAGATTAACTTCACGAAAGATATTTTTATGTTTTTGTTATTTTTGTAAATAGTGGAACAGCATGTGTCCAAAGACCTTCTAGTTGTTGAAATTAATTCAGGAATTATCAGTTCATTTGAGGGTTGTAAGATGGGGAAACTAAAAGTTTTAGAACTTGGGTTAGATTTTCAAATTGGCAGGTTTGGGCCACCCTATTTCTTAGATGTACTTGTATGGGTTATGGTATTCAAATGAAAAAAACATGCTGTTTATAGTGTTAAAGGTATCCTTGTGCCATGTTAACCAATTCTTGTAGTACACTTTGATGATTAATATCAAAGAGAGCTTTCAATGTTTTCATTTGGTAGTCGTTTTTTTTTCCTTTTCCGCCGTGATGTATTCTTCAGGTTTGTAGTACTTTTTAATTTTTCTTTGTAATTGTTCATCTGCTACTTTTTTTTCTGTTTCTATTGATATTTTCCGTAACTAGACGTAGGACTAATTACCGATTAGTCAGGTAATGGGTTGTTTTACCAGAAACTTCCGAGGATCCAACACCTTTCTCCTAGGGTTCACTTAACGTCTCAGAACTTAGAATCTCGTTAGTGACTTTAATGATTCATTTTATAAGAAGAAGGGTTTGTCTTATTCTTTTCCTAATATTTGATTATACCGACCCATTTAAAACAAAAAGTAAAATGAATCAGGTGACCAGGCGGCTCCAAAATAATTAGGATGGTAGAACCCTTAGGAGTTACCATATTGTCGCACATATTTAACCTTTTCTTTATTCTTAAACTCAAGGTGTGCCACAGAGAAATGAGAGGAGGCTTGATATGGGCTACAGCAGATGACTTGACAAAGAATAGAGGAAGAGTTCTGTCTTTGTATAGGCAAATCTTGAGGAGCCTTAATTCACCTGCTTTGCCATTTAGCTTAGCAGTTAGACTTCAAAAGAAAGCTGAGGTCCGTGCCATGTTCATGTTGGGTTCCGAGGAGCAATCTCTACATAACATTCAAGATCTTATTGATGCTGCTGAATACTCTCTTTCCGTTTTACGGAAAGGCGAAATTCCATAGCACTTTCAAGTTTATCAATAAGCCTGGACATCTTGTGAGTGCAAATGCTGTTGACGCATCTTTCACATGCTCTTATTTCCCTTTATATTGCATATATCAATATATAAGCAACGTTTCATATCATCTGAACTTGAAGTTGTTAGTTTTACTTTCGTGCACAGTGGTCTTTTCTTAACATTCAATTTCATCAATATGAGAATAAACAAACATCATTCTGATGAAGAGGAACAGACATAACTCAGAGAATCTAAAGTACATCTTGAAGACAGGACAACAATTGTTCTATTTCTGGAGCCTACTACAACAAGATAAATCCAGTTTCAAAATTTGCTAGACAATTCATCATAGGGGTTTAGTGAAGGTAGAGAGAGTAAACAATTGCAGTGAACAAACTTCAAATTTGTTCCAATATTAATTATTACTATACATTTTTTAACATGAACTTTTGTTAACTTTAAAAGATGATCAGCTACACACAACTTTTGTTTGCTGCTCTCTTGATCAAGTAGTCTGTTTTGTTCACACTTGGAGGTTGCTATAATCATTTATCATTATTTTGTTCAGGCAGGCTGTTATTGTGGGAGGCTTGAGGCTACTTCTCTTTGAAACTAGGGGTGGTCCAGTGGCAATCACATAAATTGTCCATTTTGAAAGTTCCTACATTTTTGTCATGGTGTTTGCATAAGTTGAACTTTAAAGTGTATAATGAACAAAATTTAGCGGCATGTTTGCAAATATTGATCAGATGATCAGACCTAATACTTTTAGATAACTCGCTCCCTTGAAATTCCAATAACAGATGGGGATCTCAAGCTCTTAAAACTCATTGAAAACTTGATGTGTTGAATTTTCTTTGCATCTTCTCTGCAGTTCTCTACTTTTCTGGTTTGGCAACTTCCTGGAATTGTCATCCTATTTTCTATCACAAGTACTAGCACTTTACTGTGTACAACTCTAATGAAACGGCAATAATAAACTTTTCTGGTACTTTACATACATGATTTTAATTTTTCCTTACGATGCAACCTTTCCCTTGACTTCAAATTACTGACAATGTTCAAAAGGTTGGAAGCAGCTCTTGTTTTGATTTTAGTACTACTAGCAACTTTCAAGTTTTTGATGAAGATTTTCTCTTTGTGCAACATGGACTCTCTAATCATCTCTAAGTGGCTTCAGCTTCCGTAAATTTTTAGTCCTGTAGTTATCATGGTTTGGAGTAGACATCTAGTGACATTATTTCTCCAGAGACTATTCCACAACGGGATGCAACTTGCTTCTGAATGGCTTACAATTTTTCTACCCCTAAATATCAGTTAATTACAGAGACGGATAACGAACGACATTCCTCCTGTTTCCTAGAGATGTTTAGATATGCATAACACAAAAGTTTGATACCTAGAATTATTATACTTTGTATGATTTCTTTTTTCTTGGGCCTGTCAAGGTGATACAGATGTGTTTTTATGTGCATCCCCAAAGTCAGTACTTTTCTTTGGTTGATACTCGGGCTCAATTGTTTCCTTTGTTAAAATGTTTACTACTTTTCGTATTAGATGTTACGACGGTCTTTAATCAATCTGGGAAAGGCCTGGTTTTTTAAAGCTTGAGACTTAATTTTTTAGAAAATTGGTTAATTCATTACTGATGGATCATCCATCCACGTTTATTAGGACAAAGCAACCCCAAAACATCCTCCCGCTCACAACCTCCATAAATAAATTAGAATTAAGCTCACTAACCACTCTTGTTATCGAAGATAGCATGCATTTTCCCCTTCTTGTTGTCAAAACTTTAATTACTTCCTTTTTGTTAGCCAATTTTTTTTTGTAAACTCATGATAATCTTTCGGGGCGAGCATCGGTAAATTCTCTACTATGATGAAACTGCACTATGTAAATTTTATGTGTCTGCCGACTCAAGCAAATTCCTATTCGACACCTCAGAGAGGATCCGTTCGATCAAAAGAATATTGAAGGGATTGATCCTGACCATCATCCAAACTAACTGAGCTTGAGCGGACTAATTAGCCTTTGGAAAATCCGTTATTTTGTGATTTTTTTTCATGTGGATATGAACCATGTTTTGGTTGGACCCAAATATTATTCCCAACAAGACGCTCTCCATGACATGTACAATCTGTTCGACAATGCTTCCCCGCAAATTCCGTTCGTGATTCGGAAGTCCCAAATTGCAGTGAACAGTTTCAATTTAGGAGCAAGAGACTCAAGACGATATTTATTTTTTCTATGGTTTTCTGAACAAGAAATCAAATGTTCTAACCAACCATGGGCCTTATGTTTTGGGTTGCACTGGTAAATTCTCAATACCCTTCGTATTTCCTAAACCCCATACCAGAATCAATCAAACTATTCAATTAATTGACCACCAAACAGCTCCCTACAGCACACCCAACACCCCTTTACGACGGCCAAAATCATATTTTTATTTTCTTCTTTCTTCATACCCTCGTAAGATATGAGCTATTCCACTCTCGTTTCACTCAAATACATGAACTAGAGATCGATTTTTATAATTCTATATGAGTATGTGTTTTAAGCACTAAATGTAAGGAAAATGCTTTACTCTTGGATTTGTAATGTCGTGTTGAACAGATGTGTCAAGGTTTAGACTTTGGATAAATACACCACGTACCCTCTTGTGAACAGCGTGTAGAAGTTACGTGACCTGAGTATGCAGTTTGTTCATGCCCATGTATAAAAGGGGTTTGCGTTTGGATTTGTATGTAGTGAACCATTTGAATGCGTTTTGTAGGTGTTGTGGGTGTGTAGGGAGTGTAAGGAAGGTGTTTTGATCGAATCCTGTGATAGCCTTGTATCTTGGACTAATTTTGATTCGTATAGTGGACCATGGTTCTTGGAAGGAGAGGTGGATTTGTTCTTGAGATGGTAGATGACGGGTTAAAGGTGCTGACCGAGAGGAATGATGGTTTTGTGATATCTTCGTGGTGGCGAAATTAAGGGAATTCGAGATGGGGAAGAAGTTTGCACAAATACGTGCAGAGTCATAATTGTATTTTGATTTGTTTCTTTTGCTTGGGAATGCATTGGTCGCTAGTACTTAATGTGGTGCACGGGATGTTCTCCTTGATGTTTCATAGAGATGCCGATGAGAAATGTGATCTCTTGGATACAGTTAATATCTGGATTGGCTCAAAGAGGGATTTAACAGGCGTTGATGGTGTTTATATGAAATGCAGGATCAGGATGAAAGCCTATGAGAATACTTAGTTGGTGTTCTACTTTTGTAGGCAGTTTAAGGGCACATAGAAGGTGGAAATGGGTGCATAGATATAAGATAGAAAATCGGATACAAGGTAGCGAGGTTTGGGGGCAAGTGCCCTTGTAAGATAAATTTTTTTGTTTAAATGTATGCAAAGTGTGGGAAGCTTGACTATGCCCTTAGAGTTTATTGGCAGTATGGACTACTAAAGATGTTTGATTCATACACTCCGTTAGGTTGGTTTGGCCACACCTGTAAAGGCAAAACGGCTGGCACTTAGTTTTTCTATGAAATGCTGATATTGGCATAAAACCAAATGAAGTCACGTTTGTAGTTGTTCTCACAGCTGCAGTCAATGGAGGAACTGGTGGAAAGGTCACAAGTTCTTTGACGATATGTGGAGAGGTGCAACAAATTAAACCTCGAATAGAGCATTATGGCTTATGGTTTGCTTGTTGGTTCTTTCAGGGTTGATAATGACAATGGAGTTTTGTGAAACAACATGTCCAAGTTGAATCCTGATGCGTCTATATTATGGGGACCGATAATTGCACGGATTGTAGGATACAAGAAAAGTTGAACTCGCGATTCATGTGACTGAAATACTTGTCCAATATGGACCGAAAAAGCGGTACATAACATACTGATGTCAAACCATATGCTTCAGTCAGTAAATAAAGATGCTTTAGAAGTAGAAAGGCCATGAAATGACAGAAAATAAGAAAGTCCCTGATGTAGCCATTGAACTTGAGTGTTGTTTGTTCTGAAGTTAGAGATGCGACAAAGCCCCCACGAATCAGACAGTATATGCGATGGTTGAGCAATTGACACTTCATCTAATTGGCACAGAAGCAAGACGGAAGTGAGGTCCCTTGCAATAATTTGAATGGTGCAAAGGAACGCAATTAATTCCCTTTAGTTTGAATGGTCAGTTTTGATAGGGGACTAGTTCCATAACTGCTTTGTATACGTTCTACTCTGTTTAACTCAAGCTTTCCTCTTAAAAAACCTGAACGAAGCCCACTTAAAATGCTTTGGTGTAGTGAAATAGGTAGCCTCAATGAGATTTGTCAAGATTGATCTCAGGTTCAATTTTACTTATATTGCACAACATTAGTTAGAGCTTAGCCACTTCAACAGCTTTCCAGAACGTTCCTTTGTCTTTTGTAACCATTTTTTAGAATATAGAGGTAGTTTACATAGCTTCATGATTCATAACAATCGTTACACGAAACTTTTTTATTCATCTTTGTGTTATCGTTAAGATTCTCATTTTGCCATGTTTGCAGTTTTGCACAACAAACATTACAGCGTTTGCCATTAGATTTATCATAACTAGTTTGCTTTTTACCTTCTAAAGCTGTATGTTAAGTCCGTCAGAATTGCCAGTTACAAGGCATGAGATTCTTGCTTAGGCCCTCAGGAGATGAACCAAGTAGTAAGAACGGGAGTTACAAATCGCAGGGACCAAAATTTCAAAGCCTCATCAGCAAAGGTAACACACACTTTCCAGTTACCTTGTTTTATCTGCACAGGACTACATCTTCGTTATACTAATCTAACGTAAGTTATTAGTAATGGCTACTTCTGAATTCCGATGGCGTTGATTATCAATAATCTATAGAAGCTTAGTTGAATGACGAAATACAAAGAATCAATGATCTGGTACTCATACTGGCAAGCTTGGCCTCAAATGGCTTAAAGGCCTTGGTTGGTTGGCGTGCCCACAAAATTCCCTTGTGAAGCAAGACAGGAATATTAATACCAATCCTGAGATGTTTGAGTTGTGTTGGACCTAAATTCTTGTGAAACAATAGAATTTGATCAATCCAATATTTGTCGTTAAGGTGGAGAACTGAACCTAGAATTCTCTTTCTTCATCATCAATCGAAAAGACAATAACTGGCGTACAAGGGAAACATGCAGTTAGCAGCAGAGTTCTTAGGTGGTAGAGCACTGTGACGTATAGGGAAGCATCTCAGTTAGCTTCTTGAAACAACAGAATATATATCTTCTGATTTCAGTTAGCTACGGGTTTGGTAAAACTCAATTTGTTACTCTTCCTTTCTTTTTAGTCCTTTTCAAGAAAATGACTCTTTCCTTTTAAAACTACTCCTAGTTTACGTTTCATATGACAAGGTTTTATCGCAGATTTAATGTTTGTAATACCTTTGGACTGACCAACAAAAATTAAAAATCTTTTTATTTTTTGAAATCTCTGTCAGTTTAAAATGACAAACAAATTCAAACGGTGGAAGTAATACGTTAGAGTGGGCTTCTTCAAACTTACTTGTAAGTTAAGTACGAAAGAGTTTTAATAATAATTTCTTCTACATTGGTGGATTAATTTCTTGTTCCTTGTCTAATTTAAATTCTAAATGAAAAGTTTTCGAACCACCTCACTTTGATGAGGTGTGCAAATTCTTATTTTTCAATCCATTAATAAAAAAAAAACGAATAATTTCTCCTGGCCTAAGAAAAAAAGAATCAGCACCCGCATGTGAGATATATGTTTGAACATACTATCATACATATTAAATTTTACTTTTGGCGCTAATAGCTCTTTCAAATCCCTCTGCAACCCATGAAAAGAATCACAAGCTTAATTATCGAAAAGAATCAGACTCATACGTGAGAGATCGTTATAAAGACCTAATTAAGTGAATTTACAAATGCTTTTTTCTATAATTATTCGTATATAACAAGTTAACTAGTGTAGGTGACTAGGTGAGCCATTAACCTGCAGCAATAGATAATTAGTACTAATGATTATGCAGTGCAACAAAATACTGGACGTATAAATTAGTGACAACTACTATGGTATATTTTTGGAATTACCTAATTAGAAAAATAATTACTGATAATTTCATCCACCAAAACAATAAGAACATATTCAACGTAATTCTACAAGTGAAGTTTATGAAGAACATATTCTACGCAGACCGTATTACTTTTCTAGAGGTAGAAAGACGTTTCCGATAATTTCATTCCGATTTATTATCTATACAAAAATAGGATGTATCCTTAGTATTTCATGCTCCCAGTTGGAGTCCCAAGTAAATGAATTGTGATCGACCTTTCACATAGATTTTTTATAGCACTGATTAGCATCACAGCTAACAAACCAGTACTAGAACACTTTATTTTTTTTGGCTGGTCCCGATTGTGAGCTATTCTTGTTACAATTGGATAACAAAATCAAATAATCATCAATTAACTAATAGGCTTATTAATAAAAATATATACGTATATTTCCTACATTTATATTGATTTTGTAATTTGACATTTACGTAAAAAAAGATCGTATTTCCAATCTGTTCAATATGATTTTCCGGCAGTTCAAAGCTGATGAAAATTAGGTGTCCGTAACTCATACTCCCCCCGTTTCGTATTATTTATCATTGTTTCTATTTTTAAGTCAAACTTAAATTTGACTAATATTTTAGATGTATCTTTTCATCATTTAATATGCAAAAAATTGTCAATTTAATATTTGTCATATATTTGTTAGACTATCTAATTTTATTTTTGTTTAAAATATAGAATTAATATGCTCGAATTTAAGCTTTAAAATTAGTCAAATTGAACTTTCGAAAAGTCGCACATTTACAAATATTCTGAACGTAGGAGATATAATTATAAGCAGTACGCGCTTTATAGTCGAGACGGTCCGTTATGTCAAAGAAAAAATTGGCAACGGTTCAAATTATAATTTAGATAAGCCTAAATACTTTTTACATCAACTTTCTATGATTTCACATTAAACGGCGATAAACACTGGTGATGTTAGTAACATTTTTATATTTTTGAAGCCAAATATATTATGAAAATAAACTAACTGGACTTAGAATTCAAAGTGCATTGATAAACATGATAAGTAGGAATGACAAACGAGTGAATCGAGTTATATATAAACGGATTAAAAATAAATTAAATGAAAATATAAGTGATTGATTTCATATTTGATATAAATAATAATGCTAATAAGAAAAGTTAACTAAGGGGTTCATATTATCCATTACTTTCTTGAATAAGATGTGAACTTTTTTTCTTCAATAAAATAAAGATATTTTATAAGATGTCATTATTTTTCCTTATTTCATTGTATTTGATCTTTAATTAATATCAAAAATAGATTGTTAATTAGATTAGGTGTTCATTTATAACGACTAGAACTATTTTCCTATACTATCCTTAGTATTAACTACCTAAATAAAACTGTCGATTGGCCAAATTTAGAGCTGGTTAAAATGGTTACTAATAAAGGTTAGTTAGTAAAAACACTTCTAAAAAATTAAAATTTTCTTAAAAAGTGTGCATATCCTCCAAATCAACTAATATAAAAAACACTGGCAATACGTCTTTTAATTAAATTTGACTAATAAAATGGAATAAATAAATTTATTCTCAATATAGAAGTATGACATTGACTATTGTCGTTATCATGTACCTTGTGCATTACACTACACTCCCCGTCAATTTTTAATTGTCATATTATATTTTTTTAAAATTAATTTGATTAATTTAAATTAAATTATATTAATTTAATATTTTAAATTAAAAATTTAAATATTCAAAAAATTACTATAAATTACAATTCTTTTTCATATCAATATTATTTTTAAATGCTATCAAAATTCTTTTGGCTTAACTCTAAAAAAAAGAAATTATGACAATTTAAAATGGACGAAATGTTATTATCAGGTAGTAGTAATTGAGTAGTTTAATTTTTTCGACATGAAAATTCAAACTAGTATTCTATATTGTTCAACTTCTTTTTTGTTTTTAAACTAAAAGAAATTCATTATGAGTTAATTCATTCTTATTCAATAAACTTACAAATCATATAAAAATTTGCTAAGATGAACTTGATCAAGAAGACGTTGGCAGGGCAAATCAATCCCTAACCAACTCAGTTTTTTCTCTGTGGCTTCCTTTTTGATTAATTATTTTGCTTTCAAATAAAAAAAATTATTTGTTTATAGTCTGGCTCAATAATGTCTTATCATTAATATATTGATTCACAAATGTCTTTGTTGTTGATAATTTGATTCAGAAATGCCTTAATAGTTACTAAACATGTCAAAATATCGACGTATAGATATTGACCTATTAAGTAACAATAAGGACATTTCTAAATTAAAATATTGATAATAAAAATATTTTTAGACCAAATCACAAATAAGGATATTTTTATTTATTTCGTATAATGTAAAGATATTTTTAACCCTTTTTTTTGTGAATAAATTACTGTTTTTATCAAACTTTGATTTCAAAATGCACAAGGGATATAAATTGAAGTAAAAATGTTAGGAAATGCATATATATATTCATGCAAATGGTGAGATTTGTGAGATATTGTTAGTTGAAGAGTAACACTTTTGTTTATCATTCGAATGCATGTGGTAATGGGACCCCTCATCAGTAATTTCCTCCTCAAACTGCCCACTCCAACTAATTAAAAACAGTCTATTTATGCCACACTCTATATAATGATTTGTTTTTGTTTTGAATAATTTTTTTTAAAAATGATTTTAACAAATTATCGTTTTAAACACATATTAAGAGTTGAAATATTTTTGACTGGCATAGAATGAAAAATATAGCAGAGTATATTTAAAAAGATTATAATGGTTACCGAGAAAAAAAAGATTTAACTAATTCGATTTTGACTATTTTTGATAAGATTGTATTGTTTTTGTGTGAGTTTTTCATAGTTTTAACGTAATTTTGTTGAGGGAATATCAAACATTATTGGGACATGATATATACAAAAAAATCTGTTCTATAATTTTGGATTTTTGAATAAGTTTATATACGAACCAACTAATTATTTATAATTTGTTATTATAATAAATTTGATTATCATTTATTTGTTGATATCAACTTTCATATACTTTAAAATAATAAGAATTAGACTTCCCAATATCAATAACATCTAATTATACCATACTACTTTACATGTGAAATAAATAATCAAAAAAAATACAATTAATAAATATGCCTGTAGTTGTAATCAATCAAAGAAAATATATTTTTCCCAAGATCGAATAGTCAATGTTTTCGATATCTACAATCTATAGTTCGTACTAATGCGTATTATATATATATATATATATATATATTAGAATATAATAATGCTAGAAAATGAATGATATACATTAACAATATTTTTATAAATATCGATAGTGATACCGATTAGTATGACAATGGGGGGCGGGACAAGTTAAGCTTAACCCCTAAAAATTTTATCCAGCCCTGCATCCCACCCTTCCGGTACAACCTTAACCCTCACCGCTCTGCATAGCTTTAAACTTTTCCGCATTCGCTTCTCCGCATTGTCATTCCTAAATATTGTACCAAAATACCAAAAAAATTTCATTGCATATCAAATATCATAATATTGAAACCGCGATATCAAAACTATTAATGTCAATATGAAATTCGAAATCTATCATATCATACCCAATCCTATCAAACACCGAGTAGAAAATAAAAACCAAATGGTACAAGCTACAACTTTTAATATATCTATATATATTTAATTTTCAGTCTCCTAAACCAAAACCAACCAACAACCGTTTTGCAAATCCCACAACAACATCTTCATTCTCGTCTACTATACTTTTTCTCAAATTCTTCCTTTTTTGTTTTCATGTTTCATCTTTTTCTATTCATATTATGGAACTGTTCAACAGCTTCCTCTTGTTTATTCCTCTACTTTCTTGATTGCAAACTTTTATAGGAAGACCATACGTTTAGGTAAAGTTGTTACTTTTTTTTTTTTGCCAGAGCAGTGATGTTTAATTCTTTAAAATGTATCTTTAATGTCCTTTGTTTCTGTTCATTCACAGGTCTGCAGAAGTAAACCGGAAAAGAAATGTATGTGAAGAAAGTGTTTGTTATGATCCTGCTACTCATCATGTGCGCATGAAGGACTAACATAAGATTTTTTTCTACCAATCATACAATCCTAACAACATGATTCCTCCAAGTGTAGCTGCTGCAGCTGCAATCGGCCGCGTTTTGAGATTGAATTTCAACATCAATTGAATCATGAAATGGAACAATGTTATAATAATAATAATACTCATAACAACAACAATAATATTGTCAATGAAGGGTTATCTTGTGATCAATCGAATTGGGGAGAAATGAATTTTCCTCCATACCAAAATCAACAACACAATGATAATAGTAACAACAACTTTCATCAACAAGATTTCTCGAATCCGATATCTGAACCTCCATATTTAACAACCCCTGATCTTCTCAATATGTTTCCATTACCAAGATGCACGCAATCATCTTTGCTTCCTCAAAAATCCCCAAATTTGTTAACTTCATTAGGCCTTATTGGTGACATTGATGGCGGCGGTGCGTCAACTTCAAGTGCAATATGTGATCCTTCTTCTTTACTACTCCCATTGAATCTACCCCCACAACCCCCTTTACTAAGAGAATTGTTCCACTCTTTTCCACATGGCTATGGTTTGAGAAACTTGAGAAGCAACAACAATACTTCTTTCTTTAATGGATTGGAGGAAACAGATCAAGGTTTATACCAAGAAAATGGAGAAACAAGGCCTTTTGACAATGGATTTTTGGAGTTTTGGTCTGTGGTATGACTGATATAGCCAAAAATAGAGATGGTATAAAAGAGACTAAACATTTTTGCTACTGAGAGGCAGAGGAGGGTGCATTTACATGACAAGTATAAAGCTTTGAGGAGTATGGTTCCAAATCCAAGCAAGGTATTCTCAACTCTTTAATTTGTTTTTGTTTAATATATGATGGACTAATTATCGATTCGATACTCTCTTCTTCTTTTTTTTGGTGTTGATAGAATGAAGAGCATCAATAGTGAAGATCCATTGATTACATCAATGATTGAAAGGGGGGAGTGAATGATTAAAAAACTTTTGTTAGAATAAGAGATTCCAATAAAGATGGATTAAGATCCAAAGACAGAAGGTGGTGACTACTATTTTCCATGGATGGTAGTGATGCACAGCAAATACTGGATTAGTGGAACAATTCATACAATGGGAATTCATTAAGGATTTTCATGGCTCAGAGAAGGTAAGAATACTGGAAGTTGATGTTCGGATTGTCGACGATAAGTTTCCTTCCAAAACTTGTTCAGAAAAGAGTTAATTGTTTTTCCTTTTCTTTGGCATTAAGGTTCGTGATGACCTTCAATTTGATCTTCATCACATGTTGCGGGTGACTTAATTGGTGATTACTATAGCTTTCTTGTTTAACATCACAGGTATGGTTTCATTGATTCGATTCGTCTTTATTGAACTTTTTGTTCTAATACTCAAATTTATAAGTTATATATATGCATATTTCTGAAGGATCAACTGTTTATGCAAGTGCAATAGCCAAGAAGCTTATTGAGGTTGTGGACATACAGTATGCAGCTATTGCACCAACTAACAGCTATTAACTAAGTTTTCAGCTCTTACATTTATGGTAATCTTTCTTCAATCCTGTTATCGTATTATTTGTTAGTGCTACTTTTGTATTCTATTTTCCTTCTTGTTTTGCTGTGTTTTATTTGAGCCGAGAGTCTATCGGAAACAACTTCTCTACCTTTCATAAGGTTGGAGCGAAGTTGCGTACCCACCATCCTCTCAAGACCCTATTTCTAATATTTTACGGGGTATGTTGTTAGTTGTTGTTTATATTAGGGAGAAAAACAAAACACAATGAACATAAGGGGATTCGACCACCAAATAACTCTTTCATACTTATATTTGGGTGTTTTTATCTCTCTGCTGTCCTGTATTTGTTATATAAATTAATGAACGTATTTAAATAATAATTTTACTAGAATAAAATTATGTACATATTATACTTTTAATAAATATAATTTATGAATTCATTAAATATCTTATTTTTATCCTTGATAGGACTCCTGTCTAACATCATTAGAATCGTCTTCTTATGAGAAAGACTGACAAAACTGTCCTTAACTCTCTTTTCTTCACCATATTTCATAAATATAAAGTTAAAATTGTTACATGGTTATAGATGAAATATATTATTTGAGCATCACAAAGTGAAAATTTAATGGAGTTTCATTTTCCTCTTCTATCAGTGTTTCAAGAGTTTTACAGTTGTGGGGGGGCCAGGTAATAATGAAGAAGATGTAGCAAAGGATTTAAAAAAAAAGAGTCAAATAAACTTTTATGAGCTTCAGTTTCCTAATTTGGGCAATGTTTTCTGAAGTCACCCAACAAGCGTTAAAGTATAGCCATTTAGATTATTTTTGTTTTTAAATATGAATTTGTTGCTTTAAAAAAGTGTAAGCAGGCTTCTTTTTGTCCACTTTAATTTACCAAAAAGAAAAAAAAAAACGTTACAATTTTTCTATCAATTGCTGGACCACTTGTTGTTTTGTACAAAATAAATGGCATACCTGGGCTTATCTTTTCGCAATTCGAATGTATCACATATAAAAAATATTTATAATTTATATTCTAATTTTTTTGTTTGTTTCATTCAGGTTTTATATATGATCTTTATTTTGTGTAAGTGACTTCATATTTCTTTGTTGTTTTCCTATGCAGATTAATTTCCCTAGAAGGTATATACAAAGCACCAGAGTCGATGATAGTGATTAATTAGTAATTTATTAGTAATAACTTTGTGAAATCTCCATGGAATTGACACAGTAATTGGCTTAATTTACTGCAAGTTTTATTTAATAATTTTGACTCTTAATTTCTAATAAGGATATATAGTTCTTTCGGCAACCAAGTATTATTATCTATGTATGGTTCGTGGGGTAAACAGAAAAATAGACCTTTCTACTTCTGCAACTTTAATATTATACTCGTGTAAATGAAATTATCGTGTATTTTTCTTTTTTTTCGATTCGCATTTAAAATTACATAGAAAGTCTATTTAAGTCAACAGAAAAAAAAAAATAGACGCTCCATAATTAAAATGAAATAATATCACATTGCACCACAATTTAATAGCGATTTTTTAATATATCATAACTTTAACATTTTAGATTGAAATACAATTATGTAATTATACATTTAATAATCTGAAACTATCAAAAATTCTTTTGGCAAAGTTAACAACAACGATATGTATCAACTGATAATGGAAGATGTGTTGATAAAATCAAAAGGCTTAATATATGAATAGTGCCCTCTACTCTAAATTCTGAGTAATTTACTTGAAGATATATCTAAATATATGTAAAAAGTTATTAGATATTTTCGATTCAAATTTTAATATCGTTTTTGCGTGTAGTTCTCCGATATACTCATTATGTAGATAAGTTAACTAATTAAATATGTGATTGCCTATAATTATGCAAATTGGTCTCAATAAGTCGTAGAAGTATGAAAATGTTTCAATTGAGGATAATGTTGATAATTGAAGGAGGTAATATATTTCAGTTAAATGATAAACTGTGATTATACAAGATCATACGTAAAAATTTATTCAAAATTTAAACTGTTTAATAAGAATATTTTATTATGTATTCAGATGATCATCTAGTTTCGAGTGCCTAAATATAATTTATTTACAAATTTGAGAGGTTATCGATGTTATTAAGCAAAAAAATAAATAAAATAGTGAGTCAAAATGTTTGATGAAGACCATTGCCAATTTGAGATGAACAAGGGTACAAATAAGAGATGCTTGTAGGGTGCAGCTTCCCAATAAAAATTGTGCTGCAGAAGATCTGTGTCTATCTATATAATATTATGCAGTTACACTGTTTTGGAAAAACACAAATGTGCACCTTCCTATTTAGTGGGCCTTGTCTACATGTTAGTTTCTTGCTAGTTTACAAATATTTTTTGTTTTTGTTTTTTTCGGTGTTCAAAGTCTATGTTGGAATTCGACCAAATTTAAATAGGATGATATTTTTAAAAGAATTTTTCTTTTATTTATGATTCAAATCGAAGACATCTGATTAAAAGTGAAACAATCTCATTATTGCACTGCACCATAACCCGCCATGTTAGTTAGTCTACAATTGTTATCATTAGGGTTTTTCTATTTGGCACTACAATTCAAGGCTTCAACCATGTTTGAATTGGTCCAAGCTCAATTATGTTAAAAAGAATAGGATAGAAACAATATACGGTTCCAAACATCACGAAATTATTAATAAAGAAAAAAAAAGAATATTTTTATTTCAAAAATATTTTTTTTATTCAATTTATTTATCTTACTTTCTTTTTCAGTTTATTTAACAAAGCACGTTTCTTTCATTTTTTTAAAACTTTTTAATTTTAACTTTTTAATAATAAATTCAATATCACATAATTGAAAGACATTTTGTTACCTACTACATATTTTTAGTTTAATATAAAAAAATTCCTTATTTATAATACGATATCAAATAAAAAATCAAACTAAAAAATTAATACGAAGCGAGTACATATTTGGCATTACCTGTAAGTTGTGGTGGTTATAGACAACCCCCACTTCTCTGAAGATACAGAAACAAAGGACTTCATATTATAACCTAGCTACCCAAGCAAAAGTTTTGCTTGTAGTGTTCGGAATTTGTTTTTCATACTCAAAAACTCAAACTGAGATCCTCTCATTAAGTGTGAAATAATCTCACTACTACACTACAACCACGTTGATTAACAGGCAAAGCTTTATTAGTGTAACAATGTACAATGTCATAATGTACATAACTACATACTATAACCCCTTTTTACAATTATTAGAATCAGAACGAATAGAAAAGAAAGAAAAAAAACTTGATAATTTTAGATGTAATTATCAATGTTGCCAGGACCAACTATACATACATAGCAAAAGATCAAAGCAATATGTACTGAACTGTAACTGGACACAGAAAACGATGGTGATCTCTATTTTTTTTCCTTCACAATTTTCACAGCAAATAAATCAATATCTCAACCTCCTTCGAGATAATAATAATAAAATTTGTGTATATTCTATCTTTTTAAACTTCGCTTGAGACTATACCGGGCTATTGTTGTCGTTGTTGTTGTAGTACTGACTGCAAATCAAGTTGCAGAAACAGAAACTACTGGAGTACGGAGATGATCAGAGACCCCACTCTAATATTTGGAATCTCAGTAACAAACTTTGTCCCAAGCACAAGAAAAGCCATTACTGTCCTTTTTCCCTTTCTTTTACCTTATAAAGGCTATACCTCTCACTACTTTACTCATTTCTTCTTTTTTTGAACTTTTCTTCTCTAATACAACTGCTCCATTCTTCATTTTTTTCATGCTTCAAACTTGAGTTTCACTTTTTTTCAACTACCAGAAATACTATTACTATTGGTGTAGTGAACAACATTATTTCATCATAAAAGTGTAAAGAATGTATGCATCACAAAGTTTGTCTTTTCATCCAACTTCTGATCAGCAAGATGAAAAAAGTTTTGTTCAAAATCATATTGCAGCATCTGGATTAGTGGAGCAGCAGGAACAGTTTCATTCTAGTGAAAACAACTTGAATATGCAATTAGAATTTGGGCATGACTCCAACAACACAAGGTTTCATCCAAATTGGGAAGAAATTAGTTTTAATCCTTACAACAATCAACAACTTAGCTACCCCATTTCTAATCCATCATTAGGCCTTTTGGGGGGTTTTCATCAAAGAACAGAATTAGCTTCAACTTCAACTAATCTTTTTTTTGAACCCCCACAATTGAATATGCCTCTAAATCTTTGTACCCCACAATCTAGTTTATTCAAAGAGTTGTTTCATCTTTCTCCACATGGGTCCTCCTATGGGTTAGGAAGCTCCGGGACGGGTTCTTTGTTTAGCCATGGTCATGATCAGGAAGAGGTAACAGGTAATTTGTACCATGATGGGAGTTTTCATGAGTTAACTGGAGATATGATGATTAATTCTGCAGCTATTAAGAAGAGGAAATTAGGTAAAGATATCAAACATCATGCTTCTGAGAAACAAAGGAGAGTTCATTTTAGTGACAAGTTTCAAGCATTGAGGACTTTAATCCCAAATCCCTCAAAGGTATGTAAGTTTTTAATAGTCCTTAAATATTTCATGTTTAGTTTTGTTGAAAACATGTCCCTAAGTAAATATAACAACTAGTTGTACCAATGAGAGCTTAGAGTCTGTCGAAAACAGAAGTCTGCATACACTATACTCTCCCCAGACCCCACTATTTGGGATTTCACTGTGTTTGTTGTAGTTGTACTACAAATAAGCCTTTTAGCACCAAATCCTTATTTTGGTGAATTTCATTTTTTTGTGAATTTTGTATGCTTATATATTGTAGAATCAAAAGAAAATGAGCTTGTTTGATTAGGGAATATATGATCTTTAAGTTTTGCTATGCAATGAATTTACATGATTTTGGAAGTTCAAGAATGAAGGAGCATCAATTATTGTTCAAACAAAATTTTGGACTTAAAAAAAGGGTTAACTTGTGTAGGGATTAAAATAACATACTCAATATAGTCCCACAACGCGCTGGGATCTGGGGAGGTAGAGAGATTGTTTCCGGAAAAAGTAGTAACATAATTTAATTTTGTGAATAGCAGAATGATAGAGCAACAATTATCGCGGATGCTATTGGCTACATCAATGAGCTAAAAATGAGAGTAAATGAGTTAAGAGTTCAAGTAGATATAAAGAAAGAGAGAATCAAAAGGCAAAGATCAATAGTAGAAGAATATGGTGCAGTGATCATGGAAGATAATCAGGATGATCAACAAGTGATGATGAACAAATCTACTAATTGGCATCATCAAATACAATCTTCCAAGAATAGTAATACTGAAGTTGATGTGAGAATTATGGAAGATGAAGTGATTGTTAAATTTGTCCAACATAAGCAAATGCTCAAGGGAGTGAATTGCCTTCTATTGGTATCAAAAGCACTTGATGAGCTTCAGTTGGATCTCCAACATGTTGCTGGTGGATTGATTGGAGATCACTATAGCTATCTCTTAAACTCCAAGGTGCTTTATTCTCCCCTTTTCTCTACACTATTTACATTAATCCTTCTGTTTCAGTTTGTTTGTCTCGGATATTGAGCCGACACAGAGTTTAATCGAAAACTAAAGATATGTATAATCCATCAAGAGTGATCTTAAATATGTCGTGGGGGGGGACTAGAATATAGAGATCGGTACTTTTTGAAACGGATTAAAAAGAAAAGTACAATAGATTAACCAATTGAAACGGAGGGAGTATAATGTAATTTTTTTGCTTCAGATGTTCATACTTCGATGTGATCATATATATATATGTGTTAAATTAATATTAGTGACAATTTTTAGCAGATTTTTGCAGTTGGTACAGTGTCTGCAATGTAGTGAGCTCAGGTATTGAGGTTTGGACAAAGGAGACATGCAGACATTAATTAAGTTGGAGGTCTTGAAATATAGACTTTCTTTAATTTATATAATTTCTACTTTTGTAATACAATGATGAAAATAGCCATATTTCTCTGATTTGTTGAAAACTAATTCGACTAAAATATGACGATTTTATTTTATTTTGTGATTACTTATACCGAAAAGATCTAGTGTTAATTACTGTATGGTTAATATTTATATCGTACTTACACTTTGAAAAGATATCTACTCATCCATATAGATTTTGATAGAATAGTTTGGTTGGGTTTTCGCGTTCCAATTAATTATGAAAATAGAAAATTTTTTTATTAAAAGTTTCATTCTTTCCGTCTCCTAGAGATAAATCATACAATGCGCGATTCTAAATTTAATCTACTCTTCGATGTGGATTACTCCCAGACTTTGTGGCATACCAAAAATTTCATCAAAATCTTATGATGGCACTGTAATTATTAGATCAAACTAACTCATACAATACAGTCTTATTACTCCTAACTATTTATTTAAGAATTTTCACCCCCCTTTTTTGACTATGTGGCACTATATTGTGGGTGCAAACCCTTGTTGATTTTTTTTCAAACTATTTTCATGTGGCCCAAAAGGGGCAGAAAATTCTTATCAAAGAAGTTCAGGATGGTAATAAAGGCTTAGTACGTATAAGTAGTCTCTGAGATTTTTCGAACATTTTTAAGGATACATGTATATTTTTCCTAAATAAAAATAATAATAATTTATTTAATAAATTATTGAGCGTTGTTAAATTTTCCGAAATAATAATAATAAAAAGGTTTGTCCCTAAAGATAATTGTCAAGGTAAGGAATAACTACAGATGATCTCATCTGAAAGGTAAGTCGCCAAGTGATACGCTGCGGCAACTATGTACACATTTGGAAAATGACATAAACAATTAAACTAATTAAATGTATTTTTAATGAAATTAATTATACAGGAAAAAAAAGAATAATATAATATGGGGAGTTCAAGCTTTGTAAAAAAATAATAATTGTGGAAATCCCAAAGTTTCACCACACGTACGTATCCTTCGAGATATACAATAGTCAATAGTTAAAGAGATATTATATTTGTAACAATTTTGACCCAATTAAGTTTTACAAATTAGGCTGTCATCTTTTTTATTAGTCAACTTGAATTGACTTTATTCTTAATTAGAAATTTAAATTTAAAATTTTAAAGTAAAAAATAAATTCTATTAAATATATTATAATTTATATTTAATCATCAGTCTAACTCCGATATAAATATTGAAACGCAAAAAAAACATAAAAGGTAGGTTTGGAATGAGATTTGGAGTCGTGATATGTTAGAATTGATCCAACTTTTGACAGCTACTGCATTCACAAGGTTATTGTTTGTAAATTATTTTTTTAAAAAAATATTTCCTTTTTTAAAGAAAACAATTTAATTAATAGCTTGGAGAAAAACTTTTTTTTTTCTTTTTCTTTTGTGTAAAAAGCTGAAAATTGTGTTTATAGGATAAAGATGTCTACATCATAAATCCAATAATAGTATTATAGGAATAGTGACGTCTACTTATTTATTTTTTTAATTACTTGTTTTACTTAAATTAATTTAATACAAATATAAATATTTACCTGTTGTAGATAAAGGAAACTATATATGAATTAGTGAAACAATAATTTCATTGACATTTGATAGTATAAGGTTTAAAAATTTTAGGGGCTTTATAGAACAATCTCAATTTTAGAGGTTTTATAAAGCAGAAGAATGGTCAAACTCGTCTACGCGTGATTCCTCGTTTGTTTCCTAAAAAGTTAAGGTGAGTTGTTGGTTTTACTCATGAAGTAACTAAAAAGTGAAGCGTTACACATACATTCAAGTTACCTAATAAGATAATTATATATAAACTTTGATGATGACCTAATGTAAAATGACAAAGCTAATCAACATAACTATTTCTTTAGAAGATAATCACATATAGAGTAAACTAGAGAAGACCTTTTGTTATGAATGAAATTTTTCTAAAAATAGGTTTTTGTTCCCTGATCATGAGAAAAGTGAATTCTCTTTTAGGAGTTTTAGTAGTATAAAAAAACAAGTTTCATAAATAACATTTGAATTTCATTTATCTTCTTCCCACCCATTCGACGTCCCCATCCTTTGAGTTCCTCATCCAACCCCTGTAGCGTTTTGCTAAATTACAAATAAATGCTTTTATAGTGTTGATACATAGACATTAAAATTAGGGTTAGAAGATGTGATACACAACACAAAAACCCATGGAAATGGAAGGAACCAAACAATAAGTTAAAAAAATACACATAAATTAACCTCAAGTAATCAGCTGTTTCTGCATGGACTATACTTGTTGTCTACGTTAATAGTACAGCCATGCAACAGAGACCAGAGCAATTTACTTTATTTTCATATGTTTATTTCCTAGTGAGAATTCTGATTCCGTTTTGATATGTTTATTTTTTAGTGAAAATTCTTACTCCGCCACTGTGTGTACATTGATGATCAAAAAAGAAAGAAAACATTGTTAATAACGTAGAATCTGTTAATGATTGCACATGTAGAAACAAATCTCTTTTTTTTTCCATTCACATCAAACATCTTCATTTTGTTAACTTCCATAGTCCTTTTCAATTGATCCTACTAAAGAAAAAACAGCAAGTTTCAATCTCAGGTCTTCAATAATGTCGAAAAATACATTTATCCCGCGTTCAAAATCTGTTCCTTGCAGGATATCAGAAACTCAAAATGTTAGATCAACAAATTCAGATGACTCATTGAAACCATCATGGCATAAAAAAATCGATGAGGAAAGAAAGAGAGGATCATCGTCTTCAAAGAACTCGAGGAGTAAAAATAACCTCGATGAATTCAACAAAAGAAATGCAATTCAAGAAGAGAAGAGGTACTCTGCAAGAAGTCCATATTACAAAGGACTTACTGATTCATCCAAAGAGATTAATCGACAGAAGTCGTTAGCAGGTAGTACTCCTGGAAAAGATAGCAGCTTATCATCTTCTTCAACAAGTAACAGTTCTAAATCAAATTTAGCTATCAAGGTACGTGTTATCATTGAAGTTTATGATCATCTCATCTAAGAAGCGTAGAGCACATGAATATTAATTATGCAACTATATTTATGTCATGTTACAATAGGTACAAGAGTGGAGTGCATCTTACTTTGTTCGCAAAGGCAAAGAAGAACGAGCATCCTCCAGCTTGTTGAATGTTTCTTCGGGGAACAAGAACATCCGTGATCCTTCTTCATCAGAGACAAAAGTAATCAGAACGACAATCGGAGAAGAACTTGAATACATTCAAAAGGAGTTAGAAGAAGAAGCAAAAGTAGAATTTCACAATTAGATCAGGGGAAGCCTTTGAGGGAGAGAGCATCAGAAATGCAAACAAATAATATAGTACTACTACCTGCAGCCCCTGCCCCTGCACCTACACCGCCAGTAACATCACCGATAAAATTGTCAGTACCATCTCCACCACCAACTCCATTAATATTACAAACATCGCAAGACGAAGAAATTGAATCAGTACAACTACCATTACCAGGTTCACCAACTCAAAATGTTGATGATGAAAAAGATACCACAAATGTGAAAGATACGACAGTTCCTGAAGAACATATTGACAAAAGATTTACATGGGCTGACAAGTATAGGCCTAATGCTCTTAAACATTTTCTATGCAATCGAAATATTGCTCTAGAGTTGAAGGCTCTGGTATGAAAATTATCCTTCAACAACTTTTTTTCGGAACTTTCCTTATGGATAGCAAAAGAATACTAACACACTACAAATCTTTTCGATTATAAAATTTTGCAGGCAGAAACAGATAGCAGTATTCGCCATTTCATATTTGCAGGACTGCCAGGAGTAGGGAAAAGAACCATGATATTTGCTCTGCTTCGTGAAATTTATGGACACGATAAAGTACAGGTATGTTTATGAATCCTCTTTAAAGCTACAAAAATGTTAAAAGTTCAATACAGAAACTGTGTTGCATTGACACTTCAGTAATAAAACCTCTATGTGAGGAACGATAAATAACACGAGAGTATTAAGTCACCTCAAAGATTTCTACAAACACTGTCATACGAGTGGAACTAGTAACCTGAAAAATGAGACTAACAAAATAGAAAATTAAACATACATTTCCATGATTCGTGATGATCTCTTTGCTTTTTTACAGGTAAGAGATAAGTGCAAGGTGTTCCACTTAAAGGTATCAATCCCCTGCACCTTTCTTTCTATTGTATTTCTTTCGATAAGTTAGGCATACAAAACTCGGAAACTAATGTTCAGAGGACACAAAATATAAAGATAGTGAAAGTAGCCTATTCTCAAAATGCATTTCAGGGAGAATCAGTTCCCAGCATCAAAGTAAACGTGAAGGAATCGAACAAACATGTTGAGATCAATCTCTCTGAAACTAAAGGCTATGAGAAACATGTCCTAGTACAACTAATCAAGGAGAGAAAGTACAAATCATCCAGTAGATCTGCACCTTCCAATCCTGATCATAACTGTAAAGGTATTACCGCCTTTTGTTTTTCAATTTCTAGCTAGCACCGCGAATTGGACATAATGTTATCACTTTATTTTGTAATGTACACAGCTATCATTCTTGGTGAGGCAGACAAGCTATCGACAGACGCATTGTTATATATCAAATGGATGATAGAGAGATATGAAGGTTGTTATAAGGTCTTCTTTTGCTGCAGCGATAGCACAAAGCTCCAGCCAATTAAGTCTATTTGCAAAGTTTTTCATCTTCAAAAACCTTCAGATGATGAGGTTTGTACACACAGTTTCAATATACATACATCGAGAACATAAAAGATATTTTACATAAATTACACTTAGAGATTCAATATGCATAAATTAACTTGAAAAATCATTTCTTGTTGACAGATTGTAGACGTCTTGAAATTCATAGCACAACAGGAAGGAATAGAACTACCACACCAAATGGCAGCGAGGATTGCTAGTAACTCTAAAAGTAACCTACGCCAAGCAATTCGATCTTTTGAAGCTACCTGGCACTTCAAGTAACGTTTTAATAGAGAATTTAATTTTAGACATTCGTTTATCTGGATTGTCTATTTGCGAAAAGATTCATCTTTCGTATTGTCCACTCACTAACTATAGGAGAATGTGTTATTATCAGCACTTCCTTGACTGAGAATCAAGAAATCAAGACAGGATGGGAAGACGACATTGCAGAGATCGCTAAAAACATAATTGAAGAGCAAAGTCCAAAGCAGTGAGTATAATTTCACATCATCAATAAGTTATTCATGTGACATTCTTTTTTTTAGTCAGTTTCGAGAAGAAAATATATTTCTATATTTCAAAACTCTTCAAACTTTTATGATTTTACAGACATAAATGTCACAATATGTTTAACAAGGGTTCTTTTGGTATATGCCAAAAATCATTCTTTTATCCTTAAACTTTGTGTCCAGTCAAACACTGTCATATAAAATGAAACGGAGAGAGTACATTCGAAGGACTTTTCTATGACTATGAGGGCATTATTTATTTCACATTGACGCTCTTGCTTGACTCCCCAATTACGAGTTTCCAGCACTCAGAATAGTAACATCAAGAGTTCATTTCTCTCTCAGGCTATACGATATTCGTGGGAAATTGCAGAATTTGATAGAGCACAACGTATCTGCTGAGTTCATCTTTAATGTAAGAGCTTCTTAGTCCTTGTACCTTTTGTTTGAAATAATTGAAGCTTTTCACTAACTTCATTTTACTCTATTCTGTGATAATGCAGACTGTGTTTGAAGAACTAAAGAGTAATTTAGATGACCAGTTCCACAAAGAAATGGACATGCTGAAACTGAAGTATAATGTAAGGAAGTTTACACATTTCACCATCAAATACTCATTATATGTTCGCCAACACATTTTCATAGAATCAAATATTAGCTCAACATTTCATTATTCTTTCTTCCAGATAAATTCAAATGATCTCGAGCAGGGTAAAAGTGATAACGAGGCAGTAAAAAAGATTGTTCACAAATTTATGAAAATTGAAGGTAAGCCAAGCATTTGAATTATTTGTCATTATCTTGGAGGACTAAGCGTAGACATCATAACTATTCATCTTTAGGCACCAAAATCCCATTGAATCTTATTTCACCATAATTTTCTATGGGCGCGGAACTTGCCAAACTGAAATCTTGTCCTACATCTATTTATCCTAGATGAGTGTGCTCCTCTACTCTCATCTGCAAGTTCTGTTAATTATAACAAACATCATTTGTAAATAACATGCATCGACAAACCTGGACAAACGTAAACTTTTAGGATTATATATTTCACCTATGGTTATAGTTTCTTGACACTTTAGATTCACCTTTAGGCCATATGTATAGAGGTACACGGGTAACTCATACTTTAAGTGTATATAACGTCTGATTTACTCGAGAAACGTGTTCAGAATCAATGTTGATTGACTCTCTTTTTTCACTGCAGAGTTCACAGCCAAATTCATGAGCTGGTATAAGATTTTTGTTCTGAAGAAAGGAAATCAGAACCCCATCATCAGCAAAGGGGATATATAGTTTGGAAACAAGTTCTATTTGAGTGATAAAGAATTTATAGAACTTTTCCCCATCACTTTGCATGGTTGATAATTTGGTATTTCAGTTGTAAAATAAAGTGGCAAAACTAGCCCAAGCACACAAATTTTATGTGCTTAAGAAATTCTATATCCTGTAAAATCATGTAAGATAAATAAAAAGGCACTCAAGAAGATAACGCTTTCATTATTTCCGTTTTAAAAAGAATGTTACCTTATCAATGGTCAATGCAATGACATCGAACCCTCATTGTGAGAGATCACAATTGGTGTATGTATGCAATCTCAACCTATGTTGCTCGAACTCTTCAAAAATGCTTATGGATGCATGTCCAGTACGCCAAAGGTAGTGCATCTTTTGAGAATCTGACATATTGTTGGAGAGTTCGTACAATATAAATCTCAAACTCGTCCTCCCTCAATGCCCTGCACATATTTCACCAACATCAATAGCAATTCCATCAATTACCATGAGTTGCATTCAGTAAATGAAAACCTATGATCTTTTAGGCATTCTTTATGTGATGGACTAAAAAGAGAAGGCATATTTTACCATGATATTCATATTAATTGGTGCATAATCTTTTGACTGACTTTGGGAAATAATTTGAAATGAGTGGTTAAAGTGAACGGAGAGATTAGATAGTAGCACTGATGAGTGATGGGAACACTAAAAACAGCTTGATAAAGGAAGAAAATAATTAAGCCATAATTGATGGTATTTTAAGAGACATCCAAATTTGATTAGTTGAATATATTCAAAGCTGAAACACTCCAATATAGAAATATTCCACATCTTTTACTGGAAGAGTGAAAAGAAAATTAATAATAGATTCATCATGAAGGCAGCAAAAACATTGGGAGTAGTAGAGAAAATTTAAACAACAATTACGAAAAAGAAAAGCAAGAAAACAGTAGGCAAAAATTGTAGCAAGAGAAAACCAAATGTATTTTATCCGACTTACTGTCGTGTGCAAGTATTTAATTTTGAATTTATAACATAACTCAGGCCCTAATAATTATAAACTGAATTCACTTGCAGTAGAGATGTTAGTTCTCACCACAATGTTACAAGTTTTTTTTCTTTCTTTGATGTCTATCAAAACCTCAGAGAGTTCAAAATACAGAAGCATTACAAGATATTGCAGATAAATAAGCCATGTAAAAATGATTTCAAAATTAAACTTTAAAATTGTCTTGCTGTACAATCAATCCAAGTGAAAAAAAGTTTACAAAATTCTCCGCTAGACTCGAAGATGTGTCATAGACTAATGAACAGCCAACCGCTGCAGATGATCCAAGAAAACCTCAAAACTAACGTCATCCGTGAATATAATATCTCCACCAGGAATTGGAGGAGCATCAGAGTTGTAAGTGGCAGAGGGATTCAACTTTGCTAGCATAAAACGGGCCTGTATAGAAAAGATTACTCTTGTTATAAAATTACTTTTGCCTAAAAGAAAGTTATCCTATATAGCACAAGCAGAAGATAACTCCAAGTTGATATCAACTATGGAAAAAAGATGAAATCTGTCCAGGAATGAGCAACTATCACAAATATTTTGATTTCCAGATCTAGTTTTCACTATCGCCACCAGATCTTACGACAAAGAAAGGAGAAGAATGCAATAGGCAACTTGAAGAAAAGATATATCAAAAGCAGGTAAAAATTTGGCCAAACTGAAAGTGTTTGATGATTGTTTCCAGAGTTTTTCTACTAGAGCTGCTTAATAAGCAACACAAACAAATTCTTTCAGTATTAGTGAAACATGATTAGCTTTTGGGCCAAGTTCCAAAGGAAGAAAGCATGTTTAGTTAGAAGAAAGCCAAAATCTTTAACACGACATTTTAGCACAGATATCAAACTCGAAGTGTCAATCCGAACCTTTTGTTCAGAACATGAACTGCAGACAAAAATGTTATATCACAGACCTCTCGCTGTTTAAGAAAAAATTCAATTATGTAAAAATGAACTAAAAAACTGAAGATTACAGATCAACATCTGCTGTAAAATCTAAATAAAGGCACATGCATCAAAAACACAGAAAATATATATACACAGGAGGGACTAGACAGAAAGCATAGTTAGTAACCTGAGATCCATATTGATCACAAATGACCAAACGAGGTACAGGAAATCTTTCATGAAGAATGGCCTCTGCATCTTCTCTAGGAGATTTTAATAGTTCAGCAAATGCCTGCCATAGAGAGTAAATTTAAGGTCACATAAATGATGAGTAAACTCAAATCCAAATCATCATGAGTTATGTGCACCATGACATAGACAGCAGGACCAGAACCAAATTGGACCCAGAAATAAGATGAATTGTTTGTTTAAAGCAGGCTACAAGGAAAATTGTAGGTCACAGAACACAAGGATGCTGAGGACACCTTTTCCACATCATTGCTGATGCTACACTTTGATTTTTGTATCAAACAAGAAGTAAAAGCTGGTTTATGGATTTTTAATTGTTCAAGTCCCCCCCCCCCCCCCAACCCCCGACTAATATCATGTGTCTGATGGTGAAAACAAGATTAGATCGAACGCATGTGCAACCAGTGTTGCATCTATCCAGTCACGGTGACTCTTTGAAGTGTCTGCATTCGATGCAAAAGAGCACAAATTGTTCCCTTGAATATGGATCCATGAATCAATTGAAATACGAAGTTGTTATTTACTCTCTCACGCATGTGTGACTGTGGGGTAATCCTATATATCATGTTCAAACCAGCAAAGAAAAGAAGCTAGTCTGAGATCAAATTATTTGACATAAAATCCTCGGATCAGCAACTGATAGAAGTTTTTAAATCTTTACTGTTTAGTTCAGACTGATAAGAAGGCTACCTGATGTTCAGGCTGTCCATGATATCCAAGTTTTCTCCATTGAGCAATAGTTGATCCATGAAACACGACAATGGTAAAATAAGAATCAAGAAGAAGGATTCTTTCAGCAGCAATTGCCGCCACATCAAGGAGGACTGGTTCCGGACCAGAATGAAAAGAATAAGATATCAAAGAGGGCTGAATCATCACGACTGAGTTAGCAACATTTTCCCTGTTCAGAATCATTCTAAAATATGCCGTCTCATCTGGACTGTTTCCAAAGACCTGAGCCAGAGTTGATGCTTAAAAATTGAGCATGATGGTAGAGACAGAAATGTAAGAAAGTAATATGCTTGATGTTCACAATCAAGATGAAAATATACCTGGACAAACTGAGACCGCCGCAAGTGAAACATAAACTGGGGAAATATTGAGAAACGAGGAGATAGAGTGAAAGAAGATGGAGTATCTTTTTGGTAGTCACCAAACCGAGAACATATGTGTATCAATGACTTATCCAGCCATCTGATGGGATCAAAATCAGCCTGCAGAAGAAAGAGGAAATGGGTTTCCAAAAGGTAAAGAAACAATAGTGCAAGATAGCAAGTCATAGTAAAGAAAGCAAACTTCATGGACAGAAAACAAAACATACAACCAAATATAAGGTTAAATCATCTGTAATAAGACCAAGAGGATGATACCTCGGTTTCCATTTTGAAAGAAACTTGTCGTGCCATTACCACAGCAGCTGCTTCTTGATCAAATCCAGCAATAAGGTCCTATAAAATACAGAAGACAAACTTTTTTACTGAAACAGCGAGTTAGATAAGCATAAAAAACTACAATCCTATTTACTTTATCTCTAAAGCAACCATGAATAAATCTACAAGGTTTTCAATTTTAGTGGCATAATTGTCAATAAGCTGATAAATAACTTTAAATAGGAAAAATATACATTAAAATCAGACTCCGATTTCAGTCCCCTCAATCCTTTGACCATTTCTAAACAAGTACAAATATTTAAGATATCTAGCAAAGCAAAGAAAACTCGGACCCAGATGTTTTCAAGACGTCAACTCAAACCTCTGTCCTAGTAACGTACCTACTTATGATATGATTAACATTGTTTCGGTTAGCTACAAGGTTTAAGTTTAGTGACGCATTGCAATGAAAAGGATAGCATTTATTAAGATTGAAGGACAGTGGTAGTTAGTCGAACTGCATTTCAGTGTTCACAAGATTCTGATTCGGTTTGAATTCAACTAGAATGATGAAAAGGTTAATGATCAACGCTTTACACAAGGGAGATCGAAGGAAATTAGAGAGTAGATTACTTTAGCTTATAAGTTATTTAAGTGTTCACAGTAGATTACTACAGCTTTTAAGCATTTATGTAGCAGTTGTTGCAGTAAGGAGGTTATTCCTCCACTTTCTCATTTCAGTTGTAGTAGGAAGTTATTTTCCTTGTTTTCAGATGTGTATACAATCCACCAGTGTATTTAGGAGTTGTTTGGTATGGAGTATTAGGTGAAATAGTCCAAGTATTACGTGTGATATTATTTAGTATTATTTAGTACTATGTTTGGTATAATCAATCCATAGATTAGTTATACACCATACATGGTATTAGAGGGTGTATAACTAATACCTTCCATTTGGTGGGTATTAGAACTAATACCATGGGACTAATCTAGGTAAAGACAAAAATACCCCCTCAATTTTTTTGGAAACATTTGGTAATTTTCTTGATTTTATATTTTTATTTATTACTAATAAATTATTTAAATAGATTAAGACTTACAAATTGATTAATGTAGATATATTTTTGTTTTCAAAATATGAGTTATTAAATGACTTATAGTAATATAAAAATATTAGAATCCGACAATATTTGCAATTGTTGATGTACGGAAATTAAGAACAATTCACAAGTTCAAATATGACTCTTAACGGAAGTCATTAACATTACACAATAGTCTAAAAACAAGAGCATATAAATATAATCTAGATATATATATATAAAAACACTCTGAGTATAAAAATAGTTTTAATTAATTTTGCATTATTTCTTGTTTATTTTTATTTTATTTTATTTTATGATAAAGAGTTTTTTTTAATTTATTGATACAAAACAAAGTTCAATAAAATTTTCTCTATAAATTACTATAGTTGTGTGACCTTTTAAAATATTAACTCCAATTATTAAGATGATAATCATTTACTCTTGAATAATTTAAGTGAGAAAATAGTGAACATGACAATAAAAATTTTGTTCTCCTGGCTAGTTAAAAATGCTAGAGAAAATAATATTGTCCGTAAATTATCTACCTTGATCCAATTACATGAAATAAAAAAATCCCACAATTACTCAAGGGTATAATAGGAAAGAATTTTTTGTGGAGTTTTAAACACACACAAAACTAGGTAAGAAACAATGAACCAAACACTTGATAAAAATAATCTTTGCATTACTAATCCATGCATTATTGATCTTTATACCGAACGACCCTTTAGTGTATTCGAATTCAGTGAAATGTTATGCAGAAATTACAAACTCTTTGAGTACTTCAAACTCGAGAGATTGCAGGTTCTCTCTGAAAGAACCAGCACCATAGGTCGTAGGAAGAAAAAATTTAATTTCACACTACAGCCCCCCATAACCAATCGATATCAGGGGACCATAACAACTTGATATTAGAGATGGGTGTTTGTTATGGGAGATCAAATTCAACATCAGCCACAATTGGTGAACTTGTATCAAGAAGAACGTGCAACCAATACAGCGAGACAGGAGGCAATAAATGCTTGCTTAAACGCACTCACAAAGGATCTAGCACATTCGAAGGTTGATTCTGAATCAACTGAACAGACCAATCAGAATCGGGGTTGAAGGGTAAAAGGGGAGTGGCAGGAGGGTCAAGATCAAATGCAGGATGAAGTTCCATCATTCTTAGGTATACAAAGTTTGATTTTCCAAGGTTAACAGATGTGAGCACTTCTTTCAACACCAACAAACTCCAAAGGAAGAAAAGTTGAACTTGCTTCTTTTCATTTGGAGGGGAATGCTCAACTTTGGCTTCTTCAACTAGAGATAGATATGCTTCAACCGTCCTGGGATGAATTCAAATGTTATTGTTACCTTCATTTTTGTTCACCAATCAGAAGTCAAAAGTTAGGAGAATTGGCTACGTTGCCACAGATTGGGTCCGTGACAGATCACCAAGAAAGTTTGAGTAGTTAGTTTCCCGGGCTGGTACACTCACAATCTCAAAGATTAAACTTTATATTAGGGGATCTTGGGATTATGTAGCAATTGAGGTTGAGTTGCATAATCCCTCTAGATTTGGCTGCGAAAATGAGTTATCCTGGCTTAATGAACGCAAGGGACAACCTTTTCGTTCGCAACTATTAGAAGACCGCAGATCCAAAACAACATATATCTCCCCTCCATAGCACACCAGATTTGCAAGAAAATTGACTAGGTCTGAGATGGATGAAAAGAGGCTTCTCTGCTTCAACTGTGATAAAGTCTTCACTCATGGCCATCAATGCAAGAAATTATTTTGTATTGATTCCATAGACGAAGAGGAAGAATCTCTGGAACAAGAGACAAATCCTAATACAGATCAACCTGAAATTTCTTTACAAGCCTTCATTGGTGTCACAGCTCCACAAAATATGCTCTTACAAAGTATATTTGAATTCAATGAAATGTTATGCGAAATTCGGGAAGATAACATTGGATTTCACACTATAAAGTTCGAAGAACTCAAGAGATTGCAGGTTCTCTCTTAACGAACGAACACCACAGGTCGTAGGACAGTAGGAAGAAAATCACACTACAGCGCCCCATAACCAGATCCATATCATGGGACCATAATAGTTGACTTCTTATTCTAGCTAAATAAAAAAGGGCAGAAATGAAAAGATAAAAGTTGACTTCTCAACTAATCTGAATACTATTTTAGAGAAAAAAAATTGATCCCGAAGTACTTATATATAATGATCCCATATTACTTCTTAAAAAATAAAACATTAGATGAGTATTGATAAATGCAGAGAAAAGGCTTCAAAGGAAAGAAAGTGGACATTTTAGGACAACCTAAAGTATAAAAGGAAAAAGATGATGTCGGACTGCAGAAATTAAAAGGATATCAACCATTAGATCGTAGTATTTACATTGTTGATAATTATTGATGAACTTGTAACAAAAGAGGGTTACAAGGTGCGCTCTGGCTAAGCTAGTGGATACAGGAGACAATGGTCCATTAAGATGCTACAGAGAGCCTTATCTAACGACCTAATTTCAAGGGCCAAAGATTACTAAAACTCCTCTGGGGACCAACAGGGTGTGAAGCGAAAATCCATCATTACCTTTAATTTCAGTATCATATTAGGTCTATTTAAGGATAAAGCAACGATCTCAGAGACTCACAATAGTAGATATCCACACTCCAAAAGGATTCCAAGAAATTTGAGGTGGGTAAGCAAAGCACGAGCCTAGCATGCACTGCAAATAGCGCTAATGACTCCCAAACTACCATCTGCATACATATCTCACTTTGTACCATAAGTATTGTAAACTGAAGTGGCCAGAGAATGGTTAATCCCCTTAACAAAGCCTAGATCAACTATGCCTACATTTAAATGATTACCAAATCAACAATCCATAAGTTATTTAACTTAAATATGTCCTATTACATTCCCAAAGAGGATATTTGAGTACTGTATGTTCCTGTTGGAGAGAAAGGAGCTCGGTTATTATAATCTTATGAGCAACTATCTTTCCCATCTCTTCTTATCCATCTCGGTTATTATAATCTTATGAGCAACTATCTTTCCCATCTCTTCTTATCCATCTAAACCATCCCAGCATCCTCAATTTCAAGATTTAACCACTGAACTCATCGGGTTTTTACTTTTGTTTACATGGAAAATGCATAAAGACTAAAGGAAAGGCAAAAAAGAGCACCAGAATCAGAAACAGACAGCATAAAGTGCATAAAGAACCCTTGCCTGTACACTTCCAGGTCCAGCAACCCATCTTCTAGAAAGAGTGGTAACCCGAAGTCTCATTTGTCCGCTAGTGTGCTGATAACTGGAGAAGAATATTTTTGATGTCAGGAAATGGTTGATCATAGCCAAACAAACTGGTCAGTACTTCTCAAGAAATAATAAGCTAAGTTCATACTATGTCAAAAACTGGAAATAAAACTGTGGATTTGCAGATTGAGCAATTGCATCTGGGCTCTCCTTCTTGGCAACTTCAAATATTAAACAAAACGTTGAAGATTTATCAAGACCACACATCTTCCAAGCTGTTGTATTTCCCTGACCTACGACAACCTCAGAGCACAAAGGACCTTTCTGTAGAAAGATACCATTAATGAGTATCGCTAAAAGCTTTGAGAGAAAGCACTTTAATAGTTTAATTAGTAAAACATACCTTTTCAAGTGATGCACAAGGACCAATAACTCCCTGAACTTTGATATCTTTCGAGCAATTTACCTCAAAAATACCGCTGCAGACAAACAAAAATACTACCTAAGTTGTAAGACAGAGTAAGAACTTGATAACATATCAATGTTAAATGAAAATGTTTCAGACCACTCATCAGCAGCTGGAATAAAATTTTGTGCAGAATTATGTATAACATGTTAATATCGACACAGAAGTAACAAAAGAAAGTTCCAATCAATGATGTCAAAATGGTTTGCAATCAAAATAAAGAGACTTATGGTAACATAGTTAAGTTGAATTCATCAGGCTGTGTATGAGAGCTCATTGTTAACCGTCAATTAATCAAATCACCTCATATTGTCAAGCCCAAGTGACTTCGCTTAGAAGCTGATCTAAGCACTAAACTACCCAAATCAGTTAGGCCCCCTCTATACCCCCCATCCCCTCCCCTTCTCTGATTACTCGCATCATCATTCCCAACTCTTGGTTGAATTGTGCATTCGCCAGCAAGCACTTCCTCTTTGATAACACATTTTTTCCACTGCCCATATTCATCTTTATCCCACTACCATAGCCTTTGAATGTTGTTCTCTCTAATTGCTCAAGTTTGCCCATCATTTTCTCAACCAAAAACTGCATCTAGTTTATCTCTCTCTACCATATCATCAGCCTACAATTAATAGTTTAGCAGCTACCTAAGGCCCCCTGAATTGGTCTGCCTTATTAGTTACATGACCCTAACTAAACTAGGAAGTCGTCTCCATACTTCACCCCCGCACTGGATAATTGATAACCTTTACCCCCACCCAGATCTCCACCTAAAGAGAGAGAGGAGATACACTGAATATTTATGAGGCTTCTTTGCCACTAAGTTAGCACATTAACACCATACTTTGTCGACAAGAACACTCATTAATTTTTTAGATTTTTTTATGGGTCAAATTAGTAAGAACGACTGGGTAGCAGTCCAACCTTTCAGGCGAAAATGTTTTATCGGCTCAAAGCACTAAAAGCATTAATTTCTGTCAAATTTTTTATAACGATTATACCAGAAAAATAGAAATACAGATTGTTGAAAAACAGATGCGTCCATAAACGTCTGAAATAAAAGTCGAAGGAATCGAGAGGGAGACTATACTCGCGGAGGCGTGTGGAGGGAACTATAATTTACTTTAGAAAAGTGACCATGAAAAATTTTATTTCGCTGAAAACAAAGGAGCAAACTCTAACCAAGTAGTTCTTTTATAGATTTGGTCAGAAAAAGAAAAATATAATAGTTGAAACCAATAGTCATCGCATCTAAAGAAGAAATAAAAAATAAGTACAAAGTCCCAACTCCATTATTTTGGTTAAACCTTTTTAAATTTGACTAAAAATAATGAAACTTAAAGTTTTTTTAAAATTGATTTGGTCTGAATAAAAAATACACAATTGAAATACATAGCAATCGCATCTAAAGAAGAAATACACAGTTGATACTTCATAATTTCGGATTAAACTAATTGTATTTGGCTAAAATGATGGAGTTCGAGTCAATTTTTATTCTTTTACAAGTTGGCTGGAAAAAGAAGAAATATACAGTAGAAACAAATCATTGGAACGAGTAGTCATTGCATTTGTTAGAAAAGTTATAGGTATATACACTCCTACTTAGAATAGGAGTAATATTAGTAATAGGAGGAATAGTATATTGTGTCCTACTTAAAAAAAGATAGTATTGTAGTGTCCAGTAGTGCAGAAGGAATTTATGTAAGTGTCTATAATGAATATGAGTCTCTCTTGTAAGTAAGGTTGAGCAAAAAAACCCACAGTCCAATAACATTTCTCTTTTTCCAATATTTCTCACATAGTCTTTACGAACTTGGTAGAGAATTAAAGAAGCTTTCCGTCGGCGGGTGTAGATTACCCATATATACTGCCGTTGGCCACTGATATGTGAACAACGTAGGGCAATGGTATAATGCATGGACCTATATAACAGGGGGAGTAAATCAGAAACGCCAGGTCACCAACTTTCATGTGTCGGTATTTCCTAGAACATGCCATACTTCATTTTTTTTTTATTACGACGCAGCGCCCCCCCGCAGAGCTACCCTTTTGGTGAACACCCGGTTAGAAACCACGCTCCAATACAATAGCTCGCAACCACATGGAGAGTAACCAACACTAGGCAAGCCTGGTGGCGACGAGTGCTCGACCCCAGGAAGGCAACCGCCTGTGCTTTACTAGGAAAGGGGTATTCAAACATGAGACCTCAAAACATGGAAGGTCCCAAGCCAAACCACTGGGCACCCCGACGGGTTCGCACCATGCCATCTTTCCCGTGACAACTTTTTTATATCGCCCATCTGGTGACTACTTTCTTAATACTTCTGTGTAGCACTACGCTATTAATCCGGTGCTATTTTTTCATAGTTATTTGTGTAGCACCGTGTATCATCCGGAGTTCTTTCACTATTTACTTTGAGTAGCACGTGTCATCCTTACGATGACTACTTTTTTTGCATATATGATTTGCCATTACATTGTGCACCTCTATGAACTACTTTCATATTTAATATACGTAAAGACTTTATCATATCTAACGTTGCATAGGACTTTTCGGTGACTCCACATATTTCATTTGCATATTTTCATTCGTTTTTTTTCTGTGACTCCTAAAACTGGGGTGCAGGGTTGTGTCATCATTTCAACTCATACCAAATAATTTATCTTTTTCAATAGGGGTGTGCCATCACTCGACCCTACCCGATTATGTTTCTTTTTTTTTAATAGGATTCATGTGTCAATCGACCTTGCCTTTATAATTTCTATTTTCATTTGATCGGGTAATCATTCCGACCTTCTCATATAATCTTATTGTGAATGTGACCACTTTTGAGACATTAACTAAATACTCCGGAATATGAGCATGTTCCAAGGCCAATTTTTTCGGTGAATTTCTTCTTTAATATCGACGCGGACTATTGATTTCCGACATGGTCAATACTTTATACTAGATTTGAGACTTTCCGGCAGCTGTTACATTGTGATGAAATCTATATGTAGCAACCACCTAATTTTGTTGCTCAAGGGGAGTTTAGTAGCCTGCATGTCGATTGTGTAAGTCACTTTATGGTTTGGAACAATCTATGCAAGCTTGGTTTGGGAAGTTCAACATTGTAATTTATCACTCTGTGTTTTATCAGCATTATGCAATCCAGTATTTCATGAGAAGTCTAGACATCGTGGATTGACTCTCCAAATTTTGTAAGTCGAGTGATCAACTTGCATGGTTTCACCATACTTTTCATCGGTTCTCGGTATAAATTACATTTGTAAACGATCTAGAGACATATAGTTGATATCGAACAGTTGAGGGGGAACAACAGCTGTTAGAATAGTGCATAATATATTAATACCATCACTTGACCAATTGTGGAAACATGTTTTTCAGTCCACAAAGCCGTGTGGACACTGCTTGAACATACAGCCGATTCTAATGAGTTGTTGTGAAAAGAGGGGGAGAAGTAAAAGTCAAGAAAACATGGTGGAGGCTATAACCTTTGCCTATGGTGGTCAGTTCTGGTGGGAGAAAAAAGGAAGTGTTTTGAAGAAAATCAGATCAGTTATCATGATGTAAAGGACCTCCTAGAGACTTTATTTTTTGGGGTAAACACGAACTGTTATAGAGGGAACTAGTTGGAGTTAGTAGAATTGCTAGGAGCTTGTAAAGATAGGTCTAAGTTGATATGTATCGTGTTTCTGAGGGTGCGACAGCGATTCCCAATGCTGAAGAATCACCAACATTACTACTCTGTTTAAAAAAATAAAATTATATATATATATATAAATCTATATATATATATTGAAATATATATAAAGCGAGAGGCTATTTGATAGGGAACCGTGTTTTGATGCGGGCCGCATTTCCCAATGTGAAGAATACAAATTACTAATCTTTAAAAAAATAAAATTTATAATAATATATATAATATAAAAAACTACTCAACATTTGACCATAAGAATAGCAAATAGTAGTATAGTGAGTGGTTCCTACTTAGACAAAGGATTGTAATGGTAGTGTCCTTGGATGGACAACGAAGCTATTTAGTGTAATTAACCATTGGTGTCCAGGAAAATAATGTATGGATAAAACAACAATTCAATAATCTCTTTGTCCAATCAATTTCTCCAGCGAATTAAAAGAAGAACAATTTTAAAAGCCAAAATTGGGGTAAATCATTGCACCTTATATATTAAGCTGAAGCAAAAAAAAGAGAAATAAGCAAATTTGTAATAAATAAACCAATCTGATATATGACTATGTGGCAATTAACGATTGAAACGATAGCCTACCCATGGATAATTTAAGTTTCTTAACGAGTATAAGCTTAACCAAACAAAATGCAACGATGGATGAGCCAAAAGAAACAAATTAAACAGATGGGGGGGCAACTGAGATTGATCGGGAACATCAGGTCAAGTGAAGAAGAAAAACCTGTGTGTCTTCGATCACAAAATATCGCAAACACCCATCAAGATTCATAAACGAATTGGCAAAGAATCGAGTCATTATACTGCATTGTGTGATTGTCAAAGTGGAAAGAGAACCAAAACACATTAATAGGCTTAGTGCCATCATAATTACTTGGCAATGACAGAATGACAATGAGATGTCATTAGAGGTATAGAAGTAGAACAAAACATAACAAAGAGACATTATCCAAAAGTTAGATCAGAAATTAGAGGTTCTCAAGTCCTAGATTTCATCTGGAATTTTTTTTGTTTTTTTTAAGAGGCCGGGGTTGGGAAGCAACAAACCAAAGAATGTTCAATTAAACCTTACTTTGATGCCAGTCCAAGATCATTGCCACCTGACTGGAAAACTTGTTTCAGAGAATCCTTGAAAACACTATGGCCAAAACTTTCTGCAAGAACAACAAGTCCACCAGTTTTCTCACATGCAACTTTTACTTTCAGCCAGCAAGACACCTAGCGATCTGCAACAGGTTACCAATATACTTATAGAAAACGAATACAAGAAAAAAACAAACCACTATCCGCGTCATACACCCCAGTACAAACACACCAACTAAAAATGGCCAACATACCCAAAAAAAAGACAAACACTAAACACCCCAAACAAACCACTCTAATACACCTTCTCACAATCTTTTAGATATTACAAATCCGAGCCTCCTGCATTCCTAGCTTCATACCCATTGCCTATCCTCTCCCCCCTCCTACTTCCCAAAACACCCAGAAACACTTCCACTAACCTATGTTTCCATTACTCTCTCGGATTAAAGCCGCTCCCCAAAAAGTAAAACCACAAGTAACACAAGAAAAACAAAACATAAAAAAGATTCAAAGAAAAAAGAAAGCAGATCAAAAACAAGAACATAAAAAACGAAAACAGCCATAACAGAAACTCGCAAGGGTCAAAACAAATGTGAAAAAAGTAAGGACCAAAATAGTAGTTGCCGCTAAGCAAAAGAAAGTCGGAATATCCCCGTCATGGCCAGTGGCAACATATGAAACTCAATATGGATTAAGTAAATACTGAAAAGAATAAAATTTGGATACTGAAAAAAGGGAAACTTTGGTAGATCATAATGTTGTACAGACATACCATCAACTCCCCGGGTTCACGAGAGAATCAAACAACAAAATAGATTGGTCATTCATCAGAAGATGAAGGTTAAGATCAAGGACTTGTCATAAAGTTCGTGCCCAGGTAAAAAATGATCAATTGTGCAAGACAAATTCTCAAAGTTCCTTTAGGGCAAGAAACCACGTACTATATGTAGCAAGTTGGCAATCTGATTTGTATGCAACCAACCAAGAGAGGGGGGAGTTTTAGAACTCCTAGGGACTGTTATAGTAAGTGTAAATATAGTAGATAGCTTGATTTGTTCCTATTGTAATTATGTAGTAATTTTCTTTTCTTTTTAGAGCATGTAAGGTAGTTAGCTATTCACCATCAAAGTATGTCCTGCAGTGAATGGGGCTGCTCCTCCCTTAACCAGACGTCTGTTCGAGCCTGGTTATGGAAAAATCCTCGGTACGAACTACGGAGCACTCCCCCGAATGGGACCTCCGCAACGCAAATCTGGATTAGTCGGGCTCTAATGCATGTACTTAACACCATATGGGAAAAACCCAAAAAATATAGGTAGTTATTCACCCCCACAGCTTGCAAGCGAGTTATCAAATTATTCACTGTCTCCCAACCTCACTTCTGTACAGTACAAAAGCACCACTGTGTAATTACGCTGACAACTCTCTTATCAATGGGTATATATTATCATCTGTCTGAATGCCAGACTAAGAACGTCTTCTTTTTTACCTGTGTTTATCTAACAGACAAGCAATGGTCGTATAACATACGACCACACACTCTCAATATAAAAAGACAACAAATCCCCAGGTGATGAAAGGAGACACAACAAGAACTCAACCTAGAAGTGAACTTTCAAATCAAGGATCCTAATATCAAACTTGGAACTGATTAAATAAGTAAAAGCAATTATATCAAATATCTGAGGGAACTATTATTAAGACAATACCGTTCAAGTGCACAAGCAAAAACATCCAACACATGCCCTTGATGCACAAGTTGCTTTGAAATTCCCTCGTAAAACTTCACAGCCTTATGATACAATGGTGCAGAATCTTTGTCCAGATCCTTGTGAGACCTTATGGGCTCAGATAAAATCTTCGACACAATCTGCAGTGTTCATTCAATATAAGAAAAATCACTCACAAGTACAAACATGTTGAGTGGCAATTGATAACGAAAATGACCAAAGATAGGTATAACATGCACGTGATACAGATTGAATTGATATAGACAGGCTTAAATTTATTGCTGTTACTTAAACTTTTATCAACAAGAGTTGAAACACCTCTCATCCAGCGTGAAAAGTAGAATTCTAACAATGAGGAAAAACGCAAATCAGAATCTAAGCAAGAGGCCATTGCACTTTTTTGGATTCTCTTAACACAAATGAAGAACAAAAAGAAAACCAGGAAATATTATGACTCAATTTATTTTACTAATGAGGACTGCTCTTGATATACTTGGACGTTCACTCTACTTTGTCTTTTTCTCTACAAAAGATATTACTTTGCTCTATTTTGATTACTCTTTATTATCAAGGTACGACATTCCTCCTCGGTGTGAAACAATGCAAGTCCTCTTTTTGCTCATGCTTCTGGAATGACTTCTCTTTTCTTTTTGAGTAATAACTGTGTACTAAAACCAGCACTATATAGCAATCAAAAACCAATTTCAAATGGACTAGATACCGAATGTTCCAGATATGAAACAACTATAGATGGTGCTAGGACATCTGCATGATTCAATGGCATAGAATACCATTTAGTGCACCACAAATAGAAAAGCCAAATGCATTTACCATCAACTTTTTTCCTTTATTGCATTCCTCCATAACATTCCTTCTCTTATGCTTTGATTTAATCGGCTGCTTAGTTGAAACACAAAGATCCCATCGCATTCATTAAAAATAAATCATTTACATTTTATTTTACTTATTAGGAAAACTGAGAACTCACATTGATTGCAGAATTAACATCATCCAACAATCGAACGAAGAAATTACCAATTTCGTATGAACTACATCTTGAGCCCTTGGAAATTGGAACTAATATTTTGCCTTATACTCCCTCGTTCATTGTGTATCTACCCAAATTGAATGTTCCAAATCACACAATTCCATAAATTGGAAGTAAATAATTTGCACTTCTCATTTACCTTTAAATGCAGAGTTTATTATAAACACAATAGTTATGGGCAGTCTCTAAACTTTAAGGCCACAATTTTCCATAAGTTCATGAACACACAAATCCTATGGTAGGTTTAAGACCACAAGTTATAAAAGCTTTCATTTCTTTCTTAAACTTTGTGATGGATAAACTATATTAAAATATTAGAATGAAGGGAGTAGTATTTTGGAAGCTGATACTATTAGTATCAATGTCAGTTGCTATTTTGACATTATAAATGCTAAATTCATACATTATACCCAAGTGTGCGGCCCAGTGGTCATGAAGTGGATACCAACTTTGGGCCATGAAGTGACTGCAAACTTTGGAAACTAGGGTTCAAATCCCAACCGAGACAAAAAAACACTAGGTAATTTCTTCTCACTCTGACTAGTTGGGTGGGAACTCGGGGGAAAGTGAGGTATGCACAAGGCTGAATGGACACGCACCTTTTTTATTTTTTTATGAAGATGTTGTATTAGGAAGGCATGAAGACAGAGCAAATTACATACACAAAAACATGGCAAATCTGAGAAACAAAAAATATTATAAAAAGTTCTATAAATATTAAGCACTTTTGTTTCTATACAGACTGTTTCCAATCAAAGAATTTTCTGGTTTGTTTCTCACTGTTTAGGCGCAATGTTCTTTAGTGTTTTCTGCTTTAAGAAGACACTAAGTTTTCCTCCAAATCGCCAGAGAAAAGATAAACAAAGGAATGTAAGGCATCCCTACTAGTTTTTGAATGATATGCCAGATTTTAACTATGAGAAAACCTATAAACACACCTTCCACATCAAAAGAGTCTAAAGAAAGTGGATTTTAACAAAGGGTGGCAATATGCAACCCTTCTCAACAAAGAGCTATGTGACTTACACGCACCTGTACCTTCTGTTGAGGGACCCACATAAGCACAATGCCATAAAATTTGGCCCCGAAAACCTGCGAAAAACATATACCCACTACAGATGAGAGCCACACTCCCATGATGTACACCAGTGCACCGTGCAGCTAGACCGATGATACAGCTGGCACAGGCCAGAGCTCTCATTTGAAGCTCCTCTATATATCTGCAACAAAAGAGGATTTTAGAAGAAAATGAAAGGTCAGATACACAAATCACAAATGGAGTAACAAAACTAGCACTACAATCTATGGCTTGTCAAGGCCATTCACTTGGAACGAAATATCCTATTAGACCTTTCACACTTTAATGAGAAAAAAATCAAAAAAGTCACTTTGCGGATTGGAGTAAAGTATTCTTAAGCTGAGGGGAAGGTTGAATAAACACCATGTTATTATTTATTCACATTTCAGTAAGTATAAAGGTGGATATGATTACCTTATTTATGGCACAGACATAATAGCTGCAAATGTCTCAATTTAAAAAACTGTCAGTTGAAATAGGAAGGAACGGGGCAGGAAGCATAATTAGAACAAGTATGCGCATTGAGCCAACATACAAAGGATGTAAGATGAAAATTTCGTGTTGGGTTGATGGGGGACCAGGGTGACGGGGCCAGAAAGAGTATTCAAATGCAACCAATTCCATAAAAAATGCACATATCTAAGAAGAACTTACAAGCTGCATTCCTTTTACCACATTTACACACATATAATGTCACAAGATTCTGACGCAAATGAGGGAAGAAGTATAAAAACAGTAATTTAAATATAAAAAGGCATGATTGAAACCAATATGAGTGGCAGTGATAAAACTCGCACTAAGATGCCGGCAACAAAAACCTAGAAATAACTTCTGAGAAAAGTCCATATCTAAACCCAGCAAATGACACTGTGGTTGGTTTAACGCTTATTTGCAAAGAAAACCATTTGAACAAAGACACAGAGATCTTTAGAAAAACCGTTGACACACTTGAACACATAAGGGGGAACTTTGGAATCTGCCCAAACCCCAGCTCATGAACATGCACGTAGGTCCCAAATGTGATAAGGCCAATTAAACAATTCTCGGGCAATGTGCCCACTACCTGCTATCAACAGAAGTAATCATGTCAGTGAAAAATTACTACAAGGAGAAAAAAGCATAGGATCTTCATTTGTGACTTCAACAAAAAGTAGAAACAGAAAAAATAATTATTTTCAATGAGACACACTTGTATAACAATGAGGAAGGACGTCTAGCAGAAATGTTCTATACCCAATACATCACATTCCAACTTGAACCCAGGACCAGACACAAATGCTACTAAAAATAGAAAGCTTCAGTTTGTGGAAGGAAGACGACACTGCCATTCACTACCAGATCATCTTCCCTAGATCATACCCATTTATATACTTGGAAGTCTTGAAAAGACCCCAACAGAAAGAAACACTAATTATTAGGTTATACGAAAACTAGGAAATAAATAGTGGCATAACCTAGGACATTTTTGAAGATTCCATGAGGCCCCTTAACTAATTTTGGACTATAAAGGTTCGGAGATGCCAAGAATAAAAAATTCTTCAACACATTGGCGCAGGTTTCTGAGTGTGAGGTGGTTATGTAAAGCAAAGAAATTGGGAAAAACTTGTGTTAAAAGTTGGATCTCAACACACTAAACATATATTAGGTAAAGTATATTTAAGAAGTGGAATCAGAACATTGTCTACCCTAACGTCCTAACTCTACTTATATCCACATTTAATACTCAACCTCGAGCAGGAGTATATATGACATGTATATCCAACTGGTTACATATATAATCTATGGTAGGACATCTGAAAGTTAAGTGAAAATATTTGTAAATTGATCATTTGACCTAACAAAGACTATCACAATATCCAGGGAGTGCATATTTTCACGAATAAAGTGACAGGCAACTTCAATGTGTTTAGCTCTCTCATGAAAACGTGAACTCGATGACGATTTGTAAAGCTTCTTGATAATCAAAACTTCTCGAACAACGTAAACCACCAACTGCAATTTTTTAGTCCTGTTATGAAAAATAGGATTCGATGACATTGTGTAAAGCTGCCAGATTATCACAATATAACTTAAAAGGATGAGATTGTTGTACTCGTAACTCCTCAAATAACTTCTTCAACAAATACATATTTGCATGTCGCGAAGGCCACAACCTTGCTTTGACACTTGACCAAGCAACCACATTTCGTCTTTTGTTTATTTCTAGAAATCAGATTTCCTCCAAACAATACAAAATAACCTATTATGGACCTCATCTCAGAGGCACCACCCAACCACAACAACATTAATATGTCTAATATGTCAGTATGACCTATCCACTAATATAGTAAGCTTTCCTGGGGCGTAAACCTATCCGCTAGGGCACACTGAAGATATTCATAATTGAATCCAACACGCAATCATTCATAGTTAGAAAATTCAAAAATTGGCTTACAATACTCACGGGAAAAGAAAAATGTGATTGGGTGACGGTAAGATAAAATCAATTTGAATTAAAAAGTGTGGCTTAGTGGCCAATGAAATGAATTGAGAACCATGAGATCTTCGGTTCAAATTCCAACAAAAACATGAGGTGATTTCTTCCATATCTTCTACCTTGGTAAAAAGAGTACACATTGTTGGTGAAGTGGAAGGGATTTGTGGAATTAGTCAAGGTGTCAAACGATGGACATTGACACCCATGGTTATAAAAAAAAAGATAATTCAATTCCAACGAATTCAACAACATCTCGCTAAACATTACTACTTATTACCAGTTGGACACTAGGGCTCCATTGTCGTGGGCCGTAGCTTACACTCAGAAAATCTAATTTTCGACAGATGTCTAAACCAGATTATTCTCTCTGATATGATAACTGCTATGGTTGTCCGACCTTAGTGCCAAGTGCAAGTAAGGCACCTTTAATAGGTCCGATATCAGGACTTCATTATCTTTGGTACTGACAATACCATCAACAAATACAATTATCGATCGCTACTGCTTTTCATCCAAGTGATAGGAGAATAAAAAAATATTATTGAATACGAGTCCTTATGAGAACACCAAAAGTTAAGAACTATGTTCAATAGGTCAAATATGAAAAAACCATGTTCAGCAAGACTTGATGAAAGGCCATAAATCAAAAAGATCGCTTTTAAATAAAATAAAATATAAGATTTTATAACCAGTGGTGGATATTTATTTTGTTTAGAAATGGTGTTAAAATATACACCCATTTTTTGGAATTACACGGGATATGTTGTATTAAAAAGGTATTGATCAAACAAAAAACGTAATAGTTGGCAACCACGTAAACAGTCCATCTTCAAAGTAACATGCAAGTACATTCTTGATTGTCAGATGCCAAGCTGCACTGCTAATACAAACTAGTGATTAGGAATAGATAAACTACAAAAACCTTCAGCTACCGGAGAGTCGTATCCCCAAACACGAACCCAGAAACCTCACACTCTTACCAACAGATAAGGATTAGTCAATGTACCATTAAGAGACACTTTCACTGGCATATACCAAACGACCACCTCACTTCAGTCTGCCAGAGGCCAACAACAAGCTCCAAGGTACCTTGTATGTAATAATCGTAGCCGTAGGATTAGGCTATTGGTAATAGAAAGGTTGGGAGGACATTTGTCAAATGAAGAGACTTGCCCTATATCGTGCCCCCACGCATCACAACCAAGTGGTTCAGGTTAAAATGGGGAGCTAACCTTATACACGATTCGAAATGTCAATCTGCCTCATCCCGATTCACATTGTCCCTTGGCTCTTACTGATGCTGTGATCAACAACCATAACTATGCTCCTAATCTTGCCCTTCCACCCAAATAGTTATTAAACGTCTACTCCTAGCCCATTGCAAGTCCATCAATCTAACCTACGCCGTCAATTTGAATGCCTGAATATTGCAAATAACATCACGCCCGTAGCATAAGATAGACGGCAGTGACGGCAAAGACGAAACGAAAGTCACTAACCCACAGTACTATACTTGGGATGAAAAGACGCAGGTATAAACCAATACCTTTTTCCTATTGCCACATACGAGCAGACCGACGTTCCTCTGTTGTTTACCACATTAATATGTGTATCACTCACAACACACACCCACAAATGTGATAGATGTTTAAAAGGCAATACTTCCTTACATTAATAACTTAGGCAGAAACAAAATAACTAGTTTTTCATTCAAATGTTGATGCAATCATCTGTTTGAAAGGAAAAACACGAGATGTTTGATGGGGTTTAAACAACAAATATGGCACTTCGTAAAGGCTAGTGTGTGGGTTTACCCGCAGAGGGTTTTAGTGGGCTCACCGCTTCGGCCTTTAAATAAGTTGGATCTCTGTTTTGGGAAGTGTCGGGCGTCCCTCAAGGCTCTATATGTTAGTTTTGTGTTTTTGCACGATAAGCGCTCCTCTTGTGTTTCTCCTGATAAGGTAAAGACATACTCGTCCTTCCTGTAAACTTTTGTTTCCCTGGATGCCTTTAATGAATTCCACTTACCTCACAAAAAGAAAAAACAAAAACTTTTTCACAACCACATGCCTACATACGAATGTCTAACAACAAAAAGGTGACAAAGGCTCCCGAAACAAACAGTGTTTTAAAAAGCGAAAGTGCAAAGGTAGGACAAGGTCCATTAGAATCGTGAAGCAGGAAGTGGCCACTGCATGATGTCGTTTGAAAGTAAAACGCATTATTTAACAACAAATAAAAGAGTGTAAAATTATAATGAATTTCGTACAATACTAACTTAAATTTCAATTAAAAATAATGATGTCAATATTCCACATTGACACAAATAACATATTGATATTAATCAAAAACCCCCTACAAGACAAGACTGCACGGAATCAACGGGATCACGATTACTTAGTGGGAAGTACAACGTTGAGTGATCTCTCTTTGAAATTACAGCGTCACATTCATAGTGAAGCGCATGGATCAACACCATGAAGTGGTGACCCACCTCCCCTTTGCATCGCTTCATTCTAGTTGAATTGTTGAATCCTAAATACTATTCAACTCTGTTCTTTCATAGGTACATACAATATTACGATCCCTCCATTGAACCCGTTATTCCAATACTCAAGAATTGTCTTTCGATTAAATGATCTTTAAAAATAGGTCTCCACATTTATGGTGAATACAGCAATGGCATACAGGCAGTCTAAAACAAGCTAAAAAAGTGCTTAATGTAACTCATCAACAAGGCGGTTGGAGATATGTAGGCTCGAGGTATGTCACACAAACCTCCCTTTGGTGGAAAATTACATTGTTTATGCATAATTAAAATTAAAATTACTTTATGTATACATAGTAGATATTGAACAGCTACGACTCTTATCCTACCTAAGTGGTTCATAAGTCTTTCTAAACTTCGAAAGACCCCCTTGTACAAGAAGCAAGTTCGGAACATTAGAATAATGGGCTCGTCTATTATAAGTTATTAAATTACGGAGCTATCTCAGAGGTCAAAGGGGCCCTTCTGTTCGCGCTTGGTAAGCGCACCGCTGTAGCCGAGCTTACTGCTAGCCTATCGGCTAGAGCCAAGCTTCAACCCCTTCGGCTTTTGCTGTATTTAATTATTCATATTTTGGAACTCTTAGTGAAAATTCTGATTTTATCACTGACATCAACGCTACTAAGTGTTCCTAACCGGTGTGGAGTCCTAGTGTGTGGTGTGCTGACACGACAGGTCGCACGGGCTAGATTTCTTACTCATTCATCTCAGACTGCAACAGGACTGGAACCCCCGGACCAATCAAAGTGTAACAGAGTCCCACAGCCCGACTAGAAACACACCCCAGGGCAACGATCTTTTACCGCACGTATAAAGAGAAGAACTAACCCGTCTCCAATACTAGGGCACAGCCAAAAGCCATACCCTGTCGCAAATGATGATTTCCAGGCACCATCTCCACGCTTCAAATACCCCCAGGGCTCGATCACGCAACCGGCATAACAACAGTGGGTGTTCGTCAGGGCGGCTAATTTTCCGCAGGCGTATTGTATCCTGGTTTAATCTTGCGGAGAACCATCAGCCGATCAATAGTCTCCGATAGAGGACTGATAACCTCGGAGGAAGTAGCTTACGCTGAAGGCAAAAACAGCGATACAGATCTTCGTAGACGAGAAATCAACGCTGGAGAAAGGATTGAGAACCGATCGGCATTGCGGCATCGGGTGGTGCGTAAGGAAGAGTGGGTGTCAGGGAAGGTTTCACGGGTGTATATGGCGGAACGGGAATTACCGCATGCGCCGCCTCGATTGCTTCCCGGCCCTTCCGTTCCCGGCTCCTTCCGGCGTCTTGTGTTTCTAATTTCGGCATTCCGTAATTGTTGGGCGCGTGTTCGGTGCGCGGTCGTGGTAGTTTATTGACTCGAGCACTCGGTCCAGCCACGGTGGAACTGGCCACCAGCTCAGGGAAGGATTTTTACGTGCGTCTTAGTGATCGTAACGTTGTAGTCACTACACTTTGTTACGCGTTGCATTTAGGTAAAAATCAAACAAAAAAAAAATGGGAAGGTAAGATATCGACGTGACTTTTTTTCCAAGAAAGTTACACATAAGAGTGACTAGCAAAGAAACGATCTTTACATTTCAATTTTTTTGTTTATTTTTACCACCACCCAACGCCCTTCAACCGAGTCTCGACTCCCTAAACGGTACAGATCACAAGGACGCACATTAAAACATCCATTCACTGAGCTGGGCCAGTGCCCCGGCTCACCGAGATTCACCGACCCATAAACTACCACTCCGCCACCAACCACTCGCACGCAAAAACAATGACGGAATCAACTATGAACTATTAGAAACAAACAAAAGACGTGAACAGTAAGGATGCCCCGGGTGGAAACGGTATTGCGGGAGCGGAAGCAATGGAGGCTGCGCAATGCGTAATTCCCGTTTCCGCCATATACACACCGTTAAAACCCTTCCCTGACACTCCTACTCTTCCTTACGCACCACTCCGATGCCGCAATTGCCGATCGGTTCTCAATCCTTTCTCCATCGTTGATTTCTCGTCTACTAAGATCTGGATCTGCTGTTTTTGCCTTCAGCGTAATCACTTTCCTCCGAGTTATCAGTCTATATCGGAGACTAATATGCCGGCTAGTTGTCCGCATATACATACATTGATTGAAGAATAACAGAAACTCTTCGGAAATAAAAAGCTCTCCTTAGACGAACCCGTTTTTATTTTCGTGATCGATTCCCTTGTTATTGAGAGGAGATTGGTTACCTGAAATCATCTTGCTACAGGTTATGTGCGTTTTCCCTATGGATTTAGAATGTTAGTTTCAATACAGTGTCGTTAAAAGATCTTCCTTTTTTCTACTTTTACTTGTTACATTTATTTGTCGGGGTACCAGTCCTGTTGCAGTCATGAGATGGAATTAGTAGAGAAAGTATCCACATAGGCGGTACCAACTAGTCATGATTAACACTTAGTAGCGTTGATGCCAGTGATAAAGTCAGAATTTTCACTAAGAGTTCCAAAATATGAATAAGTAAATACAGCAAAAGCCGAAGGGGTTGAAGCTTGGTCTAGCCGATAGATTAGCAGTAAGCTCGGCTACAGCGGGTCCGCGCTACCAGCGTGCGAAAACGACGGGCCTTGACCTCTGAGGATGCTCAGTAATTTAAAACTTGATACTTAGACGAAGCCCATTATTCTAAGTTCCGAACTTGCTTCTTTGTACAAGGGGGTCTTTCGAAGTTTTAGAAAAGAATATGAACCAACTTAGTAGGATAATAAGAGTCGTTAGGTTCAGATTCTACATGTTACATAAAGTAATTTTAATTTTCATTATTTGCAATCTCCACCAACTGTAATTTGCACCCCAAGGGAGGTTTGTGACTACCTCGAGCCTACATATCTCCAACCCTTGTGGATGCCAGTTACATTAAGCAATTTTCGCTTGTGTTTGCGACCGTAGCTCCGTGCTGTCCTGTCCATCACTGTGGAGCTTCTTTTTACCGAATCAGTATCGACCACGCCCCCCTTCTTGCGTCTTGACTGCCACGGGTTCACATGGCGTGGCCTAGTCACTTGCTCCCTCTGAATCACCCGAGTTGACTAGTCTTGAGGATCCCCCAACCCCTAGGCTGCCGCCGATGCCCAAGGGAGGGGTCCACTTCTGGGTGCTGGCCAGCGCTTCCCAGCATGTGCGCGTATTTCACCGCGAGATATCCCAGTGATTCCCCCTCCGTGTCATAGTGCTCCGTTGCTTCGCCTCTTGCGGAGTTTGCTTCCTCTCCCCTCTCTGTGCCGTGCGCTTGCCCTCCACTTCTTTTCAGTGCACTTTCCTTATTATTGTCCTCCCTTCCGTTAGATTTCTCTTTTCTTTGTGTCCCTCCTGCGGTTTCCTTCCCCGCCCGCCTGCAGTTGGCCTTCTGCTCCGCTCTCCTGGCTCCTTGTCTCGACCATTTGACCTACTCGCTTTTCCTCCCCCCCTGTTTTTCGGGCGCCTGTGTAGCTCCTTTTGTCGCCTCTGTCTTGTCGCCTGTTTGTGGCGAGACCTCCATAAGTTATTGTTTTCGCTTTGTTACGCTGCTGTCAGGGAATATTCATTAAAAGGCATCAGGCGGAAAACAAAAAGTTAAGAAGAGAAGTTTGTCTTACCCTTATCGCACAGAGAAGAATTACACAAGAAGGAACGCGACTAAATATCTCAAAAAAAACAAAGAAAAATAATTATAGAGCTTAGGAGCGACAAATTCCCAAAAAGAGATTAAGTTATTTAAAGGGAAGCGGTTAGCCCAACTTCTAAAAAGGGTAACCCAACAACTAGACTTAAGAGTGCAAGTTGTGTTAAACCATCAAAAATCTCGTGTCCTTTCAACAAGATATTGAATAAAACTATTTGATGAAAAATAGTTTATTTCTGCCTAAGTTGATAAGTATGGAGTTTGCCTTTTAAACTAGTCACATATGGTGATTGTGAGGATACACATAGGTTAATTTGTAATCAAACTAATGTGAAGGTGTCTTGTTCTTCAGTGGCATATAGGGATAGATGTATGAGTGTTAATAATGCGTCTAGGCATGCCCAAAGTCTCTTACTGTGGTTACGTTATTGACTTATCGTTCGTGTGATATTTCCTCAACTGCCGATCACTAGGCATTGATTTAAATTTGCAATATTTTCATGCATGTCCAAAGTTGACAGCGTATGTTAAGATAGAAGATACTTGCGATGGGTACGGAGAGAAATTGGTTATAACAAGGGGGGAGGGCCAGAATCGGATGCATAATATGTTTTTGGATCACACATCGTATAGGACAAGGACCACGCGAATCGGGATTGTGAGGCAGATGTAGCATTTGAATCGTGTATAAGGTATCTCACCAGATTTCATTGAAACACTTGGTTATCTGCACATTCTATTGCAGTTCACTTCATAAATTGGACAATGTCTCAACACCGTCATTACCATAAGAACATCCACACGGCTAACGAGTATGTTAACCTATAAAGGTACATTGGAGATTTTGTTGTGCTCTTGGCAAGACTATAGTGATGTGTCGTTCGTTGGTTATGCAGTGACAAAAGTGTCTCTTAATGTACACTGGACTAATCTTATATTGTTGTTAAGAGGTGTGGTGGTGTTGAGGTTTCTGGTCGGGTAAATAAGGATATGGCGGATACATTCGGTAGCTAGGTTTTGTTAGATTTATAACTATTCCTATCACTAGTTATGTATTAGCGTGGAAGTTGCATCGATTAACATCAAGAATGTATTGCATGGTACCTTGAAAGCGGATGTGTAGTGGTGCCAATAATAGTGTTATAGGTGATCAATAAATATACAACTCAATATCCCGTGTATTCCACAGAAAATAGGAAGAGTACAGTGGTAATGTTATAACAGTTCTAATAAAAAAATAAAAAATACCACCAATGGGATTTAAAAATCATAATATTTTATTTAAAAGTCTTTATATGGCCTCAAACCATCTCGTGAACATGGTCATTGACATAAAGATTGAAACAATTGCTTAACTTTGGTCTCATAAGGACTCGATCAAAATATTTGTTATTCTTCCTACACTTTGATGAAAAGCATATCATTCTAAATGTATTTGTTGATGGTATTGTCAGTACAAAAGATAATGAAGTCTATATCGACCTATTAAAGGCCTACTTGCACTTGGCACTAGGTGGAAAGAAGCATTTACACTATATAGAGACAAGTAGGGTTTCAGACATCTTCCTTCTTAGAAAATTAGAGTTTGAAGTGTGTAAGCTAAGGACACGACAATGGATCCTAGTGTCCAACTGGTATAAGAGTAATGTTAGGAGATGTTGTTGATTCGTTGGAAGATTGAATTATCTTTTTTTTATACCATGGTGGTCAAGCATCGTGTGGACACCTTGACTACAACTTCACAGATACTCACCTTACCAACAAATGTGTATCTTTTTAGTTTACCAAGGTAGAAGATATGGAAGAACGACTAAACCTCATCGGTTTTTGTTGGAATTTGAACCGAAAGATTCTCATGGTTCTCAGATTCATTCATTGGCCCCTAAGCCACACTTTTTTGAATTCACAATTGATTTATCTTCTGACCGTCACCCAAATCAACATTTGATTTTTCCGTGAGTATTGATAAGCAATTCTTGAGAATTTTTAACTGATGATGTGATCGATGTGAGTGATATCAATGAATGAAGTACATTTCAGTGTGCCATAGAGGGATAGAGAGGTTACGCCCCAAGCGAGGCTTACTATATTAGTGATAGGATCATACTGAACTAGTAGGTAGGACATATTATGTTGATGTGTGGGTGGTGCCTCTGAGATGAGGTCATAATAGGTTATTTTGTAGTGTTTGGAGGAAATCTGATTTGCTAGAATAAACAAAAGACGAAATGTGTTCTGGTCAATGTCAAAGCAAGGGTGTGGCCCTCGGCCGGACATGCAACTATGTATTTGTTGAAGAATGTATTTGAGGAGTTACCGAGTCAACAATCTATCCTTGTAAGTTATATTGTGATACCTCTGGCAGCTACACCTGTCAATCGAATCTCATTTTCAGACAGGACTAAAAAATTGAGTTGACGTGGGTTACGTTGTTCGAGAAGTTTTGCATTATACAAGAAGCTTACAAATCGTCATCGAGGTTCACGTTTTCATGAGAGAGCTAAACACATGAGTGCCCGGTCACTTTATTCGTGAAAATATGCACTCCTGGTCATTGTGATAGGTTCTTTGTTAGTCAAATGATCAATTTACAAATATTGAAAGATAAACTTTCAGATGGTCCTACCATAATAGTTATATGTAACAGTTGGTATACATGTATATATACTCACTGCATCCGAGGTTGTAGTGAGTAAATGTGGATAAAGTAGAGTTAGTACGTTGTAGGTAGACAATGTTCTGCATTCAACTGCCTTAAATATACTTTTACCTAAAGATATGTTTAGTGTGTTGAGGATCCAACTTTTAACACCAGTTTTCCCAATTCTTTGCTTCTCCACCACCTCCAAGCCAACTCAAGGAACCCACTGCTCCAAATGTCGTTGAGAGAATTTTAGATTCTAATAGGAATCCCGAACCTTATAGTCACCAAAATTCGTTAAGGGGCCCAATGGACTTTCAAAATTGTCCTAGGGTGACATATTATTACTTCCGGTTTCTTATAACCAATAATTAGTGTTTCTTTCTGTTGGGGTCTTTTCAAGACTTCAAGTATATAAATGGGGATGACTATAGGGGAAGATGATCTGGTAGTTGAATGGCAGTAGTGTGTCTTCTTCCACAACTGAGCTTTCTATTTTTAGTAGCATTTGTGTTGGTCCTGGGTTCAGTGGAAGTGATGTATTGGGTTATAGAAAATTCTGATAGAAGTCCTGTCCTCATTGTTATACAAGTGCTGTCTTCATTGAAAAATACTTATTTTTTCGTTTCACTTTTTGGTGAAGTCACAAATGAAGATCCTATGCTTTTTTCTCCTTGTAGTAATTTTTCATGACATGATTCTTTGTTGATAGCAGCGTAGTGGGCAACATGCTCCGAGAATTGTTTCAATTGGCATTCTCACATTTGGACCTATGTGCTGTTCATGAGCTGGGGTTTGGGAGCTTCCAAAGGTTATGGTTGTTCAAGGAGTCCAAAGGAAGGTTCTAACGCGTTCAAAGTGTTGGAGCCACACTGGGCTCTTTGCACCAGCTCCTACACCAACCACCGGTGTCATTGCTGGGGTCGAGATGGACCTTTCTCCGCGCGTCTTTCTGGTTTTGTTGCCTGCCATTGATGGTGCGCGTTTACACTCACCTCGGGTTCTGGTTTCCATCGCCTTGTTATCGTCATCCTGTTTATCCTTCTTACTTCCTTTGTCCGCCCTTGTGGCCATCCTGGCCCTGGAAAAGGGGCCTGCGCTTGTACGTCTTGTTCGGGGGGCTCTTGCCTTTATTCGTGNTTCACCACCTTAATGATTTCGTCAAAGTGAAAAGCATCCATTTCCAGAGGTAAGCTTCGCGAAGAGACAACGTCGCCTAATCACAGAAGGAAAAGAATCCAGAAGAGGGTCATGATTAGTGACAATCATACATGTCTAATGTTTTATCAATTAGGTGATATAAATTGACTTCTGCAGTAAACAATTTTATTTGACATCTCTGATAAAACTGACAAAGCTTTTATCCATTACGTGAGAGATATGTTTACTACTGTCAATATTTTAAGAGAAAATAGAAAAAGACAAGAAGTCAGCAACATCCTAAAACTAATACAGGTATCGAATGCAAAGGCCAGATCAGTTTTCAAATCACTACAACATAGTATCTAAAGAGATAATATAATGGATATCAGAAAAGAAAAACTAAAGAGGGAACACCAGACACTCAAGGATTTTTTCAAAAGAACCTTCTCAATCTTCAGAGAGATTGACATCAACCTCTCAGCAATTTCCCAAACAGAAACAAACAGCAGACCTTGACCAAGTTTAACAAGTTTTTCTACTTCATCATATATCTATGCCTCTTAAGTTGAGAAATACCCCATTAAGAACTGACCATCACATCAGGTGAAAAAGAAACATGGAATATAGAGACAAGGAAAAAAAAAGAAGAAAGAACCTGAAAGTTGCAAAGCAAAAAGAGGCTGAAGTTATCCACCACAAGTATGTGCAATATTTAGGAATCTTATAAGCACGCTATAATAACCAGATAAATGAAGATAACTTATAAATGTTTACCCAGATAAGATCAGTACCCAAAGAAGAAACAATCTAACGATCTTGAAATCCAAACTACCCCATTCTGAAGAAAACATTTATACTATTCCTCTAAACTTAAATAAGCTGCACAAGAACAAGAACTAAGCCAAGGAAAGCCTTCCAGTTTTTTATTTCTCTAATTCCTACATCAAGTTTTTACAACTTTCCACCTGTCTCAGAAAAAAAAATCCTTCTCAGAGAGAAGTTTGCAACTTTTCACCATAATAGTCATCACTAAGTTGCCCGAATTCGAGTGCGGATGTTTGACACATGTGCAAATCCAAGGGTCGGATTCGGCAAAGTTAAATTTTATGATACGGGGTTGTGGATCCAGGTATGGATACGGATGTGGATTCGGTTAAAAGATCCAAAATAATATAATAAGCTAGAAAAGAGCGTCTAGGCTCTTCCCGAGAACCCAACTTCTTCTTTTATGCTCTCAGGTTCTTCCCCTCAAAAAAGAAAAAGGATGTCATTCAAGACCTTCCACCAACTCTCTTACAGATCGTTGCTACTGTATACCAAAAGTCAAAACACGACCACTTGAATTCTTAGTTTCTCTCTGCTTGACTTGAAACATGAAGCATCGAATGTTGACCAAGAGGAAAAAGCTAAAAGAAAAGAGACAAAAGGAATATAATATTTGAAGGTATGACATTTCTCATTTCTTAAATCTATTTTACCTTTTATCAAAATCTTAATTTTACCCCAAACTTGTCCATGGACTCTGGTCAAAATACCCGATGTGGGTTGACCGAACCCCACACATATTCCGCACCCGTATCGTGTCAACATAACCTGTTCCACAACCTTTTCAATTCCACTGATATGGTAAATCCCAGATTCTTCCCCTCTTCCAAACCCCTACAAGCAGCTGCCCTTTGACCTTTCTCCTGATGAATCGAACCCTCAACCTTATGGTTGGAGCACAGGGTCCTTACCACTAGGCTACCCCTCCCTTGTCATTCCAAAACCTATTCCTGTAAAATCTATAATAAGCAACTGATCTAACAGCACACCGGTTCAGACCAGCAATTGGCTCAGAACTTATTCATCTCTTGTTTAACCTAACTAAATAAGAAATAAAAGGAAATCAGTAAACTTCCGGTGATCATCCAATATCAAATTCCCAGCATTTTGCGATGAAAAACTTTCAAGTTCAAATTACTACGACTCAGAAAGTTTACTTTTCTATATCAGTTTTAAAAAAAGATGTAACAGAAAGCTTATACACTTCTTCTTGTAATTCCGATGTCCGGGCCAGCTTAGGCACACCTCAATTTATTCCACAATTTATGTGCTACCTCCACCAATACAAGGCTTATACACTTCCTCTGAAAGAGTAGCCACACAAGCATATCGAGAACTGTGATATACTATTTCATAAGATTGCCAAATTATTGATCACAGGTATAAGCTACTCACTCCATTTCAATTTGTTTAACCTACTTTCTTTTATAGTCCATTTCAAAAAGAATGATTCTTTCCCTTCTTAGCACTCTTTAATTCCAAATTTTCCACATGACATGTGTAAGACCACAAGATTAAAGAGCGTTTTAGTACATTTGACATATCACTAGTCTAACATAGCAAGATTCAAAAGTCTCATTTATTTTCTTTAAAACTCCACGTCAAGTCAGAATAAGCCATACAAATTGAAACGAAGGGAATATTCTTTACTAATTTTAGCAACATTACTAGTACCCAGGTCCCACCCACCCAAGCTTGATGCATACATGATTCCCATTGTCCTTTTTATAGTATTGTAACAACTAAAGCATTACAAATACACTCTATTTTAAGACTTCACCTCATTTCTTAAAGGAAATCAACTACAATAAAAAGAATCCTGAACATATACCAAGCATATCTATTTACATTTTAGGTCATGTAAAAAACCTTCCCAGCTCATAATAATTGACCTCTAAGGTAACCTAGAACTATACCTTAATTTCTTCTCCCAAGTACCAAACTTTTTAGCCACTAATAAAAACCAACAACAACAATAACAAGGCATTAATCTCAAACTAATTAGGCCAGCTATATGGATTTTAAACATTCACCCGTTTCATTCAATGTTGTGACAGTTCAACACAAATTAACAAGTTTTTTGCCGTTAAAGTAACCAATAATCATACAAATTTGGACTAGTGATGCTAAAAAAAACATAGATAATCAAGAATCATGAACCAACTGAAGAAAAAAGAGAGCGAACCTGCTGAATTTCAGAGATAATTAGACTGATGTAGCAGCGAACCTAAGAAGGAAGGAGGGTTTAAAGCCTTTAAGGTGGGTTTTGGCGTTTTGTTTTATGTGATTTGAGTCCCTAAGTTATAGCTTTATTCTAATTATGATCCTTACTCTAAATATGTCAATTTGGTCCTTAAAATTAAGAAAATTGTCATGGGAACGAAGTAAGAACAGAAAAGGGTCATATTTACCTTTCGTTATACTTTTTTTTTGATATATTTGCCTTTGTCATCTAATTTTGGACATATATTTGTGCTTATAGAATTAATTTATTATGTCACCAATTTTATTAGTCTATGTGGCGCTTATCTTGACTCCATATGTATATACTTTTATGATAATTAAAAATATATTTTCTATTTTGTATTATATCTTACTCATTTAGTAAAACCTGATCCAACTAATGTAAAGACGCATTAATATGATATCCGATCCAACTATATAAGATATATCGATCGGTTCCGATTCTTTCTTTCTCTCTTGATTCTTATCCTATCGAGATGTACACACCCCTCCGTCAACATATGTGATTCCTCGGAAATAGTATTGTTTTAATGATTTTACTTTTATTATTTTACTAGTGAAATTAGTCGCGCTTCACGCGGTGATAATTTTTGAAATAGTTATCACTTACTAAAATTCCAACATTTTAATTAATCGATTGGTAACTTGTTTTTCCACTACATTGAATCATTTGAAAGGGTGATATAATTTGAAAAAGTTGAATCCCTTATATTACTTATCCATCAAATGGGATAAAAAATATATTTACTATACTTGAACATGTGACAGTAATAATCGTGATTTTTTTTCCACGCATTTCTTTTAAATGGGTTTTGCCTATATAACTTTTTATTTTTCCTTTTTTCTATATTTTTAAATTATTTTTCTCTCTTTTTTGTGATTTTTTTTGATCCATCGCCATTTAACCATTTTGATCAGGATATATTTCTAGAGTTAAATTCTAATTCTGAAACACAATGATTTGACATCTAAAAAATTTATCCTTTCTTTAGTAAAATTCACTTTGAAGCTGAATTTTAAAAATTTTAAAAATCAAAAAAAATATGTTTCCCTTTTCACTTTTAAATTATTTATAATAATTCAAAAACAACTTTTATTTTGTGCTCACAACAACATTTTACACAATTAATACTTTGAAATATTCTTTGATAAATTCACAATTTTAATATTAACTTTTTTTTAACCTCATTTGTCGCATCCTTCTTTTTACCTGTTCTTCTCTGCTCCTTTTCAAATAAATAATTTATGTACAAAAATAATATATTTTATTGATTATACATTCAATTAATAATTTATCATGAATATGACAAATCTTGTAGCTTAAAGAGAAAAATGTTTAATGACCTGCAATTAGATTTATACTCACTAAGAAAGTGAATATTTTGTAACCTTAATTTTAGCATCCGAAGAGAACATCAGGAACAGATATCGTATAATAATATATGGCGTAATTAACTAAAATTTGATCCTCGAGGCGAGCGAAAGGGCGCGAGCCTCGAGGTTCGGGGTTATGGGTAGGAGGAGGGGGGTCCCTTGTCCTCCATTGGGGCGCGAGAAGCCTCGAGGGAGGGGGGATGGTAGGAGGAGGCGGGGTCTTTCGTTGTCTGCGTACTTCGATGGTCAATGGGTGTGTTGTAGTGTGAGGGGGTTAAAGGAAGGGGGGGGTCCTCGGGCGCGGAGAGCCTCGCGGCCCAGCAGGGGGTATGAGGATCAAGGTGTTTCTCCCGGCGATGAGATGGTCCCACTTCTCTCGACAAGGGGCCCAGCGCAGACGGGAGCACAAAGAGGAATGACATACTCAAATATCATGTAAAAATATGACACATAAGTCTAATTCAATTCACAAAGCTCTCTCATAAATGAAAAACTGCCTAAATCCATATAAACAAACCGTCAAATTAGTCCATTCTCCAACTAATGTGAGACTCTAATCCACTCTCTAACAATGTGACATAGCTCTAAGTGACAAATACTTGAGATCAATAAGGCCAAAGCAAACAATACATGTCAATTATCTCTAGTTTCAAGACTGTTCGAACAGAAACTCAGAAAGAGCAAAAGAAAAGGCTGCAACGCGAATGATTCATTATTTAGGAGCATTACTAAAGTATTTCAAAGATAGGATTATCTTGACGTAGGGCCGAAATAAAACTAAGTTAAATGAAGTCTCTATTGTTCTGCTTAAAAAAACAAATATGAAACTTCATACACCTTAAAGTTCATATGACGATAAAGAAGCAGAATTCGAAAGATTTGAGAAACAAAACCAGCATGAGCAAAAGTGTACCAAATACTAGGTGTCCTTCCATCTTCAAATGCTGTCCCTTCAACCTTTTTATTCAAATGTAAACAAATCAATCAAATAATTAAATCTGATTACTATAAAAAAAATAACAAGAAAAAAACTTTTGAAACTGACTTGATAGGCAGAAGTTCCAGCACCAAAAACAAAGCCAGGAGGGAAGTCACCTCTGCTATAATTGTCCACACAAAAGACTATCACTGAGAATGGATTGCAAATTTTGGAGCCTCTCGATTCATTTGTCCTCTCCCTCATCTATTATTGACTTCTCACTCCTAACTTACCTCCACCCCATTCTTCTAAAAACCTCTTTTTTTGTGATTTTCACGCTCTAACTATCAGATGTTTTATCATTTATGACACATTCACTATCAATTATCCTATTTTTAAATTCGAATGATGGTGATATTTCAAATAGAAAAAATGTTGTGTTTTTCTATTTGAATTGTTATCATTTATGGGAAAAGGTCTTAATTTTTGAACTTCGAACCGAAATTATGTGATATTCAAATTTTTGGAAATGACCTTTACCATCTTGCACTGTTTAATAGTATATTTTAAAGATATATATGTGTCACGTGAACATCATAAGTATTGCATTATTATAAATAGTAATGTGTCCACGTGTACACATATATACATTTAGAATATACTATTAAATAGTGCAGGGATAAAACATCCTCCATAAACTTTGATATCGTTTTCAAACCATTTTCCCTTTATAACCGCCTAGAGTGAATGCATTAACCTCAACTCTTGAAGCACACATCTGCATAGGCAGTGAAGTCATCGCTAAAAGAAAAACATCAACAGTCATGTTATATCATTCCGAATGTGTAGCAAAACATGAACCAAACTAAAAGTAATCTGCATCACATTATTTTTCGACTCATTCATCCTCCATACACGTTCAAGTACTTGTGGCAGATCACTGTGACATAGAGTAACATGTGGTTGAATTCCTACAAAATAAGGAAAAATAAAAACACAACGGAGTCAATCAGATAATCGATAGATCATTTCTCAACTCTGGAAAAATTAGAACTAGTGCATATGGAAGTGTGATCTTTACCATGACAGACGATCTCATCGACTAGATTATTGTAATACTGCAATCCCTTAGGATTAACAGGACCTCTTCCATATACATAGAGAGAAAGAACGATAAAGCTTACAACAACATTATATGTACTAAGTAGTTGAACAAAAGAGCTTACTAGGAATAAGTCTCGACCACGAAATGGAAAATTTATACCCTTCCAAACCTGTTACACAGTCCATGAGTTTTACATCTTTCCTGCAAAAATACAAATATTTAAAGTCAATCATCATTATGTAAACTCAACTTAAATTAATTGTTTTCAATCTGTTTAAGAAAATCAGAAATTACTGGTCCGAATAAATCATTCAGAAACACACGAAGTATCTGAGAATTTTATAACCAGTAAATAAAAGTGAACATAGATAAAATAATTACCTGTTAAAACACGTATAAACGCACGATCTGGAGATACTCTTATTGAAATTTTTTCGGAAAAAATCAAGTCCCCACTGAATTCACAGTGTCCCTTAAGGAAATTATTCCTCTAGTATCCGAGGTTTTGAATTTGGGAATATAACCTCCCAGGGTAAAATGATTTTAATCCGTAGAGTATAATATACCAAAACTCTACTGTCAGCGAATCCAATCCACACATGACAGTACACGAGAAAATGTGATTTTTAAAAGAAGAAGGAAGATCAGAAAATTGTTTGGAAATATTCTTAAATACTGATGTATTTATAGGCAAGAATATATTCTGAAAGGTTAAACCCTTTTCAGAATTAACCGACCATTCATGAAGGTGCAAACTTTCAAATGGGTATTCGACTGTTCCTTAAAGTTGCAACCTTTCAGAACAGTCATGGCGGGAATTTTGAATATAACAGAATTAATAAAAAACGGGTCACTCGCGGATCCGAGGCGGGTCGGGGTTTTTAAACTAAAAAGTTGAAAACATTTCGTATCAACTAATTTTTGAAATAAGTTTTGCCATTTAAATTAAGTATAGATCATTAAAATAAATTTTGTCCAAAAAATTATCTCTCGATGATCATTATTGCCAAAGAACCAAGCCAAAGCCGAGCCGAAGCCGAAGTCGAAGCTAGCGCTCGAACGCCGACGACGGCGCGAGTGGGGTCCCTCTTTCCAACCCTTTAACCATTAATAGAAAGTGTTTATTTATTTTATGGAACTCTCCTATTTTTCTCGTCCATTACCGATGGAAGGGACTATTGCCTTTTTCAATAAGGCATTAGAGACTTTTTAAGTTCCCAAGCCTTTTCAAGTTTTAAACCTTTCAAATTCCCTCTCCTTCCTCTATTTATTTCCATCAATTCTTGCTACATACCACAATCCCCCACATGATGGGGAATAGTTTATAACATAAGGAAGCACTTACAATTGTGTACTTTACAAGCCAGGAGTAATTGCAAATCTGGATACGTAGGTTTCCCCTTGGACTCTTTTCCGTATGAACATATGTCGGATATACTCGGTCAATCGTAATGGATATCTTTGAAACCGTCGAAACTTGGTGTATACCTAGACAACATATGCCACACAATTAACCCTTTTACTGTTATATGTTCTTAACGGTTGTTGTTCGTTTCATCAACAGGCCATGAACACCTCCTGGTTTCAATGAGTTTAATGAGAAAGGCTTTTTGACATAAATTCTTCTTTGGACAATGGGCGGCTTCCACCACAACTCACATATGGATTTCTACCGTGTATCTCGGTAGATACACTATTTTGGTCAAGGTCTAACCAAACTAGCAAATCATTAAAAAACTTTAAGCTATTACCACTCATTAACAAGCCTTACAGTCTTACTTTTCCTTAACATTGTCTTCAATCATGAGAATGGATTGAGTTATTTGAACAATGTCAAGAACCGTCAGCCACAACTTTGTTTTTCTCCTTGAATCTAGCTCTTGGGATCTCCAGTCTGCTGATAGAGTTTAACCAGTCATTGCTGACTTGTCCTAAGCCTTAACCCATTCCTTAGTGATCTTCTTTCAACTGCCATCTCTCACTAGGCCTTTCGTTAGTGGATCTGACACACTTATCGCTTGATTTACATAGCCCAATTGTGATAGATTCCATAGAGAGAATCATTTGTCCTAAATGGTGTTATGTCTACGTCTATAGGGTGACGAGACTTCCACGTTGTACATAACGCGCCCCCTGCCCCTAGACCTATTGCTTGCTTGACCTAATCGCAATGTAATGCAAAATTGGTTCCGAGACAGGTTTTGGGCCAGTAATGGAAATCACCTCTATGAAATTCCCGGAGCATTTTTCCCCCCCCCTGCTCTTCACCAGCATTATCCAAAGCAATGAATTCAGATTCCATTGTGGAGCCGAAGCCCTACATGTCTGTTTGGGAAGATTTTCCAAGAACAGCTCCTCCACCACGTATGAATACATAACCACACTTCTTGGATGTTTTACAAACCATCTTTTGACCCATGTGATTTCCAATTTGCATCACTATATCCTTCAATCACAGCAGGATTTTATTATAATGCAAAGCATAAATGTTGTGCTCCATTAGATACCCAACACACCTAAAAAATTGTACTTCATATCCATCCATATGAGTTTGATTCGGATTACTAGTGTACCGACTCAGTTTACTAATAGCACATGTCTATATCTGGTCCGTGTGCAATTCATAATATACATCAAACTTCCAACACTGACTGGCATATTCCAATTAGAGAGTCACTTTGACTCCTTCTTTTTAAATTTACAAACTTAAATCAATGGGAGTTTTGACTACATTGAAATTCAAGTTAATTGACTTATCCAATACTTTTTCAATATTAATGAGATGAGATAATGCTATTCCCTGGGGAGTTTTTGAAATCCCGACCCCTAATAATCAATCACAGCAACTCCTAAGTCTTTCATATCGAACTTGTTTGGACAAACATGCCGCTTAATAGCATTTAATAATCATCTTTCTTTACTGCATTATTAACATTTCCAGTCATCGACATACAAACAACATATGACTACATTTTGGAACTTCTCATGATTCATCATTTTTGAGTAACACCCATTTATCACATTCGTTAATCTTGAATCCATTTTGTCAACATTTACTTTTGATCAAATTTAGCCATGCCATTGTTTGGGGCTTTGCTTGAGTCCTAAAGTGACTTCAACAACTCCTGCACACTTTCTTTTCTTTACCCAGGAACTATAAACCCCTTCATGTTGTTCCATGTAAATGTCCTTTCTTCCTCTAACTCTCCATTTAAGAAGGCTGTCTTTTACATCCATTTGGTGGATTTTTAGATCAATGAAACTGCCTGGCAAGTGCTATAAACGATCCTAATGGGATGTTATCAATCCTTGTTACTGGAGAATATTTTTCAAAGTAGTCCAGACCTTCCTTTTTGTCTGTACCCTTTGACTACCAGTCTAGCCTTGATTTGTCAATAGTCCACATCAGGTTTCATTTTTTCCTTTTACGAAAGATCCATTTTGATCCTAAAGGTTTATTTCCTGGCGGAAGATCAGTCAATTACCCAGTGGTGATTGCTTAAAATTGTGATTCAATCTCACTATTGACTGCTTCTTTCCATAGTGACTCTGAACAGAAAAACAAGCGCTGCTTTAAATGTTTTTGAGGCTCATTTTCTAAGCAATAAGTGGCGACAAAATCGTCCGAAAGAACAGATTTTCGTTGTCGAGTACTATCTTTCCTCTAGGATTCCGCTCACTAGTTAGAATATTTTTCCATTGTTCTTCTCGTGGTCGTTTAATCTTTCATTGTTGACCTCCACTTTCAGTTTTATACGGATAAATTGTTTTTCAAAAATTCTGCATTATCTGAGTCAATTATCGTATTACATGATTCTCAGGATGAGCAGATTATGTGAACCAAAAATCGAAGGCTTTGCAACTATTCCAAAACAAATCCGAATAAAGACACAATCTATTGTTTTGGGTCCAATTTTTTAACCCTCTTAGGTAAGAACCTCTACCTTGGCTAAACAACCCCCACACTTGAAAATATTTCCTCAATTTGGGTTTTCTTTCTTCCTTCCACAACTCATATGGCATTTGTTGTTGTTGCTTTTTTTCGTATGGGGTACTCTATTGAGTATTTATTGCTGTAAAATGGCTTGCCCCCCCAAAGGTTTCGCGTGAACCAGAAATTGATCATTAGAGTCCATTCATCATTTTCCCTTTCAATGTTCTGTTCCTTCCGTTCTGCCAAAACCATTGGACATGTGGTGTATAAGGTGCAGTAGTTGCTGAATATAACCATAATCCAACATTAATTCTGCAAAAGGAGATTCATATTCCCACCCCTATCACTTCCGATCATTTTATCTTTAGATTCAATTGGTTTTCCACTTTCAATTTTTGTATTGCTTAAATGCTCAATTGCTCAATCCTTACTATTAAGTCAAACGAAACTATACATAAAACAAATCGAGTGCAGTCATCAAATAAAAGTTATAAAATAACTTTTTCCCCCACGATATGGTGTTGACTTCAATCGCATATAATCTGTGGTGAATTAAGTCTAAAGTTTTAGAATTTTCTGTACCCAAACATACTTGTAAGGATGTTTAACAAACTTACTTTCCACCAAATGTCACATTTCGACTTATCCATTTAAGAATCAGCATACTTCTAACCTAACCAATTTTTCGCAAGGCCTTTGTAAGTAACAATGTCCACACACGGGCTGCCAATAAATCTTTTAACCCATAAGTAAACAGAAGCAGAATTTTTTTTATTGATACTGTCAATAACCATTACATTTAGTTTGAAAAGACCCTCATTGAGATAGCCCTTTCCTATGTACATTCATTCTTTACTTTATTACAAAAACCTTTTATCACAACTGTAGGACCACTTAAAACACCCGTTCTTAACAGAGTAGTGCAGCAGAAACTAAATTCTTCCTAATAGAAGGGACAATGTCAGAACTTGTCGTTTAAGTCAACACTTTGCCGGATTCATTTTAACATGTGACTTTTTGCCAGTTCCTGCATCTTCCTTGCCTGTTCGTTGCTTTGGTTTCCATTATAAATCTTCATCGACTCAGCATGGAGTGTAGTTGCAAAGGCTTCTTTTTCCGATGCAAATATGTCTAAGTAGCACCTGAGTCGAAAACACTCCTTGGGTTTCCACTAAGTTACAATCATATCATTGCACACAATCATCTATCTCATCTTTCGCATCTTTTTCCACATGTTTTTGCTTGAAGTTTGCCTTTGCCTTTGTTTTTTGTCCTTTCTTGGAGCATGTACAATCAGAAGATCTAGACCAAGCCTTGGCCCAATTATAACAGTTGCCTTTGAATTCTTCTTGGCCTGTTCTGACTTCTGCCCCTTTGGACTTTCTTTCTCTTTTGTCTTTGGTAGGAGCCTTCTGCATACATGTAACTCCAGATGATTGTTTGAACTCTACGCGACTTCCTTTTCGGCATTTTCTTTATCTTCCTCAATCTTATCTTGGACGAATCACAAGTCTTCAAGCTTCATTTCGTTAAAAACTCTTTGTGCTTTAGACTAATTCTTGAAGTCCAGTCCACGAAGGAGGCAACTTCCTTCGATCATTGCAATCCACTTGAAAGTTCATTTACTACCAATACTTCAAGCAATCAGATCAGGAGAATCGTTGATTGTCCTGCACTTGTGAGCCAATACAGTTTACTATCCTTGCCATTTAATAGTCTAAAAACTTTGCGACCACAAACTTTTTCAAGCATGCATCTTCGTCTTTATATGTCTTCTCAAGTGCATTCCACAGACATTGTTGAATTTGTTTATTGTCACTAGAGGACCATTATATAAGTCATCCTCTACAGCACTCAAATGTAACCTTTACATAGGAAGTCTGACTGTTTTCCCTGCTCTACAATCCTAAATTTTGTCCCTGTCTGGCATATCAATCAGCAGGGACTGGAGATCTTCATTTGTAATTTCTCTCTGCAGACCAAGTGTAAGCCAGAAAAATCTCGTTGCTCTGCTGCCATCCTTTGAAATTCACATCCTGTGAATTTTAACCGGCGCGGTTTCTTTCTCTGCGTGTGATACAAGAGGGTCGGTTGGTGCACAACAGCCACTGTCACCACACAACACACAGGCCAGTAAGTTTCCTTTCTTCTAGCATAAACAAAACTGATACACTATAAGTAAAGCAATAAATTATATGCAGACTTAAAGGATATAAAACACAAGATTTTTTGTCTCCACAGAAAAACAGAGTTTAATAATTTCCTTAAGATTGTTTGCCAATCTGTGTTAAGAAAATCAGAAATTACTACTGGTTCTAATAATCATTTCAGAAACACGATATCTGAGAATTTTTATACCAGTGAAAATAAGATGAACAAGATAAAATAATGAAATCTGTACGTTACCAGAATCGGAATACCCTTATTGAAATTTTCGGAAGAAAATCACGATCCACTGCAATGCACAGTGTCCCCTTAAGGAAATTATTCCCCTCTATTATCCGATGTTTGATTTGGGAAATAACCTCCCAGGGTAAAATGATTTTAATCAGTTAGAGTATAGTACCCAAAACTCTACTGCAGCGTCATCCCCAGCAGGAAAGTACAAAAACGAATAAAAATGTGATTTTTTAAGAAGAAGGAAGATCCATAAAAATTCGTTGAAATATTCTGAAGACTGAATTGGGGTATGTATAGGTTGGCTAGGAATAATTCTGAAAGGTTTGCAACCTTTCAAGAATTAACACGACCATTAAGTGAAAGGTTGCAAACTTTCAATGGTATTTGACCTGTTCCCTGAAAGTTGCAAACCTTTCATAACAATTCATGGGCTGGAAATTTTGAATATACAGAATTAAAACGGTCCACTCCGCGGATCCGATCCGGGCGGGTTTTAACTACAATGTATGAAAACATTTCGGTTCTCCAACTAATTTATTGAAAATAATGTTGGCCATTTAAATTAAATTAATAGATCATTAAAATAAATTTTTGTTTCCCAAAAAAATATCTCTCGAATCTCTCGATCGTCTTTGCCCAAAGCAAAGCCGAAGCCGAAGCCGAAGCCGAAGCGAAGCCGAAGGCCGAAGCCGAAGCCAGCGAGCGAGCGACTACGACGACGCTCAGGGGGGGTCCCCTCTTTCCAACCCTTTAACAATTACTAGGAGTGTTTATTTTATTTTAAACCTCCTATTTTTCCTTTCCATTACCGATGAGGGACTAATTGCCTTTTTTCAATAAGATTAGAGGACTTTTCAGTTCCCACCTTTCAAGTTTTAACCTTTCAAATTCCTCTCCTTCCCTCTATTTATTTTTGGTGGTCCCATCAATTCTTGTACATCCCCAACAAATGGATAATGTTCCCTCTTCGCACCTTGTATTTGTGGTACGCTTCACAAGATACATCTTGCAGTATCGCCTCCAGATCCACCTTGATAAAAATTTTAGTACGAACTTGTAACTCATTTGTATCCGCATAATATATATATTGGATCCTAAACTTGATCTCCAACTTTCATAATGCACAAACATGCACTTTAAATATCCAACATTTAAATAAATAAACACATGAGTCCTACATGACACAATACACGTAACACAAAAAATGACATGTAGGACATGTGTGTCTATTTGTTCAAATTTATACAAGTTTAAGTGTCTACTTGTGAACACCGAAAGTTGAAAGGCATAAACGTAATTCGAAATCAAGTTAAATGGTACATTTATGTATTATGCCTTTAGTATCAATTGCACTTTTATCATAATGATCTTCGAAATATCTTTTTATCTTGAATGTTTGATTTTCATATTAGATTCATGCTATATTAAAAAAAATTATATATAGTATATCATTAGTTGAATAATGCAAATATAAAATTGAGAAAATGTACAAGTACCCCTCCAGCTATGATCGAAATTTCCGAGACACACCTTAATTAATCTAATGTCCTATTATCCCCCCGAACTTTTTTTTTTGGTAATTTTATACACCTTTTGTGTTACGTGGCACATTTTGTGATTCCACGCAACTAAGGCGCGTGGAAAATATTTGAATGTCACGTAATCCAAAAAGGTGCACAGAATTATTAACAAAAAAGTTTGGGGGTAATAGAAATTTAGTTTAATTAAGGTGTGTCTTTGAAAATTCGATTACAGTCTAGATGATAATCGTGCATTTTCCCTATAGTATTCCTATTGAATTGCTTATGTAGTGTAGATATGATTTCTCAATATAGTGAAGATGATTTTCGCCAAAATAAAAGTCTACCTTGTATTTTAAATAAAATAAAATGGTAAGCATGACTTATAATTAGATAGATAGATAGATAAATTAATGGAAATTCTATTTATTTAAAGTAACTTTTTTTTGTTAATATTTTTTATGAACACCGTAAAATTTAACTTTGTCCTAAAAATATAATTTAGAATTTAATACAGACGCACAAATAAAAAAATCTTGAAATTATTTTTTTTTCTTTACACGTTTTTAAAGATAACATACCAAATAGATTATACGGAATCAACTATATTTAAAGTACTAAAAGCATAGATAGTGAAATAAGTTGAAATATAATTTATTGGGTTCAATGATAATAATATTTGACTCAAAATATTTATACAAAAAAAATTATTCATAAATCTAATGGTCCGCACGAAGCGTGGATATTTTTACTAGTAAAGAATACAATTCAATTGTCAAAGCCAAAAACGCTAGATTTAAACAAAAATTTAAAAGTCATCCAGTTATTCCATAAGAAAATACATCTATCTAATAATATTGGCATACTTCCTTTTGAGATATTAAAAAAATGAATCATTTTTCATAATTTCTTTATCGGGTCGTGAGACATTTCATTCAAACATCATCCTTTTTCACGATCCTGCATATACGTTTGATACATATCAAATTAAATCTTTTAAAAAAATAATTACTATTACTCGAGTCTTATAAGAAACACCAAATTTTATACGTTCACTAGAAGCATATTTTCTCTTTTATGATTCATTCTTAAGCTATAACTATAATACAAACTGTGGAAGAACTCTCAACTAGAATTTAAGTACACACATTTCAAAACATGTTTTAATTTTTAATTTTTTGTTTTTGGAACAAGATCAATTGTCCTTTGAATTGTGTGAAATAGACCACTTATATCTTTCATTATATTTTGGGATTAAAAAATTTCCTCGCCGTTATTTTAAAAGACCACAAATATCCTCAAGAGTTAACGCTCCAAATTTATACTAACATGGCAAGCCATGTGAAACTAATCCTTCCACCTAAGTGTGTTACCGATTAAGATTAACTACAAAAAAAAAACTAGATCTTTAGCAGCGATAACAGTCACCTCAAAAGCCCATAATATGGTCAAAAAATTCTATTAGGAAACCTCTCTTAATAAGCCTTATATAATACAAATTTAAATTAAATAGGACTCTAATTTAGATATCAAGTAGTGACAAGTAATTAATGAGAAATTGAATAACAACCAATTAACTTTTTTAAGAAATAGCTAGTAGGATTTCTTTTTAAGAATTTTTGGAGTTAAGTTGTCACTCGAGAGGCGGAGCTAGTAGCTCGCATATGGTGAGATGTTCAATACATAGTGCATTTGTTGATTATCTTGTGTTAGATATAGTCTAAATTTCTAAACTATTGTATGAAATAATGAAAGTTTAGACTCAAAAACATTATCCAAGGCTTAGAAATCTAAATAAAGTGCATAAAAATCAAAAACATTCGATGGTGAAGTTTTAAAGCAGCCATACCAATTCTACAAGAAAAGGAACATTTTAAACGGGTTAAAGTTTTTATAAATGGAAGGCATTTGATTTGAACCCGAAGTCGAAAGGACTACTCTTTTTATTTATCTAAAATACAAAAAAAAAACTTGTAATCTCAATGATTAAGGAATCAGAACTCAGAATAACAAGTATAAACTGAGTTTAGAATTCAAGAAACTTTGCTTAGAACGCTAAACATTACTTTTTATTACTAAATTTAAATATAGCACTTGAGAGCCAACTTTGTCCAACACTATGAGTCACCTTACATATCTAGAAGAACAAAATTCTTAAAGAAGCTCGAAGAAGAACTTGCTTGGAAACCTTGAAACCCTAGATTTTGTGTTTCTTAAAGTTCTTGAGCGTAGAATTTTTTTTATAAAATAAGAAGATTGAAATAATTAAAACTGATTGACTTTGGCTTTTGTAGAGAAATTAATGGTCGTGGATTGTGGTTTTGGGGATGAGGAAATAATCTAAACACATCTCCTTAAACGTGATAAGAAGAACAAAACTAAAAGTTTTCAAGTAACGTGGTGGAGTCGCCCACTGAAGCGTAGTTCACGCTACACATTGCGCACCTTATTAGTAACACTAACCCTTCCGCTCGATTGCACATCACTCGCATGGAAACACTCGCACAATATCCTTACTCCTTTCAATTGAAAAAATCCTTTAAAATTTAAGGATTTCTAACATATCACTCAACATTTGAAGCATCACGTTCTAATTTCGGATCATTAACTCAATGTCCCGATATATGACATCTCGATTTCATATACATCAGTCAATGTCCAATACATCACATGCTAATACATTATCTTTATTAATACAATACACACTTGTCTTTGATACTTCACTCAACGTCTCGATACATTACCACCTTTTGTTGATACAAGACCCACCACTTCAATACATTGTGTCTTGATATACACGCAAGATTTATGTTCCGAGAATCGAGAGAATATGATTTTTATAATTTTTTTTTCACAATAAAGAATTTTAGAAAATATCATAAATTAAGTGAATATCAATAAATTTTTTTATGTTTTTTTTTAATCTTATGTTAATTTTTAATTTTTTATCACAAAGACTTTTTTTTCTTCTTCATTTTTCCAAATGTTTGACTTGACTTTTAGTAATAGCCCCCACTGAATTTTGGGACACCATTAATTCAACAAATTTGGACATGAAATTAACACCTGTCTATTTAATTATCTGAAAGAAGTAAATTGCTAAATAGAAGAAAAAAAAAATTTGGTCTTTTACTAGAATTTCAAAAAGAATAATCATTTTTTTTTATTTTCAAGGTAAAACGCTATTGGAAAAACATAGGTCAACCCCATCTCCTATTCTAGTCCCCATTCTGGCCCCTTTTTTAATCAACAATATTTTTCCTTATAACACATTAATTTTTAATTTTTTACCAATTCCCGGACAATAATACATATGTCCATTACTAATACCAAACCACTACACATCTCTAACTTTTTTCCTTGTTAAGTTAGGAAATAATCCATATAGCCATGCTCTTTACTCTTCTCTTTTATTTCTTACCAAAAACAATAAAACAATTTGTGAACCCTTTTACACTTATTTTTATTTTTGTAGTCCCTTTGACTATTTTCTCACTTTATAATTAATGAAAATCATTTGTCTTTTACTTTCATTTCCCCTCTTTCACCTTAACCAAATAAAGAAATAAATAAAAATATTGAGAATCAAACTCACGCGTATAGAAATGTCATCGACAAGGAATCCGATCGACGTCCTTCTTCAGTTTTCCGTTCAAATTTGTAGGAATACTTGTAATTTTTTGAATTTTGAACATCTTCAGTCTCTCATCATAATTTCTGACCGTTTTTTTTTTCTCCCAAAACTAGCCGTTTTCTTCATCATCTAAAACAGAGCCGAGGGTTTTTAGATAGCTAATAAAGCATCTAAGGTTTGAGGATTTTTGATTGAGAAAACGTTTTCTTCTTCGGCTATGCATCAATCTTCTTTGTTCGTCGGAGTCCAGCGACCGTTTCAGTGTGGAATCTTCAATACTATTCGAAAAAACGTAACCCTTTTCTCCTTTGTTGCTTCATTTTTTCTCTCTATCTCTGGTTTAAGTTTGGCAGATAGTTTTCTAAGTATCTCGTGAAACTGCCATGTATTTCGATTTACTCGTTTGTCGATCTTCATTGCTTAGCTGATCTGTCTTTCTTTGATTCCCTCGATTAAGCATATAATGGATTGGATTTTTTTATTTATTAATGGAATCTTTGGCTTCAGAATCCTTTACAGATTAAAGTATGTTCTTGCTGTTATTATTTTTGCTTCAAACATGCTTCCATTTCTTAAAGTTTTAGTGTTAGTATTGATTAATTTTGAGTGCACATGATTGCACATGATTCACCTGTATCATCAATGTTGCATTAAATGACTTTTTGTTTCTTTGTTTTGATTTTTTAGTCTTAGTTCACTGTTGTATCTGTGATCTGCTATGTAATTTTGGGGGGGGGGGGGGGGGGGGGTTTACCCCTCGTTTGAAATCTTCACACATAGGCTTATCATTCTTCTTGGTTTGAGTGCTTTATCACAATGTTTCAGTCCCTCATTTAAGTATATAATGGATTGAGAAAGGATATTCATCGAGTCAGCTTCATCTTGTTCGAGTGAAAGGGAAGTAAGTATGCAAGAAATGAAATTGATATACAGCCGGCAGCATACCTATTCTACAGGTGTAAAATGGGTTGTAATGTCCAATATACAGGTGAAGTAGATGATATACTTCCCCTTTGGGGGTGCTGCAAATGCTGCTGGTGGTGGTGGACCTGCTAATCTGGTCAATCTCCAACAGGAACCACACAATATGGGATCAAAGTTATCGTTATGGGGGTTATGCTGGAAATCAATCAGGTTATGGATGACGCTTTGACTTGCCCATAGTGGTTCCTAGTTGTAACTCACCGTTGGAGGTGGTGCTGCTGGAGACATGCAATAGGGGCTGATGGTTCTGAATCATGGCTACGCTGATGCCAGTGGAAACTCTAGCTATGGGATAACTCACAAAGTTCTGATAACTCACTAAGATCTGATAACTCCAAAGTTATTGGTAATTATAGTGCCCCACCAAATAGAGCTCATGGTGGCCAAGTTGGATATAGAGGTGCCCTCGGTTGGCAAGCTCAACAGCAGTGAATGAAATTCTTCGTGTTGTCTCGGACCTCATCTCTTTTACAGGAGAGTCTTGCGTCACTTTTGTGTTTCACGCTGCTCTTGCGAGGTGTCACCTGCTAAATGAGACTGGTTGGATTGCTTGAATCCTAGTAGTTTGCAGTATTTATTTCTAGTTTATTAGTATTGTCGCTAGTATTACCTATTTCATCATATTGTTTTTTCAGTGCAGTCTTTATCTCACTTGCTTATGATTATGTTTATTAAATGTGGTTCATTTGTTTTCATAGTCCATATATATGTTGGCTTATGTTAAACTTGCGTGAATTTACTTTTTGATTGAGCCATTAGTTGGGGAATTATTATTTGAAGTGGATTTTTACCCGTCTTCTGAAACAGGTAGATGGACCATGTTTTTGTGTGATGTCGTTGGACCATGAGATTTCATATTCAAGAGAGCAGTTGTAAGAGACTTGGTAGATCAGTATGTAATGGATAGTGATAATGTTAGTGGTAGTTGAATTTTGAGAATGGCTTATTTCTTCTTGTATTTGACCTTGTGTTGTGCAGGAGGGAGAAGGCTTGTCGTGGTGAAGCAGACCAAGGCCAAACAGGCGCTGCTAAGTTGCTTGGTAAATATTGCATCTAGTTGCTTATACTTTTGACACTTTTAAAATCATAATTCTGATGTGTTGTCATTTTTTTGTCTGTCACACCCGCATTGGGACTTATTCGAGTGAAAGGGAAGCAAGTGATGATATACAACTTAGTTAACTAGATATAACAGTGGCTGGGCCAAAGCCCAAATTGCAGCAGCGGAGACCCAAAACCTTAATCCAGCCTGCCCAAACCATCAGTACAGCCCAAAAGACGTGATTTACTTCTTTTCTATTTATTGCTTTAATTGTAATTATTTGCCTATCTAACTTTAGCTTTAGTTTGATTTAATTAGATTCTCCTAAAGATACCAATTTTCTTTTTAACTACTTCACCTAATAATTTTTAATCAAATGCTTTTCACTTAACTAAATGTGACTAATAAGTTTATCTTATTTTCAAAAAAAATTCAAGGGACACAAACGTTGTTCTTTACTTTAAATAACTTTTTTTAATAGTTGATCAAATATTTTCGATCAATAACTTAACATATTGAATAGCATTTGATAAAAATTAAAGTTTTAAATATGTGTGAATTATTACATAATATTCAGCCAGCCTTTTTAAAAATATTTTTTTCAAATTAATTTATGCTTAAAATGTTTCAGGTGGGCACGTTGCCAAGCGGAAAGGCCTCGAAGCAGGTAGGTAAAGGGGAGACGGGGGTGTGTGGTAAGGTCAGTAAGGTAGAGGTGTTGGTAGGTGGTATGGTAGGTTACATGGCTTAATAAAAGGTAAGGGGGTAAGTGTATGGGTAAGGGGAGCCTCATGGCCATAGGGAGGAAGGGGTATGGGGTAAGGGGGGTCCCTCGGGGCGTGGAGCCTGGGGCCTGTGTAGACGGGTAAGGGTTGGGGGGGGGGGGGGGTCCCTTCGGGGCGCGGACCCGAGGCTGGGGTAGGACGAGGTAGGATTTGTTGTGTTTCGTTTTCCCCTCTCTTTCGCTTCTCCTCTCTTGTCCTTTGTTCTCCTGTCGTTTTTGGGGGAAGGGTCCTCTGGGCGCGGAGCCTCGAGGGCTGGGGTAGGAGGGGTAGGGTCTGGGGGAGGGGGGGAGGGTCCTCGGGGCGGCGTAGTCCTCGCGCGGACTGGGTAGACGTGGGTCGGCGTCCGCGGGGGGGTGGGTCCTCGGGCGACGGCGCCTCGCTTGGCCCTGGCTGTCGGCGGGGTCCGGGTACGGTGTGTTGGGTCCTCGGGTGCTCTGCTCTCCTCGATTTCCTGGGGTCGTGCGTGGTCGGGTCAGGGGGGATGGGGTCCCCGTGGCGCGGACGCTCGAGGTGCCTTTGGTCTTGCGTGGTTTGCGCATGTCGTTTTTGTTTTCCTCTCTTTCTCTGCTTCCTCGCGGGCACTGGGTCCCTCTTGGTTCTTTTCTTTTTTTTCTCTCTTTCTCTGCTCCTTGCTTGCCTGGGTAGAAACGGGTAGGTGGGGGTGGGGGGAGGTCCTCGGAGCGCGGTACCTCGAGAGCCTGGGGTAGACCGGGTTAGGGTAGGGGGTGGGGTCCTCGGGGCGCGGAGCCTCGGGCCTGTGGTAAGGGTAGGGGGTGGGGAGGTCCCTCGGGGCCGGATCCTCGAGGGCCTGGGTTGGAGGGGTAGGTAGGGTCGGGGGTGTGTCTCGGGGCGCGGACCTCGTGGCCTAGGGTAAGGGTATGGGGGGGTCCTCGGTGCGCGAAGCCTCGAGGCCTTGGGGTAGGGTAGGGGTGGGGTCTCGTGGCGCGGAGCCTCGAGGGCCCTGGGGTAGGGTATGGGAGGTCCTCGGGGCGCGGAGCCTCGAGGGCCGGGGTAGGGTAAGTGGGGGTCCATCGGGGCGCGGCCTCGAGGGCCCTGGGGTAGGGTAGGGTGGGGGGGGAGGGGGTACCTCGGGGCGCGGAGCCTCGAGGGCCCTGGTGTATGACTGAACGTGGATTGGTGATGGGGGTGGGGGAGGGGTCCTCGGGGCGCGAGCCTCGATGGCTGGGGTAGGAGGGGTAGGTATGGGGGAGGGGTGGGGTCCTCGGGGCGCGGAGCTCGAGGCGTGTTGGGGTCGGCTGTGTCGGGCTCCGGGGGGTGGGTGTGTCGCGTCCCCTGGGGCTCGGCGCCATCGCGGCCTGTGTTCTTCTTTGGATTCCGGGTTCCGAGGGGGGCGGGTGGGTCCGCGGGGCGGGGCGCGTGCCTCGCGGGCCCTTTGGGGTACGGAGTAGAGGTACGGGGGGGTGGGGGGGGATCCTTCGGTGCGAGCGGAGCCTCGCGGGCCCTTGGGTAGGAGGGGTTAGGGTAGGGGGGGTGGTCCTCGGGGCGCGGACCTCGAGGGCCTGGGTAGTAGGGGTAGGCGTCGGGGGGTGTGGAGGTCCCTCGGGCGCGGAGCTTTAGGGCCTTGGGTAGGACTGGTATGGTAAGGGGGGTGGGGCGCGGAGCCTCGAGGCCTTGGTTGATGGTAGGTAGGGTAGCTGGGGGGGGTTCCATCGGGGCGCAGAGCCCGAGGGCCTGGGGTTGGAGGGGGGCGGTAGGGTAGGGGGGTGGGGTCCTTCGTGGGCCGAGCCTCGATGCCCCTGTGGTCGGGTAGGGGGGGTACCTCGGGGGCGCGGAGCCTTGCTGGCCCGGTGTGGCGGGTAGGTAGGGTAAGGGGGGGGGGGGGGTCCTCCGGGGAAGCGGATCCTCGGGGCTGGGGTAGGGTAGGGGTGTTCCCTCGGGGCGCGGAGCCTTGAGGGCCTTGGGTAGGGAGGGGGGGTTCCTCGGGGGCGTAGAGCGAGGGCCTGGGGTCGGGTAGTGGGGGGTCCTCGGGGCACGGATCCTCGAGGGCTTGGGTAGGAGGGGTAGGGTAAGGGGAGTGGGGGGGAGGGGTCCTCGGGGCGCGGAGCCCTCGACGGACGGTGCTATGAGGGGGTATGGTAGGGGGGGTCCCTCGGGGCGCGGAGCCTCTACGTACTGGGGTGTAGGGGGTATGGTAAGAGGGGGGGTCCTCAGGGGCTCGGACCTCGAGGGCCCTGGGTAGGCGGGGTAGGGTTAGGGGGGTGGGGTCCTCGGGGCGCGAGCCTCGGGGCCTGGGGTGAGGGTAGTGGGGGGGTTCCTCCGGGGCGCGGAGCTCGAGGGCCTGGGGTAGGGGTAGATGGGGGTCCTCGGGGCGCGGAGCCCGAGGGCCTGGTGTAGGGTTAGGGGGGGTCCTCGGGGCGCGAGCCTCGAGGCTCTGGGTAGGGTAGGGGGGTTCCTCGGGGCGCGTAAGCCTCGAGGGCCTGGGGTAGGAGTAAGGGGGTGGGGTGGGTCCCTCGGGCGCGGAGCCTCGAGGGCCTGGGGTAAGGGTAGGTGGTGGGGGGGTCCCCGGGCGCGGAGCCGCCTCGAGGGCCTGGGGTAGGCGTAGGGGTGGTTGGGTCCTCGGGCCGCGGAGCCCTCATGGCCTGGGGTTGGGAGGGGTAAGGTAGTGTAGGGGGGGGTCCTCCGGGGCCACGGAGCCTCGAGGTCCTGGGGTTGAGGGTAAGGTATGGGTATGGGGGGGGGGGTCCTCCGGGGCGCGGAAACTCGAGGGGCCTGGGTTATGGGGTAGGGGGGGTCCTCGGGGCTCGGAGCCTCGAGGGCCTTGCTGGTAGGGTAGGGGAGTTCCTCGTGGCGCGGAGCCTTGAGGGCCTGGGTTAAGGTAGGGGGTCCTCGGGGCGCGGAGCCTCGAGGGCCCTGGGGTTTGAGGGGTAGTAGGGTATGGGGTGGAGTGGGGGTGCCTCGGGGTCGCGAGTCTCATGGCCTTGGGGTATGGTAGGGGGGTCCTCGGGGCGCGAGCCTCGAGGCCTGGGCTAGGGGGGGTCTCGGGGCGCGGGCCCTCGAGGGCCCTGGGGTAGGGTGGGGGGGGGTCCTCGGGCGCGGATCCTCGAGGGCCTGGGGTTAGGGTAAGGTGGGGGTCCCCTCGGAGCGTGGCCCTTCGAGGCCCTGGGGTAGGGGGGTTCCTCGGGCACCGCGGAGCCTCGACGGGCCTCTGGGGTAGGAAGGTGGGTCTCGTGGGCCGCGTATCCTCGAGGGCCCTCTGGGTATGTAGTGTGTGGTGGTGGTGTGTCCCGCGGTCCCGCGGAGCCTCGAGTGCCTGGGTAGGAAGGGGGGGGTCTCGGTGCGCTGAGCCTCGAGGGCCTGGGTAGGGTGGGGTGGTCCTCTGGGTGCGCGAGCCTCAGGGCCTGGGGTGGGTAGGGGGGTCCTCGGGGGCGCGGAGCCTCGAGGGCCGGGGTAGGGTAAGGGGGGTTCCTCGGGGCGGACTCTCGGAGAGGCCCTGGGTGGGTAGGGGGGGTCCTTCCTCGGGGCGCGGAGCCTCGAGGGCCTGGGGTAGGGTAGGGGGGGTCCTCGGGGCGCGGAGCCTCGGGGCCTGGTAGGGGGGGGTCCTCTCCGGGGGCGCGGAAGCCTCGGGGCCCTGGGGTAAGGGTAGGGGGTTCCCTGGCGCGGAGCCTCGAGGGCCTGAGGTAGTCAGATGGTGGGGGGTCCCTCGGGGAAGCGAGCCTCGAGGGCCTGGGTAGGAAGGGGGGGGGGGGTCCCTCGGGAAGCCTCGGAGCCCGAGGCCTGGGGTAGGAGGAGGGGGGGGATCCTCGTGGCCGCTGAGCCTCGAGGGCCTGGGGTAGGATGAGGGTGGGGGGGTCTCCGGGGCGCGAGCCTCGATGGCCTGGGGTAGGAGGGGTAAAGGTAGGGTAGGCCCTCGGGGCTGCGGAGCCTCGAGCCTGGGGTAGGAGGGGTAGGTAGGGTAGGGGTGGTTTTGTGGGTGTCCTCGGGGCTCGGGCCTCTAGGGCCTAGGGGGCCTAGTATGGGGGGTCTCTAGGGCGCCAATCCTCCTCGGGGCGTCGTAGCCTCGAGGGCCTGGGGGTAGGGTTGGGGGGGTCCTCTAGGCGCCAAGTAGTTGCATAGGGGGTTTTTGATTTTGTTCTAAATATTTCTGGACTCACTACGGTAAATTTGACCAAGAATTTGCAAGATTCTGTCATCCCATGCTAGAAATTTCTTTCTCCTTCTTTTCCAAGCTAAGAACAAATTTTATTTTTTTTTGAAATTTTTAGGATATTTTATGACTTCTCTAGGTATTTTAGGAAGATTGGCAAAATAGGAAATCTTTTAATTACGTTATGTCTCGCTTATCCAGGCTGTAGCAGTCACTTAACCCGTTGTAGCGCCGCCGCGCCAGCGGCATCTAACCTGTTGTAGCACGACAGGGTCCAAAATTTTCATAGAGAATTTTGTCTTTCCTAAATAACAATTGTTCGGGTTACTGTTTTCAACGACATGACGTTTTTTTGAAAAGATATAATATTTAATTTTTTTATATTATAAAAGTAATAAATGAATATATTTAAAAATAGCGAAAAAATAAAATTAAATGGAAGAGATAATAATATAGTAATTTCAACAATAAATAAGAAGACAGAAATTTACTCATAAATCGCATTCAATGAATGCGTTTATGCCCTTCATTCTCAACTTTTGAGAAGAGTTTCTCATGTTTTGAACAACATGATGTTTTTTAAAAAGATAAAAATATTTACTATAAAATTAATAAATGAAATAAAAATAAATACATTTTAAAAATAGTGAACATAATTGTAATGCAGCAGATAAGACTGTTCTTTTCTTAGTTAAAAATCGTGGTTTTGCATAGTACTAAATAAGGAGAATAAGGATACAAGTGAAATCATAAATAAAAACTTTCGACGATGGAGACCTTTTCGTAGTTTTTGGTTTATAAAATATCGGAATTGAATAATGTATCCCAAGGCTTACGTTTGTTGTGTGTGCCACATGACAACATCACATTGGCTTCGATTTCCTCACATAACTTGCAAGACTTTGTAAGCTTCCTTCCCCATTTCCAATCATTCTTCCTACTATTTTTTTCATCCCAAAAACATACTTATCTCTAAGCCATGGGACAAATTCTTGAAAAATTTCAAGGTAATTAATTTATATCATCTTCTTAAATTCACAAATCATGTAGGCTGCATCTTGTTTTGCACTATTCTAGCTCAAATTTGTTGTCACAATCGATCTTGGTATCACTTGATGATATTAAGATTTATATTTTAATTTTCTGCTTGTTTGGTTACACTGGTGAGCAATTACTGTGTCCGATCGATCGATTAGTATTATCCCCAAATTTATGTATATATATATATTACTCTCTCCCGATAGTACTTGTGGAATTTCACTGCGTACGTTGTTGTTGTTGACTATTTTGTTGCAGGCAAGCAATGGAGAGAAAAACAGATGCGAAAAATAACAGATAAGGTGTTTAATCGTTTCAAAGATGAAACAGGAAAAGCTTATCTAAAGTTTGAAGACCTTTACATTGCTGTTCTACTTGTCTACAAGTAACTCACTGTTTATTGTTTTTCAGGCTTATCCTATGAGCTATGTTGCTCGGACTCTTCAGAAATGTCAATGGGTGCATGTCGGATTCGCCAAAAGTAGTGTATTTTTGGAGAATCCGACAGGGGTGCGGCATCAAAAGTGAAGAGTCCGCGCAACTAAGCCTATGAGTTCACTACATCTAATAACTTGTGTTTGTTGCAGTGATATCAACAAGCTTTTGCCTGGTCCTCACTTTGATCCTCCTTCTAAAGAAGAAGTTAGAGCCTTGATGCAGGTACAGATTCAGACGAATTCAGTAGCTTTTGTTTAGACCTGTCATATATTAGGGAATTCAATAAATATGTACAAGTATTACAAACTCGCTAACTAAAACGAGCTATGAATTTGGTTGTAAGCTTCTGAATATATTTATGAACTTCAAATTTTTGCTCCGTCTTTGATAGTAATAAACCCAACAATGCTCTTGTATTTCTTCCCTGAGAATCTATGTTGTTCAGACTCTTCAAAAATGTTATCAGGTGTTTTAGATCCTCCAAAGTAGTGTATTTTTGAGAGATTCAACAGGGGTGCGGTATTAGAGAGGATTGTTTCTTTTTTTTTTTTTTTTTTTATCACAGTATTATTTATCTGGGGGGGGGAACAGTGTGGGGGGGAGAAGCCTGTTGGTTTTGTTCCCTTGGCACAGGAATGTGATATGAATCTTGATGGTGAACTAGATCATGAAGAATTTGTGAAATTTGTGAAAAGATTAACAAAGGATACCTTCATCATTGTGAGTCAGGGACTGATTATTACTTTAGCAGTAGCACCAACAGTTGCTGTGTTAACAAAGAGGACAACAGAAGGAGTCCCTGGTGTTGGGAAAGTGGTGCAGAAAATACCAAATGCTGTTTATGCCTCTCTAGTTACCCTTACAATACTCATGTTTCAGAAAGCAGCTGAGTCTAAGGGAATTTGAAATTTGTTTTCTTACAGAACCAAGTTTCTTCTTGTGTGTATAAGATAACAGACATCTGCTACACTTGCAAGTTGATCTATCAGCATCTCATCTGTTGTGATTTTTGCTTATGTAAATCCTAGTAGTCGTCTAATATGTGAGCTCATGTTTTGGTTGGGCAGTTCACAGCTTCCATATTGTGTTTTTGCACAATTGGTGATGAGTAGCTTTCTTACCACTAGGAAACATAAAACGTGATAGTTCAGATATAAAACTCACAAAAAAAACGGTACTTCAAGTGTGTTTTTGACCATTATCTTGTGAATGACCAATTTTGAGCCTAAACTGGTGTAATGTTCAGTTGCTCTTGACTCTACAAATAGTCAATTTTGAGCTCCCCAGATCAAGATTATTTGCTCCAATGGCTGAGAATTTGTTTTTTTTGGCCACTTTTCTGCATTATTTGAAGAGTTCAAGTATGTGCATTGACATAGTAAGTTTGACTTACAACATGCACCTCTTTATTGCAAACTTGATATAGTAAATGAAAAATGGAGCAACAACACACCATAACTGGTTGATTGAAGTAAATTTGTACAAGTATTACCCTCATGGGGTCACGAAGCGAAAGGGGATTTATTGTTCCCAAAACACCCGAAGGGAAAGAAATGGATACAAAAACCTTAAATCTTTGAAAGGAGTACACGTTGTTACAGATTAGTATAATCAATGAACATCCACACGACAAACATCATACATACAACAGGAAGTTGTTAATGGGAAAAGACGCTGGAATTCACAAGCCATTTGCCAATTTACCACTCGAAGGAACCTTTAATATCATCCAAGCTCTGCCCAAGGGAGTGCCTGCCAAAAGAGAAGGAATAAGTAGAAACTAGAGATTCAATTTGCATCCTAAAGGGTAAGCAAAGGTGAAAGGAGCTCATTCGATTTGCTTTGAAGATAATTCAATGAGAAAGGTTGCAAAAAGTAAGACTCACGTGAATACTATTTACCATTCTGTGTATACAAACATTATCCAGTATCAGACATCATATGTTCTAGTTTCTATTTCAACAGAATATAAGCATGAGGAGGGGTAGACAGTACAAGAAAAAAAGTTTAAAGAGAATTATTTTCAGCGACTAGTTTCATCTGCTTCATTGCTTGTTACCAGTTCAGACACGAATTGGCACTCTGTAAAAGCGCACCATCCCTACAAGCTTTAAGTCTGCCAACTGACAATATTTTGAGAGAGAAATGTCAATCAGGCCTATTAAGACTGTTATAGGCTTTAGGCTTGTAGCTTGTAATTAGGTGAGAAGTAAATATCAAGGTGTAGTAAACTTATTGCAATATTTTAAAAGGGATGTAAAGATTGGGCAATTTTGGAAGCTATGCATTAATTTAACTAGAATATGGGATCAACTTCACATAAAAGACTTCTTGATCATAGCATCAACATTTTATAGAATGCACTTCATTTGTTTCTATTGTTTACTTTCTTTTCCATTTTCTTATTCTACTATTAGGCAAGACCAGAAAACCATACTTGGCTATAAATGCAAGTAGCGTATGCGCCCACCTATAGGGAGAGCGGCTTTAAAACTAGGAGGACGTTTTGCGATGGTCCGGTGTGTGTACGCAGGATCTAGATCTCCGGTCCATATGTATGAAACCATAGAGACTGCAGATGTTAAATAGGGACAAGGTACTTTCTCCAAAAAAAAAAATAGGGAACAACGTAAACCTAAATTCACAAAAATAAGATATTGTAGTGAAACAAATGCAATCTCTTCAAAGTTGGAATCAATGCAGATTTGACAGAAAGTAGAGCACAATGGAAAAATAATCTATATTGGTGATATTGTCTATATTGGTGATATTGACTAGTTGGGATTAATTGATCAAGACTATCATGTTGTACGCTTACTTTAGGTCCAATATTCAGCTAGGATTCTCTTAATCTTGTTCGAGATTTGCATGCAAATACAAGATAAAGAGAACTTCAAAACCTAAATTAGTAAATATTTGACGGAGACAGATCTAAATGGAGAGACATGGATAGTGAGGATTCATATAACCGGCCCCAACTAGTTTAGAACTGAGGCTTTAATAGTTGTTCTGGTTCTCACACTAAAATTCATGATTTTTCAAGCTGTCACCACAGACTGCCCCCTCACCCACTTTTTCTTGAAGATAAACTTGATGAACTAAAGTGATCCACTTTCTGCATGGATTAGCTAAAAGAAGAGCATTCATCAGAAAAGGAGAATCTGAATCTCATTCAACAAATTTGTAGGAATCTCTAGTGCGATCTCCTAGGTCAAACATTTGTTTGTTTAACAAAATAATCTTCTAAAACCTGAGGAGCTCATCTTACTTAGTACTTGTATATGTGTTTGTTAACAAGTTGAAGCAGATAAATGCTTATATGCTACAATCCGAGCAAACGAGTAATCCTAATGTAGGCGGATTTGGTCAGGGAGATGCAGAAATAGTACTTCAAGATCCATTACGTGTCAAGGAAATTTTGGTGTTCTTTGGCAATTCTGTGATTTTGGCACCAAAACTTTTTGGTTCTTAAAAAGAAGAGTTCAAGAAAGGTTCAATGGCTCCCCGTTTTGCGGGGGGGATTCAAGTTTCCTGCCAAACTGCCACCTATCGACCCCGATCTCTTTTCATTTGTTTTGGATATTACCAAACCTAGCCTAGCCTTCGTAAATCACACTAAAATCATCAGGAACAAGCTTCATGAAAACACTAAAGATGACTGTCTATCATCCTCCTCAAATTTGTCCTTATCCCATTTAACCCATCCTACCAATAGAAACCAATTGTAACTTAACCTACTTGCCCAAAGTGACCTTTTATGCCTATCTGAAACGTTATGTAACAACACTAACAGAACTTGAGAATAACATTATTCTCAGTTTTTTTACACCCTAGTTTACATTGGTTTACAGAAGCACATTAGACATTCCCATCAGGAAGCCAAGTGCAAAAATGGATTTTTAAGAAAAGGTCAAGTAATATGATGGACCCATAAACTGCAGGTCTCACTAGCAACTACAAGGCTATGGAAAACTAGAAAACATCTTGAATATATATACCACCACTAAGGAATTTATATATTGAGTTTGCGCATTAGAAGCCATATTAGTTTTAGTATTAGAAAAAACCCATTGAAAGGCCAGAAGAAATGTCACACAGCTTTAAGCATTCTTACTCTGCTGGAAAATTCTGTATAGTTCATTTGGTTGCTTATATTGCTTATCATCAGAGAAAAATGAACAACATTCATACAGATGAGCTCACTAATTTCAGAATTGGTAACAGAGAATCCTTCATTAGTACAACTACCAGACCTCTCAAGCTAATCCTTCATTTTGTTGATCATAGTATGCACCTAGAACTGTTGGATCATGCTAATTACAACCTAACACTATCAGAACTAATAACTGCAAACAAGAGTTGAAAAAAAACTAATTTCCTAATGCCGGACAAATGAAGTTCCAGCTGTGAACCAAATAACAGTGAACTTGGAAAAGAAAGTACGAAATAGAAATAAGCCTCATTGCCAACACTTAACCAGTCTCATCATACAATTTCTGCCATTTGTAGTGGTAGTAATACTGAAAAGTCAAAACTCATGGTGACCACGTAGATTTTGATATGTAAAATCCTCCTCGGAAAGCATAAGACAGTATTTTGAGGTTGAACAGCATTGCAGAATTCATTTCCATCACCCAATAATGACCACCCCCCCCAAAAAAAAGAGATAGATGGCACACAGGGTTAGTAACAACATACATAATAGGAATGAGTTTCTACACACACTCTCAAGGAGTTCTTACTTCCCTAATAATCAGAACCTCAGATTAAATCATCCGAAGTAACAAAGGCAATAGAAACCATCTATTTCATACCATACGAAAGTTATAGGCTTTCGTGACGTGTGCATGCAGTACTGGATTCTTGATCCTTACTGTATTCCTTTTTTCCCCCTTTCCTCAACTAATTCAAAAACACACACCAAATACAAACTCAGCATCATGAACATAAAGATAAACATCTCAACATACCAAGAGAAACATTCAAATATAATTTATTTTCTTACAGGATCACTTTGATAAACGCGCTCATAACAAACTGGTGACAAACATTGTAGAGCACAATTCTCCTTGTCTACTGCTGTAGCAATGCACTTCTGACCCCATAATCCACTTTTTTTTCAAGACAAAAACAATACACAAAAATTAGCCAGATTTATTTTTTTACAATTCCTTCCTTAAAAAGTACAATTTTTGGGTGAACAAACAATATTCCAAAATTCAAAAATAAAATAAAATTCCAAGCCCATTAGCATTTAGCCACTAAGAAAAAGCTTTGATTTGTTGGGGTATTAAAACCCAGAACACAAAATTCAAAGATTTGTGGGCAACTACTCTTCCAAAGCAAAAATTGAAGAGAAAAAAAGAATCTTTTTCTGGGTCCAATAAAACCCAATTCGCAACATGTAACAAATATTTGTGGGTTGAAATTACCTCTCAATATCTGCATAACATTGGAGTTTCTTCTCTCTGATCTCTGCATCCTGTTTGTATTCAACAACAATCAGAAAATATCAAAATAAAAGATGAAAACAGCATTAAAAAAAAAAAAAAAACTTACAGAGATTGGACGACGAGACTTAGCAAGTACTGTATTAGAAGAAGACAGATAAATTAGTGAAAAAATTAGGAGTAAAATAAATTTTTGGTTATTGTCTATGGAAGCCATAGCTTAGATGAACAATTGTTAATTTCAATGATTTGGTTATAATAACAACTTGTTCCAGTTCCACTATGAGCTTAGAAATCCAAGATTGATTATTTGTTGACAAATATTAAATTGACCCACACATTCTTCACTAATGTCATTTTTTCCCTCCAAAATAATTAGAATCCGAATACATCCCAAAAATGTGTAACTTGTTGCGGTTGCAAATAGATAAAAAAAAATTAAGGAATTTTACATAAATATCATAGTATTAAGAGTTAATTACATGGCATTCCTTATTCTTTTCCAAATGACAAAAATCTCTTACAAATTTGATAGAATTCGAATACATTCCAAAACATATCGATACATCGCATTCCGATTTTAAATACATCTTTCAACGTATCGATTTTGAATACATTAATCAACGTCCTATAATACATCACGTAAGTCTTGATACACTGTGTAAAGTGGTGTATATACATCTCAAACGTCTTGATATATCGCGTCCCGATTTTGGATACATCTATCAATGTTTTGATAGATCACATCAATTTCGGATATATCACTCAATGTCCCAATACATTGCGTATGTCCCGATACACCGCGTAAAGTGATGTATCTTATCAGTACATCGCATAAAGTGATATATCGAAAATAGGAGAGGGTTAAAGATTTTTGGTAATTTTTCAAATGTTGAAATTTTTTAAAGATATGCATAAAAATAAATTGTAATAGTAATTCGTTTTAGGAAAAAAATACTAAAACACCACTACCTTTAATTTATTTATTTCATTAATTCCCTTACTGGATGTATGAAAATTACAAAATCTTTCTTTTTTTATCCCAAATTGATTACTAATTAAAATTTTGGATACATTAAAACTCTTAAAAGAGGCAATATTTACCTTACCAAGGGTTAAAGCCAGCAAAGAATTACCTTCCCAAGCATGATCCTTTCCCCAAAAACTCACCTACAAAAAATTACCTACCCAAGATTTCCGCCCCCCCCCAAAGCTTCCTAAGTTTTTCACTTAATTTTGTTTATATATAGATTCAAATAGTATTTTGTAAGATCACCCGAAATAGAATGATTCTTTGTTCTTTGTAACTGATATTTCGTAGATATTAAGGTATCAAAATAATAGTATATCGGTATAAAATTAAAGTATCTATTTAAATGTGAAGTTGAGTACTTTCTTGTGGTGGACATGAAATTTAAGGTATTCAAAGAAATATATTTTTTAAATTTAATATGTCGTTTATATATTAGTTTTCAATTAGTATTTTATAAGTATATGTAACCTGTTATATATTTTAGTATAAGATGAATTGGATTAAGTATCTTTTTTACATTATTCATGATTTTTGCATAAATTATTAGTATGTTGCATTAATTTTTCTTAAGTCTCATTTTTGGGCTGCCTGATAGATGATTCTTTTGTTATTTCTTATATTTCGATATATTAAAGGTATCAAAATTTAATAGTATGTGTATCATGTGTCTATATTGTATTTAAGTATAATTTATATGAATTATTGAAAAGTATCATAAAAAATTAAAGTATCGATTAAATGTGGAAATTTTGAGTATCTTTAGGTGTTGACATGAAATTATGTATCAAAGAAATAATTTAAATTTAATCTTTATTTCAAGTGTTGTACAAAACAAACTATGCCAAATTATAATTTCGTATGTGTACATATAATAAACCATGATTAAGTAGTAAGAATTTCTATACAAAACACATTAAATGGCGGGTAAGTTTTTATGATATTTCACATGGTCTTCATCTTGAAAAAAGTTATGTTATTTTGGGCAGACAACTAAAGACTTTTTACTCGTTATTTTAAAATTTTAATGCTTAGTGAAATAGTTTAATTACCGTCATTCTTATTAACAATTAAAAACAAATTAAAAATTTTTATTCAACTTGTAAAATATATAAACAGTTATAAAGTATTGAGCCACATTAAATAATTATGATGTGTTAAAATTGTACTAAAAATTGCATAAGGCTCGAAACTCAATTTAACAATCAGTCATTTAATTTAAGATATTTTTGTTTTATAATATCTGACATTCTTACAAAATAGAGATTTGCTAAGAGTAATATTATAGGGATAGATGTAATTTTCATTTACAGTATGTTCATTTGCCTAATTTTTACTTATTTTTATAAAAAATGGGTTCTTGCAAATGGCTTGGTTGGCAGAATGGGGCATGTGTGAATACAAGCCCATTATGATTATTCTATTGTCTAAATGCTGAGAAGTACTTGGGCCAGAATTAAAAGGGATGAATAACAATAAATTTTCAAAATTTCAATATTTAGTATTTAAGAGGACTTATAGAAAACATTTCAATAGTAAGTAAAAAAATGTCATTTAGTTTGGTATGTATCTTATTAGGTTGTTATATTTCTTTTTATTTAACAGAATATAATTATAGGGAGAAAATTCAAGGAGAAAGAATATTCAGCAAAGGAAAAGCATCTTATTTTTAACCTGTTTAAAATTATTTCAGTTCACAATATTTATATTTATTATGTTATAGTTTTGTATTTAGTTTATCATTCCAATAGGTTTAGGCGAATTCTTCTATCTAGTCATTAAGAAATATATTTGTATTTCATATTATTTTCTTCTCACTATATAGTTATTTTTTTCTTAAAATCCTTGTAGTATTCATTTTCAAATATCGTTATTTTGGGTATTTCTAGTATCAGTTTTTATTTAGGAATTTGCTATAATCTAGATAAAAATACAAACAAAAAATTAGTATGATGGAAAAAGTGAATGAATATAAAATTGCAAAGAAATAATTGAATTATTTGGGTACTCATCTTAAAAAAATCCACTAACTAATTGACCTACCTTTAGAAATAAATACAAATAGAAAAAAAAAATGTTCAAATCAGTTGACATCATTTAGTAGTTGTATTCATTTCAATATGCATGTCAAATTTTAAAATGTAGCTTTGTAGCTATTTAAGGAAATACATTTGTATTCGTAATATATTTTTCACTGTATTTATTTTTCTTTTCAAAATCTTGTTTCCTTTAAAGTCTTATTAATAAACTATGTCTATATTTGGATTTGTTTCGATACAAAATAAACTATAGAAAGTTGTTCTTCTCTTAAATAAAATATAAACTAGTTGACAGACATTTGGATGAATACAAATTGGGACAAATACAAGATTCATTAAACCATGCAATGAAATTTCGAATAAATACACAAGTGATAGTATACATAGTGAGATGAAAATACAAAATTAAGAAAGCATACCAAATTCTAAAAAAGAAACCTTATAATACAAAAAAACTAATAGAACATGTTCGACAAAAACTATCCGATCTTCGTAGTCTTTTGCAAGATCCTCCGCGTAGACAAAGTATCTATATTGGTTTGAATTTTGCGGAAGGTTTTGCACACCAAGAGTCTTGTAACTTTCTTACCCTCTTTCTTCCCTTATTTTACAGGCGGCTCATATTATTATACACTATTGTTAAGTACTAAATAATTAATAGGATGAAAAATCACCAGAAATGGTTTGATTTTGATTAGAGAATACCCGAATAAGCCTCTTGGATTCAGCCATTGGAGAGTAAATCATAACGGAAAATTGAAAAATACAAACAACCAGTTTTTTAAGGATTAAAACAAACATAAAATAGGAGAAACGAATCTGAAATAGGATAAAATTAGAGATACCTTAATCAAAATGATTCTTGTGATTCAATTTTGGATAAAACAAAAACCAAATCCAAAAAAATTATATGCAAAAAAAATATTTGCAACGTGAATGTTGGAGGAAATATACAGAAAAGATAACCATGAGAGAGAAACAAAAAAATTAAATAGGAGAGGAGAATACATTTGAAAAGATAAAATAGAGAGAGAATGAATTTTTTTTAAAAACGGATGATCTAGAGATTAATTGAAAAAGAGAGATAAAGTAGGAAGAAAATTGGGACACATAAATTTTTTTAAAATAATGACATTTTGCCATAATTTGCTAATATTAAAGTTGGATTATTTACTAAATATGGTTATTTACTTTGATTAGTTTAATAATTGGTTCCTTTTTTTAAACAACAAAAAAATCTAGTTGAGACAACTGTAAATATATTACTAAATCCGTCTCCGATGGACAATTAATATGAGACGAAGGGAGTATTGAGCAAGGGAATCAGAAGTTAATTGAGATACGGATTACACACATATTAATCGGTACATTTCAACCCATATTTCATGTGAATTAATATAATCTCCCTTCTACTTGTTAATTCAATCATTTTGATTCATTCAAATTCAGTTCAACTCGACTATTTAATCAAAAGCTTGTCCATGACAAATATATTAATTGGTGTGGACAGAAAGTCTTCCAATGTGGTCATGTGAACTAGCTAGTCCTACTTCTCTAGAACAAAAAATAAATAAAACTACTGTAGTTTGTTATTAAATCATTTTAATTGCCAAAATTTTCATGTAGATGTAGTAACTTTTACTGTCTGAATGTATGTGTACAAAGACTAATTCAAATTATTGATAAAGTTTCTAGAAAATTTAAAAAACAGATTTTTAATCATTTCAATTGTTGATAAAATTTCCAACAAAGGGATGCATGTGCATGTGGCTTTAGTAACCTTTTTATTGTTTTACATTTATATATACTAAAAATCATAATAATAATAAAAAGAATAGATAAAAAAAGATTGGAAAAATCAAAAATTGTCACTAACAGGGATTACTAGTAATAATAAAGAATAAAATGTGAGAGTGGTTAATGAAGGAGAATAAATAATTTAAATATTATGATGGAGTAGTTGATATTAGGAAAAGTTTGCCTTAAAAAGTTTCATTAAGGAATGAGGTTTTGGCTTTTCAACTACTTTTTTGTCACATTGTCAATGCCAGTTATCTTCTTGGCATTTGTTAGATATATATTACTTCATCTCAATTTATACGACTTTTATTTTTTATTTTTGAGTTCCAATAAATTTATCTTTTAATCATAAATTTTTAATATATTTTCTAATTATTTATATGATATTTAATTATTTATCCTGCTATTCTTTTTAAGAGTATTTTTTTTTCCAGTTTAAAGTCAGACATCTTAATCACGTAATAAAACTCTAATTATATTAAATAGTGTAATTTTTTATCGTACGAAGTTCGACACCCTAATGGTGATCTAGCTTTAATTAAGAACCCTTTCACTGTTTATGTGGTTAGATGTTAGCTAATAGGGCTCTTTGTGTTAAGGAAATAATATCAGCTAGGCATATTTTGGTCTAGTGATAGAAGTAAATCAGCTTGAACCTCTATATAAATTTTGGATTTAAGATTTTTTTGTCGTTAAGAATTTAAATTTGATACACCGATAATATAATAATTAACATATACTATTAGAAAAGATTAATTTTACGTATATGTATAATTCACAAAAGGCAAAGTTACTAGTACCCCTTTGTGTATACTCCATTATCTAGATATTGTATATTTATTTAAATTATATATAAATATTATTAAAATAATAATTTTATTGAATATATGATCAATTTTTATAAAACAAGTAAAAAGTTGTCTATTTTTCATAGCGATCATAAAACACACCCTAATGTATAGTAGAAATAAATAAGGTTTATATATGTTGCACTTTTTGTGTTGTATTATTAGATCAAAATTCAGAAAACTCACAATACATGAAAACACAACACTTAGAATTCCTAATTGTGATTATGTGCTTTTATAAAGATGGTAGTTTGGTGTATATACACACATTATCATTGATTAATTCCTTAAATATAGTTGCTTTGTCTTCTTCTTCTTTTTTTTTTTTTAAAAAAATTGTGAATGATGACTTATTGACTTACTTTTAGGTGGTCCAATTTAGAGTCACATTTTGTAAAGTAATTATCTTTGATAGTGCACTTTTACAAATTTTTTTATATTATAATGTAATTATATATATCTTGATGCAAATTAAATAAAGCTAACTAGAGAGCTATAGGTGACAAACTTTCTACGCATGAGGTTAAAGTTTGTTGAATGTTTGAGTATGCTTTACAATGAAAAGAGAATAATATGTATATAATAATTGTTCCTCATGTGCTAAAAAATTATAACAAACTTCACCTTTTTCTTATTCAAAATATTTTGTACTGTTCTAACTAAACTTTTGTGTGTATATATATTATATTCAATATTCATATTTTTTGGAAATAGAGAAATATATATTTAAAATTTAAAATTTATGAATTTAATATTTAAGATTTGTATCATTGAATTATTGTAAATTTAATAAATTTTTACATATAAATTTTTACATCATGTCAAAAGTATCCAGTCATCATTGCGTGGATATTTAGCTTTTCTCTTAAGTAAAGTGTTTGACATTTTGATGTCGACTTATCGGAATTAAAGAAGGTCCCTAAGGGTTTAGTTATTTACCGATTCAAGTAATACATGAATTGAGTTTATAACATCATGATATAGTTTAATTTTTATCTACCGCTTGATATTAAAGGGAGAACAGGGATAAAAAAATTTAAAAAATTCTTACCACATGTGTTTTAATTTGATACGTGTAGAAAATATTCGGGAGTTTCTTTCTTTTTGAATGAAAATCCACCCAAAAAGGAAGAAAAAGAACACTTATGAAAGTAATCTTTTTGGTATAGCTAGACATATATTGTTAAATTTGAAACAAATTGATCTGATTAATTTATACTCACGTTAAGCTTCTTATTAAAATTTAAGGTCTATAATTTAAACATCGAAATATATTATCCATTTTTTTCTCAGCAATTCTGGTCAATTAGCTCATTTGTTCACCTAAGTGGAAGTGTTACTAAAAATCAAAGATTTTTCAATTTGCAAATCAATGAAAATTAATATTAGTAAAGCATAATTTTTTCACTCAGTTCTCATAAGATCTGTTCACTAAGAAAATGTATGACAAAAAAAATTCAATAAAATAATTGCAAACTTTTTAATTTTTTCAAATAAAATATTTCTAATTTTTCTTTTCTTGCGATTCAATCAAAATATATATAAAAATAATAGCCAAACATTAATTTCCAATAGGAAAAATAGTGACCTTTTTAATAGTGTACAACATATCCTATGTGCCCAAAGTAAAAGGATACCAGGAAAGTGGGAGGTGTTTGAGGCAATTTTTCAATAGTTGTAGATTCAAAAAGTAATTTGTTTTTATTAAAATTTTTTTACTTAAATACACAATTTTTTGATCATATTTTTTGAAAATTTTCGACTCTCTCCGTTTAAAAAATAATGACCCTATTTCCTTTTTAGTCTGTTTCAAAAGAATGACCTCTTTCTTTTTTTGGCAACACTTTAACCTTAACTTTTCACGTGACATGTTTAAGACCACAAGATTGAAGGACATTTTGATATATTTAACATAACTTTAATTTAGAACCACAAGATTAAAAGTCTTCTTTCTTTTCTTAAACTCCGTTCCAAGTCAAACTAGGTCATTCTTTTTTAAATGGAGGAAGTATTATTTAAAAAGATTACAACATCCCTATTCACTCGTATTCTCAATTACGCGATGTATTGAGAATTTGAGTAATATATCTGAAACTGAGACATGATGTATTGAGACATTAAGAGATAAATCTGAAACTGGAATGTGATATATCAGAACGTTTGATGATATATTTGATTTTCACTAAATTTAAGAAATTTTTATAATTTGAAAAAAAATAAAAATAAAAATAATTAACTCTTAATACAAATAAATGATAAGCAACATGAGGTATAGCAAGTTAAAGTACTTTGATATAATACTCGCACCATCACATGTTACCTTAGCTTTCATTAGCACAAATTATCAAATAATTTTGGAAATCAAAGAAAAACTAAATAAATCAAAACTTGTTTCTTCCTTAATTTGATCAATCAACAATATTATTTACACATATCAATCTTAAACACTAATTCTTGGCAATATATGTAAAGCAATTGCCTCTAACTCAGGTGGAGTACTCACAACTCGAATTACATTAACTGGCGTTACTGAAACATCCACCACAACTATCAATCGACCACGTCCACAAATAACACAAACTCGTCCTCTTCCAACAGTAATGTGCTCAGCTCCTTTCAAATCATCACAAGATGCAATTAACTCTTCCCATCGATCAGTTTCTGATACATATTTGCTTAATGACCCCTTTGTCTCATCTACTACGTACATTTCACTTTCATCATTTATTGTTGTTGTTGTTGTTGCTGACGATGGTCCAATCCATCCTTCTAGCATTCCCTTTGGCATCTCTTTCCACTCATCTTTTGTTACATCGTAAATCGTGCCTTGTTTTACTGCATGTCCCTTGATATTTACCTGTTGAAAATATAATTTTTAAGCAAATAAAAAATTATTATCAATTTCGATAGTTTAAATTTATCGAATTCAATATGGTATCAAAGCCAATGGCATCAGAGCTACATAGACTCAAGGAGTGTCAGTTGAATATACCTATCAATCGCTTAAATTATTGTACAACATATATGTAGTTAAATGTTACTTTATCCTTTTCAATTCATGCATCTTAAGTTGACTTTGAACTTTAAAAATATAACGAAGACTTTTAAATTTTGTGATTTTAAACTAAAAGTTATATAATATATTTATCAAAATACCCTTTGAATCATGTGATATCAAACATGTCATAAGACTGGATATTAAAATTAAAAAGTTACTATTGAGTAATAGAAAGTTATATTTTTTTTTTCAAAAAGGCTTGAAAGAAAATTCAGACGACACAAAAAAAATGGAGAAAGTATATATATATATACATACACATATACAAAACTTGAATATCTTAGTGAATTTTCTTATTATCGACAATCAATCAAATCAGTTAATAAGTGACAACAAAATTGTGTAATAATCGCATAAAGGCAAAAAAGAAAATTTTCTTATGTGCTTAATTTAATTAAAAAAAGTTTTATTTTTATTTTTAGATGAGATGATCCAACATTTACCATGCATAATTTGCCTCTATATCCAACAGCATCAACAAATTCCCTACAAAATCTTCCATCTTTTAACCCTTTCAATTTCTCCCACTTCCATTGATCAACCTTCTCCTTCACATCCCATTTCTCTAAAGACCTTGCTACATCACCATGATAAGCTGAGCCCATACCACTTGCTACATACACATTTCCATTTACAGAGCTCGAACCACACCATCTCCGCGGGGTGGACAAATTGGGCCCAAAAAACCATTTATTACACGAAGGATCGAAGCCCAACGGACGTTCAAGTGCCGGAAGAAATTTATGAGTAGTAGCAGCAATAAGAATCATTCGTTCTGCAACAGTTAACGATTGAATCGAAAGACTCCTTGATATAAAAGACGGATGATGGCGTAGTATGTGAATTGGTGGATCTGATGTAGGCGGATTTGGTAACCGAGTCCACTTCGATGAAATTGGATCTAAACAGAAAAACTCCAAATTACTAGTAGTGATAGTACTAGTACTGCTATTAGTACTAATACTGTTGTTTTTGTTGTACGCTGTTGAAGTAGCAGTACTGCTACTACTTCGAGAGCATACAACATAAAGACAGTAAAACGGAGGAAAAGATGAGGTGTAAATGAGGCGTCGCCATGATTTGCAAACGCGATAAAGAAGTGAAGGGTGAAGATTGGAAAGACAAAGATGAGCTAAATGATTTGGCAAGCCCGGAATCAATATTTGTTGTTCTTCATTTTCTTCATCATGATGTTCAATTTCGACGCACTTTAAAGCGTCCTCTTCCATGAGAATGTAATTAGATTGATTTTTTTTGAAATTGCTGCTCATTACTAAGTTCATAATATATAGGCTTTTAGTGGACCTAGACAATGGAATATATATGTCCCAATTTACACGGCATATACTTCAAATTTCTAGAGGCAGTCAAGTTTTATATTTTTAAAATGGAAAAGGGTCAAAATATTCTTTTAAACTGTTTGAAATAGATTATATTTATCATTAAATTATATTTCGGTTTAAGATTATCCTTTCCTTCAAATTATTAGGTCAAACGTACCCTTCTTATTAACGGAAGTTATTAAATAACATGTGGATGCATGCCACATTGCACGCCAATAAGGTTCCACTACCACATAAACTAAACGAAAAAGGATAAAAAAATCTCTTAAACTATATTTCGGCTCAAAACTATCCTTTCCGTTAAACTAGTGGTCAAAAGTACCCTTCTTATTAACGGAAATTATTAAGGATAAATATGAGTTATTTCGAAATATTCAGATTATTGGTTACTGTAATTATAGAATATTATATATATATATATAAATTTAAAAAAAGACTCTTAAAACTTCTATACAAGTTAAATTTACAATTAAAGTTTTTAAATTTAAAAGTCAATTTGATACACTAAAGCTTTTACTATGAACGGAGAATCTAGAAAAAGATAGGGCCACAAAGATCGAGGAAGCAAAAATTAGGGCACTTGAACATGTGGTCTCTCCGTAAATATTAAACTTGATATAATATTATTTGCTAACATCAATTCTACAATAACGCTAAATAATGCATAGTTGGTTGAATGTTAAGTTATTTACCTAGAGGACAAATTAATTTCCACTAAATTCTTTTTTAGCGATGCATTCATGCGCTGAAATTTAAAATTCGTTAATGTAACGATATAGTATATAATTTTATCTTGTATTTTTATAATTTGACAAATTACGCTAATTTTTTTTGTTAAAAATTTAGAAGTTTTGAATGTAGAAATATATATTAATCGTAGCTGGATAGCAGTTGAAGTCATAATTGAAGTAGTAGAGTTTAATAGGCGGTTGGAGTTTGTCCATACTAATAATTAATGCAGCAACTTTATGTATTTATTGCTTACAAATTGAAATGGAAAAATATCTACAAAAGAAAGGCCCAAAGGATGATGCACAAAGATCATTTATTTTCCCTACATAATATTGTCAAAAATCTTCTTTTTGAGAAAACGATTTTCGAATGTCATTTAACTTGTATTTATTTTAAATTGTTTTAATAAGTTTATTCACTTTTTGAAATAATTCAAATATATGTATTTGAAATTGAAAATTCGCTTTAAAAAATAATAATTAAATTTTAGTTATGTATGTACGAAGTTATTTTATCAATACTTTTATTTTTTGATTTTTCATAATTCAACGATTAAATCTATTTTAAGTAAATTCAAATTTATAACTAAGTTCCAAATATCATAAAGAATAAATTTCAATCATCCGTATGAAATTCTTTTATCGTAGTTCTAATTTCATAACATTTAATTTTACTCCATTTGAGTCAAATTTCCTGTATACATTGGTCAAAATATTTTAAAATTTTAAAAAATACAATTTATTATAATTTGTGAAAATAACTTTTATGATAAAAATCGTAAAATAAATTGCATAAGGAACACTATTATTCTATATTGATTATCTCCCTCATCAATTATCCATCTACCCAATTTATTCCCACTTCATCTCCCAACATCTTATTATTTAATTTAAATTATATACAAATATTTTTTTAATAATATTTTGTATAATTACTTATATAATGTGACATTAGAAAATAAGTGACGAAACAATTTATATTATTTTTATCAAAATGGTATGTCATGCATCCCCTATCATAGTTCATTAGTATGTAGATTATAAAAGCTAAAACCACCGTAAATTATTTTTTTAAAAAGAAAAATAGCTAATTAGGGTAGAAGTAATAAATTTCATAGTACTGAGCTTGGTTATTTTTTTATTTAATTTGGAAGGTTGTGATGGTGCATCACTCTAAGTTGCTCGGACTCTCTAAAAATATTATTACATCGTGTCAAATCCTTCAAAAATACATTATTTTTAGAAAATTCAATACGTACCTAATGATATTTTTAAAGAGTCTGAGCAACATTGATATCACTAATATTAATTGCAGACAAAATGCTTCCATGTGGGTGGTCACAATTTCCCCCCAGGTAGGCTTTCTTAAGTCCACTTCTAATTTCCGTCGTAGAAAAGGCAGCAATTAGGGTGTGTCTAAGTTTCTCTATATGCATGACATCGAAACAATTTTCACGTATTTAACTCATAAAAGAAATCAGGTCCCAACATGAGGGCCTCATTGAGGGCGGAGCTACAGTATATCAAGGAATAATAAGGTTAAGACAAATTAAATATTTTTTATCAAAAAATTTATACGACGAAAAAGGTAAAATACTAATCGATATGATTATTTATTGAGTTTTGGTTACTCTTATGAATGCCAACCTAGTTGTATTTAACTCCTCACGCAAGCAAACGAAGGAAGGATAAATACTTCGGAGTAAGAGGGTGTCCTTATGAATAATAAAAAATTCATGAAAATAAATAACCTTTTTATTTATTTTATTGTGTTTAGTATGTAAGAAAAAAAAAATTACTCTATCATAAATAAAAAGATGTATATATAATCTAAACAAATACTACGGGAGGCGACTGCAGTGGGGATGAAGAGGACACAATCAACGCGGAGTACCACTTGTGAAACCTGTTTTCCATACTTCCATTAGAAAAATCATTTTCATCGTTTTAAACATATTTTCTTAGAAAAAATATTTTTCAAAATTTTTGACCATCCAAACATTGGAAAACTGGAAAACTTTTTTCTCAATACTACTGCCCTTCCTCCCAAACATAGCAAATTATTCAAAAGATTATGCAATTACTGCCTTGCGACTAACCAGACAAGGAATCTGAGATAAGAAGAAGGTAAAAAAATGAGTATATACTATATGTTAAATTTATCTCATTCTGTATTTAGTTGAAATTGAAGTTTCAACAGAAATTGAGACAAGTTGGGGCAGGAAAGAAGGGAGGAAATATAATAGGAAATAAGAGAGAACTGCCTAGGAAACAAGAAGAGAAATTTTTGGTTTGTTCAATTTTTGTAAATACCAAGACAAAGTTAAGTATCATTTTCTGCTATTTCTACTTACATTCACCATTTGCGCGCAATCTTCACCATCCTTAACAGCTCCTGAATGATGACATGATCCTTCGATTATATATTTATTAATATATCTTTCATGCTTTAGCTCATGCATAATGTCGATTCATATTCATACGGCTAAAGGCATCTCAATTTCCTTTGCGGAGTTGGTAGATGATGAATCTCCTCCATATTGTTTACCATCATTGATGTTATTGCTATTAGAAGTAGCAGAGTTTGCCTTGGAATCAGTCCTGGCAACACCAGGTTTCCCCATTGTGGCAGCCCTTGAGGTCCGCCTTGAAATCTGGCGGTTGTCATCAATGCTGCTGTTGCCAAAACAGCAGTGTTTCAAACAGGTGTAAATGTAAGTCAGGAGCCAAAATATGTAAGGACAACCAACCAAGATCAATCCTGCAGGAGCAAACCACGGCTGAGAGTAATCTGGCACGAAAAGGTAGAGAACAAGGAGGACACCACCAGTTAATAAACAAAGACAGAACAAGGAAGAGATCAGAGGAACCCTCAAATCCCCCACCCTCTCCTCCATTGTCCTTCAAATTTTCTCCTTTTATATCCCTACAAAAGGATCAATCCGTCTTTCTTCCTTTTACCGTTGTTTCTTTTCTTCTCTACTTTCTTTTCCTTTCCCTTACTCTAATATGTTCTCTACTTTTCTTTCATTGTCGTCAGTTTTCTCTCATTCAGATTCTTCCTCCTCCACCTCCTCCTCCTTCTCTAATGGAGATCATGCAATCAAGATCTCTCTATTTACTTTTCTTTTTTCTTTTCCTTTACTTTTTTTGGTTAACCTGTTTTCCTGGAGATGCAAACGAGAAACAATAGGATGGACAATTTCAGGAAAGAAGAAATGCGTTTAAAGCGGAAGGTTGTTTATGAAAAATAAAATGGTAATGCTGATCAATTTGTTTTAACCAAATTAATACAAAATACAGAAAATATAACAACTAATAGTACAAAATATAGAAAAGTGTCATTCTTTATTGAACGGACTAAAAAGGAAGGTGTGTCATATAAATTTGGACAAACAACGTATAAAATCTTTAAAATCAAACCAAAATAAAATAGCATAAATGCCGGTTAAAATAATATTCTATGTGATAATTCTTTCTTTGAAGAAATGTTTTAAGGGAAAAATCATTTTTTGTTCCTCTCCTTTTGCCTTTAAATCAAATTCTCCCTCCAATTTTAAACCATAGAAATTTTCTCCCCTATCCCAAGCAATGTTTGTTTTGCACGTTAGTTTTATAATCCTCACTATATGTAATTTGCTTATTATATTACTTAAATTCCTTATTTCAACTCAAGTGTTTTGTCTATAATTCATATGATGACATATTTTATTCAAAATTATGAATTTTAAATGTATAACCGTTCTAAATAAAATGATTTTAAGGGCGCCAAATTGACTGGTGATTTTATAAATCCATGTTTATATTTTATTCTATATTATTGACCTCTATCTTATGTGCATGTTTTTAATATTGTGATACTTCTTTTCATTTCTTTTTCTATCTAAGTTGTTTGATTTACCTATATAATAGGTCAATCTTTATTTATGGAATAAAACAAGGTAAATAAATGGTAATCATACATATTTTAGAGTTTGCTTCATCAAACAAATAGTTTATACAACACCATATATTAATAGTTATTCCAAATATTTGCAGACATAACATTTAGTTATTAGTCTACAGTCTACTAGAATTTTATATATATTAGTTTCTAAATAAAGATAAATTACACATATTCTTGAGTTGAATAAACAAACTATTTAATTTTTCACTGTTCAGGTCTGGAGATAATATTTAATAATCAAATATGTCTTCACATTCAAACATCTTAATCTTAAGCAAAACAATTGGGTCTGAAGTTGAATGGAACGACATTGTTCCATCTCAAATAATTAAGCAATTTGATGTTCCAACGTCGGTGACGTATCATCAGATGACGCGCTTTTTCTGTCACATCATCACTTAAGGGGTTAACTGATTCTCTTCAAACAAGATCAGAGAGGTAAAGGGCCGCCAGCAAAGTTTAGGTGTATAAGAAATTTTTTGGGACAAGGAGGAAAATAAGAATTTTCCCTACTCACACATGTATACGTGTCTGTATAAACATATGCTCTCAGTATGTGTACATGTGTATGTATTAAGATTCTATATGTGAATATGTAAACATATTATGTGTGTGTGGGCGCGCATCAATATACACACACATACATATGAATATGCATATATTTTCTGTATTTATTTATGCTTAATTTACTAAGTTCATATGTCAAAAGATATGTATGTATCCTATCCTACATCTCCTATCTTGTATGTGAAAACTTACTAGTATCCAGTTCAAAGTTCCTCTAACATTGGGAAATTTATCGTCTGCAAGAGCTTAAATTAATTTTCAATTCAGTCAAGCAGAACTATATCCAAGATCCTCAACTAGCTCACGTAAATAAAATGCAAAACTGCTTAAATTTTGAACTTACCTTCCAAAACGCGGAGCTATCACCAATAATTGCACCCTAAGTGTGTCTATCACAGGTGTACTTTCATCAAGCATTAGGTTGCTGGTCCTCATAGAAGCACATACTGGGCTAGCATCTATCAGAGATATCAAGCAACATCTGCCAAAGAAACTGGACCTATAAGTCGATGCATTTCACAAATTTACACTCGTAGATCTTCAATTTAGAGATGTTTGGAAAGCCTACCTTTCGATGAGACTTCACAATACCTTGAATGGTTTTTTAGTGAGTAAGTTTCCAATCCCAGAGGGATTCACCAAGAGGAAACCAGAAAGTCTACTCTGGAACTTCTATAGACTGGAATGAAGGGAAAAAACATGTTAGCGAACATTAATTTCTTCTGAAGAACCGAATTTTGAATAACATCCCTGATAAACTAATGTGCCACTATCTTCAATCAATGCCGAAAGACTTCCTAATGCTTTGTATATATCCATTTCTCTAGGATTGCATCTGTCATTTGAAACAAACTGAGAAATACAACCATTTATCTCAATCCAGCTACACGCCAATTCTTTCTTCAAATCATACTTTTTAAGTAGTGTTCTCACTCGAGCTGCATCTTTCCACATTCCTCTTGCAGAATACATATTTGATAGAAGTACACATATTCCTGTATTAGAAGGCTGAAGGCTTAGAAGTTTCTGTTCCACAAGATCACTTAAATCAAAATTCTCATGGACTCTACAACAACTAAGTAATGTCTCCTGAGCATGAGCAGGGTGATCAAGAGGAATTTGCTTGATAAGTTTGAAGGCTTCAGCTAGCATCCCTGATCTTCCAAGGAGATCAACCATGCAGTTATAGTGCTCAGCCTTTGGAGTTATACTCCACCTTTTCTCCATTGATACAAAGTAGTTCCAACCCTCGTCCACTAATCCAGAATGAGCACAAGCAGTTAGGACACCAAGAAAAGTTACATGGTCTGGTTCATATCCAGCTTGAATCATAGAAGGAAAAAGATCGAGGGCTTCTTTAGCCGAACCATGACATGCTTGTGCTACAATCATGGCATTCCATGATATTGTGTCTCGTTTTTTCATACTTCTGAAAAGTGAGGAAGCTTCATATATAAATCCACACCTAGAGTACATGGATATGAATGAACTCATAACCATCGTATCATTTTCAAAACCACTCTTAGTTACACTGGCATGCAAAGCTCTTCCCCAACCATACAAAGCAAGAACTCCACATAACGAGACCACATTGGAAAATGTGGTCTGATCTGGCTTGTAATTGTTTTGCAACATCCGGATATATAAAGCCAAAGCTTCCTCATTTTGATATCCTGAAATGATAGTGTTCCATGAGGTTTCATCTTTTCTAGGCATCTGCTCAAACAACTCTCGAGCACTAGTTATATCGTCTTGTTGAATGAAACCGCACAACATCGAATTCCATGATACTGTGTTCCTCCATGGCATCGTATGAAACAGGTGTAGAGCATCTTGTAGTCTTCCATGTTGCAGATAACCACTTAGCATTGAATTCCATGCAATATTATCCTTTTGAGGCATTGCAGCAAAAAGTTTTCCAGCCTCCTCCACGTTATTATTTTCACAATACCCTTTAATCATTGCAGTCCAAGCCACGACATCCTTGTCAGGCATGTCCTCAAACAACCTTCTCGCTTTCTCCACCTCCCTGGCTCTTAAGAAACACGTGATCATACTAGTCCAAGATGCCACATCACACCTCGCCATTCTCATAAATAACTTATACGAATCCTCAGTCCGCCCCATCACACCATAACCTGCTAACATAACATTACAAAGTGGCACACTTTTCACTTGTGCTTCACTAAACAACCTCTCAGCTTCACTCACATCCCCATACTTGAAGTATCCTTCAATCATAATCCCAAACGATACATCATTCTTAATCCGCATTGCATCAAACAACGCTCTACCTTCCTCTATTCTCCCATTGCTCACGTACCCCGAGATCATTGAATTCCAGCAAACCACATTCTTATCATCCATTCCATCAAACATCCGCCGTGCCACTTGTAAATTCCCATTCTTTGCATACCCACTTAACAAGGCTGTCCAAGAAACAACATTCCTACTCGGCATTGCGTCAAACACTTGTTGAGCATCACACATCATCCCATTTCTTACATACCCAGAAATCATACAGTTCCAAGTTACTACATTCCTCTGAGGCATTTCATCAAACAACTTGCGTGCCCCCTCAACATCACCTTTCTTGAAAGAAGTAGTAATTTTTGAGTTCCAATTGTACAAAGAGTTTGCAATTGAACCCACATATCGAATCAAAAAACAAGAATTTGTGTTCCTAAAGCAAATATGTGAAGCCCATTTGAGCAGTATATACATAATATACTCTACTACTTAATTAGTTAAAGATTGATTTCAAAGAGGGGAAAGAAAAAAGAAAAGAGTAATAAACATCCTGCGCGTATTACTAGTTTTTTAATTTTCAATTAACATCAAAATAATAAAATTATTTCTTGTGTGGAAATTTAATATTATGAAATTTATAAAATAATACTTAAAATCTATTGATTATTAAAACTAAAATATTGTATTATCTTACAACCAAGATTACGTAGTAACGAACATTAATTATTTTATAATTTATCATTTTACGTCAAGAAACTGTAAAGTGTTACTATTTGATATTTTTTGGGATCAAATGAACGACAACATGATAAATTAATTTTTTTTAATAAATAAATAATCGTCGTTGAAGGAATAAATAAATTTAAAAGGCTGAAAAAAAGTAAGTAACTATTTTAATTTTAATCTGTAGAAAGTCCAGCCCTACTTTTTGCTTTATATATATCATTTTAAAGTTCTCCATTAAAATTATCATAAGAAATTATTAAAATGAAAAATTAAAGAAAAAATGTATCATATTGGACAAATATTCAAATTATCATGTTAACTTGTTTGGATGCTTTTTAAAAATCAGCAAATTAGAGTGATTGAGTTCAATTTGATACTACACTTTTATTCTAATTCAGTGTCAAGGAACACATTTATTACTTTAAAAAAATTATTTACAATTTTTACAGTGAACTTGAGAATCTATTAATACTTCATATTTAATATGAGCAATTAATTTATTTTGTAATCATCTGTTTTTAAAATTAAATAGGCTTCAATCTAGTCATATTTCTATATATGTCATCAACATCTTTGAAATCCTGTCAAATGCTTATTAATTTAATTAATTCTTGCCTTTTTTCTGCTTCACTTAGCACATCAAGATACAATAAGATTTCTTAAGGTCTTTATGTTCTTACAAAAGACATATCAAATTTGAATTTTGTCTTTGAAAGATGATAGTATAGATCTTTAAGGAATTTTTTTATTGTACCTCAATAATTGCAAGAGAGAAATTTGTGTGAATACTCAATGAACTTATGTTAGTTAATTTATACTAACAAATACTTATAACAATAACTTTGTAGAAACATAACTTAAAACATGTACTCAAAATAACAATTAATTACATCATCATAAATGAATGACCGTAAAAAAACATAATATGATATGTAACAATAGAATAAAACAAAAAGGAAAAAATCAAGTTCACTGAATGCATTGTATCCTCTTAAGAAAATTATTGTTCTCTAATAACCGAGTTTAAAGGAACAAATCCTTCAAGAATAAAACGATTCTATTCACCAATGTATTGATACAAAAACAATGGTGTCAGTGAGAGTCATTCAACAAGAGCAAAATACACGAATATTTAATTGTGCAGAAGAAGAATAAGTTCAGAATTTTTGTTGTTTCAAAATCAAAGGAAATTCCTCTATTTATAAACAACAAAGGATAGTGTCATCAAATATTTATATTATGCCTTATCGAAAATGTCACAACTCTATGGAAAAGTTACAATCCTCCGGAATGTTCACAACCATTTATAAAAGTTGAATTTTTTCATTAAAGTCGCAACTCTTATATAAATCAAAGATTTTTATTAAAGTAACAATTTTTCATGAAAGTCGCAATTTTTCAAGAAAGTCGCAGCTCTTCATATTTTATTCAAAGCTCTAATAATGACATTAACCTTCAATCTATATTGTACTATCTCTAAACAAAAAAAATAATTAACTCAAATCACCAAAGGTAAAATAAAATTATCGAGAAACGGTAGACTATTGCATGCAACAATGCAAATATAGATAGGATTATAGGAGAAACATTCGCAATTTTAAAATTAAAAAGAAATTTCTCAAGGTATAACGATTATATATTCATCTGAACCAGCTAATTCACATAGTTTGGCTCAATACTCTATGATTTGGTATCGATGAGTTAAATTTAAATTTGACCTGATATTCATATATGACGATCAATTGCTTAAGTTAGTTAAATGGGGCGCTGATATTTATATATATCGAAGATTTGGTGAAAGTTTAATTTGTAAGATGGTGGTAACATTTATAAAGATTTCTTGAAAAAGGAAAAGACTAGTTTTAAGAATAAATAAATTAAAAGATAATTTCAATTCGTAATGATACCCTAGAGTTCTCTCTTTATATATATTATTCTTTTGTTGGTTAATATTCACAAAATTGTTAATTATTCCTATCAGTAATAAGAAGTTATGTTAAGCTTATGATGGACTTCTAAAATGAGTCCAAAAATATAATTTTTCTTTATAAAATGACTAAAAGGTATATATATATATTTTTTTTTTTTAATAAAAGTTAAATATATTAAATCTTATTCTTGTCATAGTTTGACTTAATACACCTATTAAAAAATAATTAATGATATAAGTATTTTTTTAAAATATTCCCTATTAAATGATGTTTTACAAAATAATTTGAAAAATAAATATTTAATGTTAAGGGTAAAACAAATTACTGACTTTTCTTGACATGTCAAAAATGAAAAGTAAAAATAAAAATCTATTTTAAAAATTAGCGACAAGTAAAAATGAATGAGAGACTATAATTATATAAGGACCAAAATAAAATTATCAAAATTTCTATGATCCCTAATTGTTAATATGCTTGAGAAATATAATAAATATGACGATTAGCTATGTCATCATGCCACATAAGTGTCACGTAAGTTTCACATGGCACAAAATTGCTCATTTAGAAAACTTACATATGAAGAAGTATAATATTATCAACTGTACTTTATTTAAAAGCTCGAGATTTGAAGATGAATAGTTAATTTATTAAAATAAAGTTAAAGAAAATGATCAATTGATAAAGTTGTTATCAAACAATTTTTTTGTATTGAATATATGTTGTTGAAAAAGGAGAAACACTTTCAGAACTGTTCGATAACTATGCAAATCATGTGACTTATTTTTAATTTTTTAGTTTTGTTTCAAATTAAAAATATATTTACTGCGCATATATATTTTTAATCTTAACTTAATTTTTATTATTTGGGGAAAAAAAGGTTAGTCCATGATAGAAGATTCTAGATAATTATGGCAATTTCTTAGATAGAATTAGAATATCATAGATATTTCATGAGAAGTCCTTAGAAAATTCTAGAGACGTAGAGAGTTCTAGAATAATGATACTTTATAAATATATAAGGACTGACATAATAATAATTATTTATATTTTAGCCCCTAAATTAGTATATAAATAGATGAACATTCATCCACAAATCATCCAACAAAAATCAAGAACATGAGAAGAAAGTTTTGGTATACAAGATGAAAACAAGAGCCAAGACTAAGTGAAACAATCCATTGGACTTATCATTCCCCACACATTGTTGTCATAAGGTAATTATTTTTTCGCAAAGAATAAATTTATATTTTCGTATCATAATTTCTTATCAGTGAAATGAGCATGATTTTAATTTCTAAAAAAATTATGTCCCACATAAGTTAAATACCATAAAGGGCAAAAGGTATAATTTGTGTGTGTATAAGTAAACATTAGCTTGCAGATCAAAACAAACATGGCAGATGAAGTGAAGATTTACAGGAATTGGTCAAGTCCATATGGCTTGAGGATTGTTTGGGCATTGGATATCAAAGGGATCGAATACGAAAACATCTTTGAAGATTTAAGTCAGAAGAGCCCTCAACTCCTCCAGTATAATCCTGTTCACAAAAAGATTCCTGTACTTGTACACAAAGGCAAACCAATCTGTGAATCACTGGTGATTCTCGAGTATATCGATGAGACATGGAAGGAAACATCTCCTTTGCTACCTCAGGATCCTTATGAGAAAGCCATGGCGCGATTTTGGGCAAAATTTGTGGACGACAAGGTAAGATACCATTGATATCATATCAAAAATGAAATTTATGTTAACTATTTTCGTGTATCTATATAATTTGACTTTAAGCCACTAATTTTTTTGAGTTGTAATTTGTATATTAACATTTGAGCAAAGTGATCAGTCGTAGAATAGGCCTTTTTAGTTAGTGAATTGGTCATTTTCGTTCATATTTTTGTCTTTTATGAACCACAGCTTCTGCCATCTATATGGAGTGTTTTTACAGAAAAAGGATATGAGTCGAAAAAAGAAGCTCTTGTTCCAGCAGTGCAAAACCTAGAATTCATTGAAGAGCAATTGAAAGAGAAGAAATTTTTTGGTGGAGAAAATATAGGATATGTGGATCTCGCACTTGGTTGGATGGCGTATCTTCTTGATGTGTTTGAGGAGGTACTCAATCTGAAGTTGTTTGATGCAGACAAATTCCGCTCTTATCAGGATGGATGAAGAACTTTTGTGATGCTCCGGAAATCAAACAACACTTGCCACCACGAGACAAACTAGTAACCAAATTCCAACTGTTTCATGAAAAATTTCAAACAGCAAATTAAATGGTGAAAATTGTTGTAGTATAAGTACCTTTAGGTTATTGAGCTGATTGTGGAACTGTTTGTATGATCAACTACTTTTAAATATGCTTTTTGGACTATGTATCAGGAACTTCTAAAGTGCAAATTGTAGTTGTATTTGATTTGAACTTCAATTGTAATATTGGTAAAATTGCAAATAGTACTTCTTTTGCCATTTGTCTACGGTCATGAATGGAACTAATAATCTTTATTATCTCTGAGTGAAGTAGTTCATCAGTTTCTGTAAGATAGTGTCCATGTGATGGTTTCAAACTTGCATAAACAAGACTTTCTTCCAAGTATCTATCTCACTCTTACTCCGCTCGAGAAGAAGATGGATTCTTTAGCAATCAAGGAGTTTTTTTAAAATAAGTATTTAATGCCGAGGATAAAATATGAAAAAAAATTATTGCCTTTTTTTTATATGTCAAAAGCGATTAGTAAAAAAGTAAATTTATTTTAGAAAATGAGTGAAATAAAGTGAACAAAAAAAATAATAATATAAAGATCAAAATTATTGGAAGAGGGAGTATTATATAAATTATAAATATATAGAAATTTATATAATACTCCCTCTCCCGATAATTGTTGTTAACTGTTGACTTGACATACTTCCTAAAAATTATAAATAGAAGGATAAGTTTATTATATTACTCTTGAAATATAATAAATACAGTGTTTTGGAAAAAGTAATAAGAAAAAATGACTATAATGAATGATAAGGATAAATTAAAAACTAAGCGTAAAATTATTAATAAATTTCATAAAGTGAACAAGTATTATTAGATATGAATTTTTAATACCAAAGATAAATATTGTTAAACGGAGGGAGTAATTATTTATATTTTAACTCCTAAGTTTATAGATGTCCCCTGCCGCCCACCACCACGCCCCCCGCGATAGTTCTGGCTTGCGGTGAGGGAGGTGGCCGGCTCCATAACAGCGGCTTCTCGGAGAAGAAGTTTGCTCTCCAGATCCACGTTGATTTCTTCACTTTTTAGCCACGAGGAGAGAGTATCCAGGTCAACGGGCGTTGGACTGATGCGAACCGCCTGTTTAATGGAGGAATAAGCTGATGGGAGCCCCCGAACGACGCACATGACGAGATCTTTTTCGGGAATGATTTCGTTCACGGTGTCGAGGGCTGTGATGATGGTGGAGACCTCGTCTAAATACTCCGCCATAGTTTTCGTGCCTTTGGTAATTGTGTGGAGACGATCACGCAATTGAAAAATATGAGAGTGGGAAATTGATGCATAGCGTGTTGCGAGGGCCGTCCATAGGGCTGAAGCAGTTGTGTAGGATCGAACGTGTTTCTGAACCGTGGGAGAGATGACCGCAATCAAACATGATCGGATCTGGCCATCCACGGTTTCCAGGCGGCATGGGCCGGATTGTTTTTTTCTGATTTGTCCGTGGCGGTGATGACTGCCGGCGGCGGTTCTGTGCTTCCATCGATGTATTTGAGAAGGTAATTGGCCTCAAGGGCTGTAAGAACGGTGATTTTCCATGTAGGATAATTTATGTCTGATAATTTTTCGGGAATCAGGGCATGAAGATGCCTGAGAATGAGTTTAACGCCAGAAGGAAGTGAATCGAGAGGATCCACCTCGGTTGTCATGGCTGCCACCGCCCAAGAGAAGAGAGGGAACGATCGGTGCCCTAAAGAGAGAAAAAAAAAACCTAGAGAAAAGAAGATCTAGGTTTTTTGGCTCTTGATACCATGAAGGAATATTGATTGTATTGAAGTGTTAAGGGAATACATGGGAGATATATATAGGAGATATAGGAAGGAGTACTAATCCTAATAGGACTAGGATTAAGGAGTACTAATCTTAATAGGACTAGAATTAGTACACAGTAAATACTAATATTATTTTATACTATTTATTTAATACTATCTGTTATTAGTTATTAGTAATTCTCTCTCCTCTCATTCCTTTCTTAATCAGCAAAGAAACACTTCTTCCCCCTCCAAAACTCTCCGAAAGACAGAGCAATCAAACATCATTCATGTAAGAAAAGTGATTTGTTGTTAACAAATCAAATTCTTTGTTAGAGAAAATGTTTGTTGCATAATCAAGTGAGGAAGAAAGAGAGGAGAGAGGAAAGAGAATTAAATACTAATAACCACGATTAATGGTATTTGATCAAGAAAATTAATCTGGTTCATTAAAAAATTTAATTGACACATGTCAACTATATAAGGTAGACTGGAGAGATCATTACTGGAGAGGAGTCTCTTCCGTAAGTTTCATATGACACAAAATTGCGAGAGATTATATTGGAAGAAGACTAGTCCATAGTATAAGCTTCGAGAGAAGTGTGATAATCTCATGCAGAGCCTAGAATATCATAGTTTTTTCTATGTGAAAGATTCTTATTCTACACACAGAGAGAGTTCTTGTAATAAAGACTATTTTGTAAATATATAAAAACTTTTATGATAATTATAATTTACACTTTTATTCCTAAATTAGTAATATATAACTAGATAAACTTCCATTTGTAAATTCATCTCACAAAAATCAATCAAAATTCCCTACACATCTTTCTTCCTATACTCTTACACTAAAGCACAAAGTTTTGGACTTGTCATTTTCACACATACTGTTGTGATAAGGTAATCAGTCCAAATCAAACTATAAGAAAATTAATTTTGTCAAAAATTTCCAAGCTTTGTAACGCAATGGCTGACATCAGATTTTGGCTTGAAACTTTAAAATATTTGAGAAAGAAAATAGCAAAGATTTGAATATTTATACATCCCCTTTGTGAAAGTAAAGAGCAACGTTAGTGGGTCATTTGGACTTTTTGCCCCTAATTTGTGTGGATCATTAACTTATATTTCTCATATGACAAATAAATAAACATTAGCTTGAAAATATCAATTGCAAATTAAAACAAACATGGCTGATGAAGTGAAGCTTTACAGGACATGGTCAAGTCGATTTGGTTTGAGGATCGTTTGGGCGCTACATATCAAAGGGATTGAATACGAAGCCCCAGAAGAGCCCTCAACTCCTCCAGTATAATCCTGTTCACAAAAAGATTCCTGTATTTGTACACAAAGGCAAACCAATCTGTGAATCACTGGTGATTCTCGAGTATATCGACGAGACATGGAAGGGAACAGCTCCATTGCTGCCTCAGGATCCTTATGAGAAAGCCATGGCACGATTTTGGGCAAAATTTGTGGAAGACAAGGTAAGAAACTGTTGATCTATGTTCATTTCAGAACAAAAATACTTTAGTCTGACTTTAGGCCACTAATTTTATTGAGTACTGGTGAATACACTTGAACAAATAGGCATTTTCAGTTATTGAATTGATCATTTTCATTGATATTTGTCTTTCATGATCTGCAGCTTCTGCCATCAGTATGGAGTGTTTTCACAGAAAAAGGATATGAGGCGAAAAAGGAAGCTCTTGTTCCAGCAGTGCAAAACCTAGAAATCATTGAAGAGCAATTCAAAGAGAAGAAATTTTTTGGTGGAGAAAGTATAGGATATGTGGATCTCGCACTTGGTTGGATGGCGTATCTTCTTGATGTGTTTGAGGAGGTACTCGAATTGAAGTTGTTTGATGCAGACAAATTCCCGCTCTTATCAGAATGGATGAAGAACTTTTGTGATGCTCCGGCAATCAAACAACACTTGCCACCACGAGACAAACTAATAACCAAATTCCAACTGCTTCATGAAAAATTTCAGACAGCAAATTAAATGGTGAAATTGCTGCAGTGTGTGTCTTTAAATTTAAATTTGACCTGGTATTTCTATATGACGATGATTATAACAGTTGTAAAAGGAAGACTATTTTAGAAATAAATAAATTAAAATATAATATATATATAATATATATAATATATATATATAATATATATATATATATATATAATATATATATATATATATATCTTTCGTGGGTTAATATTCACAGAATTGTTAATTATTCCTTAGTAATCAGTAAGAAGTTATGTTAAGTTTATGATTAACTTCTAAAATGAGTCCAAAAATATTATTCTTTATTATTTAACTTAAAGGTACATTTTATTTTTTAAAAAAAGTTAAATATATGAAATCATACTTCTTTTATTCACTTTTACTTATCATAGTTTGACTTGATACACCCATTAAGAAAATATTTGATGATACAAGTATTTTATCAAACTATTCCCTATTAAATGATGTCTTAAAAAATAATTTTAAAAATAAATATTTAATGTTGAGGGTAAAACTTTTTTAAAAAAAATTATTGTCTTTTTTTTATATGTCAAATGTGAGAGTAAAAATAAAAATCTATTTTAGAAACTAGTGACAAGTAATAGTGAATTGGAGAGTATAATTATATAAGGACCAAAATAAATTTTTACCATTAATTAAAGGATCAAAAGTGCTATTATCCCTAATTGTTAATATGCTTGAGAATTTTTAACAATAAATATAATGATTAGCTATGTCATCATGCCACATAAGTGTAACGTAAATTTTCGTGGCATAAAGTTGCCCACGTAGAAATATTAATTACATCTGAAGAAGGCTAATATTATTGACCGTACTTTATCTTAAAAGCTTAAGATTTTGAAGATGATTAGTTAATTTTAAAAAAATTAAAGATAGATGATCAATTGATGAGTTTGGGATCAAACAATTTCTTTGACGAATATATGCCAGTGAAAAAGGAGAAACACTTTCAAAACTATTTGATAATTATGTCAACCATGTATTCTATTTTTAATTTTTTTCATCTTTTGTTTTGTTTCAAAATAAAAATATATTGGATGTATTTACATATAAATTATGATTCTTTATTTATTGCATACATTATATAAATTTTATTTCTTAATTTAATTTTTTGATATTGGGTTTTGGGGGGAGGCTAGTCCATGGTAGAAGATTCTAGAGAATTGTGGTAATTTGTCAGGTAGAACCTAGAATATCATAGATATTTCATGAAAAGTCCTTAGAAAATTCTAGACACGTAGAGAGTTCTAGAATAATGATTATTTTATAAATATATAGGGATTAGCATAATAATTAATATTTATATTTTAACCCCTCAGTTTAGTATATAAATAGATGAACATCCATCCACAAATCATCCAACAAAAATCAAGAACATGAGAACAAAGTTTTGGTAAACTAAGTGAAACAATCCATTGGACTTATCATTCCCCACACATTGTTGTCATAAGGTAATTATTTTTCGCAAAGAATAAATTTATATTTTTGTATCATAATTCTTATAAGATTTTAATTTTTTTTAAAATTTTTTTGTCCCACATAAGTTAAATACCATAAAAGGCAAAAGGTATAATTTTGAGAGTGTATAAGTAAATATTAGCTTGCAGATTAAAACAAAGTGAAGATTTACAGGAATTGGTCAAGTCCATATGGCTTGAGGATTGTTTGGGCGTTGGATATCAAAGGGATCGAATACGAAAACATCTTTGAAGATTTAAGCCAGAAGAGCCCTCAACTCCTCCAGTATAATTATGTTCACAAAAAGATTCCTGTACTTGTACACAAAGGCAAATCAATCTGTGAATCACTGGTGATTCTCGAGTATATCGACGAGACATGGAAGGAAACAACTCCTTTGCTACCTCAGGATCCTTATGAGAAAGCCATGGCGCGATTTTGGGCAAAATTTGTGGACGACAAGGTAAGATACCATTGATATCATATCAGAAATGAAATTTATGTTAACTATTTTCGTGTATCTATATAATTTGACTTTAAGCCACTAATTTTATTGAGTTGTTATTCGTATATTAACATTTGAGCAAAGTAATCAGTCGTAGAATAGGCCTTTTTACTTAGTGAATTGGTCATTTTCGTTGATAATTTTGTCTTTCATGAACCACAGCTTCTGCCATCAATATGGAGTGTTTTTACAGAAAAAGGATATGATTCGAAAAAAGAAGCTCTTGTTCCAGCAGTGCAAAACCTAGAGTTCATTGAAGAGCAATTGAAAGAGAAGAAATTTTTTGGTGGAGAAAATATAGGATATGTGGATCTCGCACTTGGTTGGATGGCGTATCTTGTTGATGTGTTTGAGGAGGTACTCAATCTGAAGTTGTTGGATGCAGACAAATTTCCGCTCTTATCAGGATGGATGAAGAACTTTTGTGATGCTCCGGAAATCAAACAACATTTGCCACCACGAGACAAACTAGTAACCAAATTCCAACTGTTTCATGAAAAATTTCAAACAGCAAATTTAACGGTGAAAACTGTTGTAGTATAAGTACCTATAGGTTATTGAGCTGATTGTGGAACTGTTTGTATGATCAACTACTTTTAAATATGCTTTTTGGACTATGTATCAGGAACTTCTAAAGTGCAAATTGTAGTTGTATTTGATCTGAACTTCAATTGTAATATTAATAAAATTGCAATTTGTATGAACAATGAATGCAACATCTCATTGCATCTCTTTATATTTCAAAAAATAGTACTTCTTTTGCCATTTGTCTATGGTCATGAATGGAATTAATAATCTTTACTATCTCTGAGTGAAGTAGTTCATCAGTTACTGTAAGATAGTGTCCATGTGATGGTTACAAACTTACATAAACAAGACTTTCTTCCAAGTATCTATCTCACTCTTACTCCGCTTGAAAAGAAGATGGAATCTTTAGCAATCAAGGAGTTCTTTGAAAATAAGTATTTAATGCCGAGGATAAAATATGAAGAAAAAAAATTAATGCCTTTTTTTTATATGTCAAAATCGGCTAGTAAAAATATAAATCTATTTTAGAAAAAGAGTGAAATAAAGAGAACAGAAAGAATATAATATAAAGACCAAAATTATTGGAAGAGGGAGTATTATATAAATTATAAATATAAAGAAATTTATATAATACTCCGTCTTTCAATAATTGTTGTTAACAATTGACTTGACATACTTCCTAAAAATTATAAATAGAAGGATAAGTTTATTATATTACTCTTGAAATATAATAAATACAGTGTTTTGGAAAAAGTAATAAGAAAATGACTATAATGACTGATAAGGATAAATTAAAAACTAAGCGTAAAATTATTCATAAATTTCATTAAGTGAACAAGTATTATTAGATATAAATTTTTAATACAAAAGATAAATATTATTAAACAGAGGGAGTAATTATTTATATTTTAACTCCTAAGTTTATAGATGTGAGCACAAAGTTTTGGAATACCAGATGAAAAAAATAACTGGACTTGTCATTTCCACACACTGTTGTGATAAAGTTAATTAATCCAAATTCCAAATCATCTTTACCTTAAAATGTAAGAAATTTATATTTGTCCACTTATTCACAAATTTCCACCCTTTGTAAATTGTAACGCACTCGTTGACATCAGAGTTTGGTTTGAATTTTAAAATATTTGAGGAAGAAATAAACGACGAAAATTTCACCTTAAAATTCTCTTATTATTATCATCCCCTATTAGTTTTATAAATTTTCAAAACTCCTTATTTTCACGCATCAGATTAATATATCGGTGCATCAAATTAATGTATCTCGCGCATCAAATTAATGTATCATGTATAAAATGTATATCAGATTAGTGTATCATATATAAAATGTAATGTATCTTACTTAATGATTAATGTATCTCGCCCATCAAATTAATGTATCGATGCTTATATTATTGTATCAGTTTGAGAAATTTTGTAATTATAAACTTATAAGAGAAAAATGTTAATTTTACCATCTTTCGGCCCCTTTTTTTTTATTAATTTAAGGAGTAAAAGAGACACTTTGTGAATGTATAAATAAACATTAGCTTCCAGAATTCAGTTGCAGATTAAAACAAACATGGCAAATGAAGTGAAGCTTTACAGGACATGGTCAAGTCGATTTAGTTTAAGAATCGTTTGGGCACTATATATCAAAGGAATCGAATACGAAGCCATCTTTGAAGATTTAAGCCATAAGAGCCCTCAACTCCTCAAGTATAATCCTGTTCATAAAAAGGTTCATAGTACTTACTTATACACAATGACAAACCAATCTGTGAATAAATCACTGGTGATCCTCGAGTATATCGATGAGACATGGAAGGATACATCTCCTTTGCTACCTCGGATCCTTATGAGAAAGCCATGGCACGTTTTTGAGCAAAATTTGTTGACGAATACCATTGATCACTATTGAATTCAGAACAATATAATTTGACTTTAGACCACTAATTTTATTGAGCCGTATAAGTACATTAACATGTGTATCTATATAATTTGACTTTAGACCAAATACCAACCGCTTCATGAAAAATACGAGACATTAAATTGAATGGTGAAAATTGATGCAGAATGTGTCTTATAGGTTATGGAAATAACAATAAACTGATTGTGAAAATGTTTGTATGATCAACTACTTTTGGATATGATTTCTGGACTATGTATCAGAAATAATAGAAGCATTACCTGGCTATATATCTTTAACTTTTATTAATATAATAACTGAGAGAAATGTTTCTAGCTATCTCTTGTTAATATTCACAAAATTAATAATTATTCCATCATTTAATTCGTAAGAAGTATTCTTAAGCTTATGATGTATTTCTAAAATGAATCCAAATGTAATATTTTTCTTTATAAAAGGGCTAAAACGTAAATTTTAGTTTATATTTTTTAAGAATTTAAATGTATTAAATCATATAATATATGGACCAAAATAAAATTTTATCATTAATTAAAGGGTCAATAGTTCTATTATCCTTGATTATTAATTTGCTTGAGAATTTTTTAGGAATAAATATGACTACTTGCCACATTATCTTGTCATATAAGTACCACCTAAGATTCGAAAGAGACTCCTCTCCAATAATGATCTCTCCAATTTTTTGAAGTGTTGTCTTATATAATTGACATATGTCTATTTAATTTTGTAATGAACCAGATTAATTTTCTTGATCAAATATCATTAACCATGGTTATTTGTAATTCTCTCTCCTCTCTCCTCTCTTTTTCTCTCACTTTTTTTTGACCAAGCATCATTAGCCTTGGTTATTAGTAATTCTCTCTCCTCTCATTCCTTTCTTAATCAGCAAAGAAACACTTCTTCCCCCTCCAAAACTTTCCGAAAGACAGAGCAATCAAACATCATTCGTGTAAGGAAAAGTGATTTGTTGTTAACAAATCAAATTCTTTGTTAGAGAAAATGTTTATTGCATAATCAAGTGAGAAAGAAAGAGAGGAGAAAGGAGAGAGGAAAGAGAATTAATTGCTGATAATCACGATTAGTAGTATTTGATCAAGAAAATTAATTTTGTCTATTAAAAAATTAAATAGACACATGTCAACTATATAAGATAGACTGGAGAGATCATTACTGTAGAGGAGTCTCTTCCGTAAGTTTCATATGACACAAAATTCCGAGAGATTAAATTGGAAGAGAAGATTAGTCCATAGTAGAAGCTTCTAGAGAAGTGTGAGAATCTCATATAAAACCTAAAATATCATAGTTTTTTTTTTATCTGAAAGATTCTTATTCTAGACATAGAAAGAGTTCTAATAATAAGACTATTTTGTAAATTTATAAAAACTTATATAATAAATTATTATTTACACTTTTATTCCTAAATTAGTAATACATAATTAGATAAACTTCCATTTGTAAATTCATCTCACAAAAATCAATCAAAATTCCCTACACATCTTTCTTCCTATACTCTTACACTAAAGCACAAAGTTTTGGACTTGTCATTTTCACACATACTGTTGTGATAAGGTAATCAGTCCAAATCAAAATATAAGAAAATTATTCTTGTCAAAATTTTCCAAGCTTTGTAACGCAATGGCTGACATCAGATTTTGGCTTGAAACTTTAAAATATTTGAGAAAGAAAATAGCAAAGATTTGAATATTTATACATCCCCTTTGTGAAAGTAAAGAGCAACGTTAGTGGGTCATTTGGACTTTTTGCCCCTATTTTGTGTGGATCATCAACTTATATTTCTCACATAACAGATAATTTTTCGCAATAATAAATTCATAATTTCGTAAATAAATAAACATTAGCTTGAAAATATCAATTGCAAATTAAAACAAACATGGCTGATGAAGTGAAGCTTTACAGGACATGGTCAAGTCCATTTGGTTTGAGGATCGTTTGGGCGCTGCATATCAAAGGGATCGAATACGAAGCCATCTTTGAAGATTTGAGCCAGAAGAGCCCTCAACTCCTCCAGTATAATCCTGTTCACAAAAAGATTCCTGTACTTGTACACAAAGGCAAACCAATCTGTGAATCACTGGTGATTCTCGAGTATATCGACGAGACATGGAAGGAAACAGCTCCTTTGCTGCCTCAGGATCCTTACGAGAAAGCCATGGCACGATTTTGGGCAAAATTTGTGGAAGACAAGGTAAGAAACTGTTGATCTCTCTTCATTTCAGAACAAAAATACTTTAGTCTGACTTTAGGCCACTAATTTTATTGAGTACTGGTGAATACACTTGAACAAATAGGCATTTATTGAATTGATCATTTTCGTTGATATTTGTCTTTCATGATCTGCAGCTTCTGCCATCAGTATGGAGTGTTTTCACAGAAAAAGGATATGAGGCGAAAAAGGAAGCTCTTGTTCCAGCAGTGCAAAACCTAGAAATCATTGAAGAGCAATTCAAAGAGAAGAAATTTTTTGGTGGAGAAAGTATAGGATATGTGGATCTTGTACTTGGTTGGATGGTGTATCTTCTTGATGTGTTTGAGGAGGTACTCGATTTGAAGTTGTTTGATGCAGACAAATTCCCACTCTTATCAGGATGGATGAAAAACTTTTGTGATGCTCCAGCAATCAAACAACACTTGCCACCACGAGACAAACTAGTAACCAAATTCCAACTGCTTCATGAAAAATTTCAGACAGCAAATTGAATGGTGAAATTGCTGCAGTGTGTGTCTTATAGTTATAGGAAATAACAAGAAACTGATTGTGGAACTGTTTGTATGATCAACTACTTTTGAATTATGTATCAACAATAATAGAAGTTTAATTTTCATGGCAAAATATTTTTAATTTTATTAATAATATATGAAAGTCTCGTTTCAATATTCCGATGTATTAGATTATGAACCAAACAGTATCACATTAAAAGTAATATTGACATAAAAACATACATAAACTATTGTGAAGTTATCAATTACACACCTAAACAATGTGTACTATAATTGGGTAACTGAAATTCACAATAGTGTCGTAATTAAGCAGCAGAAGCAGATGTTATTTGACCAAGAACAAGCTTGGTCATATCGCGTGATAATTAGGAGTGAAACACCTATATGTACAATGAACCTTCTTCGTCAGAGACTGAGTTAACATATAGTCCCACTTTGGGGACTTCCCTTCGGGACAGGTAGGATTTCATAAGGTATGACAACTGGTGCAGCTTTGGCAAAAATGTTTGGCCGGCAGTTGGCCAACAGAGCTTTAAATATTCAATCTCTCTGATTGAACTAAAGAAGATTTAGTAATAGAAACTTTACCTTTTGTCATTTGTCAATACTTCCATTTTGCAGCCTTCAATATTTCATCTTTCTTTCGTCATGACTGGAACTAGTCATCTTTAACTTTTTCAAAACATTTCATATCTATCTCTGAGTGAAGTAGTTCACCAGTCATTGTAAGATTACATGTAACATTTGCGCAGGAATTGACCAAATCCATAGAGAGTGTGGAAGTGACTGTTTCAAACTTGCATAAACAAGACTTTATTCCAAGTATCTATTCTCACTCTTACTCTGCTTGAGAAGAAGATGGCTTCTTTTGCAATCGAGGACTTTGTTGGAAATGGATCTCTGCAAGGACTTCTACCAAAGCTGCTGGAGGAAGGCTGGGATGATGTACCAACTTTGAAGACTATGAATGCAGACGATATGAACGAGTTGAACATGACTCAACGACAAAATGTTCTCTTTATTGATAATTCACCCTTTCTTGTTATCTCTCGAGAAAATCATCTGGGGTTCATCTTCATATAATTTTGCGAATCTGTGTCAATAAATGAGTAACTCTTGTGTTTCCCTAGATAATATGACCTATCACAAGAATTAAGTTAACAACAGAAATAAGATAATAAAGCTTCATGTGCTTAATCATAAGTTGTAAACTCCTCCATTCCATTTCTATGTTATTTCTTAAATTAAACTATGGACAGAAATTTGTCAGGCTAGTGTTCTGTACCACTGAAAAGTTACAGAAAAACAAAATAAGATATTGCTCTGATGATTTATTTATTTCCTAATCTAGGATGCACTGGAAATCAGGTCTTACCTGCATAATCGTGCACTGATGCAATATGCGGATACGCTTGAGGAGTCTGGGAAGTCTCTTCCTGAGCTTCTTAAGCTAACCAAAGTAGATCTTACTACAGTGTATGGAATGAAAAGGGGCCATGTTGCCCGTTTTACAGACAGAACTACAACTTCTGCGGGAGACACTTTGTCAGAAGCCTATAATCTCCAAGCAAGCAGAAGAACTGCCTCAAGGAATGAGAGTCTTTACGAGGACATTTCTGCTGTCACCACCAGGAAGCAAAGTATGACAAGATCTCTTGGAAGAACCAATACAGCTTATGATGTATCCCTTGAACAATCAATGACTGATTTCAAAATTAAAGATGGACATGTTTTTAAGGGAATTGTAGCTTCAATGCCAGATGAGCCTAGAGCTTGTGGCTGTGTGCAGGCAACCCCAGTAATCGAGAATGTTGCTCCTTATTCCTCCATTGAGAAGATCTCAGTTCAGAAACTGACACCAGAGTACAAGATTGGGATGGAGCGTCTGGTGAAATCAAAGACTCCGCCAATGAAGGCTTCAGAGCTCTGGCGTGATAAACCAGCAGTGATTCTATGCATTCGTCGCCCTGGGTAAAGCATCAAATCATTACTGCAATTCACACCTATAATTAATAAAAATTGTAGCTAGATTGGTATGCTATATCTTAGACGCTGACTATTTTAGGTTCATACACATACTTGGTTAAAAAGAAATAAAGGAACTTCTTGCAAGAATTTCACAAGGAAACTCAAGTCAATATCTGCATAGAACTTCACCAACAGTAGATGATCTATGATTTCACTAAACTCTGATGCACTGATGAAGGATACAGTCTAGGAAATATTTTTCGTTGAAAGAACAAGTGATATTTACTTTTTATAGGAAAGAAAATGAAATTAATTATTTATTTACAAGCAAGAATTAGTGCGTCTCATATCAAAGACTATCGGAAACAGGTGCATCATGTGCAGAGCTGAAGCCCACCAACTCTATGCAAAGAAACCAATATTTGACGCGTTAGGGATTCAATTATTTGCTGTTCTTCATGAGCAAATAGAAGCAGAGGTAACCTTTTTCTACATTTTCTTTGACATTTCTTTGGAAGGACCTGGTTTTTTATGCTGGGTTTTGTTATCCAGGTAAAGGATTTCTGGCCTCGATATTGGGGTGGTGTAGTCCTCTTTGACAGAAGCATGGAATTTTATAAATCTCTGGGAGGAGGAAATCTTCTAAAAGATAAGTTCATATCAGGCTTTCTTTTTAACCCTAGAGCTATTGCAAATTACAAGCGAGCAAAATCCATGGGGGTGGAGCAAAACTTCAGGGGTGAAGGTGAGATAAAAGGAGGACTCTACATTGTTGGCAGAGGAAAGAGTGGAATAGCTTATCAATTTATTGAAAGGAATTTTGGAGACTGGGCACCCCATGCTGAAGTTTTTGAAATCTGTCACCAGTTGCAGGTAACATTTCTGGCTTCTCTAATAAGCACATTATACAATTAAGTTTTAACTTTTGGTCTAATGAAATTTTCTTCATATATTCCAGAATCCACGGGGAAGTCAGTTAGAGTTGCCCCAATCAATACAGCAACGGGATTAGATATGGTTATTGCTTCTATGCACCAGGCCCTTGCTTTTGAATATTAAGCTCAAGAAGCTATCTCTTCCAAACTTCCAACTGTTATGTTTCATTACCACAGCAGTTTTATTGTATGAATATCACTACTGGTGTGTTAGAGTCTACCGAGACTGGCAATATATGTCACATAAAATAGAAGTGTCAATATGTAGATTGTACTCAATTAGATATGATTGATGGATGAAAAGATCCACATAAAAGAAGGTCACAGCCATGATTCTACCAGTTACATTTCTTTTACTTGATGTATGTACAAACACATACATGAAAGTGGACTGATATTTGAGAATTACATGGTTGGACTATTGAATTAAACGTCCAGTACATGGTGGTCCACAGCAGGAAATTTAAGTACCCTTGACCTACCAAAAAAGAAATATAATAGTATACCTTTTTATGCATCACTATGTTTCTACTTCCAAGTGAGCAAGTAGGCACACTGCTCCACCGGAAAGAAACAGGCCCTTCGACGACAATGATCAAAATTAAAACAAATAAAGAAGAAAAGACAGTGCAACCATTTATCTGAACTACTGTCACTGCATAAAAGAGTTTCTAATGAAATACCTAATAATGAGTCAACAGAAATACACAGAAGTAAACAGCACTTGAGGTGGCTCACAAATTCTATTACAGCAATTTCACCTTTAAAAAGTAAAGACTTACCAGATACAGGAGACCTTAATAGTTTTGCATCTGTCCTAAAATCCTGCAAATAAAGCTAGAAATATAGTACAGGAAATATAGCTTGAAATCTCACATATCTAATAAGCAGAAAGATATCTCACCTCCAGATTGTTTCCAAATGATAGAGCCTTAATTTGCTCAATTGTAGGGATCTTTCCATCTTTTAAGTATTAGGAAAGACAACAAATTTTAATTACCAGCAGTCTCTGCAGCTACATGTCCCATCCTTGAACAAGTGAAAGCGATTTGCATCTCTAACTAGTATTTCCCTCTGAACAATTTTTGACACATACTTGGTCCAAGTGTGGCAATCTCCACAAACCCGTAGATTCTTCATTACTTGCAAAGGTGAACCTTCTTTTGTGTTCAACAATCCAAATGCTATAGCAAGTCTTTCACTATTCCCATAAAGCAAGTTTATCTTCTCATCTTCACCGACATCATGCAAAACAAATTTTAAGTCAGCAACATAACCTTCCTTATCCATTGTTCTATTGAGGTCCTCTATGAGCTCATTGACTTGCTTGAATTGTTGAAAGGACCTATCACCAGTGCCAAAAATAAAAACTCTGTTACAAATCTCAATCCAGCTACATCCTGGGTCTTTCCTAAGTCCTCTAGCTTTCAAAGATTTTCGTATTGTTCTCACTTGGTCCCACTTCCCTAAGGAGGCATATACATTGGAAGCTAAAACATTATACCCAGGATCATCAGAGTTCAATTCAACAAGGCGTTCTACGACACGCTCAGCAGTCCCGGTATCTCCACTAGCTCGACAAGCACTAAGTAGAGATCCCCACATACTTGCATCAGGCCGCAGCGGCATAGAAAGGATAAAATCCTCTGCTTCAGCCAGTAGCCCAGAACGTGATAAGAGATCAACCATGCAAGCATAATGTTCAATCCTAGGGTCAATGTTGTATGTTTTTCTCATTTGGTTAAAGCATGCACGACCTTCTTGCACTAAACCGGAATGGCTACAAGCATATATAACGGCAACAAAAACAATATGATCGGGAATAGTACCCGTCTCCTTCATCTGCTGAAAAGATCTGAGAGCCTTCTTTCCTTCACCATACATTCCATATGCAGAGATCATTGCTGTCCATGTCACCACATCTTTAATACTCATGTGCTCAAAGACCGATATCGCATTCTTTAAACTCCCAGTTTTAGAGTACATCTCGATCAGTGCATTTCCAACAGGGACTTGTGACTCAAATTTGAGCCTGATTATGAAGCCATGCAGCTCTTTTCCCTGTCTTTTGGCAGCAAGTAAGGAACACAAAGGCAGCGAACCTAAAATGGTAGCCACATCTGGCATGAGTCCTTCCGTTCTCATCCTACTGAGCATCTTTAAACCTAAGTAACTTTCCTCATAATGGCTACAGGCAGCAATAATAGCATTCCACGTTACAATATCTCTAGTAGTCATGATCTCAAATTGCCACACTGAATGCTCCATTTTACCACATTTAGCATACACGTCTAGAAGAGCATTGCCCACAATAAGAGTGGAATCATACCCTCTCTTAATTATATCGCAGTGGAGCTCTCTTGTAAAATCCACGTCCATCAACTTTGTACACATTGAGAGTAGTGTGACAAAAGTGACACAATCAGGTTGCAAGTCTATCCTCATCATCTTAAGCAGATCAACTGCTTCTTTATGAAGCCCGTTCTCAAAATAACCACTAATTATTGAGTTCCATGAGACCAAATCCCATCTTTTCATGTTGTCAAAAATTTGCCTTGCGGCCACCAAATCACCACATCTTGCATACATGTTAATTATGATATTGCAAGCAGTCGTGTCACATTCGTATCTGTTTTCCAAAATATAGTCATGAACGTATCTTCCAAATCGTAAATCCCCCATATGCCCACAAGCTTGCACAACAGAAGTAACTGTAAGCAGATCTGGCTTGTATTCATAAACCATTTCTTGAAACAATTTGATGGACTCCTGATACAACCCCGAGTGAGAAAACCCACAAATTATAATATTCCAAGTGACAATATCTCTATATATAATCTCATCAAAGATTCTCTGACAGTCCAACAACCTCTCAAACTTAAAGTACATTGAAAGCAGACCATTACTCACAGCCATATCTCCCTTAATGCCACTCTTCTCCACCAACCCATGAACCATCTGACCCTGTTCAACCTCCATCAGACCCCCACATGCAGGTAAAACACTAGACACAGTAAAAGCATCCGCAGCAACACCTGATAACCTTCCCTCTCGAAAAACTTCTAAAGCCTCCTCCCAATACCCATTCGCACTATACCCTGAAACCAAACTATTCCAAGAAACCACATCTCTACTAGGCATTTCATCAAACACCACACGCGCTCTCCCTAATTCGTTCATCCTCGCATACATATCAATCAAAGCATTACATATATACAAATCTGATCCAAACCCCATCTCCAAAACATCATTATGCACAATTTTCACCATTTCAAGATCCAATAAACTGCCACACGAATTAATTATCGAAGGGAATGTATAGTTATCAGGCTTAACATTTAACTTTCTCATTTGGGTATAAAAGTCTAATGCTTTAGACCATAACCCATTATGGGTCATGGCTCTAATGATAGTGTTCCATAAGTAAACATTATGTGTAGGCGAATTTATGCGGAAAATGGATAATGAAGAAACAGGGTCTTTGAACTGGGAGTACTTCGAAATGAGTTTTCCACAGAAGAACGTTGATTGATGCTGGCCTGAAACTACTATGAGAGAATGAACTTTGTGGAGATCAGTTTGGTTAGTAACAGAAGATAATGCTCTTAAGATTAAAGAATGGAACCAATATTCGGTTCTTTGGCCTACAATGCCAAGCTCTATGGTCTTCATGGATGAAAAAAAAATGATCTTTTGGATTTTTGAAACCAGAAGATTTTATAGTATTCTGGGGTGTGAGTTGGCAGCTACACAGCCACGCCACCATCAAAGTTTTATTTCTAAACTCTCCATCTTTATCAAGTTTTGTTGATCTTTTTATTTTTTAGATTTGTTACATTTAAATCGAGCATCTTACGTAAATAATATTTTTATCTCTATAACTTTATGATATTTCTAAATGTATATTGCAATTTTTTAAGATGGTAACGAAAAATGTCCAAATGAAATGTACATATTAACGATTCAATATAGTTGCTCCAACTAATCTAAATTTGAGGTATAATGATTGTTGCATCAACAATATTTTCTTTGCCAAAATCTGATGTTGGCTTTCTATTTCAAAGACAAAATGCTTCATCCCTGATGTGACCAAAGAAAGTGAAACAACTAAGCAATCAGTGTAATTGTAATGCCCATTTGAATTACTTCAACAACTAACCAAGAAGCTATAGAACTTGAGCAATTAAGACAATGGATCTAATTTGAAAAAGGAAATCGTTTGTGCATTGATTTTACAGAGATTTAGGGTTCATAATTTAATTAAGAAAGTACTATCTAAATTCGAGCTCTTATGAACTAACATCCCTATGGTACTATAGTTTGCTGCTACAGTGCCTTTGTGCCGAGATTTTCTGGATGCTGCTTGGTATAGACAGTTATGAAGATAATAATTGGTTCCATAAACCATATGAACGAAAACTAACATCAATATCATCAATAGAATACATTGCCACAAACAGCTACTGAGTAAACTACAGCAAAATGCTTCAGAAGTACAAATCACTGATACAGTACCTGAAGAGAAACAATCAATCAGTGATGAGGAAGTCACAAAGTTCAAGAGAAACAAAAATAAGAGATATAAAACCAGTTAGTTTTTCATTGTATTGTAATAACAAGAGTCAATCCTATACTGTCATCAACTATTTACATGTTTGTACAGAAACCAGTGTATCCACTGTCAGGTAAATGAATGTGTTAACGGCAATAGACCAGTGTTATTCAGGTTAATCTGCATCCAAGCTTCTTTGTACAATCAGAAATTGCACACTGGTAACTTATAATTAATCAGTCTCCTCTAAGAAAAGGGAGGCATCAGCACTATAATGTCAAGACACCTGTACATGGATTATAGATGGGATCAGAAAGCCTTGCAAAGGTTAGAATTCACGTTAGACGAACATTGTTCCCTTATTGGACTATTGTTGACACACAGTCTGCTTCGTTTTGGTTCAGATATCCTGCAATGCAATATCGCTGCTGCAAGCACATCAACTAAACCAGAGTCGTCGGATTCTTCAGATTCCCTGTTCAAACTTCCACACGTTAAATCATTGGTTTCTCCATTGCGAGATTTACAGCATCTCTTCTTTCCAACTGATTCTAATCTAGAGGTAATGGCTGGTATTTGGCTTGGTGTTCCAGAGAAATGCTTTGGCTTCAACCTGACAGACACCGTCTTCAAAGTGCGCTCTGTGTAGAACATCATCCATGGATGGCCTGAAATACATCTTTAATCACTAATTTGGAAATAAAATAACCAAATGTTAATAATTATTTGGTAAAACAGATCAAGAAAAATTTATTCAAGCAAAAGAACGACATAAAAATGTTAAGGTGGGTTTCTCTGTGTGTAAACCGGCGCAAAGTAACAGAAAATTGTCAATATGTCAATGGCCATAATCATTTAGATTATTCTCTCCATAGTAAAAATCATGTATAATCAAAACTAAATAGGATTAAAAAATTGTCAGCCCAGTTACCTACTTAATGAAGCAACTATCAAAGAAACCAGTCAGTTACAAACAAAGTAAGATGCTTACTTAAAACTTCTTCAGCAGTTATCCTTGCAGCAACATCCCTTGTGAGAATCCGCTCAAGAAGATCACGTGCAAGTTTAGATACAGATTGCCATTTTTCGGAGTGAAAATCAAGTTGCATGCTTTTAATTGCCTCAAAAAGAGCGTCCAAAGAGTCCCCTTGAAATGGAAGGACACCAACCAGTAGTCCATGTAAAAGAACACCAGCACTCCAAATATCTGCTTTTTGACCATAATCCCCTGTAAGAACTTCAGGGGCCACATACGCAGGACTTCCAGCCAAACCACTTAAACTCTGGCCTGCATTATAAAAGTTAACTCCATAAATAAGGTGGAAGTAGAGTTACGATTAAGATATCTGGCCCTATCCTTTGCTAAGTAAAATAATTCCTCATCCTTCAGAAAAGACAAGAGGATAATATAAAAGGAAAAGCAACAAAAAGAATTTAGACTAAGGCAAAGCAGCATATGCCACATTTTAACATTATGTTCAGATGTATTTAGGGCTGTTCCATGTTTACACAGAAAAATAATATTTTTAAAAAAAAGCATATGGGGATCAACTAGGAGAATTCAGCAGTCAATCGGCAAGTAAATATCTGAATTGCTCAAAAGCATCATGCCTAGAGGTAACTCAATTAAATGATGATTAGTAAACTACATTCACGACCATTTAGAAAGTTCACTAAGGTTTATTTGAAGGTACGTTCTACCAAATTCCATCTACTTGTGGGGCCAGGCAAAAAAATACTGAAAAGTGTATTCCTTTCAACATGGAGTCTTCTCCCTTACAGTTCTTTTTCCCGAGGGAGTACTCTTTAGGAAGTTAGATCTCTATAGTTTTGACTTTTGACTTCCAATTATTTGCTGATGTGTGGCAATTTAGACAACGTATATAGTCCATATAACTTGAGTGGGTTCACTACAAAAGAAGAAGAGAGAGAAGTTGTGTGAAACCCTAACTTGTTTATCTTAGCTTCCCTCCCCCTCCCCCCTCTCTATTCCTGACTCCATGACACCACTCTGTCCTACATAGCTAGTTTCTTGCTGCTCTGAAATTATATTCCCTACTTTTTCTGGTTTACTTGGACTTCGCATGTTGAAGCTGAATTATATCACTGTTTAATTTTGTTAGCGAAATTACCCTCGATCTAAGTTTTCTTTTTCCTTTTCCGTATACTCCCTTACATCATTTGTATGCTAAATCCTATACCATTCGGGAAAGCCCAGTGATTTGGGCTTGGGACTTCCATGTTGGAGATCTCTAAGTTCGAAACCCCTTGCAGCGAACACGAGGGGTTTGCCTTCTAGGTCGAGCTGGTTGCACCGGGATTGCCTAGTGCGGGTTACCTCCCATGTGTGCTTTTATTTATGTTATATTGTCTTTTGAGAAGACAAGTTCAAGATACTCTCCTCATGCCTGTGAAGTATGTCTACCCACTCTAGTAGTAGTCAAACTTAGATTAAACCAACCGTGGAACATGTAACTAAAAAACGAAGGCATACACTATTAGAAACAACTAGCAGTTGGAAGAGATATGAAAGCAAATGCTAAGCAGAAGCATTGCTACTGACACTAGACGAGCAAAAGGTCCCATAAAAATGAAGCAAACTTCCAACACCTGGTAAACATGATAGTGCAATAAGTGACAACAAAAAGAAGCAAGTGTAACATATATAATTGGTTCCGGTGCAATACTTTACCATTGGCAATCCTCATAGCCAAGCCGAAATCTGCAAGCTTTATCTTCCCAGAAGCAGTTAGAAGGATATTCTCAGGCTTAATATCCCTATGTACAACTCCCATATCATGGCAATATTGAATCACCAACATCAAATCCTTAAATATATTAGCAGACTTATGCTCCGAATATCTTCCCTCCTTCGTCATCTCGTCAATCAACCTCCCACCAGAACACAACTCCATTACCAAATGAAAACTTTCCGCATCCTCATACACTGAATGCAATGTCACCACACCCGGGTGCCCTGATAAGTGTTGCATTATCTCTACTTCCTTATGAACTGTCTCTTCCCCTTTTGGCAGTGTCTTACAAGCAAATTCAACACCAGTAGCCTTACTCCTACACAAAAAAACTGACCCAAATTTACCCTTCCCCAAAGCTTCCCCCATAACATAATCATCTTCAATCTTATTCTTCCTACCCATTTGCGTAGCTGCCTCTATACATCCTATCTTTCTCTTAACCCCTCTCCCACACAAACTAATCGAAGAACTCCCACTCGGCGGCGCAGTTGCAGCAAGCCTAGTTCTACTTCCACAAGACCCAACAGTAACCTCACAACACAACCCATCATCTTCCTTGCACCTTTTCTTCAACCTTCTAGAACATTCCTCTAACGAAAAATGAGTTTTCAAATTCGACATCGAAGATCCCGAATCACGAATCGAATTCCACATATCTCTCTGCCTAGGGCACAAAATCTCACATCCTTTTCTCTTATTCCTCATCAATCAATCCCACTATACCCCAAATTACTCAAAACTAATCCAAACCCAATTCACGTATCACCTAAACAGTGACACTGAAAATCTTTCAACAAAAAAAAACACAAAATTCAAGAATCGAACCTCGTACGACAGAGAGATGAAATAATAGCCCGAAAAATCAGGAAAAAATCAGAAAAAATTGAGGGATCAATAGTTATGATCACAGACAAAAATCCTTCAAAGATTTTAAACTTAATCAGAACGCAGAAGCAAAACAAATCTGCATTGAGATCATATGGATTTAGGTTTTGCTTTTGTAAAAGAGGTGAAAAGGGGTTCTAGAGAGTGTTTAATAGAAATTAGAAAGAAATAAGAAAAGAGAGAAAATAATTTTGAGCTATTTATAAGAGCTTATAACATAAAGTTTTTTTATTTCTCTATCCTACACGGAATTAGAAGTCAAACGTCATAATTATTTTAAGAAACTATTTTATTATATAAAAAATTGTAATTTTAAATTCAAGAAACTTCTTCTTTTTTTAAAAAAAAACTAGGAACCAATATTTAATGTAATATATCTAATTTTAAGTAATTTGTACTATTATTTTTTATTGCAAAGATGAATTATTATGTTACTTAAAATAATTTATAATAAAATATTGAAATGATTTGTTATGATAATATGAGTAATATTTATGCATATTGTTTCCTTATATAATTAGGTTTAGTAAAGGAAAGTTCTTAATGAAAGAAATAATTATATGGTAACTACAATCCTTTTTTAAAAAGGCTAGCAAGGGTTTAATTTTCTTATAAATTAGAGACTTTATCACTTAATTGCATAATATTTCTACTTTTTTTTATTTTTTATTTCTTATAACAAAGTTTAATTTATCATTGAACCGATAATCATGCCATAAAATATATTGTGAAGTATTACTAAAGATTGTTGCCGAAATATTTGGTTCATAAGAAAAAAATAGACAATTTAAAATTATCGAAACAACCGTCAACATGTTTTTCGATCTTCATTTTAGGTATGGAATAAGTTTTTTTCAATATTTTATTTTTTATTTCTTTTATTTATATTTTATCATATTTATTATAATTATATATTTTATTATCATACCACAAAAGAAAAATGGTCAAAAAGATGAAATTTAGGTACGTTGAATATGAGTTTTAATTTAGATTTCTCGGGTTAACATGATCACCAAGTTGATTATATTAAATTTAAGCCACTTAATTTAGTCATTAAAATTTACTACTCTTAGTTATTTGACAAAACAATGTTTTTGAACTTGGAGTCCTAATGATTTATTAATATTTATCCTAAGAGATCCAGTTGAACTAATCTTATTCAAACAACATGAGTACTAAAAAAAAAAAGGGAAACTAATTATTCATATAGGAGTACTAATTTTTTAAAAATGAAGGGGAATGATCATCTAAAATCTAATGTAGGAGAAACATACGGTGTATCGAGTGATAATTTACTTTTTATCTTTAATTAAAGATTTTGTATTTGAGTTTCTCTAGGTATGGAGTAACCATGTGGAATTTTTTGGTGCAAATATGAATTTCACCGGGTTTCTATTGGGGCGTGAATTCAAATTTAGTTGAACTCAGTGTTGTGGACGGCGAGAGGCGACAAAAGACGAGGCGCTTGCCTTTTTGAATAAAGGCGTCAATTAATATAAAAAATTTAAAATATTTAATTGCATATTTTATCCAAAATTTTAATAGCAATAACACATATTAGCAAATATTTAGCGATGGAGAAGCCAAGAAGAGAACTGGAGAAGAGAGCGAGGGAGAAGAGACAGCGATGGAGAAGCCGAGAAGAGAGTCAATCGAGAGGGAGAGTAGCGATGGAGAAAGCAGAAATTTCAAAAGTATAAAAAAAAAACAACCTAATTTTGACTAATATTGTTAAGTCAAATATTTTTAATTAAAAAGGCGGCGCCTTTTGTGTCGCCATTGTGTCGCCACACCTCACCATTTTGATCTCGCCTCGCCTCAGTAGAGAATGGCGAGGACCCATCGCCTCGCCTAGCCTCTCACCAAAGGCGAGGAGGCGCTCGCCTTTTGTAACACTGGTTGAACTTTAATGTGAGGATTGTATACTGGGTCGAAAATAATAAACTACTTTATAAGAAATATAGCAAACACAAAATTTATATTTGTATGTTATAGCAAAGTTTGTATAATTGTATTCCATATCAAACATAAATATGTATATTTCGCTATACATATAAAAAAAAAACAGTTGTATAATTCGCTATACATATACAAAGAAAACAGTTGTATAATTTGCTATACATATACAAAGAAAGCAGTTGTATAATTCGCTATACATATACAAAGAAAGCAGTTGTATAATTCGCTATACATATACAAAGAAAGCAGTTGTATAATTCGCTATACATACAGAAAGTAGTTGTATATAAAAGATCAATTGTATAATCTGTGTATGTATAAAGAAAGAAAGACAAAAGAAAACTGGGTAGGGAAATATTTGTTTGTATAAGTAAATGTGTATAGGACGAATATATATGTATTTGCATGTGTATATACAATTTTCTCTCGTTTTATACAAACAGAAACACAATTTATACATTGTATTTTTGTTTGTATAAGCGAAAGAGACGAGGGTAACGAGCGAGATTTGAGAGAGTGGCGAACGATATCCGGGAGAGAGGAACGAAAATATATGTGTTTATTCAATTTCTTCTTGCTTTATACAAACACAAATACAATTTATACATTTGTGTTTTGTATAAAAAGCGAGAGACGAGAGTGAAACTGCCACCAAACGAGAGTGGCGAGCGAGATTCCACCAGGGAGAGTGGCTAAAATAGCAATAGTTTGCTATAAGGTACAATTAAATTAAAATATATTTATAACATTTAATTTGAATTAATAGTGTGCTATTAAATACAATTTTCTCTATTTTGATTGCCCAAATTTAATCGAGCTACAATGAATATCGAACACAAAATTTTAATAGATTCGTACACCAAATGAAAAACAAAAAATAAATAAACATGCGAGAAAATATAGAATAAGAAAAATAATTATTTTTTTAAAAAAAATTGCTTAGGTGAAAAAACAAATCATTTCTTTTAGCATGTCTAAGTGCAATTGACTAGATTATGATTTGTTAGTCGATTCAATTCAATAGATAAATTTTGAGACAATCAGGTTAAATGGATCTAAATAGTAGTCTAATGAGTCCAAATATAACTCAAACCCCGAATATACAAAGAAATATGAGACATAAATTATTTCTAATTTTTGAAAAAATATTGTAGACATTAAAATTTTGTGGATTCTATAAGATGTGTTCAATTCGAGTTGGGATTATACGAATTGTGTTCAACTCAAATAAGAATTCTTGGAGGCTATTCAACCATAAATCCTAGTTTATGCCTATATAAATGGTACTAAATTCCCATCTCGAAAATTCCATAAAGAGATCAAGATTTCGGAAATTCCATATATTTCACATAGAGTTCAAGATCTGGATGAATCATTCATATAAAGAGGTCAAATCTAAATCATCGTAGTTTGAGAAATAAATCTTAAGAGAATAGAATCAAGGGATTGTACCCCCAAACTATCTTGATTAATAAAATCATGTTTTTTTAATTTTATTTATATAATTTATTTTCCACATGTTTAAAATTTATTGCAAATAAATATGAGTTGATATTATTTAAAAGAAAAATACATTAGCTTTTACATTTTTTCTTTTAATAAATAAATAAGGAAAAGGGATGTTTGTTCATATGGACGAGATACATTGTAGCTCCTTATTTGATCGTCTTTTTGTATAAATGGAACTTTTAGATTAAATTTATAAAATATAATAACATTTAAAACACACATATATATAAATGGTAACTTTTAACCTGTTTAAATTGCCATTTTTTTTAACTTCAAACAATAATTTGAAATAGATATGAACTTCATATCAGTTTGAAGATTGAAGTTCAAATTGCAATATTGGAACTCCATTTCATTAATTTGAAATTCTGTATGTTTTCGGAGGCATCATTCATCGTTTTCAACTATACATTATTTTCATTTTTAAAGATTTGAATTCAAGATATCAATTTAAGAGTCAAAGAATCTCAATCATCCTATCACAACTCATATCGATAAAAAATCAACTTATTTTATGCACATATAATTTGTGTTGCTCATCATTTTTTTTTATACATTGCATTTATAATAATTACAGAATGCGCAAACTAAACAAGTATTTAATCAAAAATTGAATCATAATTTGATTCCAATAACATATCTGGCTTATGCATTACTACTTTGTCATCTTTGAAAGCATATGATGGAATAAAATTTGCTCAATATATAAAACCTATACAAAGACCTCATTTAACATAATATTTCTTTTACATGTCTTCTAAAGAAAACTAATTTTATAAACAAATAATTAGCTTTATAATCAGGCAAAATATTTTAGACTTTTATATTTGATGGTCGAAAATAGATAGAATAAATATGATTTTCAATAAAAAAATAAAATAATTTAATGTTGTGAACACATATTCATTATTCAAAAATCTATTTGGTAAAGCTTATATAAAATGAAAAAATAAAAAAACTAATTTGCCTTTTCGTTTTGATGAATATGAACGTATTTTTTTTTTATGCAGGCAATACACGTATTTCGAAAAAAATAATGTGTATTAAATATACTTTGACAAAATTAAGTTTATAGAAGACCACTCACGATGTTAAGAATTTGGCTTTAATGTTTGGAGATAAACTAAATACTTTACTTTATAATTACTGTATTTAATTATGGATTTGCTAATTTTTTTAAAATCTAATAAGAATGGTAACTAATATACTATATTCTTATGATATAATATTTTTTCGATTTCAATTTATATAAAAGTGCTTGAAAAATAAAAGTCGAAATACATACTTCTATTTATATAATTAAAAATTACATTAAAAAATATTAGTATAAGTTTATATAATAAAATAACTTAAAGTATATTTTAAAAAATGATAACAAAAAAAGGGTTTAACTTTCCAAAAATATTAATTATTTTTGCTTTTTATACTTTCTCATATATATATATATATATATATATATTTTAACTTTTAACAAAAAATAAATAAATAATGCAAATTTACCCAAAAAAAAAGAAAAAAGATTTGAGCATGCGGCGGCCGAATCCGAAATTACAAACAATGGTCATCTTCTTTCCTTAACCCTGAAAGAAGAAAAAAAGAAAGAGGAGAAAAACAATGGCTTTGCCAGCCTTAAACCCTCCAAAAACCATAAGTGAAAAGCTTCAATCTTTGAACTCACCATTTTTTTCCTTCTCAAAAACAGCATCATTTCCAAAGATAACTAAATTCAAGAAATACCCATTAATTACTATGTCAAGTCAGCAGCAAAGTCCACTACCCCATGTAGCATTAACCAACAACGACCACAAGGAAGAACTCATGAGTGCTATCAAAAGTTCAGTAACTAATTGCTTATCTGAAACCCATCTTGATTTAACTGTACCTCAACTCAAGTCCAAAATCAGAGGCAAGGTAATTCGAAATAAAACTTGTATTCTTCATTCCCTTTTAGCTTGGACCGAATTTTTTGAAGATGGGTTGAGGTTCATATGAACAGTAATGTGGTTTTTAGTTTTTGTTTGTTTTGGGATTTGGGTGTTGTGGAAAAGCTTAATTGCATTGATTTGATAGAGGAATTTTAGTTTTCTGGATGGAAAGTTGACAACTTTATCGAAAATTTATATGCTTAGTTTTGAAATATGATTTATTTCTGAATGTACATATGAAAAATTCCATGTGTTTTGAAGGTTAGAGATATATATGATGGAGGGGATTATCTTGTAATGGTGACAACAGATAGGCAAAGTGCGTTTGACAGAATTCTTGCTTCCATCCCCTTCAAAGGCCAGGTGAAATTGCTTATTATTGATAGTATTCAATTTGCAATAAGTATAAGGTGATCCCTATATTCAAGCTTTAATCTAGTTGCACTGTGGTTATGCAGGTGCTTAATGAAACAAGTTTGTGGTGGTTTAATAAGACTCAACATATTACTCCTAATGCAGTGGTATCTGTACCAGACAAAAACGTAACTATTGCGAGGAAATGTTCGGTTTTCCCTGTTGAATTTGTAGGTGAGTATCTACTTTTTAGAGGTATTATCTGCAAAATTGTTTCACTTTTTGACCGATGTATAATGAGCTATGTGTGGTTAGGTTCTTATATACACTAGATTCGGCACACATGCTACACACATGTATGATTAGTTTGAGATTCATATAATTCTAGAGTAGTATCCATACGTCTTCTCCAATGTTTGTTATTACTTATTAGTGCCACCGACATCTTGGCACTGAAGCTTTAGAAAATTTGTAAGTTTCTGATTGATCTTAAATCATCATTTGTGGCTCAGATTTATGGTGTCAAGCAGTGCAGGCTACATTTCAGTAGTATTCAGTCACTTGTATCCTAGTTATTGCTAAATATGTCTACACGAAAGTAGCATATTCTTCCAAAGATGCATGGTGATTGTCATCTCATCACTTATTCAACCAAACCTATGAATACAACCAATGAGATTTTCATTAGCTTCCTGTAATGTTATTTTTTTCCCAATTGCATGACACTTTTCAAATGTTATCATATCTCACCTAATACCTACTTGTATGTATTATTCTTCTGTATGTCTGTGTCCCTATCGTACTATCTGGTTGTATAGTCATAACCAATACTTTCATTGGAGCTATTTGAAATTTTCCTTGAAAGTGCTACGTATAGTTGGCCATGCAAGAAAACATGTTGCGGCAGATGTAATCCAACATTTGAGATTGCACTTTGTTTATAGTCATTACGTAATATAGAGGCATTGGAAATTTTACCGGAATGAACTTAAATTGATATTGTTCATCCTTTAGTGGTGATAATGATATTCTTAGAATAACCACTTGTTTTGTAGCATATTGTCCCGTTGTTATTTCCGCGTGTAAGATTTCCATCTGTTTGATCAATAAATTAAAGAACAGCAGAAACTTATGCGAGGAGATGTAAATTGCAAATAAACATGAGTATCAAATAGGTAGGATGGAACTTACAGCTGTTGAAAGGAAGCGAGCAATCTAACCAAAGACTATTCCAATGTTTGAATGTGTTGAGCGGGAGATGGATCAATGGTTGCTTGAAAATACTGTGCATAAGGTTGAATGACAGTATGACACAGTGTAAACGAAGGCTTGAGTTAGTAAGGTGTACACTGGGATAAGCATGTGTAGCAGGCCTTACCTGCTCGTTAAATGCATAAAAATGCAGGATTGCCTTCAAGGTTGATGGGTTCAAAGAGAGAAAAATAGGTAGTTGCACCTGTGGGGGAAGGGACGTCGGTGGATATACAGAATGTCATAGTTGGGAGTGGTGACTCTTGGTAAGGTGTTTCCAGCGCGGAAAATTAGTTGTTAGTGATTAGCGAAGTGGTATTTTTAGTTACGTTTTATTTTTAAGTTAGGGGTATTTAAGTAATTTAACTTTCAAGGTTGTGAGTTCATGCTTTTAAGGTAGTATAGTTATAGATGTATAGTGAGGTAATTTTATGAGTCAGCCAAATTGTTAGTTTTGGTTATATGTCCTGCACCTGTATGTTTAGTAAATCTTTGCGATGATGTCACTTTGAACCATTATAAATGCCCCCAATCTCTTTTTGGGAGGCAGGGAGCTAAATCGATTGCAAGTCTTCATAATTATGCAATTGAAATTCATAATAGGCGTCATTTTGAAGGGGCAAGCTGAAAACCTGCTAATAAGGGGTTGATTTTTATGCTTCTAGGTTTCAAGTGTCTTTTAATGCAATTATTATAATTAAGTAATAACTTCTCAAAGCTTTTCTTATGAACTTAGTAGGTCATTCTTGCATCTACTTCTCATTTTAATTTCTGTTTGTTGGTCAGTATTTTGTTATTATACATCAATAAAGCCATGGTTTAAGATCTTAACAATATCTTTTTTTTCTAGTACGAGGATATGTTACTGGAAGCACTGATACATCACTCTGGACAGTCTACAATAAAGGGGTTCGCAATTATTGCGGCAACAACCTTCCTGATGGTGTGGTTTGTATAATGCATGAATGCAACCATTTTTATTTAGCCTTTGTCCATCTCTTTTTTATTTTATTTTTTGACCTTGTTCTTATATGAAAGATGATTTCTTTTTGACAGGTCTGGTGAAAAATCAAAAGCTTACAGAAAATATACTTACTCCGACAACTAAAGCAGCAGATCATGATGTTCCTGTAACACCAGATGAGGTCTGTAGTTTTTCTTCTTTTTCTTCTTACTTTCCTAGCAGTCTTGCTCTTCTTTCTATGTGCTCTTCTATAACTGAATAGGCTAATTTCTTACATGTTGATGGGAAATATGGTAAGATATAGTTAGGTGAAAAATGAAGAAGTGGCTAAAGAATCTAATTGGTCCCATTCTTGGAGGGTTACATTGTAGTCTTTATGGTTTGCATCTTATTAAATTTGATGCTTTTGTCACAGTTTATGATTTGGTTGACCTTGGTCCACTTCCTGGTATCGGAGGCAGAAAATCTAAATTTTAGAATATTTGCATGCCAAAGCCTGGGGCTATAGATATATGTTGTGGTATTGAATCAATATTGATTTGAGATGATATGAAGCTAATCTGCTATATATAACTGCAGATAGTTCAACGCGGTCTTATGACTCAAGCTGATTATGATGAAGTCAGTAGGAGGGCAATGAGCTTATTTGAGTTTGGCCAGGTAAACAATCTTGTATGCTGTTTTAAATGTTTCTGTATTGGGATTCTTGTCATGCCTTTCTTCTATAGCTATTACTGCCAGTCTCTTCAACTCAAATCTGCTGATGAACGAATAATGCCTACTTTCACTTCAATATTGTTGTTTTTTCTTGATTTCAAGTTCTTGATGTTTCAAAGCAAATTGCTTAAGTTAGTGCTGTTGTCTTTCTTCCTTGTCCGTCTTAGTTAACTTCCCTGGATACAATCTTGGAATTGAGGTCAAGAGCGGCTTTCCATTCTGTATTCACCAAAAAAGTAGCATGCCCCATAAACGACATTGCTCTAGGAGCTCAAAATATGAATTTAATTAGATATTTAAAGTCTTACATGATGCTACACCTATAATTAGTTATGTGTACACACTTCTGCTAATAGAAAACTTGAGCTAAGACATAGAGGCCACATCGGCCTTCATGAGTGCGTGCTGTCAGTTAATAGCGATTTATAGGTGAAAATGTCCTTCTGTTAGCCTCTACATTTCCTTCCAGTTCTCAGATCTTTTTCCTACATATGTGAGTTGTAGACTTATATCAAGAGGTGAAGCAGTTCCGAATCCTTCCTCGGAAATGCCTGGTATTCATATTTTCAAAATGAGCTTCCATGTAATAATCGTATCTTCAATGAGTAGTTTCTAGAAATGTTGCTTGAGTAGAAAATCTCTATTTCATGCCTGGTTTATCAACTGTCATCATACCTATCTCATCAATTCAGAAATGACTCTTGAAGGTTATACACTTTGGTATGGAAGTTATTAGACTAGTACTGGTTAGATGTTCTAAACATAAAACCGTTATCCGCTCCACAAGATAGCTTCCAAGTATCCTGGGGAGACCATGAGATAGTGAGGTTTCATGGGTTAGCGCCTCAATAGGTGGAGCATTTGTACATGAATGCTTTACTCAGGCTATCCATATCCTATGCCCCAAGAATGTTCATGCATACTGTCATCCCACTGTTTTTCTTTAAGTATTTAACCTTAATTTTTCATAATATGTTGTTGCTCTATAGTTAAGAATTTGATATATTAGAGTATTATGTACATTATTAGTATGCCTAGATAGTTATATCAATTCTCGTACATATATTGCTTTTGAACTTAATATAATCTTTAATGGATTTGTGTAAGTTTTACATTTCAATCTTTTTTTGAAATTTTTTTCTTTTTTTTTAAAAATATAACTAGAACTTAAAAAGATTTATTGGGCTAATTCTGTTACCATGTTAGGCTAAAATACCCTGTCCTGCATCTCAGATCTTTTAAAAGAACTAATAGCTAGAGTTTTGAGCTATACTCTGTTAGCTGTAGAGCACATTTGAACTATTATAGGATAAATCTAACATTTATGCAGTTGTATTCACTAAATTTTATATTGCAGCTTGTAGCATTGGATCATGGGCTGATATTAGTGGACACCAAATATGAATTTGGAAAGGGACCCGATGGTCAAATCTATCTGATTGATGAGGTAAGCTTTAGATGGCCTTGTTTCTCTTTGACAATGATTTTACTTTTTCTCACTGTAGACCTCATCTTCTGCTTCCAACTTTTAGGTGCATACACCTGACTCGAGTAGATATTGGATTGCACATTCTTACCAGGAGCGCTTTCAGAATGGTCTTGAGCCTGAAAATATCGACAAGGTTTCTTACATTATATGAAACTTAATCAGTATCGCTTAAACGCATGCTCAAGCATTAATCTCTACTGGATTAAGAAAGTAGAAAACAACTATTTTCTTCTGATGTTTCCGGTCATCTTAGATTATATAATTTTAGGTATGTTCGCTTGCAATATGCTGACTGACACTACAAATATTTGCCTAGGAATTCTTGAGGTTGTGGTTCAAAAGTCATTGCAACCCATATGAGGATGAGGTGATTGGTCTTTCTGCTCATTTCCTTGGTATTCAGATAACTTGTTTTTGAAATTGCACTAATTGAAAAATTGATTTTCCTGCTTAGGTCTTGCCTGGTGCTCCAGAAGAACTTGTTTCTGAATTAGCTTGGCGGTATGTGTTCATGTCTTCCTATGTTATCACTGTCGAGCCAAAGCCTCCACTCTTTTTAACTAACAAAACCTTGAAACTTCACTTGATTGATTGTGATCTACTTGCACCAAAGTTGCCTACGATTATCATTATCCACTGTTTCCATTATCAATGCTGATTTCCACTTCATTAAACAGATATATTTTTCTATTCGAGACAATAACAAATTCAAGATTCGAGATGCCTGAGACAGAGGTAAAAACCTATGTAGTAAAAGCACTATTGGATGACTGCAGCAGTTACTAAAACTTGTTCTTCATGCAGGAGCCAGTCCATGATCGAATCTCGAGAAATGTTTCACAGGCTTTATCATCATTGCAGTAATAACATCAAACAGGAGAGCATCTTGCACAAGTTTTATGAGGTGGAATAAGTACCTTCTGCAGTAATCTCTGAAGAATTGTATTTTAAGCTTGTCGTCGAGGAAGTTAGTCAATGATGTAATGCTATGTGATTACTCATATAACAACAGTTATGCACCAACCTCAAGTAAGTTAGGGAACCATAAACTGTAAAGTTACTAGTTTTGCTAGAACTTAAGGAATTTTGGATTTTGATCATCCTAGTTTGAGTTAAGAATAGTTGGCATACAAAAGATATTTATTCAAGTGTCACCTTCTGACTTATAAATGCTTGTTAGATCGTATAACTTTGATGTCTGCTCTTTGTGTGTGAATTTGTTTCAACACCAAATTTGCACACGTTGATGGGAAATGGAAAAATCAAAACCATTTTACTGCCATTAACTTTTCAAAAACAAGAGAATTGTCAACGTTGACAATCATGGAACATTTAGGACTCATTCTTCCAACTCTTTGATTACGTGCGTTTACATTTCTCACTTCCTTTTTGATCTGTCAATTTGTTTACGTAGATCTTTCATTTATGCTCGTCTGGAAATAAGACAATAATATTTTGATACATTCAACCTATGTTTTAGTCTAAGATCACATGATTTAAATCTTCTTATTTTATTTTATTTTTAAAAAATTGCATCAGATCAAAATTAGACAAACAAATTGAAACGGATAGACCGATAGTTAGTGATATATCTTGTTTGGCAAATGAAAACACTATTGTTTTCTTTGGACATACTGAAAATAAAATAAATAGAATGTGTGTGGCAGATGGAATAATCACAAAACTATGTGAATAAGATTGCAGAAACTATCATTTTCCGATGAGATGAATAATGAATTTTTTAAGAGAAAGGAACGTTAATTAGCATTGAAAAGTCAAAAGAATCAATCATCTTGATAGTTTATCTTGACACGAAAGTACTAAAATACCTTCTAATTTTCCGATGAGATGAATAATGAATTTTTTAAGAGAAAGGAACGTTAATTAGCATTGAAAAGTCAAAAGAATCAATCATCTTGATAGTTTATCTTGACACGAAAGTACTAAAATACCTTCTAAGAAACTATTGGTAGACAACTAAACATTCATTATTTCACACTTGATTATCTCAAGACTTGTAATATGCCAACATTTGGCAACAGACTTAAAGCCCACTTTGGCCTACACAGCTAGAATTGTACCACTATATAACAAAAGAGATCGAGTACCCTCTACATAGCAAGAATCAGCAATGGCAAGTGAGAAAGTGAAATTGCTTGGATACTGGGCAAGCCCTTTTGCTCTGAAGGTTCATTGGGCACTGAAACTGAAAGGGATTGAATATGACTACCAAGAAGAAGATCTCTCAAACAAAAGTCCTTTGCTCTTGCAGTGCAATCCAGTTCATAAGAAGATCCCTGTTTTGGTTCATGATGGGAAACCTATTGCAGAATCACTAGTCATACTTGAATACATTGAAGAGACATGGAAGCACAATCCACTCCTCCCTGAAGATCCTTATGAAAGAGCCCAGGCGCGTTTTTGGGCAAAATTTGTTAATGATAAGGTAATAAACCAATGTTCAAATATGAAAGAATCCATTCCTGTTACTTGTTTATCATCTGGCAGCAAATCACTCGATTATTCATGCTCTTTCTTTCTTTACAGTGTGTGCCAGGAATATTTGGTACTTTTGCCAAGGTCGGAGAGGAGCAACAGAAGATAGCAAAAGAAGCTCGTGAGAACTTGAAAATTTTAGAGGATGAACTAGGCAAGAAGCGCTTTTTTGGAGATGCAAAAATTGGCTTCATGGATGTCACGTCTGCTTGGATCATCTGCTGGGCTCAGATTGTTGAGGAGGTTGTGGATATCAAACTTATTGATGCCGAGGAAATGCCTTCACTTGTTTCATGGTTTCAGAATGTCCTCGAAGCTGCTCCCATTCTGAAAGAGTGTACACCGCCCAAAGACAAATTGTTAGAGCATAACAAAGGATTTCACGAGATGTTGGTTGCTTCAGCACCATCTTAAAATCTAAAATCTGTTCCCATGTATGAAGATTTTACTAAATATGATTATATGACATGTAATCTTTTCGATGAGTTTGATGACACTTAAGATTTTGTGTTTTGCCTATCAAATACAATTGTGGGGAAATAAGGGCATACCGCATAGGCATCTATGATCATGATATTATATAAGTCATCTTCTGTAAATTCGAGAAACTTCAAATATTTAAATGTAAGGAACATAGCACCTTGATAAAGAACGAGTGCCTGACTGTCAAGAACGAAGTAACTCATCCTTATCATCTCTATCATGACACGATTCCATATTAGTTTGGTAGGCATCAAGAACATACAGTGTCACAAAAAAATTTAGGATCTATTTTCTTTGGACAATTTGCCAAAAAAGCCTCAAATTGAAAGAAATATCATAATAGAACTATGACGTGCATGAAGTTCATTAATGCAACAGAAAATGTAAAAAGACATGCTTTTACTGAAGCTTCATCATCCTGTTGTAAATAATAAAACTCTAGCATTATTCATATGGAAGGGAGAGACTGAACAGAGACACTAAAGAAGCTTGCTAGGGTGAATCAAGCTAAAAGTGTAAATGATAAGAACACATCTCAAGATTTTTTTTAATTTTTTTTTTGGCAGACGATACTTGTTGAATCAGATATATTCAGAAAAGTTGAGTTGTCCACCAATGCTTATATCTCACAGTGGACATAAAGGCTCAGGTGGTGCACAGAGTAGATTAAGATCAGTATATTTGATAAAGCTGAATCTTCATCTTAAACCTGGACTGTGCATAAGAAGCAAAATCATCTATCATAATAAAGACTTTGGTCCTGGCTGGCAGACTGTTTGCCTTTGGTAAGATATTCAGATATCATTTTTGGAATTTCATACGCGAATATCAAATGCCGAAAGTCTCAAGTATCATGAAAAAATTGTTAGTAGAATAAATCTACACTCTGGCTAGATAATAGAAAATGCAGAAGCCATAATCTTTCACCGAGTTACTCATATTGCAACTTCCAAGCGCAAAGGGAATCATGAGAAAAGAGAGTAGATTAATCAAACAAAAACTTACCAGTCGCTGCAGGATGCAGTCCCAAGAAGTCACATCCACTGTGCTCTTTATATTTCAAGCTGCATACTTTGAGTTAGCCCCAAGTGACAAAAAATTGTTCAACATGCTTGACATTCTAACCCATCTTCTGCCCTATGGATTTTCAGTTCTCAACAATGCAAAACGTCTGAACAGATGGCAGAGGTCTCATCATCCACGTCAATTCCATCATTCTGCATCATTTCAAGGATGTACAGTGGACTTTCTTCTCTTGAGATTTGCATTCTAAGCAATGACTTGTACACTTGCAAATTAGCAGGACCAAAATGTCTAAGAGTTGTAAGAAACTCCATAGCCTTCTCAAACTGTCTAGTTTCTTCGAAATATTCTGAAATTGCGACAACAATACTTGGTGATGGCCTCCATTCATAATGTTTTAGAGCAGCAAGACCACTTTTTAAGGCATCGGTAGCTTTATCCATTTGTTGACTTCTTATCCATCCCTCCACCAATATCTCCCAGGTTTTAGAATTTGGACATCCACCTTTCTCCAACGTGTGATAATGTAACGATTCAGCTTTTTCAACTGATCCATTTCTCATGTATCCACCGAGAAGAATATTGGAGACTCTAATGTCATATGTCCTGCATTGAGACTCCCATTCCACAAAAATTCTCTCGGCCTCTCTCATGTCACCAAGCTTGACCAAAGACGACAAGATACACATGTAGTTGGCACAAGTTATTGGAGAGTTTACTGCTTTAGAAGCTTCCCAGACCCGATGTACTCCATCTTTGTTCTTTAAAGAAGCATACTGCGTTATGAGAAAGAAGTAAGGATAGTGATTACTGTTGGATATTTTCTTTTCAGCAGTTTTTAGGGCCAAAACTGCCTTGTCTGTGAGTCCTGCTTTCTTATAAATATTTGCTAATGTAGCTAAAGAGCTCCATCCCACTTCTACATTTTGGTTACTCAGCATCTCTTTGTATACCATCTCTGCTGATTCAACCCCAGAGAGCTCCCCACATGCGTCCATCCAGAGATTATAGGAGAGGACGTTTAAGATTATTCGGTTTTGTTTCATTTGCAGGATGACTGATGGTACTTTCTGGTACTGAGATGTGGCCTTATAAAGCTTCATCATCTCATTAAATGGATGAGGGCTCAGAGCAAGTCCCAACTTATTTATCTTTAGCATGAAAGCTTCAGCCTTCTCAGTGGACCTTTCTTCAACATAACAACGAAGAAGAGGGAGGGAAGCAGCTTTCAGCGAAATAGTGCTTGTTAAACTCTTAAAATATCTTTCAGCTTCTATTCTACCATGTTCTTTAGCAGTTAATTCCTGTCGCCTGGCATAATCATAAGGTAACATCTGAGAACAATGTTGAGTTTCCATCCAGTTAAGTATCTGCAAATATAAAAAGAGAGAGATATACATTATTGTCTCCGTTACATGCTCAACCAGATCAAAAATAAAAGTTGAGCAAGTCAATCGTTACTTTTCCGATTTCTCAATTATTATAAAGCTTATGGAATTAACGGATAATATCAAATTATCGCCAGTACGCATCTATCAAGTATATAAGCTGATATATTAGCATTACATAAATGTACGAGCAGTTCAAAATTTTAGGAAATAAGTAGATTACAGATTAGTGGATTGGTTTCTTTTTTGGTATGCTCTTCAAGAAACTCAGGTCTTTTTGTAAGATTTACCACTTTATGTCACACCCGGTATTCAGGGTTCTGACCACATCAATAATAATTTACCTTCATAAGAAGAACAAAAGTAGTAGTATAAACTACAAATAAAAATCAAGCTCCAAACTTTAGTCCTTCAAATTTATGACAGAACAAAGGATATTCCTATCACATCTCAAAAAGGAAACTATTGATTCATTCTATCGTCTCAAATAACCTTATTACAGCATATAATCAAGCACCCAAAAGAAGAAGTTCCTAATATTTTTTCAAAAAAAGATATTTCTATGAGCATTCAAAATAAAAAAAATCAAGGAAATTATTACTATTGTGCCAATACTATAGACAAAACCCTTCTTTTTTTTGGGGGGGAGGGTTTCCAATCCAGTGTCCGATCATTGGAGCCCGACTAGTCTGAATTTTCACCGGTAGGGCCCATTCAGGGTAACACTCTCTACCAAGGATTTCTCCATACCCAGGGTCCGAAACTGAGACCTCTGGTTAAGGAGGAGGAGCAGCTCCATCCACTGCACCACATCCGTTAATGTCACAAAAGCCATATTAATCAAGTAATCACACGCCCACAAAAGAAAATTCTTAAATTTTTCCTTCTAACGAAAATAGACACTTTTACCAGCATTACAAAAGCTCAAGGAAATCAAAGTATCATGTTGACATTTTTAACTTAAGTAACCATACTAAATCACATAATCAAGCACCCAAAGATACAAAATTCAACAAATTCAATTTGTTTAATTTAAAAAAAAACAAAAAAAACTGATGAGCAAATACAAAACCTCCAAAGCAGGTCCAAATCGACGTCGTTTCATGAGCTGCCGTATAATCACCCTAAGCTCGTTTAGACAAACTCTACGGCCTTCATCCACCCAATTCTCAAGCACACTCCTCGTCGGGTTCACACCCGATGAAACCACCTTCAAAATTCGTTTTTTCAAATCACCCCCACCGGAATAACTGCCGTTAATCAGCGCCGCTTTGTTTGTAGAGTATGATTGTGATAGCACAAATCTCCATGTCCAAGAGCTTCAAAAACATGTACAATGATTTCCATGAGAGTGTAGAAATTACAGAATTGGAACAAAGAGAGAAAAGGGTGTTAATTACCTGAGAAATCTTGAAAGATTGAACCCAACTGGTACCTTGAATTGCATTTTCGTTGAGTGTGTTCTTGTTGCTTTTGGTGTCTTGTATGAGTTTTGGAGAATCAAATGTTTTTGATGGTACAGTTTAGTCCCAAATGTATGAATTTTTTTCCTATTTTAAATATATATACACCTTAAGATAAGAATATTTGAGCTTTTTAAATAATTTTGCATAATTCAGTATCAAGTATAGTTTAATAATCAAACAAATGTTTGATTGAGATTCTCTAAACCGTTCTTTTAATACTAACTTCGAATATTTTTATTTTCAGTGTCAACTAAAATAGTAAACGCAATTCAAACCAACAATCAACTCTAAACTTAACCAAGAACTATTATTTTGCAAACGACTACCTATTTCTTGAAAATGAAATACAATTGCGCGTTCATCATGATGATATCATGATACTATACAAAAGTATATTTTTTTGCCTTCCATATATAATAGGTCAATTGTTTGTATTCCCGTCATTACAAAAACATCATACTATTACTCATTAATGTGTGCATAAAACATGTTTGACATACCATATGGCGAAAATGGATATGAGTAAATAATAGAAATGAATTTGAGCAACTTTTATAACTTTAGGGCATATATGAACCCATGGTAATATTGAACTTTTTCAATAAATGCAATTAATTAATTATTGCTCACAATTACAGAGAATAGCGGAAAAAGAAAGTTATATTTTTCAGTCCCCCCAAAACAAATAAAACATATAGAACATGTTAAAGAGTACAACTGGAACTATGCAAAATTCCAGAGACTTATCAGTAATTCTCTACAATTTTTGTAGGTAAAAATACAGGGACACTTCTATGATATACTGAAACTCTCAACTTTCTAATAAAAGGCCTTGGATAAAATAGGCACTTCCTTTTTTATTTTGAGAACTATATAGGCATGTTAAATGCTAGTATATAATCTGAACTCGACGATAAAAAATGACTCTACCATGTGTATGTGATATAGCTACCAGGACTGTAGATGTTTGGGAAGTTCTCTCCAGATCAGATTGAAGCCGGAGACTAGCAAACTCTGTGCAGGTATGATGTTGAAAGCAGCTGGATCAGGGATTCTTGTATCTGCCGAGGACAGCTGACGCCTCCACAATCATAGTGTTTTGATTAACAACAGAAGAATAACTATCAAGAGTGAGAATTCAACCACAAACTTTGGGTTTGATATGCGTTCAAGCAACTGCTGCCACCTGTAAGTTCAACCAGTAGAGAGCTGCTGGTAAAGCCTGTTAACCATTTCCAGAATGTTCACCACATTCAGAATGGTGACTATACAAGCAGAGACGGCCAAAGCGAGAAAACACTAAAGCATTATGCCAGCTAGATGATATTGTGCAGCCAATCTCCAGTAAATAAAGATGTAGGTTATGTAAATTGTATATAGATTGTTTACCATAGCTCCAGTTTTAATACGGAAACAGTATAAGCATTCATGATAAGAGAGCATACGAGGACATTTCTTGAACTCTGAGAACACCCTCACCCCCACCCCAACCAACCCCTCAGAAAGAAACAAGGAAAAACTATCTCGTGTTCCAGTGACTAATAAAGAGCTTGAAAGATCTAATATCAAATTTGTATAAAACTCTGACAAGCAGCAAAGTTCTAATACTCTCTTTTTCCACCAATAATAAACACAAAAACATTTTAACATAATGCCAAAAGAAAAAGGGTCACATGAAAACAAGAAAGGGATGAGGCATTCTACCCGAGTTCAGGAAGGACATGATTTACGAAACCTACCACAATAGAATCCAAAAAAGAAAAATAAGTGGAAGTGATGCAACAAACTTAATGGACAGCCGAAAAGAGATAAAAAAACACATAGCTTCAAGACTGTATACAAGATTTTGCTAACCACCTACTGGGTCTGGCCTACCTGAAAAAGGATTACATCAATCCCGATCATAAAATTCTAGCCAAAAATTAGAATACACTTCCAAACAAATGGTGAAACCAACTGATATAGTTAGTGAAGTTCAATGAGTAGTTGAAATCGCTAAGCAAGGATAATTTTGATCACGTATTTACGGTATAGCATAATAACTGGAAAGAAGGCTAAGGTCTTTTTTTTTTTTTTTTTTGGTGGGGGGGGGGGGGGGGAGGCTAGAAAAATAACTTATTGTAAATTATTTCAATTGACTTTTTAACAGTATGTACTTGTGGTGAACTTCTCAAATATTCATGGGAACATTTTCACATGCATCAAAGATAGCACAAATATTCCAGTTATAGTCTTCTTAAATTAGTTAACAAAAAAGTTCAAAGAAAGCTGAGTAAGCAAATATTACTGACGGATCAGAGTCATGTCATGCCTTCAAAGACAATAAAGAATAAAACTTACAAATTTACTTCTCCATCCATGTAATCTCCATTAACAACTTCCTCCTGTGCAAATTCTTCCATTATAGCACGCTGTCGTTCATTCAATGCTCTACAAAAAAAGAAGAAAAAAGAGCATCTGTGAAATTTATGCAGCAAACTCTAGTGGAAGTTCACGACCAACATACAAATAGACAAATAAATGAAAAATGTTTGGTCAGAAGAATTTCATCTGATAAGCTACTACCTTCATCCATAATACTTGATCTACTTTGTCAAATTCTCCAGAAAGCTTGATTTGGGAATTTCATATCATGATTTCACATTTTCTACTATATTAGAAGAGTGAGTAGGACATCAGGTAAGAACATGTCTGTTAATGGTAAATTTTCTTATCAATTGAGGGTATTTCCATCATCTCAATTTGTTGCCCTATCTTCATCTCATTCCACGTGGTTGTGTAGCCAGCTTCACTATGTGTGGCATCCATGCGTGTTTTCCTATTGTTTTCCGCCATTGAAGATGAAAAGGCAGACAAAAGCATTTGCCTTCAAAACTTTTTCCCTTCCATCTTCTCCAACTGCAACTTTAAGGTAAAAAATCTCTCACTTCATCTCCCTCCTCAATTTTTGTATTCGAAATCTTTAATTTTTTATCTTCATGTGTTCTGAATATATTTACAATGCTTTCGTTTTATATTAAATTCAATGAACTTTGAATTTTAGAAGAATCGAAGTTAAGGCCAACAATATGACAAATTAATTTTCAAAGAACCGTACATTTGGCTGAATAGATTTATAAAGCTTTGCTATTAGATTTAGTTTTCTTCACTTTGTTTCTGCTTTTAATTTGAAATTGCAGGTTGAATCTCTAATTGTAGGAGCATATTGTGATTTAGCTAACTTAGTTAGCATTCATGTTTATTAGAGAGTTTTGAGAGGAACATCAAACTTAACTTAATTAGCACTTTGACAATAGCTTTGTCGGCTATGGTTTCCATCATCTAACACTTATTTACTATCATATGAAACATTAGAACTTTTAACACTTGACTAAATGCCTACACTGATGGAGATAAAGTCTTATACTAATAACATATGGAATTCTAATTGTTGTAATTATGCAGAATCATTGAGACCTAAAATTTAGCATCTCTGCACTAATACTTGAACCAAATAAACTATAGTACTACTAGGGCAACATAGGTTTTATAATCCTTGCAAGAACCTTGGTATGTCATATAAAAGCATAAAAAGAAAAGAAATGAATTCTATTTAAAAAACTGATTCATCCAAAATTCATACTACTGCAACAAGATATAACAAAAACCAGGTAATTACAACTATTTTTCATCATGCTTCATTATTTCAGTTTGTTACAAGTCTTCCGCACAAATCTCTTACCCCAACTATAAACATCTACATATTGACTTAGCCAAATATAAGCTTTCAATCGTCAACCGGAGTGAACGATGAATAACTTACATTTTTATTTCATTGACTGCTAAGCTTATAGGATGCCAATACAAATCCGTTTGTAGTAAACTTTTGAGGACTGCAACATCATAAACTACAATATGCGCACTTGCCTTCTCTCTCGTTTCTCCCTATTGCAGTCCTTACTTCTGTGTCTCGCCCACAATTTACTTAGTTATTGAATTAGGAGAATCAAATTGGTATTTCATATAGCCAAAACATTCACTCTTTCAATCTTTCCATAGTTTTTATATCGGAGTTGTTCACATTTTGATACTGTACAAAAAAATTGTTCAGAAGATTGTGAAAGATAGTGATATTATCTTTAATGGTTGAGCTAAGAAGAAGTAGGTGAATAAAGATCCACCAAGTGCAAGGTGCAATATTAAAGTCGTGCCCTGCCTATAACAATAATGACGATGGAATTGAGACGTTTTAAACAAATAACTAGAGAACTAGCACATTTCAGAACTCACTAATACATCTAAAAGACCAGCTAACCCAAGAATTCCTTAAAGTACCATCCATATTTGAGTAATGACCTGATATCAACTATGTTTTGATGAGAGCATATAAAATTCCAGAAATTAGTTTTCACTTTTCACACATGTGTAGACAATCTTAAACAAGCTATACCTCTTGTTTAGATATTGCCCCAGAAGAAATTGGATAAAAAGGTTCATTCAAAGCATTAATCTCTCTGTCGTACTAATAGTAAGTAGTCTTGGAAGTGAATAGTGTGCTCGATGATTGAAAGACCTACCGACTTGCATTAACACAAGTACACAACAGAACTTTTAGTTCTTAGAGTTGGTCGAATAACTTTGCGCAACAGAATTACTAGATCTGTTCTTGATAAAAATTTGTATGGAACCAACCAAGTGTGACTGAAATGATGCTAAACATTGTTCAGTTTTAATTTTTAAGCTTTCCTACAATTATCTAAACTAATCTGCTATTTCTGATTGCTCTCTTTCAGGTTTCCTTTTGTCTTATTGTGATATTGTTCTCAAGTTTGTTCAACTTCCTTCACTTTTGTAAGTGCCAATAAAACTCAAGCCTTCCAGCAGTAAATTCAGAACAGTCATCAGATCACTTAATAAAAGAGACTAAAAGATATGTCTTTCACTACCTCTTCCTCCCTTCTTCTTTTTCCTCTTTTTTTCTTCTTATATGTGTTGCTCACTCGTAGGAGAAGGGCTAACAATTTTTTCATTTAATAATAAGATTCTTGAAAAGTTTATCTTCAGTGTGGGGAAAAAGAAATCTCTATCACTTGCTAAGATGATATCGTTCGTACATCAGACTATTCAAAGAAGATACATGCATTCCTGGAAACTTCGTGGCATTACGTCAAATGCTTTGAAATAAAATGGACAACCATAACTACACCTTCGGAAAAAAAAATGGGCAACCACAAATATACCTTAATTTGTTGGTAATAGAAATTTTCACCTTCTCTTCTTTCACTATTCCCCTCTTCCCTCTGCTTGGTCTTTGATCTTTTCTTTTAAAGATGAATTTCAAAGAGGCAATAATATTTTTCTTATCTATGTTATAAAATTAAAATGGCTGAAGGGTCAAATTGTTTCGTAATTCCTCGCCCCCGCTGACCTCAGCTCATATAAAGGTTTTAGTTATTATTCAACTTTGTCGGAAAAATCGTCAATTTCTTACTAAAAGAAATTTAAAGTTCTAACAAACTATTTCTCCAAGCACAACTGTACAATAACTTAACAACATAAAGAATTATCTTAGAACTGGATAATTGTCATCCGTTATGTCAATTACTTTTTATGCTTCATATGTGCGGTGCCTCTTCACTTAATTATACTGCTACATTGCTAGAATAATCTTCTATTCCTATTCTCACATTTGATTTTTTAAAGTTTTTGCAGCAACGTAAACCTCAGCTTTCTACGTTATTGCACATGCACTGCCTATTATGAAAAGCTGGAATAATGTTGAACAAGAAGATTCATGATGCTTTAACTAACAAGGTAGTTCACGATCAACCATACTATCAACCATACTCCATTCTTACTCGCTGCACATCCACAACTAAAAACACTTCTTCTAACTGCAGGTATTTTATCAACTACAGTGTTACATCAAGATGACAACCATCATTATTTATTCTGCTATTTTTGTATAAATATGTAAACAGAATAACAGTGCAATGGGTAAAAAGATGTCTCAAAATATTACTAACTTTTTCCCAATTGTCATAATTATCAATATTTGTGATAGTTATTACCCAATACATATTGGGCCAGTGCACGCACGAGCAACCACGTCTGGTTTTAAATACAAAAATGACCCACAAGTTTATATTTGTAAAAAAAACACAATTCCATATCTAGCAATCATTTATTGCATATGTACACAAAATTATAGGTGATATCATTTCCATCACATGTCTCTTTGGTAAATATTATTTGTTTACAGTACACAAAGCTATCTCGTTTCTGTCACATATCTCTTTAGTATTTCTTTACAAAAATGTTATTTTTGTTGGTAGGCAAGTATTAGGTAGTACACTATCACAATGTTATATTAAAGAGTCAGTACACTACAACTCCAGCTCAATTTTACTTTTTTATTTGACTAAAGTTCAATCAATAAATGTTGTATTTATTTAGAAAAAACTTTGTCGTAGTGTTTTACACTTTTGTTATGAATTTTTGCTTATTTGGTAAAGATTGTATAAAGATTGGGGCAATTTTGATAATTTTCACATCTTGTGAAGTTTTTATGTTTATGGGTAAAAAAAACAACAGAAAAATCCAAATTGCATGTCCAAACAGAACTTCAACTTCATCTCATTTCATGACTAATAATCAATAAAACCTTTTTTTTGCGTGACAGAAATTCATCTAGGGAGGCCCTTTGGACCAACTGCAAAACCATTTTAAGTAGACAACTAGTGCCTAACCCCATAATGAGGATTAATATGCCTTAACACACATCTATCAGTACCTCAATATTACCAACACCTAGTAACTACTGATACCAGATTGGTTCAAACCCAAATAACAATATTTCAGAAAAAGTAAAATGTATCAATACATGTAACAGTAACAAAACAAAAGAAAGTGATTATAAACCTGTAGATGCATTCAATGTATAATTCGACTCCCAGATATTTTCATACCTAACAAATAAGTATTGCTTGTTTAAAGTTCATTTGGTGATACAAGGTTTCTTACCAGCTCAGATCAGGAAAGCTTGATTTCAGATTTTTTTCAGCAGATCACTCAAGGATTGAGTCAACGCACTGGTTATGAGAATGAATCTACCTTCCTCTCATTTTGACACATTACTAACCGGTTATAAACTAAACACCAATTTCCTTAATGCTCACATGAGTAATTCCTACTATCCCTAATTCCTAAACATCTGCAGAATTTGAATAAAGATAAGCAGTTCGCACTTCACAAAGGAATCTCTCGGAGATATTAATGGTGCAATTACCTGGGGAATGTTCATGATCCCAAACAAAATATCTATTTACTTGTATGAAGACATGCCATAGCAATGATTTGAAAGATTGGATGAGTTCACACAAATTATTCTTGTACATCAGATCAATGATCCTTTTTGAAGTCACTTGTAGCATTTTCTACCTGTTCTCATTTCCCATGAGGATGCAAGAGTGGCTAATTTGGTGCTTGACTTAATATAAATCAGTTCAGGTAGCATCCTTGAGTTTATTAGCTTAAAACCCAATTAAAGACATTTGGTATTTCCTCTAAGCAATGCAATTGTTAATATTGTCAATTTTGCCTAATTTTCTAATGAGTTCAGTGAACTGTAATAATTGATTTAGGATAAAAATGATCTAGAAAGGTGAGAGAGAAACATACGTTGGAAAGTCAATACGGAACCGCACATATTGATTTCCATGGTTCACCAGAAATCCACTCTTTGGCAAACCTAAGTATGACAGACAACAAGTCTGATTGCTCAGAAGGAAGTATATTAAACAGATTAGAATCCACTGTAACTAAAGCTATGATACCTTTGCCTCGTAGTACCACAAGTTGTCCAGGCTGAACACCCTTGGGTACCTAAAAAGACCAGAAATAGAAAATAGCAGTAAGGATTGGTAAAAGAGGGAGTTCAATGGTTCTAGCACATGATATGAAAAAAAAAAAACACCAAGGGGCAAGCACTTGAATGCTGCTGATTTTTCGGGCAACATATGAAACAGTAAAGCAACTTTCACAACTGAAAAAAGGCCTGACAGAAGAGATGGAAGTGTCTTTTTATTGAATTGTTGCAATTGATGTTCAATCCCAAAGCCAAGTCCAAGCTTGTTTACAAGCATTCAAGTAGCTTCACTAACAATCTTTCATCTCATCTTCCCTCTTCAGTTTGGATTAGAAAACAATTTGTTTTTGTTCAACAAGAACTGGTTTTCAATTACTTTATTTTTTTAAAAATAGAAGTTTTTGTTTATTTTCAGAAAACTATGGATGGAACGAAATGGCTCTCTGTTTTAGGAGAATTGGTGTTAGGTTTGTCTTTTGCGAAAACATCACCACCTCTTTTTGTAAGGAAAAATTTCCATCCATGGATTTTGTAGAACAGCACTCTCTTGTTGAGACTTGAGAGTCTAATTCAAGACCTAGGGTTGTCAAAAATGAACCCAAACATAGGTAACCCGCCCAGAATTTGAAAGGTTGGGCTCAAGATAATTTAAATTGGGTTCAATCTCAACTCATTCAAGTCTAACCCATTTTAAAAGAATCCTCTATTGAGCCCAATTCAATCTCCAATTTCAACCCGTTTTAAAATTCTTTTAGATATGTTCCTATATTGAAGGTATGAATTATTATCTATTTAATAACTTTTAGGATTTATTTATCAATTTGTTACTTTTTTAAAAAAAAAAATCTTGAGTTGAAATTCAAATTGTGATTATAAAAGTTAAATATCACTATACTAAAATTATTGAGATTAAATGGGTCAAATTGGGCGGCTCAAGACCCGACCTGTTTTTTTGCCCATTTGAGCCCAAAGTAGACTTGGGCGGGTCAAAACCTAGCCCGATTTCTATTTCAACTCATTTTAATATCTCCAATTTCAACCCAACCCGTCCATTTGACACCCCTATCAAGACCCGAAAACTCTTTTTCAAGTTCCCAAATGGGGTAAAATAAATATATTAAAATTGTTAGGATCTTGTAGATATGATTAGGATCTTGTAAATATGGTATACATCTGTTAGGATCAATTAGATTGACTTTCTTCTTATAAGTATGATGTAATCAGAGCATGTAGACTGTACTGTTTAAACCCTGTAAACCCCAAGAGTTTGAGCAAATAATAAAGCAGGCCACAACCTTGGATGCAGACAACAAAACCACCGCCATTCAGTCAAAAGATGATTGAAAGATCAACAATCAAAATGGAAAAGAAATTGAACACGCATCCAATATCAAGGTGACACATAATTCACTATACTAATGGAAATTCAAATTTATTATCACGCCATGATATTAAAATAAATAAAAAAATATTAAAAGATAGATAAACCCAGTATAAAACGCCATACCTGTATATTTGTCTTTCCAGATAGAGTTGGTACCTCAACTTTACCACCAAGGATAGCCTATTAAAAATCAATAAGGACCACTAAATTTTAAAGTTCTACTTAAATCCACAAAAGCATATGTAAAGAAGACAGAATATAAGAGCTTTAAGCATTTCTTTCAAGCCTTAACCATTTAGTCTTCGGTGATGTTTACTTCTTTTGGTATTTTGCAAACCCATAACCTACAGTTTAAGGATTAAAGTTTATTCAATCAGGTTTCTAACATCTTTTTGTAGTACACATGCTGTCATGGAGCCCCAGCTACACTGCGTGTATATTGTTTATGAGAAAGGTAGAAGGCAAGGTACATATTGCATATTTTGCCATGAAAGTGCCCCAGAATGCTACATATAACATCTTTTGTCTGCCAAATACTCGTTTTACTAACTGGTTAACTTTTACTTAATCAGTTAGTTGGTCTGTGCTAGCCATATGAAAAGTGTGTAAACTATCATAGTTTAGATAAATGAACCTTAAAATAAATACTATGCAAGATAGTGGCTTGGACAGCGAGAGATCCCTCCAGCTGCTTATTGTTCTAGTTTCTGAGTTATTTCCTGTCTAATATGCTCAACTACTACTTCTGCAGTAAACGACTCTATTTTTGTCTTCTTTTTTTTTTTACTTTTACCATTCAATGATCGGCCAACTTATAATATAGGCTGATAAACTAAGGGATGAATACTGATTAGAAAAAAAAAATGGGGGGGAAGGGGAAGGGAGGGGGAGGGGGGGTAGGGGTGAAAAATAAAACCATCAGAAGACAACCACAAGATACTTTTATGATCCGCAACCCCCCCCCCCCCTCCCTTCCCCCCACTTTCCATGTACCAGCATTATCATCTACCCACTCAGTATTATCTAAAGCCAGTTATCTTGCTAATCAGTATCACTTAAAACTCAACAATCTCGGAGAGACTTTCTCTGGCAAAGACAGAGAGCTCAAAACTTTTAATTTGTTTAGGTGGAACATAGTGAACTTGGATAGAAAATTAGGGGCGATTGGTGTGGTGGGTGGGTGGGGGGGGTTAGAAGTGGAAGATCTGAAAGTCCAAAATGTCACTTACCGCAAAAATGGTTTTGGAGATTCGCTGCCCAAGAATACGCTCTATGGAGAACAGTTATCACTGCAAAATATAGGCTTCCCAATCATTGGACAACCTAGCAGACACAAACTCACAGCCCTAATGGAATTTGGGAAAGCATCAGAGTTCATGGAAACACATTTTACTCCAACTCTGCATTTCAAGTGGGTAATGGCAGGAGTAAAGTTTGGGTGGATGTCTGGGCAATATTAAGGGAGAAACTTGCAATACTTTTCAGTGTAGCACAGAATCCGGATGCTACAACTTCAGAGTATTGGTCACACACAGCTGGAATTCTATCAGGCGAAGAATAAATGATTGTAGATGTACACAGCATTTCTTCAATGCTTCAGATGCTGAAAAGTGTATCCCTTTTAATCTCCTTACCTGATTCTTTATTCCAGAAGAGAGACGCTAAAGGTAATTTACAGTTAAAGCTTGTTATTGACTCTTGAGGAACTCAAATTTCATCCTCAATTGTTCATGGAAATGCATTTGAAGAAACATGACACCTATGAAGGTCGAATGCTTCACATGGCTGGCAGTAGGGTCACGCTTCAATCACAAGAATCTCCCAAAAAAGGATATTTACAGTAGATTCCTTTTGTGTGAGAGCCAATCTGAGGACATTAATCACCTTTCAATTCACTGTTCACTTACTTCAGAAATCTGGTTCCCACAAAAGCTTTGGGGGTCAAGTGGGCAATGCCTAAGGTAACTACTATTTGCTGCAGTACTGGTACAGGAAAGGTCTCGGAAAGACTAAAATGCAAATATGGAATTTAGTTCCTTCAGCTATTTGATGGTCCATATAGAACAAATCTCTATTGCTTTTTTGGAATAATATGGCTAGTGTAAATGACATGAAGCTCATAACACAATTTATATCTTTCGCTTTCCCTGTAAATATTTAAAGCACTTTCTTAATGCTGTCTTTTAAAATATTGCCTTTTAATGATTAACAAAAAAAAAACTAAACAATCTCTAATCATTGCCAACTAGAATGGGATGAATTTTGAAGTCATATTCTTCTGTGTGGTGATCAATGCTTGAATCTGGTGATGGGACTGTGAAGAGAGAAAGATTGAGGAGAGCTTCAGAGTCGGTATTGACAATGGTACTAGGATTTTTATTTATTTATTTTCTGTATAATGGTAGTAATGGTTTAACTAAGTTGATTAAGATTTACAGAGAAAAAAGGGAGAGAGTGTGTCAAGGATCTCCTCAGTTACACGAGTAGAATGAAGGGCACAACAATCCGTTTGAACTTATCAAGAAAAAAGAAGAACAACCCAGATACCTTCCTACCAACAGCGAAGTAAATGTATATGGTAAAGCATAAACTTTTATTAGCATGCCTAAAAGAAGGGAAAGAACGGAAGTTATTCTCACTTTTGTAAAGCTGATATGATAATCCACATAAAGGTCAGCTCCTTCTCTAGCAAATAGAGGATCTTTAGCAACCTGCGAAACAAAAAGAATGACGTTTCCATGTAAACAAAGTTAAACCAGTCAACAAAAAGGACCCCCAAGACAAAAGGTTTTAAAGAAAAAAAGGGAAAATCTAAACTGAGAAAAGCACCAAATGTATGACCATGTAGTCAATTATCAACAGATATTTCTTTGTCGTGACTATGTGTAACGGTGCGACAAAAACATAAGTCTTGGCCCAATCAATGTTGTTAAAGGCCCACTTAAACGTGCTTAAGCCCTGAAGCTTAGTGTAGCACAGGACAGACGCTTCGCCTGACTATCACCTCACTTCACTGGCGCTTTACAGCTTTATTAGAGGCATCACGGGAGTCTCCACCCTCAAATTCCAATGGAATCAGTTTTAAGGAGGGCAACATTAAAATATCAAGCATAAATGACAAAGCAATAGTGGACACTTTTGTATAAATATATAGGTGAATTGGAATACAAAAACAGAAACTTAGTAAAAGAACACAAGTTACTAATGTAAACAAAATTGGATCTGAATAATAAATTTAAAATGTTTTCTGAACTAGAATAGCATGCTTTTATGTCATGTGTTCCATATGTTATAGCTTCTCAATGATTAAGTCCACATAATTGAGGTTTGTATTTATATTCATTTTTCTTGTATGACATTTATTTATTCTTCTGTAACGTTTCTTCGCTACAGCTCATGCTTTTGAACTTTATTTGCACTTTGCACTCAAACAGCTGAAACTTGATACCCCATCTGCTTTTATCTTTGGTAACAATGACATGGAATCTACATAATATATAAAAATTAGCCCAAGAAGAAAAAACTGCAGTTACCATGCATGATACTCAAAAACACCCGCTTTGCATGCCTGCTGGTACGCTTAAATCAGTCCATGTAATAGCTTTAGGACATATATGGAAGGTTTGAGCCAAATCAGTCGTTCAAACAATGGTCCAACCTCCAACATTATTGTGCTTTTTAGCTTTCATTTGAAGTCATATTCTTCAGTCTGATGATCAATGATTATCCCTACTTGCTTTCAAATATTTCAATTAAGTTATTGAGGGGAGCACATAAATTTCAGAAAGCTTCCATCCCCTCACAATGCATTTTTGGAGAAACGTAAGGAGCTGCTACTGAATCGAACAATTTCTTGTTCAAGCAGTCTTGCTTGAGTTTAATATGCCAAGACTTCATCGAATAAAGATAAAAGGCCAAAGAGAGTAGAATAAAGTGAAGGTGAATACACACTGATCAAGAGCTTGGTAAGTGTTCAAGACTTGCTGGTTAGATTGGATTTTAACAAATATCACTGGGAGACTTTTTTTTTCTGATCGGAGAGAAGGGCTTCCACTTTATTACTTGGGTAGAATGAAATAGCTGGACTCTCTTATCAGCTTTCTTTTCGGATATATTTTTCCTTAGCACTCAAGAAGCAGACATTATTAATTGAATTAATGTGAAGTCTTTCCGTTCCCGTCCAATTACAACTAACAGAATGTACATTAGTTTATCACTATCAGACATCTGATGGACCTCTACTCCATCAACTTTTTGTTTGTCAGAAAAATAACTAAAGGCGGTTTACTCATTGCGCATCTTAATTGCATAATAATACTTTTTCACAAGTAATTCAGCAAATTCTGTTGTAAGGTTGAGGGGCTGGAAAAGCCAAAATACACAGTTCTCAAATACCTTAAGCTCCCATTCCCCTCTTAAGTTGTTTTCTGACCATCTAAAAAAGGTAAATGCCTCTCAGTCTTCCTTTATTTACCCTTCCCTAATACCATCTACTCAAAAGATATATAGTTAAAGAGAAGGGTAAATAACCTAAAACAACGCCAAACACATCATTATGTAAATATCATCTCACTGTTTTGAGAAAGGAACAAACATTATTGATTTTCAGAACCAAGGCTATGCTGGAATCCATATTGACTAGTCCAAAGCAATGTATATATCATCTCCCTTTACAAAATGTAAGAGTCCACCTCCTTGAAAATGTCTTTTTGGCCTATCACTGAACCCTTAGCAGATCCTGGTCATGTCTAGCTTTGTAGGTATTCACTTCATACCCATCACTCATGCATTAGGATATTCCAATTCCCTTGTTGAAAGAAAAACTCTAGTGGATTTCTGCTATTAATCAGGGACATCAGATAATTTATCCATAAGCTAGAAATTAATGAAGAAATTTAATGAATTTCTGCTATATATATCATGCAAATATTATAAGGATTGACCATGCATAAAAATTCTTGAAGTGACAGACATGGTAGTAAATCCAAAACAATCACAAAAAATCACATTAGCGGACCCAATATAGAAGATACATTAGAGTAAGACTTGAATCAGATGAGGATCATGCACCTTTAGCTTTATAAATAAGCTGCCTGGCTGCACCCCTCGCCTGCCAGCATGACCAGCTTTTGGCACCCGAATAGTATCACCAGAGTCAACACCTGATCCATCACGGAAAGTAAGTTCATCACAATAATCCTATCTTATGCTCTTAGACCTAGCTACTACAATGAAAATCAGAAAAAGTTTCATATGGAAATGTCTACTAGTCCAATGAACATAGGATCAATCAGGTATGCTGAAACTAGTCGTGGTCAACAATATGAATCATCTACATCTGTTCAGCTCTTTTTATTACATTACAAACTAACGGACTTTTAGAAGTATCTCCCTAAGTCCTGCATATGTAGTCATATTGACATAAATTCTCTAACCATGGTAAAATGACTCTTGACAATCCAGACCTCATGTAAGTGTAACAACAACAACTAAGCATTAATCCAGCTAGTTGGTATTGCCTAAGTTGATCATCTGTTTCCATTGATTTTGTTAGTTAGATTAGATCAACATGGATTACAAGGATTAAAGGGTTATATTGAAACTTTCATTATTTTAAATCTACCCAGACTCCTTTTTTCCGCTTCTCGTCATTTTATTGCCTACATATATTACCCTAACCTTTGTCCAATGTGGTAATTTCTAATTCTTATATAACCATACAATCATCTCAACATCCGCATTCCCGAGATATTTTTCTGTGGATATGCAGGCCTTACAAGTTCAACATTCACTCCTGCATAACATTTTTGGTCTCAACCATATTATAAAGTTTACCCTTCCACTTAAGTAAGTATCTCCTTATCAAATAGCAAACCTGTCAAAATCTACTATTTAAACCATCTTTAATTATTTCTCAGTGGTTAAGCCTCATATTTGCCTTTAGCAAAACCATCTTTCTAAATTGACTACACTAAATCTTCTCAGTTCAGGGTTGTACTCTATACTCGAAATTCTGGACTTTACCAGGCAACACAACCAGCACAAATCTGGTAAAGAAATATGTTCTCCATAGTCGGGAAGTTTATCATATGATGAGGGTCAAATAAGACAATACGATCAAATCTTTAGTGGAAAAGCACCGAATCACCTTAATCTTCATTAAAATTGGTCATTTGTATATTTAATAGCAGAAATGCGAGGCAAAATACCACATGCTATATCCTCAACATTCAAACTTAAGTGATATAGCCCAAACACTCCCCATTTTCAATATCATCTTATACCTCCCCCAATCCCCACCCCCACCCCCTGCACCCTTTTTTTCGTTGAAAAGTTTGGTTCATACGATTTTACTCAAAGAGAGGTGGTTCAAATCCAAGTGGTTGAGAAATTTCTTGACCTATAATAATCGACTAAATGTACCTTATATATATCATACTAGGGCATGGGGATTTGTATCCATATAGTTCCACATGTATTTACACATAAAAACCATCTTGGGCTGTTTAAGCTCGAAATTCGTGCCATCAGAAAAGTCCCCACCCTAGAGGAGAAAAACAAAGATATGAAATTTTGTGAACTAACAAAGTTTCCATCTAGTTGTTTAAGCAGAATATACAAGAACTCAACTGAAGTATGCAGATTTTTTTTTGAAACTGCTAATGTTCAACTATAGTACACAGATGTAGTTTAGAATAAACTACACTCCTTATGGTAGCACTTAAATTGGAAAGTAAAAACCAATGCATACCGGCAGGTATAGTTACTTTAACGTCTTTAATGGCTTCAACAACTCCTGATGCTTTGCATGCCCTACAACGTTCCTGATAGAAAACCAAGAAATGACCATTTGAAGCTGTGTCAAATTAGAGAGTGTTCATTGTATCAAAATCAAGACCTTAATGACTCGTCCAGATCCTTTACAGGTACTGCAAGTTGCTGTAAATGGAGGGATTGTAACCTGATGAATACGTTGGAGAGTATTAATGAAACAGAAAGAAAACATTGCTCGATTATCAGGCGTAAGGGGAAGGTGTTCCACTAAGGTTAAACCTCATATGATGAGGTCACCGTCAGAAACTTGAATGTACTTACTCTCCCAACTCCTTGACAAGTTGGACATACTTTTGGCGTTGAATTCAATGGATAGCCCAAACCACCTGAATGAGGATGAGGATAACACATTGTTAAAGTTAAGATCATGATGAGTGGTAAAACTATGAATTTCAAAGAGGAAGTTTTGGGATAAAATTGTCATATAAAATGAGACCGAGGGAATAGTTAAAAGTCAAATCAACTCCATCGTTTTTCATGCACGTCAAGCCACATCATATAATATTGAATAGATTGAATACAATTACATTTTACTTCTTCCCTCTTGAGATAGTCAAGCCACATATAATATTGAATAGATTGAATACAATTACATTTTCTTATTCTCTCTTGAGATATAGACTTAATTATTATTTTCTTTCACTTCAGATGAAGCCAGATAGTGCCTCCAGGTATAAAGCAGTTAAGCACCATTATCTCTCATGAAACTAAAGTAACCATACTTTCCAGGTGACCTTTATGATCAATGTACTAATTTATCCATTAGGACAGCACCCTATAGTACTGTATTTTTAGCAGAGAAAGCATGACTGTTGGAACTCGTTAGCAGTTTTTTGCTCCCTTCACCTTTCTAGTGACAAGATCAAGATGGACTGCTTAGCTCTTTTCTATTTTTGGTGTAAACAAAGATATATTAACTAGGAGAAAAGACATCTTTGATGTGCTAGATTGTTTATAGGCAGCAGTTTAGATTAAGACTGTTTTATTCTGTAAGTTGTAACACTTTTGAAGGGGTGTGCTAGATTGTTTATAGGCAGCAGTTTAGACTAAAACTGTTTTATTCTGTAAGCTGTAACACTTTTGAAGGGGATCTACACTTCTATTGTACTATACATGTGGATATACAGACTAAAGTTAGCAGTTTCAAAAAAAAGAACAGAGAAAGAGAGCAGAAACATGTCACAGAGAGAGAGAGAGAGAGAAGCCAGACAAACTGTGTAGTCATCCTCTACCCATGCTTCCACAAAGAGATAGCATAATAAACAAAGAAAAAGACAATAAGACATCCAACTGCAACACAAAGTAAAGGCTTCAAAAACATAACCAGATAGTTTAAACAATGTGCATCAAAAGAGAACATCAGCTTTTATACTTACTGCAAGAATCACATGGTACATCTGCATCAAATGAAAGATGTTTTGTGCATCCTTTAGCAGCTTCAGAAAAAGAGAGAGAAAGCTCCACCTACCATTTGAAGATAATACAGTCAAATAGGTCTCTGAAAATGCAGAGAAATCTGAGAAAATGATCAAAGTGATCCTTAATGTATTAGGGCTCGTTTACTTTGGTCCTTGATATATACACCTAACAGATATAGTCCTTACTATTCCAATGCATAAGAGAAGTTAATCATTTTGATAAGAAACAATTACCATTTTCAAAAAAAAAATGTTAATCATTTTGATCCTTTACCCTAACTAACAGATTTTAAGAAATGCTATTAAGTTTAACCCTCTAACCACGTGAATAACAAAAGTCACAGCAATAAAGGCCCAAGCTATCGTCTTTTCACTCATAAGAAGTAGGAGCTCTGAAAAATCTCAGAAAAACTTGAGAATGGTGGCACATCCCCTGCTAGGAACAAATTCACAAGAAAATGAATCCTTTCTTTCATAAATTTTAAAGTATACTGAAGTACAGCAAAGAAGTGAAACAAATTTAGCCAACATGTAAGCTACCAAACCCCTCTCTTTTTCTTTCAATTCACAAATCTCTAAATCTGCAATTGTTTTTTTACATTGTATATTGTTTGATTTATTTTAATTTAGCGTTTTTTAATGATAACAGCCAGCAAAAGATTATTAACAATTGCAAGGATTCGAAATGATTTCTTTCATGCTTTTCTTTGGAGTTCTGTCTGAACAACAATGTATCTCTACAGATATGTTGAAATTTCACCAAGTTCAGAACCGGAACCCAGCACTGATGTGGCTTCTCCAACAGTGATTCCGGTCCTTCAACTTCATCTACCCTGACTTCTCCTCTAGCGCTTCCGCCATGAAATCTCTTTCCTGATCATCGAGGGTTAAATTTAACTGAAAACTTGACGGATCAGTTAGTTTTTAGTGTATAGGACTAAAATAATTCACTTTTCCTATACGCTAAGGACCATATTTGTTAAGGTGCATATATCAAGGACCAAACTAAACACCCCAATACGTTAAGGACCGTCTTGATCTTCTCGGGAAATCTCAAAATGGAAAATAATCACAAAAGGCACCACCTGAATGTCTTGCGTCAGATTTTCAGCCTCATTTTCAAATATCTGAGAGATATTGAAGCATTTACATTTAAGCAAAACTCCATACATCACCGCACTTCACAAAAGAGAAAAAAAGGGTGGAGAAGAAATATACCTCAGAAAATATTTTCTGAAACGAACCAGAGAATTGTGTGCTATATGTATATCTAAAATCATTGCCATTCCCATAATTATAATTTATATTTTCTGTGTTGTTGCTTGGTTGCTCCTTCATCTGAATTAATAAAAAAAACATTATTGGTAGTATATCAAATTGAATCATGATGTAGCATAACTTGAAAATACAACCCATAGGAGAAAAAACATGTTACCATGTCATATTGTGCTCTCTTCTGTGGATTTTGCAAAATCTGGATTCACCTTTCACGATTACAATCCATAAAAAATCATATGGAAGTAGTACAAGGAAATGCAACAATTCTTCAACCATGGTCACGATATTATTATTCAAGAACACAGAAATATTTAAACCTCATATGCATCTCTTATCTCTTGAAATTTCCTCTTCGCAGATGGATTATTCTTATTGGCATCTGGGTGGTATTTTTTTGCAAGCTGCAAAAGGTTTTGATGTCAGCATACTAGACAGTTAAAATAGCACAGAACGGATGAAGAAAATGATAAAAAGCCACAGATCTAAGCTAGATAATGCTTAATATAAATGAAGCAAATAAATTCTTGAAGTGCAAAAATTGAATCACTTGTCTGAGAACACCAACACAATGTGAATTATCACCTCCAAACAAACAAGAAGATTCCTTTTCAGATATGGGAGGGGGAGGGGGATAAGAAGAAAACTCTGATTATCCTAATGACAACAAACTACTAAACAACCAGCCTCTTCATTGAAAACAATCTACCAATGACTAGTAAAATTTCGATACCAAAAAGGAAACAGATCCATATGCAACAAAAGGTGGTGCCAAGTTGACAGTGACAAGCTTTTAACACCAAATAGAAGATGGCATCTTAGTTTAACTGAAAATGAACATATCAATAAACCGCTTATTCAAACTTAAAAGCCTATTAAATAATATCCTCACCACATGAAAAGCCTTCTTAATCTCATCTCGAGTAGAATCTCTAGATACACCTAGAATTTCATAGTAATCTCGTTCTGCAGAATAACAAGCTCCTGAAAAATTAAGTGATGCAATTGGTTCATATGATAGTGCAATCAATAAGATGAAACACGCAAATCAAAAGTAGTTGTCTATAGATATCGAGGAATACCAGTGGAATGGAAAAAATGCTTCAACGGTGGAAATCTCCTAGTCGAAGAACTATTAGGTTTACCAATAAAACTGCAACTGTACAAAGCTGATATACAAAGCAAAGTAAACCATGGTATCATAGATTGGCTTTTCAATTGGCTGAACATAATTCATGTTAGAGTAACGACATTTTCTCTCAAGTTCAGGTGTTTCAACATACATTCAGCACATACATAAATGTGATTTTCACTATCAAACATTTTTTCAATGACAATGGTGTCCGTGCCAATTGCACCCACCTCAACTATTCTGCCAGATACCTACTGCCTCCCATCGACACAAGTATCCGTAGTTCTTGGTGGTTTAGGCATATGAGAAGAAATCACCAGAGTGTTTTTTAATTTGAATCTATAACCTCATAGCTATCCTCCCACTTGGTTGACCACACCCTTGAGTGCACTAACAACTATATTTTAGCATTTAAGTATTCACCTCAGGTCCAAGTAAATGATCTCTTTCTTAGAAAAGAAATTGCGTAAATTCTTCCTTTTTGGATCCCATAATCTGATGTTGCCAGTACTATGTTTGGGGTCATGGTGAGAGAAAATTTGGGGGGCACATTAACTAATGCAGCGGTATGGTTTTATCCTTAGCATGGAACTCTTTTTAATAATTAATTAAAGATTTTATAAGTTTGTGCACTGGGCCTGTGCATCAGCCATAATTGCAGGTTGTGCAATCCCTCTATTCTGTCTAGGTGACATTGCACCTACCACGACAGCTGGTGACATGATTTTGCTTTATAGTCTTAGGAGAACAAGTCTACCCCTATGCAACCCTGGCATCTATCCCCTCCTCCGGCTTCTCAAGCGACAGAGATAATATATTGTCCTAATTCACCTTCTGAAATTGCTTACACTGGCTTTGCCATCAAATAAAAGCTTTAAGCAACATGTTCCACCTATTCTGTAACAAGTATCTGCCAATTGGTGTCATATTAGGTAAACTGCTTTTAGGAGGACTGTTTAGTGTACACAAATTAGTTAGACCATCCTGACCTTTCTGAAAATTGTCCACATCAATGAAGCTTGTAACAAATCCGAGATATTATTACCTCGTTATACCACTACTCAATGAAGGTAAAGTTTAAACTTTTGTACCTTCTCACATCAGAACCAATGCCCAATTAACCTAACTAACAACTAAGGGCACAAAGTTGAGCTTAATTAATGAGAAGTAGCTCATGAGTCATGGCAAAAAATCGTAATTGCAGAGTTTGATACAGAGAAAAGAAATCAATCTCAGAAGTTACAGTTCAAGGTAAGCCTCTTACATCGATTTTTAAGTAATGTAGGTAGATATTCTGAAACATGTGTACACACATTCCCTTTATTGATCATTGAATTTGCAGAAACTGAGTGCTGTGACTGTAAATGGAGAAAAAGAGTTTAGGGACAATATTACCACTTCTCTGAAATATAACTTGTAAGTACAACATTGCAGCAGTTTTCAACAATATTACCAAAATAATTTTAATGATAGATTTTGGGGAAACTCCTGTCCACCTCAGTCTGCCCATTTTGAGCTGGAAGCAATTCCAAAAGCCAAAAAAGTTAAAACATAAGCTAAAGTGAAATGCCCCAGGTGAAAGAAAAAAAAAACGTTAGATGTGATAATAACATAATATTTGGCAAGAATAAACCACTTCAGTTTTAGGGTGTGTTCTCTATGAAGGAAAATGTATTATTAGAAAATGTTCTCCACAAAAATAAGTGGTTTTCTTACTTATTATCTTGAGTTCCGTAAATATGCAAAAAAATATTATCCAAAAGTCATTCATATATCATCTAAACAAATACTATGAAAATTGGGGATGGGGGCTATGGGGGTGAGGGTGAAGATGAAGCGCGTTGGAGGGTACTTGTACAACTTGTTATCCCAACTTATTTTCCTAAAGAAAATAATTTTCCGAAAGTTTGACCAATCCTCCATAGCAAACACACCCACCCTTAATGTTTTATGCAAGAATTGCATGAAGATCACAATTTAGATTTTTAAGCTGGAAGATGCAAGAAGTACAAGTCTACAACACCATCTAACACACACTCTCCTTCCACTAACTTCTTTAAGCAAAGATTTTCACTTCCCATCCATAAAAATTAACCCTTTTGGCATTTTTCACTTTAATCTCATAGTTTGGCATTCCTCATCTTAACTTACTGTATCAACAGAAAGCAGCCCAAATACAAATACAAGAACATATACATTACCCACTGCCAATTCAAAAAACCAGAACATCATACATACTTTTACAAACTGCCAAGTAACCTAACGGGTTCTAATAACAAAAAAAATTAAAAAATTACATCGAGAGAAATTAGGCTTACTTGTAAAAGAATCTGTAACTGAAAATCTAGAGCTACTGCTGTCTAATTGTTGGTTCAATCTTGAAAAATGAAAATGTTTCACTTTTTATGCTCTATGGAGCGGCTTTAATTGGGTCTTAAGTTTTTATAAGTTACTATAATTTTCTTTTTTTCCTATGAGGTTTTGTCTTTTAGGGCATCACCCCTTGATAGTTTTCTTTTTTAAAAATTTTTGGAAAAAGGTTGATTGTTAAATTATATCTCAATTTTTATTTAATAGTTAATTTTATTTTATATGTTTATTTATATTTCGTCGTCATTTATCTATATATATTTTGAACAATTTTTCATCATGACTATTTAAAAATTTTCATGTGGCTCAACTAAAACCTAGAGTTGTCAAAAATAATCAGTCCAATTCCATTCGCCCTAGGTTTTTTGGGTTAAAAAATAAGGGCTAGGACGGATCGACTCTTCATTTGAAATGGCCTGAAAATGTTCAACTCAATCAATCCTAAAAGAGTTGAGGGCTGGAGGTAGGGTTGCGTATCGGTCGGTTCGGTTCGATTTTGAAGTTTATTGGGTTGTCTATTGGTTAAAATTTAGTTTATAGAATAAAATAATATAGAGTAGCAATGCATAAATCAAATTACATATTTTTGATAAAGATTTACACAGATATCATAATTATCAAGTTTATATCACAAGGGATTTCAAGGAACAACAAAATTAATGAAATTTTATATAAAAGCTACTCTATATACGATATTAAAAAATATATTAAAATTTGTCTTAATTTCAAATTTTACATGTGCCTCATAAATTGAGACAAAAGGAATAACAATAATTTGACAATTACAGTTAAAATATTAAATTGCAAAAATTAACAATTCAATTTTATTTTTTATTTTTTTGTAAAAAGAACATATTAAAAATTTGATTGAATCTTAAAATTTTATGTGCCGGATAAAGTGAGACAGAGATAGTTATATAATATCAACTGAGAATTACTTAAGTATTATAAATCAAATAAATAATACAATAATTCAAAAATACTTAAAACTTAACTTGAATACCACTTTAAAAGTATTATAAATCATAACAAATAATACAATAATTTAAATTACTTGAAAATTACTTCGAATGTATTATAAGTTATAATAAATAATACAACAAATTAAATTACTTAAAATTCAATAACTTAAATATATTTTTTAAAATATATTAAAAGTTTGGTTAATTTGTCAAAATTTTACATGCGTCACGTAAATTGAGACATAAGAAAACACATATACTTTTTTAAAAAATTACGTTGAAAGTAATATAAGCACAATAAGTAACAATTTAAAGTATTTAAAAATTTGATTGAGTTTGTCAATTTCATATATTCTACAACCTAAATCAAACAAAGTAACATATATTGAGCCAGTGCTGACGATTGTAACTAGAATATATGTAAAAGCAATTGTTGTACCAAGACACTATCTTCTTTTTTTTTCTTCTTTTTTTGTCCTACACTTCTTCATGGACATTGTCGTGTGACTCTAATAACTGCTTCCAAAATAATTGTTGGGAAAACCGGTATACCAATGCTTTCCAACATAATATATAGGTATTGGCATTTATCTGGCATACTTACCATGAATGACTCAAATTATCTTCCAAGCAAGTGATGTTCTTGCCTTAGGCCTAGCAATTTTTTATGCCTCGAAAGTTATTATTTCATTTATATAATTTTTTATTTTCGATATGTATGTGATTTTTTTAAAAAAAAATTATTAATTGACCAGAGATGCATGTGTAATGCACATGATATGTACATACAACACACAAAAATTAGTTTGATTGAATATATCATGTTTAATTGTTTGGAGAAGAATAAAAACAATGGTGAAGTAATTTTAAATTAAGTAATTTAATAATTAAAAATGTTACGTTAGATCATATGTAAGTTGCATGTTTCAAAATTAAGCATATAGACTAACACATTGAGCCATATGTTGAGACTCTTGTCACTTTAGTGAGTATGGACCAACAGAATATACATATGTTCAAACTAACTATATAATAGGGAAAAATAAGAGAATGGTTGAAATCTTTTGATTAATTTTTCCTTAACAATTAAATAGTTAAACATGATCATCTTCTTGTTCTCACTAGGGCTGTGCAAAAAACGGGTAAACCCATTAATCCGAACCGATTTTCGGTTTATTGGGTTAATGGGTCGGGTTATTGGGTAATTGGGTCGGGGATCGGTTCACTAACTATTTTAATTGGATTAACGGTTCGGGTGACGGGTTTGGGAAGGAAATATCCCGGGTAACCCGATTACCCGACTATTTCCCCCTATTTTCTAATTTTCTAATTCACAATTAGGTTACAAAGTAGAAACTAGAAACCTTCGTCCTTCTGCTTCTTCTCAATTTTCCGCCGCTCTCTCCAGTCTCCAGTCTCCAATTTCCAAACTCCGGTGAGGCGAGTCGGCGACGACTAACCAACGAGTAACTCAGGCGTCCGGCGAGGCGACAACTACTCTCTAGTCACTCAGGCGAGGACGGAACTCACGTCTCACAAGGTAACGACTAACAATGACATCTCAGTCCTCAAGAGTCAAGCTTCAATTTCTGTATTTGTTGATTTTGTTCCATTTATCATCATTTCATGACCTTCTTCTTTCTTGTACATATAATATCCGTAGGACAGTGATTTCCCTTTTCCTTTTCTCATGGTGTTCATTTGGTGTTTATTGGTGAAAGAATAAAATTAAAAAGATGGGCCGGCCGGATGGGTGTAGTTGGTGGTTGTCTGAGAAGTGAGCGTTATTTTGTTGCTTGGGTTTGCATATAGGACTATATCTCCACTGCAGGTCAAACGAATTAGGAGTTTTAAATTTCATTTTCATGGTGGAGGATTTTGTTCATCAGTTGCCTATTTAGTATGTCTTGTATTTCCACAATTAGAACCATTATTATAATTTATATCCAACATCTTTAGTGCTAAATCATACTAAACTCTTTTCGAATCTCAAATTAGTGGTTGTATGAGTCAAAGCCTTTGATCATATTTTTATGGAGTAGACACATTCTCAGTGGATTTATGTGCCGAGTGCTTCTTAAGATGAACGTAAAATCATTAATGGGTATTGAGTGTACATTTGATCCTTTTGTCGTCTTATAGGGAGGTTGACATTTTGGTTAAACAGTTGATTGTATAGCTTAGACTTTAGATAGTCATGCATGGATAGCAAAATAGAAGTTTGTTCACTATTATGTAGGTTTGTGTTTTCAATTTAATGTTTAATTAATGTATTACTAGTCAGTGTTTGTATTCTATACTCCAAAAACGATGGATGATTAATGTTGGATTTAATTAATTCATTGCTAAGTCTTTTTTAGTTCCTTCAGGCTTCAAGGCTTCAATAATTCATTGCTTCATCTAGATCTTATAAAAAATAGTTCAATAAACGATTATGGCATATCTTTTCGCAGTTTTTGGTGAAAGTATCATGGCTGAAAATGTCATAACTGATAAGGTTGTTGGTGAAAGTGGAGCTTCTAATTCAAATGCAATAGATCAAAGTCAAATTGTTGAGTCTCAAGTAAAGAAAGGGAGGAAAAAAAGATCTCGTGCGTGGGATCATTTTTCTCGTAAAACTGATTCTGATGGAAATGAAAAGGGTGTTTGCAACTACTGTAAGAAAGAGTATTTTGCTGATACAAAAGAACATGGTACGACGTCAATGCTTACTCATATATCCAAATGCTCTAAGATGCCTTATAACATTGATATTAGACAATCAAGATTAGCATTTCAACCAATGATAGGTGGTAACAAGGGTGATGTAGTTGTTGTTCCATGGAAATTTGATCAGGAAGAGTGTAGAAAGGCCTTGTGTCGTATGGTAATTATTGATGAACTTCCTTTTAGATTTGTTGAAAAAGAAGGTTTTAAACAATTTATGAAAGTAGCACAACCTTGTTTCCACATTCCTTCTCGTACCACTGTGACTCGTGATTGTTTTAATCTTTTTGATGAAGAAAAACATAAGTTGATGGCTGTTTTTAAGGGAACAAAACAAAGGGTATCTTTAACCACTGATACTTGGACTTCCATCCAAAGAATTAATTATATGGTCATTACTGCTCATTGGATTGATAAAAATTGGACTTTGCATAAAAGAATTATCAATTTTTGTCCAATCACTAGTCATAGAGGTGAAGATCTTGGAAAGTCTATTAGTAAGTGCTTACATGAGTGGGGATTGCATCATATTTTCACTGTTACAGTTGATAATGCTAGTTCAAATAGTGTGGCAATAACTGAGTTGTCTAAGCAATTAACTAAATGGGGGACCAACCTAATGGGTGGTAGTCACCTTCATATAAGGTGTATGGCTCATATTGTAAATCTTATTGTTCAAGACGGTACAAAAGAAGCAAATGTATCTATTGAACGAGTTAGGCAAGCAGTGAGATACATCAGACAATCTCCTGCTAGGTGGAAAAAGTTTCAAGAATGTTGTGAAGATGAAAATCTTGCTAAAAAGTCTTTATGCTTGGATGTTCCTACAAGGTGGAATTCAACCTACATGATGTTGAAGCGGGTAATTGAATATGAAGGTGCAATTGTAGAGTACGCCGATCGTGATATTGGCTTGACACTACATCTTAAGTTTGTTGATATGGTGGATAAAAATTCTACAGGTACACTTTTGAGTAGTGATTGGGAGGGCGTAAAGCGAATCACAAAATTTCTTGAAATGTTTTTTAATCTTACTTTGAAGATATCTGGATCACGATATGTTACATCAAATCTTCATTTTCTTGAAATTTGTCAAGTTGGTGTTTACTTGAATCAATTGATATCAAATGAAGATCATGTTTTGGCTAAAATGGCAGAAAATATGAAGGAGAAATTTGATAAATATTGGGGTGATACTGAAAAAATGAATAAAATGGTTTTTATACCATGTGTTTTGGATCCTCGTCACAAATTTATCACTCTTGGCTTTGCACTTAGGAAGATGTTTGGAGAAAAAGGGGCTGCTTTAGAAATCGGTGTGCGAACATACATGGAATCTTTGTTTAATGAGTATACAAAGCCTGTTGATTCTGATAAAAATGGCCAATTTTCTTCAACTGAGGTGGATACTTCTGATTCAAGGTCTGTTGATTCAAGGTCTGGAGGAGAATTTGGAAATTTTTTTGAGGAATTACAAAAACATACATCTGAAAAAGGAGGAGCAAGTTCAAAGTCAGAATTAGTTAAGTATCTTGATGAAGAAATTGAAGTTGGAAAATCAGATTTTGATGTATTGCTTTGGTGGAAAGTTAACTCCCCTAGATTTCCAATTCTTTCTGAGATGGCTCGAGATGTGTTGTCTATTCCCGTTTCAAGTGTGGCGTCTGAATGTGCTTTTAGTACTGGAGGACGCATACTTGATTCGTTTAGGAGTTCATTAACTCCTAAATTGGTACAAGCTCTAGTGTGCCTTCAAGATTGGCTTCGAAGTGAGCCACAACCCATAAGTATTGAGGAAGATTTAGATTTTCTTGAGCAACTTGAAGAAGGTAAAAAAAGAACCTTATTGATGTAAAACTGTGAATAGTTTATTCTATATTTTTATTTTTTAAGTCTTGAGCCTTGACTTGTTATATTTGTCTTTAGATTTGGCAAAACTTGGAAACGAACTTTGCATTGATGACATGTAAAATTGGAGGTTTCCTTCACTAACTCTACTAAAGGAAAAGGAAGGTAGATGTCTTACTATTGAGGTGGTCTCTTATATTACATCATACATGTGTTATTTATTATCTTGTCTTTATGCATGATTTATGATTGACTTCTCTTTTCTGATGACTAATGAGTAATGGGTATGTAATATTATGGTTGATACAAATATTTGTGCAAAGCTCCCAGTAGAATTTGGTGTTCTGTATGAGTTTATCACTTTATCTTGACTAATCTTTCATTTTAATCATTAAAATATCTAATGCTTTCTCTGTTTCTTTGTTCATCAGATTTCATCATGCCTCAACTTCATGGTTCTAATGCTCGATCACCTATTTGGAATCACTATGAAAAACTTGAAGAAAAAGAAGATGGATCGTGGACAGTGAAATGTATTCATTGTGGTCGTGTTGCTTATTACCATTCGCACTATAATGGAACTGCCTCCTTAAGAAATCACGTTAAACATTGTTTGGAAACAAGAAACCAGAATCGTTAACTCGCAAGAATTGATTACTAGCTATTATTTTGTTTACTTGAATGTGAAATATTAGTACTATGTTTGGACTAAATTTTCAGTTTGTGTGACTGCTATTTTGAATTTTTGAAATTTTGATTGCGCCTGTGTGAGCTGTTGGGGATTTGTTGACTGTTGTGGCTGTTGTGTCGAGTGTTTTCTAGTAGAAAATGTTGTGTTCATGTGTTGTGCCGAGTCTGCTGACTGCTGTGGGCTGTGGCTGTTGTGTCGAGTAGAATTTTCTGTTGGGCTGTGGCTGTTGCTGTGGGTTGTGGCTGTGGCTGTTGCTGTGGGTTGTGGCTGTTGCTTTTGTCCACCAGATAGTTGGGTTCCATGCTCACCTACCATAGTATAAAAAGGTTGTGATGAATATTGAATCATGTACTGTTTTGTTTGTGTTTTAGTGTGTGACTTTGTGCTTTAGCAAGTAAAAGAAAGGCAGTGTAAGTGTTTGCTAATTGCTAGTAATATGTTGCCTGCAGGACCTTTTGCCTTGGGTGTGCTTTGGGTTTACCATTAACATAATATGTGATATCAGCTCTTGCTAGTAATATCAGCTCTTGGGTGTGCTTTGGGTTAACCGTTAACATAATATGTTGCCTGCAGGACCTTTTGCCTGTTCTTCATGTGATTTTTATTTTTAAAAAATGTGTGATATGTTAACGGTTAACCCGATAACCGAACCGATAAGGGTCGACAACCGATTAACCAATAACCGATTAACCGATAACTTAATGGTTCTTTAACGGTTTAGCTAGTCTACAAACCGATAACCGATAAGCAAAACCGATAACGTTCAAAACCGAACCGAACCGACCGATATGCACCCCTAGTTCTCACTCTTGATTGGAGAAATTAGATCAAAAAGAATTTGAAAACTATTCTGTATTTTTTGTCTTTATAATTGATAAACTAACCACTATTTATATACAAAGATACAAGCCTAATTCTAGCACAATATCATATCAAATCATATCGAATATCAGAGACAAATCCAGGATTTAAAGATAGGGGGGGGGGGGGGGGTCATCACTAAGAGTGGCTTAAGGATAAGGCTATGAGTGATTTTAAGAGTAAGGTTAGTGAAGCACCCTGCTTATTGCTTAGGAGGTCGAAAATTTTGAAACACCAATAAATTTTAATAGTGATTTTTATTATTTTATTTCATTTAATCAATATTGAAAGTTATAGTTAATTTTTTTTTTAAAAAAAAAGAATAATCAACTACTTATCAAGATTATATTAGCACTTTGAATAAACAACTCACCGCTTTAAATGATTGCAAATCAAATTCATCTATAAAATCCAAAAAATTATCTCTAAAACTAGAAATTGGTTGAAAAAAATTATGTTTCGTCAAAAATCTATCAATTTCAAATTACAAGAATCAACAACGAACTTACCAATTTATACAAGATAATGGGAATAGGACTTTAATTATACGGTGAATAATACTTGTAAGCGTAGATTTTGTAGAAGTCTTATATTTTGTTTAGAATTATGTTAGAAAAAGTTAGTTTTATATTTTGTTTAGAATTGTGTTGGACTTTTATTTGTTTTTAAATTCAATTAAGAAAGGAATGAGACAAAATATTTTTCTTAAAGAGAAAAATGCTGAATTTAAAGTATAAAAAGAGTTACCTTTGTTGTTAGGGTGCACACTTTTATATATTATCATTTTATCATCTGTCTATATATATATCTATGATTTTTTTTAAATGTTACCGGGTGCATGTTGATCCGTTCCTGTCAAATATAATTTAGAATCATATTAAATATTTGAAATCATATCTGATATGATCAATATTTACAAGTACACTATATTTTAATTTGTAGATTCACAATATTTTTTGGATAAACGAAAATTCCATATTCACCGTAGGAGGAGTATATATTTTTCATACAATTTTACTCAAAGACATTTTTTTTTGTATCAAAACGTAGATTTGTACGAAAGTCTAAAAGTATTAAGATAAAATTCTTCCTGTTAAAAGCAAAGACTTCAGTATTGCACAAAGTCGCTGATTCTTTTAAATATTTATTATTATTTTTAGATCATAAATTAAATTCTTCAAAAATTATTTAGCGGAAAATATTATTTAGTCGAATAAAGTTAAATATAAGTTAGGATGGATATTATTTTGAAGGTAAAAACTGCCAACAATTTTCGTTTTCTCAATTTATATAGCTCTACTTGTCCTTGTATTTTTGCCGTGTGTAACTTTAGTGATGCAATATGATATTACAATATAAAACTATAATATGAAATCATGAGATACAATTAAAGTTTTTATTTGGATATGCGATTTGAAGTTTTTGTATGGTATCTTTTCTCATAAACATAAGAATTTCATAAATTGTAAAAGTATTAAAATAGTTTCGTTTATTTATTCAATCTTATGAATAAACAAAAAAAAATATTAAATTGCATAATAAATTATTACAAAGCCACTATGGTGAGTTTTTCAATTAATATAGATGAAAAATTATATATTAGTTAAACATTAAAAATAGTAGTAATAAATCTGATTGGTAAATAAATTTGATAAAAATTAATTAATCATTTATGAATACAAATGATAAAGTAAGAAATTGATTTAAAGTAATAATAAATTGTATGTTGGTGAGAATTATTGATATGATCATAAATTTTATTTATATGTGAAATAAATGACTAATAGATATAAATATGAGTTGTTTTAACAAAATATAAACCTGTAGGTCAATTTTCATATTTATAATATCTCAAATCATAATATGAAATTTTCAAATCATTAATCTTGAAGAGTATGAGATTTCATATTATGATATGCGATTAAAATATAAAATTACATATCTAAAAATTAATTTTATATCATGATATATTATTACGTAACCAAACGCCTACTTAATTTGACGTAATTTTCGACCACAAAAAAAAAAGGTTTGGTCTAATTCATATTTGGCATCAAATTTATAGGGATGGACTGTACTTGCCAAATTTGACGGCGCAAAATTTCCTTTTAGAGCTACCATATCTTTTGTATTTATTATTTTCGTAATCTGATTTTACATAAAATGAAATTTAAGAAAAGAATTGATCTTTTAATTTTGTGAATTCAAAATTAAGTAATGTCAAATGTAATAAAATATCCTATAATCTTGTGGTCTTAAACATGTCACATGAAAAGTTAAAGTTAAAATGTTGTCAAAAAAAAAATCATTCTTTTTTAAATAAATTTTTAAAAAATAATGTCATTCTTTTTTAAACTGAGCGAAGAGAGTATTACAATAGAAATTTGTTATAAAAGGAAGAAAAATAACTTCCTAAAATCATGATATAAGTCAAGATTATATACCAAACACACATATTCCAGAGAGAAATCCAAGAGAAGAAAAGAAAAATGGAAGTTGCTAATGTTCTTCACATGACTGAAGGAATTGGAGACTCTAGTTATGCAAAAAATTCTCTGTTTCAGGTATCATCACACAAACTTTTTTAATTTTCGTAATAATTTTCAAATTTTGATAATTTAATTTTGAAATATGTTCAGCAAAAGGTGATCCTCGCTACAAAATCAATAACATACGAAGCTATATCTGCTCTGTACCACAGCCTTTCGACATGGGAAACCATATGCATTGCGGAGTTAGGTTGTTCCTCTGGACCTAACACTTACTTGCCAGTTCTCCAACTCATTCACACTATTCGAGAAAAATGTACAGAAAATGGTCAAAAATTGCCCGAATTTCATGTTTTTTTCAATGATCTTCCTGGCAATGATTTTAATACCATTTTTCAATTGTTGCCAACATTCTATGAAGATTTGAAAAAACAGAATATGAGATCAGGAGATGGATTATTTGATCCTCCAAATTGCTTTGTTGCGGCAGTTGCTGGTTCATTCTATACTAGACTTTTTCCTTCCAAAAAACTGCATTTTGTTCACTCTTCTTACAGTCTTCACTGGCTTTCTCAGGTATGCTTAATCAAACTCAAACCCTCCAACCCGCCCAACCTGGTTAAGTTTGGACTGATTATTGATCCGTTCACTTATTAGCTCAACCCATTTCAATTCAATTCATTAAAAAAAAAAGGGTCGATATGTAACCCGAACTGGCATGACTATTTTTAAGAAACTTTTCTTTTTCTCAATTGGAGATGTTATATATAGTTATAATAAAGAAAAATAATTTTATTAGGTTTTACAATAGTTTAAAAGAACAAATAAAACAAAGTAAAAATTGGGTTGAGTCGGGTCTTGACCTAGTTATTATCTTAATTCATTATGACCCGTTTAAATTTAACTCAGCTCAACCCAACCCACCCAATTGTCACACCTAGGTATGTTGTTTCACGCAAACACATGTATAGATTTTTAATTACATTGTATATATAAACTAACTGAGATTTCAAGTTTAAGCACTAAATGCATTTTTATTTATCGAGTCCCTAGAATTCTACTTATGAAATTAGACTGGTATTAGATATATATATGTGTGTTGTTATCACATTTAATTTAGAAAGAAAATGATGTAGTACCTATTTCAGGTAGCTGACTCTAGGTACGTTTTGGATTGTATATATAGGTGCCTGATGGAATTGAGAATAACAAAGGGACTATTTATGCATCAAGTACAAGCCCATCAAGCGTCCTCAAAGCATATTCCAAGCAATATAAAAGAGATTTCGCGACTTTTCTTAAGTATCGTTCAGAAGAATTGGTGAAAGGTGGACGTATGGTATTAGCCATGCCTGGTAAAGAAAATGAGCATCACTTAAGCAATGTGTGTCGCTTTATGTTGGAGCCTTTGGCCATCGCGCTCAAAGACTTGGTTATAGAGGTACGTAAAATCAAATTAGTACTTATGTTAGAAGTTTGTAATTTTAAACATGTCATGATGTTCTCACTGACTATAAATTAAATACCAGGGATCGATAGAAGAAGAGAAAATGGATTCATTCAACGTTCCAACGTACTGTCCATCTCCTGCAGAAATACAGTATGTAGTTGAAAAGGAGGAATCTTTCACTATTGACCTTTTGAAAACTTTCGAACACCAGATGGATTCTAGTTGTGAAGGTTACAATGAGGCACAGAGTGTAAGAGCTTTTGCTCAACCTTTACTTGTTAGTCATTTTGGTGATGATAATAACTTGATGGACGTTGTGTTTAATAAGTGTAGAGAAATTTATGCCAATACTATGGCCAAAGAGAAGAATATTTTCACAAATGTTATAGTGTCTTTGATTAAGTCTTAATAAATCACTTGTCATGTAATAATACTCGAGATCAAAGATAATTCCAGTGTTGTCACTCTTCTTTCAAACATGTTTGATTACATCTTTTTTAAGCCGAGGGTTTATTGAAAATAATATCTCTACCTCATAAAGGTAAGAGTAAAGTATCGTACATCATATATTCTTTTCAAATGTGATATATGAGCAGGCCTAGTAATTAATTTGGGCCAAATGTGTGTTTGCTAAATTAATCAAGAATCAATGAGTAGTGAGTCAATTAATGCAATTAATTTGCTTATATGGAGTAGTGTGTTTGTGTGTTTTTCCTTTTTTGGGTGGGTGGGAGGGGGGAGGGGTTAATTACTGAAGTTATTGTTGTTGACTTCTTGTTATTTTTTTCTCTTACCAATAATATTATTCACTATACACTCTGCACACTTTTAAGAAATTATAAACATGAGGATTAAATTTTATTATATCACTTTTAAATATCAAAATTTAATATCTTGAAAAATATAATGGAGAAATGACAAGGTAAATAAGGAACTAAGTTGTAAAATTATTCATTGATTTTATAAAGTGGACAAGTATTATTGTATATCTCAAAATAGTATAGTGGACAACCATTGTTGGATGGATGAATATCAAGGGCCCTTTTGGCCATAGATTTTCCAAATAATATTTGGGAAAATTTTTGGCAAATAATGTTTGTCCATATAATTCGTCATTATTTGGAAAATATTTTTGGTAAATATCCCAAACTCCCATATACTAGTTTTTTCTAATATTTGGGCCAAATCTCATTATTTAAGATCTTTTGAAAATTGAAATTTTACCTTAAACTTTATCTTTTACAAAAATACCTTTTATAGTAGTTGTTTGTGTTGTATTACATATTTTTTTACGTGAACACCAAAGTAGTGATGCAATATTCAATAAATATTAAATGATGATACGGTTGTTGATGAAAAATTGATTCACGATTTATGAAATGATGCTTGTTGCACTGCAAACTACCACATTACTCTAATGTCATGGACATTATTTTTTATTATTGCAACGAACATCCAATTGATTTGTAATACAAACTTATAGTTAGTTTTGATAGTTTCTAAAACTTATGGATATAAAACATATTTTTCTAAAAAGGTGAAATATATTTCTCAAATACTGTGTCCAAACAAATTTCACCCAAAATTTTCACTCAAATAATATTTGTCAAGAATATTTGGAAATCTATGGTCAAACGCTAGCTAAATTTTGGGATGAGTCCGTTTTGATCGACTTAAAAAAAAATTTAAGTCAAAAATAAAAAGTCAAATTGAAATGACTTTTAAGTCAAAAAATAAAAAGTAGGGGATACCTACTTTTGATTTTCGACTTATTTTAAGTCATTTTTTATTTGCCAAACACGTTATAACTTATTTTAAGTCATTTTTTTTTTACTTATTTTAAGTTATTCTTTATATTTGTCAAACACTTTTAGAAGTCAAAAATCGACTCAAAAGTAGATTTGATCGACTTTTAAACCATTTCAAACGGGCTTTAAGTCTCAACTAGGACAATTAGAAAACTTTGAGTAAGTTATTAAAAATATTTCATACTTTCTGTCTCTTTTTATTTGTCAAATTTTGACTTGACAGACATGTTAAGAAAACATTGATTGCTATAGTGTGTTTATCATTTTACCCCTATTTATTGATTGAATTTCACATATCTTTACTTACTAAATTTTTCAAAGACAATAGAGTAAATGTTCTTTCTTGATTAGTCAAAAATAACAAGTAAAAAAGGGAAAAAAAAACTGAACAAGTAAAGAGAAACCGAGCAAATATCATTTATGTGTTTATTTGGAAATTGAAGAGTCCAATAACATACTTTTAGATAGATATAATCATATAAATATCAAGACATATAAACCTTGTTACAATTTGGCACAAATTTGGGGTTTAAATGAAACAGTCTTCTTGTCAAGATCATAAGCAACAAAGAAATTTGTTTGTGCTATATTCCCAAATATAGGCAAATGTTTTCCTGGAGCAAAAGCAAGGCAAATAACGTCATTTCCAATATTAACAAAACTATTTAACGCTTCCAACTCCAATTTTGCATTTTGAAATTCAAATATCACTGGAGGAACATTTGAAACACCCAATCCTTGATAACACAATCGCAAAAATCGCGTTGTGTTGCTTCTTAGAGGCTTCAATTTTATTTCGCGCTTCATTATTCTCTCCATCTCTGAGTACATATGTGTTGGTAAAAACGTAAATGTTGTCCCAGAATCTATAGCAATTTTCCCTCCCTTGTGAGGTTTTTTCGATGTGTTATGAAATCGAATCGTTGTATTCTTAATGGTAATTCCTAATAACTTTAGGAAATAATAAACCTTTGGAGGTTTCAAAAATAATGGGGTTGTAACCATATGTTTAGTTGAAGAAACCAAGGCTTCATTTTCACCAAAACTCAATCTACTAGACACATTTAATTGGAAAAATGGGACTAAGCAATATGAAAATTTATGCCCAAATTTGGATTTAATTTGGGACACAAGTGAATAAGGTGAAGCTCCAAGACCAATAATTCCAGCTGGTTCAGTATCAAGTGTAGTGATATCATTCATCCATCCACAACCAAAAGTTATGTTGGACATAGACAATCTGATTGGATGAGTAATATTTGTTGCATCGTCAAATGTGAATGTCTCACTAGCTAGATCACCATAACTGTACGATTCATCGTTATATCTAGCAGAATATAAACATGTATTTCTCCTCGTATAACAAGAGCCTCCAGGAAGACTCATGCATTCAGTAGAGTTACAAGTAATTGGTCTATAAGTAGACGAATTTTGTGGATTGAAAATTGGAGTTCGTTGTTCGTAGCAATGGACACAAGGTTCACATTGTATCCATATAAGATCACTACCTGTGTCAACAGCAACTAGTTTGGCACTTGGTTTAGTGCCAATTGAAATTTTCGTGAGATATACTCCGTGTATATCAGGAATTATAGAAGTTGATAGTTTAGACCATAAGAAACTTGCCCGATTGATGGAATGTTGTAACGCATTGTACATTAGTTGCATTTGATTTAAGGCAGGGTTATAGAATGGCGATTTTGGTGAATCGCGATGAATGAGTTCAATGCTAAAACCATCATTTTTGGATTGCGCAAAATGAGAGAGACTTGCAAGATAGAGTAAGATGAAATAATGGAGTTTCATGATTATTATTTTTTCTGTGATGGAGTTTCAAAAATCTCACAGATATAATTTATATATAAAAAAATTGTAGATACAAATTTATGACTTGTTGATTGTGGTCTAGTCCAACATTAATTATTTTTTCCTTCATAGTAAATTTTACAGTTTTTATTTTGACTCATCTTAGTGTCAATTATTGCATGGATTAGTTCATATTGAAAGTATCTAATGCAGATTACACAATCAATGAAATTTGAAATCTTCTCCCCATATTTAATAAGTTGAGCACATATTATTGCTATTGGGTAAAAAGGGCCCTACTTATAAATCTGTTTTTTGACTTCATTAAAATGTGAGGATATATATAATGAAGAATGCTTTTCAATTTTTACCTATTTATGTTTGAAGGTGAAAAATAAGTTTCCTTAAAAATAACATGTTTGAAGGTGAAAAATAAGTTTGTTTCAAAATGACAAGGTTGAGAGGTGCTCATATGGTAAACATTTGTCACCTTCAATTTTGAAATTATGAGTTCGAGTCAACAAGAAAACTACAAGAGTTCTTGACGTATGTCGAGCTGGAACAACTTGCTCGTCGAAATTTCATGCCGCTACCATATATTACTCATTGCTATCTGGTGATAAATAGAGCATCCGTACCTCGATTGACCTCTTATAAAATTCATAAAAAGGGTTTCCAAGATATCGTCAATAACCAATCCCCACATGAATTGCTAAGGATCTAATAAGTCCGACATTTATTCCTTGAGATGTATCAATCGGGCAATTAATACGTCCACAGTGGCTAGGATGGATATCTCGTATTCGAAAACTAGCAGTACGCCAAAGGGGAACTTATATAAATTTCACTTAGATACACTCTAGTATGCTATGTAACGTATATTAACAGATTTTGAGTGTCTAGATGCGTTCAGATACACGTATATCGGGATACATATGGTCAAATCAAGTGTAATTTGTTCTAGTCACATTGTATCTAAGTGGATTTACATGTACATAATAAGTATCGCTAGTCTCCCTCTCCTCTCTCCCATCTCACTCGTCACTCTCCTATGTATCTAAGATACAAAACGAATCTCATTCGCCTCCCTCCCCATCTCACTCACATTTTTTCCTATTTTAATGTATTTGATAGAGAAATTATTTGTATCTAAGTGCATCTTCCTCAATATATGATATGTAATTCTTGATTAGCGGTAAGATACGTAATATTTTGAAAGTATAGATAATAATGGTATATGTAGTAGTGAACTATGTCCAATTGTGTAGCTTTTCTATAAAATAAAAAAAAAAGAAGAAGGGAAATTTCATAAATGACAAACATAATTTATGAAATAACATTATATGAGTATAGTTTACATAATTACATTTTATGTGTATAGTTTAATTTCTTATGTATCTTTTAATTTTGTATAAAATGTTCTTTATTTTTAATATATTCAACATTTTACTTTTTCATTCAGGTAATAGTAGTTAAATGGGGTAACAAACATTTACACAATCATATGATTTAAGCTAACCGTTCAAAATCAACTATTGAAAAGAAAATCAGATAAATCGTATGAAACACTCATACGTTATTATATTGTATATATTTGAGAAATTTTAAATATTTTTTATACAATATTCGTGTGTAATTTATTATGTGTTATTAATTGTATATTGGACCATCACAATATGGAGATTGTATATATGACAAGTGTGCTTATTTAAAAAGAAAAAGAGCATGTTGTATTTGTTTTTAATTTTTTTTAGTGTAGTTGGTTTGTATACAATATTTTATTATGTTTATATATATTTTTTTTTATATTTCTAGGAATTTGTATAATGTACAATAATTTTGGTATATGATTATATTTGTATATGTGCATATGTGATTTCGTGTTAATTAATTACTAAACTAATTGTATAATATTCATTTGTCAATTGTATGTATGGTAAGCTTGAAATTTGTTTGTGCATTTGAGTATGTTATTTTTATATATACAATATTTTATTATGTTCGTAATTTTTGTATATATCAACGATTTTGTATGATGTACTATAATTTTGTATATGTATATACAATGATTTTAACAAATTTCTTTTATACAAACTAAATATTTGTATACAAATAACTATTGTCTCATAATACTTTGTATATGTTACCTTAATATACAACCCACAATATACATAACTTTAGTAATTGTTATACAACTAATAGAATATACAAATAACAACTATCTCATAATACTTTCTATATACTATCTTAATATACAATCTACTATATACATAACTTTGGTAATTTGTATATAAATAACAGAGTTTCTTTTATCTGTATTACACTACCTGACGTTCTAAATGTTCTTTAGATTTGTCCAGTTCTGATGAGGCAGATTCAATCTTCTCTGAATCAATGTTAAGGCTTTTTTCTTACTTCCACCTTCAACAATCTTGATGCGGCTAGATTTCGCGTTGTTGATGACTTTCTGAATTGTCATTTGGTCATGTTTTTTCTTGAATCTCAATTCAACATATTGTTCAACTTGAGATTGTTTATGTATTGTCATAGACCCTACATTGACCCCAAAATCCCGAGTTAACCCAGTATTGACATGCAATGACATACCTCTCGTAATCTTCATAGATGGAAATGAACCACCCATTTTGATTTTGAAAGACTTGTAATCTGATAAGTAATAAGGAATTTTTTTTAAAAAAAAATATGAAAAAACTAACCAACATACTACATATTCAATTGTTGAAGAAGGAATCAAGAAAAAAAATATTGAAAGGCACGAATTTAGCGGTTAACTGTGAAAAATGGAAGTACAATTGGAGGGAGAAGGTCGAAATTTTCTCAATTCGAAATTCAAATTAGAAGGGAATAGTGATTTTAGGAGAAAAATATGCAATGAGGCTAAGAGAGATAAATTTGATTTTGTATAAAATTATATACAAAATTTTTGGATGGCTATTTTTATTCGGTATACAAATAGGTAGTGGGTTTCATTAATATGAAAAAAAAACTGAAATTGTATTTACTGACAGTAAATAAATTAAACTATACTCTTATTAACTTATTATTTGGGGATATTTTTCATCCCACGTAATTTTCTCAAAAAAAGAAAAAGGAAGTGAAAAGTCCCAATGGGGGATTAAAAAACAAATCATAAACTTATGATTGATTTTTTGGGGGAATTGTAGTAGCTTAGTTAGTTGGTTATCTAAACTTTCGTAAGGATTTGATAGTAATTTGTTTCTCACCTTATAATTCCCTCTCCGATCTCTCTCTCGCCCCTCTCTCTCCAGCCCAAGCAATAAGAGCTTAAAAACATTTCACATAAATATGATAATTGTATTTTATATTATGTATTAAATGCATTTATATTTCATATCAACTATATTTCGTATTATGTATCAATTGTATACTTATTCTGTATGAATTGTATTATATTCATCCTATTGTATTTGTTGACACAAATTACGTTCGTTAATACAATTGATACAATTATATTCAATATCTGAAATCGATCAATTGTATTCAAACAATTATAACACTTGTTTTGTATTAAATGTATTATATTTTGTATCAATTGTATTCATGATACAACAAATATAACAAGTATTTATCATCTCTCATCTCTCTCTCATTCTCACTTGGATCTCACCTCCTAAAATGAATACAATTTGATACACTAGTTATATCATTTGAATTCGTTATACAATTACCTGATACAATAAATACAACCACTATTCAACTTCTCTCACCTCTCTTCTCTCTCTCCCAGATCTCGCTCACCTCTCTCCTCTCTTTCCTAGTCTAATTCGTCTCTCTCTCTCTCTCTCCTCCTCTCTCTTATCCTAGCTATAATTCGTAATTATATAAATTATAGCTATAAATCTCTAATTAAGTTCAAACTACAGTCATTTTTGAAAATTTCTTCTTAAAATTTTATAGTAACTTCCTGACTCGTATATATTAAAATAAAAAGTCACTTTAAGAATTTATTTTTCTTTGTTAGGAGTATTTGATCATCACATGTTTTCACTTAGAGAGTTCGCCTTATAAGTAGGTGAGTGCATCTTATTCGCCTTATAGATCTATAAAGTTTGATAATCTTCTTATAGTAATAAGGTAAACGCATCTTATTGAGGTTGGAAAAAGAAAACAACCTAACTTATAAATTATTTTTTAGTTAGGTTATAATGTAAGGATATATATATATTTTTTACGTTAGATTGATTAAAATATTTTGAAAAATATTTTTGTTTGAGGAAAACAAGTCTCTTTTCGAAAAAGGAAAATGACAAGACGAGTTGTTAAGATGGTAAGCAACTTTCATCTTTAATCATACAATTTATTGGGTTCAAGTTATTAAGTGAGCAAAAGAAGTGGAAGTTTTTATTTATTACCAAGTGATCGATAGTTACAAAATATAGGGAGGAACTAAGCAACACACGTTACGTTTCGTGTCAAAATGTTTGCATAAGATCAGTTTCTCATTTTAATTTTAACAATTAAATGCTAGTTAATTTTGTTAACATATGCTAATCTTTAATGTAATTAAATTTTGATTTCCATTCTTTGTTTCCTATTAAATTAAAGCTGATTTACAATTTACTTCCACTTCACCTCTTTTTTTTAAGAGATTTGTGATTCATTAAAGAGATTTTTTTTAAAAAAAAAAAAACATTTTCAGTGAAAATATGAGTCCAAGATTTATGATGGTTATTGCTATTGTGGGTGTTCTTCTAATGTGTGGAATTAATTGCGAAAAGAATTACGGTAGAAGACTATTAGAGGACTACTGTCCTCCAGATGACGAGAATTTCAATCAAACTGATCAACCAGTTCTAGTTCCATATGATTTCGATTTGACTCAAGTACGTGATGAAGGAAATACGTATATAACCGGTGAGCCAATTGATCCTGCTGATCTCGATCGTTTTAAGACTTTTGAACAAAACACATGTGACTCAAATAATACATCAGATACACCTACATTGGATGAGCCAATTGGTGTTGGAGAGCCACTATTAACTAGTGATCAGGATACCACTCAGTCAAATCAAATTCCATTTGGCATTGATTTGACTGAAGTACCTGATCAATCAAACTCAAATACATTTAATGCATTTGGTGGCGATGAGTACTTTTAGCCGTTGATCATGATTCAATTCAAATTGATCGATCAAATCAATATTCATTTGTCTTTGATTTGACTGTTAATTTATTATACTATGTATAAAATAAATAAGAGTGCTATTTTTACATATTTAAAAAGTAAGATATTGAAAACAATTTCTCAAACTCATTTATGTATAGTAAAATTTAAACTTTCAAAATATCCAGTAAAATAAACACTTTTTATTTAGAGCAATCAGTAGGCTTAAAGGATACTCTCTTGTTGTTTAAATCATAACCTACCAAGAAATTCATCTGTGCAATATTCCCAAATATTTGACCACCATATGATGCAGCAAAAGCAAAGCACATTGAGCTATCGCTTGTCTCCACAAATGTATTCCATGGACCCAATTTCAGATCTGCACCTATAAAATGCATCGTAATTATCGGGATTTTATCGATTGAAATGGATTTGTAGCACAAATTTAGCGAACCAGATGGATCCGCTATAGTTGGCAGCTTGATTGCAGTCTTCACCATTGATTCCAGTTTCACGTAGATTTCAGGCGAAAACAGAGTTAAAACTGTGCCTGAATCGATTATAATGTTACCTTCTCCGTAAGAGAACGACACATCTCGGAAATCCAATCTTTGTTTACCCACACTAACACCTTCCAGCGTGAGATAATAGTAAGTTGCTGGGAATTTTCGAGTTAATGGCGTTGTAACAACTTCATCTCCTGGAACAAATCCGTCTGTACCAAAATGGATTTTGCTTTTAGGAATATGTTGATAAAAAAACGGAGCTAAACAGTATGAGAATTTTCCCCCAATTGATGAACCCATTTGGGAAATTAGCGATAATTTTCCACCTCCAAGCCCTACAATCCCTGATTCTTTGTCACCGCTGAACGTACCTGCATTATTATGTCCACATCCAATAACTGTTTTCTTCAATTTCACTTGTTTGTGTATCGATGATCCAAATCGTATCGTCTCTGTTGCTAAATCGCCAATGCTGTACGAATTATCTCCGTACCTGACATGATACCTGCAGGTCTTCTTCTTCTTCATCATCATCCTGTTGCAGGACGTTGGAAAATTCGCAGCGTGACACATTTTGGAACTGCAATGTACGGGTTTATAAGTCGATGACTTTTTTGGGTTGAATATACGAGATTGTTGCTTGAAGCAGTTTTTACAAGGCAAACATTGAGTCCATGTGAGGTCGCTGCCAGTATCAGCGACCCCTAAGGTATGCACAGGAGGCGTACCGATAGAGTATCTCATGAGATACTCTCCGTTGTTGGAAGCAACAACGACAGAGGATGAAGGTAAACAAAGACTAATGGAACGATGGAATGAGCGATGAAATGAATTGTTCATTCGCTGCGTAAAACTTAATGAAGGATCATAAAAGGGGGAGTTTGGTGAATCTCTATGAATGAGATCAATGCTAAAAACATTGTTCAAAGCTTTTGTGAATGGAAATAGTGAAGAAACTAGAATAGCAAAGATGGTGAAAAATGAATAATGGGTCACACAATTTGCCATTGTTTTAGACATTTTAAATTCCACTGTACTGTAATGTTATTTATATTTGTATTTATATTTGTAATAACATTTATTCAAACTGCAGTTAATGTGATTTTACTAAAATTAATTTTAGAAAAATTATGTGAATCCAGAAATAATGATGATATAATCTGTAAGTTGCTAAGTTTTAATGTACTATTTACATGTTTCATTTTTAACACTAACCTTCCTTATAGTTTATAAAATATCACAACTGTCTCTCTTAATTGACTCTATTGTTTACTTCTTTTATTTACAACAAAATCAAAATAAAGAAACCAGGTGTAATGTAATAAGTCACAAGAAAGGTTAGTATTATAAAGCGAAACATGAAAATATGCATAAAATTAAAATAAGGAAAGTAAGTACAATATCATAAATTACAAGAAATATTAGTTTTACATAGCAAAACATGAGGAAGCTCTATTATCCCTTTATTTAATTTAAACAAAGAAAAAAGTATTCTTCCAAAAATTATTTATATGTAATTTAAGCAAATAGAGGTAGGGGCCTAGGGATGGAGAGGAGTATGATGGCACTTATAAAACTTGTTTTTCTAGAAAAAATATTTTTTGAAATTTTAGACCAATCAAATATGAAAAAAGTGAAAAGAGAATATTTTTCTCTGTACCAAACAAACCCTTGGAGATCGTTTGGTGTGAATGATAACACCAAAGTTAGTCTTGAAATTATATAATAGTGACACTTAATTTGTTGATTGGTTGAAAAATTAGTCTCGGGATAAGTTATTATTCACCTTGATAGTATATATAGTACAATAATCCGAAATAAAATGGTTAAATGACAAAAATATACCTTTAAATCATTCATGAAGGGTATTTTTGTAATAAATAACTTATTCTTAAAATTTTTGCAATGCATTTTATTTCAAATACAACAAAGCAAACACTCAATAAGAAATCATCTAAACGTAACTTATCTCATCATATCCGATTCCAACATAACTTATCCCGTCATCATCATCATATATTATTATAAGTAGGAAGCTTCTAACTTAAAAGTTGAATTACTATTTTGCCCTTATTTTATCCTAAATTAAATTAAATATTAATATATAATTAATTTAATATTAAATAATCATATTTAAATACATGCGTCTAGACACAATGGTTTAAATTTTAATTACTTACATACTAAGTAATAATTATATTATATTATACTAAATACTAATAATAAGAAGGTGTAAAGTCAAACTTTGAAAGACAAAAATATTTTATAGAAAATTGTTAGAAATTATTTCATAGGAAATTGTTAGAAATTACTTTTTTTAAAAAATTAAAATTATCTATTCTTTCTCTATAATTAATGTGGTTAAATGATTAAATTTGTTATCCTCTTTCTTTAGATAGTATCATTAAATGTATTGAATTATTAGTAAAAACAATCACCTTTCCTCTATCCCATGTCTAAGATCACTTAACTTCTGAAAATTAACTTAAATAACTCTTCACCTTTTCATCTTATCCAATGAATCTTTAGCTATATATATGTATCATGAAAAAATAATTTTTCTTTACCACTTGCCTCGTGTTGATGTGAATCATTAGGCAATTTTCAGGTACCTTTTTTTTATTTTTAAATATTAATATTTGTTGATCCTCATCAGAATGATATTTTGTATCATAAATTTTATCTTTACCATTTTAGATTGTTTTTTTTGTTACGGGAGAAAAAAAAACTCAACGGGAGAAAAAAAAACTCTACTCCTTGTGTATTTCTTTTTATTATATATATTGTTATAATAAAAGTCTTAAGAAGGATATGAATGTTGTATTTATTCTTATCTGTTTAATTTTTCGTATTCTTTACCGATTATACTTCTTTAATATAATCTTCTATGAAATTATGAATGTTATAAGTCTATTTTTATTAGTGCTGAAATTACTAATTTATGACATTTCGATTCGCTTTTAAATGTACTTTTATAATGTTTATTTACTTTTATCTTTCCTTACTAATATAGTTTCTTTAACTAGCTACATATTTGTGTACTTACTAATATGGAGCGTAATGAGAGATTATTAACGATAAAGTCATATAGATATATTCATATTATTAGATGCTATAGTAATATAATTATTTTTTCATATTTCTTGCTTGATGGTCAATGTACTATTCTATTATTATAAATTTTATTTAACGAATAAAATATAAATTGGTAAAACTAATATTTCTAATTTCAACATTTTCTATATAATAATTCACCTTTATAAGAATTGTATGGGACAAACGTGCAACACACGTTCCGAAAACTGGTAACTTATATTCAAACCAAAGGACTCAGATTCACCAGGAAAAAAAGGTGCCAGTGTTCACTACCTTTAACACCCTTTTTAAAAAATTTAGAATAAACCCTTGGCTAATCGATCAGTTTAGATACAAATATCATAGACCTTTGGTACTTATGCACAAACTAATTGAAAACTCTTTGATTAGTTTAGATACAAAAATCACAGGCCTTTGTTACTCGTGCACAACACAACAATTTAACTGAAAACTCCTCATTTTCGACACATGACCAGCGAACAGCTAACAACCAATGTGATGTGATTTTACAAGAACAACAAATAGTGTAAACGCAATTAGCTCCAACTCTAGGTCACATATAAATTATAAAGATATATCTTCACCTCGCTCACGGGCAATAGAAGCTGAAAGAATCGCAAGATCGCGATTCAAGAGTGTAAGTGCAGTTTCACATTCGGAGATTATTCTTGTCACGGAAGATGGCTCGCCAGCCACTGTTTCAGAGGAACCAACAGCTACAGCCGCATGTGAATCCCGAAGATTCTTCAAGTTCCCTAAGAACTGTCAAAGATGTCAAGACAAAGGAATTGCTCATGTATATCCTCTTGAAGATGGCAGTAGAGTATTAAAAGGCAATAATTTATTGCCAATAAACAAGACCGAAACAACCACCACACTCAACAATGTCAAATAAAGCTAAAACAATCTCTTCCTAGTAAAAGGAATGGTCAACTAAACGGCAACAGATGTCATCAATGCTCCTACCTGCATTGGAGGTTTTATCGGCAAAGCATACAACACTAGTGAAACCTATTTCATCCCCATAGAACTGGCTCAGATCTTCCAAAATTTAATAAAAATGGGCTTTCTGTTGAAAAAACACTAAACTCTATCCTGAACAAACATATAATACATATTAAAGTACCTTCCAGAGCATCTTATATGCTTCCAGTAGTCTATTGGCAGCTGGCCCAAACCCATGCAATTGTGGTACTTCCATCATGTGGGTCCATGGACGTATTTCCTACATTATAACCTCAAATATGTTATGCAGATCATAGACGAACATAAAAAGTTAGAAGGGACATATAAAGGCACTGAGACAAAGGGTAAGGAAAGGAGGACTTGATGGATGTTCCATTACAAAATACCAGCCTCTATACTATGCAATCAATGAAGATAACCGTGGGAGTCATAATAGATGAATAACGAAGAAAACAAAACCTTAGTATAGATTGTATTGAAGGTCCTTGCAGTGTCTAAAAAGGATTCCAAATGTCCCCGTAGTTTTGCTTCAACATCTACATATTCCTCATCTGGGTTGTATGGATGCTGCAAGAGAAGAATTAACCATGACTTCTCGTTGAACAAAAATAATAACCAATTGAAGCTTATACATACTAACTGAAACTAAATACAAGAGAAACAAAGCAGTGGGTGCTGAGAGGATTAACCTTTGATGCTAAATCATCAACCATTTCCTGAAGACTCAGAAGCCTATTTGATTGATCTGAAAGTTGCTTCTCCAAATCAGATATGTCTGGCCTGAACTTCGATTACAATATGATCAATAGAAAGTTACTATCGAGAGAGTATATAAAGCAGACGATAAATGGTTCTTCAAGCAAGCAGGCACATATAACCTTGTTTTCAAAAAGGATGATATCTGACCAAATAACTGCTGGCTAACAAGTCAGAACCGGAACAGGACCATCGCAGTTAATATGGAAGGACATCTCTATAACAACATTCCACTACAACAACCTAGTTTTCTTTGGAACTGACTTTCAAATTATATTGTATTATATATTCTCTATAACAATATATCGCTATAGCAGCCAAAAAAAAATCAGACAAATAATGCCCGTTATAAAGAGGTTTGACATTATATCAAGATAAGCAGTCTCAAACAAAAGCAAAGATTATAAGTGAATCATTATTTTCAGTGTTCTCTCCGTTTTTTATTCTTTTCCTTTCAAATTCTCTACATACTTTGCGTCATTCTTCCTTCACCCAAGAAGTGGCCAAGTTGACCCCCCCCCCCCCCCCCCCAAAAAAAAAAAAGAAAAAGCCCAAACCCTGCTTTCACTTTGAGGAATCTTTGACAGCATAAATGCCACAAAATTTCAGCCTAGTGGAAATGAAGGGTTAAAAAAAAAAGAAAAAGAAAGACATTCTCCTTAAGACTATGTCAGAAGAATTTGCCTGTCTTCTTTATCCTACAATGAGGCAGAAAAAAAGTGCCAGACCTAAAAACTTGAGGAAAAGCTCTTTTGGTTGGTCACGACCTTTTGTTGAACACTAAATTGCAGGTGCAGAACCAGCAACAATCTCAAAAGGTTCTCACTTTAGGTGCTACTGTTGAATACAAATTTTCATATAGGTAATTTTTTCCTCTTTTTCAAAGCACATTATGACTTAGCAGTTCCCTTTGAAAGAAAATAACATATTCAATAAGTAAATAAATTAATCGTACAATTTGATGGAGAAAAAGAAATCTTCCTTACAAAGGATAGATAGACTGGATTTGAACGTCCGCAGGAAACAGTTTGCATTCTTCTGAAAAAATTTGAGACTGCTTTTCAGCTATGGCATCAATCAATTGAATATCTTTTGCCACCTGTTCATCCACACTACAAGGATAAGAGACGATTAAGGTATTTCAAATCTATATTAATAATCAAACTGAGATGAAATGTGTGTTTCAATGTATGTATAGAATAAAATATCCATAAACATTAAGGCGCTATCAAACGTCTAACCTCCATTCAGGGTTATCAGCATACATGCTTGCCTCCACAAGATCCACAATAAGACGTAGCATTTCCATACGATCTTCGTAACTACCCCGTCCCTGCAACAGAATCAGCATAACATTTTTTTGAGATCATCAAAAACCTCAAAAGTATTGGAAGCAATAGAATATTTCAAGCCTAACAGTACAGAGATGCTACAGAATACAATCATTGTCCGGAGGATCATAAGCAGTATCCTTGTATTCTAACCTCAGAATATCCCATCAACCGAACTCTATACAAACCTAAAAGCCCAGTTACAAAGTTGACTTTCCACCTCCAATAGTATGTCCTTTACTTCCTTACACTGAATAGATAACATCATGACAGACATGCTTTTCCTGGAGCAGATAATGCTCATATCCTCTTCACATGCATTTTGTTAACACTGGGTGTCCCACCAATAACCAATGATATTATAAAGACTTCCATACCCTCACCAATTAACTAAGTGAAGCAAAGTTGAAAAGTGAGAATACGGTATAAGACCTAAAATAAAAGGAATTTTAAATGATAACTTGCATACCAAGTTCTTCCATCATGTTCTATATAAATGTATATTGGAATATCTCAAGCATGAAACCAAATCAATGTATTTAGTTCCATTCCTGTTATTTATATTGCTAGGATCAGGAACAAAGCAATCCGGTATAAGGTGGGAGTGGCCTCCATGATGGACAAGAAGGAGGAGAGAACGAAGTGGTTCGGGTATGTGAAGAGAAGATGCACAATTGCCCCTTTAGGAGGTGCTATATTGGGTATAAAGAGAGGTAGAGATAGGCCAAACACGTCTTGGAGAGAGGTAATAAGCCAGGACAAGGCACATTTGTAGCTTACCAAGGACATGACCATAATAGGATCATAGGAAGTTATAGAGGTCGATGATTAGGGTAAAAGGTTAGTAGGTAGTTGAGCGTTGTCTAGTTCCTCTACATTGTTATTATTACTCACCTACAATCTTTTTTCTTTGATTTTAGTATAACCTATTTTCTTTTGTTTCAGTGATCTATTATTTGTTGTTGCTACTATTCTCTTCTTCATTGTTTTTAGCATGGCTTCTTCGCTACTGTATTTGCTTTACTTGCTTGATTTTTTTATTTTTATATGTTTTACTTGAGCCGAAGGTCTATCGGAAATAGTCTCCTTACCTTCATAAAATAGGGCTAAGGCTGCGTACACATCACCCTACCCAGACCCCACTTGTGAAATTACCCGTGTATGTTGTTGTTGCTTTATATATCCAGATGACAAATGACTAAAAAGGAATACCACTAAAATTTAATTAAAATAGCAAAGTTTGACGAAAAAAAAGCAGAACTTGCTGAAGGAGCCAGCAACAACAAGATCAATTTTTTCATTTTCAGGAAACTAATCGATGTGAGCATTGTTACAGATGTTGTTCATTTTATCACATCACTAGGAGCTTGTCTTTCTCCACATGTTTGTGTCAATTAAGATAAAAATTATGGTGCTTACCTAGTCGTCAACCTCTCTTATTCAATTTACCAATACACACAGTAGCATGACACAAACTTAAAGCCACTGAGGCATGTACACCTATTAATAGGAAGCCTAACAACCTTCTAATTGTGGGAGGATCTTAGACATTAGTAGTTTTAAACATTGACACAAGTCTAAGCATCAACCAAGAAATCCGTAAGTTCTGTACTGCTTTTATCTCTCTCAAACACTGAAGAAAATATGACAAATAACAATGACTATTAAAAAACTATTTTATGCCAGTAGATGTCTAAAGGTTCTATAATCTATGATGATATTAAAATGGACAAAATCTTATAAGTGTCAGTATCTCCAGAGACGAAAGAAGTATAATAACCCAGCACTTCCTAAGAGAACTGCAAACTGTACCTCAAAATGATCCAGCTTTAATAGTAGTGCTACTCCTATCAGTCCTCCATGAGCTAATTAAGAACAAAAGAACCATAATTTTGAACTTTTGAGACCATATGAAATGCTATATTGACCTGAGACAGCAGTCTTAAGTTTTAACCACCAAATCTAAGTCATCATCAGCATAGAGAAAGGTTGAGAACTACACTACAAATAATAATGTGCTATGGTGATTGAGAAATCCAAATCGTTCATTATTATTTTTCACAATGGTGGTGCCAGGCCAGCACATGCCCTTAACTATTCCACAAGTACCTGCTACCTCCTACCATCATGAATGCCAAGTAACTCCGCCAGCAAGAGTTAGCTAGATCAGAGAAACTTCAAATTTTTCATTTTATAAGGAGGGTAAAAAAAAAAATTCTCATTGCTTACCTCCACATATAGGTTGATAAATGAGAATCATAGGCCCAGCCATAAGGGAATTCCAAGAATCAGAAACATTAAAACCAGACATGATGGGCAATCCTAAGGATTTTGCCATGAGAACTCGTCTTCCAGACCTAATTATAGAACTGCAAACTTCTTTTTCAAACATTACCTTTAATTTGTTGTATATTCTTTTATTTATTAAAAAAAATTAAAGTAATACAATCCTAGCGATTAACAGTGAAAATTGAGATGAAGAGTCAAAGGGGCAGTACTTAGCCTTAACCAAGGTAAGCAAAGTAAAACACTTTAAACAAAGGATCAATGTCATATTTATCTCTTTGTTTGAGTAGATCCAGTTAGTGTAACCTTTAATCAGAACTTATGTGATGTTTCATGTCATTACTCCATAACAAATTCTTTTAATATCCAAGTACAGTATGGCCTATGATCAATAGAGGTCAGTGGCAAATTTCTCGACCAGGCTGATGATAACCAAATGGTAGAACTGCAGAAGATTGAAAGGTGCTTGACCAAATCATAATGAGAAAAAGGACAAAATATGATTCAACATTTACCAGTGATGCATAACATAAAATGAAGTATACTATGCGTCTACAAGGAAAAAAGTCAATAAGACGCACTTGGATTGCTTCTGGATCAACAGTAGTAGTTATGCCTAGAAACTTTGCAATCTCTGCTAAATCTGCCAAAAATACACAAATGTACCTGATCAAAACAGACATAAGAAGCAACATTTATACAAACAATTTCCTACAATTTCTCCAGATCTAAACCTAAACAAACATTCTCAAGGACTTCCTGATTATACTAATGAATGGTTTAATCAGCACTTTCATAAGTGAACCAAAACAAAGCTCTTGACTGATAATCAGAAACATAAACCCAGTTGATGTTAATGAAGTCATCTAACGAATACACTCATACTAAGATCAAAACTTCAGTAAGAACAATCAAGCAAGATGCATTGCATTCCCAAATAAATGCACCAGAACTAGAATTCTGACCAATTTCCAACGTCAATCCAAAAAGGGTTTAAGGGTATTGAATAAAAGCTCTAAACTGACCGATCAAAAAAGAAAAAGAAAAATGCTATACACTGAATGCGGGAAGTCTCCTCATCGCGATCCACAGCATCCCCTTGTAGATTTTGTTGAGAAAATGGTGACTTATCCCCTAATAACCTGTGAACTCAAACCAAAAAAGTAAAATTAAGAGAAATAAAGATCACCCATAGTGTTAATACTTGTTTCTTATGAGAAAAGGGATTATACTTGAAGAAAAGCCATTCAAGAAGAGCGTATCGCTCCATGCCGGCAAAGAGAAGGGACTGAGCAGGAGCATTGGCTCTTGGGTAATTCAATGTAGCCAATTTCTTCTGTATTTCTTCCATTTGTTTCGCTGCCATTACCAAATTCGATCGTGTCCTTCGCAATTGGGCTTCAGAATTTACTGGCGAAAACTCAAAGACGAGAGAGAAGAGAAAGAGTTTGAATTTGGTGGAGAAAGAAAAAGGATTGGAGAAATAGTGTTTTAAATTGAAATTATGTTCTTAAATAAACTTTTGTGAAAGCAAAAAAAAAATAAAAATCATTAACATTTGCACTCATTATTTACAAATTTTGAAACTTAATATTAGTAAAATAATATGAATTATGTTTTTTTGAAATATATTATGTTTGTTTGGTAAAAATTTGACATATTACATAATAAGTGTATTAAAATGTGTAATAAATGTAATATTCATCATTAAAACTTGTATTGTATGTGAATTATAAATTGATTATTAATATGGTATGTATTAAAATTGTATTATAAATGAATTAAAAGTGATCAAGTAAAAAAAATGTTATTGCTATCAATGGTAAATATTTTTTTAATCAAATATATATATAAAAGAAAACATTCGACCCGCCTATGTGGCAGCACCACAAATCAGAATTCCCTTTTAAATTTATTTATTTTCAAAAGTAGTCTTCTCATTTCATGAAAAATTGCGACTTTTATGAAGAATTGTGACTTTAATGAAGAGTTGTGACTTTTATGAAGAATTACGACTTTTATGAAGAGTTGCGACTTTCATTAAAAGTTGCGACTTTTATTAAGAGATGTGATTTTTATGAAAGATTGTGACATTTCGGAAGGTTACAACTTTTCCAAATAATTGTAATCTTTCAGAAAAGGCATAATTAATAAACATTTGTGCACGGTACCCTTTATTGTCTATAAATAAATGAATTTTCTCTCACTTTAAAATAACGAAAATTCTAAACCTCCTCCTCTTCTTCTTCTTTTTTCTTCTTCTCAACTAAATATTTATGTACATTGTTCTTGTTGAGTGGCTCACTGATGATTGCTTATGTTATAGATCTTGGTATAATTTATTTAGTCATTAAATTATGTTTATGTTAGTAAGGATAAATGATAGGATGTAATAAATTTCATTTTCTTTACATTATTAATGTTTGTTACCACGTAATAATCTTGTATGCGAGATAATATAGTGTTTTAATTTTAATAATTGATAGATTTAAAATATTATTTTATAAATTCTCTGATATTAAGTTTCCGTGCGAGGCGCGGATAACTTTACTAGTTATAGTATATTTATGTAAGGTTTTCATTATTTATTTTGTATTTGATAATTGAATGTTATTTAGTTTTATAGTTTTATTTTATCTAACTGTTTTAGTATGAATTTTGAGATAAGTTAAGTTCCTCGAATATTTATGTTAAACTAATATAATTTATCATAATTAAATAGTTTTATGAAGCAAAATTACATATTAATTAGTCGAAGTAAAATATCTCTATATTAATATAAATAATATACATATATTAAATTGATTTATATATTTAATATATGTAAAAAGAATACTATAATAAGTTTGATGTAATATTTAAGATGTGAACAAATTGAAATGAACACCAAAATTGTTTATGGCCAAAATTAGTGATTCAGTTAGCATTAAATTTGTGTTGAAAAAAAATTAAGAGCACACAAAAAGAATGAACAAATATTATGTTCTGGATGCAAAGAGACTTGCTAATAAATATAATTATGACAATATGTGGTAACAACTTATTGTTAAGTAAGGAATAAAAGAGTAGATTAATCACAATCTTATTAAAAAATGTCTTCTTTCTTATAATCAAGTGATTTTCAGTCTTAAATTTTGAAGTGAGTATAATTATCATCTTTCGATTTGAATTTTATCGCTTATTATTAGATAATGTCATTAAAAAAGAATTTCAATATTATATTAAAGTTATTTTACAAATGATAACCCTTATTATATAATGGAACCTTCATAATAATAACGTTAAGAGATAAACTAATTTTATATCGTATGTCCATACGTCCCGTCGGGATAGAATGTGTAACCTAGGTTTTTTTTGGGTCCAATTTTGTGGAAAATTAGAAGGGCAAATATAGTGGACGAGGAGTGAGGCCATTGTTACTTCACTTCAACAGAATAAAATGTGAATCTGTTTGTTCAAAATTCGAATACAACAATCAGTCACAGTCAGTGTCCCGAGGTTGGGGGTAGGTGGCAGCCAGCGGGTGAACATTTTGAGATTTATTGGTATCTTCTTGTTTAAATATCTTGTCCCCATATCTTTAAAGTTTGTGCTTTTTTGTGTTTCAGAATCTTAATCTTGTGTGCGCATTCAAAGATGCTTACTTTAAATCTTCTTCCATCCACTAATGTCACTCTCTCCAAATCCCGTCCTAACTATCCTGTTAGCCCTTCACCTTTTCAACCAAATCTTGGTAGTAGAAACCAAAAGTTGAGAACTTTGTCATTCACCAAACCCTTGATTCAAAATGGACACCCTTTTAGGTGTTCTGCGAATCAAGATTCTCAGATCTCTGGTCCAAGATTGGATTTTTCCAGAATCTTGAGACACCCATCTGGGGTTTCTTCAAGAAATACAACTCAGATCCTTGAAGCAGCATCTGGAACCCCAGAAGAAGTGAGTCCAGATGGGGAGATTGAAGTTTCAAAGCCAAAAGTGAATATGAAACTGGTTCTCATTTTTGGTCTGTGGTATTTTCAGAACATTGTGTTTAACATATTTAACAAGAAGGTATTGAACATCTTCCCTTATCCATGGCTTCTTGCTTCTTTCCAGCTGTTTTGTGGTGCTGTTTGGATGTTAATTCTGTGGTCTTCTAAGCTGCAACCTTGTCCAAAAATCAATAAATCGTTTATCATTGCCCTTCTTGGACCTGCCTTATTTCACACAATAGGCCATATTTCAGCTTGTGTTTCATTTTCAAAGGTGGCTGTTTCTTTCACTCATGTTATTAAGTCTGCAGAACCTGTGTTTACTGTTGTGTTTTCATCGTTCCTTGGTGATACATATCCTCTGACTGTTTGGCTTTCAATTCTTCCCATTGTGTTTGGTTGCTCTCTGGCTGCAGTCACTGAAGTGTCCTTCAATTTTGGGGGCTTGTCGGGTGCTATGATCAGTAATGTTGGGTTTGTTCTTCGCAACATTTTTTCAAAAAGGAGCTTACAGAATTTTAAGGAAGTGGATGGCTTGAACATGTATGGATGGATAACCATAATCTCATTTATATATTTATTTCCAGTAGCAGTGTTTGTGGAAGGTTCTCAATGGGTGGCAGGGTATCACAAAGCTCTTGGAACTATAGGAAATCCTAACACATTTTACTTATGGGTTCTCATATCTGGGATTTTCTATCATCTCTATAACCAATCCTCTTACCAAGCTCTGGATGATATTAGTCCCCTGACGTTTTCAGTGGGTAATACTATGAAGAGAGTGGTGGTGATTGTCGCCACTGTGTTGGTATTCAGGAATCCAGTCAGGCCTCTAAATGCACTTGGCTCTGCTATTGCCATATTTGGAACTTTCTTGTACTCACAGGCAACGGTTAAAAAGCCAAAGAAAGAGGCAGTGGAAAAGAAGGACTAGGAGGATGGTTCATTTAGCACCGAGTTACTTTTAATCGACGGCATTTTGAATTTTGTTACTTCAAAACAAGAACTTAATCAATTCCAGTAGTTTCATGTCTGATATATGTCTCATTTCATCGTTACTGCTTTCTGGTTTTTGTGGTTTATCTAGTGGCTTATACTTGAGTCCATCTCTCTGAAACACTGGTGATGATGTTCCTATCAATTTTGATCTGAGTTTATTTGGATATCTTGTTGTTCAATGTCAAATTTACCAATTATTCATTGTAGGCGCAAGACATTACCAATGTCAAAGGGACATAATGCATGCTAGAATTTGTGGAATTTTTAGGTCACAATTGGTGTTATTGCACTTTTTATTTTTGAAGCAGTATGTTCTACCTTTCACCCGTTGGGTATGGCTGTGTCAACACCATCCTCTCCAGGCTCCACTTATGAGATTGCGTTGGGTATTTTGTTGTTGTAGTATGCATGTAGATGCCTCCACATTACTGTAGAATTGAGTGGTGAGGTTATATTGACCCCCCTCCCCCCAAAAAAATGACAACTAAATCAGGTAAAGTAACTGACTTAAGTCTATGAACGGATTTGTGAATATTACAGCAGGTTAGCAACTTATAGCATATTAATGTGTTTGTGTGTTTTCCATTTGAGTGGTCATAGATGTATATGTTTGTTTTCTGTTATTAGGTCTTTTGTATGTTATGCTACAGAGCAACAATGATGTGGACATTGTGCCCAAGACATCTGTGGCAGGTACTGTGTTGTTTTAGCAATCAAAATGAGTAGAAAAACTGTTTCTTGATGGATGGATGTCATAATGCCAGTGATAACCATGTCTACAATGATTTACCAATTGCAAGTCCCATGATTTATATACAATAGAGTTTGACTTGTATTGCATAAAGATCTATTTTGTTTGCTCCTATCAACCCTTTAGTTGTTGCTTTCGATCATACATGAACTTCTTCTCTGCTGTGAAAATTATGTGTCTTAAACCTATAGATCTAGCGATTATGTTCCCATGATGACATGGACATGTAGCGATTTCAAATCCTGATGTGCTTTGCTTTCAAGTTGCTCGTATTCAAACCACTAAAGACACCATATTAATTATATTGTGCTACTTCCTTCTTGTTTTCAGCTTTTGATAGTAGACATTTCTGACATGATTTCTTTAACGTCCAAAATAACTTCATATCTTGATTCTTGAACCCAGAATAATGTCATTTGATTTGTCGAGAAAGTACACTGTATAGACAGAGGTGCTTTGCAACAATGAGAAACAGGAAGAGGTGTATCCTTCTCCCATTGTTACTTGAGAGGCTGATTGGCAGGAAAGAAGAGAGAAAAACAGTCCTTCTACTGTATGTTTAAACAATTAACGTGTTTATGAGAATTATGGTCTAATATTTTTCTCCCTCGAATACTTAGGATACAGTTTACTGCCTGTAGCATCAGATGGCCCTGGAATGAATACCTTCTGTTAAGTGGAGAAGTTTATTTGGTTATTTTAACAAAGATATTTTGTCAGCCAGTAGTAACTGATGTTTGCTGCTGTTCTATCATTAGCTATATTGTGTAGTTATTCGCTATGCGCAGGGTCTGGAGGCAGGGTCTGGAGAATAGCCTACTGTACGCAGCCTTACAATGCATGTTTAAGTGCTACTATTGAATTTATCTTCTGAGTAACATTTCAACATTTGCTCATCAATTTATGTTCTGAGGTGCAGTAAAGGGTAGATAGATCTTTGGCATTTTTTTTGTAATCATCCAGAATGGATAATTGAGTTTGCCTCTTTTCATACTTTCTCAAGTAGAAAGTGTGTTGAATCCAGAAGTAGACAATGAAACTTCACATTATTTGTGTTATAAATTTTAAAACCAGACAAAGAAAGAATTACTTTTACTAGTGTTGACCCCTTAGTCTTTTGATGATATCTAACATAAGGATGAAAATTGTTCACTTTTAAATACTTGAAGGATGTTTTCTGCTAAGAATGATACTTTAAGAACTTGCAAATCTAAGGTTTCCTTTTAATAGCAACTAAACACGAGAAAATTTAAATTTTGAGAAAAATTTACATTTGAAATTGAGTGGCTATGTCTACTCTAGTGCCTATACAAAAAAATGATTTTAGCCATAATACATATATTGGACCCTAAAATCAACACGGGGAGTCAAAAAATAAGAACAAAGAAAACAAAAAATGAGAAATTTGTTTAAAGTGATTGGAAATTTTAACACAAATATGAGACTTTTTGAGGTGAATCCAATTTAGTGGGAATATGGATATTAGATCAGAAATGATTTTCTAGCCCTTTACAAAATATTTAGTTGTATGTCTTTTTTAAGAAAGCTTCTCAATAATACACTTAAGAGGTCTTTATTTTTTAAATATAAAAGATTTAAAAAGGTTAATTTTATTGAATAAAAAAAGTCCAACTTATAGAGATCTCATTTTTTGGATATACGATACCAAATGAAAAAATACAAAAGAAAAGATTATTTGTAGTGTTGAATTTTAAGATTAGAGTCCATAGGTTTTAGGCTTAAAGTTAAAGTCTATATATATATATATATTTGGAAGTTTTGTGTTCTTCTGGACTCGTGATGTTTATGTTATTGAATCTCTTTGAATGTTTGACACAGTATTACGAAAGGCGCTCGCCTCCTCGCCAAAGGCGAGAGGCGAGGTGAGGCGATGGTTCATCGCCATTCTCAGGCTAGGCGAGGCGAGGATAAATAGGCGAGCCGTGGCGAGCTGTGGCGCTGAAAAGGCGCCGCCTTTTTAATTAAAAAATTTTGACTTAATAATATTAGTCAAAATTAGGGTTTTTTTTTTACTTTTGAAATTATTCTGAAATCCACATCGCGACTCTCTCTCTCTCTCTCTCGATTGACTTTTCTCTTCTCCTCCATCGCGTCTCTTCTCCCTCGCTGTCGCCAGCTTCTCCTTCTCCCTCGCTCTCCCTCGCAGTCGCCTTCAGCTTCTCCTTCTCCCTCGCCGACCGACCCTCGCGAGTCGCGACTCTAGTTCCCTCCGACTTCCGACCCTCGCGACTCTCACTCTCTGTTTTCAGGTAATGTTTTCTGATTTCTCTCTTCTTCTTCAACAATTTTTTTCTGTTCTTCTTCTTCATTTTTTTTTCAGTTACTGTTTTTTTGTAAGCAACAGTCAGGCACTAAGTGCTTACTGCTTTGTGTAACTGTAAAGTGTAAATTTTGTTAAAAAAATTCTTTTCCTAATTATTTATTCCAATATTTCTAAACAGCGAATTAATTGAATTTAATAATCAATGGCGGATGCTAGCAAAAGAGGAGCATTGGATGGAATATGACACTATGACACTCAAGGAGCGACGAAAGATTCGGTCAATTATAACTTTTTTGGGAGTACTTTCAATGGTGGAATAACTCGACACAACACATTTTTAGTGGGTGGTTTCAAAAATGTTAAACAATGTGTCGCTTGTCCGTCAGAAATTAGAGGGAAAAAAAAGGGCTTATATGCAAAACAAAATAGCTAATAATCCAAATTTCAAATGAGGCAACCGGAAGAATTTGTTGATATTGATGATCTTGATGAAATGGATGATTATGCGGAAATGAGTCCTCCCTCCAAAACTCAAAAGATATCTTCTAGTGGAGGTTCATCCACCGCACGGAGTGTGACGAAAGGACCTTTGAACCTCTATTTTTCACAAAAATCAACACAAAAAGGAGGCTTAGAAAAAGGAGGAGGAATCGAAGAAACAAAGAAAATTCTAAGAGAGCGTGCGGTAAGTGCTTTTGCAATTTGGATGTATGATGCCAGGCTCCCTTTTAATTGCGTCAATTCACAAATCATTCGATAAATTTATTGAGGCGGTTGGACAACATGGCCCCGGAATGAAGCCTCTTACATTCCATGAAGTTAGAGTCACTCACCTTAAAAAAGAGGTGGATAAAGTAGAAAAAAATGTTGATGAGCATAAAGTGCAATGGACAAAGTTTGGTTGTTCCATTATGATGGACAAATGGACGGCACGAAATGGCAAAATGATCATCAATATTTTGGTGAATTCTCCAATCGGTAGTGTATTTCTTGGTTCGGTTGATGCTAGCAATGAATCTACCGATTCCACCAAAATATACAAGTTATTTGAAAGCACTATCGAAAGAATTGGACCGGAAAATGTGGTACAAATTGTCACCGATAATGCTAGTGAGAATGTCAAAGCGGGAAGTATGATGATGGGTGCGTATCCACACATTTATTGGAATCCATGTGCCGCTCATTGCATCAACTTGATGTTTGGTGACATATTCAAGGTTAAGCCATATGCTTCCGGTAATCAACCTATCCTTTAACTTTCTTAAGTTTCTTTATAGTCAATACTTAATAATTCATTAGCTACTATTTAATTTAATTTAATCTTTCTATAACAGTTTTTAAGAAGGCCATCAGAATTCATTCTTACATTAGTCAAAGGCCATTGTTGTTAAACTTGATGAGAAAATTCACCAAAGAAAGAAATTTGGTGAAACCAGCCAAGACAAGATTTGCAACGGCATTCTTAACTTTGAGAGTTATGTACATACAAAGAAAAAACTTGAAAACTTTAGTCCTCTCAACTGAATGGAATTCAAGTAAATTTGCAAAGGAAACTTCGGGGAAAGAAGTTTCCAATCTTCTTATTTCTATCCACTTTTGGAATGATGTTGTTCGGGCACTTACAGTTTGTAGCCCTTTGACAAAAGTGCTTCGTTTGGTGGATGGGGAGAAAAAACCACCAATGGGTTATATTTATGAGGCAATGGATAGAGCCAAAGAAGCTATTGCACATGGTTTTCGTGGAGTTCAGAAGCATTATGAGAAAGTGTTTCAAATTATTGATGCAAGATGGTCAGAACAACTCCATCGGCCTTTGCATTCTGCAGGCCATGTTTTGAACCCAGGATTATATTATAAAGCTGAAGAAGAGGGAACTTTATTACAGAGTTTGTGGACCGAGTATTGTGCATGTGTTGAGAAGTTGGTCCGTGATACAACAATACAAGATGCACTAATCGCTGAGCTTCCTAAGTACAAAATGGCGGATGGACTATTTGGTTGTGGTCCGGCTAAAAGAGCTAGAGACACAAGGTCACCAGGTAAGTGGGTTGATTTAGATCTTACTTAAATTATTTGACTTACTTATAGTTACTAACCTTTAAATTTATTTTATTATAGTTGAATGGTGGTCACTATTTGGTAGTGAAACACCAAACTTGCAAAAGTTTACCATGAAAGTATTAAGCCTAACTTGTAGCTCATCTGAATGTGAGCGAAATTGGAGTGTGTTTGAACACGTAATTAAAAATTTATATCCTATTTTTCATATTATATTATTATCAATATCAACTAGTTAATATCAATAACTTATGCACAGATTCATTCCAAAAAGAGGAATAGGCTTACACTATCGCGTCTCAATGATCTAGTGTACATTAAGTACAATAGAACGTTGAAACGTCGTTATGATGCTCGTGATCTTATTGATCCAATTCGCTTGGATAACATAGATGATTCAAATGAATGGTTAGTTGGATGCCCCGAAGATCAAGATGATGAACTAGTATATGAGGATGATGATCTTACTTGGGGTAGTGTTGCTACGGCAATTGGAGCGGACGAGAGTATCTATCATCTTAGGGGACTTTCTTCAAGATAAACAGTACTTGACAAGGGCAAAGGAGTAGAAAGTACATCTTCAAGTAGGACTCGGACACTAATTGATGAAGAATACGAGGAGGAAGAAGATGAAGAACAATATAATGATGTAGAGGATTTTGATCTTCAAGAGTTGGATAATTTTGAAGAAGAATAGACTTTTAAAGTTTTGGTTTATTGTATTTTGAATTGTTTGGTCTTTAAAGTTTTAGACATTCTATTGGTTTTTAAATTGAATATTTGCTAATATGTGTTATTGCTATTAAGACTTTGGATAAAATATGCAATTAAATATTTTTAATTTTTGGTATTAATTGGCGCCTTTATTCAAAAAGGCAAGCGCCTCGCCGCTTGCCTCGCCACGTGGCGAGGCAGGCCCTTGTCGCCTCTCGCCGTCCACAACACTGGTTTGACAGTATTTACTCAAGAAAATGAACAAAGAGCTTCCTTTTGCTGGAGCACCTTTAATTCTTACTTGTGGTCAAAACAAGTAAAATTTGTTTTACAGTGGAAATAGATCTACTTATAAATTTATTAGCAGTGGATGGAGAAAATTTGTGGATAATAACAATTTGAAGAAAGGGGATGAACTTGTGTTTGATTTGTCAAAGTGCAACACAGTAAAATTGAATTCAAAGTTTTTAATAATATTGATATTATTCATACAAATGTATATTATCTTAGAAAAAGGGCCTAAAATATTTTAAAAGTATTGAAAATGGTACACAATTACCCCATGTATTTATTGGCCCCCAAATACCCTTCACATCCACCTTTGAGTCCAAATTTACCCCTTCATTAACGGATCAAAATTAAAAATAATTAAATAATAATTTTTAATGACGTGACACTCAACCATTGGTTGTAATTTAATTATTTAAAATAATTTTAAACCCACCCATTTTAACTAAACCCGCCCCACTTGACCCATTTTTTTTTTTAAAAAAAAACATCTAACTAAAATAGCCTAAAACCTTATTCCTCTAATTTTCACAACTTTCATCGATTCCATTGTCTTCTTCTTCTTCTTCATCCTGCAACTTTCACCGTGAGTCGCAACATGTAGTTGATTGAAGCCCTCAGTTCATGTTCCATGTCCATCACCTAAAAAAAACAGATATATTGAAGTTCAACTGGTGTCATGGATTGACTATGAAAGTAAAGTGAAGCATATTTAAAGCATACCTTACTAGGCTGATGCAAAAGTTTAATTCTTCTAGCTTCTTGAACCTCTTCCAGCAGTACCTCCACTTCCTGACAAAGACAAGTGTTAGTTCCATTGGGGAAATGAAACCTTTATCCTTTCATGAAAATCAAATTGTAGTTGTATGTAATTATCATAATCAACTTGTCAAGAAAAAGGAAACCATAATTTGGAAATCTAAAGCAGCTTCTCTACAAATTGTTTCAGTCGAGATTGTGAACGCATACGGTGAAAGTTGCAGGATGAAGAAGAAGAAGACGACAATGGAGTCGATGGAAGTTGTGAAAATTGGAGGAATAAGGTTTTAGGATATTTTAATTAAATGTTTTTTTTAAAATTGGGTCACGTGGGGCGGGTTTAGTTAAAATGGGTGGGTTTAAAATTATTTTAAACAATTAAATTACAGCCAATGGTTGAGTGCCACGTCATTAAAAATTATTATTTAATTATTTTTAATTTTGATCCGTTAATGAAGGGGTAAATTTGGACCCAAAGGTGGATGTGAAGAGTATTTGGGGGCCAATAGGTGGATGGGGTAATTTGTATACCATTTTCAATACTTCAAGGATATTTTAGGCTATTTTCCGATTATATTATTAGTTATACACGTGTAATGCATGTGTAAAGAAACTACAATTATTTTGAATACTTAGATATCAAGATATTCAATACAATTAACTTTGCAAGTTCTACTTTTTAAGAAGGGAAAATGCACAAGTACCCCCTCAACCTATGCCCGAAATCTCAGAGACACACTTATACTATACTAAAGTCCTATTACCCCCCTGAACTTATTTTATAAGTAATTTTCTACCCCTTTTTAGCTTACGTGGCACTAGTTTGAAAAAAAAAAGTCAACCATCGTTGGACCCACAAGATAGTGCCACGTAGGCTAAAAAGGGGTAAAAAATTATTAATAAAATAAGTTCAGGGGGGTAATAGGACCTTAGTATAGTATAAGTGTGTCTCTGAGATTTCGGGCATAGATTGAGGGGGTACTTGGGCATTATCCCTTTTAAGAACTTGAACTTTCTTCTCTTTGCTCTTCACTCCAAGCCCTAGCGTGAATTCAATTTTTCTAAATTGACTAGAATTTGATGTTGCCCCAATTAAACTCCTAAAAACGAATTAATTAAGTTGGGTTAGGAAAAGACCAAACTATCCATCTAAAATTCAATTTTTAGACTTTTCTTATTCTAACAGTCTAACTTCCAAAGGGCATAACTCACTCATACGAACTCAGAATCACACGAACTTAGCGGCCTTGGAAAGCCTATTACAAGATATATCCTACCATATCTGGAAGCACACCTAACTCATCTTGAGCTAGGGGTTATAACCATTTAAAGTTGAACAAAAATCAACTTGTTCTAACTTGACAAAAAATTTCAGATTTTCATTCTTTCGAAAAATGATTATTTTCATTTTTAGCTTCTTCCTAGTTATTTCAATTTGCAAGATATTATAAAAATATATGAGTAGAGTATAATTACTGTAATTTTTTTTTGTAGAGTTATTATAATTCTTATTTTTATTAATAGAATTATTATTGTTTAATCTAAACTCTCATCCTCGGATCAGGGTATTTCAAAACATAAGTCATTATGTAATCATTATAGTATCTTTCATTGTTAATCAATTTAGGAATCACATTCAATTAATTCTTTTCTTATTTTAAAATTATTTTAAGGACATTGCATTTTACTATGTAATATAATTAATAATTAAACGACACATACACAATTAAGCAACAAGCTTAAGCCTTAAAAACACATATTCTTCTTCGCCTAAAATATTGGGTATAATTTAGTCACACCATGTTGACATGGTCTTTAATATTTTATTAATAAATTATAATTTATCAAATTAGTAAGAAATTATAAAAATAAAAAATTGATCTTCTTTTTTATAGTTTTCATGTAAAATTTTTATATTTACAATAAAAAATATAATTTAAGAAATTCATATTATATAATCAAATAAAACTTCAATTTTGTTTATCTGATTTCAAGTTTTATTCAAACGAACCTTCAATCTAAATCGTTCAATTTTCTATTGAGCAAAAAATTTATGAACGCAAATATTTATTTGATAATTAGATTACTTATAAATAATTCAAATATTTTTTAATGATATTGGGATTCCACAACCCACATATTTGGGTGTCTCTGTTTTTGTTTAAGTAATTTTTTACTCCTCAATTTGAAAATTTTTAATATAAATTTAAATTTGATTGAATTTTAATAGTTGAGTACTGTTTTATTTCTTGATTTAAAATTTTTCAAAGTGAATTCAAATTTAATCGTATGAATAGAAGAATCAATTTTTTTACTTTTTTTTAAAACCCTTCGCCGGAACAAAACTCTGATCAATCGACTATGGAGGTACATTTTCATCATTCCTAACAAATTTCTCCTGAAATTTTCTTCTTTTTTTTCCAGATTTTATAGCTTGCATTGTTTTCTCGATTTTTTTCAGAGCGGATCATCTTTTGGACGTGTTTCAAACCACAGTGATAGTTACTCCACCATGAAACAACCCGAGATTGAAAGCTCTGGAATTACAGAAATCGACAATGGTGAATACTGGCCACTTTCTGGGAAGCCCTATGTTGATTTGATTCTCACAAAGACCGGTGTCAAGCCCAGCTACAGTTTGGTAACTTCCTTTTTCCCCCCTTCTTCGCGCCCCTTTTGTTAGTATCTGTTTAAAGATGATTCTTTTGTAGGGTACGGAGTCGACTTTGTTATGGGATTTTATGGCTAGGACTCAAATTTAGTTGGAACCCCATGTGGGTATCGATACCTGGGTGGGTAGCCACAAAGAAAGAAGATTTTTTTGTGGTGAATTCAAGATTAGATATGGCGGAGAAAAAAGTGGGAGCTCCTTAAGAAGGGTTAAAAACAAATAAATATATAGTTATACTTACACATAAGATTCAATTTTTGGGTTCTTGTGGCTTTTATATTACTAAATTTCTTTGAATGTTTGACAGTATTTACCCAAGAAAATGCGCAGTGAGCTTCCTTCTGCTGGAGCTCGTGCAGTCCCTGCAGTCCTTACTTGTGGTCAAAAGAAGTGGGATATGTCTTACGGTGGAGTCAAATCTGGTCACAAATTTTGCATTGAGTGGAGAAAATTTGTGGATGATAATAATCTGAAGGAGGGGGATGGACTTGTGTTTGAACTGGTAGAGTGCAGCGCTAGCAAAATCGAATTCAGAGTTCAGATTCTCAGAGGTGATTTCCCAGCTGAATTGAAACCTGAAGATGAGGAGGGTGCAAACAGTGACAACCCAATACTACTTGGTTAAAAGTACTCAATCTTCTAACTGTTGGAACTTGTAGATTAATGACAAGTATATAGAACCGTATTTAGTCAATTTAATTTTCTTCAAGACATATCTGCAGTTCTATTAACCTATCTCAGGTTGATGCAGTCTCAGTTTGCTTTAAAAGAGTCGACTTTCTAGTATTTGTTTTGTGTATGATTGTCTAAATTGTGACTCTATGGTTATCTTCTGGTTGTATCCTAAGTATGGAATTTAGCAATTATGTTGACAATCAAATGCCTGATAACATGTCTCTGTCTTCTTGTCGTGTCCTACATATGGAACTTAGCAATTATGTTGACTATCACATGCCTGTTAACATGTCGTTATAAGAAAATAATCATACTTTTTGTATTTGAAATCCTGAAGTTTCACCTTCTTCTAATGCTTCTTCATATTTTGTGTGTAGAACTTGTCGATGTGTTCTGCACTGAAGAAATCCATAATGTTTTAGACATTTTTCATGCAGACCTAATCAGCCTTGAATAGTTTTTCAGAATGTTCCTACTCTCAATCTTAGGGACTAGAGAAAACTCTAGCAGCCCTGTGGAGGAACATGCTATTGCAAATGATGATTTCAAGAGAAAGTTCGTTGCTCCCATTTAGTTGTTTCTTTTTTTCTTTCTAAATGCATATCATATGTGCTTTATGTTTTGATTCCTGGAGAAAGTCCCACAAATTTAGACAAAAGGAGAACAGTTTCTAGGCCATTTAAAAATGCTGCAACAATTAACTTGTTCCAAGGTGTCTAGTTTTCTCTATTTCCCTCATCAGTATTGTATTCATCATGCAGAATCTTTCAAAGACAGTCAAGAAAATAACTGCATTCTCATTACTTTACATGGTAGTTGATTTTCTTCTTCCTCTCCTCAACTGTTGAGGAAGGGGAGATTTCACAAAATTTCTGGATTCAGGTGATCAACTATCTTTTGTAGTTTAGTTGAAGGGACAGTAATACATAAAATCAAAGAAGATTCAACGATGAAAATATTCTCATTATGAACTCATCAAGGCTAGTGTTTTTACAAGAAATCTCTAGCCAACCTTCCTGCAAGAATTGGAAAGGTATCATTGCATTATTTGCATCAGTCCTTCCAATCAAGCTAACGACCAACAATTGCCATCAAAGCAAGAAGTATACACTATAGACTTGCAGGATCAAGTGGAAACTTGACAGATGACAGTATTTTAGTATCTCATTGGAGGATTAACCTTTTGTAGAGAAGCCAGCAAAACTTGTAATTTCCAACAGTCTTATTCTATCAAGTATCAACTTTCATCATTTCTTTCTGTGTATTCCTCTACAGTTTTCAATTCACCTCTCTTCCCTAATCATGCAAAAGGTAGAGTATGCTAGCCTGCTTGGGTTTATTTTCTTGTCTGATCACCCTCATGATTATAGATGCATCTTTCCTACCATTGTGTCAAAAGTTGTACTTCTTTCCACCCTTCAACAGAATGTTATGCTGGATTGCTGTTAATTGTGGCATGAGGTAGTGATTCCAATGGCATCTATATTCTTATAGTCTTCACAAGTCAGTCCAGAAAGATAATTCCACTCAGGTTAATCTCATCCAATTTCGGTTCCTTTCCTGACTGTCATAGACAGCTTTAGTTCTTAGGAAAAGCAGAAAACTAGATGCTACTCCCAATAAAGAGATGCATCCCCACCACATAAATGTTTGAATGTAACAGTTCCTACCCATGCAAACTTTTGATCCATCCAATACAAGCACTTGGTCTGGTTTCCCTACGTTTGCTTCATAGACTAAAGCTGCAAGAAGTCCATAGAGTAGTGATCCCAGAGGGATGTTCGTAATGAGAATGTTGTGATTGACTCCGGCACTGTTGGGGCCGAACAGCTCAGAGGTTATTGACACTGCTGCTGAAAATACAAAACCAGAGCTCAACCCAACTAATGCTGTGGCAGCACTCAATGCGGCTTTGCTTCCTGATAAAACAAGCAGAAAGAAGGCCAGTGGTGTAGGAATCAGTGCAAATGCAAGCCACGCGGTCCTTGCATAGTTCATCTTGCTGCATCCAAAAAACCATTTCAGCTGTCAGTTCTTTTCCCATGATGGTGATTAAGAACAGTAAATCGTGAAATACTTACTTGCGTAGAAAATCTGGGGCAGCTGAAAGCAAGCGCCCGAAGAAGGAACATGCAGAATAGAGTGCAACAAAGAAGCTGATCTCTGATCTATATCCAAGTGACTCTGAAATTTGGCCTAGATTGTTGCTGTAAACGAGTACGAGTGTTCCCCCACAGAAATATGCTAGGTAATATAGCCAGAAATCCAACCTACGTATGAGCAGACTTGCTGAATGTTCCTCTCCAAGCAGCAACAAACGATCTCTCAACAGAAAACTGCTAGTCCAACTTCCCTCATCTTTTGAACCATCAGAATTTTCCGTCCAAACATTCATACTTGAAGCCTCTTCCCAAATCAATTCATTGAGCATCTCAAGATCATCCGTATCATTGTCTTCAAGTGAAATATAATTAGGATGGAACAGTTCAGACCATTCTTCTGTGCAGATAACCCCTGGTGCAATCACTGGTAGGACCAGCAAGAACAATGCGCCAGCCAAGAGGATACGAGCTGTCTGTGCACTATATGAGACCGAGTTCAGGATTAAGAGATAAAGGCCGGTAAAAACTGCTAGTATGGTAAGACAGCGAAAATTGAGATATTCTCTGTGAACAGAATCAGCACGAACGGTTTGAGATTGAGGTTGCCAGAGAATTGGAAGAGCTGCAATTGATGTGACAAGGGGGACTAGGCCATTAAGAAGAAGGTACAGAGTGTCATCTTTGGAATTAATGGCATTGGCAATGAGGTTGTACAGGGCCGCACTTGCACCGTTGAAACTTACGCTGAGGGACAATGCAATTGGCCTATTTGCCGAGAAATGCTTGATGCACAACACATAACATACTGTATTAAACCAGCAGATACTGCAGCCAGCCAGGACACACAACAGAAATACCTGCAAGATTTATCAGTGAAAGCTTGAGAACAGGATAGGATCCCAATGAAGTTTCAAGCGCGGTGAAGTACAGAGCTGAAGAAAATAATCTCGTTATATCTTGGATTTCTGCAGTTTTCAATTTCAGTTGATTACAAAGTCAACTTTCTCAAGCACCACTTGAATCTTGAAGTTATTTGAGATTTGCAAAGAAGTTTTCAAGCACCAAAATTTAACTGACTGGAATGTAAGGTGATTGAGGACAAGATGTTCTCCTTGGAGGCATTCCTAGTTGTTGAAAGAAAGACCTTTCATCTAATGAGAAACTTCATAAAGGATAAATTAAGTTAATTTGCCTTCTACATAATCATTTAACTTCACTTGATGGGCATTCTTGTTTTGTTTTACAGGAGATTATTTGATTAGTACTTCAAAGGGGTTTTGCAAAAGTCATTTCTAGATCTAATAAAGTTTGCTAATTTCTTGCAGTAGCTCCAACAACTGTCAACCACCAGCAGTCCACCAAATAATCCAGTGAGAAGAAATTCTTACAGGGAAAAAAACAAGCAATGAATAAACAAGGAACAGCAAAAAATGGATTAAGTTCCAAAATTTCATTTCGAAACAAGAAAAGAGAGGTGATGGAAAAAAAAAACAAAACTGACCAAGAAATAAGGCAAAAAGATGATTCTTTGAATGACAAGCCATTGAAGGCCATAACCAACAAGTCCCATGAAAGCAGCAATGAGAAGAACAACCCATAATTGGAAATACATAAGAGAGACCCCAGAACACCACCCAAATGCTTTCCCAAAATCTGAAGCCATAGACAGATAATTGAGCTGCACTTGTGAAATTTCAAGAACAGATTTCATATCAGAGGAATAAGAGGAGAAGTCGAAATTCGTCCCTGTAAATGCTTGAATCCATGTGCTTGCTATCAATATCATCCATTTACTTGATTGCTCCATAATCTCTTCTTCTTTTTTTCTTTCTTTTTTTGGTTTTATATTTTTGAGTCATGGGAGATACAATATATATTGAAAAAAGGGTTTTCTTGTGGGGGTAATCTTGAAAGCAAAGAAGAGATAATCATTTTAGTTGTGCATGTTTTTGACAGTGGTTGGTAAGAGGAGGGAGGTTAGAGGTTTTTAAGGTCCTACCCACAAGGTCATTGATAAAAAAAATACTATTTTGAACTACCATAATAAAAAACATTAGCTCTATATCACCATGAATCATATATATGAATTTCAAATGATGAACTTATACTTCAATTATGGTTAAATTGTTGTTGCGATACCAAAATTTTATGAAGAACCTTTTGTGCCTGCACTAATTAATAGTGTATTTTAGAGGTATATATGTGCTTACGTGAACACATTATTATTTATAATATACACGTAGACACATGTTATACTTTAAAATATATTATTTAATAATACATAGAGGTAAATTTCGATGCCGTAACAATAATTTTGATTAAAGTTCAGATATATTTTTGAAAACGAAGGATGTGAAGTTTCAGAAATCTAAAACACTTTTAATAAATTAAAAAATAGATATGAATTAGTTTATGTTGGTCGACGTTGTTAAAATTATTTGAAATGGTTGGAGTGACTCAGCTTAATTATATACTAAAAAGAATTGGCATTGAGGTAGTTTAAACATCAACTTACATTTTGATAACTATATTTAAATGTGATCTTGTGAATCATGTGTGGATGATTTGCTCTATAGTTAAATAATGAGCTTTTAACCTAATTATAAAAAAAAAGTGAATTGATAAAATGTGCGATTTTCTCGTGAATAAAAAAATGTGATAATAATTTTATTTTAATAAATATTTATGATTTAAAAACAAATATAACTGCATTTTATCTGTCTAGTCGAAGAGGTTGATAACCTTTAGAATTGATAAAGAAATTCACGTTATTATTCTATTTGGTAGATTTACTGTTCTTCAATATCAAAGTGATACGATTTATTTTGAACAAGAAAAAATCATGTACAGATTTTTCAGATAAAAAATCTGATATTCTAAACTCTCGCTTGATTAGATAATTATGTAATCCGCCAGCCCATTTCTCATCCGTACAACTCTAGCAATTTCAAAGCATATCATTTTATAATTGTGAAACAAAGTCAAAATATTTTCTCGATTTTACTTATTTTGTGAACTTTGAAACGGTTGTTTGATTTAAGTATTATCATCCCACATTTTAAATAACTCTAAAATAAATAATATTTCACCTTTAATAAGCTTTTTGACCCAATAAGTATTTTCTTTAATTTCCCCAATTGTTAATTCATAAACATAAAGGGATCAAAATTGCTCCTGAACTATATGAAATAAATCACTTATACCGTTCGTTACATTTTGGGATTAAAAATACCCCTACTGTTATCCTAAGAGACCACATATACCATCAAGAGTTAACACCTCATATTTGAGTTAACATCCCATATTTTTATTGACTTAGCAAGTCAAGTGGGACTAATCCTTCCACCTAAGCATTGTAAACTAGGATTCATTACAAAAGAACTAGACCTTGAGCGACGACAATAACTGTCACAAAAGCCCAAAAAATTGTCACTAAAAGTTTGTAACATTAAATTCTAATTTTGTGTTTTTTTTCTTCATTATTTAAAAAAAAAAATGATATCAATTAAGTAGGAGTTTGAAAACAATATATGTTTTATTTTTATGTTATATGTAAATATATAAAATGTACAATGATGCATTATATAGTAGGAGATGTGAATCGAAAAGTAATTTTCATGATTTGTCATAATGATATTGGGTGTTTTTTATATTAATATTACAAGTTATTTATTTTAGAAAATTAGGTTGCAATCGAAAATTAATTATCCTATATTTTTTGTTGAAAAAATAGGTTTTACTATTAGTCGTCACTAAAAATCACTTATAACCTTTAGCGGCAATATTTGAGATTTTGTGGCGACAAAAGATCAAGTTGTTTTTATAATGAATCTTAGTTGGTAACGCTTAAGCGGAGGGATTAGTCCATGTGGCATGCCACGTCACTAAACATTTGGGGTGTTAACTCTTGAGGATACATGTGATCTCCTATGATAACAACGGAAATATTTTGACCCGCAAAATGTGATGAAGGATATAAATAATTTATTTTGCATAGTTTAAGGGCAATTTTGACACTGTTCCGATCCATAAATGGTAAATTACCAAGTTATGGAAAACTCCAAAACCCAATTAAAGTTCATCCCCTTCAGCCAGTCGGGGCCCCGTTTGTTCATCCGGATTAGTGAAGAACCTATAAAAAGGTCCTCTCAATGTCCAAATAAGTAGGATTTACTCAACTGAGAGAGTTTCTTCAGTTAAAAATTCGATACTCTTTAAGTCTATTCACAGTCTCCGTTCGTCTGTATCAAACCAGTTAACAGTCGAGTTGCGGCGGAGCAAAAAAAAAATGGAGGTGGAGTTGGAGCCGAGGGTAAAGTCTTTGCCTTTTAAAGTAAAGGGTATGTCTCGAGAATCACCTTTACAGAAGGCTTCTCATGTACTTGACTCGGACCTCAGAAATCACTGGTCCACTGGTACCAATACAAAAGAGTGGATTTTACTCGAATTAGATGTATGTATCTTTTTGCACTTCCAGTTCATTCTATTTCTTGAATTTTTTGAACTTTTTAGTTATAACTTTAGGTTTAAATTCAAAAAGAATAAAACTTTAGGTTCTAAAGGGTTAAGTTGATTTGGGGTTGTGTCATTTGTTTTACATGTGATGAATTTTGGGTTAAGGGTGTAATCGGTTCTAATAGCTTGTGTTTTTTTCTTCTTCTTCTTTCATGTGATGGTTTCTTGGTTCAATTGTAAAGTTTGGATTATATTGGCTAATGTTGAACGGGGTTGCTTCACTTACTTGTCATAAAGTGAATCTTGGGTTCAAGTGAGAGTCGGCTTCTAGTAGTTTAATTCAAATTGGTCATGTTTCATTTGCTTGTCATGTGGTGAGTTTGGGGTTCAGTGATAATTTATACTTCTGATTGCTTAAGTTGAATTTTGGTTTGCTTCATTTTCTTGTCATGAGATGGATTTCGGGTTTGATACACTACTAAAATTCGGATTCAAATTTAGAAAGAGATAAGAGTTGCCTAAAAAACAAATTGAAGAGAATTGCTCTTGAACATCTCCTCGAAGCTCATTCGAGCCAAAGTTGAGAAAGAGAGAGAAAGTACTACACTGATCTTGATTTAACTTCTAGATCCTTACAATGGATGAATCTATCCCTATTTAATAAGAGAAGTGAGTGCAGGAAGGGAACAGGGGATTTCTGGGAGTTAGTTATAACAAACTCCTAACAACTTTTGGGGTTACGTGCAGGTCTCATGACTGAACTTAACAGCTATTAACAACCAACTGCCTAACTAATTGATCTTCTTCCTAAAAGGAAAATTATTACAAAAGGGTTATATTAGGGTTCCATTAGAAAGTGACTCCTAATAGCTTATGTTGAAACAGATTTTGTCTTAGGGATTTGGTTTTGAAGAGAAGAATTGGTGGAACCACACCTCTTTAGTTTATTTTCTGTCTTTGGTTGGATCAGACAAGTAGATTAAAAATGATGGAACCACACCTCTTTAGTTATTTGCTGTCTTTGGCTGGAAAGCAAGTATACAGTTGAAGTCCTTTCATTGGGGAAACTAGTTCTTGTGATCATCCTTGTAATACTTGATCAATAGAAGCCTAATGCTCAAAATAATTCTTCTTTTACTGAGAAAATGCACCAATTAATAATGAATATTTCTCTGATATGATCAGTGTTGCTGGTTAATTGTTGGGTTTTAGATAATTTCGTCTTTACCTGCTAGAGATGATTAAACTACTGGCTTCAGAAGTTCGCTTTCCTAAGCATTATTTATCTAGGTTGGCCGTCATTATATATTCCTATGCCTATTTCCTTTTCCCATTGATAACTAATTTTTGGAGTTAACTGATTGTTGGTGTCCTTTTTTATGTATACAGGAACCCTGCCTGCTTTCACATATTAGGATATACAACAAGTCTGTGCTGGAATGGGAAATTTCAGCTGGCTTGCGTTACAAGGTTAGGCGTAAAGATACTTTGCATCAATGAATGTATGATTGAAGTTTTTGTTTCTTGTTTCACATTTATGTGCAATAGAAAGCGTTTGAAGTTTGGATCCCTATGATTGACATTGTATTACTCCCATTAAATTCTTGTATATGTCTAATGTAAAAGGGCTTCAATCACTATCTATTTACAACTTTTTAATCATCAACCTCCTGTTGAAATAAAAAAAAGTAAGTTTATTAATCACAAACCTTTGGTTGCTACAATGGATGGGTTTACAATAAAGGAGTTCAATTTCTGGTTTAAATGATATCCTTAATATCAGGTTACTGTTTCTGAGTCTGCGGGTTTCCTAAGAAGACGACTGATCTTCCTGAGAACCTCAGTGGTTACTGACCTTTTTTGCACAGAGGCAAATTTGTAACACTGTTAGTTTTTCTTGTGTTTATTTTTGTTTATCAGCCAGGATGGGATTGGGGATGGTGGAAGGTGGTTTGCAGAATCACTAATTATAGTCACCGTCCTCTCTGAAGGAACCTTCTCCCAGAAGATCTATTGGAGGGTTTTTTGGTTTTATCAGAAAAAAGATCTAGTTTATATAAGCAGTGTTCATGATTAAAAAGGTAAGGGTTAAAATGAGGAAGATGTTTCCACCAAGTGGCTGCTTCCAGAAGCCTCCTACCAAAATTGTCTTACAAGTTACAAGTATTATGAGGCTTAAAAGTACCTTGCCTTTTTTTACTAAACTAGTTTAGAGTCTGTGCGTTGCAAATGTGCATCACGTCAAGCTGTCAGTCACTATATATATAAAATGTATAAAAGTAAAATAAATTATTGAAAAATAGCAAATGAATTTAAAAAAATATATTATTCTTTCCATTGATTTCAAAGATGAAAAATGAATTTCAATGCCTTTTCTGTAAATGGCTAAAATGATTCCAAACTGCAATCAAATTTGCAGTAACACACTCATATTTTACGTGGGATCTAGTTTCCCCTGAATATTTTTTGGCATTTATCCGACACGACACAAGTCTAAACATGATTATGGAAGAACATAGTAACTGGTGAGATTAATTCAAAAAATTCAACTGATTTCTTCATGGACAAATTGAAGCGTGAAGTAGAAACTTTTCATTTTCTTTTGTGTGAAGACTGTAGAGTATATGAGTGATAAGGACGGAATCCCTTTGAGTTTTTGCATATAAATCTATTTTATGAAAACGTGTAGTAATCTAAAACAGTTATCATCACTCTCTTTTATTAATTAAAGAAATCGAATTGGATGATCATTAATAAAGGAAAAAGACAAACGAAAAACAATTAATGTTAGCAATGATAAACATATCAAGATTAAAGATCACTAAACTAAGAAAGATTCCCTTCTTACTAACTTAAGTTAATTTAGTATCCTGTATTGAGGGAAAACTATTGTCCTTTAGTTGGTGCACAAGAGAACTAGACTAAAAGGATTGAGTACTTCTAAGGTTGCACCATGGGGGAGAGAGCGCTTCTTGTGGAAGTAAGTGTTTGATGGTTTTTGCTGAAGGATGGTTTATGGTCCAATAAAACCCATGAGCAGTAATAACTTTTTACTTAAAAACCTTCAATGACTTCCTTGGAAGTATCTCCTTTGGGAAAATGTGATTCTTTTTTTTATATCTTGAGATGTACCGAAATGTTTGACATCTAATTAAATATAATATGTACTCCCAAGGTTGAAGTCTAGTGATAAGAGTACAACAAATAATGTGTCGTCTAGGCACTTGTCATGGGTTCGAATCCTGCTGCAGACAGAAGCGTGTTATCTAAGCGGGAAGGACAGAGCAGTGGGCCCATTATCCACCGAGTTTTGAACCGTGTGCCACTGACCTCATGGATTTCTCGGCTGTAATAAAAAGCATTTAATAATGCTCTCTGTAGCTTCTAGAAGTATCCAGGCCCAATACATTTAAATTTCCTCTACATTATGGTTTTGTGTTGCCCCTATTACTCAAACTTATTCAGACTATTATCATATGTACTTAAGCTTTTAACAATGTATTAGTAACCATTAACCAATTTCTTTCCTTGACGATGTATCAAGTTGTCATGTAAATAAGTATCACGGTTCGCTCCCGGGGGCTTTGGTTTGGTGGTAAGATCACATTTGTGATGTGTTGGTTACACACGTCATAGATTCGAACCCACACACGCTCAGGGACTTCTCAATATTATGGAGGTTCTATTTGTTTTTAACTCTTTCATTGTAAGGTGAGCTTAGTGCATGAAGAACATTCAGAAATTACTTTACCTCTATTAAAATAATGCTTTGCTTGCTTTTTACTCTATAATTAAGACTTGTGTACTGGAGAATACAGCAATTACGTCCTCCGTTTGTTATTTTCTTTTCTTCTCTTTGTTGAATATTTTTATCAAGTTTTTCATAAATATTATTATCCTTTTCTTCTTTTGTTGATTATCAATAGACTATTTGTTTTCTTATTTTCTAGTAGCAATTTACTTTAATGGCTGTAAAACTTTCAGATTTTCCTCACGAGGACTTGATTAACTGTACCTGTTCTCTTGATTATCTGCTTGTGTATTCTTCATAGCCAGAGACATTTCCAAAAGTTCGCCCACGTTGTGAAGCCCCTCGACGGGACATGATGTACCCTATGAACTATACTCCATGCCGTTATGTTCGGATATCTTGCTTGCGAGGGAGCCCTATAGCAATTTTCTTTGTACAGGTGAATTACTCTTGGAACTTGTCTTGAGTTTGATAATGTTTTGCTGTGTTGGACTCCTCCAATTCCCTTTTTGTTCTTCAGTGACAGTTTATATAAATGTAACCATCCAAATTCTTAGTCATGTTCCAAAAGTTTAAGAGCTCAAAGTCACCTAGTTATTTATTACTCACTAAAATATGAAAGATAATCCGTGTTTCATTTTATTAAGACTGGTCTTATCGGATTAATCTTCTACATTAATTTGATTGTAATTTAAAGATTTTTTCTGTATTCCATTTTCATTATGACAACAAATATTCAAATGTAGTAGCAGCACATCTGTCGGGTGAACTCTTAGACTTTGTAAAATTTCCCATTCCCAGTTTTAATGTCATAAGTAGCAGACAGTAGGTGTTCGCTGTTTCCCCCCTCTCAGTTACCGAAATTCTGGCTGAAGATTAAATACCAGCTTAAATTGCTCCCGTCTGCCGGTCACGTTTGCAACCAGTGCTTCCTATGATAGTAATATGGGAAGTTTGGCCCACATGTCTTGGTTCAAGTGGCAAAGGCGGAGGGACTTGCGATTTAGGTCACAGGTTTGTGCTCCAAACTATGCCAACTAAGCCTGGTATTTAAGTGAAGAAGGGTTTAAAGCAGTTGATGTTAAGGGTTGGCACATAGACACAAACGGAATTATCGGTCATAAGAAATAGAAAGCTAGCGAGCATTACTTCCAAAACATTCTTTTGACACCTCTAGTGTTCCCAAAAAGGAGTCATGCTGTTCACGTTGAACTTGATAATTGGGGAGATTAACCCAGGAACTTCATAATATCCCTCCATAAATTGGTTCTGTAGAATCTAATCAGTCGCCCCTTTTATCGAATCAAAATTTGTCACATATGTAGGTTTCCATTATGCCCACCTACACTCCATCTCTCCATAACCATTTCCATAATGGACATTGAAGTGGTTGGAAGTTGAAATCTGGACAGCCTGGCCTTATTTTCAAGCTTGACATCAAGAATGGGGTTTGGGGAAGTCTGGATCAGGTGGATCAAGTTCTGTATCGCCGCTGCTAAGTACTGAATTTTGATTAATGGAGGACCAACTAGTTTTTTCTTTCCCCAGAAAGGTCTCAGGCAGGGAGATCCCTCGTTCCTTTTTATTTTATCTATGGAAGGTCTCATTAAAATTCTTCATAAAGCAACTCAATTTCACTGATGGTATGGTTTTAAGGTGGGAAAAAGGAAGTGGGAACTCTATACTGTATGTCATTTGCTATATGTAGATGACAGTCTGATTTTCTATGGAGCTGAAAGATCCCAAGTAATGTACATGAACCTCACCGTAATTATCTTTGAAGCTATATCAGGATTGCACATGAACATGCTGAAAACCCTTTTTTCCCCAGTAAATGCAGTCCCTGAATTTGAGTTTTCTGGGTTAAATGCTGTAATGTGGTATCCTGCCATACTTCATATCTTGACCTACCTTATGGTGCAAAATAAAAGTCTCATGTAATTTGGAAAGGAGTAATTGATCATCTTCCTGACAGATACAATACCTTTCATTTGGGGGTCAGGTCAATATTGATAAATAGTGTGTTGGACAGTATTCCAAACATATTTCATGTCCCTTTTTTTCACTTGCCAAAGAAACAAGAACATGCTAATGAAATGGCACTGGTGATACAATATGGAGAATACGAAGCTGTGGAAAGATGTATTAACTGCAAAATAGAGGGAAAAGAATAATTTGTGTTCAAAGCGAAGAAACTCACCTCATGGGACAGGTCCTTGGAAACATATTTCAAACTTTGGGGGACTTATAGCTCAACTCAAAGTCAGGTTGGGGAATGACTCAGGTTTTTCTCTGGAAGGACAAGTGGCTGGGCCCTGTGGCTTTGAAACATGAATTTTCGAACTTATACAAAATGGCTAGCAATCAAGAGTCTTATTTTTATATATGGCAAATAATTTCTTTAAAAATAAAGAAGGCAGAGCCTGTATACAAGAGTCAAGAAGTATACCAAAGGGAAGAAAATTTACAAAAGAAGATGGTTTTGTATGAAAGACATCTGATCTTCTACACTACAAGGACCTCATGGGTGCACCAAAAGTAAATAAGGGATAATAGGCTACTCCTTAATTTTACAAAATTCATCGTTACACCCTCAAAACTCTCCTGTTTCAGTATTGGCATCAGTACACTTGGGAGCTGCTCTTCAGAAGAGAGTTTCAAGGTTGGGAGATGACTTAGACTACTGGGATATATTTGCTAAACTGGCAGCGATTCCTGTTAACCCTCAAATTAAAGATAGTTTTCTCTGGGGGTGGTGGTGGGGATTCTATGAATGGAGCTTTCACTGTTAAGGAAGGATATTCTCTTTTGTGCTCCAACAAAGAGCTGATTGAGAAAAAGGGAAACTCAGAAGGAAATAGAAGAAAAGAACAAATTCGGCTGCTATTTATGAATAATTCATTTTGTTTGACTCTATTATGGAAGTCGTATCCCCAGCTATCTGAACTTTATTCAAAGTTCCATTTCTTTGTTTTCTTTTATTAGTAGCTCTGTTATATCCTTTCTTCAACTAGGCCAGACACAGATTGCATTTGTAGCTTCTATAGAATCAGGTAGAAGAAAAAGATAAATATCACTTTGTAATCCATTCAACTGTCTAACTTAGATGCGGCACAAAGAAACTATGGAAACTAAGATATTGTTGCAAAGAGCTGGGCTCAACTTCTGCTTTCTTGATTTTTTTCCTAATTTGTTGCTTGCTTGTTGTTATTGCTGGTACTAGTGAAGTTTGGAGTTCTAATATCATCACTTATTCCCTCTTTTTTGCTGTGCAGTTGATTGGTATTACAGTTACAGGTCTTGAACCAGAGTTTCAACCGATCATAAACTACTTGCTACCCCACATAATATCAAGCAAGCAGGACGATAATGATATGCATCTTCAGGTATAAGATACTGCTATTGCTGAATATCTGTTGCGCACATTAATTGTAAGATGCACATGTGAGCCTTCTACATTGTCATGGTCAGATAAATGTGCTGTGGCACATCATTTCTTAAAATCTTTTCCTTTTTGTTAAGGATAAAACTTATCGGATTGCTGTCTTAATAAGCAGTGTTATGTTGCTTGTTTTAGATGTATGCAAATGTGTTTGTAAATCTTCCAGCTCTTTTTGTCTAATCTATGGTTTTATAGCTGCTTCAAGATATCACAAACCGGCTTGGAGTGTTCCTTCCCCAACTAGAGGTATTTCTTTGAATTGAAGTGTAGAAATAAGAGTATCTTTGTTATTCTGAAATTGGCGAGCTGGTAGTGCTGTTTTGGGGGATTACGTGGTTCTGTTGAGAATTCTGTTATATTCGTGCAGGCTGATCTTAACAGCTTTTCAGATGCTGCAGAATATGCTACACGTTTTCTTGCAATGCTTGCTGGTCCCCTTTACCCAATTCTTCAAATTGTAAAGGAAAGGTTGGTACCCTGATTTCTTTTACCAGGTATTTCTCTAATAGGTCCACAATTTTGTCTGTATTGGATTTTATCAAAGATATTACTTGATTATCAGCTATCTTCTGCACAGTTACAATGGAATCTTTGTGCTTCTAGGATTGACATTCTCCACTATGCAGAGTGTGTGTGTGTGTTGGGTGGGGGGATTTTACTCTCATCAAACAGAGTAGTCTTCAGAATATCTTCTGACCACAATCCTGTTGTTTTGAAGAGTGGAAGAAGTCCTACTCTAAATTTGAAGCACGGTGGTTAGAAGTGGAGGGTTCTAAAGAGAAAGTAAAAGAATGGTGGGAGTCTTTTTGTGTGAATAGCAGACCAGGTTACATTTTGGCTGAGAAGCTGAAAATGCTTAAAGTAAAGTTAAAGGAGTTACATTCCAACTTGTGTGAGGTGGACACTCTCTAAGGAAAGAAATGCCAGATGTTTTCAATGCAAAAAGAGCAGCAGCCAGAAGATCAAGATTCAGTGCCTTAATTTACTTTATTCTGGCCAGAGAGATATCATTAATACTATTTAGTTTATTCACTTCAATCAGGCTTCTTAGAAGAGCTTCAATGCAACTTTTTTTGTGTTAATCCCTAAGAAGCCAGGAGCTTCAGAATGAAGAACTTCAGACCAATCAACTTGGTAGGGAGAGTTTACAAGATCATTACTTGACTGATGGCAGAAAGGCAAAAATGTTGTGAATAAATTGATCAAAAAGCATCAAATGACATTTGTAAAGTGAAGCCAAATCATGGATGCAATACTCCTAGTCAGTGAATGCATTGACTCAAGAATGGAAGGGGGCACTCCTGTCATAATGTGCAAACTGGATAGTCAGAAAGCTTATGACCATGTGAATTGGCCTTTCCTTCTGAATACTCTCAGTCAGATGAGATTTGGTGGTAGATGGTTGAAGTGAATTGGGTTCTGTATAGAACAAGTCAGGTTAGGAGAACTTGCGGGTTTATTTTTGCATCAGAAAGGGGGTTGACACAGGTGATCCCCTCTCCACTTTTCTGTTCATCTTGGCAATGTAATGTTTTGACAGTATGATGAGGATTGTATCACAAATAAGGTGGATCAGAGGTTTTCGCTGGAGAAAGAGTGGGGGAAGAAAAGAAGTTGATCATATGCTTTATGTAGAGGACACTATCATCTTATGTGTGACTACAGTAGAACATATCAGCTTAGTTAAGAGTTATCCTGGTATTGTTTGAAGCTGTTTCAGGGCGGAGAAAACAATTTTTCCACTTCCAAAAATAAAATAAAATGGAGAATAAAACTGATATGAAGTCATTTTGTGACAGAAGCATATGAATGAAGCCTTAACCTTGCCGACCCTTTCTATAGATATTATCTTGTATGAAGTTAATTTTTTATGAACCCTGTGGTAACTTCTATATTGCTGTTATTAATTATTGAAAGAGGATTGCTTATTCATTTGGGTAAAATTCTCTTATTGTGGATTACCCACATCTTTCGGGTACCATCGGCTGTTGGTAATTTATTATTGAGCCTCTTCGAGATGGTTCCCAACCTTGATTCCAGTTAAAGAATATTCATTGCTCTTGTATTAGATGTGAGTATTGTATATGCTTCATTCCTTGAGTACAATTTTATTTGTTCACTATTATTTTCTTGCTTAAGCAGGGAAACAGCCAGGTCAGTAGGCAATATTTCGGAATCTGAAGCTTCAAGAAACAGTCAACCTGTAATAGCTTTGACTGTATCATCAAATTTTGAGGTACGCATAGGGTACTGCTCCTCTGCTTTTCTTGTCATGCTGTTTGTGAATTTTTACCTCATAAAAACTAACTAGTAACTGTCTCCCCCTGAAAGGAAGAATAGTATTCCCTCCGTCCAGATTCTGTGGTGATTGACTGTGCATTGAATTTAAGAAACAAAAGAAGACTTCTGAAAATTGTGGTCTTAATTAAGTTAGACATTTTGTGGCTATAAATCATGTCATTAACGGTACAGTGAATATTTAACAATTTTTGGAGGTGGGCAGCATTCATTAATGCTGAGGAATACAACAATGCCTTTTGTCTAAAAACAAACAAATAAGGGGTACAATGAACATTTTGAAGTTACTCCCTCCGTCCATTTTTTATTTGTCCAATATTGACTTGGCATACCCCTTAAAGAGCAATAGATAGAATGACAATTTTACTATGCTACCCTTTACGACAACAACCAACATGCCCTGTGTAATCCCAGAAGTGGGGTTTGGGAGGATGGTGTGTATGCAGAGCATAGTCCTAACTTAAAAGGAAGAGTTAATTGTATAACCCTTTGGATATAATAAATTCAATGCTTTGGAAATGCATTGAGAAATGACTATTGTTATTGTAAAGATGGATCTTGGGTCTAACTCAACCTCAAAAGCTAGATTATCGTGGGAGGATTGCCCAAGTCCATATAAGGAGACCACCGGTCTATTCCCCAACCAATGTGGGACTTTTACCCTAACACCCCTTTCATGCCTAGGCCCAAATGGAGCGTGGACTGGGAGCCCAAATGGGGATGGACCTGGCACCCCAAAAGCTAGCTCAAAGGGAGGAAGATTGTCCAAGCCTTATAAGGAGTCCACTCATCTCATTAACCACCAATATGAGACTTTTGTCATTCTTTAACACCCCACCTCACGCCTGGTGCTTGTGCATTTTTTATTTTGGGGGATTGGGTGAGATGGGCCCTGATAATAAGGGTAAGTTTGATTAAAGGTAAGTTTGAAACTAAGTGATGAATTATCTCTTAATTTATAAAATTGGACAGTGGACATCTATTTTGAGTATAGCGGACTGTGGGAGTAAATTACTATAAATATATAAATGTCATTTTTTTGGGACTAACTAAGAAGGAAGGAGTGCCGCATAAATTGGGACAGAGGGAATAGAACTTTTCCTCCTTGTACTCTTGACTGGAAACTGTTCCTTGGGATACGGATTATCTGTTGCTTCTTTAAAACTACCCTGATTGTTAATCTTTAGCCTAGTTTTATACAGATAAGAAAACAAGAGGGACCTTTACTTTAACAACCTGAACATATAATTGACCAATTCCCATTAAGCACATTGGGAAAAAAGAAGTATCTTCATAGAGTTGGTTTAACGAACACAAGAAGGAGATTTCTCATGTGTTCCTTCTCATTTACTAAAACATGGTATCCCTTCTTTCTCCTGGAGTGGAGTGCTTAGCTAGCCTTCCCAATTGTCAATGGCAGTTATGTAGAAAGGCAGATTGGATGGCCTCAAAATTCTGACATGATTTACCTTTCCTGTCTAGTGTATATGTGTATACTGTATCGATGGCCCTTATATCCTTGTAATATTTATTTCCTGTATGTGCAAATGCCTCTTATACATGTGGGAGGGGGGAAGCTTGACCTAATCTAGACGTACTGCATCCTTTGGAGTTTGGGGAGGTATTCCTTCGTATTTATGGTTACTCCACTTTCTAGCTCAACACTTGATGTATACAGGGTTGCAACTTTGTATCATGCGCGGATCAATCTTATTTTGATGATTCATTTTTTATTTTCATTTCTGAAGTTCTTAATCTCTATAAGAGCTTTGCCAGCCTTTGTAATTCTGCAGGCTCAGCTTAGGAATTTATTTTATGCTTTAATATTTCTTGCATTTTTTTGGGTTGACGAGGATCTTTAAATGTTCTCTATTATTTCATCTATTACTTTTTTGGCTCATTGTGGAAAGAAATGTTACTGCCATGTAGAAGGATTTAGGCACACTTGTCACTGAGGTGGTTACCATTCTTACTTATGGCATGGCTTTCTTACTTATATGGCATGGCTGCTGGCTAATTATATGTTTTTATCATGGCAGCCTAGGAGATCACGCATCATGTCTTCCCTGATTTTCCCTACATCTTGTTACTTAGCTTTTCGTCCAGATGCCATCTTCATTTTACTGAGGAAAGCTTATAAGGATTCTAACCTGGGAAATATTTGCAGAGTGGTAATACACTTAACTCTTTCTCCCTATTAAAAAAAGATTTTCCTTCGCTTTTTCCTCTGAGTAATTAGAAGACGTAACAGAAAGAAAATAAAGCAAGATTTAACTAGATACAAATATTTACTTGTGCCTCTTCCATTTTTTGTTTCCAAAATGTTGAGAGTTCAAAACTGTGTGATTTGAAGTTTCATGAGAATAAAAGCAACCTTTGCTTTTATATTAATTTCAATTCTTGTTTTATATCTAGGCCTCTTGGATTCTGTGGAAGTTTCTTGAGCCTATAAAGCCGCCAGAAGCTTCACATTCTTGTAGTGAAATTACAACTTCAGTGCCTGATGAAGGATCACAATCTGAGCCTTCCGCCCCTCCTTCTTTTGCTGATTACTCTGATTTATTTGGAGATGACTTTAAGATACCAGAATATATGTGGGACTCCATTTTCAGTAATGTCTTAGATATTGGCCTAGTGGAAGAAGGGATTTTACATGTTCTGTATGCTTGTGTATCCCAGGTCAATCACAGCCAAAGCTTTCTGCTATAGATAAACCACTGCATTCATAAGTGTACTAATACTTGATGCTTTGTTTGACATTCAACATTTCATTTTAACAGCCCCTGCTCTGCAGCAAGTTGGCTGATAATGCTTCTGATTTTTGGTTGGCATTGCCCCTAGTTCAAGCATTGCTTCCAGGTATACCGCATTTGCGGTTCCATAGTTAATTGATAGTCTGTGTCGTTGACTTAATATTTGCTCAAAATTGATTATTTTTTTTCCTTTATCATTATAAAAAGAAAAACTGACATGTTTCATACCTGAAGTGCATAATTTGAGACCTTAAGGTTTTGTGGAGAGTCCTTTTTCCTCTCCGTTAGGACTGTCTTTTAGTTAGATGGCTTCACCATTGGATATTGAATCCTCTTTGAGTATTTTAGTAATGGAAGATCATTCATTATGCTTACTATTAGGAATATAAACATATTACTCCTTTGTCCCAATTTATGTGACTTACTTTCCTTTTTAGTCAGTCCAAAAGAATGACACATTTCTATATTAAGCAACAATTTAATTATAAAATGTCTAGTTTACCCTTAATGAAATGATTTACCGCCACACAAATTTTTATTATTTATTTTGGACCACAAGTTTTAAAAGTCTTCCTTTCTTTCTTTAACTTCGTGCCAGTCAAACTACCTCACATGAAATGGGATGGAGGGAGTAGTAGTTAGACTGTCAGTGTTAACACTCAAGTAGGCCGTTGTCAGTTAAATGTGTGTTTGTTGTATCTTGTATTCCATTATCATCATCTTTTACATTCATTATTTTTCCTTCTCTTATTTTCACTCGATATTAGAGTCTCTATGATCTTGGTAGAGATTTAAATGGCTTCCGCCTACTAGTACAGAGACTTATGCTGTTTGACTGACCTAAGTTTTCTTTATTTCGTATGTCTTATTACTCTTGCCTTCTTCGGTAATTACTCTGGCGGCACAACTCCTCTTTCTAGTGATTGTTTCCAGTATCTTTCTGTTGATTGTTCCTCATAACCTCTCCTCTTTCTGGTGATCATTTTGGCAACAGTGTCTTGTTTTTTGACTGTTCTGGCAGTACCATCTCTTTGGCCAGTATTTTGATCATTCTTCAAGCTAATGTTACCACAACAACTTTTCTGATGAAATTCTAGTGACTTACTTTTGAGTCAGTCTCTCATTGGTTGGATATAAGATGTGTCTCTCATCCACCTATTCCATTACAAGTTAAATTATTTATTCTTTTTCCTTTTCTTATTTTCTCTTGCTTTTCTATGACCTGAAGCACTTCGTCCTAGTATCAACAGTAGTGACCCAATTGATGAAGATTTATCTCTGTGGAAACAACCTTTTGTACAGAAAGCTCTGTCCCAGGTAGTTCTATGATCTTTTCATAAATTTTGTTTTGATGTTCTTTTAATCTAGAACCAGAGTGTCATTACAGTTTCTATTGTGCAGATTGTTGGGACTTCGTCTTCATCAGTTTATCGTCCTTTGCTTCGTGCTTGTGCAGGTTACCTATCATCATTTTCACCATCAAATGTAGGTTTCCCACTTCGTTTTAGATTCTGTTCTGTCAACACAACATCTGCACTTTGGTTAATGCTGAACATTTTTCATTTTTCTTTCTCAGCCTGTGGTTTGTTATTTGTTGAACTTTTATCTGGCAAGATCAGCCAAGTGTATTTTTCCTTTGCTTCAATACCTGTGAATTTTATCTGGGAAGATGAGCCTGTTATCTGCTTTTCTGTATGGTTACCATTCTCAACATGGTTCCTATGCAGTTATTTAATTAAATATATAGATGGAACGAATGATACAATCCAAGATGATGTTACAAATGAATTGAAAAAATATATTTTACATTAGTATCTAATTCTGTTTTTTCTTGTTCTGAAGTTGGTTCTCTTTACTAAAATCTATTTGACACATACTGGCAGGGGAAGGCTGCATGTGTGCTCATTGATCTTTGCTCTGGTGTCTTGGCTCCATGGATGCCTCAAGTGATAGCCAAGGTTATTCAACACTTTCTTCATACTCTGCTATGTAGGCTGTAGTAGAATTTAGGTTTTACCTTGCAACCTTGCTTGTGAATATTTTCTTCTTAGATTTCTTTTAATACAGATTGACTTAGCACTTGAGCTTTTGGAGGACCTTTTGCCTGTAATCCAGGTGTGTGTTTTTATTTTTCTTTCATTTTACTATAGTGAGCTTTCTGTGCATATCTGATTGACCAGTAAACACTTGCTTGTGGACAATGAACCTTTTTAAACATTTTATAACCCAAGGAGTGATGGAGAGATCAATGGTGCAGTACCTAATACAGTAACAAAATTCTATGTAATTTCTCATCTCTTTGTTGAAGGCCTAGAAAAGTAGATTTAGTGGAAATTTGCAACTAGGAAGATGAATGTCTCATTGATGAGTGCAACTGTCAAATAAGATTCCAAATTCTGTAGGATCTCATAGTACAGATATTTGAAGACAATGTTTCTTGGTAAAAGATATGAAGCATGCGAGTCAACATCATCGAACGACCTTACTTGAACAGGATCTGTTCTACAGTCTCATCTATTGTATCCTTGAGTTTGAAGGAGACAGTCAGCATTGTTCTAATAAACATGCTCGGTGGATGCCTTTGACTGCAGTAGTTTACGGCTGGATGCTCTACATTTTTGAAATCCTCGTACATAAAAAGCATATCTAATTGATAACACTTATACTAATCACCAACCTAATACAGAGAAGTCATTGCTGATATATGACAGTAGTGCAATAATAGTACCTCTGGGCAGTCCTCATGATTCAGTAATTTTTTCTTGTGCTGTAACAATTGGATATTTCATATTTATCAAAGATAATTTCTAACTGTTGGTGCCATTATTTGACCATATTCTTTCTGTTGAGAGCCCATTTTCATTATATACGCTTTTATTAGTACTTACCTTTGGACAAATGTGTATCAGGGTGCCCACCACTCATTTGCTCGTGCACGTGCAGCCCTTAAATATATTGTCTTAGCTTTATCTGGGGTTATGGATGATATTTTGGTCAAATATAAGGTAATCTTTTGACTGAAATGTTTGTCAGTTGGTATTCAGGCAATCATATTATAATGATGATAAGATATGAGCTTAAATGAAGAAATGAGGATTCATATAGACGATCACAACTTGTTTGGGACTGAGGGGTAGTTGTTGCTGTATTATTCAGGGAATCTTATGACTGCTCTTTAGCTGTTCGATATAACACCTTTAAGCTTTTAAATTTGGGAACTTCATCATTTCAGGATGCTAAGCACCAAGTGCTTTTTCTTGTTGAGATGCTAGAACCGTATCTGGATCCTGCATTAACCCCTGTACAGAGCATTATAGCCTTTGGGAATGTTTCTTCAGTTGTCCTTGAAAATCAAGAGAAAAATTGTGCTATTGCGTTAAATGTGATTCACACAGCTGTACTCAAGCCTGCTGTCCTCCCCTCTCTGGAAGCTGAGTGGAGGCGCGGATCAGTTGCTCCAAGGTAATAGAAAGATGCACAAGTCTTTCTTGAAACATTGAGTTTCTTTGTGGGAAATACTTCATTCTATGTCCTATTTTATGATTCAGAATTTAGCCCCTCTTGATTCTTTACTGTTTTGATTTTAAGACTGGTTTTTTTAGCATATTTAAATACTTTACTTCCTTTTGGGGCTTGTATCATTTAATTGATGTAAAAGTGCCATTAATTGCTTTTATATCCTGTTTTATGTGATGCCAGCTTTTGAAAGTTGCGAAATTGCAATATGGTGATGGTCAACTAAGCTATCTATATATGTAAGAAACAATCCAACCCAAAAACTGATTGCAGGCTTTTTCCAATTGATCAAGAACAACAATGGCCAATGTGGAACTTATACCTCCTGAGATGCAGATTCAGATTGCTGAGTTAGATGTCACCTTATGGGTCCATCGAAAGAAAGATAGAAAAACATGGGCTTCAATGAAGAAATGCCTAACTGAAGGGAAAGATAAAAAAAATATATGTAGTTAAGTATAATGACCATAAACTCAAACCACAATGATGCAGATAAAAGAACATAAAAGTTATAACTAAGCAAGGTACTTATTGGACAATGTGGCTCTCTTCAGGACAGCTTGTAAAGAAATGGATCTTTGGCCTAACTCAACCCTAAAAGCTAGCTCAAGAGGTGAGGATTGGCCAAGACATATTAAAGAGACCATTCATCCTTTATATGGCCAATGTGCAAATCTTTTACGGAGCTCATGGTAATAATGTGCATGCCTTAAGCATCTTAGTGTGTGCAGCCAAGTGCTACTTAAGTGACCTGAAGCATACAATCTATTTTGCACAACTTATTTCGCACCTAGCTTCAGGGCTTAACCCTCCGTAAGAGAGTTTTAGAGAACACTGAATTGCAGACCAAGACTAGGAGGATATTTTGTTAGCTAGGCGAGATAGTGCTTTGAAAGAGTGTCTAGTTTTATGAAAGGAATATCTTTAATTTAAAAGCCGCTTTGGTAGTCTATGCCTGGAAAGAGTAAGATGTCATCAACCTGGATGGTATCCTGATGTTCTAAACTCAATGCATAAAATATATTCCAGTGGTCATAATTATCTTAATGTGAAATAAAAAATTTCAGTTTTTTCTGAATATATCCTGCATCGTGTTCTATTCTGCTGCCAATCTACTTTGGAATTTTTATCTTGTATTCGTGTCAGAAAGACAGATTTCCTGTATGAAGTACTTGGTCAAAACATGTTTTAGTACTAATGGAAAATGATAGTCTACATCGAAAATAGGATCGCTAAGCATCTTTTCAATGTTTCTTAAGACTGGTGCTAAGCTAGTAAGAACTACTTTTCTTTGTCCTATGACTATTCTTATTATTATAATTTGTAAATGATTTGATTGTTTAGTTGTTGGCGTCAATGTGCCTGGCCTGGACAAAGGTAGTCCATATATTGTTCATTATCTTGGAAAGAAGATTCCTGTACATCTTTGAGAAACAAAAAAAGGGCAAAAGCTTCGTCAGGTAAAAGAACTTTAATGGGAATGATTGTTGTGGCGATCCGATTGGGCTGTTTTGCTAGCCGTAATTGGTGAAACCAAACAGTTACTATTTTATTGAGCTGATTTTATATATAAAGGTGTACCATGTGTCATAGTGAAAGATCCTGAATAACTAGTGCTTTAGTGCATATGATAGTAAGCTTTTTCCCAAGATATGCATACTGCTTGACCGCACTGAATTTGTCTTGAATCAATGAATATGCAGTGTACTTCTCTCAGTTTTGGAGCCTCACATGCAGCTTCCTTCTGATGTCGACCTCCGCCAATCTCCTAGTGTTGAGCTCCTAGCACCACAATTATTGAATGTTTCACCTCTTTCTTCTGTCCTACGCCATGCTGGAGCTTCTTCTAGATCTGGCAGTCATGAGGATTCTGATGCAAAAGTTGATTCTGAGATGACTGGAAAAGGAGACATCCCTGAGGAAGTGAACCTTCTCTTTTCCCCCCCAGAGCTCAACAGAATCTCACTAGTCTCTGGGAGCTTGGAGAAAAAGTGCAGAGACTTGAGTTCTGATGTCAAGAAGGAAACTAATCACATTGTTGAGAAGTCCACAAACAATCAGTTTGACCATGGCTTGCTATCTGCTGTTGATAATACTGTCGAGTATTCTAATCTGCAAGATGATTACTTTCAGCTTGTAAGTTACCGAGATTGTCAGATGAAAGCTTCTGAATTTAGGCGTTTAGCGTTGGACTTGCATTCTCAGTGTGAGATCACTCCTGAGGGTCATGATGCTGCTATAGATGCTTTGCTTTTAGCAGCAGAGTGCTATGTTAATCCGTTCTCTATGGTGTCTTCCAGGGATAGTTCACCTATTATGAACAAACTGAGTACTAAGAAGCCGTGTAAAAACCACGAGGTTTCTGTTCTTCAGGAACTTTTTAACGAGGACAATGACTTAAAAATTGTAGCTGATCTTGAGAGGAAAAGAGACAAATTTGTTCTTGAAATAATGCTTGAAGCAGCTGAGCTTGACAGGAAGTATCAGCAGAACTCAGACGGGGAATGTATGACTCCCTATGTTGAAGGGAATGATGAAAAACTTGATTTATCTCAGCAAGATATAAAATCAGCAGATGCTATAACCTTACTTCGCCAAAATCAAGCACTTATATGTGATTTTTTAATTCATCGCCTGCAAAAGGAGGAGCACCCGACACATGAGATACTATTGCAAATTCTGCTGTTTCTATTGCACTCTGGAACTAGATTGAACTGTCCTCCTGTGCTCATTGTTGACACAATCATAAAATCGGCTGAGCACTTAAACCAGCAACTGAGAACTTTTTACTATCAATTAAAAGAAGGAACTGTCCAGTTTAATGAGTGGAAGCTGCAGGCAGTTCGACGTCGCTGGATTCTTCTTAAGAGATTGATAATTGCTTCAAGTGGTTGTGATGAAGGGTCCGAGCTTTCAATTAACTACAGGAGTGGTTTCCGGTTTGCTAATCTAGTTCCTGCTTCAGCTTGGCTGCAGAAAATACCTGCATTCTCATCTTCAACTTCCCCTCTTGCCCGTTTTCTTGGCTGGATGGCAATATCTCGTAATGCTAAACAGTATCAGAAGGAGAAACTCTTCCTTGTCTCAGATCTTTCACAGTTGACATATCTCCTGTATCTATTTTCAGATGAGCTTGCTGTAGTAGGCTACCTGGAGCAGAAAGATGACAAGAAAATTCAAGAATGTGGCAGCAATTCAAGTTCTAGGAAAGGGGGTGAAAGTTGTAGTCCACAGAATGGAGATCAGTCTTTTTCTGTTATATACTCGGACATAAATCAGTTCTTTCCCAATTTGCAAAAAGAGTTTGAAGTTTTTGGGGAATCTATATTGGAGGCTGTTGCTTTGCAATTAAGATCTTTTTCTTCTGCTGTTGTACCAGATTTATTATGTTGGTTTTCTGATTTTTGTTCGTGGCCTTTTGTTCGAGAAGAGAACCACCCTTTTTGTAGAAGATCTACTGGGTTCGCAAAAGGTTTTGTTGCTAAGAATGCAAAAGCAATTGTCTTTTATGTGCTTGAAGCCATTGTAGCTGAGCACATGGAAGCACTGGTACCAGAAGTACCAACCTTGATGCAAGTTCTTGTTTCCTTGTGTAGGTCTTCATATTGTGATGTGTCATTTCTCAGTTCAGTGTTGCAATTGGTAAAGCCAATTATCTCATATTCTTTGGGAAAATGTTCTGCTAATGAAAACTTAGTGAGTGATGATTCTTGTCTTAATTTAGAATCATTATGCTTTGATGAATTTTTTGACCTCATCAAAGATGAGAATCATAACACTCCAAGAGAGGATGGACTATGCAGGGCAATGCCAATTTTTGTTTTGGCATCGGTGTTTCCTGATCTATCCTTGCAATGCAAAGTTGAACTATTGCAGTCTTCTATATCCTGTGCCGATTTTGCTTCTTGTGAGCCAACTACTTCATTTCATGATTATCTTTGTGCATATCAGGCTGTAGTAAGAAATTGCAGAGTTTTGCTCCTTGAGACATTGAGAGGCTGGGGTGTCATTCCCTACGCTATATCTCCATTGTCTGAAATGGACTCTGCACCATGTGATAATAGATCTGAACAGCACTCATCTTTCCTTTTGGATATCTACTCAACTGAGATGAATGAAGCAAACATGGATGATAATGCTGTTGTGAACAAGAAGTCTCATCTCAAAGTTGTGGAAGTTGTAAGATTCTTGAAGGACCTAGAAGCCCTCATTTCTAAGCTAAATCCAACTATTGAACGATGCTTTAGGATTCACCATAAATTAGCAGAGTCTCTAGCCCTTGTTTGTGCAGAAAGTTTCGTGTACTCAAGATGCTTAAGTTTGGTTGCTGAGAGAGTTCCAGTTTCTGAAGACAGTGAAGAGGGAATTCTGCTCAAGATGGAAAGTATTTCAGATTTCACTGATTTTTGGAAAATCAGTCTTGAAGGACTTGCAGAAATGATTCTATTGCTTCAGAAGAACCACTTGTGGGAGCTTGCTTCTGTGATCCTTGGTTCTGTACTTGCTGTTCCTCAACGCTTCTCTTTGCATAGTGTAATTAGCAATGTATGCTCTGCAGTTAAAAATTTCTTGCATGGTGCCCCAAGTATTGGTTGGAGGCTTCACAGTGATCAATGGATCTCTCAGCTATGTGAAAGAGGCATCCACACCTACCATGAATATGAAGGTTCTCTGATTGATCTGTTCTCTTTCATGCTTTGCCATCCGGAGCCTGAACAACGATTTATTGCACTTAAACACCTGGGGAGGCTCATGAGCCAAGATGGACATAGTGGGTCTGCTTTATTATGTTCTAGTATTTGTGATAAAGTAGCCTCATCAGTAAGTAAGTCTTCTGCATGTGAGCCGATTATATCTGCGCTGGTTTCTGGTACATGGGATCAGGTAGCTTTGCTGGCTTCATCTGACCCATCACAGCGTTTAAGAATCCACGCAATGGCTCTTCTTGTAAACTATGTACCATTCTCTGAAAGACGCAACTTGCAATCACTTCTTGCAGCAGCTGATACAGTTCTACAGTGTTTGACAAAACTATCACAACCAACCTGTGAAGGACCATTAGCGCAACTTTCTATTATACTTTTTGCCAGTATTTGTCTATACTCTCCAGTTGAAGATATTTCACTTATTCCTGAAAATATTTGGAGCGGTATTGAAAGTTTTGCATTAGGAGGAAATGGTATAGTTTTTTTGTACTTTTCTATTACAACCAAAAGTAGATACAAGATTGAGTTCTGTAAGTATTGTGCTTATTGTGGCTATCCATTTTGTCTCATTTTTTCCAGAAAGATTTCCTGTCGGACTTGAGAAAAGAACTTGCCAAGCTTTATGTAGACTGAGAAATGAAGGGGATGAGGCTAAAGAGGTAATAGACCAATTAAGAGACCTATTTTCATTTGTCACGTTCTTAGTAATTTATGTATAGAATTTTCGAACATCAAAATTCCTGTTCTCTTTTTTCTTTCTCCAATTATCTAGCTATTAGCTTGACAACATTATTCTTGTGAACTCCATCTAACGTGAACTTCTTTGTATGGATCAAAGATGTTGAAAGAAGCTCTCTCTTCAAATTCCCAGCAGCAAATGGATCCAGATTTTGGTCATACACGCGAAACAATCCTTCAGGTATATGCAATCTTAATCCAGTAAGTCTCTTGTTAATGATCTATATTTCATTAAGATGTCCCACTTACCATCTGACACGGTATGTATAAAGTAACTCCAGTTGTACCCCTGAACATTATCTAGAACACCAATGGTATTTGGTTTGACTAAAACTAATAATTGTTCTCTATGATAAAAATATCAGCTGATTTATATTTGATTTTAAGGTAGCAATCAGCATCAGCATCATTCCTTTTATGTCTGATGTGGTCTTTTCCTCTTCACATTTGTATTGATTTCTCTCCTGTGGGGAACTAACAGTGGAGGAGAGAATTATAGGGTACAGGATACATGTGTTCATTGGATTATATACAATATATATAATACCTTTTTCAGTGTGGGACAATATGTGTAACATTTTAGTACACCAACAATCTTATGGTCTAGATGAGTTTGCAAATTGTTGACTTCTGTGGACTATCTCATCTAAAAGCTTAAGTTGTCAAAGAGAGCACACTTAATGTACTCAATTAATTTCTCAACACACCCTCTCATGTGGGGGCCTGATCTTTTCATGGGTTAAGCACATGAAATTCTTTTTTCTTTTTTTTATTAATGGGTGTGGTGTGATTCAATCCCATGACCTCTGCCTGCTCAAATATCATGTGAAAGTGTGACCATCTCATCTAAAAGTTAATGTTGTTAGAGAGAGTAGACTTTACTTAATTATATTCTCAACAAAAATTATGAATACACTACTATAGTAAAAGGTTGCTCATTGTAAAGAGGCACACTGATGAGTTTTCTCTAGAAAAAATATTGGCAGAAGTGTGCCAGAGCATGTTTAGGCTCTAGAGCTAGGTATGATGCAGATTGGGCGCTTTGCCTCAAGCATTCATCACTTCAATAAAGCCCCGAAGACCCCCTTAGTGCGAAAGAATCTGAGTTTTGGCCTTGGAAGATAATATGGGAAGTCAAGATTCCATTCTAGGTAGTGTGCTTTACAAGCTTAGTGGCAAAACAAGTTGTCCTAAATCAAGATAAGCTAATGGAAAGGGGGTCTGAAGCTATGTCCTAGATGTTTTTTCTTGAAACTGACTTGGATGTAGATAGGGTTACAACTTTATTGAGTGAAGTGGAGAATTTTTCTGGCACTACTGTACAATCTGATAAACTGAAGTGGAGATATCCGGGGATGGAATTTTCTCTGTGAATAAAATGTACAAGGGCAATAGTGTGATGCAAGGTGAGTGCCCAAACATCTGAAAGAGCATGGGTGCTTCACTTGGTTAGTGGTGAAGAGAGCATGCCTTACACATCATGAGGTTCTACAAAAGAAGGAGAGTGTAGTAGTTACAAGATATTTTTTATGCAATGAAACTGGGGAGACAAATAACCATCTTTTTCTGAATTGCAAGTTCACTATATAACTGTGGAACATCTTCCTCAGTTTCACAAAGACTGAATTGACAATGCGTGAGCATACTGCTGATTTGATGAGCTTCTGGATGAGAAGAGGGGGTGGCAAGAGTCAGAAAAAATGGTGGAGTACAATACCTTCATGTATATGGTGGACAATAAGGAAAAAGAAATGGGAGATGTTTTGAAGACAAGATCAAGTTCATGCATGATGTGAAATGGAACTGTTTAGTGTCTTTATTTTTTTTGGTGCAAAGGGAACTGTATAGAGGAATTAGATGAGATGGTAGATTTATTAGGTGCTCTGTAAAGCTTAAAGTCTAACCTTATTACCTTGTAATTTCTTGGAGGTGGTCAGCTTTCCTTAATGCTGAAGAATACAACAGTACTAATTCTCATAAAAAGAGTGACAACAATTTTGACAGATTTTCATCACAGAGGTGAATCAGGTGGACTATGCCAAGGAGTACATTGGAAGTTTTAGCTTACTGGAATAGATATGATAATCTGTTAGGACAGAGGGAAAAATCGAGGGAGAAATAGAAGGAGAAATGGAAGATTGTCCTAGCTTGCATCTGGTGGACAATTTGGAAGGGAGAGAAACCAAAGGTGTTTTGAAGATAAGAGTATTTCTCTTTAGAGGTTGAAGATTAATTGTCTAGTGCTTTTCTACTTTTGGTGTATTCATGAATATCCTCAGGACTCAAGTGGCAGAGGACATTCCTAGTGTTTCAGATTATTTATGAGGCTTAGGTGGTAGGTTTTGCTCATATGAATAGTACTTGTAATTATTACTGAAGAACACCTTTGGTGTAGTTCTTTCTCTAAAATAGATATGTTAACTGCTAAAGAAAAAGGGGTACATCATATCTAGCATACAGACTTCTCTGACACTAACACGGACATTTTAGGAATAAGCCCGGCTATTACCAACGACTAAAGACCCTGCAATGTAAGAAATAATAATAGGTAATTTGAAGTGAGAATGAAAAATGAGAATAAATCAAAATGCTAACAAGAGAAGTTAGTAAAATTCAGTTCTCTTTATTGCAGCTAGCCCTTGAACCTTTCATGGCCTTTCTTCATATTATTGTCTTATCTCTTGTAGAATAATAAGCACAAGGCAGTTTATATTGATTCCTGTTTCTGAACTCTTCATTTTGTGTCTTTCCCTTGTCTTATTAGTTGTTCATTTCGTTGTTTGAGCATCTTTCTGTAGATAGTTCCATCAACTAGTAATTAGTACCCTCTTGTATTTCTTGAAACCATATTTTCTCTAATTTGACCTTAATTATCTTTTAGAATGCTGTATTGGGTACCCATTTTTTCGTTTACTTTTTCAGGTCATATCTGATTTGTCCACAGTCAACTCATACTTTGACTTTTTCTCAAAGGAATGCCACGAAAAAGTTCTGGTAAGGATTTGGTAGCTTTATGACATTCATTATTACTTGAGCTTTTCTCTTGACACTGTAGCTTCAATTCTTCAAGGAATTGGAGGAGGCCGAGATTGAAATGGAACTTCTTCAGAAGGAAAAAACAATGCAGGAATTATCAGCTGAATTTAAAGATTTGCATCAGCTTCCATTCCTAACTGGTAATACTTTCTAATAATATGTTCATATTTTGTATGCTTTGGAACACAAAATTGTATCCTTCAAATCAGTGCATGTTTTCTTGTAAGTGAGACTGCTAGGTGCTCCCACTGAATAAAAGGCTGACTTCATACTGTTGTGTGAACTACTGCAGAGCAAAGTGCTTCAGCTAATTTGTTTTCAATTACACCGATTGACGGGGGCACATATATTTTCTGACATTCACCTTTTGAAATTCTATTGTGCAGATTCGGCAAGGCAAGATAACCGCTTGCAGCAAATCAAAGAGGAAATCAAATCTTTGTATGCACTAACTACAATCTATATATACTTTGGATAAGAGTTGTATTTTGTAGCTGTATTAATTGAACAGTTTTATCTTTTCGTTTCTTCTGGTTGCTGATTGAGTGTTCAGAAATAAGCTGATCATTAGTTTATCATGGATTTCTGCATACATCCATACTTCACTGTTACTTTGTAGTATCAGGGTTTCAATTGTTTGCCGGGCATGCTGACTCTTTATTTATTTTTATGCATCACTTGAATATCAACTTGCACTTGTTTTAATGTTATCGTATACCTACTTTTCTGTTTGCTACCCCTCTTTGCCCCCCCTTCCCCTGTTGTCTTTTGACCTGTTTGAGGGGTTGGTGAATTCATTACACACTTGCTTAGATTTGTACTTTTCTTTAGGGTAACTGAGATGTCTTTCAATGTATGTGATTCACTTGTATAAAATGTGGGGTTGGTGGTCTCCTATATGTATTTAATGCAGGATAAAGGTTATCTTGCATTAGACTATAGTTTGTTGTTCTCTATGGATTTGTTCTGGTTAATTCTCTCTACTGACTAATCCATGCAGCTGTGCCGATGTGAACTGATATTAGTAATTTAACTTTCAATAGAGCATCTTGCCTTTCATCTCCTACCTCGATCTCCACCCATGTTCAGTAGAACTGATAGATTGAAGAAAATGAAACACACGATTCTATCTGACGACTCTTATTAGTTCTACATTCATCTTCTCAAGGCAGAAAAGAATTAGAGGAGATTGACCTTAGACTTATCTATTTAAGCTCTTCTGTGTATCTCTTCTTACCAGAGAAAAGGCCAAACTCAAAGAGGAGGTTGTAGCACGCAGGCAAAGGAAACTACTCGATAGGCATGCCCGGCAAAAGTTTTTGGAAGAGGCAGCCCTTCGAGAAGCTGAACTTCTACAAGAGCTAGATAGGTTTTTTCTAGTGTCCCTCAAATCTCGTGCTTACATTATTTGATGATTACATGTTAATTGTAAAATGTCTACATGATGCTACTATTTTAGAGAGAGGATGGCTGAAGTAGAAAAGGAGATTGAGAGACAACGTATACTGGAGCTTGAGCGTACAAAAACCAGGGAGTTACGACACAGCCTTGATCTAGAGAAAGAAAAGCAAGCGCAGGTATGCAAGAATGATCATAGCTCACTTGTCATCCCTTGGTTATGACAGCTAGGACACAAAGTGTTTCAAACTAGACCGATTAAAATGATGCCTAGTGGATGCTTAGGTTTTGTTTGCATCAACGATATTTCCCTTTATGCCGAGTGACTTTTCTGAATATAGTGGATATCTTGTGATACACTCTCTTTTTTAATATGTAAATCAGCAGTAAACATCATGTCAGCTTCATAAAAATAAAAAGCTTTTTTGTTCAGGGAATTCAGACTCCTAATACAAATTATCTTTTTTACTTTATTTAAGTTTCTTTTCGAGTTTTTTCTTCTTGCTTTTTCCTTTGTCTCTCCCTTCCTATTTAAATATTGCCTCAGTTCCTGGTTACTCTCTCCTTAAATTGTTTGTGTTAATCAGCCTTAACAGCCTACAGCCCTACACATTTCCATCAGCGGAGTGTGTGGACCTTTCACCCTTACCTTTGTACCTGATTAACCATTCCTTGTAATCTTAAAAGTTAGTACGAGACACCATTCGGTATAAAGAACTTGTATCCAGTGGCGGAGCCAGAAATTTCGTCAAGGGTGTTCAAACTAAGAGAGAATTTTTTTTAGCTGAGTGGGTGCACCAAACTTTTTTTTACTGATGGGTGGGTGCACCAAAATCTAAAATTAAATTACGTATCATTTAACCAAAACATATGAAAACTTAAAATTATAAAGTGAATAGTTCACTTAATACGGATCGAAAAATATAAAAAAGACTATGTTATACTCTTAACAATTCATTTAATATGGATCGAAAATATATAGAAACAATAAAATCTCAATTATTCGGTTAATAAATTCATTGAATAAACTGTAACAAAATTTAACAATTCACTTAATACGGATCAAAAATATATAGAAACAATAAAATCTTAATTATTAGGTTAATAAATTCATCGAATAAATTGTAATAAAATTTAAGGCTAGAAATAGAAAGATGAAAAATTGTGTTAAAACGTAGCGGGACAGAATCGAACCTAGGACCTGAAAGAGGCAAATGAGCATCCTTACCACTGGATTGCCAACCTCTGTTGTGTTTAAGCATGTTCACTAATTAAGATATCTAGTTAATAGAGATATTTTACTTATATACACAATCGAATTTTCTGACGAAGGGTGTTCGGCTGACCACCTTTTCTTAGCTGTAGCTCTGCCCTGCTTGTATCCTCATCTTAAATGATTATGCTAGATTAGATTTAATTCATATGATGGAGTGGAAGTCTTGCATGCCGATTTCACCTGAGATCTTTTTGCAGAGAGAACTGCAACGAGAACTTGAGCAAGTTGAATCTGGAGTTCGATCGAGACGAGATTTTTCATCCACAAATAGTGGGTAGGTTTTGTTGCCTAATACTTTTGTTTCATGGTTAACTATAGCAATGTTTTGTGGCATCTGAATCTTCTGTGTTGAGAAAACTATTTAGGTTAATCTTTGGCTCAGACTCCTTCCAAAACCTCTTCCTCTGGGGGGGTCTCACCTCCCCTTTTCATTTTTCGAAACTGCAACATTTGCTTTAGTTATTGCCTGTTGACATAAGAATACTCTTATGTCTGGGTTATGTTGTATAATGGCAAGGGTGAATGCCAAGGCATAAACAGGTGGAAGCTCTTGCCATGCACATAAAGTCTTTCTAAATTGTTCAGGCTTGTTGCTTTGATGTCACATAAGATCACCACAAGATTTACCTTGGTCCGAGATGAACATGGAATTACTTTTTTCTTCAGGCAAATAATTTTGTTTTTATGGACATGAAAATACTGCATTTTTCCAATGGTTGAGTCTAAAATTCTTTCCTCTAGCTTTTCTTTCTCATGGCTATTGAATTGTCTTCTACAAAGAAAAGAATCCTACTGTCCAGTGGGAATAACTCAAGAATGCAATGTTAGTCATGCATATAGATGGTACAAATTGATTGAGCACCTCATTGTAATGTCATGTAAGATTTGAAGAGTCCCTTTCTTGTTCCAGGATGAGAAGAAATGCCCTCTAATCTTATGCAAAAATACTGTTGTTTTATGTACTATGAATGCACTAAATTTGATGGGTAATTCTTTTCTGGCGTTTGTTGCTTATGTCCATGGGATTCTGGTTGTGAGAAATGATATCATGGTCTCGACAGTACATTCAAAGGCTGTTTAATATATATCTCACAGCACTGCCTCCAAAAATGGTGGCAGTGGGAGTAAATAAATCATATTTGTCCTATTCTTCTCTCTCTCTCTCTCTTGTCAACAAAATGGTTGCAACATCAAGCAGCAATAACTTGGTCTGTTTCTCACTCAGTATTAAGTGTCAACTGGGAGTGCTATTACCGACTTATATTGGATTATTTTTTTGCTCTTGACAATTGTTAAATACAGTGGTTTAGTGCAACAAAATTTTGAATACCAAGGAATCCTCTCTTGATGTGTTTTTCAATCTAATGCAGTAGGCCGCGAGAGAGATACCGTGAAAGGGAAATGGGAAGAGCAGGTAATGAAGGGACCAGAACAAGTTCAGGGATGACACAGCCTGAAACTGCGACGAGCTCATCAATGGTAACCATGCCTACTGTTGTTCTATCAGGGGGTAGGCAGTTCTCTGGCCAACATCCAACTATTCTACAATCACGCGATAGAGATGACTGTGGCAGCAGCTATGAAGAAAACTTTGATGGTAGTAAAGACTCAGGGGACACAGGGAGTATTGGGGACGCAGACCTGGTATCAGCACTTGAGGGACCGTCCATGAACTTTGGGTCGTCTCAAAGGCATGGTCCCCGGGGGAGTAAGCCTAGGCAAATTATGGAACGAAGAGAACGGGATGGTAGAAGGGAAAGTAAATGGGAGAGAAAACATTAAATAAGCATCAACAAGATTAGTCGCATTACCTACCAAGTAGTAGTGCTATAGGATAATTATAAATTTTTGGATAACCAGATTTATCTGTGTTAGCCAGAATGTTGTTGTAGGTATATTTATCTATAGAGGAAGAAGCTCAAGGAAGATGGTAAATTTGCAGCATTGTTCTCATAGTAAGCTAGGGAGTAACTAGTCGAGCTTCAGGCCGTTTTGTAAAAGTAATTGTACCATTATCTATTGTAATGACATGTGACTTTTATATTCAAGATTTTGGCATTTTCTGGTTGTTGCTCTTGGATTGTTTTGCTTACAGTGGCCCTTTTTTCTGGGGAGAAGTATGTTAGCTGAGTCGATTGGATTGTTTTGTTAATTTTTGCTGGTCTATTCATTTGGTTGAGTTCTTAAAAATTTGTGTCCCATCCATTATTCTTGATAGGTATTGTAGAGTTTAAGTTAACGACTCAAGACCAAGGTTAAAAACGTATGCTACAAGTAAACATCCAACATCTATATATGTGCGTGGAAATATTCCTTATGTGTAGCAGTGAAACATGAACTTAGATCTGTCTTTCCTGATACTTTGCATTGAGATAATGTTGTTCAGATTTGATCTAGATGGCGATGACATAACAGAACCATGATGGTCCTCTGAGGATATTGTCCGTTGCGCGAAAACGAACCAACTTTTGAGAAGATAGTTCATAAATATATATATTAAGTTGGTTCTATACAATGACGTCAAGTTGTTACAAGTTACAACAATCAGGAGAATACAACAATGGCCTGGCTTACTTCATTAGAGAAGGAGATCAATCGGTATCGCCCTATCATTATGTGCATACATCACCAGGAATGGCGACTACTTCTCCGTAGCCTTCTGCGAAAAGGCCTGCATGCCTCTATGCTAAGATCAACTGCAGCAGCAAGCGCCATGAAAATGGCTGCGTCTTCCACACAGGTCACATGTCGCATGGCAAGTTGCACGAGGGGCTTGCTGCATTTCCCTTCCCCTTGTACTCGACAGCTCATGACAAAGCCACCCGCAACAGGACTTAGTGCTGCAAAGTCTCCACTGCTTCTTGGACTAGGCAATGGACTCGTTGCTGCTCGAACCTGTTTGTCCGTGTCTATGTAGAACTCACCACCCTTTTCTGCACTGATCAAGATCTCAGACATGAGGAGATCGCCACCATTTTCTTGCCCCTCAGATAGAAGATGGAAGCGACAGCAAATGGTATCTCTGATCCCACGTTCACGCCATGCTTCAAGCTTTCCCCATGGCTGCCAACATCCGGGCCTGCAAACATCAGGATGAACAATCAACCAAGCTCCTGGGTTGGATTTGGCAACCCAATCACAACCTGTTGATGGCACAAACGGAGTTGTTATGAACGCTGCTGCGACAGCCGAGCCAGAGAGATCGTGTATCTTCACTTTCCATCCTTTCCTCTCTCTTTTCTCTATGTCAAGTTCGGAACCATCAACTGAATTTGACCAAAAATTATTTAAAGGATCTACCGGAGATACCCTGTAAGTTCAGCATAACACACAACAATTTCAGAAATGACCCGAATTCTAAAATCAGTTGTGAAAGGAAAACATGGTTAGACAAGATAAGCCTTGTAAATGCACTTTATATAGTCTCTAGTGAAAAACTACAAACAGACAGATTGAAGAGTAAGAAATAGAAATGAAACAACTTAAAGTTAGAACCCTGAACTGAAGCATATTTGAAAAAAAATTAAAAAGAACCATATAGTACCTGTCCTGACTAAACTTGCAACTGAAAATAGGTTGCTTGATGTTTCCCTGAAGCTGTACTATCTGGGGGCTTAGTTTCGTTTTATCTTCAAACTGGAAAACATATCTTGGATCAGGGTCCAGCTTTACTCTCAAATGAAGCTCCGCTCCAGGTTTTCCAGTATCCTGTTTGTTCTTGCCAATTCCTATCCAGCCATTAAACAGAGTGACTGGCTTTCCGTCACCCCACTCAGGACCTACTTCTAACTTAAAAGTCCCAACTTGCTGTCTCTTAATACCAACTCCACAGTGGCCACCTTTGTGTCCTGTGAATACAACTATCTCTAGACATGCGTGAGGCGCATAAAAACACCCAGGTTCAAGTAAGGCTTTTAAATCAGATTCTTCAAGATAAAAGCTGGATGCAACATTGTGAATATCCACGGTAGCTTCAGGTGAGGAAATAAAGGGAACAGATGATGTCTGTACAGGGAAACCTCGAAGACGGATCTCGCATAAACAGGGAGAAGAGAGTGCACTTATCCCTGATTTTGTACCATTTAAAGTTGTCCCAGAGAGTCTCAACCCCAACGACCCTATTGACAGCCTGATAAAAGCCTGAGGATCCATTCTGGTCAACACATCGCCATTTGTTGTACACTTTGATCTCACAATCTATTAAATCCTGTCAGTCAACAAGTGAAGGTCAGGATGGGGACATTAGAAGTAGTTAATAAAGGTCAAACAGGAGCCCTATCTCAAATTCCACATTCAATTGCAGAAAGTAGATTTCCCTATTATTCACTCAAAAGTAATCAGAAACATTCAATTTAATGTACTACTACTTTATAACTGAAAAATCCCCTAGGGCTAGTGGCCAATGGTTTGAAATTCAGTGGAGAATGGGTTCTACCCTTCTCTACTTATATACCCAGTTTTCTTCTACGGCTAGCTTCTGTTACAATTGAACCCTCAACTCCTAATAAAGTATTTCAGTTACACTTCCAGTGCAAATTTGGGAAAAGTTGGGTGTGTGTTTTCATTCATCTATTAGGTAACTAAGTTAACCCCATAAAATATGTCATCTCATTTAATTTAACACATTTCAATAAGCTGTAAAACCCCAAGTTTTTTCTACTTGAGGTTGTAATAGTCTATTACATATACTCATATGATGACTATATGAAATCTGAAATGTATGTGGAATAATCTAATACATAATACGAAATAATGTTTGGAACGAGAGGGGAGAATATGTGTGGAAAAATCTACTGTATAGTCACCATAAAGAGGAAATGTTGCACAGGTAGAAATATCAGCCATATGGTGCAGAGAGATCACAGCAAGTAAAAGCACTTCATTTTGATTGGTATGTTTGCATCAAACACATCCTCCAGTAAAACAAAATTGAACCTCTGTATATTTTCTTAACATGGCTCTCAAAATATAATATACTTATATCTACTTTATCAAAAACATAATATACTTATATCTCAAAAGGGAAATTTGGCTCCCTTGTTTATTAGACATTAAAAAGACAAAAAATAGACTATCAAGTGCAAGCTAATGTCCTTGGTGAAGTGCATCTGATAAATAACTTACCTCATGGTCCAAGTTTATAAACCTGAAAAAATACTGGCATGTTTGGATAGTTGAGAAAACATGACATGTTAAGCAAACTGCAACCACCCCAGAAGCAGCAAAAGGTACAAATTTTACAACAACAATGGTCACATACCTTGAAGTTCTAAACTTCATAGGTAGCAACATAACCTGTTCATTCGGTCCCCCCCACCCCCTCCCAACCCACTTTCCCCCTTCCAATATACTTTATGGAGAAAAACCTCAAAGAAAGAGGAAAAACGACAAGAAACGCAACAACTACTACACATTAGTACTATCCTAAGATCAAATGTTACATCCCTTTCAAAATTCCACTTCTTGACGCTTTTTCACTTTAATATTTAAAAGTAAGAGCAAGAATATTGTAATCGGCATTATTCAGTGGAATCTTTGAGCCGTCTTCTTCTATAATGGTCAACCCTTTAGCGGATAAAAAATATGTTGTTTCATGTGCTGTTATCAAGGTTAAGCATAAAAAGAAACACATTTCCAGGTAAATAGCTCAACAAGGCTCACAAAACATTTCTTGATAAGGAAAAGTTCACTAAAAGCTGCTAGAAAGCATGTATTGTTATTCACCTCTGCGTAAAAATTCCTTTCCAACTTTTTAGACAGGCAATCATATCTAGCTTATTTAGATACTTCATGAAAAGGATATTCACTGCTTTTCTATAAGTTGCCATGTTTACTCACTATCATTTTTTTTCATATCTACTTTGATTTGCTTCACTTGAGCCGAGGGTGTTCCAAAAACATCCTTTACTTCCCGAGGTAGGAGTAGGGTCAGTATACACTCTATCCTCTCTGAAACACCTCCCTCCAAATTTCACTAGGTATGTTGTTATATAAAAAGGATATTCACTGTTTTCATGAACCATAGTCACTTCTATATAGCACTCAAAAGTTTACCAATAACAATAGGTTCTGACACAAAAAAAAAATCACTTCAGTTAGCATTTTGCTGACAAACAAGCTAAAAGCAAAAAAAACCTTTCAGTCCACTAATTCTTTTTTGGGTCTTTCAAGTTTCAAATCCTCCAAAGATACAATTTTTGCCTATTAATTGTACTTGACTTGTTCAAACAAGAAACCTGTACAGTGAACAAAGGTCAACCATCTTTAACATTTACTCAAAATTAGCACAAAACCACATATAACACACCAAAAATAAACATGAAATTAAAGATTATAATAAATACTGTAATAAGATAACAAAACAAACCAAAAAAAAAAAACCCCACCTTTTTTTACAATTTCTCCTCCTTTATAGCAACACCAAAGCTACTTTTAGAGCTGCAAACACTCAAATCCTTCCAAAAGCCTGAGAAAATCCTCATAACTTTGTCATTCAAAAAAATATAAAGAACTTTTCTTTTCACTTTGAAACCCACCCCAAAATTCCAAAATGGGTCTCACCCCTTTTCTCTCTCTTTACTAGATCCCAATTAGTAGTATAAAAAAGTGAGTGAGATGGATATATAACAATGATTGAAGCAAACCCACCAAAACCCAAGAACTGGTATTATGTAGACTGTGCACAGATCACAAAAAGAACCGATCTTTAAACTATATTGTATAGTAAAATTATTTATTTATATGTATATATTTTGTAAGTGTCGAAACACATATCTCTGTATATTTATTTTTATTTATTAATAACAAAACAACGACTTGAGGAAAGAGAAAGAGAGTGAAAACAAAGGTGAAAATGAGGTTTCATTATTTAGAACGAAATAAGCGGAAAAAGTAATAAAGGACTATTAATAACTCGATCGGTTCGTTTGTTCATATTATTAAAAATAGTTATACTAACGAATAACTATTATAAATCGAAGAGAGCATTAATTTGATGCTATATTATAGGAGTAACAAACTATAATAATTATGCATACATATTTTTTATTGGTGTAACGTATAGTACTTTTGAAATAAGTGAAGTTATTATTTGATCGATTTGAATGTTTGATATGTTAATTCATTTCTTTACGATACATATCAATCGCGATATCTTGAAGATTTATAATAGAGAAACTAATTTTTTTTAATGTAAAAAAGAAGTTATTTAAATAAGTGTTTTCATTTATTTATTTTTTTAAAAAAAAAAAATAGACTTGTGGGACCTTTTTGTGGGTTGGTGTTTTAGCAATTTTTAATTTTAATTTTATTTTAGGAAGTGGAGAAAATGGTTGAAAGAAATTAAATTGGATACAGCTGTAACCAATCCTTTTGTTGTAATTTAAATGAGAGAATCATTTTCAAGTACAGCTAAGTTGGTGTTGAGAGTGACTTCATTTCCCTAACCAACTTTTCTCTTTTTAAATTTAATTTTAAGATAAGCTCAATATTTGGTGGAAAATAGAGAAAAAAATTATATTTATTTTTAAAAAAATAATAATATACTATATGTATCTTACTATGAATTAAATATTAAAAAAATAAATCATATATAATTTTATTAACTCGCTGATGTTAAGGGTTATAATTAATCTGAGTTCACATCACTTATCTAAAGAAAACGTATCTCAAATTCAAACGTTGGACCTCTTATTTAGATGAGAATTCTATCGATTGCATTATGTCCATGTTAATAAATTATATCTCATTCTAACATTCAATAAAATAGAAACACAGTCTTATTTGAAGAAAAGAATCTATAAAGATAAGAGTTTTACGATTGAAACTATACTACTAAGACTAATTTTATCTTTGATAATTTGTAAATATAAGTTATTTACTCAATAAGTAAACAATATTAACTAAAATAATTTTAGAAAGGATAATGACATTTTGATCCTGATTATTAATAAATAAATGTTCTTCTTTTCTTTTTTTTCTTTTTTTTTTCATTTCTGGAAATGAAATTTATTAAACTTACTAAACAAGCTTAGTATCTAAGGAGGAAAAGTATATTGTCTTGTGATATAAAGACAAAAAAACTTTCTGAAACATTAATATAAATTATATATATAAAGCCTAAACTTTCTCTACAAATTTAAGTAAAAGTTGTTTACCCATTTCCTCGTATGTTTTTGGACATATATATTAATTAAAATAACATATTTTGGTGGTACAATTACACATTTTTACACATATAAGCTAGTGTTATACTATAAATTGGAAATACTTTTTCCAAAAATAAATATAAAGATAAAGAGTTAAACTTTGTAATCATCATCAAATGAAGGCAAATTAATGAGAGTCCAAACTTTGTTAGATAAACTTATTACTCTTGGCATGTAGTATTATTAATTGACTAACCTTTCCTTAAAATTTACTCTTTATTAGGGGTGTGCAAAAATCGAACCGACCAATAAACCAAACCGATAAAATATTATTGGGTTATTGGATTTTTAATGGATTTAGAAAAAATAATTATTGAGTTATTGGGTCGGTTTCGATTTTTCCTATTGGGTTATTGGGTAAACCGATAACCCAATAAGACTATAGTTATTTACTACTTTACCCTTCCTCAATATTAAATATACATAATTTAATACTTAAATATATTCAATATTAGCTTTTCAGGCTATGTGATTTTTTTGTTAGGAAATTGGTGAGAACTTTGTTGATTATCTGGTGGATCAAACAACTGTTCAAGATTGTCTCATTGAAATATTTTATTTTAGTTTTAATTCTAGTTCGTAATTGTAGGCGAACTAGAATTCTAGTTCGTAATTTTGGCGGTAAGTTGGTAACATGTAATTATAACATACGTACTATTATGTATTATTTGATCGACATTTTCTTATTGGGTTAATCGAAACCGAACCGATAACATAAAAAACCGATAAATCGATAAAAAATTTCTTATTGGGTTAGCATATTTTAAACCGATAAACCGAACCGATTATATGTAAAATCGAATCGAACCGACCGATACACACCCTTACTCTTTATAAGTTAAATTTAATCAGACTTTAATTAAATATCAAACTTCGAATAAGGAAGGAAAGTCATAATTTTTGACAAATTAATTTTAGGAAGCAAAATCCAGTTGGACCAATAGCATGGACATTAACATCCAAACTATTTATTGGTATCGGATTTTCTTAAGAAAAAAGCCATTTTCAATCACATCTTCTCATTTCTTAAATATATTTTTTTTTAAAGTGAGAAAATAAAGACAAGAAATCCATTGTGGATTTCATTATTTGTTTTGTTTCTTTGAAATTGACAGATGTTTGATTGATACAAATACAAAAATTGTAGGAAAAGCCAAAAATTAATAAAGAAATTAATAAAATAATAACAACAACAACATAAATAGTAGACATAGTAATCTTATTTCTACCCTGATGAAATATAATCTATAAAAATTATTTTTAATAAATTATCGATTAAATAAAATAAAATAAAATAAACAATATATTAATGACGTACATAAATTGTCATGCTAAAGTCACAAACATGAACGCATGTGTACATGGGCGGTTCAACATAGGTTTGAGGCCTAAAGCTAAATTTTAATTAGAGGCTTAAAATTTTAAAAGATTATATTTGTATTTATTTTTTTAAAAAAATTTTTAGATGTAAATTATTACTGAATATCTTTTTATATAAATGATTTTTTCAAATACGCTTTTGAATTATTATTTTCATGTAAGATCTTATCAATTTAACATTGAAAAATATCATTGTATCGAGACAATTATTATATGAATTGATAACATAATTTTACAAGTAATAAGTTGATACTTTAAATAAAGACAAGAGTTAGATTAATAAAATCTGATTCAAAAGGTTGATAAGTGATATACCCTATTTAATATGAAAAGTTACGAAGAAATAAACAACAGAATTTCTAATTCACTTTGTTCTATACTTTTGACTATTCATTCATATTTTGACAAAGTATTATTTTAATTATCAAAATTTTGAAAAAATAAAAAAATATCAAAAAAATAAATAATGTGAAAAAATAAAAGAATATTAAAATTTTTGAATATTAAAAAAATTCAAATTTGACGCATATAACTAATTTAAAATATATAATTAAAAATAAAAAATTATCGACCATACTATTACAGTGTTATTATAATTTTTAAGTTTGAATTGGAACAACAGTCACTCGTGACTTTTAAGAAAGAAACAGAATAAAAATCCAATTGGTCAAAGAAAAAATAAAAATAATATATATTATTTTTATTATTAATATTATTATAAATTTCAAATAGGAGAAAAATTGTAAATTTGTGGAGAAAATATAAAAGACAGCTCATGTGCTGATGTGCATGAGAAAGTAGCGGCGCATTGGGTCCCCTTTAGCAATTTTGAAACTACTTTTTTTGGTCATTTTGCTGTGAATTTCAATTAGGATAATGCGCGAGTACCCCTCAACCTATGCCCGAAATTCTAGAGATATACTTAAATTATACTAAGGTTCTATTACCTCCTGAACTTATTTTATAAGTAATTTTCAACCCTTTTTTAACCTACGTGGCATTAGTTTGAAAAAAAAAAGTCAAGGTAATAGAACCTTAGTATAGTATAAGTGTGTCTCTGAGATTTCGGGCATAGGTTGATGGGGTACTTGGGCATTATACCATTTCAATTTAACTTTTTAGTATGATGCTTTAGTAAATTAATTTATAATAATCATCGATTTTGATGTTGTGATAAAATGATATTATTTATTTTTAACTAAAATATTACTCATTTAGAGTGTATACTATTTAATAATTTTATAAAAAATTTAAAATTTTAAAACTATATAATTTTTTTTATAAGTTTTCATCATTTTATATGATAAAAGAATATTATAAAAATGTTGATTAGAATTTACATATACAAAAAGTGTACTTGCATACTCAAGATGATTATGATCTTTGAAGCTAAGGGTTCATCAAATATTCTAATTTCATAAATACAAAAAGTTATATACTACTCTTTCCATTTAATATTATTGAGAACTATTAATCTTTTCAAGAAAAAAAAATTAAAATATATTTTACAAAATTAATTTTACTAAAGATATTTTAGAACTTTAGATTTTACTAATGCTATTGTAGTTATTTTAACACTAAGAATAATAAGAAAAAAAAAGTAATTAAATTTTGTTAATTTACTAAAACAAATTTTGGTAAAATAAAACACATATTTTTTTTCATATTATTATAAAAAAAATAAAACTAAGGAGTATTTATTTTGTGTTTTAGGGAAGTGTTGGATTCATTTTCCTTTCATGTCCTATTTTCTCGAGATTCAAACTCTTGGGTTAATTCACTTTTTCCACGATTTTAGCCGTGATTTGTTCAACTAATTAAACTTGTTAAATAATTAAAATTTGCTATTGTAATTACTTGAAATACAGTGATGAGTTTGTGTCATCATTAATCAGAAGTCTCACATTCGAACTCTAAACTTATGTTGATAGTGTCACTCTCGAATGAGCCTTGTAATACGTGATTCAAATTTAGTTAATATTTCAACGTGGACTTCGAACACCGATTAAAAAAAGGAAAAAATGTGTACATGTACCTTGGATTCTATCTATCTTGGTGGCCCCTCCATGTTCTTGGAAACTAAAATGTATTTTCACATGGTTTGTTTTTATCCTTGCCATACTCCAATATGGTTTATGTATGTACACTTGAAACAAACTTCAAGATAGGAATTCTTCTTCCCTTACTACTACTTCACTTTTTCAAAAGTTTAATAGTGATAATGTTTAATCTATCATACAACTTACCTAGCCATACAAATATGTTTAAACTCTTAATTATTTACATTGATAATACAAAAAAATATATTAGTTTAAAATTTTATAATAATCATATAAATAGATGTTTTCGCAAAATAAAATTTATATCGCGATAACAAAATTATCTCATATAAAATATTATAATCTAAGATCCTCTTTAATTTTAACAACTTTTTTTTTTCTTCAAAGGGGTGGATAGAAAGTAGGAATAGAATGACATAGTAGTTTTCTTTTATTCCTTTTTTTAAGGGTTTTTACTTTAAAAGTATATCAATCATAAAGTTGACAAGTTTGGTATGTGATATATATTTAATATTCTCTCATAAATTAATTAGAGTATGATCTGGCTTTCAACTACCAAGAAAATAAAAAAATACTTACATATTTATAGGTAAACACTGAAGACTATTTCAGCAAATGAAAGCTTGGCACCCCACATATTTTCATCAGCCAAAAGGGGGCCAAGATAAAATAAATAATAATAATAATAAAAATTTGGTTCCAAAAAAATTAAAATGTGAGGAAAATACCTTGATGTGGAACTTTGCTGAAGAATTTGTGTTGGTGGTCCTAATTATACATATCAATTTGGCCAACCTAGCCATGTTCTCCTAGCAGATAATTTATTTGGACTTGTCTGTCATGGTCAAAATGATTTGTTTGGTTCGTAGGATAAGGTGGAATATATATTGTGTTATAAATAATTTAATTTACGATCTAAATAACTCTGATTAAGATGTAAATATATAGATGCATGAGCTCTTATAGTTGAATTAAGTGTTAGAAGATATATAAGTACTATTATCTTCCGTCTAAATTAAAGTTTTGAGATGTCATTAAAATAATTGCTCTTTTTGTTCCTATTTATGGAAACCAAACAAATATTTTCACTAATAATATGTAATCTAGGTTACTTCAATTCGTCTGACTTCACATAAAAACATACAAAAAAAATATAATAGTAAAAATCATTGATGACCAAAATACACAACCTTATTGATTCCTTCATGCTAATATATGAAGTTTCGAGAACTCTATGAAGATCGAATTAGGTCTCAACGAGCGAATCGATATTTTACTATCAACCACAAATTTCATGTTCGACGCAGTATTCATGTGAGAGGTCACAATTACCGCAAAGTAAAAAGATATTAATAACAATACTATTCTACAACAATAGTAGTTCAAACCACACTCAAAAGTAGGGCATTTCCTTATTGGTCGATAACCAACCTTTGCGCTTTGGATTCTCTGTTCCAAAAATAGAAATATCAATTGTCCTTACTCCTTACCGTTTTCATTATTAGTATTTCTTCCGTTCAATTTTAATTGTCAATTTTATAGCGTCAAATGATAAGGACATTAACTAATATTTGATTATGTATTTTTTTTTATCATAGTAATATATAAAATTTTTGTAATTTATAATACTTTTATATAGATTTTGAATATCTAATTTTTTTGTTTTGAAATATTAAATTAATGTAATCTAATTTCACTTCAAAAATTAGTCAAACTGAATTTCAAAAAAAATTCAACATGACAATTAATAATAGACGGATGAACTTGAAATGTAAGCCAAGGGCATGCAATAGCATAGATAATAAAAAAGTCTCCGGGATAAATTATTATTTTCTATAACAGTATTTAACCAACCCGAGTTTGTTAAATGCTCGACAAGCAGCTATATTAACCCCGAAAAGAATAAACTATGGTCTATGTTCATCAACCAAATATGGCCATGAATTTGTTAGTAGCTAAGACATCTGGATCAGCATGTTCAATTGTCTATAGAGGAAAGTGACATTTCTATGGCAATTTGGGAAGTAATTTCCAAGTCTACAAACTCGAACTTCACCAGTAAAAATCCTTTGTAACAACAGCTAATCATGTGTAATAGCACCAGGCAGAAAGTTGTCATCAACTTAAAGTGAAAACAATATATACACGAAAACAAATCGAGAGTGTTGATAATATACTAATATCAGTAAAGAAACACCCAAAATGCAACAGAAATTCATCGTCAACAGAAAAGTAGAAAGCAAGAACCGAAAGCAGCAATCTTGTTAGTTGAGGCAATGAATCACTTCCATCTCTTGTGTTTTCCAAACATGCCATGTTTTCCAAACTTCCCGTGCTTGAATTTTCCGTGCTTAAACTTTCCATGATGGCCATAATGGCCAAAATGGCCATGAGGACGACTATGCATGAGATGGTGAGCCCCATATGCAGCTACTGCTGCTGCTGCACCTCCAGCTAGCATGCCCCCTCCTATATGAGGTCCACCATGCCCTGCACAAGTTCTGAATAGTCAACCAATTGTAACATAAAAGACATTGATCAAATCTGTTTCCACACTACTACAAGTTCATGTACTCATTGGTTGTTCAAAAGAAGCAAACGATTCACTTGTCAACTGATGGATTTAAATGGACAATGCAAAGAGGTATGCGGATAGAAGGAGAAAAACAAACTAATATGCACTAGATGTCAGCACTCTATCTTTCGGGTATCTTTCATGTTAGTCTATTTAATCAGAAACTGAGTAAAACTAAAACTCATATTTGATCATCGAACAATAAGGAAGCATATATATATATATAGCAATCAAGACCAGTACTAGTAAAATTAATATCAATTCCATGGTGAAGTAGCACATCCATGTGAAAACCAAACAAGGAAGCATATATAAAAGCGGCCAAACCAAAATGAATATCTGATCATCAGATCATGCATTTGTATTCATGTGAAATCCCATTCTGCAGCAAGCAACTCGTAAGCTACATGCCATGGACATTGCCTGAAGGTTAATTGTTCACATTATAAACAGCGGGTAGCAAACATTCTCAGACAACCAAAACCAGCCTAACTGTATCAGCATAATGAACTTTTTTCCAAAACAAGGATACCCTCCCCCCAATAACAAAATCCAAGAAACAGAAGCGTAACGTTTCTCAACAAAGCTGCAAGGTCAATTTAGTCCGTTTGTTAAGGTAATTGCATATATGAAATGATTTATAACTTCGGGAGTGTTAAGGTGGTTGCATATATTTAGTCTGTTTGTTAAGGTGGTTGACCACGCGGGTGATCAACATTCTTCCCCTTGCATATATGCAAGTTATTGATTTATACCTTCCGGGCTTAATTGTTCTGCCTTTAACCCCCTCTATATGGACTGTCACTCTTGAAGTTTCAAGAGCTTTATCATCTCGTTGTGATTCCTTACACACAATTCAGACATGGTATAACAATGAAGAATGTAATTAATAAAGGAACTGCACGATCGACAAAGAAAACATGGGATGTGTGGATAACAAAGGACATTATATCTTGAAACTGATTTAAATGCAGAGAAGCAATAAATACTAAGAAACTAGTTCAATGTATTACCATGATGTGAGGCTGATGGACCCGGATAGTAGGCGGGTGGATAACTTGCAGGAGGATATCCACCATGTGGAGGATATGCAGGTGGCGGGTATGCCCCTGGTGGAGGGGGATATCCTGCTGGCGGGTATCCACCGTGAGGAGGATAGCCAGAAGGCGGGTACCCTTGCGGTGGATATCCATATCCTTGAGGTGGATATGCCCCATAGCCTCCATGGTGATGGCCCATAGCATATCCAGCAAGACTAGAAAACAGTCCTTTGTCAGTATTTTCATTCTTGTCCCCCATTTTTCTTTTCAGATTCAATTATCAAAGCCTGGATCATAACAAGAACAATAAGAACGTAAATATTCACATTGAATAATTCGGCTAGGTAAAAAGCAGAACATTAGTTTCCATATATTAAATAACACCCAATCTCCATCAAATTTACAATTTCGATAACCTTCTTTCACAAGAGGATCTATCATCTATGCTTAAATCTATGAATTTACTTAAGTCACTCGACATCAAAGAAAACATGTAACACAAGCAGAGAATTCTTCTAGCCAACAAATTAAATAATTGGTGAGTGACAAACAAATTTCAGATTGTCCTTGAGGCCAATTGTGTTATGTTCTTATGATTCATGAACAAACTAGCCTGATAAACATACAACAACTCGGCATATGACAACTCGATAAGCTGAATAATTACACAAACACAAAGAAGAAGCTACCAGAAACACATCATTTGACATGATCAAGACTTTCTATACCAGCACAAATTGTTCCCCTGATATACGAAAGAAAAAAAACAATATCTCTTCCACCCTCATAAATAAGATCAATCACCGAATTAGCACAACTAAAAGTCTAAAACACTTCCATACTAAAGCCAAAGCTTTGGTTCATTCTTTTTCATGCCTTTTCTACTATGAGATAGGGGATGCAGAACATGAAAGGACCAAAAATCTAAAACAAAACCACCAGAATCAGGCCTATTTCATTCTGCAAAAACAATAATTAGCCTAACTAAAGATCAATTGAGCAAAACAGATACATGATCACATGCTAAAAACACCAAGAAAGATCAAAATCAACAGTAAATCAGAAAAACAAACATGGGTAATTCGAAAAACAGAATCTTGAAACCATCACGTAAACCCCACCAAGAAAAACGAAAAAAAAAACATTAAAAAAATCTTGAAACTATCAAAACAAACAAGAATAAGCCTAAGTAAAGATCAATTCAGCAAAACACATACATGATCATATGCTAAAAACACCAAGAAAGATCAAAATCAACAGTAAATCAGAAAAACAAACATGGGTATTTCGAAAAACAGAATCTTGAAACTATCACCTAAACCCCACCAAGAAAAACGAAAAAAAAAAATAAAATCTTGAAATTATCAGAAAAGATGGGCTATGAAATTCTATCAAAAACCCAATTACCAAAAAAAATAATAAAATTGAGGGAAGGAGAAGAAAGGAGTCACCTTTGTATTTCAATATTTGTGTTCAACACAGAGATCACCTGAAGTATGAAAACTTATTCAAAAATTTTGCAAATTTATAAAAAAAAAATACATATAGGAATCGTATCCTCACAATTTTCTTTACGCGTTACTTCAGCGTGTACCTTTAGTATGGATAATTTCTTTTTTCCTTATTTCATTTATTGTGTTTACTCTATTAGTTCTTAAAAAAATGTTTTAATTTAATTTAACATAAAAAAAAAATTTAAAAATAAAACAAACCAATATTATAGCCTTTATATATTAAAATACCTTTAATTTTATTACCGGACGCATAAAACTAAAATTAAAATATTGCGAAAGAAAAAATGATTCTAGTTTTTCTTTGGTTGTGTAATGGATATGGAATAAAGTAATCGAATCTTACTGGTTAATAAACTTTAATAATTCATAAAATGGATAGAATATTAGGACTTAGGAGAAATGTTAATAATTCCTTTTTTAATTAATTAATTAATAAAAATAAATTCAAAACATCAAATTTGACTAAGACGGATCACTAAATTTTGTTGAACAAAGACGAAACTTGTGATAATTGGTTAAAAGGATTGCGTCATTTATATTAATTATTAAGGAAAATTTGATTTGTCTACTTTAATATTAATAATCACTTTATCAGCTAATGAAATATTTTGAGCGACAAATAGTAAATTATAATGCCTTCACTTTTGATACATTTTTTGAGTTCAAATCTTATACGAAACGTTTTGGTCTATTGTAAATCACTTAACACGAACTCAAATTTAATTAAATTCATCGATGGATTAAATAAGAGGAAAGAGAAATAATATTTAAGGAAAAGGAAAGACGTGGTTCTTTCCAGTATGATAATTACACGCAAACTAATATAATATACCACACTTCTTTAAAAACCAATTACAACAACCAACAAACAAAAAAACAAAGAAGAATAATTATGTAGTACAAAAATGACCATATTCAAAATAATTGACTATGTATAATTTTAAAAAAAAATTATAATGAAGAAATTAATTAACGCGTAATGAAGCTTACAATTGAAATAAGTTATTAAACTGTTTAGCATGCATGAGTATATTAAATTAGGCACTTGATTTAACGTTCAAACTTTTAGTATATATGTATAAGGTATAATTATTTGTGGCACAAATTAAAGTGGCACATATTCTTTAGAAAGTTTCACTACTTCAAAAAAACGCTACATATACTAATGGGTGATAATTGGCTGTGGCATATTCTTAAGAGAATAAAAAAATTAACGATGCATCTCAATTTGCCTTTTCTTCAAATTCAGAATCTGATGCTAAATCTTTCAATTTTTGCAAAGTCGAAAACTCATTAACTTCATATTCTGGCTCCATTTTGAAAGCATGTCACTAGTTATGAAAAGAAAGATATTATTACCTCGCTTTTTTTTCAAATAGTATGCGCATTAAAATCAGGACCAAATTGAATTTAAATCTTTGACATGTTAGACCGTTTTTGATTGGAAGCATTTTGGCTTTAGTGCCATGTCATGCCTTAGAATACCCCACACTGAAGGCTTCATTTTTCGTCCTTTCAAAAAAATCAAGAAAAATGAACCTGTATGCACTTAATAGTATAGTTCCTCTTGTACGTGAAAACAACATGAACTGTTACAGATTAACCAGTATCTTTGCCTAGTTAGCCAAGAAACGTCTAATTTACCAACTAAAAACAAACAATACAGTCCATGATACAAACTACAAAGATCGAACGAAGAAAAAATGAAATGAAAGGGAAGAAAAGAGCTAATGTTTACATGAGATGTAGGTGACATGCTCTCCTTTTGAAGGGGCTTCATTATGCCATCAAGCCACTCGCTCGACTATCAACAGCTGAACTTCAAGCTCCATGGTTTTAACTTTGCATTGTTGGAGACATTAGAATGAGTTGTAAAAATATAGATGTGTTGAAGGGCACTGCAAAGACCCATAATAATGCCAGGAGAAAGTTAAGAACAAAATTGTGTGATCCTAAACTCCAGAACAGCAACTTATGAACCAGAGAGTTAGTGTGGAACTTTTTTGTAAACCCTTCTGTAGATTTTGCAACCTTCATATTCTGCATGGATCTCCCTTTCAGTTCTTATCCCCATTGGGTTGTTCAAAACCCATCCATCATCATCACAAGTTAAACTTGGATCAACACTATCTATATGTACTAGTTTATCAGGTACAGCATCAAAATAATTTCTCATGTCAAGTGCAACATCGAGCACATCAGATTGTATAAAGACCTATCAACCATCAATTAGAAAGCTTAGGGAAAAATGAAACACAAAAGATTATGCATGTGATGCTCAGCTGAATTTATAAGTGAATGCTCATTGTTGGGCTTTTGTTTTCTTAAGAACACGGAATAATCAGATGGAAGGGATGTGCAGTACATTTATGTAACAAACCAGAAGCTAAATTTTATTCAGAAAAAGAAAGGCAACCTATATATTATTAAATCAGATGAATAGCTGGCTTTACAATCACTTTTGTGCCATGTACGCTGCTCTCAAATCAAAACAGACTTATTTTAGGGTCTACCAAGAGGTTAGGAAACAGTAAACAATTTTAGCCATAAATAGGGTAGATAACCTGTTAAAGCTTTTCAACTGAAACCACTGAGAATTGACATCATGATATTTTGGTGATGTCAAGCAAGTAAATCACAAGTTTGGAGAGAAGGGTCAAAGCCTAAAAGAATCTGAGACATTTGGAGCTAACACCTAGGGTACAAGTTTTGGATCATCAATTTTGAACAACCATGGATCCAAGTCCATAAGATGCATATCCCTTCACTCTCCCTTGTCCAGTCCCTGATACCAATTGGAACTAATGTATACGTATTGCTTAGTTGGGCAATTGATCATGCTTCAATTTCAACTGGATATATATATATATATATATATATGTCATTGCAGTCAAAAGTACTTACAGCCAACAACGAACATAGCATTCTTAATTGAACTAGCTTTTAGTTCCTCAGCTATTAGAAAATCATTTCCTTGTACTATGGACTTTGTAAACCATTCCATTTGCAGCAATATTCTTCTTTTTGCCAAAATCTCTCTTCCACTAAAGCCAAGATAAACAATATCATCTTCAAGCACTGTAGCAACTAGCAAGTAAGCAGATGTTAATAGACCAAGGTGAACCCTACAGTCCCTACTTCACTACCGGAAAGGCTAAATATTGGCAACTCTTCATCCTTACATTAACATTTTTGTTTTTTAATATGACTTCTTTTGACTGCATTAACATAAAAAAAATCATCAGCTAAAGCAATTATAGCCAGCTCTAAATTACGAAATTACTTAAATCCTCTTCTATATTTTCCAGAGAAGAAGATTGAAGCACTGCAGCAACCATCACTAGTCCAATTGATAAAAAGAGCCTCATGCGCTAGATAAAATTAAGTAGGATCAAACATCCAATCAGCTGGGAGCAAGACTAAAAATATTTGGAAGTGACATCATAGACAAGATGAGTCATATACCCACTAATAGATGCAAAATAGTTGTCAGTACATTCTAAGACTGTCTCATCATATACAGTTTTTTCCCTAAGAAGATCAAATAGTGTTATGCATATAGTTATACTATACAAGTTAGGTTTAACTCACTTAAAAGTTCAAACACTATGGCACTACCTAATGATAACTCAAACCAGACGCTAAAAGCCAAATAAAAATTGGCAAACTGAACAATGCACAGAGCATCAACAAGTAATCTATGCACACAGAATATTAGTCAACTATTCCAACAGTCTAGAAGCTCCGAGCAGGTACCTGTCCCCCATGTTCCAAATTATTCACTATGGAATCAACCAAAGGCTTCTGCAGCACTCTTCTTTTATGATGTTTTTTCTTGAATTGCGGATCTGGGCACTGCAGACATGAGGAACTAACTATTTTAAGTCAACCAAACTTCATGCATACAAGAAAGGTTAATTGGCACAAGAAAACCCTTTCCTGTATACTTCCAGCATAAAAGGGAACTCACCAAGATTGAAACTAGCATTAATGGTCCAGGATAAGTAGATACAAGTCGTTGGAAGGAAACCATGGCATTCGTAGAGATGAAATGTCTGCATTTAGATATACATGAACAGGTTTTCATAAACATTTTTTAAGTGGACTATCAGGACTTTTCCAAGCCTTACGCATTTTTTAGACACAGCTCGTTTATCCAGTACTCAGCCCGTGCAACCAACTGCAGAAGGAAAAGATAGTCTCAACCATAAGTACCACAATACTACACTTTTTCGATAACCCATAATATTGCAGTTTCAGAATCCAAAACAGAAATAGCAGTATCTAAACAGAATGAAAGTGCTTTTTACTAGACAAAGTTGCTACCGACATACCCTAGGCCGAATTTCCAATCCCAGATAATTCATGGATGAAGAATTTCTCTTAGCAAGCCACATAAGAAATCTCCCACTACCTGCAATCTCCTTTCTAAGATCTAAGAAATCACAAGAACATAGAATAGCAGTATCTAAAGGCTCAAGGGAAGAGAAAAAAATAGAAGATATGTGAGATAAATTGAAAGGCTAACAATATCATATGGGAGTGAATGTTGGATCTCTAATATCCACAAATGTGACCATATGAGATTGGACAAATTAAAAACGGATTTTACTAACAGATGGCTGCAAATAGAACACATAAAGGATAATATGAAGGTTGTTTCAGATGGTACATAGACCTCAAGATAGACTAGTGTGTAGATGCAACATGATTGAAGGTAATAAAAGGGTGAAGTTGTCTAAAAAGGCCTAAAATAGTCCTTGTAGATTTTGGCTAAAGAACATAATAAAATGGAAGTAAAGGATCCATATAGTCGATACCACCAGCTGAATTAATGCATTATTGTTGTGGTTACACCTACATTAGGTTTGGTATTTGTCAAGACTTCTTATTCTGGTTAAAGACTTGTATGCCCTGTAGTGATAAGTGTAAATTTTGTCTTAAGAAATAAAACTAAAGGTTTAATGATATGTGGCCCAAGCAAATCCTACTAGTGTGAAACATTGAACTGAATCCCTTTACTATGCAGGGGCTCTAAGAAGTTCAGAATAACATCAACATCATTTACAAGTGACCCTATTCCAAAAGTGTAACAAGCAAAGACTTTTATCTGTTACAAAGGATATCGGTGTTACTAACTACATATCAGATAAAATACTTTTACTTACGGACCAATTTTAAAAAGACACCCTATTCAAAAGTTCAACTAGTAAAAATACATTTAGCTGATTGATTACAAAGGAAATCAGATAAAACAATCACCTTCATTTACTACATATCGCTTCACGTTGTTTATTTTCTTCAAAAAACTACGTATTGCCGTCAACATTCTTCAGATATAGTTTTTTCTGAAGAAAATAATTGGGAAGCGATGTGTAGTAAATGAAGGGTGACTTTTTTTATCTAATTTCGTTTGCAAACAGCTATTGTTGAACTTTTGGAATAGGGTGACTTTTTAAATTGGTCCATAAGTAAAAAGGTTTTTATCTGATATGTGGTAATGAGGGGTGAAAGTAACACCTTACGACCTTTAAGGTTTTGGCATAAATTGCTATTCTATTTGTATAACCAACTACTTTCATACAGTTTGAAGCAAGTTTTTCACAGATAAGTGATGGACCATACTAAACTACTAGATCTTTAATGGAAAACTGTAAATTAAAACAAATAAACTATAAGAAGAAATAAAATGGTGAAGAAATCAAAAGGCAAACAGGTTCCTACCACTCCCAATATCCACCATCAGAGGCAATGTTGCATCCTCAAACACCTCCTTCCAGTTTGGTGCTTCTGCAGGAATCTTCTCATGATAAATTATACAACAAAACAAAAAGAAATCATTTGAGTTCTATTCCATCCTGATTTTTCTTTCTGAAGTAAAGTTTCAGAATTATAGCTGAGGTAATAAGAAGGAGAAGCTTTACATATATAAATAGCCATAATTTATACCATGAGACCACGTCGCAGAGGATTGACATGCTGCCTTATTCGAAGATTGCCAACATCCTATAACATCATTTGATTAAAGTGAGTATAAAAATGCACACACATATTGCAACAAATACCATTTATATCCCAACCAAACATGGGATAAACTCATCCTAAAATTAATCTCGAAATTAGTTATCCCTTATCCTTCACATCAAACAAGACCTCAATGAATTCATACTAGCTTAATTTAACCCAATATTTAGTAAAAATTAGTTGGCAACCATACATGAAAACTCAGCATAGTAGTACATTGTACTTGAAGAAGTTATAAAAATGTAGTCTTTTAAAAAAAAAATCTCAAACCTCAGAAAATTTTTCGGGGAGATTAAGGTCAGCATATTCTTTGGCTACAATTCCAGGACTTGCGTGACGGCTTAAGTGTTCATCTTTCTCAGCTACAGAAGATGAAACAGCCGATACCCAAGTACAATACCCTCGAAGACGGGGAAAAATTGATGGAGTTACACAAGTGCTGTGTTTGTTAACAGTATTGAAGATGAAATTGGGAGAGGAAATGAAGATTGAGTTTAAAGGTTTTTTGGGTATGGCGGAGTACAAGGAGTAAGCCATGGCTACCGCTCCTAAAAACACTATTTTCCCTATATAGGTTGGAGAGAGAAATATATAAAAATAAGAATAAAGAAGAGCTAAATAATTAGACAGACATAGTTTTAGAAGAGCAGATAGATATTACAACATACAAAAATTATTCATGTCATCTTTTGTGGTATAAAGAGATTATTTGCGAGCTGTGTGATAGGTAACTTTTGCTCTTCTTCCTTGCAACTTTGATAATTCACTCTATTTTGCTTAAAGCTTTTACTTCTTTTTTTTTTTTTTATGGGAATCAAAAGAGATCATTCAAAAGAAAAGCAAAGGGAAGTAGGGAAGAGTTTGTAGGACATATAGTTGATGGAACGCTATTTATATGCTTAACACTGATCGTTGTTTTCAGGAAGCTGGGAAGAAGGAAACGAGATTACTTCTTTTCATTACTTCACGATGATTACTTCTTCACGACGAGATGAAAGAAAAAAAAAAGAAATGAGCAAGTATGAAGATATTTGTTAGGACATAAGAACAACAGTAACAGAGAAAATTACATCTTGTTCCCACCCAAATAACATGTTTTTCATTGTAAACTCAAGTACAAACTGTGTTGATGTTTACTAATCAAGCTAAAACACAGAGTATTGTGGACTTTAGCAGCAACTTATTCATAACTGAGCTTCATTTCTACTTAATGAAACTGGTTTCAGACAGAAGAAAATTACTCCTATGAAGTCACAAACTTGCAACTAATCTTTAAAACAGTTCATGAGAAAGGCCATGCTGCTCTCAGAAAATTAAAAACATGGCCATTCCAGAAACATAGAATACATCGAATACCCATCTCTCTAAATTTGTATCTATGTGGCTAAGACGTATCATTGTGAACCTTATACTATTTCTTTGTGCGATCTTCCTGGTATCATAGAGGTCAAAAACCAGCCAGTCGCACATTAGTTTTGAGAAGAACTCTAGAACTTCACCCCTGAATGGATTGCGACAACTCCACCAACAAGATTCTCGTATTCTACCTTTTGAAATCCAGCATCTGCAATCATTTTTGCAAATTGTTCCTGCATACAATAAAAGGCAAAAAGTAGTGAAAAAGCTGAAGCAGTTGCATAAATTGTAGATGAATATAGGGTAATGTTCCTAAAAGACCAACTCAAAAATTTTAAAGCACTGATTCAAAACCTTTAGATACTTCCCATTATACATCTAATGCAGGACATCCTATAAAGCAAGGGGAACCCTATTTCTGGAGTTTACGTATGATTTTGAATGCCAGTGAAGCAATATTACCAAAGGTTGGCTTTGATATCATATGAAAGAATCTATGAAAATCATCCAACGCCAGAATCTCAAGGCAATGGTTGGAATCACCCAATTCCTTTATAAACACACACATACACACCTTTTGGATGACCTTATCTATCCTATGCAGAATATTTAAATTAAAAATTAGAAGGAACAATAGGACAAAGGGAAGTAACAGAGAAGGAAAGTTCTACCAACATATGAAATTTTCCTATTATTGCAGATGAACTGCTGATCATACTTTTTCATTTCATTACAAGAGCCTTTTAAAGAATTTAACTTTTGTTTAGAAAAGGCATCCATTCATGATCACAAGAATTACAATCTCGCCGCACAGGAAAGAAAAAGTACACAAAGAAAAACACATGCATACGAGTTCTTAAATTGGTGATATTTAGCGATCCTCAGGAAGTGGCCATTAACTGGGATTCACCATGGTGCAATTACGGTGAACAAATTATCTGATGCAGCAACAAATGAGAGAAAGTTACACACTTAATACCTGTGGAGGGAAACGGCGGACGCTCTCAACCAAGTACTGATAAGACTCTCGATCACCTGTCACTAGCTCACCAACTGCTGGGATGACTGAGAATGAGTAGACATCATATCTGAAGAAAAAGAGAGGGAAAAAAAGAAAAATGAAAATTTGAGATCTGCTGGAGAGAGCTCGTAAGCGCTATCATACGTAATGAATCACAAATCTCAAATTTTGACAAACCAAACCCAAGGAAAATCAGCATAGTACAAACAAAGTTCATGCACAACTGATTTTAATCCATTGACATAGAGAAGAACTGTTGCTAATCATGCTATCTAAGTATTGATTCTTATGAGCAAAGATTAGATCTTTCGAATTCAAAATAAAATATCAGAAGCAGAGAAATATATGCAGACTTCAGTTTACATAGCTGCAAAAGTTCCACCAGGTCGTTCCAAGCTGCAAAAGTTCTTGTATATAAAGCAGCATCCATTAAAAGGAAACTCAGAGTACATAGCTATTTGAACTTCAAATTAGGCCTGAGGGAATGTTTTATTTTCTTTTCCCTTTCCTCTCATACTCGGTATGTATTTGGTAAACAAAGAAATCCCATTAAGCTGTCTTGGGGAACAGCATTAAAAGTGATAACCTTCGGAGCACAGTTACTACTTATCTAAACAAAGAAGGCAGAAGGGGGAAAGTTGAATATATAACTGAGTAGGTCAAACAATATTCATGGACCTCGTATCAATGTGCTGAACAATTGCATGGTGATAATAATAACTCCCTCCGTTTCTATTTGTTTGACCTACTTTCTTTTTAGTTGCTTAAAAAGAATGGACTTTTTCCCCTTTTTAGCAACTCTTTAATTCCAATTTTCGACATGGCATTATAGGACATTTTGGTACATTTGACATATCTTATTTAAGACCACAAGATTCAAAAGTCCTTTTTGTTTTCTAAAAGTCTGTGCCTAGTCAAAATAGGCCAAACAAATTGAAAGAGAGGGAGTAATAAATAACAGAAGTTATATAGGCCATTCATCCTATGACAAGAAAACTTACAAGTCCTTATAAACCGGGATATCAACGTGGCTTAGTTCAAGGCAGAGAAACCTTCCTCCCCTTTTAAGCACCCTGGCAAACAAACAAAAACCATCAAGTCTAACATATTGACCACTTGATCAGTGCTTGAGACAAGAAAAAAGGGTATTTTGACGGCAATCAACCATATAAACTTTCGCCAAGCACTCACACGAGTAACATTCAAAATTCTATGCAACAGTACTCCAAGAGATGGTAAAAAAGCAAAAAAAAAAAAGATCCTTGAGATTTGCTTTTGAATCAGAAGTTTATGAAACTATCAAAAGTGCACATAAAAAAGCAACGATTTACCATTTAGTATAATTACGAATTACTAGACCTATCAAAGTCCTGTGACCTCCAATGTGAGAAGGGGGGATTTTCTACACTCTGATATCTTGACTATTACAAGGCCCCTAATTAACTGCTAAGCTAGAGGAAACAGACAGTCTCCATCTTTATATACCACCATGAACTGCCAAAGCTATGACATTTGTCTAGTGGAAGAAACAACAATATCCAACTTAAGAATTTAATTGTCAAACATTCTACCACGCTCCCTCAAACTCAAAGGGAAAAATAACAACTAGAACTTGCTTATTTTGAGAACATTGAAAGCAAACATTACTACAAAATCTTAATGGAAAATCACCAGAAAAGCTCTGCCACCAGAATCTCTATAAGTTGTTGCCAGAATGTTGGATGGAAAGGATGCACTTGCATTGGAGTGGTCACCAAAAAGAATGGTGCCTCTAGAATAATCACCGGAAATAAATACAGCACCACTGGAAAATTGTCAGATAGAGGTGTCTCGAGATTAGAAAGAACGGCACAGCGGAACAATAACTGGAAAGAGGTGCTTTTTGCCACTCGAGCAATTGCCTGAAAGAGGCATGAACCGTCAAAGTGGTCGCCACAAAGAAGCTAATGCCACCAAAGTGGGTCAAAGAGGCACAATCCGGCTGTAGCTTTGTTAGAAGAGACACGGTACCACAAGAATGATCACAGGAAGAGGTGTGTTGCCTCCCAATAGGCCATCGGAAAGGAAGAAAGCAGACGAAACTTTGACTGCACAAGCAGCAAAGGCCATATGCCGAAAGGTGAAGCTACATAAACCTAACAAAATGGTAGAAGCTTTCTTTTTGATAAAGGTAAAATCTTATATAAGCACCATGATTAAGAATATGCTGCAACGTACACCAAATTACCTCAAAAGAAGATCTTACAAGTTACGTAAAGAGCTATTAAGGTCAATCATGGCCTCAACGTCGTGATTATCACGTACATTTGCCATATTGCTCCAAATAAAAAGCAAGGAAATACAGTTAAGAGAAGCAAAGAGATGCATTGACGAATTTAAGACATGATGATTACAAGCATGACTATTAATAGGCATTAGTAAGATGCAATACATATATTTAGGCTCATTGTTCTAGGAGAATGGATGTTATTCTATTCATTAAAGATGCTAAGGGTGTTTGAATTAGAGTGTTAAAGATGTTTCAAGGTCAATACCTGCATGCATATAGTGGACTCTATGGAAAGAAAGGAATCAAAGGTGTTTTTTTAGATGAAGTAGAAAGGAATCAAAGGTGTTTAGAGAGCATATCCTTTCATGTTGTCGACACAATTGTTAGTGGTACTATGTAAGACATTTGAAACTTGCATAGCATCTTTTACTAGTTGACACTCAGATATGATCACTCAACCAATGAATTATGCTTTAACCTTAACAAGATTGACACCGACTACATGAATCATTGGTGACATTCCATTATATACACTTATACAAAGAGAAAGAGGAAAGAAAAGATACTCCACATAAACATTATTAGCTTATAATGATGTATAGTGAAGACTCATGAGCACTCATATGATCTTATCAAATCAACCAAATTATAAAATTATCCCTCCTCAATCCTTTCAATCACATCCCGGAAAAAATATTACCTATATGCCTCTGCAAGAACTTTCTCTATGTGTGTAACATTCCTGATACCAAAAGCAATTGTGTAACCATCCATTGAGTTGTCTTCAAAGCTCAAGGCTTCTGCATCTCCCTCTACCCAAACGAGAGACTTCTCCAATCCAAAACCTGCATATTGTTAAAAAAAGATAAAAAAGATGTCCAACAACAGAGAGGCAGTACTGATTTACTTCAGTTTTCCCTACCAGAATCCCAAATTGACATCCAATTATCCACGGAATGCAAACAAGATAAAGCAAAAAATTAGAGCTATTTACCTCGCTCTTCGGCCCTCTTCTTACCCACACCCAACATGTTTGGATTGATGTCACATACATAAATTCTAGTTTCTTCGATCATGTCATCATCAAGAACATCTTGCATAGCTCTGCGTTTGACATTTTTTATATTTTCAAGGATCCTGAAAGCAACATCCCCTGAAAAATTAGGAAGTTTTTCACTCAAGTGGATTGAAGGAAATACAAAAATAAATAATCACTACCACGAAGAGAACATACTGAAAGTAAAATAGGCAAGAGTATTTTTACACTTTGCATTCAAGACAAAAGAGGGATAAGACCATACAGAAACCAATAAAATTCTAAATTCAATCTTTAAGAGCATACCCAGTGTGTATTTCACGTAGCTGAATGATCGAATGCAAATGAATGCAGCTTAGCCAATCACAAGTTCAGTTATCTTTTTAATAGGTGAAGTGCAACAATTTGGAAGAGTTACAACCGAAAAGATGCGAACATTACAAGTTGTGTACTGAGCTAATAAAGTCAACAATGTCAAACTATCATATATATCTAGTGGAGTCATGTTGCACCAAAGCCTAAGCAAATATATACAATTGTTTTCGTTGTTAAGCATAGAGATTTCCTTGTTCGCAGACACTCTATTGCTCCTTCCCTTCCAAATGACCCACCACTCACAAGTTCAGTCATTGATAACGAAGTTCCAAATACATGAACTTTTTTGGCTTTGATTGCTATCAAGCCTTATCTCTCTCTCCCTCCCCCTACCCACCCCTTCCCACCCACAAAGAATATTAGAGACCAACTAGATAAAAAAAATAAGAGAGAAATAAAGTAGCACATAAAAGAAAGACCGCCTGAAATATTATACCATGTACTTAATTCAGGTTGAGCTAATTGGAAAAATGGACAATAGGTCCAGGGTTCAAATTTTGTAATTCTAGCTACATTTATTAGCTGAAGAAGCAAAGCTTGGTGGAGGTATTTATTGCATTACATTCCTCCACTGGACATTAAAATAGAAATTTCAAAGGAATATTATCACTTCTAGATCCTGCTTCGGATCTGCTAAAAGCATTTTTCTGCTCTCATCTTATCAACTGTGTAGCTCGGACTTCTTCAAAATTTTGCTACACCCATGTTGGATCCTCCAAAAATGAACTACTTTTGGAGGATCCAAAATGCATTCCGTGGCATGTTTGAAGAGTCTGAGCAAGCAACATTGCCAATCAATGGTGCTTTCCTTCTTTTAATCCAAGCTTTACATAATCACATAGCAGGATCAATGTTCAATGCCAAAAGTATCACCTGTTCCACCAGCCACATCAAGATGCTTCATTCCAGGAAATGGATTCAACTTCGAAACCAATCTGACATGAAAATTGAGACAAGAAATGAAGATGACAAAGATATAATCAGGAAATAGTTTCCATTTCAACTGTGATACTTTTTACAGTCTTTCAGGTGGGATCTAACCTGTCCTTCCACAAACGATGAAGTCCACCACTCATTAGATCATTCATGAGATCATAGTTTGAAGCAACACTTGTAAAGACATTCCCAACCATCTTGCTCTTTTCTTCTTCTGCTACGTCCTTAAAACCTGAAATGCAAACCATGAAATTCCTAACTATACCATACAACACAAATATAAATCTTAAATAAATAATATCGACATGGGATTTGTTTCAATCAGCCAATGTAAAGATTGAAAAGTTCATGTATGCAACATAACCCCATAACCTGATACCCCTTCATCGTTAGTAGGGATATACGGAGATGGATTACCCACCTTCCATACAGTCATCAGTCACTTTATTTTGCATCATCTCCTTGAGGGGTAGCAAAAAGGAGGCTCAACTTGGTCCATTCCTATTTATTTAAATTTGGTGTTGTATTTCCGCCTTCTGTTTTGGAATGTTCAATGTTTGCAGCTATTCAACTATACTGGTAAAAAAGAAATCAATTTTTGGCATCCAACTTCTTAACGCAAGAATTGTCTGTAAAAATGATTTGCCATCCATATACATCTGTTTCCTATAAGTGAAACGGTAAGTAATATACCAAAGAAATTGGTCATCACCCTCACGAATCGCTAACTCACAGCAGCAAGCTGCAAAACTAATGTCCCCAGCCCAAAAGGTTGAAAAAGAAGAATCAAAGAAAAGAGAGCTTCCAGAAACAATACATCCAAAGTACTACTTCAAAAAAAAAAAGTTGTTTTTCTTTTGGGAAGCACTAGCAAAAGAGATAAAATCATGTTCTCTTACGTATCTCAACAAGTTTACCAATTGTAAGTACAACAACCATCATGGCTAAAAACTCATCTTTTCAATAAAAACCCACCAAAGCTAAATTGTATCCCTTCCATTTTGAAATGCAAACATAATATAAGCAATCTTGCGCATTTCATTTGAAAAGTATATTATGTAATCCTCTTAAACACAAAAATAACGATACAAAAAGTAAATATGCATACACAAAATTCAACAATAAACAAACCATATCACATGTAAATTGAACAAAAAAAATGGATTCTTGATTCACAAGAAGAAGAATAAAACTGACCAAAACTGGTGGCATGTGACTGCAATGTAGAGGCAGGGCAATACATTGAACATAAGTTCTTTCTCCTCAAACTACGAGCAACTGATCGAACCAAAGTCGCCATTACTGATCCAAAAAAAAAAACAATACCCTTTTGAACAAGAAGACAAGAAATTGAAGAATCAACGAAGGCAAAATAGAAGCACGAAAAAAGTAAAAGTTGTAGCCGCTTCAAAGATGAATCGGGTCGGGTTCGGGTACAAGGACAAGCGGGTTTGGGTTCTGTTTATTTCCCCGAAAAAATGGATTTTATTTTTTATATCACAAATGATATTCTAATTGTGTGGATCATATTTGTGTGGGTTCTTATCTTTCTTTTGATTTAAAAATTAGTACAAAACACACTTAACACATAAATCGAAATAGATAAAGTAAAATTCTTTTATGAGGGTCTGGATTCTTATCTTATAATCGAGTCGTAGTTATACCGTACGTCAACTTGAGATTTGGTGTCAGACTCGAAAGTTAAACTCAGGTTATACAAGTTTAGTGTAGCATATTTTTCATTCATGATAGACAAAGCAAGAAAGAGTCGTGGAAATATGAGCTCCACAAATAAAATAGAATAGTTAGTTAAAGTTTGTGGGATGGAGAAGGAAAGTGAGGGAAATAACAATGAATGTAGTAGCATGGTTGTCACCATGCACCACCATTTCATCACCAAACAAATTCAGTTGCTGCTCTGCCATTTCTTGTCAAGCTGAATCTTCCTTGACAACAACTACTGCAACCGCCATTCGTCCTGCTGTTATTCTTCCGGTTTGCATTTCATTCTTCATTCTTATTCTCACCCCTTTTGTCTACATGTTCATTTCCTCCCCGCGAATTTCAATGTTGTTGCTCCTATCCAGTTTCTTGAAAAGTTGAGTTCCATTGTTACAGGAACTCCAACTTTTTTGTAAAGATTGGTTTTTTAATGTACTTTCCAATAAAAGTCTTCGTCTTTGCACCAAACCAATAAATTTATGATATTATACTTCCGTCCTAAATAGTAGTCGTTTGGCAAACTGAATTTGTTACGAAAATTATATCCTTTTTATTAATTCATCCTTGCTTTTCCAATTAGTGGAGTATCAATAAGTGAGGCATCAAAGATGAGAGATAAAAAGTTGTTTGGACAACTGTACTCTTTTGAGTTGTGACTAGAGCTTGTATTAGATGTCATTTTTGAGGTGTACGCAAATAACTTAAAAGACAGAGTTGATGTAGTCTAATTGAGTTTATCATTTAAATTTCTGCAGGGTTTAGGGAACAATAGCAATGACTATGAGAAGCTGGCTCTTATACTGAAAGGCTATGGAGTGCCAACAGCAATAGCAAAAGTTTCAAGAATTGATTGGCTGAGGAATGCTGCTGGGTTGTTGGACACAAATTACTGGCGTGGCACTCTCCAGCCTCGACCAGTGCTTGACTGGTAACAATGTTACAATTTTTTGTGCTTAGCAGCTATCAAGCTATATGCTTGTACATTAATTAAAAAAATTGGCCAGGTACCTCAAAAGAATTGATGAAGCCGTCAGTGAAGCAAAAGAATTGGCTCAAGGTTCTCCAATAAGTTTACTTTCACTACTATTGATCCCAGAATTTTCTTTTAATATGTTTCACCGTTGCTCTCTCTCTCTGTCACGCGTAAGAAAACACACACAAGTTTTTGCTGGTTCTTACTTTCTTTCTGTACTTCTCTTATCTATTTTCACATGCCTCCACTTTCCTTTCTGGTCCTAAATGCCTTGACAGACCTTCTTGTTTGCAAAGTGTTCCTATCATCATGTACATTGTAGTTGAAGTCCAAACAAATCTTTAATTCCTTGTTGTCCCTGCTGTTAGGCTACTCATTTTCACAGTCTAAATAACACAGGGATATGGTCACAGTAATTCATTTGACTGTCTAACTGCAACTAATGTTCAAAACTTGGTCTTCCTTGTAGACCGGTTATGGTCTTGTTATTTTATTTATGTAGTACACAGTACATCTCTTAACACATAATGGCTAAACATGATATGTACTCTGGCAGTCCAGTTTGTCTAGATAGAAGTATTCTCCTACTTGATCATACTTTGGACCAAATATTTCTTTAGTTTTCGTCATTTACTCCCCTTTATTTTAGTAGATGTGAGTCTTCTTGCATCAATATGGATCCAATATCTAATGTTCTACCACTTGATTATGACCTGGCCAAAATTAATGTTTGGAGTCTTTTACTTGCACAAATTTGCTCTGAAATCGAACACAAGGCATTATTCTCTGTCCTATCTAGTATCTACTCATTCTAGTTAGCTGCAAGTCCCAAAACATATATTTCATTGTGGTTAACCAGATTGCCACATCCTTCTTTTTCTTTACTTCATATTCCTAGGATTTGCAGCATGTTGTCTTAGCACTTCCGATAGCTACAATTAAATGTTGGCGTTTCTTTTACAAAATTCTATAAATATGACCTTCAATCTTGATTGACCTACACAGTCCTCTTTATTCAACAGGATATGTTGCAGTCCCATAATCAGGCCACATTTGTTGTAGGTGGGAGTGGAACTTTATCTCTTATTGGGCATTCAGCTGGAGGGTGGCTCGCACGTGTCTATTTGCAGGAATTCGGCTCCTCAGACATTTCCTTGTTACTGACTCTAGGAACCCCCCACCTGTATGTTAGATTTATTCATCTATTGTATAGCTATTCTTTATGCAACTATTTATACTACACATCTAATAGGTGGCATTTCTTATGGTGATTGATTTGTACAAGCCTAACACTGATATTTGGTTTCATTAGGCCACCACCTAAAGGCTTGCCAGGAGTAATTGATCAAACAAGAGGCCTGCTGTATTATGTTGAAAAGAATTGCGCAAAAGCTGTCTATTCTCCAGAACTTAGATATGTATGTATAGCAGGGAGGTAATTATCAAAATTTTGGTGTTTTATTCATTTGCTTGATTTCTAGTGCTTCTTGTGAAGGCTGTTTTCACTGCAATGACACATCATTTCATTTAGTTCGTTCAATGCTCAATGATAGTGAAAGGGATTGTTGAAGCTACTCAACTGTCTGATTATGGAAATGAACTATCTGACATTGTTCCTATATAGTTGTGCATGCATTTTGACTAAGAACAATGAAACACCAAACAACTGTGGGAATAAGTACTGACTTGCTTGAGGAATTGCTTCCTGCTTGATCCGTTAAATCTAAGTATTTAACATACAGACCTATGATCTACTTAACGAGGTTGTTAATAATTCAGTCCAAACTAAAACTATCTAGTCTGTGCCTATCAAGGTTTAGGCAGATGAGAAAAAATCATCCTTTGCTGGATTAGAAATTATTTCTTACCTTAAATCCTTGCTGAGTAAAACCGAATTGATTTCACTTGTCTAGGTATATTCAAGGGTCGCGTTTCTTTGATTCAAGTTCAACATACAGCTCTGAAGTCATGGATGGTGTGAAACAGCCAATGGCAGAGGTTGCTGCTGTAAGCAACACAAATGCAGAGACTGAAACAGGCTCCACTTTTCGTACACGTTTTGTTGGTCAAGGCTACAAGCAGGTTTATACACAAGAGCTCTTGAGTGCAAATAATGCTCAAAACACCAATCTTTATTTTGTTTACATAAAGTTATCCATGAGCAAATAATCGTTACCTAACTACTCTTTCTTCTGAAACTTTACCAGGTTTGTGGCCAGGCAGATGTCTGGGGTGATGGAGTTGTACCAGAAGTTTCAGCCCATCTGAAAGGTGCACTTAATGTCACTCTGGAAGGAGTTTACCATTCACCTGTTGGTTCTGATGATGCTACAAGACCATGGTATGGTTCTCCTGCTGTTGTCGAACAATGGATCCGACACCTGCTTGTCTGACTGTATAGCTAAAAAGACAGCCTGGTGAAAGCATTCCTCGTTAGCAAGATCTGAGGAAGAGCGACTGTGTAGTTCCATGGTAAATATTGGGCAAGTTTGCCTTATTCTTTGTGGCAAATGGAGAACATTGTTCATACTAATGTCACATCTGAGCCAATTAATGAAATCTTCCACATGAGATTCCTTATTGCTCATTGTTTTGTCTCTCATTCAGTCATTCTTAATCAGGAATAGGATTTAAGGACTGTCGTATTTCAGGCTTTAGCGCGGTTTGTATGATCCAATGGCAGATACTTGTACTGTAATACAAGTAAAAATAGTAACAAAGCTGGAAAAGGAGCATCTCACTTATTTCTAGCTTGAACTTCTTGGAATCCTAAACCTCTAGATCACAATAGATAGCACCAAACCAGCAAGTGAAAATAACTAGAATGAGCAATATAAAAGCATTTTATGCTCTTTAAGAACACATAATCCACAGGACCAAAAAGGAATGTGAGAGTGCAAACTCATAAGACATGCAGCTCTAGTTTTATAACTCCTGATATGTAAATCTAGTGTGGCAGCTCAAGCTGAAATCTACACCTGCTCACGAACACAACTACCACAAATATCCATATCTGACAAAAAGTGCAACAAGTATAATATGAACACGTATCTACCTACATCGTCAGGTGAAGTAACCGTACTTGTTAAATGCAAGTTGCAATTAATACACACCAATCAAGAAGATTCTGCAGATAGTCTTGAATGTCTATTCATTCACTAAGATATTCACAACTTTATTGACTACTAAGCTACATTACGTCACATTTTGACAACACACGCTAATTGCTACCAAGGAAATAGACCTATCTTCAGGGTAGAACCAATTATACTTTTTCCTCTGTCCCAGTTCACATGACACATTTTAATTTTTAGTCCGTCTTTAAAAAATGTCACTTTTTATATTTAGAAATAATTTAGCTTTACAAATTTTCTTTTACCTTAATAAGATGATTTACAACCATATAAATATCTAAAGTTTGTTTTGACAACAAATTTCTAAAGTCTTTCTTTCTTTTTTGAACCTTGTGCCTAGTTAAATAATGCACATAAATTGAGACGGTCTGAGACATAAGCATTTATTTCTTAAGATATGGGGAAAACTACCTTATTTACCTACATTAATACTATATATACTAATTCTCATCTATACTTTTATACAATTACGTATTTTATCACTAATATAGAGTACAACTAGATATACATATATTTTTACTACTAGATATACTAATATAGGAAGGGACATGAGCGATAGGGAGGAAGATGAGTCAGATGAGAAGGAGGCAAGCAAGATTTGTTTATGTATTTCAGATACATGCAAATTCATTTGGATAAAGTCTATTTAGAACAAATTACACCTAATTTTAACTCATATATCTCGAGATACATGTATCTGAAAGGATCAAAATCTATTAATATTCGTAATATTATAAATTAAAGTACATCTAAGTAATTAGTTCCTAAACTGGTGTTTCGTAATGTGTATATACACTTGCATGAGATATGTTAAGCCTCTGAATTCAGCTCAATGGAACTAGTTAAATGGGCTTATTGTGTTAATGGTCTAAAGAATAAAGGGCCGGCCGACAAGAAAGCCCAGATAAAACAGGATTTTATTATTTTTAATTTTTAATTTTTTTAAAATAATAATATCGGCTTCGTTGTCCCTTTCTCCTGTTCAAGAATCCAGAGGCTAAGTTCTCTTATCCTTCTATTTATCATTTTCCAACAAACACATCTCTTCTCTTTCTCCATTTTCTTCTTCAATCTCTGCTGTTACACTCTTCTTCTCTTTCAATACATTTTCTGGGTTTTAATTTTAACCCCATTTTTCAAGATTATAACTCACTGATGGTGAAAAGTTTGCTGCTTTATTGACTGATTAATCTTTGAGAATATGGTGTGTAAATTAGTGTCTATTTTATGAGACCCCATATGCTTGTATATGAATTTAGAGTAGAAAGAAGATGTCTTACTTATTGCCACAGTTCCTGAGCTTGCCGGATGCTTTTGTCATTTGCGCTAAAACCCAACAGCAGACCACTATCCAGCTCTGTAAGTCTGTCTATCTCTGTTTTCTTGAGAATTATGTTGTCAATTGAGATGGGAATTGGGAAAGTTTTGTTCTTGATTAGTGGTAATGTGGAATGTGATGTGTGAACTTTGTGTGTCCATTTTAGTTTAATTCTGTCTTTTGCATTTTAATATCTGCTCATGATTCATAAATTGCTAGTTTCATAATTGGAGTTGAGCAATGTTTGTTGAAGATAAGATCAATTTTTGCAAAAAGAGAAAGTGTAAATGGTATGGATAAAAATCTGTATTTTATATGAAATTGCAAATGCTTAAAGTGGGAAATGGATCTTGATGTTTCTATAGAACGACAATAATATATTCAGTGTGATAAGAGGAATCTGGGGTGGGTGGGGTGCTATGTTGGTCGGACTCTTCGAAAATGCCGGCGGGTGCGTGTTAGGATCCTAAGGTAGTGCATTTTTGGAGGATCCAACACGTGTGCAGCAACATTTTCGGAGAGTACGAGCAACATAGCTGTGGTGTACACAGGCTTTACCCCCCTACCTTTGATTTGGTAGATAGGTTGTTTCCCATAGACCCTCGGCTCAAGATAAGTGTTTCTCAGAATAGGTTTAAAAAATAAATATTGATAGCAAAAGTAGTGAAGATAACCAAAGTAAAAGAAACAACAGTAGTAATAAAATTGAGGAATAAGATCTTGGTATTTCAATGGAGGAGAGAAATGGATTAGGAAGTGGTTCTAATTGTATGCACGGTGTCCATTTTCTCTGAAATAAAGCAAGGTCATTAATAGGGTAGGTCATTGTATTATAATATTATTATATTAATTATTAGGTCAAAGACTTCAATTGTTACTTGGAATCTGAGGGTGATTTTCCTACTTGAATTTGTAAAACATTTCAGAGAAAAGGTCCTTCAGTTATTGTGGTTTTCTTAGCAATTAGTATTTTGATGGTCTGTTTGTTATAGCATAATGGATAAGAAAAATTTGGCAGCTTCCTACAAAGGTGCTGCGTTTGTCATGTACTTAATGTCGTTGTTTTAAGTTCGTCATGTTGCAGTTTCCATTACTTAAGAACGGAAATATGATGTTTGGTAAGGATGACTATACAAATTATGCCCCGAAAACTAGATTCTCAGACAGTGATGAAATCATCCACTACTCAAAACTAGAGAAATTATGTGCAAATGAGTGGATGCTCGGTCACAAACACACCCTGAATGGAAGAGAGCAGGAATCAGTAATGGGAAGTTAAATCACTAACTAGACAGATACATATTGTTTTCCAAGAAAGCCTGGCCTAAAATAGAAAAGTCGGTCTTGTATTTTAAGGAAGTTATCGGCTTTGCCCTCAGTATTTCTTTTGAAATTCCTGATATGCATTTGTAAACTTTGATTTATGATCTGGTGCTCTTGCTCTAGTACAATTGTGGCTTTCCTCATACGACTTTAACTTTGCATGATCAACTTCTGGGTACTCTTGCCAGTTTGCCTTTACCTGATTTTACTCCTAGCAGACCTAGAAGCAGGAATCATCCTTGAACTAAATAGTTAAACTTCTCAATAGAATCTTGTGGGTTTCTTCAGTTATTAGTGGAAGTTTTTAATGTTCGTCTTATAGACATAGACTTCTGTTGTTCTTACTGTATCCTTGGCTGAAATGCAGCAAAAAGTAGAGACAATATTCATTTGAGGACACAATGCATCCTATCCACTACATCTGCAGTAACATCAACAGCAACATCTACTGTGCTTGGCATTGAGAAACTACAGTTACCATCTATTGAAATCCTCTCAAATTCAGTCGTTGCAGAGAGATCATGGAAATCACCATCAGCTGCCACAACCACAGTACCTGATATACAGAAGCTAAAGTTGCCGTCTTTTGAGGCCAACCCAGATTCAGTTGCCCCAGATAGGCCATGGACATACACTGGAGCAGTTGGTCCACCTGCAGAGGTTAGAATTTAAATAAATATGGAAAAATTAAGTTTGAGAAATTGACAGGACCTGAGGTCTTCAATCTATAATGAAAATATGAAATAAGTTTCACATGTTGTTCTAGGCATCTGTTTTCAAAATTCAGATGTACTTGCATTTTCAAAATACGAAGTAAAAGTAGTTTTGAACTTCAATAGGTCGTTTTCTGACAGTCGGTTGACGTTGAATATGAAAAACAACGGTGAAAAGATTTTCCTTTGCTTTAGTTATCTTGGTCAATATTCCCTAACTTATTATTTACCTTAGTGCCATTTTGCCAAATTCCAGTCTCCTATTTTGATTAAATTGCCCTCTATTTCCCGTTAATTGATGTAAATTGTAAACCTTGTTCGGCCATGAAAATGTTGTTACAAGTATAACTGTTGACTTTTCATGTTTGCAGGCGAACACTAAACCTGATGATTCTCTTGCTAGTGAGGAAGCTATTGTAGCTGCTGCAGCCGCTGAAGCAGTTGCTTTAGCAAAGGCTGCATTGAAGGGTGCACAAGATGCTGTAATGCTGGTCGGCTATAATAATTTAAAGGACTCTGATAATGTTGGCAGAGGTACTCTATCAGAAGCTAGGACTGCTCCATTTGAGAGTGTTCATCTGGCTCAACCTGGTGAGACAAGGGGAGTTGGTGTTTGTGCGGAATTAAATGGAAGTGAGATGAAGTGGACTGGAAGTAGTTTATTCCGGGACACACTTGCAAATTCTGATGACTTGGAGCCATCACATGAAGAACTGGAAATTCTTCAGTCACAACTGTCGAATGTCATAGCTGTAAAATCAAATCGTCAAACTGAGCGGAAGGCCAGAAGAGCTAAAGCAGTAGAGAGGGCTGCAGCCAATGTTGTGTCTGTGAAGTCTGGTTCTACCAGTCGAAAGAAGCGTGCTTCAGTACAAGATGTTGATTACTCAGATCCATTGCGTTACTTGAGAGGAACTACATGTAGTTCGAGACTACTGACTGCATCTGAAGAGCAGGAGTTATCGAGAGGAATACAGGTGTGCTTTAGCTTTTCTAAGTATATGACCCCATAATTTTTGTTCTTTTTCCTTTTAAGAATTTGCCTCTTCCTCTTTCTTTTACTACATCAATACTCTTTCATGTGTTTAATATACGTATTCTGGCTTGAATGGATTTCAATACATGTAATGGCTTCTTCTCTTAAATTCTTTTATCTGCCTTGCTTTTGACAATTAGTGGACTTTTTTTTTCTTCTTCCTCTTCCCTCCTTTTGGTCTTAGTAATAGAATACTAAGTACATGTTGGTTGATCAAATTATTGAAGAAAAAAAAGAAGCAAAGTTTCATTTGTTTTATATTTTTTTACTTGATAGCTGAAAGTTTTTAGCTTCAAACAGATGTAATGTGCTCACCTTTTATCTCACTTCACTCGCCTTTCATTATTTTCCTCAAGGCTCGACGTTCTTGGATCTAAAATCTGAATCTAAGAAGCTGGGTCTTCTCTTTCTTATGAAAAAATCAAGATTAAGTACCTTGAGTTTCCTGGATAGTTTGTGAATCTTCTCTCTTATTTATCTCCTATGTGTGTTCATTCTTGGAATTGGCTTTTGAGTTAATATGGAATAATCCTTTACTGATCCTTTTCAAGGATATTTTTCACGTAGCCAAAATTTGTCTGTGTCCATTAATTGATAAAAGCATTGAGGATGAACCATATAGTCTGCAATGAAAAGAATGTTATGGCTTCAAATATCATATATGTACTATATTTTGCTGAGTAGTTTGCTTTCTACTTTCCTTGCAAATCGTCTATATCATTTTCTGTTCAATTTTAGACCATTTATCAGTTTCCGAATGCTACAGGACCTGTTGAAGTTGGAAAGACTTCAGGTGGAGCTTACAGAGCGTTGCGGAGGTCAGCCCACTTTTACCCAATGGGCTGCTGCTGCCGGAGTTGACCAGATGACCCTAAGAAAGCGTTTGAACTATGGCATTCTTTGTAAAGATAAAATGATTAAGAGCAACGTGAGGCTCGTTATTTCTATTGCCAAAAATTATCAAGGAGTAGGGATGAATCTTCAAGATTTGGTTCAGGTATTTATGGTGCAATTATATGCTATCTCAAGACTCTACTTTTATTCTGGTCAAGACCTAGTTCTATTAAGGGATCATCTGAAATATTACCTGCTGATATATCCTCATTTTTGGAAATTTATGTGCAGGAAGGATGTCGGGGCCTTGTAAGAGGAGCTGAAAAATTTGATGCCACCAAGGGTTTTAAGTTCTCAACTTATGCTCACTGGTGGATTAAGCAGGCTGTTAGGAAATCTCTCTCTGATCAGTCCAGAACGATTAGGTTGCCAGTACGTGATCCAACTTTGCAAGGACATTTTTCTTTAAATATTGTTGATCCTGCACTATTTAAAAAGAGAGCATGTCTATACATAGGCCTTGTTGATGTTCCATTTTTTTACCATTTGATTTTTATGTTCACAGTTTCACATGGTCGAGGCTACTTATAGAGTTAAGGAAGCAAGAAAGCAATTGTTGACTGAAAATGGTAGACATCCTAACGATGCAGAAGTAGCAGAAGCAACAGGGTTGTCAATGAAGAGACTCGCTGCTGTGATGTTAACTCCTAAAGCTCCAAGATCACTTGACCAGAAAATTGGGTTCAATGAAAGTCTCAAACCTTCGGTTCGTCCTTAAAACATCTCTCCTCTTCCTGTTTAGGGTGTCAGCTTTGTGTCTTGTCGTGCAAAAGTCTAGCTAGACACTTCATTATTTTTACAGTTGTGTTCATTGATCCCTTTCTTTTGGGTTCTCAGGAAGTGCTTGCAGACCCTGACGCAGAAACATCAGAAGAAATACTGACCAAGCAGTTCATGAGACAGGACCTGGAGAAGGTATTAGACACCTTAAATCCAAGGGAGAAGCAGGTCGTTAGATGGCGATTTGGACTAGAGGATGGCAGGATGAAGACATTACAAGAAATTGGTGAGTTAATGGGCGTTAGCCGGGAGAGAATTCGCCAAATAGAGTCTTGTGCATTCCGTAAGTTGAAGAACAAGAAAAGAACAAAGTTTTTGCAGCAATATATAAATGCTTAAAGTCTCTACTATATATACATCAAGAAAGTAGATTTGACCTTCTAGTCGTTGAGTCTTTGTTAGAAAAAATTGAGGCTTAGATAAGCTTTGGTTCTTTAACTGTTCTTATTCTTCAGAAATCTGCAAATATGTTGTGCATAATACAAAATTTTGGCTCAAATAATTAGATATTGTAATTTATTGTTGTAAGTTTAATTTTGGAAAGATTAAAAAAATTTAAATGAACATTTCTACCTTTCTTGAATAGTAGCCTTAGAGCAATGATAAAGTTGTCTGTCCTGTAGGTCCTGGGTTCGAAGTCGTGGAGCATTAGTGTAGCCATTGTCCACATCACACCCACCCCTTTAGGTGTGGCTTTTCTTTGGACCTTACATAAATCCTATATTTTGTGCATTGAGTTATTTTCTTCTTTTAGACATAATATATAAGTGTGTTTTTAAATTTGACCTTAGCCGGTAAAATGCAAAATCACATGCTAAGATATCTTGGTAATCATACGGAATTTAACACTATGTTTGGATCATGGTTATCTAATGTATTATTTGTATCGTTATTATACCTACATTTCGTTGTTACGTAACAATGGAAATCCTATTTTATGAAAAACCAATTTGGTGTGTTTTCATTGTTACTTAATTTCTTTTTTCAATTATATCTCTACCTGATATTTCAATATACTATTTTACTCGTTACCTTAATTATTTGAACCTAGCCAAACCTCTTACCCTAGAATAATTAAGGATAATTTAGTAAATTTATAAATTACAGTACAATACAATCAAATCAAACAATTAAAATCTTACTAAATAACAAAAAACAATACAATCTAGCCAAACATTGTGTCTACCAGACAATACAGTACATTATGAAATAATGGGTAACAATGATTCACGTAGGAATTAAAAAAAGTCAAAGTTCAGAAAACTTTATAAATGTTGATATCCTAAATAGGATTGCTATATATTATGCATTAATGAAAATTTAGAAGACGTTCAAATATATATGGCATAATTTACAAGGTATGTAAACTACAAATATGACGTAAATTTATAATTAAAAAATTTATGTTAAACTATATTTATTGTACTTATTTTACTAGATTCGATGAGGATAAGTTGAATTTAATTACTTATTTAGGGTGCTTAATTAGCCAAATTAGGCGTGTTTTGGCCCCATCTTATCATCATATTTATATTATATCAAACACATATCTAAAATATCACCCTTAAACACATATCTTCAATATTTGTCAAAGTCTAGAATGATTTTATGTAATGATATCATTTTATATTATTCTGATATTTTTTTTTCAAAACACATCTATCATTATTTGTCATATTAAATTAAGTTATGCTTAAATAAGGATATATTCAAAAAAAGTCAAAAAACTTTCTTCTTATATAAGAGGAAGTTAAAGGCTCAAGCATACAACAGGTCGTAAGAGAATTTTTAAAATGTAAAAAAAAATTACTTCACTGTAATTTAATTAGTATATAAATATTTTTTTACTTGTGGGGCCCATTTTAGCTACATTTTTTAGTCTTATTTTCACACATTTAATTATAACTTTATTAGTTTAAAGGAGACGGATATTTGGATAATTTATGTAACTCTTTTTGAGTGAAAAATTGACGGTTAATGAAGAAAAACACTTCAAGTATAGACATTTCAATGACCTTCTCACGTTAGGTGTTCTCATTCAGATTCAACCTATTAAGTTCGTTTTATTTTTAGATCTGAATTTTAAATATTTATATTCAGTCTATTAAGTTTGTTTATTTTTTTAACGGTTTAGTCCGTTAGTGATATTGTCCGCTTTGATTCTAGATCCGCACAATTTTAAAATGTGTCATTAGTTGGCAAAACTTTCTTATTTATATAGCTAATATATCTCTTGTGTTTTGTCAATCGGACTTCTAATCTTAAGTTGGGGCGTCACATACACCCCCTCTATGGACACAGCTTCATCGCTGAGGTTTGCTACACCATATGAGATTTTACTATACTCAACACTGAAGTTTAAATCTCCTTATCGAGATTTGCCTAAAGTCAGTTGAACTCTGGCCAACATCGACAAGGCTGAAACATGAGTTGCTCTGATACCACTTGTAACGGCCCAGACCGCTAGTGATGTTGTCCGCTTTTTGGACCTAAGTCTATATGACTTTAAATGCGTCATTAAATGGTAAAACTTGCTTACTTGTATACCCAACATCTCTTATGTGTTCTCCCGATGTGGACTTCTAATCTTAAAATGGGGCGTCATAGTTTGTTTTTAAAAAAAATCTCTTAATGGATTTGAAAAGATCTAAAGGATTAGATCTGCATGAGAGTTTTATTACCATTAGACTATTTAATTTGCTTTAAAACATTTTGTCATATTTTTCCTCTTTGTATGGCTTTGTTCTCGCTACAAACTTTGTTCTTTTCTTTTCTTTATCCAACACCATTTTTTTCTCTTTGAACTTGTAAGTTTTCATAATCATTACAATTAATTTTTTATATTAGTAATAACTTTGTTGTTGTGTATTGATGTTTGTAAGAACTTCACCTTTACCTTTCGAATTCTGTGTACCAAACTTTTTGAAAGTTCTACTGCAACAACATGAGTTTATAGCTGGAGTCCAAATTATACCTATCGCTGATTTAGTGCCTATTTCGTGTCTATTATTATAGATATAGATATACTTGACAAAGTTGAAGGTATAGTTGGTGACACAATGATGTAGCTCGTAATAATTATTCATCCAAATTTTTAATTTCGACTGAAAGAAAAGTTTTGCAATGAAAAGAAAAATTTGTTCGTGTTACTTGAAAATTGATGAGAAGATGATTGTTGTTTTAGAGGTATTGATTAAAAAGATAGTGCACCTAACATTGAAGAATAAATGGAAAAATTAGATGATCTTGGATGTAAGAAACCATTATAATTGTTAGTATATTTTGTCAAAGTGACAGTTACAAAAAAAAAACATAAATAAATCTAGAGGTTCACAAGTTAGAAAAATGAATTAAGGTCATCGGGAATAAAAATATAAATTCTTTAATTTTTCTAATTAATTAGAACATATGTAAGATGTTGATAATTTAAAATTTTCATTCTTATTTGATTAGTTGGACAAATAAAATTTATGAAAAGATGTTTATGTTAAATTCTTTAAAAAATCATGCTATAATAAATTTTATACTGATATATAATTTTTATTTGTGTATCACATTAATTTTATTTTTTGAAATCAAATATAAATATTTAAAATATTATTCAAAAAGTAATTTTTATATTTGAAATAAAGCTTTTATAATATTTTATTGATATAATGTTTAATTTCATATGCATATTCAGATATTGAATACAAACAATTATTACTATATTCATATCTAGGTACCACAAAATATTCATATGTGTATCTATTTGTGGTATCTAGATCTCTAGATGTCTAGATCTTAATGCATATCTTAATATTCATATATTTATTTAGATTCAGACAACTCAAACTTCATAAAAACAAATGAAACCTTATTAAGAAACAATCAAGGTCATACTTTAAACCATATTTTTTGGGAAAATGCACAAGTACCCCATCAACCTATGCCCGAAATCTCAGAGACACACTTATATATATACTAAGGTCCTATTACCCTCCTGAACTTATTTTATAAGTTATTTTCTACCTCTTTTCGGCCTACGTAGCACCAATTTTTTAAAAAATTCAACCAGCGTTGGACCCACAAGATAGTGCCACGTAGACCGAAAATGGGTAGAAAATTATTAATAAAATAAGTTAGGGGGGGGGGTAATAGGATCTTAGTATAGTATAAGTGTGTCTCTGAGATTTCGGACATAGATTGAGGGGGTACTTGTGCATTGTACCATATTTTTCACTAGTATCCTTTGTGAAATAATAAATATAACTTTATAAGTGGTGCAATTTATCTCTTAAAAAATATCAAACTTCATTATATAAAAGGACAAATATGAAAAAACTTTGAAACACCCATCTCAAATTTTAAACAATTCAACTATTTTGGACAGTGAAAAAAGGCCCAAAACTTCAATTAATATGGAATAAAGAGAGTCCCACACAAATAAATGTATAATTTTATTTTCGAGCATAAATTTAACATCGTATAATCAATACTACATAAAATTTATCAATATTAATAATAGCACAAAATATTCATTTTACACCTAATGAAACTATTACAATCACATAAAATATATAACTTACTTTAGAGAAAAATTAAAATTATTTAACTAACATAATTTAAAAATAAATAAATTTAATAAATAAATATTGAACACATGTATTACACATTTTTTTCCTCACTAGTTTTAATTTATACTTACCCAACATCAAATATAATGTGTTAGTCATTTATTTAAACATTTTCTAAAAAAATATTAGGCTTATATTATTAAGGTGATTTGTTGAACGATTTGAGCGGATAATAATGCTTAATAATTTGATTTATCAATATATATCACTTTTAGATATACCAGTATCTTATCTAATTAATAAAATATGGATTGATTCGTTATCGAATAATGTAATTCAATCATTTCATTCTCTCTTCTTTCAATTTTACTCACCAATATATTGATCTTCCACAAAACAAAACATTATTTCCAACTCTACTTAAACTAATAATTTGTACTTGTAAACCGCATACATTAAGAAAAACATAAAAACCTAAATTTTGAGAGTGCATGCACATAAGCATTTGTTTAACAAATATTACATGTAAAACTACTTATTAATTTGACACCACGGATATGTTTAGAAAGCTACCATGTAATTGAATTTGGTGTAATTATTAGAATCGTAATTATCATCTTATACACAACCAAGTAAATTATATTGACCTGTTTATTTGTCATAGTGCAATTACAAGTGTATAGTTTGATTGCACAAGTGTAATCATTAGGTTATTTTGAATTTATAAAATTACAATTAATTATTTGAAATTAACATTTCATATTAGACAAATAAGGGCTTCTATAAATAATATTAAATTAAATATTTAAGATATATATTATCTCTTGACAATATATCAATTAATAAACATATGTTCTTAACTAATACTACAAAAATATTTGATCTATATTTTTCAATTTAGTATAATTTAATTAAATTAATAGTAATAATTAAAAGTACATTATTTGCTATAAACATCATAAATTCATGTTTGATAAAAAGATTAATATTATAAATATAATAATATAAAATTATATAGTATTTGACAAAAAAAACAATTTATCAATTCTTTTAAAAAAGTAGCTTGTGATGTAAAATATGGAGTCAATAACGAGAAAACACGTGAAGTAAAAGTTGAGGATAAGAAGAAAATGAAATATAAAACATATAAAATTTATTTTTAGAAAAATATTAGAATGCGAAGAATAGAATAATAATTCAAAATAATAATAATAAAAAATAATTAAAACGATATGAGTTAAAACAAAAATAAAAAGATGAAATTTAAAAGTAATCAACAATTCATAGTCTCCCTTGTGAATTGGAGAGTGTATTACATTCTGTCAATTACACCTAATTACCTGCTGATCAGGTTTTTACATGTCCAACCAAACAGATCAGATAATGTAATTACACCAATTGTTCCAAATTCAATAACCACACTTTAATTTAACTGTACTATGTAACAAACTGTTTGTCAGTCACTCTCTCCATTAACTCTCGCTCGCCTCTCTCCCTCTCACTTTTATACGAACACAATTGTATAAAATGTATTTCTATTTGTATAAATCGAGAAAAAATTGTATATATACATATATTTTCGTTCCGTCTCTCAGATCTCGCTCGCCACCCTCTCTTCTATCGCTCATACAAACAGAAACGATATGTATAAATTGTATTTCTGTTTGTATAAAGTGAGAGAAAATTGTCTATACACTTGCAAATACATATATCTTCGTCCTATATACTTAAAATTATACAATACAAATATTTATCTGCCCAATTTTCTTTTATCTTTCTCTCTTTCTCGTTTTATACATACACAAATTATATATTTGATTTGTATACAACTGTTTTCTTTTGTATATGTATAGCGAATTATACAATTGGTTTCTTTGTATATGTATAGCGAATTATATATATTTATGTTTGCTATGAAACGTAACTATGCAAACTTTGTTATAGAATATAAATATAAATATAATTTTTATATTTGTTATATGTGAAAGTTGCTCAAAAAAAGGTCGAACTATTCTTAATAGGTTAATGATTTAGCCATTAAAAAAATGAGTTAGCATCCCACACTGATAACCTTATATAAGTAAATTAGTTTTATAATAATTTATCAATTATAATTTTATTTAAACGACTAATTAGGAAAATAACTAAAAAACAAATGTAAAGTACAATTGAAATAGATTCTCCCCTCTTCATAGTGTTCTGTCCTTCACCAATGTTATTAATAAATCTTTAGAATTAAATCAAATTAGATTAATTGTATTTAATTTAAATTTATATATTTAAAGATTATATAAAAATATTACAATTTGCAATATTTTTTTATTAAATCAAAATTATAAAATTTGACTTTCATGAATCAAAATAAGAATTTAATTAATATTTGAAATTTAACTAAATTAAATCAAATAAATACACATAACTATTTAGATAAAATGACCAAAATGATTCTTAATATACGAGTAATACTTTAATTTGGTCGTTAATATATTTCACTTGATCCTTAATATATAACAAATATACTTATTTTGGTCCTTAATGTATAACAAAAAGACTTCATTTTGAATATATATCCTAAATCTAATAAATTTTTATTTAAAGAAATATTAAATTTAAATATAAACCCTACGTGATCAATAAATTCACTATTATTATCTACTTTGTTAGCTCCAAAGAAAGAACTCCAAATTTTCTCTATTTATTTCTCTTTCCTAATATTAGAGATAGTAGTATTAGATTTCATTTTTTTTTTTAGCTAATAAAGAAGACAATAATAATGAATGTTGTTAGGGTATAATTAAACTTAACAATATTATTTCTATAAATTTGTTAATTTTATAGTAAATGATCAAAATAAACTATACAATAGTGATCATTCAATATAGTAAAATATATCAAAGCCCAAAATAAACATTTTCATTATAGGTTAAACAAAATATTACTTCATAAAGACTATTTTGGTCATTTTTTCTAAATATTTACAGCTCAGTTCATACTATCCATCTCACAACAAACAAAAATCGACAATTCCAAGAAGAAAATGAAAGATAAAAAAGAGACTATAAATAAATCGATAGGGAAAAGTATTAGAGAGAGAAAGTGTAGAGAGAGAATGAAAGAAGGGAAAAGGAAAAGCTCAAGGCTTCAGTCGGAAGCCGCCGGAGCGGGGAGTAGCCGCAAGTTGGCTGTGGACGGAGAAGCTGCTGAGCGTCAAGAGAGGAATGGATATCCTGAAGATGCCGGCAGCAAATGCGAGGAGGAACCGGTGGCCGGAGAAGGAGAAGGAGAAGAGAAGGATGAAGCGCCTGAGGTGGTTCGTGTAGAAAAAGGAGATGGCGATGGTGTTGCTAATAAGGTAAAACCAAAACTTGCTGAAGGGTTTTACGAGATTGAAACTGTTAGGAGAAGGAGAACTGTAAAGGTTAGTTTTTTTTTTTTAATCTGTTTAATGGTTGAATTAACATTTTTACTAGCTGATGATGGTTTTGTTTTAATTAATTTTACTGAATTTTTGGGCATTAATTTCGCTGATTTTGCTTCTGGATTTGGGGATCTTGGAAATGCTGTGGAATTTAAAGGGTAAAGTCTACTATTTGATCAAATGGTAAGTACACAAAACTTTAGCTTTTGTTGTAATCCCTCCATTTCATATTCCACCCTGAGAATGCTTTAATTAACAGTTGTACTTTACTAAATTAACTTTATTATTGATGTTTTGAAACTCTAAATTTTGAATGATATTTTTGTAACTCTAAATTTGATTTTGAGGTAAAGCTTTTGTAAAAGCTGCAGGGTAAAGAATAAAATAGGGTTATGAAATTATACAAAATGAGAAGAAATTATCAAGTATCACACAATCCTACCAAATCGGCTGTTATACAACATGGGACTTTCCGTCATTACCTAACAATGAGAATTTAAATGATCTGATGCAATAGAATTTAAGTAATAGTCAAAACAAATGTGGTATTTAAACTCACGGGTAAAAACCATCCAAATAAGGTGTAAGAAATTACTCAATCCTATTAAATAAGGAGTGTTCCTACTAACTTACCCTGATGCCTTGAAGAAGGAATGTATTAGAACTTGAAGAAAGAAGTGATTCTTAAACCCTAAAAGACCACTTATTTTGAAACAAAATTAAAAGTTAAAACATCACTTATATAGCAACAAAGGGAGTAATACTAAGGAATGAGTAATGCCTGAGTTGCAACATGAAGGTGTGAGCCAAATTGAGCAAGGTCGGTCACTGAAAATACTCTTTGGTTGAGTACATCAACTAAAAGCTTTCAAGTAAGGGAGCGAGAGAAAGAGAGAGCGGGTCTGAGGGATCAGAATGAATCTGCTGCAGCATAATAGTTCTATACCCCTTCCGTTCTTAAATACTTGTCATGTTTTATTCTGCACATTTCTTAAGAAAAACATTAAATAGAGGGTATTTATCCTTATTTATTACTTCTCTATTTAATTTTTCTCTCTTTTGCACCATTTTAATATCTCTCCATATATATTTCTAACGGCAAAGGTGCAAACAAACAATTATTTTTTCTTCATTTTCTAAAGTGACAAGTATTATGGACTATCTATTTTTAACAAGTATGCCAAGGAACGGAGTGAGTAATAGACAAGCATTTAAGAATGGAGAAATTAATGAATTTCTCTTGATTTCATAAATTGGACAAGTAAATTGGAACAACCATTTTTAGTATGTGGGCCATGTAATATAAGATGAAGATAGTAGTTTTTGGTTCCAAGTTACCACCTTTAGTAGCTTGTAGGTGATAGTTTCTACAGGCACAGTCCAGTGGCTAAGAGCCTGACATTCGAACTGTAGTGAATGAGTTCGTATCTCTTCATGTTCATAACTGTCCAGTCCATTTTTTCTGCTTCCAGTTGACCATATGAAAAAAGAAGAATAAGTTGAAGGTGATAGACGTTATGTGTTTCTTTGTTCAGGCGTGGCTGGCCGGAGTCGGCAAATACATGGGAACCTGAGACGAATCTGTCGTCCTGTACTGATATTATTGATGCATATGAAGAGAGGTTTCTTCTATTTATAATCCTTTTTTTTAAGTTCCTTATACTGATTAGTGTATAGGGGATAGTTCTCTTGTTTATCTCTGGTATCTTTCTGAATCTGTTTCCTTTCACTTTGTAGCTTGAAGTCAGGGAAACTACGAAGGCGTAAGCGGAAGTTTGGGGCTACACAGACTCACCCCAAGATAAAGCAGCAGCGGCGTTTCTCTGCACCTGTTGCTACATATAATGTGCCAGCTGTGAGGGTTAGGATAATTGAGGAGCCTACACCTTCACCCCCTTTGAATGTTTTGAAGGCTACAGATCTTGTGGACAGTAATGGTAGTGAATTGAACAGCAAAGTAGATGAAGTGGTGAATGGAAATGGTTTGAGATTGAGAGAGCAAAATGAGTTGAATTTGAAGCTGAGTGACTTAAAAGGAGCAACGTCAACTAATGGGAACCCTGTGGATATATCTGGTAATGGTCTCACAAATGGAGTTCCTAAGGTTAATGGTGCAGAATTTTATCAGTCTGATCGATGTACTGGAGCTAAAAAGAGGAAATCTGGTTGTGTTCGGAGATTTAAACGGGAGACTACCTCAGCTGTGAAGGATGATACCCAAAATGCTTTAGCAGGTGGTCCTTTGGCTACTTTTATGCAGGATGGAAGTCATAATCATGAATTGGTTGCTGATGATTCCAAAGATGGGTATACCATTACAGAACTTGTCAACCCTGTAAGCTATAAAGCTTCTTTCTCCAATGATATGCTGGATGTCTCAGTGACCTTTGTTGCCAAGAGGTTTGTGAATTAAAACCTACATTTCTATTTCTATGTTTGCTAGCTAATTTTGTCAATATTGTTTGTTGTGGTGGTGTGATAATCAGAATGTGCAATCTCTAAACTTTTTATTCATTTCTGTACAAGTCAAAATAGTTTCATTGATGATCAAATCAATACACTATCACTATAAATGTGTGATCACATCAAACTTCAAAAGAAATTTCATCCAACTATATATCACAAAAATCATCTAAGAGGAGTACCCACCAGCAAATTTTAGATGATAATATGATTTCACCCAAGCTTTCATTGTTGATCTGGTTTGTAACACTTGATCTTCTTTTACAAACTGGTTATATTTGTAAACCCTTTGCAAAATAGTATCAACATCATCACATTTCCGGTCTTGAATTAGTCTCCTGAAAGCTATTTCCAGGTTATTTTGCTTCCGTTTCTTCATGTGCATCAACAATGCATTCTCCTATGTTGTGATCATAAATAAACAAGACAATTTGTATTTCAAAGCTCCGCACCAAACTACCAAGTGGATTTAAATAGGATAATTTGTTTCTTAATGTCTTCTTTGTCTTGCCCTGCTCATATAATGTAAGAGTTCTCACCCTCTACAGACTCTATAACTCATCAATTACAATGCCTGAGGTAACGACCACAAGTATATGCCAAATCTTACTCCCCCATCTGCCAGCCTTGTTCCAGCCTAAAATCAATGCCTCTCCTCCACTCAAAACAAGCAGAAACAGTGTCATCGTGTAAAACCTCTCTAAAATTTAAAATAATTGAAATGATTAGTGTACTCAAGTTGATGTGTTTTAGGAGAAATATCCATTTTTTTTCTCTATACTGGTGATGCTTGATGCCTTGATCTATTCAGTTTGTCTGGGAGTGAACTAGAAGGTTCATGATCTTGATTAACAACTATGAATTTTTCTCTTGATGTGTTCTATGAGATGCTTATAGTCTTCTAATCCTTTCTTGTGTTTCAATATATATGTTATTTGGTTTTCCATTTTCTTTCTTTTCTTTTATATGGAACGTTTTTGGTTGAACAAATATCTTCCATCTTCTACGTGAACATTGCAGTTTTTGATTCTTTTTAAAAAAGGAGCTGAAATTTTAGCCTTTTACTTAGCTTATCAAATGGAGAGAGAATCATAACTTGAGTCTTTTTTGATCTTCAAGTTGTTGAGATTAGCTGATTACGACTTTCTAACAATTAATATGTTAGCATGATCAGCTGTATTAAGTTTCACAGAAGTTGATTTATTAAACAAAGCCCCACATTGGGTATACAAGGAGTCAAGGATATTCAAATGAGTTAAAAGGTGTCTTGAGTCACTCCACCGATTGGCTTAAAGTTTTTAAATTAGATGTTTAGGTCATTTCACATGATTTTGCTTGGTCCTCTCTTACACTCAGTAATTTGTATTTAAGTTCATATCAAACCCAATAATTGGATTACACATGTGATATGAAGTTGAATAATCCATATTAGTTGTACATTGAGCACCCAAAAGGTACAACCAAGGGTGTGGTCTAGCAATCGATGACGTTGCAATGATGACCAGGGGAGACCAAGGTTCGGATTTGGACAAAAACAAAAATAGCTGTGTGATTTCTTCCCATCTGCCTAAACCTTAGTGGGTAGAGTTACCTTATGCTTGTACTTGTGGGTGGTTCAGGTAACCAGTTGAGTTGTACGCAATAATTTGCATGGGAAGCACCGTTACAAATAGAAAAGGGGATCCGAAGGTATTTATTAGGATCTCAGGCCAATCCTTAATGTTTAAAGGTTTGGCTTCGACATTTGATTGTTTTCATATAATAAATACCAGATCTAATCTTTTTTTTTTAGTAAATTGAAATATACCAAATCTAATATAACATCCCACTCCGTGTTTATACTGCATTCCCTTTTGCTCTATGTTTGTTTTGGTAACCTGTCCACCAAGATCGTTGTAAGAAAGACTTTTTTTATGGTCAGGATAAGCTAAAAGTTCTCAGATTTTCAAATCAATTTTCAGTGTCGTTATTCTGTTTGGTCTTACATTACTTTTAGTGGTACTTCTTTAGTTATCTTTGATTATTTTTTCTTGAAGTTGTGTCACTTGTTTTTCTATAACCGATGTAATCTGTGTATAAGTTGCAATGACCAGTGTGATAACTTCCTTCTGTTTTTGTTTTTCTGTTTTGGAGTGAGCTTGAACTTGACAGTTAAGTTCATGGTCACAGCTTGCTCATACTCTCAGTGGCTTGAACAATTTTCTTGCACATCTCTAGATTTATCTATTCCTAAATTTTCGGTTCAAAGCAGCTTTGCTAATTCTTTTATTAGTTTTTGTTCACATTATGGACTTTTTCTTTGTGGTTGCCTACAGGTCCGATGGAAATTTAGTGCTGGTGGATAACAAGTTTCTGAAGATGAATAATCCACTTCTGGTAGCTATTTCTCTTTTCTCTCTTATTGGTTTTTGCATCACCGTAGCAATGATTTTACATTTTTCATATCGATAAATAACAGTCATTTCTCAGTTTCCGTAAATATAGAAACTTTTAGCATCTAGTTTCAAAATCACCACACCTTCATTCTGATATAGCAATCAAAATATTTGCTGTGATCTAATTTTGTAATGGTTTAGAAGTACAACATTGATAGTGCCTGGAAATCTGAACTAGTAGACTTAATCTTTTCCTCATTATATACTGTGAAAAACTTATATTAGGGTTTACTGTTTCCAGTTATAGAATGTATTTCCTTCGGCTTTACTTAAAATGATTCCTCCTAATGGAAATATTGTGTTTGTTTCTTTTGGCAGTTGATAAATTTCTATGAGGAGAATATGCGATACCATCCGACTCAATGAGTTGCCTGCAATGAAGGAAATATATATGTAGCTCGATTAGCTTCATCTCTTGTCTTATCTTATGTATAAAATGTTGTTATTTACTGTTATAACAAGCTGCAGGGTGTTAACCTATTATGCTTATTAGGAAGGCTAGTAACTAGAATATATACTGTGAAAAACTTATATTAGGGTTTACTGTTTCCCGATATAATATGCTTCAGAGTTCTATCTCGATGTGTACCCAGTAGATGAGATGCCTGGAAGTAATATTCTTCTGACCTTTTAGATGTTAAAAATCATGTCGGAATTTCGTATTGGAGTCCAAATAATCCGGACTAGCACTGCCTAGTGCTGCATTCGGGGGGGTGGGGGAAACACTCCCTACCAAGCGTCTTTTTATATTTAGGTCTCGAACTTGAGACTTCTGATCAAGGGAGAAGCCTTGATCTTTTTATATTTAGGTCTCGAACTCGAGACTTTTGAATAAGGGAGGAGCAGTTTTATCCGCTGCACCACATTCTTTTGACGGTGTTTTAATCCGTTTGGTATTCTATTTCTTGATATTCATGTTGGTAAGTCTTTTCTTAGTTGGTTACGGTGGTCATGAAAAATGCCATTGCATGTCATTATTAGAATTTCTTGGCAAGTTTTATATGAAATCTATCGAAAATTAGTTTTTTTTTTCTTTTTGGAAAGCTGCTAGAATCTTTGCCACTACTTTTGCCCTTCGGGTGAGCATTCTGTGGTGAGTTATTTGTGCGTGTAAGGTAAACTTCAAATCGACTAGGCAGCCCCTATGGATTATCCCGCTGAATGATCACCCTTCTTTTGAGTCTACTTTCATGATTTTTTGGGGGGTATTTTTCAAGTCTGACTTTTAGAATTCAAAGTCTACTAGTTTAACCACTCTAGATTACCCCGCACAAGACCAACAAAAGGAGAAAATCCTTCATTTTTCGGTTTTATTTGTTCTCGTGATTCAAATCCAAGACTATTGATTATAGGTTTAGGAATTTCAATTATTTCCACCACAACATGCAAAGACAGTGCTAAGGCATCTAGAGACATTATCTTCCAAAAGGAAGCATAAGGTGATGTGACCATGATAGTTGTACTTTATATTCTCCTGTTTGCATGCCAGAAGATTTCATATTATTTTCCAATCAACACATACTACCAAAACAAAGTACTTATTGTGTTGGGCCAAAGTATGGGGGACATAGGGCCATCACCTATGGTTCCTTCAATGATTGTTGTGTTTCTTAGTTTGCTCATTGTTTGGCCAACAATTTCTAGTATAGGTGGAGGTGCCACCATTCTTATACTAGTTCTGTTGTTTCCCATCTCATTGACACTTGTTGTATACTTGTTGTCAATATTCATTCCTGTGCAAAATTTGTCTTCTGCTACATATTGGGAAAACAGTAATACTGGTTCTGTTACATATGATGGAGAAGGCTTGTTTGGTGTTGGAACTATGCTCCTAGTTGTTCTCTTCTTTCTTTTGTACAGTATTTTGGGATGATTGCTGAAAATTGGTTGTCACAGTTGTGCGGAGTTGAGGGTGGCAGTCGTTAGAATTATGCATGTATTAATAATAGAGATTAGTTACGCAGAGATGAATTGGTTATTCCATCATAAAGTTGATCAAATGCGAAAAAAGAAACTCAAGTTTCTTTTACGGGGATAATCATAGTAAATCTATAACTTAATATGATACTTACGCCTTGTTAGCATGATTGTTATCTGTTATATTGTATTGTTAGTTTAAAAAAAATATTTTTTAAAAATTGTTACTTGAATTCTATTATATCGTATCGTCTAAATTCATTATTAGATAACGATAAAAAGACCCATTTTATGTAACAATCGACTTGATGTAATCGCCTTTATCTTTATTTATTATTTATTCCCTCTATTCGTTTTTACTTGTCCAATTTTCCTTTCTTTTTGTACACGTCATTTTTTACATATCAAGAAAGGACAATTTTTCAAAAATCCATTATATCTTAAATTGATTAACATTAAGTTAATGTATTCGAAAAATGTAGTGAATAAAGGTATTTGAGATCCTATCAATTAATAGATGTAAATTGTAAACTTACTATACAATCTATATTTTGTTAATAGGTGTGCCAAATAAAAATTTGACAAGTAAAAAAGGACAGATGAAGTAATAATTATATTTCTTCCTTTGCCCTACATTTTCATAATCGCTTTACATGTATCCTACTTTTTCTTTGTATGTTTATCATTTAAATTATGTATTTGTGACATATGTTAAAACATAGAATAAACTCTATATTCATCAAAATAATATAATACGATAACATAACAAACATCCAAACAAAATGTTAATGTGGTCAATTCCATATGCAAAATATTATTCCATCTTTTTCAAAATAAGTGTCACTTTAGCTCGAGACTTAAAAGTTAAATAAATCGTTAATGTACTCACTTTCATAGGCAAAATATTATTTCATCCTTTGCAAAATAAGCCTGTTCCTTCCGACGATGACTTCCTACCCAGGTCCTATAAACCCGACCCGAACCCGGATAGGATGGATAGGAACCGGCGTAATGGGCGGCGCCATGGCCGCTCGCCTTCTCTCCGCTGGCTATTCCGTCACAATCTACGCTCGAAATCCTTCTAAAGTTGTTCATCTTCAATCACAGGGTGCACTTCTTGCTGATTCCCCATCTGATCTTGCGGGTAACAGTGATGTTATTTTCACTATGTTGGGACACCCATCAGATGTTCGACAAATTGTCTTAGAGAGTTTGATTTCATCTCTTAATCCTAATAGCGTTATTATTGACCATACCAGCAGTCACCCAGTCCTCGCTAAGCAAATCTTTGATGCCGCCCGAGAGAAGAATAGCTGGGCTGTTGATGCCCCTGTGTCTGGAGGAGATATTGGGGCGAGGGAAGGGAAATTGGCAATTTTGGCTGGTGGAAATGAGGATGTGGTGAAGTGGTTAAACCCTTTGTTTGATGTGTTGGGTAAAGCGACATTTGTGGGTGGACCAGGAAAGGGACAAAGCTGTAAAATTGCGAATCAGATTGTTGTTGGGGCGAACTTGATGGGGTTGAGTGAAGGATTGGTGTTTGCGGAGAAGGCTGGGTTGGATAAGAGGAAGTTTGTGGAGGCAGTGAAGGGAGGAGCAGCTGGTTCTATGGTTATGGAGTTGTTTGGAGAAAGAATGATTGGGAGAGACTTTAGGCCTGGTGGGTTTACAGAGTACATGGTAAAGGATTTGGGAATGGGTTTAGATGTTGGAGCAGAGGAGGGTGACGACGTTGTGGTTTTGCCTGGTGCTGCACTGAATAAGCAGCTGTTTTCTGCTATGGTTGCTAATGGAGATGGGAAGCTTGGCACTCAAGGGCTTATTACTGTTATAGAGAGAATCAATGGCAAGTGAGATTACGAAATCTTAATCTTGTGCCAATGTTCTTGTTGACATGGGCATCTTTGCAACTCATCAGTTGCAGAAGCGGACGTCAGCTGTGGATATAGACTAGGCTATAAGGAACGGAGTCGCCTCAGCTGTATTGGTGAGTTTTGTTTTGGCTATGCTTAGTATTGTGTGACACTACAATGCTGGATTAGTCAGCCATTATTTCTTGATGAATGATGGTTTTAGGCTGCCATTTATGCTGTACTCAGTTTCAGTGCAGTGCTATTTGAAATATGGTATCATTTCTACATTGATAATCTCACTAACAGTATGACAAAGTTAAGGTATCTCAATTTTGATTTTCAGATAAACTGATGTTTTATTTGGACATGCCGTATGAAATTTTTGTGTTGTATATATATTCTCATAAACATAGGAATTTTTGTGTTGTATATATTTAATCTTGCCAAATAAATAAAAATTTATAGATCGCATAATAAATTATTACAAAATTATTTGTTCTCTAGTTAATTAATTGTGTCATCTAACTTAAATTTAATTTAAAAAATTGAACATAAATTGTAGTGTGATAGTTTTTAATCTTCTCAAATAGTAAGGACAATTCCCTCACATTGAACTTGCATTTCTCGATCATGTGACCAAGAAGACGAACTAACGTTGTTACTTTGATTTGTAATAAATACAAAATGATAGAAGTAATAAATTAGGTGTTGGAGTAATGAAAGAGAACAAATTTATTACTCAACAATCGGTTGGGGTGAGTCAAAGTGACTATATGTTGGTGACTGAGAATAATAATTTTTAATAAATAATGATGTGATTATAAATATTATTCACAAATGAAACAATGGTTGGTAGATATAAATGTAGAGTTATTTTAACAAAATATAAACTTGTGGATCAATTTTTATATTATAATATCTCAAATCATGATATGAAATTCCTATATCATGAATTTTGGAGAATATGGAATGACATCTCATTAGATGGAATCAACATAAAATCGCATGATTCCACCTTACGATTTGATATCGTGATATAATATTGCACTGTCAAACGTCTACTAAGTGGTTAAAATGTAGTCCTCGGCTACGCATAGGAAGGCGCTCTCAATGGATAAAATGTTAAATGTGAAAAAAGATCCACATAGGTTTAGAAATCAAGTTTAAACAACAAGAAGCTGCTTGTAAATCTGGGAAGTTACAATACTGAATTGAATCAGACAGTTACAAAATTCAAAGTTGGAGTAGGAAATCAAATTTGTTTAGGATCATTAAGTGTAATTTGTATTTATCAAAATTTGAAAAACAGAATTTTGAAAATAACTGATTACAGAGATAACATGAAGTAAATAGATAAATTGTCTGCCTATTTTGTAGTCAAACATCTAAGAATAAAGAAACAAATCTCACCTTTACATGAGCTTTGAATAATTCTATTTTTTAGACTGCGGAAAATGGTAACTTGATTGTCAATAATGAACGATGACACATTTATGATGATTTCTCTTCCTCTTCACTTGTCTCTACTTTCCTTCTGAAAAAAAACTGAATCTAGGAACAGTAGAGAAAAAACAACCTTTATTACAACAAAATTCTGATGCCTATCATTTTTCATAAACATCCAAATGCAGATTTTGATTGGGACTCAGTCTTCGGGCTTGTAATCACCTGGTATGATGATAAATACCTCGTTGAGTTAAGATATACATTCATATTGCAGAATCCCATCTACAAGGAACTCGGTCCTCCAATGTCTGACTGGCTGGTGATGATCTGGTAAAACAAAATAAGTCCTTCAGAATAAAATTTAAGCGAGATGGCAATCGTCTATTTTTGAGAATACAAGTCTTATAATCTAACTGACAATCTATTGAATACAATCTTCAAGTCACTTACCCTATTTTTAAGCTCCATTCCATCAGGAATAACTATTTTCATGCCTGGTCTTGCAGCAATACTGACTTTCCCCTAAATTTTCAAATACAAAAATCAGCAAGTATTAGAGAGCATTTTGAAAGAAAAACGGACCCTAATAGTTCTCTCACAAAAAAAGTAAAAATTCCTGATTATATTGCTTACGACCAAAAGAATGCATCAAAGCAGCATGTCAACATGTCAAAGGTATTTATTCGAAAAAAACCAGAAAAGACACCATTCTGATGTGATTATTGATGTACATTTCTTACCTTTAGAGTTGTGCCAGTTCCAAACCAAACATCCCCTGTCACCTTCAAGCTGTCAAGTTCTATAATGCTTGGAATTGACTTGAAACGACTACGGAAATCATCAACCTGATCAACAATTTACGTATGTTTAATATATGAAAGAAACTGATGAATGAATGTTGTGAAAAAGATGGAGGCGCATAGTTACATTTCCAAACTCAGGTCCTAGCTCAATAGAAGGATCCTTGGGATTTGATCTTGCTGCATTTCTCACAAGAGTGCCTTCAACTGAGGTGTAGAGATCTGACTGCAGAATATAATAATGATGGCAAAGTTAGTAGATGTAGTCTTATATCATGAGTAGAAGATACAGTTAACAAGACCACCCTTCAACCTGCAAAATGAGCAAATCTGATGTTCTCTCAACTGGAAGGTATCTTGACCATGGAGTATCAATAGCAAATGCTCGATCGAAAAACTGGATCACATGAGAAGGTAAGGTGACAGATGTTATCAGAAGGAGAAACACCAAACAAAGAACAAGTTTTGGTGTATATGTGTAACGATGTATTTCTACTTGAAGGCGCTATTGCTTCAGAAACATATCTTGTGACCTTTGGATAATAATACCTTAGAACTGGTAAAACCTAAATCACTTCTTTGTAGTAGCCTCTCAACGCAGCTCATACTCATCCACCTGAAAAATTATAACAGAGCTTGATTCCACTATCTCCCCCCCCCCCCCACCCCCAATGGAAGAAAAATAAAAACCAAATCACTTACATTGTATTGATTGATTTGACATGCTCCTTTGACTTCGCGCCACGAACAATGAAAAAACAAAACAATAAGATTCATCATACAATGCAAATCCTTGAAAATCCAATAAATTGCACTGTAACAGACAACAAATACATAAATTTATAGGGTGTGCAGGAAGGAAAGGAGACTGATTGTGAAAGCCTATATCACATTTACTTGATTCTGGTATTACTTCATAAAGTTAAGAATCCAGTACCAGTGCATTCAAGGAGTTCAAAAAGTCTTTTGATGTGCAACAATAACAACGCACCCAGTGTAATCGCAAATTGGGATCTGGGAAGAGTAGACTGTACACAATCCTTACCCCTTACCTTGGGAGGTAGAGAAGCTGTTTCAGATAGACCCTCACTTCAAGGGGAAAAAACCGGTTTAAAAAATATACATGACATAGCCATACCCTTGTCATAATAGTTGAAATAAACAGAATCAAGCCAAACGAAGATCTTGGGAAAAACATTAGCTGGGGGAGTTGAGGAAAAACATCTCGACAAATATCAATGCAACTTTCGCCTAATGGATCCATGATCAAGTTAGAGATAACTGATGCATCTGAACAATAGACATGCTAATTCAATTTAATGATTCCTGCAATCTGATTTAGTGCTAACAAAGAAACAAAAAAATCAAAACAAATATGTTCTTCCTCAATTGTCTTTTTCTCATGGCATATAACTTAACCCATTAACATCTAGATGAAAAAGTTCACCGAACCCAAATTTCAAACAAATATGAACCAAAACTAGAACTCTTTTTTAAAAATTCTTATGAAGTAAGATAAATATTATTAAGAGTAAATACATCAACCTCCTAAATTTGGCAGCAAAACTTACTTTAGCAATTTAACTACACGGACGTTTAAATACCCCTTTGACATCTTTCAAGTGATTTTTTTTCATCCCTCCTATCACCAGCACAGTTGAAGGCCGGGTGTTTAGAGCCATATGCGTTTTCATCTGTCCACACAACCATTAACTAATTCTTTTGTCTCTTTATGTAAAAAAAAGATCACCTCCAATTTTTATTTTTTAAACAAAAAAAAGATTCCAATATTCCATTTGCAGACCTTAATTTGCACATTGAACCAACAACTCCTACACCCATCATGATTCTCTAAAATTAAGCCAAAATTAAACCCCTTGATATCAACTATTTGAACATCTAGATTTCAGGGACTGCATTGGATTTTATAATTTGTCCAACCAACAGTTCTTCAACAGTTTTCCAATCTCTTGTACTGAAAATTATATCATACTAAGAACAACTTTAATTATCTCTGGTGTGATAATGGACAAGAACTTTCTTCTATGACTTATTCCCCGCTTTAGGAACAAACTTTTACAGATTTAAAAAGAAAGAAAAAAAATTATCACTTGGCATCCGGTTTTGACTGATGAATTTTGCTCATCTGCTGAGAGCCATATATTGGTTTCTTACACTTTCTCAAAGCTTCAGAAACTGCAGGGGCTTTATGACAGCTAACTTGGTTCAGGTGAAGTGTAAAACTCAGACCTCATGTGTGAAATTAAACATCAGAACAGGTTTTTTTTTTTTTAGACAGAGTCGGAATAAACAGCTAACTTGATTCAGGTCAAGTGTAACATTCAGACCTCATGTATGAAATTGAACACCAGAACAGGTTGTATTTTTAGATAGAGTCGGAACAGGGACATTGATAAACTCCAAATTGCTCTGGTCTGCTGAGAACTACATGCTGGTTTCTTATGTTTCCTCAAAGTTTTAGAAACTGTAGTTGGGGTTATATTTGACAGCTCACTCGGTTCAAGTCAAGTGTAAAACTCGAACCTCTTGCATGAAATTAAATGTTGTCAGAACAGAGATATTTTGTCTAACAACATAGATCATAACCAACCTGAATCCTTCCTTCCTGAGGCAGAAGACTTGTCTCTTCCGTTCCTGAGGTGGTAGGCATTACCTGCAATACTGAAAATTATAGCAGCAGCGAGCAGGTACAGAAAACTGAAAAGAGCTGAAATTAGCAGCTGTCTGGTGATAAAACTGAAAAGAGCTGAAATTAGCAGCTGTCTGGTGATACCTCGACGCAATGTTCTATGCTGTTTTTAATCAAATGATTCAGAATTTCTGAACAAGCAAATCAAGGAGCTGTCCAAAACAATATCACTCAGAAGATAAAAGATTCCAATCACCTCATGCAGAAAAACAATAAACAAGTTATAAAACTAGCAAAAGGATACTTGGGTCAACAACTTCAGCAAGGTTTTCTGACTGCAGCAGTAGGAAATACTCCTTACCCTGTAATATACATATACATTGAAGAATGTTCCATATTCAGCATGATGTCCAAGTTAGCAGACCTCACATAATTGAGAAATATATTTGCATGTGTGTTTGCACAAACATGCTAGTTGATAATCCATAGAACTCGTGCAATTACACGAAAGATTGTTCTAGATTTATTCTGCATTAGAATATGATAGAGTAACCCTTTCTAATTTTATCATAATTATGTATATCAAATTTAGGTAATATTCCTCATTAAATAACTCATTTTTCAATAAGTAGGAATTTTGCTTGTTTAGTGTTCGCCTTAATTACAGTACAAGGAGTCCTCTTTTATCTTTGTTACCAAATTCAATAAGAAGCTTTGATCCTTTTTCCCATATGGTATCAGAACTTCAAAAACCTTGTCAAGACTAAAGTAGCTTATGCCACCTGCTTGAACAAAATTTTCCTTCTTTTCACAAATTTATTGTTCTTGTATCTTCCCTGACGTCCCCAGTGGCATCAGGCTACTGGTGATGATTCTGGCGACATCATCACCATCCACCACTATTCCAACCATTCTTCATTGCAACTTCTCAAGTATAAATTCCTTAAAAACTTTTTGTTGCTCTTTTTTCTTCTTGGTACCAGAGTAAATAGGTGTTGGATCATTAATTTGAACACTGAATTTAGTCGTTCCGACAATTTTTTGGCTACGTTTTAGCTGTTCGGTTAAGGCAACGCTGATGATAAGATGGGGAACAACATCTCTCTACTTTCTCCAGTGACAGACAAAAGATTCATCTACATGTTTTCACTAGAGAAAGCACTTTCTCTGATATACTATTCCCAGTGATTTTTCTAGGAAATAATTCCAGCACCCTTTTCTCCGGGGATTGTTCATTTATTTGAGAGACACTATCCATGCAACTAGTTTAAAAATCTCGACGTACTGAATTCTCTTGTTATAAAAAATTGGCAAATTCAAGTTGTCACCAACTATAAGAGGGTGAGAAATATCACCGTGTAGGTTCCTTTTGGACGCCCAAGAAATCTGTATGGGATCAATCCTTAGACCAACTGCAACTTTCGAAACCCGAAGATAACAGATATGCTTCTCTACCCCTCTCCATTTCAAATACCAATCTTAGTTCACATGTCACAGGACTCGAGCCTGAGATCACAAGTTTCTCAACATTTCTCACTTGAACTAAAGCCTTTGGTACAACAGCATAGGTGGTTTTCCTTATTTAGTACTTCTTTATTTCATAAAGTTTGAATTTCCTTGTTTCATGTAACCATAAACTCCTAGATAGAGGTGCTCTTTTACGTTGATAATATCTCAATATAATTAGATATTTTCTCTTTTCATACTATGTGTGCGCGTGTATAGGAAAAAACAGCACAAATAATAATACTGCCTAACTTTCTTTCTAAGGCCTTAATTTGGGTAGCAATAAAACTCAAAACCATACACAACTCTACCTGAGAAATTAGTGGTTCAAGCTTCCCACTGCTGTTCAAAGAAAGGAAAACATCCAGCAGGTTGGATGGATATCTACCATGAAAAAACAGACATTAGATAGAAACCAATATAGCTCAAGATAGATTGAGATTACTTTGAAGATAATTAAGCAACAAGAGGTGAGTAATTTAGTTGTACAGTCTAATAGATCTTCCCAGAATATAACTGCTCAGACTTGTCTGTAAAATTTGCTATGGTCACAGAGTCTCACATTAACTGGTCCAGAAACTTCTTTCGAAGAGTTCTCCAGAAAAATAGAGAAGTTCTCGAATAACAAAAATAGCACCATTCAACCACTTAAAAATTCAAATCACAGATAAGTTGCAAACCAAGATTGGGTAAGCATGGTGGATTGTTTCAACCCCAGAGAAATAAATATCACGCTTATCTTTATTCTTTTTTCACAAGTTCTTTAATCTTCCATTTCTCATTTGGAGTATCAAACTTTGTACTCACAGGCAGGAAGAAGAGAAGTAGCAATTAACCAACTTATATCCTTTCCAAAAATAACAATTGTTTCAAATTCAATATTCACCAGAACTTCCTAGAATAGAGCCCCTCATCCATCAAACTATTAATTTTATTAAGAGTCGACATCTCTCTAGTATAACTCAGTAGAGCAAGGCTTCAACATAAGCAACCAAATATAAAAACTTATTAAACAAACAGAGCCGCCAATTCTCAAGAGCATTGTTTAGGCAGAGATGATAAAATAAAAAGGTACAAACATTAAGTTCCCATTCCGATAAGAAGGGGATCATTATCGGAGCAGGATATAATATCAATCCTTGATAAAAGCTTGTGAAGAAATAGAGAAACAAACAAAGTATACATGGAACTTCAGAATACCCACAAAGTTACATAAACAAAGTAGAATGAGAACACGTACATGGTGATGGAGAATGAACTGCACACGTGTATCCAATGATCACACCAAAAAGACACAAAACTAAAAGGAAGTATGATTCAAAAGTAACAGCTCTACAGGACTACTTTAGTGCAAAAAGGTTTAACTTCCATATCTTTTTCCTTTATTATTTTCAGCTTCTTTTTTCAAGTGGAGGGAGGTCACACCGGGTAAAAATTGTTCTCATAAAAAAGGCATATATGTCCTTGAATTACAACATAGTACTTCTAGTTCAAGAATGACACATTTGCAAATAATTTATAATGCTAAATATGTACAAGAAGAGAGCAATAGCAAGATGGATAGAAGAGACGGACGAAAACATACAACTTTTCCTGTGCACTTGATTTATTGAGGGTCCGCGACTCTAACATATCTTCAATATTTTCTTGTTGACGTTGGCTCTAAAAATCCATTGTAAGAGCTTTTTACTTCATAAAAAAATGAAGTGCAGAAAATAATAGAACAGAAAATGCATGACATGTCAGAACATTTTAACAAACCTGAGTGAAAGTGTGGATATTTTTATTTGGGTGCTTCTCCAAAACCTAATTTAAGTTATTAGCTAATTAGTTCCCAGAAAATCACATTAAAAAAGCTCTGAACACATGTGTTATAATATCAGTCACCTTCATGATGCCATCATGTGTACTAGGAGTATTCATCATCAGCAATGGAATATTGCAACCATATTTTGAGTTAATGGACTGCAAACACATATCCAGTCAGTTGTCCAAAATTTAAAAATTACAAATCAGCATAACAGACTGAACAATGAGTTGCATAAGAGGGAAATACCTACCTCAATATGATTGACCACCAAATCTAGACAAGTTAATCCGTTACATACTTCAAGTGCAGATCTGTATATTAAAGCAACACTAAATAAAGAGACATAAAAGCAAGAGCAAGATAATTTATCAAAAGGAACTACAAATCGAATCTGTAATTTAACTGCAGCTGCATGTGTCCTTTATATATCATTCCAGAAAACATTTTTGATTGAACCTGAATTCACTCCACAAAAAAGTATTGTCTCTTCTAATACACTAAGAACTTTAAATCAGTACAGGTCATGAGTAACCTCTGTTAAAAGTAAAAGACATTTCCATTGATAAAGATAAACGGGTGAAAGTCTTCCACCCCACCTTAACTCGTATTTCTTCTTTTCTTCTAAGGTAAAATAAAAAGGTCAAATGCAATAACGTCAGCAACCAATGCATTTGGTGATATATGAAATGAAGGTTAGAATAGCAAAGTGTGTACAACAAACAAACCTGTAAGAGATCACGTATACAAAAACATTCAGATAATCAACAGTCCAAGATCCATTTCCCTAAAAGGCTTTTTAACCCTATGGTATTTGCATATAAAATTGCCAAATTAGAGCATTAGACTCCTCTATAGAACAATATTGAGAATCAAGAAAGAGAGCCTTAAATGTTATTACCAGAAGTTAATTGCAACTAAAATCTTATAACTGTAGAATGGATTCGTCAGTCTTAATTACTAGTACAACAAACAAATTTGCTTATAGGCTGTGATCACTTAGGAATAATAAAAGGAGGAAAAGATAACTTTTGGACATCAAGTACAGTAAGAGAGGAAAACAAAGTGCTTATTGAGAAATGACACCAAAATTGGAGTTGACTGTCATTTCAAAATAAATGGAAGGTTTTATTTGCAGAACAGTAGTCCATCCAAATGGAAAGGAAGTTTTTACAATCTATGTGGTACGAAAGTGTCACTTTCTCCTCTAGAAATAATTCGGGAGGAGAATGTAATATAAACCAGTAAGGTTCTTACTTCATTTTCCAACTAGGAAAGCATAAGTTACTGAATTTATGAAAATCTAACAGGCATGAAGTACCTCTAGAATAAACTCAGGCTATCACTGCAGCAGTATCTATAAACATAATAAAACAGAAGCTGCTCTAGGTGGTGCAGGTGTGCGAAAAGCCCGCATACCATAAAGTTAAAAAAAAAAGCACTCTTAACCAAAAAAGAGAAATAAAAACATTTCTATCTGGAGAGATCATATATTCTACAAAGTATCAGCTTTGAGTAAATAGCAATAATGTTAGAGACAGTAATCTTTTAGTGTTAATTAATCATATATCTCAACTCTCAACTGAATGCTTACTTTGGTCCACTGAAACCCATATCTGATCCCAAATTACCATTAAACTTTAACACGACAAGTTTGTCCAGTAGCTGCTTAGTCTCGGTAGCATCTGCATAAAAAGGAGACCAAGTGATTGTTATATCAAACAGATACACAAATAAAACATGATTAAGTTACATTAATGCCTATGTACCTTTAAAACCATAAGTATCAACAAGAATATTTTTTTATAAGAAATAATCAAGAAGAGTATAAGAATCATATACTTACCCTCAGAAGCAGGTTCTAATCTTTCATAAGGCAGAACATAAATTTTATCCTTGCCAACTGTCTTGATCTTGTCAAGTTGTTCAACTTCCTCTCTACAGCCAAATTTCAGGCAGAAAGGGGGGAAATGTCAATAAATCAGTAAAGTAAAACTTGAAATACTGCTTGAAATCAATGAAGTTATAATAGAAGCACACAACATTCAGAACTACAACCCTCTATACTATATCTAGATACTAAAACTGTTTTAAATACTTCAGTCGTACATGTATAACAATTCTATAGCTAGTGAGCATGAAGAGACTGTTAGACGAGTTTGAATTTGAGATCAGTAAAAATAAGATACACTAGTGGTTTTCCAATTAACTAAGCTAATAAGAAAACAATCAATCATCTCTTGTTGCATTGCGGATTTGGACGGAAAACTGTAAACAATTGCATTCTCATTGCTTAATTCCTCTTGGGTGTTATGTTACCAAGGGCTGTTGAAGAAGCAATTATGACTTGGAGATTGGAAAAGGTCAAAAATGAAAGGAAGGCAGAATGGAAGACAACACCTCGTCAATACCAACACCCTTTTAGACGAGATTATCGATTAAAATTTTTAACTTACTTTTTCTGGAGAAGGTTCGTTAGACTATACTCTGGTGTTATTCCTAGTAAATTCTAGAACTTTCTTCTTTTTCTTACCTGAATTCTAGAATGTGACCCAGCCTCAAAGCTAACTCCTTTATATTCTTGAAAGACATCTAAAAGCTATGGTACCTTTGAACTATCACAGCAATGTCATAAAGTTGGAGCCAGCCATGTTTTAACATCCATATCCATCGCTATTACTCATCAACAAAAATAGGTGACCAAATTCTTTTCTCCTAGTTTTCAACGCCATTGTGTCGTCATTCATTATCCACCCGTCAAAATAATATATCAAATAGGTAAAGTTGAACCCCTCAATTCCCCCCAATCAGCTAGTCTCCTATATACATTTTTACCTCAATGAGTGTGAAATTCATATCTTTATGATATTGTAAAAATGTTAAGTCATTGAGATAGTGACAAATAGACAAACATGTAAAAATTTCAAGTCATCACACCTAAAAAAAATGATAGTACCTAATTTCAGGCTTTGCAATTGCAGAAGCTCCCATGGCAGCATTCAACCTTCTCTGCTCGTAAAGGAAAGTCTTTGTAATCAAATTACAAAACAAATACACAAATTGCACGGAATCCTTGGCAGGCACAGGATAAGTAATTTTCTTGTAAATATCCAACGGCATACTCGAATCAACAAGACCCACAATCGGAATTTGCAACTTAGCAGCCTCTTGAATCACAGAAGACTTCCTATCCGTATCAAAGATAACCACACAATCAGGTGGCTGTATAGCCGTAAGGTTCAACTTCTTATTCCTTCCTCGAAACTTTCTCGGACTCGAACTGTTTGTCAAAAAGCCTCCAAGACGCCAAGAAGTATCATTCCTACACCCGATCGTTTGCGTCATCTGATCAATAATTTCATCGAAAAGGGTGTTGGTATTGACGAAAATGAAGCGTGCTCTTTGGCGAACGAGTTCCCCAATGAAAGAACAGGCGTTACGGAGGCAGATCAATTGCTTTTCAGAATCTATGATTGTCATTCCATTCCGGGAGCCTATTGAGTAGATTTTGAAGTGGTGTTCCGCCACACGGCGACCCAAGTGGGCGTTGGTGCTTAGGAGCTTTTGGATTACTACTGAATGGATTGTCATTGTGTGAGAAAATATGAAAATGGGATGTACCTTGTTGTATAGATCGACAATGGAGGTTGAGGGTTTAAGGGTTTTGAGTTTGAGCACCAAGGGCTGAGGCCTCCGGCCGCTAAAGTCGTCCAATTGTGCTCTCTCAGTTCACTTGTCCCATATATACGAAGTGCATATAATAAAATTTGGGGGAAAAATTGGGAAATTTATAATTAATGTCCGTGTTAAAATTGAAAAAATAATTTTCATAAGTAAACATGAAAAAATATATTTGTAATATAATCAACATGTTAAAGTGAACAAAGGAAGTATTACACAAGGATGTCAAATAGATAGGTTTGATTTAACTCAACTTTTTAAAAAACGCATATTAAAATGGAATATTACAATACAATACACCAGGTCAATAAACCTAGCTCGCACAAATAAAATATTTTATCTTGTTCATAAATTATGTCGAGTGGACATAATTTTGGTGTAAATTATTCAATTATTTACGTATTTGAACTGATAATGTACCATCTCCTTGATGCTATTTTTATGTTAGATATCTAGCTAAATTGTTCACAAATTTTGTCTATTGAGGAGTTTACAAAATTTATCCATATTAAATTTAATTGCTCTCTTGATTCCACACATTTTTAAAAAAAATTATTAAATTGTTTTGAGTTATATTTAATTACAAGAGTTACTGGTCTTTTTTTCAAGATAAAAGGACTTCATTTTTCAAATGAAAATGGACCAGGGGGATAAGAAAATGACAACGTAGGGATTTACTGGTCAAGCAATCCTTAAATAATCAATGTTACACTTCCTTCGTTTTTTGTACTTCAAAATGTTCTTGTGGCATAAATTTAATTGATTCTAAGGAGTCGTTTGATAGAATTTATAAGAATAATGCAAAATAGGGTGTATTAGTAATGCTTATATTAGTAATACTTGCATTAATTATGCAATCATTATTTTTTATACACTGTTTGATTTGATGTATTAGAAAAAATAAATCTTGCATAATTTCTATTTAAAAAGTGTATGTTTACAAAAATACCCTTTACACTTTATTTATTTTTACACTTTCTTTGCAACAAGGTTCTTTGTTAAAACATCAAAAAAGATTTCTTTGCTAAAACATTATTTATTCCTATTCTTCTTCTTTTTCTAATATAATATTAAAAAATTGTTACTACATTAAAATAAGATTTAAAAAGAACAAGAAGAAGAAGATGTCAAACATCTTCACAATTTTGCCACCATACGTCCAAAAGATCAACTTATTCATACTAGACAACTCAAATAGAGGAAGTAATGTCCTCTTATTTAAATTTTTTTTTATTTATTGATATGTCAAACTCTTGCATACGATCCATTGTCTTTTTCTTAAAAAGGAAAAACGAAAAAGAGAAAGGCTGCATGGTCTTCTAGTAACTTTTTGTGTCAATTCCATTTTGATTACGATTACCATTGCACTTAAACTTTACAAAGGAAGTTGACTCTATTCTTACTGCAGCAACGACATGAAGTACAACCAAACTTTAGAAGAACCTTGAGTTCCAAGTTGAGAAGACTGGTTGTGCAAGGAAAACTTGAAAAGGTAAATAGTTTCTGAATTCCTTAAAGTAAGCTTCCGGGAGTAATGATGTCTTCATTTTTACAGCCTATCTCACGTTGATGAATGACTTTACTTGTTTTACCATGCAACTCGAGGAATCTGGACAAATGTGGTTCTATTGATTATTATTTTGATGAAGTAAATGTGGTTCTATTGATGCGTCTAATGCTCCGTTACGATTATTGCATCTTGAAATTGCTTTCAGTGTTATGTTATTTGTGGAAAATCTTCACCAATTATTCATCAGCGTATAGCTGATGATGAATCTTCTAAGTAGTAGTCACTGCACATGGCTTAAAGTCAGCAGCCATTGATTTATTAAGCCTGATACTAGACTTTTGAAAAAATGAAGGGTGAAACAGGTTATTTCCAAGTTCTGACTTGCAAAGTAGTTGCAGAGCCTTCGATTGGAATTCTGTTCTTTGTATTTCATGGGGTGATAACATCTTATATCCAGTTCTGTGTGACCGAAAACAAAGCTAGAGGGACATAAAGTATGAAACCATGTTCTCTGTCACAATGGGACTTATCATTAAAAATAAGGTGTCCAAATAGCAAATACGATATTGATTCCATGGTCAGATGCGGTATCAAACCTTCCCAAATGAGATGAAATTTACAGTTTCCATATTCCGCCTAAATCATCTGCCACACTGTTCAAACAAATAGAAGCGAACTTCTTCACCTCTTCTATCACACACATTCATCAACTCATAAGGAAATTAACAATAAAAAACAAAGACTAGACACAGAAATACAAGACATATTAGAAAACGGTCATAGCAGCTATATAATTGCATTTCAGAATCTCAAAAGTAAATGGCTACACTATAGAATTGAAGAGTTGTAATAACAACTATATAATACATTTGTGCTTAGCATTGACACAAGAGTTGAGATATTTTGATAAAACTTAGTTACCCAAAAGATTTAACATGCTCATGCGCACATTAATAATTAAAGATGCCCAAGAAAGCGACTGTTGTCACACTTTGAAGTGATTTCAAGTAAAAATTACTAAACTAGTGTAGCCACTTAGATCACAAGTTCACAGTACTTCAAAGTTTATCATGGACAGCCATCCACGTCATTGTCTGACGATCATGCTCACCCATGCGTAAAAATACTTCCATCTATTTGTCGTCATTACAGAGAATCATTGCAGCTTTTATACGTTGCTCTGTGGTGCACAACTCAAATACAGGGGATTCAAGAATAGAATAAACTTGACCACGAACATCAGATCGATCGCGATCCCCCATCTTTTCAATCAAAGAACCAATTCTTTTATCTTGACTTTCAGTAAAGTTTTTCATAACTTCCATCATACCCTTAAGAAATGTCTCACTATCATCCTCTACTATTTTTTTCCTTTTCTTGCTTTTCTCTTTTTCATTAACATTAGAAGATGATCTTTTCGAATACTCACCTTGTTTATGAATTTTTCGGGATCCAACATGTTCATTTTCAGAACCAGCAACATTTTCTCCTTCATTAAATACGCTAGGTCCAGTGACATTTTCAACTTTAGCAAATGAACTAGGTTCGGTGAAATCTTCAGCTGTAGCAAATCCACCTTGTCCAGTGGCATTTTCAGCTTCTTCAGTACCAACTTTAGAGCTATGGTAAACATTTTCTTCTTCTTCTTCATCATCATCAAGATCAACATCGATAGGAAATCTCAAACTCATGTCATTAGAATGTTGTGGAGCTTGACTCTTTTGAATTTCTTCAGTAGCATCTAGGGGCCCTTCAGTGAACTCTCTTGTTGCTCTATCCTTACCAAAGATTTCTTCCCAATCCTCAAACATTGGCCATTTCTTAGCATTCATTTTCCTGGCTTGTGGATCAATCTAGAATATTTAAAAAATAGAACAATATGATATTAATTAATTGTAAAAGGATCTAAAGATAGGCTAAATGCTACTGTATATGAAAGTAACTAATAAGGAAAGTACCATATGAAAAAACAAAAATACATTAACTACCTTTATAAAGTCAATCCAATGTTTTGGATCGTCAACTATTATAGTTCCATCACAATATTGAAATCCCAATCCACTTCGAGTCTTCAATAAAGTTATACTTCCATAGCATCTTTTCCAGTATCTGATTTTATTTTTGATGTGTGGTTCACCTTTCAATCCACTTCTAGGATTATGTTTGTGTATATAATGTTCTAACTCTATCTAAGTGTCCTGGTCGAAAGGTACCATTATCACCTCTCCAACCATAGCACACAACTCTTTAAGTCCTTCTAAAAGAGTTTGTTCTTCTTCTGGAATCCATGTCCTTCGTGTTGAAGGGTTGTTGTGTTGCTTGATTTTTTTGATCTCTTATTTGATGATATTTGACTATTCATTACGCCTGTAAGAACTTATGCGGTAAAATTATAAAAAAAATCAGGAAGAACCAAATATCATAAGATTCAATATAAACTAAAGCATATATACAACAAAAGAGACGTCAAGAATACATAAGTACGTGCAATTAAGGTCACGAAAAACAGAACTTTCTGGCAGTTCAACAATTTATATTAGGCCAATTCTAAAGAGCAAATAAAGTCCAAAAAGGTTCTATAGCTAACAAGTAGCAACATATTTCAAAATGTAGCAATATGTCAATTTTAAAATCTTGCATTCCACATCGATTGGGCCAACTCATCCCTCCAACTGGTCCACTCCTCCGACGATTCAACAACATCAATATTCTTGTGTTGATACTCCATTTGTTCTTCTACATCAATGTCTAAGGGATCCACTTCCATCTCTCTACAAATGAAATATGAATCAAAACACAAGCACTAATGATCCTGTTATGAACCTTAACAGAGTATCATGAAGGACTTCTAAGAATTCCCCAACGTCCTTTCAACAAACCAAATGCCCTTCAATTACATTACGAGTCTAGCATGCCTCATGTTGAAAAGCTCTTCTTACAACGAGGCGATGGATTATCGCCGCGCCAATCCTTAACCAATATCTATAACCTCGATAAGGTGAAAGAAATCCTTTTCCATTCGTATATCCTCCGTCACACAAATAATAGTTACCTATAATATAAACATATAATTTAGTTACTAGTGTCATTTTTTCTATGATGTAACATGAAAGCATATAAAAGGCCTACTCTCATGAATTTCTAAACCATTCCTTCGTACTATAGCATCTCATAATACACGATCATCGGCAGCTGAACCTTCCCATCCAGGTAACACATAAGTAAAATTGAGATTTTTATCACAAACTCCCAAAACATTAGTTGCTATCTCTCCTTTTCTTGTTTTATATATTGGTTTGTGTTGGATTAGAACTCTAATGGGAATGTAAGTACCATCTAGCGCACCTAAACAACCCTTTAAGATAAATTATTGTGTTATCTCAAATATATATAATATTTTTCTAAAACTATTATAAAAACTGCATATTTTTGTATATGAGTTTAAAAGATGCTAAGCGATAATTTCACCTACCTCAAACCATTTCCATCGATCTTCAATCTCATCCTAAAAGTACCGGTTTAGGATTAACAAGTAGCAATGGAGTTAGTTTGAGAATAGCACTCAAGCATTCATTGAAAGCATGACTTACGCTCCATCCCGATCTAATATAATCAACCTTGATGGATCTATTTTTCTCATGATGAGCCAAGATATTTAAAAACATTGCTAATTTTTCGCAACATGACATACTTTTACTATCAGTCAGACCTCCAATATCTTTAGTTAAGAGAACTAAAGTGTGAAAGGCATTTCTATCCATTCTTAACTTATCGATACATACACTACCATTATCATTTATGATATAGTGTAAATGCGAAATGATTTTCGGAAATCGAACACTCATATGATATCTAATCTCACGTTTGTTTCGACATCATCTTCTTAGAGAATGACCATGACTAGCCATGAAAAGACAAAAAATGAGAACAAGAACTTGTTGAAACACTATCTCCACAAGAATAATATATTCAATACCTGATAATGGTTGAAGATCCATAATAACACCTATATTTGCCATAAAAAATGGATGAATACATACAAAGCTTTTAAACAAGTATCTATGTATATAAATTCCTAATTTTCAACCATATAAAGAGTGAAATAGATGAGCTCAAAGTATATTAAAAAAACGAGCTAAACCTAAATTTCATGTTAAATTGTGTAAGAGATGTTGAAAAATACATATTTTAATGAAAGACAAGACTACTAACCTTATGAAGATGAGCAAACAATGTTTGATTGAGCAAAAGGAAGAAAAATCTATTCTTGAATTTTCTTTGACAAAGTACAGAGAAGATGAAACAAGTGCTATGGAAAATGTTCTTTTAAAGGATTTTGAGGGTATTTTTGTAATTACATAATCTAATGCAAGTGTTAAAATGATATGTATTACTAATACCTAATTTCTTAGTATTAGTAATACACAACTTAATACACAATATTGTGTATAACTAATGCTTGTATTTGTTGGAGACGATTCACAATTATCTAATAATTTTTGCTCAAATTCTGTAATAATATTTTATTTCTATGAACACAATAACCAACATTTATTCAAACAAAGTGTCAAACCATAATTAAGGTAAACAATCATTTTTTCTTCTAAATGCTATATAACACAAATACTAATATCATAAATCACCTTCACCACTATTGATTCATCATCAACTTCAAAGCAAAAAAAAAAAAACTCGGAGAGAAAGGTTGGACCACAAGGATCTAATGAAAGCAAACAAAGTCAAAATGACAATATCACCAACGATAACCGGATACAAACACTACAAACTACTGTCATCGGCACCAAGCAGGGTCATCAAAAACTCCCTGTAGTAACCTGATGTATCATCAGCTGCTGCATATTCAAGTGCAGTATCCTTCATTTTGAGATATTCTTCCTTCACTTTGATCATATCAATTTCAGCTCTAGTAACAATGGCTCTACTCAGAGAATCCTCATTAGTTCCTAGCCCATCAGTAGAGACCTTTACGACCTGATAGCGGAGGAGAAATAAGGATACATGAAGATACTTGTTCGATATCAAGTGAAAGTGTTCCAGAAGATAATTACTTGCACCAGACAACATCTCTGCACCAAAATAGAAGGATTCTTCTACAGCAAAAATGTACAAAGTCTAATCTTTTAAGACTATTTTTGTTACCTCAGCAAAATGTTTCTCTGGGGAGTTTATGCAACAGATAACCACTTTCAACATAGATTCCAAAAGACCTTCGCCACAATTCGTTATATCCTGTAATGGAAAGTTGATCCAACAAGATAAGATTAATAGAGGAACAAGAATAGTTAAATCTGGTGGCTTAAAGATCACTGACCTGATCAATGGATAATCCATAGTTTTGCTTATAGCACTCGAAAGTTGCCTTAAGCTGATGAATGTTCCTGATGCTTAGTATCATAACAAGTTCATCACTATCTAATTGTTTTGTTCTAGTGGCTTCACGTAGCTTCGAAGCCTCTAGATTAGCAGTACTATGGTCGACTAGTTCCTTGTTGTATCTGTAGGAACTGACTAAACAGACTAGAACCTGCACAACACGCTCCGAGCTTAGTAGTAGCAACTTCAATGCTAATGAACAATTATTATTCTGTAACAATGGAGCTTTTTGGCAAAGTATTTTGACATATGTTAACGATAAGGGTATGTATGACAACAAAGTATAACAGAGGATAAAACTAAGACAACTCATATAGTAAAGAGGTAAATTTGGATCTTTTCCATTTTATAATGAACATCTTCATCTTCAATTAATAGTGTCCGATTGTAAACAAGGTAATAAATTCACCTTTTGGACAGGAAGAGAAACACGCGCTACGATATCCTCTTCAAGTGAACAGCTAAATAAAGCACAATATGTTTGTCTCACAGCAACCAGATGATCAGGAGTTGATGCACAGGCGATCTCGACTATCACTTGTAGACAGTTAACGTCATGTATCCATGAATTTAAAACGTCATTCGCTAGCCTTGCATCTCTTTCAGGAGGATCATATGTCCAGAGGATCACTGCTTTCTATCATGCATCAAACATGAAACTCGTAAAAGTCAAAACTTCTTTAGAAATTTAAAAAAAGAAAAAAAAATACCTTGAAATCACCAGATAATTCAGAATGAAGATCATCCATTAGAGATTTGTTATATAGTTGTTGATATGCTTCTTTAATCTTCTTCCTCTGGCTTGCATCTCTATGTCCTAAAACCGTTATTATCGCCTTCCCATCAGTTTCCAGTCCTAAAAAATACACCAAAAAAGGGATGTTTACCCATTATGTCAGAGCAACACAATCAGAGGCAAATCCAAAATTTGAACCTAGATCACTGTTAATTATATCTTAATTTATATCAGTTTTTCAAAATAGATATATACATATGATTATTTTGCATATGCACCCTCTTCGTATAGAGTGGGTCCCTCCTGAACACAATACTTGAAATTCATCATTGTATACTTTGTTCAAATGAATTTAATATTTTCGACAAGGTAAAGTTGAACCATTGATGAATTTAAATTCTAAATACACCGGCTTCGATAAAACATAAAGATATTGACAAAAAAAAAAGGTGTACCGAGAAAATGTCGTTTGAAGGACTTTCTGAGTGTTTCAGCATCTTGGATTGGAGAAGGAACAAAATCTGGTATTAAGAGACTGCCCATTTCTTCTTTAGCTTTCTTTAGATTAAATCACAAAGAGTGAAGTGAAAATTAGCAAGTTGTTTATTATAGGAAGATAATTTTAATTATAATTAATACTAATAAATAAGAATTTCGGTTTTGATTTCAGTTTTAGTTTTTTGTTCAATTTCCCACCACTTGTGTTCCTCATGGTACAGGTAACCGGTAGTTTGCAATTTTGATTTCTACTGTTTGCCCTCCTTATTTCCATTGGACCTTTATGCCCTTATTTAGCTTTTATTATCTTCTAAAATAAAAGTAAAAAATATGACCACCATTTTAATTTTTATCTCTATTTCTTAAAATAATAATTTGAGAAATAATCCTTTCGATTACTATTAAATTTGAGTCTGATATTTATTTATACAATACTCAATTTATAAATAAAATATTAAAAATCATCAAACACTTGTGTAATATTTCATATCATAAATCATTCCAATTTTTTTTTAAAAAAACACTATATAACAATAATAATAATAATAATAATAATAATAATAATAATAGTTTAACACATATTCTCAACTACTAGATGTAATTATACATGTGATATATATATATAAAAGAAAATGACAGGTATCGAGAGATTTTAATTTTATTTTTTATAATTTTAAACTCATTTTCACTATGAGAAATATCTTATAATGATCACCTTTTAGTAGTGAGCTTAATTTTGATTGTTACAAAGGATATTTATAGTGATCCAATTTTTTTGCATCGTTAAAATCATTTTTTTGTAAATTAATAATGAAGGCTTATCTTTTAAACCTTAAAATATACAATTTCTTATTAACATAAAGCGTATTTAAATCATTTTAAGTGATCTTATTACATTTTATCCTCGATAAGTATTAACCAACTACTTATATACTACTATATCTTTTAAAAAATGTGATCATTTTAATTTTTTTCTAATTTATACAAGTGAATATTTGATATATTTAATATCCACCTTCACAATACTTGTCTTTTTATTTTATAAATACGTTAGACTTTACAATCAACATTCACTACCATCTTTATAAAGACATTAATATTAGCCTACTTTAATTGTTCAGTTAAATGACTAAATGAGACAGAAAACACGTTACAATGTACAACACCTTTGTTAGACAAAAAATAAATTTTCATCAATTAATTGACTGAAATTATTAAGATCAATGTCTAACCTCTTGCTTAATTAAGTTAAAAATGTTACTTGTATATATATTCTAACATATGTTTGTGCTAAGATTAATTTGCGCGTATGATTTGATCTTTTTATGAATCTTTTGTCAAATATATTAAAGAGTGTTTTTATATGAATCAAAATATTTTATTTGTTTCATATTAATTTTCCATCCTTTTTAATTTTTATAAATAGTTATCGTAAATTTAAATTTATACAATTAAAATAAAAATTATTGTTTATATATACCCTTATATTTAATTCTTTTTTTTTGAAAGTGTAAATATGCTTATAAAGTTTTAGAAATGTTATTTAATGAGTAAATTAATAAAACTATGTTTGTATATGATTTAAGGCCAATAATAAGATAAGTGAATACGAGACGAATTGAAAATCAATCAAAGTAACGGGCAGTCAAAAGTTAAAACAATTGATTTTTGCAATGAAATCGAAAAAATGATCCTCTCATTTTTGCATTTGATTATTGTGGAAGATCGTAATTTGTATAGGACATAAATATTATTTTTATTTTTTCTAGGCATATTTTTATCCATATAATTTGTCATTATTTGATGAAAAAAATTTATATTAGTTTTTTTAGTATTTGGGTCAAATCTCATTATTTGAAATCTTTTGTAAAATAAAAGTTTTATATCAAACTTTTACCTTTTACAAAAATATCTTTGGGTTATATTGCTTAACGTGAATATCAAAATAATGATAAAATATTCCGTGATGATATAGTTATTGATAAAAATGATGAAGAATCGACTAAGGTAGTAAAGTCATGTGTCACTCGAAACTGTCAAATTGCGCTGATGTCTGGACACTATTTATTATTTGTTGCAACAAAAATACAATTAATTTATAAAACAAACTTATAATTAATTTTAAATTTTTAAAATTTATTAATATAAATCATATTTTTTTTTTTAAAAAAAATATGTTTCTTAAATACTATCCTAACTAAATTTCACTAAAACAATATTTACCAACAATATTTGAAAATCAATATGTGAAATGACCAGAATACCAAGAGCTTTGAATCACAGGTCACAGTGAAATTGAATGGAATTTCATACTTGTTCCTGAAAGCTTTGAACTTTGGGAATATTCAATTGTTGGAATGAAGCAAATTTTTAATCTGGAATCCACTACCGGCCGGCAGCAACAATTTTTGGGTTTTCTGCTAATGGAGAATGTATTTAAGCAAGGAGCGGTGAGCTTCTTATACAGAATGGTGAAATCGGAAAAACAAGGAACTTTTGAATGTGATTGTTGTATTCCATCGTTGTGCCGTGTTTATGTAGCCGGAGTATCTCATGAAGCATATTAATGGTAGCTTTCTCGTTACATATCAAAAAGGGCGTTCTGCATTGCTTTTTTGAAAGTTGAGTTAAATGCATCAGGTGAATGCAATAACTTTACTTCATTTGCCATATTGTTTTTGACTATTTTGTTCATGTAGTGTTCATCAACAACATAGGTAACTCAGTTTTTGTCTCAGTTGAGATTTGAACCGGAGACCTCACGACTCTCAACTGACCACTAGGTCATACCATTGGCTGCTTTGCTCAAACTCATCTAACCGAAATAAGAAGAACTGAACTTAACAGACTCATGTAGTTGTTACTCTTTCATGCGTTATAAATAAGCACTGATATCTGTGCTTGTTGGTGCACTATTGTTAGAATACTGGAAGATACTTTTGATATTTCTAGCAGCTTATACATTTTACCCTTTTAGTTGTAGGTTCTAACATGAGTTATTGAAATAAATTACAAATAAGCATTGGTAGATAATGTGTAGTGCACATGAATCTTGGAATTTTTTTAATTTTGAGTGGAACATGTTAATGCCTGTGAATGTGATGATTGTTTGTGATAAATCATGAATGCCAATGTAACTTGTTAGATTATTTATGTGCCATTAGTTCGAATGGGAAACTGAAATTACTCATTTCTGGGATCTCTGTATGGGATGAGATTTAGTAATGTTGTTAGTAGGGAATGAAACAATGTAAAAAGATAGTAAACAATAATAAGGAAACAGAAGGAAAAAACCTCTTTCTTTCTATTGAAACTTGGATGTGTTTTTCTTTACTACACTCTCTCAACATATAATACAACCGGTCTTCACAATACAATATTTGTAGAATCATCACTTGGGTGAAAAAAATAAATATGAAACACGAAACCAAAAGGATTTACATTTTTGAAAACTCATCACTCCTATCTTACCAATCAACAAAAGAAAGAATTTCAATCAATCAAATCCTATAACTATCATTCTCTTTCTGTGTAAAATCAAAAGAAAATGTTCAAAACTCTTATGCTGCTGCCTGCAGCAGGAATTGAAAATCTGATCTTTGACGAAGGAGGGGAGGTGGTTCTACATCAGACAAGTTGATACTCTGGAAGGATCGCGATATTTCTTCTATAGAGAATGGTATGCTGTAATTGGAAGAATAGTTAGTTAAAGAATGCAAGTCTATTTCTTCTCTGTGTTTAAAGTTGATTACCTTGAATCCACATCAAGCAAGAATGTATTATTTGGAATGCTGGCTGAGTCTTCCAATGTTAGTGCTCTCATCTTGCTAATGACCTGAAATTCCAAAAATGATCAGTGCCGTACTTTTAAGGCTAAAGACGTAAAGATGCTAAATATGTTTCCTTTTATCTAGGGAGCTATGATGAATCTTTTGCAACATTGAGAGAATCCTGTGCTATCCACGGCCTTTGGATGTTTATTAAATCATTAAAGTTGTTGAAACATTAAGGAGGTAAGCTCTTTCACTGCTTGGCGTGAGAATAACGCAAGAGTGCTTCAGTAGAAAGCATTTTTCTAGTGTATGTGTCAAGCTGTAGAGCACTCTTCGCCTCTCTGTTGGAGAAGGTGATAAGATCTCTCTCCAGCAGAGCTTAGACACACTTTAAGAAGATTGGTGGACTGTTTTTATTTAATGTGTGCTTTATCTATATTTTGCTATTTGAGGGCCTCTTATATTTTTGTTCTTCACTGATAATTTTCTTATAATAAGAGAACTCTTCTTTCCAAAAAAAGAAAAGAAAAGAAAAGAGAAGAAGTCTTATGCATGTGTTGATTCTTAGTTTTTTACTTTTACATGATAATATATGCATGTGTTGCAGCGGACCATTGGCATCAAACTGACAAAACCTTGAACACCTTTACCAACTCTCATGAAGGTTAGAGTATCTCTAGTAACACACTGAAGAAGAGTTCTTACCTCTGGTGATAAACCATGGGCTCCATATTTGTCGTCCCAGAACATAGTTCCAATGCGATAAATTTGTGCAATGCTCAACATCTAAGAGAAAAGGGAAAAAAGCAACAGGATATAGAGTTCAGTTTTTGGTTCTGAGTTCTAATCATAGCTAGAATCCTCTTATTAAAAATCTAATCATAGCTAGAAAGTCTTATTAAAAAAATCATACTTATATTCCTCTATGTCTAAATTTGAATATCATTGTCACTTTGCCTCTTAGTTATCTTGAAATGAAGAGTGAGTTCTTTTTCCTTTTAAAAAGCCAAAAGAAAAAGTAGTTAAAAGTAGTTAGGAGGGAAGTTGTGGGGACTTTGGTCTTTTTCTTTTAAAAACAGAAGTTAATTACCGGGCAGAGGTCACTTGTGATCTCATCCAATGCCTTTTGAGATTTTTGATGTAGCACCTGCAAGGTTGAGGCATGATAATGTAAGCACTCAGCTATGAGGAGATCTGCTTACAGAATGATACTCTGGATGATAGCTTACCAGAAATCCTACAGCTTGCCTTATGTGTTGAAGCTCATCCCACGAAGATCCAGCATACTGTTTCATGAGAACGAATTAAAATGTTGTTTCTTTTATCTGAACTTCAGGTTATTACTCTGAACAACTTTGTTTACCTGTTCTGTTGCTTTGGAACACCAACTTTCTAGTTCTTGCAGACCTGCCTTCAGATATTCCCCGTTGCTAAATGAGCAGCATTCACGGCGAAGCAACAAGCTGAAAAGTTTTCGTATATCTCACATTAGGATCGAGGATATTTACGGTACTTCTAAAGTGAACAGTTAATTGGAATACGAGCTGAATACCTGTTAAAAAGCTGGACATTTATGTATGAGAACACCTGACTGAGTATTTTCCTTGTAATGGTGGAAGGGACCTGAAAACACAGATGCCACTCATGAAAACTGGAGAGCTTCTCTAGACATAAGATTAAGGAAAACTGACAAACAAGATGTTACTTCACTTACATTATTTTCTGAGAGTATGGCCAATGTATTGTCTAAGCTATTCACAATGTTTTGCCAGTGTACACTGGATGCCTGTTGTTTCGCGATGATGTTTGAATGTATACTTCTAGATGATCCTTTTAATGGTTTTATCCTTGCAGATCTTGGTGCCTGTCAATTTAATTTTAGAATTTACCTTGAGACTGCTGCAAAATTATAGACAAAGGATTCATTAAAAAATGGTGCTTGCTTACATGTATGCATTGGTTAAGAAATGGACTTATTTCTTTCTTTAAGTTGTCGCGGATCATTCCATATATTTTCTCAACGCAAGCAGTTAGGTGTTGCTTGAACAATAGTGCTGGGTATTTAGCTTCAATTCTTGTCCGGACATTTGGGCTTCCCTCAATTCCGCTGTATCCACTGGAAATTGCCATGCTTAATGAAGTTGAGCGAAAACCCTGCTGTTGACCCTTGAAATGTCAATGTTCTACATGTCTATACATGGTCCAAAGCTTATACTATGAGTATTTACCTGTGCCATTCTTCCAAACAATGTGGTAGGTGAGCTGCGATTACGATATGGGGACCTAGTAGGTGCATTACCAGCTTTAATTGTGCTTTGCAAAAGGAACAACAGAGTTGAAGATGTTGACAGCCAGTAGGCAAGATCACTGGTGTTATCCTGATCCTTCATTGAAATGTCAATAATTTTTTGTCAATTGGGAGTCTAAATTGATTTAGATTTGATCACTCATTAGGACCATTCCTATTCAGCAATAGATCATAGTGAAATTTCACCTCTATAGATGATCGGATCGTATGAATAATCCTATCAAATATATTCGTTTTTTCTGCTTCAAAGGATCTCCACTGCAGAAGTGCTTTGTATAGTGTGCATGCAGCTACTGGTCTTCCCTTGTCAAATCGCTTGTCTTCCGCAAGGCACTTGATCAGTATATCATGGTTTTCCTGATTATTGAAGAATGAATACAGAAGTAATCAGCGATGACTATGAATACAGAAGTAATCAGCGATGACTACAAAACCATCACAATTTTATCTATCAGATCAACTTGTAAAGTTCAAGTTTCTACAACTTGCCTGCTGCCTATCTGTCAAGGATCTTTGCTTAGTTAAAGAGATGGGAGGGCTAGAGTCCTGCAGAAGCCAGAAAGAATTTAGATATCATTTAGAATTAGCATTTTCTGACTGTTATGGTCCTTAAGTGTGTAACAGGCTAACAGCCATTGGTGAGAAGCTTATATACCTTTGATATTTGTTGTTCTACTTTCATTTCTTCATGCACTTCCTCTGTTTGATGTCCATTATCAGCTGGATGTGTGATATCAACAGTCTGAAATAACTCAGTCAGGAATGAGTGTTGTTTGCAGTTCTACAAGTTAAGATGCTTATAATGAAAAAGGAGAAAGTTTTAGCTAACCTCAAGCCCTTTAGGTGCCCGATCATCAGAACTTACTACTCGCTCCACAACTACCCTTTGAGTGCGGAGAAGCTCGTTTTCTGACTCCAAGTCTTTAATCTTGTTCTTGAGTCTGATTAAGAGGAAAAATCAACTTCATTTGAATTCTATATGATAAAGTGTTATTATCTCTGGAAGATAACTCAAAATTAGAAGTTTCTCAAGGATATTGTTCCATTCTTGTAGAAATAAGTCCAGGTAAGTATTCTTGAAGCAATTATATCGTGTAAAGCTTACACAAACAGTGTAAATTGTTGTTTCTCTTTGTTTATGTCCATATTTTTTTATGCTCAAATTAAAGTGTCGATCGTGAAATATGAGCCTGTTTCGTTGAGCTATCAACGCAAGTGTAAGTGTACCATCTGTTTTCTAAGTGAAGGATAACTATCTTCTTTAGATTTTCTTGGTGCCTAGTCACAACATTTTGGCTTGTATAGGTTGTTCCAAGATGTGTATGCTTACATGTCCATTTCCTCAGAGAGGGCCTCATTTGTTGATGCTACTAAAGCCTGCTGGCGGAGAACCTGATTCTCAGATTCAAGGTTGGATAGATTCAGTTGTAATCTGAAAATAGATAATTAGAAGAACAGGTAAGACAATAAGTTTCTTACTAATTCATTTTTTTATTGATTTGCAAGCTTCAGCCACTTCAACATACTACACAAAGAAGTGAAGGAACTACCTTTCTATGGACTCTTGGAGCTCCGAAACTCTCAGCTGAGATTCTTCTGCCTCTTTCCGTGTGGCCTGGCATTCTTTTTCAACTTCATTGTAGGTCTGTTCGAAGTCTTCTACTCTCTTCTTGAGCTCTCTGATTTCATCCTGAATATATGACAGGAAAATTGCATCAGATTCAATGCTGTCAGAAACACACTAATTTATGACGTATATTTATTCTGCTGCAGAGAATGCAGTGAGTAGATTTCCTGTTTTAATTGTGAAAGTTTTTGTTTTACATTTTTAAGTCTGGATAATCTTTACACCTCAAACAAATTTTTATCTTCGCGCTTTTTATTGATTACATTGATCTCCAGAATTTTCCTTTTATGGTCAATTAACTCAAATATCTTAATGAAAGCTTTCTTTGTTTCAAAGCCCTTTTGAGGTGGTTATCACTAAGTTACTACATGTTTTTATCATCTCACTTGACTCTTATTTTGGTAACATACTCCAAAGGTTTTTGGAGTGGACCTATGCCGTACCAATTACTATAAATGCACAGAATTATGTTTCCTGATTTTACCTCGAGTTTGTTGTTTTCCTCTGTCAGCTTCTCTACTTTGGTGTTGTCAATCACTGATACCTCCTTGATAACTGGAGGAGCTTGTTCAATGGCTATCTTTGCTGCTTCTTTCTCATGAATAATTGCATCATGGGCTTCATCTAGTTGCATTTGCATTTCTTGTAAGGCTTTTTGCAATTTTGAAATTTCTTGCCCCTTTGCTTCTTCGAGATCAGTCTGGAAAAACAGAGTTTTCATTCTTACCATTACTATGTCATAAAAGTATTTACTGTTTAGTGATAGCGTAAGAAAACTCTTAACTGCCAAAAATCTACATTTCTTCACAAGTGAAAATTTTATCTCATACCCATGTATTAGCACAAGCAAGATATAATTTTATGCATTCATGCAAGTATATTCTCACTGACTATGAAGCACTAATGATGTTTTCTTTGGCCTTCACTTGGTGTGCCTCCCCAGAGAGCCCCCAACTCTATAACATTTGGTCTCAAACTACTCTATTTTATCGAGTTTCAGGCAACTATAATAGAAGCACTGCTCTATAGAACCCCACTTGGAGTACTTTCGACTGTTATGCTGTTTCCGCTTAGAGCAAAGCAAATTGATTGTACATACCCTCAAGTGTTTTTCAAAATCTAATCGCCATGTTAACTCCTCAACACGTTTTTCCAGTTTATCCTTTGCTTCTTTAAGTGCCCCAGTATCTCTTGCATCCTGCATTGGAGAAGATTTTTTATGCTAGTTAACATATAGCAGACATACTGGCACTTCAATGGATTTGAATAAGCAGTAATGCCAATCTTTTCACTAAACAAGAAATACCCACCATCCTCAATTTCCGAAGCACCTTCCTCGCTAACCTGCCTCTCCAGAGACATTGAAGTGAAAGACTTGCTTTTTTCTTCTGTTTATAAGTTGAGAAGGCATGGAATCCTCTCCATTGAGTCTGCAAAAATAAAAGACGAAGTAAGAAAATAAGGCAATGTTATGTCTTTTTATAATCAGTCTTACAATTGAATATGAGGTAATAAGGTAACTTCTGATTATCTTCATATTAGTTCCCAACAGAAGGTTAATTTCAGGAAGCAAATACTGACAGTACTAAATAGATTTGGACCCTCTTTAGATGTGGTTTTCTTATTCTGTTTACCTCGAAATAACTTTTGTCCGATGAATTAACTTAGGATGCAAATTCACCTTTTTTGGTGCAATCTAATTACCTGAACTATTTTAGCTGCTTTATTTCTCCTCCTCTGCCTATATTCATTTCGTGCTGCCATAGCTCTCATCCCTGTTTGAATGACTACAGCTGCTGCCTGTAATTCCTTGTAAGATTTTCTTGCTGAATGAGAACGCGCATGTTTCTGTATGCGTATTGAAGCAGCTTCCCTTTTCATTTGTTCATACAGCACTCTGGCAAGTTGTGCTGGGTAGGTTGAACATAAAAAATTTCTCAAAGTCCCGACAAGAACACCATATAAAAATGGGAAAGCTAATGTAGCATTGTGTTGATTGACATATTTGTAAGATTAATATTAAAAAAAGTAGTTGAAACCCTATCTTAGGGAAAAATCAGAACATGCCAAAACTAGAATATGTTAAATCAGCATGTATGCAAAAAGTGCAATCTTGTTGTTGCACATATAATGCTGACACTTCTGATTTTTACCACAAATGGGTGGTCATTTGTATCATTGCGGTACAAGTTACCTCTCCATAGTTTCTGGAAATGAATTGTAGCTCTCTTTAGGGCTATGAACTCCTTTCGGGTAAGATATGTTCGAATTTGTCTCTGAATGCGCTTTGCAGCATGAGCTAGAACTTCTGTTCTTCTGGCATCTAATTCAGCCATCTGCCCGGCTCTGAGAAAAACTTTGGTTTTCCCAATCTGAATAAAATAGATAGAAAACTCTATTTCATGAACAAATACATAAAATGTGCAATTTTATGTCCAGTTTTGTGGAACTGGTTTGTTTCTTTTTACAAGTAGTATGGCAATAGTCTAGGTGTAATACCTGATAACCCTTTAAGCCCATTCTGTCACAAATTGCAATGCATGCTGACTTCTCATCACATCTGCTTCAACGAAAGGGGATTAGCTTGTGATATATCAGTATGTCGATGCTATTCATGCACATACAATTATGTTTATGAGTCTAAAGAAGACTGTTTGCTGCAAATATGGTATTACTACTACTGGTTATAATATATTTCTCCCTGCCTCAAACTTCCAGAAAAGGATTTAAAATGTGAAACTAAGTTATAACCGATTGTGATATATACCCGTCAAGAACATCTGGAGCTAACGTCCCAAAGCGGTCAAGGAACTCGTCGAATGTTCTTTTTGTTGGGTATCCTGCACAACTTATCCTGATCGCCTCTAAGACACCCTGCATAAGTGTCACAAAAGGTTTGTCAGAGAGTGAACTATGACGAATTACATATTTTCTGATTGAGAGTAGAAAATGAAAGCACCAGAAAGTACATGGAGGACTTTAACTTACCCCACATCTTAATTGGTTTAATACATTCATGTTCTCAAATATTCCTGGCTTTAGAACCGTATTGGGCTTCACACATCTGATGTAATGTGGCTCTGTAGTGCTCAAGGTCTCCATTAAAGATTGCAGTTGTTGCTGCAAATTGAAGTTCCGTTTGAAAATAAATCAGGTTCGTAGGATTTTCTGAAGTAAATATACTTGTTTCTGTCCTGTTTATAGACTTACCTTAAACCGTGTGCCGATGGATGAGAACTTGGACTGCTTGGACGATTCTTCGGGCAATGGAGGGAAGAGGTTTGCAACGAAAGAGCACTTTGAGTCCATCAGAAGAGCTTGAAATTCTGCTATCACATAGTCCTTATTTTTGTCAAGGAAGTGATCTGCTTGGTAAGTAACCTGTTTGATCAACGAATTAAGATGACCAGAATTCTTTGACTGACAAATGATTGACTAAATATCTCAAGTTAACTTACATCACCAGCGTAATGATTGATTGTAAAGTCAGTACGAGCAAGTTTTGGCTTGCTAAACCGTTTATGGGCTCTGTACGTCTGGTACATCTTTTGGGCAAATGTCTCATGAGTTGCTTTTGGGAACATACTGTGCAAGAAAAAAAGTTAAGTTATATCTTCTCCTTTAATCATTCTTTATGATTCAGGAAAAAGACGTTATACACTGTTTTGAGAATTTAATGACTGTCTAGCAAATTATCCTACTTTCACAGGTAAAAATTGGTGTTGAAAAGAGGAAGTTTGCGTACCAAGCTTCATCAAGAAGAGCAATAATGCCTCCAGGTTTCTGCAAAATTGATGAAAGGTTATCAAAGGTTTGCTTGTTAAATTAAAATAACGTTACAAAAATGTCTACAGTCAGAATGACGGTACCTTCTCAATAAGATCTAAAACATCTTGGTTATCTACAAACTCCACATAACTCCAGTTGATTTCTTCTGTCGTGTAGTCGTCTTGTTCCATCTTGAATACGTGCTGTAAAAACAGAGTTTCTATTTAATATTCTGTTTATTTTAAATGGGAGTGAAAAGTGAAGGCACTGAAGAGTGAATAAAGGTTCTCATGATTTACCTGGTTAAAATGCTGCTGCAACTTCTCATTTGTTAGGTTGATGCAGAATTGCTCAAAACTGAGATTAAGCATTAACTGAGCTGTTAAGTTTGTGGTAAAGATTTTACATACTCAGAAGTCGAGAAAACAATTATCCAAACCTATTGATTTTGAAGCTCTCAAAGCCATATATATCAAGGACGCCGATTATGCTTTTTGCTTCAGGATCCTGTCCAATTGAACTGTTTATCTTGTCCACAAGCCTGCCACATAGGAGCTGTCAAAAGGATTTCATTTTGAATGTTTTTTCGTGTAGCTGAATCTAGAGTTATGCTAGATAATGCTAATTAACTCAAGAAATAGAATTTCTGAATGTCTTTTTGAACTAATATGATACTGACTCACTGTGGCAAGCAGCCATCGCTCTTCTAGAGATTTGACTGTCTGCATGTCAACAGGACACAAAACACTACTATGGGCTGGTTTCAAAATTTGAAACTAAAATAGGAAACCAGGCTTGAAACATACATAACATCATTCAATCACAACAAGAAATTTCAGCTAGAAAAATTCTCCATTATCTTCAATCCTGTCTGATCACTCTTCTATACGTTGAATCTCTTTTGTTCTTTATGAGAAGCCCAGTTAGTTATTACTTTATTCTTTATAATCAGAACTATAGTGATAAGAGAATTAGAAAATTTTGGTTTAATTATGCATTATTTGTGGCTTCCTGTGATAATCCAGAGCTTCATTAGGAAAAAGTTGCGACATAGATGAAGTCAAATTCATGTGCAGTAAACGTTATTGCCTATCAGGTTCCAGGTTATTCTGTATTTCTTTCACAATAAACTTGTAACTTTTGCTCTCCCTGGCTGTTAATGCTGTAAGTATCCAATCGTTTGGAGTTGAGAAAGTTCTTTTTTGCTTTGTTAGTACTAAGATGTTCCCCTCTCATGAGCTTAGATACCACCCACAGTTTTGCAGCTAGGTAGAGACTTAGTCTGGGAGCCACATTCTATATATTGCTTACCAGTCGAACAATCTGGAGTATACAGTTTTTGCCAGGGCATCCCTGCTCGTGGTTGCAGCTGCGGGATCCAGTAGTTTTGTGATGTTTCCATCAGGAGTTACAATGACACGCTTACAAAGTGAGTCTTCTAGTGCCTTCTCATCACACCTGTGCATATGTTTATTAGTTCAAAGTTTAAGCGCCTTGAGTTCTGAGTTGAGGTAAACTAAGGTATATCCTCTTACATGAATAGCTCTGCAGCTGTCTTCAGATGAAAAAGTGACTTCTCATCTTTTAGTTTGGAGGAATCAGCCTCCTTTCCTTTCACAAAGTTGATGTTTCCGAGATGGAGTATTGCAGCTACAACACGAAATATAGCATCCTACAGAAATGATAAGTATAGGTTTTAATATATTCTTGGTGCATAATGGGATTTTTCCAATTGCTTCTATGTTTGTGCACACACCTGTTCCTCCTGACCGATTCCAACAACATCCATAGCATTTCTGGTTTCAAGATACTCTCTTGCATCGTCAACATTTGCAACTTCGTAACAGTTACTTTGGTTTAGATAATGAAATGTTTTTGGATTCCCAAGTTTGAATCTTTTCACATCCTGTAAAAGATTCCGTAGATCATCTAGGTGGAAACTCAATATCATTTGTAAAGAGTTTGATAATGGGCTGTCCCATGGAACTCACCTCTGGTGGTGCAGCACAAAGCATGTAAAAACAATGGTAGTTTCTCTCTGGGTCTGAGACTTGGCAAACACGTGACCTTTCAAGAAGATATGTCCTAACTGCAGCCCCAGAAATCTTCGCGTGCTTATCAAACTGAATTTCAACAAATTTACCAAAACGACTGGTACAACGACTCAGTCATGTCAATTTTTTGTAGAGGGAGAATATGAAAATCAAAATGAATATAATAGTGATAAAATCTCTGATGCCATTTTTGGTTTACCTGGAATTGTTGTTCTTCACAGTCTTTGCATTCCCAAATGCTTCTAAAACTGGGTTGGACTGAAAAAGAAGAAATATGAATTTGCATTTGCATTTGCATTGTTAACTTTGCATTGTTAACTTGTAGATCATTCGAGTATACTAGTAAAGAGCAATTATTGCCCACCTCCAAAACTTGTTGCTCGACTGTTCTTCCTTCAGTGCCAGACCTTCCACCCATAAACGCGAGATATCTCATTAACATTTTTGTTGTCTCAGTTTTACCAGCACCACTCTCTCCACTGACCAAGATAGACTGGTTGCCATGCTCATTTATCAATGCCCTGACAAACTTGTTAGATTAGGCAAGTTATTCATTTCTTGCATGGCATAACCAAATAATTTCAGTTGCTCTTCTGATTTACCTATAACAGGCATCTGCCACTGCAAAAAGATGTGGACTTAGCTCTCCAAATGGGGCTCCCTTGTATTGCTGCATCATATGGGTATCATACAGATGTGGAAGTCTCCGAAATGGATTGACCGCAATCAGGATATTCCCTGTGTAAGTCTGCAAAATTTTGGATATTTTTATATCAATAAGACTTGTTTTCTGTAGCTACTCTTTGTGAAGTTCATCATCGACTGAAAAGTATGACTTACATATATCTCATTTAGAGAATACCGACAAGCAAGGTTATTCAGAACGCCAGGCTCATGGAGATAAGCTAACTTGGTCATGTCATCAACCCCAGATGGTGGTGCTTCGGTATCCTTTGGGTATATGCTAGAAATAGAAGCAACTGTCTGAAGCAGAAAGTAGTTCAATGGCTTAATATAATTAGATTTTCATTGTTCGCATGTTGAAAACTTTAGTTTGTAGAAGTCGTGATTATTGCATCCTAAAAATATCAAGGGAGCACATTCCTAGATCTTCATAGCAGAGTATACCTATCATGAAAATCATTAATACATCTGCTTAAGGCAAAAGGAAAAGCTGCATAAGCCGTCCTACAGGTATGAATCCTCAATTCGATTGTCTTCCAAGAATGTGCAACAGGAGACAGGAAAAAAGTCCTTTGTTGTTTTATATCTGATTGATCATATTGATTTATTAGATTCCTATTTGTTCCATGACCAATTCCATTTTTTAGGGAACTTCTATTCCAGGTTGTACCAATAAGCTTATAAAAGCTAATAAGGTCCTAATTTTCATATACTATACAGTATTACTTTGATATTATACTATATCTACTTTTTGACACGAATATTGTTCAGAAAATCCTTTTTTTTGCAATCATATTATATTCCCTGAAAGATGCTATCAATATCAAATTTTTGTCAGGCTCTGAACTTATTGATTAGAATAAGACTGCTTACCGTCTTCCCATTAGTTGTGGCTACTGTGGCATTTGAGCCTTTAATTTCTGTGACTTCTCCATCAATCCAGGCATCATCAGGATCCTCAATCCACACCTGGGATCCAACTATGATGTTTACAGGAGTTCCCTGAATCACAAAAGATTATTACAGAGGTCAACAATTGATAAGTCCTCCATCAATTAAAACAGAACAAGATAAACTATTGATCATAATAAACAAGCTCACCATGGCAGTAGTTGAGACTATTTGATCATGGAACTCAAAGGAGAATTGTTATAAGAGATCGATGAATTGATATAGGGGGAGAAAAGGAAGAAGGGAAGAGAAATGAATTTCAGGGAGAATGTGGTGCTCTTAAGGGAATGATGAATAGATGAATGTAGAAACAGGAAAGTAATAAAAAAAGTGAAAAAAAAAAAAGAATGTTTCAAAGCAGGCTAAAAGCAGAGGTAATGAAGATGGTGTGGTAACTCAAAAGCAAAAGGCAGAGTAATCACCCCTTCACCATCCCCTTCCCCACCTCCTGTCACCTTTTATTCCTCCAATTCCACATAGGATGCTGACTTGGCAGCTATACAACTTTGATATACAGAAACTTCTGCTACTTTTGGGTTGTCTATTTGTGTAAATACATTGCTTAAATATAAAGGAAAAATCATTTTCCAATTGGTACCTCAATATAATAGTTCGTTGTTTTTATTTTAAGATTTATTCTCTATCTATGACTTATGCTATGCAGTGAAGGGCCAGGGTGTTTATAATGATGCTGTGCATTACCAAAAGCACTGTGTGTTGGACCAGGTCTGATTAATGCATACAAACTATAGTTAATATATGACTGATGGTGGTCTCTTTTTGCATAATTGCTGGCTTTACTTTCTCTTAAATCAATAGGGTGTTTAAAGATGATTAGATCTAAATGTACTACTGAAATGCCCCACTTAATGCCTTAGCTACCCCATCTTAATTGGGCTCTCTACTTTCACCTGTTTCTATCCTCTTTTTTTTTTTCTTCAGGTTAACTTTTTTACCACCTGGGATCTCTGTCAAATTCAGCAGCAGGCAGGTATTATTACTATGATAAAAAAAACTTTCAATATTCTCAAAACTTCTTTATAAAGATTTTAAGATTTATGTTGTGGATTTTCTCATAGTTACACCAATTCTTGATATACTTTTTCCATTTTGATCTACAATTGATTTCAAGATTTTCCAAAAGTTTCAGCTTTACAACATTAGCATTCAGGTCTTTTCACTTATTTTAGCTTTTACAACATAGGAATGGGCAAAATCTTGAAATACTAGACAATCCTACTGAAAGGTGTCAATGAGGGATCAAAAAAGGTAAAAGCATGGGGATTGTAGTTGTAGAAAAGAAGAAAATGTACAGAAGCTAAAAAAGGTAGCTGCCACTAGTTCACCTTAAAAACTCAAATATTATTCATTTTGGTTATAACATTTTAAGAAGTATTAATGGACTAGAAATGAATAGCTTAGACAAATACTCTTTATGATTTAAGACTATTAAATTAATCTTTTATTTGTAGTGTACCAAAACCTTAGAAGACAGAGTTTATGGGGTATGATATGATAAGGGGTGGGTGGGGGGGTCCCTCCTATTTTTTTTTGCCTTATTGAAATAACTCACCAATATTTTGGACTGACTAGTCATTGGAGGAGGCTAAAGATTATGAATTTGGAAATCTATTTCCATTCATTTAGGGCGGTGGGGAATTGAGATTTGTTCGAGTCCTTTCACATGGGAGAAAAGGTTGTCATGTTGGGTCCCTTCCAACTAAGCTTTCTTCATTCCCTCCCTCTCTCTCTTTATTTTTTATAATTAGTGGAGAAAAAGTGGAATATTTTTGTTAAAAGAGTTGGCAATTACTACTTTTCTTAATCCTTTAACTAGTTAAATGTTTTTTTGTATTAAATTGACTAATAATGACTGTTAAACTATATTAATACTAGGGCTTGCTGTGGTTGTTATCATAATATTTATGTATTTTAATCGATTTTCATTTATGTTAGAATATACGTTTCTTATAACAATATTTCATTACCTTGTTTAGATAGTTATATTGTATTATTAATTTAAAATATCATGTTACTTCATTATTTCTCTAAATTTTTATTGTATCGTATTATTTTTTCTTTTTTTTTTGGTTAAAATTGTATCGTATTGTTGATGAAAAAATTGTAATGGAAAAACAAGAATGCTTATAGAATCTTTGCCGCCCTGCGGACGGTGCCTAATTGGTAGGCCTTCCACTTTTCGCTTCTTTGGAATGATTATTGGCATAACACAAATACTATTATTTTCATTTATCTCAGGTTCGAGTTTTGAGCGTGGAAAAATCTTTTTTATCGAATAGAATTTTACGTGACTTGAATCTGAATATAATTGATTTTCGATATGAATATTGAACATTAGTTAGAAAAATAACAAACAAACATTATTTTGTATAGTTTTGGTTTTTCACTCCTCCATCTTTTTACACAACCTTTTCACTATTAATAAAAATAGAGGGTTGAATCAATAAATATTGAGAAAATTTTAATGTTTTTTTGTGTTTAACTAAACAACATATATATATATAATTATTATAGTGGTTTTGCAATAGAATTAGTTACAAAGTTGGTACTACTAAAACATCTATAATAATAACAAATAATAACAAATTTTGTGGGACACAAAATATGTGTGGGTTTTTGAGTGTAGTGTCGGCACGAATACTTTTTAAATATGATTTTTGAGGAAAAATATACTTTAATTAAAATATTGACTGATATAAGTTTTACGAATATAGTAAAAAATTTTAAAAGCTAGTCTAAAAGTATAAACATTTCTTCCTCTCTTTTTTTCTTCTTCCTTTTATAATGTAATAATATGTCCTACTGAAGTATTAATATTTTTTTTTTTTGAAGAAAATGAAAAAATCAATCCAATTTATATATTTTTATTTTTTTGTTGGTCCAAAAAATAGGTGGAAAATGTTGTAACTATGAGTAGTCATTGACTCTCCCCAGCCACTAGCTAAAAAGAAATATAAAAGTTGAAAGAAAATGATGTCACTATTATATCCTTTAGATAGTGAAACTTAATATTTCAATTTGTCAAAAATATTCCTACAATTTTAATATTTTTAATATAATAAGTATTGATGGGTTTCATGGCCAATTGTTTGAATAATTTAAAATTTTGTAACATGTCCAATTAACCTTGTACTTTTATAAGTTGTGCCTTCATCTAATTTTTATTTCATAGATATTTTATTCATCATATACCATAGGAATTTATTTAGAAGATTTTGGTATTTATTTCATAAAAAAGAATGATAAGACTAATTAAGAAACATGAATCTAGTGTAGCTCAATTATAAGGGGCCAATAATATTCCTGTTTTTTTCTGAAGATGAAATAAGGTGCAATTATTTTCGACATTTAGGTACACTATTTTTTGGAAATGAATAGTATGATGTGACTGGGTTTTTTAAGCGAAAAAAATTCAAATATGTCATTACATTTTGAGAAAATACTTATTTATGTCATGCATCAAAATATTGGCTCATTTATATCATTTTTATCTGAAAAAAAATCGTTCATATCATTATTTGTTAACTGAATTTGTCTTTAAGAAAGCAATTTAGTTAATATCTTGGTCGAATCATAGTTGACCGGGTATAAAAAATGATTTTGCAAAATCAGAAGCTTTTTCCCTTTTTTTAAAATACAAAATGGGAATAAATTGGTATGACATTCACCAAAGGTACTAATTACTTCAAAATGAAGTGAAATGAAATACAATATTGTTCATATGAATAATAATATATAGTTATATTTCATAAAAGCTACTACAAGTTAAATTAGATATATAATTAAAAGAATGAATAATTTAGTGATGGGGGTAGAAATAATGGTTGACGAACAAGTTATATAAAGATTAATACAGGGATTAAAATATAGAGATTATATAATCATCAGATTTTTAAATTTAAATGAACGTGTCTAGTACTCATCAAGTGAGATGGACATTCAGAATTTAGCCTTTTTTTATCCTAATTTTTTAAAATATATTTTATAAATTGTCAATTATTGTGATTTATAATACCTTTTACGTAGTTTTTTATAAATTTCAATCTAAATTGATGATTAAACTTAAAATGTTTAACTTTCGAAATTCAAACTGTGTCACATTGAAACATAAAAGAATACTTCTCTAACTAGAAGCACTTTATATTGTTGAAGGAATGATTTTGCTTAACTTTATTTTTATGCAAAAATAATATTGTATTTTAACAAATCAAATTTCCATTTCATCGTATGCTTTTCTGGTTGTTAGGATTTGTTGAAAAGATATGGCAAGAAAGTGGAGGTCAACAAAGTAACTCCAATATAAATGTCATATCAATTAAAATAATATGATTATCACTTGATCGTGCATTTTTAAGGAAAAGAAATGATATTCTTTAATATTTACTTTTTTTTTAAAAAAAATAGTAGCTATTTTAATCAATAATATCAATTTCATATGGTTCAATAAATGATTTTACTCATGTATGGTAGGCTCATAATTTCTTATATAGTCCATGGGTTAAATGGATGCTTAATTGTATAGAATTTTTATTTTATTTTTTCTATTTAGTGTTTGGTATTAGCAATGGAGTAAGATTCAAGTCGCGTAGAGCCCTAAAAAGTTTTTTCTGTCAAAAAAATGTTCATACATAGAAACTCGAACATGAAATCTTTAATTAAAAAAAGAGCAACCTCATCTGTTGCACCACATCCTTTAGTATCAAAATTAGGTAGTCATAATTACAAAGTCATAATTCATAAGTGCGCTTGAAAAAAATTTCATTATACTACTCATTCTATTATAATTTATGTAACACTTTTATTTTTAGTCTAAGTCCAAATATTTTAATTTTTAATTATATGATTTATATTAACACAAATATATATGATCGATTTTAGATCATAAATTTTTTTGAAAATTATTTCAATTATGACAGATGGAATAACATTATGAAAATATTAGACAAAATATCCATTAGATCAAAATTCTTTACCTAAAATAGATGGCGGAGCTTTTAGATGACTCTCCTGTCCCTTTTCTTCTCCAATATTTTATTATTTTTTGGTAATATTCTCCAATATATAATTAATTTCCATTGAAGATTTTATATATATATATATATATAAAATTGTTGATTGATACATAAGTAAATAAATTAATCATGATTTAAGTAGGTTGGAATTGAAAAAATTAAGCTTTTTAAAGAAGATAAATTATTGCAATTAAATAGTGTATATAGATATTTATACATCTATAACTGTATACATGGTTATATGTCATATATACATGAGTATACACTATTTAACTGATATCGATACATCTCATGTTCATGCGATTATTTAATTGATTTTTTTTCACACAATACACATACATAAGAAACTCAGGGCATAACTTATTTTATCACTATGATATAAATGGTGGAATAAGTTATTTCAAACATGACAATCAAAATTTTATCCCATTACTATTTTTTTATATCCGTCACACCAAACGACCCCTTACATTATCTAATAGGGATTAAAAAAAAATTCTAAAAAAAGAAGTGAAAAGATTGACAAAACTAGAAGTGAAAAAGAGTTTTTGATTTGTCCCTAATGTGTCAATGGAACAATAGTACTTTCTTAGGAAAGCCTAGAGCATTTCATGCTAATAATAGCATAATTCTTCTTCTCCCCTAGTGAGGAGTTTTGTTTGTGTCTAAAGTATCAATGCAATAACATTTCCTTTAGAATGCTAGAGCATAATCATGCTACTAGTAGCATAGTTCTACTTCCCCCTAGTGTGAAGTCATGCCCCTCAAAAAAAAAAAGGTGTGTCTAGTTCATTACAACGAGCAACGCGGTGTTTGATATGAATTTTTAATTTTTTTGAATAATAGATTTGATTATAATTTTCTTTTAGAATATTAAGGTATTTGAAAAGTAATAAATAACTTCAATTCGTATTCATGGCCAAATACAATTCAATTTCCAAACATTACTTTTTTCACTTTGAAAAAAAAAAACTATCTTCTTCTTTATTTCAAATTTCACGGCGGATCACGGTCAAACACCTACTAAGGGGTCATTTGATAGAGTGTTAACAAAAACAATGCATATATTAACTTTGTGTATTAGTAGTCCCTTACATTAGTTATACATTATTTTATCGTGTATTGGAGAATGTACTATTAATACCATGAAATTCTAGGTATTAATAATGCAAAGAGATTTAATACATGCACTAGCATGCTTAAAAACTCAATTACCCCTCCAAAATACTTTTACATCTTTTCCATCATAATTATGAAGGATATTTTTATATAGTGTATACTACTTTTAATACATCAAATGAAACAATGTATAAAAAATAATATATACATAACTAATGCAAGTATTGCTAATATGATCTATTAAACGTTATTTTTATACACTCTACCAAACGATCCGTAATATTTAAACAATTGTTTGTCTTACTGCTTCCTATCCCTCGATTTCAATTTGTTTGCCTTACTTTTCTTTTTAGCTTTTTTTTTTAACACTTTTTAATTTTAACTTTCTACATAATATGTTTAATATCACTAAATTAAACGAATATTTTGATTCATTAATTTATACGTCTTTAGTTTAAACTACAAAATTTAAAAGCTCTTTTAGTTTAAACTACAAAATTCAAATTTCTTTTTTTATATATTTTCTTAAATTCTATTTCAAGTCAATCTAGACAAATAAATTGAAACCGTTTCTACATTTTAGAAAAAGTAAAATACCTTTTCTTTCTAACTACCGTTGCTTCTCAATTCAAAATCCATGTTTTGTCTCTCGATCTTAATTTGCAATTTTTCTTCGTTTTTATACTTTGGCAACTGAAAAAAATACAGCAGTGTGCAGCTTCACTTCTCCGGCTGATTTTATGAGTGCTTTGTTACTCTATTCTACCAGAACCAAACACTATTGCCTTAACAAAAAGCTCTCTGCTTTCACCATTTACTTCCCTTTCAAATTCTTCAGCACAATCTCAGTTCAATGCAGACAACAGCAGCCAATAAGCCGCCCCTTTCAATCCCTGCAAGATCACCCAGAACCAGAAATTTCTGGGTTCCATCAAAAGGGGTTCTCCAATATCACCCAAGACATTGTTGGAAGGGCAGTTCATGCAGTTTGTCTAAAGGAAGAACCCCATTTGAGCATTTTCCATTACAACACTTTGATCAATATGTACTCGAAGTTCGGGGGAATTGAAGTTGCTCGCCATGTGTTCGATGGAATGCCCGAGAGAAATTTGGCGTCTTGGAATAATATGGTGTCTGGGTATGTCAAGATGGGTCTTTATTGGGATGCTGTAGTTCTTTTTGTTGAAATGTGGGGTTGTGGAATTCAACCGAATGGGTACTTTTTAGCTAGTTTGTTGACTGCGTTTAGTAAATTGGAAAATATGGTTTTGGAAGGGGTTCAAATTCATGGATTGGTTTTGAAATGTGGTTTGTTGCATGATGTTTTTGTGGGAACTTCTTTTCTCCATTTTTATGGTGTATATGGACTACCTTGTAGTGCTAAAACATTGTTTGAGGAAATGCCGGAAAGAAATGTTGTTACTTGGACTTCTTTGATGGTTGCATATTCAGATAATGGTTACCCGGATGTGGTATTAAATTTATACCAAAGAATGAGGCATGAGGAGGTGTCTGGTAATCAAAACACACTCACTGCTGTTATTAGTTCTTGCATAGCTCTTGATGATGATTTTTTGGGTCATCAAGTGCTAGGTCAGGTTGTAAAGTCTGGATTCCAGGACAATGTTTCGGTATCAAATTCTCTTATTTCGATGTTTGGAAGTTTTGGTTTCATTGACGATGCCTCTTATATTTTTGAGGGAATGAACGACAGTGACACTATATCGTGGAATTCAATTATTTCTGCACTAGCAAATAATGAGTTGTGCGGAAAGGCGTTCAGCTTGTTTTCTGAAATGCGTCATGATCACGACGATGTCAATTCAACAACACTTTCTTCATTGATGTCTGTTTGTGGAACTATAGATCGTGTAAACTTAGGGAGAGGTGTTCATGGTTTGTCGTTGAAATTGGGATGGGATTCTAATATTTGTGTGTCAAATACTCTTCTCTCAATGTATTTGGAGGCTTCAAGGGACAAAGATGCCGAAAGTTTGTTCTTGGCGATGCCAGCGAAAGATTTGATTTCATGGAACTCTATGATGGCTGGTTATGTTTTAGCGGGCAAGTACTTCAAGGTTTTGGAAGTGTTGGCTGAACTGCTTCACTTGCAAAGAACACTTAATTATGTGACCTTTGCTAGTGCTTTGGCTGCTTGTTCAGATGGCCAATTGCTTGATGAAGGCAAAATTATTCATGCTCTTGTAATTGCTCATGGGCTCCATGACAATTTAATAGTTGGCAATGCATTAGTCACCATGTATGGGAAGTGTGGTATGATGCGGGAGGCTAAAATGGTATTTCAAAAAATGCCTGACAGGGAATTAGTCACTTGGAATGCATTAATTGGTGGCTATGCAGATAAAAAGGACACACTTGAGGCAGTAAGAACTTTTAAGTCGATGAGAGAGGAAGAAAATTCTCCAAATTACATTACTTTGATCCATGTTCTTGGTTCTTGCTCAACTGAAACTGATCTTCTGAAGTATGGCATGCCATTGCACGGACATATAATTCTGACTGGTTTTGAGACAAATGAATACATTAGGAACTCTCTCATAACAATGTATGCTGACTGTGGTGATGTCAATTCGAGTAGTCTTATCTTTAATGCGCTACTAAATAAGACATCAGTGACCTGGAATGCTATGCTTGCAGCTAATGCTCGTCTTGGTCTCTGGGAGGAAGCGTTGAAACTTCTTCTGCAGATGCAAAGGGAAAAACTGGAGTTTGATCAATTCAGCCTCTCTGCTGCACTTTCTGCTGCAGCAAACTTGGCATCCTTGGAAGAGGGACAACAGATTCACTGTTTAGCTACTAAACTTGGATTTGACTCCAATTCTTTTGTTGGAAACGCTACGATGGATATGTATGGGAAATGTGGTGAAATGAACGATGTGCTGAAAATACTCCCTGAACCAAACCTGCGTCCAAGATTGTCTTGGAATGTATTAATATCTGTTTTTGCTAGACATGGATTTTTCCAAAAAGCTAGGGATACCTTTCACGATATGGTAAAGCAAGGTTCAAAACCAGACCATGTCACTTTTGTGTCTCTTCTATCAGCCTGTAGCCACGGTGGTCTAGTAGATGAAGGTCTTAGATATTTTGCTGCTATGACTTCTGAATTTGGAGTTCCGGCTGGCATTGAGCACTGCGTTTGTGTAGTAGACCTTCTCGGAAGATCAGGAAGGCTCCCTGAAGCCATAGCTTTTATTAAAGAAATGCCAGTGCCACCAAATGACTTTGTTTGGAGAAGCTTGTTGGCAGCATGCAGGATGCACAGGAATACAGAACTAGGAAAGATAGCAGCTGAAAATCTTCTAACATCTAACCCATCGGATGATTCAGCTTATGTTCTTTATTCAAATATCTGTGCAACTTCTGGGAGGTGGCAGGATGTTCAGAATGTGAGAGCTGAAATGGAATCACATAAAGTGAAAAAGCAGCTTGCTTGCAGTTGGGTCAAGTTAAAGAACCAAATTTGCACCTTTGGGATCGGAGACTTGTCTCACCCAGAGTCAGAACAAATATACCGGAAGTTGACAGAACTGAGAAAAATGATTCAGGAGGCCGGTTATATTGCTGATACAAGCTTTGCACTGCACGACACAGATGAAGAACAGAAGGAGCACAATTTATGGATGCATAGTGAAAGACTTGCACTGGCATATGGTTTGATTAGTACCCCTGAAGGTTCAACTCTTCGAATATTTAAGAACCTTAGAGTCTGCGGTGATTGCCATTCAGTTTTCAAGTTGGTAAGCAACATTATTAGTAGGGAAATCATATTGAGGGATCCTTATAGGTTTCACCACTTTAGTAGTGGCCAATGTTCTTGTGGTGATTACTGGTGATTATGGTGTTAGTTATCTCCGACAAATTTAAAAAAGATTCGAGCGGGGTTCTGGACTGAGTACTCTACTTAGCTCTTGAGAGATGATGTATCTCACCAGTTCTGAAAAACATGGTCAGATTATTGCCCGTGAATCGTGGCAAAGATACCTCATTTGATGTTTCTAAGTTGTTCTATGCAACTTTTTCTCGAGCATCAACTTATATACAAAAAACAACATTTGCCAAAGTATAGTGCATCACCTTTCTTGAATTATTTTCCCTTGAAAGAAGCAATTGTAGATTATGACTCCCTAATTACCATAATCTGCTGGCAAAGACAAGCAACCAATCTTGTAATAGCACATAACTTGGATTTCAATGTACTCCATTCTTACCTGGAACTTCCCAAATTGGATTTTAATAACTACTACAAGTCTTTCTTCTAAAGTCTCCATCTTTACTCATGCAATTCCAAGTTTAAACTAGAACCGTCAAAATGGGCTTAGCCCATGGGACCGGTCCAAATTTATTAGTTATTGAGATAGGGTTGGAATAGGATTTCTCAAGTTCATTTAAAACTACGGCTTATAAGTTCGGTCCATATAAACCTTTGATCCTTGAGGCTTGATTAGGGTTAGCTCGGAGTCAGCCTATGGGTCAAAACTTTTCATTTAATATTAATTACAATAATCTTATTAGTATATAATCTAATTATTTGAATGTATTTTATGTTGTAATATTATGAATCTTCATACCTAGATACATGTATCTCAATAATTAAGGCTGACAATTGAACAGAATTTTGTGTGATCCGATCCGATCAAATTCAAAATAAACATACTTTATTTTAAAGTATATCTGATTCTAAAATAAATTATACTTAATTTTAATTTCATATATCTAAATAAATATATTTGGACGTGTCAAATTGAAATTCCATAAGAACGCCCAAATCTGACAATTTTGCCATGGCATGAGCAAGCGAATATAAACGGAAGCTTCACATGCGGACCTACCCTTGGTCTAAGGAGTGTCAAAAGACTCAAGTGACACCCTTTTGCCGGAAAGTTACATTATATATAGAGGTCAAAGTGTTTAATAAATATACACAAATATATTGATTTTCTTAAAACAAGTTGAAGGTATAGTCTTCAGATTAAAGAGTTGTAAAAAATTCATGAGATTGCGTGTTCAAGCTCTATTAGTCTCATTATTTTTCTTATTGACATCCCTTAATGTTGTTGTCGACAGTAGATGAATGTATTATTGATAGAATATGTGCCTTCACTTAACAAGTAATGGACCAGGTCCCTTACTTCACTTCAGAAAAATACCAGAAAGTTAAATGCAGTAAAATCAACACAATGATTTTACGTGGAAACCTCCTTGCTTAAGGGAGTAAAACCACGACCTGTCTCACAGGATTTTCAATCGTTTTCACTAATCTTCAAAAGCAAAAGCGAAACACGATTACACCAAACGTAAGAAAGAGTTATCAATCTTACCGTTAAGCAATAGTCTTCTATTGCTCAACAAACCTAAGTAGAAAAACAATCTACCCACTAAGCTATCCCACCTGGACAACTTAGACTTCTAACACAACACACCAATTCCTTTATAGATTTAGGAGTGGTTTACAATTTAAGAACAAGAGAATAAATTCCTAAACAACTAGACGAAAAGCTCCAGATGTTGCTGTTGTCCTTGGAATAATTCTGCCTTTGCTTTGTGTAGCCTTTGCAAGAGTTCTTGAAAAGTTTTTATCAAGTTGCAAAAACCACCAAAAAGTGTCTTTGTATAGACAAGTCACTTTCCTAAACTTCTTTGCCATTGGTTGGAAAGGTCACACTTTCTGACGCCATCGGGAAGTGTGCACCTACTTTCTGTACTATCTCCAGCTGGCAGTCGACTGACTCATCATCATGAGAGTCTGGTACCTCTACTAGGTCCCTGGGTTTGTTTCATCTGCAATACTTCAAACAAGAACCCTGCAATACTCAAGTAAGAACCTGCAATACTTAAGTAATAAACCCGGTACCTTTACAAGGTCCCTAAGTTTGTCAAATCATCAAAACTACAAATAACAATTATGACACCACATACTCATTGAGATTCTTAAATAATCTAAAATAGAGAAGACAATTATATTTTCATTTCAATTTTTTTAAAAAAGCAATTATGATAATATTTTGATTTTTTTTTTCAAAAAAATATATTTTAAATATGATAAGAAAATTAGGGCAAAACCCTAAGTCAAAATATTTAATGAATATACACAAACGTATTGACATTTCTTAAAAGAAGTTGAAGGTTTAGTCTTCAGATTAAGGAGTTGTAAAAAATCCATGAGGTCACGGTTTCAAATCCTATTAGTCTCATTATTTTTTTTTATAATATAGAAGTCAAAATGTTTAATGAATATACACAAACGTATTGGCATTTCTTAAAACAAGTTAAAGATTTAGTCTTCAGATTAAGGAGTTATAAAAAATTACGTGATCAAGCCCTATTAGTCTCATTATTTTTCTTTATAATATAATCATTGACATTCCATCCCTTAATGTTGTTGTCGACAGTAGATGAATGAATTATGACACCACACCCTCACTGAGATTCTTACGTGTTGGGTTCGAAAGAAACATGACATAATGTGTAAGCTTACTATTATTGTAAATTATGTCGATGAATAAGATGATAAAAATATACTAAAATCGTGATATTATTATATGAAGAAATAATTTAAACAGAAAAGAAAATTATATTTTCATTTCAGAAAAAAAAATAAAGCAATTATGATAATACTTCAATTTTTTTTTAAAAAAAATAAATTTCAAATATGATAAAAAAAATCAGGATAAAACCCTAAGACTACGTTCATGAAACATATTGTTAATGGTAGTGTTGTTGTCCAGACAATTCTGCTTAAACTCTTCAAAGGCAGAAGTTGTAAGATCAGGTAAACTAGTCCCCCGAAAATTACATGGATGAATTCACAATCGATCTTCTCAATGAACTAAACATATATAAAAACTTTCTTTATAAAAAAAAAAACTAAGATGCAGTGTATGATCAGTAATGGAATTAATTGTATTTTCAAATTGATTTTATAAAACCTTAATTTTCTGAAAAGTCAAATTCAAGCTAATTAGATTATTAAATAATTATTTTTTTAAAAAAGAAATATTGATTTAATTTTGAATGACTTCTAAAGTGTAACCATCACCGTGGTTTAGACCTATTTTTATAATTAAATATAATATGAAATATAAAAAAATTAAAAATTATAGTATGATTGGTATACTACCAATCAGGAACTACTCTCAGTTTAATTTTTTAATATTCCTACTACTTCTAGAATATTTTGATGCTTTGTTTAAAGTTTGATTTAATTGAAAAAGATTTCTATAATATAATCTATAAGTACTTATGTAAGATATAAACATTTGTGATATTTATGTATCAATAATATGTCTATTTGTATCTTACGAATACTATTAGAAAAGTGTGGATTGCATGAATATTTACTTAGGACTTTTAAAGGAATATTCACATGTAATTTAGTTTCTTATCAACTTTTTTGTCCGAAAAAATTTAAAGAAAAAATCTTTGTGGATAACTATAACTTGCGAATATAAAAATCTCCAAGTAATTTCTCTTGGGATTTTGATTCTGCAAATATGTTACCTACGAATATTTTCACAAGAAATATAAAAAAAATCATAAACAATTTTTGTTAAAAATTTGTGAAATATACTTCCTCTTAAGAACTTCTGAATTCGCTGCATATACAAAATAAATAGTAATTCGAATGAATAGTGCCCTTTCACAAAAAATATTTAAAAAGTCACAAGAGATTTTTGTTAAAAGATTGTGAAATACAGAGACATATTTCCTCTTAAGATCTTCTAAATCCAAGAGGAATAATAGTTCGAATAAGTAGGTAATGGACGATCATTAATTCGAATAAGTAGGTAATGAACGAATGACATCAACAATCAATCTTCTAAGTAGTGTGTTTTAGTAAAAAGTAAATAAAAAAACTATTAAATAAAAGTCACTTTAGAGCCATTTGTCAAATAAAAATGTCTTGTTGTTAATGAATAGGAAAACAACAATGTAAAAGAGCATCAGAAAATAGTAATTTCTTTTTAACTTTAAAGAAATATTGTGGAATTAGAAATATAAATAAGTAATTTTTCTTAATTAATCAATGATATAAAAAAAATTATAAATAAAAATTAAAAGTTATCTCAAAATATTGATATTTGCATGCTAATTGTTTTTTTTACCACAATGTTGTTTAGATTTAGGATTGAGGTTGGGTCCATCGACATAACTTTTATGGAGTTAAGCAACATATTTTTTGTTATATTATAATACAAAAATATCTATTCATGCGGCATGCGGCACAAAAATTGTGTAAGTGATATTTTCAATTACTTTCTTTTTATTGAAAGACAAAAATTAATCAATTCTTTAAATTTCAAGACAAATTAAAGATCGATCCAAAAGAGGAGCATTTGCATGATGTCTCAAAAATCTTAGCATAATCCTATATTTAGATGAAGGGTTGGGGTTGGACCAATCTCACAAGGCAAACATACTTAACGACTCTAAATGGAAGGGTTTAAAGTTTTACTGTACCTATTTATCAAGGATTTAGAGTCGTTTCATAATGTTTTACAAGTTTCTATCTATAGTGTTTTACAAGTTTTTATCTTATGTTTTGAAGAATAATGTTTTACAAGTTTCTATCTATAATGTTTTACAAGTTTTTATCTTATGTTTTGAAGAATTTATTCTACACCGTGCATAAATACAAATTTTAGGGATAAAATTAGCAAAAGAAAATAAATTATTTGAAGAAAAAAATTAAAATTAATTCATACGAAGGGTTATAAGCGGTGTACTTATCCTTTACTTCTTATCAAGGTAGTGGCGTGATAATGAGTTTGTCAACCCAACCTATCTTCACGAACCAGAGTTTTCTATGTAAAGTTGTTAAAATGGGCTCGGGCTATTAGGCTGGTCTAACTCAATTTTTGAATTAAATGGTATTGAGCTTAATTTTATTAGTTTATTTTTTAACAAGGTTTATTAGCCTAGTCTCATTTGGTCCGCTAGCCTTATAGACAAGCCTTAAGGTCAACCCGTGGACTGTGAATTTTAGAACATTTATTATAGAATATAATTTAAATAGTGTTCTATTTGTTAAGATTTTGTCAATAAATATTTAAAATACATAAAATAAAGTCTAACTCCTTCGTAGATCATTTACATTTTAGGATCATTAGCTCACTAAATTTTTTTTCTCAGCCCAAATCATTACTCCGTTATAATTATGAATCTTTGACCTCTTCTATTTTTGTTTTTATGCCTAATTTTTCACTTATTTTTTCTTCTCTTGTTTATGGAAAAAGTTGTCAGGTAATGTTTTTTGCTCGGATGAATCTTATCAATATTATATTTTGGCTATTATGTTATTTCATAAGTATTCACCGAAATATGTATAATCCGTAATAAATAAATTTCTTTATGTATTGATGTCGTGTTCATAAGATATCAACGTTTGATATTTTTTTCTAAACGGTCAATATTGTTCACTTTCTGATTGACATGTCAATCCGTCCCAACTGGTTGCCTATTTGAGACTGAATTTGATTGCTATTTATAAGCTTTTTAACTAAAAGGGTCGACTCCTCCTAATCTCTTTAAGTCTCTAGCCTATAAAAATTGAGTTGAATCGAGTTAAATTATTTTATTTTGATAGTTCTATTTTTATGGACTAGGACAAATTATTCCTTTATTCTGATCACGGGCCTTATTAATCACACCCAACCCAAGACCATAAGGTTTTGAAGGGCTTGCTCTTTAATTAAAATTAACATTCAATTTTATATTATATAAAATAGGATTAACTATGCAAACCCTTTACTTTATAAAAAGATTAACCCAGTTTTCAAAACAACTCAAATTGGCTAATACTCTGTTCTTATTCCTCCTTGGCTTTAATGGCTTCCTTTGTCATTTTCTTTTCTTCTTACTCGTATTCTTCTTCTTTTAATTAAAAAAAGTATGATGTATCAAAAACGTGAATCGCTTTGGGACTATTTAAATGTGATTTTGAGTTGATCGATATTAAAAAGTTAATGTATATTTCATGCATAATTAATGTAATTTCATATATAGTTAAGTTATATATAATTTTTTTTGAGTGTATCACAATGTATAGCCAGTATATAACTCATGTATAGATACATTTTCTTTTTATTATATAGTGTGTATATTTTCTATGACTTTTGACAAACGATAGCGTATAAAATTATTGAAATTGGAAAAATGTTTCTATTCCTTCTTTCATTTTTACCATTATGACTTACTTCCATTCTTCTTCTTCCTTCTTTCTATTTTCTCTTCTTCCGCTTTGTCTTTCTTCATTCTTTTTCATCTTGACAGGTCAAAAAAACATGAATCATTTCGAGCGAATTTTACATCAAAAAATTCTAAAAGTGAGATACTTTTATATTTTAATTTTGAGACTATTAAAAAATGATTTTGAGTTGACCAAGTATATATAATTATAGTATACATTATGCTAACCTAAGTTATATTCAATTTTTTAAGCGTATCATAATATATCATAAATGTACAATTTATATATAGATGAAATATTTTGTATTACTAGTATAGATTTTCTTTTATGACTCTGAGCATGTTATACTGTATATTGAATGTATTCTTCGTATGAATATTGACTAGTTTTATGTAAACAAATAAAACACAAGTATATTTATTTTATTATAAAATAACTAATTTATGGTATATATTTCACACCAGCCCTAAAATATAAGTATCAAGTAAGTACAAGAAACTATTGTCTCTGATTATCTACTCCAAAATAATTAAGATGCCTTAAATATTTCAATCATGAATTGAAGATGCAATATTCTTGTCTGATCACATCATTAACTGCAAAAATTTAGAAAAAATATAAATTGATCAAAATTAATAGCTTATTTATGAAAAATAGCTATAACTTAAAATTTAAAAAAGTGATATATTGATTTTATAGCAAACTATTCCCCTCTTTCCAATCTTTTGGCCTTCTCTCTCTGTTTCTCTAATTTCCTCTCTTCTGCCAATAAGAAGAAATATATTTAAATATTAATGAGAATTTTGTATTTTATTTCAATTATATTCAGAAAAATTGTATTTTACATTTTTGTATCAGTTATATTTGTATCCATACATATAATAATATACATTCATTTTCTCCGTCAAATGTGTTTGTGTCCAATCCAATGAAGGATAAATATAGCTATATTCTTTGTATTTCGAATACAATTGATACAAAAAAGAAATAATGAGTACAATGTAAAATAAATACAAAATTCAATTGTGTTGTATTTCAAATACAATTGATACAAATAAATATAGAATATAACATAAAATAGTTACAACATGCAATCCTCTCTCCTCCCTCTATTCGTTTGCATCTCTCCTCCTTTTCTCGATCTTGCTCGTCTTTCTCCTCCTCCTGATCTCGCTTGCATCTCTCCCTTCTCTCTCGAGATCTCGTTCACCTCTCTCCTCCCTCTCTCGATCACACTCGTTTTTCTCCTCTTAATATGTATTCGTTTTGATACAAATAAGTTTGTATAAGTATTTTTTTTATCCTATTAAAAAATACACTCTCTCCCGAGATCTCGCTAGCCTCTCTACTCTCTCCTCCCCTAACATTAGCTATGTAAATTATAGCTATAGAGCCTTATTTAAGGCCTAATATTTACTATTTTTCGAAAGTTCTCCACTTATTTATGTCATTGCATATATATTCCATTATCCCACCTATATATTTTTCAAAAGGGGATTTCCTCTTTTTTTATTTATTTATTATAAAACCTAAAATTTGACGTTGACTCATTCCATAAGTAAGATAAAAGAATGATGAACATATAATTTTTATAAAGACTTTTGCACTTTGGTAGGTGATGCCCACTAAATGCTTAAAGAAAAACATATATAAACATGCAATAATATCATTCTTGAATCTTTGTTTTTTGGAAAAATAAATCTCAGTTTGTGTCGTCCAGCTAAGCAATGCCTATCTTCCTAGTCATTTAATTAGGCATAAATAATTTTATTTGACCATTGCTCCAATATAAAACAATTTTTGTCAATTTGACGAACTGTTTTTTTTTAGTGTTACCATACCTATTCATTGATTTTATTCTTTTTGAACTATTATGAAGATATATGTTATAATTTCGTTTGATAAATTAATCAAAAATATTCTTTTAAAAATATTTATGTATAATATAGATAAATATTATGAAAAGTGAGATGGTAGAAATAGAGGTGTGGGTGGTAGAGATGAGAGTTACGAAAGTGGGGTAAAGACGAGGTAACTAATGCCCTTAAAAAGACTCAGGTGAGTATCGTCGCATTTTAAACAAAAATTAAAAAAAAAATCATTTTTTTTACTAACTATGCTTAAAGAAAATGAAAAATATTTTTCATATCGAACACACCCTTTAATAATTGGTGAGTTGTGATAGGATGAATTTTCGAATTACTGTAGTACAAATGGATGACCTACGATATATGACTATATTATAGAAGCGAATGTTGAGGAGCTTAGGGTCAGCCGGTCAATTGATCGGTTTGCCCTTCTCAACTTCTTCTATTTATATTTCATTTTTTGTACGTTTCAATTCATTTTTATTTTAATATATTCTTTAATATACTATGTATTTATTAAGTTAGTATAAAAAATTAATTAAAATATAATAAATTTGATTATAACTGGAAATCTATTATGTACTACATAATTAGGACTGAGAGAGTATGACATATTATTTAAAAATCACATTAAGAGTTTTATAAATCACAATAGTTAACAATTTAATATAGTTAAAAATCATATTAAAATATGATTTAACTCTCAGAATTTTACATGAGCCAAATGAATTGGCACAAACAAAGTAACATACATTATTTGAAAATGACTTTAAGAAAACTATTAATCACAACTTAAAATATTTAAAAACATACTAAAAAATTGATTAAATCTCAAAATTTAACATGCGTCATATTAATTCAGACAAGAGCAATAACATATATTATTTAAAAATTACATTCTTGAAATGCTTTTTAAAAAAATATATTAAAAATCTAATTAATTCTCAAAATTTCACATGTGCCACATAAATCATATTAATTAATTATTTAAAATATTTTAAAATTAATTCACTCTTGAAATATCACATATCAAAGATATTATTTGAAAAGTACATTAAAAATATAACAAAAATAATGAACAATAATATTTAAAAATATTTAATTGACTCTTCTAATTTTATTTTTATCACATAAAAAAAATAAAAAATTACAGGCTTTTATGTCTAGTACATATATAGAAGTCATTTCTTGATTATGGGAGCAATAGTATGGACTATGGACTATTGTAGCGTTTGAAATTTCAACACGTTAAATGATTGAATTTCACATGCTCATTGTTAATATATACATGCACCAAAAACTTGTCAATTTTAACCTATATGAAATATCAAAGACATATTTTTGAGTGAATTTCATATAAATATATATGTATGCCTAATCCTCTATATTCCTTAATATTGTCTGTTTTTTACACTGACAAAATTAAACATTGGAATTACAAGATACTTTATACACCACAAAATAAAAGAGACAGGGTCGCTTACTTTTATCAAGAGTAATATAAATTATAAGCATAGACTTGATCATTATAATAAAAATAATTTTTAGTGTATTAAATATTAACAGTAATAAAAAGTACTAAAGTTTTTATTGGCATTAGCTAAATGTCATTAGAATTAATATCGCTAATAAAGGCTTTGGGGACATATACAAAGAGTGACAATTACCGCTAAAGATACATATTTAGCGATAATTAAAAATTAAATACCGCTAATGGTCATTTTTATTATAGTAAATCATACATAGTACTATTATGTTTAAACATATCTTTATTCTATAGGATCATATAACCCGATCCGCGTTAGTTGATGAAATGAAAAATTATTTTTATATTTTATTTAACTCCTCCGCTCACTCCGCACTGTCAAAATTGAATATCTAAAGCGAAAGAAAATATAAAATGGGGTACAAATTTAGTAAATATGATTCTAATATAATTCGATGTATGCGCATTAAGAGATAAATAGCATAAGAATCTTGACAACTAAACAGCATGTGTGAAAATATTAAAAAGAATATCTATGAGGGAAAAATCAGAACTGTCCATAATATATTAAAAAAAAAAGAAATTAAAATTTTAAAAAAGAGATTCCACTTTGTTTAATCCAAAAGGTGGATGAGTACCAAACTTTATTTTACAAATAAATTCCCATCATCAATCTTTAAAAGGGTGATCTGTCACTTGGCAGTTAGCTTGTCCTCTTTTTATAGTGCTAATTTGATTAATCATATTGTAAAGTGATGATTAACAAATTGATCAAGTATTTGTAGCTCACCATTTAATTATATCCAAATGACAATGTGATATATCTTGTTATAATTATTATTTTACGTATCCAATCAATTAAAGTAGAACACTATGGGCCATCAAATTCAAAATAAAACATACTTTAAAGGACTACGTTCGATTCTTCTTATCTTTTGTGTTCCCTTACCTTCATAGTGGCCAATTAAGTTGATTTCCCATTAAAAAGATTTAAAATATACAAGAAAAATAAATATAGTAATCAGAAGCAAAGAGATTTCAATATTTATGGGCGGAGCCGATGCTTCAGTTATAGGTCTGGTTGAACATAATAGTTTTGATTTAGAATTTAAACATTGTGTTTGTATTTAAAAAGCATTGAATACGAACAAAGAACTCATTTCAGAATTTAGTAATTTTAATTGATTATATTTCTAAATTTATAGTCCTCAAAATCTAGACCAGTAATCCAGCATTCTGTAGGTATAAAAAAAATACAACTTTTCTGTGAAGGAATTCAAATAAATATAATCCCCCTCCTAGCTCGACCCTAATAATATCTTCTCGCCTTTAGAGAATACAAATAATTCATCAAAACCTTATATATTAACTCAAAATAGTATATACACATGTCAAAATTTCTTGATATTTTTTTAAACAATAGCAACAAAATATATTTAATTTTTACAATAGGACAACATCATGCCCTTATTGTCTTTGGGAACAATTCAAATTTCTCCAATTCAAATATATGTCCTCATGCAACTTCAAAGGTATGGTCCTTGTGAGTTGCCTTTACCATTCATACAAACCCTAGCTAACATCCATTATGAAATTGGCCATTAGTTGAGTGTATAGGCAATTTTGCTTCACATAGTTGGATAGGAGCCTAAATGTGGGTCAAACCCAACCCCCCATAATAGCAACTGATTTGATGGACTAATACCTAATTTTTGTATGAATGTGTTCTCACCCATGTGTATTTTAAAGTGAAATAGGGCTCACGGCGCACCTCTTGTCACAACTATATCATTGTTTCACTTCTATAGTTTTCTGCTACAGCTTATCGCTATATTATATTTAACTGATAGCAATAATAAATATAAATATTTATAATTAGCATTTCATATAAATGTCAGTAATGACTTTAGCGATTCTGAATGTAATGTCATTAATTTAGTTTTCGTTGGATTTCTTTACTTTAATAAGTATCATTATTAAAATAATATTGTTACCATGCTAAATATCTCTTTTGTTATTATGTTATTTCATATATACTCACTATAGTCTTATTCACGTCCATAGGCTCAGGACAAATTGCATTCAATGTGTTTGTCCACAAATTACACAACTTGTTAGCTAAATGATAAAGAGGATTTTACTTTGTTGGACATAAATAGCCAGACGAATAAAGTTTTGATATGTATTATTCCCTCCATTTTAATTGAAGTATAGTACTTTTTTTAAAAATGTTTTGAAAAGCTTTTTATATTTATTTTAATTTTTGAAAAAAACTATTTCAACATTTTACATAATTTGTATAAGATTGCAACACTCAGAAACCATTTTGATATACTACACATATTTTTAATTTAATACCATTCAATTTGATTGATTATTTTTTTTAAAAAAAAAATCATGTTAGATCAAATTAAACTTGTGTTTTGAATATGCAACATAAAATTATGATTTTAAATCTCGCACTCTTCAAAAAGCATGATTTGAGATGTCATTATCATAATTTCAATTTATTTATTTTAAAATAAATAATTTGATCTATAAGTTTATATCTCGTAAAAAATGACTCATTTTTTAAAATTTTGTAAAAAGGCTCAGGCGCTAGCATTATATTAAAGAATAACTAATTGCAATTATTGTTGACTAGTGGAGGATATTCATAAAATTATATCTATGTGAAAGTTTGTAATCATAAACATTTATTTATAAAAAAAACCTATGAAAATATATTGTTTATCAATGTAACACCTTATGGACTCCTATATCTTATTTATGGACTATCATTTGTTCATTTGGTAGAATTGTGTAAGAATTGGAGTACTTTACAATTTATGAAGTTTTCATATTTAAGAAAAAAATTATAAAATTAAAAGGTTAAATTACATTTTCAAATAAAACTTAAATATTAAATCATTTAATTTCATATCATAATTTTATATTATCGAAGTACGTTATTAGATTGGAAAAAGTAAAAAGATACCCTGAGAAAATAATAATACTAACTTTTATATATGTAACCGTTTCTACTGTTGACCATAGTTTGTTGCATTCATTAAGTTCAAAGTAAAATTTACAATGATCACATCAAATATCTTTTCATTATTAGTTAATTAGGTGAACCCAAGTAATTCTGAGAAAGGTAAATAAAATCATAAATATATCTTCAAAATTAATTAATTCCAAGTAAGAGAAGAAAAAGTGAATGAAATGTTATCTCGTGATTCAACATGGAACCTACCTTAAGCATATATATTCACCTAGGCGTTGAAATATGTAAACTATGACCTTTTATAAATATGTACTCACCATTCAATGTATATCAACTATGTAGTTAGCATTTCAAAATAAATTTTAGCGGCATTAAATATTGACATTAATAAAAAATGAAAAGTTTTTATCAATATTAAATATCATCAGAATCAATGTTGTTAAAGATTTTAGAGCACATATACGAAGAGTGTCAATTGCTGCTAAAAATATATATTTAGTAATAATTAAAAATTAATTATCGCTAATAATTATTTTTGTTGTAGTGACCGATTAAATTATGTTAACAATAAAACCTAGAGGATATGAGAGTTCAATAAAAAATTGAATTGAGGCTTTAATTTACTACTCCATGCATCCGGTATTGTTTGTCATGATTTCTATTTTTAGAGTCAAACTATAAAAACTTTGACTAACATTTTAAGATGAGTTTTTTCATCATATTAATATGCAAAAAATTGTAATTTACAGTAATTTTCATATAGTTTTAGAATATCTAATTTTTTTTGTTTAAAGTATCAAATTAATGTGATCTAATTTACCTTTAAAAATTAATCAAATTAACTTTCGATAAGCGCAACATGACAAACAATTTTGAATAAAAGGAGTATTAATACCATATTAAAACTATTAATGTCATCGCAACATGTTTTGCTCGTTCTTCATGAATTGATGAATTACTTAGTTGTCTATTCGCTATCGATTTTGGGTGTTATTAATTTATAAAATCGAAAAAAAAATCGACGATATTTGACTGGTCCTAATATTGGCTCAACATTACATGTTTCACTGGTCCTTGGACTTAACTTGACACGAAGGCTAATATAATAATAGAATTTATACAAATTAAATTTAAAGCAATAAATACGATTAAATTAGCTCATAATATTTATTTAAATCAGTCTCAAATTTAAAATATGATCCAAGGTAATTTGTGAATTTGAGTTTGACGAAATTTCATGCGTACAAATATCTGTCATCTTTTTAGTAATATTATTTCTTCCATCTCATATTTATTGATTATCTTACTAAAATAGTTATCTCATATTGATTGTTTATCTTAATTAAGAAAACATTGATTAAAATTTTTCTATAATATCCTTGCAATTAATTTCTTTTTAAAGTATTCACATTTATTTGTAAAATTTTCAAAATGTTTTTAAAGGGAAATTAATAAAATTATCTTCTTAGTTGTAATTTTTTAATATGCATATAAAAAATAATCAACTAATATGAAATAGAGGATGTTATTTTTTTCATTTTTCCATTTTAAAAATGAAATGTTAGGAGTTGTTACTTATATACTTCCTTTGTCCTTAATTACTTGTCTATTTTGACAAATCAAGAAAGAACAAACTTTTTTTTAATCTATTATATCCTCAATTAATTATTTAAAAAATATAAAACTTTTTAAAATCTTAATTTTTTTATTTTATCTACTCCATAATTATTAGAGGTGAAATGATAAATTTATTATTTCAATAATTATTTTTAAAAATAAATATATCAATTTAAAAGTGAAAAAATAATTCAAATTTAATAACAAAGGAATACATATTTTTGGATTTTGTCAAATCGAGTAATGACTAATCATACTTTACTCATTGGTACACACACATTTTTTTTAGCTTATACATGCAAACTTCTCTATAATAAGTCTTGTTCCATTTAATAATTTTTGCTTTTATGATATTTGAAAATACAGACTTGTTCCATTTAATAATTTTTGCTTTTATGATATTTGAAAATACGTAAATTCTATTTTAGGCGTAATATATTAATATAACTTTTAACTTGGTTTCAGCAGATAATTATGTTATTTAATTTTTGAGTATGCACAAGTAGATACTTAAATTTGCACAAACTTGAACAAGTAGATACACTTATTCTACATGACGCAATGTATGTCGAATGTCATGTTGAACACAAAATTATTATATAGGACGAATGTGTCTATTTATTTATTATTATATAAATTTAAGTGTTATGCACTCTAATATTAAGAATCATAATTATCAGTGAACGCTAAATTAATTTCACGTTTATGTGTTGTGCCCTTGTTTTAATGCTATAAACAAAATCATCCAAATTTTTTTTTTTTTTTTTATATTAAAAAAATATTATTGAAAAACTATTTTGGTGACCTTTTTTGATTATGTAAGAAGAGGACTAAAATATAAATTACTACATGAGAGGTCCACACTCTCACACATGAAACAGTACAAGAAAAAGGACAAAGAATTGGCAGCTGTTTACTGAAACTAACTCCATTTCCCTTTTCCATACAATCTCCACCTCTTCAAATTCCATTTTACACTCTCTTCACTTTACCCCTTCAATCTTCACGAGCGTCGGCAAATTTTCTGACCCACAATACCAAAACCTGTTTTTTTTTAAAAAAAAAAAAATCAAGATTTCACTTTTATCTTCATGGTTGAAGAATTCAAGAAACCCCACTTCATCTGAAAAAAACTTGGGGAAATATAGTTATTAATGGATAATGTAAAAACGGAGATGTTTTGTTTGTCTGTGCTGTTTATGGTGTTACTACTGTTATGTGATACTGATGCTGCACAAGCTAAACAGGGCATGTCTCTGTCTTCCCAAAAATTTGAGATTCAAAAACATTTGAATCGTTTAAACAAACCTGCTGTCAAATCTATCAAGGTCAAATTCATATATAGTTTTTTTTTTAAAATTTCTTCCAGATTTTTTTTTCTTTTATGTATATTGATGGTTTTTTGGATAAATAACAGAGCCCAGATGGTGATATAATCGATTGTGTTCATATATCTCACCAACCAGCTTTTGATCATCCTTTATTGAAGAATCACACCGTACAGGTAAAGATTTTTCACAAGCAAAAAAGAAAATCAAATTTTGTAGTTATGTTGGTGTTGATTATTTTTTTTTCTTTTTTTGGGTTATAGATGATGCCAAATTATCATCCAGAAGGGCTATTTCGTGATGGGAAAATGTCTACTGCAGCAAAGAAAAAGAATAATGGATCAAAATCAATTAATCAACTATGGCATTTGAATGGGAAATGCCCAGAAGGAACCATTCCAATTAGAAGAACAAAAAAAGATGACATTTTAAGAGCAAGTAATATGAAAAGTTATGGTAGGAAAACAAATTTTTCTACCATTTCTAAACCAGAGTCTGGTAGACCTGGTGGTGTTGGTAACCAAAATGGTCATCAGGTAACCTCATTTCTATCTTCATTATTCAGATTTTGTATTTATATTGAATTAATTGTTTTCCTTCTTTATTTTAGCATGCAATAGCTTATGTTGAAGGAGATGAGTATTATGGTGCAAAAGCTACAGCAACCCAATGAGTTTAGTTTGTCTCAGATTTGGCTTCTTGCTGGTTCTTTTGATTCAGATCTTAATAGTATTGAAGCTGGATGGCAGGTGATTAACTATTCGATTCTGGTTTTAGCAACAAAATTATTGTCATATTATGCACCCTTGTCAGATTCTTCAAAAATACGCTACTTTTGGAGAATCCGAGCAACATATTGTGACTTCCTTCTTTTGGTTTTCTTGTCTTTTTGGGGTTAAAAACAGGTTAGTCCAGATTTATATGGTGATAACAATGCAAGACTTTTTACCTACTGGACTGTAAGTGAAATGTTCCTTTTTTTTTTGCCCCTCTAAATACAGCTAGCATTCATACTTAACTTTATACTAAATCTGTGAATTGTGAAGTTCATATTGGCTAATTGTAATGTTGTGAAAAATTATTTTTTTGCAGACTGATGCTTATCAAGCCACAGGCTGCTACAACTTGCTATGCTCAGGTTTTATTCAAATCAATAATGAAATAGCAATGGGGGCCACCATTTCCCCTCTTTCCAGCTATCATGGTTCACAATATGATATAAGCATTCTTGTCTGGAAGGTAATTTAATATATGGGATTCATAAATCTACCATTGACCCCTTTTCAGTTTACTTAATTCCTATCAACAATTATACCTCATATTCTATTATTTGAATGTGTCTATTATTTGAATGTGAATGTATGATTGATTAAATTATGTGAAGACAGAGAGAATCTCTGACATTTGTTTTATGAGTCCATTGCTTATATTTTTCTCTGTCTTTGAGTTAGTGTATTCTTCTGCCATTTAATTCATAAAAATCTGTTCTTTAACATTATTTTTTTACTGTTCTTGAAATTATTTTAAGTTTGGTTTGGCTTAATTGATAGGACCCAAAAGAGGGGAACTGGTGGATGCAATTTGGGAATGACTATGTACTGGGATATTGGCCAGGCTTTTTATTTTCTTACTTAACAGACAGTGCTTCAATGATTGAATGGGGTGGGGAAGTGGTGAATTCAGAATCTGATGGTCTTCACACCACAACTCAAATGGGGAGTGGCCATTTCCCTGACGAAGGATTCGGGAAATCGAGCTATTTCAGGAATATACAGGTATAAAGTGAAGGAACATCTTTTTCTCGATTAGAAATCTTGAACACTCTTAGTGAAAAATTCTTGACTTCGCCATTGAACAGGTAGTCGATGAATCGAATAACTTGAGAGCTCCTCAAGATCTTGGGACTTACACTGAGGATAACAATTGTTATGATGTTCAGCTAGGGAAGAATAATGACTGGGGTAACTACTTTTACTATGGTGGACCTGGTAGAAATGCTAATTGTCCATGACCACGATTCGAAAATGTTTCTTTTTCTTTGTAATCTTGACATGAATTCTTGTATGTTCATTGTTTTACTCTTTGTAAAACTTTTGTTTTAGAGGGGGCTATAGGTTAGTTGCATCAAAAATGTGTATGCATCTTTGATCTTTAATTGTATGAAAAGTTCTTTCGCTTTTCTTTTTTTTCCGAAGGTGTCTGTCTCTACATGAAATGTTGTTGGAGATAGAATGGAGGTTGAAAATATATATGTAAACTTGTTACTGTTTGTTTGTTCCTGTCTTAGGAGCTAGTAGCTATCAATGGAGGAGATTCATATGTTGCTGTAATTTTTGTGTTTCTTTTGAAAAGATTTATAGCTTTTAGAATGAGAATCTCTTTAAGGTATAAAAGGAGATTCATAATATGATTGCATATATTGAAAGATAATTCAATCATGATTCATGATTAACATATATTGTCACTTTTTATTCCTTTTTGTTTCTGGAAATACTCTCTTTTAATACTTCCTTTTTTTCATGTTTAAGATTGTAAATTCTCTTGTTTATATTATCTGATTTCTTAATCATCGCGTAAAATAGAAAGTATCCATCAAATATGGAACGGAGTATTAATTAGGCTAGAATGAATGAGAATACAGTGAACATTTTTTATTGGTTTTTAAAGGAATTTTTGTTGGATTTGGAGAGTTATTGGCACTTCTTTCTATGCACCTCTTTGTTGCGCCTCATTCTCCGTCTGTTTTAATTTATGTGATATTTTTTTATTTTTAATTGATTATAAGAACGGATATATAAGTATTTAATATTTTTTCTTCGTTTCATATTAATTGTCTATATTTCAAAAACTATGTTTTTTGTCAATTTATATAGCTAGCTAGCTAGAGCTTTTGATAATACCTTCAAAATTACAAGAAATATCCACTTCATCAAATTGTGTGTTAACATTATCGCATATTCTGATCTCAACAACGACGGAAATATTCTCTCCTCATCAAATTAATTGGTGTTTTATAAAATCAAGAATATATATATTTTAATTATAAAAATTTATCCCTGACATATTCCGTTTGATTCTAAAAAGAAAATCACAAATTAAGATATTTTAGTTAAATCTCTTCTTAATTTTTAAGAGTAAGTTAAGTAAGGTAATTTTTCTCTCTATCAAAGCCTAATATTAATTATGACTGTCTATTGATAGCAATTAGCAAGTAGTTAGGCGGTGAGAGGGTGCAAGCTGGCTAAACTAGTTATTACTACAATTAATAAAATGAAGACAAAAATTAAAAATCCTACTACTCCGATCTTTTATTAGTTGATCGCTTTTTATTTTATACTGTATAAAAAAAATTATAAATAAAAAGATAACTTTACTAATTAATCACTTGAAGAAACTTTTTTGAAAAATTATACAAATAAATGTGAACACTTTTAAAAAGAATTAATTGCAAGAGTAATATAAAAAAAATAGATGAAGTACTATTTTTTTAATTAAGTAAGGTGAGCAACTAATATGAAATAACTATTTCTATTTCTAGTATAACGATAGAATGAAATGAAATACTAGAAAAACTAAGGTGCATCAAATTAATTTAACTTATAACAATTGACTTTAAGGGTTACAGGGAAAGGCTACTGCTATAACTAGAGATAATGAAAATGGTATCATGGTGAATAAATTTATTTTGAAGTTCAGTTTTTTGATAGCTAACTTTGTTAACGATGATAAGGTAATATATTAGTGGTCGTAAAATTAGCCTAAATATATATACTAAAAGTGAGAAGCTGCTAACCTTAAAGTTAAATTATCATTTTGTTCTTTCACTTATTCTAACTTTAAAATTGGATAATTATTTTGCTCTTGCAATTAATTAAAATAATTAAATAATAATATTCTAATTACACAAATAGAATAATTTGAATTTCAAAAGTTGTACTTTAATTCTTTCGTTATGACATTACAAATGTCTTTTGTTTTCTACTTCTTTTTAGCTTCTTTATGTTAAAAAGCTTTTTATATCCTTTTACCTTTTATAAAATCAATAGCTATAGCCTTTGGTTCATTGTCAATTTTTTAATAATGTTTTGTTCTTAAAATGCTCAAAATTTGGTGTATGCACAACACTCTTTGGGATAAAAGTAATATTTTTTTTATATTAGTTTCTCCAACTAACTTTTTTTTTAAAGTTGTGTTGACCTATGTTTTGCTCTTAATAATTTTACTTTTGCTCTTTGTTGTTCATTACTTACATCTTCGATCTTTAGATTTTGTTTTATAAATTAGGTGACTTACTTTTTTTTCAATTTATTTCATTTTAATAAATCCATAATCAGACGTTAAGTCATAATTTTACTATCTTTTGAAAAATCTTTTTTAGTTATATTTTAAGTATAAATAGTTTAGGAAAAATACTGAGGAAAAAGCTGACACTTAAATTTTTTAAAGATTTAAGAAGCGTAATTTAAAAGTCTCTAACAGATTAGATCTTTATAATTTTTTTTTTAAAAAAAGGGTACGGGGTTCTCATTTACAATTCAAGAAGATTTTTAAGTCATTTGAAGTATCCGCTAACCTGCGGTTATTCCACTAGTTGACTAATATATTTGACTTAACTTTTGACGAAAATGACCAAGTAAAGAAAAACATTTTTTAGTTTGTTTGAGAAAAAAGCGTTAAAAGAACATATCATTTTTAAGAACAAAAAAATTAACTTAATTAAAAATATAAAATTTGACCAACATACTTTATTAATAAAATAAATGAACAGAAGACTTTGTTAAAAAATAAAATTTATTAAAGTAAACCAACACAAAAAAATAATTTATCTTGAGGTAATTTGACTAAGTTGATTAATAATTCCACAATTAGAGTTAATAAACAAAAACCATAATTAAATAACTCAAGAGTAAAGGAAAAATATTAACGGGAAACTTACATAAATATAATATAAATAAAAAATATTTATCATTTATAGTAATAATATATTTTTTTCATTCTATCACCTTTAATATATTTATAATACACTTTTAATTTATATTACAAAAAATAATTTATTATTCACATATAATACAAGTTTTATTAATCGATAATACATATATCTCACATTTTGATACACTTATAATTCAATGTGTCAACTTCTTACCAAACATGCATAATATATTTTATAAAATAGTTATAATACATATTATTGCATACTTAATTCACTTTTAATACATATTGCAGATTTAACATAGTATTGCTATACATTGTAATAAATTAAAAATATCGCTAGAATCAGTAATTATCTATTAAAAGGCATCTATCCATGTAATTTTTCCAATATTAAATTTGGGTCTTTTTGGCCAAATTACAAATATGATGGGCTTTTGACCCACAACCTGTCCTATGTCTAAAGATGGGCTGAACAACACAAAATGGGCCTCAACCCTTTCGCTTTTCCTGTCCTGCTATGTAAAATATTGGGCTTTGGTCCATTTCAACCTTAAACTACGTATACACTGAGTGTATACTAACGTATCCGAGTGTATTCTCACAAGTCCAATTCCTATAAGTACTTTTTTTATTTTGTCTAAATTAAATTATTTGACTTTTGAAAAAATAAAAAATGTAACGTAAATTGGCCGGGAGAGTAATAAACTCGGAGAAAATTGAAAAAGAAAACATATTGTAGATTTTTTTTATTCATAAACCTCAATTCGACACCCTTCGTCAGTGGCCCGCCGGGGTGGAGCCATCATACTAAGGGGGGTTGGCAAAAAATATTTACTATTTATACATGCTTAAAATTATTTGAGTTTTTGGCCAAAAACATCCTTTAACTATACTCTCAACTTAAACTACATCCTTCAAGTATTGGTCTTAGCAGTAAACATCCTTTAAATATTTAAAAGTGACCAATTTTCATCCTTATGTTAAATTTCGTCAAAAAAATAAAGGGATTCTACAAAAACATGAGCATTCACGTGACTATCAATAAAAGTTTTCCTACATAATTTAACTACTTGCTATATATGGAGTTTTTGAGAAAGATATTTAAAATCTTAGACTTTTTTGCTTACGGAAATAAAAAAATGTTTGGAAGGTGCTATTTTTCTTATTTAGTAACGGAAAGAAGCTGGAACTTAATTTTTTTTCTTTTTAATAGCCAAATTGTATATAGATCAATAAAATTTTTGGGTCAATCTGATATTGAAGTGATCAAAATATTGATTATGTCTCGCATTTGAATTTCTTTCTACATTACTAGAAGCAAAAGTTTCCAACAAACGCCACTTCTAGCATATTCAATTGAAAAGAAATATATTTCAACTAATAATATTTTTAATTTCAAATATAAACTGATAAATTAAAATAAAAGGATGAAAATTATTCACTTTAAAATACTTGAAGGATGAAAATTGTTCACTTTGAAATACTCGAAGGATGTTTTCTGCTAAAAATGATACTTTATGGATGTACTTTAAGTTAGGGTATAGTTTATGTACTTTAAGTTAGGGTATTTAAAATTCTGGCTTCGCCACCGATGACCCGTATAATCTTTAAACTTTAGTGGCAATGTGACAGTTCTGAAAATAAAATATTCAAACAGCTATACACACAAAGGTTATTAGATATTTTATAAAGAATACATAGTCATTCAAGCCAAATTATAGCATGTTTATTTGAAGCTCAATATATATTATAATCCTTGTCATTTAGTTTCGATAGTAATTGTCTAGTAATCATATATCCTAAACAAATCAAGCTATATACTATGCATGTTAGTTTTTCATAACAAATAAGTTCTCGTCACGATAGATCGATAATAAATACTTCCTCCAAATCGACCACTCCCATGCCATTAAGTCTAAACATTTCATTGCAACTAGTCAATGCCAGTACTTTAGTACCCAATTGATATCCAATCCATGCAAGGTTTAATACGTTGAGCTATTTCTTTGCACTTAACTGCACCATCCGATGAATATGACCGCGATAACAACATCGAAATAATTAAAATAAACTCAAAATTGTTTTTGTTTTTGTGCCAAACTTGATAAAGTTGTATGTGAAGTTAGTACGTATTTTTGGGAGGGTCATAAATAATTGATTCTCCGCACAGAAAGACTCTTTGAGCCAATAAGACGAAATAACTATCACCCATCATTCAGAAAATATAGCTTAAACATTATCAATATGATCATAAAAATCACCCAGCATCTATAGAAGTACTCGTACTTTATTTCATATCAATATGATCATAAAATATAGCTTAAACATTGGCTAAAGTTCAAGTAATTTGACTCTTAAAAAGTAAAACATGACAACTGTTTATGCTTACACTTCCTATGAGATAACGTCTATAACTAAGCGTACACTTCATCTCCTTTGTTTTTTAGGTTTAAGATTTTTTACAATTAGGGTTTTTAGGATTTTTTTAGGATTTTGTATTCTTGCTGTTAGGGTTTCTTAGGGTTTAGGTTTTCATATGATTTACATCATAGGGTTTTAAGTTTAGGGTTTAATGTTTAAAAGTTTTTTAGGATATTTGAGATTTAGGGTTTAGGAAATTTCTTATTGTTTCATAATGCCTTGGGATTAGGGTTCTTAGGGTTAGGACTGAGGGTTATTCAAAGTTTAGGGTTTCATAGAGTTATGGGCTGACATCCATTATCTCCGTGTACAATACATTGGGAGAAGTAAAAAAAATCGATGCAAAGTTGAAATAACACTATTTTTGATTCACTTCAAAAGTCTATACATTCAAGTCCACACATTTTTTGTTAAAAAAATAATTATTATTTGAATTCATATTTAAAATTTAAATTTGAGGTCTTTTAATCATATTCAAAATTAATGTGGTTCGGTCATGAAAAATATAGCTTTCGTTTTATTAAAAAAAATGTATAGTTAAAGACGTGTTTGGTCAAAGTTTATATAAAAATATAACTATGTTTTCTAAAAGGCATAATACATAAATATGTCATTTAACTTGGTTTCATTTAATGTTAATGTCCTTTAATTTTGGATGTGCATGGTAGACTCATAAATTTGTATAGAACTGAACTAGTAGACACATGTACCCTACTTGACGTCCTACGCCGATATAATAATATCCTATGCGACATTTTATATGGCGTCTTACGTGAATTATGTCTTGTAGGACACGTTTGTCTATTTGTTCAAATTTATATAAGTTTAAATGCTAACATGTGCGCACTCAAGTGAAATATCATAGATGTTAAGTTATCAGATCAAATTAAAAGATATATTTATATATTATTTCTTTTTAAATATGGTCTACATTCCTCATTTTCTGAAAATGACTTGACTAATTTATCCGAGACATTCAACCAAATTGCACTAAAAGAGTAATATATCAAAATAAATAATTGTATAATGTCATAAATTATATATCATATAAGAACTACTAATGTACTGTTACAAAAAACTCCAATTTATTTTTTTTAAAAATAATTTGAATTTTTGTTTAGTTATTGATTTTGCAATTAATATTAATTAAAATGGAACCATTTTTATAAAAGTTAATAATTTAGGATAAAATTTTGAAAAAATATAGTAAAATTTTATAAAGGTTTTGAATGTTTTTAAAATTTCAAATATAACTTCAAGTTATGTTTGTTAATTTTATAATCCGGCGTTGATTTTGAAATAAATAAAGGGAAATAAAAAGATTATCTATTTCTTTGTGTTCATATATTTTCATTTTTATAAAAATAACTAAATATAATATTTATTATCTTAAGAAATAAGATATTATTTAATTATCTTTTTCATGGTTATACTACTTTAAATGTGAAAAGTGATAATGTTGTTAAAAAAAGTAGAACATAAATGAGTAAATAAGATTTATTCACCCAAATTGTTTGTTGAATTATTATCATTAGATGAGTAAAAACCATTAAGTTTAAATCAACATTTTAATTCGAATCTGTATGCTTGACATTCTGTAAAAATAATCAATGGATCATATAGTATATTAGTGTTTATTAAGACAACTTAAATAAGTTATATTATTTAATAAAAATATTAATATCTAATTATGAAGTGTGATTTTTATTATCATTTTAATATCGTTTTTATTTGAAAAATATTGATGACACCTTTTCTTTTTAAAAAACTAATTATATACTTATAGTACATTGAAACTGCTAATATATTTAAGATTGTAAATTATAATATTGGGCAAGTTAATGGGCCTTTTCATATCTAGTATATATTAATAAAAGTATTTCTTGTTGTAGACTAATTATTTAATTTTAAAATGATTAATATTTTTATTTTATTTATAAAAATAAAAAAAATAGAAAAAATAACTAAGAAGAAAAGAAGAGCTTATAAACGCATTACGTTTCGGCTGAAAACGTTAAATTTTCTTGCCTGACATCAATTTTTCATTTCAATGTTAACCATTAAATGCTAATTACATGCTTGAAATAATTTTTAGAAATATGCATCAAAGATTACCTCCTGCTCTGATACCAGGTAAAGAATACTCCATAACTATGCTTCAATCATCCATAGATGCATTTGGAGATAAATCAGAGAAGATAGAAGTTTGAGGAAAGAGAATGAATGAATTCTATTATGAAAGTAACACTTATTTATATAGTGTTGAAACAGAAAAATATCTAATGACTATGTAACAGAAAAATAACAGAATTAAAAAGTGACTAACTAACTGATAATGTTCTAACTAACTAATTGATTGACTAACTAACTGTTACTGTTCTAACTAACTAATCGATTACATTGCAGCAACTATTCTAACTAATTAAATGATTGTATTAACTATAATTATTAATACTTTTTAATAATAATAATATTAATTCCACGACTATGAGAAATATCGCCATCGACTCAGAATTACCTTAACCTTCCTTCCTACACAATTATACAACCAAGTTGAAACAACCATCTTACAAACCATCAATATGGAATCATTTTTTATAGAGAATTCAACCAATCCCTGCTACATGGATTTCAGTGGCTCTAATGTTCATCCGATAACAAAGCATGTTATTGCATCAGACGTACCTCTATCCAAGGAAAATATAATATGGCCGGCGGGTCAAGGATTTTTGGTGCCTAGCATTTCAATCAACAGAAGGTCAAGCTTTCTACGGGAATGTGGCCCAAACTAACTTCCTAGTTGACTATGATCTACATAAAATGATAGTATCTTTCAAGCCCACTGATTGTACCAAGATGACTTAAATTAAATTAATATGAATATTTGCATTTAAATTTGGTGTCTAGCATTTCGACCAACGGAAGCTCAAGCTTACTATGGCTCTTTAGTGGTTCAAACAAACTCTCTATCTGCTGATTGTACCAAATTAACATAACTGTTTCTGCTTAATTTGTAATAATAATATCTTATTTAAACAAAAAGATAAACACATGGCAAATTAAATGGATTCATTCAAAACACATAACTAAATAAATACAAAAGTTATATTAGAAAAATAAAAAAAATACCAACTTTTAATACATAGGGTTTGTGGTACATTGTTAGTTAATAGCTAGCTAGATGTTATAATTTTGTATACTTTTTCTAAATTGTAATACTTTGTTTTTGGTATGGTAATATTCACAGTTTATATGCCAAAAAAATCTAACCAAAATACTCGTAGGAATAAATTAAATTTAAATCCACGCTACCTATGATTCTTTCTTTCTGAAAAGACAATAAATAATATGCACAAGAATAGTTGCCAGTGTGATACTCAATTTTTTGCTAAAATAGAATTTCAATTAAGGAAGAAAATGAATAATCTCCCAAAATAACATGTGATAGGAGCAACTAACAACCACAACTCTATTGTAGCCTAGATAGAGAAATTTAATATTTGTAATATATCATTCAATGCAAGTCCAGTGTAATTTCGTAATACTCATGGAATCTCTTATTTTATCATTTAAAAAGAAATTGGAATCTTAAAGTCTATTGGTTTAAAGTATTTGTTTTAGGGTCATGGATTGTTTTAGGGTCTTTAGAGGTATTAAGATTTATTTATGTGATACAAAATTTAACATGAGCGACATAAATTGACACAAATATAGTAACATATATTATTTGATAATTACGTTAACAAAACTATTAATCACAATTTAAAAAATATAAAAACATATTAAAATTTAATTAAATCTCAAAATTTAACATGTGTCATAATAACTCGGAGATGAGCAATAACATATATTATTTAAAAATTACATGCTTGAAATAATTTTTAGAAATATGTATCAAAAATTACCTTCTGCTCTGATACCATATAAATAATACTCAATAACCTTGCTTCAATCATCCATAGATGCATCTAGAGAAGATAGAAATTTGAGGAAAGAGAATGAATGAATTCTATTATGAAAGTAACACTTATTTATACAGTGTAGAAACAAAAAAATATATAATGGCTATGTAACAGAAAAATAACATAATTGAAAAGTGACTAACTAACTGTTACTGTTCTAACTAATTGATTGACTAACTAACTGTTACTGTTCTAACTAACTAATCGATTACATTGTAGAAACTATTCTAACTAATTAAATGATTGTATTAACTATAATTATTAATATTTTTTAATAATAATAATATTAATTTCACGACTATGGGAAAAATCGTCATCGACTCAGGAATTACCTTAATCTTCCTTCCTACACAATTATACAACCAAGTTGAAACAGCCATCTTACAAGCCATCAATATGGAATCATTTTTTATAGAGAATTCAACCAATCCCTGCTACAGGGATTTCAGTGGCTCTGATGTTCCTTCGGTAACAAAGCATTTTATTGCATCAGACATGCCTTTATCCAAGGAAAATATAATATGCCGTCGGGTAAAAGAATTTTGTGCCTAGCATTTCAACCAACGAAAGGTCAAGCTTTCTACGGGAATGTGGCCCAACTAACTTCCTAGTTGGCTATGATCTACATAAAATGATAATATCTTTAAAGCTCACTGATTGTACCAAGATGGCTTAAATTAAATTAATGTGAATATTTGCATTTAAATTTGGTGTCTAGCATTTCGACCAATGGAAGCTCAAGCTTACTATGACTCTTTAGTGGTCCAAACAAACTCTACATCTGCTGATTGTACCAAATTAAAATAACTGTTTATGCTTCATTGGTAATAATAATATCTTATTTAAACAAAAAGATAAACACATGGCAAATTGAATGGATTCATTCAAAACACATAAATAAATAAATAAATACAAAAGTTATATTAGAAAAAGCAAAAAAGTGTCAACATTTAATACATTGGGTTTGTGGTACATTATTAGTTAATAGAGCTAGCTAGATTCTATAATTTTGTATACTTTTCATAAATTGTAATACTTTGTTTTTGGTATGGTAATATTTTTATATGCCAAAAACATTCAACCAAAATACTCATATAAATTAAATTTAAATCCACGCTACCTATGATTCTTTCTTTCTGAAAAGACAATAAATAATATGCACCATAATAGTTGTCAGTGTGATACTCAATTTTTTTTGCTAAAATAGAATTTCAATTAAGAAAGAAAAAGAATAATCTCTCAAAATAACATGTGATAGGAGCAACTAACAACCACAATTCTATTGTAGCCTAGCTAGAAGAATTTAATATTTGTAATATATCATTCAATGCAAGTCCAGTATAATTTCGTAATACTCATGGAATCTCTTATTTTATCATTAAAAAAAATGGAATCTTAAAGTCTATAGGTTTAAATTTATTTGTTTTAGGGTCATGGATTATTTTAGGGTCTTTAGGGGTATTAAGATTTATTTATGTGATATAAAATTTAACATGAGCGACATAAATTGACACAAATATAGTAACATATATTATTTGATAATTACGTTAACAAAACTATTAATCACAATTTAAAAAATTTAAAAACATTTTAAAATTTAGTTAAATCTCAAAATTTAACATGTGTCATATTAACTCGGAGATAGCAATAACATATATTATTTAAAAATTATATGCTTGAAATAATTTTTAGAAATATGTATCAAAAATTATCTTCTGCTCTGATACCATATAAATAATTCTCAATAACCTTACTTCAATCATCCATAGATTCATTTAGAGAGAAATCAGAGAAGAAAAAAATTTGAGGAAAGAGAATGAATGAATTCTATTATGAAAGTAACACTTATTTATACAGTGTAGAAACATAAAAATACCTAATTGCTATGTAATAGAAAAATAACAGAAATGAAAAGTGACTAACTAAATGTTATTGTTCTAACTAACTAATTGATTGAATAACTAACTGTTACAATTCTAACTAACTAATCGATTACATTGCAGCAACTATTCTAACTAATTAAATGATTGTATTAACTATAATTATTAATACTTTTTAATAATAATAATAATAATAATTTCACGATTATGGAAAATATCGTCATCGACTCAGGAACTACTTTAACCTTCATTCCTACACAATTATACAACCAAGTTGAAACAACCATCTTACAAGCCATCAATGTGGAACCATTTTTATAGAGAATTCAATCAATCCCTGCTACAGGAATTTCAGTGGCTCTGATGTTCCTTCAGTAACAATGCATTTTATTGCATCAGACGTGCCTCTATGTAAGGACAATATAATATGGCCGTTGGGTCAAGGAATTTGGTGCCTACCATTTCAGCCAACGGAAGGTCAAGCTTTCTACGGTAATGTGGCCCAAACTAACTTCGTAGTTGGCTATGATCTACATAAAATATTATTTAAAAAGTACATTAAAAATATAATAAAAATAATAAACAATAAATATTTAAAAATTTAATTGGCTCTTCTAATTTTTTTTGTATCACATAAAAAAATAACTAAGTCAATATACATCGGGCCCGAAATTGCCCAAGCTTTTATATCTAGTAATAATAATAATGTAGGAGAAATTTTAAAACGTGAAATTTCACTCTCTTTTTAAATTTAATAAATGTCAGGTTACCACATGATGCCTAATTCTACCCTAAGTTCTAGCTGTGTTTATTATAACAAATATATGCACAAGTTTTTCACAGTTCACAGTCCAATTTAATTTGAGTCCGAAACTTAAAGGGTACAGAATATTAACAAAAATTTCAAAATGATATATAAAATTTTATATTAACCAAAAGGGTAAAATCGCTGCAGATGCAGCGACTTACCTCACCTGAAAAAGCAAAATCGCTGCCTTGGCAGCAATTTATAAAAAAAATAAGGTACATTTATCATTTTTTTTCTTTTAAATCGCTGTCTAGGCAGCGAATTCACATTTTTTAAAATTAAAAAAAAAAAATCGCTGCCTTGGCAGCGACTTCATATATGTAAAAAAAATTCTTTTATAAATCTGATTTTATAAATTTTTTTAATTTTTAAATCGCTGCCTAGGAAGCTATTTCAAAAAAAAAAATGTTAAAGCATCGATTTTATATATATAAAAAAATAACAATATTTCAAAATTTAAATATATAACTTATAAGAAAATATACATTATTTAAAAAAATATTAAAAATAAGTAAAGTAATAAATATTTTCTTTCCAAAAAAGATATTATATTGAATTTAAATTTAAATAATATTTGAATTCAAATAAAATTTTAAACTCAAATAATTAATTTTTTAAATAAAAAATTAAAGGCAGCGATTTTATTGATTTTTTTAAAAATAAAATATATATATATAATCTATATATATATAATATATATATATAGATTATATATATATATAATATATATATAGATATATATATATGAAAAAAAATAAAAAAAATAAGATAATCACATGATGGATCACATGTGAATAGTAAAGATTTTGTTTTTGTTGTAAATAGTTGAATAGAAAGTTCACATGTAAATAGTATTAATATGTTTACAATGCTATAAATTGGTGAATTATCCTTTATATTCATATTGCATTCTACTTTCAATCTTCCAACAATCTTAGGTAAATAAAGTCATTTGAATATTATGGGAGAGTCTAGCCAAAATTTCAGTCATTTGAATTTTTTCTCATCGGATTCAACTAATAGGTAAATAAAGTAATGTTTTCTTATTTCTTAAAAATTATTTTTCTTATATGTAATATATTTATATTATTATTTTTATAGGTATGATCAAATTCAAAATGCAGTGAATTATTGTACACAAATTGTAAATAATAATGTTATGGGTGATGAACGAGTTGGTGAGTTGCACAATGATGAACCTTCCGAGCATGAATTAACAGACAATGATGATATGTATGACGACGATGATGATAATGTGGATAATGCACCTAATGCATCCGTTGAAGATCAAAGTATTAATTATCATTCTACAACCATTCCATACTTAGATCACACTGAAGAAAATGCATAAGATTTTATCTACACGAGAGATGACGATTTTATTCGAACGTCACTTTGAAATTCAAACAATCCTAAACATATCCAGTCAGGTTCGATTGTTGAAAACTAAATATTTTATAGTTGTTTATTTATTTATTTCATGTTGATTAATTTAATTTGTATATGCAACTAAGTATGTTATTTATGAATAAGATGCAAATGAAATCTGCAGTAAGAGCATATAGTCTTGCTATTAAAAAAGAATTTCTTTGTGATCAATCCAAAAGTAAAAGTTGAAAAGTTATTTGCAAGCGTCATGAGTTAGGGTGTGATTGGATGATTCGGTTTAGAGAGATTTCAAGCGGTATGTGGAAGACAGGAAAAATGATTGAACCGCATACTTGCCTTACAGATAACTATAAGGAGGATCATTTCAATTGGATGATAACATGATTGCCACTTCATTAATACTATATGTTATGCAAAATTCGGACATATATATTAAGATGATCCGTGAAATTATCAAAGGAAAGCATCACTATACTCCTAGTTATAGAAAAGCACAAAAAGGTCGAAGAAAAGCATTTTGAATAGTTTATGGTGATTTTGAAAGTTGATTTAAGGCATTACCTCGATACATGGCTGCACTACAATTATTCAATCCAGGCACTATAATTGAGTGGGAGCATCATTCTATAACAATGCAAGGTGAGCAAATTTTTAAATTTCTTTTTTGGGCTTTTGAACAGAGCATTGATGGTTTCAAAAGTTGTAGGCCGGTCATTTCTATCGACGGCTCACATCTTTATGGTTTGTATGATATCAAATTGTTAATTGCGGTTGGAATTGATGTGAACGGAAATATTTTTCCACTTGCATATGCTTTAGTTGCACGTGAGAGTTTTGAGTCTTGGTCATTGTTTTTGAAGTTATTATGGACACATGTAGTTTGTGAACGACAAGGAATTGGTCTTATTTCTGACCGTCTTCAAGGAATCTTGCAGTGTGTTCAATCTTATGATTGGTTGAGTCCACCCAACACATATCATAGATTTTGTGTTCGACATTTAAAAGCAAATTTTAATAAAAATTTTTTAAATAGTGAACTCGAAAATCTAATGTGGTTGGCTGCTACTGAGCATCAAGAGAAAAAGTTTGTGCAACGGATGCAACAAATCAAAACATTATCTCCTGCAGCATATGAATGGTTAAATGAATTTCCTTTGGAAAAATGGACAATGTATAAGGATTGTGGTCGTAGATGGGGTGCCATGACCACAAATGTGTCTGAGTCATATAATAGTTTATTGAAAAAAGCTCGGGGGCTTCCTGTGACTGCCATGGTTCGATTGACATTCAAAGCTCTCGTTGATCGTTTTGTCGAAAGAAACAATCTTGCAATTGCATTACTTCAAAGTAATATGCCATGGCCTCTTGAGATAGATAAAAAATTTAATGATTATTATCAAAGAGCTCAAGGGCACATAGATATGATGACTTACAACACAGGTGATGGAGTTTTTGAAATTCTTACTTTTGCTCATGATGGTAAAGATGGAAATGTCCACAAGGTTACTACAAAAGGTAAGAAATGTTCTTGTGGAAAATGGAGAAACTATCATATGCCTTGTTCGCATGCCATCAAATTTTGTGGACTTCGCGGAATCGAGCCAAAATCTTATGTAAGTAAATTCTACAGTGCAAAATATTACAAACGAACATACAATAAGACATTTAATCCAGTGGGTGATAAAATGTATTGGCCACCAGCTCCTTTTAATTTAATTGCAAATACTGAATATTTGCGGACAAGTGGTACGCAAGTAAGAAGCCGACTTAAGAATGATATAGATATAGCTCCGGCTCGCATGATTAGAAAATGTAGTGTTTGTAAGGAAACAAGTCACACAAAGGCACGATGTCCTACTCGATTTTAAATATTTTGTCTTTGTTTTTAAGGTTAATGTATTTTTTATTATCTTGTTATTAATATTATGATATATCTTTTATATTTATTTGTTGACATGAATTTAATTTGTCTTATGCATTTTAAATATTGTACGTATAATATCTTTACATTATTATTATATTATTGATTTGAACTCTATTAAAAAATAATGATTTGACCTAATATAAAAAGTATTGATTTGACCTAACATAAAAAGTATTGATTTGATCTATGACATAAAGAAAATTAAATCCTGCAAACTTGTTCAAACATAAAAAAAAAAGGAAGAATCTCATTACTTTGTTCAAACTTGCACGAAACAACAAAATTTACATATTTCAAAATTCGAATCTTCAGCCTTTTAGAATAAAGGTGCATAAAAAAAATTATTCTTCTGAATCCGAATCTTCTACATCTTCATTTTCAAAATCGTCCTCATTTTGATAGTGACTGCCTGTTCCATATCTAGTTGATTTGTTTTAGAAATATGTATATAAAAAATTACCTTCTGCTCTGATACCATGTAAAAAATACTCCATAACCTTGCTTCAATCATCGATAGATGCATTTGGAGAGAAATCAGAGAAGATAGAAGTTTGAGGAAAGAGAATGAATGAATTCTATTATGAAAGTAACACTTATATATACAATGTAGAAACAGAAAAATATCTAATTGCTATGTAACAGAAAAATAACAGAGTTGAAAAGTGACTAACTAACTGTTACTGTTCTAACTAACTAATTTGTTGACTAAATAACTGTTACAGTTCTAGCTAACTAATCGATTACATTGCAAAAACTATTCTAACTAATTGAATGATTGTATTAACTTAATTATTAATACTTTTTAATAATAATAATAATATTAATTTCACGACTATAGGAAATAACGCCATCGACTCAGGAATTACCTTAACCTTCCTTGTTGAAACAACCATCTTATAAGCCATCAATATGGAATCATTTTTTATAGAAAATTCAAGCAATCCCTGCTACAGGGATTTCAGTGGCTCTGATGTTCCTTCAGTAACAAAGCATTTTATTGCATCAGACGTGCCTCTATCCAAGGAAAATATAATATGGCCGGCGGGTCAAGAAATTTGGTGCCTAGCATTTCAACCAACGGAAGGTCAAGCTTTCTACGGGAATGTGGCTCAAACTAACTTCCTAGTTGGCTATGATATACATAAAATGATAGTATCTTTCAAGCCCATTGATTGTACCAAGTTGACTTAAATTAAATTAATATGAATATTTGCATTTAAATTTGGTGTCTAGCATTTCGACCAACGGAAGTTCAAGCTTACTATGGCTCTTTAGTGGTCCAAACAAACTCTCTATCTGCTGATTGTACCAAATTAACATAACTGTTTCTGCTTAATTTGTAATAATAATATCTTGTTTAAACAAAAAGATAAACACATGGCAAATTAAATGGATTCATTCAAAACACATAACTAAATAAATACAAAAGTTATATTAGAAAAATAAAAAAAGTACCAACTTTTAATACATAGGGTTTGTGGTACATTGTTAGTTAATAGCTAGCTAGATGTTATAATTTTGTATACTTTTTCTAAATTGTAATACTTTGTTTTTGGTATGGTAATATTCACAGTTTATAAGCCAAAAAAATCTAACCAAAATACTCGTAGGAATAAATTAAATTTAAATCCACGCTAACTATGATTCTTTCTTTCTTAAAAGACAATAAATAATATGCACCAGAATAGTTGCCAGCGTGATACTCAATTTTTTGCTAAAATAGAATTTCAATTAAGGAAGAAAATGAATAATCTCTCAAAATAACATGTGATAGGAGCAACTAACAACCACAACTCTATTGTAGCCTAGCTAGAGGAATTTAATATTTGTAATATATCATTCAATGCAAGTCCAGTATAATTTCGTAATACTCATGGAATCTCTTATTTTATCATTTAAAAAGAAATTGGAATCTTAAAGTCTATTGATTTAAAGTATTTGTTTTAGGGTCATGGATTGTTTTAGGGTCTTTAGAGGTATTAAGATTTATTTATGTGATACAAAATTTCACATGAGCGACATAAATTGACACAAATATAGTAACATATATTATTTGATAATTACGTTAACAAAACTATTAATCACAATTTAAAAAATATAAAAACATATTAAAATTTAATTAAATCTCAAAATTTAACATGTGTCATATTAATTCGGAGATGAGCAATAACATTTATTATTTAAAAATTACATGCTTGAAATAATTTTTAGAAATATTTTTTAGAAATATGTATAAAAAATTACCTTCTGCTCTGATACCATATAAATAATACTCAATAACCTTGTTTCAATCATCCATAGATGCATTTAGAGAGAAATCAGAGAAGATAGAAATTTGAGGAAAGAGAATGAATGAATTCTATTGTGAAAGTAACACTTATTTATACAGTGTAGAAATAGAAAAATATCTAATGGCTATGTAACAGAAAAATAACATAATTGAAAAGTGACTAATTAACTGTTACTGTTCTAACTAACTAATTGGTTGACTAACTAATTGTTACTGTTCTAACTAACTAATCGATTACATTGCAACAATTATTCTAACTAATTAAATGATTGTATTAACTATAATTATTAATACTTTTTAATAATAATAATAATAATTTCACGACTATGGGAAATATCTTCATCGACTCAGGAACTACTTTAACCTTCATTCCTACACAATTATACAACCAAGTTGAAACAGTCATCTTACAAGCCATCAATGTGGAACAATTTTTATAGAGAATTCAACCAATCCCTGCTACAGGGATTTCAGTGGCTCTGATGTTCCTCCGGTAACAATGCATTTTATTGCATCAGACGTGCCTCTATCCAAGGACAATATAATATGGCCGGCGGGTCAAGGAATTTGGTGTCTAGCATTTCAACCAACGGAAGGTCAAGCTTTCTACGGGAATATGGCCTAAACTAACTTCCTAGTTGGCTATGATCTACATAAAATGATCGTTTCTTTTGTAACCATCTTTTTGGTCGTTTCGAGTACTAATTGAAGCCTTGTATTTTATGAAATATTTTTAATAGATTTTAAATGAATATTTTGGATCATTCATAATTATAATTATAGAATTAATGAGGTATTTTTAATAATTTATTTAGTTGGTGGTTAAAGAAAATAACATTAAAATTAATAGTGAGCCACTTTTTATAATTAATTTTATATAATAATTAGAAAATAAATATTTTGTAGAAAGAATAAGAGTTTAGGTGAGAAACAGGACGTAAAAAACATTGTGCATCATCACCGCATAAACACAAGAAAGAATATTGTGGCTTCAAGTAAATCGCTCACGAATATTAAATCTTATATTACATTGTGGGTTGTTTAATACCATTCATTATATTATTAATAGTGAAAAAGGAGGTAGAAAAATTGAATTGAAAAAGTAAAAAACGGAGGCACTAGTAAATTGGACTTGGGGGAATATCAAATTGTTATGATATAATATTTTAATGGGGTAAAATTTGGTTGATAGTTGGGACTTACGGGGTTTGGGTTTTTAAAGATGTTTTAGGATTTTTATCCTTTTTAGGGTTTAGGGTATTTAAGTTTCAAGTTTTTTTAAAAAAATAGAGTTTAGGGCTTTTAAAGGGTTTTAGGGTTTTTTATTTCTTAGGGTTTAGCCATATGGTTTAAGTTAAGGTTTTATAGTTTCTTAGGGTATAGGGTTTAGCGTTTAGGAGTTCTTGAGGTTTAGGTTTTTTTGTCTAAAGGTTGTTAGTGTTTAGAGCTTAAGTTTTTATAGGATTTGTCTAATACCTCTATTGAATGAAACTGGTTGCCTCACTAGTGAGTTTTAGACCATTATCAGACTTAATGATTTTTCAACTTGGTTTGAAATTGATTTTCTATGAGAAATACAAAAATCTTCACAACTTGTAGTGCATTACTCTTGCACCTGATCAACTGTATCCAAGTTGATCTACTATGATCATCTATCATTGTCAAAAAATAATTGTAGCCATCATGTGTGGGTACATGATAAGGCCCCCATAGGTCAATGTGTAATAGCTCAAAAGGCTCTTTAGTGGTGGTAGAGCTTTCCTGGAAAGGCTTTTGATCTTGTCTTGCCATAGGACATATGGTACATGTAAAAGGTTGTCTGGCAGAAAAACTTACTGGTATGGTAGAGATATTCTTCATTTTTATAAAAAGGAACAGGTCCAAGTCTAGCATGCCAGAAGAGTTCAGTATCATGAGTATGAAACATTACTAATAGAAGGTGCATGGAAATTATGGCACCTGAGACATGAAGTATTGGCCATTTTTGGCTCTACCAAGCTCCAGAGGGCTCTTCGGAGAAGGGCCTTGCAATGAACAAGATAAGGTGCTAAAATTGATTTTTTCTTTAAGTTCTAGAGCCAAACAATGTACAGATATGAAATTGAATTTAAAACTAGGTACAAACAGTACACTGCATATAGTTAAAGTTTAATTTAAACAAACATCTCCAGTTTCAATTACTTTAACTTTGTATATTTGGTAAAGGTAATCAAGAAAAGGTAAGGTAGAGGTCTAATATTTCTAACAAACTAAAAATATTTTAATTGCATAATCTCAACACATTCACTTCTTAATTAATAATGATAAACTATTATTTTCTTAATAGATATATTAATTCTAAAATATATAAATAATTAAAAATAATAAATATCTCATAAAAGAAAAATATATATAAATTAAAAAATTTATCAAAACAACAAACAAAACAAAAGTACATGAAATACATGTATGTTACGTAGGATTTTCACGTGCAGGTGTGGAGAAAACGTTTATTTATGCGGCTCATAGTTATCCATATAACCGCTCACATTTTAGACTTTATCTTCGTTTATTTTTATTTGTTAATTACTTATTTTTAAAAAAAAAAATTGAAAAGGAAAAAATATATTTTGATTTATAATCCGTTGACACCTTCCAATTAAATTTCTCCAAAAAGGGAAAAATTATAAAAGAAAAGAAGAGGCTGTAATCTTTAAAAGCTATGCTACAATTTTGAATACAAAATATTGAAATATGTAAACACACAAAGTTTATTGAATATTTTACAACTAATACAAAGTCCTAACCGAATACTCCATAGATCCTATAATGATTGTCTAGGACATTATGTATCCTATAGACAAATCAATCTACATATACTAAACTCTATTTGTAATATAAAATATTACATCTTGTTGTTTCTCCAAATTAATCACTCCAAGCCTTAAAATTTGGTATTTGGAGCGGTTATCCTGTCACAAAAATTGCGATATGATCAAATTAATTTACGTTATATGTACGACAAAGAAATTGAAACAGAAAGGGCAATGTAACTAAACTTACTCAGAACAATTGACTTTTGGTGTGGTAGGGAAAGACAAGAGAACTTGACAACCCCAAGTAAGTGATTCAGCTGCTTTTGCATTGATATGTGGATCTTGTAATCCTGCCTTAATACATTTACAAATAGCTACTTCTGCTTGTGAGTCTTTTCCCATAGTATTAAGTTTAAATATTTGATTGCAACAAGCCTTTGGAGGAACCTTACTATTCTTGTAACCACTTATTGTCCATTCTATACAAGATTTCATATGTCTATTTATATCTCTACATTTAACTTGATTAGCTTCTAAACTATGCACGGGTTTCAATGAAGATGAATTCGAAAACGATAAGGAGGAGATAATAATTAGAATAACAACAAGAGAAATTGATGTTGATGATAGACTCATTGTGAAGTTTCGATAGGTAATCTGTCTTATTTTCAGATAGGTTAAAGATAGATACGTTTAAAAAGATTTTTTTTTTTGTTTTTTTTTTGTTTGTTGTAGAAGATGTGGCTAAAGTTTATCAATATTTATAAAGATGTATGTGACGTGATTTTAAAGTTGGATTATTATCCACCATATTTCTAACAAGGATAAAGGAGGTACCACGTATGTTTGTGAGGGTGCTGCTTAATTCACTCTCCACATAATTAAGAAGTCTAGCTCATTGAGGCCATTCAAATTATATAAAATTATAAATTTTGTTTTATATATAGGTTAATCCATAATATAGATTTAAAAATATTATAATATTATCAAAGTAAAAGGAGACAAATTAAAGGTTGATCATATAGAGGGTAATTAAATTGAGAACTAAAAATGTTAAATGAGGGAGAATGTGAATTATTCAATATGAGTAGGAGATGTTACATTTCTAAAACAAAATTGAACGAGTATATAATTTTCACCCTTTTATTTTTGCTATTGGTTAATTTACTGCAAAAATAATAATAATTAAAAATACAGACTAGTGCAGATTGCTATTTAGTGTTTTTACAACTATAGAAACATAAACATAAGACGAAATACACGCAATTGAGAAATAATTACATGAAGATGCAGGAAAATGAAATACCAAATTAATACTAAAGAAAAAACACAAATTAAAAATTCATGGAATATATATTTATACTCATAATTCCAGCAAGAGCTTCATCTTAGTGATTTCCAAATTAAGATCATTTTAACCTGCCAAAAGAACAAACGTTTAATCTACACGATGTAATTATAGCAAAGTAATAAAAACATTAGAACCAATAAACAGAAGGAAAAAAAATTCCTCGTACGTAGTACATATATAGTTTATTACTATTCCAATAGTTCACCAAAAAAAAAATAATTCAAATATGTTTGGTTATAGTATCAAGCTACTTATTTAAACATATACTATTATTATTATTATTATTATTATTATTATTATTATTATTATTATGATTACAACCTATAAGGTAAAGTACATATACTAATTAAGTAATACAAAAGAATGCACAAATTTTACCTAATTTTTATCTTCATGTCATGTAAATATTTTTGTAGTATCAATATATAGAAGTTAAACTCGTACCAGGACATTTGACATAAGGAGAGAAAGTGAAGGGCAAGGCGATTCCACATCTACGGGGAAGCGCTTTAGCTGTTGCATCTGAGATTCTCAAATCTTTTATTGCTGACTGAACACATCTACAAACAGCTGACCTATTAGCAGTGTTATTCGCGATTTGAGAGAGAGTTGAAGCTCCAGCACAACACGCGTATGGAGGAATCCCAGTCACCCCACTTCCGCCCTTGAAGAACACCATGCAAGGTCTCAAGGCTCGTTCTATGTTGTCACACTTAATGTTATCGGCTTGTGAGTTATAAGTTTGGAGAAGCAAGATAAAGAGTAATAAAAAAAATGTTACAAAAGGATATGTAGGCTTCATGGTGAAGTTAAGGATATTGGGATTTTTTTGAGTTTTGATTTTATTCTTAACAAATGATTTGTGGTTTAATTTATAGAAGTTTTAAAGGGACATGAAAACAAATAATTAAGGTGCATAGAGTTTGCATTGCTTACGTAGGAGTTTGCCATGCTATATTTGTTTGTAATCGAGTTTGCCCTAAAATAAGGGAACACTTATACGGCTCATATCTTCTATACTAATACAATGTATTCAAATTCATATTAAAAAAAATAGATTAGTTTGATTTATCTCAAGCCCAAAAATAACAAAAACTTTGATAAATTACATATTTTATTTAATTCAATGTAAGTGCAGCTAGCTTGTATTACAAGAAAAGTTAATTGAATTTTCTCCTCATCCGAAGAAAACACAATTTTATTACATGCAGAAAAAATAAGTGCAAAAATACTGAACATAACATCGAGATATATTATATTACAAATATAAACCAGGAAAAAAAATCACAATTATAACTTATATGCAAATTTTATTTGCTATATAAATAAGCCTTCATCACGTACGCTAAAGAAATGCCTTGTATATATATGGCATCCTTAAAAATACTTCAATTGATCCTGCAAGAGTAGTAACAATGTACAAAATTATATATCGAGGACATAACGACAAAAGTTATTAGTTAGTCGATAGAAAACATTTGTTTATGACTCAGGCCGGTTATTAACTCAACTTATATCTAACTCGGTTAAGCTTATTTAAAAATTGAACTGATTTACTTTAAATATGCAAGTCAAATTGATCCAACTCCCTTTTTGATTTGATATGTTATATGTATAAAAATAAAATAAATTTTTTATGCCAATTAAACAAATCATAAGGAAATAAAATAAAATTTGACAAGTGTTGGGAAGGTTGGGTTATGAGTTATGACCCATTGGTTTCACATCTCAACCCACTGACCAACATTGACTTAACTCGCTTAGTTCGCTCATTTGACACTCTTAATTTTATTTTACTTTGGTTCAACCAATATTTAGGCGTATTATCGACCTCTAGTAGTACTAAAAAGTTCCATAATATATGTATAACATTTTTCAGGAAAAACATTATTTTGTAAAATCATGTATGAAAACAGACTATTGTCGTGTCAAACGCGCTAACAAGGGAGGAGGAAGTAATATTACTTGGTGCAGTCAACAGTGGGTGAAATAGGGAATGACAATGAGATTCCACAACTCTTAGGAAGACTCCCAGCAAGTTGAGAGTTAATTTTGATTTTTTGAGATGCATTCTTTAGACAAGTGCATGCAGCCTGTCTATCTGGAACAGTTGTTGCAGCAGATGCAAGAGATTGACAACCATCACAACAAGGTTGTGGTGGCTTCCCACCACTGCCTTGTAAATAGCTGAGGCAGGGCTTGATTGAGCTAATTACTGTGCCACAAGTGATAGCACCTTCTGAAGATGGTGTGATTAGTAAGAGAATTAGAGTCATGATGAATGGTACTAGTACTAATTTTGCTTGGTTTGAGGAATTCATGGTTGGTTAAAAGATTTTGGACTTGTGTTGTTGAGAGTGATCTTTTGTTCTGTTTTTATAGATGAAATTTGAGAAAACTCACTAACACACGTAAGTTATAATAATGAAAGATTATGTTTGGTTTATGTGATTGAGTGCAAGAAATGATGGAAAATTATTGATGTTTGTTTTAAGATTTGGGTATTGTTTTGTGGAAAGTCAAAAGTTTGGTGCAATGGAGATTGAGGCAATTACTAAGTTAATAATTTGAATCTTGAATTAGAATTTAAGAAATTGTGTACTTTTTAAAGGTAGTAGGAGATTGAAAAGTCAATACACAATGATAGAAATGGAAATTAAAAAAGAAATGGTTTTTTGGGTATTCTCGAGATATTGTATACAACTTTTAGCTTCTTCGGGTGTTTACTTTTTTATTGGATCTCCCGAGTGAAAATTCATAGAACCATACGGTAGTTGCTATCTTCAAAAAGTGGATGTATTTCGCTTTAAGCTAGACTATCATCAGCAAGTACAGATGTAAGAAATTCCCAGATTCATTTGCCTAGTAAAGTCATGGTAATGTGGTGACAATAGAAGGTAACATTACAATAATAAACTGGATCTGAGTATTGAAGATAATACAGATAAATGACTGGTACAGACACTGATGAAGGATCAGCTAGTAAATGAATGAACTGTGTTACACATGCCAGGGTTTTTGAGACACCAAAGTGGTTGAATCGGTTCAGCACCTATTCCCCTAGAAACCATTCTGTACCTCCATTCATTCAGTCGATCAGTAGCCTCTGCATATCTCTTCATTCCTGTTTCATCGCGATTTCCTGACCACAATGCTTCTGCCATTGCTGATGCTCTTGGCCAAATCCTTGAGTCCATAACAGTTGAATCAGCTTGTTCGGACCATAATGCTACTTCCCCTCCAATTACCAATGGAGCCTCCTCATCAGTTAGGCCGTAGGTTATATCATAGTTGTAAATGGTTTCCCACGTCTTGAAAGGCCCACACCATGATCCACCATTGCCTTGGTCAGTACCTGGTGGCTGATCATAGCGGCTGTCATTCCCAACGAAGCTTCCATGGCCACAATCCAAGTAATAGTAATCTGCAGATGACACAATCACACGGTAGCCAGAAGTGACAAGCTGCTTTGTATTCTTTGGTCCATTATTCCAAGTTTGCATAATAACATTCTGTGGAGGAAGCAGAGATGGATTCACTTTCACATTACCACTCAATATAACATCCTCCCAGTAGACCACCGTACGATTGAGTGAGAGGATTTCAGGTAAGGTATTATTGATAAACTTCTCTAGTAGCTGACTGAGAGTTCCATTGCTAGCAACAAACTTTTGGACTGATAGATCAGTATTCCAACAGTCTGAATTGATCTCATCTGCTCCTCCGTGAAAGAGTGAATCCGGAAACATGGCGATAGTGCCCTGGATGACATTCTTGACAACTTCATAGGTCTTGGGAATCGATGGGTTCAGTTGGCCAGTGCCTGGTTCAGCTGCAAGAGCTGGACTACTTCCAGCGGGCCACCAGAACATCTTTGCACAAGTGACTATCTCAGGGTAAGCTTCAGCCCACGATCCTGTATGTGCTGCAATATTTGCAAAATGGGACAAACTTCAGACATTTAATAGTGTTACCAATACACTTACCTTTGTTCCTATGTCCACAAAGATATCAATATGTGATTCTATGTTTAACAAAAAAAAAAAATTAACGTGCTTTACAACATGATATAACCTTCTTCTGTGGAGGATATAGCAATTTGCCTCTCATTTGGATTTTAACAAAATATCAATTGTAGTAATAAGGACTATCGCACTTTCAGTGGTACCAAGACAAGACTGTTACCCTTCATCAAGCTGGTTTACAAGATAATCTAAAATTCATAGTTCTTTGCACACCATGTAAACAAAATTGTCAAAATCCTACCTTCGGAACTACCTTAAAATGGAGCCATCAAGATTGAGATCGTCGACCATCTAAACCCTCATTCACATCTCATTGAAAGTATCAAACATGTTCTCTTACATTTTTGTGCTTATATCGGAGGATATATTATTCGTATTGAGAAGAGTACTCAAAAGAACCGCGGTTCATACACACTACCTTCTTAAACCCAGGCTTAAAGGTTTTGGTTTCCTGTATAAAAAGATATATACATTTTCATTTGCCAGAAGAAAAAGTTCCAAAAAATCCACGAAGGTCCCATTAAGTTAAAATTAATAAATTAATGATCCCAATGTCCTGATAAATTAATAATACATCCAAAAGTCCAAACTTGTTCCTTTTCGGGATTACCTAGAAATTGTAAACGAAAATATCCATACATTATTCTATTATACTTTATCGTGATTCCATAACTTACCAGGCATGTCAATTTCAGGTAAAACCCTAACTCCGTGTTCCATTCCATATTCCACGATCTTCTGCACGTCCGCCGGCGAATACATCATCTCGTTGCTGTACGCTCCTTTTCCGGCGAGCTCAGGCTCCGATGGGATCACAAGCGGAAATGAATGTGAATCAGTTATATGCCAGTGAAAAACATTCAACTTGTTCATACTCATAGCTTTAATCAGCCTTAACAAGTGATCGACTCCGTAGAAATTTCTCGAAGTATCCAACATCACACCTCTGTGAGTAAAAATCGGTAGATCGTGTATACACACGCCGGCGGAAACTCTGGTAGGGTTTCCGTACACGAGTTGTGAGAATGTCTCCAGCCCTCGCATGGCTCCCCATACAGTCTCCGCAGATATGTAGGCGGAGGCGGAGGCGGAGCCGTCGGAAGGTGTGGAGAGAGAGTAGGATTCGTTAACTCCGTGAGCGAGTGGTGAAGTGACATCGGAGACGGAGATGACAAGGCTTTGTAAAGGAATTGATGAAGTGAGGTTTATCGCGGGAGTTATGACGGGACGGTGGTGTTCGGAGAGGATGAGGTGGCGGTAACGGTCAACAGCGGGAGTGAGGTAGCGGTGGTACGGGTGGGAGATGGTGAAGTTTGAGGAGAGGAAGATGGATTTTGGGTTGGGCCAAAGGAATATTGTGGGCTTGGGCCAGACATTGATTGGGTAATTTGTGGCTGTTGTTTGTGAAATTAAGATAAAGAATAATAGAAGAAAGAAGGAGAATGTTTTCTCTCCTCTCATTTTTTTTCTCAAGAGAAATGAAAATTACAAGGACTATTTATGTTGTTATTTTTCTAAAATATCAAATTTTGGAATATGAAGAGTATGGTTTGTTTTTTACAATCTTATTATATTACTTTTGGAAAATACCTACATAGTTTTGTTTGATTATGTTTGGAGTTTATATTGTGGGTGGGATGGATGAAAAGGCATTGTATAAAGACTTGACTTGGCTACTTTCTTTTCAACTTCAAAAGTCTTTGCTTCTAGTTTGTTGGTTTGTGATTTGGATACAAGCAACTTAAACTTAATGTTTTTATTACCCTTTTAAGTGTCGTTTAGTAGCTGGTTAAAGTTATGACTAAATGTATATATTCATTATTTTATGCAAATATTAGTAATGGAATGATTAATAAATGATACATGTATCAGTTATTCTATATTTGGTTCTGCATAAATAATACTTGGATTTCTTCATAATATATGCATGTATTAGTTGTTTGAGTTTCTAAATTAGAAATCAAACACTGTATTAATTTAATACATGAATAATGTTGGATTTTCTTTGCCCTGATTTTTCTTGCCATAAATAGGTTTTTCTTTTAGGAAAAATGTTTTGGATTGACTAATCTTTTTTTATAGTAGGAAAAGGTTTAGGACTCTATAAATAGAGGAATGTTCCTTCTAACTTAATGAGCATTCACAACGTAATCTTAAAGGCTTTGAGAGTTTTGGTTAGGGGGGAGAATTTATGGGTCACAAGCTTGATACGTTATCACTTGTGTGAACCTCCCATGTATTCTGAGTGAATTTGGTTGAGGTTGTTTCCCTCTGTATTTTGTACTCTCATATTTATGGTGAATTGCTCATTTTCTTTGTGGACGTAGGTCGATGGACCGAACCACGTTAAATCTCTGTGTCTTTTGGTATATTTCTCGTTGTCTTCTTACTCGTGGTCTTTTGAGGTTTGCTTTGTTAGCTTCCGCATTTACACCTGCTTATTTTCAATCCTAACAAATAATTTATTTCCTAATTAACTATCAAACATAATATTTCTTATACTTGCATCTAAACAAGCTACCAAACGACTATAGGCCTTTAGCGAATAAATTTTCACCTGACCATACATTATTATAACTTGAGTCATTGTTCTTCTTTTTTTTTTTTTTTTTTGGTTTCTTCTCTTCTTTCCTAAATAAACAATTTGAACTTTTCTTGAATTATAAAAATAAGAAGCATAATTATGTTTATTTGATGTTTAGACAAATATTCATTGGTTATTTGTGCTTATTATGTTGGTAAGTTTAGCTTTACGTAGCATGAATCAGAATTACCTTTTAATTGGGATAAGAAAAAACTTTCACCTAATTTTAAAGATACAAAAACAATTAAATGATGCAACTCATTTAACCTAACTTTTATAAGTTTATAAACAACTCATTAGTCGTGATTAGTGAGACAAATTAGCTTAAAGAGACTGCAGGCGAGAGGACTATAGATTTAAAAATAGTCATTGACCCCTAAATTGGCCAAACGGCTGCTAATCATATATTTCCCTATTTACTATCCATTGATAAATACAAAAAATTGTCTATAAAATAGCATACTTTGGTGTATTTATATATTATCAAAGTATATAATATATAATTATATTTTTTACGATAACAACAATCAGAATAGTTTGAATCATATCGTTATATAATATTAATAAGATATATATAACATGTGAATTGTATACCTCGATGACATATAATGTAATGTCGGGTGTTTTTTTTAATAAAATGATTAAAAATAGGTATAAGTTGTGATATTTAATTAAAATAATATGATCTTCTAAGACTTTGGAAACTCAAATGGATTGTAGTGCCAATTGCCAAGTGGTTTTTGTTGAGTTATTCCCTAGTATTATTTGTAGATATTGTGCAAAAGCCGGTGCCTATAAGATCGTTTTTTTTTAATTCATTCATTAGAATATTTTTCGCATAGTATAGGATAATACAATTTTATTTAATAGAGTTCTTTTTTTGTCAAAAGTTATTTTCTTTTATTCATATGATTTAAATTTTGCTATACCATATCTTTTGATGGTTCGTAAATCATAATTGTGTTTACATTCATTTAAAAAAATATTGTGTTAGCAATAACTTGATAAAAGGATCAAAATATTGAGTCCAGAGTCTAAAGGGTACAAAATATTAACAAAAATTTTAAAACGGTATATAAAATTTTATATTAACCAAAACGGCAAAATCGCTGGAACAACAGCGATTTACTTCACCGGAAAAAGTAAAATCATTGTCACTGCAGCGATTTTGAAAAATGTGAACTTTTTTAAAAAAAAAAAAAATTTGAAATCGCTACCTAAGCAACGATTATACCATAGATGGAAGGAGGAAAACATTATACCATTTCCAGTATAGAAATTTTTTTGAACTTATTCCAATAATAATCTTAAGCAATCAAATTCTCTACGTATTGTTTCATAAGCAATCAAATTCTCTACGTATTGTTTCATAGAACATGGTAGAATATTTAAAATTGTATAGTTTTCACTTTGGCATTTTATGCCCTCTAGTACCCAAAACGAATAATAATTCTACGTACTTAACAAAAGTACATTTAATCTCCACATAAATGTACGTCTGAAACATTATGAGATAAACTTTTTGAGGAGTTAAGCTTATTTGCGATAACTAACTTCTTTTTTTATTATCAAAAGATGAAGTTGCTTCTTTCTTAATCAGAGGTCTTAGATTCAAGTATTTGCTATGAAATTTTTTTTTTTGATAAAAAACATTATTCCTCGAATGAAACTTTACTTGACGTGAATCCAAATTAATTAGATTCCAATATAACTATACAAAGTATCAGACACAAAATAAGAATCTTTAAAAAAAATTCGGGTTTTCTCTTTACCAATAATATTTGTTAAGTCAGTTTCTACTGCGAGAATTCTGCTTCAACTATATAATAAGCATTTTATAACTACGTATTTCACGTAAAATTATCTCTTTGGTAAAGTGAAAAGCTTTTAGATTCAACTAACAAAATAAACTTTAAAAAATTAACTATGACGGTTAAAAACACCATTAGAAATAGGTAAACTAAGAACACCTTGGATCTTTTCATACTTTTTATTATCGTCTTCAAATAAATTCTTTTCTACAATAGTACCATGAATAGCGCATATATAGCAAAGCAGCAAGGGGAATCTAGAAAATTTTAAATTGAAACTGCTTGATAAAAAAATGAAAATCAAATTACATAGTTAAACATACTTCATTATCATATATACTATGATTATTTGTACTTTAAAAATATTATGTATCTTACCACTAATTAAGAATTTTGTACCATATATTGAGGAAGATACATTTGGATACAAGTATTTCTATATGTATCGAATGTGATTCGCATCTATCTGGGTGACGGGCGAGAGGTGAACGAGATTTGTTACTTATCTTAGATACATATAAATTTATTTAAATACAATATATTTAAAATAAATTACACTTAATTTAGACCTCGTGTATTCTGAGATATATGAATTCAGACGAATTCAGACGTATTTAAACGTATAATATTACAAATTAGATTAGAGTATCTACTAAACTCAAGGAAGAAGAATAGTGGCAAACCTAATGCCATACACTGCAACTCCAATATTAGAAATATTAAGTTTTGAAGGACAAAAGTCATTCTTATTACACTGATAATATTGTATAAAATAAATTTTTCACATCATTAATGTTTATTCGTGATTAGATTAAAAATCAATTCAAATATCAACGAAATGGTCCCATTAATGCCCATATATATCCTTTGTAGTTTGACAATATATATAGTCACCTTATGACTCTTTTAAATATCCTTTCATTAATCACATATATCAATAGAAAATTTTTATTTATTTATTCAAAATCCTATCTTTAATATTTTAGATTCGTACACTTGCAAGCTCGTCATTGAAATAAGATCTCTATCAAATCTGAATTTAAAACCTAAGGATTAGATAATATACGGGTATATATTATTTTCTTAATTTAAAAAATGTTTGTATTGTACTGTTAAAAAATGTAGCTGTTGATTAACTAATTGAAATCATAGAAATATATCCTATGTTTAATTGCCCAGCTAATTACTTAAGAGAAATTCAATTAATAGCTAATTACATTAAATGGTATACAAGCTCACATTAATATTTGTAACCTCCAAATCTCACCATAATTATAGGAGTAATAACAGTAATTAGTACTATATTTCAGGAAAATTAAAACTCATATTATGGTACAAAATTAACCAGAAAATGAGGAACTAATAAAATCTTCACAATTGTACATTAATTAACACTATCATATATAAATATTAGTTCAACGTTTTTTTGTTTTTCATTTTCGTGTTCGATATCTACATTAGGTCAGACTATCCAATTATACGTGTGTTGTATATGTGTATCGATCGACGAACTCGCCAGAGAAGCTGAATTGACAGAAAATACGGAAGAGCTGCGACGGTTTCGATGGCGGTGATGACGTCATCGGTATTTTCGTCTCAGCTCTTTTTGCTACTGCGCATTCTTCTCTTCAAGGTACTACTACATACGAGAAATAATATTTTTCGATCGAATTATTTTTGTGACGCATAAATTTATATTTTTATATTATAATATAATATAACATAAGTTATGTTGTTTGATTCCGATAAAACTTAAACACTTAATGTAAATATATGGTTAAAATATAAATTAGATTATATACTTATGTCAATGGAGGCAAAATATTCTAACTTATGCTGATATGGCAAAAATCAAGATAAATAAAATGATTTAATTGGAAAAAGTAGCATAATTTAGATTCTGTATTTACTTATATCAATAAAGGTAAAATTTCAGTTTCAAAACTCATACTACTTCATATTATATATCTTATATAAGACGTAACTTAGTTTTTAAATAATCTATATGTTTAAAAAAAAAGCAGAAATTCTATAAACTTGTGCTAGCAAAATTAGGTATTAAAAATGTCACACAAATTATGCCGCTTGAGTTGATTCCTACTTTAACTTATGTCTTGTAAAATTAAATCTTAGATAATGTTGAATTGTTTCATGAATTTTAAGTAAATGAATAATTAAAACCAAGAATAACAAATTATTACTTTAAAAAAAAAAAGTAAAAAAAGTGACATAATTCACTATCATATATATATATATATTGTTATTACTTATACATTTAAAGTATTATATATTCTATTACTAATTAAGAGTTTTCATCATATATTTGAAAAAAATACATTTAGATATATGTATTTTTACTATCAGATACACTAAAATAGAGAGACACGAGTAAGATTTGTTATGTATGTATATATCTCAAATACATCTGAATTCACTTGAATACAATGTATCTAGAACAAATTATACCTAATTTTGTATCTGAAAATATATGAACATATCTAAACGCATCAAAATCTGATAAGATACGTAATATTACAAACTAAAATATTAGTATATTAACTAGTGAGATTTATATAAGTTTTCAAAATTAAAAACCACCCATGAAAAAAAAAATTCAAGCTGGAGCTAAGTTGGGCTGCCCTAAAAATAGATGGTTGGGCCGACGTAAAGAGTAGATCACTAGCTCAGTGGGCCTGCTCAAAAAAAATTGAGATATTGGATAAGGAAATTTACATAAATCTCACTAGTTTAGAAGCTAATTATTTAGATATATTTAGTTTGCAATATTACATATCTTATCAGATTTTGGTGCGTCTAGATATTTTCAGATACATGCATCTTGAGATGACATGACGTCAAAATTAGGTGTAGTTTGTTTTAGATACATTGTATCCAAGTGGATTCACATGTATCTAGGATACATTACAAATCTTGCTCACCTCCCTTCCATCTCGTTCGCCACTCTATTATGTATAGGGTATCCCATATAAATGTAAATCACACTAGATACATCCAGATGCATGTAATTAATGTGATTTACATATATCTAGGATACATAACAAATATCACTCTATAACAAATAAATATGACAGATAAAGAGTGTCAAAGTCTTTACCGACATTCGTTAAATGTGATTGGATCCAATGTTGCTAAAAGTTTTAACGACATATACAAAGAGTGTTAATTGCCACTAAAATACATATTTAACTGCAATTAAAAATTAATTTGTGCTAATGATCAATTTTGATGTAGTGTCTTCCCATCTCACTCGCTCCTTTACCTATTTTAGTGTATCTAATAAGAGTAGCAAAAATTAAATATTTCTAGATGTATCTGCCTCAATATATGATGCGATACTTTTGATTAATGATAAGATATATGATATTTTAAAAGTATAAATAATTATAATAAATATGATAGTGAAATATCTATGAAGCTAACTAATCAATTAAGAACTAAAGTAAAATAACAAATGAGTGTTTAATAAAACACATGTCTTGCATTTTATAAAATTGATATATTATTTGTAAATCAACTATTAACAAAAGGATAGCATGTCGGTCCATTTCCCACGTGGCATGTGATAAGCTAATGTGATTTACAGAACATCACTATTGGTCCAATTTGATTCGTTTTTTAATTTTTTTTAGTAATAATAAATATACGTTTTTTTAATTATTCTGATTTCTTTGGAGGTAAAAAAAATGAACATTTACATGTGGACATGTGTTAAGAACATTTTTTAAATTCACATTATATGTTTTAATTTCAACATTTATTTTCAATAAATTGTTTAAATTGAAAGTTTATTGTTAATTAAAAGGTTCGTTTCCTACTGTTATTTATTTAAACTTGGTTGCAACGTGAGTAATCTTTTTCCATATTTAAACAGTCATAATAAGGGTATTTTACGGTATGAGAAATGAATATATAAATAATAAAATTGTAATAGTAATGTTACCCAAGAGATCACCTTTTTTTCCCTTTATGTACGTAAAAGTTGTTTTTATTCGTTTTGTAATGGACATTAAAAAAACTAAAAAAAATTGTTAAAATGGGATGAAGTGTATAACTACAACTTGAAAAAATATAATATATATATATATATAAACTTTATTGTTAGCAAAATTTATTTGGATAACATAACCACACGCCAAGTATGTTCTTATCAGCACTTGTCATGACTTCTGCGTGATAAAACATAACTTGCAAATAATAACTAATAACGAGTTTAGCTTTTAAGTATGGCTAAGTTTTTAGCTTGAAGAATATTTCAACTTTGTTAGGGTTGTTACATATCGCTTTGTATCGTATTATATTATGTGAATAAATGAGGAGCACAAATTTTTAATAAGGAATTTAAAATATGAAAAAATAGAAATACGAAATAGTCTAAGAGAGTTCGACATCTACTATATATACCTATAAAATTATTTTAATCATATAAAAATAATATAATTTTCCATCAAAGGAGGTTTGGATAAACACTGTAAAGATATATTGTGGCTCCGCCACCTGTATGTGAATGTAATGATAAATAATGTGACGGTGCATTCACAATGAACCAATCCGGCTCCTATCCATTTTTTTTCTCTCCATTTTCTCCAAGTTCCTATTTGTATTAGTGGCACATGGCATAGGTTATAATAAATGGTTAAGATTTAATTTCCAAAATAAATCTCTAACCATGATTTAATTAATAAATACATCATATATTAAGTATTAAAAATCATTATAATATAACTATCTTAGCAACATATTATCTTCTCCATAAATATAGGGGAAAAAATTCTCTTTCTAAATTTCTTTTATACGTAAGATTTTTTTAAATTTTCTTTTAAATAATCTTTTTATCTAATTAACTGAATAGAAGTATAGAAACTATAATTAACTATCATATGTACTGGTATCACCGTATTCGTAATCTTATTATGAAATTGAAATTAGTTTGTTAAAATGGTTTGATTATCTCTAGGTAATTTATTAATCACGGATCAATATGCTTTTAACAAAATATTACAATAAAAATATTATGTAAAAAAAAAGAACCTACGAAAAAAGGAAGAAAACTTTTCTTTTCTGTAGTTATGAACAAGATAATATGTTGCTAAGACTGTGAGATTATAATAATTTTAATGCTTGATATATAATGTATTTATTAACTAAATCATGGTTAGAGGTTAATTTTGAAAAATTAAATCTTAATCATTTATTTTAACCTATGACACGTGTCATTAATCCAAATAGAAACTTGGGGAAAATGGAGAGAAAAAATTGAAGAGAAGTCAGATCCACAATAAACACTATTTCAGTGATACTATATGATAAAATAAATTTTAAGTAACAATTTTTAAAAAAAATTCTATTTAACCAAATATAACAATCATCCTACATGAAACAAATAAATTAAAGAAGAGAATTGTCTTTATACTTCGATATATTTTTCGGTAGCTTTCGCCCCAAGAGCCAAGAGGGAAAAAAAAAAGAATTGTAGAATCCCACATTTTTGGTGATTTATTAAAGTTAATCAATTTCCTCTAACTTCCAATATTATATAATATATTGATGACGACCCTTTTAATTTACTGGTAATCCCTCTTGACTAATTAATTAAACTGTATTTCCACCACCTAACTATGACTAATTATTGTCATTATGGGACCAACTTGTTATTTTTGGATTGATTAGTATTTGTGATGGAACACAAGGAAATTTTCTTATCTTGTATAATAAAAAAGTGATGATGAAGTTGAACAAGTAAAGGTAAATGTTGGTGTCATTTGATTTCCTGGAAAACTTTTAGTTAGAAAAACAAGTAAAACATTTTAATCGCGATTCAATTAAAGTGAAATTAGAATCATTAGGTCTCAGAGTCAAATTTTCAGTAGAGATTAAGAAAAGTACTAATAAGTAATTTCTTCTTATTCGTTTTAGCCTTGTTGAATATAGTAATCTGATATCTATTGTTGGTAGAATGTAACATGTATAAAGTAAAATTAGTGATGTGCATTATTTGACACCTAATACCATAATTATAAAAATATTTACAACACTATTCTGATACCAATTTAAAAGAAAATGTGAACGATGAATTTGGACTTGGAAAGCAAAGAGTACGTAGCATCTGTTAGCATATTCTAAAACGTGTAAAACATCATGTATCTAAAGTATATTTTTTGCTTGTACGAAGAAGATGCTTCTTGACCTTATATGTTTAAAACAATGATCAATAAATATAATATTTTGAGATATAAGTAATCTCCTGTGGGAAATTATTAAGCATTATCTCTTATCTTTCTGGCCATGTGACTAAATTTGCAAGGCAGATTAGTATACAAAACATTTCACGTTTATAAGTATGGTGTTCAAAAAAGTAAATAATACATATCAAAATAATTTCTCAAAATGTAAGTCTTCGCAAAAAAATAAAGAAAAGTAATTTTATTGATGAATCTTTATGAGTAGAATTTTATGCATTTCCTTGATTTTTCTCTTCTTTTTTTTGTTGGGCGGTCTTTAATAACACATTTTTTGAACATAAAACGTTTTAGACCTTCTTGATTTATTTGATCACCAAGACCATTGGGTAATACTTCGATATTTGAGTTGATTTCGAAGAAAAACACCTTTTGATCACACTCCCCTTTTGAAAAGACAATATTTGATATCTTGATCTCGTTATGAATACTCATAACTTATTTGGATATTCCAGATGTTTCTTCAAGAAAATATGTATCCCTTTTAATGGTGTGAGCTAAGAGTATCCTTTAGAAAAACATGAATTTGGTTAATTTTATAGATGATCATATTAAATACAATAAAATTCCGATGTTAACGTATATATGATACATAAGTTTTTGACTAAGAAAATTTGAGTTAACCCTTGCAATGCTGAATATGATGTAGACAGCCTACTTAATACAGAATCGTATATAAATTTCTATTATTATTTTTTGTAGAACAAAGCAGAGATGCCAAGATTTTGGTAGGTATGCTATTCACATTGTCAACAACTAGGAAGATAAGTTTGTCAAGACTAGGAAAATTATTTTTAGTAAATATATAACTATCACATTTTCATTGCACAATTCACCCATTGAGTTCTTCTATATATAGCTAGCTAATTCTTTCTTTCACATTATTCAACTTCTCCTTTGCAGAATATATTTGTTGCTTCCCTCATTTTATTCCCTACACTTCCTTCAAGTCATTCCTTGAAAGATCCAACTATGGGTAACATCAACAAAAAAATTTCAAATCAAGATGATGCTAATGTGTTACTTCCAATTGATACTCCCTTTAAGTTTCCTTCTCCATTGCCTACTTGGCCTTCAGGTATTAATTACTTCATGTTAATCAAGTGTAATTTTTTCATTATCTTATAGGATGTCTAATTTGTTGTGTGCTTCGCCTCGCTTAACTGATGCTTTCGTGCATGCGTCTAGGTTATAGGATGCGTGATATTTTCACTCATGGAATTTAATTTCTTTAAGAGCACCGTATTACTATTTATAGATACGTTTTCTTGCATTACATGTTTAAAAAAATGAGGAGTCTGGTGCGTAAAACATCCTATGTTGACACATGATTTGTGGAAAGGGTGGATCCCTGTGTGACTAATTCCACGACTCGAACTTATGACTTATTATGTTATTTGTTTACATCTTAGGTGAAGGGTTTGCTAGTGGAATCATTGATCTTGGAGGATTACAAGTATCTCAAATATCATCATTTACTAAAATATGGGCTAGCCAAGAAGGTGGACCAGATAATCTTGGAGCTACAATCTTTGAGCCATCAAATTTAGCAAATGATTTCTTTATGCTTGGATCCTATAGCCAACCTAACAATTTGGCCCTTTTTGGTTGGGTTCTTGTTGGTAAAGATTCATCAGGAGATGCTCTAAAATTGCCAAATGACTATACCCTTGTATGGAGTAGTGAAAACTTGAAAATCAAACAGGACGGTGTTTGCTATATGTGGCTCCCAATTCCCCCTGAGGGCTATAAATCTGTTGGACACGTTGTAACAACGTCTCCTCAGAAGCCTTCTCTTGACAAAATCAGATGTGTTCGTGCTGATTTAACCGATGTATCTGAAACTGATGATTGGATTTGGGGAAATGATGGCTTCAACGTGTACTCATCAAGACCAAAAGACAGAGGAATTAAGGGTCTAGGAGTGTCTACTGGTGCTTTTATGGCTTCAAATAACGGAGCTGCAGTAGATTCACTAGCTTGTTTGAAAAACGTCGTAGAAAAATTCACTTGTATGCCAAATTTAAACCAAATCCAAGCACTATTTCAAGCGTATTCGCCTTTATATTACTTCCACCCTGATGAAGAATATTACCCTTCCTCTGTCACTTGGTTTTTCCAGAATGGAGCATTGTTGTACACGAAAGGGCAAGAATCTACCCCGGTTGTTGTTCAGCCAGACGGTTCAAATCTCCCTCGAGATGGTTCAAATGATGGCGCGTATTGGTTAGACTTACCAACTGACGATTCAGCAAAAAATCGCGTCAAGAGTGGAGATTTCCATGCTGCCACATCCTACTTACATGTTAAACCAATGTTTGGCGCTACTCATACTGATATCGCTCTATGGCTATTTTACCCCTTTAACGGCCCTGCTAGAGCCAAAATCGAATTCATCACCATTCCCTTGGGGAAAATTGGACAGCACGTTGGCGATTGGGAACACATCACGTTAAGGATTAGTAACTTCAATGGACAGTTACAAAGTGTGTACTTCTCCCAACATAGTGGAGGAAATTGGGTGAGTACACCACAACTTGAATTTGAAAATGGTAACAAGCCCGTGGCCTATTCATCGTTGCATGGTCACGCTTGTTATTCGAAAACAGGGCAAAATATACAGGGGAATGGTAATATTGGGATAAGAAATGATACAGCTAAGGGGCAGGTGATGGACACTGGAGCAAATTATGAAGTGATGGCTGGTGATTATTTGGAAATTGTTGAGCCAATATGGCTTAACTATGCTAGAGAATGGGGTCCAAAAATTAGTTATGATATTGCAAATGAGTTGAAAAAAATAGAGAGATTTTTGCCTGGGAAATTAAAGAGGGCCGTTGAGAAACTTGTGAAAAGTTTACCAAATGAGGTTTTGGGTGAGGAAGGACCAACTGGACCTAAGTTTAAGGATATGTGGAATGGTGATGAAAGAGGTTAAAAATGGGGTTTGTTTTTTAATCTATGCTTGTATCATCAGATAGTTATTTCATGATTGTATCGTATGCTTACGTTTAAATTGTTATCCTTTGTTGATATAAAGTTTGCTAGTGGCTGAATTGACTTAACTTTTCGTTGATAGCACATTTTGAAATTTGAAATTGTGTTTGGATATGCATTATACTTGAAACAAATTGTGAATTTTGCGAATCGAAGTCACGAAAATTTAAAAATTGTTTTGGAAAATATTGAAGATCAGACTTTTAAAATATGATCAAATTTGATGATAAATTTTTAAAATTTATGATGAAACGTTTAACTTGTAGTTTAACTTGTACATATGGATCCGCTTGGTCATAACAACTTTTCATTTTGTTTGAAATTAATGCTTGGTTATGAAATTTTCAAGTCCAACTCGAAATTGTGTTTCAATTTTTTGAAGAAGGCTTAGAACTTATTTTTCAATCACTTTCTCGTTGTTAAAATTGTTTTTAAGTATATTCAAGCATAAAGTCGCTATTGAAGTTATATTTAAGTACATTCAAGCATATACATTATTCAAAATGTTCTTTATAAAAAATATAACCAAATACGATTTGATCTAAAACTCCAAGTTTGTAGCTTATAAATAAAGTGAAAATAATTCGAGATGCATGCATTAAATAATTTTTCTCTTTCGCTTATATTTGGCTCATCATATGGACAAAATTGGATATTTTATCGTTCTCTTTTATCATATTTGGTTGATAAGTAAACTAGTTTCGTTCACATAATGATTTTTTATGCAATATTTCTCATAATTCTAACAATTTGGAGCATCTATAATTTCAGCAATTTTTCCAAAGGTTATAACACAAATTATGCATGCATGGGATAGAGGTGTATATGGTTGATTGATTGATTAAAATATACTAACATATATCTTTATAAAAACAATTTTTTGAAATACTTCTTTCAAGTCATAGAGATTTGAAATTGATTTTGAACGAGAATTATAATTAAAAATCACAGAAGAACTTTATATTTGTAGCTAGCAACATATTATTCACTTTTATATATTGTTATATACATTTTAGTATAAGATACATATATTTTATATTATCATACAATTTTTCATAAATTACTGTTTATTTAGGTTTATAAATACTGTATAACAATATAAGGATGTATAAATACTGATAAACGAAAATAGTTACGTGGGATGAATTGAAAAAGTGGCTATGTAATTGCAAAGTGTTATGTTGGGCCTACATTTTCCCCAAAATTTAAGCACAAGAAGAGAATGGGCTTTAGGCTGTTTTGATTGTTGGGCTTCACCATAAATTTAGGTTTCATTTGCATGAATGTCCCTATTTTGGTTGGATAAAGATCCGTTCAAGTATAATTATGTCAAGTAATATTTAATAATCTTGTAGTTTTATGGTTGAGATTTATTTAAATTATATACTTATCTTAATAATAAAACAACAAAGTCGTCAATTATTTTTATCTTTTAAAACTATCTAATAAAACAATTAAGTATATCCTACCTAATATTTACAAGAAAACAATAAGACTGGCGGGAATTTGCGGACTTCTCGGCTTTTTTACCTACCAAGCCTTGTACTTGTATTGGATTTAAAATTAAACTAATTTTAAACAATCCAACACTTTTGAAGAATCTGATAAATATATTTTTATAATTATTTGAAAACCTCCAAAGAAGTTTTTTTTAAAAAAAAATGTATTATCATGTTATTTAATTAAATTTTTATTTAGAACTCAATGGTGTTTTTAAGTTTGATCTATTTTTGGAGATTACTTCCGACTTTGGAGAAAGCATGTGTGAAATTACTCCCGAAAAAATTTGGCTGGTAGAAATTCAAAAGTTCGCTTATTCCCGTCAATCTTAAATTTTTTTTCTTGAAGATATTAGCTTGGCCATGGGTACACTCAGTTGCTTTATTTGATAGTTTTAAAAAACAAAAAAGTTGACAGCTTTGTTATTTTATTACTCTTATAATGAGTATATTATTTAAATGAATCGCAACTATCAATTATTTTATAGTACACATGACATGAGTCTATAAGGCCATTGAACATTACTTGACTGGATCTTTATTGATTTTGGTTGGTGTTTAATTTTTTCTCAATAAATTTATGATTTTTAATCTTTTTTTCTTTTAACATTTTAAGTAAATAGAAAAATATTAAAATGCAAATGAAATAGTCTAAATATTTTTTAAGAAAATCACTAGACACAGATTATACCTTAAAAGGCATAAGTTTAGTTTTAGAATATTATGCTTTGGAAAATCATATTAATGAACTTCTATCTCAAGACACGAGTTATATGTCTTATAAAACATAAGATTAGTTTTAAAATGTTATCTTATGTCCTTAGAAAAACATATGCTAAGAAAATTTGTCTTGCAAAATTAGGTCATAATTTTGTAAAAAAAATAGCTTACAAATTTTTATTAAATTAAATGAGCAGTACATATAAACTTAGACAACTTTGAAATAAAATCAATTCGTGCAAAAAGTTCAAATTTAGGGTAATTTGTAAAAGTACTTAAAACTTTTGACTTTGAGAAGGTATTTACATCAAAATTTTGATCTTAAACAACGTATACAACTTGTGCAGGCGGGTAGTTAATGTGTTAACAAAATATAGCTTGATATGATTTTTTGTTTATAATTTAGACAACATATATACATATTTTTTATTGTTAATAAAATTGAATATAAGTCATGAGAAACCCAAGTCCTCTTTAATTAAATTGCATTATTGGTACCAAGAACCAACTCTAGGTATTGGTTGTAAAGCCAATTTTTAATGACAACTTTGATGTTACATATGTATATGTATGTATTCTTAAAATTATTCGAATATTTTAATGTTGCACGAGGTATATATTTTGCTTCTTCGAAATTTGGCTTGATGTATAAAGTTAAAACGATACCTATTGACTAAAACAATGTAATCATTTTTTTAAAATTGGAACTATGATCCGGTGTCATGTGAAAGCTAAGTATAAATTTTGAACGTAATAAATTAGACAATAAATGAAACTATGCTAAGGAAACATAATTTTAATACAGTTTGATCAAGTGAGCTACAAAAAAAAAAAAAAAAACTAATATACTATTAAAGAAATTAAAACATACAAATTATTAATTGAAAGAATAGTCTCTTAAACGATTTTTTTATGACTATATTATAAATGTTATCGTGGAAGGAAGGATACTCAATTTGTATGTCTCAAAGTCTTTTCCTACTTAAAAAAATTTACTTGAATATGAAAGATTTATATTTTCCTTTTTGAAATAGTATATATCAAAGATAATAAAATCTAATAAAGCAAGAAATTCATAGCAAAACTATCAAAACATTGTTACGTTTCATAAAGTAAAATTTCGTTCTTTTTTACTAGTCTGAACAAAAATAACACTATTTACGAAATTTTCTTGATTGTTAATTAACTCATCTCATTTTAACCCGATAAAAAGTCATCTAAACCTTCCCATTGGATATCCCAACCTCCACCAAGCATTTTGCTAGTCCAATCCCATCAATTTGTTATTAAGTTATTATCATAGGGGATACAATTATTAATATGAATCTTAATAACCAAACCAAATCAAACCTTAAAATTAACTCAAATAAAAAATGAAGATATATAGTTTAGGTAGATGACATGATTTGATCATTATATTCGTCATCATCCCTAGTCTCAAAACCTAAATAAATTATAATAAGGTCCCATGAACAACCCTATTTCTCAGCTGCAACGTAACGCAGACTTAATGGTTTGATTTTGTTATAATTAATGTAATATATTTCCTAAAGTTTTAAATTAAATTTCAACATCAAGTGAGTCTCCATGGTTACCGAAAACAATGACACTTTTATAACTTAATTTTTGTTTTATGTTGGCCATGATAATTTACATTTCAACAACTAATAATCATTTGGTGCTTAAAAGAAAATATATAAATATCATAAATCATCATTCATCGAGTTAATTAATTTTATTCATGCTTAGAAGATCTTGTTTTCGGGAATTGGAAAATAATATATATGTAAGAAGCTGTTTTACTCATGGTTATTTGTTTATATTATATGCTTCTTATAATCAACATCTTGCTATTGATTTTTTATTTATTTTTTTTACGTTTGTTTGTTTTTACGATTTTTTGTTTAGTTTGTTCACGATTTAAATATGAGAAAAAGAAGTTTATTCTTGTTTTTGAATTATTATATATTTATGTAATACTTAATCAGAGTCGATGATTTTTTAGCTACACGTAAAATATAATTGTTTATCGACTTTGTTATAATTTTAGGTAAAGCTTAAATTAATGGCTTTTTGGTATACAAAATTTCTTTAGGTACCAATTACTTAGGTAATATATTTGATTGACTTTTGTATTATAAGAAATTATACTAGTTTAATACACTTTTGATACAATACACTAAAAATTGAGTAACCATCTATAAAACCAATAATGTTTATGATTTAAGATACTATGAAAATGTGAAATAACTATTTGGATATTTTTAGAATGGATAGGTTGTTTATATGTACCTCAATAAGATTAAATTTAAAATTATGTTGTGAGCTATAATTATTATTTTTTTGTCCTTTACCAATTTCTTTTTTTTTTTCTCTCTAGTAATGAATGGAATAATAACAAAGTCGAAGGCAATATTTTTATTGAGAAAATTTCATGTTTGCAACTTTATATATGTTAAAAATAATTTTCATCTTAATTAATCACTTACACCTATCTAATTCCACCCCTGACAAGGAAGACTTGTGGATAAGCACATTATGAAAATGTCAACACTTAATTTTCTCACTAATTAGGGATAGTTTATGGCATGTAATTGGTTGTTTACTGAACTTCTCTCACATATAATTAACTTAACAAACCATTAGCAACCTATGGGAAAATAATGGCCACTAATAATTCATTTATCATTTGATTAGCTACAAGATAATCTAAATAAAATGTATATAATTAAAAAAGTAGTTCTATTATTAGAAATATAAGCAAATGTTGTTACACATCATTAAGAAGAAAGTCAATTAGGTTACCCAACCCTTACTGATATACGTAATTATAATAATCATTCTCTTATTTAATTTATATATGTGTATATATATATATATGATTTGTTTCTTTCTATATTACTTATTTTATTATAATAATGAACTGTGCATAATGTTTTAATCTTTTCCATCATTGCACAGTAATCTTACAATTGGCTAGTAATTATGGCTCCATGACTTATTAATTACGATTTCTTGTTTGTGTCTATATATGTACGTACTTTTATAAAATTGTCTCTTTACTTAATTCTTCTTTCTACTTAATTAGAGAGTTAGGTATAGTTTGAAGTGAATTTGTTGATTATTTTAATTACATAACCTAAATATTCTCATTATTTTAGTTTTTCGAACTACACTATAGCAAAAACAACCGTAGTCCTAAAATACAAGGTTGGAAATGAAACCACGTGGAGTTGAGCTCCAAAATACATTGTCAAAATATTATTCCTTTTAAGTTATACATAAAAATGTTGCAAAAAGGTGATATACAAGGAAAAGTCTTAGATAAAATAAAATAAAATAAAATAATAATGACAAATAAATGAATAAATATTATTTTGATCACCATGATTTTATTTCTATTTAAAAATATGACTTTTACCTATAAAACATTTACACAAAAACTTTACACAAAATATATTTTGTACACAAATCCTATTTTAGTTTGAAAATCATTAAAAATAAATAAAAATTATCTTTTGGACCATATATATATATATATATATATATATATATATATATAGAAATTCATTCATTAAATATTAAAACAAAAGATGTTTGTTAACCAAATTAAATATATTTATATTGTAATATTCATGCAAATCATTAGAAAATTATGGATAAAATAAAGTTTCTCTTAGGTATAAACAAAAATATGGTCAAAAGCTGTTATCCCCACCCACCCACCCAACCTCCAACACAAAAAATACATATACATTTATGTATATATATATATGTATTTTTATTTTCTTGTATAAGTTGAGCATATCGCGGGAAATCAGATAAAACTTTCTTGGAACACCTAATTTCTCTACTTCTATATATGGTTTAGAAGCTCTAGATCTACTTCTTCACCCCATCCCATCCATCAAACTCCTCATTTTTTTCTTGATAAAAAACAATCACTTTCTTTTTCTCTTTCATTCTTCAAAAGAAACAAAGGTAATCTACAAATCCAATGATGTTTATTTTGATTAGTGTGTAAGAATTTCTATCATTTCAATAACTTTTCATCTTATATTATATTCTTTAAATAAATTTGAACTACACTAGCTAGGCCTGCACTTGCACATAAATATATATACTAATTACAAACATGTTTATCAACAAGGTGTTCATCCTTAATTAGAGATCTCAAATTTGAATATTTTTTAATACAACATCATCGTTCTTAGAGAGTGCTCTTTGTGAATTTTGATTTAATCGAATTTCAATATGTTATTGAACATTCAATGAGAAAAAATATTTTACAAACATGTTTCTTTTAATATATATAATTAGTTAAAGCTCTTGGTTAAAAGCACGATAAAATTCGTTATTCCCTTTTTTAATTCTTTTAATCTTTAGAGCAGGCCGGCATACATAGACTTGTCCCATATTCTTGATATTTTAATTACTTTTATTATTACTTTTCTTTAATTTGTTAATATTATATTAAAGCATGCCTAGAAAGAAGAATTCAGTTAGTTTTATTAAAATTTTGTTTGTTTAATACTAATTGTAAAAATGAATTAGGAGAAGATTAATGGAAGGACAAAATCATGGAGGAGGAGAAGTGAGAAGACTTCATATCATATATTTTTTGAGTAGAAAAGGTCGTATTGAACATCCTCATCTCATCAGAGTTCATCATTTCTCTAGAAATGGCATTCGTCTTAAAGGTTTGTTTTTTCTATATATATATATATATATATAAAATTATTTTTCATTTCATTTTTTTAAATTGTGAAAAAATAAACGATTGAATAATTAATGATTGAATTATATTTTAGATATTAAGAGATGGTTGGGAGAATTGCGAGGAAAAGACATGCCTGAATCTTTTGCTTGGTCATATAAGAGGTTAGTTCATGTTTTTTTTTATTATATAATTTCATGAAATTGTTTGCTTACAAATTAGCTTAGTGCTATTCCCTCTCAAAAAATTGATACTCCAAAACATTATCATACTTGCTGAGTTAATATAAAATATTTAAGAGTTTAGAATTCATGGATGTATAGTTGTGATAATATTATATTTGGAATTTTGATTCTTCATCTACATCTATTTTTTTAAAAAAAAAAAAAAGAAGAAGCAGAATTGTGGTATAAATCTCATAGTACAAGTTTAAAATTTAATGTGGTGAAATGAAACTTACATGCTCAGTGTTCACTAAATCAACAATAACATAGCTTGTTTTTATGCATACGTTTTTATCATTTAATTGTAATTAAATTGATCAATATATATTTTCCGTGCAACTATATAGCACTTGATCATGGTATAAACACATCGAGCATTTGTGTATTAGATAAAGTCTTGGATTCTAAATATATCTGTAGTTTATTAAGAGTCGAGTAACGGAGTAATGAATCAATATAAGGTGTCATATAATCCTCTTGAGAAGAATTCTAATCTCTCGGGCTATAAATAAAGCATAGTGAATAATACGTAAAATCGCCTAGTTAAACTCCTCTACATAAATAAATTCGTCCTATATTTTTTTAATTTTTTTTTTTTTGTATCTAGTAAAAGTTTGGGATTTTATTTCCTAAAAATAGAAAAATAAATTTAGGAAGATAAATATTATGATGATGCAGGAAATACAAAACAGGATATGTATGGCAAGACTTATTGGATGAAGATCTCATTACTCCAATATCGGACAATGAATATGTCCTTAAAGGATCTGAAATTCCATCCATCACCATTATTAAAGGTAACTATCCCTTTTTCGAATTAATTACTAAAATTATTTTCGATAAATAGTTAGTTACACTAAAGTCGCAAAAATAATTTATAATTTTATGTGATGATGAAGCACTCACTATTTTTATAAGGTTATCACGAAATTAGACATTTTTTAAAAATATTATCAAGCATATAAGTTAATGTATTTCTTAGATGACTAACATGTTTGCTTATCAACTTTAAGTAGGCTTTGAACAATTTTATGGACTTGGGCATTTTTAATCATATTCTAAGGGTACAATTAGTGGAATTGTATAATTCATAAATTGAAGTTTAATTTTAAAATGGCAGCATGGTACATACAACTGTACAAGATTATTTCAAAAGGGAAGAGAAAAATTTACTTGTCTATTCTCATTAAATGGTGAATATTGCCTTAATTTTAGCATAAATTCACTTCATTTTAGTGTGGAAAAGAAAATTTAATAATTAAGGATCAAATAAAAAAAAAGGTAAATTTATAGATTTAGTCAATAACACACATCAATCAATATTATGCATTTACTTACACCATCACATTTCCAAAAAAAGGAAAATTTATAGATTTAGTCAATAAATATCAATTAATATTAAGATTTGTTATTCTTATAAATTGAACTTCACATTTGCAGATGTTTCAAGTGGTGAAAAAGAAGTAACAAAGGAAGAAGCTCAAGATCAAGTTTTTCTCATGGATTCATCAAAGAAAATCTCTTCAGAAATCGAAGAAGATTCTCAAAATATTTCTTCTGAAACATCTACACTCACCACCAATTCACCAAAATTCGAAGAAGAAGAGGAGAAAAAAATCGGTAACAACTCTTCTTTCTCTTCGAATTCCTCTTGTTCTATTTCTTCTTTTGGTTCGATGAAAACCAAGAAGAAAACAGAGGATAGTGAAGAGAAAACAGAGACTAGTCAGAACAATGAAAAAACATCGAAAAACCCGAAATTAAATAAGAGCAGAAGCTATTCAAATGGAGCTTCAACTATTTTCAGGAATTTGATCACTTGTGGCGCTGTTGATACTAATGACTCTGGAATTATTCCACTCAAAAAAAATAAAACTTCTTCTGCTGGTGAAAAAACAGTTAGTTTTTCATCAGAGATTTGTAAAGCTGACAAAATTGGAGGATCTCAGAGGATTTTTGGCACTGCTTGGAATCAACAACAGACTAATGCAAGGTAATTTTCGTGTTTTATCTATCTATTTATTATGAATCGTTTAGTTAAACATGGTTTCAATTATGGTTAATATTGAAGTAGAGCATGGAACCCACCTTAATGTTGATTTGGTGCATATTTTCTCCATTTGTATCGATGGGGTTGGGGCAATTGATCGATCCAAAGCTAAATCTAGCTCTGATGGTGTGTCCGCGGGTTCCTTTCTCTTAACGTCTGAAAGAACACTCTAATGATAGTTATTATGAGTTGTATATATAATTTTGCGTAGAGGTGGGCCACGTATAAAAGAATATTACAAAATATATTTTTTTTAGAAAGAAAAAAAGAAGAAGATAATTAATACTAATATGAAAAACATTTACACCCACTACCTATTAATTAATTTTGTTTAAAGATTCACAAATTAATATATATGTATATTTATTTAATTAGATTTAATTAAATTTATGAATCTTTATCTAGTTTCGCCTCTAATTTTACATATCTTAATATAATTAAGTAAAATATCTATATATTTTTTATAAAATTTCTGAATCCGTCGATGATTAGCTTAGTAATTTGTTGTTGATTGCAGGAAAAGCTGTGATGGGGCATTCAGTATGTCAAAGAATAAAAGTGAATTTGGTAGCCGTAGATCAGTTTCTGCTAATTATAAGTCAATCAATGGACCCAACTGCTCGTAAGTTCCTTCATAACAACTAAATTAAGTATTATTTTTTTTCGATTCAAATAAGAGATATTTTTTTATTTTAAAATACATAATGTTTTAAGATTTAAAAAAGGAATTGATTTATTTTCAGAACTATCCTCATTTATATAATCATAAATCATTAATTAATTTTTTCTCTGATTAGGAATAAGTTGGTATAAACCCTTCTCATTTTCTAGAAATGAATACTTTTAAGTTTGAACGAATGTATCTAAATTAAATTAGTATATCATTCATTCATTTTTATTTGTTACAATTGATTTAAACACAATTAACATGATTATTTTATCATATTATTTATTTTATTAATTGATATTTAATGTTAAGTCTTGTAAAATAATATGACAAAAAGTAATGAATATTAAGGATAAAAAGAAAAATATAATAATTGTCTTTTTCTTTATATGCTAAAAATAAAAATAAAAGTTGAAATGTATGTTGGAATTGTTGCTAAGTATACCCTCTTTCACTGTTACTTGTTCCTATACTTGGTAACTAATTCAACATAGATTTACTTTTATTTGCTATTTTTAACATGTCAAGAGAAAAGATAATTCTTTTTTTCATAATTTATCCTAAATATTCGTTACTTTCTTGTCATATTATTTTTCAATTATTAATATTAAAGATCAATTAATATAGATAATATAATAAAATAATTATATCAATAATTATTTTTTTAATTAGATATACCAAATACAAATATGATAAATAAAAAAGAACCATGCGATTTAAAGTATGTTTCTCATTAAATTGAAGCACAAATACACATTCTACTTACTGCCATGCTAGCTTAAAAATGACTATTTTTTTAAAATCACTTTTACTTCCCACATTTTTTTATCTACAAGCCTTTTAAAAGAATAATGGGTTTTTTTAAAAAAACTATTATGCTTTTATATATCATCTTTAATTATTTAAAATGTTAATTTCTCTTCAATAAATAAAAAGACAGTTAATCTTAGTAATCACAATATTAAAGTATTTATATATGTGTTCTTCACTTAGATTTTCTGTGTTAACTAGAAATATATAGGAGTATAAATTATATCTTAATATTATAAAATAACAATTATTTTGGACTATCTATTTTTAGTAAATTCGACAAGTAAAATGATTCGGAGGGAGTTTATTTTCTTAAATATCAACATAGTATTTAATTTATGAATGTGTGTTGCAGGCAATGTGGGAAGCCATTCAAGCCAGAGAAACTTCATGCCCACATGAAGTCCTGCAAAGGAATGAAAGCTCTGTCAAAGGCTGCTACTCACAAAACCTACAAGGATGCACCAAAAATTGATTCTCTTTGACTCTTATCAAATGCTAGCTTTCATTTTTTTTTTCTAGATTATTCTTATTCAACTCTATTGGAATTAGATTATGTTTTGTTTTTAGAACTTTTGGAAAAGAGCCTTCCCATGTATATTTTTGAGTAAGAAGGTTCACAGGTAAAAGCCTAAGCAATTCAAGAATTCACAAGTAGTTATGAGCCTGATTTTCCATGTTATTACGCGGTGTGAATCTGAGTTAGTTGAGCCAGTGTATAACATGGATATCAGATTAGACAAGCAAAAATGATAAGACAGACAAACTTTTGATGATGGAAATACCTAATTTAAGTTTTTCTTCTCCAGCTTAGTGAAGATATATTCTTCTTTACATTTGGATACTGAAGCAGTATGTCATATCTACTCCTCTCTAAATATCTTAGAGCCTAATCAACTGTTAATGACCATATTCAGGTCATTGGAACATACCTAATCTAATAGCATCTGTAACGAACAATAGAATTTCCAGGATGTTAGTAGTCAATTGCTAAGATCATAGCTGGTTACTTGCCTCCAAGAATCGAGGAGTCAACATGGTCGAGCAAGAACCTATATAACTTCTGTTTTAATCCTTCTACCCTCTCATCTATTCTGTTACCTAACTTAAGCATGTCATCCAACCACTGATTGACACTTTTGAGCTGACCAAGAAGATCTACAATTTCAGAATTTCCGTCTACAGTATCCAGCCCAAATCCCTTGCTCAATGCATCTTCTAAGAAGTTCAAGAACCAAGCTCGAGATGAAGAAAGCAACTTTTCTGCTAAATTTGCAGCCTCCTTCAGCCCACTCCCTTCGGACCACTCTTCCCTTTCGATATTTGTTCTTCTGGTAGTGGCTGGTAAATGCTGCTTCGGTTTAGATACTGAACTTCTTCTACTAGAATTAGGACCAGACAGCCCATTGGCTTTAGTGCTTTGCTTGTTTACAGGCGAATGGTTTTCTGCTTCACTAATCTTTGGAGTGCTCTCTAGTATAATGTGATGAGATTTCTCGTTATCCAAATTTCCATTCTTGTCTTCCTTTGTGAACAAACAGAATTTGGAAAGTTCTGAATCAATTGCAGCTTGAATCCAAGAGGCCGCGTTCTTATTGGTAAAGTTATGGCAAATTTCTGGAAAAGGATCCTGCAGACACAACTTGTCATTGCCTTTCACTTCAGGAGTTCTCATCACCAATGATTTGGTAAGAGACGCTGCTTTCTGCATGTTTTGATGAAGGTTTAAAAATTGCTCAATCAATTGTCCAGCAGGTACTTTCTTCGATGATTCACATAGTTCTGCAAACATACTGTAGAGAAGTGTAAGAGGAAGCTTACCTTCTATGTCTTAAGGGTAGAACATAGGTTTAGAAGAAAGTTAACACTGCCAGTGTGATTTCAAACCACGATTAATACATGAAAGCATTCAGAAAATTTGTTTCGATAAAAAAGACCAGTGCTCAGATAATATCCAATTATTGGCAAACAACACCTGAACCACGTTTACTAAGAAGATAGACAATTGGATATCTGCTAAACACATAGAGTGAAGAAGTTCGTCATTCAATACTAACTGAAGGCTGAGCTTCCGGACATGTCAATGTGATCAGAGTGTTGCAGAGTGAAAATATAACATGCAAAAAGGTGATCTAATACAACCATTCATGCTTGTACATTGAAAAGGATAAGACTAGATAAAACGTGTCCCTAAGGATCGCTTTTACTTTATTTCCAACTAAAAGATAAGGATAAATAATATCTCGTAATGACAAGTGATGTGTAGCGTGTAGGTTAGGTGCATGTAAGGGCATGACGCAAGCCAAATGAAACACTGCTAAAGAAAGGAATCCAACGACTCAAAAGGCAGCAAAGACCACATAATCTTGCATGGTACCAATATATAAATTATGAACCTAATGCAAGATAACATTGTAGGATGAGTAACCGGGGTGGAGTGCAATAAATCTATCTAATCAAGATTGATCCAGCATAAGGGTATTCTAGAACTAAGCGAACAAATTATAAATACACACCAACAGAATAATATGATTCAAATATTCAGAGGCAGAGCTTCTATATTCCAGTAGTTTCATGTCACATACTGGTAAAAATACATGCAAAGTAGAGGCATCGAAATAAAGCTGAACCATTACCTCATGCACTGGATGACACCTTCTGCGGCAGCAGCTTCTTCTAATGCATGCATAGCAGACAGAAATGCAACATTTCTTAAACTTGTAACTTCCTGAAGAGATTATAATTCACAATTTGATGACACAACTTCTTGAAGAGATTATAATACACAATTTGATAGGCAAGCATACCACTATCATAGACTTATAACTTGAACATTCATTCTTCACATACCTTGCCAAGATCACGAACTGTTGATGGAAGTGAACTCCATGAAATCCTTGAGTCGGACCAATTTTTAAAACTGAGGGCCACCTTTGTCAGATTGCACGGAAGAGTCTTATCTTGTGAAAGCTCTAGATCATTTCTAGCGGGCTTGCTAACTGCTCTTGGTGAGACAATAAGCTCTAGATTTTTTCTAGTAGGCTTGCTAACTGATCTTGGCGACACAATAAGCTCTACATCTTTTCTAGTGGGCTTGCTAACTGACCTTGGTGACACAATATTATTCCTACTTGTAAGCGGTGAAATACTTGCAGTTGAATGTCTTGGAGTTGAAACTTTATCTAAAGAAGGCTTCTTCACAGAAGGAAGCTGCAAAATATCGACTCATCCAATTAAAACACAATAAACAAAACATAGCCATGAATTTTTCTCTTAAAAAGACTTGGTCAATATTATATTAGACTGCCTGAAGTTTCACATTCATCCGATAAACAACACCAACAATATGATTTGTGATAACTCACCACCCGTACTCTATAAGACTATAAAAATACTGAAGCAAACCACATAAATACAGGGTATGTTCTTAGCATTTCCATGGAAACGAATAGCCAGGAAGCTTGAGCTACAACATGTTACATAATCTCGATTTGGAATGAACAGTTTGATCCAGTATCTAGTCCAATCCATCCATTATTGTACAGAAAGAACCAACATTTATACAGTTTTAAGTTTAATCTAAATATGAACTTAATGTGATCTCTTTGATGAACCAAATAAAGAAAAAGACAAGGACATTGAAATTAACCTAGCGCATTATTGTCTAACCATTTTTGCCCTAATTGAATCAGCAAATTGACCTAAAAGAGAAAACAAATAAAAATAACCATTCTAACAAACAGCATTAATCACAAAAAGATAAAAACTTTCAACAATGGCATGCCTAAATTAAATGAATTCACATTCTGCCAAAAGTTCTTCAACAACTAATTTATGGGGGTAAACTTACAGAATCCGAACCCGGAAACCCGGTTTTCGATTTGGACCTAGGTGTAGCTCCAGCACCATTTTTCTCACCGGGGCTCCGATCCCATCCTCTTCTAACTGAATCGAAACTCAATCTCCTAATCTCTAACCCATCAACCTTCCCATTCCCAATGGACTGTCTTCTTGATTTTACATCCTCACTCAGCACCACTCTGTTTATTTTGGTTTTCACCTCGACCCTTTTCACTTCACCATTCTTCTTCCCTCTTTTCGGGTCGGGTCGGTTCCGAGCAGTGAGAAAATCACTAGAAATCAAATCTTTAGGATCCCCAACACATGGGCGTCTGTTGGGAACCGGCTTGAGTCCACGAAGAACCGGAACAGGGGAACCGGAATCAAGACGAGTAACATGAATGAACTGACCCAGTTGGATCTTGTCACTCAGTATCAACTCAACATCTTGTTCTGATACAGAAACGTAAGCTGAATGTTGAGAATCTGATACCCTTAAATAAAATCCCCTGCTTTTCCATGGATCATCATCAAGTGAAGGAACAATACTAATCACCTGAAAAGCCCCATTATTATTAAAGTGATACACCAGCATTGTTATATAAAAAATAAAAAAAGAATATTAGTATTTTTCTGTACATGCCTGAAGAAGAGCAGAGCGGTGTTGTCCAGCAACTTTGGTTTCTTTATCATCAAGATGTTGCAATAGTTTAAGCAAAATACCAGGCGTTAGAGACGCCATTATTGCAATGTAGATGAAACAGAGAGCAAAAAAGAAAGATTAACAAACATGGCAAAGCAAGATTTGAGAGAAGGTATTTGGGGGGTATGGGGAAGAGTGAGTTTGAGGCGAATCTCAAAACGGAAAAAGGACACGTGTCAGCTGGGGATGTGGTCTATGGGTGACAGAGTTGCAGAAATGGTACAGAAGAGAGAGAGAGAGAGAGGAATGGGCAGAGAGTACATCCGTAAGGAAGAAGGCAGTAGAAGACAAGATTCAACTAAAAAGGTAGTGTAATGCTCCTACCTGGAGATATTACAAAAATCATCCTTTTCTATCATAAAAAGATGGCAAAATATTTTCTCGTTCAATTTTATTTTTATGCTATTTAATTTTTTATTATCATTGTTAATTAAATAAAATATGATTAAATTTCAAAATTTGACCTTCAATTAATTTTGAGTATTTTTGGAATAACTCACAAAATTTCAAGCTAGCATTTTGTCAAAAATTTCGAGAAAAATATTTGACTATTTTAAAAAAAATATGATTTATGTTATGAATTTTATAAAGTTATAAAAAATATCTTTAAGTTTAAGTTTGTATTGTTATTTTATAATGTATCTGTTCTGCAAAATAATTCAATAACATAATCGATAAAATTAACAACAATACTATAGTAATATGGACTAGAACAATACATTTTTCACATATTTAATTTTGCCAAAGATGAATTATAACTCATTAAAAATAATTTTTTGTCAGGTTTATATAAATAGCAGAGTTAAGTAGTCATTAATGGAGTAATCCGATAGATAACTATTAATTGGATTAACTAATGATTGGTGTTTGCTATAAAATATATCATTTTAGTGTAATTTTAAAAAATTAGAAATTGAGCCAAATAATTTTTTTGTAAAAATGAATAGCATAATTTATGAAACTGAAAGGTGTTCTATTTATTTTGAGGTGTGTTATTTGAGGATTTAACGAGTCTTTTTCGACATTTGTGGTTATTTTATTTTATTTTTGAACAAATGTAAATGACTAATATTTTATAATAAAATGTGTTAAATGTTTAGAAAATTTAGTCACAATTTGGTCAAGAATTTTAAAAAATTATAATATTTTTTATTTTAATATAAACTAATTGATTTTTTTTTTAATTACAAGGTATTAAAATTAAAAAAATATTTAAAAATAAAGCAACATGATAAAATATCATTTTCATCAAATTATAATCAATTTTTTTGACCGAAAAAACTTTTTCCTTTTACAAAAAATAAGAATATTAATTTTTGACAAATTTAAGAACACCAAATTATTAGATATATACTTGAAAAAAGTATTTTGAACTTCCCCGCAAAATATATTTTTTTAAATTTTCTCAATACGTGATTCATTGTTTCAACTGCACGGTTGTGGGTCCTCTAAATTTCATAAATCGATATTCTTTCTTCCAAAATGTTTGGACAATTTGTTTGGAAATACTATAAGAAGATTTATATGTCATTATTTTAAATATATTTTTTATGTGAAATTAATTAAAATTATCATTGTATTCTTAGTTAATGTTCTCTTATAGTTAAATTTCTATAAATGAATATGAATTAATTTATTTTAATTAATGTATATGGCTTATTTATTTATTTTTTATAAGTTAGTCAAATGTTATTTTCAAAACTAATAATTTTGAAGGGTAATATATAAAGAATAGAAATGAAGAAAATAGTACTTTTTGAACGAACTTATTTTTTTAATCCGACCAGAATAGAAATTGATATTACATCAATAAAATAGTATCTTTTTAAAAAGAGAAAATGGTAAAAACAAATTAGAAAATTTCAAAAATATAGTGTTAGATTTTATGAGGTTCTTTATTTGAAAAGCTAATAGAAAAGACAACAATAATAGATTTTACTAGTCACTTAAGTATCATATTAAATTTTTTTAATCTATTAGGTTTAGGATAAATCAGCAAAATAAATATTTCTTTTATCATACATTAAAAATTATTCAATCAAGTGAAATATATTAAGGATCAAAATGAATCTCTTTATTATACGCTAAGAACTATTTCAATCAAGTAAAATACATAAGGACTAAAATAAAGCATCAGCTATATAAGTAAGGACCACTTTGGTCATTTTCTCGTTGCTTTGCTTTGGTATGTTCAATGTATACACCAAATCAAATATGCATATTTATTATTTGAAAAAATATATAATTCATCGATAAAACTTTAAAGTTGGCGCAATATTTCACTTAGATATCTTAATTGAACGATGTTTTATATTCGACACTTTATGTAAGGTTTTATTGTGTTATTTTGACACTTTTTGCTTACATGGCATAATGAGTGTGATACAATCATTTACCTGCGCGTAAAATCATTCTTTAGTTAATTTGTTATTTTTTCTTCTTGTTCTTCTCATTTTCAGCCATTATTTTACTAGTCATGTTAACTTCATCCATTCTGAATTAAGATTTCAGCAAAATAATGGAGTAAATTTCTCTAAACTAAACTAAATAAAAATTTTAAACTAATCAAAATATTCCGTTTTCTATCAAGCTATTTATTAGGGGGGGAAAAAAAGAAGAGAAAGAGTGTAGGGATTTGGGGGGGGGGGGGGGGGGGGGAAGACAATCATGGAATGGAGTGTTTTTTTTTATTTATTATTTAAATTTCATTTTATTTTGTAATTATTTAGGTCATGTGTCATTAATTATTAGTTTTTTTTTTTTCAAAATTAATTATTTAAAAATCAATTTTCCACACAAATTACAAATGTCATTTTTTAATTCGTTACTTTACAAGTCATTTACTAGTATAATACACATATGTTATATATTTTTGTTGATATTAAAATAAGTGTCAAAATGACACCGCGAAATCCTACCTAAAATGAACATCGCTCAATTAAGACATGCAAGTGAAAGATTGTGCTAAGTCAAGCAAAATAAAAAGAATATTTTATTTTGTACAGATAAATCATAAAGAATCAAAAAAGAAAGTTACTCGATGTAGAGTTAAAATTATATAAAAAGTAATATAAATTATAATTAAATTAATTATTAAAAGTATATAAAAAAATATATAAATCTTAAAATTTTAAAAATATTAGGTAAATTGAGACGAATGCAATATGTTTATTTAAAGAAACAGCCCCTTGAAGTTGTATGTTGCATTACAGTTCCCATTCCATCATTAGGGTTGGGCATATTTTTGGCCAAATCAAAATTCTATGTTTTCAGATTTTTTATTAATCACATAAAATTTACAATAATAAGATTATTTCACAAGTAAACTCGAAGGTTAATAAAATATTATAATTTTTTTTAATAAATAAAATTTATTTATTTGATTTTGTTTATTTCGAAATATTAAATAATGTTTCTTTTCTTGGATTGATTTTTAAATTTAAACTTTCACATAATATATTTAAAATTATAAGATTAAAAAATATTTTAATATATATTATTTTTCGGTTAAAACCATAGAAAAAATATAGCTTTGTTATTAAAAAGAAATAAATAACTTTGAATCTTGGATATAAAAAATAATTAAAAATTATACCTCCAATTTATTTTTAGCTTTACACCACTAATAGCTTGAGCAGTCACAGAATTTACTTAAATATGAACTATAGTAATTTGATTTTCTAGACATGATTTTTCTCTGTTCAAATAGATTGTGGTGTGAATGAAAAATTATTAAAGATATTTAATATGATTTGTCATTTCAGGTGGAATTTTACTTTGATTACCTGTAGGTCCTATTAATTTTTTCTGAGATTTTCATATCATTAGTCTTCATATATAAGTATAAGTAGTACTTTCTCGATTTTACAAAGAATAGTTCAGTTTAATTTGATTGAAAATTGAAGAAAATAAAAAAGATTTTGATCATGTGGTTTTATATTAAAGTTATGTTAAATGTATAAAATTGTTTTTTAATCTTATGGATTTAAACATGTAATGTGAAAAGTTATTAAAAAAAAGTCATTTTTTTAAATAGACTAAAAAATAAAGGATGTCATCCTTTTTAAAAGGGATGGAGTATAAAATATAAAATTATATTTTTCAATTTCTAAAGCTACAATTTTACTATTTTTCCATTTTAGATAATTAACTTCAATATTTGTACGAAACTTTTTGAATTTCACTATTTAAAATACAAGTAAAATGAGAGCTTTATAAAAAATATTTAATATTGCTAGCTAAAAATATTGTAATCTGATTTTATTCAAAATATAAAAGAGGAGAAAACTACACCCACTCATATCATTTATACTAAATTTACGAATGATTTTAAATAATTTAGTATCTTACTGTTAATTAAGAGGTCTCTATCATATATTAAAAAAAATATACATGTATGTGCATGTATTTTTGCTACCAAATGTAATAAAATAGAAAGGGGGGTAAGCAAGATGGTCATGAATCACAGATACATGTTAATTCCACTAGATACATATAAGACATATCTAATCTGATTCTCATGTAATTGAAATACCTGATACATAGGAGAGTGGCAAGCGAAATGGGAGGAAAGCAAGGAAGGCGAGTCATATTTATCTATGTATGTTATATACATGCTAATTAAATTGAATACAATATATTTAGAACAAATTCATCAAAATTTAACCACATATGTCCTGATATACATGTTTTCTGAACATATATGAATACACCAAAATCTGATAAATTTTATAATATTATAAATTAAATTATATCCAAATATAATTAGCTCGTGAACTAGTAAATTTTTTTTTAGATTTTCTTGAAAAAATGAGAATGATCATATTGGGTTTCTCATTCTTTTGGCCCATTGGGCCCAATCTTCATGGATCTCCTTTTCTTCTAGTTTTAAATTGTAATTTCAATGTTCTATCCTTGTCCTTTTTGTTTTTTAAATGCTGCAGGTTTTTATCCGTAAAATAGATGAATTTAATGACTGAAATTCAAATAATTAATATAATTTTTTATTTGATAATAAAAAAATAAAAACTTAATATTACTTACTAATACTTTATTTTATTTCTGTTGTTATTTATTTCTTACTTGACATTACTTAGAGTTTGTTTGATATTATTATTGAAAATTGCTTATTTCTAGAAAAATAATTTATGATTGGATAATTGATTTCAAAACCATTTTTGAGAAGCAGATTGTGCTTGTCTAATTTTGTAATAAAAAAATTTCAGAGTCAAATATCAAAAAATTGCTGGCATCGGAGTTACTTTAAAATTAATATTATTGTATAGAGAAAACTATTTTAAAATATATTATAAATTTTTTGATTAAATTTATATTTTATTAAATTAAAATGTGCATACTAAAATTTTCAATAATATTATACATAAATAAATAAAAAGATAATTTAAATATTGATGTAATCCTACAAAAATATATTTGTTACCTTTTTTGTAATCTTGCAAAATAATACGTAAAATAATGTATAAAATATAAAATAATAATATGTAAGCGTAAAATAAAATAAAAATTAATACAGAAAAATAAAAAAATTAATTCTTAATGAAACATAATCAAACTTATGAGATATATCAATTAATTGATAGGAATATATTGGTAAATATGTATAAATGGAAGGGAGTATTTTGTTTTTGAAAAAATAATTTTCTGCTTGATCTACTTTTACTGTTTTTAAGAAACATAAATTTTTAATTTCTTCCAAACTAGAAAAACTGTTTTTTCTTCCATTTAAAACAATTTTACTGAATTACCAAACATCTTAATTAGCTAGCTTTTTCAAATTATGTCATTAATTCATCATCAATAGCATAACACTAGGGTAGATACAAATAAACATTTGATGAGCATTGATACATAATTTAGTAAAATTGATAACTAGCATGCTATAATCCCATGTTAAGATTTACCGCATTTAAATAATTAAAAAAAAACAATAAAAATATTGTCACATTATGAACAATAGGAAAAAAACAATTGCCACTTTTTTCACAACCCCTCATATTTAAATGGGTTGAGGGAGTAATATTAGAAATGGTTAACCTAAATAGAAATCGTTTGGTATGAGAGATAAAATAAATAGTAATGAAATAAAATATTTGTATCTTGTTAGGTTGTCATGTTTAAGACGACTTATCCCACTATGTATATAAGTTAATTTATCTCAAAATAAATTGAACCAGAATAACTTATTCTTAACCAAAAAATGCCAAATAATATTGCCTTGGTTCAACCAATTAAAGGAAGAAATGACAATTGATAGATTCACACTCAATAAGTCCATATGGTGTATAACTCTCTCATTAAAGGTTTGTATCTATATCTAGGGAGATTCGAAGCCAATACTTCTACACACTAGTTAAGATTAACAGAGTATTTATTACTCTATCACAATCGTTATTTATATGAATGGTTGCTTTATGTGTGACTCATAGTTTATTCAAATTATTTACTAAGATTTCAAAATTATATCTATTTTTATTTGAATCTTTCTAGGATAAGATTCTGTACTGCACACATAGCTAGACTTTGAAATAATAGAATAAGTACACATCTAGACTTTGAAAACAACCAAGTTTTCTGTAAGATACAGTAAAATAATTTTTTGCAATGAATTTCAAGAATAAATTTATTTTTATTTCAAGAATCCTAAGCTTTTCTTGAATTTTTGAATTTATTTTACAATGAATCATTTAATGAATAAAAATATTATAAAATAAATCATACGCATACATTGTATTTTATGTATAATGAAATATTTATATGATTTCGATCAATATGATATATTTATAAATGAGTAAAATATAATTATTTTAATGTAATTAAAATTAACCTTTATTAAATTTTGAGAATACTCTTTAAATTAATAAATATGAACTCATCATAACACATCTACAAAATAATAGATAGTGATGATTCCCCATAACATTAATTTAGAGAGATTTCATTTTATATAAGTTTTAGAAGGAAAATAAGTAATTAATGTTGACAATATATAATTTAAAGAAATAACGATTTTTTCTTTTAATATTAAAATTAGTAACAAATAAAATTTATATAATATCTATTTTGAAAATTGGAGAAAGAAAAAATTAACGAGAGGGTGACTAAATGAACAAGGAAATAATTGATGTGAATTATGCTCTTTATAATATAATGTTCTCGAGATGATCATTTTCGTTGTTGTTATGCAGTGACAAAAAAAAATTAGTATTTGGTTTTTTTTTCTTCAAAAAGGGCAGAAAGTTTTTTTTTTTTGTTAGCGAAATTCGAATATGCAAGTATTGATTCATTTAAGGTGTTAAATTTTTTCAAAGGAGTCTAAAATTACAAGGTTATAATAATGTGTTATGTCAATCATATTAAAAATATATTATTTAATTACTTTTTTTTTGTATATATAATATATTTTTTCGACGAAGAGGATATTCAATTGGACACCTTGACTTGCACGTGCCTTCGCCCTGCCACTATAAGTTTAGTAATTTGGACAAAGAAGATAATATTCGTACATAAAAAGTTATAGTATATAAATAACATATCTTTTAATCACCTACAAAACGTGAAATATTACTTACAAAAAAAAAATCTAGGACAAATCACAGAAATATAAATCTTTTGTTTTACTTACTTTTATTATCCCCTATTAATTTTAAAAATCTCCAAAATTTCTTATTTTTTTTAATATATCTGAGTTGAATTATAATGTATTTGAATCAGTAATGTATTCAAGCTACATATTATGTATTCGAGCAACATATTAATGTATTCGGATCAGTTTTTAATGTATTTGAGTTACATATTATGTATCCGAGCAATATATTAATGTATCCGAGACAATATTTAATATATTCAATTTTAAATTTTTTTAAGAATTAATATGATTAGAAACTTATTAGGAGTAGACTATAATTTCATATTAAACTATCAATTTATGTAATTTACGCTTTAATATGTACATTATTAACCAAATCATCTCTTAATAGAAATTTATTGCTACTAACTACTCCATGTTGATAGGAAGTTCATTCTTCCAATAATCTACCACAAGATAATTGGTGGACCGTCCAACACCACCAGTGAGTTGGCCTGATTAAAGGTTGAATTCAGTAAATTTGAAAATACTTTAGTTTTTTTAATCAATTTCAAAAATAAGATGCCACTTTTTTATTATTAAAAGAAATTAATTTTTTTTTATTTTATACTCAATGAAATGATTTACTGTCAAAGAAATAATCAAAAATTATTTTAATCATAAATTTCAAGTCTTTTTTTCCTCTTAAACTTTTGGTCAAAGTAAAATGTGTCTGCATGATTCATAGCTGAAGAATATATCCGGCTTCCCTCCGGTGCAGATTTGCTCTCTAATGACATCATGAGTGTCAAATGGGTAGGTTGAATTGAAATTTGAGATATTAGAATGATATGAAATGGTGTTTAGGTTGGATCTTGACTCGTTTCAAATTTACTTTGGGCTGAAATGAGCTAAAGATTGGATGGAGTCATGACCCGCTTAATCTAATTAATTTTAACATTGTTATTTAACTTTTATAACCATAATTTGAATTTCAACTAAAGAATTTTTTAAAAAAGAAATTACAAATTGATTGATAAAATTCTAAAATGATATAAAATAGATAGTAATTTATAACTTTAAATATAAAAACTTGCATTATATCAATGCAAATAAATAATCTTAAACCATGTTGAAACTGGACATTAAATTGGAGCTTAATTCATGATTCTTTTAAAATAAGTTAAGTTTTGAATAAGCTGAGATTTGATCCAGTTCAAATAATTTTAAATTCAACTTTAAAATTTCTGAACGAACTAGATTATATTTAGATTTATTTTTGACATCGTGACTCCATATATCATATAGAACTAAACTCATTTCTCTTCTTCTTTGGATCCTTCCAAGTTTTTCCTTTCCTCCTGCACACAAACAAACAACCAAGTGGTCCAAATTGTAGAGGGACTGGGGACAGTGAATGGACTAATTTGAACAAACAAGATGCATTATTTTAACCAACAAAGACAAAAAATTAATATCAGGAAAAAATATGCAGCAAACATCAGGGGTAAATTAATATCAGCAAAAAAAAAAAATATGCATTAAATATCAGTGGTCCAAGAAAGACAGTTAATCTTAGGAAAACAACAAAAAGGCATTAGATATCAGTGGTCTAAGAAAGAATAATTTTCGCCGATTTGACATGCGATATGAAATTATAAAATAAAATTTAAAATTTTATTTAAATATGTTATTTAGATTTTTTTTTTATGTTGTATATTTTCTCATAAATATAAAGACCTCATAAGTTGTAGATTATTAAAGTTGTTCCAATTTTTTTATACAATTTAATCAAATATACAAAAATTTATAAAATCTCATAACACACTATTACAAAGATATTCTTAAAAAAATATATTATTTATGATCAAGTTTTAATTCAATTTTAATAAAAAAACATACCTATATAAGTAGTGATTTATTAATCTTTAATATAGTCTTTCCAAATTATACTGATAATTTTTTCACGTTAAACTTGCATATCTCGTTTATTTATATGACTAGGAAGACGAATCAACTTTTTTATTTTGAGTCATTTGTTGGTCAATTCGATTGGTAAATAATTTTGATTAAAAATAAATAAATTGGGCAAATATAAATATTAAAGTATGAATTGATTTGAAGTAATAATAAATTCTTTATTAGTGAGAATAATCATTATATGAGATGTAAATGGTTAAAGAAGTGATGACATGAAGTATAATTTTTATTTACATAGGAAATACATGTTTAGTAGATATAAATGTGATTTGTATTTTACAAAATATAATTTGTCGGTCAATTTTATATTTGAAAACTTCCAAAATTTTCAAAATCATAATTTTTGTAAAATATGATATCCATCTGATGATATGAATAATGAGATAAATCAATGTGAAATCACGTATTTTAAACGATAATTCCATCTTATAATTTCATATCGCATGTCCAAAATGTTTACTTAGTAGGCGTTTGGCCATGTGATACCATATCACGATATGGTATCATGAGATGGAATCAGCGTTTGGGCATGCGATTTCACGCTGATTTTGTCTCCTGATTCCATGTCATAAGATGTGATATCATATTCTCCAAAAATCATTATATGAAATCACACGGTGATACCATATCATGATTTGAGTTATTTTAATATAAAAATTGATCCACGAGTATATATTTTGTTAAAACAATCTCACATTTATATCTAATAATCATTTTTTCACTGTAAATAAAATTTATAATCACATCATTACTTTTTAAAATTTATTATTTTCACCAACATATATCACTTTAATTCAACACTTCACGATTGTTGAGTAGTAAAATTTTGAAGAGTCCGTAAAAGGTGCTTCATTTTTATTCAAATATATTGATGAAACAATTACTAAAGTGAAGAACAAATAACTTTATAATAATTGATTATACAATTTTTTGTTTATTTGATAATTTTGAATACACAATTGGGACTATTTTAATAGTTTTAGAACTTGTGTGATTTTTATGTTTATGAGAAAATATACAATATCAAAATTCTATATCGCACATTTAAACAAAACTTTAATTTTATCTCATAATTCCATATTATAATGCCATATAGTGATTTCATATTATGATACCATATCGCATAGTCTTAATCTCATAAAAAAAAAACAGATATTAAACATCTTGTCACAAATGTCAATATAAAAAATCTTGGCTATAAAATGCTAGCCTTTAAAGATGGTAGGGTTGCTAGTAGAAATTTGTCACTCTATGTCCTAATTTATGCAGACATGATTGAAATTTTGATATTTTAATTTTAAAATTTTATTCATAAATTTGTATATAAAAACTTTAACATTGTTGATTTTTTTTTATATGTAAGAGTCATGTAAAAAGTATTACAAAAAGATAATTAGCAATGTAGAATGTTTAAAAGATATATATAATAAATTAGTCAATTTCTAAATTTCAATCATACTACATAAATTAGAAGTTAGTAGTACTACACTACTACTAATAGAAAGTTAGCATAAATAGTTTTTTAAAAAAAAAACTGCCTTTCATTTTTTTTAATTTAATAATCTATTTTAGTTTTGTTTCATTTTAACCTTTAACTATTTCAACTACAATTTTACACTTCAAAATTGATATTTGTCCATTAATTTTTGTAAAAAATATAAAAAAGTAATGGATGAACATGTTTTAAAAATGTAAATTTGACTATTAGTATCTTATGCAGTTACTAAATAATAAGAATAGTTTACAATATATATATATATATATAATATATATATATATATATATTATTTGTTAAAATAGATAAGTCAATAGAATTTTTTATTTTCATATATATATATATATATATATATAATATATATATATATATATATATATATATATATATATATATATATTATTTGTTAAAATAGATAAGTCAATAGAATTTTTTATTTTCCTTATATAAGAAATAAATTTGAGAGAGTAGGTTTCAAACAGATGACAAAGAAAAACAAAAAATTAGAAAAAGAAAAAGAAGGGTAAAGAAAAAAAATGATTTAAAAAAAACGTGAGTGGCGGATTTTATACGGCACATTATAATCAAATTATTTTTTTTCCATAAAATAACAACGTAGTGTGCTATAAAAGTTTTTCCAGTATGGTCCATAGTGAAAAATTGAGTCTCCGTGGAAATAAATTTAAAATTTATCGTAATTAATTACTACTATTTACATTTAGAAATCTTTAGAACTTGAAATGATTCAAACTAATGTTACTGTAATAAAAAAATCTGTCACATTATTTTTTTTTCTCAATTTATGTAACACAAATAAAATTTAAAAAGCTAACTAATTTTTTTTTATAATTTTTAAATTTCCAACACGTGCTACAAAAGAACGACTAATAATTTAATCGAGGTGGGTCCCACAACTTTCTAGCACCTCACTTCAAAAACATTAAATTATATCTGTAGCCTAAAAAAAATATTATCTTCATCCCTAATAACTTGTCCATTTTTCTTTTTATAGTTGTCTTTGATATACTATTTTGATAAATTAAGAAAAAACAATTTTTTTTGCCTATTGTACGCACAATTAAATGTCTAATTACTTTGAAAAATATAGAACTTTTCATCTACTTCATAATTAATAGATGTAAAATGATAAGTTCACTATGTTACTAATTATTTTCTTAATAGGTATATCAATTTAAAAGTGAACAAGTAAAAACGAAAAGAGGGAGTACTATACGAAACAAAATATATGTTCAACAAACAAATTTAAAAAAATGTAAATTGTTTTAATCATAACAGAATTAAACTTCTTTCGACCGCTTTTATTTGTCATGATTTTTTTATAGAGTTAAATGATAAAAACTTTGATCAATATTTTATGATATATCTTTTCATCATATTCATATGCAAAAAAATTGTAATTTATAGTACTTTTTAAATAATTTTTGAAAATTTAAATTTTTTGATTAAAATTAATATAATCTAATTTAATTTTTAATATTAGTCAAATTAACTTTCGATAAACATAACATAACAAATAAAAATAGATAAAAGAAGTAATACAAATACTTCAAATTGTTTTTATACCATGCTTCTTACTTCATTTTCAAATAAATACATATTACTTCCTATAATTCATTCTATATGATACTGATAAAATTTACTAATTTGAATTTGTTATATAAGCCTTCAAATAATTTAGTTATCCTCTGATCGTGACTTTTATTAAGACAAGTATCGAAAACATATTTAGACCTTTCTGTATTAATTCAAAAAAAATATTGTTAAAAGTATTCAAGCTATAAATTATTTGTGATTGTCTATTTTACACGTAATTTTGATGATTAATTTTAGTCAATGGTTAATGAATAAAGTACATAATATATATTTAATATCTTATACCATTAAGCCCTTATATTAAAATAATGTAATAAGATTAAATAATTGTATATATGGTTACTTGAAAAGCGAGAGGAGAACGAGTCAGGTTGCTGCTATTGGTTAGCACAGTGATCCAATTTGTAAGTTGTCATGACATCATGAAGATGTCTAGTGATTGTGACTTAATTTATTATTATTTTTTAAAAAAATGCTTTTGGCACAGTTGTTGCCATTGGTTTAGTAACCAATTTTGAATAATATTATTTGTTTATCGTATTATAAATTTTAATTTTTATATATTGAGATGCGTAATTGAATAACATGTATATTATATTATATGAATATCAGTAGATTCATGATATTGGTGAAATTGGAATTCAATTCTAAGTTTGAAATTCGGAGAAAATTAAAGGAGTTGGAACTTGACTTTTGGTTTGGGTGAGTTTTTGGGTATAGGCTAGACTTATAGTAATACGAATGTAGTTGGTTTTAAAATCTTATTGTGATTAATAATGAGAATAGATTGCTTTGAGTTGAAAGTAATGAAAAGGGAAGGCTCAAACTCCAGAGTAATTGTTCGATTATTTGAGTTAAGTAGATTTCTAAATCCTCGTTAAGTGCATATAATTGTGTATTTTCTTGTGATATGTGATGGAGAGTAATGAGACTTAGTGATGAGTTGCTTGTCCATACTGAATAATTCAGTCCGAAACTCAAAGGATAGAAAATATTAACAAAAATTCCAAAACGCTATATAAAAATTTATATTAACCAGAACGGTAAAATCGCTGCCGAGGCAGCGATTTACTTCAACTGAAAAAGTAAAATCGCTGCTGAGGCAGCGATTTTGCCAAAAAAAAAATTTTTAATAAAAAAATGAAATCGCTGCTTGAGCAGCGATTTCAAAATTTTTCTTCTTACAAATCGCTGCCAGGGCAGCGATTTGATATTATTTTTTAATTTTCTTTTTTTTTTAAAAAAAATAAGGTATATCGCTGCACTGGCAGCGATTTATAAAGAAATTTTTTTTATATAAATCGCTGCTAGGCAGCGATTTATTTAAAAAAAAAATTTTGTTATTAATTTTTTTGTTAAAATTATATTGTTAAAAATTAAATTAAATAATTTTTCTCCTTTAATTTTTTATTTAAAAAAATTAATTATTTGAATTCAAATAGTATTTAAATTTAAATTTAATATAATATCTTTTTTTAGAAAGAAAATATATTTATTACTTTACTTATTTTTAATTTTTTTAAAATAATGTATATTTTTTAAAATTTATGTATATAACTTATAGGAAATATATTTATACTTTACTTATTTTTAATTTTTTTAAAATAATGTATATTTTTTAAAATTTATGTATATAACTTATAGGAAATATATTTATTACTTTACTTATTTTTAATTTTTTTAAAATAATGTATATTTTTTAAAATTTATGTATATAACTTATAAGAAAATATACATTATTTTAAAAAAATTAAAAATAAGTAAAGTAATAAATATATTTTCTTTCTAAAAAAAGATATTATATTAAATTTAAATTTAAATACTATTTGAATTCAAATAATTAATTTTTTTAAATAAAAAATTAAAGGAGAAAAATTATTTAATTTAATTTTTAACAATATAATTTTAACAAAAAAATTAATAACAAAATTTTTTTTTTTTGTAAATCGCTACTGTAGCAGCGATTTATATATAAAAAAAAATTTCTTTATAAATCGCTGCCAGTGCAGCGATATACCTTATTTTTTTAAAAAGAAAATTAAAAAATAATATCAAATCGCTGCCCTGGCAGCGATTTGTAAGAAGAAAAATTTTGAAATCGCTGCTCAAGCAGCGATTTCATTTTTTTATTAATTTTTTTGGCAAAATCGCTGCCTCAGCAGCGATTTTACTTTTTCAGTTGAAGTAAATCGCTGCCTCGGCAGCGATTTTACCGTTTTGGTTAATATAAATTTTTATATACCGTTTTGAAATTTTTGTTAATATTTTCTACCCTTTGAGTTTCGGACTCCTGAATAATTCTAATGATAAAAATTGATGATAAAAGACAATGTGATTAATTATTGGTGTGGGATGTGTTGAGAATGGTTTGAAAGACTTATTAATTAATTATTGATGTTGTATAACTATTGTGTTTTATGAATTGTACATTGTTATGGAAATGGTCAACTCCTCATTATTTGTGTGAATATGTCATTTGCATTTATTTTGAAACATTATTGTGATAAGTGTTGTGTTAATTGAGGAAAAATAAGAAACTAAATAGGATCGCGCCGTGACGGATACTAAATTTAGAGGGATGTGTCGCATGCCGCAACGAAAACTTTATTTTAAGGGACGTGTCACAAGCGGCAACATACACTGTATTTCGAGGGATGTGTTGCACACCGCGACGAATGCATGTACAAATATATCCACTATGTGTCCCGGATTGAGAGACAACGGGTGTGTATCGTTAGGTCAGACATGCATCACTATACTTGACATTGCAGTCCATTCCATTACACATCTTTTTCATTGATGAACTTGATCTTGAGAGTTGTTGATTTTGTGAGTGCCTTTTTGTGAAACTTGTGATTAATAAATATTGGCCCTATTGTTGAGAATATGAAATTGTTAGAGTGTTGTTGTTGAGTTGTGTGCTTTTAAATTGTGAACTGTTAGGTTGAGCTGGTTTTGTGCAGATTGTAGTTGTAGAGGTTCTGTTGGGGTGTAAGAAGTATCTGTATTTTATTCTCTTAGCTTGTGTTTAGAAGTTAACTTGTTGAGTCTAGTGTGGTTAGGTAATCACCCCTTGCTTCTACATTTTTGTAAGTTATTGGCCCGGACATTCGTTATACTTTCTCTTCTCTTCTTGTCCGAGGATTCTTGTGGAGGTTTGTGAGGTAATTGTTTGTCATCTCAACGGATCTTCTTACTCCTGTTTATGATCTTGTTCAACTTTAGTGACAACATCATTTGAGAGTTGCGTTTTTCTTTCAAATTCATTGTAAATACATTAGAGGATTGTATAGGTGATGATCAAACTTTGGAGTTTTATCAAGTTGACTTAGTAATCCACACTTATTATATTTTGAAATTTCAATCTGTCTTATTTCTGCATTTTTGTGATATTTGGGTTTTAGGCCGACTTATCTTGGTGAGATAAAATGAGTGTAATCACGTTCATTTTTGGATCGCGACACTTTTATTTGAGTTTCATACCTAAACTATCGAGAGTGTGAATTTCATACATAAACTATCGAGAGTGTAAATTTCATACCTAAACTATCACTTATTAGTTTGAAAAACACTTCTTTCTTCTATAACAATCTCATCATGGAGGGTGTAACACACACTCTTTTACTTATCTAAAAAAAAAAATATAAAGTAATGTAAAATATTTTTCTTGCCTTACTCAATCACCATCACCACCACCACATTTTTTAAATTTAAATTTCTTTTATAAAAGTAAATAATTTTTTCACTTCATTCACCTCCCCCCTTCAAATACTATTTTAGATACTATTTAAAAAAAACTCACAATATTGTTGTAAAGAAAGCTCATAATGTAAGAAGAAAAAGACAAAAAGTATAAGATAGAGGAGATAATTTTCTTATTTAAGTGTGTCATACGATGGTTAATGATATCTCTATTTATAGTGTTGAGATATCATAGTCAAAGGTTACCTTCGAATTATACATAGTTATCATCAAGGTTCATATCACCTTGAAATCTTATCACATTGGAAACACTAATACATAAATCTAATTAATTGTTGGATAACTCTAATGGATCATCTACGGATACAATGGATTTACAACAAATATCACTTTTTTTTAAATAAAAGTTTTATTTATTAACTTTATCTACTCTACCTAACCCGCAAGGTCACTTTTTTCAAAAAAAAGTTTTATTCATGTTATAATCGATACACGAAAAAAATTCCTAAAAATGTATTTACATATTAACACAAAAAGAAAAAAAAATGTAAAAATAAATAAATAAACTTGGTGTGAGGGTTAATTAGTTTATTTTTTTAAAAGAATTTATAAAAAACAAAGGATTGGAGATTGTCGGGGGAGGGGAGGGGGGGGGGGGGGTTACATGGAGGATTTATTTATATAAATTTTTGGGATAATAATACTTTAATTTTTAATTAATATTAATAGCTTATAATTTAGTTTTTATCAAAAAGAATGTCATGTTTGTTATTTTAAATAAAAGAAAGAGTACAGTACACATACCACTGAAATATATTTCTCCAATTAATAAGTGATAGTTTAGATATAAAATTCAAACTCTCAATAATTTAGTATAAAAAAATAGTTTAAACGTTTTTTAACACTTATCTTTTTTCAATAAATATATAGGAATCACGAAGTACTCCCTCCTTTTTAAAAGAAAACTTTTCATTTTTAGTTTGTTTTTAAAAGAGTGAACTTTTTCTTTTTTTGGTAATATTTTAATTTCAGCTAACATATTTAAGATTAAAAGATCAAAAGATAGTTTTATATATTTGATCTAATTTTAATTTAAGACCACATAATTTTTATTTTTTTTTATATTCTTAAACTCTAAAATCAAGGTAAATCACATCATTTTTTGTGAAACGAAACGAGTATAAAAGAAGGATTAATGGCGGCTTTAATTTTAATCATAGTAAATATAGCTCCTACAAATCTTATAGAGAGATATGACACATCACGTGCATAAAAAACAGATATGTGAACATGGTATGCTCGAAATAAATCAAATTTCAAATATATATATATATATATATAAATAAGGCACGTGCTTATATAAATGAACTGTATAGCTCTGAGAACAGGTTTGAATTTAACTTCCAGGTTTTTTTTCGACTTTCGGAAATATTTAACGAATATAAGAAATAATTTCAAAAGTGTTTGGTAAAATTAATAATGAATTAAAATATAAAAAAATATTTATTATTTATAATAATAATATTTTTTTTCACTTGACTCTTTTAATTTATTTATAAATAAATTTAATATATATTACAAAAAATAATTTATTATTCACATATAATATAAGTTTTAATTATTGATAATACATTTATCATATATTTTGATATATTTATAATACAACGTGTTAAATTTTTATCAAACAAACATGATATATCTCAAAAAATAATTATAATACATATATATTGCATACATAATTCACTTTTAATACATATTGTAGATTTAACTTAACATTGTTATAAATGGTGATAAATAAAAAAAATCACTAAAATTAATAATTATTTGCTAAACTGTATTTATTTATGTAATTTTTCCAATTAAAAATCTATTTTTTTTTTCAATCCAATCCAAACTGGCTGTAAAGCATCAAAGTTTTTGAAATTACCAAAATAGCCTCGGCTGTTAAGCGCTTCCTTCTATATAATAGTGAATTCAACCTACAGTAGGTACAAAGGAAGTTATTTACTCTTATAATGGCACATAAGCTCAGGTATAACATAGTTAGTATTTGTTTAAATTAATGGTGCTAATCAGTCCATTAATTTCTTTTCTGAAATTGTGTAATTACATATAATTAAATGTGTATTTTCAGCTTTAATCAAATATTTTTGTTTATATGCATCGATTTTGTAGGTTGGAGGGCAAAGTAGCTATAATTACTGGTGCTGCTAGTGGCATTGGAGAAGCAAGTGCGAGATTGTTCGTTGAACATGGTGCTCGTGTCGTCGTCGCCGATATTCAAGATGAACTTGGTCAAAAAGTAGTTGATTCTATCGGATCTGACAAAGCCAGCTACCGGCACTGCGACATTACAGACGAGAAGCAAGTTGAGGAAACCGTAGCTTTCGCGGTAGAGAAATACGGTACTCTTGACATTATGTTTAGTAATGTCGGGACGCTGAATTTCTGCAGCGTCCTCGACATGGACGTGATGGCCTTCGATGAGACCATGGCCATCAACGTACGTGGATCCGCGTTAGCGGTTAAGCACGCGGCTAAAGTGATGGTTGATAAGAAAATTCGGGGATCTATTATATGTAACGCGAGTTTAGAGGGGATTTTAGCTGGGGCCGCTTCGCTGGCCTACATTGCGTCAAAGCACGCAGTTGTAGGCATTGTAAAAGCGGCCGCGCGTGAACTGGGTCCACATGGGATAAGGGTGAACGGGGTGTCGCCCTATGGAATAGCGACGCCCCTGGTGTGTAAGGCGTATGGACTGGATGCGGCTCTATTGGAAGAAGCAATTTATGGTAATGGACACTTGAAAGGTGTTAAGTTGAGCACGATGCATGTAGCACAATCAGCACTTTTTTTGGCGTCTGATGAATCTGCTTATACAAGTGGTCAAAATTTAGCTGTTGATGGTGGACTAAGTTCTATTTTGAAGCTACAATAAATTGTCAAGCTATTGTGTTGGTGTGCTGTGATGTGGGCCTTAATCCTCACTCTCTAGTCTCTTGTCTCTGTACTTTCATCTTGTTTCGTTTCGAATTTTCAACTTAATAATACTCTCACATTTTATGCGGTATTTTTTTAAATTTATACTAAGTTTTTCATAGATATTTTAAATATCATGACATAAAAAGATATAAATTTTATTTTTAAAAAATTGAAAATTTCATGCGTAAATTTTCAATAAAACTTTAATTATTTGACTTTCAAAAAATTAAAAAATATCACATAAATTACGAAAGAGAGGACTGGAGTAACATTTCACTGACTGAAAAATTCCAACGGCAAAATTGATGATTGACCGATTGTAGCAGTTCTCTTTCCTTATCCTCACTTTCAGTGGGCCCAATTTTATTATGTCCCCACTTTCTGTGGGCCCAAATAATTGTCATATCTCAAACTGTCTTTTCTCTTTCTACTAGATAATAAGTTGCGCGACGACTCCAACACATATTTATTTTATTGTTATTTTACGGGAGAGTCACTCAATTTTTTAATTTATATTTTTAAAAAATTAAGTTTTTAATTATAGTAACTTATAAAATTGATATAATTTTTAAATAATATTCTACTTTTTGGTGTCAATTTATTTGGTATCGATCAAATTTAAAAAGCTTTATTTGTGGTATTTTTAATTTTTTAAATTCAATAACAGATGAAACAGACATATTGACAATGTGCTCTAGGCCTCTAGTCTCCTCTATATCTCTTTACTTCTACGTATTAAAAAAATTGAAATTTCAATTAAAGGATTAAAATCAAAATTAACTCTATATGGCATTATTTTTTAAAAAATAATCTTATGTTTTAAATGCAAAGTATACTTTATATTCTTTTTTAATAAATGATTTATTCAATTTCCTTTTTCAATTATTTAATTTGGTATAAGATTTTATCAATTTCAACATTGAAAAATATTTTTTTTGTTCGAGCAATTATTATATGAATTGTTAACATAGACAAATTTCATATAAAGATAAGAGTTAGAATCATAGAATTTAATTTAAGAATACTCCACATTTTACTATGCTTGTTGTAATTCTTGAAAATTTAAGATAATTTACAATTCACTTTCTTTAACATTTTTTTGACTAATGAATCATATTTTTGACAGCGTATTGCTCTAACTTATCAAAAATTTTAAAAAAACAATATAAAATAAAATAAAATAATGTGAATATTTACATAAATAGCGACATAGCATAAGAAAAGAAAATATTTTTTCTATTTATATAGAATTAAATTGAATAAAATAATAATTTTTTTAAAACAAATATATACTTTTATCATAGCCCCCCACCTAGAATTGGTGGTCTACGATCAATGCGCTATTCAACTAAGCATATAGCTGGCCCTAGTTATCATCGAATATTATAAAATGTTACCATTAATAGTTTATTCTGTTTATATCAATTTCAAGAAAATTGTGTATTATTTTTGTTAACTGCTTTAAATAATTCATTATTTATATAAAAACAGGATAAAGATCAATCATGGGTCGCTGATATGATTTCATAATTATATTGACTTTTTATTTATATTGACTTTTTATATAATTTTGAATAAATGTATTAAGAAATTTGAAAACGAAACACAGAGAAACAGAGCTTATTTAATCAATACGACAAAAAAACAACTTGCTTAAGAGTGAGTTGGGAATTAAAATAAGCCACAAAAATATAAAAGTAATCAAAAATAAGTCACTATTTTAATAAGTAATTAAAATAAGCTTAGTGGAAGAAAAAGTTCCACTATATCCAATAATTTAAACGTTTTCCGTTAGTTTCATAACGTTTATTTTTAATATATAACGGAACTTTTTCTTACTCTTTATAAAGTGGAACTTTTTATTACATTTTATAAGAAAAATATTTTTCACGTCTTGAAGAATATTTTTCAGTGTTGTCATATAAATTATATTGATTTGATATGTCATTAAAACGGAAAAAAATATTTCATTATGTATTTTTATTATTTTATTCTGAAAAATCTATTTAAATATGTTTATGCATAGTTGATAGCACCTACAACATAAAGTCTTCTATATTTGTTCATTTCAATCTAAAAAAATATCTTCTACACCTAAAGTTAAAGTTTCAATTTATTGGGATGACGAAATTATAAATGACAGAAATACCGTTTATTATAATTGTCCTCCCAAACACAATGCTAAATATCCAATAAATGTCTGATATCATAAATTTATTTCATCATTTTATAAAAGAATGGGTATAAACAGTACGATTATAATTTGATTATAGCCAAAAAATACCATACTTCATTTTTATCACAAGGACAAGTAAATTTTAATATATAATTACGAATCGTTGACCGACTTTTTAAGGGTTCCAAATGACTATATAGATCAAATCAAGTCAACAATACTTGGAATCTATGTTAGGAAGGAGCCTAAGATTAGTCCACAATGTTCTCCTTTATCGGTCGATGTTCATCCCTACTTAGAAAATCACAATAGCATTGATGGATTTCCGATAACTCAATCTACTGATTTTTCTAAAATGACTCATTATCAAAATACTCTTACCGGCCGATATGATTTTGATTTAAACAAAACTATCAATGATAGTGATCGGTAATGCTCAATTATTATATTTCAATTATTGTTTGTTGATTTTTTCAATTATTTATTAATTTATATTATTTATTATTCTTATTATTATATATTTTGTAGCGGTTTACCTCAGCAAGATAGGAATATTGCTCCAAGTTATGGACTAAATAATTATTTTGATCAGTCCTCACACTTTGAAATGACGGAAAGTGTTGGGACATTCTCAAATTTTCATTTCTCGCCTACTTTTGATGCAGATGATTATCGCTATGTCTAACACTTATTTTTTTAAATGAATTTTTGATGCAGATGACCATCTTCAAAGTGATTTTTTTTTTTTGAAAGCCATGAAAAGAAAAAGGAGAGAAGGTGAATGTGAAGATGAAAAGGTAACTTTTTATAAAGTGGAAGATTTTATAAAGTGGAATAAAAAGTTTCGTTATATATTAAAAATAAACGTTATGACAGTAACGAAAAACGTTTAAAAAATTGGATACTTGTAACCATATTGTCTTGAGATTCTAGACTATTTTAATTATTTTTAACTGTCCACTGAGAAAATACTTTTTTTACGGTTGAATCTTGTAACCATATTGTCTTGAGATTTTTTGAATTATTTATAAGATTTTTAATTTAAAAAAAACACTACGATTATTATATGTGGATATGTAGTATTGACAAAAAAAAATATTATTTGTTTCAAAACCACTTATGTAACGTAATGAACCCATTTTTTACCCACAGGCGAGTTTGGATATTTGTTCAATGTTGAGTTGAAAAAGTACCAATTTTAGGAGAAAGAAAGGATGAGCTGCATTAACAAGGTAAAAGTTACAATGTAAAGTAGATTCTTAACTTTACACAAGAGACTTCCTTGCAACCAACATATGACAAAAATTATCACACTAAGACTGAAAATCAGAGCATGGAAAGGAACAATAGAAAACAAGTCTTCATAAAATCATACATAACACCATTGCTGGCTGCACTTCTCCACTCTAATATTCCTAACATAGGTTAGAATATGATAGACTTTAACCAAGGGGACCTGGTCAAGCCTCTTTATCCTCCGATTACCTCCCCCAGGAGCAGCCTATTAAGCTTTGCCATAATTGCACTCACATCTCGACACTAGATGGAAGTTATCGCGAAAAACAGCACTTGGCAGACAACACATATTGCTCTCCATCACATTTATAAGAAGTAATCAGGGGTTCTTCGAGTTACATCCGGTTCTCCCCTTCTTGGAGCTGGATCAAACTGCAATTGCATGTTTTCCCGGGTGAGCCACAAATACAAGACCAAATTTAGACGTTACATCCAAGAAAACAATTCTAGGAATACAAGATTATAACACGAGGCACTACTGAAAGGGGACAGAGGGATAAGCACCTGGATAAATGTGTGCCCTCTGCAGTCATCAACTTCCAAAATAGAGGCCATGTTTCCACATCTATAACAATAATTTGGTGCACTAAAAATAGTGACAACTTTTTGTTCCTGTAGTAGATGAGACAATTAATTAAGGTATTTAAAAAGGGAAAGTATCACAAGAAGAATGAAAAAGAGGAAACAATTAGTTACATGGCTCCAGTTATATCCCTCCATAACCAGCTGATGAGCTCGAGCAATCAGTTTTAGATTATTGGTATGGTGAAATTGCTCAGATATGTCCTGTAAAATTACAGACAAGTGATGAAAATCTGAAGAAATAGTCGCCAAGAAAAGAAAGTAAGATGATGGAAATAAGACATCTCAAGTATACACTAAAAGTACCTGCCCAAAAGTGTATCCAGCACCCCGGGGTGACATACCCCAACCACAACGATCATCTGGGTCTGACCACAAAAGATCACACATGGCCCCTTCATGAGGAACTTCTTGTACACGGTCGAAACTTCGTACATTATCAAGGGTTTCAATAGATGGAGACAGTCCTCCATGCAAACAAAAAATTTCGGATTCAACCTAGAATTTGATATTTGGCAACATGAGTAAAAAGGAAGCGAATTCTTGCACTTAAAAGACACATTTTTCATGGTAAACATCCAAGTGCGCTCACAAAAGATATATTAAATGGGTCATCATCAACAATCAATGGTATCTTCCGAAACTGCACAAGCCAATCTGAAGCCACTACACATGCCCGATAGAACGTAGGAAAACCAGTATATTCAGCCTTACCATGCTTCTGATATTAGTATTCATAGGCTGAGCTAACAAGAAGAGGCCATTATTCTATTATTAACTCTTAGAGTTCATGCCCTTACTAAATTTACTCTGCTATTCCTTTCTAAATTAACTGAGGAAATTCTAACATACATTAAAATTTTAAGAAATTAACAGGTAAATAGTGAAACCTCTTAAATGCAGGGACATCATTTCTCCCTCACAAGTCATAATACAAAATTGGTAAAGCAATCTCAGTAAGAAGAGAAAGGAGGAATGCTAGGAAAAACAAGCTCTTAATCCATCTTCAAAACAACCCACCTCCAACTCCACCACCACAACATCCACTTCCCCTTCCACAATTCCAATTTCAACATTGGCTGGTGGCTTAAAGAGTCTCAGGCTTTTGGGTTGGAACTGCCAAACACTATCTGGTCTAAGTTGGTGTGATAATTTTATATGGCTTCCCTTGAAGCTTTCAACTGTATTTGTTTCTTCATAATTTACTGAAGCATGAGTGAGTAAGAATAGTGAAGCAGCTCATTAACCAGGAGACTATGAAGCAGTGCTTGATTGCTTCCAAAAACAAACAAGAAAGTAAAAACTAATACGTTAGTCTAAAGGACGAGACATTTTTAGCAGCTACTTTTGTAGACATAGGAGTGCGATTAAAATTTTATCGGACAAGGCAAAAAGCTTAATCACTGAGCTCAGATGCAAGCTTATGCTATAGCAGGCTATATTATTGCTGCTAAGATAAAATGGTCGAAGAGACTGTAAAGATTGAACAAGAGTCGCAATAAACTAACCAATGCAGTCAAAGGAAAATAATCAAATAGATCAGTAAATGTTTTCCAAACATTAGCATTGCCGTACCTGTCAAGAAAACAAAATGATCTATATATCAGTATCAGAATTACAGAGGAGGAGATAATATACACAGGCCACACCATCAACCAGAGCAATTGAAATCAGCATAATATGTAAGTACAAATATGCAGCCTGCTGATTTTAAAGTATTAAACCAGAATAAATCCTGACAGTCAGAAGTCTCAAGCAGGAAAAAAAGAACCAAGGACAAAGAAATCAAACAACATAATATTTACAGTCTCCAGAAGCAATTTTTAGGTCAAAGGGAACCTTCAATTCCATTCCACCTCCACCTCCACCCACCCCCACAAACTCAAACTTCTGACAGGGTAACAATAATAAGCACCATGCACATAACTTTAGATGAAGGAATTATTGAATTAACGAGGAAATCATGAAAATAAACTTTCCAAGATAGAGACTATAAGGTTACTTAGTTATGTGCAATGGTTATAGAAATAACACTTCAAAATTGGTTATGCTACTCCAGTTCTGTGCGATGGATACTGAACACTAGTTCTGATATGCATCATAATACTTTTAAAGAGGGTGATTAATTTTGACTTTTGAGAAAACTACTGTAAGCTGCTCCTACTTTCTTGTTAGCCTTTTTGAAATCTAGTGTAAGCTCCTCCTCCTAAGTCTAACTGCAGAAGCTGTCTTTTCTAGTGACACTATAAATAGGTTATAAGTACTCACACACATTTAACAAATATATGATATTTCTTAATGCATTAAAACTATAAGAGAAAAATCAATATATGAGATATAATGCATCAGCAAACACTAAATTTGTCAATCAAAAATGGTAAGGAAGCTTTAGTCACAAGTCGTGAAATATTATTTAAGAGTTCTTATTATGTTAAGGATTAATGTTTCCGATTTGTCTTTCCCTTTTTCCTGATAGGTGCTTTTCAGATTTTTCTCTCAGCGACAAATTTGAAATTTAGATGTCCTGTGAACAGCAAATAAGAGAAGTATATATCACAGGACCTTTACTTAGTTTGGGAATTACATGCTTATCTTTGGAATGGCATCAGCAAAGATTTTACCAAAACATATGCAATACTAAAGCAAGATAGGATTCACTTGGAACTGGATATTGAACCATAGTTTAAAGAACTCACTTCCGCAAGCATTCATCATAGAACCCATAGACTTGTGTGATCTGCATTTAGGAAATAACATTCAGCAAACTGATTTAAAAAGAGATGTCTAGTTTAAACGAGCACAAGAACAACAAGTTCCTCGGGAGCCTAATACTACATCTGCACTCAACAGAATGCAGATCTCATCTTCTTCCATCAATTTGTCACTGATAAAGTACTCCAAAAAGATGGAGGAATGATGCCACCATGTGCTCCCAAAACAGGTAAACTGGGCCAAATTAAGCAAATAACAGTTTATGAAAATCAAGGGAATGAAAGCTTAGAACCGGTGAGCTAAGGTTGGAACTCAAAGCAATCAATCAACTATTACTCATATCCCACATCACAGTCGGAATTGAAAGCACCGAGCAAAACCTCGACCAGAAAACTTTTGGTAGAAGATATTTATTGTACTTATGCAATCTAATAACTTGTACGAATAGCTTTTATTTGAGACAAGTTTCTTTGATTGAATCAATTGTCAAAGCCAATGTCTACACTCAACAACCCCCAACACTGAGGAGGGAAAGACTCATCAAAATAATTGCAGAAGCAAAGAGGGGAGAAGAAAATCACAAAAAAATGGAAGGAACAAGAACTACTATAAAAAAAAATTAAGAGGAATGTAATCACTATCATGCACCAGTATTTAACTAGAATGGAAAACAAACCTATACGTAAGACTGCAAGATAAACTATTAAAATACTAATTCCAACCAAACACCTGCTTTAGCTCCAATGAGAAAGATGAAAAGACCAGAAAACTGAAATGCAACAATGGGCTCAACAGTAATAAATTAACACTGGCAAAATAATTTCCTTCATACCTGTCGGCTTTCATGATTTCCTCTAAGAATTGTTAGTCGTTGAGGATAACGCACTTTCAGAGCTACCAATAGCTGTAAAACCAAGAATACACGAATTCTTCAGCAACTCAAATTTTATACCAGAAGTTATTCAGATAAATACAGGTCTCATCCTAATTGATCAGATGCTATTATAAACAATGGAAACTGAAAAGGCCCCCGTTTGTTTAAGAGACAAGAATCAATAAGATATAGAACAATCATATGACATACTGCCCGTGTCCCATTGAGTCAGCCTCCCTTGACCAGTACTAAGATAAAGAATGGAAGTTTGGACAGATGATGACATCAAAGAGGAGTTAAGACATAATTTAATACATAGCATTCAATACTTGAAAATTGAAATGAGTTAAAACAAGATAATTTTGTTTTAAACTTTAATAAAAAGCAGGAAAAAAGCATGTGAAGGTATTATTCAGTTTGTTTTTTACTGCCTGCTTACTGTGAACTAAACACTCATGTAAAGGAAAATCTGAGTACGACCTCATTCTGGCACACTCCTTTCTATCACTAATTCAAATGTAAGACATTGTTTATTTACTTACCGTAACTGTTTCAACCGAATAATATCCACGGTCAACGTAATCACCCATAAACAGATAATTTGTATCTGGACACTGCCAATATAAAAATTAAACTGGAATAAGAACACAATCAGCTGCGTAACAAATACATTAGAAATATACTAAAGTCTGAAGGTAACATGAAAACTACATGGATAAAATTCCTTTAATGAGAATCAGAGATTACTCAAAAATAGGTAATAGAAAGTCACAAACTTATATCGTATCTCTAAGGCCAAAGTCACAATATCCATCAGGCTGTTTTATCATATCTTAGAGAACCTCACAAAACAAACATAAGAAGCCAGCTATTTGATAATGCAAGTATAGATGCTCTAACACTGCAAATTAACCACCTCCAACTTAACAGCATTTGGTAAGAAGTTTGTATAGATGCTCTAACACTGCATATTAACCACCTCCAAAAAAAAATGTTATTTTTCTCAATTTCAATCGTTATACTAGTTTCTGCAACCCCAGCCTTTCCATCATCTCCTGCCCACCCATAAATCCTCCACCAGATTCTTCTCAATTCCCAATCCCAATTGTTATAACAGTTGGAACTTAGATAGCGTAGTGTCAGTATTATATTCTGTATAGTGCTATTAGCTATTCTCATTGTCTGTTTTCTCCTTCCTCTAGATGATTCTACTAAGTATGTCTTTAGTCCACGGCTTGTCTGTTTTCTAGTATTCAACCAATATCCAGATCTATGGTTGCCAAAGTGATTATATAATTTTATCATTATTTAGTATCCTGAAGATCTTGATAGTTCTTTTTTTGGTTAAATTAAATTTACTCATATAGTATTTCATGATTCAGGAATGGTGATTTTTGTTGGCCCATGGTGTAGTTTTGCTAATTAAGTCTTCATTACTTTACTGAATTCTCTAGGATTCAATCGATGAAGGAAAGGGGAATGGCCGTGGTGACAGGTGAAGGTGGAGGTATTAATGGAAGCTAGAGGTACAACGAGAAGAAGAAAAAAAAAACTAAAAATAATACTGCTACTTTTGGCTTTTCAAGCTAAAAGTGGAAGTATGTGGTACACACTATTCCACATCATTTTATATTGATTAATAGGTATTTTTTATGTTGGAGTGTGCTTCAAAATGAAAAATTGTGGCAATTTTTTTTTTATAACCGTGGTGTTCGGGATAGATTTTTGGCACCTTGACTAATTCCCCAGGATATCTATCACCTCCCACCAGCAACAAATACCAAGTAACTTTGTCCATCAAGGCTAGAACAAATGGGAAGAGATCACCTCGGTGTTTTTTTAATTAGAACCTGAGAGCTGAGACCTCATGATTCTCAACACACTTCATTGATACTGGGCACACCCTTTGGTGCTCGTGGCAAATTTACGGGGCCCTTATGTATTGGCCAATTAGTTCTGATTCAGTCAACTCTCTCCAATCCCAGACAATCTTTTGTCTTTTATTCCTACAACATTTTTCTTATGTGTGTACGTATTTCTTATGTGTGTACGTAAACAAATGTCTTTATCCCACATCCACCACAGAGAAGTGACACCAAGAAGAAATTAGCAATTACCTGTCCACCAATCCTAAAAAGTTCTGCAAGATCATGGAACTGCCCATGAATATCACCACATATAGTTACAGGGCTTTTTACTGGCTGCAAAGCAAGAACATAGGAAATAAATCAAAATCAATCAAAGAAGTAATACATAATCTCATGAAGAAGACATACATTTATAGCTAATACCCGTAGATCAATGCAAGCACATAGCAAGGATATGGGGTAAGAATACTCTTATCTCTAGGGCAAGAACAAGTAATCACCACTTAATCTTGAAATGAAAGAAGGTGACAAGAAGAAAAGCAAATAGATACAATGGCAAACACATATTACGATATTAAAATCACAAACCATGGCACTTTTTATTTCGCATAAAAGAAACATAAAAACACATTTATTGTTATACAAGTGTACCCCAGTATAATAAATATGATACTCCTTCTCAAAAAGATGGGAAACAAGTTGGTAGTAATTTTATAATACAGCACAAGCAACAGAAAATTTGTGAGCACGCAAACGCTTATACCTGAACATTACTTTCTTCCATTAGGATCTCCTTAGCCTTCTCACATAATGCTCTAACCTAAATTAAGAGCACAAAAAGATTAGCTGCCAATACCATTTTCATACAGATAGCATATACTTGTACAGGTAAGAACATAAAGAAACAACAGATGAAACATCACATTAAAAGAGATAATTTGCAAACAATTGAGCATCTATCAACAGAAATGGACCAACTGCAAGCACCATGAGCAGAATATTATAGAATATACCAGCAGAACAAAACTAAACAACACTCAGGAGTAGATTAAATCAACAAAACAGATTCAACCCTTTGCATACCATCAAAGTAATAAACAACTATTACTCCATACAAACCATATATATCACATTATTCCATCCTCCAGACAATCAGCACATGTGTAACAGCATTTTCTTCCTTCTACAGACTCAACTCATAGTCAGATTAACAAATAAATCACATAGAAATGACTCACGACAAGTTCAGAATCCAATGAGAATACGCGGAGATCTCAAGAAACCCATCTAAAGTCACTATAAAACTCCTAATGCAAGACTAGCAGAAGAACCATAATATGGATCCCGATGAACAAATCAGAAATATCAGCTTTGGAACCACAATTTGGATCCAAGAAAACAGTTTTCTTTACAAAAAATACAAAACAAAATATAAATTTCATCCAGAAAAAGGAAACCCAGATCCATAAAAAAAAGAGAAGTAAAAACCTCAGGCTCAGATAGAGGCTTGCACTGCATAAGCTGAGAAATCTGCTCATCCAGGTTACCATGTGTGTTAGCTATCAGATCTGAACTCATTTCGTACAACTAAATCTTCAAACTAAAAAATTTCAACTTCAAGAATCGATTTTCCTTCTCCCCAATATGTAATCTTGAATAAATTTCTGAATTTTTTTTGTCACCAACTCACAAAAGCCCTATCTGTTTTTGTATTTTTATTCTTCTGGGCAAGAAGAAGAAGAAGGGAAAATGAAAGAGAAAGCCCTCGAAATTTGTCGATCTACTCTTTATCGACTATGTAAAAAAAAACGAATTTTTAATTCATTTTCTTTGAAAATTTCGATCTGCTACTGAGTCCTAGATATATAGAGAATAAATATAAAAAGTAACAAAACAATACTTTGAAAAAAAGAAATTAAACAAAAGAAAATAACAGATTATTTGAGGTGGAAAGGAGCTTCAAGAAAAAAAACTTTATATAATTAATTTTTCACTCAATTATTTCATATGTTGAATAATAATAATAATAATAAATAAATAAATAATAATAATAATAGCATTTTAATTTGATCCACTTATAGGTGTAGTAATATTTCATATTAGGTAACAATATAAAGTTAATGTAATTTAAAATAATTGATTTATGTTATTTCAAATGTTATATCAAATGTCAAATTAAGAAAAAAATATTGATAAAGATTAACTTTAATATCTTACTATTTCAAATATATAAATGAATAGAAATATTTACTTCGACAAACATTAATTCAGAATTTAAATTTATTTTAATTAAATTTCATAAAATATTTCATTTGATATTAGTTTTGTTCTGTCAGAGAGATAATTAGGCAAATATAATTTCTAGTTAGATTTAATTTTTGTTCTAAAATTAAACAAGTTTTGTTCTTGCTATTTAAAAAAATATAGTACTTCTTTTAGCTTCATATTATGGAAAATACGAACTCATTTTACTAAGTAAAGTATTTTTTCCCCATAAATTGGACTAAACACTTTTAAGTCTCCAAAATAAGCATTTTTGTTTAATGAATATTAAGTTTATTACAAGTCTGATCAAGTAAATATTAATCTATGAAAAAGAGTGAAATTGTAGAATGGTGTTTGAAGCATTCTTCTCGATAAATTTGGACGATTTTATTTATATTGTTATAATTTTACTTTATGTGAAAAATTATGTTAAATTAAAAGTGATTATAGCTAGTCAAAATTAAGTGTTTTGCAATAAATTTTAGACATATAAAAAATAAATAAATCACACAAATAAAATTCGAAGAAACATAAATATTTTATTGATAGTAGTGTGGATATAATTTTGTTTCTCCATTAATTTTCTCTTATATGATTTATTATTCGAGCATATTTTTCAAATTCTAATGAATTAGATTTGACCTTTACATAAATATTCTGTAATTCGCATAATATTTGAAAAGGAAAAAAAGATATACTTTTTATTAAGTATACTATATACATATAAAAAAAAAGTGAATTAATGTTTCTTTATTTCATTTACCTTTTTAAACCAACTATTAATGAAAAAACTTGACAATTTAGATGATTGTTTATTGTTGTTATCAATGTTATTTATGATCAACAAATATCAAACAACTTTGTTCATTAAATTTAAAATAATTATTTTAGTTATTTATTTTAGTGTTAATATTGTTATAGTTGTATTACGTATTACCTTCCTATATATGATTTAAATATAATTTCACTTTGATAAAATATTTCATCAGTTTACTTTTGTTTTTTTATTTCTTTAGCTGTTTGGACATACAATCTTATCCACTTAGTAGGTGTTTGAACATGCAACTTTGTCCACTCTGTAGGCGTTTAGACATGCTATTCCAAAATTTCAAAAAGTAAGATGTGGGACTTCAAAGTTCAAATCATGTTTTTGAATAAAATTTAAAACTTAATCCATATACTTATATTTTGTAAAGAATAAAATAAAATGCTCATCACTTTAATTTTACAAAAAAAGAACTCATGATCGGAGTAAAGAGTTTGTCCATATCATAACTACTATATTAACTACTGAATATATATATATATATATTGATGAATGATGTCATCATCCTACCTATGACAAGGCTCACGAAGGGCTGGGTGAATCTGATTGAAGTCATGATCGAACATATCGATTGCTTGGTGGACTTAGCTAAATAATAAAGTTGTGTCTTTGCTATAACTTTTGACATAATGGTAAGATTTTTGGACAAAGAAGTATTATTTTTTTTGTATTTTGAAACTCACCTAATTCTGCAAGACCTTTTTTTTTTTTTGCAAGACAAAAATTATTCCCACGCAATTATTTTCAGTTGTATGAAACACCTAATAACTCACTCAAATACACATTTTTTTCTAAAAAATATTTAGTTACTTGAGATTATTCACTTCTAACTTTGTCCATTAAAAATGATAGGATCTTGAAAGCTACACCTGACTAAAAGTTTAGTGCCATTTACAATTTGTTAGCAAACAACAGGGTTCAGTCACTTTCTTTCCATGCAAAGTCAATCTGCTAGATATTAATTAATTATTACAAGTAGTTTCTGGTAACATGTCACTTCAATAATTTTTTCACATGACTGCATTTTTTTCTTAGTATAAATAATAAAAGGAAGTGCACAGATAATATTAAGCTAGAAAAAGAAAACAAATATCATCATGTTACAAGAGTTATACAGCAAGAACATCTTTCTAGCTCTGTACATTTTTTGACAATTTAATTTTAAGACTATAATTCTTCATATCATTGTACATATACAGATCAGAGTATGTACAAATAATCCTAAATTGGTTGAAATTGCCCGTAAAATGTTCTGTATAATCTTTGAACTAACTGGTGTCTGCTGAAAAAAAATCATCTATCCGCGAGGCTTGAATCAGTATTTAGGTGTTAATTAACCCAGTAGAGGTTCTTCCAGAGGCACCAATATGGGTGTCTGGAGGTTCATACTACAGGTGATTATTACACCAAGGAGTGCACAAACTGCTGGAACGAGACCTAGTGCATACCGATTGAGGGAGAAGAAATGGTAACTCGGACTGCAGTTGTGCAGTTCTGGAGTGGATCCTGCATAAAAACGTGACAATTGCCAAAGTAAATAAAGAGTTCTTCGATGAAAGGAAACTACAAATAATCCAATTAAGAAAAGGGAAATGAATTCTGTACCTTACTATAGATTTTAAAACATTCTGGTAACAAGTCTATAGTAAAGGAAAAAGATCTCTGGTAGAAGTTTATAAGGGATGACGAATGTAAGAGAGTGAAGCAAAAAGATAATGGCAGATAAAAAGGCATTAATGAAAATTCGGTGGAGCTGATTCACTAGTTTTACCCATACATGCTCAACAATGGATGTTATTAGAATGACTTTGCATTGAAGCTGTGCATTGACTGAGATAACAGAGAGATATGAAACCGAATGCTTACTCTGATATGACTCGAGAATGAACAAAGCTACCCCACATATCATTTTATCCATAAAGCTCAATGATCCATACACAAAAGCACAGCCATTGAGATCTCGCCCAACCAAGACACTTTGCATGCCAACTCCAGTTACCTGTTAAATCACATCGGAAAGAGGCGCACATGAAGATTGTAATTGTAGAATTTATGATCAGAATGCATGTTTTACAATTGAAACCGAGTATCATGAATCACACTCCTTCACTATTTCCCCCATCCCATGACACAATAAAGAGCCTGGCTTCCTCATGGAATAACAGAAACTATATACATGTTAGCAAGGCATGTAGCTGAACCAAATTCCACAATTCAGAATATTATTGCCCACTCTCCAGTTAAAAAAGTTTGTTGTTAGTTAGGAGCTTCATAGAACTCAAGTAAGTGACAAAAATTAAGCAAAAAACCACAATAATAGAGTTCCTTCTTAAAAGAATATCATTAAGAAACAAATGGAAAATTTCCTTTCTAAGGAGATAAATTGTATCCAGATAAAAGGTGACAATTAGGTTAACCACATAGAGAATTGATCAATGTTTGAAAGAGTATTTGGTCCATATAAATTTATCACAAGTGAATTTTGCACTTAACGAGAGCCTGAGATGTTTCAAAATGGTTTTGTATCATGCTTATATAGAAAGTATTGACCATCTAAGTAGTTCATAAAGGCATTGTATGGAGCACCTCTCTAGCCTATGTCAGCAGAAATAACCAAAATTATATGGACCCCTATAAACCAAAGATTGAACTTTTCACTCAATGAAATAATTATGGTTGACCACCCACCCATCTGTGTTCTTTAGAAGTTTGCAAAAAATAGATATGCTGTAACAGGATAAATTGCTAAGATAAAGTTTCAAGACCCGATATCAAACTAAGCTCATAGAACATTAACCTTACCATTATCAAGGCATTTGCTATGCCAATGAATATCGACAAGATATACATAAATGCGTTCATGTTTCTTGGAAGCAGGAGTATTCCTATGCCACAAAGTACCCAAAGGAGACCTCCTGCAGTATAAAAGCCCTTCAATCGCTGGCTTGTCCACTTAATCTCCTGCATATAATACAACTATCAGAGAAACAGACCAGGCAAAAAAAAAAAGAGGCTCTGGAAAATTCAAAGATAGAACTGATGAAAAAGTTCTGCTCTGTATGGACCTGTAGCAGGATGGATACAACGAAGCTGCAGACAAAGATGATTGCAGGGACCTATTTACATCAATTAAAGAAACAAGTATTAGTATTGTATTTTCTTCCCTAGCCTCTCTTCAATAACATGTCTTTATTTTAAATGGAAACAATGCTCAGAAAGATACCAAAGCTTTTGAAGATAGACTCATCTGCAGGTCATTGATCACATAGAAAGCAAGAAATGCCTGCAATGCAAACAATTACAACAAATCTATAGTTGTAAAACCAAGTGAATGCTTAGGAAAAATGATTCAAATGAAATCCATGTCATCATTGGAATATCTATTGAAAAGAGCTAATTTCAAAAGAAATAATACTCACCTGGGAGACATTAGTCACAAGTCTGGTAAGCACGTAAACAAGAGCAACTTGGTGATATAATATTTTCTTAAACCAATACATCCAAGAAATTCTAACATAACCTTTAACATGAGCTTCTAGTTTCAACCTGCCCAATAAAGGCAAATGTTAGAGTGAACATCTAAGCAGAAAATTATCAAAAACTACCCCCTTAAACTGACAGCTCAAGGTACTTGAAAGCAATCTCCCATTTCGAAGTTAGCATAGTTCTTGTACTTTTTCTATGTATCCCAGTTTATTCATCAGGATGGATTTTAATTTTCATCCGAGTTTTACACAAATGAAGCTATATTGTTATGCAGAAAGAAAAGCTAAACAACTTTGATGAATGCCTAAGCTGGTTAAAGGTTAGAATCATCAAAACTCTCAAACAAAGTGATTTTATCCCCAATTCATCCAAGCAATCAAAAAAATTGCAAACAATTGCATTTTCATGAAAATTCAGTCCAAGCAACTGATGCAGTCAATGCATTCACTAAAAAATAGAGAAATAAGACATGTGCATACCTTGGCTCTCTGGTTCCGATAGCAAACACAACGACAAAGCAGCTTCCAATGAAAATTGATGTATATGCAATCCAACGATACTAATTGTACAAAAAGTAATGAGAACACAGCCAAAAGAAAGTATTAGAACAAATAGAGTAACAACTGAAAAGTCACACACCTGATTTTCGACAGCAGCAGGTGTCCCTGCTCCGACGATATTGAACACAACAAAAGCAACTGCGTATAAGCTAAGGTTTGCAACCTTCAAATTCATCCCGTTCAAACAAATGTAGAACAAACCGAAAGTTAATGACTGCTCACATGTAAAAGGAAATTTTGCATGAAATCACGAAGGAGATCACCAACCATTGTAAAAGCATTGCGGCAACTAGCTAAAACTACTCTGCTTGTCGAGTTCAGTGTAATGCAGTTCACCATTGACCTACAGCAAGCATATATGTTGTTAAGAAATTACAAAGAACTATCAGATAATCTTCGGGTTGTGCATGGTAAAATTTCATGGGGGGGGGGGGGGGGTCATGTTCTAGAAGATTAAAGCTGTCCTTCTCAAGTTATTTCAATTTAGTTAATTATTAGTGATCTATAAATTTGAGGTAAAGTTTAGCATTAGCAGAGAAATCACTTGTCTGAAGGTGGTAACGTCAGATAATTATCAGGATCTTACATAGCTTCAGTGCGCAAAAGCAATGGTCACTCTAGCTAGATCAGTTGGAAGAATATGTGTGGTCTTACGGACATTTGAGTGAGTGGCGGTGGAGGAGGATCAAAGGAGATAGATATGGAATACAAGTTTGGTATTAAAGAATGAACAGATTTAGTCCGTATGGCACTGCTATTTGAGAGGAAACCATAAATAGACTGCAGACATTTTCCCGAGTTCACAAAACAGGGGATAAGCACTGGTGTCGTGATAGAAGTCCAGAAGCAAGCTATATTCACCAGCGTTATACAGGTTACTATCCATAGCAATCAGGAAGCTATGTAATGAAAGCAGGGAATAGAGTATCAAAGTCCAAGTCCATTGTTCACATTGTCTACTTTGGCCAAACTGGCCTCACAACCGTCCCTTGGATAATTCACATCGAGTCCAAAAGTACACTTACCATGTGAACACATCCTCTGTATTATAAAGTACTTTACTTTTCTCTCTCTTTCCGATGTGATATTTGCCTAAGATGTTTTCTTGTGGGTTGGATTTGCCTTAGATGTGAATACACCACCACTTCGGAAGCTTGCTAGCATAGAAGCCTGTCAGTCACTCCGTCGTGACAGTCAGATACAACCCCCATACAAACTTAGCTTCCTCGTCTTAGGTTTGTCTACCATCCTATCATAGAAATCCAGTTCTAATACTATATTTGTCAGGCCAAGCCACTAGTTTTATTGTTCGATTCGGGCCTAGGTCTGCACGACTTTAAAAACACAACACATTACTGCCTGGGTTGCTTTCTCATACACCCTACATATTCCCCTTGTTTTGCCTATGTGAAATTTGTAGGGTGTTACAGAGCGGGATAGGGTACTTGACTTTACAATTTAGAGTCAAGCACATGGCAGAACCCTGTCATTCTTTTTTTTTTTTTATGACCATGGTGTCCGGGCCAACTTTCACGCACCACGACTAATGTCCACCGGATACCTGCCACCTCCCACCAGCATCTGGTACCTCAGTCCACCAAGGCTAGGACAAATGGAAAGAATCACGTAGTGTTTTTTGTCTCCGCTGAGTATTGAACCTAAGACCTCAGGGTCATTCTCAAAGAAAGATTACTATCCAGTCATATAGTTTACTGCAGCAACAGGAGAGTATTTCTTTTTGATGAATATGGAGAAAGATAACTTTTTATAGGGGTGGAAAGTACATGAATTGCCATTCACATTCTTATTGCTTATAACTTGAGGAGGAGAAGGAAGACATGAATTAGCTGGGTTTTTTTTCTACAAAGGAATGATGGAGGATCTAGATCTTTTACTTAGTCAAAGAAAACAGCCCTCCAAATACTGGACTAATATGTTAATCGTGCCGTAAGAAGGTTTTCAGGAGTAAATGGGCAAACCTGGCAGTCTTATAATATTTAGAACAAGAAGATAGATAAGAGCAAACATTACATGTGCGATACTTGAGTAGCAGCCCATCCCACATTGAAGATTGCAGCGAACACACTGTAACCAATAGTTTGCAGCATGGCCGAATCAGAACCAATAAGTTTGCAAGGCAAGCAACCGCCAAACACTGAAGAAAATGAGACAGCAACCAAGAGAGATCCTGCAATATGCCATACTTTAAAATGCCCGAATCTGTCTATCTATCAGGTAAAACAACAAATATTAGTTAGAAGGTTCAATAATAAAGAAAAAAAATAAAGGTATGCACTATTATCTGGGGATAAGAGGCGTAGTTGTTATTATTCCTGAAAAGACTATGTGCTGTTCTCATGTCAAAAATTACTTATTGCATTTAACTAACCAATATATAATAAAGAAAATGACTGCATAAATAATATATTTTTAATACTCATACAAGAAAAACACTACATTTTATAACAGACAAACATATGTTTAGATAAGAAATGGTGAAAATGGTAGAGCATGTTTTCATCTAGCAACGACTTCATGATCTCTTTTAGGGAATGACATTAAAATGTCTTAACATGTTTTTCTTAAGTCATCTTAACCACCTTCCAGGAAAATATAATAGATGCTTCAAAACTCAGTAGGTGATATAAGGACAAAGTTTAGGTAGTAGTTATGTTCTTGAGAGATACCAGTTCCCCAGCAAATATAGTAGTCAATCCATCTGCAACTTGACCTGAGAGCATTACAACTGCAGCATCACTGAGAAACAGACATGGTATACATGAATACACAACCAATTGCTTCACAAACTACGGTATCTTATACAATACCCTTCTCTTTTGAGTTTAATTTGGAGGGGAGGACGGGGTAATGAAATGCGAGGACATTTAGTGTAGAAGTCACATGCTTGACAAATTGGGGAGAGTGTAGTAGTGGATAACATGAGGACAAAATTACACTATTAGAATTGAGATCCCAGTAGCGAGCCCTTTCAATGTCATTATACAATTTAGCTACATGCGGCATGCTAACAGCAGCATGACAGGGCAGTGCTCAGTTCAATTCTCATATGCCCATCCTGAGTGTTGTATCCCCAGTATAGGCTGGCTGCAGATATACCCTATGGTTGTATACAAAAAATGAAACCAGTCTTTCTATTTAACTAACTAGAAACCCTATGGTTGTATACAAAAAATGAAACCAGTCTTTCTCTTTAACTAACTAGAAGTTAAGCGCCTAGTACACTCCATTGAACTCATAACATTCACACAACACACTCTAAAGTACATAAAGTTGTGGTAAGCATTAACTCAAGAATTGTGAAAAAGGTAGCCTATGTTAGATTGCTATCAGCAGACGAGCTACGTCAGAATACAGTAAAAGAGGTACATGATAATTTAAAGATGCAGATGCCACAAAGGGGTTTCTATCCTTTTTTGTCTTAATGCTAAATAGATTATTGAAAGACACATGCTCATCAGAGTACCTAAGAGCAAGAAAATAATTGACAAACCTGGGGGATAATCCAATATCTGTTAGAAAGACTAAGAGATAAGTGAACCAACAGGCTGAAGTTATGTCGTTGAGCATGTGCCCAATGCCGTAATAAAAGACTGAACACCTTCCAAGGGGTTTTGTCAATGATTCATCATCCTCACTATGATTAATCATAGTGCTATAGAAGTTTTGGCGGTGCTTCGATGAATGGGAAACCTGCAATCCAACAGATGAGGCTTCAGATGCAAAATTACATTGACTTAATCACAGACAACATTCAGGGAGAATATTCAATGACACAACAAAACCAACAAAAAAGTAATGAAAGGATACAACATAGATTCAACACTCTCACCTCGAGTTTTAATAAAAGATTTACATCTTGCAATCTTACAAAAGTAATGATACTGAACACATCTTGTTTGAGGTTGATGGTTGCACAGTATACAATACATACACCAAATATAGCATAACCAAGAAACTAAGATCACGGAACAAGTGAACATATCAAATAACTGAACCGCCATAGATGCATGATGGAGACACAAGTATGTTAGATCCAAGTCTCAGAAAAAGAAGGGTATCAGGTTCATAGTAACAGTTATGTTTAGAGGAAATACTTTACTCTAAACTTGACTTAATAATAAACAATGACAAGTATTTAAACAGACTCCTATCAGCTTTTAAATAATTACAAGATATCCAACAGTTTGTTAAGTGATGTTGACGTTGTGAAAACTGCATCATACATCTTTCACAGATTTCTCTCCTTTCCTTCCATCATGACAAGATCAATTATGACAAAATTAATTCTCTGCTTACCCTTGCTTATAAGTATCAATCACTAATTGTACTCCCTTAAGGACCACTCTTGAAGTAATGACAATTCACTTACTTAGGACTTGCTTAAACTTTTAATGAACTGCTTATTTCCTCTAATACTAGTCATGATTTGATGCATACAAAATGAATTAGATTACCCCATCGCCTTATCTCTATCGATAACAATTAGGATCAAGAAATCAGCCCTACTAGTAAACCCATCTCTCTCTCTCTTAAAAAAAACTGCAACCAAAAACCAGAAAGTTTACCTCTTTAACATGTTCATCGTAATCAAAAAACAAAAGGAAACAACATGGAAGCTTACACAATATCAATTACCTGTATAATCATATATACAAAATGAAAAAACAAAAACAAAAACATAACAGCTTGGAATTTTTTTTTCACGAAATTGAAGAAGAAAAAATGTAAAAATTATACCTGGTTTTCGCATGAAGCTATGTAGAAGAAAAAGAAGAACCCATGATTTTATATAACAAAGAAAAAACTAATCTTGATCCACAACAATCAAGACTCAAGAGCAAATTAAAAAAAAAAAAAGCTTTCTTGCAAAACAAACCAATCAAGAAAGTAGAAACAGTTATTAAGCGTGATCTAGACGCACCAAAAGAAAAATAGGGGCAAACCCCTTGTGTTTGTTTTCTTCTTCTTCCTTCACTGCCACCGCTTATTGAAAAGCCACCTCCCTTTCACCTAATAACAGTTTACAAAAACTGAATGCAATAAAAAATGATATCTTCTTTTTCTCTATTTCCCACCACTGACTGACATTCTGAGAATTTTGTTTGTCCTTTTCCTTCGATCTTTTTTCAAGATTTTAGGAAGATATATTAAGCAATTGGGAGTTATTATCACTGTGTTTGTCGATTGATGCAGGGGGCTTCCTTAAAATACCGTATCTTGTAAATTAGCTAAAAATTGAAAAAAAATAATAGATTAGAATCTAAACTCAAAATTAGAAAATGTTGAAAAGATTCTATTTTTTTTTTCTGAAGAAAAGATTCTTATCTTCAGTTAGCCACAACCTCACCTCTAATTTTTTCTTTAACATTTTTTATTTTTATTTTTGTGTGTCCTCCTTATATAAAGATCATGTTAATTTTTTTTATATCATTTAAATTTTATTGAATATCGTCAAATTAGACTTACAAAAACTATAACGACCTCGCCATTTACATCGATGGCTTTTACCACTTTGACAATTACAAGTCATTGTTGTCATCCTTAGTTAAAATAACTTAAATTCATAATATGTTGATAAAGTATTACATTTTTTATAATAATAATAATAATTCATATATTAATGAATTTAATTACATATCGCCAGACTTATGGTCAATGTGAATATATTGTTTATATCATGTGAAAAAGATTATGATAAAAAATACTTTTTCCGTTTCAAAAATAATGATTTAGTTTGATTTGAAACGGAGTTTAAGAAAAGAAAGAAGATTTTTTGATCTTGTGTTTCTAAATTAAAATTATGTGAAATATATCAAAATATTATTTAATCTTTTGACTTTAAATATGTCACGTGAAAAGTTAAAATTCAAATTTTCTAAAAAAAAAAAAATTACTCTTTTTGAAACATACTTAAAAAGAAATAAAATTATTTTTTTAAAACGGAGAGTAATAACTAGATATTATGTAGTCAATTATTGGTGAATGGGATCCCTAAATATGATAGATACTTCCATTTTGTCAACCAAACGGCCCCTTAAAGTCCACGATTATAAAGTTATGGTCCCACAAGAATCCTAATCTAAATCTAGTGATCACTAACCAAACTTCCTTTTTTCGAGGGGTGCTTACGTTACGTTACGCTTTTATGTTTTTGTCTCCTTATCGAAAAAAATATATATAAGGAATTACGTATTATATATTACTCTCTCCCGACATTTTTAATTATCATAATTTTTATTTTTAAAATTAAATTATAAAAATAATTTAATTAATATTTTAAAATGTATTAATTCATCTCATTAATATCAAAAATAATTGTAGCACTTTTTATATAGTTTTTAAATATTTAAATTATCAATTAATGTAATCTAATTTAATTTTGAAAAATAGTCAAATAACTTTTCAAAAATGTAAAATGAAATAAAAGTGGACGGAGGAAGTAATTATATGAACTTAATTATAAAAAGGGAAGGAAAAAAAATTGTCACTAATAGAGTTATTCTTTCATGCATCTCATTTTATTTCTCTTAAATTATTAAATTATTTTTTACAATAAAAAATAATTAAAAAACAAATATTACTTATCGTTAAGATTCCGACCTAATCAAGATTCCTAAGTACATACTAGTATTAATGTGAAAATGACACAATTATACAAGATGAGTTATCTCTTAATGTTGGCTTATTTGAAGCTTTCTCATGCATCCACTACTCATAAAGTTACAATCAAACTAATCTTTCAATAAAAAACAAACTAAGAAGAATTAACTTAATTAAAATAACCGTTCATTTAATCGCTTAAATTAGAAATAGCTAGTGATTATATAACTTATATATATATATATATGAATAAAAAAGTAAATAATGAATTCGACTAGCTATTTGTATGCAAATCCTTAAAATAATTCTTATTGACGCAAATATGTGCAATTAAATAAATAAAATAAGGATATCCAAAAGTTATGATGAAATTATAAGTATTCATTTAATCTTAATTAGAGATTTTGAATTCAAGCATCAAATATTAAATCATCTTCTATAAGAGCCATTTATTAAAATAAAAAAATAAAATAAAAATAAAAAACAGCAAGTTAGAACTTGGAAGGCAAAGGTATCAACCACAAATTCACTATTTAAGTAGATGAGACGTAATCCATGACTATTGGGACTTAAACAACTTATTTTGACAGTTGAAAATACATGTGGCTTCTATTAAATGATGTTATGTAACTTTGCCAATTTTTAAAACTGCACCAATATATCATGGAATTAGAGCCACAATCAAGTCATCAATCAACAAATTGGGTTTGTAATTATTATGCTTAAACTCCTCATCAAATTTACTACATGTATTGGAAAAATATTCTTAGAATTTAGTGGGAATGGTTAATCTCATCTCCAAGTTATTTTACTACATGTATTAGAAAAATATTTTTAGAATTTAGTGGGAATGGTTAATCTTATCTCCAAGTTATTGATAATTTTAAATTTTCTCTGGAATAAGGGCTTGTTTGGATCGACTTAAAAAATAGTTTTTAAGTCAAAAATAAAAGTCAAACTGAAATGACTTTTAAGTCAACAAATAAAAAGTAGGGGGAGACCTACATTTGGTTTTTGACTTATTTTAAGTCATTTTCAACTTATCATTTTTGACCTTGTCAAACACTTCTCAACTTATTTTAATTTTTTTTGATAAATTTTTAGTTATTTTTTATATTTGTCAAATACTTCCAGAAGTCAAAATCTGAATTAAAAATAGGTTTGATCCAACTTTCAAGCTCATCCAAACACCCTCCAATTCAACTTAAATATACTCTTAAATAAGCCACGTGACATAACTAGTGATCTCAAACTCTTGTAGGACTTTTAATAAAAAGTTGAGAGAAGCGTTAAAAATACTCTGATAAACTTGACAAGAATTCACAGTGTATTGCATCCACAAGACAAGATCAAGAGTGTATTTAAGTTCAATCAATCAAGTAGAAGTTGTTAATAGTTCCGGGCAGTGGCGGAGCCAGGATTTTCAATAAGGAATTCAAAATTCGAAAAAGTAAGCATATAAACTAATCAAAAGGGATTCGACATCTATTATATACATTTGGAAAATAATTTTAACCATGTATATATAATAATATTTTCCATCGAAGAGGGTTCGACTGAACCCCTAAATACATGCTGGCTCCGCCCCTAATTCCGAGGATGAAACTAATAATTCATGCCAAATTTAAAAGTGTTTTTTAATATTTCTCAATTGACTTTATATGATATCCATCCGTTTTGCTTTATTTGATTCCTATATCAAAAGAGATATTTAATTCATTTTAACAAATTAAAGATTTTTTTTTCACGCTACCTTTAAATTAATGAAGTGCTTCACCTGTATCCATCAAGCTTTTAAGACTCTTGCTAACAAGAAGTTTACAGAAACACGCAATAGGTCAAATAAGAATTCAAGTTGCCGTAAGGTCTTACCAAAAATAATATTTGGACATGAATATTTCTAACTAAAATAAATATAGAATACTCAAAACTTTGACAAGCAAAAGTGTATGAGGAGAAACTTCTAAACTTTTGAAAAATAGAAAGTTATTAAATCATGAAGCGCATGTAGTCGAATTTGAAAAGTTTTGAGCATTTGAAATTTTAAGAAAAATTTAAATATTTTAAACGTTAAAAACGATCATCAACTTTCAACTTATCAAGGTTTAATCTCCAAGATTTTGATGCAATGTAAAGTAGGTACTACATGTGGGATCCAAACCCAATATTGACTTTTAATAATTGTTGTACGCAATTCTCAATTATTTTTTCTTGACACGTGATTTTCCTTTAATTTAAAAGGTTTTCACATAATAATTTTAACCATATATATTTTTGTATTAATTTGCATTTTTCTAACACGATATACCATTGAAATAATGAATAAATATGTGTAATAATGTGAAAAAGACTCTTTTCACTCTTAACATGATCTCTTTTTAACTGAAGAACAATGATGTAATACTTTATGATTGATAAAAAATCGATGGACATTCGTTGATTGTGGCATAAACTCAAGTATTAACTGGCAGACTTGATTATGTTAAAATGGTGGGAATTATTGGTTTAAATCGACTGATTACCATCGATTATATAAAATATACAAAATGGATATAATATTAAAAACACGATCGAGTCCCACGACTTTTAAGAAGTTATAATTAAAAAATCACCAAAATAAAATAATTGAGAAAAAAATCCAAAATAGTCCAGCTCATGGATTTTTTTTTAAATCTTACTACTGATCTAAAACCAGAAAAAAGAACTTGCAATGCTGTATCTGGCCATGCTCTAGAGTCCAAGTACTCAGTGCCATTGATTTTCTATCCAGAATATTCAATGCATTATTGCACATGATTTAGATTTCTGCATAGCAGTTTAATGTATAATTGATACTCTTTACGTTCAACCGTGTTTGTCCACTATTTATTTTGCACACTTCTTAAAAAACTATAAATAGCTGCTTTGAATATAATAAATAAGAAAATGATTATCAACTCCTTGTGATTGCACTAATTAAAGCTTTTGGCTTATCACTATGTCAACAAAGGTTCTGTGAAGGGCTCTGGAAGTGAAGTTCTGAACTTTGTCAAACATGTAACAATGACTCCAACTAATGCAGCAACTCCCGGAATCAATCCCAAAGAAAATCGCGTTACTGTGAAACATGGATATGCTGGATTGCACGATGCTGGTGTTACGCCTGCATAGGTGTAAACAGTTTCATTTCAAAGATTTAAATTTCATTCATGATATGCATACGTTTGAAGAGAACGAATGATATAGCTTACTTTCGTATGACTCTAGAATGTACAGCACTACCCCACACAATACTTTCTCCACAAAGCCTAATGATCCATAAACAAAAGCAGATCCCTCAACTTCTTTATCAACTAGCTCACTTTCCATGCCTACTGAAGTTACCTGTTAACCACGAAAGAAAACAGAAACATCACGATTTCCAGCTCTGAATTGCTAAATATAGGAGCCTGAGTACACTTTCTTGCATGAGTTAACTTAAGGTACAAAAAAATTGAACTGCAGCATACCATCATGAAGGCATTGGCGATTCCAATAACTACGGACAAGATGTACATAAAAACATTCATGTTAATCGGTAGGGAGAGTACTACTGCACTACAAAATAGCCACAGGAGGCCTCCTACTGAAAAGATGGCCTTCAATCTGTGATTGTTCCATTCCAGTTCCTACGTGCAACCAGAAAATTAGTTAGCATACGCAAACAAAGAACAGGTCGAAAGTGAAGACCAAATGTGGAACAATGCCATAGAGAAAGAGAACCTGGAGCAAGATAGATGTAATGAAGCTGCAGAAATAGATGATGGCAGGAACCTATTACATAATAACTCAGCCCGATTAGCATTATTTAACTGGAAGATATAAGTGTTGTTTATTTTATTCAACTCGATAACAAATCATACCAAAGCCTTGGAAGATTGGCTCATGTGTAGATCACTAATTACATAGAGAGCAAGAAACACCTGAGATTGCAAATATAAAACAGAAACTTAGAACAGAGAACTACTACATATGTGAATGATCGATAACATATAACTTAAAGAAGCTGGAAGAAAATTATAGTAACCTGAGATATATTCGTTACAACTCTAGTTAACACATAAATGCTAGCTACTCTATAATACAGGCCATTTTTCAACCATCGCTTCCAAGAAGAACCACGGCGATTTGTCATGTGAGATACTTGTTTCACGCTGCACAAAAGATGCTTAACATTGTAATTTGTATCCTCATTAATGAAGTACATTCGAGCCTTCCAAATTAACAAGCGGACGAGTAGATAACAAACCTAGGCTCTTTAGTTCCAAGATGAAATAAAATTACAAAGAAGCATCCGATCAATACTGTGATAGTTGCCAACAGGTGGTACTGCAAAAGGAAGTGGTAACGTACATTAACGAAAAGCACGTGTTTATGCATATAGAGGAACACTCCTGGTATTCATGTACCTGCTCTTTTATTTCAACTTGTTTCACGGATGAATTGAATATGAAAAATCCAATTCCATATACGATTAGGCTTGCGACCTTCCCAATTATTGGTTCACAGTAACAAGACAAGAGGTAAAAGGTTAGTTTGGTTTATATAGCGATGAAAAGAATGGTGCAACAGAGTACCAACCATTGTAAAAGCATTGCGGCAGCTGACACATGCAACTCTGCTTGTTTGATCCAGGGTAAGGCCATTCACCATTGCCCTTCAACAGAGAAGGCCAAGAAAATGTAGAACACATTTATCATTTTAGCCAAATAATCGAATGATTCTGTAGTAAAGAAAAACAAACACAAAAGTTGAGATGATTACATATGTGATACTTGAGTACAAGACCATCCACCACTGAAGAGTATATCAAACATATAATATCCAATCATTTGCACAAGAGGCGTATCGATCCCAATAATTTTGCAAGGAACACAAACACCCCAAAAAAACGAATAAAATGCAGCAGAGACAAGAACAGTCCCCACAGCATGCCATATTTTGAAATGTCCAAATCTGTCTATCTGTTGAGGGAAACAAAACAAGCAAAAATAATTCATGATCGGCAAAGTTCTCGTGCATATCAAAAGCTTTAAGTGAAATATATAACAACTTCTCATGATATTACATTACATTTCTAATGAAAAAAAGAAGAAGGATCGCAATGAAAAAAATACCAGTTCTCCAGCAATTATGGTCATCGTTGCATCGGTGAATTGCGCTGTAATTGCAAGTGCTGCAACTTGTCTGTGAAATAGAACCAAATGAAGAGTCAAATCAACCAATCACACAAACAAGTATACTAAAGCCACTCATAGACTAACTCGATCCAAGACTTTGTAAGCCCTGAAATCAGGTATATTCTGATTAAATAATGCTCTAAACATTACACTTCCCTTTCCAAACTTTTTGATGTACATCACAATCCACTACAACATCAAATTCATGAAATCCTTGTCACAACTCATAAGTAATAGTAGCAAAATCAAACAAAACTCTTTTATACCGAATTTAAATCCTTTTAACATTTTTTTTTTCCTAACAAAACAAAAGCTACCAAGGTGTGTAATGGAATGGTAAAAGTCCCTCTACCTTTAACCAGGCGTCTCAGGTTCAAGTCTTCAGAATGAAATTCTCTCGTTAGGGAATTTAAAAAAAAAAGAATAGCAAAACCAAGAGAATAATATTTACTAGCTACAACAAGATGTTCATACAAAACAAGTTGGAGAAAGTATATGCTTACTTTGGAGGCATTCCAATACTGGTCAAATAGAGCAAGAGATAAGTATACCAATAAGTTGATGTTATATCATTAAGCACATGCCCTACACCATATGCTAAAACAGACCATCTTCCCAATGGCTTTGCTTCTTCATTTTCCACATTGCTTCCAATCATGATGGAATAAGTTAAACTCCGAGAATTCAAATCCACTCGAAAAATCTCAAACCTGTTCTTATAACAAAATATATAGTAGCAGCAAATATGCTAAAAATAAATGAAGTCTTCTGCTGTTTGATGAAATGCGCAAGTTATTTCCATTGACAAACAGACAACAGGAGTATCAATGTATATGATATGGACAAGAATCCTGTTGAATCCATCCCATTTCTTAGTCAACTTTAGCTACTCAATTGGTACAAGCAATTGTTAAAAAGGAATAGTAATTGGAGTTGAAAAGAAAAGATTTGGTAGTTGGCAAATTGGTAAGATTTGCAACCATTTTTGACTTTGCTATGTTTACATATGTCATTAGTGACATAGGTATGGTTTTATCCTTCTATAAATAGAGCATTCTTGCTCATTTGTAGAACACACCAAGTTAGAGAGAAAAACCATTTTGAGAGCAAAGTGAGGTATTCCATAGACTATACAAGAAAATAGTCTGTGAAGAAAAATAGAGTGTGAGCGATATTTTAGTAAGACGGAAACCAAAAGAGTGTTGTTCCTTTTGAGTGTGTAGTAGTCACTTTGAGTATTGTATTCGTGACTACACAGTGTAAAATTCCTTACTATAGTAATATCAATTGCTCCTCTTAGTCCGTGGTTTTTTCCCTTATTCAGAAGGGTTTCCACGTAAAATTCTTGATGTCGTTATTTTCCCATTTTATTTTCATTACTTTTCATATATATTTTTATGTTTATTCGCGTTTTCCCAACAAACTGGTATAAGAGCCAAGATGTTATCTGAGTATGTTCTGTGGTTGCAGCACAATCTGAACTTCCACATCAGAAACGATTTACTTTGATTTGCTATAACAATATTTTTTTGAGGAAAAACGATGGAAGCCAACACAAGTACAATGGTTACTTTTTATGGTGTTAATTATGTCATTTGGAAGGGGAAAATGGAAGATCTTCTTTATGTTAAGAATTTTTACAAACCACTATTTACCACTGTAAAGACTGATAATAAAACAGATGAAGAGTGAAATTTGTTGCACAGACAGGTATGTGGATTCATTAGGCAATGGGTCAACGATAATGTGTTGAACCATATTTCTGGGGAGACACATGCTCGAACCTTATGGGAGCATCTTGAAAGTTTGTATGCTCGAAAGACTGGCAACAACAAAATGTTCTTAATAAAGCAGATGTTGAGTTTGAAGTATAATGATGGTTCTCCGATGACAGACCATCTGAATAATTTTCAGGGGATTATGAACCAATTATCTGCTATGGGCATCAAATTTGATGAAGAAATTCAAGGCTTGCTTCTTCTTGGTTCCCTACCAGATTCATGGGAAACATTTAGAACGTCATTGTCAAATTCTGCTCCGGATGGTGTGATCTCTATGGATTCCGCCAAGAGTAGTGTCTTGAACGAAGAGATGAGAAGAAAAACTCAAGGTTCCTCTTCGTCGGATGTCCTGATAACTGGCCTCAGGGGGAGAAATAAAACTCGTAGTTCTCAGCATAGAGAACAAAATAGGAGCAAATCCAAAGGCAGACTTAAGGATATTGAGTGCTATCATTGTGGCATGAAAGGGCACACAAAGAAGTTCTGCAGGAAGTTGAAGAGGGAGAACAAAAACAAAGAGGAAACTAAAGAAGATGGCAATGAAAATTGCCTAGCCACCGTCACCACCGAAGATCTTGTTACCGTTCTTGATGCAAACATGATAAATATTGCTTGTGATGAGTCAAGCTGGGTTGTGGACACTGGTGCCGCATCTCATGTGACATCAAGGAAGGATTTTTTCTCTTCCTACACTCCTGGTGATTTTGGAACCTTGAGTATGGGTAATGAGACTGTTTCTAGGGTGGTTGGTATTGGTACAATTTGTTTGGAAACTAGTGTTGGAACTAAACTAGTTTTGAACAATGTGAAACATGCTCCTGATGTTCGTCTGCACCTAATTTCTGTTGGTGTTTTAGATGATGAAGGATATGTTAGTACCAACGGTGATGGAAAATGGAAGCTCATTAAGGGTTCCTTGGTTGTGGCTCGTGGTAACAAACGTCGTGGTCTATACTGGACTACGGCCTCTACTTGTGTTGATATGGTGAATGCGGTTGAGAGCGATAGCTCTTCAACATTATGGCACAAGAGGCTTAGCCACATTAGCGAGAAAGGACTTAATGTTCTAGCCAAGAAGAAATTATTGTCAAATTTCCAAAGTGCTAAATTAGAAAAATGTGAGCACTGCTTGGCTGGTAAACAAAATAGAGTTTCCTTTAAGTCCTACCCTCCTTCGAGAAAGACAGAGTTGCTTGAGTTAGTGCACTCTGATTTATGTGGTCCAATGAAGACAAAGACATTGGGTGGTTCACTCTACTTTGTCACATTCATTGTTGATTGCTCGATAAAACTAGGGTCTATGTATTGAAGACTAAAGACAAGTGTTAGGTGTCTTCAAGCAGTTTCAGGTTTCAGTTGAAAGAGAAACTGGAAGGTAACTTAAATGTATTCGTACTGATAATGGTGGTGAATATTGTGGACCATTTGACGAATACTGCAAGCATCAAGGTATTAGACACCAGAAGACTCCTCCCAAGACTCCTCAGCTTAATGGTTTGGCTGAGAGGATGAACAGGACCTTGATGGAAAGAGTTAGATGTTTGCTTTCTGAAGCAAAGTTGCCAAACTCATTTTGGGGTGAGGCTTTATTGACCGCTGCACATGTTATTAATCTATCTCCTGCTGTTGCTTTGCAAAGTTATGTACCAAATAGTGTTTGGTATGGAAAGGATGTTTCCTATGACCATTTGAGAGTATTTGGTTGCAAAGCTTTTGTACATGTGCCGAAAGATGAGAGGTCAAAATTAGATGCCAAGACAAGGCAATGCATCTTCATTGGATATGGCCTAGATGAATTTGGTTACAGGCTATATGATCCAATTGAAAAGAAACTTGTGAGAAGCCGTGATATTATTTTCATGGAGAATCAAACAATTGAAGATATTGACAAAGCGGAGAAGGTAGAATCTTCAAATTTTGATGGTATAGTCCATCATGATGAAGTTCCTCACACAAGTGTGCATGATGTTATTGGGTTTGATAATCATGGTGACACCCAGAATCATGTATCAAATCAACATGTTGATGTTGATAATAACAATGATATTGTTATTGATGATCCTGTTGCTCATGAAGTTGTGGACGAATCAAATATTCCGCTTCGGAGGTCCACAAGACAGCGGTTTCCTTCCTCCCGTTTTCACCCAATGAGTATGTGTTACTCACTGACGGGGGAGAACCTGAATGTTATGAGGAGGCCATGGAAGATGAGCACAAGAAACAATGATTGAAGCCATGCAAGACGAGATGAAGTCTTTGCATGAGAACCACACTTATGAGTTGGTAAAATTGCCCAAGGGCATGAGAGCTTTGAAGAACAAGTGGGTGTTCAAAGTTAAAGTTGAAGAACACAACTTGAAGCCCAGGTACAAAGCTAGATTGGTTGTTAAGGGATTCGGTCAAAGGAAAGGTATTGACTTTGATGAAATATTTTCTCCTGTTGTGAAAATGTCCTCGATTCGCACAGTTCTAGGTTTGGCTGCTAGTCTTAATTTAGAGATTGAGCAGATGGATGTGAAGACGGCTTTCCTTCACGGTGACCTAGAAGAAGAGATTTATATGGAACAACCTGAGGGTTTCAAAGTAGATGGTAAAGAAAATTTTGTATGCAAACTTAAAAAGAGTCTCTATGGCCTAAAACAAGCTCCCAGACAGTGGTACAAAAAGTTTGAATCTGTTATGGGGGAGCAAGGCTATAAGAAGACTTTTTCAGATCATTGCGTATTTGTACAAAAAATTTCTGACAAAGATTTTATCATCCTTTTGTTGTATGTGGATGATATGTTGATTGTGGGCAAAAATACTTTCAAGATTTACGAGCTCAAGAAAGAGTTGTGTAAGTCTTTTTCTATGAAAGACTTGGGTCATGCCAAGCAAATTTTGGGCATGAGAATTACTCGTCTTAAAGATGAAAGAAAGATTTATTTGTCCCAGAAGAAGTACATTGAACGCGTACTGGAGCGCTTAAATATGAAGAATGTAAAGCCTGTGAGTATACCTCTTGCTGGTCATATGAAGTTGAGCAAGAAGATGTGTCCTACAGCTAGGGAGGAAAAAACAACATGGCCAAAGTTCCATATTGCTCCGTTGTCGGAAGTCTAATGTATGCAATGGTGTGCACTAAACCTGATATTGCTCACGCAGTTGGTGTTGTCAGTAGATTTCTCAAAAATCCGGGAAAAGAGCATTGGGAAGCTGTGAAATGGATACTCAGGTATCTTAGAGGAAGCTCAGATGAATGCTTGTGTTTTGGAGCATCAAATCCAATCTTGAAAGGCTATACAGATTCTGATATGGCAGGTGACCTTGATAACAGAAAATCCACTACTGGATATTTGTTTACTTTTTCAGGGGGAGCTATATCATGGCAGTCAAAGTTGCAGAAATGTGTTGCACTATCTACAACTGAAGCTGAGTATATTGCGGCTACTGAAGCCGGCAAGGAGATGATATGGCTAAAGCGATTTCTTCAAGAGCTTGGTTTGAATCAGATGGAGTATATTGTCTATTGTGACAGTCAGAGTGCAATAGACTTGAGCAAGAACTCCATGTACCATGCAAGAACAAAACACATTGACGTCAGATATCATTGGATTCGTGAGAAAGTGGAGAATGAATCATTTCACGTCAAAAAGATTCACACAAGTGAAAATCCTGCAGATATGCTGACCAAGATGATACCAAAAGACAAGTTCGAGTTATGCAAAGAACTTGTGGGTATGAGCTCTCTCTAAAGAAGTTGAAGATACCTTCTTCCAGTAAATGGGACTGGAGGGGGAGATTTGTTGAATCCATCCCATTTCTTAGTCAACTTTAGCTACTCAATTGGTACAAGCAATTGTTAAAAAGGAATAGTAATTGGAGTTGAAAAGAAAAGATTTGGTAGTTGGCAAATTGGTAAGATTTGCAACCATTTTTGACTTTGCTATGTTTACATATGTCATTAGTGACATAGGTATGGTTTTATCCTTCTATAAATAGAGCATTCTTGCTCATTTGTAGAACACACCAAGTTAGAGAGAAAAACCATTTTGAGAGCAAAGTGAGGTATTCCATAGACTATACAAGAAAATAGTCTGTGAAGAAAAATAGAGTGTGAGCGATATTTTAGTAAGACGGAAACCAAAAGAGTGTTGTTCCTTTTGAGTGTGTAGTAGTCACTTTGAGTATTGTATTCGTGACTACACAGTGTAAAATTCCTTACTATAGTAATATCAATTGCTCCTCTTAGTCCGTGGTTTTTTCCCTTATTCAGAAGGGTTTCCACGTAAAATTCTTGGTGTCATTATTTTCCCATTTTATTTCCATTACTTTTACCATATATATTTTTGTGTTTGTCCGCGTTTTCCCAACAAATCCCCCTTCCCATTCAGAAGCAAAGATATTATTAAAAATTGATGTATGTTGACAACATTCAATTGATTATTACTCCTTATGATGATTGCAACAGTGTTTTTTCAATTATTGCCCATGCTGATTCAAGTTTTCCTATTACAAAGAAGAAGCCAATGTTATACATAACTTTTTTATGAAATTTCACGTATATTATATTAAGAATAATTATTTAGTTGGTTGCATATTAATAAACTGACAGGCCACATCTCCAATTCTGTCTATTTCTGGCACAACAGGACTATGCAATTTTCTAGGCTTGCGACTATGCAACAAGATACTTCGCAAAAACGAATTCAGGATTTGATGTGTATGAATTCTCAATTTTAGTCAGAAGCAAATTTTAAATTTGAAGTTTAGGAGTTCTGAATTTAGTTATTAGAAGTTAGTGAGTTTTAAATGTATAATTGGTAAAATTTTATATTTAATGAATTGTAAGTACTCCTACCGTCTTGTTTATGTGACACTTTTTGCATTTCGAGATTCAAATAAGTCTATCTTTGATAGTAAGTTTTTCATAGATCCTTTTAACATTTTGACTTATAATAGTACTCTATACGTAGTTTACAAATATATAAATTTCATTTCAAAAAATTTGAAGATTCAATACGCAAATGTCCAATCAAAGTTAAATTGTTTAACTCTCGAAAAATAAAAAGTATCACGAAACAAAGGAGTACGAAATATGAATATAGGATTTGAGCTAAAATTGTTGATTACTGCCCCACTTGATTATTTTGTAGAAGAAAAACTAGTTAAATCCCACTTGTTGTGTTGTTTACTTTATATGTATAATAGTGTTTGGACTCTTCATTTTCAATTGGTATGACAAAACATGGGTGTGGGTGTATGGATTTTGGGTACTTTCACTAAAATCAGACAAATTCAAAATAAATTCAATGATTTTTATGATTAAAACAAAAGATAAGGTGAAATTGAAGAAATTAAAATACATTGGTATATAGAAGTTTCTATGCCACTCTTTTAGTCTTTTCCTTTTTTCCCCTCAGAATTCTCTTCTTTATAAATATTTTCTCCTCAAGTTTTTTTTTATTTTTTAACATAGCATCTCATAATTTAGCCACACTTCATAATAAAGTTGAAGAAAGGCAACTGTTTGAGATTTTTGACAAAGTTGCCCTCAATGTATCACTCTGAGAAAATGTTAGTAAATAAATATCAAATTAGAAGGACACACAAGAATACAAGGGCCATCCATTTAACAAAATGATAGCTTTAATTATTATGATGCAAAATAAGGTTACTAAACTCATCATATGAAGAAATTTGAAGTTAAAGACCAAAGAAGGACTACACCAACAATTGCTTCTAATCCAAAATATCTCTTTCCAATATGACAACCAGCAGATTTAGGAGCACCAGCAGGGGCACCTGTAGGACTAGATCCAACTGCAAAAAGAAAAAAAAAATTGCAACAAAAAAAGAGAAAAGTGTTTAACCTTTATATATTTGACAATATATAGAAAAATTTACACACTTAAAAGATAACTACAAAATGTTTTTAAAAAAATAGAATAATCATATATAAGATATAAATAAGACAGATTATCTGATACAAATTATGATAATACAATATTACGTTGTTAGTGTGTATAAGTTGAATCTCCTGAATCACCAATTTTTCAGAATTTTGTTAAAAAAAAATGTAGTAGTATAACTTACCAGAAGGAATGGGGCTATGTGCAAGTGGACTACCAGCAATGCTGCTTGAATTATTAGCAATTTGATAGAATACTTGAGCATCTGGTGAATTTGCAGGCAAGTGGAGAAGTGCTGCATATATCATCAAATAGTGTCAAAGATTAACTTCTTTATGAAAAACCATTTTTGTTAGTACTTCATTTGTCATTTCCTTAGGACTCTCGTTAAAAAGACTGACATATTTCTATATTTAAACGTAACAATTGAATATTAAACTTTTTATTTTACTTTTATTTAAAATAATTTATAGTTACTAACTAGTCTCAGGCCACAAATTTCAAAAGATTAACACCCTATTGATAAGATCGTAAACTCTTTCAGACCCTTAATTTCATTTATTTGAGACAGAGAGACTCAGTATCTATAAGTTGCATATTTAACCAACTGAACCGAGTAAGAGAGTCATTATTTGTGTTACATCTTTAACGAGAAAAGCAAGAGTGAAACTACGAGCTAAAAACAGGCGTACTTACCAGGGCATTCAGAAATATTAGCAGGGGCTTTACAAACAGAGGGGAGTGTTAAAGCAAGTGTAACATTGAGTTGAAGTCCCAAATCAGGATCATTTCTGTCCTTAATTAACAAACAAAGACACTTCTTGCTATCTTTCAATACTTGTTTCAATCCAGTACAGCAATCTGGTGTAGGAGCTGGTGCATTACCTCCAACATAAGGCAAACATGTTGCCAGACCAATCAATGATTGTGTACACTCTTCTTTGTCCTTTTCTGTGTCTGAATTTCCAATTACACATAATATCAACAACAACACCAATCTCAGCTGATATCTCATGGTGCAAGAAACCATATTGAAATGTTTATAGAGGGAACTGAAGTGTCTTGAACTCTGTTTTTGCCTTTTGGTAGGTTTTTGTGATGAAGTGGAGAAAAGTTAGACATTGCTCTGGTTCTTATATAACACTTTCTTTGTTTTCGGTCCCTAATTATTTGTCAATTCTTTTTCTTTTAGTTGTCTCAAAGTAGTTTTTCATTTTGACAAATCAAGAAAAAATAATTTTTTTATCTATTATACTCTTAATTAATTACTTTGAAAAAAATAGAAATTCTTAAAAATCTTAAATTTTCAATGCTTCTAACACTATATTAATAATCGTCTTAATAAGAGTTTTAGTTCAAAAATAAACAATTAATTATAGACAAAAAAAAGTAAGTTACTTTAAAAAAAAAATGTTTCCGAGGGATAGTCTTGAACTTTTGACCTGCCTTGGACAAAATTTTGATATCAACAAATTTTGCGAGCCAAGAAAATGTCTAAAGTTTAAGACTATTAATTTTAAGGTCATTAATGTAATTCACATATATATATATATATATAAATCATTATTGTCACTGGCCAATGAACCACTAGTTTAGGGTAAATTCATATGATATTTTTTCATTAGGTCTCATATCGTGAAGAATAATATTCCTATATATTTCGTTTTTTCAGTTAGCTAACTGTGAGATTTTATTCGTACGTTCGACCGTCAATAAATTCCTTGAACTAAAACTAGCCATGTGTTTGGATGAGGGTTTAAGGAAATAGTATATCTCAACAACTCGTAGTGGTTGTAAAGTACTCGCTCTTAACATTTTCAGACCTTTTCCTTTCTTTTGTCTCAAAGAATTGTTGGCTTTATTATGGAAGATTCGAAGAACCACTAATTTTGTAGGAAGAAACAATAAATTAATTTGTTATTCAGTTTTCAATTAAGGATGTGAATTTTAGGTGTAAATACAAAATGGGACACTTTACCAACCCACTATAGGATATAAACCAATTAAATCTGGACCACTCACCTGAATTTCTTCTTGTTATCATAATTGGTTTGTGTTGCCTAAATTTAGCCATGACAACATTTGAGCATGCTTATGATGTCATCTTCCACTTATTTTGTGGATCAAATTAAATTGCTTAACTTGTTAAATCGTGTAGAATAATGTAATCACTCTGTTTCAATTAAGTTTTAAGGAAGTATGAAAAGATTTAAATTTTGTGTTCTTAAATAAAAAATATGTTAAATGTATCAAAATATTCTTTAATTATATAATCTTGAATGTATATATTGAAATTAAATTGATAATCGAAAAGGAAGAAGACATTTATTTTAAAACGAATTAAAATTAAGTACGATAAACAAATTGAAACGAAGGAAGTAATATAGATCGAATAAATTTTAGGAATTACATAGTTTTTTAAGGATTAAATTACAGAAATCCCACATTTTAGTTTACTTATTATCATTATCCCCTATACGTTTTACAAATCTCCAAAATCTCTCATTTCGCGCATCAGATTAGTGTATTTCGTGCATCAGTTTAGTGTATCTAACTCATTAAATTACTGTATCTCGCGCATTAGATTAGTGTATCAGGTATAAAATGTACATCAGATTAGTGTATCATTAAAAAAATGTAATATACCTTACTTAACGATTAATGTATCTCGCGCATCAGATTAATGTATCAACGCTTATATTATTATATCCGTTGAAAAATTTTCTGTAATTATAAACTTTTTAGGGATAAATTATAATCGTGCTTTAAAAGTATGTGATTTTTTTTTGTATAGTTGTAAGGATTAATGGATAAATTGCAAAAGTAGAGGCCGGACTTTTCACTAGAAGAGACAATGTCATGGGCCGCTCAAGGCCCAATTAATAATGTCCGGTTACGCTACAACTTTGGGCCTCACGAAGGGAAGACCCATAACCTTCGAAATGGATCAGAAAGGAGTCGGGTCGAAGTGGACAATATTTTCGTTCATTAATTTCTAATAATAAAGTATTTAAATATAATGTTTGTTTTGATTGTTATTTAAATTTTATTACATTGTATCATTATCTAAAGATAGATTTAAACGATACAACATAATGAAAGGCACGTAGGCCTCTGCATTGCATTTTTGTCCTTTTAGTTTCATCTTCAAATTGTTTGCCCTTTTAGATTTTTAATTTTTTTGTTTTTTTTTCCAAACTTACGATATTAACTTTAATGACAATTAATAATATTATAAATATTTTAACACTATTTATTATTATATATATAAAAATTGTTCGTCATGTTTCCACTTCAGCTAATTACAAGGCACATTTAGGTAAGTTTGACTTAGATGCTACTTGTCGAATTTTCAACCAATTTTAGATACATAAGATTCTAATGGTTGTTAAGGAAATTACATCAGAATTATTTACTTTAATTATATAATATAAAATGATTAAGAAAAAAAACAGACAGTAGATCTAGTCTAACTGAATGCTCCATTAAAATTTGTGTCAAGATCCCATTAGCTACCAAAACCAAAAAAAATAAAAAATAAAGGAGTGGTGACAAAAATTAGGCAAGGGAAGTGTTCTTATCTTACAAAAATTCATATGGCGTATTAACTAACGGCTAGAACTAAAGATTTTTTTTTTTTTTATCGTGAATTACATAAAAAAATTGCGATACAGGATATGATTTTTATTCATTTTACTAAATCAATTTATTGAAAAAAATATATAGTGGAAAGAGAATTTTCACTAAAATAGGGGGATAGTTTCTAATTTTTTTCTTTATATATTGTAACATTACTATATTTTTCCTTATCAATTTAATTAAAATATCAGTAAAAATAACGCTGAACTTTTTTTTTTAACAGGAAAGTAAGATATTTTTTGTAGTGAGTAGTGACTTTACATCAAGCACAAGAAAGACATAAAGGTTGTCACCCATCTCAAAATTTTGTATACCAAAAATCCCTCCCCACTCCCTCTAATACTAAAACTAGGAAAAACTATAAATATGCCCTCGACTTATTGTAAATGATATATATAGATACCTTTTTCGTTATATTTTTGCAATATTGATGTTTTTGCCATTGAAAAATTAGAGCATATATGCTCTTCACTCTAATGAACGACTAAATAGGGATACGTGGTACCATCTTATTCGTCAGTCCGATATTTAATAAATATCGGATTCGTGGATAAGAATATGACCCATGTATGTTCATTATTTTAAAGGGTGTATATGCTCTAGTTTTTGAACGGCAGAGACATCAATATCCAAAAAATATAACGAAAAGTATCTACATACCATTTATAATTATTTGGAGGTATATTTATCCTATTTCTCAAACTAAAAAGAAAATGTTAGGAAGACTTCTATAAATTTTTGAAAATTTTGTAGTACTTAATTAAACTGGAAAAGGAAAATATCAAATGGAAGCAAAGTAAATAGATCTTGAACATGTATGATATCGTTAATTTATTTTTCTTTTACTTCAAAATGACGTATTCTTTCATTCAATATTCACAATAGATATATATATATATATAGTTTAGAGTCTGAATAAAAGGATTAATGTCTCCATCAACTTAATCACCATATATATATAATAAATAAGGTAAACTCCTTCACGATCCAATTATCAAAGGGATTTCCTTTTACAACTCTAAGAACTTGAAGTTTAGTGTAAATAAACTGACATTATAAAAATCAAGTTCTGTTTTTGGTCGGTGACAAGTGTCAGTTGCATACATATTTAATTATTAGTACTATATTTGTATAAAGGTCTTGACCATATAATAATTCACCGGCCAGTTGGATAAATATTAGTGGAACCTCAAAAAGTTAAAATCCTACGTACAACGCACCCAAAGCTAACACAAAAAAAAAAAAGGTCTCCTCTCCTATACTTATTTTAAGAAAGATGATACGTACAAAATTTAATGCATCTTATTTTAAATAAATTTTAATTTTGATATGGCTTTAAATTATCTAATTGAAGGTAAAAAGGTAAATTTTTAAAATAAAATAAAAATGCAACACTTTTATTGAAACAGATGGAATATGTATTATCGATGAATTAAATCACAATATACTCTTCGATAGAAATATTGTGTTCGACCTTGAAAAAAAGAGATAGAGAGTATCTTCCTTATTAAGAAACGAGTCAAATTATATGACACGAATTTGAATTAATTGAGATAATGAGTTCATAAATCTAATGGTTAAAGAAAAATAAAAAAGTCATTTAGTATCTAGTCAAATAAAGGAAAAAAGACAACACCACATGAGATTTAGACCTTTATAAAAGCCATAGTAAGTCTACTCCAAAACCAAACAAGTCTCATTCTAAGAAAATCAAACTCTTGTTCCCACACTTTGAAGCAAATTAAAGTTGCAAAAAATGGCAGATAATTACTCATCATCACAGCCACCTTCAATACATTTATGTTTCTTCTTTCTTGTTCTTTTCATGTTTGTAAGTGTTACATGGTACATCAACTATGAGTCTATCTTTGAAGGCATTATGGATCAATTCAAGTTTCTTCTCATGTTGTCTCCATTAGTACTACTTTTAATTGTTCACTTACTTTCCCACTTTGAAAAATCTCTCATGTTCAATATTCCTTTGCCTGAACAAGATTCATTTCATAGAGCTGGTGGTACTCCTTGGGGAGTTGGATTTCTCCTTGTGCTTCTACTTTTCATGATTTCTTATCACTCTGATCTTCGCGAACGATGGTTTCCTCTTCTAAGTTGAAAGAGGAATATGTTATGAACAGTTACATGTAATTATTATCTTTTAATTCGAATTTCGACAGGAGCCCTGGTGTATTTATTGTAACTGGGATGTTTAATTAGTGTTCTTCTTGTTATTTTTTCAATTAGTTTCTTCAATATTGAAAAGTTTGTTTTGTTTTTCATGTTGTGGTTATTACTTAATAATTATAGGGTTATGAATGTGTAAATAATCGTCATTTTTGGTCAACAGTATTTATTGGTTGAACATTTTGGCAGCTATATTCCATTCAAGTACAAAACTGGTCACAAGAATTATTCACTTTTTTGGGAATAATTATTCAGTTTGATTATAAAATTTAATTTGGAGTTGGATTTCAAATACGGAAAACTGTTCCAAACATGTTTTCCAACTCTCTTCTCTCATTTCCAAAAAAAATAAAATATAACCAAACACAACTTTAACTATATAATTTTTAAACAAGGTAGATAATTTTTGAAATCTATGATCAAAACGCCTATGCAGTTGTGTTTTTAGGTTCAGTTGAAGTGCAAAATTGTTGGGAAAAGGTCTAAAAGAAGAGTCAGAATTGCTGTAACTTAAACTTGGCCATCACAGTGCCATAGCCATAATTCATAAATCATACTTGGAGCTTTCACCAGAGAAGATTACGTCGCTTTAGGCTCTTGAACCACTCACATGTCCTATATGTTGATGTAAAAATAATGATATTGGCCATAGATTTCAAATGCAGAAGCTTGATATCAATAAACAAAATCAATATTTCAAATGCAATCGTTAATGCTTGAAACGGCAACTTAAATAAGCTCTTTCGTTTCATTACCCATCAACAAACCAGGTGAGCTATCATGCACATGATTGATACTATAAAAGAACCAAGTTTCCAGAACTATGGTGAAATCAACATTAACATCCTCTGATCAAGCTTTTCTCAAGAAATAACTACATATTGAGATTAACTAGACAAGACATCATTAGCACAAATCTAACCATCTAAGGGCTCCATCAGAATTGTTCTGCTGTCAACAGCACAAATGCAGAAGACTCATGTTTATTGTAATTGAACCATTAGAGAAAAGAGTCCAAGGGATTATTGACAACCACATTGATAACAGGCAAAAGCCTTAGATTAACCACAGCCTATGAAACTCGGGATAATGAGCCCTCCCCTCTACCCTTCTCCACGTGAAATACTTTGCTTAGTCAGATGGCACAGAGTTCAAACATGTGACCTAAGTCACAATCTAAGCTCCTAAACCTTAGATTGAAAATGCAAAAAGATAAAGAAGCATACTATCTTCATAAGACATCAGAAGTCAGTCCAGAAAGGAAAAGCTACATGCAAGATAGAACGGTTCAATAATCCCTTTGTCTAATATTTATGAATTATGGGCAAACGACAGGAATACCCGATCCAAGTTCGATTATTTTAACACTAGCCTACCAGAATATGCATAGTTTAGAAACCCCACAAGAAATTTGCTCCATATACTAATGGTTATCAGCTATGACAGACGGTAGAATTGCCTACTGAGAGCAATCTCAAAGCATGAAGCAATACTCATAACTTCACTGAATAAACAAATGAATTCAAAAGGAAAATGTGTAGGAGGAACCATAAAATTTTAATGTACATTTTATCGCCGTTTTCCTCTTTACTAGAATGCACTCACTATACCCGTACAAAAAGGATTAATAGACTTGGAACAAGTTAATATCACCAAGATAACAGAGAAAAGATTTCTGATGCATCTGCATCCACCTCAATCCTAGGAAGGAAAGCTGTTTTCACTATTTGTATATTTGAGTGCAGTGTTGATGTAAAGAAGGGAGAGAATTAATATTATTAAATACATGACACAATTTTGAGACAAGAAATATCAGATAAGCTTATGCAAAATATTCAAAAATAAAATTTCCATCCAACGGCTCTCCAGGTAAAAAAGACTGTCACTGAATCAAAAAATTGAAAAAAGCACACAAAACTAACCAATGAGGCAGCTCCCCGTAGAGTTCATTAAGTACAAACATGCACAGAGCTCTTATTGAACAGGAAAAATCTCTCCATCTGATAATATTATCCATCTATATTTGACAACAAACGTGACTAATAAAAGCTGACCTCCACATCAGAATATAATATCCTCATCTTTCTGTGAAGCATGGGACAGTAAGTTATGGGCTGAACCAAGCGAAATACCTCTCTTCAAAGAAATATCTTCAGCAGACTTCTCCGCTGCATATAGCCTGGCAGCAGCCATCTGTTTCTCTACCTCCCTCTTCTTGTAACCTTGTATCTTCTTCAAACGGAAGAAGTCTTCCCTTTCCAGTTCATCAAGTTCCCCCTTGATGTAAAGAACTGTGTTCTCCAACCGAGGCTTCACAACATTCTCCAAGGCATTGACCCTCCGATTTGTTGTCTTGATTGCTTCATCGAGAGTCAAGAATGATGTTTGCAGTGACGCTAGCTCAACAAGTAATTCAATAGATTTCACGTAAGCAGCACGGCAGGCTTGTACCTGTTGCCCACCTCTAGCTAATCCAGTCAGGTCATTCTTGGTCTCTCCTTCAGAAAAGTGCTCAAACTTGGGGAGCTTTACCCCAGCAATATTTTCCTGCCGTGATCGAACTTTCAGAGTAGCAGTGTGGACATTTTCAAGGACAACGTGCTTGATGTTCTCACCAGCAGCATATTTGACCTCTGTCAGAGCAAATGAGGAATTTTTCATGACATCTCCCATCGATTCCTTTGTTGATACTATTTTCTTCAAAATCTGACGGAACTGCACAGTCAAAGCATCACTTTTCTTTTTTAGCAAAGCATGGCCTCTTGTTGCTCCAACAAGGCGAGCTTTAATAACTCCAAGCATCGTAACTGTTGGGACGACAACCAAACGGTTGGTTTGCCCTGACATTTTTCCAAGCTACTTAGCTGAAAAGAAGAAGTGATGTTATAATTTACATCGAAAAAAATATCATTTTGATATAGGACACAAAATTGCAAATGAGAGTGTAATTGAACATCAAAATGACTCTATCAGTTGGGTTTTTCATTTTCTTATAGACAAAGTAGTCCTTTTTTTTTTACCTATATTCGATGTCAGCAATAACAACATGTGCAGTATAGTCCCACAAGTGCGGTGTGGGGATGACAGAGTGTACACAGACCTTACCCCTACCGGGCTCCGGCAGGTAGAGAGGTTGTTTTCGATAGACCCTCGGCTCAAAGAAAGCAATAAAGATCACAGCTTTAACCAATGAGAAAACAATTCTGTTCACAGAAAAACCAAAAATTCCAAAACCCAATTTCAACAACAAAGAATAAAATTAGCATAACCGAGAACCTAGCAATTTCCAAGATATGAAAACAACACCAAAAATAACAAGAAGCGACTACCCACTACAGTACACAACCAAAATTCAGTAAAACTCCACATGCCAACATGAACAAAACAGCATTGAAACAACCCCCAAATCACATAATATTCACAGCTTGAAGAACACCTGCGGAAAAATATAGAACAAGGCGGCTTTGATGGTGTGATTAGGTTGATATGCTATCTCAATTTTTTTTCTGGTCAGTTACAGAATCAGAACACGGCCAAAACTAAGTAAACTCAACATCCAAAATGAATAAAACAACACCCAAATCACATAAAGTTCACAACTTTGAAGAATATCTGCTGAAAAATATATCCGATGTCATTAAAAAAAATTCATCAATTTAATTTTCATGGATAACCAAAATCATCAGATGTATGCTCCTAATGATGATCAAAAATCCCAGAATAGAAAAAATACTAATTATCCATAATGCTAATATCTATTCTTTCACACACTCTCCCAATCTAACGTTTTTAGGCATACTGATTGATATGCATTCAAGAAGCACTCTGGATAAGTTATGACGCTTATAGTGCAAATGATTATAAGTTGAATCCATTTCATTCATTGTCTTCTTCTCAACCTCCCCTCGCTTACTGAACTCCACGTGAAATTTTCTTGAATCTCAACAAAAGATTCTTCTAGAAAAATTCATAGGATTAGAGGAACTCCTCTTCTTGGATAAATGATCAAGAGTACCCAGAAACACATCTCGAAGAGTTTGGGAAAGGAATCCATATAGAAATGATCCAACTCATCAAGATACAAAATGAGAATCATATCCATACGATTTTGCACTTCACGACAAATACCATCTCTTCTATTATTCTAAGCGGGTATTCAAATTTGGGCGGTGAAAAACTTATTACTCTTAACTCTTGGGCTCAATAATGTAGCTAGAGTGAATCGTCACTTGTGCTACGGTCCAATATAAGTGTGAAAGAGCAATTCTATTGCAACGGTTACAGGACATGACCCTCTTTTTACTTTTAGCCAACGTCTATACTTATGATTACAAGAAGGGAATTTGTGAATGACTTCATATTCTGACTTCTCATTTCATCTGGCAAAAGCTCAAAATTCATTGTATTGTGAGACAGTTTATGGAACGGCAAAAGCTCAGATACACCATTTTCTTTTTTTGAAATTATCAGGAAGGTAGATTAGTAAATCAGCACAAAGTCAAAGCAATCACCATACTGGAAGAAGTAACAAGATCAAACATTATCTTTTAATTGAATCTTCTAACTTGCATCAGCTTCTGCACTATGTTCTAGTAAGGGGATATACGCCAGTGACTACTTACAGAGGTCACTATATTCTAGATGAGGATTTTAACAGAATCATTGATGATTTATTGGTACGAGAAACTGCTCAGGTAATATTCTTCCCAATGAAAAGCCTTTCGGATGACTGTTGCCTTTTTCTTGAATGTTTCTTTCGTCAAAGGAAAATTAGAAAATAAATTACTTATATTATGAGCAGAAGAACCTAATTAAATGCAACGTCACAACTCACAAGGTTGTATTGAACTTTAAAAATGAAACAACAGAGCTGTATAAGACTTCTTTACAAAATCGAATACCAGGAAGCTTGGAAGGCACATTCTTAGTGTCACTTTAATTTCCTGTCCTTTTAAACCATAAGGTTCCAGATATTCCAACCAGTTTGGAACCTTAGATTATGCTAAGCGACCATCTTGAAGACTACATAAAAAGCCAACTCTGCTGACAATCCAAGGCAGTGAAAGTTCTCCATTGGGATATGAGTCTAGAAATAAAATATTAAACACTACTTTATTGAGGTTGATGGGTAAAAATATGATGGTCAATATGCTTTCTCTGGAACAAATAATTAATTATTCTCTTTCCTTAGTCATCTAAGGCCTGGGAATAAATCAGATGAAAGAGTGACAACAGGCCCCTATGGGCTTTCTTATTGGATCTCCCATCGGTCTGAAAAGGTTTGTTATTGTTGTGTTTCTTCACCCCAAAAATCCTCCAGCTGTAGCTTAGTTTAGATTGCTATACAAAAATCTCTAAATCCGTTAAGGTAATATCTTCTTGTGTTTGATGAAAACAAAGACATTAAGTCGCTTTTGCAAGATCATCTTCAAATTTCTAAACCACCTTATTATGTATACTGCAGCTTTGAGGAGCTTTCACTGATCTCTACCTTCTTGTATTTTCCTACAGGTTAAACTTGTTATGAATTTATTACAAGATTCTGGTCTTTTTAAGGAGAATGTATGGAATTGATTAAGATGTTTAACATCCCTGTTTATGAATGGCCAGCTATTCCCTGTTGAAGTTTCTTCTAATTCACCAATCAGAGTGACATCTTTTGTTGGCTGTGCTAGCAGATCATTTTAGAAGCACCCATCCATGTTTACTGGAGAAATTGACATTTGATCTTCTGTTTAAAGCATTAATCTTATTCTAAGAACAGATAAGACCATTTCAAGCTCTTTCTGCAGCTTATTCACAATATTCAAAATTTGTAAATATCCAACCAGAATGCAGTAAGAATCTTAGCCATTTATAGAAAAACGATCAATGTTCAACCTATACAGAATCATATTCTTCAACCGTGGTCACAATATTGTTCTTATTAGACCTTAGTGATACACTTATCATAAGTTCTTATTATCACTTACCATCTTATTTAGGTATATACACTATGACTATTAGATAGATGACAGCTCGTCTAGAGGTTAATTTCATCTCCTAAAGCGTCTTTTAACATTTTCAAGTATTCTTTCCCGGTTACTTTGTGCTTCAGCACAATCACCAATTTTAAAGCACCCCAAAAGTGCCAAATTTTCATATATTTAACACTTCCTCTTCTTGTGTTTGATTGTAGTATAGACTTAAGTTTACGTTAGTTCTATCTTCTACCCCTGCCACAACCTGTAACTCCAGACCAAGAGACGAAGATGATCCAGCACAAGAAGTAACCAATCAAAACTCGGCTAACGATAAAAAATAATTATGAGAATAGAAGAGGATCCACAATAACCAACGCAGATCTTAAGCAATTGAAACTAAATCCACAGTTCATCAAAAATCATTAGAAGGGGATCCATAAACTTAATAATTGCATTTAATAAACTGAATCTCACAATACAATGAAAAATTTCATGATCTAATTCCGTTTTAAGAATACCCCAAATGGCAGATCATAATAAATAAGAATGCGTATATAACTTGTAAAAATCACAAATAAGTACAGCAAATTGAAATTGCGGAATGTTGATAACCAATTCGGAATTCACTTACATGTATATTTCGCCGGAGAAGAAAGAGATCACCGGAGCTTCAAACAAACTCAGCAGAAAAAGAGAATTGGGTCAACTATGCCAAGAACAACACTTTCAGATCCAAATTCGGACTGCTTATTACTATACCTTTATTTTATCATTGACATAAAGACAAAAAAAAAGAAAAAGTGAAAAAATAAATAAATAAAAGGCAAAAAAAATTCTTAACTATTATATTTTCGTAAGTTTATACTTGAAAAAATTTCTTAAACTGTTAATGTATAGAAGAATAAATATTAATTGATATTTAATTTCTTAACTCTAAATTTTTTTATTTTTCTTTAATAACATTTTTCTTATAGTACAAAAAAGTATTATAAAATATCCAAAAATAAAGAATTTTAAATATTTTAGTAAATCTTAATACAAATATTTATCTTTTAAGTTTCATATTCAATTAATCACAGTATAAAATCAAATTACAGAGAATATAACTACATACCAAATAAAAAAAAGGAAATATAAGTAAACATATTTTTCTTTTAAATTGTTTTTTTTATACTGAAAAGTAGAACGAAGTTGGGCAGCTCTTTTCATTAAAGTATGTATGTCATTGATCATTGAATACGCAATGGAGAAAATTGTATATAATAGCAAACTAATAATTTAAAATAAATAGAGTAGATAGGGTTTGATTTAGTTGTGCTCCATAGTAAACGTTTATAAAAAATTGTCAGGTGCCTCTCTCCCAAATATCTCGCTCGCCACTGTCTTCCAATCTCTCGCTCGCTTCCTCACTTTTTATACAAACACAAGTGTATAAAAATTGTTTATAATTTATAAAGTAGATAAAACTGTATAAATACATATATTTTTGTTCCCCTCTCTCGCCTCTTTCAGATCTCGCTCGCCATCCTCGCCTCTCTCACTTATACAAACAGAGGCGAAATGTATAAATTGCGTTTCTGTTTGTATAAAGCTTGAGAAAATTGTATATACACATGCAAATATATATATTTTCGTCCTATACACTTATAATTATACAATAAAAATACTTCCCTGCCCAATTTCTTTTGCATTTCTCTCTTTCTCGTTTTATACAATTTTCAAATTGTATCTAATTTCTCTCTTTCTCGTTTTATACAATTCGATTCAATTGTAAATTGTTTGTCAAGGCTCTTTTGTCTTTCTCTCTTTCTCATTTTATACAAATTCAAATTGTATATAATCGTTTTATACACTTATGATAATACAATTCGTTATATACACTTCATTTTTATACAGTTCTATGCCCAAGTGTCTTTCTCTTTCTTGTTTTATACACTTCGTTTTATACAATTTACTTTAACTGTATATGTGTAGCGAATTATACAGTTTTTATGTTTGTTATGGAGCGCAATTATGCAAACTTTGCTATAACATATAAATATAAATTTTTTATTTGCTATATGTGAAAGTTGTCCTACATAATAATAATCTTTTGAGAATAAGAATTTTTTGAATGGTAGTATTTCTTCGGTCCTTAATTATTTGTTAATTTTAACAAAATAATAAAAGATAATTTTTTTCATTTATTATATTCTCAATTAATTACTTTGAAAAAGATAGATTTTCTTGAAAATTTTAAAAATTTTAATTCATACATTTCATAATTAATAGGGGTAAAATGGTAACTCACAATGTCGTTATTTTCTTAATAGGTATACCAATTTAGAATTGGACGATTAATTAGGAATATAGTGAGTATATTTTTAAAATAAAGGAGCGAGTTAACAATCTGGATAAACATTCAACGATAAAGTAGAATTTTAGATAGTTAATTGATTGAAATATTAAGATTCTTAAAGAAAATTAATGTTGAATATAAAAATAGAAAAAATAACTATCTTTTCATAAGTCGATAAAAGTAATAAATAAAAATAACATATATATTTTTAAGATGGTGGACGAATAAAATTAAACGAAAGTTAATAAGTTAATTTCAAAAATAAATAAGAATCGAGAAGAAATTATTCATAAATTGTGTTCGCCGTTTGCGTTTTATGTTTTTCTCTCAACACTTTCTATTTAGATATCTATAAAGTATTTTTCAAGTTTTCAAGGTCGTGTTCTTTTCTAAAAGATACAAAATAAAATTGTGGGTTAAGAAAAAAAAAATAGGGGAAGAGATTAGCAATTTGGAGAATTGAACATTCACCGATAAAGTGAAATTTTAGGTAGTTATTCAATTGAGGTACTTAATTTTTCTTAAAAAAATAATAAGTAATTATTGTAGAGTATAAAATAGAAAAAATAATTATTTTTTCTTAAATGATAAAAGTAATAAATATATATTAGTGGACAAATAAAAATGAACGGGAGGGGTAATAAAGTAATTTCAACAATAAATAAGAAGAGTGAGTAACTTATTCATAAAACATATTCGCCGAATGCATTTTATTCCTTTCTTTCTCAACTCCTTTTATGTAGATATCTACGAAGGGTTTTCAAGTTTTCAATGTCATTATCTTTTTTAAAATATGGAAAAATAAAATTGTGGATCGAGAGAAAAAAAATAGGGGAAGAAAAAATTAATTTGAAGAATTGAACATTCACCGATAAAGTAAAATTTTAGGTAGCTAATTGATTGAGATATATTTTGAAAATAGTAGACAAATAAAATTAAATGATAGGGGTACTAAAGTAATTTCAACAATGACTAAGCAGAGGGAGAAACTTATTCATAAATCGCATTTGCCGAATACTTTTTTTTTTATGTATTTCTTTCTCAACTCTTTCTATTTAGGTATCTTCGAAGTGTTTTCAAATTTTCAACGCCATTACCTTTTTTAAAAAGATAAAAAAAATAAAGCATTATACATAAATATGACATTAACGTCAGCTGACAACTATGACCTTTAACTTTTGATGTGCAGAAATAAATACTTAAACTTGTATAAAATTGAACAAATGAACACATTTGTCCTACATGACAATTTTGTGTCAAACATGACATTCAATGTGTATTATCTCATATAAGATGCGTGTGTCTGCTTGTTTAATTGTATACAAGTTTAAGTATCTACTTATGTCCATCAAAGTTTGAATGTATAGTTGTCCGATCTATCCAAGTTAAAGGTCATATTTGTGTATTATGCCAAAAAATAAAATTGTGGATCAAGAAACGAAAAATAGGGGACGAAACTAATAATCTAGAGATTCAATTATTCATTGATAAAGTGAAATGTTAGGTAGGTAATCAATTATGATACTACGATTTTCAAAAAAAAAATGTTGAGTATAAAATACAAAAAAATATTTTTTTTATTGATATGATAAAAATAATAAATATATTTTAAAAATAGTGGACAAATAAAATTAAACGGAAGGAATAATAAAGTAATTTCAATAATAAATAAGAAGAGAGAAAATTATTCAGAAATCACATTCACCAAATGTATTTTATGCCTTTCTTTCTCCATTCTTTCTATTTAGGTATCTAGGAAGGATTTTGCAAGTTTTCAACGTCATGATCTTGTTTCTAAAGATGAAAATAAAATTGTGAGTCTAGAAAAGCAAAAAGGGGAGGATATTAAAAATCCGTAGAATAGAACATTCAATGATAGAGTGAAATTTTAGATAGCTAATCAATTGAAATTATAAGATTCTTAAAAATAATAAGCAATTAAAAGTTGAGTATAAAATAGAAAAAAATATGTCTTTTCATGATATGATAAAAGCAATAAATATAATTTAAAAATATTGGACAAATAAAATTAAACGGAAGGGACTATAAAGTATTTTCAACAATAAATAAGAAGAGCGAGAAATTTTTTCATATATCGCATTTGTTGAATGCATTTTATGTCTTTCTTTTTCTAATCTTTCTATTCAAGCATTTATGAAGGACTTTTCAAGTTTTCAACAACATGATCTTTTTTAAAAAGATGAAAAATAAAATGTGGACCAAGAAAAAAATAATAGGGGAAATGATTAATAATATGAAGATTCGAAAAATTCACCGATAAAATAAAATTTTAGATAGCTAATCTATTGAGATACTAAAATTCTTTAAAAAAAATTTAGTGTTAAGAATATAAAAATAAATAAATTATCTTTTCTTGAAATGACAAAAGTATTAAATAAAAGAAATAAATATATTTTAAAAATAGTGGATCAATTAAGTTAAACGGAAGGACTGATAAAGTAATATCAACAATAAGTAAGAAGAGAGGAAAACTTATTCATAAATTGCATTTGCCATAAACTTTTTTTAAAAAGATTTTTAAAAAAATCACTATGAAATATGTCTATCATTTATTGGAAAACTAATATTTATGAAGGATTCATAGTAATTACTATCGGATAAATTTATCCGCACCGAATTTTTACATCATTTCAATATATACAATACATATATGTCATGTGTTTAAATTTATAATTCATTTTACTTAATTTTATGTAATTAATATATATTTTGCTTCATTAAATCACATAATCATGAAAATTATACTAATTTAACGTAAAAATTCGACGCGGATAAATTTTTTCCATTAGTATATTTTAATTCTTTTAGTGATCTAATATAATACAACATAGAAATTAAACTCTAGTACTCTCCATGTGGTGAAGTGTCGGAATAATTAGAACTTCGGAGGATCCAATAACTAAAGATTAGAAAAACGAACACAAAACATATTATTATGGATGTTAATTACCTATTGAACAATATTTTTTTCTAATTTTATTGTTTGCGAGAAAATATTGTTTTGGATGTGTGTGTATATATATATATATTTATGACGCCTTTTTAGAGGGTATAAAAGAAGCTTAAATTTCAAATCTTTTTTCTCATGTGTATTCACTATAGAAAGAAGGCTTAAGTCATATACGGCCACCTAAAGTTGTCCGTTTTATTCACTTAGACACCTCAACTAGGATTAATACATATTAGACATTTTAATATTAATAAATATGTATCTATTGAACACAAAATCGATACCAACTTTATAAATAATGTGTGTGTGGTTCACACGCTGTGTCTTAAAAAAGACACAAATAAAACCATGACATGTGGCAGTGGGTCCAATTTAATTATAAAAATGAATTTTCAATTTTAAGAAATAAAAAACAATTTCAACCATTAAACCTTTGGTGTTTCTTCTTTGTTCTCACTACTGTCACTCCGTTCTCACCTCTTCCAGCAAGATCCATTTTTTTCTTATTATAAACTACGGGATTAAGTATGATATAAATAGTGGAACATTATAACGTATGTGTAGTTTAGCGAAGTGATGTTTATGGAAAATTAATTAACGTTAGTGAAAGACAGTGTAATCCAGAGTAATCAAGTTATTTCTGTAGAATTTTCTCTAATATCACTTTAATAAATTTAATGGATTTATATTTTAATTTGAGTGGTGATGTTTACTTATAATGGCCAGATATAGAAAACAGACAGACGTTGACCAACTTTTTAAACTCCAAAGTCGAAATCTTCTTTCTTCTTACAAAGTTAATCCACAGATTTAGATTTTCTTCATATAAAGAATGAAAAAATATATATAAAAGTTTGAGACAAAAATGGAGAAAGAAGAATAGAAGCAGAGGAAAGAAGTGCAGAAATTTGACTTAAAAAGAAAATGGAGAAGAAGACTCTAATTACTTTCTTTTGTTGATTAAGAAATCATTTTTAAACTAAAAAATATAATCATTATTTCCAAGTGTTAATAAATAATTTAACAAAATTATTTGGATCTATTCACGCGCTTAACATACGTGAGATTTACATTTATTGCCACATCCACGTTTTGTGTTTAATAGGTTAACGTTTTGTATATTTTAGGTGTTTAATAGGTAATAACCTTAGTTAAAGTGTCTAAGTGAATAATACGGACAACTTTAGGTAGCTATAGATGACTTAAGCCTAAAAAGAATATGTTTATTTCGGGATACATGCTCATAGCCATTGACGTGTGTGGCTAATAGCAAATTAAAAAAGCACTCAAAGTCTCAACATAAAGACGACACTCTACGGAGATAGATGGAGATAATAGGTTAATAGACTGATGCCAACTTCTACAAACATGATAGCATGTATTTAGAATATTCTCACTCTCCGCTCGCCTCTTCCCGTAGTCTCTTATATCTTTTCCTGTCTCGCTCGCTTCTCTCTCTATATCTTTGTATTTCATAATGTATATGAATATCACAAATTTTATAATTTGTGTGTCCAAATCAATTTTATGTTTTGAGTATTCAAGATTATTTTTATCCAATATATTTAATATATATCAATTACATCAATATATATATATATATATATATATATATATATATATATTATATATATATATATATATATAGTATTTAGTATTAGTATTTATGTATAAATAGATGTATATAGTATAAAAAAAACATATATCTATTGTTAAAATATGCATCGATATTTTCATCAATTGTACATTTATACACTAATACACAACCTAAACCACAAGTCACGAAACTCAACTCATGTCATTTTTCTTTTTGTTCATTTGTTATTGTTTCTCTACGTGTGTGCACACAATATTATTGGTACGACTTTTCCCATAGAGCAACTTTATTTTAGTATGATTAAAAACTCAAATTTTAATTAGTATATGCATGTCTAAACGGAATCCAAAGCTTCATTTTCTTTTTAATTTGGCCTTTGCTAATGTCTTTTGTCTAGTCTTTTTTGCTTTTATCTCCATCTACATACATAGAATAAAGTTTCTGTTAAGAACAAAAATGATTCCCTTTCCTTTAATTCACCTCATTTCCTCTTTTTTGACATTTACAGCAACTAAATTGTTCAACAAGACTCTTCCCCACTTGACTATAATAGTTTTTAAACACGATCACTAGTTTCTCACTAGAAAACAAAAGAAAAAACTCCTCAAAAGATATTAAAGAAAGTAAATATACACGTATGTATTAATATTAATTAATAAAAGTTGATAGCCTTAATTAAACCACATCAATACACATAAAATAATATTGCATAATTTCATCATTCACAACATTAGTTTGTCTCATCTCAAAGTCGGTAAATATTCATTTTAAGCCAAAGAATTTGCCACATTCTTTTTTTAATTGTTTATTACTTTGAAGTCTCAATAGGGGCTCTCAAATAAAAATTTCTCAACATTTTTAGCTTTTATTGTCAACCTAGATATATATTTTTTTCTTTTTAGTCTTTTAATATACTTCAACCATTTGCTAAAGTGATATGGAGAAAAGCTCTAGCTTGTTAAGGTAGTTGAGGAATCTCTCAATTTCTTACATTTAGCAGAAACTTGAATTAAAGACAATAATATACATATAGAGTAAAAAGATCACTAACTCTTACCAAAAAAACAAACAAACATAACTTATAGAAAGATGAGAAAAAATGCAAAGAAAAAGAAGTGTCTTTCCCCACATGCACCCCCAACCAAAAAAAAAAAGGTAAGAAAGAAAGAATAAGAAAAGATATTAGAAAGAACCCTCAAAATTTGCTAATTATTTCTCCTTCTAAATAAATGAAAACAAATAATCTCTTAACCATTTTATGGAGTTATACATCTTATAATTAGGATTACATATTTTGGACATGAAAAAAAAAGTAATATATATATATCTTAGCTTGATGACATTATTGACATTGTTGGTTTTGATTATATCTTCATGATGAGTAAATTATTCCAAAGAACATTCTCACACATATAAAGACCTAATTCTACTGACCAAATTGCATAAAGCTAAAGTTGTAAATTAAAGTTTGGAAACAAATTAAAGCGATTTTTCTAAAGCAAAAGTCCCCCTCTCTCCAATATCTTTGCCATTTTCATCTACTCCCCTTGAAAATTAAGGTTAATTATATAATGTTTGTAGTAAAAATATCTTACTATTCACATGCGATTGGATGTTACTTACAAATTGACACGAAGTTGTCAACACTGTCGTATAAAATAAAATAGAAAAATAAAAGAGATATCATGCCACAAACTTCGACGTACTCCCTCCATCTCAATTTAAGTAAGATTTTTGAATCTTAAATTAAAGATGCGTATTCCTTTAATGTTATGATCTCAATTAAGTCAAAAGATTAACTCGTATATAATAAAAACAAAAACCATGCATATTTTATATGTTTATTGAGCACCTTAATTTTGGTAGTACATGTTAAAGGAAATCCAAAGCTTTTCCTTTTATCCATCTCCAATTATACAAAAGTTCTCACCTCAAACTAAATTTATTTATTCCCCATTTCCTTTTATCATTTTCCCCACTCATTTTCTTTTCGACGTCTAAACATAGAGTTCGGAGTATAAAGGGTATAAAATATTAATGAAAATTTTAAAATGGTATATAAAATTTTATACTAACCAAAACGACAAAATCGCTAAAATAACGGCGATTTCCTTCACCAAAAAAAGCAAAATCGCTACCGTGACAGCAATTTTGCTTTTTCGGTGGAGGAAATCGCTGACTCTCTAAACCTATATGGTCAAGAAGACTTATGCCCACTTGACCATGATTAGATTCTAATCATGGAAATGAGGGCCAAATTAATGGAAATATTATATATGTTAATGCATTTTTTTTTTATAATCATATGGTATACATTAAGAATATAGACAAATTAGGTTCGTTTTTAAAAAAGAAACACTCCTTAGCACGAAAATCAAGTAGTAATGCATATAATTTTAGTCACTAAATAAATCTTTTTATTGTGTGGACTTTATATTATGCATCATTGCTCAGCATTCCATTTCATTCAATTATTAATATTTCAACTAATCATAGTATATGCTAGAACATAATATCCAAATTAGAGACATTGGTCTTGAACGGATTAGACAGTTTTAGATGTACTCAACTTTTTTTTTTCTTTTCTGGACAACTTTTATAGTGAGGAAAATGGTGGATGAGTATTCATCAAAAGCCACAAAAGATAAAATTTATGTATGGTAGAAAAGACAATTTATGAGTTAATCCATGAACATGTGCCGCAAAATGCTTTTTTGGCTTTATTCTTTACCACTTTCAACAAGGCTGACCTCCAACTAATATTCTAATACCCTTCCTTAAAATAAAATGCTTTAGAACTTTGGCTTTTAGTGTCAATCTGGCTCCTTGCTTCTTTTTCTTTTTTCCCCTAATTATAACATATAACATATATGAATATATAACAAATGTGAATGTGAAATAGCAGATGTGCTACCATAAAAATCTTTTAATCTCCATAAACTTTAAGTTTGACATATATATATATATATATATATATATATATATATATATATATATATATATATATATAATATATATATATATATATATATTATATATATATATAATATATATATATATAACCCAATTATTATTGAAATATCAGTCGTAAGATAAATAAGACCCAATATTGAAATAACTCATAAGTCATTTGTACATACATACATAACAACATCAACTCAACACAGATCTATAAAGCCTTAAAGATAAGATTGGAACTGTACAAGTGTCGAGACAGGACCCCGACCAACTATGTTTGTATGTATGAAGTATGAACCTATAGTGTGAGTGCAGCATTTTATTTAAAAGAGACGTAAGTACCTACGTAATAGTACTCGTATGATAAGTGTTAAAGAATGACAAAAAGTTTTATAGTGATAGTTATGAAAAGGGTGAACTCCTTATAATATTTTTAGGGTGTTAGTTAGACCTAAGATCTAACTTAACAATAATAAAGATAAAATAACATAAAATATACACTAAAGCTCATATAATTAAGAGAGAACCATTTGTTAAAGTGAAACACGAGAGGGAATAAATTAAGGCTCAAGCTTCTCAATATTGTAAGGTGGTAATTAATTATAAAAATTGAGGAATCCCTTTTCTCATATTTACAAGATACTTTTATTAAGTAAAGATGGGGAAAAGAAAGCTCAAATATATTTGCCTTTGTTGAAGCTCAAAAAATAAATTTATCCTAAAGAAACTTTGTTTGAAAGACTTTTTTTTTTTTAATAAACTTTGGATTATGTTCGGCCAGTATTTTAAAGGCAAGAAATTAATAATTAGCATATCTCAATTTAGCCAAAATAGTAACATACAATTGTCCAATTTCCCAGCCATAATAGGCTAGTCGATTTCTTCTCTTTAATTTGTAAATGAAAATAATCCCCTTATTCAATTTATCTTGCTCTTGATATATGCAAGCTATATAGTCATGGTAATATATATCAAAGTTTAATAAGTACTCATTAGATTAAATCTGAAATAATTATTTATCAATTTACAATGATTGTATATACGTAGCTTTTATTAATTAATGTGTACATGAAAGATGATTAGGAGAAAATGTGATTAGTGTCATGATGAGTAAATAATTCCAAAGAACATTCTTTAACATACAAAGACCCAATTCTACTGAAACTTAAAGCTAAAGCTGCATATTCAAAGTTTGAAAAATAAATATTCATTCCGTTTAAAAAAGAATTACCTCATTTTTTTTTAGTCTATTTCAAAAAAATAATATATTTTTTTTGTAACATTTTAATTTAAACTTTTCACATTACATGTTTAAAACCATAAGATTAAAAGACAATTCTTACATTTCACATAACTTTAATTTAAAACCATAAAATTTAAAAGTCTTTTTAATTTTTTTAAATTTCGCTCTTTCAAATGAAGCGAGTAATTGTCTAAAGCAAATTAAGGCTCCTTTTTTTTTCTTCTTCAAATTCCAATGTCTTCGTGTACGTGTGCCAATATATATATATATATATATATATATATATATTATATATATATATATATATAATATATAATGTTCTCCTTAAATTGAACTTTCATTGATAATAACGATGTTTTTGTCTTGGGCTGGTCAATAAAAACGATATTAATTCATTACCAATTGAAGTAAATCATGTCATGATGGGTAATAAATAGAAAATTAAACAACAGTTGAGTCAAAACTTAATGGGACAAGCTAGGACAAAGTAAGCATAGTTAGAAGTTATAATTAATTGACTTAAGTTTGGGTGTCAAATGATCAATTGTTAAATTTGAGAAGGTCAAAATGGACTAAATAATTAATGAAAATGTCACTTGCAGTGAAATGGATTGGATCAACATATAATCTAAACAATTGGTTATAGTCCAACTCATCTAATTAATTTTACCAAGTTTTAAATTTATTTATTTAATTATTAAACAATACTAACAAAAAAAAAAGAAGATTTTTTTCATGTATATAGCACAAATGTATTAAGGACTAATTTTATTACCCCTAATTTTTAAGTGAAAAAAAACATCCAATTAACACCATCCTATCACTTTTGCTCCCACTCTGTTTTTGCTAATTACCTGCATTCCTTCTTGCCCAAGGACCAGAGGGAAAAAGAGTTATATTGTTTTTGTGACCATTTTTGTTTGTTGTGTTATACTTTTTAAAAGTTAATTTGATTAATTTTTAAAATTAAATTAGATATTTTTTTAATATACAAAAAGTATTATAAATTGCATTTTTTTATATATCAATATGATAAAAAATATACATAGTAAAATGTTTGTTAAAGTTCTTATAGTTTGACTTTATAACAGAAAATCATGACAATTAATTATGGATTGAGGTATATAAAATTATAAAAAAAGAGTTTTATCATACTTATATTTTAATTGAGTCGAGAATTTATAAAATAACTTTTATTATCTTTACGAAATAGAGGTAAATTGTGATAATTTACATTCCGTAGATTTTAAGTAGTAGGATTAATTATATTAAACATGTTATTGATCGTTGGTTTAACGAAAATTTTTGACTAAAAACATTCTTAATTATACTCCAACTTAAACTACATCCTTAAATTATCTTTCTTAACCAAAAAAACATCCTTCAAATATTCAAAACTTAACAATTGTCAACCCTCTATTAAAATTTGTCAAAAAAATAATAACTTCCACACAAAAATATATGTGAAAGTACAGTTTAAAAATGTTTTTAACTAGAAACTCGTTTTAACGACATTATATTGGTTTGCAAATTGCACGGAAAGAGAAAAGTAAAAGACCAGTGTCGGCTCCATTCCTATCTTTTGCTTTTACTTTTGTTTACACTCTTCTTTTTAGCTCTCAAACAGTCACTTTATTTTATCAAAATTAAACTATATTTACACCCACCAAATTATACTCTTATCTCCCAAACTTCATCTCCATTTCTCTCTTCTCTCTTCTCCAACAAACAATCATCAAACATGGAAATATTGTCACAAATCTGGTCTTTCTTAGGCCTTCTAACAGTTGTTCAAAACGTTTTGCCAACTCAGCTTCTATCCTTATTTCATTCTTTCTACGAATCTATTCAAGATTTCTTCAGCCCTTATTCCTACTTCGAAATCCCTGAATTCAACGGTTATTGTGGCGTTGACGTTAACGATCTTTATCGACACGTAAATCTTTACTTAAACTCCATTAATTCCTCTTCCACTTGCCGTCGTCTTACCCTCTCTCGCTCTAAATCTTCAAACCGCATTTCCTACACCGTTGCGCCTAATCAGATGGTGCACGACGCTTTTCGCGGACACCACCTTACTTGGACGCATCAAGTCGATAACGTTCAGGATTCGGTTGAGGAGAAGCGTAGCTTCACCCTCAAACTCCCTAAACGTCATCGACTTGAGCTCCTCACTCCTTACCTCGAGCAGGTAACTGCTCGAGCTGAGGAGTTTGAGAGAGTATCTCGTGAGAGGAGACTTTTTACGAATAACGGTCATGGTTCGTATGAATCTGGCTGGTCTTCTGTTCCCTTTCGTCACCCTTCCACGTTCGAGACACTCGCTCTCGAACCGGACCTGAAAACACAACTCATGGATGACCTAACTGCATTTTCACAAGGGAAAGAGTTTTATCATAATATCGGACGTGCATGGAAGCGTGGATACTTGCTATACGGACCTCCAGGGTCAGGAAAATCTAGCCTCATTGCTGCTATGGCGAACTTCCTGTGCTACGACGTGTATGATCTCGAGTTAAGCAAAGTCTCTGACAACTCTGAGCTCAGAGCTTTACTCATACAAACAACAAATCGATCAATTATTGTTATTGAGGACATTGATTGTTCTATTAACTTAACGGGGGATAGGATGGCGAAAATGAGGAGCAATCATAAAAAGAATCGTAATGTGATGATGAGCGATAACGCTGAAGATAACGGACGTGTGACGTTATCTGGCTTGTTAAACTTCACAGATGGGCTATGGTCGTGTTGTGGAGAAGAAAAGGTTATTGTTTTCACTACGAATCACAAAGACAATGTAGACCCGGCCTTGGTTAGATGTGGGAGAATGGACATGCATGTTAGCCTTGGCACGTGTGGGATGCATGCCTTCAAAGTCTTGGTGAAGAATTACCTAGGTTTAGACTCGCACGTGCTATTCGACGTCGTGGAGAGCTGCATAAGGTCAGGTGGGACCCTCACGCCAGCTCATATAGGAGAGATCTTGTTGAGGAACAGGAGGGACGCTGATGTGGCGGTGAAGTCCGTGTTGACCGCCATGCAAGCAAAGATACTAGGTGCTGACGTGGATCCTGCGGAGGGCGGACACGAGTATGATGACATGGCAAGGACGCCGGAGAGCATAGGTCGGAGGTTGATGGAGTCGCCGGATCATTGGCCGGAAGGTTCACCGGAGAAAAAGAAGAAGAAAGAAGGGTCAACTAGGGATAAAAATGTCAAATTCTTAGTAAGACTTAGATCGTTGACCAAGTCAGACTCAGGAAGAAGAGGTGTGTAAATGTAATAAATGGATGATTTTAAGTTAGGTTAATCTGTTAATGAAGGGGTCACATTATGAAATGTTTATCTAGTTTACGTACGAGTGTTTGAAATGGAAGTTTTGGCTGGATTTGAGTACCCCATTTTATTAAAGATATGTGGTGTTCACTTTAGGGAACATTTAGATATTATATATTTCAATACAAGTAAAATGAATAGTCCATAAAGAAGTAAACTTGACCTTAGATGAACGTAAAGGCCAAGAAACATAATAGTTATTTTTTTTGGGAGAGAAAGTACAATACGGTTATTATAAGAATTGAGAAGAGGCATTTAGAAGAAAAGGCACAAGAGCTTTGCCAACTGGCTGTCAGGCCCTGGGCCAGTAGTGTAATGTTATCATTAACTAATCCTTATCAAAATTGTCAGATAAATAGTGTCTGTTGTAATATATTATTTCGATTTTAATTTTGATGTAGGATTGGCTATTTTGATGTGAAGAATAAAAGAAAACTACTTTCATAATCAATTGGGAGAACACATAAAAAAAAATCATAAGATTGACAGCACAACATATATAGCACTTAAAATTATACGAAATGATTCATCTTAATATCTTTGAAGTGATCTTTTTTAATTTTGAAATTATAACATCATTCTCATCCAATATATCATAATTATCGTAAGTATCATATCTTAACTATTTAGACACCATAATTTATTTATTTATATTTATACAACATTGGGCTCTGAACACGGGGGAAATTAAATCACCAATTAATCAATTTATAAATATACTCCTCCCCTACCCTCCACCCCCTTTTTTTTCTTTTCCTTGTTCATCTTTTCAACTCTCAATACTTTCTTTTCTTTCTTCTTTCCTATTTAACAATTTTTAAAAATATCTTTTTTTTTAAAAAAACACTATAATATTCATAATATCATCTTCAAACTTCCCACTAATTTTTCTGTTGGAGAAGTAAATTCTTTTAAAGTCAACTTTTTCGTGATTATTCTAATAAGGAATGAAGATGACATAAGAAAATTGATAAAGAAAATTATTAAGTCTATGACAAATGTTTAAATGGATCTAGAAATTAAAATGACTCACTCAAAATTTAAGAGAGTTTATGTTTGCAAAATTGACATCAACAATATAGAGTGATATTAATGTCAATAAAATAACACTGCTATTGAATTTACGCATTATTAAAGGACTAGTGAAATTAGAATAGTAAATATACATGGGATGAAAATAGAAGTTGAGATGTTTCGATGGAAAAAAATGTATATTGAAAAAGACAACAAAATAATTTTTTTTAAAAAGTAATTAAATAGGAAACCGCCATTTTATTTACCTCCAAATAAGAGAATTTACATATTTTTAAAGAGTTAATATATAAGAGTACACTTACTCTTTCCGTCACATCATTCTGATTCTTTGTAATTTAAAACTAAATATATAAATACAATAGAGTATTTTTTTATTCTCATGATTTAAACTAAATATGTCACACGATCGATAAATAATTTTTATTTTCTTGATTATGAATCGAATGTTTTAGACGTCCGTGTACTAGTACATTCGTTGATGTGGGCTAGTACTGGGTTACACTCCATGTTAAGCACAGATTTTCTTGAGGAAGCCCAAGCTGCAGCCCAAATTTTTTACGCCACCCCATCTCCCCAAAATTATTTCAAATTTTATTTTTTATGCCATCTCTATCCCCATCACCCCCCACCCCCACCACCACCACTATCATTGCACCTTGTAAAAAAATTTTAGAAAAAAATATTTTTTGAAAAATATTTTCAGGATTGAAACGTTTTAAGTGATTATTGGGATCGTGTCCTACTTTGGATATCAAGATCAGATCCTAGATTTATTATTGGGTCAGAATTTATTTTTCTAAAGAGTATTTTTTAGTCTTAATCAATGAATAAAAGATATTTTCTGAAAAATATATTTCGTTCACCAACAAACTTAAAAATTATTTTTCAATCATCAAGCAAACACTAAAAAATAAGTTAGAAATCTACTTTTTTTTTCAAAAAACATTTTCTTCTCTACCAAACACACACCCCTGTTGTTTCATTTTCTTAATAGAGATATAAGAATAAATTAAACTGAAGAGAATATATGCTACAAGAAAAGTCAGTAGGAAAGTCTAAGAGCATTTAAATAAAAATTTGGATAAAGTAACAAAAAATATTCTAACTTGATGTTGAATAATAGTATTTACACTATCAACTTGTGTTTGAATCCTCGTCGCCGTGGAGGAAAAATTGGATTAAAAGTGTACGTACATTAAAATATGCAATTTCAAGAAGCCATAGTGAAAATCTATTCTCTCCCGTTAACATGAATTATGGTACAGTTATAAAACTACTTTATCTTTGATCGGAGGGTTCATATTTAAACTTTGATATAGAGAAAAATATATTGAAAGTGACACCTCCAAATAAATCTTACAGTGCGCGATTCAAATTTAATTAGGCTATAATAAAATTCGAATACCAAATAAAGACCAATAGGAAAAAAAATTTCTCTCTTTTTCAATTCATGCGATATAGGTTTTGGCACGAAAGTTTTTAAAATATGAAAAAGCTTTACAATTTTCATAGTTATTAATAAAATAAATAGATTTTTTAATAAAAAATGAATCCTTGACATATTTTTTTATCAAATAAGTGGAACCTCAATAAAATATTAGTAATTTTAGTAAATATATATTTATCAATATTAAGAAATATATAGCTTTTTTTGGGCGGATGGGATAGTATTGACTATTGATTGATTATAAAAAGTAGTGGTTGTCCTCAATCCTAATTACTTACACCATTGCACATCTTCTACTTAGAACAAATATTCTCTCATTTAATAAAACGAAAAAGATATACCCTTAGACAATGGTGCTTTGAGCGGGATTATTTTTTCCTTATTTAAAGATCGCGAATTGAGCTATGAATATAAAGAAAATGATAGGAAGACTTTCTTATGAATAAGATAGTAGATAATACGAATTTAAAATGATCAAATCTCAATATGAATATTAAATAAAATTGGTAGACCTTTTGGCGAAAAATATCTCTCAATTACAACTCAAAAAATTTAATGTACATCCTTATATTATCTTAGTGAACAAAAGACATTCTTATACTATCCAAAAAAAATAACAGGAATTATTCTTCAATATATTTTTGTTAAGAAGCTGATAGAACCAATAAAAAATATTTTTAAGTTGATCATGTCTTGACAACGACGAGAAAATCAAAGTTACCTAAAAAGAATAAGGATATATATATAAAATGATGCTTCTATTCTCAGTATTTAAATTTTGTGTATCGTTAATTTATGTATTTTTTGCATCATCAAGTAATTGATTGACTTACAACAATATTAAGTTTTGAAATATTTATACAGTAAGTTTCGATTGTTAGAAGGACTATGTAAAAAATCATTTAAAAATATAACATCCAACTATTTAGAGATTTTCTTTAATAAAATACTTTGAATGTATGTATTGTATATACAATGTAATTCACATTTTATACAATTTATAGAAATGCTAAAAAATTAGTGAATTTAGTAGGCATTTAGTTATAAAAATTAAAAAAATGTTTGGAGTAGCATTTGACAAAGATTTTACAACGAATATTTAGAATTGAAATATATTTGTCTAAATATGATTTAAACTCTCAATTTTTAAAATTTAAAAAATCACTTAACTTGACTAGTTTAACCATATGTATATTCATTAAACTTGACTTTTTTTTTAATTAATAGCGTGAATTTCTTAAAAATAATAATAATGAAACTTGCAATTTTTTTAGATAATTCAATAATATTTTTTGTTCACTTATATAATATAACAATGTACTTTAGGTTTATATTTTAGCTAAAAACTCAAAACAAAGGGAGAGAACCACGTGCCATAATATGATATATTCATGCTCTAATGACAAGGTATCCACCGACTGTTTATACTTTGGCAAAGTATATCTTTTATCTTAAAAATATGTTGGCGTAGTTTTTACATTCAAATTAATTTAACAAATTGGCATAATTCCTCAACCATAAATCCTGTTCCAATTTCCCCCATCACTTGCATCAGTACCACATAATCATAAGAACAATTTCTCAAACAGTTCAAAAAATTAAACAAAAATGGGAGTGGTGATTATCGACGGATCAACAATTCGGGATTTCGTTAACGACGAAGCGGCTTTCACAAAGTCAATTGATAAGGGATTTACCGATTTGGACCTCAATAACGACGGCGTTTTGTCACGATCCGAGCTACGCAAAGCCTTCGAATCTCTCCATCTCATTGAATCTCACTTCGGCGTCGACGTCGCCGCCACGCCGGAGGAACTCACCGACCTCTACGATTCCATATTCGAGAAGTTCGATTGCGACCACAACGGCACTGTCGACCGAGAGGAGTTTGGGAACGAGATGAGGAAAATTATGCTGGCGATCGCTGATGGACTTGGTTCATCGCCGATTCAAATGGCGCTTGATGATAGTGAACAGAGTTTGATTAAGCAAGCTGCTGATCTCGAAGCTTCTAAGCTTCCTGCCTAACCGCTTTCGATTTGTTTTGCAATAAGTCCCTCTTTTTGTTGTTTAATTTCAGCTTTGACATCTCCTTGTGGTGTGCTCCTAATTTAATGGTTTTTAAAAGATAAATATATATGCCTTCGAATAAAAATGAGTTACCTAATACTTGTAATTGCATTTGAGGTAAGAACTCAACCAACTGATCTAATTCAACCAGATCAATTTTTTTTTTCCAAAGGTTCCCTCCAGGGGCTTCAATACCTCCGCATTACAACACTAGGAGTGAGGGACATCAAAATAAAAGGAAAGAAAAAAAGGAGGAGGGTTGCTCCTTGTTACATAAACTTACAAAAAAATCTAGAATTCATAAACTAAAAGCAACCAAATAAAATTTAACCAGGATTGAATATGAAGTTTTCCTTCTTCACTCGAATTCTAATGTTGGGCTTGCCAACTACATCATTATTCAAGGTGAAAGTAACCTTAGAAGGAAGATTTATGGCCTCGGTAAAAAAGATAGTTGTTTTGCAATGTTCAGCTATATTAGCGAGCAAATTAGCTGTAGTATTACCTTCTCTGAAGGTGTGAATGAAAGAGAAGTCACCAAGTGAACTCATGGATTGAATTTGCTTAATATCATTTTTCATATGCCAAGGGCAATCGATCATACCTTTAACTATCTGAATTATCAATAGGGAGTCAGATTCAACAGTAATTCTGTGAAAATCATGATCTAGACACCATCTTAGGCCAGTCTTTAGAGCTAGTGCCAACTGAATTATTTGAGCAAAAACCAAAATAGGCACTGAAAGCCATAATCATTTGTCCAGCATGATCCCTAAGTACTCCTCCACCTCCAGCACTTTCCTTTACTACAACTATCCACATTCAATTTTAGCTCATTGTAGTTTGATCTCTTCTATTTCACCAACTTAATTTCAAGCTTTGGTGTGATGTGATCTATAAGATGAGAGATACTGATAATAAAGGTGAAAGTGGAGGTTCTGAAAATTGAGAATTAATAATCAAATAGAGGAGGTTGGAGATTTGATCAATGATTCTAGGAATAGGAATTCTAACACCTTCATGTTTGAAATTGCACCTATACTTCCAAGTTTCCCAGCAAATAAGAGATGGCAGACTCTGGAGAAGAAGTTCATGAACTTTGTTGACAGATTTGATCAACCACCATCTGATAATCTTCGCCCTGACATTCTCATTAGAGTTGTGAAGGATTCCACAAGCATTAGAGAAATATTTCCAAAGAATACATGCAATGTTTCCGTCTCCAAACAAATGATTTATAGTTTCATTGGCTCCCTCTGTACAACAATAGCATTTTGAGGGTCCATGAACCTTAAATCTGCAAAGTGCTTCATCGGTTGCTAATTTACCTTCGAGTAACCTAAGCATGAAGAATGAGACTTTGAAAGGAATTTTGTTGTGCCACATCATTCTGCTTGTTAAAAAACTAGCCCTGGACTTCCTGATATTTTGCCATGCAGACTTGCTAGAGAATAAGCCTGACTGGTTAGGGAGCCAAATAGGATAATCAACACTTTGAAGATCAAACTTAATATCCTGAACCTCAGAGATTATATTAGCAGGCAAAATAGAATTCAACCAGATCAATTGTTCAATGTATTTCACATTATATGTTGGTCAATAATCATTGGGTCAACTTAATTTTAGAATTAATTAAAGAAAACATTTCAATCTCATCTTAAATTAAAAAAATGAAATTATATAAAATTCTTGGAAGAAAACATTATTGGGTTGAAAATATTGAATAAGGAGAAAGCTGACGATTGAAATATGTAATGCGACTCTAATTTTATAGCAGTGATAGAAATTCGTCAGTCAGTTTAGTAAAATATGTTTCAATTATCAGTTTTCTTCTTTATCAATATTTGTTGCTGATTCGTTAGTTAATTTTTATCAACATTTGCTGCTAATATGTCAATTAGTTGCGATGGCCTTATTCGTTTGATTCCTTTTAACATATTTTAATCGTCGATTTTTATTTTTTTTTAACAATTAACCCGTATATAGCTTTGAGATTTTTATGGCTTATGGTGATTGGATTTGTTCCCTTTTGTGCATGTTGTTATTTTCATACCAACATATGCCATTATATTGGATATGTTGAACTGACCAAGAATAATGTTTGAAGAAATGGTCATGATAGATATCTTATTAATAATCTTATCCATTTTTCTAACTCGTTAAAGTTTGACTTTACTACTCGGTCAAATTTGATACTCCATAACATACTTTTCTTTATTCTGTCCTAATTATTATGTTCTCTTATTTATAAATAATTTGATTTTCAATAATATTATGAAATTGATTAGAAAAATACATTTTATTTTTGGGTCAAAATTTACATTTAGCTAATTGGGAAAAAGTTCATGAATAGCAAATAGTAGAATTATTATATTACACTTGATAAAATGATTAATCATATAATCCGTATAGCTTATTTTAAATCATAAAGTCAAAAAAAAAATTCTTAAATTCTATGATCGATCAAACATGTGCAGTTAAAGGAGCACATGACCATGCAAAATTATCTATTACGACACCTATTGGATGGTAATTTGGACCTTTTTTTTTTTGGTTGATATAATTGATCATCGGATAGATTTTGAGAAAAATAAAATTTAATCGTTTTAAATTCTTTATGAATATTTAAAGTCATATGAAATCTGCGAGATTTTCTTTTAATTGAGTTATTACCCTCTATATAAGCGTAAGTTAGAATTTAGGATAAAAAATCTTTTTGAACTCTATAAAATTTTATAATCTACATATACCGAGAAAAAAAAATTGAACCGAGTCAACTAGATGATTAATATGTTATGCTTATAAAATTAGTGGTCACCGTAATCCATGACGAAGGGCATGTTCAGTGAGGACTTCATTTTATCCACTCTTTGAAGCAATTTTAAACAAGTTGGCAATTTATTTATGCGTTAAAGCAACAAATGGCTGTTAAAAAGCACACTTATTGTTATATTGAGGAACTTTCTGTTATTAATCTTGATGGTCAAGTACTCCCATTTCATCAACTCATTAATTATAGTATTGGGCTTACTTCCACAAATTTTCAACATAATAATTATTTTACCCCTTTCTCCCTTCCAGTAAAAGAAAAAGAATAATTATTTAAGTTATGTATAAGGAGTGAAAAAGAAGTTATGATTTGATATCAATTAAAATTATCTAATTATAACAGGTTATTAATTAATTACTCAAACTCACTACGAAGATTTATGCATAATAAATACATAAAGATTCTAAATTCCGTAATTAAATTGAACTTATGAATTTTATAAAGAGAAAACTGTTGTTATTTTGTCCCAACAATTTTTTCTTTTTAAATAATAAAACTTGATAGAGAAAACATGTGGTCAAATTTGATGGAAATTTCCGCGTAGTCCTTTTACTTTTCAAGTTGCTTCTTCACCATGTCAATGGCTGAGCTGGCAAGTGGTGCCTATTGTTGCCTAATTTGAAAGTCACAAGTTTCATTTTTCTTCTATATATACACATCTTTTACGTACCATTTTTCTCATATTATCTCTCAACAACTTCCTTTTTCTCTCAAAAAGAAAAATCATTTTTTTTCTAAGAATCTATTGTAAGAATCTATTGTACGTAGTCTACGAGTAATGATGATCGATGAACATATGTTGATCAAAGTAGGACTATTTATTTTAGTCCAAGGGTTGGTTTATTTGATTCTATCAAAATCTTCAAACGTATTCTCCAAGACACAAAGATCATACAGCTTTAAAACAGTTCGTTCTTTAAGTATTCGCCGGATTGCTGCTGCACTCGCCGACTTACCTGTCGGCGGTGAGCCATCTCCCTCTTCCTTCAAAGATCATCAGTTGAAGTCTTCTAAGTCTTTCAAATTATTCAAAGATAACAATTAGTAAAGATTTTTTTTTTCTTATGTGAGCTGTTTTTGTATTCTTTGATTTGTTCATGGATAGTTAAATCAAATTAGTTGGTGTGAATTTGGGATATATAATATTCTCTCATTGTAATTAAGTTCTTTTTGTTTTGTATTTCCTTTTTAATAATAAGTTAAATATTAATTAGGTCCATAAGAAAATAGCAACGTACTGTAGAAGGTTTAGTATGAAAGTACACTATTTTAATCAAGATTAAATAAATGATCGTTTGTTTTTATTTAATTTCCCCTCACAAGGCATGCAAGATGGTTGTTGATTTGCGACTTTGACAGCTTACTAACCACATATATCCTAAAAGGATCAGCACTAATTAATCACAATTAAAAATTAAAAATATCATCCTTGGCCTACATGTTGTGGTTCTTAATTTGCAAATATGGTAATTATGGAGGTTGAGTAGGTACTAGTCGTTATCTACGTTTTTAAAAAGCCATAATTAGCCCATAACTACTGGATTAATTTGGGTTGTATCTAAAAAAATTTAAGCGTTTTACCATATATATGTCTTAACGCATAAAGTACATAAAACGAAAATTCGTCTAGTTAAACTCTTGTTACGTGGTAACTTGTTGTCTCTCTATCATTTTTGTTGTGTTGCAATAAAACTTTCAGATCAAAATTGGACTTGGATTGATTTGTCTTTTGATACTTTTAGCTATATGCATGTTGAATTATTTAAGTTGTAACTTTTTTTTATTTTTAGATGTATTGAATGATAATAGTGTCTGTATGTACTATATCGACCTATATATATAGGGCAACACACTACAATGACTTACAAACACATGTATTTCTAGTAAGATTCATCATGATTGGAACAAAATTAAATGGACTTATACTTGAGCATAGTATAGTTGGAATTTAACTTTGAGATATTTAGGTAATTTCTTGTAATAATGAAAAAAAAAAGGAAAGAAAATATTATAACATAATTATCAACTTCACTTATTTAAATATATATTCTGAAGAAGTGAAAAACGTGAAAGATTTTGAAATAGATAAAATAATTCAAAAGTTGGATTTATATGTAACACGACTTATTAAATCATTTAAAATTGTATTGGTGTATCGTCCTACTTGTAGTTGTTGATGCTTTTGTCTATTCTAATTAATTAATATGCCATGGACGAAAGTTACTTTAACACTACAACACAAGGGAAGATTAATGCTGGGTCAATCACGACCCTAGAAGTGTCATAGCTCAACTACTAACTAGATAGAATGTCTATGGGCTGGTTAGGACAGGTTACAGCAAGCGTATGACATTTCGATCTAACTTAATTTCAAAAGTTAGTTCACGAGAGGATGTTTATTTAAATTCATATAAGGAGATCGATTTTTCATCTCTTTATCGATATGCGACTTCTTAACGTTCCGCCACACGTCAGACTTAAACATTTCTAAATGTTGCCCAACATCGGTGAACAATGAATTGATTTGAGCCTAACTTTTATACCATGTAAAGTTATGACATCCGAGTCTAACTCAACAGCAAAAACTAGTTCATGAGAAGAGGTTTATCCGATTCCATATATATAAGGAGATCAATTTCTCATCCCTCTAGTGACGTGGGACTTGTTAACAATATGCCTGTTCCTCAATGATTCATTTTAAGTTTCTAAAGTACTCGACTCGATCATTCTATTTGACACTATAAATTTGTCTATTTTCACCCATATTTTATTACAGTTGCACTCAATTTCCTAGAACTTGAGTTAAAAAGCATGCAAGTCATGTGTTACTAACCCTTAATTAATAAAACATACTATTGAAAAGTTAGGTAAGTCTATGCCTATTTATTTAATAATCAAGTAGTAATTTTTATTTTATAATTTATAATTAATATGTTTATCAATCTGATACCTACTCCCCTTCTAACACCCATACAATTAATATTAAAAAGTAAAATTAGATGATTAAATTTGACCATTATAAAATAATTAAATCGTAAGCTTAAAAAATTAGCAGCAGCTAGCCTAAAACATCACTCATCTTGATGGTCACGAAATTCATGAAAGCTTTCATTTTATCCACTTATTAAAGCCAGACAGTTATAAGTTAAGTATACGTAATATATAATAATATATACGTGTCTATAATTAAGTTCACGTGATAATTTTTCAACATAGATAACACGTAAGTTGATTGCTACGCAATAATTTTAAATAATAAGGCTATTTAGGCGTTAAAGCAACATATGATTGTTTAAAAGTGTTATATTTTATTTTATTAAGGACCTTTCTTTTAATAATAAATTGTGATGGTCAAGCAAATCCTATTTCATGGAAATTACTTGATTTCCCATTCAAATCACTTTATTTATTTTATCAAGGAGCTCATGTTTTCCCACCTCCAACATAAATTTTCGAAATTGAATTTTTTTTTTTTTAGTTCTTAAAAAATTGGGTCAATTTTGAACCTTTTTTCTAGATTGAATGTGATCATGTTGATAATTATTGAGATAAATGTAGCACTGTCGTTCAACAGGGGGCCCAAATGTGTAAGAGAAAATTAATATTTAATTTTCCAAATCGTTGAAATTTGGTTATGTGCCAGATAATTCCAGAATACTCTTTTGGACTTGTTGAGATTTTGTTTCTAGATATTCATATTTAAAGTTATTTTTTTTATCTAAAGTTAATTTTTTTTTGTGTAAATATAACAGATGTAGCTAACAGAATTCACTTATGTCCCGAATTAACAAATTAAATCCTCTACTAATGCTTCCTCAAGTTAAAACATATTAATAAATACACACGTTACTTTTTCTAATTAATCAATATTTTATCCATTTCATTTTATTTCATACTTCTATTAAAAATAAATTATTTTTTAACTTGTTTATTTTAACATATCAAGAGAAAATTATTATTTTCTTTTAATATTATCATATTAGTAAAATTTAGATTTCTAAATCATAATTTTATCATTTAATAAATTCCTAAGAAATACTTAATTTCTTAAAAAGATACGTACTGTGAACTCAATATAACCAAAGTAAAATGAAATAGAAGAAGTAGTAATAGATCAAGAACTGCATGGGGACCCAGTAACTTAAATGTTATATTTATATTAGAAAATTATTCGGTAAAATATAAATAATATATTAATATTATAATAAATAAAAATAATTATGATTCAAAATTTATAAATTAAAAATTTTAACTCCGCCTATAACAGACTAGAAGTGTGTTGAGTACTTAAATTCGTAGGAAAAATTCCATGCAGCCGTTTAATTTGTTTGATAAGGTACTACTTTAACGTGTCAAATACAAAAACCAAATTGTCCCCTAATTTGAAAGTTACACGCTTCAACTCCTCAAATATTTTTCTTTTCCAATCTTATATATACAAGTCTCCAACATACAATTTTCTCAAAAATTCTAAAATTTCCTCTTCCATATTAAACTAATCTTCATATTCATAAATAAATTATAGTAGCTCTAAAAATATGGAGATTGATGAAAATATGTTGGTAAAAATAGGTCTCTTTATTTTTATCCAAGCTTTGGTTTATTTGATTTTATCAAAGTCTTCAAATGTATTCTCCAAGACACAAAGATCTTACAGCTTCAAAACGGCTCGTTCCGTCAGCATTCGCCGGATGGCCGCCGCGCTAGCCGACATACCTGCCGGCGGTGAACTATCTCCGACTAATTCCAAGGACTTGACCTCTTCTATGTCATTCAAAGACACATAAATTAAATCATTATTTGGTGTGAACTTTATATAGGTTTATTCTTTTTTCTTTTAACTAGCTAGGTGTAAATTACAAATTCATTGCGTATTGTAAAGATTTTAATTTGTTTGTACTTGGACCTATATATATTAATTGAGTTATATGTGTCCATATTATTTTCTTGACAGTTTTTTAGAAATTAATCATTAGATTACTTGTGGTTCAATCTTTAAAGAAACGAATGTATTAATCATTTAGAGCCTAATGAGAAATAAATATTCAGGATAAAAAAGTAATTTATTTGGGTTTAGATGCGATAATCTAACATTATATTCTACTCTCATTTATCTCAATTTCTTCACCTCCCACTATCTCTCCCACGTTCAAGTTGAGCCTCTCACCTATTTTTTTTCTTCTTTCTTTAAAAAAATTATATTATTTTCTAAATTTTGTTGAGTTATTGATACATTGTAAAAAAATTTAAAATTTTGAAGGTACCATTAATTAATTTATCTCTTTTTCATATAACTTTAAAATTAGATAATTTTAAAAGAATCAATGAATTTCCGAGAGCTTGATTGAAATTTGAATAAACTATCTAAATGATACATTTTACTCATCTTGAAATCTAATGGATTTATTAACTTGTTCAAAATATATATATAAAAAATAGTTTGATAAAATTTTAAAATTGAAGAGAGTTTTAAACTATAATATTAAAAGAAGGAGAATGGAGTTGTGGTAAAAATAGTAACATTGAAAATGAGGAGTTTCAATGAAATGACAATGAATTTTTGAAGAAGAAAGAAAAAAAATAAGGAAAAAAGTTAAAATAATAGGGATAATACACAAATAGCCCCTCAATCTATGTCTGAAATTTCAGAGACACACTTATATTATAGTAATGTCCTATTACCCCCTTAACTTATTTTATTAATAATTTCTACCCCTTTTCGGCTACGTAAGCCGAAAAGGGGTAGAAAATTACTTATAAAATAAGTTGAGGGGGTAATAGGACCTTAGTATAGTAGAAGTGTGTCTCTGAAATTTCGGACATAGGTTGAGGGAGTACTTGTGCATTTTCCCAAAATAATATGAAAACCAAGAAAATATATTTTAGGGAAAAGGGCCTAATATATTTCTAAATTTTGTCATTCAGAGTCAATATATCCCTCGTTCTTAAAGTGGTTCATGTATACCCGACTGTTCTACAATGTTTCACATGTATCATTTTCCTTTAATGAAAATGGAAAAAGTAAGTTTAAGTTATTTTAATTTTTTTTAATTAAAATAAGTAATCCATTTAGAGGTATATTTGATCTTTCTCACACATTTTTATTTTATTTTTTTAGTTCAATGTCTATTTTGAATTTATTATTTTAATGATCAAAATTTATTTTTGTTCACTTATTTTTTTGTAAAATGTATCACAGACTCGCCATTTTTTTAAACAAATACAAAAACTAAATTACAATATAACCGAAAAAAAGTATTTTAATTTTTTTTTCTTTTTTTTTTCTCTTTTTCGATTGACATTTTGTTCTTATTATTACATTAAAGAATGAAAAAGAAAATGAAATGAGATAAGAAACATAAATAATAATAATCAAAAAAGTTAAAGATAATTTATGTGTGAAAAAGATTAAATACATAATTTTATTAAAAAAAGTTAATTCAAAATTAATTTTATCACTTTATAACAGTAGGAGTATATATGAGCTAATTTTATAACGATAGGGGCTATGAAAGTCATTTATGAAACGATAAGGATATATACAAGTCATTTCATAACGAAGAATATATGATTTCTAAATGACAAAATAAAAGGATATATCATACTCTTTTCTGAATGATAAATTTGAAAGAATATATCTCACTCTTTTTTCTAGATTAAACACTTTTTAAAAATTGAGTGCAATATAATTAGCAATAACCAAATATAATATTCTTTTGTGAAACTTTTATGATTGAGTTGTATAACGATAACTAAACAATGAGTCATATCTTAACCAGACAAATTCTTATCAAGTTTTAAATTTTAGTTTATATTTTATTTAATATCTAAATAATTAGAAAATAAAATAAATATTTTTGCGGCTATATTACATATCAAACCAAAAATAATAATAAATTTCTTCATGGTCAATTTTAATTACATATTTAGCTCTAATCAACCCAAAATTAGTTGTGCAGAATTAAATAGATTAAAATAAATTTGCTTAATAAATGTATATATTATTAACTCACTTAAACTTGAACAAATTAGGCAAATCGTGTTTTCACTGGTTAATTTATCATCCATAATATGATGAAAACATTCTTTATAAAGACATATTATGTATAATATACTCATTGAAGTGGGCCATACGTTGGGTTAAAGAGCTTAAATAGGCTGGGCTGGTAAAGAGAGAAGAAGTGGGAAAGCCCAAGTTACTAAATGGGCTCAATTAACAAGGCCGCTCTGCAGACTTTCTATTTTTCAACAGATAATATTCTTCAATTGGAAAATTACGCGGTTAAGCAAATTTATACTATTTAATTACTTATTATAGATATAGCTTGCTAGAATTATCAGCCGGACTAACATTATACATTAATTATATTGGCTGACTTATAGTTTGTATAATTAGTCACATGGTATATGTATAATTCGCCAGAATGTACAAATAAATATGTATAATATACAATTATCTAACATATATACATATACAATTCACCTCTCTCCCACTCTCTGCCCTCTCTCTCGCCTCTCTCAATTTCTCTTGCCATATATATAAATACATATGTATAATACAATTCACATCTCTCCCACTCGTTGCCCTCTCTCACTCGCGCCTCTTCTCTCTCTCCCAGTCTCGCTCGCTTCTCTCCTCTCTATAACATTTAGCTACGAATTGTAATTATCAAACTATAGTTATGGAGTGTAATTAGATTATTTTTGAGTGACTTTATGTGAAAGATTTTCATATTCATTATTTTATTTTAGATAGTAAGCAAAATATATTATGTTAAAAAAATATATATACAATCTAAATAAACATTATATAAAAAGGGATTATAGATGTAGATCGTATCGTAGGGTGAAGTGTGGGTAGGGAGGTTAAAAGATATAATCAGTGTGGAACATCATTTATAAAACTTGTTTTATCCAATTTTATTTGAGAGATTATTTTCTTGCTTTTCAATAAATTTGTTTTTTCTAAAACAAAAATTATACATATTTTTAATCGGTAATACTTTTCCAAACTCCTTGTCTATTTCATGGAAATAGCAATTCTATATATATGCCGACAATAATACCTAAGCTTTTTTTTTCTTTTTTTTTTTTATAAAAAAAAATGCAATTACTCTTTTTGTACATAATCTTTCCCAAAAAGTTTTTTTTGCTAATATAAAATTAGTAGGAATTTGTAGAACGTGTAGACCTTCCCTCCATCACTCTACGTCTCAACACACTTGCAAGTTGCAATAGATGTACATTTTAGTTTATTAAAAATACAGATAGGCAAGAACGTCATCATCTTAACATCAGCCACACCTTAATTATTACAAAATAAATTCATAAATTTATCTTTTTTTTTAAAAAAAAAAAAAAGAAGCTAATTCTACGTAACAATTAATATTCTTTGTAAATGTCTCAAAAACCTAAAGCGACATTATACTGGATCCAACGACGGACAAGTAATGCCGATAAAAAAATTAATATTCTTTATTATTGTATAAATTTATTACTTCTAAAATTTATTTTTGTTATAATATCAACTTTCATAATTGATATCTACATATATTATTATTCCTTAATTGGAGGTGCAAAGCACTTCTTTGATCTAATATCATGATGGAGCAAAAAGAACTTCGTGTATCAATTTACAAAATCAAATAAATTAGTATGAATTAGCAGTTCTTGTCTCCCACTTCCTAACTAGTCATGTAAAATATTAATTATTTTGATTCATCTTATCCAGCTACATATATAGGAAAATACAAAAATAATTTTTTTATATAACTCTAATTTAATTTAAAAGAGAATCTAGAAATCCCAATTATGATTTGTCACCAATATAATGTTGGTATGATTCCAACAGTAGGTAAGTATTATTCTAACCTCTGGAATTTCAATTAAATTGAATAATTGCACAAGGAGAATTTATTTTAAATGGTAAAAAAAAATATAATTAAGTTCCACCAATTATGTAATTTTGGTGGCAAAAAGGAATAATATATAGTAGCTAGGTTGAAAATTGGGGAAATATACAAGTGTTTCAATCATATTCCAATCTTTTTTCCATGAAATAATTAGATATATAATATTATAGATTGATTTTATTTATCGTTTTCTATTTGTAAGACTTTAGAGGATGTAAGGGTTCCACAACAGCATAATGTGGACAATAATGTGTTAACAAGTAATTATTGGATTAAATTTTTGACACTAGGAGACATTTAGAGATTATTATAGCATAAAGTCAATAGTTTTGTTTTTCCAAACATAGAAATAATTAAAAAGTCAATTAGTAAAATATATAGCAATTTGCAACCAATGAAAAGTGCTAAACCCTAATACTTCCCTGGCAGCTATAGTACAACAGTACAACTTGTGAAAATGAAATGAATTCATTATAAATCAATTTGTCAAATAAATGAATTTACTTACTGCCTACAAGTGGGGCAAAAAAAAAAAATTCAGATATTTTCATCTAATTATTATTGTCAAGAGTAGACCTAGGAGCTGGCAAAGTCGTCGCATTTGATGTTGTTAAAAATGGTTCTCGTCCTTCTTTACTATTTATCATTAATTCGATACATTAAATTTTCGTTATGTACAATGTTGAGAAAGGTTCGGATCATAATATAATCTATTTTACTTAGCCTTATTCTGTATTTCTAGAAAAGACTTTCACATTTTAAACTCGTAACCTTCTAATCACATAACAATAACTTCATTCTTTATTCATGACCTTGTAAGCGATAATAAATGTCAAGGTCGTCAACATGTCAGTCGAAAGAGGATAAAAAAACAACATTGTCTGGTTGAGTAACGGAATCAAAGTTTTAATTAAAAAAATTCTTTTATAAAAAGGTAAAATTACATATTATATTATATTGTTATCTAGTGACAGTGTAATTTATGACGAAAGAATATAACTGGCTCCGTCACTGATTACTACACTATTTTTATTATTACTTCCTTACATAGAGTTTATTAAGAAAGAACGAAAATAAATTTGAAATTTATAAACTTACACATGCTTATATTATTTGTCTGAATATAAAAATTCATAATTAAAAATAAAATTGTGATTGAGAATCATATTTATTATTTCATCACAAACTCTTCAATATCATTTCAAAAGCTCAATAACGTGGCAAAACAATACACAAACTCTAACATATTGTATTCCTCGAGGAAAAGGAGATAAAGAAATATTATATACTAGTTGGTAAATTAAAAAAACGAATTAATTAAGAGAATCCCAATAAAATATGGATTATCATATTACACTACTATTTTAATATACTTTGGTGTAATATTAAATCCTCTCCAATAAGAAAATGCCGTCCAATTCTTAGTTCCAAAAGGCAAAACATAGATCTTTTTCTTGCAAACTAATTTTAACCCTCAAGTAAGAGACTCTTTTCCTATTTAAATACCTTCCCTTCATTTCTCCAACATTAATACCAACAATATCTTTTAAATTTCTCTCTAAACAATCTCAAAATTTTTAGAATCGATGGATCGAAAGATGAAGCAAATAACCACAAGTGCGACCACTAGTCCAAGTTGTTGTAAGAACAATTATAAGATGAATAGAGATTCACATTCAATATCCAAATTGAAGCCAAAAATACGAATAATTCATATAATAGCACCAGAGATTATCAAAACAGACGTAGAGAATTTTCGTGATCTTGTACAAAGGCTAACGGGGAAGAATGCTACACGTGAAGTCAAAGGGAAAAAGGCAAAAAAAGAGAGAAAGAAGATAGAATCACAACAACAACAACAACGACAACGACAAGAAGAAGATCAACAACAACATATGATGATGATGAACATGTTGCATCAAGATAATAGTACTAGTAATAATTATAGGATGAAAGAGGAAGAAAGTAGTAGTCATGAAGAAGGTATATATGGAAGTGCTATTGAAAATCCATCAAATGGATTTTTAAGTGGTTTTGGATCAATGGAAGGATTTATTCAAGACTTAGGTCATGATCAATATCCTCTATTTCCTAATTTCAAGCCTACTCAAATTAATATGTTTGGTGAGATGCCTCTTTGCTAAATATTTTCTTGACCAAAAAAAAGATACTAAAATTTTAACGGATCAATATATAGTGTGAGGGGGATTGTGTGACCTTGATTAATGACTTCTTGATTATATTTTTTTTTTCTTCTAATTTTTTTTTTTTTGGTTGGATTTGGAGTGGTGAGGAAAAGGGGTTTGGGTAAAGGGAAGATGATGATTGACTCTTTTTTTTTTCATTTGTAGAGAGAGGATTCATACATGTGAATATATATAATGTTTTCTTCCATTTCTTGTAATTAATTGTCAACATTTTGTGATAATTCTTTGATATATTTTTTCGTTACTTACCTTTTCTTAGATCTTATTTATTTTTCGATGCATCGAAAACTCTTGTTATATAATGTCCTAGTTGATAAATATATATACATTCAAAAAGAAAACTTTTATATACCCAAATATTTGAAACTATTTCCTCAGAAAGAACTCCTAGCTAGATTACTATGATTTTTAGTAGTATTTATTCTTAGACGGACAAAGGGTTTCAATTACTTTATTGTCTATTTCAAAGAACCAGAAAGTAAAAAAAATTAAAAATTGATAATGTAGTTTAGAACTATTGAGCATAACATTTTACTCAATACATTGATGTTGGTGAAAATATATTAATGCCGATCGAATGTTTTTTAGGATTTATAGTTGTTCTTCATCTAGAAATCCTCCACATTTCCATCGTGTTGGCAATGTACATTGAAATATGCTCTCAATTTACTACTATCTATCACGGTTCAAACATTAATTTCATTTGTGATTTTAATCTTCGATGATCAAGTTACATGAGATTTTACATCTATATATATTGATATAAATATAACGTCTGCACACTTTTCATTAATTCATGAACATGATATATATAGTGAATTTAATTTTTTACCGCTTACTAGCTAAAATTTAAAAGATTCTTAATACTTTGGAGTTTGGAATGTTCTCATTCATAAAATACTTATAAAGTAGGAAAATAATTAGTCATATAAATGATGTAAATATGGTTTAAAAAGTATATATAACTCCAAAATTTACTGTTTGTTCATATTACTACATAAAATGTTAGGGAAAGAACTAAATATCAGATGCAGTTAGTACACAGGCCTAAATGTAATGGCATTGGTTGCTATAATATGTAATTTTGATCGAATTAACAATGACAATAACAAATCCAGTATAGTCATAGATGAGGGGTCTGAGAAGAATGAGATATATGCCGACCTTATTTCTATCTTTACGTGGTAAAGAGAATATTTCTTCTGCCAAGAAAAAATATTTTTCAAGACAATTTTTAAAAAAAAATGCAAAGTCTTTGAATTTGAAGGGAAAAGGGAATAATAGGTAGATATATTAATAGGCAAAAGAGTGTTTCATGCGTCCATTTTTTTCTTCTAAAAAGAACTTTTATAAGATTGATGCAAACAGAATATGTGTATTTCTTAGTTGTGTGAGTGTTTGTTAAGACTTTAAATTAATGGAGATCGAGGGGCTCCACAACATAATAATGTGTAAACAGCGACTTTTGGATTTAATTGTTAAAACTACAACTTTGATTTTAGAGCATTTTATTTTTTATAACATAAAGTCAAGTGTTCCCTAACCAGATACCTTTTCTTAAACCTAAAAAAGTCAATTAGTTAAGTAAGATCAATTTGCAACTAAGAACTTAAAGTATAAAACCTAATTAATTCCAGCTTATAGCTCTACTGCAATTTGTTATATTCTAATATATAAGAGTTGATTTTATTTTCTTTTTGTTATATTATAAGGGTTGATTCCTGTTTTTTTTATCCTATTGTACAAGCTATAACCTCTAGAGGTTCAGATGGTAAATACATCATTAATTTAAGCATTTAAGATTAATCAATACTAATCCTACTCAAGTTGCTTTTATTTTTACATAATCCAAGTTGTCTAGTAAATACAATTTGCCTCAATAACCGATCATGACAATTTGAGTTAAAATATATTAATCCTTTTGAATTAGGAAACACTAATCCTACTCTTCCATATTAGGCAAGAGATAATTAACATTAAATAGTTTTTAAAAAATTTAAAAAATATCCCAATAAGTTGAGAAGATGGTAAAATCTTACCTCGTGCCATCTTAAAGTTGACTCTTGAGGAGGGAAAATCCATCAATTTCTTGGCGGTGAAGCTTTAAATTATTGCTTTAAATATTATATAAATTTGTGTTACGTGATATATTAAAAAATACAAAAAGGATAAAGATGAAAAATTAGTTGATATAATATAAGTTGACTTGAGATTAACTAATTAATTAAGTGAACATCACAGTTAATTACTAAGTCGGTTGCCATCAAGTAAATATACTATATTTTTTTGGCCGAAAAGAAAAAGAAAAAAAGGTTGGTAAACTAAAATATACGTAATTCAAGATAAATCCCAAGTACTAAACACAAGAACTTGGATTAATTAATATTATATCATCTATAATTTATATAGTAAAGAAGTGGGTGGTGATTGACTTTGTTTTCTCCATTTTGTACATATTCATACTTCTCGATGTAAAAAATTGTTAATTCCTACGTAGTTGTTTGATGTCAATATTACGTACTAATTACTTTCTAAGCCAATAAATATTGGTCGCGTCTTTAGCTTGGTGACACGTCGATTGTAATTTTTAAACCTAGTGATCATGTTATATGTGGACAGTTAAAATATACTCAGGTTAACATTTGCATTCTGACTTCCAAGTGTGAAAGGGAATTTTGTAATCACTAGTTGTAAATATACAAACATGTTGGTCGCTTTGATATCATTTTCGGATCTTCATATTTTATCTTTTTATTGTATGATATGATATTTACGTCAAATCAACGAATGTTATTAATATCGCCATTTACATCAAAAACAGTAAGTGCATGACGTATGAATCTTTACTAAAGACCTAAAAGATCATTGCATAATGTATATGAAAGTAAAGGCTATAGAGCTTTTCCTTTCCTAGAGAACAAACGATATTTCAAACAAACATGACCAGTACATACATCAATGAAAACATTCATAGGAGGATAAAACTGTTTACAGTATAAACGTCTAATATTTTCGTTATTGACAAGAACTGCAACAGAATACCAGGTGTCACGTTTTCGTTTTTCTCTAGTAATAGCACAAAATAGCAAAGGAAACAGCAACTGAGACACAATAAAGGTGTATTTCACAAGGATTACATCACAACAGCCTGTGCGGAAATGATACATGTAATGGAACAGGTATATATTCTTATTTCAACATGACATACAAGAGAAACACTATAATTTACGGAGACATGCGAGTTATTTCTGCATAGGCCTTACTATTTTCTGGTGGTGTTCGAAACATGCTTATACACAGCTTCGAAAATCCAAATTGAAGTTTACTAACTTAACTCCAGCATTTTCACATGTCTGGTCACCTTCCTCTTCTCTTTTTTTCATTGTAATTACTCTCTCTCTCTTTTCCTGGTGCATTTGATGCGGCGTACCTAGAAACAGAGTATTATATTAAGCAAAAGAAAGAGCATAAAAGAATAAATGCAAGATAAAATCATTCTGACAAAAACTTCATATATAGAATAAGGACTTCCAATTGTGAAAATCAACTTTTAACCAAAGACACTTCAACAGGTGTGCGAAAAAACAATGCTCTTACCATAAGGTGAATATCAAAAATAGATTTCTAAAAGTTACTCATTAAGTTCCTTGCACTGCAGCCAATAAAAAGCAGAAAACCAGGTTTGTCCCCCAAAACTATATAATACAGATATAAAATATAATACACTTCAAGTCAAAACAAAATTACAACCGAAAATCCCCAAGGGCCAGTATTGCATGGTTTAAAACTCGATGGATGATGGGTTGACCCCTCTACCTTTCTCCACTTACAGCTTTTGTCTGTGGCAAGGTTCAAACCCGTCTTCTTTAATAAGGTAAGGTAACTCCACTAATGAAAAAATACCAAAAAGGTATCATATTACAAGAAAACCAAACAAAAGCTACATTCCCAAAAACTCAAAACACCTCTATATACTGGGACATGCTATCAATCAAACTACTCCTACACCAAAAGTACAAGCTTCCAAAATATCTATTCGTAACCAAAAAAAATGTGAAGTTTCTTATCATCAAATGTCTCCTACTTTTTTCTATTTTCTAGCCATATGTTGGATCCATGCCAAATAATCTTAAATTTCCTGTTCACAATCTAGTTCTGCCAACATTCACGTAATTGTTCGACTGTTTCAGGCATTACCCACTGTACTCCACTAATGTTGAAACAAAGATACCAGATGTGTGGACTCAAAATCTTCTTCTGCAACTATTCTGAGTTAGGCATGCAACCATGGATGCAGTCCAGCTAAAACAAGCTACTACCCTTGGTGCTTTAGTTTTCTATAACATTTTCCATGGCCAAGTAAGGTCCCAATGTCCAAGTTGTTTCTGTAGAAGAGTATAGCTACTTTTAACAGAGAAGCTCGTGTCTTCAATTGTTGTCCAGATTAGAGTGTAATTTATTATCTTCAAGAGTAAAAGGACACAGTAAATGTGATAAATGACTAACATCCATCTCCCAGTCGTTAAATTTCTCCTGAAATTCAGCTGCCACCCAGAATTTATATAGCACTCTGCCACTGTACACTGCTTATTCAAGGAAATACTATACAAAATGGGTAACTGTTCCATTAAACTTTGATCTCCTAACCAAAAATCCAACCAAAACATAGTTTTACACCCATTCCCCACCCTTCACTTTAGTAAGAATTTGAAACTCGGGCCAAAATTTAGCAATTTGTTTTAAACACCACTACTAGATGGCCTAATAATCGTCCCATGTATCCAAAAATCTTCTTTACCATATTCTGAGATAATGATCTCTTTCCAAAATTCATCTCCATTTTCTTGAATCTCCATAACTATTTAAACAAGAAGCTCTTGTTATAAAACTTCAAATTCCTTATCCCCAAGGCCACCACTTTTTTTATTCCTCATAACAAACAGACATTTTACAAGTGTATCTCGAACCCGTGACGTGCGCCTGACTTACACATCATGTGTTGAGCTGCTATCACTAGATCAGGCAAGCCCTTCTACTTATGTGCGCATAATGTACACATCATCATAAAAATGTCCAAAAAAAAATTGAATAAAAAATCTCTGGTCAGATTCAAAGCAAAAGTTTCCTACCCAAACATTTAAATCCATCAAACCCATAGATTGATGTATTTCCTAGAGGGTCAAGTCAACTATATTTATCTGACTTGGATAAATCATAAATGAAACATAAAACCTCGGTTGACATGCTTAGAGCACTCTAAATGAAACATCTCATGATTCACTGTTCGGGCCAAAGAACAGAAAAGACATTTCTAATATTTCCAATAAGTTGATCATTATCAAAAGACATATTTCCACTAAGTTACCAATTTATACAATTTGATCAAATTAGCAAGGAGCATCAAAATCATGATTTTGGAAATGTGGATTTTTTCTTGTCTTAATGTTACTCTTAATGTCCAATTGAGCGTGACCAATCGACTCATAAACGGAGAGCGCTCCTCAAATTTTACAAGCAAAAATTTAACGACATCATAGGAAGAACAAAATCTTAAGAGAAATTACTGATCTAACTCAGGATCAAATAACTAGAAAACCCCTAAGATTCAGAAGACTTTATGCAGGCAAACTTCACTATTAAATTACTATGTCTGTAGTCAGAAAACTGTGTTTCCTAACACGCAATGGAAACCTAAGAATGAATAGACATTAATGACACCAAAACTTCAAAATAACGTATTGAACTGAAATTAAGGGAAGATGCTTAAATTGACGAAAGAAAAGCATACATACGTCATTGTACAATTCAACTTTGACCATCAAAATCCAATTTACTTCATCAATTATCCACCGATATGTATCATCGGTCTATTTGGAGTTTTGGCGAGATCAAACATCCCGGCATGAGAAGCTTTCTTCCTTTTGACCTGGAAATGACAAATGAATCAAAAGAAATGTAGATAATAGCATAAAAGTAGCATGAATCTTAAATGCCAAACGAGATGGAAAGAAGTTTGTCTTTGCCCTGATGAAGGCATGACACTACAAAATAAGACGAACAAAGGAAAATGATACAAATGGCAAATATATAAGCAACAGACTGTGTTGGAACGGATTAGTTGCTACATACCGCAGCCCCAATGATCTCCCTGAGTTTATCATCACCCTCACCCAGACGAATAGGATCCCTCAAGCTCACCTGGAGAAAGCAAAAAAAAAAAAAGAAAAATAGTTGTAACACAGGGAAGCACATCCAATTCATGATATCTTCTACATAGTTATATCGAAGCAATAGTAATAATATCAAACAACAGAAGGAGGTCGATGCCATGAAATCAGTAGTTAATGAAGCTACAGTCTAATCTCTATGAAATTGAATCCCTTAAATTACTATGAACGGAGAAAATAGAAGGCCTAAAACAAAAGAATCTAAGGAGCACTAATGGGACAGAGTTTATAGAGGAACTACTTCATTTATACATCATATGAATGTCATGGTTCACCTAACCAAATAATTCCTACTTGTAAACTCTTCAACCGATCAGGAGATAGAACAGGAATGAGGAAGAGGCATTGCATACATGATGAATTATATATAAAAAAAATTACTATACTAACTTATAATCAAGGTAGTAAGCCGTGTGTAAGTATGGAGCTGGTGGAAAACAATACAAAGTGTGATGTGCTCTAATTGAGAAAAAAAGTAGATATGTGCAACATGGCTCAACAGCCTATGCAAGTTATCACAAATCTTAGGCATGAAGATAATTACCTCTGAGGGACCAAAAAGGCAAACTTTAAAGTTTCCATCAGCTAAAAGTCGCAGTCTGTTACAACCAGCACAGAAATGCTCAGTCATTGATGTAATAAATGAAACAGAGCCTTGATGCCCATCTATCCTGAAATTCTTAGCTGTCTCTGTGCGATGATCTTGAATTCTCTGAAGCCCTGTAAATTTTTCAACCTGTTCAGTAACATTGAGTGACTTAGGTAATGTACACAACTGACTTTAAAGAGAAATATCTGACGAAGTCTACTATACCACTTTGTCCAACATTTCAGCATAAGGTACTAGCTTCTTGACATTCCAAACATTCCCATCAAACGGCATAAACTCAATAAACCGAACATTGATTGGCCTTTCGCGTGTCAAGTCAACGAAATCACAAATTTCATCATCATTGAATCCACGCATTACAACACAATTTACCTGTTTTGCAGCACACACCAAAATAAAACATAAATAATGTAACATGGAGCAGACTATCAGGCAGTGTTGAAGAACTGCTTTCCACAGAAGCTTGTTTTTCAAATCATGTCCTCAAAAAGATGTTCCATTCCATAGTTACAATCTGAAGAATCTCACGCAAACGCTGCACAATTTTCACAAATAAACTAGCCCTAAGAGCATCATCAGGAAGCAAAACAGGAGAGTGCAGCCTTAGTCCACTTTTTCAACTTTTCCTATTTAGAAAGTCAAACGAATCCTACTTTAACCATGATTTCTTAATTTCTTTTGTACTGGTTCTTTATTCTAAATTGATAGTTTTAGTTTTTCCAGACAGAGTCTTTAAAACTCAACATTAGATGCAACAAATAAACAACAAAGTCTGGTTCTAAACCAAAACTTGAACAAGCAAATCCTCAAGATTCAATTTTTAGCTGACACGGGAGGGAGTATCATTCTGGGGGGATAACATTATATAATCATGCTAGAGATAACTTACTTTGACAGGATTATAACCAAGCTTTACTGCAGCATCAATTGACTCCATTACTCTTCCATGCCCTTTGCGCCTAGTCATAAACTCAAATTTTGCTGGAACCAATGTGTCTAAGCTTATGTTCACCAGATTAAGTCCAGAGTCTTTCAGCTTTGGAAGTTTTCTTCCCAGAGTAATCCCATTTGTTGTCATCGCCAGGGTTTTGAGCCCCTTCAAGTTTGACAGTTCTAAGCAAAGTTCTTCAATATCCTTCCTAATAGTTGGTTCCCCACCAGTCAAACGAATTTTATCCACTCCAGAGCTAACAAACAAACTTGCTAAGCGAACAATCTCCTCCCGAGATAGAAGTTGAGGGCTAGGAGTGAGTTCTACACCCTCAGCTGGCATACAGTAGTGGCACCGTAGATTACACCGTTCAGTCAATGATATTCTCAAATATGTGTGCATCCTTCCAAATGAATCGATCAACATGTCAGAAATAGCTCTATCTTTGGATGGATCTTCTGATGTCTCGCATGAAGTTGAATACATCTTTGACAAGGACCCATTGTGATGACTAACAGTTATATTTTGACCACTGCTGCTTGCAGATAGTAATGATGCTCTAGATGAAAAGCTAGCCTGTAGATTAACTATCAGTTAGATGCAAGTAAACAATTGAGGAATAGTTATATCTGCATAAACAAATGGAGAAGAAAAGCAAAGGACCAAGAAAGAGGGCCTGGATGCTGGCAGCTGGAGACACGTGAAACACCTCTGTTGGCTGCCTGAGCAGCTCAACTTGTCCATTATTTAACATCTCAATCATTGTTTTCCATATTGGCACAATTACTATTAATACGATGGTTGCAGCTTTCAGGAAGTCATCTGCTTCCAAGGAACAAAGAAGATATGTCTACTTCACCCCATTTTATTTTAATTGCTTCACATTCATGATTGAATTCAATTTATCAAAATCTTATCTATAAACAAAAATATAAATCCTTGAAATTTTCTGTGAAATAATCATTATTATTCTTTATATACATTTAAATGATGACAAATTCAAACTCCATTTGATTCTTCAAGACCTGTTGGCCATCCATGTATGGTGTAGAGCGTAGAAGTGAGACATTTTTATCTTGGGGGTTATTTTTGTCGTTATCCAATTCAATTATAAGAAGTGTTTTGGGTATCTTGAGATTAGAGAACTATTTTGACAGACAATCGAGTCTGTTGGTTCATGTTCAACTTCAGATTACATGTTTCCAAGGAATGAGATTTCCTGTGTAAAATTAGGTCTTAGACCTAACTCATACCCCAAAAGCTAGCTCAAAGGGAGGAGGATTGCCCAAGCCTTATAAGGAGTCCACCCATCTCATTAACCACCGATGTGGGACTTTTTGTCATTCTTTAACACCCTACCTCACGCCCAGTGCGTGGGCAATTTTGATTTTGGGGGGGCCCCAACATCGGGTGACACGGGCCCTGCTCTGATATAATGTGAAATTAGGTCTTAGGCCTAACTCACACCCCAAAAGCTAGCTCAAAGAGAGGAGGATTGCCCAAGCCTTATAAGGAGTCCACCCATCTCATTAACCACCGATGTGGGACTTTTTGTCATTCTTTAACATCCTGACGGTAATCTCCTTTATTATATCTACTATCTTGGGTTCTACTTTGTCATTCTTCGGAAGAGATTGAGTTTGTACGTTGATTGCTTCCTCAGACGCACATCCAAGATCTAGATTCTTCTAGTTAAACTCTTTCAAACTATATCGGTTACTCCTAATAGAAATTCATCTTAGTTTTTGCTTTCAATTGTTATTACTGTACATTCCATTTTCATATATATCTCGAATAATATCACCTATGCTCTTAGATTTTGTGCTCATAAAGCTGACCTGCACTGGGGTCAGATCCTTCAAAAATACACTATTCTTGGAGGATCTGGCGTGCGTCCATACATTTTTGAAGAGTCCCAGCAAACTAGAAGCTGCCCAGACTAGGTAGGTTGAGATTTAGCTTGTAAGTAGCCTTAGCAAAAGACTTTCTTAGCATGCAATGAGTCAACTGTGAAGCGTGGGCTTCTACAACTTCCAGAGGATGCCACATCCATGTCAATATGACGAATCATTGAGGAAATCATAGACATGACAATAACCAAAGTGCTGCACATGTTTTATTACAGTATTCTTCTTGTTTTCATCAACTAAGATATGCAAAGGTCTAATCCTGAATTTGAAAAACCTAAATAATTACAGCATACGTGTCAATATGGTGAATCATTGAAGAAATCACAGCCATGAAATATCTGTAATCTCACTTTTTGGTGTGTCTTAAAAAAGTTGTACATGCGTTATTTCAGAAAATGGAAAGGAAAATGAGGAACAGAATCAATTGCCTAACTAGAGAAACAATCCACAACAGATAAAGTGAATGCATCAAATATTTGTAAATCCCTTTAATCAAAAGAGTGAATTAGTGCACACAATCTAAAAAAAAAAAGGTAGTAAAACATTCACCATGCTTTCGGCTTTCTGAGAAACATCATACCTAAACATGATCCATGTGTCACATTTAATGTGTGAGTAAGCATATCAACCAACAGAAGGAAAACAATAATGGTTATATTTCCAAATGCATATAAAAATAGCAGGTAGAAACTAAAGATCTGTTAAACAAGGAAGGCAAATAATTTTCTCCCTCAAGAAGGACCTCATATGAAATCTACTCACAAGTAGCATAGAATTAGTTCACATAATTCGAGTTCCGAAACTCCAAATTTTATTACATCAAACTCACATGACCTCACTAAGTAGAAATAGATCATGAAACAGTAATCAAACGGCGGATTTAAGCTAAATCAGATAATTTAATTCAACAGCACAATACATACACGGGATACACCAACAATTAACAGTTGATTACTACAAAAAAAAATACAGATGCTGAGAAAGTCTCTGTATATTTTTTCTTCTGAAACCCTGTTCAAACGAAAATTGAACGAAGCAAAAGAGGATAAAGGTAAAAATAGAAGAACATACCGAGGTCAAGGAGTTGTGACGGAGATGCCAGTGGAAGAATCTGAAGATAGAAGGCCGCATTTGCAAAGAGCAGAGAAACCTGATCTTCGGTTGAATTTTGGATTAAAAAGGCCAGTAAGAGAGACGCCTCTATGTTTCTCTATATTTGTAAATTTTGCGTCACCGCCAAGAGGATCTGTCTCTTGAGATACGCTCAAGGTCAACATTCATCATTTTCACTTTTCCATACTTTTTTTCTCAACGAATTACGCGACCTACGCACTTCGCACCACATTTTAAATGAGTTATATCGGTTTAAAATATTTAATTTAAATAAACTTTAAAATAAATAAATATATATTCTATAATTAGTTTAATCAATCAACAATTTTGTCTTATTCCGCAAATTAGATTTTAATATTGTGAATAAACTTTATTCTTTAATAGTTCAAATCATAAATGCTATAACAGAAAAAGAGATCTCAACTATTAAAGTGCAATAAAAAACACAAATTACATTAAGTTGAGAAATCTTTGTTATTCATTATCTCCATCCCAATTTTATTTCGATCAGTAAAAGGGTGTAATGAACAGGAAAAAATAGAAAAGCCAATAACTTATTTTTGCTCAAAATTATTATTTATCGCAGTGTTTGAAGGTGATGAACGTGAAATTTTAAAAAAAATATATATATATAATTCCTTCATCTCCAACTAAATTTTCAGTTATTATTCATTATTTTGATTATGCATCATGAAAATTGAATATGTTTTTGTGAGAATAATTTTGAGATTATGGATCAATCTGACTAAGTTAGTTCAGTTTGCAATTGCGACGGAGTTTTTTTTTTTAACCAAAGGGATTTGTGACTGAGTTGAGAAAGAAGCACGATCTTTTTCTTTAAAAAAGAAAAGTGTTTTATGAATTTGTGAATAAATAAAACGAAAAAAAATAAAAAATTAAAGAATGTTCAATGTGACAATGATGTAGTGCTGACATATCAATAATATAGTGTGTGTGGAATGCACTTGTCATTGTGAAACAAATATATTTATAATTTTAGGGTAATATTAAATTTGCTTTAGAGCGGATCTCTCGTAAAAACGTTACAAATTAAATTGTGGGACTTAATTTTATAAGACTTACGCTTTAAGCGTCCGATCGTACGCCCTCCGCACACCCAATGCTCAGGGCTCACCTAGCATATTTTTTCACAAGGCATAATACATAAATATGCCCTTTAACTTGGTTTCGAATTATATTTATGTCTTTCAACTTTGGGTGTGTACAAGTAGACACTTAAACTTGTATAAAGTTAAATAAATAGACACACATATCCTACATGTCATTTTTTGTCCTATGTGGTGTCTTACGTGTATTGTGCCATGTAGGACTCATGTATGTATTTATTTAAAAGTTAGATAGTTAAAGTGTCTGTTTATGCATAATGAAAGTTGAAGGTCAAAGTTAAAATTTGAAGTCAAGTTTAGGGTCCAATATATGTATTATGTCTTTTCACGAATTAAAAACCTTAGTTAACATTATAATAATTGTAAGTTTTATTGATTAGTATTTTCTTCTAGAGAGATAAGTTGTATAGTATGATAAAATAAATATTTTTAGAAATATTTTTTATTATTATTAGAAAGTTAAGATATTAGATTGTTTATAACACTTGTATAATCATATTACATGTTTTATTTTCTATGAGTTTCTTTAATCATGTTTATAATTATTTTCAAACTATTGATGTGATATTGTAAATTAAAAATTTAAAGATTCGTAGAGCTTACTCTTCACATCTCGAGGCTTATGCCTCACCTTATACTAAGTAAAATAACGTGTCTCACGCTCACGTCTTTTAAAATACCGTGCTTGCTAATGATGATGTTGTATGTTGATATAGCAGCTAATGTTTATGATGATTGATAGTAGAAGTTGATGATTGTATTCTGGATAACAAGTAATGGTTGATAAAAGTTATATCAAGTAAGGCAACGAATGATGACGTTGGTTGACGACATACAATGGTGATCCTAATGTTGCTTCTTTGTTATGATTTGGGATTTTTATGGTTATTGGTGATAATTGAAAATGAGTGGTGATGACAATTGATAATAGTGATTACCAACAATAATAGTTATGTTATGGTGATTAGAATATTATCGATTAATTTGAACCCGTTATTAATCAAAATAAAAAACACTATAATTGAATACTTTAAAATTTGTTGGGAATAAGATTCCAAATTTGAAGGACAGAGCACCAAATCACTTGCACATGGCTTATCTATCTTTATAATTCATCACCAGAATAAGGAATCTGGTGCTTCGTCGTGGAATAATCATTCATTACTTGTATTTGTCCGCTTCACCAAATTGTAAAAGCATTCATTCTTAATTTTTTTTTTCATTTTTATATATCATCGTCTACGTAATTTTTACAGTTTTATGTTGATTTTACTTGTGATAATAATTTGAATTTTAATATATGAATTTCACTCGTTATGAAGAATTAAATGACATAAACAACAAATAATACTTATTTATGTTTTCTGAATCATTTACTCAAAGATAAAGAAAGTACTCAAGATCTTTTCATGGTACCTTACATAACTTGGTGGTTGTTATAGGGCAAGCATAAAATTTACAGATATGCATACTTTGTTTATTTTAAATTAATTTAAATTATGTACATTATATTAGTATTATAATTTTTAAATTAGACTATTAATATAATTCTCAAATGATAATTATTCACCATTATATCTCAAAGAAAATTTGATTTCTCTCTCCTCCTTTCAATGCATGGTTTACAAAAATATATTTTTCAAATATTGAGATAAAATAGAAAAAGTTTGCGAAATAAGAAATTTCCCCTTTTTAATTTCATTATTCTAACTATAAGGATTTATTTAGTAAGAAAACAAAAAATTAAAGAAAAAAAATCTTTTGCACAAAAAATTTGTTCAGAATTTAATTAAAATGATATTTTATTTATGTTATGTATTTTTTAGTTATTTTTATCCCCTTTCATTTTAATATAATTTATACTAAAAAATAAAAAAATTTTTTAAAATATAAGAAAATATTATATTTTTTTAAAATTATCAACTTTCATGGCTATTTAACATTACCCAAAAATTAAATTTGAGTTAATTCTTTACTCCGTTAGATTCAAGAATTGAAATAACATATTTTGTTTTATTCTGTCTGACCACTTTCAACATAAAATTAATTTTGTTGTTGTTTCCTTTTTTGTGTTTTTTTACTAGTACATTTATAACGAAACGATTAATATTTTATTATTTTAATTAACAAATGTGGTCGCTATCTAATCATTCAAAATAAGTGTTTTTTCTTTCTTTCTACATGAGGAAGCCTAATATCATATTTTTCTGTTTTTAATTATTTATTTATTTATTTTAATGAATTGATAGATGTCATTTTTTATTTATTATATTTTTAATTAATTATTTTTTAAAATATGTAGAACCTTTTGAATGTGTAAATTTTTTTATATCATCAGCTTCATAATTAGTAGAGTTAAAATAACACTTACTATATCAATTATTTTTTTTAATAAGTGTATTAATTTTAAAAATGAACGAGTGCTTAGGACCAAAATGAAGAATAATTAAGCTAAACAAAATGATCGAGTACTCATATGACCATTTTAATTTGCCATAGATACATTAATTCGTAGAAGGTTCAAGGTTGGCGTATAAACGATATTGTAGTTAACCTCACTAACACATGGCAAAAAGAAGTGGCATTTTTTGGTATATAATATAGTGCTAGTGTGTGTGTTCAATTGCAAGATTCTATAGCTCACAAGTTTTGACGTTGCATTGTTTAAGTTAATGGATTGCTCTCTTTTTTTAAAAAAAAATTAATCATGATGAATATTTTTAATTTGTCATAAATAAATGCGAGAAAATATTTATGAAAAACTTATTGTAAGGTTGAATAAGTAAGAAGATATCGATTGAATGACCACCTATATAGTATCATAGCCTATACGAATAAAACCAGTTTGGCCCCAAGAAAATCTTAAGAGAAACTTGAGAAGTAGTGTTTGGCAATATAACTTAGGCAAATATATTTGGCAAAAATCTCAAGTTCCCAAATACTAAAAAAAATATTAGTATTTAGAATTTAAAAAAATTTCAAAAATTATCTAAACTTTTATGTTTTATAAAAAAATACCTGTTATTTATAAATTTCAACTAATATTATTACCCTATCTATCTATTACTCATTTTCTCTATTTCTACTATTTGAATTCTCTTACTTTGTCATAATAATAATAATAATAATAGGAGAATGTGTCTAGCATAAAAGAGAATTTCATGAAATATGAAATACCCATGATAAGTTTGGCACAGCCGCAGCGGTCGTGCTTTGATTAATTAAAATGTTTCAAATGAGAGAATTGATTATTAAAAAATGAAAAGTCATAATTCTTTGTCGGATGGGGACATCCAAAAGTCCCAATGTAGTGCTATTCTGGCGGCTAACCCGCAGCCTAAAAACACACATTATTTTTGCATTATTCATCATTTATTTTTTAATTTAATTTTCACAATCGAGTAGGTATGCCATTGTTTTGGGTCAAAAAATTAAATCAACAGAAAGTTATTACTTAAAATTTATATTTAATGCAACTAATGATTTTTTAAAAAAAAATTTATCTGCTTTTGATATTTTAAAGAGAATTTTTTTAGCTTGTTGGAAATCTTCTTAGCTTTGTTTTGCCTTTTCGACGCCTTCAATATTTGAAGTCAAAAGAGCACTTGGATTATATAATTATATATTACAGTTTTTTCTTTTTCGTGTAAAAAAAGATACTCCAATCTAATAAAAAACGAACCGCACAGGACTTTAGAGGAGCAAGTTCTTTTTCGTTCCATCAGCCTACTTGAGATCTATTCCCACTGCTAAAAGGTAAGCATCCTTCTTTTCAATAGCCATTTCCAGAATCTGTTCATCGATTGATCTGTTTTTGCGATTTTATTGATAATATTAGCTGGTGATCTATTTCGACCTTTTTGAAATGCACGTTTTTATGGAATTTTATACTATTTTGTACTGGCGATTGTCTTGATGAATCATTTATAGATACTTTTGATTAATTTAACTTTGTGATGCAGTTAATTTTTTTGATTTTCGCGAGCAATGGTGTTCTACCGTAGCGTTTCGTTGCTGTCAAAGCTCCGCTCTCGAGCGGTGAGTTGCAAAGGAAAAAAATAATTGTTGTTCATGTGATGGATTAATGATTTGAATAGTTTTTTTTTTTTAAAAAAAAATTGGATTCCTTTTATTGAAGTATGTATATTCCTGATCTAAATTCAATTCACTATTGATATATAGGTCCAACAGTCGAATGTTAGCAATTCTGTGCGCTGGCTTCAAGTCCAAACCTCTTCTGGTCTTGTAAGTTCTGATGTCTCCCTCTGCGAAAAAATTTAACAAGCTCTTTGGTTACTTTGTGATACATATTATTCAAAAACCAAGCTAGTTTGCATCAGTGGATTTTTAAAATAATCAATATTTTGAATGTCCAATTATTGCTTGTTGTGGAGTGACTTGATATCGGAAGGTCATAGGCGTTATTGTGTTTTTTCTACTGAAGCAGTTAATATTAATGATGTTAGAATATGAAAATTCTAGGTAGGATTTTATTTGGTGGACAGCTTCTTCAAATGTGTTTCCAAGACCAAAATGTGCCTGTGATAGGGTTGTCCTGAAGGATGGAGTAGCATGACTTCACAGGAAAAATCCCACTTTTGTACCTTTCCAGCATAGGCAGTCTTGTTTAGTAGGACAGATGGACAGGGATCATATCTTTTATACCAATATGCAGACTCAGTTGAATTCCCAATCAGTACAAAATCTGCCTGATTGGAAGTTCATGAAAAGAGTTTCGAAATTGTTGATTGAGAGGGAGATGACCCACCAAGCATCATGCCAAAAGCTTATTTTCTGTCTCCCAACAGAAAATAGGCGTCGCCCAGAAATCCTCTCTATGTGACCTGATTGTTTTCCGTTCATAGAATCCACAAGAGTTAGATGGGGACTTTGTTATGCATTGATTGAGAATCCCAAACTTGGTTTCTCTGAGTTTTCTCCCCAGCGCTTGATCCTGCATTATGAATCTCGATCTCCATAACCATTTACGAAGTAGACTATCATTTTGAATTTTGAAGTTCGTTACTGCGAAACCACCAGCTTTGTTTTTACTACTTTATAGTTCAGAAGTTATTATTTTTTCCTTTCATTTTTATCATCTGGATTTTCTGATCATTATCTGCGTATGAAATGGCGGTTTGAGCGTCTCATAGTGTTCTAAAATTAATATCCCTACATCATTAAGCACCTGGGCTCTAGCTTATATAACATTTTAAATGAAAAGATAGATTTTGCAGTGAAAACACTGCAGAGATACTATGGCGTCTGTTAAGATCTGACATCTTGTTAACAAAATGACTCCCAAGATAGTGAAATTACTGTTTTTTCTTCGGTATGGCCTTCTTGGGTCAAGTTAATCTGCCACTTGACTAGTCTTGTGTCTTGACAGTGTGTAAGCAAGTTAATTTTGAGGATGCTTTTGGTGTTTACAAGCTAAATTATATGCTTGGCCTGCTAATTTTCTTCAAACTCTTGAAGGCGATGGCTCATGCTAGGTTGTAAACAGTCTTAGGGCTCTCAGAGTGTAGCATTTTTTGTCTTGGATTTTCAGATGTCACCTGATATTATTGCAAATTGGCTGGTCCAGTGTAGCACAAATCTCAAGTATTACTGTGTCCTTTATTTTGTGCTACACGTTGTTTGTGTTTATTGCTATACCACTGAGGAAAAATAGACAAGTGAGGATACACATTTGCATTAAAACCTAGGCTAATTGCCATTGTGTGGTTGATTACTTACCTTCTTTCTTTTCGACTTTGATTTGTTATAGCCAGTCTACAAATTTCCACATGAACCTCTCCTGCCCTTTTTTGCTATTTTGTTTTTCTACGCCAGAGGACAAATTATTTAGGCAGGCGAATATACAAACGATGTCTAATTTTAACGTACTTGTGAACTTGAAATGATAAATGCAAAATGTTTTACCCCTTCATCTTTTAATTAATTCTTACACTTCTTCTTAATATTCCCATATAATTCAATTAATAATTTTCTTTGATATAGGATCTGCGTTCTGAGCTGCAAGAATTGATTCCTGAACAACAGGTATATGTAGATTCATTTCTTACCGCTTTAGTTCCCTTTGATTCCAGAGCTTAAGTTTGTGTATACTGGGGCTTTACTTCACAATTTCTACTTTTCCCCTAAACTACACGGGAGAATGTTTCAACCATAACATGTTTTTTCGCTCTTATCATGAAAATTTTCTATATAGAAAAAAAAGGTCTCATGTTTTGTATACACTGATAAGAGACTTGATAAAGTTGTCAGATGTGAGATCATCTATCATGTGATATATGTATAATTCTGATTCTCTAATTCTTGTGATTATTTTCTTTTTTCATTAGGATCGCCTGAAAAAGATCAAGTCAGAATATGGAAAGGTTCAATTGGGGAACATCACAGTTGATATGGTAACAGAAGTTTTAGTTAAAACATAAGTTTGGGAATATGCTGTAAATCTGGATTGACATTTTTTCAATTTGAAAGGTTCTTGGTGGAATGAGAGGAATGACAGGATTACTGTGGGAAACCTCATTACTTGACCCTGATGAGGTTACATTCTGCCTAATCTGTATCCTATGATGAATGCAAGTCAATCACAAAATCATATTAATTTCTGTGATTGCTGTCACATCATTCATTACCTTTACTATATTCTTTCAGGGAATTCGCTTCCGGGGGTTGTCTATACCTGAATGCCAAAAGGTATTACCTGCAGCAAAGCCTGGGGGTGAGCCCTTGCCTGAAGGTCTTCTCTGGCTTCTTTTAACAGGAAAGGTGAGTGAGTTCTTGAGTGCCTAATTTACCCTATCACATAGGGAATTTGAAATAACATCCATTTGAACTGCTTCACGATGTTGCTCTAGTTTTTATTGTAATTGAGTTTGAAGTATGAATTTTTAAGGCACTTCAAAGATTCTCTGTTTAACAGCTCTTAAGCCCTGAGTTTGGACTGAGTTGCCCCTTCTGTACAAGTAGATTTCTTTTTGTCATGCACACGAAGCCGGACCTACTCTAGTTATATAATATTGCAAGTGTGCAAAACTGAGTATGATTTGTCTAGAAAAATTGCTATAGGAGTCCTTGAGGTGGTTATTATACATGCTTAGATTTTTGAAGACTATACTTATCTTCTCTCTCATACTCTTGTGAAGGTGCCATCAAAAGAGCAAGTGAATTCATTGTCTCAGGAATTGCGGAATCGGGCTACTATCCCTGGTATGTTAGTTGTCCTATTGTATTTTCTTGTTCATTTTTTATGAGTGCTGCTAGTCTATGACTTCTACAGTATAGTTAAACTCCTTAAATTTGAACCTCTTTAATTATAAATTTGGTTGCATAATATTCATTTTACTAAAAATATTCATTCATCGCACCACTTGATGCTTTTCCTTTTCTGAGATTTTATCCGTAACTTTATTGCTGCAGATCATGTATACAAAACTATTGATGCCTTACCAGTCACAGCTCATCCAATGACCCAGTTTGCTACTGGAGTCATGGCTCTTCAGGTGAAATTTGAATTTTTTAATTCTCTGTTTCTGCTTTAAGTAATTTCCAAAATATCATGCATTCACAATTAAACGTAGATCCTTTGATTTGATTCTGACCTTTTTGATCTTCACTACGAACACTCGATCTTCACACAGACGATTTGGGTGCTTCTCAACAAAATATAGGGTGTGAAGTTGGTTGACCTTTTGCTGTAATGTTTTATTTGATGCACCTGGACCTATTGACTTGGTGAACTTGGAATCTGTAGCGACACTTAGTATGTACTAAATTTTTTGGTGACTTGTCGTGTAATCAAGTATAGCTTGTCCCTTCTTCCATTGATATTGTTCCACCTGCGAAAGACCGAACTAATCATACTTTCATCTCTTTTAAGTGAGTTTTGGGAGATTTAAGTAGGTGTTTTGGACATGATTTGGTTGAGATTTAAAAATGTTGTATTTTGAGTTGAAGTTGAAAAAGGTATTGGGAGGTTGAAATGTGATTGGTCATCAACATACAGTTGAAATTTGTGAGTGAATGTGAAAAGCCTAATTTTTTTTTTCAAGCCTCAAATTCTATATTTCAAGTTTGAAGAGTTATTCAAAATAATCTCCAAATATTATTTCAAATATTTGAAATCTTATCTATGGCTAAATGGTTCCTAAGTGCTTTGGGGTGGCCCAATGGTTTGGGCTTGGGACTTCCATGTTGAAGGTCTCAAGTTCGAAACCCCTTGCCAGCGAAGCAAGGGGTTCGCCTTCTGGGTCGAGCTCGTCACACTGGGCTTGCCTAGTGCGGGTTACCTCACGTGTGTGGTTTGCGAGCTATTTCATAGAAGTGAGAGAATTACCCTTTGCGCAGCCAAAGAGCAGCTGCTGCGGGTTTCCCTTGTCAAAAAAAAAAAAAAAAGCAAAAAAGAAAGAGATATATAGCATCATGAAGCAGCTCTGAGGGTTGAAATTCATATTCTGTTGTCTTACTGTTTTGTGGATCTTTGAGAACCTTGGAATTAAAAGATGATAGAAGGAATCTAATCTGTATTTAGCTCAAGAAAATGGTGGGTGATTGGTCTGTTGCAGTCTTATTAGGTGATTTCAACCACCAATTCACTACCTTGTTTTCTCTGTAGGTTCAAAGTGAATTTCAAAAGGCATACGAGAAAGGGATTCACAAATCAAAGTAAGCCTTGTCAAAGTCATCTCTTGAAGCTGGTTATTTGATTTCCAGGAAAACACTAACAATGTTGTGTTATTAGGTTTTGGGAACCAACATATGAGGATTCCATGAATCTGATTGCTCAAGTTCCACTTGTTGCTGCTTATGTTTATCGCAGGTCAGATAATAGTATGGTGTTTACCAGTTCTTATTTTCGTATCCTCTTTTATCCGCATATATGTTGCACTTGGAAGAAGATAATTTTCTAATCTGATTTCTCTGCTTAGTAGCTTTCTGTTATTGGGTTTTAATGCTACTTACATGGAAATTGGTCTTTGAAACTGTGCAAACTGATCCTTTTGTTTGCACTTGTGAAGGATGTACAAGAATGGCGACACTATACCTAAGGATGAATCCCTGGATTATGGTGCAAATTTTGCTCACATGCTTGGTTTCAGTAGCTCTGAAATGCATGAACTTATGAGGCTCTATGTCACAATACACAGGTTAATTTGAGTCCTGAATTATTAGAACTATTTTATGATACCCTCTTTTTGAGTATTTAACGTCTTTCCTGGCAACAAGGATTTCTAGTCGCATGCATTTTATAACCAGTTGGCATTGATTTTGTTGTGTTACAGTGATCATGAAGGTGGTAATGTCAGTGCTCACACTGGTCACTTGGTGCGTACTTTACCTCACTCTGTGGTTTATGGATAAACTAAGTGTTTACTAGTGGTCTTAACTCTCAACATAGAGGTCTTTGTCAAGTGGGAATATGCATTTCCAATAGCTGAAGCCTTGTTTTTGTCTATGTTTTTTCATAAGTCAACATTCTATGGTCAGGTTTTTCAGTAGCACTAATTGTACTTTAATTCAGGTTGCTAGTGCTTTGTCGGATCCTTACCTCTCCTTTGCTGCTGCTTTGAATGGTTTAGCCGGACCACTTCATGGTTTAGCCAATCAGGTGCTTTGTCTGCTTTACAGTTGTTGTTTCCTCTGTATTGCTTTGATTGCAAAATAGGTATTTCCCTTGCTGTAATTTCTATTGTCATCTGTGTATTAATATTCATCCCCATTGCCCAAGGCTCAAATAAATGGAGAGGTGAGAATCTGAAACGAAATGATGTGCGATTTAAGTTGGAAAAAGATATGTGAAATTCCAATGAGCCTGGAAGTCAAAACTTTTAGTTACTAAGATAAACAAGCTCTATTCTCTAACTAATATTCTTCACAATTAACATGCCATTGTTGGTGCCACCATATGCCTCAATTAACAATTTTTCATCTACAATATGAATAAAAAACCAAAACGGACTCTATAATTTGATGGAAAACCTCTGCTTATTTGGCCAGCTGTTTAGTAAATTTATTCACTCGTCCAAATAAATTCCATTCATTTATCATATGGTCCAATAATTTAAGTAATCTTTCTTCCCTCATTTAAAGATTATGTTTGTTTCTGTTACCTATGTTACACAATGACATAAATGTTTCATCAGTCCAGATGGTATGTCTTTTTGTCTGCTTCTATGAAATTCAGAAATTTCCAGCAAACAGCAGTTGATTAGATATAGTTTTAGTGTATTATTAATTATATATGCATGCTGTATCTGCTGAATGATTTAAGTTTACCCAGCTGCCACTTTCTGCTTTGCCATCAGGAAGTTTTGCTATGGATAAAATCTGTTGTAGAAGAATGTGGGGAGAACATTTCCAAAGAGCAGTTGAAAGACTACGTTTGGAAAACATTGAACAGTGGCAAGGTAGTACTTACGTTCTCTGCATATTTTTATGTGACTCTGCTAATTTTATTTTTCAACCAATTGGAGCTCACTTTAGATGAAAAGTTTGACTTGCCATCACACGTTACTAAGGTTCAAAGAGTTCATTCTCCGTCAGCGTCATTTTTATATTTCATAGTCTTCAAAAATATCAAATGATTATCACATTATATTTGTCTCGCCGACTGCTCTTCTCATCAGGGTTACTGAACTTTACTCCTCAAATGAGATTTGGTACTTGACTTTGTCTCAAACAAAACCTTGTTTTTAAGCTTTTATTCTTCATATCTTAATGTTTTGACTATTGAGTCTTTTAAAAATTTATTCTCTCTCTCTCTCTCGCTATATATGTGTGTGTTTGCGTTGTATGTATATATATTATACATGTGTATGTATGTATATATGTTCAACGTAGTCTCTTTCTCCGCCTCTATCTGTTTGTCTCTCTCCCTCTCCCCCTCTTTCTGGGAGTTTAGATGTTGGTTGAGTAGATGATAGAGAACTTTATAGTCACGATCCCATATTGCCGAGCTTGAACTCTGTCGTTCTAAAATTGCAGGTTGTCCCTGGTTTCGGACATGGAGTTCTGCGAAAGACTGATCCAAGATATACATGCCAGAGAGAGTTCGCTATGAAGCATTTGCCTGAAGATCCACTGTTTCAACTGGTGAGTTCTTAGAAGCCTGAAGCTGTACATTGATGATACTCCTTGATTCAATGTGTTTGATCTTGGCTTTTCGTTCTTGCAGGTTTCAAAACTCTACGAAGTTGTTCCTCCTGTTCTTACAGAACTTGGCAAAGTAAATCTTTCATTTACATTGTTACTGATATTGCTTTAGCCTGTAATAGCAGTTTAGCATGATTGTTTGTACGTCTTTTTTTTTTTTTCTCATTTGGAGGAAGGGGTCGGCATTCAAGTTTTACTAATTAGCCAAAATCTCCACTAAGATGATTGACTTAAATTTTTGGAAGAACTTAAAATATGGATTAAGATTTTGGAAGAACTTAAGTTCATCTTTCAGGTTGTTAGGTAATTATCTCTTTTTACGCATGTCTGTCGGTCGAAAATGGGATTTTGTGAGGCATTGGTACCTTGTCAATTGTATGTAAGATTTTCCCCTAATCTCAGTAGTCATTCTGATTCTCTCAGAATCATTGCATGATCTCTCAGATTTTTCCTCAGCCTTCTTATTTCATATGGAACTTCCATGAACTCTAATTATGCTTTGTTTTCTGATCATCCCATAAGAGGTTGTCTTCTTTTGTTGATGCTCTTTCTGAGCTGCTATACATTTGGCATATCATGTCTCTGTAGGCAGAATGCTTTTATTCATTGACTGGGGATTCTTTTGCAGGTTAAAAACCCTTGGCCAAATGTTGATGCCCACAGTGGTGTGTTGTTGAACTATTATGGTTTAACTGAAGCAAGGTATGACAGATTCATATTGCTCATAGAATTGACTATGAGAATGGATCAAAAAAACTGATTTCTTCCTTTGATCTTTTCTCGTACAGATATTATACTGTCCTCTTTGGCGTATCAAGAGCTCTTGGCATTTGCTCTCAGGTACTTTCCACTCTGGTTATTTTTTAGTGGTGCTTTCTCTAGTCTTTCTGTCTACTAATACTTCATCTTTACAGCTAATTTGGGACCGAGCTCTTGGATTGCCGCTAGAGAGGCCAAAGAGTGTCACAATGGAGTGGCTTGAGAACCAGTGCAAGAAAGCTTGAATTGTTTGAAATCTCGGCGAGCATAAAACACAATGTATAATCTTTATGAATAATTGCTTGGCAAAGCACTCCTTTATTGGGGACAAGATAGGTCGTAGCATGGTTAACGACTTCAGTTCAAACTTCACTGAATTTGTGTGAATTGTATGGTTTCTCGAGCCTTGTCCCTGAATTTTGAACTTAGTGTAGTGGATTCATTTTTCTTCATACCGAATTCCTCACACGCTGATCCAGCATGTAAAAATAATAGGTCAATGCTATTAATCGCATCCTTGGTTGCCATTAGACTTGTGATGAGTTCCTTTTGCTTGAAACTTAGTAATCCGTTGTGTAGTTTCTTAAATTTGCTAGTTCTTGCAGTCGCATGTTTGCAATTCCAATACCTGATGATATTATGAACTGTATCTGCTATGGCTAGCTAGGCTTATTTCTTCCTATTCCTTTGTGTGCCACCTTCAATTTTTTTTGTTTCTTTTGCAAATTTATACCTCAATTACTCGGTGTTCTCAATTACCACTATTTATTACGTGTTTATACTTGAAACAAACTAGATAAATTATTGATGGTATGTTTACCTATCTAAAGTATCATTATAACCTTTTCCATATCCACTCAAAATTGGCCGTAATCTAACTTAGGTATTGCTAATCCAGTGCCATCACTTTACGAGTCTTTTAAAAAACATATCGTGCTGAAATCTTCAGGATAAGTAGTGAATAAATTGACGTGCAAGTTAGTAGTAGTTTTCTTAGTCATATTTTCCTAAATAAAATAATTCAGTGTCATTTTCTTTTCTTGGAGAGAACTAACTATCAACTTGTTTTAATATTTTGCGTGGACCAGATGTTCTCTTCTTTTTCCCTTTCCCAATAAAGTACGTCCCTGAAATTTCTTGGTGAAGCCTAGGAGTTCTATGAAATTACTCCAAATAAAGAATTGTCAATACATTCACATCTAATTGACTCAGAAAGACTCAAAAAGCCATGGTTGAATCAACACAAAAGTGACAAATTCAATTTGTGCTCAACTTTTTTTTTTTATCTCAATTCATGTGATTTTTTTTTATTTTAAAAAAATAAAAATAAGTTTTATATTTATAAAAAAATTAATATCAAATTCTCATTTACTATTAATAAAATCATTTGTAATTATACAAATGTGAAAGAACAGTTCAGCATAAGATTCAAGTTTTATTTTTCTAGAAAACTCAGTATGTATCAAAATAGTTTCACAAAAATTAAAATAAAAATACTACGTACTATTTTATTTTATTCTAAGAGTTAATAAATGATAAACGGCATTGACTTCAACAAACACTTAATAATAATTGATAGAATGACTCATCTCGTCGAATGATTATGTTTTGATTATCGGAGATGTGGGCCCTGATTTTGGTTTGGGTGGACATAAAGATTGGTTGGTACGATAGAAATTGGATTTAATTTTGGTTTAATACATAGCTAGCTATTTTAATTTAATAAAAATTACATACAATCATAATTTAAGATATCATAATTTCTAAAAGTTTCTATTATTTAAAAAAATTACAAAATTTCTTCTCAAATATATCCCTCGTAAAGTAATGTATCATTTGCGATGTTTCCGAGAACATTGAAAAATCAGAATTTTTCTATTTTGGAAAACTTACGAAATAGGATGTAATTAACCCTTAAATGTATGAGATTTCTCTAAGTTATATTAAAATTTATTAACATATTTCATTTAGATTCGAACTTATATTCTAATTGAATCCCTATTCTTAAATAAATCAATTTAATCAAATATTTTCTATTTAAAAATTTGAAAAAGTTTTTGCACTTGTTTTTTCTGTCTATTAGTAGTTAAGTTAATTATATAAAATATATCATATCTTAATTATGCACATTAACACATGATGTTTTGCAGCTCATCGACACAAATGCTGAATTACCTAATAGACAATAAAAACATAAAACAAAAAAAAGAGAAAGGAAATTGAACATAAAATGTCTAATTGGAACATTTTGTTAGATACTAAGATGTTCCATTACACCATATTTAGTTTGAATACGTAAATAAAATATTGTGACAAGTTTAAAAGATTGACGGCATAATAAACCTTCAGGTTTTAATATCTTGCATTTTTTTTGAATGGAAATGTAGAGAGAGAAGATGTGTTATTATACTATATGTCATCAAAAATATATTTTTACAAATAAAATAGGTCATTCGAGCTCGATTGTAATAGTATGTTTATCGAAAATCAATAAAAAATGAAATAGAATAAAGATATATTCCACTTTAATCAAAGATTTAAATTTAAACTCTTGATACAAAAAATAAATTATGCTAAAGAATATTTTTTAAAATAAATCTGAATTAGTTAAGACCTCGATAAGAATATGGAATAAAGTATGGGAAGAAAAACAAATATGCCCACTTGAATTATTATTGTACAAATATGTCGGACCAAAGGACCTCTCTATGTCTCTGATTAATAAATAACCGCGTTGATGTTTTTATTTTTTTTATTTTTTTAACACAGTATCTGTTGGGCAGCTCTTATCTTGTGAGTGAACATCACCCTACCACTATCTCTCTCTTTTCATGTGTCACTGTCTTTCTTCTGCTTTGTAGTTACACTTCCAACACTCACCACAGAAACTAATTTACTACTGTACAAACATTATTTGTCTTCTATTGGTGCGGAGTTACAAGAATTTCATTTCTCGGTCTCATGATAAGTCACTTTTCTCTTCACTCTGCCTAAAATCCGGCAAAATTTTCATCTTCTTGAAACACCCTTTTCAAGAAAGTGCTCTGTTCTTTGTCCTGTTTGATTAACTGTTCAAGAAAGTAAGAATAATAAAGATTCGGAATAAAGTTAGTGATTCTTTTTTTTTTTTTGTTTTGATCACGAAAAAAGTTGTCTTTTTATGATATTCAAGAAGTTAGTTAAGGGTTTTGATATTTTTTTGAAGTTTCGGAATTTTGTTGTTTGGGGTTCTTGAATTGGTTTTTCTTTTCTTGCTATGCAGGTTTCTTGGAAATTTGGGTTTGTCTTGATATAGTTAACGAGAAAGGAGGATTATGGAGTTGCTGTGGTTTATCAAGAAACAGCAGTGAAGTGTAGGACTGTACGTGAGGTATTTTGGTATGTTTACTGGTTTTCCTTTACTTCTGAAATTTGATTTTTCACTTGTTTCTTGAATGCCAAAATATGTAATCAAGTAGGTGCCTTTGTTCTCATTCTCATTTTTTTCAGTAATGGTTAAGGGGTTTCTATGTTATGGATGGGGTCACTATCTTTTTGTTATGTAGGGTGGTTGCTGCTCAGCACAGTCTTTTCAATATCTTTTTTGACAGGTAAAGTTAAGAGGAAGTTGCAATTGAGCTTTGAGGGCTCAAAGTAAAATGGCTTACCAGAGGAAGGGATCTGATCTGCAGCCGCAGAGGCGTATTCTGCGGACACAGACTGCTGGTAATTTAGGGGAGTCAATGATGGATAGTGAAGTAGTACCATCATCTCTAAGTGAAATTGCACCCATTCTTCGTGTTGCCAATGAGGTCGAGCCCAGCAATCCCAGGGTAGCTTATCTATGTAAGTGATACCTGCCAACTTTTGGTGCTGAAGAACATGAACTTAGATTTTTGCTCATATTTATTTATCAAGTATATTTGTCAAAATTTTGCTCCTAAAATATGTTAGAATTTGGCATGTAGTTTGAAATGTATGTATGGCCAAGCAGACTACAGAAACTTGAGTCAATGGAGGTTCTCTGTATTTTGTTTTTACAAATTTATGCTGTCTTTTCACTCTGCTCCTTTTGTGAGCAACTGTGAGAAATGTGGTAGAGGTGACAAGTAGGTTGAACAACTTAATTTTATATATTAAGATGAAGTTGTTCTCATAGGCTTAAAAAGGAAGTCAGGAACATTTTGCCTATACTATAATATAATTGAAGCTAAATATCATGATAAATACTGGATTACTCCATTTCCTGGCTGCATGATCAATTGATGGTCAAGCTAATAGTTAGTTATCTTCTTTCTTCAATCAACATAACTCTTCTGCTCAGTAATTATCATCTTTAGGATGCCTTTACCCTTCAATGCAACCAAAGATCATCTTTCCTTTGCTTTTAGTAGTGGTGAAGGAAATGATACCCTGCATATTGTGCAACTACCTGATGCAGTTTGTCTCCTGCAATCAAATCAGGTCGATTCTATGCCTTTGAAAAAGCTCACAGGTTAGATCCAACATCAAGTGGACGTGGAGTTCGCCAGTTCAAAACTTCCCTTCTTCAACGGTTAGAAAAGGTAAATTGTTTTATACCACCACTATTGATATGCTTGCCATGGTATATGTTTAATATGGTGATGTTTCAAATTAATATCTTTTGTCTGCCGGTATTAGTCAATCATATTGGTGTGATTTAGATTTCTGTGAAGATTTATTCTTATACTATATGGAGGGAAAAAGTGGAGAGATAGCAGTCTTCAAATGCAAAGTCAGTAGCACATAAGCATATTAGTAGAACCATATGTGAACACAAAATGGAGCAATCTTCCTTGGCTTTTCCAGATGATCAAGAAAACCTTATTCCAAGTGTGGTATATAATGTAGTCACGTTCAATAGGTACAACACATTTAACATAAGTTATAGTTGAAGGAATAGGTAGATTAAAAGAAGATTGAGAAGGGGTGACAGTGATGAAGAAGAGATATTGAAAGCCATGAGAAGCTGCAAGTGTTTAGCCTAAGGTTACTCGCGACAAATATTTAATCTAGAAACTGTCTACATAGTTGATTCAGTGGGGTGATCATTGGACATCTGCTCATGCTATCATCCAAACATCAGTCTTAAACATGAACAATTGGGTTGTCCACTAAAATCTTTGATCCAGTATTTTTGGGGTTTATTTGTTTTCAGTCTTACCCTGTTGGTACCCTATTTTTTCTGTGCTTCCATCACTTTTAGGGGTTCTAAAATATCAATGTGTACATTGAGGAACTTTGTTTATTTTCACATTTTTGCAGGAAAATGAGACGACCCTAGCTGGAAGGACAAAAAGTGATGCTCGTGAAATGCAGAGTTTCTACCAGCATTACTATAGGAAGTATATTCAGGCTTTGCAGAATGCTGCTGATAAAGCTGATCGGTATATTCCATACTGAGGCTGCCTATTTTATTTTGCTGTTAGATTTTCTTCATGCTGATTCTTTGTGGACGTTTCTCTGTGTGCTTTCTTTTAGCGCACGACTTACAAAAGCATACCAAACAGCTGCTGTGCTTTTTGAGGTCTTGAAAGCTGTTAACCTGACAGAAGCTGTGGAAGTGTCTGACGAGGTAGGCTAGATTTTTCAAATATGTTTTTCTAATCTATTCAAGTTGCTATAGGTATATAGGGCTCCCAATTACCTCTTTGCCAATAATATTGTTGTTAGAAGTGGATGTGTTGTGTATATGCCTCAGCTCCTTGTCTAGCTTCCTGGCTTATCCTCTACTTTATATGCATTTCACATGTAGATTTTGGAAGCTCATACAAAGGTTGCCGAGAAGACTGAGATACTAGTTCCATATAATATACTTCCACTTGATCCTGATAGTTCAAATCAAGCAATTATGAGATATCCTGAGGTTGGGTTCTAGTCCCTTTTCGTGTTTTCTAGACTTTACTTTGATGATGCTTCTTTCATATGCTTTTCTTACACTTTTCCTAGATTCAAGCTACTGTCACTGCTCTTCGCAATACAAGAGGTCTTCCATGGCCAAAAAACCATAAGAAGAAAGTTGATGAAGATATTCTGGACTGGCTTCAAGCTATGTTTGGTTTTCAGGTGCAGTTTTCTATGATATTCTGGGAACACACACTAGATGAGTTATGTAAACAGTATGAGTTTCTGTGTTTCACAATGTTATTTTGTAATTGGAATTGACAAGCAGAAAGATAATGTGGCGAATCAGCGGGAGCATCTGATTCTGTTGTTGGCTAATGTCCACATCCGACAATTTCCAAAGCTTGATCAACAACCAAAGGTTATTCTTTGTCATCCATTTCACATCAAATTGCACTTTTTATCTCTTTGTTTTTGTTTTTGACGTTGACATCTACATCACTCTCACTAGCTGGATGACCTGGCACTTACTGATGTTATGAAGAAACTTTTCAAAAACTACAAAAAATGGTGCAAGTATCTTGGTCGCAAGAGCAGTCTTTGGTGAGCTGATCTCCCTTTTTTATCAATCAGTTCATATTGAGTTGTTTACTAGTACTGGCAGCTCTGTTAATTGTTAGAATAGGAATAAATATTTCTTACTTAGAATAGGAATAAGAATAGGAATTCTAGTTGGAAAAAGTTTCCAATGTAGTGTCTATAAATAGGGTCATCATGTAACAATTTAGATCCGTAATTCAATAATATTTTCTCCATTATTTCTCACATGGTGTCAGAGCATTGGTGAGAAACAAACAATTCAATTTCTGGTGACGTTTCCGGTGACGTTTGGGACTGATTTTATCATTTTTTATTCACCAAACATCTTGTCCATACACTCCTCAACAAAATGGTGTCGCAGAAAGAAATAATAGGCATCTCTTAGAGACTGCTCGCACTCTCCTCATTGAATCCCATTTTCCGCTGAGTTTTTGGGGCGATGCAGTCCTTTCCGCTTGTTATTTAATTAACAGAATGCCCTCTTCTTCTATTCAGAATCAGGTTCCACATTCCATACTGTTTCCTCAGTCACATCTCTATCCTAACCCCCCTTGTGTCTTTGGGAGCACATGCTTTGTTCATAATTTAGCCCCCAGGAAAAGATAAATTAGCTCCTCGTGCCCTCAAATGTGTCTTTCTTGGTTACTCTAGAGTTCAAAAAGGGTATCGTTGTTATTCACATGATCTTTATCGATACCTTATGTCCGCTGATGTTATTTTGAGTCTCAGCCTTACTATACATCTTCTGATCATACTGATGTCTCTATGGTCTTACCTACACGTCAAGTTTTACCTGTGCCAACCTTTGAGGGATCTACAGTTACGTCTACATCTCCAGTTGCAGTGCCACCGCTACTAACTTATCATCGCCGTCCACGTCCAACCCTAGTCCCAGATGATTCATGTCAACCCTGCTCCTACTGCGGACTTGCCTCTACTTAGGCCACCGCTTGCACTTCAAAAAGGTATACGATCTACTCGAAATACTAACCCGCATTATACCTTCTTAAGTTATCACCGTCTATCATCACCCATTATGCCTTTGTGTCGTCTTTGTCCTCTGTTTCCATTCCTAAGACTACATGTGAAACACTTTCTCATTCTGGATGGAGGCAGGCTATGGTTGATGAGATGTCTGCTTTACATAAGAGTGGTACTTGGGAGCTTGTCTCCCTTCCTGCAGGTAAATCCACTGTTGGTTGTCGTTGGGTTTATGCAGTCAAAATTGGTCTAGATGGTCAAGTTGATCGACTTAAGGCTCGCCTTGTCGCCAAAGGGTATACTCAGATATTTGGGCTAGATTATAGTGACACTTTCGCTCCTGTGGCTAAAATAGCATCTGTTCGTCTTTTTCTATCTATGGCTGCCGTTCGTCATTGGTCTCTTTATCAGTTGGACAGAGAATTTTTTTCTGCATAGTGATATTGAGGAAGAAGTCTATATGGAGCAACCACCTGGTTTTGTTGCTCAGGGAGAGTCTAGTAGCCTTGTATGTCGATTGCGTAGGTCACTCTATGGTCTGAAATAGTCTCCTCGAGCTTGGTTTGGGAAGTTCAGCACAATTATTCAGGAGTTTGGCATGACTCGTAGTGGAGCTGATCACTCTGTGTTTTATCGACATTCTGCACCAGGTCGATTTATCTATTTGGTTGTTTATGTTGATGATATTGTTATCACCGGTAATGATCAAGATGGTATCACCGATTTAAAGCAACATCTTTTTAAGCACTTTCAGACTAAAGACCTTGGCAGATTGAAGTATTTTCTAGGTATTGAGGTTGCTCTGTCTAGATCAGACATTGTTATCTCTCAACGCAAGTATGCCTTAGACATTCTTGCGGAGACATGAATGATGGGATGTAGACCTATTGACACTCCGATGGATTCGAATGTTAAACTTCTTTCGGACAGGAGGAGCCACTTAGTAATCCTGAAAGGTATAGATGACTTGTTGGAAAGTTGAATTATCTCACAGTGACTACACCAGACATCTCTTTTCCCGTGAGTGTTGTAAGTCAGTTTATGACTTCCCCTTGTTATAGTCATTGGGAAGCAGTTGTTCGTATTCTTCTATATATAAAGTCAGCCCCCGACAAAGGACTACGCTTTGAGGATCAAGGTCATGAGCATATCATTGGATATACAGACGCTGATTGGGCAGGATCACCCTCTGACAGACGTTCGACATTCGGATATTGTGTTTTTGTTGGAGGTAATTTGGTGTCTTGGAAGAGTAAGAAACAAAATGTGGTTGTTCGATCTAGTGCAGAATCAGAATATCGAGTAATGGCGACAACAACTTGTGAGTTAGTTTGGCTCAAACAGTTACTGGGAGAACTAAAATTTGGCAAAATTGATCAGATGGAACTTGTGTGTGATAATCAAGTGCTTCTTCATATCGCATCAAATCCAGTGTTTCATGAAAGAACTAAGCATATTGAGATTGACTGTCACTTTGTCAGAGAAAAGATACTCTCAGGAGATATTGTTACAAAATTTGTGAAGTCAAATGATCAGCTTGCAGATATGTTCACTAAGTCTCTCGCATGTTCTCATATTAGTTACATCTGTAACAAGCTAGGTGCATATAATTTGTATGCACCATCCTGAGGGGGAGTGTTAGAATTGGAATAAGTATTTCTTACTTATAATAGGAATTAGAATAGGAATAAAAATAGGAATTCTAGTTGGAAAAGGTTTCCAATGCAGTGTCTATAAATAGGGTCTTCATGTAACAATTTAGATGTCAATAATATTTTCTCCATTATTTCTCACATTAATTGTCAAGTCATGCAGTTGCAAGCTAAGTTGCTTGGACTCTTCATTTTTGGTGCCGCACCCGTGTTCAAATGGCCTAGGTGTCGTATCCATACCTAATTTGGTTAACCGAATTTGTTTTTTTTAACCAAAATCAACAGAGTATTTTGGGACAAACACGTATGATTTCCATAAGCTAAGGTCGGACTATAGAAAATGGAAAACCCTGTATAGAGAAATTTCTAATTCAGTCCTTTACCTTTTATCTACTTATGGTATTCTCCTCTTGATCAATATTTTCTATTCGGAATACCTTGTAAGTTTTCCACATAATATCGCATAATATGACATATAACCCTTTTAGATATTTAAATTATATTTAGCCAAATCCCCACACGGCCGCACCTGTATCCGTACCCTTGATTCTTAAAATTTAGATAATGAATGATCCGACCTCTAGATCCACACTCGTATTGAACACCCGCGCCCGAGCCCAAGCAACTTGGTTGCAAGTATTATTGTCTACTGGCATGCTGTTATGGACAGTGGTCAAGCTGGAATCTTAAATAGGCTGGGTAGTTTTAATTGCAATCAATTAACACCAATTATTAATGGAAAGTGAAAACATGAAAAGGTAATAAAAAGTCAAGTGGAGATGGTCAACTCTAGGAGACAAGGCCGACTTTGGTGTTTAATTGATGGGAAAGAGAAGAAAGTTAGATCAATTTTGTTTTTGTAAAGACTATGGTCATACCAGATTTATTGGGAGCCCACTTAGTAGTATACCTTAATGCATACTTTTATCTGATGAAAATCTGAATTTCTTATGTCATTCCACTCTCAATTGAGACTGGTATGACAAATATCCTCCAAACTATAGCTCTGCCTGTGACTTCTAAATTTTGTCCAGTGATCCAGTCTATTAGTTTCACTAATTTTACCAGTTTTTGCTTGCAGGCTGCCAACTATCCAGCAAGAAGTGCAACAGCGTAAATTACTATACATGGGTCTTTATCTTCTTATATGGGGAGAAGCTGCAAATTTAAGATTCATGCCTGAGTGCCTATGCTATATTTATCATCATGTATGGAGTAAATGTTTGTATCTTTAAGTGTTTGTCTGTACCTGGTTGTGTCAGTTTCTGTTAAAGTTTTTAAGTTCTAGAACTTGATTTATCTGTGCATCATGTTATTACTTCTCCGAGACATTGAATCATAATTTCTTTAGGATCATCTGGGACAAGTATCTAATTAATCATCATCTCTTTCTCAATAGAATATCCAAGGTTGCTAGGTGTATAATAAAAAGAGATCGAGTTGCTCATTAATTTTGAAAAGTTACCATTTTGAGAAATGACACTCCTATCATTATTGAACTTGGCATTTGAATGTTCAAAAATTCTAAATTTGGGAGTTCTGTCAGTTAACTTATTTTAGAGAAGTATTTATTAGTTGAAAGTTAATAGCGAATCTCACAAAATATGTATTTACCCTTATGTTGATATTGTATACATATCATTATATACGTATAAAGGAGCACCGGACTTGGAATCAGTTGTCATATCTTTATCTTTCATGTCAAAATACTTATCCATGGGTGCAATTTCCGTACTTTCTTAGAAGATGTCAAGCTGTTATTTATGAAACTGACTTCATATATCTTATGTTGCTTAGTTTCAAACTTGTTTACCCTATCTGCTGCTTTTACATTTTAGGTTTTCCAGTACATTTACTAGTTGCAAATCTTGATTCAGATGGCATTTGAACTTTACGGTATGCTGGCCGGAAGTGTTAGTCCCATGACAGGCGAAACTATAAAACCTGCTTACGGTGGTTCAGATGAGGCTTTCTTGAGGAAAGTAGTGACTCCCATCTATAACACTATAGCAAAGGTATTTCTCCTGCACTACAGCCCAAAACAACAAGATTTCTTCTTTTGAGATAACACCTTTATTTTATTTTACTTTTCTGCCTGAACAAACAGGAAGCTAAAAGGAGCAAAGAAAAGTCAAAACATTCTCAGTGGAGAAACTATGATGATTTGAATGAGTATTTCTGGTATATTATTTTACTTTATCTGAATCTCCATTCTCTTTTGTAATGTCACTGATGATTTGCATGGCATTGCAGGTCAGTTAATTGCTTCAGGCTGGGATGGCCAATGCGCGCTGATGCTGATTTCTTCCATCTTCCCCCTGAAGAACAACGGGCTGATGTAAGTAATATCACCTATTATTTGTCCTTCAGTGTGCTTTCCATTCCTTGCAAGAGCTCCTACTGGTGGGCATGTGATGATTTTCACACAAACAAAATATCTTCCTATTTTAGGTACTTTCAAGTGTTGTAACTGTTAAAAGTGTTTTCTTAGTGAAATTGTTTTATGCCAAAGAGAGAAACTAACTCACCAACAAAAGGTTGGTATGCATGTTCTGTTTCAACCTTGTCTACCTCCACTTATTTGTCTATAGGTTCAATTGTCTTCTCCCATCAGCGCAGGCTCAATCATCAGCTATATAATTATCACCCAGTGTTTCCATCACTCATATAACACTCTCCACCATTATCATATATTGTTGACATGTCCTAACTGTTGATTTTCTATCACATTAGATTTTCCTTAATGTTTCCATAATGATTGAGAAAAAAGTCAACAAACTGTGTATCAAAAGATGAGCATAATTTTGACAAATATGCTCAAACATTGTAATCACTGAAGGTAAAATCCTAACATGAAATTGCTAAAGAGAAAATGCATAATTTAATCTAGTCAACATGAATATAGGGAGATAATGGATAGTCTTTGATATTTTCAAACCCAAAGAAGGGGGCACATTAGAACATCTGGAAATCCAGGGAATTTGTGATAATAAACCCTTCATATATGCCTTTGAAAAATGTTATGTTTCTGGTCTGCTATGAATATAGAGGTTATATAGCACAGGTACAGTTGTTGTTGAGTAAAGTGCCTGGATCCAGTTTCCTTGAAAACAATGACCTCAAGTCAGACTTCATATGTAATAGTAACCCCTTCAAAGATCATCTTTTTGATCTAGTGCCAATTGAATTTGCTTTTTCCTCTTTTGCATATCTATTAGGACCAAAGATCGACTGACAATGGGTTAATAACTGATATAAAACTTTCCTGGGGAGGTGTCGAGAAGATGATAGCTTCGATGATGGCTTCTTGCCTGACAGTAGGCTGTAAAGATAAATCATCACCTAGAACATAGAAGACAAAGAAGTAAACTAATTTCACCAGAGGTACAGATGACCAGATTAGATTTTATTTGTCTGGTTTTATTCTTGGTGACTAATAGTTAAGAGAAAGAAGTGCTTAAAAAAGGATAATACTAGGTAAAAATTATTATATGTTCTCTATTCATGATGATAAGCTGTAAAGGAATTACTTGTATTCATGAAGTATAAAGCAATGTCATCACGTGTGAAGATAGCTAGATAATAAGGAGCTGGCTATTCATTCAGATACTACATTCAGGAAGGTCTTTCTTGAAAGCTAGTTATGATGATAGAGGAAAATCCTTCAACAACATTAAGTATATATTGGGGGTGGGGGTGGGGGGGTGGGGTCTTCAGTGCTTAAGTAGAAAGTTTGTCTAATGTTAGGCATCAAACTGTCATACTGTTTGTTGCATGCGGTCCTGTAAACTAGATGAACCCATAGAGCATCAATGAGCTATCAACATAAAATTAACTAAATTATTTTTCTCTTAGAGGTGGTACATGAACTTTTCTCTAACATAATAGCTTGGTCATCTACGAGGAAGTATGCATGAACATTTACACCTGTGTTTGGGAAAGATATGCTTCTTATTATTTATGTGGGAGAACATTTGAACAGTGGTATTCATTATTGATTTGGTTATGGTAATGGAGTTTGGCATGATTCAGTTTTGAAATGATGGAATTTCACTACTTTTCATTTGCTATTTTCCCCTGTGATTTACTGTTGAGATTTCATGTAATATCTTTTATCATGTCTGTTGAAATATTGAGTGTTGTTGAAGAGTTCCACATCGGCCTTCTATGAGATGATGGTTTCTTTATATGCTCTGACAATCCTCACCTCTTGAGCGAGCTTTTGGGGTTGAGTTAGGTCCAAGATCCATTTCTTTATATGGTCTTAGAGCATGACCCATCCCAATTCTCGTTTCTCATTTGCATGGAGGTGTGTGTGTGTGTTGAAGAGTCCCACATCGGGATCTTATGGGATGGGTGCTCTTTTTATATGGCTGGGGCAATCCTCACCTCTTGAACAAACTTTTGGGGTAGAGTTAGCGCCAAGGTCCATTTCTTTGCATGTGCTATTTGAAACAACGAATCTGTTACAATCAAGTGTTTCACATTTAATGTAAATATTGATCATATTCAGGCAAATGAAGCAATTAAAAGGAACCATTGGATGGGGAAAATCAATTTTGTCGAGACCCGGTCGTTTTGGCACATCTTTAGGAGTTTTGATAGGATGTGGGGCTTTTTTATTTTATGCTTACAGGTTAGTCTCCCTGTTTCCTTTGTTTTAATATCTTCTTTTATTTTCTCATTATTTGTATGGCATGTAGAATGTCTTCTGATGCTGGTTTACCTTGTTTACGGAAGGCAATGATCATTATTGCATGGAATGGATCTGGCAATCTAGGTTCTATTTTTGAAGGAGATGTGTTCAAGAGAGTGATGAGCATTTTCATTACAGCCGCCATACTGAAGCTTGCTCAAGGTGAGGGTTTATTTTGACAAAGACTGGCTAGATTATAATTTAATATTCTTTTCGCTGTTAGTTTCCTCATTTTTTACAATGTGGCTTCTCACAATGTGAAATTAAATCACTTGGAGGGCATTGAATGGAAGTTGTATGATCCTATCGATATGAAATGTCATATCTCATGATGTGGGGCAGTACTCAACTAGTTTCTGTTTTCAACTGTCTTGATGAATATTGTTAAATGAAAAGTTTCTCAAGATCAGGTACATTGAGAAGGCCCTCACTATTTTGTAATGAAAATATGCTCCAAGTTGTTTAAACCAATTGTATAACATTGTTCAATGAAAAGTTTCTCAATATCAATTACTTTGAGAAGGCCCTCACTGTTCTGTGATTAAAAAAATATGCTCCAACTTGTTTAAACCAATTGTATTTCTAAGTCTTAAATGAGCAGTTTATCAAGATCAGTAACATTGAGAAAGCCACCACTGTTTTGTGTAAAAAAAATTGCTCCAACTTGTTTAAATCAATTGTATAACGGCAGGAGTCTTTTATTCATAGCACTCTCCCGTGTTTGAGACCAATGGTTAACACTCGAGATGACTGATCAAAGAGCTTATGAGAAGATTGAAACCTAAAATGAACATGCATTAAGAGAGGTTTGATGTCATCAGAGGCAGTACTGAAATTGAGTTTATGGCTTGAGAATTCTAGAAAATGCATTTTATTGAGTTTGTTATAACTTTTTTATGCATACTAAGCATGTCTTTTTAAACTTAATGAGTTTGAGCCAAACCTATAGGGGTTACTATAGACATAGCTCTGGGCTCTGGCTCCCCCCTAGATGTCATCATGATGTGGGATTAAAAATGAATGACATGATTAGTTCCTATGCTACAAAATTTGAGCATCCACCAATTATTTGTCACATACCTGCAAGTAATGTTGGAACTTTTTAATCTTAGCTAATAGCTAATATCAACAACGAATTATTGATCACATTGGTTAAATATAATTTAACTGGTCACAGACTTTGTTGTTCCTAACTAATAACTTAAATAAACTAGCGACATTTCAGTGATGTCTACATCTGTCCTTGTTTTCTTTGGATTGCTTATATGAGGAAAACACATGTTTAGTTGGAAGTTTATTGGCCTGAATGTCTAAGATATCCCCTTTTTAGAAAAAGAATCTGGATAGGTTTCTGAAGAAAAACTTGGATACGTGCTTTAAGTTTTTGCAAAGGATGAGAAGCCTCTGCGGATTTTATTGTGAATTAAGTCCTATTATTCATATACTTTATCTTCATCTGTTTTAGAAAAATAATTATAACTATGATTATTTTGTTGGCAATGCTATCTTGTGTATGCAGCGGTTCTGGATATAATCATGAGCTGGAAATCGAGACACAGCATGTCATTCTATGTCAAGCTAAGATATGTGTTTAAAGCTGTTGCAGCAGCAGCATGGGTAGTAGTGTTGCCAGTAACTTATGCATATAGCTGGAAAAATCCTCCAGAGTTTGCACAGACTATTAAAAACTGGTTTGGAAATGGTTCAAGTTCGCCTTCTCTATTCATCATAGCGGTTCTTTTTTACCTGTCACCAAACATGCTATCTGCATTGCTGTTTGTGTTCCCTTTCATCCGCCGTTTTCTTGAGAGGTCAGATTACAAGATTGTGAGTTTGGTAATGTGGTGGTCCCAGGTATGCAAACATCTTCATTATTTTAGCTTATTTTTCAGTCTATTTCAAGTTTTTGAGTTCCCTTCTTTGGATATATTCCCCTTCTTCTGGTTGGTCTTTGATCTCATACTTCTAATATAATCTTTATTACAGCCTCGGCTTTATGTTGGAAGAGGCATGCATGAAGATGCATTTTCTCTTTTCAAGTAAGCTACTGCATTGGAATATTATATAAAAAGAACTTTCATGTTCTGCTGTTCCTTATGATTGATTATTATATTTATTGTAATGGTCTTTTTCCCAGATACACACTATTTTGGGTTCTCCTCCTGGCTGCAAAATTGGCATTCAGTTTTTACGTAGAGGTGCTTCCCTCATTTCTGTTCTGTCATTATGCTCGTCTGACTGCTCTTAAAGGGATAACTATTTTTTCTACTATTTGCTTTTGATAGCAAAATACTATACAGAACACTATGTAGATGGAAAAATTCCAAGTATTTAGAGTTTGTGTATCTTTCATCTTACTTTTTGAAGTGGTGCAAATAAGACCTAACTTCAACATTTACGTGCAAAACAGTACCTAATTCTAACAGTGTGTCATTTTCTGGATTAAAAAAACAACATGCATCTTGCACATGAAGATCTAAAAAGATTCACTTATTTAAAATTATGATAAAATTCACTTACCCGTTTTGTGTTATAAATTTCATTAGAAGTACTAAATATTAGTTTATATTTTTTAAAATTATGATAAAATTCATTTCTTCTCTTTTTGCGTTTCTATATAGATAAGTAAACTTCTATCTCAATTAATTCAAGGGTTCTTTAATTTTACTTAAATTTTAAATACTCAGAAAATAAAATATCTCTCATGTCTGTAAAACTTTTATGTGCTATTTAAATACAGGTAAGTGAAATGAGATTAGAAAAATCCACCAAGACTAGATGTTTTACTTCTAGATGTCATGTTGGGATTCTTTTTGTTTTGGCTAGTTCTGACACTTTTTTCTTAAAATGCCACAAAAGTTCTATAAACATGAGATTGTCTTTTGTCTCTTGGGTATTAGAATTAAAGTTTCTTAGTTAATTGAGATACAATTTATTCTTACATAGAACTACCAAAAGGCAATAAATATATCTTACAGTAGTTATTATTATAATTAATTCTTTAACTAAATAGTATTATACTAAGAGGATGTATGCATATTGGAGGTTTGATGTCAACTAATGAGTTCCATTCCCCAAAAAATAAAATACTAACAAATAAGTGTAAACGAGCTTTGAGCCATTAAAATGCTAACAAAATGTGTTGTGAGCAACGGATTTGATCTTTTCATCTAAAAGTTGCATTCAGATCAAAAAAAAGAAAAAAGAAAGTAATGAATACCATAAATTTTTGGATTACTCATATGATCTTTGAATCCTGAGGTTAACCGATGTAAAACATTTACTCATAGGTAACCATTGTGATCCTTCAGCAAGCATGCAATTTCAGTGAACTTTAGATCTAATTAATTTAGTGTTTTATCAATTTAAGTAGATCGTAAAATCTTTTGGATATTTATACAAGTTTTAAGCCAATATCAATATTTAAATAAATTAAGCTATTTATAATAGTACAAGTTGATGACCAGGAAGTATAGAGGTGTTCGTAATTTGGTATATACCGAATTATCGAATCAAAATCGAAAATATCGGTAGTATATATGGTATTTGGCTTAAGTTTTGAAAGATAGATATTTTGGTACGATATTCGCTAGTTAGAAAAAGCATACATTACACAATGCACATATATTAGGTTATAACATTAACATTAAAGGCCTAAAATCTTACTTTATCAATAAGATTACCTTTTATTTTTTCCACCTTTTTTTACTATATACTTACCTTTACCACTGTTCTCTTAGGGCCTGCTTATCTTTCCGGTTTTCCCACCTTTAAGCTTTATAAATCAGTAATCGAAAATTTATCTTCACCGCCTATATATTTATTTCAGAACTGATGGTAGTGTAGTTGAAATTTCATACATGATCATATATGTCGTTCCTTTAACTGACTAATAGGACAGACGAGTGCACTAAAGCTTCCACTTTCCTTTAAACTCACTCTTTAGAAAAAAAAAAGTTCCAAAAGGTACTTATTTTATTATTGTGATTTGGTCACGAGAAAAAAAGAAAGTCACAGTCCTCTATCTACGCCGAGCAAACCGAGTTAGTGAACTGAATAAATCTAAAACTGAAAGAAAAAACAGTACATACCAAATTCAATTAGGTATGTTATTGGTATAGCATTTTAATAAACTGAATACTGAACCAAAATGTCTAAAAACCTTATCTAACGATGGATGAACATCCCTACTTGGAAGAGACTAGGGATGACAAAATGGGTATATTATATGAGTACACATTCAAATTACCCATCAACTCATTTAAAATGAGTCAAACTCACATTACTCATTTAAAAGTGGGTAGTTAAATGGGTAAAGAGACTCATTTATAAAAGAAAGAGAAGTGACATAAATTTTTTAAGGTGTTTAGGTGGTCGGGGTAGGGATGGGTGGTATAAGAAAAAAAAGCGATTGTTTTTTTTGAAAAACAACTTTATTTTTGGGTAGGGGCTTTGGGTGTGTGTGTGTGTGTGGGGGGGGGGGGGGGGAGTAGTAAAAATAAGTTTAATATTTTAAGAAAAATAAATTTTAAAATAAATAATTTTTGAGGCTTTGGGGTTGTGGGGGGTGGGGGTGCGGGGGGTGAAGAGTGAGGTAAGAGATTTTGCTTTTAAAGCTTTTGGCATGATCTTATAATAATGATATGGGTAAATATGGATGCCCATCTTATCCGTTGGGTAACTCATTTTTACCCGTTTAAAATATGAGTGGAGTCGAGTATTTTATCTATTTTTATTTAACTCGTTTTCGATCGATTCATTTTAGACTCGACCCGTTCGTTTGCCAGTTCTAGAAGAGACTTGTATTTTATTTGTCATAGCCTCTCTATAGTTTGAAAATGGTCAATTTCTTTTCTAGAAACTAAAATTTAGGAAGACAACTGCAATATGAACTGTGCTTCAACCACACAGTCTCTTTTTAGATTGTTTCTAGTTGTATTTCCATGTAATAGCTTACGAGGAAAGAAACCTAAGGTACTTGCATGAATTAATCCGAAACTTGAATATTTTGTCATCTAGTCCCAGAACATTATTGAATCTTTTCATCTATTTCAAGGCCATTATTCATACTCCATGGGTAGCATAAATTTGTTAGTTGAAAAATATCTGCTGTTTAATCATCTTCATGCTAATTTATTTTGATATCACTTTTTTGTCTACACATGTCAAATATTGGCTCTCAAAATACATGATGAAAATGTTGAAATGTTTTACTTTTGCAGATACAACCTCTTGTAGGTCCAACAAAAGATATCATGAGAGTTCGCATCGGTGTTTATAAATGGCATGAATTCTTCCCTCGAGGTACTTAAATGGAAGTTAAATTGAATATTAACATATACATGAGGATACACTTATACGATGAAGTAGAGATTTGTTAATTAATACTGTTTTTCTTATGGTTGGATACTTGCAGCAAAAAACAATATCGGTGTCGTGATTGCACTATGGGCTCCTATTATTCTTGTATGCATATCGATTTGCATGCTTCTCATTCTTTTAGCTTCTCCGTTTTCACCTTTTCTGTACAAAATCTTAATTGAAGACTATTCCAGGTCTATTTCATGGACACTCAGATTTGGTATGCTATTTTCTCTACCATATTTGGAGGCATCTATGGCGCGTTTCGGCGTCTTGGAGAGGTTGGTAGAGCTTCCACCCACTAATTGACGTTAGTAACTTAGGTCGCTTCGCATATAATTTATAAGCTTTATGTTGGATGCTATGAAATTCTCTCTCAATTATCTTCTCCTACATGCTTGTTTGTTTGGATCTTCTCAATGTCAGATGTATGTTTATTTATCTACCAGAATCCTATGCATCATTTGAGTATCACATAGATTTTAGAAAGTATGCATGTAGTAAATGATATTTCTACAATCTATGAGATGCATAGTTTTTTATGAATGCTGTCCAAAGATCGCTAGCATATGAGGTAATTAAGATAAGATTTTTTTTCCTCCCGAAGTCTGCCTTCCATCTTGAATTCCATTGGTTTTCCACAGTTCACTAATGTTTTTCTGTTTTGGGGTGATAAGTTCTCTTCCTGTCTTATGCTTTCAGATTCGCACGTTGGGAATGCTTAGATCGCGGTTTCAGTCACTGCCAGGAGCATTTAATGCTTGCTTGATCCCAGTGGAAAAGGATGAAAAACGTAAAAAGGGACTTAAAGCCACATTATCTAAGAAATTTGATGAGGTCAAGCCCTAGACATCGCTTTCCATTGACCATGTAGAGATCAGTGTTAATATTTTGTTAATTTTGTTGGTCCTTGCAGGTCACTTCTAGTCGAGGAAAGGAGGCTGCAAGGTTTGCTCAAATGTGGAATAAAATAATAGAGAGTTTCAGGGAGGAGGATCTGATAAATAATAGGTACTGTGATAATGGTGGTAGAGGCAAACAATCCTTTTCTTGAGAGCTTGGATGCGCTGATTTCCTCCTTATGTAGTTTCATGTTTTGTTTATTGTTTTTTTTCCGATTTCCTTCTCTTCCCTTTTGTTATATCCCTCTCTTCTCCCTTGCAATATTACTCTTACAGAGTTAACTTGCTGTGCTTACAGGGAAAGGAACTTATTGCTTGTGCCATATTGGGCTGACCCTGATCTAGACCTTATCCAGTGGCCTCCATTTCTCTTAGCTAGCAAGGTTTGGGATCTTACAAGCTTTTATTTTCTAAACCTTAAGGAAATTCAATGATAACCTTATTAAGTGGTGTTTATCTCACATGACTGCTATTAGCTTCCTATTGCATTGGATATGGCTAAAGATTGCAATGGAAGAGATCGTGAGCTGAACAAAAGGTTGAGTGCCGACAGTTATATGCGCAGTGCCATTCGTGAGTGCTATGCTTCATGTAAAAGCATTATAAATGTTTTGGTCTTAGGTGAACGTGAACAGCTGTAAGTTTCCATCTGTTACATAAACTTATTCGGCAAACTTGCAGAGAACAGTTATGACTCCTTGAACTGTTTCTAATTATTTAATTTGAAATCAATATTTTCAGGGTGATACAGGAAATTTTCTCAAAAGTTGATGAACACATAGCTGACGGTAATCTGATAAAAGAGTTTAACATGAGCGCACTACCTACCCTCTACGAACAATTTGTGCGGCTTATTGATTTTTTGGTAATAGTACCCTCTACAAAATTTTCAGCTAAGAATTGAGTGTTTCATAGAGTTCTACTAAAGTGTTGCTTAATTCCACAGAAAGAAAACAAAAAGGAGGACAAGGATCATGTAGTTATTCTCTTGCTTGATATGTTAGAAGTTGTGACCCGTGACATAATGGAAGACTCTGTTCCTAGGTAGATAATGAGGGAGCAAGTTTCTTTCTTCTTTGTTTGATTGTTGATCATTTTGTTTATTTTCATGACTCCTTGTTGTAGTTTGTTAGATTCCACCCATGGTGGCTCCTATGGGATGCATGATGGAATGATTCCAAATGCAAAATATCAGCTCTTTGGCACCCTTAATTTTCCTGTAACAGAAACAGAAGCATGGAAGGAAAAGGTGATCAACTAAATCAAGTAACATATTATAAGTGTTCTGTTAATTTTGTTAGTTTCAGACTATAACTGGATTATAATATACGATAGAAAATATGAGATGACAGGTCTAATTCCATAGCATGATAAATATGGTAAGGGACTAGGGTTGATTCAAAATAAGCAAGTGGAAGAACTGAAACACAGTTTTTGTCTGTGCCCCTTGTTCAATTATATGTAGCAATTTTCTAATACAACAATCTTAAAAAGATGTTCTCTTCACTCAGTCATCGAATGTTGTGAGATTTGAAATGGAAACCACTATATGTGTCTGTGTTTACAAATGTGCTCATGTGGATGGGTGCAAGCATGTATGTATGTGTTTGTATATATATCTTTCACATGCCATAAAGGCATAGATTTGGAGTGAAGAATGTGTAGGACAATCTTAGAATGATGTGTGTGCACGTGGGCATAAAGAGAGAGAGAGAATGCTAAGGTTGGAAGAAAAAGTATCAAAATCTAGTGCCACGTTATTGTTACTAGGTGAAACCCTTTCAATAACTTCGCTTCAAATTTGGTAAAGGAGAGTCTTCAGTTATCTTCTTTGATCCACACTCATATGAAGCTTCTCGTTCTTCCAGATTAGAAGGCTTCACATGCTGCTAACTGATAAGGAATCGGCCATGGATGTGCCAACCAATTTGGAAGCTAGACGGCGCATCTCGTTCTTCTCAAATTCATTGTTTATGGACATGCCTCACGCCCCCAAAGTTCGCAATATGCTTTCCTTTTCGTGAGTTTTCTGATTAAAACATTAGTTGTCAATTGATACGTAATCATAGTGCATCATGATTCTATTGTGGGGATGTTAGTTAAAACTCCATCATGATACTATTGTGGGGATGTTAGTTAAAACTCAATTTATTCCTGTATAGCTTGTTGGTATTATGAAGCCTGTTTCAGAAAGAAAAGAAGATCAGAGATTCTGGAGAAAATAAATTTATGACTATCATATGAATGTTTTTAAGATTCTAACGAGATGGAGTTAAGGTCATTAATGATAGAGCAAGGCTTGCTCTTTGTGGGTACGACACTAAAACATGTTATGTCTTTATATAAACTTTGGTTTGGTTTCATTTCCCTTGGAAATGTGCTCATACAAGAATCTAACTCTTGTTTAAGTTATCAGTAAAATGGATAAACTAGTCTTGCTTTATCCTTGTGAAATTGAATAATAGTTGTCTAGGAGCTCATCTGCACCCAAAAATTCTATTAGGTAGAGTACATTTACAAAGCTAACATATAAGAAACACTATATACAGTTTAGTTGATACACTACATAACATTTACGTTTAAGACCCTCTACCCCCTCCATCTGGAACTTCCAAGAGCTTTACTGGAAGTATCTGTCAATTGATCATTTAAATTAACATATGCAGCCATAGTATCCCTGGATTGCAACTTCTATCTAACAAACTGCCAATCAACTCAATGTGTTTAGTTCTTTAGTGAGAAGTTGTAGCTATAAGCTGCCTTTCTATTACAATATGACTTGATGATTGTTTATTAACTCCCAAAGCAACTGCTTCAATAACAACAATTCAGATGTAGTGTAAGGCTATGGCCTATACTCTGCCTCACTGCTTCAACACTTGGTCGAGCACCACATTTTTATTTTTATTTTAAATTTTCTCCAAGAGGCCATATTTCCTCCAATCAATCTACATTTCCTACTGATGTGGAACCATCACAATGTATCCAACTGCTGCTGTATGAACTTCATCCTCATACAGTAGGACTATCTGACCTACTCCCTGTAGCACTATTAAGGTACTTACAACATCTCAATGAGTGTCAATTGGAGAATCTAGAAATTGACTTACAACACTCACCGGGAAAGAAATGTCCGGGCTGGTAACTATAAGTTCGATTCGCAACCAATCAATGATATCTCCCAACATCTAGGAAGGGCTTCCCTCCGCTGGTACCAAGTCGACATTAGGATCCATTGACATTTCCATGGGCTTATACTCCAGTCTTCTAAGATGTCTAACACATACCTTCACTATGATATGTTTTTTTATAAGGTTAACTATCTTATTATCAATATGGGAAATTTTCCCATATACATGCAGTATACTATATAGTGGAGAATCTACAATTTATATGATGATAACGGCATGGATAACATAGATCATATATATGCTTTAGAAGAGCTTGATGGACACCAAATAAAGACATAATGTGTTGAAGGTCCATCAAAATGAAAAGGATGGAGAAAAAAGCTATGTGTGCAAGTGGCCATCTCTTAAATTCAAGAAATCACAAAAGAAGGCAATCAAACAAGGCCCTTATATAAATGAGGGTAAAATTGTCAAAAAAGTGTCTTCTTTATTTCCTTAGCATGTAGTAGTTTTATCATTTTGCAAGACTTAGATTATGAAGATCATGATGAATTGAATATTTGAGAGCTTTGAAGCTTGTAGTTTCTGGGTGTAGCCTAGCATTAGTGTAGTTCATAGTTGGTAATTGTAGTTGAGTGATTAGGATGGATTCCCAATATTGCTTGTGTTAATTTCTTATAGCTTAATCAATCATCGAGTTACCCTTTTTTGTAGATTCAATTTGGTTTTCTTATTTTTGATTGATTTTGGGTTTATGTTATTTGATCCAATGTTCAAAGTTGGCTCTAGACTTTTCTTTATGTTCCAACTTTTGGTTCATCACCGACTACATGTATGAGATGATCAACAGACCACGGGGTCACCTGATGATACATGACTGTGGTGATGGGTAAGAGGTTCAATAGTTCCATTCCAATCTGATTTAATCTTTAATTGTCTGTGAAATCCAAGATTCCATCATAGCTAGGCCTTGCGAGAATTCCTCCCATCATAAACCAAGTACGTACTAAGGGTTGCACCATTACTCAAACCCCATGTCTAAGTCAAGAATATTGTACCATTCTCGTACCAAACAGCGATCCTTTGGATCGGGATTCTTCCCTCATGATCGACCTCTCCTAGTGGCTAGTGCCATATTTGACCATTGAGAAACGCCTTGGGTCATCCCAAACTGACGAAGGACACCAAAGACGCATAAGGCTACAAGCCTTCCAACCCAATTAGCTCAATGAAATAGTTCTGGTTGATTCTTAACAAAACTCAGTCATGGACCCATAGTAGTAGCCCATGAATACGATTCCCTATGAGGTGGGTCAGGAAAAGGCGCCACTCTTCTTCATCGTTTGGGTGTCCACATGCTCAATCTCATCGCATGACTTCTAATTTTGTTGCGTAAGTCCCCTTCAATGCCATTGTATGCCTGTCTTCGATAGAAGTGTTGCAACACCCAAATCTGTAGCAACAAGTTACTGCCCCTGAAGTGATCATATCTTTTAGATCAAAGAGATAGAAATCGAAATATTTCTGCCAAGATCATAGGTTTGATGGTTACTCCAACAGGTCCTCTAAACATGTAAATGACCATAAGTTGGTGTATTGTTGACGCAATCTCTTCTCTTCTGGAAGAACATAATTACCAAAAAGGCTTCCATGCAAACAATAACCCTGTGCCTTTCCCAATAAACCCTGGAAATGAAAAATTCTTAATGGAACATATCATAGCTCTCTCGACGACCGAATCTTTTAAGGAGATATTCTAACTTGACCCATCCCTCATCGACTCTTCACAAACCTGGGCATACTCTCAACCCCTAAGACTGGTGAAAACCAATTCCCGATGTAGTGCGCAAGGCCAAGGATGCTCTGCTAGCCAATGGTAAATCAACAATTTGACTTATCTTCTCCAGCGTTGGTGGTATATCGAAATCTGTGAACTTGAAAGTCACTATCGTTGGTTGCCAGAATTTGATCATCGAAGTAATGAGAAACTAATTTGCCCTCACATTCCGTAAACCAGTTAATGATCCCAAGTGCAGTATAATTTCATTTTCATATGCCACTCGGATGTTTTCCCACCAATCGTTCAGAATCCAGGGGACCTCAGTTATCATCCGGATATTAGAGAGGTTTTGGTTGATTTGCATTTGAAAGAAAAAAGGTATTTAGTCCTAATGTCCTGAATCTGTTACGATTTTAATACTTGGATCAATCAATTATTTTCATACAAATATATGTCCTTAGGTTTTAAAGAGAAACCCATTGACAAAAGGGTGGGTTCCTAAATGCTATTGTCCCGCCCAAGGTGTATGCAAAATGTCTTATGTCTAGAGTAAGATTTTTTCCCTATATGATTGAGAGTGAGACTCAATAATTGCGAGAAGTCGCACAAACCGAATTGCACCAACTTTGAAACTAAGGAATTCAAGAAAGTTACAGATGAGTACAGGACACCCCTCCCGTGTGTTTGCGTACGGACAAAGACTCGATAGGAAGTGGAAATGAGAAAGCAATAACAAGTAGTGTTTGATCAAACAAATAAGAAATACAAGTTTGGATTAGACTTGCGTCCTTTCAAACAAAGCATAATTATAAATAAAAAAATATAACAGATAGTGTATTTAAAATAAACAATTAATCGCCAATTGGAGAAGGCATATTATCACGTGAACTGGAAGTTTTTGTTGAAGGTGCTTGCATGTTTGGGTCTCGGAAGGAGGTGGATTCAGTGGATCAAGTTTTGCATCTCCGCTGTCAGATTCTCTGTCTTCATAAATGGTGCACCTAAAGGTTTTTTCCTTGCTAAAATGGGTTTGAAGCGGGTAGATTATTTATCTCCTTTATCATTGTCATGGAGGGCCTAAATTACATGATAAAGGTGGCTTGAGAGAATGAATGCCTCAGGGGTTTTGAGGTAGCCAGAACTCAAACCTCAACATTAAATGTCAACATGGAAGTCACTCATTTACAGTATGCAGATGACACGTTAATATTTTGTGATGCTAATGAAGGAAACTATTGGTTTTAAGATCAATCTTGGTGCTGTTTGAAGGATTCTTTGCTTTGCATATCAACCGGAGAAAGAGTCAATTGTATTCTATTAATAATGTCTCTAATGTGGAGGAACTGTCTTGGATTTTGGGAGGGAAAGTAGGTTTTTGGCTACCATTTATCTGGGCATGCCCTTAGGTGCTAAATAAAGGCTTTGAACATTTGGAATCCCGTATTGAAAAGTGCGAGAAGAAGCTTACCTGATGGAAATCTCAATATATCTCCTTGGGAGGCAGAGTCACTCTCATTAATTATGTTTTGGATTCCTTGCCTACATATATGAAGTCCATCTTTCCCATTCCTGACGGGGTGATACAAAGATTGGATATAAAATTAGGAGGGATTTCTTATTTAAAGGGACTGAGGAAAATGATTCCACTGTCCGACATTTAGTCAAGTGGAAGTGTGGAACAAGGTTCTCTGGGATCTAGGAAAAAGCAGAGCAAAGCCCTTAGACTAAAGTGGTTATGGAGGTATTCTCTAGAGCATCAACCATACTGGGAAAAGTAATTCAAGCAAAATATGGGGTAAGCCTGTGGAAGTCCAGAATCTTGTGGCCTCTCTTGAAGATCAATACAACTATCAGGGTAGGCAATGACAATAAGACTTCATTTTGGGAGGATAAATGGTTGGGCATTACTGTTTGGAAAGAAGGAAATGCTAGATTTTTTGAGAGCAAGAGCTATGGTCTTCAAAAGATCAAACTAAATTGTATCAGGCTTTTTTGCTTCTGGTGCAAACAGATGTATTTAGAGGACACTGAATCCATTATAGATATCCTAGGTTCCTGTTAGGATTCAGATTCAGTTTGCTTACTTTTTTGACAGTAAATATGGTTTCCAGTGCAACCCATGCACTGGTCCAATGAATATACACAAATGTTACCTCTAAAAAAAAATAATATGTTATAATTCTCCACAAATATCTCCCAATCTTCTATATAAACTAAAATTTCATGGGTACACCAAAAAGAAACTAAAAATGAGAGGCTATTATTTAGGACCCGCACACCCACTCCCCGCTTTTTGGAATGAAATCAAAGTTTGGACTGGAGTTTGGCTCCTCATTTGTAGTTATTCGCTCTAACCTTCAAATGACAGATGCCTTAGGACCTGCTTATCCACTCCTCACTCTCCAGATGTGGATAGGTTACCAAGACCATTAGTACACACCTGAATTAGTGTTAAACTTTGGTCTAGATGTTGGTACAAGTGGTCAAGCTACTGAGTAGACACTAGGTTTTTAGTACAACACTTCTTATGATAAAGAAAAAAAGTTGTTCTTAGTATCGAGAAGTCTATTAAGTCCCAACGTTCAGTTAGATTCTTGAGCTAACACAAAATTTCTGAAGTGATTTTGTCCTTATCTGTAGCGTTATTATTTCTTGGCCACTAGGATCGTTATAGAATTCTGAAGATACTGAACCTTCTTCTACTAGAATTGTGAAGATACTGAACTCTAGCATGAAGTGATATTTTTCTTAGATGCTGCTCTTTTCTCAAAACGAAACAAAACTTTTGACCTCATTGATGATGTCAACTTGTGTGATTGTCACAACTGATGACCTCGTGCCTGGCAAAGCTATAATTTCATCAAATTGAGATTAAATCAATGCTATTATTTGTCCTAGTGAGTGGTTACTGCCCGAAATAAGGTGACGATTCAGTTGTAATATGACAAGCTAAATGCATTATGGATTGCTGCTCGAAGTCAGTCTGGACAGATCTACATGATGGATGTTAGTTTCTTTCTTTGGTGATGATTGCATGGAATCTAGGGGAGCTTGGAACTGTGGTTTTACTGGAATTGAAGAGACGAGTTTTAAAGAAAAAATTAAAGATGATTTTATAGGAGAGATTAGTATGATCTTACATGTCTAAACTCTCAACAGAAAAAACCTAGTGTTGGCACTTAGTCAGTTAGATGAGTGGTCTTTTCCCTGGTATGCTTATTCCCTTAGCCTTCATCTAATAAATTATTATGTTATCAAAACAAATTTATATGTGTTCTCCATGAACTTGCAACCATTGGGACCTAGTTCACTTCGGTTTACATCTTTCATCTGTGTGCATTATGTCATAGAAGTCAATTACTTTAACTTGGACCAATTGACTTCTTTTCTCTAATTATATGTGATATTTTTTCGCTTTTTAGTATTTTGACACCTTACTTCAACGAGGAGGTTCTTTTCTCAATAAATTCACTGGAAAGGCCAAATGAAGATGGTGTTTCTATACTGTTTTATTTGCAAAAGATATACCCAGGTTAGCTTTCTAATTGTAAATCTAAGCATGAAATGGACTTACCTTGACCTATTATGATTCCAAGTTATTCTTTATGTCTGATTCAATATGACAATCCCTTAAAGATGAATGGGAGAACTTCCTTGAAAGGGTTGATTGTCTCACTGAGGACGGTCTTAGGGGTAACACTAGATTGGAAGAAGAACTCCGTCTCTGGGCATCATATAGAGGCCAAACATTGACTAAAACAGGTATGGTTAGCTTTATGCTTATTCTGACCTTCAGCAGCAGCATATTTTCTTGAGAAATTTCTTAATTTGGATGCGATTGATTAATTGTATTAATCAGTACGAGGTATGATGTACTATCGGCAAGCTTTGGAACTTCAGGCTTTTCTTGATATGGCAAAGGATGAAGGTTCGTACGAGAATTATTTCTATTCTTCCCATCATCTTGAAGAGTAGAGTTTGTCATGAATTGCAGTTTCTACATATTTTACAGAGTTAATGAAAGGCTATAAGGCTGCTGAATCTAATACTGATGAACAGCCAAAAAATGAGAGGTCCTTGATGTCACAATGTCAGGCAGTTGCAGACATGAAATTTACCTATGTGGTGTCATGCCAGCAATATGGCGTTCAGAAACGGTCTGCTGATCATCGTGCTCAAGACATTTTGAGACTAATGACAAAGTATGATCCAGAAAAAACAACTTTGGTTTATTTTATGTTTTTAGTGTTTACTTTTTCATTTCTAAATTTTATTCCTTGTGTTTTTTTTTAGGTACCCTTCTCTTCGAGTAGCTTACATTGACGAGATTGACGAAACTGGCAAAGATAAATCAAACAGGACTGGTGATAATAAGGTTTATTATTCAGCCCTCGTGAAGGCTGTACCAAGGTCTGTGGACTCGGCTGAGCCAGATCAGAAGTTAGATCAGGTACCTATTGCAGGTGTTGAATTGGAACATTATGCATCACCTAGAAGCTAAAACAGATCACTTTTTCCTATTCTAGTTTCCCTTTTCTTTCTGGTTTGCCTTCTATTAAGAGTGTCATAACAAGAGTTCATCTTAAGTTCTATTGGTCCTTGGATGTATGGTCCTGGTTTGTGGACTTCCTTTTATATAGTTTAGTTCTTTTGGCTGGATTGCATCTCTGCAAATTATTTTTGTCAATCTACATAGAGTTTGTGCTTGGATACTGAGAATCCGTACAATTGTTGCTGGAGATTATAATTATATACACTGTTCCAAATCGCACAATTGTTTCCCGAGATTATAATTATGTATCTCTTCTCAGTTACAAAAGCAGGTAAAATCTCAAACTTCTATTCATCAGCTACAAACTGGCTCTTACGTTGTAGATACATCTGCATTTTCTGGTCCATATATTACTTATTCTCTACAATCAACTTCTGAAATATTTTTGTCTAGGTTATTTATCGAATAAAACTTCCTGGGCCTGCTATATTGGGAGAAGGAAAGCCAGAGAATCAAAATCATGCGATTATATTTACTCGTGGGGAAGGATTGCAAACAATAGATATGAACCAGGTAGGTATCTGATACGATTCTCATTTACTATGAGAAAAAGTTGGCATGTTTGGTTTGATGCCACATTATTACTTTTTCAATCAAAAGGATAACTACATGGAAGAAGCCCTTAAGATGAGGAATTTGTTGCAAGAATTTTTGAAAAAGAATGGAGTGAGAAAACCAACTATTCTGGGATTGCGGGAGCATATTTTCACTGGCAGGTATGGAGATGGGCCTCTCTAGCGAGCCAATAACTTTTTGTTGCTACAATGGGAATGGAGAAAGATTATACTTGTGCATGAGAATTTCGTCTTGACAGTGAAATGTAATTTCTTATGAGCTAACGTTTTGATTTCTCGATGCAGTGTTTCTTCACTAGCATGGTTTATGTCAAATCAGGAAACCAGCTTTGTTACAATTGGGCAAAGATTGTTGGCCAATCCATTGAAGTAAGTAGCCAAGAACTAGTTAAGATGTGAAGTATCAACTCTTTTGTTGAGTGCCAACTTGAACTGTTATATGCTAGTAGAATTTTGCCCTCCTCTCTCTTCTTTTCTGTTTTCTGTTCTGTAAGTAGCCTACTGATTACAGGAGTTATTTTCTAATGCACTGAAATCATGCTTTTCTTCTCTCTTTTCTCTCTCCGTTTATATCCATTCTCCTTGTTCTTAGTCCCTTGTGTAGCCAGAGGCTAAATATCTGATATTTAGTACTTGAACGCCTTTTCATGTCTAGTTGCCTAGGTGAACTACTTATGAAAGTTAATGAACCTTCTTCTAGGTTATCCTACTTGTCGCCCTGTGACTAATTTTACTTGGTAAGGTTTGATTACCTATTTGTGATCGTAGGATAAAGTTATGCAACATCCTATTTCAAGCTTAGTTGCATGGATTCTGGATCATAGTAATGCGCATATGTCTTTTCATCCAAGTAGGTCAAAAAGGTTTTACTGACATGAAGTTTCTCGTCTATTTTGGATGCTTTGTCTCAGAGTACGTTTCCACTATGGTCATCCTGATGTATTCGATAGATTGTTTCATTTAACAAGAGGTGGTGTGAGCAAGGCTTCCAAAGTCATCAACCTAAGTGAAGACATATTTGCCGGTATTTGAAAACCCACATACTTTGACACGTAAATCCTGTAATTTTGTCTACTCTTACAAATTTTGTTGCATCTTTTAGGTTTTAATTCTACCCTGCGGGGGGGTAATGTTACTCACCATGAGTACATCCAAGTTGGTAAAGGAAGAGATGTTGGCCTTAACCAAATTTCACTGTTTGAGGCAAAGATAGCTAATGGAAATGGTGAGCAGACAATGAGTCGTGATGTATACAGGCTTGGACATCGATTTGATTTCTTCCGTATGCTATCATGCTTCTTCACCACTATAGGATTCTACTTTACTACCTTGGTACTGCACAACTGCTTCTCCAGTTTAGACTTCCATGATCCTAACCGGGTTTATTCTCTTTATAGTCAATCTAAAAATATGTATCTTCTTTGGCAGATAACCGTCATTATTGTATATGTATTTCTTTATGGTCGGCTGTATCTCGTCGTCAGTGGGCTTGAAGAAGGATTGAGTTCACACCCAGCTATTCGAAATAATAAGCCTCTTCAAGTTGCTCTTGCCTCTCAGTCTTTTGTGCAAATTGGCTTATTGATGGCATTGCCCATGATGATGGAGATAGGCCTTGAGAGGGGCTTCCGCAATGCCTTAACTGATTTTGTGCTGATGCAACTACAACTTGCTCCTGTTTTCTTTACATTTTCTCTTGGAACAAGGACCCACTATTATGGGAGAACATTGCTCCATGGGGGTGCTCAATACAGAGGCACTGGTCGTGGCTTTGTTGTATTTCACGCTAAATTTGCTGAAAACTATCGTTTGTACTCCCGAAGCCATTTTGTCAAGGGAATTGAACTGATGATTCTACTTCTTGTGTACCATATATTTGGTAGATCATACAGAGATATGGTGGCATATGTTCTTATAACCGCATCTATATGGTTCCTGGTTGTTACATGGCTCTTTGCCCCATTCTTGTTCAATCCTTCTGGATTCGAGTGGCAAAAGATTGTTGATGACTGGACAGATTGGAATAAATGGATAAACAATCGTGGTGGTATCGGTGTATCCCCAGAAAAAAGCTGGGAATCTTGGTGGGAGAAAGAACATGAGCATCTTTACCATTCAGGGCTACGTGGCACTGTAGTGGAGATATTATTATCATTGCGCTTTTTTATATATCAATACGGACTTGTATATCACCTCACAATTTTGAACAACGAAACAAGTTTCCTGGTACGTCCTTAGTTTGCATATCAGTCTGCAGAAATGATCAACTGAAATATTCAAGTACTGACTCCTTTTGTTTCTGCTGCATATTCAGGTTTACGGCGTGTCTTGGATCGTCATTTTCGTGATATTAGCAGTACTGAAGGTGAGTTCTAAAATGTCACTTTCTTATTGTATTCATTGATAAGTTCCCCCAGCATCTCAGAAGTTAAAGAGATTCACAATCTTATATCATAAAAACGTAAAAAGAATACATGACTTAGTATGTGATGGTCACCTGTTTTTAGCTATAATTTATGGTTACAAATACTAACCTTTTTCTTTTACAGGAGATTTGACTTTTGGATTATAATTTCCAGCTGTTCACATATTTTCTCGCATCTTATTTATCTCTCTTTTGCACCAGTGGAGTGTGTTTTTGAGGCTTAGTAGATACTCTCTATGTTATAACAATGTTTTTCCTTAAAAATCCAACTATTGGTAAATACTGAGATCAGATGATTCAATAAAATGTAGCCAACGATGGTCAGTTTAATTGAAGTATGATTATGATTTGATTTAAATCAGTCGATTTCTGAACTTCTTGACTTGTGCCCTTTACCCGAGGGCAGACTGCAAAATCATGGGAAGGAGTCGTCAATTTTGCTTGCTGCACTTGTGGTGTTTGTGCTGATTAAAGTTTTGGCTTGCCTTTCTTCGTTCATTGCAGGTTGTGTCCGTCGGAAGGAAGAAATTCAGTGCTGATTTTCAGCTTGTGTTTCGTTTGATCGAAGGCTTCATTTTCCTCTCCTTTGTTTCCCTACTCATCAGTTTGATTGTTATTCTACACCTGAAATTTCGTGATATTATTGTTTGCATTCTCGCTTTCATGCCTACCGGTTGGGGAATGCTTCTGGTGAGTGCCACAACCATTTCTTTGTGTCTTAGACACTCTCTTTCGTTCTTCTGTGCAGGTTTCATCCTGCTATAATTATTTCAGATTGCTCAAGCTTTGAAGCCTTGGATTCGACGTGGTGGCTTTTGGGGTTCTGTCAGGACACTTGCCCGTGGTTATGAAATTATAATGGGTTTGCTCTTGTTCACGCCCATTGCATTCTTGGCTTGGTTTCCATTTGTTTCAGAGTTCCAAACCCGAATGTTGTTCAACCAAGCATTCAGTAGAGGTCTGCAGATTTCTCGTATTCTTGGTGGACCAAAGAAGGATCGTTCCTCGAGTAACAAAGAGTAGTTTTCAATGCTAAAATACTACTCATTTGTTGGACAGAAGAATATATTCATGTAAATATTATGTATCTTAGTTCATGTACACAATTTCAGGTAGCTTGTGTATATAAGATAGTTTCTGCAATTTGTACAGATGATTTGTAGACTTGTACATATTTGAGTTCAACAGGAGAGGGTTTGGTATGGATTAATTTATTAAAAGCTTGTTAGTGGGAATTTCCTTTTGTGTTTTCAAGTCCTTTTCACTTGGTGAGTAAGATTATAATATACTTTTAATTTAATATCATACAAAATTATTTATTATTTGTTCCATTACACTTTTTAACGTGCATATTGGCACGGTTAATTTCAGTTTATGAAAAATATGTTTACTAAAATTGAGGAAAATGACGTTTTAAATGAAGATCTAGTAATATCGATTTTACTCCATTTTTATCTTGTTTTTTGGATCTGGTTGTTTGGTACGTAGGATAAGATGAATAATATAAGATTAGTTTTCTGTTAAGATTTACTCTTATTGATAGATGATATTACGATTTATTCAAGCATAAATCTATATCATTTATCAAATATAGTAAAAATCTTATGACAAATGATAAATTATGAATTTAGAATCATTTAGTTTGTGTATTAAAACCACTTACTCTTTACCAAAAATAAAAATAAAAATGCATGCCTTGTATTTATAAAGTCTTTATTTTAAGGGCAATTTTCACATATAGCAAATAAAAAATTTATATTTGTATGCAATAGCAAAGTTTGCATAATTGCGCTCCATAGTAAACATAAAACTGTATAATTTGCTATACATATATAATTGTATATTTCGCTAGCCTAAATTGAATAATTCGCTGGCCTATTTAAATGCGATTGTATAATGCACAATTGTATAATTTGCTGCCTATTTCGCTGCAATATTTTTATAAAATTTGCTTTGCATACAGTTGAATCAAATTAAAATGTATGTATATTGCATAATTATAAGTGTATAGCAAGAATATATATGTTTTTCTCTCGCTCTATACAAAAACAGAAACACAATATATACACTTCTGTTGTATAAAGCTAGAGAAAATTGTATTTCACTGCAATTGTATAATTCGTTGGCCTTTTTCTCTGCAATATTTGAAGTAAAATATTTGTAAATTGTATAATTAAGTGTATAACACGAAGATATATATGTTTGCATGTGTATATACAATTTTCTCTCGCTTTATACAAAACAGAAACAGAATTTATACACTTCTGTGTATAAAGCGAGAGAGGCGAGCGAGATTTTTGGGAGAGAAGTCTGACAAACTTTAGCTAACGTTTGCTATGGAGCACAATCAAATCAAACCCTAGCTACTCCATTTATTTTAGGTTATTAATTTGCTATTATATATAATTTTTCCAAATTTGAATGTATAATAATTTTTACAAATCGTGTAATTAGAGTATACGTATCATAATTACATTTTGGACCCCGCTTGATGCGACCAGTGGTTCCATACTTATCTCATGCTTTAACGTCATCCACGTGATTTACACGTGACTCCTCCTCCCCTTCTCTCTCCACATAACCCCAATTCACTCAGATTCACTTTATCTCCCATAACCATTTTATGGTAAATTTTTTTGCGTATTTTTGAGTTTTAGGTGGAAACTCACCGGCGAACGGTCGACGATCATGAACCAATCTCAGCTTCTGAACCGGAGTTACCACCCTTGGCCACCACCTTTACCACCACGGCCCACAATGGTACCGGAAAACCAACAAACTTTCCAAGTGTTACAAAGGCCTTGTTTTACTCCCGGGAGCGTAAACCGGAGTGATTGGAAACTCCAAAACCTTTACAACTTCGATTTTCAGAAACCCCACCGTTTGAACAAACCCCGCCGGTTTTTTCAGAAGAAGAAACAGAGAGCTAATTATCGTTTTACCCCTTTCACCCCGCATAACACGACATCGTTCCTAATCCGTGCGAAAAATTCCGGGGGAATCACTTCTTTGGTTTCCCCTTGTCCGGTGACTCCGGCTGTTTTACCGACGCCGAAATTTTCCCCGGCGCGGGAGATTTTAGCTGATGTAGCGAAGGAAGAGTGGGGTGTAGACGGTTACGGGTCGATGAACGGGTTGATCCGGGTCCGATCACCTGAAAACGAGCCAGAAGAAGAAGATGAAGGAGAAGGGGTTATTGTATCCTGGAACAGTGATGTTGAGGAAGTGGAGAAGAGGTTAAGCCATGACTTGAGCCGTTTTGAGATGATATATGACCCGAGAAATGGTGGGTTGGGTCGAGATACGTATGATTTTGGTTACAGAGTTGACGATGTGGAGGAACATATTGAGAGATTGGAGGAGGAAAACATGGAGTTGAAGGAGAAAATGTTTGTAATGGAGAGGGAATTGGAGGAATTGCGGAGAAGGGTTCAGTATTTGGAAGGTGAAGCTGATAATGGAGATGGAAATGAGTCGGATAATGAAGCTGGTTCTGAGAAAAGTGTAGGAGATTGAGGTGGCGATGGAGAAGAAGGAGGATGATCTGTATAGTTTAGTTTTGTATCTAAGTGTAGATCTTAGATATTAATCTTCTCTTTTAGTTGTTAACTTTTGATGAGTAGAAGTAATTGTAGTAGTAATCCTTTGATCTGACTAATAAAACTAGATCAACTTTGATTGCTCAATCAAGCTGAATATTTAGTTAGTCACATGTTTGGTTTAATTGCAAGTTACCAGTCTTGAAGAAGGCCATCAAATTGATCATCGGTGACTTACTCGAGACGAAGTACTTGTCGTCTCCAAACTAAAGGGGATGAGAGAAAAAGACTCGAGAAAGCGTCTTTTTAAGTTTTGTTTCTATCTTCACCATTTTTTCTTTTTAACTTCTTTGACTATTTTCAAGTACCTCATATTTTTTCAGGTGTTTTTTCATAGTTACCTTGTGTAAGCATTGATCGTTAGCCACTATAAATCGTTCTAGACCGTCATGATATTGTTGCCAAATTATTTAGAAACTGAATACAATGCAACATGCTTGTTTAAGTATGAAGAGATTGATATAGAGCTTTTCATGAATTGAGAAAGATTGTTGAAGATATTGTATCGATTGATTTTCGACAGAGGTGATAACATGATTGGATTGTATAATTAATCATCATTTGAGTAGATTTGAAGCTTAATTGTGGTTAATTTGAGTTTTTTTGGGAAATAAAAACCTAATGTTGTAGGTTCGAAGTGGTAGAAGACGTTGATATTGTTGCCACTAGAATAACGACCTTATGTTAAAATTCTATTGACAAATGTACCATTACCTATAGTTTTAAGGGAAAAAATTGACCATTTTTTTACTTGTGAAAAAAGGCCAACATATTATCATTCATCATGAAGAGCAACTCTAGTCAATTTTTATAACCACAAGGAATAACATAACCCTAATATAAATTTGTAGGCATATTTAAAAGCTTTTCCCTATAAACAATTTCAGTATCACCAGAATATACATTTTATGCTCTGCAATCTCCATTAAACTATTTTTCCTTTAGAATTTTGACCTAGAAAAAATTGTGGGTATGTCTATATATTTAAATCAGGGGTGTATTTGAAAATATATTTATCCAATTCAAGATCAAGCTCAACCGCGCGTCTAAAACTAAATGATGCATTATAGATTTAAAATTTTAATATGAATGAACCAACTTATAAAAATTATCAAGTATTTTGATGATTATAACTGTCTACATTATATTCTTTGCGTTATGACTGATGATTAATTATAATCTCAAATGGATGTTTGGATATTATTAAATTTATAGAATACAACTAGCTTACTATACTGTTTTGAGTCTCGTCACAGTTAAGTGGAGGAAGCTTCTCTTTGAATTTCAATTGTCCCATTTGCCTATTGTGCTATATATATTTTTATTTACAATTTTGAAAAGAAAAATTGTACATTTTATGTGATTATTAATTATCCACTTTTATGCTTATTGTCTATTTTACGCTTTGTGAAGCCAACTTTATAAATATTAGGTTGAAATTAATAAAACATGTATGATAATTGTTTTTATTTAAAAGTAGAAATGGAAATAAAATATGTGTTAGCTCAATTGATTTTATCTTCCTCTTATTTAGGAGAGGAGAGTAGTCAAATATTCTAACAGCATTAATTTAACTGATTTAGAAGAAGTAATCATGTTATAAGTTGTTGAATAATAATATAGAAAAGCAAAAAATGACGACTTTGGATTTGATCTTTTCCCTCTCACTATGCTAAAATCCAAAAATATTCGTGCACAATGCATCGAGAAAAGGAAATGATATTGGATCTTATTTCATTATGGGAGAACTGTCCCGATCATGTAAGTAGGTAGACCTTGCAAACTCCCTTTTGACTCTAATATATCTCAACATTTGAAGCGTGAACAATATAACTACGTAAGACAGGGGCCGAAAAACTCGGGCAAAGAATGAATTGGAACGGAACTTTGATAACAAGCATGATAAAGAAATAGATATTATATTGTCCATGGCTTAAAGCTAGCTCACAAGTGCAATATTGTCCAAGATGGAGACATATACCCTTCTTTTCCCACCGATTTAGGACTCCAACACCCTCAAATGACAAGTACAGGGCATGCGGGGTGTTGGAGTCCCACCTTGATGGAAAAAAGGTATATAATCTCCTTACATGTTGGACAAATTTGCCTCCACGAACTAGATTTTGAGGTTGAGTTAGATTCAAGATAGACTCATCTAACTAACAGCTCGCAGCAATATTGAAAATACAATGAATGCTAACAAACATAAAACCATTCAAACATATATAAGGGTGAAATAATACTTCAAAGAACATGTAATACAAAGATTCAAACAAAAGGAAATACTTGAATGTGAGTGCAAGATGTTGAATGTTGATAGAAGGTCAATAATAATAATAACCCCCTGATGGCCCAACGTAGCTAGCAGCATTGTCCATAGCTTGAAGTATGATCATGTTTTCCATGTGTTGTTCTTTCAGTCTGCGCTGAGCTTCATAATATGTTAATTCTGACGACTCCTCTTCTTCTCCTCCTCCTCGTAATTTGTCTGCTGAATTTTCGTCTTGGGACGATTCAGATACTGGCTTCTTTTTGGGATTTTCTCCTGGATTCTTGTCTGTTTTTTTCTTTGTTTTCCTTGTTGTTGGTACTTCCTTTGGTTTCAGAATCTCTTCATTTTCTTCTTCTGATTTGTCTGCTGGTTTCTCTACTGTCTTCATTTTGGGATTTAGTACTCTAACACTCTTGGCAAATTTTTTCTCTGTTTTCCTAACTGGATCTTTTGTTGATGTATTGAATACTTGTTCAGTAATTTCTTTGTTGATTGGTTCTTCCAGGTTTGATTTCATGATCAATGCATTTTGTTCTGCTTCTGATAATTCATCTTCGACTGGAGATTGATCAGCTACTTGCTTCATTTTGTGATTCTTGGCTATTTTTTTCTCAGTTATCCTAACTGGACTTTCTGTTGATTTACTAATGACAAGTTCTTCATTTGATTTCGTGATGACTGCATTTTCTTTTGGTTTGTTGACATATTTAGAAATGCTACTACATTCGATATGTGTTCCAAAATCACAGTCAGCACAATAATACAACCAAGAATTATGTTCTACTTTTCCATTACAGAGATCACAAACAAAAATGCAACTTTCATCCTCATCTCCAAAAGAGGAATCAAATATAAGTTTAAGTTCATGATAATGGTGTTGGGGAAGTAAGACAGTTTGGGGCAAAAGGGCACATTGCATGTGCAGATCAAACTCGCAATGAGCACAACTTAAGCTACATGATCTTCCTTCAGATCCACAGGCATTACAAGTAAAAGATCGGGTCGAATAAGTAGGAGTTGGAAGAAGGGTTAAAGGGTGAGAAGGATGAGAAGGGTGAATCAGAGAACGAGGCGCGTTGAGGCAGTTGTCATGGAGGTAAAAATTGCAAGAGATGCAACCATGAAAGGGCACAAAAATGGAGTTCTCACAGGCTTGACATTGAAGTTCCTCATTTTCATCAAGAACAAGCTTTTTCAAAATATGATGGTGGCTGAAATGTTGGTTATCTTGATATTTCATGTCTCTCAATTTTGCTTAGTCGATCTCTATGTTGTTTCTATGTGTTATTTCTTTTTAGATTTAGATAGACATGGTTATATGTATTTCTTGAAAATGAAGTATATGAATTTAGTATATCCACTATCAAGTTTAATTGGTATATTTTATTCTTGAAGTCAACTTCTGACGTTTAATGATTACGAAGAAATCATAAAATTACATGTAAAATAGTGTGAAATCTACGTAGACATGACTACATATTTTGCTTGTAAAGCTGGCTAATCAAATATTTTACAAAAACCCGATAGAGTTGCTTTAACTATAAAACCATATATGTTTCTTGGGGTGTGTTTGGTACGATGGAGATTTGTTTTCTAAAAATAACCGACTTTTTCTTACTTATTTCTTTTTTGTATTTGATAAATATACTAAATATTATCTAAAAAGATATTTGTATAGAATTTTAGGCAAACACTACAAATGTGGATGAGGTGGAGGTGTTGGGGTACGCAGGGGCGGGGGCTATGGGAGAGTTTGCGGGTTGTGCGAGCTAGTTGGGAGGGCAGAGACGACACACATGTTGCGAGGTAGGGTGGGGAGACAATCAACATGAAATTGCTGTACTTATGAAATTTGTTTTTCTTGTGCGTATACTTTCACAAGGAAAATTATTATATCATGATATTTATGAGTTGTTTTTCTTAATAAATAAAATATTTAGAACTATTAAAAGCTGAATAAAGTGGAAAATAAATATAACAATCACCATATTCTATCATGACCTGGTCTTATTACAGGTTTAATATCTTTATATTTCAACAATCACAATAAGTTTCTCTTGATATATTAAAAGCTCACGCGTAATAGTATTGACTTTTTCATGAGAATAGTTTGTCATTTATTTTGATTAGTATCGATAGTTGACGTGTGTATCGACACACTTTTGGTGATTGTTTGTAGAAAGCTCACGCACACGTGATAATTCAAACTATGAAACTAAAAAATTGCAATACTTAGTGTGTTTTTGTCGTGTCTCTTCAGTCTTCTTCCTCTTTTCTTTTTTCTTGAATATATATTTTTACAAGGAGAGGACTAATATGGTTATCATTCTGCCAAAGACAGTAATTCTGGAGAACAAAAAGAGGGAAATCAAAATCTAGTTTGTAATAAATAAACATAGAAACCAAAGGAAAAACATGATTATCAAGGATACAAAATTTGAAAGAGGAATAACATAACAACAATAAAGCATTTATTTTGCAATAAAAACTGAAAAGGGCAAAGCAAAAGCATTACATATATATATATATAATTAGATCGTGTCCAGCATAGCACGTCTTCCTCGTGCCTCGATCTGAGCACCAATTTGAGCTGCCATAAACCGGTCATGATCATCATTCACTGAATTTATCATTTCCACTACTGAATTCGCATGGGAATTCCAGCTTGAGTTTGAATTCTGACTTGGATTTGGATTTGGATTTGAAATTGGACGCTGCTGTTTGGGGAAAACACCGACTTCAGGATAAGTTATTGCACAGTGCAAGTGTGACGCGAAATCACACCCAGCACAGTAGTACAACCAATTTTCCCTACTCATTATCACATTGCACATATCACAAACGTATACGCTATTATTATCTTTGTATGGAGAACCGAAGTTGAGTTCCAATTGATGTGGGTGGTTATTAACAAGTATTGAGCTAGGACTGGACGCACATTGCAAGTGAATATCAAAGTCACAAGCAGCGCAGCTGAAGCAAAATCCATTACCAGCAGAGCCACAAGCCTTGCAAGTATAGGAATGACTCGAGTAAGATGGAATTTGGTGAAGGGTCAAGGGATGGGAAGGATGAGACGAGTGATTGAGAAAACGCGGAGCATTGAAACAGTTTTCGTGGAGGAAATATTGGCAGGTGTTGCAGCCGTAGAAAGGCTTGTTAGTATTGTTTGGTTGCTCACAAGCATCGCAATTGAGTATTGTTTCAGTTGGATTCACAATTAGTTTCAAGGCGTGTTGATGACTGAAGTGTTGTTTATCTTGAGGTCCTGCATTTGTACCCCGGTTTTGTCTTCCCATTTTTTTTCCTTGTAATTTTGTTTGTGCAATATAATGGATATGTATTAGAGAGTTAGGTTAGCTAGGTGCAAGTGATGATTTACATTTATAGATATTTTATTTGTTTCCTTTGCTTCCATATTTTCTCACTTTTGCTATAACAATTTGGCCAATTGATTGACTAATTGGTATCCATTGGCTACGTACTAAAATGGGGTCGAGCATCTTCATTTTTTTTACTTTGACTAAAATGGCTCCGAGAATATTAACAATTCACAAGTCAATTGTGTTGAGGTTCATCAAAGTTTCAGCAGCACACTTTCTGCTCTTACAAATGGTATTTCATCAGTCATTTTTGTAAGCAGTGCTGGTCGACCACACATTGGAGTCTGATTATTGCATCGTCTTAATACTAATCAATTTAGTAGGCAAATAATTATCTCAATTGAGATTTTTCGACATGAATTCAAATTTAATTGTGAACTCAGATATGAGTATCAGGCATCAGATAAAAAAAAAAAGAGCTCTATCTAGATTTATAGGTTGTCGTCTCTGAGGTATAAAACTGTAAAATTATTTCGGCGAATTGATAACTTTGAAAGTCAACTTTATTGAGGTTCATGGATGTTGCGGCAATAATCAAGTGTTCGACTTTTTGATCTTAGCAAGTTGGCATTTTTATCATTCACTAGTTTCAGACACGTGCGTTGCACGTGTTCCCCAAGCTAAATTGTATGAAATTGTTGTAACGATGTGTTTGTATGACCTCTTTGATATTAAAGATGAAGAAACCATAAATATTGTGAAAGAAAAATAATTATATGTTAAATGGTGCGTACATTTTGATTTAGTAATTTGCTGATAGAATAAAAATAGATCAATAAAAAAATAATTACAAATTAAAATAATTAATTAAGAAAAATATATAGAAAACTTTCACATATATAAGAAAATATTAGGCAAAATAGAAGGCATACCACTATATAAGAAAACTCACATTTATAAGAAAACTTTCAAATTTTCTTTTCAAGAAAATAAAAAAAGTCTTTCTTTTGTAATGGAAGAATTATGTACGTTTTTCTTGTAAAGACGGTTTAACTTAACAAAGAGAAAAGTAATTAATTAAATTGGACAATTTAAACTTAAACTTCATATTAGAATTAAAATGATTTAAATGAAAGAAAATGAAGGATAGGAATCAAAGAAAATGTTTTATACATTGAGCTGCTTTTATATTCTCAAATTTTTATTGTGCTTCTCACCCCTTACTTCTTTTAACCTTTCTAGTGTCATGATTTTGCGAAGCCAAACTTTTTAGTTTACAGTGAGACTTATTAGTTTATAATTTTGAATTCTAATCTTTTTACTCCCTTCCAACTACTTTACTTGTCATCCTTCCAAAAAAAAAAAAATGGTTCAAAATAGTGTTAGTTTAGAAAATCAAAATATTATTAAATATATTCTTCCAATTTTGTGCTTAGTAATACTTTATTTTTAAAAGTAATAAACATTGACTCATAATTAGCACAAAAAACCTAGAGGAATAACACAAACATAGAAACCAAAACAAAGATGGAGAAACTTGATGATTAAAGATACAAATCTGAAAGAGAAATAACATGATAACAACAATAAAGCATTTATTTAGCAATAAAAACAGAAGAAGGCCAAAGCGGAAGCATTAGATATATGTAAATTGTATGCCTAGATTAAGTCCAGAGCAGCCTCTCGTCCTCGTGCCGCAAACTGTGCCCGAATTTGAGCTGCTATAAGCTGCTCATGAGCATCATTCACTGAATTTATCATTTCCACATCTGCATTTGGATTTAGATTTAAATTTGAATTTAGATTTAGATTTGGATTTGAATTTAAATATGCGTTTGGATTTGGATTTGGACGATGTTGTTTGGGGAAAACACCGACTTCAGGACTAGTTATCGCACACCGCAAGTGTGACCCGAAATCACACCCAGCACAATAGTACAACCAATCGTTCTTGTTCATTATTTCGTTGCAGATATCACAAACATATTCCATATTCTTATCTTCATATGGGGAGCCAAAATGGAGCCCCAATTGATGTGGGTGTTTGTCAACAAGTATCGAACTCGGACAAGATGCACATTGCAAGTGGATATCAAATTCACAAGCAGCACAGCTGAAGCAAAACGCATTCCCAGCAGAGTTACAAGCCTTGCAAGTGTAGGTACGACTCGAGTAAGACGGAATTTGGTGAAGGGTCAAGGGGTGGGAAGGATGAGACGCGTGATTGAGAAAACGCGGAGCATTGAAGCAGTTATCGTGGAGGAAATACTGGCAACTGCTGCATCCATGGAAATTTGGCTTATTGTTATTTGGTTGCTCACAGGCATTGCAAGTAAGTGTTTCAGGACGATTCACAATTGGTTTCAAAATGTGAAGATGGCTAAAGTGTTGTTTACCTTCACATGACGCATTGCTACTCTTATTCTGTCTTCCCATTTGATTTTTCTTTCTAACTTTTTTGAAATCAGTAATCAATAAGAAGTGCAACTTGTAATTGTATTTATAGATACTAATTCAACTATAATAATAATAAGTTAAGAACAAGGCCACGATGTTAATTTCCTTCCATGACTTTGCATTCATTTTTTTTTCTCTTTATCAAGTCCGGTGAACAAATAATTTGGCCAGTTGTTATTTAAATATATGTAAGCGTATTGACTGACTCAGCCCTGTTATCCATTGGCTACTAAAATAATGGCAATCGAGAATCTTCGTATGATTTGACATACACTAAAATTTACCTTCTAATTGGTTTTTTCAAGTTAACTAATTCCTTCTTCCCACTTATAAGTTTTTACTCAATCAATAAAAATTATGGTGGAGTAATAATCATTCATTAAACTTAATCTCAGGTTTGAGCATCGAATATAGAATCACACTTGATGTTAAAAAAAGTTTTATTCCAACGGTGATTCTTCGTTATAATTCGGCAAAGTGGTGACTTTGGGAAGTCAACTTTATTGGGTTCATGGATGTTGCGGTAAGTAACGGTCTACTGTGAGACATTTTGCTCTTTGCAAGTTGGAATTTTATCATTCATTATCCTATTGCTGACTAATACATAATTCATTTAGTTTAATTATCATAATGTCTCAAAATTATATAGCCACTCGAAGAGTCATATATGTCTGCTTGATTCCCATTTTGCATTATAGCAGGTCCTGTAATATCACATGCAACCCTTTTTGAATTACGTGTGAATGTAAAATATTTTATGTATCGAGGTGCTTTTGATTCTCAAGCTTTTGTCAAGTTTTTCAAGTGATTCTCACCTCACAATTCTTTAGCCTTTTTGGAGTCATGATTTTACGGAGGCCGGATTTGAAATTTGTGGTTTTAGATTCTGATCTTATTAAATTAGTACTCCTTAAGTCATTCGTTTTATAAAGAATAACATAGTTTAATTTGACACGAATTTTAAGAAAATAAGAAGACTTTTGATTATATCAAATGTACATAATTACCCTTTAATTTTGTGGTCTTAAACATGCCACGTGAAAAGTTACTATCAAAAAATGAAAAAGGTCATTCTTTTTGAAATATATTAAAAAGGAAATGAGGTCACTCTTTTTGAAAAGGAGAGAGTATATTCTAAAATTGATAATTGTACACACACAATGAATTCTTAGGACAAATGGTATTGAATTTTAATTAAAGCTACTGATTAACCAAAACTATTTAGAGACGTATTATACAATCCATCAATGGATTAATTAACGGGCAATTTTTAATCAACTTTCACTAAATTTCGTTAATGTCAACCCTTCTAATCCTTTCTAGTAACACTATATATTATACAATCGAAAGTAATATTCAATAATTCCCAACAAAAATGAATAATCTCTCCGTTTAATAATAATTGTCCACTATATAAGTATTTTCACGGGTTGGGTTAGAGTGGCATCGACAATTCTAATATGAATTCAACTGATTTGAATATGAGAATACCCATGGATAAAAGCAGATTTTTATTCTACTAACACTACGTTTACTCCTAGTCTCACTAGTTGAGTTACATTGTGATGCTTAAATTGAATTGTTGTTCAAGTATGGTGAGCTGCAATAAACAAAAACATACAGTGAATTAGTTAGTGGAAGTTTCAAACAGAAATATTTGAAATTATGACTCTTTGTCGCTGGAAATTGAAGAACCGGCAGACCAATAAATAAGTAAGAGTTGACAAGTGATGGTTGAACCATAATCTTGGGGATTGGGTCTTGTAAATTAGACCAATGAATAAATAAGAGTTGACAAGTGAGGGTTGAACTGTAACTTTGGGGATTGGGTATTGTAAATTAGTTATGAAATTGCTCTAACAAGGAGATTTTCACACGAGATTTATACGATGCAAATAAAGCTTGATCAAATGAAAGTCGCACAGATTACTTGAAGTGACAAGTTTGATATTTTAATACAAGTATATTGAGTACATAGTAATCTTACCACAAGTTGTTATTCATAAATTTCATGGTTAATAAAGTGAATGATGTACCGAAATGTTTTGAACTTGTATATGGGACAAGTCTTTTACTTGATATGATACGAAAATAGTTATTTGAGATGAACTCTTTTTTATAAGATATATTTATTGATACTTGAGATATAATTACGGCTATGAAAGAGTTTAACATTTACTTAAGAAATAATATTTTTCATATGTTTTGATTAAAGTTTTATATACTATGATTGATACATTGATTTTGCTTACACGAGACATATGAGATTGAATATTGTTATCCTCTTCTGAAAGGGCATTTATTACATATTTTGATTATCAGACTAGCATATTTTGACTTGTCCCTCATTAAAAAGGTTGTGATTAAGCGTCATTACTCACTGAGCTAGCGTTTCACTCCTCGCTACATATTGTAAGCTTGTGTCGAATATTAGACTTCTTATGTTCTTGGAGATGGACTTTGTATTTCTATACTTTGAATAGTCTATGAGTGGATAAGGTGGATTATTGATGAGATTGATTGATTGTGTTATTGATCTATCGTAAATTTTGGATTGACCCAAAAACAAAGAGAACTCTTCCCTAATGTAGAGTTTATCAAGGCTTGTTTTGGGATCATGACACAAACAATAGTATGTAATATATAAACATAGAAACCAAAACGAAAATGGATAAACTTTATAATTAAAGATACAAATCTGAAAGAGAAATAACAAGATAACAATAATAAAGCATTTACTTTTGCAATAAAAACAGAAGAAGGTAGATAATCACGATAGAGTTATATGTAAATAAACATTCGTGATTGTCTACCATAAGTCCAGCATAGCCTGTCTTGATCGTGCCGCAATCTGAGCTCCAATTTGCGCTGCTATAAGCCGGTCATGATCATCATTCACTGAGTTTATCATTTCCACAGCTGCATTCGCACCAGAATTCCGACTTGGATTTGAATTCTGACTTGGATTTGGATTTGAATTTGGATTTGGGCGCTGCTGTTTGGGGAAAACACCGACTTCAGGACTAATTATCGCACAGTTCAAGTGTGAAGCGAAATCACACCCACCACAATAGTAAAACCAGTTGTCATTGTTCATCCTTACAAAGCAGATATCGCAAACATATTCGTTATCCTCAGGAAAACCGTAGTGGAGCTCCAATTGATGCGTGTGTTTATCAACAAGTATGGAGCTAGGACAGGATGCACATTGCAAGTGAATATCAAATTCACAATCAGAACAGTTAAAACAAAATCCATTTCCACCAGAGCCACAAGCATTGCAAATATAGGAACCACTCACGTAAGACGAAATTTGGCGAAGGGTCAATGGGTGGGAAGGATGAGACGAGTGATTGAGAATACGCGGAGCATTAAAACAGTTTTCGTGGAGGAAATATTGGCAGGTGTTGCAGCCGTAGAAAGGCTTGTTAGTATTGTTTGATTTCTCACAAGCATTGCAAGTGAGAGTTAATTCAGTTGGATTCACAATTTGTTTCAAGACGTGTTGATGGCTGAAGTGTTGTTTACCCTCATTTGTACCCCCGTTCAGTCTTCCCATTCTGTTTTGTTATTCCTTGTTATTTTTTTGTGCAATGGAACAGAGATATATTGGAGAGTTACGTCTCTGCGTATTTATAGATATCTCAATTCAACATTTCAACTATATGATACAATACAATAACTTAGCGACGTTGTTTCGTTTGGACGACGACTTTGCTTCGATGCATATTTCCTTTTTCTTTTACTTACTAATAAGTCGTCTCCAACATTAACTAGCTGTTATCGATTGGTTACGTACTAAAATAATGGGGCCGAGCATCTTTGTGTTTTTTTCCCTTTATTAATAGCAACAATTTGGCCAGTTGCTATTCAAAGTTATATTTACATATCTGTAAGCATATTGACTGACTTGGCGCTCTTATCGAATGGCTACTAAAATAATGGCAGGCATCTTCGTATAATTTGACTGAGTCTAAATATTGCCCTTCTAAGTACTCTTTTTCAGATTTTGGGTTCGAATCACCTTTTAACGTTTGAGAATGTTTTGCCCCAAACATGAGATTTTCCAATGCAAATCCGAATTTAGTCCTGTGGCCCAATATGATTTGGAATTCTTTTTTTTTTTATATGTAGAGGTGGTTGTCTTGTGATTAAACTGTAAAATTAGACCCACCAAATTCGGCAAATTGATAACTTTGGAAGTCAACTGTATTGAGGTTTCATGGATGTTACGGTAAAAGTCCACTGTTAGACTTTTTGCTCTCTGCAAGTTGGCATTTTATCATTCTTTTCCTGATCCTGGGTGAATACAGAATGCTTTGGCACCGGGTTGCCCTTAATTCTCATGCTTTTATCGAGCTTCTCAAGTTGATTCTCACTTCTTATTCTTTCAGCCCTTCTCGGTGTCATGATTTTGCAGCTAGAATTTTATGATTGTGGTGTATACATTCGATAAATATTTAGGGCAAATAATACAGAGTTTGAATGAAAGCTACTGATTCGACCAAAACTAAAGCAAACATTACTCTAGCTTTGCCCCTTTTATAATAATATTCAATGAATTTTTAGAACAAATGATAGCAATGCACTTTTAACCTTTGTGTTATACGACTACTGAGTGTTAGTTCTACTGTCGTTATTGCGTACACGTTGTGTTTGGAACACTGTTGTGAAGAGCGGCTTACAAGGGAAAAACAAACGCTTAAAGCCTAGTCAAATTTGGAATTTGATGATCTTATTATTCTACGCCCTTGTAATCTAAAATTTCGTTTGTCAACAAGGGCAGATGCACGGTGAAAAATATGGTTTCGGCAAACTGACCAGTTTTACCTAAAATTTTGTATATCTATTAAAAAGTTGGTCAAATATGTGTAAACATTACTTAATGGTAGTTAGTTCAGGAATATCTGAATCCCATTAAAAAAAATTTAAATCTAGAACTCGCCTAGGTTTATCTGTCTAATAGTTAATTTGAATTATCAGAAACAATTTATAGTATGATTCTTAGTAATTCGTTTTTGTTTTCTTAGAGTGAACATTGAAAACTTATTGCACTCACATGATATAATTGGAAATAGTAATAAATAGTACATAACATTTTAATCTGAAGAGAAATTACACACGAGAACATTTATTTTGCAATTAAAAAACAGGTGGTCTCAATATAAGACATAATTTGAGCCTCAACTATTTTCATATCAGGATGATAGAGTTAATAGTAACCGTATCGTCTTCGTGGTGTCACCAAGTCCAGACAAGCCTCTCTTCCTCGTGCCGCAATCTGAGCACGAAGTTGAGCTGCCATTATCTGTTCATGAGCTTCATTTGCTGAATTTATCATATCTACTGTTGCATTTGGATTTCTATTTGAATTTGAATTTTGATTTGGATTTGGAACTGGACGCTGCTGTTTGGCGAAAACACCAACTTCAGGACTAGTTATCGCACAGTGCAAGTGTGATGCGAAATCACACCCACCGCAGTAGTACAACCAATTCTCCTTATTCATTATTTCACTGCAGATATCACAAACATATTCACTATCCTTGTCTTCGTAAGGAGAACCGAACTTGAGCTCCAATTGATGCGGGTGTTTATCAATAAGTATCAAACTCTGAAGAGATGCACATTGCAAGTGAATATCAAATTCACAACAAGCACAGCTAAAGCAAAATCCATTGCCAACAGTGTCACACGCCTTGCAGGTAAAGGAACAACTCGAGTAAGTCGCACTTGGGAGAAGGGTCAGAGGATGGGAAGGATGAGACGCGTGATTGAGAAAACGCGGAGCGTTGAAGCAGTTTTCATGAAGGAAATATTGGCATGTGTTGCAGCCGTAGAGAGGCTTGTTAGTATTGTTTGGTTTCTCACAAGCATTGCAATTGAGTATTGTTTCAGTTGGATTCACAATTAGTTTCAAGGCGTGTTGATGACTGAAGTGTTGTTTATCTTGAGGTCCCGCATTTGTACCCCGGTTTTGTCTTCCCATATTTTTTTTTCCTTTGTAATTTTGTTTGGCAGTATAATGGATATATATTGGAGAGTTAGCTTAGCTAGCTGCAAGTGATGATTAACAGATAGATATTTAATTCAACTATACGATGCAATAAGGTTGCACGACTTTGCTTCCATAATTATTATTTTTTCTTTTACTAAGTCGTCTCCGACATTAACAATTTATGCAAAAGTTTTTTAAAACATCTTTTATCATATTGACTGACTAGCTGTTATAGATACTAAAATGGAGCTGAGAATCTTCATGCTTTGACTTTGACTAAAATGGCGGGGAGCATCTCTGTATTCACAAGTTAATTATGTGAGGTTCATGAAAATTTTGGTAGACTTTTTGCACTTGCAAGTTGGCATTTATTTCATCAATCATTTTCGTACATAGTGCTAGTCGACTACTAGTCTTGTTCCGATCTTTATCAGACTTTGGAGTCTGATTATTGCAGCATCTTAATACTAGCAAAACGAACAATCATATATTTGTTTTAAGGGTATACATGATCGGGTTGGTTTGGGTTTTTCAAATATCAAATCATATCATTTGTATCGGGTTTTGAATTTATAAATCAAACCAAACAAATAAAATTCGGGTTTTTCAATTTTGGGTTTTTCAGATTTTTTTGGATTTTCGGGTTTTTTCGATAATGTATTCATGAAAACATATAATTGTATTTCAAATATTTATTTAGTCTTACCAAAATGCAACTATCTAAGTTAATTCTCAAGAAAATAACAAAAAATATGATATAATTAATGACACTAAAATATTCAAAAAATAATAAAATCGCTTAAAACAAATATCGCAAATTAATAAGTCATAATGAAATTAATCTTATTTAAAGTACTAAATCATGTAAAATAAGGTAGTAAGTATTAGTTACGTGACTCATATTAAAAGAAAGTAAAATTAGATCATGTATTTAATTGTCTAAATTATGTAAAACTAAAAAAAAACAAATATTCAATATTATTGTCCTCTTAGTGTTGAATTGATGTTCTTTTTTGCATTAGTATTAATTTGATTTTTATTTAAACTTTATTATAATTACAACATGTATAGACTATAATCTGATTAGATCATTAAGAATTCTAGTTCCAAACTGAATAATCATATTAAAAGTTAAAAAACTATGAAAAAAGTATGAGAAATATTTAAAAAATTATCAAAGTAAGTATTTTTTAGGTATTAAAATAAAATTTTAAAATTATATGATAATATCGGGTTCATTTGGTCTCGGTATTTTTTAGTTGAAACCAAACCAACCCAAATATAGTCGGATTTTTTTTTTCCAATACCAAACCAAGTCAAATCAAATTACTAGTAAAAAAAAAAATTCCAATTTAACTCAATTTGCAATTTGATTCGATTTTCAATTCAATTTTGTACACCCATAATTTGTTCGATTCCCATCCTTCAATCAGTCGTCTTTCTGGTGTTACCATATTAATTTCACAAGGTGGATGTATCAGATTTCATATACAATTTAGAGAAAAAGGTTAAAAAAATGAAAGTCACTTGGTCAATAATTTGGTTAAAAGACCATTCCCATCATAATTTGGTTAATAAATACTTCAAAAAGTTTTTTTTTTCAAATAAATATAATATTTCATTCTTTTTAAAAACTTTTTTTTTTCTTAATAGCAAATATATATCCTACTTCCATTTTTAAAAAAAAAAATTAAGAAATATAAATATTTATTAAAATAAAATTATTTTGTCCAAATGAAATTAATGCATGATGGGTTGGGTTGCTATGATATATATCTGATCTATCCTAGTAGTTAAAAAGGTAGATGTAGTTATCTGATATTAATTGATACAATGAAATTGATAAGGAAAAAAAAAGATTATATAAAAGAAACAAGATTGGGGTTCTTTAAAAGTACTATTTTAATAGAAATAAAAAGTGCTTAAAAGAAAAATAACAATTAATATTTTTTATTTTATTTATGTAAATAATAATTAATATATTTATTTAGAAAAGAACATTTTTTTATGGAAAAGGGTCAAATATGCCCCTACATTATTTGAAAAAGTCTAGATATACCCTCCGTTTAAGTTCGATTCACTCATGCCTTCACCATCCAACTTTTGATCCAAATATGCCCTTATGGGCGTTACTATATTTATTTATTTGTGAATTTTTGGCGTTAATTTTATATATTTTTTTTCAGATTTTTCGTATTTTTATTAATCAATTACTCATTTTCGGAATTTACCAAAAAAATAAAAATTGAACAAAATTATTAAAATTGGGTCGGATAGTGAATTCAAAAAAGAGTTGATTTATGGGTCGAATTAGGTGCTGATGAGTCCGAATATCTTTTCATTTTCATATAAATGTCATGTCATAAGATCAAAATGACATGACAATTCCATGTGGCATTTAAAAAAATGAAAAATGAGTTGGATATGTCCAACATGACAACTAACGGCCATTAGGACATATCTGGACCAAAAGTTGGGACGGCGAGGACATGAGTGAATCAAACTTTAAACGGAGAGTATATATAGACTTTTTCGAATAGTTTAGATGCATATTAACCCTTTTTCATACAATTTAACTGAGGACATTTTTGTTAATTTAAGGCATTTTAACCCTTTTTCATACAATTTATTTTATTCTTTGGAACCAAAAAAAAAAATCTTCAAGGAACATATTTTCACTTTTTGCTATGGATTCTGAATCTTTATTTTGATCATATATATGTTCGGTGGCGGATTTAGGAAGGGAAAAGGGGATCACAGGATACTACTTTATTAGGAAATTTTACTGAACATGTATATATAATTACGAAACAGAAAATTCTTTGTTTAGTAATTATTTGATTTTTTATATACATAAATATTAGTAAGTATGAAATTAGATATAAATGTCAAAAATATACTTAAATTTTTATTTTTTTTGAGTTTTATACCTAAACGATTGAGAGTCTAATGCATTCTCTCTTTATTTTGAAAAACCCTTCACACATGACATTCCACATAAATAAAATATTTTACTTAGATAAAAATTAAATTATAAAATATTAATATTAATTAAAAATTAAAGATTAAAGTATTACTATCCATAAAAATTAAATTATTTTCTATCCCAACACCTCCTCCACGTACTTCCCCCCCCCCCCCCACACACACACACACACAAGCAACCCCATCCTTTTTTAAAAAAAGAACCATTTATAAAATACTTTTTAAATTTTCATACTTTATCTTCCCTTCCTCCTCCCACCCACTCGTCATTACTAAAGAAATTGATATTATTTTATTTAAAAATAAATAAAAAACCTATCCCTTCCTATTTAATTCTTTGCTTCTAATTTTTATTTTTTTACGTTTTTTTTATTTGTGTTAAATATACATACATATATTTTAGAAAAAAATTTACTAGTATACCGAATATAACATAAATAACTAAAAAAAAAGAGTCTTATGGCAACAAGTAAAAAATATTTTCAATATAAATATCTAAACACTGGGAAAAAATTGGAAGCGGAGAATTAAGTGAGATAGGTAGAATTATTTCTTGAAGAAAATAAAATAATATCTAAATTAATATTTGAGGAGTGGGAGGAGATGAAGTATAAAAGAAATTTAAACAAAATAGAAACTTTAAAAAATGGTGGGGGTGGGGGTGGGGGGTGAGAGGAAGTGATGGCTTGAGATAAGAAAAATATTTTAGAGTGTATTTTATAAAGAAAATATTTTTTTTAATAATAGTTTTTTAATTTTTAATTTTAACTAATACTAGCAATTTATTTAATTTTTGTCAAGGTTGAACATTGTGTCCATGTGGAGTGTGATGTGGAAATTCTTTAAAATAAAAGAGAGTTTATTACAAGTACCATGATGAGAGTGGTATAAAAGAGAGAGGTGTATTTCTCAAAAAAAAAAACTAATAACTTAGATATGAAACTCAAGTTTAGATATGAAACTTAAAAAAAAGATATAGTTTAGATGTGTTTTTAACATTTATCTCGTGAAATTATTTTGAATACATTTCATAAAAAAGAGAAGTCATTGAAAAGAATTATAATATATTTTTCTTTTACTTTTTAGAAAAGATATAAAAAATATACTTGAATTGTATTTTATAATTTGTATAATTTTTTTTTAAATATGGTATTAGTGTATTACATTACTTTATTTATTTTTCTCATTTTAAAAAGTGACACTGCTTATAAAAAATTTACGCTGTACGCCACCGTATATAATATGAAATATGCAAATTATCAAACATTTATATAATTTGAAGAAATTCGACTAGCAAGTTGATATTCAAAAAAATTATCACTAATCTCACTAACTGAATTTATCATCTCCAGTGCAGACATTTGAATTCATTATTTCTAATGTTACAAACTAATGAAAAAACTTAAAACCAATTTCCTTTTTTACTGCCCGTCGAATTAATCTACTTTATTCGTTTAGCTTTTCTTGGTTTCATCTAATTTCACCCTTGTATTATAGGGCTAGTGCAATTTAGTTCTAGTCTTAATTTTTGTGCGCAAGATATTCTTCCATTATTTTTTGTGTGCATTTTATGAAACTTCTGTTATGTTAGTATAAATGTAAATTCTACTCAACAATATCAATTATCAACCAACTGTGAATAGATTAACATAGAAACCGTAAAGAAGATGGAGAAAAAAGTCCATCAATACATGAACGATAAAATTGTAGGAGTCGTCAGGATGTGGTGTAGTGGATGGTGTTGATGTTCGATGTCTTGAATTCAAGCCTTGGATATGAAAATATTCTTGATGGGTAGGGTTATCCCTCCTCAAATTGGGCCCTATGAATGCGGGTAAATAAAATAGAAATACAAGAGGCAATTTGATTTGCAGAAAATCAACATAGAATTGAAAAGGTGGATAGCATTTAGTAGTAATAGCGTCTTGGTGATGGCCCGTCTATCGAATCCAGTATAGCCTGTCTTCCTCTTCTTGCAATCTGAGATTCAATTTGAGCTGCTATAAGCCGCTCATGAGCATCACTAACTGAATTTATCATCTCCACTGATGAATTTACATTTGGAATTTGATATTTTGGATGTGATGACGGAAGAACAGCAGCATCAGGAGATGCACAGTGCAAGTGCGACACGAAATCACAATCAGCACAATAGTATAACGATTCATCCGATTCCATTACGATATTACAGATATCACAAGCAAATAGGGTATCCTTATCTTCGTAAGGAGAACCAAAGCAGAGCTCCAACTCATGTGGATGTTTGTCAATAAGAATCGAACTTCGATAATTGAGTTCCTCTTCCGCTTCCACTTCGCGTCTTCCTCTTCTTGTTCGGCTTCTTCTTCTTCCTCCTCTGCCTCTTCTTCTTGATTGATTTCTTTTTCGTTCTTGACGGGTACCTCCTCTGTTTTCCTGATCACTACTGGATTTTCTCTTGGTTTGTTGCCCAACAGTTTCGACGTTCTTGGCTGACAGATTTGGAAATGCCACATTCGAGATGTGTACCAAAGTCACAATCAGCACAATAATAGAACCAGTTATTAAGATCTACATTGTCGCGACAGAGATCACAGACAAAAACGGTGCTTCCATCATCATAGAAAGGGGATTCGAATATGAGCTCAAGTTCATGATGATGGTGCTGGGGAAGGACAACAGTTTGGGGCAAAAGGGCACAGTGCATGTGGATATCGAATTCACAACAGGCACAGCTAAAGCTACAACCTTTGCCAGCAGAGCCACAAGCCTTGCAAGTATAAGAAAGATTCGAGTAAGTTGGAGTTGGTAGAAGGGTCAAGTGATGGGAAGGATGAGATGAATGATTGAGAAAACGCGGAGCATTGAGGCAGTTTTCATGGAGAAAATATTCACAGGTATTGCAACCATAGAAATTACTAGTAATGTTTGGATGCTCACAAGCATTGCAAATGAGAGTTTCAGTTGGATTCACAATGGGTTTCAAGATGTGTGGATGACTGAAGTGTTGTTTACCTTGACATGTCCGTTTCTCCCTTCCCATTTTTTCTCGTAACTTTCAATTGTTAATGCACTTATCAACAACAGGACATGAATATAATGGAGATCTAGCTAGCAAGTTCAATGACCAAACTATAGCTAATTGGTATTAGTATTTATAGCTACCCTACTTAATTAGTAGTAATAAGTTGGCAATGCATGCAACAACTATTACAATTTGGCCAATTGTTATTATAAAAAAGAAGTTTAATTAGCACATTGACACAGCTACGAACTAATCAAAATGGGGAGCACCGTTGCATTTTTCAAAGCCAGCGAGGACGAAAAAAGAAACTTAAGAAGTCAACTGCATTATGTTACAAAAGAATCCACTATTTTTGACTTTTTCTCTTTGCAAGTTCTCATTCCCATCATTCATTATCATACCGTTGACTATTGACTAATAATAATTCATCTTATTCTGAAATTTGAAGTTTTGATTATTGCAACTAGCTTGCCAAACCAGTGAGCATTTATTAAAAATAAAAAAATATGGATAGGGATAAGTATAAGAAGAGGTGATTAGATCTTACCTTAACAAACTTCTGAATTTTGGGTGGGAATAAGTGCTTTTTGTAATTTTATAGACGGAAAAAGACTCAAAAATATTCTTAAACTATTAGAAATAGCTCATACTTACTCTTAAATTATATTTTAACTCAAAAATATACTTTTCATCAAAATATTGGGTCATACTTACCCTTCTAATTGACAGTAGTATGTTCAGTGTCATATGGGCGCCACATAATTATCTAACAACTCCCACCTCCTTAAAGACTAATAAGATCCCTAATTACTAATTTCCCCCCATTTTTGTTAACATACAATTTTACGAGTTAATACCTCAGATGGTCACTCAACTATGCACTCTTCTCTCAGAAAGTCACTCAACTTTCAATTTTCACTCAAAAGTCACTCAACTATGCACTTTTTTCTCAAAAGTCACTCAACTTTGAATTTTAACTCAAAAGTCACTCAACCATCCATTCTTTCCTCAAAATGTCACTCAATCTATTAAATTATTTTTTTAATTAAAATTTATTGATATTAATTATTTATATAACAAACCAAAATTTTAAAAAAATAAAAATACCATTTAAACCATTTAGTGATCCACCCACCTAACCCGACCCATTAAAAAATATGATATGACCCATTTTATTTTGTCTTTAATCCTAATTCAAGGTTTAAAGAGAGGGATTAATTTAGGATTAAAGACAAAATAAAATGGGTCATCATATTTTTTAATGGGTCGGGTTAGGTGGGTGGATCACTAAATGGTTTAATTTATTTTTTAAAATTTTTGATTTGTTATATAAATAATTAATATCAACAATTTTTAATTAAAAAATAATTTAATAGATTGAGTGACTTTTTGCGGAAAGAGTGGATAGTTGAGTGACTTTTGAGTTAAAATTCAAAGTTGAGTGACTTTCTGAATAAGAAGTGCATAGTTGAGTGACTTTTGAGTGAAAATTGAAAGTTTAGTGACATTCTGAGAGAAGAGTGCATAGTTGAGTGATCATATGAGATATTAACTCACAATTTTACCTATTTCCCACTAATTAGTTTTTCCCGTTTTCCCCTCATTTCTCTAATACGTCATATGTCTTTTAATTTCATAAATTAATTAATATATATGAATTAATAAGCACTCCATGATATAATATTTAGCATGATTTCAAAAAATAAGAAAATATTAATTATTTGATCGATAACAATAACAAATATTTGTTATAAAATAAAATATTTTCATAAACATCATATTACTACTCTATATAAACTATTTTACTTTGTATTATATTAGATTCTAAAAAGTTTTGAGTGAAAAAAGTTGTCATGTTAATGATGTAACTTAAAGTTCAATTCTTGAAAGATAAATAAAAATGTTCAAAATATTATTTGTTTATATAAAAAAAGATATTGCAAAAATGATGTTTTTATAATACGGAAAAGGACTAAAATATCCTCAAAGTATTGGAAATGGTACAAAATTACCATCCATCCACTTATTGGTTCCAAAATATCCTTCTCATCTACCTATTGGGTCCAAAATACCCTTGTCATCCACATTTTGGTTCAAAATTGACCACTTATTTAACGGTTTTATATTTAAACTATTTAAATATTTTTTTAAATATATGACTTTCAACTACTTGTTATAATTTAACTTATTAATATAATTTATAAATCAATCCACTACCCACCCATTACTAATTAAACCCCTCCAAATTAATAAACCCGTCACATTATTAATGCAACAACTATAAGCTATTGTCAATTGAGTGTTTTTAAAAAATTGAGGCGAGAATATCTATAAAAGTAAATTATCATACATTCAAGTGTTTAAATAAATTAATTACCGATAAACTTAAAAGTTGACTATGTTCATCTTAATTATTCTTATGTCTCAGTTACGTGATGTAACTTCATAGGTAACTTTTTTTCAACAAATATATTAAAGGTTTTAAAACAAATCATAAATATTTATAAAATTATATTTAAAAAGAGTGCATGAATTAATTCGAGATATATTAATTTTTTACCTTTAATCATAAATTTCTAATTAAATCTTGAAAGAATATCCTATTGAAAGTGTCCTCCTAAATAAGTGGTTCAACCTAAATTTAATTGGGGTTTTGATTTGGACTCGAATAATTATTATGTCATTTTCAGGAATCTATAATTTCATCGTGTTTTAGTAGTGTTTATGACGATTTTGATATTATAATTGGATTATTAATTGGGTGGGATTTAGTTAGTAATGAGTGGGTAATGGGTTGGTTTATAAATTATATTAATAAATTAAATTATAAACAATAGCTGAACGCCAAGTATTTTAAAAAATATTTAAAGAGTTTAATTTTAAAACAGTTAAAAAAGTGGTCAATTTTGAAACCAAAAGTGGATGAAAAGGATATTTTGGAGCTAGGTGGATGAAAAAGACATTTTGGAGCTAATAGATGGATGAAAAGGACAATTTGGAGCTAATAGGTGGATGAATAGTAATTTTGTATCATCTTCAATATTTCAAGATATTTTAGGCCTTTTTCGTTTATAATATTTTGTTGATATATTATTTAATTTCATAAACACATTTACATATTGAAAACAAATAGTCTCAATAATTCAGTGTTTAGACAATATCTTAATATTCATATGTTTATTCAGATTTACACATCTAGATCTTAATGCACATCTTAATATTCACGTTGGTATCCAGATTTAGATTCTTAATCTGAAAACAAGTGAGGCCTAATTATGACTCAATACTTTGACGGAAATGATACTTTTGAGCCAGAATATAGTTTAAGGATAAATGTAAGATATTTTTGATAGTTAAAGGATATTTTTTACCCTTTTCTATTTCATATGTATATTAAAATTAACTAGGTCGATAAAAACTAGGATGAATAATGTGAGGTAGCGTGCATTGAGGGAAAAATCAAGAATGGAGCTTTGGGAAGTAGTATTCCATTCTTCTTTTTTAGGCAGTAATTCTCATGATTACTAATGCTCATAGTATTCGACGATCAATAGTCATAAAGAGATATTCCTGGGTACATTAGTTGGTCATTTATTTGGTTCGAATTCATAAAAATCAACACGGCTGAAAATTTCGTATCGAATTCAGAGTTAACAGGGTTTAAAGGTATTGCAATAGATGATAAGGGGAGGTGGGTAGGAGATTTTATTGATTGATTGATATTAAAATTGAAATACAAGAAATATAGCACAGATATATATTGAATGGAAAAGCAACAACTCCCAAAATAATCAACAAAGCTCAGCTTGTAACTAGAGACAATATCTCGTATGGAAAGACCATATAATAAGAAAATACTAGTAGTTTATATTCTATTTTTCGAAGAAGAAAACACTTAGTAATAACGATAAGGATTACTAAACAAATTGTTCATGAATTGTGCATTTTGATGGGCCATATTAGATCGAAAATTCATCCTTGCCTGATGTTCTTGAAGTTCGATTGATGCCATCATCAATCTCTCTGCATTAGTCATATTCTCTTCGTGTACAGGTTCTTTTTCATTCTCAAGACTCGAATCTTCTTCCTTTTTAACTGTCACACATTTCAAGTGTGTGCCAAGTTTACACTCGGCACAGTAATAAAGCCATAATCTATCATTGCAATATCCATAGCACACATTGCAATAGATATCCACAGAATCTTCACTAGGAAATGGCCATTGATATTGGAGTTTAAGGGAATGTTGATGATCCTCACGAGTTATATTTTCAGCTAAAGATGTAGCACATTTAGTATGGAGACTAAAGTTGCATTCGAGGCATTCGTAGACAAAGGAGTTTGGTACTTCACCACAAGCATTGCAACCAAAATAGAGTCGTCGTTCAGGTGAAGTAGGATACAAAGTGAGAGGGTGATTAGGATGGGAACTGTGTTGTATTTTTTTTGGTAACTCGAAGCATGATTTATGAAGGGTGAATTCGCAATTGGATTTTGTGCATTTGTAATTAGCAGTGTCACAAAGTTCATCCTCACAACCTGAGCAGATTATTTCATTTGATTGTTGAACTTTACAGAGTTCCAAAGGATGGGAGTGGCTAAAATGCTTCAGATTTTTTGCTTTGCTTGTTGTTATACCTCTGTTTTCCTCTTTTTGATTAATTTCTTGTATCTTGATTGGTTCCTTCTCTGTTTTCCTCTGTTTCGGGTTCTTGTTGTCTGACAGATTTGGAAATGGCACATTTTAGATGTGTGCCAAAATCACAATCAGCACAATAATACAACCAGTTATTAAGATGTGCATTGTCATGACAGACATCACAAATAAAAACAGTGTTCTCATCGACGTCATCATCACAAGGGGATTCAAAAATGAGTTCAAGTTCATGATGATGTTGCTGGGGAAGGACAACAGTTTGGGGCAAAAGGGCACATTGCATATGGATATCAAAGTCGCAACAGGCACAGCTAAAGCTACAACCATTGCCAGCAGAGCCACAAGCCTTGCAAGTAAAAGAACGATTCGAGTAAGTTGGAGCTGGGAGAAGGGTCAAGTGGTGGGATGGATGAGATGAGTGATGGAGAAAACGCGGAGCGTTGAGGCAGTTTTCGTGGAGGAAATATTGGCAGGTGTTGCAACCATAGAAACTACTAGTAATGTTTGGTTGCTCACAAGCATTGCAAGTAAGTGTTTCGGTTGGATTTACAATTGGTATCAACATGTGTGGATGACTGAAGTGTTGTTTACCTTCACATGTCTGTTTTCCTCTTCCCATTTCGTTAGTAAACAATAAAAGCTAAGGTTTTGAGTATAATCTAAATGATATAAAATTGCATGTTAAATACAGAAATCTTAACAAGTTGGTGACATGAAAGTCAAATATTGAGGTTCAAGGAATTTACATTGTGAGGAAAAAATTTATGGGATAATGAGTTGACTTGTGACTTTGTGGTGTTACGGATTTAGATATATTTGATTTATTTTAAGGGCATTGAGTGGGCTAAGATGAACATAGACTTTGGACTTTGATTGGATCAACTTGTGCCATACTTGCCATAGCAAGTTACTTAATGACTGGACTCTATGTGCGACCTTTTTCAGCAACTTTCATATATGGTCTAAGAATACTGCTGGTTATTTGGTCATGTTTTATTGGAAATTTGAAAAAACTAGTTTTTGTTGTCAAAATGAAAAAAATATTTGAAAACTAGAGTTGTTTTTTTACTTTTGATGAGTAATTTGGAGTAAAAAAAAACTAAGGTAATTTTTCTAGAAATTTTACTTAAAACTTATAGTGCTAAGAGCTAATTACAATTTATTTTTACTCTTTTTCAAATTACAAAAAAATTCTTAATTTTGGTGAAATTCGAATACATTCCAAAACGTTCTAATACATCGCGTGCGAGTTTTTGATACATCGCGTCTTAATTTCGAATACATCATTGAACTCCCGATATATTCATGATATACACGATCGATACATTATCGAAAGTGATATATCCAAGAATAAGAAAGAGTATGAATTTTTGAAATTTTCAAATGATATGAAATTTTAAAAAATGTGATAAAATAAATTGTGTATTTAGATAAAAAATAAGTTTCCTAAATTTCTAGCGGTTAATTATACCACAAATGTGTTTCCAACTCATTTTTTAATCCGTAAAAAGTTTAACAGAAATTCCATTACATTTAGCTAAATAATTAAAAAGTCCAGTTATAATTTCATAGCCGTAATTACAGTTAGGCTGATAGAAAGTAGTAGTAATACTTCCGGTCGATAATATCTAAGGGAGTTCCTTTTAACTAATACATACTTAATTTTTCACATTAATATTATTGTCCCTTATTTGTATACTGCCTTGTAAATTATGGTTCAGCAGAATGATTAAAAACTTCACCAAAAACATCGAAACAAACATGATATTTATTTTATGAGACTGAAATACAAAACACAAATTAAGTACTGAAAACACATAAAAACAACAAGATCGTTCGGACACTACAGTTATAAACTGATGCACAAAATTAAAGGAATAACTCCAAAATAATCAATTCTTCTCCCTTGCAAATTGAATCCATCATGAGTTCATACCGTAAGTGAGAAAAGAGTTTTTATTTTGTATTCCGAAGTTATAGAGGAAACCTTCAATCATAATAACGATGAGAGCTACGCCACATATTAGTTATAGTTTGGGCGTTCATATATGCCATTTGAGCCTGAAACGTAAGCCTTGCTTGTTGTCCTTGAGCTTTGATCGTAGCCATTGTCAATTTCTGCTCATTAGTCATCTCTTCGTCTGCTTCTTCATTCTCAAGGCTCGAACCATCCTCTCTTTTGATAGTTGCGCATTGTAAATGTGTGCCTAATTTACACTCAGTACAATAATAAAGCCATTTGCTATCATTGCAAAGTCCATCACAAACCTTGCAAAAGATATTCACACAATCTTCAATAGGAAATGGCCATTCATATTGTAGTGTAAGGGAATGTTGATGATCCTCACGAGTTATATTCTCAGCTACAGATGTTGCACATTTAGCGTGGAGACTAAAGTTGCATTCGAGGCATTCGTAGACAAATGATTTTGGCTCTTCACCACAAGCATTGCAACCAAAATACATGCAGTCTCGTTCTGGTAAAGTAGGGTACAAAGTGAGAGGGTGATCGCGATGGGAATTATGTTGTATTTTTCTTGGTAACTCGAAGCATGATTTGTGAAGGGTGAATTCACAATTGGATTTTGTGCATTTGTAATTTGTAGTGCCACAGAGTTTATTCTCACAGCCTGAGCAGATTATCTCATTTGATTCTTGAACTTCAAAGAGTGCTAAAGCATGGGGGTGGCTAAAATGCTTCATTTTCTTCTTTGCTTAATTACTAACACATTTAGTAATAAAAAAAATTGCATGCTAAATACAGAAATTTTGGGCAAGTTGGTGAAATGAAAGTCAAATATTGAGGTTCAAGGAATTTACATTTGTGGAGAATTTTACGGGATAATGAGTTGGCTTGTTTTAAATTTTTTAATTAAAGATAACGAGTTGACTTATGACTTTGTGGTGTTACGGATATGGATGTATTTGATATTATTCAGAAGAAAAATGACTGATCCAAACGTCTAAGATGTACATAGACTTAGGGCTTTGGTTTGATCAACTTGTGCCATATTTTGCTATAGCAAGTTGCTTAATTAATCGACCCAAACGTCTAAGATGCATATCTTTTTCATCAATTTTTTTTACAAATTATTCTACAGTGTTTACACACATATAAACAACATAACAGCCTTTGATGTGAATAGCATTGTAGAAAATGTATTAACACATCTCTAACTATAGAGCCGAACTACTACAATTTTTTATTACAAATTTTGTTCAAAACCGGTCCTCCTCTTCCTCAAATGACTTTAAATTTTGTAGCAACCTGCTTAGACTACTGCCTAAGAGTCTAAAGACTCTAAATTTCTCACAAAAAAAATGAAATTCAAACTCATTCCGTTCCTTCAAACTTGTTTAACAATGGTGGGTTACCTTTCTACTAGGCTTTTTATCGCCCCAAATCTTACAAAACAGTACTCCAACCACTTTTCGAGCTCCAAACACAACAACAAAATGATTTTGTCAACTAACAAGTAATAGGACTCAAAAATTTTAAATTCGACTTTGAAGATATGCACTAAAAAAATTCAACTGAGACATTCTAAATTTTACATATTTTACAAAAGTCGGTTATATCACAGGTAAGGAAGGCAAACAGACTAAATCATAAATATATTAAACCTGAATATCAGAGTGTAAAAATCTCTTCCCATAAATTGCATATTTGTTCATTAAACCTGGAAGGATTACTTGCGCTTACGCTTAACAACCCAACTGACTTCAGGGCTTTTTTGCTTTTTGCCTTTGCTAACTCGGGCAGTTGAAGAACCTTGACCCTGTTATTAAAGAGAAGAGCAAACAATCACTTTGATAATTACAAATATAAACTTGAACTCTAAAAATTCACTAAACTGCTAAACCATATAAAAGGCAGCGAGACACCGGAGCGCAATGAACTTGATGCAAATATGGCTAATAAATTACTTCCACAGAATTACTGATGAGTTTCACAAAACATATGATAAGGTGAATTTTATTGAATGTTCGCAGTAGATACAAAGAAGAGAGATGGAATTTGAGTTAAGAAACAAAAGAGATCATCCAGATTAGCTTCTAAAATCCTATGTCAACAAGCAACAAAAGAGATCGATGCGCTTCCACTAAAACACGACATTTGGAAGCCTAGGCATATGTACACTGGCAACATGATCCCAGGTAGCCAGCATTCCAATAAGGTCAATCATGGTTAGATCCTAATTGATAAAAATAAGTAAACCTGAAGAAATCAACGATCTTCCCTCCACGAGAAATTGACAATTGTGTTCATTGTTCAACTATGTCTCAATCCTAAACAAGTTAGAGTCAGTTAAATGAATACTCATTATTCCATTTAAGCTTCTCTCATGTCATAATGACACCGAACAAAAATAGAAGTGCAAAATAAGTTAAATATTAGAAATAAATGTAATAATAAGAGAAGTCCTCTAACAAGACTAAAGCTTATTTGTTTTCATTAAATTAAAACGTTTAAATCTAAATTTTTAGAGAAAATTTAAACGTGTATGATTTAGATATTGTCTCTAGATCTAAACACTCAATGATTAATACTTTTTATTTTGATGACAAGGAAAACCTCTTGTCACTACCCTTTAGGTGCGCCAGGGTAAAACCTCCGCTCCTATGCAATAGCTCGCAAACCACATTGGAGAGGTAACCCGCACTAGGTAAGCCCGGTACGACAAGCTCGACACATAAAGCAAACCTCTTAATTCCACTGGCAAGGGGTTTCGAACCTGAGACCTCCAACATGGAAGTCCCAAGCACAAACCATTGGGCCACCCCAAAGGATCTCAATGAAATAAGAATGAGCATAATTTATTTGTTTGTAAACATAATAAATATACAATTCAAATATAAAAATAATACAATATTAGAATAAATATATAATACAACAAAATTATTGTTTGATAAAAATATTTATGCTTGCTAGTAACGGTGGAGATGGTTTGTAGTGGCATGTGGTAGTGATGGTTTTTTTTTCCAGGTAGTGATGGTTGTGATAGTGGCTAGTAATGGTGGTGGTAATAGTTGTGATGGTGGATGGGATTGGTGTTCTAGTGGTGGTGGTTGTTGTGATGATGGAACTTGTTGATGTTAGTAGTTAACAATGGTGGTGACAGTGGCAGTGGTGGCATCTGAAAATTTAGTGGTGGTGTGTCAGTGGTAGCTGGCACCGATGCTAGTTGTGATTGTGGAGGTGGTTGGTAGTAGGAATTACCTAAAGTGGTGATAAGTGGTTCATAATGGTGGCGGAAGTGGAGGCAACGGTGACGATGATGGTGGTGACTGAATGTTACAATGATGTAGTTGGTAGATGTGATAGTGACTGACAATAGTAGTTGACATCGATGGTGGTAATGAAATTGGTTGATGTTAGTAGTTTGCAGTGTTGGTGATTGTGGCTGATGGCGGTATTGGTGGTAGTCGGTAGTGGTTCTAGTTGTGATGGTTTATAGTAGGAATTGACCACGGTAAGGGTAATAGTTGATAGCGGTGGCTGAGAAAATGGATATAATTATAATGATGAGGTGGTACGTGTAATAGAGACCGAAAAGTAGTGGTTGTTATTAGTGGTGCTTGCTAGTGATAGTTGTGATAGCAGAGCTAGTGGTGGTTGGTGGAAATGGTGTTGGTGGTTGTGATGGCAAAGGTGGCTCTATGATGTTAGTAGTTGGCGGTGGTGGTGTTGTCTTAAGAATGTGTGGTTGTTGCCAATAGTGCTGGTGGTAATTGGTGATGGTGCTAGTAGTTGGTAATAGAGATTGCTCACAGTGGTGGTAGTTATTGATAGTGGCGACGACGGAAATTACCAGTGGCAGTGATGATGACAGTGGATTAATTTAATGATGGAATTGTTAGGTATGGTAGTAGCTGACAATAGTTGATGGCAACGGTGTTGGTTTCAGTGATGGTTGTGATGGAAGAGGTAGTTGGTGGTTGGCGACATCGTGGTGGTTTTAATGGCAGGGTTGGTAATGGTGGTAGCGGATAATAGTAAACAAAGTAATGGTGAAAGTTATCCACAAAAAATACATCGTAATGATATAAAAACTTTATTCAAAATCTTGGTGATTGAGACCCCTATTCAGACCAAATAAGTGCTTAAATCTTAATATAAACAAACGCATTTGAAGGTCTGAACTCCATAAAATGCAAACAAATGAGGCTTAAGTTCTATTCCCAGCTAACAGATAACACCTATGTGGATCTTTTTCCTTTACTGTGTCATATCTTTAGCTAAGCTTGCATTGATGTTATCATCAATTTGTTTTCCTTGTTCAATATAGAAAAGAAAATTAGAGAAGAGAAAAGAAACAAACAAAGGGCTAATCAGTCAACATATAAAACAATATACAGTTATAACAAGTGTAGTAGTATTGCATCACTGATCATATAGCAAACAAAATTTAGCAACTACTCACCGTAAGATTAGAAAATTCAACCTAGAACAATACCGGCAACCGGAGATACACCAAGATGAATGGTGTTTCCAAACCAAGAGTTTCAACCCAGAACAATACTGGCAACCTGGGATACACCAAAATTAATGGTGTTTCTAAGAGAAGAGTTCCATTAGTTATTATATTTCACATAATGGCAACATGGGCAAAGACCAAGAATGGTGTCCCCTAACCATGAGTCATGGATGTGTGTATCCCGTTACTAACCATACCTTACAACCCATAAAAACAATTGGATCTTTTTCATGACAGATGGCAGTCCACAACAACATATCCAATGTAATCCTACAAGGTCTAGAGAGGGCAGTGTGTACACGGCCTTAGCCCTATATTTGGTAAGGTAGAGATGCAGTCCATAGATTAACATAAATACAGGTCTCTTATCTGTTTTTTTCAAGGCAGCATAGAATGAGTAAGTCGCCAATTGGATGCAGATGCTACCCTTTTGTAATATTGTCTTCACACCATCAGTTCGCTATTTAATAAGTAACAGTTACTTATGTGCACACAGCAATGCCATGAAGAGAAGAATGTGAATTAAAAAAGTCGTTGGAGGTCAATGAATCACAGTGATGAAACTCAATGTCTCAATCCCACAAAATTAAAGAGATCAAGCAGCACAGCAAAAAAGGAAGAATACCTGTTGCATTCCAACCATTAAATTAGCCACCATCTGATCTTGGATCCTTTTGTCTATTTCTAGTCGCATTTGTCTGCGCTCCTCTTCCATCTGTGCTTGAAACATTTTGTCCATTTCAGCTCGCATTTGTTCACGTTCCTCTTGCAACTTACGATCCATGTCAGCTTGCATCTCTTGGCGCACACCTTCTATTGCAGAAAACAGGCTAGATCCCAAGTACCCATGTCGCATGCGGCTCTTTTTTAGAGGCGTCTTTCTATAACCTTTTCCACGGACATAGCATGTTGTCTCGCCAAGTACAGTAGCTAAAATCTCATCTCCAGTCATTGGATTCATGTTTTGTTCATATTGCTGTTGAACCACAAGTTCCTGGATCTGGCCCTGCAGTTATGCAAAACCATTTATACTAACAAATATATAATAATAAATATGAAAAAAGGTTTATTGTTTGGCTAGCTGTGCAGGACAGACTCCTTACAAAGGAGAGAATGCAAAGACTGAATATACCAGTAGATAATATGTATTGTTGTTTATGTGACAAATAGGCTTAGGAAACAAACAAACACTTGTTCTAAGAGTGTGGATGGATAAAGGATGTGGAACAAGGACTAGAAACATGGATAGGGATTATGCTAATTGCAGGGGAGATGAGACGAGTATTACTAACAATAAAAAGAAAGAGGTGCAATGGGTTCAAGAAGCAGATACTGGCAGCAATATCGGGGGTCATGTACTACAATGCTAGGATAGCTAGGAACAGGAAACAATTTAGAGGAATCTATGTACAGCAGGCTGAAGTGGTAACACGGATTAAGACAGACATGAAAATTAGATTAGAGTTGTTTAGTGCATCAAAGAGAGCACATAATTGTAGAGATTTCATGTATAGACTGAATTCTTAGCTATTTTTTGCCTTAGCTTGATGCTTGATTTCCTGGCACCAGTCTGAAGGTGGTCCAGGAGTTGGGTGCTCTATATTTTGTAGTTATGTTGATGAGTGCTGGTAATAATATTACACAGTTGTTACCAAAAAGAAATTGAAAAAAGGTCAGGAATGTCCTTAAATTATGCAAAATTGAACAAAAATGTCATCCACTGACAGGTTAGTCCAAGAATGCCTCTAACGTCAATACGTTGATCCAAAAATGTCCTATTATTACTTTCGGTCAAAATGTCATTTAAAAGAAAAGAAACAACATGTATCTTAGGAAAAGGGTTTTCTTGACACAGAAGTAACAATAAAAGCATTTTTGGACAAACTATTAAATGAGGACGTTTCTGTTCAACCTTGCATAGTTTAAGGACGTTTTTGTGATCCTTTTCCAAATAAATATATTTAAAAAAAAAACTACTGATTATGAAAAATTACGTGAATTTGTTGTGATTGTTGATCTGACCACAAAAGTTCTCCTTTATCATTCTTACGCGTATGTTGGAGCTCCCAGACACGATCTGGTGGTGCCTTTTCTCCGGTAAGAGGATCTCTCTACAATATATATTTCATATGAGAAAAACAAATCTGAGTATATAAAATGACATAAATAAATAACGGAAGTACATCTGTCTCAAAAGAAAATAACGGAAGTATATGATGGTTGGAATAAATGCATTTCCACCAGTGATTCCTCAACTTCTGCAAAAGACTTTGAACCACATAAATGCTTTGTTGTTTGCTTTTTCCTGTTTATTTTATTTCTCTCGCTTTTAGCCTGCAATAAAGTCAAACAGATTAAGACATATTCAAATGATAAATTTATCAAACATCCTCTAATCAAGTTACCTTGAATGACTGGCTTCCAAAATATTGTATAAGAAATTCCCAATCCTCTGGCACAACATCTTTTGGCGGATGGGACAGTCTCTCCTCATCAGTATTATAACGCAAGTATTCAGCATGCAACCGAGTTTTCCACGTTCTAAAAAGCCTTTTCATAGTGCTGGCCACAAAACCCTGCAACACATTCTCTCCCCTACCACCACCTACTTCAAATTTCTCCTGAAAACATGTATGTAAAGTTATACTCCCCCTGTACCAATTCATGTGACATTATTTTTTTATTAGTCCCAAAAAGTTAGTTTCCATATTAGTAATAATTTAACATTAAACTTCTCATTCTACCCTTGATGAGATGATTTAAAGACATAAAATACTTATGGCTTGCTTTAAACAACAAGTTCAAAAAAAAATATTTCATTCTTAAACTTCAGGTCCAGTCAAATACCATCACATAAATTGAAATGGAGGTAGTAATTTATTTATTTCTTGAGAAGGTAAAATGATTTTATTAATAAACTAACACAGAGAAAGTTATAATGTTATCCTAATTCCTAGCAACATAAATAATGCAAGACATCTAAATGTCCAATATTGACAATAATGTATTACCTTCACTTTCAGCCACATTTTTTCTCCATCTTTTGCAAAAATTGTAGCCCAATCACCATCTCTAAACGAGATAGTGCTCCTCATGGTCAAGCCACAAAAATTGACAATATCTCTAGCCCCAGGACCTACAGCTCTATCAATGTCATCCGGAATATGAACTGTGATTTTGCTACCATATTTGGTTTTCATTTCCACGTTTATGGATCGATATTTCCCCCTGCCTTTCTTAGATTTGCTGCAAGAAACTGTGAAGCGAGAAATATAGGACAATTAGAAAACTTAACAGCAAGAGATACAATACAGAATACAAAACCAGCAATAAAATTAAAAATTGAACTTCTTTATGTCTAAGCTAAACTAAATGATACTTATTTTTGCTTGAATCATTTCAGACGCACACTGGTCATAAGCTAATAGGATAATAGGGCTACCAGCTGAAAAGGGAAAAACATATTAGCAATACCTTTCATAACAGTTCCTGAGCAATCCAACAGAGATATGGCCGGAAAGAAATATCGGAGGATCTGAAGCTATATTTTCAAGATATGGAGGTTCTCATGTAAGGTATAGTGATATATCCAGATATCCTTTAGTTTAACAGTAATGTATCAACAATTTCAACAAAATGATGACTCAAATATATATTTCCTCTTTTCATAACTGTCCCTGCTATAGATATGATGTATAGCTCATCCTGTCGACAGTAAATACCAAGAAGAAACTTGATTATTTCAAGAAATTAAGTGTTATGCCAGCACACCACATGAGTAGGTAACAGCATCAAGAAGCACAAATTTCCGCAAAAATATTGCTCACTTCTTTGTCACTATATGAATGCCAAGTTTAAAGATATAGATGGACAACCGGAGAAGGAACTGTTGAAATAGGAATGGTATATACAATCCTACTTGAATAAAGATTGCAATGTAGTGTCTACATATCGCTTAGTATAGTAATGTAGACACACAATTCAATAATATTTTCTCTTATATTAAGAAAGATACCATTGTGCATCATTCCAGCGAAAACAGCCATCACTGTGCAGTTTTCCAGTGACCTAAGCAGCTGCCTGAGTGATCAGCTTGGAGATATCTTCACCAAGTCTCTCACCGGTCCTCATATTAGTTACATCAGTAACAAGCTTGGTACATATGACTTGTATGCATAAGCTTGAGGGGGAGTGTTAGAATAAGAATAGGATTAGTAAATAGAATCCTTAAATAAGGATTGTAATATAGTGTCTAAAAATAGGGCTCCGTATCATACTGTAGATACAGTGATACATCAATTCAATAAAAAATTCTCTACTATTTTTCATAGGAACAAATCTTACCAGATGGCTATTTAGCAATGATTAAGAGACCTTAACTTCTGCAATAATTTCGAGGAGGTCCTTCAGTTGTTTAATTAGCTAGGCTTCTGTTACTACCCAACTGATACCTACATATCAATCTTTGTGTAACTTCCAATACTACTCCACACAAGCTTTGGTAGCTAGGTCTGCCATATTTCCCAGCAGCATAGTCAATATTTCTGGAAAAAAAAAATATTGGATGTAGTAGTTTGGCACAATCCCAATGTTATCTGGTCAAAAACTCACCCATCCTACCCAGATTTCATTGCATCTATATAGGTGGGCATTGCATTGTCATTATAGATATTCAAATGTCGTCTTATAATGGAGCAAAAGACAGCCATGTCAATTACAAAGGCTATGCAAGATGATGGACGATGAAGAAAACTCACACATCAGAAGCTAGATCTGAAGTCATCTGAAGTCTATGGGCCACTTACGTAGGCAGAGCACAAGTAAAGAAGGTTAGAGCAGGAGCGGAGCTACGGTGGTGTCAAGGTGTCCAGCTGGACACACTTCGTTGGAAAACTACACTATATATGGGTCAAGTCATACTTTATATTGATATATATAGTATTTTGAACACCCTCGGAACCAATGGAGACCCAAAGCGCAGTGGCAAGGTTATGCACGAAACTTACACGGCGGTTCCCAGGTTCGATTCCTTGCAACTTTCATGTGAAGTGAGCAGTAGCTCAGTGCCAACTGGGTGCAAAAGTATGCAAGCAAGATCGAATCCCTATAGAATTAATTCTTTTAAAATATTTACTATCTAAAGTTTGGACACCCTTCATAAATTTCTGGCTGCACAACTGAGTTAGAGGGGTAATAATAATCTTTGTAAATTACTATGTTTAAATGGAGAAGGGTCAGAGCCACTACTCACCGAGTTTTGAACCGTGACCCAGTGGATTTCTCAGTTGTCAAAAAAAAAATCAGTATGTTATACATCCATGAAGGTTCTCATGACAGAATCATCTTATCAAAACATAACTGTACAACAATATAGTACATAATAGACTCTACGAAATTGACCAAAGGCATTGAACGAGCAACAACAGAATACTAAAATGTCATTGAAAAAACAAAATGAACAATGCAAGTAAAAATTGCATAATAATTTTCCAAAGTACAACAGAGAAGAGGGAAACAGACCACTTATAAGTCAAATGCGAGAAAACTAACCTTCAACACTATTTAAATTCACTGAAGAGGGATGTACACTTCCTTCCATATTCCTTGATAATTGTGACCCCGACAATTGTTTTTGACTTGTTCCAGGGGTCCGAAAGCCTGGTGAAGTACACTGAATTGCTTCGGGAATCCCTATTGTTTGTGCTTGTGGCTGAGATGATTGATCAAGTGTAGGTCTATGTGATGGGTTAATATTTACAGATGACACCACTGCAAAATTATCACGTACTCCTTCAACACTACCACGCCCACGGCCCCTTCCACCTCGCCGCCCTCTACCTCTACCTCGTGCAAATCTTGCCATTCCTGCAACATCACATAAACAGTATATAAAGATTCAAAATATTTACTCCCTATGTTCACTTTTTACTTGTCCATTATTCAAAAATAGATTCACTTTTAGTCGTAACTTTTAACATATCAAGAAAAGACTTATATTTTTCCATGTTTTACCCTTAGCATTACTTACTTACTCACCAAATTATTTTCAAGACCTAATGCTAAACATCAATTAATAAGGGTAGTGTGATAAAATAGTCATGCCAATTGTTTTTTCTTAATGAATGTGTCAAGTCCGAATGTAACAAGTAAAAGCGAACAGAGGGAGTATATAGTGTTGAAAGCTTAAAAAGGTAAAAATAATGAAATGTGTATTCAAAGGAAGCTTGATGTGCCCTATACTAAGAACCCAATTACCAGAAAGCAGGAATAGTAAGGTAAAAAAATTGACAAACAAGTTGAGTCCATCAGAAAATTCATTGACCCAATATATTTCTGGCTATTGAGAACAGATAAGTGTATGCACTTGGGCCAAAGTCCTCCCAAGAGATGAGGAAAACTTTCACTGATATGTTGCTCAGACTCTTCAACAGTGCATGTCGGATCCTCCAATATTGGTGCATTATCAAAGGACCTAATAAAGGTTCATCAAAATTTTGGAGAGTCTGAGAAAGATATTTCACTCAGGCCCATGTGTCAATTATTTGGCTGACCATTAATAAAATTTCCAATGTCTTTGTAAAGGAGACAGTCGATCGAGACACGTTATTCAAAAGAATACACAAAATGACATAACATCAATTTCTGAAAATCTTATTTAGAATATGACTTGCTGTTATTAGGTTAATGCCCCTTATTGCAAATATTTACTAGTGCTCTGTTATAATCCTCCTTCATATGACTTATCTTATCACGTGCAGTCCAACTAGAACAAGACTATTGTTTATCATTTGCAAGTGAACAAAAGCCAGGTTGCTTCGTAGGCAAGGTTGGTTTCTTAGAGCCATTTCTGGGTTTTCTAGTGCTGTCAGGTAATGAACTTCTATGACTCGGATAGAAGATTTACCAAAAGGTGCATAGACTAACTCAATAGCGGTTCAGGAACAACTGCCAGCAAATGTTATCTCCTGGTGATCTGCGGACTAAAATATGCTAAACTTAATAGGAAACTACTACATCAGGGAAAACATAGTATCCTCGTATTTAAAATACCATATTCCATGACAAGTCTAGTAAGTTCATTTCATTTGATTCTGAACAATTTAATTCCTCGAATTTATTAGAAACTTGATCAAAATTGAACATTTTTACCAAAATGCATTACTCTTCATTTTCATTTTATCTGCTTCATAAGCAATGGTGTGGAATAAGTGCAAGTCAAACACCCTTCTGTGAAATACAAAGTGCATCTGAATGTGGGAGATACAGTAAAAGTTACATCCAGACAAAGATAAGATTGGAGAGATCACTAAGGTAATCAAGCACAACAGCAAGGTTGTAGTAAGTGATGTGAACTTGAAAAAACATGGCTAGTACAAACTAATTAGTCCTTTTGAAAAAATAAATGTTCAAGAGCGGTGCTTTCAGATTCAAGTTCATTACCAGCTTGAATGTGATGCCTTACTCAAAAGTCAAAAAAGCAGAAGGTAGCCAGTTGGATGGGACATTAAACACTTGAGATGAAGACAATTTTCAGAAATCAAAATTATTTTTCAACATTATTCACAAGGCAACAAGTAACTTTTCATTGGGGATAGAAGATCAGTGAGATTATCCATGACATAAATGTTTGAATTGCAGTCATTTGATTATTGACTTGTGCGTACCGATCATAGAGTAGCATTCTCCCCCTTCATATTGTCGGTCAACTCTGTGAACAAACAGTAAACAGAACTCATCCCAATTTGATTTAAGGGGTAGAGTTCACTATACCATCCTTCAATCATTTAGAAAGTCCCAAAACTTCCTTTTTGCTTTTTTTACTTCATCAGTTTAAAATATTTCCGGTGTTAAGCTAAAAGATCACTTTTTTCTTTCAACTAGAAATGTAACAAAGTGTGGGGGTGAGAGAGTTAGCTAAAAGTACTGATATCAAACATGCATAATAATTCGTATTAAGTAAATATTCAAACAAGAACATTTTGCTCAAACAATAGTAAGTAGTAATCGGAACTGATAGGTTTAAACAATTCTAAAGCAATGTTCTGGAATCGTGACAACGAAAAGGGTGCTTGCAAAAAAAAAACATGCAAGAATCAGTAACGATTGAAATTTATTGATCAATGAGGACAAATGAGGGTTAGGATTTCGGAAGCAACCAGCAATCAACAAATCTTGACACTAAAATCTCAGAACTCACAGGATTATTTTTGCTCAACAAGCCCAATTCAAAATAAAATTTTACATTTTCCTATTGAGACAAAACAAGATGAATGAAAATCTACCTTTTTACACTTCTTCACGCTTAAAGTATGTCCAGAGAATTGGAAGCAATTTTCGAAATCTGATAGTGGATGGTAACGACGACAAGTTTAAGGCAAATTGGGGCTTTATATCACTCTCCTCTTTCTAAAGGAAAAAAGACAAGAAATAGTGGCGACCTAGTCACCATAAATAGGTTATGTGGCGATTCAATGGTTGCCACAACAGTTTTTCACACCAAAAAAGCTTTTTACGGGTCGAATTTGATGGGAACTTTCTTTTTTATTAATAATTTATTAGTGCTGGATTATAAATTAATGATTTAGCTTGATGATGTTTTAAGATTGAGGAGATAACACGTCGAATTTGAATAATTTATTTATGGAATACAGTAGCTACTGTTTGATTTATTTGTGTTTCATAATAAAAATAGGATATTATCTGCTCAAATTAGGACTCCAGGTAGGGTATTAGCTTGTCTTTTTTGTTTTCGCTCGCCTTTTCCTCTCTTGATCGCTCTTTGTCGCTCGCCTCTTTCATTGTATAAATTGTGTTTTTCTTTTTATAAAGCAGAATAAAATTGCAAATACATATATCTTCATTCTATACACTTATGATTATACAATATAAATATAATTCTGTTCAAGTCTCTTTTGTCTTTCTCTTTTTTTTCGTTTTACACAAATTCAAATTGGATATAATCTATCTCTTTCTCATTTTATACAATTTGATTCAATTATATACAAATTCAAATTACAAACAGATACAATGAATTGAGATGATAACAATGATTTATAAAAATGAGAGGCTAACAACAATTTATACAAATGGTCTGCCAGTGAAATTATACAAATCTGAAGAGGAACCAACGAATCATACAATTGTTTTTTTGTATATATGTATAACGAAATAGGCATAGCTTTCAGTTATATTATATAGCGAATTATAGTATATGTTTGTTATGGAGCGCAATTATACAAAATTTACTATAGCATATAAATTTGCATTTTGTGTTTATTATATGTGAAAGTTACCCGTTATTTAATACGGATTGTGAAATTTTTCTAATTTAAATTTCAAAAAGAAATTAATGCAATGGGTCTATCCATCTTCATACCAGACGGAGTTACTGATGGACACTCTTCGTCAAAAAATTATATTGTATATATATGTCAAATTTTAGAATTATATATTTTAAATTGAACACCTTTAACAAAAGCTATATTTGTGACGCAATAATAATAATTGTTCATTTTAATGAATAAGTTTTAGATTTGAAGAATAAAAAATTTAACTCCATCACTAACTTCACCTTCACTGAATTTCGATAAGAATGATAATTTAAAGAATAACTAAATGTTAATGCGGGTTATATTTAGTCAACTTCATCTTTAATGTTAAGCTGTTAATTTACTTTAGTAAATTAATTAAAGGTTATTGCGGGTGATTGCATCCAACTTTACCTTCACTAATGTTTAGTTATTTTGGGTTTGAAAAATAAGTTTGATGATTTATTACGATCGTATTTTTAGTTGAATAGCTTTTTTTTAATTAAGTTTTTGATTTCGTTATTTATCCTTTTAAAAAGTTAAAATTTTAAAACATAGAGTCTCCAAGCTAATTCAAGTTCTTAATATATTTTAACATAGCCCTGAGTCTAAGCAAAAAATATTGATTAAAGTTTCAAAAGGTACATCAAAATTTTTTTTAACTAAAAGAATAAAATTGTTATTGAAGTAGCGATTTTATTTGACGCCGTTAACAGTATTTTTGCGGGATACCGCTGTCCTTGGACGATTTACGTATTTTTCTGTTATTGCAGTGTTTTTATAATTTTATTGAATTTTTTGAATTTCTTTTTCTGGAAAAACGCTGCTTGGCAGCAATTTTGTTGAAAATTTCTTTTTTAAAAGGACAAAATCGTGGCAGCGATTTTGTTGGAAAAAAACTTTTTTTTCCTGAAATTTTTACAAACTACTCAACATTCAAATGCTAAAAAAAATTTATTCTTTTTTTTGAAAATTGGTACCCATTTTGGTGGAAACTTTTTTTAAAAAGAAAATTTGTTACCAATTGGTTGAAATCTTTTTTTATATATAAATATTGCTACCAAATTTTTTATAAAAATAATGGTATTAAAGTTTTTTTTATGCTCACTGACACTTCAACTAATTGCTGCCTAAGGCATTTCTTTTAATTGTTAAAAAAGGAATAACATTATAACAGCAAAAGCAAAATCACTGCCAGCGATTTTACTTTTTTAATTTGAAAAAATTTCATGTCTTTTTATAATTTTTGTTAATTTCTTTTGCCCTTTAAATTTCGAATAACTTCCTCTCATGTATTAACCTATGAAATACTATATATAATCTGTAAATGCAGTAAGCAATTATTCTTAGCTCTTATTTCTTTCATAAGAAAAGACATATTCTTCAATTTCACTAGTAAATACGTAGTAATAGTGAAAACAACTGATATTTCTTCTTAATTTTACTATGATCTATTAACCGATAATAATTAATTCATAGACCACTACATTTGAATTAGGTGAGTTTTTTTATAAAAAAACTTACGTAAATGACTATAGTCTATAGTATAGGAGTTATCATATTTCTTTAGCTATAGTTATTATAATTACTGTATGTATTATGATAATATTGTATTCTATGTATTAAAAAAAAAATTATAGCAAGTATGCAGTTGCAAATTTGGGGCATTGAAAAGGCAAAATCTGTTTTTAAGAATGGCAATTCCTTAAGTCACGGCAATTAGAATTCGAATACTTCCCATTATTAAACAAACCTCTAAAATTACTCTTAAAAAAAATTGAAATGCAATTTACTTTGTTATCCAGTTTTCACCATTACTTTTTTTTGCGTGCTTTCTTTCACACTAATTAATGATTAACCCTAATTATTTGTTTTGGTATCAACATTTTTGTCTATGCAGAATATTTGAGTTGTACGTATTCACTTAGTTAAAAAAATATTCTACTAATCATTAAAAAAACAAATAGAAGGTTAATGTATATATATCATTATCTAATTCCATACCTTTTTGTTATATATTATAACAGTTAATTGTCTACTAAGGTTTGAACGCCCAAAACTTACCTATTACTTTCGTCCTCATTAAAATTTGAAGAGTTACCATTCATAACATACCAATTTTTAATTTTTTTTGTTTGATATTTAACTATCGGACATATAATTTTTCTTATTTAAACTATTATCAACTATTTATCAAAACATACTTTACATCATTAACTATCAATTGTTTACTTTTTATATCTGAAGTTCTGAAACATAATTTCTAATCCACTTCATAATTATTAGGCCACAACTCTTGGTTGAGATATATTTAAAGGGAAAAAAAAAACAAGAAAAGTTCAATGAATATATAGAACCAAAAATAATGGCTAATATGTAGAATCAAACAAATTATATGACGACTTGGCATACATTGTAAAACATAGTCGAAACGGCAGATTAATTAACATCAAACACAATATTGGATTTCCACAAGAAACATTTTAATTTTTCTCTTAAGAGAAAAAAAAAACTCAAACTTACTCAAATATCTAAAACTTGAATTTCTTGAGTTGACACACAATCCAAATGTGCACCACATTTACAAGCCAAACAACAATAAAACCAACAACTCTTTCCAACTCCATTTTTACAAACATAACACATCACATCAACTTCAACTTCCTTCCCTATAAACAAGTTACTACTATTATAACATAACGTTAGAGGATGTTGATGATCTTCCCTCTCTTCGATTTCGGGCAACGAAGCACACTCCACATGAAGATCAAACTTACATTTATCGCAATGAAACGTAAATGCGTGCCCCGAATTCCCACATGCATCGCACGTGAATTCCCCGTCGTTGTATGGAGGGAAAAATCGGAGACTTAAAGTGTGTTTCGGATGAGACTTGTGTTTAATTTGCCTAGGCAAATCGAAACAAGAATCGTGAAGGATAAAATTACAGTTTAATTTTGTGCACATGTAAGCGGGTCCGCTAGAGAGATCGTGCTCACAGCCCGAGCAAATGACTTGATCTTCTTCATCGAGGATATCGGAGATTTTTATTAATGGGTGGCGATGGGTGAAATGGCTGAATTCTTCCGTGGTAGGAATTTCCATCGTGTGATCTGATTGTAATTTGTAAAGTCAAACGTTCATGTCGTGTATTTAATATACGGGAGAATTGCATTTTTTGTCCCTTAGTTATCAACATATTGACAACTTTAGTCCTTGTGATACTAAGAATACATATGTGGAACCTTTAATTAATGTATTTGTGCGCTTTTAGTCCTTACACTAAAATATTTTAGTTAAATTAATAAATCTTTTAAATGGAAAATTATATGAATGGATCACCTTTCATGTTTTTTTTTCTCTACCTCGACTAATCGAGATTTGTGTTGTGTAAAAGCTTTAATATAAAAAAAATATATAAAGAAAGAGCTTGAACTTGATCGTACTTTTAATTTGAATAGAAGAATTTTATTCATTTCATCACAATTCTTGTTAATGTCTTTTATATTATTAAGTATAAGAAAGTAATGCTAGTACTTTCATCTATTATTTTTAGGTTGGAGCTTTGAAAACTTGTTGCCGGAAAGTTCATACAATTATATTAATTGAAGGCTAAATATGTTCATTAAAATATTATAGGGGTTAAAATTAAAAAAATTAACAATTAAGGGACCAAAAGTATACATTTTCAATTAGATTCTTGTGTTTCCTCCTTCCCTTTTCACAAAGAACTGGCATAGTTAAGACCCAACTCCTAGTGCACTTCTATGAAAGTGACAATTTTGTTTGACAAAGTCAAGCTTATTTATGTCTAGTGGAAAGGTTCTTAAAGTTTGAGATAATTTAACCTTTAATTATTCTTATAATCATAACTTATACTCTGAAAATATGTTAATTAAGTTAGTGTTCCTCGATCTATTTTAAATTGTCATGTTATATTTTTTCAAATGATAATTTGATTAATTTTTAAAGTTAAATTAGATTTTATAAATTTGATATTTTTTTAAACAAAAAATTTAAATATTTAATAAACTATACGAAAAGTACTATTAATTTCAATTTTTACAAGTAGTATTCCTCGTATTAGAAACGGCAAGCTTGGTTTTAATTCAGTTTGTCTTCTTTTAGATAGGGAAGTTGAAAAGTATTTTGAATTTTTGACTATTTCTTTTCAGTTTGATATTTATTAATTTCTATAGGAAGAATTCCAGGTTCAAGAAATTAACAAAGTTAGATCCAAAAGATAATTTACTTTTTAGAATTTTGCAAAGATGATAAAACTATAAGAGAAACATTGATTTGGGTATAACACTAATTAATTAAAGGGTTTAGAATATTGCAATTTAGATAAGAATAGATATCGATCGAAAATGTAGTTATTTTTATCTAAATAAGTGATGGAGTGATAATAATGGTGAATATGACAATAAGAAGAGCAATCACAATCTAAATAATTGATAGAATTGAGGTTAAATTATTATGATATTATCTACTTTGATCTAATATTTATGAATATTCGATAATTATCATGATGTATTTGATATATAGTTGAGATGCTATTATTAAGATATTATTCGCTTTAATCCTGTCATTATCACATTTGGCGCCTTAGTTTTTAATTAATCTAAAATGCACATTTATAACTGAATTTCAAACTCGCATTTATATGACATTTAACATGGGCCATGGCTATCCTATGTGAAAGTTGCCTACGTAGGAAATAATTTTTCTAAAATATATTTTTCTAGAAAATATTTTCTTAGACAAATAAGTTAATATGATATTATACAAATTAAATTATAGTATTAACTAGTAAAACATCATAGAGGCAAAATGCGATATGAAAAGTGGAGGTTCAGGATTGGTCGGGGGCAGGAATTAGAGGGATTGGATGGGTGGAAACGAGATAATAAACTTGAAATGTTGTTAATTATCCAACTTGTTTTTCCTATTTCCATTACGAAAGTCATTTTCCTCATTTTATGGGACTTATATTTCTAGAGGAAATGTGTTTTAAAAGTTAAAACGGCCATTCCCAATAAATTATATACTTTGTAAGTCTCGAAAGTATATATACAACATGAATTCTATCATTCCGAGCAAATTAAATATTTTGAAAGTCTCAAAAGTATATAAAATTAAGGCTTTTGGATTTACCAAAATGGTTGATAATCTTGAACATGATCCTTAAATCCATTTTCGAATTTATTTTAGGGTTTCTTTTGTGACTTTTGTAATGTTTATTTTATTTGCTCATATAAATATTTCAACTATCTTCAAATAAAAACAATATCATTATTATACTTTCATTTACTCGTGAATAAAACTTTAAATATTTTAAAAATAAATTTATTCTACGACTTAATTGAATTTCAAAAAATAGTATAATCATTATTTTTTTATTATTTATCTATTTTTCGAGAAGACTTTAACTATCTTGAAACATGTTTGATAATAATTTCCTAACAATACTATTATCAAAATATTCTATCTACTTTTTTTTCTAAGTCCTCCCACCACATGACCAAATTATCCTTAACCATGCTCTAATTTCTTTTTGAAAGGTCAACAATGTGAACCCTCAAAGGATATCATATGTAGTTGACAAGTTGTAGCGTGTATCATTGTGAAGACAAGCATATGATATAATGACATTCGTTTTGGATTCTTTTGAAGACTTTTTTTTTCGAACTAAGTAAATTACGAAAAATATTTTTTCATATCTAAATTAATAAGACTTGTCTAATTTATATCATACATGGATCTCGTTATGGCAAGCTTAACATGTCCAATTGTCCATACAAGTTAAATACCCCGAAAAGAAGAACTAGCTTATAGTTATATACTCAACCGCTTAAATTAATAATCAAATAGAGTACTAATTATTGATGAATGTTTTTATGCTACCATCAATTAACTATCCAAAAGTTATCATACTGTAGATAGCGAGACATACTTGTTTTAACAATAATTAGATTATTATTTTATGATTATATTACATCTTTTAAGTATGGATTAATTTCAAATTCTATCAATGTAAGATATTTTATATATCTGACTATTTTTTTCTTTATTTTTTTAATAACACACACTTTAAATAGAACTAATCTTTTTACAAGTCTTGAAAGGTCTATATTCCATGCCGAATTTGAGGAATTTGAAATATTACGATGACATTGATTACAAAAACTTTTGCGGATGTAGCTTTCAATGTCCCAAGATGAAAATACTCTTTACATCTTGTCCATTTCAACTTATTGCTTTATTTTATCAAATTTCCCAATTATTTTATACACCAAGGTGTTTATATTAACATTATATATATATATGCTAATTCATTGAACTCTTCATGCTTCATGGAAATTGAATAGACATCTTAAATTATTTTAATTTGATTTAAAAATACTTTATTAATAATTATATTCGTTCAAACCCTATTTTTAATTTCTAAAAGTCTACAAAGCACGTTCCTTCATGAATTCACGTAGTAGGATTTTACTTTTTTTCTTCCTCAACCGCGTTAAATCACTAAAATGGACTTTGACTTTGTTACCATACCACCAGACAAGTTCTATTTAGAATTCAAATTTCCCATCAAATCGTAAACACATCATTGAGTCTTACAATTTATTTTTAAAAATTAAGTTATATACACTAACGATACAGTTTATCAAAATTAATCTATTTAAATATTGAAGTGCACCGAACTAGAAAAGAGTAGAGATGGGGAAGACGAAGTTAGAACCTCAACAATCCAATACCACAATAACTCATTTTAGTCATCCTCACACTTTAGAGCTAATTACTCATCAAAATTTTGCTCCATCACACCTCTGTTCAGGCTGCAAAATTGAAGCTAATGGATCTGTCTACACTTGCAAATCTTGCAATTTTTTCCTCCATGTTCAATGTTCCCAAATGCCACAGCAAATCAATCATCCATTTGACAAACAACATGCTTTATCTCTGCTTCCAAAGCCCATTTACCCCGAAGGGAATTTTCGGTGTGATGCGTGTGGGGAAACAGGGGATGGATTTTCTTACCACTGCAACAGTTGTGGTATTGATCTTCATATACTATGTGCAGTTCTGCCACAATATATCGCTCATCGGTCTCATCGTCACCAACTTGAAATTCAATTTTCATCTCCTTACCCTAGTAAATCATTCCGTTGTGATATTTGCAAGCATATTGGAACCAATCAATGGCTCTATAGATGCCATACTTGTGGTTTTGATGCTCATTTGAATTGTACAAAGTTGCAAAGTCATTTCCATCAAAACCCAATAACAAGTAGTAATTCTAGATCTGCTCCTCAGCAATATCAGCATCATTGCGAAGGTAATAAATTTTTACCCGTCCAGGTGTTTTTTACTTCCGTCGTCCCAATTTATATGACATAGTTCAGATTTCAAGAGTTTTAGAATAACGCCTAAATTTATGTCTTACAGGTGTAGATCATATGAATCAGGAGATTAAAAACGAAATATCGTCCTTGGAAACGCTGCGAAAGCAAAGAGAAGATGAGGATAAATTGATGGCAGAAATGATCATGGGCGGCGTTAATCATGAGACTCAACGACTAAACCAACTGCTAGGCCGTACAAATCCAGGGAATAACAACGGAACTACTGCTGCTGCTGCACCGCAATTCGGGGCAAGTCAGAGCAACGAAATGTCGTTCCCTGAAATTCTGCGAAAGCAAAGAGAAGATCAGGATAAAATGATGGCGGAAATGATCTCAGGTTCTACTTATAGGCAGAATCAACAACTAAGCCATATGATAGCCGCTAGTTCTCTGAATAACCAAGCAATAAATCATCAATTTAACCAAACACTTATGAGTTATGGAGGCTCTGCTGGTGGTGGTGCGGCGGGACAAGGACAAATCCCAAATTTATACCAAAATACAATGGGTGCTGGTCTATTTAATACTGGAGCTGGTTTTGCTGGTTTGGGTTTGAATTCATTGTTTGGAAATCTTAAATTCTGAAAATTATTTCAGAATTGCAAACAGTCAAAAAGAATCTTAGTTTCATTGGTTAATTATTTCGTTTTTGTGCATCTAAAATGTAATTCTGTTTTATAGTTATTGGGAATTTGAAATTTTATTGTTGATTTGAATAATGGAAGATGTGAAAATCCAGGTTTGTGTAAGTACTTTTCCGGGCACCTTTTACTAGGGGTGTGCAAAAACCGAACCGACCAATAAACGAACGATAAAATGTTATTGAGTATTGTTATTGGGTTACTGGTTATTGGGTTTTTAATGGGTTTAGAAAAAATAATTATTGGGTATTGGGTCGGTTTCGGTTTTTCCTATTGGTTATTGGGTAAACCGATAACCCAATAAGATGATAATTATTACTACTTTACCCTTCTTCAATATTAAATATACATAATTAATACATAAATAGATTAATATTAGCTTTTCAGGCTATGTGATTTTTTGTTAGGAAAAATTGGTGAGAACTTTGTTGATTATCTGGTGGATCAAGCAACTGTTCAAGATTGTCTCATTGAATATTTATTTTAGTTTTAATTCTAGTTCGTAATTGTAGGAGATAGTTTTGCAAGTGTATATGTTAGTAATTTGATCAACATTCAAAGTTTTCTATTATGTTTTGGCGGTAAGTTGGTAACATGTAATTATAACATACGTACTATTATATATTATTTGATCGACATTTTCTTATTGGGTTAACCGAAACCGAACCGATAACATCAAAAACCGATAAACCGATAAACCGATAAAAAATTTCTTATTGGTTTGTTATTGGGTTAGCATATTTTAAAACCGAAAACCGATAAACCGAACCGATTATATGTAAAACCGAACCGAACCGACCGATGCACACCCCTACCTTTTACCAACTCTCCCCCGAGTTTAGCTCACCATTAGCCGGTTGCTTGCTCGTTCTCCAAGTATCTATCTCGAATTCAGAATCAAATCTTAGGCACGTGACATTATTTTAGTACGTTCAAAAATAGTCTTCCTATCCTTTTCCGTAAATTTTTTGATTTATAGATAAACCCTTCAATGAAAAAAACATACATATTTCCGCCATGAAGTGCTAAGAATTTTTGGATCCTACTCTTTCTTGCTCCAGTGTTTGTATTTTATCATTGAGATTTTCTATTAAGTTAATATTCAGTTCATTTACTCTCTTTTTTTTCGTTGAGTTAACCGGAAAAAAAAAGAAGAGATTTGATGGAACCTAATTATTTTTTACCTAAATCGATTTAGCCTGTACGTTTAATTTAATTATTTTTCATACAAAATATGTTGTGTATCTAACCGATTGAGTACATCTCAAAAATATATTTTAGCTAAAAAAGGATATTCATTGGTTTGATGTAAAAGTTATTTTAAGAAAATTGATGAACCGGGTTGACTTCTACTCAATTTTTATGGACCGATTCAGTTTTTCGTTTTGTTCTTGTTTAATAGCGTGCAAGAATTTCTGAATTATTTCATGCGAGAAAAAGTGTGGAATAAGAATATAAGGATTAATAATAATACATAAATTAATTATTGAAATGACCAAAATAACTCTCACGTGTTAAAGGAAATTCTTTTAGACATTATATACGCTATACCAAAAAAGATGAAATTCACATTACAATTCTTATATGGTTTCCTACATTTCAATTCTTGTATAATTTCATCCCCTAAATTGCAATCTCCACATTATTGATACCATCCTAACATGTCTCTCAACCAAATGACTCTGTATTTCCTGTATCAAGTACCTATCCCACACCTCCATTGGAAAAATAATAGAAGAGAAATGAATGATAGAGGAGAAAAAAATTAATTAGAGAAATTTCAAATGATTGTGGGTTTGAAGATGTTGAAAATGTCATAAGCAATGATGATTAGCTTACTTGACCATGTTGAACCTTTATTTCCAAACATACTATAAATTATTAAAAAAAATAAAATTAATACATTGATAACTTATTTCTTATTTAGTTATACGAAGTGTCTCTAATGATATATCATTAGTAACGAGTAAAGGATATCGTTCATGCTATTAAGATTATTATGTACTGTTTTTTATACTATTATTGTTTTCCTTTTTGTCCATTAAATGAAAAATTAAATTGTGAGGTTGCACGGCACGCCTGTCCAAGATTTAGAATGTTTTGTTGATAAAGCCCCTCGAGATATTTTATGGTAAATTTGCTAAAATTTTAATTCTTTGTTTTAATTAAGATATTTTTATTTGTCCATTTTTAATTGTTATATTATGCTTTTTAAAAGTTAATTTGATTAATTTTTAAAGTTAAACTAAATTAAATTAATTTGATATTTTTAAAAAAGATATAAATATTCAAAAATTATATAGAAAATACTACAAATTCTAATTCTTTTGTATCAATATAATTAAAATAAATTATAAAATATTAATTAAAATTATTATCGTCAAACTCTAAAAAAAAATTTATAATAATTAAAAATAAACGGAAGTAGCAAAATATTTTCGTTAAAGAAAGTAATTTTTGAAACAACCAACTTAGGTTACAATTCATTATTTTATCCAATTTTCTGTCTAGCGCTACACCAGGGCCTTAGGTAGGCAGACGGGTAAATATGCAACGCCTCCCTCTTTATTTATTCGTCAAATATTTTTAATTTAATTTATCTTTTTTATTTATTATTTTTAACAAATTAAAAGAAAACAATTTTTTTTAATTATATAATCAGTTTATTAAGTTGATATCGTTGAAAAATATATATCCCGTTCACTTTTTACTTATTATTTAGTCTTAAAATTGATTTTTATTTTTATTTATTACTTTTATATAATAAAAAAATTATTTTTTTTTCAATTTTGATCCAAAGCATTAAATATTATTCTCCATATTATTTTAAATTATCTAATATTTTACATAAATAATTATTCTCTTAATAATAGATATGTCAAGTCAATCAAGAAATAATAAAAATAAAGGGATTAGTAAGTAAATATGCTTAGGACTATATTAAATAATAAATTTATTATATGAATTATATTAATAGATATGCTCAGTCAAAATTTGACGAGTGAAAAGAATAATAAACTTAACAGATTAACTCTAACCCGGTGCAATATTTTTAAAAGGAAATAAATTAAATTATTACTAAGGTTTTTCTCCTAACCTCTTGTTATTTTAGGACAATATTTTGCGGTTAATTATTATAAGGATGCTTTATTTCCACTAACCCAAAGGTGCGCGAAACCCATGACCTTTCATTTTCTTCTTTGTAAGGCGCTGGCCGGCGCTTTCTCTATTTTTTACTTTCTTCTTCCTCGGATACTCTGATGATAAAAATGCCATTTCTTTTTCTTTCTTTACAAGAATCACTGGATGCCCGATATATCAAGAAAACCATGGATTTTCTTCATTCGGATGCTTGAATGTCATCTTCCTTGCAGGTTTTTAATCGATTCTTGAATTGGGTTTTTCATTTATCTTGCTTTTTTTTTTGGGTCCCTTTAAGCCCTGTTTTATGATTTAGTGCTTGACTTTTTTTGTTTTTTTTGTTTAGGCAAAATATAGACTAGTAAAGGGGTCTGCTTTGTTGTTCTGGATAAAGGGTATCTTGGGAATTAAGTGGTATTAGTAGGATTAAACTGGATGTCTGATAATTTGATGGATGATGTTGTGATGGATCTGGATTTGAACCAAGAACCTTTGGACCCATCTTCTGGTTCAGCTTTAGGATTAGGGTCTTTGTTGAGTGATTTAGAATCTGCTCATAGTAGGATAGAGGAGAGAATTAGGCAGCTTGAGGCTGTTACTGCTAGAGCTTTGCAGCGCCATAGGTGGCGTCAGGCTCGGAGTGCTATTGATACTGGTAATGTTTCGGTTGACCCAGTAGTCAATGTGGATAGTGATATGCAAGGTCAGAATAGGGTGAGCAATTCGGATATGGTGGAAAGGACGGTTGAGAGGGGAAAAGGATGCAAAAGGGATAGTTCCCATTTGGTAGCAAAGGCATTAGAGATGGATTTAGTGGTTAATAAGGTAGATGATGATAGTGGGAGTTTTTTCGACTGTAATATATGCTTGGATATGGCGAAAGAACCTATCTTGACCTGTTGTGGACACTTATTTTGCTGGCCATGCTTTTATCAGTTACCTTATGTTGATTCAACTACAAAGGAATGTCCTGTCTGCAAGGGAGAGGTTGCAGATGCAAATGTTACTCCAATTTATGGTAATGGAGACGGTGAAAGCATAACAGAACTGGAGTCTGGTCTGAAAATACCACCACGGCCAAAGGCACGTCGAGTAGAGAGTGTTAGACAGCAGCGTGCAACTCAGGGTTTATCTCACATCCCGGTTGCAGAGGCACTAAGAAGAATTAGGACTAGTATTGGATTGGGGCACCACCTGCAGCAACAGGACAGTGGTGGAGTTAATTTGAGTTTTGGTAGCAACTCTCATGTGTTGCAAACTGCTGATACCTTAAGCAGTAGGAGACTACGTTCCCGTCTTTTTTCTAGGGTGCTGTCAGAAGGTGCTGCGTCCCTTTCATCAGAGTTGGATAATGCACAACGGATGTTTGAAGGCCTTGCAGCATCATTCACTGATCGGCTTCTCCAAGGAAGCAATGTTGATGTTATACCAGCTGTTCATGGAGCAACAGGTGACGGTGATTCTTTCAGAAGAGATGCTGCTCTCATACAGTCAAATTATCGATCTCTGGATGCAGTTTCAAGGACAGGTTCCACTGCATCTGTCCCGTCATCTTCTCAAGCAAATGAAGTTTCTGTTGCTGCTGTTCAGTTGGAAAACCTTACAACTGATACTGGTGATCTGCCTGCCATACGATCTTCCTTGGCTTCCAGGAGAAGAAACATTTTGTCAAGGCTTTCTGATGTAGATCTCCGTGAATCTAGAAGAAGAAGATTGAATTGATGGCCTTTGAATGAATAAGGTATAGTTTCAGTTATTCTCTCTACCCAATTATCGCCTTGCCAATGCTTGTGATTTTCATTCCGTCGTGTTTTGTGCTAACTCTAACGCGGTTTGGGTAGAAACAACTCCCAAATATCAACAAAGTATCAGCATTGCCTTTGACTCTTGTTGGAAGTGTATTTCTACAACACATTTAGCTTCTTCTAGTTTTGGAATTCACAAGCACAGTGAATTTGCTTGGTAGGAGGCTTCCTCAACAAATAATCAACTCTTGCTTCATGTATTAGGTACTTTTGTTAAGAACCAGTATGAAGTATGAATTCTATCTGCTTGTTCTCTACACATTTGATAAACACTGTTGATTGTACAATGGAAATTCCAATTTGATAAATTGAAATTTTAGTTTTCTACTTCGTTTAGAAGTAAGCTTGTGCATTTTGGAATTTATATATTGTTCACATTGGGTCTAAATGAGGAAAAGATAAATATTGAACAAAATCTTTCAAGGTCAATTCATAATAATATCTACTAAACTAAACCATGATTTCATAAAACTGATACAATGCTTACAAATCCTCACATATCAACGCGTTTGTTGCAAATCCTTTTGACTAAGTTGAAGTGAAAATATCTATATTGTCCTACTTATATAATCAATTATGGGACATCAGGAAGATTATACAAGGATACCTACTAGACTACTAGTTGGTCATTTCAGTGGGTAGAATTAGTAGATACACATCCGACACAATTTTTGTTAAAAAGTTGGCTACATTTATGTTAGTGTTTCACTCTTTCTTGAAATGGAGAATTGGAAGTGATAGGTGAACGTGTTTGATCATCACAAATCAGTTTCATATATTCATCTCTATTCATTTCATCTCGTGCAGAAGCTCTTAAGCTATAACCTGCTAGAGCCACTTGATATCTTGCTTCTTCATTCATATTTTCTTCTGCTTATCATTTGATCATCAAATCTTATTTCTCTTTTTCAGAAGATATTAGATCAATTCCAATTAAAATACATAGCCTGAAGTTGATCATCTCTTAAAAGGAGATTCGTCCTGTTTGCTCCAAATATCCTATATGCATTTTTCCTGTCTTGATGCAATATATTTTGTTCCTGAGATTCTTTTATATATCTAATAAAGTTAATCATCACAATTCAAATGACTCTCAGTCTCACAGAGAGTTAGAAGAGTTGATTAGCTATTGTAATAGAAAAAGAGCTATGATGTTGTGTGATTATAGGACAAATGAATTCGTCAACAAGTAGTCATTACTAACCGGGGCATTTTAGAGGCTCCCTTTATCAATGAACATGATTCGAGTCTATATCCAATGCCTAGTCCTTTTTGCAAAGTGACTGTGTCATAGTCAGATTGTGCCACCTTAATACCTGCGAAGTACAATAGTGTATTCAGGTCTTTAGTTTGGATATGTATTGTGAGATGCTTTTTAGGTATGGAATGTCTTCATGATTATCTCTTATTAGGTTGATACATCAATATAGAGATCTAAGACAATAGGTTATTGAGAAAATAAAATATTAAGACAATATGTTAGCATCAGAAGAATGCTTGCTAATCATGGAATGATCTGCTTCCCCTCGAGCATGTCAAATTGTTGGACAATGAAAAAAAAAAGACAAAATCATGTCCTTAGAGATTGTTTAGGATTGCCGTAGCTGAGACACTAAACCAGAATCCTTTGACCAACAAAACCTAATAGTTGCTTCAAGAGACTTCTTCTGAAAGTCAACTGGATGAAGGAACTTGTCCTACTGATTTTGAGACCGATGAAACATGGTGTCATGAGGACCAGGAGGCAAACAAGATGCAATTTTGGCCACCTGAGAAAAAAGAACTTCTGCAATCAGAGTTGTATATTTTGAGTATACCCTTCTTAGCAATCTGTCAACCTTTTAAAGCTATAGATAATATCATTTGGTTCCGTTTTAACTGCACACCCAAGAATATCTGATTGTAATATTACCATGTGATAAAGGAACTATTTCTTTGCCTGTCATGTCGAACAGCCATCTTAAACTTAACTCGGCAACTAGGATTAACATTTGCTTCTGCTACAGTTTTAGGTGTTGGGACAGTGGAAACTTTGTAACGGAAGTGTTTTAAAGTTCATAAACGGTGAAAATTTAGTAAGTTATTCTTTTCAATAAGGATAATCTAATAAGTTATTAATAAGATGAAGACTGCAAGTGGATTAAGTACATAATCAAAGGACAATTGGAAGATTAGCCTCATTCATAATGACTAATGAGTAGTTGATGTGATGATATTCAATCAAGAAATAAGTCGTAGGAGCAGTCTGTATATCTGCATAAGAGGAAAAATCAATTGTGGTTAGCAAAGGAGTAAGCTCAATGAGGATTCTTTGGAATAGGAAAATAAGACAATCCTTTAGTTAGCTGCACCATTGCTGGCAATACAAATTAGTATTAAAAACAGTCAAGGTTGTGAATTTTTTGGCACATATTCCGACAAGAACCTCGGATATTTTCTTGCTTGTGAAAGATGTTTAAGATGAGAATGTCCAATAGATCTCTGCTTTCAACACTAGAAGCTAGGAATAATTGTTTGCTTTCAACTTTCCGTCTAGTTTCCTTTCTGTATCAAGGTTACAATTGAATTGTCAATAACAATACCTAGTGAAATCCTACAGGTGAGGTATGGGAAGGATAGAATGTACCCAGACCTTACCACTATTTTGCGGAGGTAGAGAGGTTTCCGATTGAAGACATTTCAATTAGATAGATTCATTTTCTAGGCAAACCAAATGAGAGATGAGAGGAGCTGTTTCCACATTTAACTTGTTTAAAGAAATTTATGCAAAAGGAAAACATGTTTGGATATTTGTAGTTCTTAAAAGATTTATTAGTGAATGGATGAAAAAACTTCTCTTTGAGAGAGTACCATTTCTTTGAAATAATGCGAACATGTTTAGAAAATATATTTTCGAAAGAATTTGAGTATTTTGCATTAATTAGTAGAATAAATGCTTATGTTTTGAAAATAAATTTTCGAAAGAATTTGAATATTTTGCATTAATGAGTAGAATAAATGCTTATGTTTTGTCGATGTTTATATCTACTCTTACGAGCATTGAACCCTTGTCTTAAATACCAGTCCTTGGGCTGTGTCAATGTTTCAATAGTTTATATTGAAGCAGATGGAAGACTGATGTTATGAGTGTTTCGTCAAATTTCTCAACGCGAATTTAAATTTTAGTCAGCATGGTTTAAAAAAAAAGGGAAGAATGGCAATTCATGTTTTAGAATATTATAGAGTAGATGCACAAAAATACTCCTTAAATGGTGTATTGATTTCTTTATGAAAAATGCCCACTATGGAAATGTTCTTTTTGAACATTTTTCCATGAATAACTGGGAATAATATGTAGCTTTTATTGTTTGACCGTTACATCGAAAATATTCGAGTACAATATTAACTAGGGACTTCATCACATATTCCCAGAACACAAACACCTGATCGATGGTACTCTTACAGAATAAAAAGAAAAAGAATAAAGGGTGTGTTCGGTATGGAAGAAGATATTTTTTTAAGAATTGGAGGTAGGGGATGAGAAATGGAGGAGACGTTTACGTGGATAGGAATCAAATTTTTATCAACAAGATGAAAGTTTAGGTAGTCAATCAACTGAGTCTTTAAGTTTTCCTATTTTCTGTTTGATTATTTCCTCTTCACCTTCCAACACGCTTCATTTTCACTCCTGCTTACCATTTCAATACTCATAATATTTGTCTAGATTATTATTAATTATATACAAGTACGTCTCTAGAGAACTATTTTTTGCTTGCTTACAAACACAAGAAAATATATTTAAAAATTGACTTATTTTTGTTCCTACAGAACACACTCAAAAAAGAAACTATATTTGGGATTTCTTGGATAGGTGGAAAATTTGAGAGAAATCGAAATAAACTTATGCGTATATAATCAGATACATGCTCTCAAAATAATATTAAACACATGTAGACTCATCGAATTTCATACAAGCTTAGGTATATATAATCATATGCATGTTTCCATATTCTATTGGATGCACTCATAAAATTTGTTATCAGATACATCGATATGTTAAATTGTGAAACTCATATATATAGAAAAAAAAAGAGAGGAAATAGGGAGAGATACGAGTGAGAAAAACAATGTATCTTAAATACAATTACATGAAGCGTCAGATATTATAGTACAAAAGTAATCTTTGGCAAGTTATACGTAATTATTGTAACTAATCATTTCATTAAGTAATTAACACCTATAGTATTTCTCAATCACTAATCGAAACTTGTAGAAAATAAAAGGATCATTTGGGCCATATGTCTAAGTTGGCTCTATAAAGATGAAACAAACAGCAACTAGCCCAATCTCATGATTATGGGAAACATCTAATCTTTTTATCCAAACAATTTTTTTCTAATATAACTTTATCCCCGTCGACTTTATTCGATCGATAACTTAGATAGAAAGCTCTTTTTTTTTATTTTATAATGGGTTGTTGCCATCAAAGAGTTGACATGTAATATTTTTGGATAAAATTTGCCCACCAATAAGCAACATTATATTGGATATCTTTGTGAAGAAGTTGTAGTTGTTGGTTTTGTTTGTTTCAAAAAGAGACATTGTGATCGTCAACTTGTTTTTCCCTTTACATGTATATTCATGTCATCATCATCCACTATACAAGTGACCCAACTTTTTATTATTCTCTGTTGTTCATGTTCACATAGTATATGTGCATTACGAGTTTTCGATGAATCGAGTCGCATTTACTTTTTTGAATTTAAATGTAGATATTTTTTAATATAAAATTTGTTATATCCTTAGTATTTATTATGATTTTTGTGATCTATAAGTTAGATTGATAATGTAAAAATTCTTTTATACTATCTATAAAAGTTAATAATCTAAAAAGTAATAGATAATGCATCAATGTATATCCTTTTCCCTTTTCATCAAAGCAATACGTTTGAACAACAAGGATCGTGGTTTAGTAGTAAGTATTCTTTCATTATTTACTGGTGTTCTTGAGTTTGTAGTTATAGACTTATGGTGTTGTGTTGCCTTTATTAGGAAACAGTTAACCCCACTATGAAACTTTTTGATGTAAATTCGGATTTAATCGAGCTCTAATAAAGATATTGAAAGGAAAGAAAAAGGTGATACGTTTGGATCTTGTAGATCGATTATATATTACACAATCCATTAAGGTGTCTTATACACTTGTATTTAGCAAAACATAGGTTATATTAGATAAACAAATATGTTGATCAATGAAACCCTCCCAAAAAGAGAAAATTGATTTGAGATAGAAATATGCTTTCTATGTAGTAAAAATGTAGGGACATAAAAAAGGGTGAAATGTTGTGAGGACCATATAATTATATATAATGATAGTGATGATGAGGAAGAGAGGGGAGGGAGACTGACAAAGAGGTAAAAATGGCTTTTTTATTTCTTTTGATGATTGTACAAAAAGCTATCCACGTGATTATTAACCCCACCACTCTTCTCACACGGGACTACCATCTCTATGTCACTCCACCATTCCTCCTAAACGAGGATAATATTTATTCGTCTTTAATCAGATATCTCAAATTTAAATATTTTAATAAAAAGTTATCTTTGTCATGTTAGACAACACATCAAGCTTCTTAGAAAAAAGTTTTTCATACTCGAGACTCATCATTTGAAGCTTAACCAGACATGCTAGTCCAATGATTTTTAATTGATAATTAATTTTTATCATATTATTATATTTTATCAGAGTTCAAATATAGTCTATATTGAATACAAAAATATTGTAAATTTTAAGAATGAACGAATTTTATTATTATTCATTCCGTCATAATTTTTATTGGTACGTATAATGATTCATGTGTTGATGAATTCCGCTAAAAAGAGACAAAGCAATAACGAGGATTGACCGAGAGTCACGCGTGCCTTACCACTGCTGACCTGACTTCTCTATTCTAATTATTTGACTTTTCCTTTTCTAATTTATAATTCCACTATTCACCTAATCTTACGTCAAATACGCTTGAATTTTAAAAAAAATATTATCGTATTAAGTTGGATTTTTTTAAAATACATTATCATTTAAAATACTTATTGGGCACTCAATATTCTTTTTTTAAATTATTTGTTCATATTCATATTTTTAGTTATTTTTAATTATTTATTTATTTTAACAAATTAAAAAATTATCTATTATATTCTCAATTAATTTTTTTAAAAAAAGAACTTTTAAAAAAATTTAAGTTTTTTAATTCATCTACTTCATAATTAATTAGAATAAAGTGTAAATTTTTTTAATAAATATATTAATTTAAAAGCAAACAAATAATTATAGATAGAAAAAAATAATATTCTTAAAAAATTCGAACATCTGAAATTATCAAGCTTTGATAATTGCAACCTCAAACAAACAATTTTTAATGAATGTACATTCTATGTATGTAATCATCATGTTAGGATGAAGACTCTATCTAGAAGGAAAGGTGAAACCTCTAATTAACTTGTATTGAAATTCAAATTGTACTGAGAATGACCATCAATTTACAAGATTCTTTAAATATAAGATCAAAACTCTTTTTCTCATAATTATTGAACATGTTATATGTTTATGTTTATTGTAATTAATTTGACAAGTAATTTTTATGTGTATATTATATTACAAATAAAAAAGAATTAAAAGAATTTTAAATTAGTAGTCCACAAGTTGGTAGTCCGAATATTCTAATGATTGCAAATGTTGGAGAGCTGTCTCCTTCATACTTCTCTGCATCAAATACTATTAAAGTTCTCTTCTCACACCTTTTGCTTTTTCCCTTTATTATTACCAATATATATATATATACTTTCTAATTTAGCTTTGTATTATAAAAATGTACATAAATAGCCCTTGAATTTATTTAAAATAAAATATATACATATTATATTACGTAAAACACAAATTATCACATAAAATAACACATGAGACGTTTGTATCAACATATTTAATGTATTATATACCGTATACAAGAAGAGCATTTTTTCAAAAAAAATAATAATTATTTTTTGTTCATCACGTCAATGAATTTTTAAAGCAAATAAATGATCAATAAACATTGTTTTAATAAAAAAGCAAATGAATATTAAAAAAAGAAATTTCAAGGAAAACTTTGATAAACATTCTTGTCCTATTTTTTTATCAAAAATTTCTAGTTTGAGTTCTTCTAATTATATAAAAATATTTTATTTCAAATATATAAATATCAAATACCGTTTTAAAAATATCTAAATTTGTATCATAATTGGGCCCACAGACATTTACACAATCTAGAGATTTTAGTAATGTTTGGATTTTGCATATTCCATTGAGTTCACGTGGGGTTTGCTTGTTTTACTCTAATGATCACGTGTTATTCTTGACTTTATTAATGAACTTCACGTGACTTTCCCCCACCTCCACCTCATTTTCTTAGTCACTATCCTAACTTCTTTTTCTTTTAATCCAAAATATATATTATATAATATGGTCCTAAAAATTTATTATTCATTAAAAATATCTCCTAACGAAAACAACCGTTAAAAGGATAACCCTAATCCAACATATTTTATTAGCTAAAATTTATTTATTTTATTTAAACTTTTCATTAAAATTTTAAAATAATTAATTGTGATTTTAAATATATCATATGAAATTGACTTTAGAAAATGTCAAAAAGAGAAAGAATGACGTCAATTTTTAAATAGATTAAGTATTTAAATAAATATAATATATTAAATTCATTTAGCAATAGTTTCATCTATACTCGCACGATCAAATTTTCTTTTGTTTATAATACTTATTCATACAGTATATAAAACTTTATAGTACACTACTATATACTTTTCGTATATGATATATCAACTTTGTCTAACCGTATAATAAAGTATCTATAAACACTCTTTTCATAAAGAAAATCTATAAGTATATGAAAGTTGAGTTTCGTCTTATATAAATTCCAATCACAAAAAACAATCCAATCATCATCAAATAATTAAATTTAAATTTTAATCGCAATTTTAAAATGACATATAAAACAAATATAATCATCAAATTGTCAAAAATCTTATAAATTTCGACCACAAAACTTCATAGAAAATAGTCCAATCATCATCAAATAATTAACTTTAAATTTTAATCACAATTTTGAAATGAGATATAAAACAAATTCAATCATCAATTTATCAAAAATCTCAAGAAATGAGTTTTCACATTTTCTTTAAATCAAACAATGAAATTTTAGATTTTTAATTTTAATTCACTCAATAATATTTAAATCTGTGGTGATAAACATGAATCACTGAAAAATTATGAAGCATACAAAAAACAATGAAGGAATTTTTTTTTTCTCCAAAAGTGTTTTTTTATTTTACATATAATATAACAAGCTAAATAGGGTAAGCTATGAAATATGGGTTCATTTTGAAAATAAATTTTGGCAAAGTGGGAGTGTAAAAATATCTAAATTTTATCTTTTTGTTGCCGTTTGCACATATATAAAAGGAAATTCTCCTAGCCAAGGGCAAGCAAAAATGTTAGGTTATGATTTCGACTGAACTCAATATTTTTTATTGAAATTTTTATTTAAGATTTAAAAATTATATGTATATTATTTATTTAAAATTTAATAAACTAAATAAAATCTCATTTTTGCGCTAGCCACTTGAACTACAACAGTATAAAGATGAGTCTTTTTTAAATATAGGATAACAGTATTCTATATTAACATAATTTATGGCCTATAAGTTAAACATCTTTTTATTAAAAAAAAAAACTTGTAAAAAAATCATTCGCAATATTTAATTTAATTTTTACACACCCTTTTATAAAGTGAAAAAAGATTACAATTTAAAATTAAAAATATATAAAATATATCAAACTCTCTTTTAATATTTTACTTTTAAACATGTCACTTTTATTTTTAATAAAAAAAAAATATGACAAATTAAACCTACGTGTAATACATATTTTTTCTAAACAAACGCCAAAAAATGAAAAAGGAGTTGGAAAGTACGTAAGAAAAAAAAAGTTCATTGGAAAAAACAAAAAAATAATAATAAAGTAAAAAAAGATGTTCGTATCTTCATGGATATTTTCAAAAAAAATAAAAAAAATATAGATGCACCCAAACGCAGTAACCTTTTATTTGCTTTTTCTTTTCACAAGTCAAACTAAACGTCATCTCTCTCTCTCAAATCTTCTTTCATGCAAAGTCAAATCACGCATGCCCTGACAATAAAACGCTCGAAATTCCCTTTTTAACCTTGCAATTAACCTACTAACAGTGCCCTGTACTGTCTATTACTAGGGATAGAAATGTCAATTTTGATTTTCTGGGCTCTAATTAATCTCCTTCAAGATTTGTAGCAGAGAAGCTATTAGGATCTTGTGGTAGGGGGGGGGACTCTGCTACAAATCATTAAACAGTTTTTTTAGTGACAGAATGTTATTGGCCCAATGAAATATAATAATGTTACCAATAATAGGTTCATCTTGTTACCTCCCTTCTTTAAATTTTTATGCATTTTTTGTCGAACAAATTATTAAGTAAAATTGATTCAAGATTTATTAAAAATAATTTTTATCTTTGTAAATAAATATAGAATCACGATATAATGGCATATTTGAGATCTTTTATTAGACTTTTTTGATATTATGTCAATTTTTAATTATATGATTAGGAGGTTTAAAATCTGTATTTATAGACAAGAATTAAATAATTATTACTCCTTACATGTATTATGTAATTTTTTAAAGATATATTTGTACTTTATCTTCTTCAAACCTTTGCTATGTGAAGTTTTTATATTGTTCGAGTGTGTTATTATTGTTTTATTCGATCCAACTATTAAGCGAGCTCACAGCTTGTTACTTCTAAAAAAATTCAAATTTAAAAGTACTTTATCAGTCGAGCAACGCTTTCTTATCTTGTTTATTCGAAAATATAGACTTTTTCTTCGACTAAGAGTTTTCCTATTAAGACTCTAACAATCTTCCTCTTTTACTTGTTGGAAAACTAAATAGATAAAAGAAAAAATTTATTCATTTTTCTATTTTCCTACTTGATGTTTAGAGTTTATATCGAAGGTTTGAGTAAATTTAATTCAAATATTATAAGGTCAATATGGAGGAGACACTCCGAACAAGAGTTTCTTTGTATACGAAACTCAAATTTACACTTGTGATAAAAATAAAACAGTTTCATTAATATACAAAACGTCTAATATTTTTCTGCTTGAGAAATGATTGTTCAACATTCAAAGGGAACAATATTGCAAAAGAATAAAAGAGGAAAAAAGTGTACTATACAATCACAATTAAAAAAAAAATAATAAATTGGATATCCGCTCCAACAAATTCATTAAAAAGCAACAGTTGAAGAGTAAATAACACAGCTGCTATAAAAAAAAATTAATTAAAGTAATAATTTCATATTTATTAAATATGTATACATGCAATGTCATACTTTTGGTATCATTTGCAATTATTGAAAAACCATACATTGTTTCACTAGTAGGGAAAAGGTGATATGATCTCATAATTAAGAGACCTTTATTTTTCAACTAATCTCATTTTTAACCCTGAACTTCTTTAAAATGAAAGTTTTTCTTTTTTTTTCTTCATAAAATAAATATTGCCTGATTAATATGAGTTTTTAATTCAAAAATTGCATTACTTAAATGTATAATTTCAGGTATTGAAAGAACGATTTTGAAATTAAATAATTAATCTTACAAGTAAAAGTTAAAAATATATAATTATCTTTTTCCTTCCTAAAGGAATTTACGTGGCACACATGCAAATAAAGATGATTATCAGTGATTGGCAAATTTTGCATTTAATTATTTAACCTAACACACCTGATCATTACAGTTTCATCAACTCAAAAGAATGAGCCATTTATTATCCTCAATAAATGCCAAACAAAATCATATAATTCTCCAAAAGATGTTGAAAAAAAAAGTAATTGCGTTCTGATTGAAATGGGGTAAAATTGCTTTAACTTTACCTCTTCTTCTAAGCAAAACTAATGCTCCTTTAGTTCATTTTTATCTCTTCAATTCATACTCTATTTAATATTTATTTTTTAGTACTTATGTATTTTTTAATTGTTATGCCTATTAAAAATAATAATATACATAGTGAGTTTATCATTTTACCTCTATTGATTATAAAGTTATTGAATCAAAAATTTAAAATTTTCAAAAAATTCTATCTCTTTCAATGTGATTAATTGAGGATATAATAGATAAAAAACTATTTTATCTTGATTTATCAAAATAAATAAATATTTAAAAACACTAAAAAAGAGAATGTGAACAATTAATTAGAAAAAAAAAAATATATTTTATTAATGTATAAATAATTAATAGAAAATTAAAAAATTACCAATGGAAACATAGAAGTTTCCATCATTGTGCCCAACAATAGTTAGAGAAAATTCATTCTTGGGGAAAAGTCAAAATTGTGACTTTAATATGTTAAACAAATAACTCAGCAGTTAATTGGATTAAATATGTGTCTCCGTGGCTTAAGCATATTAGTGGTTTAAAGTAAAAATTAAATAAGATCTTTAACTTATATTGTTAATAATTTTTATTTTATTAATTTTTTCTGATTTTCAATTAATAATACAACTATTTTTATTTTAAATTATTTTTCATAAGATATAATACTTCAAATCTGTTAAATTTCTTCTAATATTTTTTTCATTTTTCATGAAAAGTTAAGTTTTTTTACAAATAATATTTATATTGTTAAAAAATAATAACTTATAGTCCATTATTATTAAAAATGAAACCCCTTAAAATTGAAAGCCTAAAACGCATGTCTTTTTTTAACACTGTCAAGTCATCCCTGTCTCTCTTCTAAATTTATTCAATTTCATGTGTCATTGACATTTCATCAATATTACGTGACATGATACCTCACCGTTGCAGATATATTTACCAAATTTCAATCATCGATCAATATTATTATTAATTAAATACGAATATGTATTTATTAAAATGATAGTTTGATTTCATATTTTTTATTTTCATAAGTTTTTACTTTTATAAACTATAGATGTATTTTTGCTCAATGTTTTTAAAAAAAAATATAGTTCAATACGTGCTATATGGACAGGTTGATATATATCTTTTTGTAATTAAATAATTTGATATACAAGAATCATAAATCTATATATATATATATAATATATATATATATATATATATATATATATATATATATATATATATATATATATATATATATATATATATATATGATTTCTCGTATCATGTGATATTTATGATTTCTCGTATATCAAATTATTTAATAACAAAAAGACATATATCAATCTGTCCATTTCTCATTATTGGTACAAATTCAAAAGAAGAGAAGAAGTTAAACATAAACAACTAAAATCTCCATATATACATACATTTAGTATGATGTTTTTATTTCATATTAACTTTCTATTATATCGTATATTTATATGAAAAAAAATAATTAAAGCAACAAAATTAATTTTATAAATCAATTGACTACAACTTCAATGCGAAGTTTAATTATCGATTATGAAATTAGCGTACCCATTTAAAATTTAAAAACTCCAAAGTCAGATATTTTTCTACTGCATAGGATACATTGTAAATTTGTTATCTAGTGGAACAGCAACAAATGATGGCAGAATTCTATGTTGAATATATATGCATTATGATGAAGAAAAAATCATTATGTTGATGGCAGTGTATTTGCAATCATTTTATTTATTTTTTCCCAAACCGACAATCTCTCCTTTTTTTAAGGAAAAAATAATAATGAGCTCATTACTTAATTATTGACGTTCAAGTTTGGAAAGTGTTATACTGTAGAGTAAAACAAAATCTAGAATATAATATTTTAATTTTATAAATTATTGACTTTAAAATAATTTTGCTAGTAAAAATAAAAATATATGCGCAAAAAAAAAAATTACGTGATAAAGATAATTAAATAACCAGCTGTGAAATTTCCAGCCTTGAACCTAGTAGTTCATGTGATAGTTTAATGTGTGCATTTTGATGTGTTTCAAGTTATTTGTGTCAAAGACATCTTCGTATACAAAAGTCACAAGATTTTCATGAGGAGAAAGTTGTTGCAAATTAAATGTAGTAGATATATAGAAATGAGATTTATGAAATTTTACCAGAAGTGTTTTATAAAATATATTTATTTCAGTTAAGTTTTTTGAATATTTTTACTTTAAATCTTATCTTATGCACATATAAATATTATCTTTGATAGAGTTTATAAGAATAATGTTAAATAGAGTGTATTAGCGAAGTTTGCATAAGTAATGCATGTATTAATTTACAAAGATATCCTTTACTATTTTATTTGTGATTACAATTTCTTTTCGATAACATAAATTTTGTTGCTATCAACTCCTTCTAAATCAAAAAAGGGAAAAAGGCTCATTTATGCCATCGAACTTTTAGAAAAGGTTTATTTATGTCATCCGTTAAAAATTTGGTTTATCTATACCATTGCCGTTTAGAAAAAGGCTCACTCATATCATTATTTTTTAACGATGATTTTGTAAAATCACTTTTTACACGTGGCAAGTTTTGATTCGGTGGAATAAATGGGCCTTTTTTAAAAATTTGATGGCATAAATGAGTCTTTTCCCATCAAAAAAATAAAAACTCTTTAATCAAAAGTCTCTTGTACGAACCTGAATATATAAAAATATTTAATAAAACATATCTATCCCTAATGAATAAGTCTTACACTGCACACGACACAAATTTAAAATAATCAAATTCCCATCTAAATAACAAATAAATCTTTTTTAGAAAATTAAATGTAGAAGATCTCATCGGAATAATCCCTGTATCACTTTATATTTCAAGCCATACTTGTTGCCCAGCATTTAAAAAGGTACTAGTTTTGAATTTTCGATCATATTGTTTGTCATAAATTTTAAAAAAGTTTATATCATAAAATAAGTCCTCCTATGGTTTTAGCAATTTAAACAGAAATTAGTAATTATATTTAATATATCCTTATACTTAAAAAAGATTTCTTTAATAATATTTCATTCTAAAAAAACATTTAATAATAAATAAATATAACTTGATAAACTATATATTATTTATTATTTTTTAATAGATGTGAAATGAACTATAACTATAATTTAAATTGAAACCTAGGAGATGTTAACTAGAATAATCATAAAATTATTGTCGGTGTCACGAATGAAATTAATATTAAATTAAGATAGGTTCATCCTTTTCTAATTTCTTTTCAGAATACAAAATTATTCGTGAATCAAACGATTTTTTAATTTAATTTATAAACATGTTTTTTTTTTAGTCAAACAAAATTCTTTTTATTTGATAAAAGAAAATCTACAGAACTGATTCTTTTGTTGAAAACTTTATTTATTTTAAGAATAAAATTGAAATATTATAAAATTTTATGATATTTCATAAATTTTGTTCCTTATTAAAATTGAGTTGAGTAATAAAGTGAATTGTACAAGGAACAAAACCTCTTTGTTTGAACAGAGTGGAATGGAATATATATTATATTATACTAATAATAGAAATGATGAAAACTCATTGGAGTAATCATTTTGAAAGTAAAATAAAATATATTTGTACGTTCATATATTTTTCTGATGGAAATACAACTTTATTCGAAAATCAAAGAAAAAAGACATATAAACCTATGGATTGAAGAAGAATGTATAGTAGTAATTAAGAGTAAAATGTTGTTGGACTAATAAGAAAAACACAGTAAAATCGGATTTGATTTGACCTCTGCCTGCCCTATTAGGAGTAGTATCGTTACCGCGTTTGGACATATGATAGAAAATTATGATACGAAATAATAATATAAATTTGTATATTTTATCTTATAATTTTAAAATATGAGATGAAATTTTTTATTTTTCAAAAATCATAATTTAAAATGTTTTAAATACAAAAATTAACCTATAAATTTATATTTTGCAAAAACAATCCTACTTGTATCTACTAATAATGTATTATACAAGTTAATAAAATTTATAATTAATATCATTATTTTTTTAATTATCCTATATAATGATTATTCTTTCTATTATTACTTTAAATCAGTTATGTTTTATCAACTATAAATACCAATCAAATTGGTCAACAAATGACTCAAATTAACGATGTTGGTTCATTTTTTTAAACATATGAATGAAAAATTCAAGTTTAACGTGACAGAATTGATTATTCTATGTGAAGAAATTATATTAAAGAACTAACACGCTACTACTTACATTAAATTAAAGTTTAATCATAAATATTGTATTTTTAAAAAATATTCTTGTGATAATGTATTATGTAATATTATAAACATGTGTCTATTTAATAAAATTATATAAACAATTGAGATAATTTTAATTGTTTTATAAGTCATTAGGTTTTTACGTGTATGAGAAAAAATATATGTAACATAAAAATATTAAATCACATGTCCAAATTAACAAAATTTATACTTTATCTCATGATTTCATATCGTATGATCAAAAACGCCCTTGTCTTATTTTATGCTTCATTCTTTAATAACTATAACAAAATAGTCAATAGAATCCACCAGTGAAACTTAAAACATACGTAGATTTTATTACATATTATCTAAGATTGAAAAGTTATTTTCTATAAAACTTTGAACTCAACAATTCATTAATTATCCCTTCCAACAGCGACAGATTTAAGAAGAGGTATGAAATGTTACGTGATACTATTTTCTTAAAAAATAATTACTAAATATGTGTGTACAATTGAAAGGGAAAAACATATATAAAAAAAAAAGAGCTATATAAACAAAGCAACACTCCATGAGCAAAGAAAGTGTTTACTCAGTTAGTAAAGCTATAGATTTTTAAACTTGTGGTTGTGAACGGGGGCGGAGCTATTTCAACGGAAAATTATATTATTTATATATAATTAAAATAATATTTTATGTATATATAGTAGATATTGACCCTCCTTCAACTACTTCATGCGTCTATTTCTACGAACTTTTAATCCTTTATTGAAAAATTCTGTCTCCGTCATTGATTGTGAATTCAAACCTGCATAATATCATTTTATATACATTTTTTTTTGTTTTTTTACCCTGTTTTTTCAATTAAATACAAATAGATTTTTTTTTAGAAAAAAAACTTTATACGTTTACCAAAATTTCTGCGTACCACAGCTCTCAAATTACCAAGTTTATTTGAGTTTAATTAACATCAACCCACGCTTCTTATGCCTTCATTGGTTGATTATTCAAATCTTCTTTTATGTGGATTTTGTATGATTATTTTGAATAATTAATTATTCTTAATAAGCACGGCAATTTAATGAATCATAGAAAGTAATTGTTGTGGAATTAAATAAAAACTTTTGAATAACTTTACTTGACGTTCTTCCTATTACCTTAAGTTGTCGTAATATTAGAAAAATAAAATAATTAATTTTTTTTTCTAATTTTATCTTTAATAATGAAATTCTCTAAAGTTATAATCATTGACTAAAAATCTGAGCATATACTTCAAAATTGTGATTGATTTTAATTTTATTTTTTAAAAATTCTATTGAAGTTATTATATTTTGCATAATTCTGTGGAAATGCTTTTAGTCATCCCCGGCACAATTTCTAAAGTAAAAATAATAAAATTTAAAAGACATATTTACTTGGAAAAAATAAATATAGAAAATTGTTGATGACAATTAATTTTGTAATGAATTGTGGGTTTATCTCTTTTCGAAAAGAAGAAGTGAAAGGGCGGTGTGGTTCATTAAATAAACATGAGATTAGGGTTAAAATGATGACAATTTTGAAGGAGAAAAGGTGTTGAATTCAAGATAAGATAATTAAAAGTTGTAAACATAAGGCACTAATTATGCTTAAGTATTCCCGTGATATCTTGCATGATTTTATCCTTTTTGGTCAAACTATTTTCATCTATCACTTGTCTAAATTCTTTACAATCTATCTTGGGTTTCACGTTTTCTTGAATACTAGTGTCTTAGTCTCTAATTTTTTTTCATTTTTTAAATAATATTTCCTAATTATTTGTTCGTTTTAATAAATCAAGAAAGAATGAATTTTTTATCTATTATATCTTCAATTAAACAACTGATTACTTTGAATAATAAAGTTTTTTTCATCCACTTTATAATTAATAGGAATAAAATATTAAACTCACTAGATTTTTAATTATTTTCTTAATAGATTTATCAATTTATACGTGAACAAATAAAAAAGAACAGATGAGGTATTATTCTCCTCTTTACTTTAATTTTTTTTTCACGTCCATTAATATTTATATACTCCCTCTCTGTCCTTACTCGTGCATTTTTTCTTTTGTAGATTTTCTTAATTAATTTTTTATTTTAATAAATCAAGAAAGAAAAATATTCTTATACTCTAAATTAATTCTTTTGAAAAATAGTAATACTTTTTAAATATCTTAAATTTTTAATTAATTCATTTCATAATTAATAGAGATAAAATAATAGATTAATTATTTTTAATAATTATTTTCTTAATAAATTTGTCATTTAAAAGTGGACAAATAAATAGGAAAAGAGGCATAGAAAACAATTGTCTACAAAGGGAATTTTAATTTCTTTCTAATGTTGGTTTTGATAGGTAAATGTGCTCTCATCTCGACTTCGTTGGGTAGTTTTTTTTTTTTTTAATCTCTAATTACTAATTCACTTTTTTAATAATTATTTATTTATTTTAATAAATTAATAAATGACAAATCAAGTAATTAGGGACATATAAAATATTGCATAATTCTATGTATCGAAATTTAAATTAAAAAAATATCCCTTAATATTTAGATTAAGTTAAATTTTAAATATTCAACAAAATAAATTTGAATATTTGCATGGTGAAAAAGGGGTCCAATGATTTAGAGGCATTAAAGGAAAGGGAAGCACAATTCATAAATGCTTACATGACATTTTTCACTTTCGGTAATCACAGATGAAATAAATACCTTTCGCTTTCCTCATCTAACTCAAAATCTTAACCACTTTTGATTGTTTAATAAATTACTCTTTTCTTATTTTGTAAAAGTAATATTTATTTATTATATTCTTAATAGAATAGTTAATTAATCTTGAAAATCTATACTTTGATCAACCTAATTAATACATATTGAAGTACTTCATTCATACATTGATTAATTATTCTATTGATTCACTATTCTATAAATTCTTATTCGAAGTAAGTTCAAAAAGTTAAATAGTCATTCAAATTCATTTTTTAATTTTTGAAATCTTGTATATATATTTATCATTTGTTGTAAAGTTGACTTAAGTAAACATTAAATAAGGATAAAAAGATACGTTACTTAAGTTCTTAATGCACTTGCAATCTAAAAATATGACGTATAAATACTAATTTTAAAAAAGGTGTATGATATATCCTTCAGCTTAGTTATTTAGTGTTGTTATACCTTTTTTAATAAAAGTAACTCATGTATGCTTATATTTTTATGAAACTGACTGACTCATATATGCTCATATTGTTATAGAAATGAATCACTTATATATCATTTTCATCTAATGAAAGTGAAAAAAATAATTTTAAACTATAGATTCCCCAATTTTTTTCAATGAACTAATTTAACATTATTATTTTAATGGTTATATTTATTTATGTTTTTACTAATTTTCTTGTAAAATTTATTATAGATTCACTAATTTTTTTTTTATTTCAAATATAAAAACTAAATTACAATATAGCCGAAAAATAATTTTAAACTACAATACAACCAGAAAAAAATAGTTCCATTTTTTTTATTTACACTAAAGAATGAAAATACAACATGAATAAAAAACTCAAATAATGCTAACCAGAAAATTCAAAAAATAATATATGTTTAAAAGAAATTAAAATGTACCTTTTACTTTGCTAAAATATCATACATATCCCTAAATAATTTTTTTAATTAAAAGTAAAAAATATAAATATATGATTAACTTTTTTATTTCGTTAGACGAAGGGTATATATGAACTTTTTTTATTACTAAGGGCATATGTTAATCATTTGTATAAGAGTAAGATATATATCATCACATTATTAATGATCTTCTAAATGACAAATTGAAAATATATATCATTTAAAATAATTAAGTTTATTATATTACTTTTTAAATAACCTAAAATTAATAAATAGAATAAATGATTGTAATTAATAAGTTAAAACTAAATAACAACATTATTTCTCAATTTTTTAAAATTAAAACAAACAAAAATAAAGTATTTATCTCTATTATAGTAAGAAAAAATACTAACACTAGTAGTTTAGGGTCCTACCCCACCCCACACCCCCAAAACCATCGAAGAGGTTATTTGCTTATTGGCCATGTAATCCTATCGTTTTAATAGATAATGTTAGATGATTATAAAATTTGATCAAAAGGTTTATAATATTTTTAATTTTTTTTAAATAAAATGTATTACAATTAAAAGGATAGTAATATTAAAAAAATAAAATAACATAGGTTAAATACTATAATAATTTTTCTAATAAAAAATATTTCCTTTTTATAATGAAGTATATAGGGATGGTCATTAAATTTCTTAAACTCAAATGGTCAAATTAATCTACTAAGACCAAGAAATAGTCAAGTCAAAACTAAAACTTTTACTTAAGCTTTTGGATGTAGTGTACATCCATTTTCTCAATTGACCATCATATTTCAACAATCACCTCTAGAATTTTCAGTAGCAAATAGTAATTATCATCATGATCAATTATAACTATTATTCACATCATTTATCATCTATTAAAACATTAAATTACTATTATTAATAATAATCGTCATTTTTATTATCATATATCATTAATCAGTCTTAATCAATAATTTTTTCTACAACCATTAGTTACCGCGGTAATTTACTATTGATAGTCACATCACCATTGATAACTATGTAGCTCCTACACCATCATCAACAATCACGTACATAATTAATTTGAAATAGTTTTTTAATATCGTATTAAATTATTATTTTGATAATTTTTGTATAGATATTATCTTGGGAGTGGGGGGTGGGGTGATTACACGTACTTTTGTATTTGGGCATGATTGTTAGGTGAGTATTCAAAGAGTTTGTCTCTAACATTCCAATGTTCCATTATGAGGGGCGCCCCAACTACTACTACTATAATCAAACCTTCTTTTTCCCTCTCTTCATTAATTATATATTTTTTTCAATCATTAATAATAATGACATATTCATTTAAAAAATTATATAGAATAATTCTTCTCTTTTTATTCTTTCATATTTGAGAAAAATACCAGGGTCCTTTCTTCTTTAATTATATTATTTCATTTGTATTGACCTGTTGACCACAATATCTTCTTTTGATTATTTTTTTAAGGATACTTTGACTCATTGCTAAGCTCATAAAACTTGAAGTCTCGAAAGTTAGTTCTTATTCCGTATTTAATTATTTGTCTATTTTTAAAATTAATATATTTATTAAGAAAATAATTATTGATATGATGAATTTATTATTTTATCCTTATTAATTTCAAAATGGATGAATTAAAACTTAAGATTTTTTTTTAAAATTACTTTTTTCAAATAGGTAGTATCTTTTATTCTTTTTTGATTTGTGAAATTTGACAAGTAATAGAAATAACTAAAAAAATGGATAAATAATTAAAGAGAATGAGAGCACACAGTAGCATCAAATAATAGTACTTTGAACGTACATATTACTCTTAAAAGTAGTAAATAACATTTGTAAATGATTTTTTTTTTTAAAAATAAATTGTTTATAATTTCCACATCAACTTTAAATAAAACAATTATCATTAAAATTCCAAGTTTGAGAGGTATTATAAATAAAATAATGACTTATCCCCATAAAATTTTAATTTATAAGTTTCTCAGCTTGTTCTAAATAAATCGATCAGTTTGTAATACTTGAGCAACGTTGAGTCGGATTAAACGAATCAATTAAAACATATTTATTCCAAGTCAGACTAATTATTTTAAAAAAATTTCTCATTTCTTATTAGTCTAAACTCTATCCAATCAAGATTTTAAAATCTGTGATGGTGCAAGCTAAATTCAAATAAATTGAGTAAATTTAATATTGACTGACAATTCTCTTAAATATTACAGTGGAATGAAATAAAAACTTTTCAGTCTTTGATAAATAAGACAATAACTAATAATAGTCTTCTAAAATGCAAATTTCAAGTCAACTAAAATTTAATTTCAAATAATGGACACATATAATTAAAATAAAAAATATATCATAGGTGTAGCCTAATTCCCCACCTAATAAAAAGCCTAAACACGCGCAATGTCCATAAAATAGAGTTGCATTCCGGTCCCTCTAAATCTTTCATTAAAGGTCCTCTCCCTACTAACTCCCCCCGCCCCCAAATAATAATACTCTTTCCGTTTCATAAAGAACTGTTTTTATTTACTTTATAGTTTGTTTAAAAATGATAATTCCTTTTTTTGGTGAAAAATTAATTTTAATTTTTCACGTGACATATTTAAGATTATAAGATTAAAGAGCACTATAATACATTTGAAAACAGAGCGAGTAATTTTTAAAAAGCCAAAAAAAAATAAATTTTAAACAAAATAGTTATTATTATTAACATGAATAGAGGGCTTTCACGTGTGTTGTCAACCTGAGATTGTCGGTTCAAACATACTCTTTAACAAGTCAATGCAAATAAACAATATGGTCCATTGATAATAATAATAATAATAATAATGTTAAAGGCCAACTTCACCAACAACTTCATCTTCCCATCGACATATGTCTGGAATAATATATCGTTGTAATCGAATCGAAATTTTTATTAAATAAGTTCAAAATATAAAATAAATATATGAAGAGGTCGATTTGACTTATAACAAAGAAAAGTAAATTTTTTGATCATAGTTGTTACAGTATCTGAATTAATACCAATAATTGATTACGATAATCATAAAGATTATTGTTAGATTCATATAAATAATATAATCTTTGATGACCCGCATGGCTAAGGTATGTCGTGTATCTGACACTATTATGCACCATTCGTTAATTTTATTTTTCCTATTTTACTGGAAAAGGAAAAAAAAAGTTTGAAGACATGCTTGTAAAGAGTTCTTTTTGTATATTTTTTTTAATATAAATTTTATGGTTCTTATTTGTTATTAATATATTTTGCAATAAGTTCATATGCATTGCTTTAGATTATTTAAGCTAAAACAAATCTTATTAAGTTTCTTTTATTTTTTATTTGTAGTCTTTAATTAATAATAAAGAAGTTTTCTAATTTTCTTACAGTCCTAGGAGCAGGCTATGTTATTCAGTAATTATAATTTTACAGTTAATTATTTTTATGAATAAGAAGTATATTTTATTGTTTTGAGGAATAAAAGAATAAAATATGAGAACAAACCAACATAATGCTGGATTTAATTATTGGTACATCTAGTATATATCTCTTTTTGACTAGACATTATCATATATTTACCCATAAGACAAAAGTATCAAAATATCAAAAAGTAGAAAATATATTACTCTAAAAACTAAATTAATTAATTTTTTTAAAAGAAAAAAGAGTAATAAGGGTCTACTCTTTTGTTCAAAATTAGGACCCCACCCAACAACTCTTAAACATCATCTCTCTTTCTCTCTCTACTCTCTAGCATTTAATTATCAAATTTTCACATATTGGATAGAATCTCTATAAAGACTCTTTCTTCTCCTTTCAATCCAAAATCCCCTTTTCCCTTTTTTTTTTCTTTTACAAATACTCTCTTCTCCTCTTCCTTTTATTTCAACTCCAAAAAAAAAAAAAAATTGTTTCTTTTTAAGTCACATGATAGTATGGAGCTTGGATTAAGCTTAGGAGATGCTAACACAAGTTCTTCTCCAAAATCATTTTTCTTGTCTAAGAAAAATGTTATTTCTACTTGTAATGATCATGAGAAGAAGAAAAACTTAGGGTTTTGCATGGCTTTAGGAATTAACACATCAAGTGAAAGAGTACAACAAGATATTGAAGATGAAGAAAATAATACTTCTGAAGAAGGCACTAATAATACTCCACCTGTTCAGCTTGATCTCCTCCCTCTTGTTCCTCTTCCTATTCCTCCTACTAATCTGCCTCAATCACATCATTGGTCATCTGATAATGGTAAGTTATACATATTTATAAATTTTTTAAAGTTATGAATCTTGGATCTATTGTATTAGTATACAAATTAACATATACACATGCAACATATTAATACATGGTTTTTTTAAAAAAAATAAAAGAAATTGTGATTTTTCCCCTCATGTATGTTCTAATGATTTAGTTTAATTTTTTTTTTGAGTTTTTAGTCAATAGAAGTCTCCATCTGCTAATGACTTCCATTTTATAGGAATTTTTTATTAATAGTATTGAAATAAATCTATTTTTTTGCAGGGAGTTCTGAAAATGGTTCGTCGGGAAACGGAGGTTTGCCGGCGGCGAGAGGTTTCGACGTGAACCGGCTTCCGGCGGCGGGTATGGATGAAGTTTCATCTCCGAATAGTGTAGCGTCGTCGTTTCGGATGGATTTTGGGCTTTTCAAAAGCTGTGTTAATATTGTTGGCGTCGGAAATAAACGGAACTCGGAATCCGCCGGCGGGAACGACGGCGGTGAACCGGAAAGAGCATCGTCAAGAGCAAGTGATGACGATGAAAATGGTGCTAATACTCGCAAAAAACTTAGATTGTCAAAAGAACAATCAGCTTATCTTGAAGAAAGCTTCAAAGAACACCATACTCTAAATCCTGTAAGTATAAATAAAATAAATATAAATTTTTGTCATTTAAAAAAAATTATAAGTATATTTTTCTCATTGTTTTGTTTCTTATTGTGTGGTTACAGAAGCAAAAGCTGGCACTTGCTAAACAGCTAAGTCTAAGGCCAAGACAAGTTGAAGTGTGGTTTCAGAATAGAAGAGCAAGGTAGTTCTTTTTATTTTTTTATTAACTATACACGCCATTAGTATGATTAATTTTTTTGAAAAAAAAATGATATTTAATTTTTTGAAAATAATTAGAGAATTGAAGGCAACAAAGAAAACATTTGTTTTGTGACAGATGAGAATTTAATAAATGGGTCTGGGTGTGGTCTATTTCTCCCACTTGAATACGTACAGTTTTGCAGAAACTCCTTTCAATATTCTTGGATAATGTGAAGCAAGCACTTGTCTTTTTATGTATGCAACCACAATAAATGCAAAAAAAAACAATTAAATTATAGTCATTTCATTTTCTTTTGTTAATTGAAATATTTTTTCTTGCAGAACAAAATTGAAACAAACAGAAGTGGATTGTGAATACTTAAAAAGATGTTGTGAGACATTAACTGATGAAAACAGAAGGCTACACAAAGAACTTCAAGAATTGAGAGCTTTAAAGACTTCTAATCCTTTTTACATGCAACTTCCAGCCACCACATTAACTATGTGTCCTTCTTGTGAAAGGGTGGCTTCCACCACAACCACCACCTCCGCCGCCACGGCTCCTCCGATCACTGCCCTCGGAACCACCGCCATCACCGCTACCACTGACCCCGTCACTACAAGTGACTCAATTCCTAAAGCAATTCCATTTCTTAACTCTAGACCAAGATTTTTTCCATTTACTACTACTACTAATAATAATCCAAATCATTCCCACCAATCAGCAGCTTCATGAAGAAAAAAAAATGTGAATTTTAATTTTCTCTGATGTAAATATACTAATCATTGGTTTGGTTTTTTCTGCCTCAGAGATTTTGGTAGGGTGGGTTTTTTTATTTTATCTGTTTGGTGTCTGTTGGGATTATTATTTATGGTTTTTTTTTCCTCTCAACATATTGAGAATATTTTGGTTCATTTACATGTGAAAAAAGAAAAAGGAAAAAGTATGAGAAAAAGGTTTGTAATTGTACTAGGTTTAGAAGAATTTCCTTTTTATTTTTATTATGAAAAAAAAAATAGAACAATCCTTTTTTGGTCTTTCTATATGGTTGTTTTTATCTGTTCTCTAATTTATATTATTGAAATTGTTTGAATTTCATTAACGTTTTTATTTTATATAGGCTCTAGTAAAATTATTTTCGAGTGTATGAAAAAAAACACCATAACATTATTAATATCTATTTAAAATCGCAACCGACGAAGTAATATTCATTTTATATGTGAACGCAAGTTGAATTATTCCTTCGGTGATCAATTTATTAGTACGAGACTCATTTAATATTTATACGAGTTGAAATTTATATTGTGCGTATCGTTTTGATTAGCTGAAAATAAAGAAGTTACGAGTTTGATATTATTTTTTTCTGAAAATAAAGAAGGTACAAGTTTGATATTATTTTTTTGATAGGTTGATGATGAGAGGCATATATTTGTCCCTTGGTTCAAGGCATGCTTTGGGAGTATTTTGGTATGGGGGACTATAATATGTCTCTTGTTATTTGTTGCCCTTTTAATGATTTCTTTCCATTCAAAACAACACATTGATTGAATAGCAAATATTATTATTATTATTATTATAATAAGGTCCGCGTGGGGGTAGGAAAAAATTAGGGGGGACAAAGATGGCAATATTTATCAAAGTGTCTGCTAAAGTTAGGTACCCTTTATGACCACCCAATTATGAGTACACACCACCCAAGTACAATACACATTATATCAATTATGAATTATTTCCACCTTCACCGTCGTCACGTGACCTTTTTTTTCAAAAAAAAAATTAATTAATTTAAATTTATGCCGCGTAATATATAATTAAAGAAAAGAAAAAAAATCACTCTATTTAGAGTGGAGATTGAATTGAAAGATGAGTTTTTTTTTCCGGTTATATATATTTCACTAAGATCCTTAATGATTGATCGGCATATCACCTCTCAACAAACATGATTGGTTCTTTTTTCTAAAAAAAAATAATTTAATATACAAACGAAAATAGTGGTCCTGCCTCAATTTAGGGGATAAATAAAGTGGTAATATTAGTTTTGATATGAAAAACAGAAGGATTACATGAACTTGAAATTGCTAGTAATTATCGATTAGTCATATGATACGTCAATCATAAAATAATGAGTTTTCTCTTTTTAGAGCCTAATTGACAGTGGTCAGATTAGAGTCATGCACAATAAAGATCAATAGTAGGTTGATTGTGAAGCCAAATCGTTCTATTATAATAATTTTAATTTTAAATTAAAATTTCAAATTTTAAGATCAAATATCTATTATTCGAATTAGAGTTGGTGGTAAGAATTATGGAAGAAACAAATAGGAATGAATGAAATTGTCTTTTATTCATATATCCTTATTGTTCTCTTGCTTATCATTATGTGTGGTCAACCTCATAATTATGTTGCTTGCATATGTAAATATATAGAATCGTCCCTTTCATTTTCCTTTTTCCATATTTAACAATACCCCACTAAACTTCACTCGGCATCTCTATTTATTGCATTCATTTTTTTCAAAATTCATCGCCTCAACTAATTTTAATTCAAATTAAATTATTCACATGTTTGTACCGATTCAATTCTGGTTCAACTAATTTAAGTTTAAACTAAGTGCAAATTCAGAAATTTACCATTTTAATCACTTTAATATAAAAAGTTCCAATGTTTCTCATTATAATGTCTGACTAATTATATTTGATTTCCAACAAATAGAATTCTATGTTTTTGGTCCCCACCCCCCTTCATAATACACCAATTTTTTCACAGACTTAATGGATGTGTTCAAACTTGTGAATACTTTTTTTAAAAATAGTTGAGAAATGTATTATATGAGAATTGATTTATAATCTTCTTCTATATAATTAACTTAATATTTAATTTTCTTTCAAAAAATGCGAATAAATTTGAGGCATATACTTCATGCCATATATGAGGGCCTCCTAATTAGAAATGAAAAGGATAATTGTACTAGCCAATTATACTCTGTTTGGATGGTTATTAGTTATTACAAAATTATTTTAATAAAAATATTATATTTGACTAAATTATAATAAAATTCATCGCAATAACTTATGAATTATTCGAAGGATATATCTATTTAAAGATAAAATAACAATTTTCTTCTATACATATTAAACAAACAAAATTTAGAGGAAGAAGCAGCTATTTTTTAATTTAGTGGAGTGTAAAAAACAACAATTATTCCCTTTAAAAACATTATTAGGCGTTATAGAAAATGATATATATATAAATATTAATCCTTATTTAATACCAAGCAAAAAAATCGATTATAATTGATATTTAATTATAGATAATTAACATGCCATGCATACCCAATGCAATTTTGTTTTAGCTGGTGGTCCAAGTGAGGTGGGTCGATAAAATAACTAAAATGGGTAACCTATTATAATCCTTAAATGTAGAATTTACTTAAAATGGTTGAAGTAAATTGTTTTAAATAAAGAAAAGTCATAAATGAATTATCATAAGTTAGGTTAAATAAATTCAGTAAAATAGGTTGCAAATTAGAATCATATAAAAATAAAATAAAATAGGATAGATTATAAAAATAAGATTATCAAATAATAATCAAAAATTTTTTAATAAAAAAATGTTATCACAACAAATCAAAGTGTTACACAGAATTTGATATTTAGTTATCACTTAAAATAATTATTAAATATTATATTTAATTTAACAATAACCATACAAATGGCAAATATGGGTGGCATTTGAGAGAACAACTTAATGGAGACAAATAATACACATAATTCAATGATAATCCCAAATACATCAAAACATCAGTGTCATTATACTATATTATCTCAATAACTTAATGGCATAAGTATTTTTAACATTAGAATTTAAACACACACATTAAAAAATAAAATAAAAAAATATGTGGGAGATGACAAAATGAAGTTTATAATATTTGACCGACCATGGCCCTCTTCTCTAACCCCACAAATTAATCCTTTAATTAACACATAATTATAAATAATAGTAATAATATGTGGCCAAAAAAGGGACAATGACATGACCTAATCACCTAAGTAGAAAGTTCAACTCCTATTATTATATATGTCATCCAATGATTTGTGTTACCTTTGTTTTGTCTATCTCACTCATTGCCTAACCATATTCAAACCAATAGATACACTTACACATTCTTTTTTCTTTTTTTATTTTAAAAAAATTATTTTATTTTTTTGTTGCTTTATTGAGTAGTCCTTTTCTTATACCAAGCTTATAAAAGGAGACAATAATAATGACAAGGATTATTATTAATCAAATCAAGAAAAATCTTTCTGTAGATGACTTCTTTTTCCATTACTAACTTTTTACTAATATTCAAAAGATTTTAATTTTGGGTCCATTAAAACTTGGTCATACTTATCCTTTTCTTTACCTAATTTCTTTTTTTTTTTCTTCCAATTTGGTGCAAGAGATTTCCTAGTAAGACTCCATTGAGTTTTTAGATGTCTCCAATTTACCTTGTCAATCAATCTAAAGATACTTCATTTTTTTTAAAAATATTGACCGTTTCAACAACTAATTTTTTTTGAAAATTTGTGCAACAATGCATTTTAGAAAGGAGATCAATGATCGATTTTCTTTTATTGTTTCGAACATATCTAATATAATATATTTATTCTAAAATATTCGAAGAATAGCAATTATGAATTTTTCTTTTTTCACTAAGGACACTTGAAACGTGGATTTGTTTGCAAACTCGACAAATTTGAAACTTAGGTGGAAAATAATATAATTTAATGAAGAAGGGATTGTGTTTCAAAGACTTAGTAAAAGGGAAATGTTTAAGAAAGAGATAATAATATTTCAATCTTTACATACGACAAATCTTTGCCCACATCATCGGAGAAAAATGAAAAAAAAAAATTATTTAGCAAAAGCAATACTTAAAGTAGCATAATATATACAAAGTTAATTTTTTATATATATTGATGATAAACTTTATATCATCTTATCATCACCTTTTTGGTGGAAAATTCATGAAAGCAATTGCAGCCTTGAGTTTTGGATAAAGCTTTAGGTAGCATCAATTGAAAAAAAAAATAAGTCTTGTTTTTATGACATATATACACATTACATATTATTAATTAGATCAATTTAATATTGTACGATAAAAATAATTTTTAACGATAATAAATATAAATATTATTAGATTGTTAAAATCTTTATCAATAATAGTAAGTATCATTAAAATTAATGTTGCTAAAAGCTTTAAAGATATATACGAAGAATGTTGATTATTATTAAAAAAATATATTTAATGATAATTAAAAATTAATTATCGTTAATAATATTTTTTTTTTTTACGTAGTGACATGTTCTAAAAAGAAAAGGTTTTACTTTATTTTAGCACCTTGTGAAATTAGTTTTCTTAGTTCTCAAGTATTTAGTAACTAAATATTTATTATTATTGTTTTATAATATTACCATTTGGTTGGATAATGTTTGGTGAACCTTTTTAATAGTACTCCATTAAAGATAATATTAATAATATCTTCATTTTCCTCTTTTTCTTATGGACCAAACAACAGAAATTAACTTTAACATTTTTGGTCGTAACAAATTGATCCGAAGATGGTATATTTTGCCCTAAAAATAATCGCAGAAATACCTATTAATATATATCGTTCGTCCAACTAAATTATAAAATATATTTTAAAATAATCAATACATTATCTTTGACTTTTTGAAAATTATGATTTGAGGTTATCCTATATTCTTTGTATCTAGTAAATCAGCACTTTAATAATTTCCTTTTTTTAAAATGTCATATTTAGTTGCCTCGTGATTAACTAGTATTCTTAATTCTTAAGATTTTCTTCTAAGTCTAGAATTGATTAAAATCAAATTGATTTGACAAGTATGATTTGCTAGATTTGATATTATCTTATTGTTAGGGTGTGTTTGATACGACCGATAATTTTTTTTACGAAAAATAAATATTTTTTATATATAATATATAAGTAAATATTTTAAAAATACTTATATATAATTTAGATTATTAATATGACATGTAGGGTGGTGGGGATGGGGTCTGCTGGGTCGAGGGTGAAGATGAGCTTGGTGTGTCTAAGGGTTAGACTTTATAGGTCAGAGGACACAATCAATATAAAATTTGAAATACTATTTATGAAATTTATTTTGAATAACTCCATTAAAAAAGTCATTTTTCATATTTTTTAAATAATTTATTTTTGATTTTAAACAATGAATATTACATAACATACCCTTAAATATACATCAAATTAGTTGAGCTGTACCTAATAAACTTAAATAATAGTCATACTACCAAACATTCTAATTACTAAAAAAAACATAAAGAAAATTCTCCACGACATTTAATTATCTACAATTTTTTTCCCTTTTTTTTTTCTAAAAAAATATATCTACAAAAGAGTGAGACATATCAAGTTATCTGGGCCTGCATGAGTTGCCATATTGAGTATGCCTGTGTTGTATTAATTATTATGTTGTACAAATTGATATAAAATTGGTTAACATCGATATTTTTTTGATTAAATATGTTAGGTATTTTAAGTAAATATGGATAAAAATTAAATAAAAAAATTCTAGCTATGAATGGAATTATTCTAACCATCCAAATCATACAATTTTTTTTTAAAAAAATGAATTATTAATTACATTTTCTATTTTTTCTTTCTCTAAACACAGACACACATATTAATTAATTAATTAATTAATGGGGTGGTGACGTTTTCTACACGCAATTGGTAATGATTTGAGAAGAATATAAATTTCTTAGACGTTGAAAATTTATTTGACCAATGAGACATAATTCAAACCTAAAATAATTAATAATAATCCGTTGAATTACATGAGAAATTAATGATTTAAGGTAAGAACTTTGTTTGTCTGCAGCCACCCAACAATCAAAAATACTTTTTAAACAAAATTTGGTTGCCAACAATGTCAAAGATTTTGTGGGAGTGGTTAGATTGAGATCATTATACTATGATTACAAACATTATTCTTCTTTTCTACACCGACGATATAAAAATATATATTATTAGATTACCTAAAAAAAATAATTGTATATAATCGTTCATAATAAATTAAAAGGAATTAGTAACATTGAGAAATAAGAAATATAACCTAGTAAAGTAAGAACAATAATAAAATATATTATTATATTATCAGTGTATATAATATGAGAGTACGAAATATTGAAAAGTTCAACAGAAATTTTGATATATTTTTTTTTTATTTAAATTGTTATGCGTATGTTGGGTAAGATTTTGTGATATCATTTCTACCACCATCTTTGAATTAAAATTCGTTGCCCTATTACGACCTCATTAAAAGTCAAATTAAAATGCTTACTAGGTAAACATATTGTTGTCATTGATTTTTTGTACCTCTTGAGAGAATTTAGGGGTAGTTTGATTTAAAATCGGGATATCTCAAGATTGTTTTCGTAGAATTAAAACAAAAGACTATAAAGTTAGATAATTTCTTTCATTTTTATCGATTTTAGCTAATACCTTCTATCCAATATGAAATAAATTTAAACTAGGATTAAGTTGAAAAATTATTGAATTCACCTAAATGTGATCGCTCCATACTTGTGGGGTTCTTTGTGTTTTGGTTGTTGAAGAAAAAAAATTTATAATTAGTGACTCATAATTATTGAGAAGGGGAAAAAGTAGAAGTTGGATTCACAAGACTTTTAGGAGAGATTTCACATGTCAAAATGAAAAAAAAAAAACATGCCTTGTTGATGAAGGAATTTGTTGAATATGGCAGTCTTTATCTTTTAGTAGTAGTACATATTTTTCTTTTTAGCAATAGTAATCAAAGTGGTGGCTTTGTATTTTTCCAGTCATGATAGCAATTTCACATTCTTTTTTCTTTCTTTACTTTTTCAAATTGAACCAAATGAGAATGAAATAACTCAAATCAAGGATAAGTCAACTTCTTATTGTGGCACTTATTCTTAAAATAAATAAATAAATAAATAGAAAGGGACTAAGATTTGTTGCTTCTTGGAAGGAGCAAAATGGTATAGTATAGTTGTATTTAAAAAAAGAGAAAATAGTCACCACGCCAAAATTAGTTGGATCACACAAAAGGGGAAGAGGATTCATTGTTTCTCCAAAAATATAAATTCTAAAAGTTCCTAACTAATAGAAAGCAGTGAAAAGTATGTAACTCCGTTTATGTCCGATTCAAATTGTATCGTCAAATCTCGCTATAACAATATTTCATTTATATAACGTGGTTTAATTGTATACATATAGACTATTCTATCGAGTTTTTGTTATTTCTCAACAATACAAAAGATTGTTGATGGATAGATGAGCCACCTCCAACTTAGCATATATCAAGTGGAGGGCAAGCTCAACCAAAGATTTGATATCCAAAATTCTCAGTTAAAATACACAGCCAACATTACCAGAACTACTAAATTTTATAATTCAGAAATATTGATGATTTATTTCCTAGCCTAGCTATATCATTACCTCCTATTCTAATAGCGACACAGGTGATACTGTTGAATGACATAGCAGATAAAATAATTACTAGCTAACAAGCAACAACACTAAATTACACTACAAAACCCGCCTGTCCTACAGGCGCTAATTGCACCATATTACACAATTTTGGCCTCAACGTCAACAACGTCGAACCTGAGGACTCCTCAAAGTCCTTGAGGATATATATGAAGATGAAATATGAGCGCACCAGCAGCGTGCGATGAGAAAGCCTAAGGACCAGTAGGTGAATCTTGAATAGTTTAGTTTCCAGAAGCTGGATCGTTTCTGAATTGCTGCTCTACCATTGGAGGGAGGAGAAGCGCAAGCCTGGTTTTGTATCTTGCAATGCGTCTAAGCCTTTCTTCCCTTAATCTGCAGATTTTCCAAGAACAATGGGTCACTTATATTTATTCACCAGTAAAAAAGTCCTCAACCAATTTCCGATTAGTCATCAAATACATATAGCCCTTCCCCTACCCTGGAGACAAAGGAAAGGAAGAGAGACGGGAAACAACTGCTTGAAGAATGGCTGTGGGATATAATGAAGATTAAACTAACGGCTATGAATCTCATCACAGCTCATTATCAGAGCATCAGATGCAGTATCTAGCTGTAGCTGGAATGAAGACCAGATCAGTTTGTCGGACAGATCTCCTAATTTCTGGGCTGAAGGAGGTCATTATCGAGATGGCCAATACCAGCCACACAGATTTTGTGCAGCAGAATAATTGAATACAAGGTTTCTGTTGTTCAATCTCTTTCTTAAGGTGTCTAATTCTGCTAGCATCTCAAGTTAAGGGTGCAGAAAGGGGAAGAGTTAACCACATGATTTGAGATGGGCCTACTACTTTTTTTCCTTTTCTATTTAGATTAAGTGTCAAATTTTTTATCCATTTATCAAAAGAAATTAGTCCCTAGTGAAATAACCTTGGGATTTTGGGTAAAAGAAAAGCATTATTGTCCTGCTACACTCGTGGTTTTCCCTGATCTTAACAAATACCAAATACCAAAGTGAAGCTATGGGCACATTTCCACCTTTGGGGCGCGTGTGTGTGTGTGTGCTCGGAAAGAGCTCTATCAACAAGGAAATAGTTATAGCATTAATAACAAAAAAACAAATACCAGAAAGTTTTTATTACCGTGATCTAATCCTTTTAGCACGCTTGACATGTCTCTGCAAAAGTTCTTTAGGAGATAAATGCTCAACAGATTCCCCAGCCTGCAATCAAGTAAACAAAAAGAATCACTTGTTCAATTCTATAATTGAACACCAATTGCCATCTCTAACTACCCAACTACATTGAATAAGTAGGTACATCTCTACAGACTACATTCCAATCCAGGACATGTGAATCCTAGCACATAATAGCAGACCAGAAAATTAGAAATGACAAAGCAGTGAACTTGAGATATGGTTAAAGCAACACCTATAATTATTATTTTTTCGAAAGAGATCAATCCCTTTGTGGTCATGCTGAGAGGAAAAATTCAGATCAAATTTGAAACAATTGAACTTGCTCAACCTTAAAACATATATATTATGTTACATACAAATAAATTAATAGGGAGATGCAACAAAATTAATATGGAGCTCATGTTGAATGTAGTAGAATTTCTGAAGTCTTAAAACTTCACGAGAGGAGATACAAATGGATAAAGCCTCTTGGGACCCAACATCTCATCCATCTCTTAATTGATTGAGCTGCTCACATTAAAAGAAAACTTCCAACCTTTGATAAAAAAAATTATATCATGCACGCCAACCAATCCGCTGAGAAGCCTATCCAGCTCAGGCATGGGTCCAAACCACGTTTAGTAGCTGGAATTCAGACATCTTCAGACTGTTACGCCCATGCCTTAACCACTAGGTCATCCTCTAGGGGTGACAGACATTCCTTTGATGAAAGTTAACAGCCAATAAAGGAACTCAAGGACTTCAATATAACATGAAACATACCATACTTCCATACTTGCAATTCAAAACATTGGAGCGTATTCAAAAGATCGGTTGGGGAAAAAATACTCCTCAGAAACAAAATATTGCATTCAACTTGGAACAATAAAAAAAATGTCCATATGCAAATAACACTTCATTATGTACAATTTTTTCAAAGGTGGTGAATTTTATTTTATTTATACAAACCTTTCCTTAATATAAAAGTTCAAAACCTAATTTTACCCTAAAAGTTGATAGGGATGGGAAATTCACCAATTTCAGTAGTAGCATAGATGAAAAACTGCAGTCCTACAATTAGATGGATGGTAAAGTAAAAAGTTCGAGAAAGTAAACCATGGCATAGTACAAATCATTAATCTTATACAAGACATCAATAAAAGTCTGGTAAGTTCAATGATCAGCAAGCAGTAAATATGGTCAGTACTCCCGATTCTAGAGTGAATCAAACATAGGAAGATGATGTAAAGTTGGATAGATTCATATCCTTTCAAAAGATAGATTGTAGGATAGCAACAACAGTAACACTAAACAGAAATTGAGAAAGATTTGGATGGAAGTGAATTGATGCGGAAACGGAAGATTAGACGGGAAAATTGAAATTAAAAATTACTAGAACGATTTGTCATGCAGTGAAGTGAGGATACCATATGCAACCTATTAACACCTGCTGATTCAGGGCTTCTACAAGTGAGGACCCTGACAAATATATTTATTGTAGGTGGCATTCTTGCACCAAGACACCTACTTTCTTCCCTCTCACTTCACCACTCCCTCCCTCAAATAAGGAATCTAAGAATGAAGTAAAAGATCCTGCCCCAATTATGATTAACATAAACATAAACCATGATTTACTAGTAAAATGAGTTCAATTCCCTCGCCCATAGCAATCATTCCCAATGTACTTCAGATTACAAGACAAACAAAAATGGCTAAATTATTCCCAAGCATCTAATCATTCTGGTACAATCACATTCAAACTTCCACTCACTAAGTAGATAAATTCAAGTGCTCACCTCTTCCTCTTCTTCTTTATCTCCCTCCTTTTTCACAGGAGATTCAGCATCTTGTGGAGCTAGTGCCAAGGGTCTAGGAAGAGATCTTACCCCATCCATGTATTGGGACTGCCAACGAAATGTAAAGCAAATTAACATTAAAGGGAATAAATGCTACTTAAACATAGAAAGTATTTCTTGCAAAATTTCAAAAACCACATTAAGAAACTCATCCAGCACCACAGTTGCATCATTTTTTCAAGAAAATTTAAACAATTAAGACAACAAATGCAAGACCAGGAAGGAGAATCAGCAATAGAGAAGCAAGAAGGAATTGTGATCTGAACTGGTTTGAGATCATAATCGGTTTCAATTTCATCAAATGCCCTCTCCTCTACCCTCTACAGTTCACAAAACTACCTTTTCCTCAAAATACTACTTCAAATAAAAAAGAAAAGAGAAAGGAACAAAAACAACTATAATCCTTAGTTAAGAACTTAAAAAGAACGAGATTTGGCTGCAACTACTTGAATCGGTACTAGTTTTGAAGAGCTATGAGAGAGAACCATGATCCAAAACTGCTTTTGAACATTCAGATCAGGTCAAAAATAAAGTAATATAACTTGAAATTATGTAGCTATACTATCTAAGCAGCATCAGGTAAATGTTTAAATTTTAACGAGAAATCTTTTAAGAGCTCTGCCCTCAGGTATCCAAATAAACTCATTCAATTTTGAACATCTTATAAATTCTACAGTTGCTAATACTTCCCTCAGTGCTCTAGCATTGACATGTTTCTCTTCAAACCTAATACTATTTTCACAATAATGTAAGGGAACTAACATTTTTCTTCGACATTGTCACAATAACAACAGAGCTAAGGTGACAAACTCTCAAGTAAATTTACAGTCCACGGAGATGGAATTAAACTAAAAATCTCGAAATGCATATATTGGAAAAGTAAGAAGTAATAATTCTTAATTAACAATTCCATAAAGGGGTTCGTTGTGTTTCCAAGTATAGTTAAGTCTTCAATGTTTTGTCATCTTGGAAGATGAGCAGTAGGCTGGTTTTTACTCTATGATTGTTATATTTCGGAAAGGGAAGTTTTCGTCCTTGGCGTTCTATAAAATATATTAGGTAACATCACTTGAGGTCATCTATAGTAGGGTTGGCAAAATTAACCCATGAAAACTTGGCCCACCCAATCCGTCCAAGTTTGGGCTGGTCATTGACCTGCCCATTTATTAGCTCAGTCGATCAAAACAAATTGGGTTGATATGTGTGGCCCAAGTTGACCTATGAGAAATCTTATCAAAATAAGATTTTTTTTGCATGTAATAATATATATATATTTTTTAATTTTTTTATGACCGTGGTGTCTGGGCCAACTTGTCCGCACCTCGACTAATTCCATGGGACACCTGCCACCTCCCACCAGCAATAGGTAACTCTGTCCCCCAAGGCCTATTGCTGATGGGAGGTGTCCCATGGAAGCGGACAAGTTGGCCCAGACACCAGTCGTAAAAAATTATATATATATATATATATATATATATATATATATTATATAATATATATATATATATATATATATATCTATATATTATTTATTTTATTTTATTTAATAAAATAAAATAAAATAAAATAACTGACAGTATCTGTCCACTTTTGACTGTATCTATCACCAAGCTCAGTTATCTTGTATACGAATTGAGCCTGAAACCTTAAGTCACTCAAGATACTGCCAAAAGAAAATTAATACTTCAAAAAGAAAGCACTAGAGCAATAAATAATGATTTCTAGTTGAGCAAACCTGAGTGTCATCTGGAAGCCCATTCCTCAACCACGAGCGACAGAGGGTGTAGAGAGAAGCATTATCAGAAATTCGGACCTACATCAGAAAACAAAGGTAACTATCATGCAGTAAGAACATGTTTCTACAGAAAATATTGGGGATGCAAGGAAAGCACCTATACCAAAGCTAAGCAGTGAAATGTTAAAATGAGGTCATGCTAAACCACAAAGACCCCAGTTTGCAGAAGAATTAATCAAAATTGCTTCACAGATTGAACGCTCATCAACAAAGAAGAAATTGGGGAAAACTGATAAGAGAACCTAATGTTCTGTCAAGTCAAGGAAGTAGATGCTTTTTTTCTAGTTGCGGTTAAGTTGTACATAATTCATCTCAAGCAAACATCAACTTAATCTAGAAGGGTGCACACTCTCGGGCAGCTCTTACATACATTGTAAGAATGCAATCACCAGACATAAATAATAATCTCACCTCACCAGTAATGGGCTGTAAATCAAGAAAATAGATGACTAGTGTTACGTTACATCTTAAATTATCTTGCCATCGCCCTTTGACAATAATACCACATAAGACAATGAAAAACCACCACCGAGACAAATCAGAGAAATTTAAAATTGTAGTTACACATTTCCAAGTGAACAATGTTTCTTATAATTTCATTGTAAAGGTACATTACATATCACACACTCAAAAAAGAAGTTCTAAAGTTTGTTGGAGTGAAAGAACCAACAGTACAATCAATCAACTAACTTCTATCCCAAACTAGTTCAGTTCGGTAACCAATACCACAAATGCTTAAAGATAACCTATTCAGTGCCTAATTTCCAATACTAACACTATTTACAACTGAATTATACCTGTGCTGGATTGCGAAGGTGTGTGAAATTTAAAAGGGAGTCAAAACAATGTCATCTATCAGGGCCTTCTCCATAAAATTTAGATTTGGTAGCTAGAGAAAATATTATCTACACAACTTTATGAAATAGTAGTGACAAAATAGTTAGCAGATATGTCAAATTCCAACATGTTTTTATAGTAGTGACAAAATAGTTAGTAGATATGTCAAATTCCAACATGTTTTTCTTTTCTGCTAATTTTTTAGGGCAGGAAATGATTTAAAATGACTTTCATCTGTCAAAATGATGATCATATCAGGCATGAAATAAAACATGCAGTATTTCACAAATCAAACTAAACAGCAAAATAGGCACTTACCTTTCTGTCTCTGATTATAGCAAAGGTTTCATCCTTACTTCTGTCCCTACCGCAAGCAAAATATAGAGCTCTAAGAATTTCCATATTAAACATACAAGGGAAACAGGAAAACTAAGTAAAACCTATATTACCTCTTGTCTCTGAAACCATTACAATCTGAAAGGGAAGGCTGAGTAGAAGCAATCTGGAACACAGAAATGTAGCAAGCAGAATCAGGATACAAGGAAGGTAACAAAATTGTGTATAAAATAGATCTATGGAACACACTAAAAGAATGTAATTTCTCATTTGAAATTGCAGCACTGCATTACTGAGATAGGTCATTCAAGTAAATCTGCAGGAGAATATTGCCACAAAGCATGAAAACAGTGAAAACAAGCTGGAGGAACACAAGGATTAAAGGGCTGTTTGGAGCAGCAAGAGAATAGTCGGTTAATAGAAACTAAACCAAGTTATTTTCGGAAAACAAGAAAATTCTCTTCTCAATACTTGCAAGCCTAGTCTGGGGGTTCATGTGCGAACCCTTTTTTATTCCCATCTGCTTCCTTGTACTGATTATACGAATCGAGCCTCAAATTTTGGGGGGTTATGTTGAAATTATGTTTTTCATTCACCCTACATTTATTTAAATTCCAAAACACATGTAATTGTAACTAAAGAAGTTTAGCCGTTTAGAGAATATTTAAGAGTCTCCATATATAAGGCACAGCAAATATTTTTTGAAGATTTCTTTCCAAGAGACAAAGCCAACACCAATCTTCTGAAATCAGATCCAGAGAAGCATTCGTTTCTCAAGTAGGAACGAAAAGGCAAAAAAAAAAATTATTTCCAAAAAGGAAACAAAAACCGAAGGTTCTCAAATCAAGATACTACTTAAGGTAGGATGTATGCTATTCTTCCGATCCAATGCAAACACAGTCCACTTGACAAAATTAATTTTAAGAAATTCTCAAGCCACTTGCAAATTGGTCCCACATAGTTCAGTATAGCGAGGAATCCCCAAGAGTTAACCACTTTTGGTGATCAGCACATACACATATATCCTCAGAACTTTTTTTGTGTCAATAATAACATACTTCCTCTTTCCCCACTGTCTTGGTTGTTGCTTGCTCCCCCCTTTTTTACTACTGAAAGATCAATTTGACCGATAAAATGAGATTTGACAAAACTCATGGGTATGGTAGACAGAACATAAGAATAAGAATATTACAAAAAAATTGTGGTCGTGCTAGGTTGAGACTCATGAGTAGCCTTCATTCCTCTTCTCTCTTCGTGCTGGGTTGAGACTCATGAGTAGCCTTCATTCCTCTTCTCTCTCTTTCTTATTTATTGGAAAAGGGCGAAAAATGCTCCTAGACTATCGAAAAAGATCTAATTATACCCTTCATCCACCTATTTCGCTGAAAATACCCTTTGATTACCTTTTTGGCTCATTTATACATTTATGACTAATGCTCAACGCTTATTTAAAAAAGTTTATTTAAATTCTGTGGAATTTTATTATTGATCCGATTTTAAACTCTAACCCCAACTAAATAAATCCACCCACACAATTTTCTGACTTACTCAACCCAAACACTAACCCACACGAAAAAAGGTAAAATTTCACCGTAAAAATCATTCTCAACCATTTTTGCACAACTCACTGAGAATGTTGTTGTTGTTATTGAAACATGATAAAATACTTTTAGCTAATTTTGGGGATTTACTTCCCCACTTCAGCTAGTCAAAGGATTACTCTAAATAGCTTCTATGAGACACTGCCTCGTCCTAGACGAGAAAACAGTACTCCCCCATCCCAATTTAAGTTTTTACTTTCCTTTTTGGCCTGTCCCAAAAAGAGTCTCAATCTATATTTAGTAAGTTTTCCAATTCCGGCATTCTACATAGTAAGTTTAAGCCCTCAAGTTGTGAAGGACTACACACATATTTGATTTAAGACCACAAGATTTTAAAGACTTCATACATATTTAATTTAAGATCACAAGATTCAAAAGACTCCTTTTGTTTCCTAAACTTCGTCCAAGTCAAAGTAAGACACTTAAACTGGAACAGATGGAGTAGCATTTTCGGAACCAAATTGATCCATAGTCTTAATATGAATATTCAACAAATTACTCAATTAAACTATTTAACCGTGACGGGGGCCGTATACACCTCAATTAATCCATTGGACAACCCGTAACATCCCACAAGACGACATGCCGAGTTATCCTACGCACCAAGGTTGGAGCAGATGCACTTACATTGGATGTTGTAGTTGGGTTTTGAACTTGAATCTCCGGATTGTAATTCATATACTCAACTACTTAATCATCCCCTTGAGACAAAATGAATTTGATGTGTCTCTAAACTGTAAAGTACATCGATTTCACGATTTTTAAATTATTTGTATTAGAAGTGTACATTTCTTTAAGGAGTTGTGTTTGCATAGTTGAATGTGGCCTTAAATTTTGGATTCTGACCTTGAGAGTATCTCCCTAAAAAAAATTAACTTCAGGAGTTAGCACTGGGCTTCGGCCAGTTCTGGCCATTTTGATCTGTGGGCTGAGGTTTGAGATGCAAGGGACCAGCTACAACCCCCCATGGCAGTGACAACACCAGCCCATGAGATTCATAAGTTAATACAGAATTCATGCCTCCATTAAAGGACTAAGGTAAGGTGGTTCATCGCCTAGGGTCAGGTCAGCCCACTTGCCAGGTTAGCCACAAGCTTACTAACACACCTCATTGAAGAAGCCTGAAGCTGGCTTTGAAATTCCAATAAGCTTAACAAGTTTATCAAAAAGGTACAGCCTATGGATTATGAACTACAACTCCTTTCAAGCTCAATGATACACCAAGGGTTCCTCGTTTCTCAACTAGGAAGGTGGAGTCCGCAGATCCCCTTCATCAACCCTCCTTGGTTGCTGCACATGGTCCCCTTTGATGTAATCAGTAGCCATTATAAACATGATGGCTCAAAGAAGAAAATCAGTTTCAACAGAAACTTTCGTCCAAAATGGGCAAATCTGGCAAGATGTTGGGTTTATCAGATCCAAATTCCTGAGTCCTAAATATAAGGGACAAGCTTTTTTATAGGCGGGATGAGTGATAGCATGTGAAATTTCTACTTTAAGCTCCCGTGGTTGACCTAAACATTGGAACTGCGTTAGCAGTTAAAAGTTGTGTTCCCTTATATGAAGTCCCCCGAGATCAGTTAGTTGCAACAAGCCACCTGAGTGATATCACATCCCTATGAGCTCATTGTAATTCCCTAAAGATGCACTAGTCCTAGAATGATCACGAATGGAGAACTTGTTACTCTACTAATTCAAATATTTCCCTTTTTTCCTTGTTTCTTTCCTCTGTTTTTCCCTTCTTCTTTTGATTGCTTTAATAAATGCAACATGGTACTTATTGATTGCAGCAAAGAATACATAGTCAATATACTTTTTTTTTTAAAAAATGAGTGGCTTTAATAAGTAAAAGTGAATCACTGAACAAAAGCACCAATAGGGAAGAAACAAGTTACAATGACACACCTGGGAATTCACAAAACTCAAACCTATCATATAAGGAACGTTTGATAATCCACCCAAAATGAGGCTATTAATGATTTTGTAGATACATTAGAGGTAGACAAATTGTATACGACAGCTCAGAGGAGTAGGAGATTTTTGCAGAAATTCATGTGTAACTAGAGCTCTGTCGGAGGCTTAATTCTTTTAACACCCTCCATACAAGAAGCATGTTGATTCGTAATTTACAATGGTTACCAAAAAAACGTTTATCTAATAACATGCGAATTCAACCATCAATTATCAAGATAATTAAAGTGAGTATTAAAATAATTACAAAAACCTTGTTATGCGAAGAACTGACTACTGGAAATCCCTTAACCGCACCAGGCAAGACACCACTCGAAGCCGCAGGACCAGCAGAATTGACAGTAGGAGACGATCCAAGAAGAGCGTGTTGTAAATGACTCGGTCTAACACCCGCAGACTGACCCGAACCCGGATCCATCTGATTCACCCCAAAAATTGGTCTAGACCCGAGGTGGCTAACAACTGGCCGATTCGGGTAATTACTAGGTTTGGACAAAAACCCGCGGCCGGAGGAAGCAACTGGGTAGAGAATGCTGTGGAGATGAGGTTGAGAATCGGGATTAGGAGGTTTAAGTACTAATTGAGAGTAACCGGGATTGGATGAGGGCGGTAAGCGTTGGGTAGATGGAAAGTGAGAAGATTGGAGGGAAAAAGGGGGATGTGGTTGTGGGGTGGGTGGTCTTACAGGGTTAGAGAAAATTGGTCTTGTGGGTATACCGGTGGTTATAGCTGCATCGGCTGTGGCGGTGTTGGTGGCGGCGGTGGGCGGAGGATCCGGCGGAGCTGGTGGGGTAGAGAGTGCCATGCTTTAGTGTTGGCGGGGAAAACTTTTGGGTATTTTTATTAGGGGGAGAAGAAGAGATTACTCACAATTTGATTTTGAATTGAAAGTCTTTATCACTTTGAAATTTAGCAACGGTGCGGAAAAAGTTTTTAACATTACAACTTTGACGAGAATACGATACCGTTTTGTTTTGATCCATATTATTGCATTTTGCACTTCAAGTCCCTTGTAACTTTTGTGGAAGTCATTTTACCTCCTAGGTTATGTATTTGGACTCGATTAAGCCTTCTTTTGATTTAAAAAAGAAAATTAATTTTAATATATGTGATTTTTAGGATTTGATTAATTTAAATTCACTTTTTGGACTGGAGTTGTAGTATTATGTAAAAGCTTAAATGAATTTATTTATTTTTGCTGAATATTATAATGTATTCAAAAATTTTAGTTATTAATTTAATAATTAAAATGAGCTATAATTTTAATGATAAGTTTCGAATCAATAAAATTGAAGTTTGGATTTTGCATGTTATCAATAACGTCAGGTACGTTTGCTTAAAGAGACTAACGTGATTTTTACCAATAAAATTTGATTGAACTTATGATTTGAATATAATAAAATTTTAATTTTTTCAACACATTATGTTTTACAAAGGAACAACAATAATAACAAAATCATTTTCAAAAGGTTCGAAAGAAAAGTAAAACTGTTACGTTAAAATGAAATTATTCAAGAAAAGAAATTACTAATAGTAGAGATATTAAGGATAACTATAGTAAAATAAATAATAGTACTAATAAAATTGATGCATGAGATAATGTTAGCATATTAATAATAATGTCGATAGCAACACGAGACAACAAAATTTAGGTTAGGACCTTATTCTAGCACTTTACTATCGACTAGCAATCTACTCTAATTTCGCCATTCATGTCTTTCTATCTAAGGTCATGTCTTTGATGATTTACATTTATGTCACTTTGTGTTAAATTACCTCCATCAAATTCTTTCTCGATTTATTTTTACCTTTCCTCAAACCTATCATCGCTCTATACCTCTTCGCTAGGATATTTGTATTCATCTTTTACACATGCTCAGATAATCTCATTCACATTTATCCATTGTGGCGAGAGTTTGTATATGTTCGTTATTGCTCTTCTCTCTTCTAAAATGCATGAACATCCATGTGAGCAATCTTATTGTTGCTATCTATATTTTTTTAACATGTGAATTTTTGACTAATCAATACTTCTCCCAGTACAATATAATCAGTCTAACAACGACTTCATAAAATTTATCTTTAAATTTCGATGATACTTTCTTATCATATGAAGTAAAACACACGAGGGAACCTCTATATCATTGACCACCTCCAATACGATGTGTGTCATTTTTTTCATTCCTGAATTATTAAATCCAAGATATGTATGATGCATATATATTTATAATAATTTAAGTGTCTATTTGTATACATTTTAATATAAAATAATATAAATATCTATTAAAGCTAAGTTAAATGATACTTAGGTATAGTTTCAAATTTATATTTCATAAAAAAAATGAAGTATTAAATTTTACCTGAAAAAGGACTCGAATAAACGGAGGAAAAAAGAAGGCTAAGTTTTACTCTTTGCCACTTAACTCATCTCTCTGCCAACGCTATCATGATCTTCGTAGCTGGAGCTCCTTTATGTACAGATTCTTCTTCTTCATGTTCCCAGGTATCGTCATCCTCGTTTTTGTTTTTTTTGATTCAAATCCAACTTCAGGTTCAATTCCAATTTTAATTAAGGGCTGAACTGCACCCACATAGTGCATATGGTACAGTTAATCCCTTTTCTACTACAGATAACGTGTCTTCTGCAATGTATATGATTGATTTTTAGTAATGGTGTTGCAGTTTAATCGTAAAGACTCCACCTTTTTTCCCTTTTGATTGGGTTAAATTTGTTCATCTGCGCTAAGTTGATAAATTATTATTTTTGAAATTCCTTTGTCCTTAGAATTGATGTGGTTAAATAGAGAGAAAATGATAAAAAGTAGTAAAAAAAATTTGATGAAGAAAAGTAGTAACAAATTTTATTAATGCTTGGGCAAAGAAGGCCCCTTATACAAGATGTGTACCAAAAGCAGAAAACCTTCAAAAAGTTATGGACTTTGGACTGTTTTCTTGATTTGTACATTGGACCAAAGAGGGACTGCAGTTTGGACTGTAATATCTGACTTTGTCAGATCTTTTGTTCTAGAATTCTAGTTTGTTTGATCAGTTTTCATCAAGTGCCATCACTGTGTAGTTATTGTGCAAAAACCTATTTGATATTCGAGCTAATTTCTTTTCTCTGCATTACAAGGGATACAAAGTCTTCTTTTCTGTTTCTATCTAGCTACTTAATAAGAACATCTGATATGAACAGGGACATGACATCCTGACGGATTTGATGAAGCATCCTGTTCTGGTATCTGCATCGTCTTCATTTAATGACGTTTCGGAAAGGAAATTCTCTGTCTATGAAGATTCTAGTCCTGGTATATCAAGACATAATAGATGGGTTTACATTTTCCAGAGAGAATATGCAACGGTGGATCCTGCACTTGTCGATGTATGTTCATGCTTTGTTTAATAATCCTACTGAAATGACTTCTGACCTTGTTCCCCACCATTCCCCAATTTGTATTTCTTCTTTCTTTTGTCATAGTTCTAGACTTGCAGTTGCATGAGAGTCAATTTAAAGTAGTTTTTCTTGTCTCGTCTGTCTTTATCACCCACTTCTTGTGCCACAAATCATAATGTGTCTGATTTTTCTGCATAATACCTAGTCTGTCTAATAGTTAGAGGAGGTGTTTCCTATAAATATCATGTTAGCACTATAAAATTCGGCAAGGCTGTGACTTAGAAATTTTTTGGAAGGCTGTGACTATCTAATGGTCCCATTGCTGCATGAGAAAAAAATAAACTATGCTTGGAAAAAGAAAAGTAGTAGACCATAAATTAGTTGTAATAGTTGAGAGTTTGATTGCCTCGAGGGAATCAATGCATTTTGATGGTCAGGTTGGATATTATGCAGAAGGGAAATTGAGTCCTCAATCTGCCTGATTGTAAAATGCACTATGTTATTCTATACCATGCACCGTGCATATATTATTAGTCTGAACTTGGTACGTGAAAAATATTTAGAATAATGGTTGTCATTTCTATCTTGGAACTGAAGTATCCATTATGTTTACGGTTAGCTGATTCAAGTGTTTCGTGTTAGGACTTGTTGTTTTCCTTTTCTAGTATGTGGACTCTCTTCTAGACACTTTCCTGATCCTTTCTGATTGAAGTATCTTTATACCCAATACTGTGAGTTTGTAGCTATAAAGATTCATCTCCATTGTTGGTATGCTTCTGTCCAACCTCTTTTTGCTGGCCAATCTGTGCTCCATACTCATTCTTATCATTTTCAAAAACCTCTTTTTTATCATCTTGACATACTTGTCATCTCGTGTTGATATTCTAAAGATTTTCTCTTGTCATAATTAAGAGTTCTGTCAAGTTATTCTTCTTCTGGTTAGCATTTCTTTCGACTTTTATAGCAGAAGTTGGAGGGATGTGATTGATTGTTGGTCATGTGGTTTCTCTTGAATGTATTCCTCCTTCAGTTCACTTCATAGGTCATTTATGTAAAAACAATTCTAAGTCACTGAGAGTGGTTGCCGTTTCTGTTTGTATTTATGTTACAGCAAATTTTTGACCTTTCCATTTCTCACACAATGCTGATCTACTACAGTACCGTAAAGATTGTTAGCAAGTTTTTCAAAATTGTCCACTCTTTTCTGCTGTTCTAAAAGATCTCCTATGTTCTTGAACATAGGTGGTTGGGACGGATGAGGCAACAACTTGCGTAGGCCTTGTCATAAGGAACCAAAACAGTGGAATGTAAGAGGAACTATTTAGACAAAAAGACATCACTAATTTCCATTCAGGTGTTCAAGTCTAACTATTGTGATTGTGACTTCGCTACAGGATATCTGTTGCTCACTTGGATTCACCAGATGTTGTTGATATTGGCCTGGCCCAGATGTTGGCTTTTGTTGTCAATCAAAGCTCTGATGTCATGTTGGATGTATTCTTCTCTAATCTTTATGTTAAACAACATTAACAACTAGCTTCTTTTTTGTTCTCTATTTTTTTTACTGTGGATGCCGACATTGGAAGTGTATAATATGCAGGTTCATCTATTGGTGGTTTTGATGATGCCTCGCCTGAAGTCAGGCCAAGATCCTTTTTATTCTTTGATTTTCACAGAGAAATTGAGTCATTTAGAGGCTAGATAATGAAGCTGAATCTGTTGGACTTCTTGTGCAGCATGTTAATGGTAGTACAGAAAGTCAGGGAAAGTTGGAGGGCTATTCCTTTCCTTTGTGTAAGAAAATAGTTGACAGCCTGGCAAAGAGTAATATGAAGTTTCAGATTCACACACTGCATGTTCTTGGGCATAATACAAGACGAGATTCTGAAGGAATTGCATACCCCATCTTCACTGGTTTCCTGGTAAGGTGTATTTTGTATTTCACATTAGTTTATATCGTTCATTATCAACAAGGGAGGGAAAACTTAGTGGTAAAAGTCCTCCCCCCAATCTTAAGGTTTGGGGTTTGAATCAATAATGATGAAAAGTAGGAAAGGACTGTTGCTATTCAATTCCTGGTTAGGGAGTTGTCATTCCAGTACAGTAGTTACAATTCAACATTCCAAGTTGCAATACCACTTCTGAGCTACTAGATAAATCATATACATTTCTGATTTTTTTTTCTGTAGACATAACTCGTGAGGTATCTCTAAGAAATCCGAGTTCCTTAGATGTACTGGTTAAAGCCTGTATCTAGACCTTGCGTGAAAGACAAGACAATTGTGTGAGACAGTTGCGAAATTCAATTCTTTTGGAGGAGCTAACTTTTTCGTTTTCTTACTTTTTAATGGAAGTTGTTCAGTAGTTGAATATCCTTGATATTACTCTTATCCTAAAGTGATCTCCAGTTTTTGGAAAGGGAAGTCAACTCTTGACTTAGTGCCTATGACAACCAGACGTGGATTTTGAATTTGGACAGAACATGATATACATATTCCAGTTGGTGCCATTATTTGAAATTAATAGGAAGCCGTGGAACGGTGGAAGCATGTTTTGATGTCCATTATGTGAAACTGAATAAGATAAAAGAACAATAGAGCTTGAACCATAGATAAAAGATCTGGATAGTTTTTTTTGTTCTACATTAATTGGACAGGTTGCTCTAGTTAATTACTTAATTCTACGAACTGAGAGTGAGAGATGGGATTATTCACCGTGAACCTTAAGGAAATATGAGAACCACCTGGAACTTCTTACTGACTGCTAACCCAGGTGAGAGACAAACAATAGCCAGTTGGAAAATGCCAAATAAGACCATATTTAGTTGCAAATATAGCTTAAATGTCAAAGTTACCTATTCAAAAAAATATTGCTTAAATGTCTGTGCTGGCGAAGATCAGCGTTCATCTCCTTTGACTATCATAGTAGTGTGACATCATTTTCATTGAGGGAGGGGAACTCATTTATTACGTGATCGACTCATTAACTCACAATTGACCTGCTGACTACACATTCCAACAGATGTTGATTGATTTGTATTACATCACTCTAGGAACATAAGACTTTGGATTCTACTTTGAATAAATGAACTGTTGACTTTTGGTACACCAATTCTATGGCTATCATATCAATTGGATTCTTGAAACCAAATGGCCATCTGCAGGGTGAGATGAATTGGTTGAAGTTGAGCTCCTTGCTTGTGGTTTTATATTGGCTTTGTATATCTATTGGTGCTTGATGCTCACCGTTAATAACTGTAATCAGCAATCAATCTTTTTGACATTCCTGTCATTTGGCACAACTGTAAATAACGTCTGTTATCTAATGAACTGGAGATTGGCGGTGTATCTATCTTAGATGAAATACATGCTTAAATTAATCTGTCAGATCTATACTAACAAATTTGCAGTGAAGTAACAAGTGTGAGGTTGCATTTTACTTGTCATCCTACTTTCTGTCTTTGACGTGATTCTGCTTAGTATTAGGGAAACGTGGGACCAGACAAAGAGATTGCTGACTTAGGCCAGTAAGGCTCATTGTTCAAATTGGGTCCTCAGATGTATATAACAGAAACGCTTGATCCTTAATTCTGGATAGATGCCAATCTAGTGGTTGGTATTCATGATGCATGAAAGGTTAGAGAATTGCGACTACTTACATTGGTTTTAAATGCACACACGTATAGATGGAAAGTGAATATTAGTTACCGTGTCCAGGAGAAAGAGGTATTGGGTTTTCATTTCATTTCTTAATGGTACGATTGAACACAGGTGGGCTATTATGTTTTACCTACCCATTCTCTGTGTGCCTCAATCAACAGAAACAATTAGTTGGAGCAGAATTTTCTCAGTATTCTACAGATCTTCTTGGTTAAAGATTCTTAATTATTTTTTTTTCAAATTCATTTGCTCAGGCGGAAACTGCCACTGGGTCTATTATCCCGGCAAACTTTGATGCAACAACAAGATGTCCCGACGAGGTTGTTAGGAGAATACGAGTGACTGCATCTTTTGAGGACCCAAGTTGGAAAGGAAGATTACTTGAGACATATGATACTCAGACTGATCAATTCGTGATTGCTCCATGCACTTGGTAAAACTGCTTACTTTGGATTTCTTACTAACTCCTTTTGGCATTACCTCGGGGTGTTTATATATCTTATCGTGTCATGTTATTTCTCAGTTTATTGTCTTAATTCATTGAAGTTGTCATCTAAATTTCTTCTGTTTATTTCAATTTTATTTAGATGAATGGTGAGAACAATTTAAAGATACACAATCATGTAACAGCGACACTAGTGGGCTTACAAGAACTTGAACTAACTTCATTGGGAAAAAAAAGAGATATGAATTAACTATCAACTTATAGAACCTAGGTAATTGGAACAATTCGTATTAAAAAAGAAACGTTTCCATCAAATCCACGATCTCTTGGTTACACACTTTTTTATTTTTGCTTTGCCACTTGAGCTAGGCCTCTTTGATGTTTAATGGACTCCATTTTTTATACCATAGGGGCATGCACAAAATGCATATTGCCTTCATGCTACAGAATTTAACTGACCAGGAAATCCTTCTTACGTGTTCCACCTCTCCTTCTGCTGAGGCTCCAGATTTCGTGGACAACCAAAGAAGGTACTACAATTACGACACTTCAATCCCTTTCCAGGATCACGGATTTGTCAGCGTGCCAGCCACGTGAGACATCATTTTAACAAATTCTTTCTACAGGCAGTGGGGCTATTTAATCCAACACCCAGATTGGAGGGAAACATTCCCTTTCAAAAAGCCACGTATATTTCAAAGGACAGAAGATAAGAGTTGGGTGAGGCACCAAGCAAAATCTAGCAGCTCATCTTATCCATACGCTGATTAAGGCTGTTTCGTTCAAGGGACCAGCTTAGGGAAAAGGGAAGTTGGCGCGTGTTTTATGGTAAGTACTAATGTTTGCTGTGTGGTACAACTGAAAGGGGTAAACTTCCCAAATTCCTTCCATTTTTACTTGGATTAAAAAGCTCAAGGGTGATATTTCCCCTCTTCAACTATTGCAGGTTAAATCAGTTTGTCTGAATCGCCTTGTTTCTGTGGAGAAGTGCAGGAGTCAGAACGCACCTAAAACTTAGCTTTTGAATGTTGTGTTGATAAATAAAAGCTTGATGAGGCAAATCCTTTATTAGATTAGCCTAGGACATTGCTTGACAGGATAAAGGTAACAGTGACTTGTGTTCACATGTTACATTGATGAGCCAAAACTTGAAATTATTGGCAATTTTTTCTGTCTTATTATTCGTTCGATACAATAATTGACTTGGCAAATCCAGAACTAAAAGGGAGGAAGGACCACCATCGTAAAGTGAATTACTCCCTCCCTAGCATTTTAATTTGCGAGTTTCGAATGATCAAACTGTTTGACTTCACAAAATAGTTTCATAATTCAAACATGTATCTGGAAACTGTAGTAACTTGATTTTCCCAAATAGTAGTGGGGGAAAATATTCATCATGGTTAGGTGCTAAAAAGAGATATAAAAAGGATTGTACTGAGCACTTTTGACATTTTCTCAATTTTGAAGCCCAATTATTCTAAAGCGGCAGTAACAAGATCCTATCTAAGGACTCACATAATAGAAGCGTTCTCCAGTCACCAATATACAGATATGACATACCTGGGCAACCCTCATCCTAAACGGATATATATTACACTAACACAGCACAGACAGTATCCTTTCGACGTTTATCCTTGTACTATCTCCTATAAGCAAGCAATATTTTGCTAATACACAGTATGAATGCCATGAAATCAAGTCAATGGCTTCTGCAATTCACTGGGCCCATGAGCAAAATGGCATTTCTCTCCAAATGTGCACAAACCTTTTGAAAAATTCGCACACATCTTTGTTTTAAGTGGGCCAGGAGGACCTCGAGAAAATGGGGCAGCATTCTTCAGCCCGCCTGTAGGTGTACTGATATTCGATATGAGCTCCCTCACCATGGCTCTCGCCTGATTAATCTGATCAAAGGTTCCTTGGAGTTCAACATTTCTTTTGTTAGTGTCCGTTTCGTGCTCCCTTATAAAGAGCTTGACACCAGTAACCCGACATATGTGTTTTGAGTTCACACCACTCTTCCCTATGATGTTTCCAGCAAGAGATGCATCTACACTAATGGTAGTTGTTGCAGGTGCTCCAAAGTTTGTAGCAGCTAGACCAGGTTGGGACGGTTCAAGGTAGCCTGAGAACCCACTCGGAGGACCTTTGGCTTGGAAATCATCGTACGCTGGACGCACTTGCTTCCCAATCTCCATCTCGCCATGAGCAAAGTGGCACCTATCACCAAACCTGCACCCTTCTGCAGTGTTGAACTTGCTGCAGAACTTTGATTTCATAGCTGGGCCAGGACCATCACTAAAAGATGCACTGTTCCTTCCAAATGGAGGTGCTGGGTTTGAACCCATGTTTGATAGCTGGCTCATAGCAGTGTAGCCAGGAACATAATGAAGAAAGTGACATCCCGCCCCAAATGAGCATCCAGAAGTGCTACACCACATCAAAAAAATGAATGTTAGTGTATGCGCAGCTGAGCAACCAAAGAGACAGGCAAATGGAGCCAAGAAAAGAGAACACACTGGGATGAATATTGTTAAACGCTAGCATTGTTTGAGCAAACACTACCTACTATTACTTACATAGAGTGGTTGCTATATACGAATATCATGGCACTAGAAAGAAAATATTACTATCTGAAATAAGATTACCACCTTTAAAAAAACCTGTCTATTCAACATGAACTTACTTGTGACTGCAAGAGATGATTGAAAACTAATATACCAAGTAATAGTGCTAAAAATATTTTTCACTAAACAATGACCATATGAATATCAAATGAGCTTGTTCCATAATTGTATGGCATGATGCAAGAGAAACCAACACCAGAATCATTAATCTGGATGCCAGGTAAATCAGCTCATAGATCAAATGCTTTCTGATTACTTGAAATTGGAAAGAGAAGGTACACGAAGAACTTTAGCCTGAACTAAATAGATAGATTTACCGGGTTCATTCTTCATCTACATTGAATTCTTGATGCTAAACAGTTCCATCTCAAAACATAAATCAGATCTATTAACTACAACTCACAAAGGCGAGTTAAAATTACAATTTCAAATGAAGAATAGTGTAACACACACACAAAAAAAAAGAAAAAGTTATGATGCTTCCAGGTTTGCATGTTTGGCATATACGTAACATTTAAGAAATGTTTGATGATAATTATTATATATGGTACAATAGCAGCAATGATGACGTCGACCACACCATAACCTCAAAAATAGTTGAGGTAAGGTTGTCTATGTGACTTTTATATCAATTCAATAAAGAACAAGTTTATTTCAATACTTAAGATAACTAACGGTTTGTAACACAAGAGGTTCTAAACATAATACACTTGTCCAACATTGACATACAGATTTGTAAATACGTGACCTAATTAAGTTTAATAAAATAATGTTCCACATATTGGAATGATATAAGTAATGGTATTTACCAGACAAAAGTTCAGCTTACCTACATCCGTTGACCATTACATATAGACTCCATATCTACAACGACAATATTTCTTCTTCTTTTTTTGATAAAGTTAACATTATAACGACAGTATCTTTTTTGTCCATATACCATTTAAGAACTTTTCAGTTAGCAGTATTAGCTGGCTATGAAAAGAAAGTTTCGTGTTTGATCTTCTTGTCGTTATTGAAGAAGTTGGATTTTTAATGCTTGTAGTGTACGATAAAGAACAGTTAGCCAAAACACTACAATCTTAGTATGAGAAGTGGTCAGCACTTACTTGGTTTTGTAATGTGCACTTGTTTTGGTATTAGTAAAATTGATCAGTTCAACCAACAATACAAAACACTACAATCACTGAATAATTAAAAATAAGGAAAACAATTGTACTAAGTTCATATACCACCCCCAGAATCCCAGATGTATTCATGACTTCCAGTACTGTCAGTGTAGTTGGCTACCAGACAGTTATGGTTCTATTAGAGAACATTGTCACTAATTTAGTCCAGTAGCTAAAACCTAGCATGTCACAACACAGGCATACTAGCTTTGGGGACTTAGAGAATACAGTAATAAAGATTAGGTTTAACAGAAATTATATAGAAAATATGGCAAGTTTGACGAGTATCAATTTCAGGCTCTATTCACACACATCCACACTCAACCTCAAACTTGAAAAACATCTTCCCACGACATATCTTAGATGAACAATGCTTGATCCAACACTTCGGCTTGGACATGTATCAATGGTATAGAAATTTTCTATAGTAAACCTGTGAGTAAATACAGCTGATTGAAAATATCAGGAGACGCAGAGGTAAAGAGTGCTTATTTCTTTCCCCTTTTCCTATCTTCTTATTTTTATGAGCGAGAAATAGTCTAGGGCCAACCGTTAAGACCAACAGCAGCCTTCAAAACTAGGGGATAACAAGCCATCCCCTCTACCCTTCTCCACTTGAATAGCATGTTTAGTTTGCAGGCACAAGGCTCAAACCTGTGACCTAAATCACAACTCACAAGTCCCTCAATTTTTGCTACTTGAACTAAACCCTGGGGCTTCGTTTTTACATTCATGAGGACATGATATGTAGTGCTCCAACAACATCTGGATTTTTTTTTTACCATAACAAGCTTGTTATTCCAAATTTTATGGTTCAAGCATTACAAAAACATTATAACATTAAATGAATCAAAGTGAGAAACACTTGTTTTTAATAGATGAAGCATGAAACCTGTAAAACTTCATGCATGGCTTTGATTTGCTTCCAACACCAGTCGTAAAGGATTCTGATTCTGTCACAAAAGATTAAATATTTCTCTTTAGTTCATAATTTCCGGTGACATTAGCAATTACCAATATATTTAATAGATCCAACTATTCACAGTTTCACATAGTAAAATGCTGCAAATAACCCAATTTTAGTCCAAAATCACCTCACCTTTACTGTAACACTAAACAACTCCGAAAACTATAAAGATGATCACTTTTATCAAAAAACTCGTCGCTTTTACAACAAAAAGGCGTAAAATTCGAGAAAATGAAGTAGACGTAGAAAGAAAAAACTAACCATCTCTTGATTTCTTCATGCCTCCACTGCTACCGAAAGCACCGCCACCTCTTCTCTTCCTCCCAAACTCCATTATCGGCCGTTACAGAGTGAAATTGAAGCAGATAAATACACCCAAAAAATGAAAGAATTTAACCAAAACAAAAGCACTGAAAAATGCTAGGGTTTTGGTTTGGGCAGAGAGAATTGGGCGATTAAAGTTTGAGATTCAAAATTTTGCAGCTTTAGATCCGCACCTGAATGTGTAAATCCTTGTATTTGTAATTGTTCCTTCACTGACACCTAATAAAACAAATTGTAATTAGTGAACTACATGTATTACTAATGACTATTGACTGGAATTAATCATATCTAATTAAATACTCCCTCCATTTCAAAATTAATAAATTAGTAATTCAATGCATATTTAAATTCAATACCACTTTCCACTTTTGTCCTTCTAATTAATTTTAAAAATATAAATAATGTAAAGTCAATAACTCAATATATGTTACACCTATTGTATCAAGAAAAAAGATTTACCAAGCAAATTAAATTCCATTTTCCAAATTATTATTAAAATATAAGTAATTCAAAATATTTATTTTCAAACAAAGGAAGTATGTTTTTTGGTATATATGTATTGTTGTTTTAGTGTATCAGAGATAATTTATCTTAAGTCGTGTTTACTTGTATACTAATAGCCTTTGTTATAAACTTATAATATCATAGTGCAATACGTATTAAGCAGGAAATTTAACCAAATAAAATAAATAAATTATATATATCTAACACGTCTCATTAGTTATTTCATATCTCAACTAATATTAAAATCAATGAATACATATTAGTTATATTGATATTATTCTAATTTATGAACTGATTTGATACACATTAAAAGTAATATGTTCTCCCAAAAAACTAAGTTATACATAATTAAATTATTTAAAGAGTTATTTGCTACTAAGACAAATTATGACTAGATTAATAATGTAAAAGATATCACAATGCCAAAAATAATAGAATCCCAAAATGAATTATTGATAATAAGCAATAAAGGTCTAGAAGATTCGATGGTTTAACAAATACCTATTTTAGGATTAAATTGGAGAATAATTATAATTTGAGAAGTAAATAAAATAATTATAATTTAATAAAATAATTTTTCTATTTATTTTTACTTGTCAAATAACAATTGAATTATACATTTTACTATGATATTTATGTATAGGATAAATATAGTGTAAATCTGTGTGAATTAGATTACAAGACGTGAAAGACAAACAATATTACTTAATAGATAGCTAAATAACACTTGACGATAAATAAAATTGATAAAATAGTTGAAACTCGAACATGCACTAATAGAAGCAAATTTTATATATAAATCATGCAATATAATATTAAAAACAAACGATATTGCTTCATAAATAGTTAAACACAACTCGACAACAAATTAACTTGATAAAGCGATTAAAGCTGGAACATAAATGAAATAGTTGCAAATTTTGTATATAAGTCAGTGCAATATTTTCCATTCAAAGGACATGACACAATATATAATAAAATTTGTTTTGCTAGTCAAAAATCTATTATTTCTATCTTTGTCAAGTAACTCATGTCAGCTACAATGTATTTATAAGAGTCATTAGGCTCAGCTTAATTTTTATTTTCTACGTTCAGTATTGTTTGTTATTTTATTGTATTTGATCACTTTGATTCTTTTATCATTATAACCTCACTTACAAATCCAATTGCATTTTTTAGGGCAAACAATGATATCAATTAATATATAATTTTTTAATAATTATACAATATAATATAAAACAAATAATTAATATTAAAATTAGAATACTTTAAAATTGAATAGAGTGAGTAACAAATACTCGCTTCTTCTTCTTTTCTGATTTTATGTGAATGTTGTTGAAATTGCACATTATGCTCATATTTATTTGATAAAATGCATAAAAATATTAAGTGCATCCGTGCTATTGAAATTATTTTTTTATTATGCTAATTAGATTAGTGGTTTAAAAAATAAATCCATCTTTAATGATGATTTATCTATGTACTTCATTTATTTTAAAATAAGTATCATTTTAATTTTTATTACTCTCAGATATATTATTTGAATATTTGATACATCACAAATGATACATTACATAATAGAGAATTGGAGGTATGCATTCGAGGGAGGATGGGATGAATGTATCTTAGAGAGAACTTCTGTAATTTTTTATATAATAGAAAAATTAAGAGATTATGATATCTTAAGTTGTGTATTTATGTAATTTTTTCTAAAATAAATACTCCGTTCGTCCACTATTGTTTGTCATGGTTTCTATTTTTAGAGTCAAACTATAAGAACTTTGACTAATATTTTAAGATACATTTTGTCATCATATTGATAATAAAAAAATGACAATTTATAATACTTTTCATATAGTTTTTTAATATCTAAATTTTTTGTTTAAACATCAAATTAATGCAGTTTAATATAAGTTTAAAAATTAGTCAAATTAATTTTTGAAAATCACAACATGATAAATAAAAGTGGACGGATGGAATATGACATAACAATTTCTTTATAATTAGTCAACTAAGAGCTCACTTGGTACAAGAAATAAAGAAAAATTGATTTGTAATTAATTTTTGAATGAACTTATTCCACCTTTGATTCAAACACAATTGTAGGGTAACTTATTTCGATATGATAAGGAGTTAAAGAAAATAAATAAGACTTTTCAATCTTGTGATCATAAATTAAACAATTAAGCTTATGTTTAATTAACCAAAATGTCCTTTAATCTTGTGGCGTTAAAAACATCATATCAAAAACTGAATTAAAGTGTTGCGTAAAAAGAGAAAAAGGTCATTCTTTTGTCATTTTTTAAAACCGATAAGATATTATGCTTATTCTATATTGAAAGTGAAATAACTATTTAGAGATGGATTATTTGTGTATACCCTTTTTCAAAGAAGTTATATCTATGTATGTAACCCTCTGTAGAACAAAAATCTCCTAATGTGATCACTTTAGCATTAGCCCGGCCCACAAACATTGGTTAGACTTTCAGCCCAACCCAACAAAACTAACCACCAATCTCTTATGTGCAATCCTGAAGTCTTTTTTTCTTCCTCAAAAGTGAAAAATCCGTCTAAAAATAATAGAAGAAGAATATATTATCGAATCGAATCTTAGAGAATATGCTTCTTATTAGATTTTTGTGACATCAAATATATGCTCATTAGTCATTAATATATTAAATTTTTATAATTAATTATGGACTTATTTGATAAGAGAAATAAAAAACATAAACTTATTTGTTCAAATATCATTCTAGTATTGTTTTATTTAATAAAATAATAATTTTGAAATAACTTACTCCTAATCAATTATAAAATAAAATTAAAATTAAGTGATATGAGTTATATGTGATGCTTCTTTAAAAGAAATGGCAAGAGCCTCCATTAAAGCTCTACACATTGCTCAAAGGAGTATTCATCTTTGCAAAAATAATGAAAGCTTCATTGAAATTTCGAGAAAATCAAAACCCAATTGTGAAAGTCAAAATCCCATTAAACACATTAGGTTTTCCGTTACGGTCTTGTATTGAAACTAGCAGTAATGATGTCAAACACAAAGATTTACGTTTGAGTCTCAGTACCTTTTTCCAATCCGGTCCGGTTCTGAAGCTGTTTTACCGGCTCAATGATTCAGACCGGCCTTTCGGTTTGGTTGTCAAAACCGGAGTCGGATCTCTTGGTTCTCCTATTGAAGCACCCATGACAATGAGTGCGGAGTTTAATTTTCTAGGTAATGGAAACCCTAGCTTTTTCCTTCACTTTAAACCTCAATTGGGTGATTTTTCAATCGGAGTTCGGTTAATTCGAGCAAGATCCAAAACGACGACGTACAGAGCAACAATATTGTCCCCAAGGATGAGAGCGGGAAAGTGACCTGGGCTAATTTGTTTGCGGCGGAGGGGTTATTAGGTGGGGAAGTACACGCCAGAACGGTGTTTCCGATAGTGGATAAGGTGGTGGGGAAGATAGGATGGAGTTTGAAGTTTCCGGCGACGGAGACTGATTTTCCGATGGAGAAAATGTCGTACATGACGATTAGCAAATTGGCAATCGAACACGTGAGCAAGGATAAGGCGGGGATAGTTCGATATTCGCGGGGGAATGATGGTGATGACTTGGCAGGGGCGTGTTTGGCAGTGAAGAAAGAGCTGGATAATTTGGAGTCGGAGAAAGAGTCTCTGTGGAAGGAACTAGAGGAGATGAAATCGGAGATGTCGCCTGGAAGCTAGTACCAGCCTCCGGTGGTAGAAAGATGACGAGATTGAGAAGAATAATTGAGAGAGTGAGAAGTAGAAAAGCGTGGTAGCAGTGGAGAGATTAAGAATAATTGTGCAGTTAATACTCTGTGATTAATGCCTTGTAATTATGTGTTTAAATAACAACTAGTTAATAAATGATCAGTCGCACAGTATACCATCATTTTATTATGAGCTGTAAATTTGTAGCAATCACGATTCATATTAATTGTTATTTAAATCTTAGAATGAAAGACACAAAATGTTTTTCCTATCAAGCTTGCTGCGTCGTGGTTAAGAAAAATAATACTTCCACTTAAAACCGTCAATATGGATTAATCCTGTTTAGTCAGTTTGGTTTAATTCAAAATTTAATAGGGTTGGATTATAATTTTTGGAGCTCATTTGATAAAGGGATTTTTAACTTGGATTGAATAACTCTGCTGATTTGTGAGGCTTGAGAAATATCGGTAGGGTCGATTCGTAAATCAATAAAAATTAATTAAAAATATAATATAATATCAAATTTTAAAATTAAAGAGAGTTCAAACTCAAAATAATTACGTTAATATTTATATTTAAATATTTATACTTTTACTTGAAAAAAACTTAATAAATATTATAAAGATCATTTTATTTGTGAATTTGATTAAACGTTAGTAACATTAACATCATGTAATATTGTTTTGTCGATATTTATGATAATATTTTTAAATTATAATTTATAATTTAATTTAATAATTCTAAAAGTAATATAATTTTAAAATAAATTGGGCTGGCCCGATAAGCCTGTAGCCCACGGACTTGTGGGTTGGGCCGACCGTTTTTTAGCCCACACTAAAATGGGCTAGCCCGGCTTACCCGTAAATGTTGAAGCTTGTATGAGTTAGCTCGGATGAGGTGAGCTAGCCTATATTGACAGCTATACTCTCTCTGTTTAAAAAAAAAACCCTATTTCTTTTTTAATCTATTTAAAAAAGAATGACCCCTTTCCTTTTTTGGCAACATTTTAACTTTAACTTTCCACGTGACATGTTTAAGACCACAAGATTAAAAGACATTTTAGTACATTCGACATAACTTTAATCTAGAACCATAAGATTAAAAAATCTTTTTTCTTTTTTTAAATTCTGTTGTAAATCGATCTAGGTCACTTTTTTTAAATGGAGAGAGTTAAAATTATAACGAGTTTAGGAAAAAAAGAAACTAAACTAAAGTTTAGGAGAAGGACAAGTTAGTAAGTGTACATACTAGTTGTGGTTGAAACTTAAATCCTACCTATAGCTATTTGCAACATCAAAGGATTGTTTTAAGGATGAAAAGCTCTAATTTTCTTCGAGCCTAAATATTTTTAATAGTCTATATATAAAAAAATAGGGATAACAAATGAATGGAGATTTTAAGTTATGTAGGGTAGAGATGGTTTAAAGCTATTTAAGGTGAGGCAACTGGCAAGTGTAGAGTGGATTAAAAATAAGGAAAAAATACATGAATTAATATATTTTTTAAAAAATAATTACTGATTTTTGTAAAATTTTTTAATTCTTATCATTTATATTAATATTGTGATAAATTTGTAATATGTATTCAAAATGAATTATGTATGCAATATATTTGAATTATAATTGTTTTTGAAATATATTATGTTTATTTGGTAAAAAATTATCATATTCTATTTATTATAAGTGTATTAAAATGTGTGATAAATTTATTATCCATCATTAAAACTTGTATTATATTTGAATAATAAATTTATCTTTGTACTATGTATTAAACTTGTATTATAAATGAATTAAAAGTGATCAAGTAAAAAAATATGTTATTGCTATATATGATAAATATTTTTTTATTATTATATATTTAAGTAAGTTTCTCTTAAATAATTGTTTTAACAAATTGATGCATGATGGCCGTAGGAGATAGTATTTTCCTTTGTGTAATAACCAACTTGGGAGAAATTTTCTCAACAAAGGGTTTGTCTTCTTTGGATCGAACTTGTTGTAGTAGGTTTGTCTAGTATGGATTACCTCTTCAATGTGGTTCGAGACTCGAAATTATTACTCAGAAACAGGATTTATCTTGTAAACGCCCAAAAAAATAGCAACGACTGATTTCCTTGTGACTGAGAAAAAATAAAAAAAACTATTATATTTATTTAATATAATATCTCTAAGTTTTTTTATGGGCTAAAAGAAAACAAAGGCAAACTAAACGCAGATTCACATTTCATTTCCTCAAACAGGGCCTGGACTAAGTTTAACATTCCCAAAATAAATGTGGGTAATTTACGAGAATCACTTTGGAAAAGTACATATCTTAAAAGGAAAATTACGCGGTTAAGCAAATTTATATAACATATTTTATTACTTAATATTGTTATAATTTACTATAATTATCACTCGCAATTAATATTATACATTAATTATGTGGGTTGACTTCGAGTTTAAATAATTAGTCACGTTTGTATATATTATCCATAAATGACTTGTTTTTGGTAATAGATGAACATTACCATATGTAAATTCGGGTGCATGATAGACATCGGTACTCCAGTGCATTTCTCCGTCTGAATCAGAATAAATACAAATATACGAATACATATGTAATCGATATACATATACAATTCACCTCTCTAATATATTTCTAATATATTTTTTTAATTTTGCGATATAAAATTAATATATACTTTTTGTGATTTAGGTGATATTCATCTTTTCTCTCTTGAAATTGTGGAATTTGAGTTTTAGGGTAAAAAATATATGCCCAACGAAATTTAGATTATAATTAAAAATACTTTGACACACAAATGTTTATTAAGAGAACAGTAAGAGACAATAGTTAAAATCATGAATTTGAGGGATAAAAATTGAAAATCATCTCAAAATAAGAGTTATTCTTAGACAAAATAATAATTGATGTTCAACTTTTGATCCCGTTAATAAATTTTACGTTATAAATAATAATTTTGATGATAAACTTTATTGATTTTCTAAAGCTAATAAAAACTAAAAATTTTAAAATCGCTCATTTTTAAGAGTATCGAGGCGAACGAGGGGAAATAAAAGTGAAAAGAAAAGGAGTGATTGTATTTTTCTATATTTTATTTGTAAATGAATGTTGTGGAGCCTATTTTCCACTGTCTTTCCTCGAATAAGGGAGGAAAAAGGAGCTGGCAAAAGGTCACTCACACTGCCTTTAGTGTCCCACAAAAACTCCCATATTACATATATTATCAACAATATTTATAATTTTAGATTTATGTTTGAACATATGATTAGAGATCATGGTTCAAATTTTGAATTCTCCAAAAAAAGTATAATTGAGGAATTCAAAATTGTGATTTCCATTATCACTAACATTTATTTATAACAGGAACATGGATATATGCTAATACGGCTAAGGAGTTACGATATCTTACGTATGAATTGTAGTTTGCTTATTTAATAAGATCGTATAAGAATTGAGATAATTTTAATAGCTTTTCGACAACATGTTTTATGTTTAAAAAAGAAAAAATTTAACTTCCTATCACTCTGATCAATATCATAATTTTGAAGCATAATCATTTCATATTGTGTATTCAAACGGAGCCAAGAGAAGGTTAATTTAGTAGAGAAAAAAAGATTATTTCATAATTCAAATTTAAACTTTTAAGTGAAATGCTGATTAATATAAAAAAAGAATCAAAAATTAATTAGAGGGGTACCTACGTTTTTCTCTTTTCTTTTTTCAAAAGGATACTCTTTCTGACTCAAAGTACATGTCTACTTAGCCTTTAGCACTCCAGATTAGGAGTATTGAATGTAAATGGACTTGATGATTGAACCACACTTCATAATATTTTTATTATATAATAGAGTGAAGTGGTGGGACGATCAAGGTAAAACTATAATTTTATACTTATAAAAATCTATTCATAAAGATAGTAAGAGAAACAAATAATTCTAGAAACATCTCTTTGTATATGAGAGTAAATGGTGATCGAGGGTAAAAATATAATTTCATACTTATAAAAATCTACCAAGAATAATAACAAGAAACTAAATAGTTCTAGAAATATCTTTGATTAATATTATTTCTATAAACACATTTTGTTTTAACTTCACTATTTTTATGAGTTTCATTACTCTATCTAATTATTATTTTAATTAATTTCTAATATTTTTATATTCATTATGCTTACTAAAAAGACCTACTTTAACATAAAAATTCATTACTATAGGTAATTATTTTCACCTTTGTTTTGACCGTAAGTAATGTACCTGAAAAGAAACAAGTACGGTAAAATTAATAATCTATATTAGATTTAAATTAAAGAATAAATAAAATTAATTTCAATATTTTTAAAATAATATTTTAAAAAATATTAAAAAGTAACTTTACAAATAAAATGAATAGGATGATATATTTGTATTTAAAGTAAACTAAAAATGTTTACTAGATTATAAAAGTGTAGTTATTCATTAAAATATATAATTAAATTTGTACTTTTACTTGATTTCAAACATATTAATCTAAATATGTGTTTGATTTAAAAAGTTGAGGACAATCTACCGTAATATGATCATTTCATATATATTTTATTTTAAAAACTATAAATTGTATTTTTAAACTTCATTAAAAAAAAAATTTCAAGTGGTAAATTTCCTCCACAAGTTACATGACTTTTCTAAAAACTATAAATTATAAGTCTATGACACAAATAAATATACATTATCTCATTCTTCATTTCATTCACTCCTCAATTTTCTCCCCTTTCATGTCTTATACCAATAAATTTTCCGTCCTTTATTTTTTATTTGTATCCTAAATATTATACACTCTTGTGTAGATCTCTTATTAGGAAAATCAATAATGAAGTTTCAATTAAATCTCTCTATAATGACTCAACTTTCAGCAAAATTCAACTAATTCACACTTTTCAAACACCCTAATAAATCAATTAACATGTTCGATTCAATATCAATCACAATTACTTTTCTCAAAATGCTTAATTCAAAAGGAATGCAACCAGTGAGATAGAGCTCTTCAAGAACAAAATTTTCAATAATTTCAGAAGCATGCCATGTCATTTCCTTTGATTCTCTTCGGACTTTTCAATTTCATGACATTATTTTGGATTGTAGGGATATTTTTTTGAAGTGTCTAATTTGCTTAATTTCTCTTTTTATGTATAATCTCAAAACTTCACGTAACATTCATTATATAATTTATTGAAAAAACATGTATTTATTTATTACTATTATTTTATCATAGTTAAAATCATTTTAACCAAGTTATATAAATTATTATATTAACTAACTCATGTTAAATTACTGCAGTATATATTATATCAACTGTTGCTGACATTTTTCAATCATCTCTCTTTGATATAATCATTAATCCATCATGTTTATTAATTATTTTGGAAAAAATTCTTTTTTTTGATGGTATTCACAAATTGTCTAAGCTCTGAACCTCTATATATGTATCATTTTCACCTGTATAATCTAATAGACCACTGATATTCATTTTATTATGGTAATTTGATCGAAATTATTAATCATGACGTATTTTCACAAGAGGGTTCATTCAAATCATTGAGGTTTTATGAAAATGAATATCAACTTTTTTTATTTAAATGGATATCAAGAAATAGTTTTTTAACTTTCTAATAAATTGCATAAATAAAAAGAAATAAGAAAAATGTCAAAAAATTGAATAAAATGATTAATGAAACTAGATTTTTTTAACAATCATATTAATTTATTATGTATAAGTTATTATATTAATTGTTATTATATTTATTAGTGAAGAATTGAGAAGTCACACTAAATTCCAATTTCCAATCATGCATTCTCCTTTTAATTAGTTTCAGTTATTTTACTTTAATTAATAAAATACGGAAAAACAAAGAAAAATATCAAGAAAGGAGAAAAAAGATAAATATAAATGATGACATTAGAAAGGTGCAATATATATATATATATATACACACATATACATATTATTTTTTATTTTATAACGAAAAAATTCTACTAACAACATTAAATTAATGTACTCAACTAAATAAGATAATTACTTCTTATAATTAACTTTTAATTATTTGCATATAATTTTTAAAAAAATTATTGAATTTAATTTTTTTAATTTTTATTACTTTTATAAAATTTAAGAGTGAGGTAAATGTTTTTATCCCATTCTTAAAAATAATAATAATATGGCATGATATTTTATTAGAAATAGGATTCATATTTTGAATAAAATAAGAATTACTCAATAATATTGTGATCCTAAAAGAAACAAAAATAATGTTACAGGACAATTTTTCAAACATGACCGATTATACGAGGAATTTGCTTTCAAATTTCTTTTATGTTTGCCATTCAATACTTTCTCCATTCTCATATTAAAATAAAATTTATTATTTTTTTTCTTTTTATCTCCACAATTAATACTCTTAAAGAAATATTATTAAAAAATTAATTTAACTAGAAAATGATTCTTTACTTGAAATATAATTATTATATTATAAAATATTTTTATTTTGTAGCGGCATTAATTAATCAATAAATTAAGAAATATTACACTAAAGAAAGTTCTTAAAATTTAATGAATATATCTTGTTTTTTCTCCTTAAAAAGAACATGGTGAGATATTGAAAAGGGTGAAAAATGGAATAATAAAAGATAATGAAAGATCAAATCATTAGAAGGAGAGCAAATAGAATATTGAAGTGAATATAAATACATGTTTTCTTGGACAGTGATTTTTATTAGACAGTAATTTTTATTTGATAGTGTAATTTTTTAAAACCATCTAAAAACTTAAGACTTTTCTTAGTGATTTAACTTTAGAGAACATTTTACTTATAAAAATAATGTATTTATAGCAACACCCTTCCCGATCCCCTTTAATTACGAATTTAGAAGAAAGAGAGTCATGAATAGAATATTTAAGTTAATACAAATAAATGCTTTTTTGGTGGTATTTTTTATTAAAATAAAAAAAATTATTAGGTAGTGTAATCTTTTGAAGTCATCTAGTGGTTTAAGACTTTTCTTAGTGACTTTACTTTAGATAATATTGAGTAAAAAAATTATATTTACAACAATACCCTTCCCAACCTCCTTTAGTTATGAATTTACCCCCAAAAAATAAGATCATATCATTCCTACAAAAAAAAAATTATTATGCCAAATTTATTTTCCCTTTACTATATTGACGCAAGTGTAAATCTAAAATTTGTCAATCAATGAATAAAATAATATTTCATCCATTTAAAAAAGAATGATTTTTTTTTTGTTTGTTTAAAAAAGAATGACCTCTTTCTTTTTTTGGTAACATTTTAAAATCAGTTTTCCACGTGACATGTTTAAGACCACAAGATCAAAGGATAATTTTGTATGTTTAACCTAACTTTAATTTAGAACCACAAGATACAAAAGTCTTTTTTTATACTCTTAAACTCCGTGTCAAATCAAATCAGGTCATTTTTTATAAAACGGAGGGAGAATCTCTTTTGTAAACTTGTCCGTTAATTAACAATCTATTAGTATCAACAATTACAATAATAGTAATTATTATAGGGAAAAAAGACAAATATATCCCGAACTATCATAAATAATATGTAAATACACTTCGTTAATACTTTTAGGATGCTGATGCACTTACCATTCAAATTTCGGAACGTATATACCTTTTTTACTAATGGCGAGACACGTGTCATAATCTAAAATATTTTCTTAATTTTTATTAATTTTTTACCCATTATCAAAAGATCCACCCACATTAATTTTAAACCCACCCAAATAACATAATATCCGGCCCATATATAACCTAAATCTGCTTTAAAAACAGAACATGGCCGGAGAGCACATCCAATACCTTGAGAATTTCACAATCATCGGTACAAATTATTGAGCGAAGCTTTCATTTTTTCACAATTAGTTTTCTGCAAATATGAAAGACTAATATCTTTATCACGTAATTTTTAATTTTTTATTATATTTTTATGTCTTTTTAATTTTGAAATATCATGTCAAAATTATTTGTAAATATAATTTTGACTTAGATCTTGTTCGTCTTTTAATTTTGTTCGATATTTTTTCTTCAATTGATTCTATCCTAATAGTAAATCACAAAAAATCGACTATAAACTAACTGATATATAGTTAATATTTAAAGAACTTGATTTGATAATATTTATAGAGAGTACATGCTCTTTCTGTTTCATTTTATATGTCACATTTTTATTTTACACTTACATTAAGAAATTATTTATTTAATTTTTTTATTATTATTTAATGTTTTCTTAAGTCAACTTTATAATAAATGATTATTACATTTTCAAGATTAATTACGTAGTCTATCAAGAATATAATAGGCAAAATATAATAATTTATGAATAAATTTTATAAAATAACAAATAATATGATTCATCTATTTATAAAAAAAATGACATATAAAATGGACGTATTAAAATTATAACGACAATCTCGTAGTTTGTGTTAGTGTACCATAAGGTACCATGAGGAACCAAAATGGACGGATGAGGTTAACGTTATATAATTGTAGTTGATGTGAAATTTTGAAAAATTGAAAATCAAGGTGATAATTAAGTTAGTTAATCGCTTTAATATTATCTTGTGTATACATTTGACGTTATTTTAATTTTTTTTTCTTTAAATATATATTTTCTACATTTTTACTCAATTATAAATAAATTAAAATTTGAAAATAATTAAGACTCCTTAAAAGATAAATACACGAAAGGAAAGAGATTTAAATATGCCACTGAACTTTCAGAAAAAACTAATTTATGTTATTAGTTAAAAGTTTGACTCGTTTATGTCATTATCGTTAAAGAAAAGACTCTTTCATGCCATTATTTTTAAACGTTTGTTTTGCAAAATCATTTTTACACGTAACCAATTGTAATTCGGCCACGTCATCGATTTTTTAATAAAAAATAAAAAGATAATTCAATATTTATTCAGAATTATGATCTTTTTTAATTAAAAAAATTGATGACTGTGTCCAAATTATAATTGGTCACGTATCAAAAGTGGTGTTGTAAAATCACCGTTGAAAAATAATGGTATGAATGAGTATTTTCTTTAACGAAATGGTATAAACGAGCCAAACTTTTAACTGATAACATAAATGAGCCTTTTCTGAAAGTTTGATGGCATGTTTGAGCCTTTTTCCTATATGAAATATATGACGTAAGAACGATTCGTCCAATATATTTATTAAAAATACATAAAATTATTGTATAAATATGAGTTAGTTGACTTCAATTAGTAAATCCTTTTTTTTTATAGCAAGTTTTAGTTATTTTGCTATGACAATTCCTTGGGTAATTTTTTGACGTTTATCTTCAAAGCTCTCTTTTTCAAAACATAATTTTCTTTTTATATATAGTCTTACACAAATAATATAATAGATTTCGCCATGATCTATTCTGTAAAAAAAAAAAAACAATTACTATTTGCTTTTAGTGAATTTGCCATACAAATAATAATAATAATAATAATATAAAAAAAATATCTTTCCGTGTTTCTTTCTAGAGGTGTACATGGTCTGGTTGGTTTGACTTTTTTAAATATCAGATCAAATCATTTTTTGTCGAATTTTAAATTTATAAACTAAATCAAATCAATAAAACTCGAATTTATCAACATCGAGGTTTTTCGATTTTTTTGGGTTTTTGACTTTTTTCGGGTTGTTCCGCTAAAATATTCATACAAACATATAATTTACTTGTACTTCAAATATTTTTTCAGTCCTACCAAAATACAACTAACTAAGACGTTTCTTAAGAATATAATAAAAAACAACGTATGATTAATGACACTAAAATATTCAACAAAAATATAATAATAATGAAATCGCGTATAACAAATATTGCAAATTAACAAGTCATAATGAAAATGATCATAATTCAAAAGTACTAAAATCATGTTAAAATAAGTTTGATAAGTATTAGTTACATGACTAAATGTTAAAGAAAGTTAAAATTAAATTATGTATTTTAATTGTCTAAACCAATGTAAGACCAAAGAACAAATATTCAGTATTATTGTCATTTTAGGGTTAAATTAATTTTCTTTTTATATTAGTATTAATTTGATTTTGATTTAAGTTTTTTTATGATAACCAATATTAGTGGACTATAATCTTTAATTCTTTACGGAATCATTCAAAATTCTAAGTTTCAAACTTAAAATAATATATTAAAAGATAAAAATTATGAAAAAGTATAAAAAATATTTAAAAATTATATCAAAGTAAATATTTTTATGTATAAAATAAAAATTTAAAATTATATATATTTGTGTCGGGTTAGTTTGGTCTCAGTTTTTTTTTTTTTACTTAAAATCAACCCAACTCAAATATATCAAATTTTTTTAAACACCAAACCAAGTCAAATTAACCACTTATCTAATATTTTTTTCTCAATTTAGGATATGATTCAAATTTTTAATTTAATTTTGTATGCCCCTATTTCTTCATATCTATTGTTTGATGAGAAAATGCTATGTAGTCTTATAATCCTCAGGAATAATTGAGTGGGTCGATATTTCGAAATTTATTTATGGGTTAATTTGTAAATTTCTACCGTCTCAATATAATTTTTATTGATAGTCCTGTAATTGAAAATTATTGTAATAATTACGTTAGCTACTCGTTTTGATAATATACCCAAACTCATGCTTTTAGCGTTGATGTTGGAGCTTAGTTCTCCTTTATATACCGAAAAAGACAGAACATAATTATTTTATTTATTTATTATTTATATTATATCTTAATATAAGAATTTTCGTTGGAATTTTTTTTTTACCATTCAGATATATCATATAATTTTATTATGACGAAGTCACCCATATGATATGCAAAAATTACTTTTTGCCAATTTTCTTGAAATAAATGCCAACATAAATACAGCAGTCCAAGGTTAGAAGCGATGAGTATGGTCTTTAAAATTGGGGATGTAGTCCAATTAAAGCACAAGATTAATATATTTATTCTAATTTAATTTAATACTAAATTTAAAATAATTATTCAAATTTCAAGAAGTGTTTCGTTTTTTCTTTCCATATTTTGCTCTTTCTTTTGTAGAAGTTTGATACCCCTTTATTCAATATATAACTCAATTTTTGATTTTTTTTTTATTATTGAAAATAATTGAATTATTTAAAATTTAAGATGAGTATTTGCTTTTCTTTTTTCATATTTTCCCTTTAATTTAATGAGTTCGATATTTTTAGAAGATAAAAATTATATATATTTTTTCACTAAGGAAAATAGTGACAATATTTAAATTATATCCTTGAATATTTTTCTTAATAAGTGTGCATTGTGCAATACCTCACAAATTCAATTAATATAGAATACGGAGTATTTATAAGAGATAAATTGCACTAACACAAAGTTATAATTATAATTTTACAAAAGATAATAGCGAAAACTATGATTTAAATCATGTTCTTAAATTTTTTTCTTAATAAATACTTATCATCTCACAAATCTCACGAGCTTAAACATGTTACATATTTATAGTTAAAAGAATGAAAGAACCATTTTTTAAAAATGAATCAAAATAGGACAAAATAAATTATTACTCTTATTTGTTCCATGACAAAAGATTTAGTATTATTTTATTATTAAAATTTATCTAAACGATAAATAAAGCGCGAAAGTAGTAAAACCAATTCCGCAAGTCGCACGTGCTACCCGCTTCCGATACAATTTGAAGGAAAGGTCAAATGAGGAATTCATCTAAAATTAAAGGGCAAAATGGTGAATTGAATAGATCAAATTGCTTGCTTCAGATCAAGGCCCATGGCTTACTACACCTATAAATGCCCAAATGCCTCAATTCGTCTACCCATTCAAAACCCACAACACAAAAAACTCAAAACACATACTAAAAAGATAAAATTAAAGACGGGTATCTAAAATTAATCAAGACGAAAACTAAAAACCTAACAAAAAAATAAAAATAAAAATACCTAATCAAACCCTAGGCTTAATTACCTGTAATTTTAATTTATAACTCCCATTTTTCGTATGTTATGTTGTTATATATATGTGTGTGCGTCTATGTGTAAAAGAACATAGAATGGAAAAAGACTCAGCAGCAGCTACAACGACGACGATATGGAGTACATGGGAAGAGCTTTTGTTAGCGTTTGCTGTGAAAAGGCATGGGCTAAAGGACTGGGAATCTGTAGCCATGGAACTACAAAATCGTATATCGTTACCGGCTTTACTGACCGCTCAAATTTGTAAGGAGAAATACAGGGACCTCCGCCGCCGCTTCATGAATAGCTATAACAATAGTTATGATGAAAAAATCATAGAACAGGATGTAGATGGAAATGGAGATGTAAAAATTCCTTGGATTGAGGAGTTGAGAAAACTACGGGTTGCTGAGCTTCAACAAGAGGTTCAACGCTACGATCTTTCGATCCAGTAAAATCTCTCTGTTTCCTTTTTTTTTTTGATTTTTTTTAATTTTGATTTTTTCGGTTGTATGTGATTTTTTTTTACGTGAAAAAAAATCAGTAATTGGATCTGAGAGATTTTGATCTGTGATGTGATATGAACAGGTCGTTGGAGTTGAAAGTGAAAAAAATGGAGGAAGAGAGAGAACAGAGTTTGAAGGCGCAGAGTTTAGACGATGGCCAGAAACCAGATCTGGAGGATGTAAAGGAAGAGAGATCGCAAAACGACAAAAACAGCGGTGCTGATGTTAAGCCGGAGGATTCCACCGGGAAGCCCGTGTCCAGCGAGGAGTCAGACCGCGAAAACCGGTCATTTAACGAGTCTAATTCGACGGAGAACAGAGAAACCGGTGTTAAAAATGAACCGGAACCGGTCGAGATCGGTGAAGACAAACCGGTTCAGGAGATTAAACCGGTCAGTGAAGAGGACTCGTATAACGATAGCAGTTCAGATAGACAGGAGGAAAAGAAAGCCCGTCGGGACTCAGGCGATTTACGTGATACAGTGAGCGGGTCTAAGGAAGAGACTAGGGAAAACAGTGACGTGCAGAGCACGGCAACTTTAACGAAGAGAAAACGGAAGCGCGGTGGCGATGGTGGTAGAAGCGGCGGAGATGCGGCAGAAATGGGTTCTCCAGCCGTTGGAATTAAAAGGGAGGGTGCGGCGAAATCAGAGCCGTTAATTGAGTTTTTAGATATTATCAGGTCGCATAAGCGCGGCTCTGTATTCAAGCGCCGGCTAGACAGCCAGGTAATGCTTCTCTACATCGCATTTTCGAATTGGTTGGCCTACAACTATTTTGCTGATCAATTTTTGGTCGTTTGGACCATTTAAAAAATTTACAAAAATCCATTAACAAAATGGGTAAAAAATTTACCAACAAATATTACGGGTTTGTATTAAAAAATTACATGCAAAAATTGATGAAAAATGAAAGTAAAAACCTTATATATTATTTGTAGGTAAAAGAGAAAAGTGGATAAAACAAAACGGGGTAGTGGCTTCAATATATGACGTGTACTCATTTGTTGCCTAAAATTTATTCTTTTCATAAAATTACTATTTACCAATTTCATGTTTAGATTTATATTTTTAAAAGTAAAAAAATAAAAAATAATCAATAACTGGACTCGTTTCTCATATGAATTCTATACATGTGACAGTCGGGGAAAACTTGTTGATTATTCCTACTAAAAATGAAAGAAAATAAGAGTTTTTCTAATCTCCCATGCAAAAGAGGAAATATTATTTTGTTTTTAAATAGGCTACCTAAATAAAACTGTAGATTTATAAGTTTTAGTAATTTGGATTTTATTTTATTTTATGTGTCATGATAACATTAATGTGAGGCTATTTTTGTCTTACAAATTGGTGAGTTCTATGTTGGTTGACTCAAAATTTCTCAATTTAATATTTACTAATTACTATGTTTGTAACAGTATGCATTTATTTTATTAAGAGTTAATTGAGAAGAGTAAGGTAATTTAGGATAGGGTGATAATAGGTTCCAACTAAAACTCCCGAACAAATGAATTCGGACGGAAAATGGGACCCACTAACGAGGATGCCTAGTATGCAGCTTTGCCGCAGTGCGTTGGAGCCACTAGAACTTAATCTTAAGATCACTTTAAAAAATAAGAAAAAAAATCACTTTTATGGATCAGGTCCGTGGGTCGGCCCATGAATATTATAAGGGGCCTTTAAAATGATATACAGAAGCCCAATACATACTCTCACTATCGTGATATCTTACCAACTTATATTTGAAATAGAAAATAATAATAATAATACTGTAGTTAATTATTAAACCAAATCTCTATTCTTTTCATTATTTGTTGTTGCTTCTTTATTTGTAGTTTAAATTTTTGACATGCCCATTTTTAAAAAAATTTAAGTCCATAATTTGTCCACTATATTATATGTCCACTTTAAAAATTAAAGTGATTTCTCAATTTTGATCTTTGTTCTTAACTTAAGTAATTTTTCTGTGTCTTCCCCTAAATATTGAATTTTTTGTATTTAAATAATAATATAGTGAACATTTTATTTTTTACTTTTTAAAATTGTGTCAAGTTAATATAAAATCAGTAACTAAGATGGAGGATATTTTAGACATTTTATTATAATTTGTGTTGGGAAAACGAGGAGTGTGAAAGACGTTGTTTTGTTGTTATCTTATTTTTTCCAAGAGATGAAATGCTATTTACTAACGAGCGCGTTATTTAGGTCAACCCTACTCCATTTTCTTTTGCGTAGCGTTGGGAAATATATATAGAAGAAAAAAATAAATAAATACTATTTTAAATCGTTGGTTTGCCAACTTCAATGTATTTCCCTTCTCTTCCTGTCGAAGGAATGGAATTTATGCCACACCTACGCACGCTAGCTATCATCTTTCATTAATTCCAATTCTGTTTTTCTTTTTTTAATTAACAAAATGAATTAAAGTTGTAAACTGACTTTTTTTCATGCAGAAAACGGACAAGTACAAGAGTATGATCCGACAACATATGGATCTTGAAACGGTTCAAGCCCGGATTGACGACGGATCCTATTGCTCTTGCCCATCCAAATTCTACTTGGACCTCCTACTCATCTTCAACAATGCCATCGTCTACTTCGCTAAGTCATCCTCAGAGACAACTGCAGCGAACGAACTACGTGGGATTGTAATGGAAGAATTAAAAAAGGCCAGAACCCAGACGAAGGATCTATCACCATTTAAGATCCAACCCAAGCCCGAATTGGAGAGATCCGATTCCTTGCTTGCAAAACACAAGTCTACTGTTCCTATAGTAGTCTGTCGCAAGAGAAGCTCCATTTCAGCAAAAGCAGCAGCGTCTTCTGGTACTAACAAGACAGAAAAACCAGCTGATAGTAAACCTCCTCTGAACCCAAAGCCACCTGCCGTAAAATCTTCTTCGAATGAAGAAGAGAGTTCAATCAAGCTTGGGGTGAAAGAAAAGCCAGTGACTGGAGTGAGAAGTATGAGGAGAAGCAGCAAAGGACGTTCGAATACTAATAATAATAATAATAATGCTTCACAATCCAACAGCAACCAAAACACGAATGCTAAGCAAAGCAATAGTAGCGGGGAGAAAAAGGAAGAGGTGAAACCGGAGAAGAAGAAAGAAGAAAGCAAAAAACGAGGAGCTGCAGCGGACTTCTTGAAGAGGATAAAGAAGAATTCTCCTACGAAAGGAACATTGGTGGAAGCGCTGAAGAATAATCCTCCAGAGGATGTTGTTGTTGTTAAAGGTAAAAATAGTAAAGATCAGCAAAAGAAAAAAGTTGAGGAACGGAGAGAAGCTCCAGTGAGGCGAAGTGGAGGCGGCGGTGCTAGCAAGGATGAAGGTAGTCCGTCGAAGAGGAGCGTAGGTCGACCACCAAAGAGAGGTGGTAGAGAAGTAGTTGTGCAGGAAAAACGTGGAAGGGAAAATAGTGAAAAAGATAATTCAACGAAACGGCCAAAGAAACGGTCAAGGAGGTAAAGTTATGATGAATTTAGGAGGAATTTAGTCTCATTTTGCAGTGTATATTTTTACATCTTGTATTTTTTAGTGTCAGGTTTTGATTTTGGGAATATTACATGTTAGAATTAGTTCATATCTTTTGCTTCTGTAACATGTTATTGGTGTTTGTACCTTTTCCTTGTTACAGTGAAATTTTCTTTTTCTCAACTAGTTTTATGCTATTTCAACCATGCCATTGGTCACTAAAAATTAATTTAAAGTTGTAGGAGAAATAGAAGGAAGAAACTAAAGAGAATTTTTTTTTTTAATTTAACATGATTTTATGGAGCTGTTGATTTTTTACATACCTGTATTATTCTTTTTCCAGCTCAAAAAAACTAAGATAGATAATATTTTTTTCCGTCCAATAATAATTATCCACCTATATTTAGTTCCTAATATATTACTATCATTGATTTTCTTGATTACATTTTTCAAGATATTGTGTTTATTATATTCAAAAAGTAATATAATAAAATTATCATTCTATTAATAATTTCTTAAAAAATGTATAAATTCAATAGCAACAAGTATTATTGGACACAAAGAAAATACTTTTTTCCCTCCACTTAAATTATGCGAGGAATTTAATCCGACACAAAGTTTAAGAAAATGGACTTGAAATTTATAGTCTAAAGGGAAAAGGGTCTGATATACCCCTCAACTTTGTCATTTAGAGCTGATATACCCCTTGTTATGAAAGTGACTCATATATACCCCTACTTGTAAACAAATGGCTCATATATACCATTTTCCTCTAACGGAAATGAAAAAAATAATAATTTTAATCTAAATTTTTATTATTTTTTTCTAAAAAATATAATCCCATATGAGTAAATTTAATCCTCGTCAAAATAAAGTCATACATGTTTGTGTGACTATAAATCGTTTCGCTAAAGGTCAAGAAACAAAATTGATATTATAGGAAAAATTTCTAAACAAGAGTGATTATTTAAGAAATTACTAGTTCTTTTGATAAAGTGTACAAGAGTAAATGTTAAATATGATATATTAATGTTTGTATTAATTATACTTACATTATTTCATATGCACTAATTGATTTAATATATAACATATCTTGTATAATTTTCATTGAAATATATTTATTGATAAAATATCCTTCATGTTTTTTGCTTTGTATATTTTCTTTTACAAAATATTTGCTAAAATATTACAACAGAGTTAGTTTTTAAAATGTCATCGACTCTTTTTTTCCCCAAAAAATAACAATAATTGTTAGTATTGCCTCAAGAGTATTTTTGAGGAATGTTGCCAATGAGTTTCTTTTTCCAACCAAACGTATCGTCCATTTTGAGAAAAGTTGGCAAATCTTTACCAATTTGTGCATATATTGCTGGCACGGTTTTAGATTTGATGAAGGAGCTTTGACCTAAGTTTTGAGAATAGTATCACTTTATGGTGGAAAAATATTGGAAAATGTTTTGAGGATAGTTTTGTCATAAGTTAATTTAATGTAAGTGTTAATTTTTTTTGATATCTAGAAATTAATGATATCAAAAATACATATCTTAATATGCAATAGAATGTATAATTAATACTCGAAAAAGTGTAAAAGATAAGGTACTAGTACTACTAATATATAGCTAATGCATATATTATTTTTACTAATACACTCTATCAGACTAATTCAAAAGGTAAAATTGTCATTTTAAGATCAATAGTTATTGAATATAGACATGTTTATTTCTCTGACACCAACTAGAAAAAAAAGTTAGTCATATGAATTAGGATAGAGAAAGTAATAACAATATATTCCATTATCGTAAGTTCATAACCTCCTATTTAAGATTACGATCTCGATAAATTAAAGTTATATCATGTCTTTTTTAATCATTTCATCTGAATACTTTTTCACCTACCTTCACAATATTCAACTTTTCTCATCCACACACGAAATTATCCGTGTATTTCCTCTTTATCCAGAATATCTTAATTTCTAATTTAATTTTTTCCATCTCATATATTCATTTCCGCAACTTTCAGTAGGTGGAGTATATTACCGCATAAACAGATGAAAATAGTGGAAGTAGGCTTGCTTGTACTTCTTTTGTTATTTAAGGATATAATGTGTCTTCTCTCATTTATATATATATATATATATATGTGGCGGATATAGTTAAGGAGTGTCGATCGATACCCCTTCGTCGGAAAATTACATTGTGTAGCTAGAATAAAAATCATTTTTTATGTATATATTTTATATATTGACACTCTTAACTTCTACACGATTTTATTTCTTTATATTTTAACACCCCTTAGATAAAATTCTAGCTCCGCCATACTTGTTACGTCTGCTTTTGAACTTGATATATTGCCTATTAAAAAAAAATTGAAATAGTAAATTTATTATTAACTAATGTAGTTAGCAAATAAGATATTATGGCACATAGCATTTTTTTTTAATTAAGTATAGCTAATGTAGTTAGCAAAATAATTTTATTTTGGATAAACTATTGCTAGAGCAATGAAAATTACTTTATGAAATGATTGAAATCGTTTACAAAATTGATAGATCTTTTTTTTAAATTTTTTTAAAACCATTTATAATCATCCCTTTTCAAATTTAAGATTTATAGTGTAGCCAACCGACAGAATTAGTTGAGTGAATAATTTAGATTTGTTTTATAGCACATATATCCTTTGCAAACAAGCGTCTGAAGAATTAATAATTAGACGGCTATTAATGATTCGTATTTTATTTGTTTTAATTTATTTATCTTATTATTTAATTTTAGTATATTTGAAAACAATATATATATATATATATAATATATATATATATATAGATATATATATATATATATAGATATATATATCTATATATATATATATATTTATTTATTTATTTTATCAATTTTTTAATTTCAATTGTTCATGTACATGATATTTATATATTTGATTATCTTTAATTTATAAATTACAAAATTTAAATCTTTTTACTTTTTTAAATGTTATGTTAAAGTCAGAATAAGATAAATAATCATGATTTTTATCGGTGTTATTAAGATATCAAAGTGATTTGTCTAGTTATAACACGACAATAAACTTGATTTGCAGGTCTTGTTTAATTACTCGGCTTACTCATGTCTATTTTATGAATTGTTTGTGATTAAAATAAAAATTGTTTTAATTTTTTTATAATATCGATACGAATAAAGAGAACAAGATATTCAGTGTAATTTTATAAATATAATTTAAAAAGTCTAAAATATATTTAGATTTTATTTTTATTTTTTTGAGAAAAAGAAATTGTTTTTAATAGTTCTTTGACTATAAAAAATATACAAAAATAAAAAAGAAAAAACAAAAACGAAATAACAATATAATAAACTAATGTTTATTGTAGGCTTGAAGCAACAATTATTAATACAAATTACAGAAAAAAAATTGTATGATACCTAAATCATATTACTAACCGTGCGATAAATACTGTTACGCGCTAATTTTCTACATCCAATTATTAATATTCATACATTCCATAAAGACATATTTTCAATTAGTTGAAACTATATTATATTTTATCTAAATCACCTTCGAAGTTAATTTTAATTTCTACATTAGTGGAAATAGTATGACATTTAATATTTCTAGTTATTCATTTTATTTGCTTTTTTTTTTTATAATCAATTTAATTTGAGTTTGAAATTTAAATAAGCCACAAAAAAATAAGTGTGATCAAAATAAGTCACTATTTTAGAAAGTGACTAAAATAGGCTTAGTGGAAAGAAAAAATTTCACCTTTTCAATATTCTAGACGATTTTTGTTAGTCCCATAACATCTATATTTAATATATAATGGAACTATTTCTTGCAAAAGTGTAAGTTTTTTTTACACTTTATAAAGTGAAAGAAAAACTTACATTTTATAAAGTGAAAGGAAAACTTACACTTTACAAAAAGGAATAATTTTCACGTTTTGCTCTCTTTATGAAGCTCTTGCACTGTTTGTCATATAATTGAGATATTTTTCATATATATACAAAAAAATGTAAATATTTATCACACATATTAACTTACTTAAATAAAAAATATCAAGTGTGTCGGACATACTGATAATCATTTGCAAAAAAAATAGTCGAGACATGAAAATTTGAGAATGACCCAATATTTTCTGTCATTTCAAACTGTGAAGACTGACCAAAATAATTATCTAGTCCATAACTTGAAGCAATATTCCTATCTTGTTGAAATAAACCGCTACAAAAATATAATAATAATAATAATAATAAGAATAAATCATATAAATGAATAAATAATTGACAAAATGAACAAATAATAATCGAGATTAATTATTGAGCATTACCAACCACTTTCATTGATAGTTTCGTTCAAATCAAAATCAAATCGATCAGTAAGAATATTTTGATAATGAGTCACGTTAGAAAAATCTGTGGATTGAGTTATCGAAAATCCATCAACGCTATCTTAATTTTCTAATTGGAAATAGACATCGATCGATAAAGAAGAACGCTGTTGGCTAGTCTTAGATTCCTTTCTAACATAGATTTCAAGTATTGCTAACTTGATTTGATCTATGTAATCATTTGGAACCCTGTAAAAACAGAAATCGTTCAAAAAGAGTTAAAAGAAAGGATGTGTCAAAGTACGATTACAAAAAGATCGAGGATGCCGACCGTCGGTGTCAAAAAAAAAAGAGGATAATAATACTTGGATCCGTGATAAATTTGGGGGTATAAAAAAATGAAAGTAGGTATTTTTCTACTATAATCAAATTATAATCAATACTATTTATGATCCATTCATTTTGTAAAGTGTATGAAAATATTCTACTTTACGAAGTATAAGAAAAAGTTTCAATTTATAAAGTGTAAGAAAAATTTACATTTTATAGTGTAAGAAATAGTTCCATTACATATGAAAATATATCCGTTAAAAAATCTATTTTAATTACTTTCTAATATAATAACTTATTTTAATCATTTTTATTTTTTTAAATTATTTAGGTTCTGAACTCATTTAATCCTAACACACAAAAACAGACAGAGACACTTTAGATTTTTTTTGAAAATAGAGTCCCAATATACTTTCATGGACCTCAAACAGATCACCCCATGTAAATCCATGTATCTCAGAAAATATTTAAGCTGTGTATTGAATTACTTACAAATAACTTGGTTTATGGTGTTAAAAATTGATAATTTATTTGGAAAAACTACAAACTTAAATTTTTAAGTTACCGGACACTATTTTTATACGATTAAACTGTAATCTCTGTATTAAATATGTTTAATTTTATAAAAAAATAATTTAAAATAAGTAAAAAATGATTTAAAATAAGATACAACGTGTTTGGTAAGATAAAAAATAGATTCGGCTCCTCTCCATTTCTCTTCTTTCTATTTTTTTCAAGTTTCTATTTGGATTATTGACACGTGTCATAGGTTAAAATAAATGGTTAAGATTTAATTTTTCAAAATTAACCTCTAATCATGATTTAGTTAATAAATACATTAAGTATTAAAATTATTAAAATCACGCAATCTAACAACATATTATCTCCCCTAGAATTATAGAAAAAAAAAAAGTTTTTCGTTTCTTCCTTTTTTTTTATTGTAGGAATCTTTTTGTTTTTCCAGTTTATATAATATTTTTGAGGGTAAATCACCTAAATTGTGCATATTTAAAAAATATTTACCATTTATGTCAATAAAAATTTTTTCTAACTAAATATAAGCATTTTTTAAAGATTAAAAAAGTTATAAGGTTTATCTTTCTTCGCTTCCTTTTCTGTCTTATTTCTCTCTTCCTCCTCTTTTATTTTTTTTTTGTATTTTTCGTTTTCTTCTTCTTTCGTCGTGTCTTACTGTGTCATCTTTCTGATTTTACTTTATTCTTCTTCATTCATTTTTTAATTTTGTTTAAATAATTTTTAAATCGTTTTTTTGCCATCTTTCATTCACTAATATATCAAAAACATAACGGAAAAGTAATAGAAAATCGAAAATTGTACAATATCATGTCTCAACATCGAAATTTTCAAATCTTAAATTATAGAAAAAACTACTGTTCACGCATTGATTGTCATCAAAAGATTCACAACTTTTTTAAATTCATTACTAGAATTTTACAAATTTTGTAATTAAGTTTGGTTGGTTGTTTCTAAAATATTGAAATGTCATTTGGAGTTTAACTACCCAATTTTAAGAGGGTTTCGTTAAGTGTTTATAATTGAATTGTGGAAATATTAGATTTAAACACTCGAAAGGTGAAGTTTATGGAAGGTATTACGTGTATTAACGTTGTATTAGATATGTTTTCATAATGGTATTAAAATTGTAGTAAAATCACAAAGCGGCATTTGTATACATATTACAAACCTTCACTCAATTTTGTTTTAGTGATTATCACAAAATAATTTAAGTACACATTCTTGTAATACATTTAATACATATGCACCATATATTTGTAATCATATGCAGCAAGCATCATCTCAGTTCTTAGTTATAACAAACTAAAATAATTTATTAAGACACATATGAATACATGTTTTATTTATAAATAAGACAATTTAATGCCGTCTATTGTCCTTGTCTTTCTTTATTACGGTTTTTCATTTATTGTTACTTTTTTCGCTCTTCTAATTTCAACTTTATATGTTTGTAAAAAGTGTTATTCATTTTTTTGTTTTAAAATTTCAGTATTGGACACAATTTATTATATTTTGTTCATTTGTTACAATTTATATTTACGTGTCGATTAATTATTAATGACAAGTTTATATTCATTTACTAATCATTGACCCTGCTTTTTTTTGTTTGCGACTAGTTTAGATAGGTTGTTCCTAAAATAGTTAAAAATATCGTTTGGAGTTTTATATCTCCATTTCAAGAGGGTTTGTTTAACTTTAGAATTGATTTTACGGAAAAATATTGGATTGACGCTTGAAATACTGAAGTTTAATTTGTATTAAAGTTTGTATTAGATATATTTTCATAATTGTATTAAAATCATGAACAATGACCTCCTACGTTTAAAATTTATAATACATTGCAAATTCACTCCTTTTTAATAATACTCAACTAAAATAATTAACGTACACACTTATATATCTTTATAATACTGCACAATAAATGTTTAATACATATTGTAAACATCACTCACTCACATTCTTAGTGGTACTAACCAAAAATACTTTAATACACATATAAACATGTCTTATTCCATCATGAATAATACATTTATAATACGTATTGCACATTTTCCTCTTTTTTTTTACGGCTAGCCGAACAATAATAATTTAGGTACACACTAATAAAGACATTTATAAGATATCCGCAATACATTTTTTATAAACTAATGTAATCATCGCTCGTTTCTTTGAAATAAAACACAAAGAAATTTTATAAGATAACATATAATATCAGTTTTAATTCATAAATAATATGATTTTAATTCAATTTATAGATTCTTTGTCTATCTTTGTTATTTACGTTTTGTCATTTATTCCTAATTCTTCTTCTAATTCAACTTTAATCTTGTGGTAATACAATTTAAGCAATTAAATTTATTTTGACAATTTTTTTGATTTATTCATTATTTTGAATTTACTTTATGTATTCATTTTTTTAATCAACTTTAATATGTGTGTAATACATTTTAAATTCATTTTGATATGTCTTGTAATACTTTTTAATTCAAGTTTAATTCATTTTGGTAATTTGTTTATGTCTCTTCATTTATACGATTAATTATTTATTTAAATAATTAATTATTGATATAAAATATATAATTCTCTATCATTTGACTACTCTATAAAAAAAATAATGCAGAGAGAAACAATATGGAAAAAACACCCACATGAGAGAGCCGAACAACAAAAAGAAAGAAAAAGTCAGATCGAAATGACAACAAAAAGAAAGAGCAAAGAAGCAAAAAAATAAAAAACTTGAGAAAAAAAAGGAAAAGAGGCGAGAGAGAAAATCTAACAAATTATAGTTATACTTTGATATCTGCTATAAATTGGTAAATTAATAGTATATCTAAACTAAGTTCCATTATTTTTTAAAAGAGATCCATCAAGTAATTAATCTATATTTTTATTGTAATATTTTTGTTTAAAAGCATATTGATCCGTATTAATATACCTATCGAGAATCAAACTCATTTTAACACAACTATTTTCATTTCATAATAAGATTACAAATAACGGTGAAACCACTACAATAACGGTAGTTAATTAAGTTTAATATACTTCGATTCAGTTAATTAATAACACAAGATTATTTAAAAGAAACCTTTAAAAATTCTTATGTGAAAAGAAATTAGGAAGAAAATTCCCCCCTATTTATGGACAAGATTAATATGTTGTCGAAGATAGTTTATATTATAATTTCTTTTAATCTTATATATATTGTATTTATTAATTAAATCAGGGTTAAGATTTTACTTTGGAAATTAAATCTTAACCATTTATTTTTACCTATGTCATGTGTCATTAATCTAAATAGGAACTTGGGGAAAATGGAGAGAAGAGAAATGGAGAGGAGCCGGATCCATAAAAAATGACCTAAAATAAGTAACAAATCAAAAGTAGATCTCTCCCTATTTTTTAATTTTTGACTTAAAAAATCATTTCAATTTGACTTTTATTTTTGATTTAAAAACTACTTTTTTTAAGTTAATCCAAATAAACTCTTAGGCTCGTGTGAATGACTTTTCAAAGGGGCAGAGAGAGAGAGTCATTGCCCTATTTTTTACCTTTTCAACTGCCCTATTATTCTCTCAGTACTTGAATTGTATTTAGCATCAACAGAAAAATTCTTCTATCAAGTAATATTGGGACTTCATATTCTAACTTCCTCCCTCCCTTCATCTCTCCATCTATTTGTGGATTTTATCAAAGTGCAAGGGTCAGGATTTACTGTGGATTAAGAGTATGATTGTAGTGTAACTCAAAAAATTCATAACAATGTATAATTGTCGAGTAGTAGAGTGACATCAAGTTAATAGTTTTTAAAATAATAGTGGATCCTATATATTATATTCCTATCTATTGATAGAAAGATTCACCCTCATACAATTAGTTTGGGGGTGGGGGTGAGATGGGGGGCTATTCACCATTCAAATCAAACGAAATAAGTAGTTGGGGTGTTCAACCACTTGATGACAAGGAGACAGAGTTAAAACTAGCCTTAGTCACTAGGACTAGAAGCCTTATTTCCCTCTTTTCGACCCTATCACTTCCATTCAAGGGCAAACCTATTTCCTTTGGTCACAGAGTTGTGCGCACCGGCTTCCCTAATATTAACCACCTTAATTTATCGAAAAAACTTCTTTCTAGCAAAGCTTATCAATACTTTCTTATATGTCCTGTGAAACTATTCCCCAAAATCTAAGAGTTGAGTGAGTCAATCTTCCTAGAGAAATCTTGAAAAAAAGTTTCTAAGCATAATTGAGATCAATGTGAAAATCCTTCAATCTTTTACCTTCTCTCTTCCATTTCTACTTGGTTATGACAAAAAAAAAAAAGAAGTTACTTTCCTGTTTTGGTCTTTAGAAATTCCTCTATAATTAACTACTCTTAGACTATTCAAAATTGCAAATACAAGGCAAATAATACTATTACAACTTAAACCAATCAACAATGAAATGAACTACTTAAGAATAGTTAAGCTGTTCAATTTCCCAAATCCAACAATAAAACCTTGTTTTTTACATGATCACACGTTAAATTGCTAACATTTAATTTTACAAGAGTACTAAACTGCCACTAGATGAAACAATAATCCAACTACAAATAGGGCCTATGCAGACAAAAACTAGAATACAATAATATAACGTTAGCATAACTTCTCCTTCAGCATGACATTTTACAACTGACCTAAAGTCATTCTGTGTTTCATAACATATGGCGAACCCATCTAGAATACATGTATGCCCCCTCAGCTCCATTTAGCTGTTATTTCAGTGGTTCTTGCCACACCTTCTATATACCACTCAGTTACAATAATGGTAGCCCTGTCATGTCATTCCCGGTTCATTGCTTGCATGAAATGTTCATCTGCAGCAGAAACACAGATCAATAGAGAACGGGATTATGGGGATCAGTGGTAGGAGGTGACTTGTAGGTCAATGAATTTAGTAAAAAGCAGATGCTGAGAGATAAAAACACATTAGTCTTCATTCTTTTTTCCCAATACACAGTGATTGTTGTTATAATATTAATTACAAGTGCACTTTTTTGTTACAAGTATACTTATTACAACCTGATCAGTTGCAATCGGAATAGCACTGCTATTACGTAAGAGGTGTTCCAATAGTGATTACAGACTATTTTCCATGTAACCTTGGTGGGAACACACAACAATCGCATGTTTCATGCTTCACTAAGAAAAGCCAACAGAAAAATTAAAGTTGACGAATCAAATCCTCGTCCATGCATTCCACATGATACAGAGGTAAACTTTTACTCCCTACTCTTCCATCTTACACTTCTCAGTCTCCAAAAAAAATCACTTGTGTAATAAATACTGTCAACCGGAACCTAATTCCTGTTATGGTATTCAACACAGCTATAATACCATTTAACACATTGGGCTTCAACTTTAACGTTCATTCCAAATTTAATAGTAAAATTCTAGACATGAAAATATTATTCTTATGGCTTTTGTGTAAATGTTCTTTTCCATGTCATTTATTTCATCAAATAAATATGTTTCTAGTTCCAAGGGTGAGGGTCAATGAATTAGGTTGAGAACCATGAAGTCTAAGACTTAAATTCCAGCAGAGGCAAACAAAACTAGGTGATCTTGTCCTATCTATCCAAGTCTTAGCGGACAGAGTTACCCAATTTCTGTCCTAGTAGGAGGTAGCATGTATCTTATGAAATTAGTCGAGGTGCAAACAAGTTGGTCCGAACACCAAGGTTATCCCAAAATATTAATATGTTTCTATGTCAATATGTAACATTAAAGCGTCCGTAACTTGAACTTGAAAAAAATTAATATGTTTCTATGTCAGATATGTATTTATTTGTTCTTAAAACATGTCGCATTTATCTTCTCTAATTAACTTGAACGTGAAAAAAAATAATATGTTTCTATGTCAGATACGTATTTGTTCTTAAAACATGTAGGCCCTTTATCTTCTCTAATTAGAGGAGTGAAGCAAAAAAATATAATGTTAGATATCATACCTTCCTATGATGATTGAAATGGGAAACTTACTTTTTCAACGATACAATTTATACAGAAACACAAAGAACATATCAAGTACCATTGATATAAAAATGTCGAAAACTATTGTCCAAGCAGGGTATTTCAATTTTCATTCACTCAAGGACACAAGTTATAGAAACATACGAGGACTTTGATATAAATTACGCCATTACTGTCAGCAAGGGAACTTATCCAACATCATTCAAATGGGAAATTGTACAGCAAGTCAGAAGTATTGAGGGCTAAGGACACAAGAACATAGACAAGAAACAATCCATTCTAGTCCCAACAAAATGACAACTGTAAAAGGCTGTATTCCTCTACTTGACAATCTAGACTCCTTGAAAGATAGAACGAAGAGACACATTTGTTGAATTGTAAATATGGCTTTTACACAACCTTTCTGCTTATGTTACCTTCTCTCAGAAAAAAAAAAAGGAATGGCAATGTCCCTAATTTTGGAAGTACACTGATATTCCTAAACAAAGATCTTGTCTTAAGTCCTTCAAGTTATGCTTATCTGAAATCACAAGTCCTTGTATTGAATTTAGGCCACTTGTCCTAACAACGTAAAAAGTCCAGCTCAAATTATGGTATTAAAGGTATCAAGAAAAAGATCATTCCAAAATCCACATAAAGTAAAAGGGAAGTAGACAGAAGAAGGTCTACCAAGCTAGTATTATATTTCTCTGTCATTTTCTGTCTTGGAAAGATATTTTTTCAAAAATGCTTTGGATTTAAATCACGGGAGGTAAATATGGTACTGCTGGGGATTAATTGAATTTGACCTCAAATTGAAATAAGCCTAAGCCAAACAAGTAAACTTTTAGGACTTAAAAGGAATTCAGACTTCGAAAGAATCAAAGAGTGTTTTTTGTTTATAAGTTGAGAAGGAACATTGAGTTAAATTCTCCAATTGAAATGCACTAATCATGATGATAAAATGAAAAGAACATGTAGGAATGTTTTGGCATAGGCATACCACTCTCTCCGTCAGAGATTTCTCCGAGCCTTGAGATAGCCTCCAGAAGTGCTTGCTCATGCTCCTGCATATTATTATACTTAATTTCCTTTGGCACAAATGAGCTAGAAGTAAGCATAACTGGGCAGGTGACTGTGCCTCTAACCTTAAGTACTTTTTTCGCCTTCTCAACTTCCAAAGGATCCGGATGACTGGCGCCAAAGACCCTCTCCACCTGATGACGTTTGCCAGTTTATGAACAAATATAGAAAGTGTAACATCTAAATGCGCAATAGATATTAAACTACTGTGCTCACCTCTTTAATCAGTGTGTCTGTGTGAAGTAACTGGATATCATCAGATCCTTTCCTTCCTCCATTCTGTGATGGTGGAAAGCCTTTTCTGGACTGAGGTTTAGCCAACCCCCTTCCCCTCCCTGCACCTGGACCACTATCACGCCCTACAGGTCTATTCACACCACGGCCAGATCCACCATAATTTCCATGACGAGAAATTCCTGGATCTTCACCATCCCACTGAATATCTTCTGGAGAAATCTGTCAGAGGAGATATATAAGTCTGATCCTTTCAAGATAACTAGAAGACGAAAACTGATAACCAAATGATGCAAGTAAGGATAACAGAAAAAAAATGAATTATATAGAGGAGGTTATCCAGCTTCAGTTCACATTGGACCATGCATGTACCGAAGAGGTACTTTATAGCTTTTCTATGGATATCATGCTAATAACAGACTGCATAATGAGTTTGAAAAAGTCCTTGCAATATACAGAGCAAGCCATTCAGCCAAAATCTACACCTTATTAAAGTTTTCCTACTCCATTAGAGTAACTCCGGAAATTATTTATTGAAGAAGCAGCAAATATAAGGACTTGAACTGATAAATATGGATGACGAAAAGGAAATTTCACGAGGATACACATTAGAGAGAAATTTAATTTAAAGACTTGAACTACTTGATTGTTTGATAGTCATCCATCTTGAGATCAAGTACACCACAGATTATATGTCAGCGCACTTATAGTCTCGTACATAAGTCGAAAATTAGGCATAAGAAAAATTTTCTTGGTTTCTCTACTTCTTCCTCAATATATTAAACCCTTTGGTTCCCATTCTGTTATATAGAGGAATTTTTCTTTCAGTGCATACTCCAGAAGACTTGATAATGGACCATCTCTCATAATGCATGGTGTGAACTTCATTTATAAAGTATCTTCAAGAGTACATGCAGTAAGATAGTTGGGCCATTGTAGCTCAAAAAGTTAAGCTATAAGAAATTTATGAACAAGAGTCCACTTAGAACACTATATTGCCATCAAAAGCTTGCCGTTATACACTTCAAAAACATAAGGTGAAGTCATCCTTATACAGGTTTTTGCCCTCTTCCCAAGGGAAAAGGTTCAGATTGGAAATTTAGAATCATCCTTAACTTCAATACAGAAATACCTTGACTTTATTTGCAACTGTTCCGTAATAAACTCAAACTTCTAATGGATACTTTAGAGGACGCTTGACCACTTCACAAGCCAAGGAAAACAACGCATGCAGTGTTCAGAACGGTATAAAAGCTATATTTCTTGGTACATCCACCCTCACAAACCAATAAGAAAAAGAATTTTCCAGCAGGACAGCAAAAAAGGTAATCAAAAGCTCCATGGCACCAGAACATAGCATCCATTACCTCTGAAAGATTGACCCATTCCCATGTCTCATTTGCAGTACTCATGTCATAAACAAGAGCATGTCTACCCTGAAAATGTGCACCACAAGATTCATATCTTCAACCACGAAAAGAAAAAAAAAGTAAAGCTTTAAGCAATAAAATCTTGTATACCTCAGCTTTGTTTCGTCATTATGACCTTGCCGTCAATAAAAAATTTGTCATAGGCATCTAGGTCCTTACTTTCCTTCAATCAATAACCAACAATGTGCTTTATCAGATCTTAGAAACCCGATTATCGAGTTGGCCTCTTCCAAATGGGCCGGAAGGCGGGTACTGCATTTTCATTGAAGATGCACCAGGCATCATCTGTCCCTATGAATAGATGTGCAACAGGAAATTATTCAAAGTAAGAGAATAGGTAAACCATGCACTGGTGGACTGCACAGGATAAAGTACAAAACATCAGACATACAGATTTACTTTTTTTGCCCTTAGGCCCCATCATAGGCCCTCTCTTGGCAGCAGATGAAGATGGCTGGTTTGCAGCAGCCAGAGCAGGTGGGTGGAAAGTAGGAGATGGTCCAGCAAAGGACTGTGACGGTAAAGGTGGAGCTATCTTCTGTTTCTTCCGTGAAGCTGAGACAGAAGGACTGGGTAATGGGTCATGAATAGCTTGACCAGTGCCAAGCATACCAGGTTGCTGAGCCCCTGATTGTCTCCACTCCCTACAACCAATAATCAAAAGCTAGCCTTTAGAACTTTGACAAACTCTAGAATACAGGAGATTCGCTAAACAAATTCAAGATAGACAAAGTGACTAAGACGTAACCTTATTCTTCTGATGACATCATCAGCATTAACTCTACCAAGAAGTTCTCTATGTTCTTCATTGGACAATCTTAACTCTTTTCTTAACTCCGTTATCAAACTTTCTTTCTCCTGAATAAAATATATTCATTGAGCAATCATTTAAACCTGATCAAGCAAATGCACATATTAGATTTCATGGTATGACAAAAGGTACCCAAGAAATGGCATCAGCTTGAGCTTTAAAGGCTCTTAGAACCGAACTGTATGCTTCTTTCTTGTCTCAAGCGATGCAATTTGGCCTCCATGTCAGTTCACTACTCCCTTTGGTATGGTACAGAGCGCCAATAGCAAGCAGATCTCCCATTTCCAGTTCATAGCGACCACCACCCGCTTAGGAATCCTATTTTGATGTGATGGGGGAGAGTCATCATGCTGTGTCCTCGCAATCACGCGCAACAGTGGTTCATCAAACTCAAAGTACAACGAACACCTGCAGTACGTGTATCTACACATAACCCATATTCAACACTGGTGTGACGACAAAGTCTGCTGAAACAGATCATTACAAAAGGCCACATAGGGTTGTGTAACCACTGTGAGGCACACATTGGATCTTTAATCCACTTAAGAATTTTCCATTTTCATGATAACTAAAACAAAATTGCAGCTGAAGTGACAACTTTTATAGGTCTAAAATGAGATTTAAACTTTTATTCAGTATCAAGATCTTGCGGCAGACTACAAGAGTGAAGGACTGTCCCACCGCGCAACGAGGAATATTATACATCCAACTCTACTTTACACTTCGCTTCTCTACAAAAAAGTAACAGTTTTTGCAAGCAAGTTTTCATCATTTCATAACAAAACCCGATAATTCTCAGTTTGAGGAACCGAAATAGAAGAACCCGCCCAAGACAGGGGCTGCAATGGGGCAAAGGAGGTGAGATGGAAATGAGAAGATGGGTGGAGGCTGAAAAAGGCCAGCGGTTAAAGTTAGTTATTTAGAGGGTTGTGTGGGTGGGGCATGGGGAGAGGGAAGGCGAACTGGGTTACAGAGGGGAACAGAAGGACGAAGAGGCAAAAGGATGAGGACATGGATGTTGGGAGGGGGCAGTGGTGTGTTGGGGATGGAATGGGAAACGGGAGAAGGTTTTTGATGAGTGGCTACTATGGGGAGGGTAAGGGGGGGAGACTGTGGGTGTCAATATAGAGTAATGGAGGGGTGTGGAGAGGGGGTGTAGCTGTGGGGGACGGGGTTTTGAGGAGGGTGAAGGGCGGGTGTGTTTAGGGGTGAAGAAAGGAGGGGGGGGGGAGGTGGGGACAGTGAGGGGGCGGGGTAGGGGCTTGGAGGTGGTTTGGTGAGGGGGTGGTTGGCTTGGGAGGGGGGGGGGGGTGGGGGGGGGGTGGGAGGAAGACACTGCATCTCCTTTGTCTCCCACTGCAAAATAGTCTCAAAGTGCAGAGCCGCAAAGTCGCGCTTAATTGGAACCCATATTGACAACACCCAGAATCATGAAAAATTTTAACCCCATAATTCTAAACAAGAAGGCAAAAGAAAAAATCCTCAAACAGCACATACCCAGTACCTCAATCGCCAACAGCTCAAAATTCCAAGTTAACAAAAGCGGGATCCAAAAAGATCCAATTTTTCACAATGTAAACGCTAATATCACTAACCCTGAACCCTAATTAAGCTACAAATTTCACCAAACTAAAGAAAAATAGATGCAATCTTGAAAACACTAACCACTGCTGTCATACGGCTCGTAGTCCATAGCCAGCTTGCAAAGTGAAACAACCCCCAGATGAAGAAAAACCAAATCAAGGCTTCAAAGGGTGCTTTGAAAACCTGATACAAACAATAATACTAAAGCCCCCAAAAACAACGCAATTATGTTAATATATAGAAAATTAAGCAAAACCCAAAATCCGAGTGGGTTTTCTGGAAAAAATTTAGGGTTTGGATTTACGATACAAAGTAAATGGAATGGGGATTGTGTGATTATGATAGAATTGAAGGCGAAGATGAGAAGGAGAATCACCAAAGGCGTATCAGCATAGGGAAAAACGGACGTGAAATAGGTCTATGGAATTTGGTTTATTGGAATGTTTGGAATCCGCAGGATTTGGAAATTTTTTATGATGTTTTTTTTTTTTTTTTTGACCAAAATTGACTTCAGAAGTAACTTTGAGTTCTTCCTCTTGAACTCACAAAAGTAGTTAATGTACATTCTTTTTATTACTAAATTTTTTGTAATTTTATTTATTCAACATTACTTCATATTTCATAACAAATATGTGACTTTAACGAATCTAATTAAAATAGTATTAAAGTGAAAAGTATACATCAAATTTAATTTTTTAATGATATTAGTAAAACATATGTTTATTATTAATATATTTTGAACGAGACATGATACTCCTTAAATTTTGATTTAATATTATTTATAAGGCCCCCATTTGTATAATAATAAATTTCTGGAGAATCACAAGTAACCGAACCCTACCGACCCCTTCAAATCTATGTCCGAATCACTAAAAGCCCCTGCCGACATTTTATCGAGGCGATTTTTTTCCAATATAATTATTTTTTTGATATCTACGCGATAAAATAACACACACAGTCATAGGACTTATAGTTTTATGTTTATCAAATTTTCACCATATATAGTGATAAATTATATGGAAAAATGAAAGTCAAATCTAATGAAGGAATTCAGTTTACTCCGTAGATCTCAAAAAAATAAGCAACTTTAAAAAAAGAATTGCATACAAAAGATACTCGAGGAAAGAGTTACAACCATTTGAAGTTTCAACAACAAATGGAACTTTAAAGGGGTAATTGTGAAAATTTGAACTTCAAACAGACATAAAACGCGCCTCAAACATCCGATCGAGACAATTTTTTTCAATATGATTATTTTTGTGATATCTACGACTTATAGTTTTTACGTTTATCGATTTTTGACCGCATATATAGAAAAATTATAAAGAAAAATCTGATAAAGGTATTGAGTTTACCGCGTAGTTCTCAAAAAAATAAACAACTTTAAAAAAAGAATTGCCTCCAAACGATACTCGAGGAAAGAGTTACAGTCATTTAAAGTCTCAACAAATGTAACGTTAAAGGGGTAGTTGTGAAAATTTAAAATTCAAACGAGCATAAAACACGCCTCCAATGTCCGATTTAGGTGATTTTATTCCAATACGATTATTTTCTCAATATGTAGCTACGCAAAAAAACACCACACAACCATAGGACTTATAGTTTTACGTTTATCGAATTTTGACTACATATAGGGCAAAATTATAAAGCAAAATTAAAGTAAAATATGATAAAGGGATTGAGTTTACCGCGTAGTTCTCGAAAAAATAAGTAACTTTAAAAAAAGAATCACCTCCAAAAGATACTCGAGGAAATAGTTATGACCATTTGAAGTTTCAACAAACGTAATGTTAAAGAGATAGTTGTGAAAATTTGAACTTCAAACAGACATAAAACGCGCCTCCGATGTCCGATCAAGGCGATTTATTTTTTCCAATATGATTTTTTTTCTATTTACGCAAAAAAAAAAAAACCACACACAGCCATAAGACTAGTTTTACATTTATCGGTTTTTCACCACATATATGGTCAAATTATAAGAAAAAAATAAAAGTCAAATCTGATAAAGGGATTGAATTTACCCCGTAGATCTAAAAAAATATGCAACTTCAAAAAAAGAATCACCTTCAAAGATACTCGAGGAAAGAATTACGGCCATTTGATGTTTCAACAAATGTAACGTTAAATGGTTAGTTGTGGAAATTTGAACTTCAAACAACATAAAATGCGCCTCTGATGTCTGATCAAGGCAATTTATTTTTTCCAATATGATTATTTTTTTGATATCTACGCAAAAAAATACTTACCGCGTAATTCTCAAAAAAATAAGCAACTTTAAAAAAAAGTATCGCCTCCAAAAGATAGTCGAGGAAAGTGTTACGGCCATTTTAAATTTTAACAAATGTAACATTAAAGGGTTAGTTATGAAAATTTGAAATTCAAACGAAAATAAAATACGCTTTTGATGTCCGATCGAGACGATTTTTTTCCCAATATAATTAATTTTTTGATATCTACGCAAAAAGACACCACACACATCCATAGGACTTATAGTTTTTTTATGTTTATCGATTTTTGACTATATATAAGTAAAAATTCTAAGAAAAAAATGAAAGTTAAATTAAGTTTATCCCGTAGATCTTGAAAAAATAAGAGACTTTAAAAAAAATTGTTTCCAAAATTTGAAGTTTCAACAAATGTAATGGTAAAGTTAGTTGTGAAAATTTGAACTTCAAACGGACATAAAACTCGCCTCCGATGGTCGATCGAGGCAATTTTTTTCGTGACGTATAATTTTAAGTTTTACATTTATCGATTTTTGACCATATATACGGTAAAATTATAAGGAAAAAATTAAAGTAAAATCGAATAAGGAAATTGAGTTTACCACGTAGTTGTGAATTTTTAAAGTTCAAACTGACATAAATCGTGAATTCGATGTTCGATTGAGGACCACCCGGTCCCTCCCGGGAGTCCTAAGGGCATACGCCCCGAGGACCCCCTACCCTCCCCCCTCCCCTTCCCTCCCGGTGATCCTAAGGGCCTACTCCCCGAGGACCCCCTTCCCTCCGCGGCAGTCCCTAAGGCATAAACGCCCCGATGACCCCTTCCCTCCCGGGATCCTACGGGCATACGCCCGAGGAATCCCCTTTCCCTCCCGGGAGTCCTAAGGGCATACGCCCCGAGGACCCCCTTCCCTCCCGGGAGTCCTAAGGGCATACGCCCCGAGGACCCCCTTCCCTCCCTGAGTCCTAGGGCATTATACGCCCCGAGGACCGCCCTTCCCTCCTCCCGGGAGGTCCTAAGGGCATACGCCCCGAGGACCCCCTTCCCTCCCGGGAGTCCTAAGGGCATACCCCCGATGACCACCCTTCCCTCCCGGTCGTCCAATAAGCATACGCCCCCGAGACCCACTGCCCTCCCGTGAGTCCTAAGGGCCCCCCCCGCAGTCCTAAGGGCATATAACGCCCTAGGACCCCCCCCCCCCCCCCCCCCCCCCCCGCAGTCCTAAGGGCATACCCCGATGACCCCCCCCCCCCCCCGCAGTCCTAGGGCATACGTATGCCCCGAGGACCCCCCCCCCCCCTCAAGTCCCCTAAGGGCTCGACGCCCGAGGACCCCACCCCCCCCCCCCCGCCCCCCCCCCCCCCCCGCAGTTCCTAAGGGCGACGCCCCGAGGACCCCCCCCCCCCCCCCCCCCGCAGTCCTAATGGCGCAACGCCCCGAGGACCCCCCCCCCCCCCCCCCCCCCGCAGTCTAAGTGCCGCACTCCCCGAGGACCCCCCCCCCCCCCCCCCCGCATCCTAAGGGCGCACGCCCCGGGACCCCCCACCCCCCCCCCCCCCCTCAGTCCTAAGGGCGCACGGGTGCCCCGAGGCACCCCCCCCCCCCCCCCCCCCCCGCAGTCTAATTTCGCCGCCCCGAGGACCCCCCCCCCCCCCCGCAGTCCTAGGGCCGCACGCCCCAGACCCCCCCCCCCCCCCCCCCCCCCGCAGTCGCCTAAAGGGCGCACTGCCCCATGACCCCCCCCCACCCCCCCGTCAGTCCTAAGGGCGCACGCCCCGAGGACCCCCCCCCCCGCAGCCTAAGGGGCGCACGCCCCGAGGACCCCCCCCACCCCCCCCCCCCCCCTCCCCCCCCGCCCTCATTCCTAAGGGCGCACGCCCGAGGACCCCCCCCCCCCCCCCCCCCCCCCCCCCCCTCCCCCCGCATTCCTGGGTGCGCACGCCCCGAGGACCCCCCCCCCCCCCCCCTCAGTCCGTCTGGCGCACGCCCTAGGACCCCCCCCCCCCCCCCCCCGCGGCAGTCTCCGGGCGCACCCCCGAGGCCCCCCCCCCCGCCGCATCCTCAAGGGCGCACGCCCGAGGACCCCCCCCCCCCCCCCGCCGCAGTCCTCAGGGTCGCACGCCCCGCGGACCCCCCCCCCCCCCGCCGCAGTCCTCAGGGCGCTACTCCGCCCCCGAGACCCCCCCCCGCCCCCCCCGCAGTCCTCAGTTCGCACCGCCCCGAGGACCCCCCCCCCCCCCCCCCTTCAGTCCTCAGTGCGCCCGCCCCGAGGACCCCCCCCCGCCCCCCCGGCAGTCCTCAGGGCGCACGCCCCGAGGCCCCCCCCCGGCGTCCTAAGTCGCACTTCCCCGAGGACCCCCCCCCCCCCCCGCAGTCCTAAGGGGCGCTACTCCCCGAGGACCCCCCCCCCCCTCCCGCAGTCCTAAAAGGGCTCACGCCCCGAGGACCCCCCCCCCCCCCCCCCGCAGTCCTAAGGGCGCACGCCCCGAGGACCCCCCCGCCCCCCCCACCCCCCCGCAGTCCTAAGGGCGCACGCCCCTGGGGGGGAAAAAGGACCCCCCCCCCCCGCCCCCCCCGCATCCCTCGGGTCGCAACGCCCCGAGGACCCCCCCCCCCCCCCCCCCCCCCCCCCCCCCCCCCCGCAGTCCTCGTGCTCAACTCCCCTAGGACCCCCCCCCCCCCCCCCCCCCCCCCCGCCGCAGTACTACTCAGGGCGCACGCCCCGCGGACCCCCCCCCCCCCGCCGCAGTCCTCGAGGGCGTCACGCCCGAGACCCCCCCCCCCCCCGCCGCAGTCCTCGCAGGGCCGCCGCCCCGAGACCCCCCCCCCCCCGCCGCATTCCCAGGTAGCACCGCCCCGAGGACCCCCCCCCCGCCTCAGTCCTCAGGGCCCGCACGCCCCGAGGACCCCCCCCCCCGCAGTCCTCAGGGCTCACGCCCCGATGACCCCCCCCCCCCCCCGGCATTCCTCAGGCGCACTCCCCGAGGACCCCCCCCCCCCCCCGGCAGTCTCAGGGCGCACGCCCCGATGACCCCCCCCCCCCCGGCAAGTCCTCAGGTCGCACGCCCCGAGTACCACCCCCCCCCCACCCGGCAGTCCTCAGGGCGCACGCCCCCCGAGACCCCCCCGGCAGTCCTCAGGGCGCACTGCCCCGAGACCCCCCCGGCAGTCCTCAGGCTGCCGCCCCGAGACCCCCCCGGCGTCCCCAGGCGCACCCCCGAGACCCCCCCTCCCCCGCAGTCCTCAGGGCCACTGCCCGAGACCCCCCCCCCCCCCCCCGTCCGCAGGTGCGCACGCCCCGAGACCCTCCCCCCCCGGAGTCCTCAGGGCGCACGCCCCGAGACGCCCCCCCCCCCCGCAGTCCTCAGGGCGCACGCCCACGAGACCGCCCCCCCCCCCCCCCCGCATTCCTCCGGGGCGCACGCCCCGAGACCCCCCCCCCCCCCCCCCTAATTCCTCAGGGCGCACGCCCCGAGACCCCCCCTCCCGCAGGTCCCAGGGCGCACGCCCCGAGGACCCCGAGACCCCCCCCCGCAGTCCTCAGGGCGACTCCCCGAGACTCCCGAGAACCCCCCTCAGGTCCTCAGGGTCGCACGCCCCGAGGACCCGAAACCCCCACCCGCATTCCTCAGGGCGCACGCCCCGAGGACCCCCGATACCCACCCACCCCCCCCGGACAGTCCTCAGGCCGCACGCCCCGATGACCCCGAGACGAGACACCCCCCCCCCGTATCCTCATGGCGCACGCCCCGAGGACCCCGAGACCACCCCCCCCATGGAGTCCTCAGGGCGCACGCCCTAGACCCCCCCCCCCTGGAGTTCCTCAGGGCGCACAGCCCGATGACCCCCCCCCCCCCCTGGAGTCCTCAGGGTTGCCGCGCACTCCCCGGTACCCCCCCCCCCGGACCTCAGGGCGCACGCCCCGAGGACCCCCCTCGGGCCGCACGCCCCGAGTGACCCCAGACCCCCCTCCCCCCGGAGTCCCTCAGGGCGCACGCCCCTAGGGCCTCCTTACCCTACACCTCTACCCCCCCGGAGTCCCCTCAGGGCGACGCCCAAGGACCCTCCTACCCTACCCCCCTCTAAAAACCCTCCCCGGGAGTCCTCAGGAGCGCACGTCCCGATTACACCGCCTACCCCCCTCCTCCCGGAGTCCTCAAGCGCACAACCCTAAGACCCGCCTATCCCCTCATCCCCCTGGAGTCCTCAGGGTGCACCCCCGAGGACCCCCCTACCCCCCTCAGCACCCCCCTACCCCCCTCTCCCCTCCCCCCGGGAGTCCTCATAGGCACGCCCCTATAACCCCCTACCTACCCTCTCCCACCCCCTACCCCCGGAGTCTCAGGCGCACACTACCCCCGAGTACTCCCTACCTATCCTTCCCCTCACCTACCCTACTACATACACACTAGCGACCTACCCTATCCCCCTACCCTTCCCCTACCTTACCTACCCTATCCCTCTACCTAGCTCTGTACCTATCCTACCTTACTTACCTATCTAAAGCATCTACCTTACCTAACCTACCTACCTACCCTACCCTCTACTATCCTACCTACGTAACCCCTTATCCTTCTTACCTACCCCTTTATTCTACCTACCCTACCCTTTATCTTGCTTACCCTACCCCCTTGAACCTACCCTACCCCCCATTTATCCTACCCCCTTATCCAACCACACCACCTACTTATCCCACCTATCCTACCCCTAACCTACCTGCCCCTCTCCATACCCCTACCCCTCTTACCCCCCCTCGGGACCACGAGGTGCCTTGTCCCAAGACCCACCCTCCCCGGGACCTCGAGGCACTGTGCCTTGTGGTCCCCACCTCGCCCTTAAAAAAAGCTCTTTAAAACAAAATTTATATACCAAAAAAATTTAGTGAACTATTCAGAGCCTGGAGTTATTCATTTAATTAAATTAGTCTAAAGTATTCAAAGTTAGAATTAACCAAAACAAAAATAACTAAATACAATCCAACTAATCAAGAAGAGAGAGAGTAACACTGTATACAATAACAGTTATATAGGTCGTTTCAGACCTCCTTCCCACCTTGATGTTAGCTTTGGTTTTTGACAAGTTTGACTTGAACAAAGAATGTAACAAAGGAAAGGATTTAGCGATATTTTCTTTTATATTCAATTAGATTTATTAGTTAATATTATCCACTAATAAATATTGGCCTAACAATGCTTGTATACGATGTTATATGCAAAAGGTAGCATTCAAGTATATATAAATCTTTTTAAAAGGGGGAAAAAACAGACAAGCTTAGAAAATCAGTAACTTGCAAAACTTGTGCCGGAAAGAGGGAACATAAACAAAGTTGCTAGATGATGATGAAAGCTATCTTTTGGAATATCAACACAGAGGACTTCTTATTAGATTGGCACTGTTAAATCGACTCATAATTCTTATAAGCTTTTATGGAAGCCATTTCAACATAAATGAACCACCCTCTGCAGATGTATATATGAATCATGTTACTTAACACCATCCTGAATCCCCAAAAAAAACTACAACAATGCCCAAACACTAACCACATAAGAATAAGAGAGCTTAAATATGACCATTTGACTGCAAATGTATGCTAATAAGTTTATAGCTCACAGGAAATGCGTTTCTCATTACTCAAATCTAATTCCAATTTCTAGAGATGCAACATTTGTCAACAGTGAAAGAAAGTTACAAAAGCTTGACGTGGCCCATTCGAGATTAAATACTAGAGCCCTGATGAGAGTTTTTAAAAGGTGACTTGAAATGTCTTCGTTCAAAACTCATATTTTTTTTTACTCAAATAGATGAAAAGATTTCCACAAGCAAATTATAAACACAAGATGGAAGCCCAACTGAAAGGCATAATTATAACCTATTTATGGAATCAACTGAGGCAGTGAACAATACTAACATACTCATTTCAAGTTTAAAAAATTCAAAGGGTACACACAGTGCTTGACCAAAATGGGACTGATTTAAAAGGAAAAAGGTATTTAAAGAAGAACTAACATGATCTGAATTATACAATAGTTAACTAAAATCACTTTTAAGATAAAAAGTGATACATGTACAGTGAACACACCGAAAAATGAGCATAAATCGTTTCTAGATTAATCGCCTATTTTGAGGCAAACTACACAAACGCAAATGAATATGAAACATGAAAACATATTAACAAATTACAAGAAACAGGACAGCCCCACCAAATTCTCTCCTTAACAAAACACCATTTCTTGAAATTTGACGCTAGCTTCCAAGCTTTATATTTTAACCATAACCTACATCCTGGCAAAACCAGAGCGTACCCAATCGGAATTGTTTTTGATATCCCTCGTTATGTATTTTATTCCCAACTCCGTGTTTTCTTCTCGTCTCCCTAAAAAAAACCTATCAATTGATAGAGGTCAGACCACATAGGATATTAAGAAGCTCTACTCCCTGTTAGAGATTTAAGTAACTAACCATATAGAAGTTCTATTTAACAAAGAATAAAAAAAATATATATATACCATCTAATCCATCTAACATCAGATGCTGCTTCCTTTTTGAGGCAATGCAATAAGCCCAAAGTCAGAAACTTGTAAAATGATCCAAATAAGTACAAGACACAAACATAAAAAACACCGCCATGTAGTGTGCTCAGCGTGAGGGACTGCACCTTGTGGTGCGAGGCTCGGGTACGGCATTGGGATTTGTATAGCAAGCCCCTGTCCCCCTGAGCTACATGTTCTGTCCTCCCCTTTCCCACCTTGGTGAGTACGTCTTTAAATTCTAGATATTTCAGTAACATATAATTTAAAATTGATGAAACAGAAAAATTCATGAGTCCCCTGTCATTTTTTTTAAAATAATGCTAGTTTCAAAATGATCTTGTAGTCCAACCTAGAGATCACGAAATATTAAACCAAGGTTGTTTGGTTATAGGATTCCAAACTCATGGTGATACACAAATATAGTTCAACAAAATTCAAAACAAACACAAACAGGAGCGGAAGAGCAGTAATGAAGATTGGCGAACAATATAACACAACTTGAAAGCCATCCATGAAGCTGAAAACCCGATTCCTGTTATATTACAATATACTAACCTTCTACCCCTATTCTTAGATCCATCCATTCCCAGATGTTACCAAAAACCTACAGAAATGTAATTCATTTGCCTAAGCCTATATACTAGTTTTTATGGCCTGGAAAGTGTCGACACCAAGCATCACTTCATTCATTAATTTGATGTTGTTTGTTTCATCTCAATTGAATTACTAGAATTCATCAATATATAAGAAGAATGGTTTCAGCAAAACAAAATTGTATGCTTCATTGCTAATTCTAAGAAGTAACAGGAGAGTGAACTATTACCCATGTCTGATATACCAAATCCCCCATTCCTACAAGTTAATTTCGAGGTTATATATAAATTATTCGATCAATCAACTAAACCCCTAATCCGAAAATGGGAAAAAATAAACTATTCAATCAAATCAACTAAACCCCCAACCCTAAATCAGATGAAAATGGGAAAAAGTAAATTATTCAATCAAATCAACTAAAACCCCAACCTAAATCAGACGAAAATGGGAAAAAGTACCTGAAATATAGCAGTGGCATACGAAAATTGATTCAAGAAGCATAGGAATATCTCTACTCATTTTCCAATTTTATTCTCGCCACCATCATTTCGCCATTTTCTTGCTGCACACACCCACAAAAAAGTAGTTTTGTTTGATCGAAGATGAAGTAAAATTGAACCCATCTTCATCGCCTAATTTCATTGCTACTGTGGAAGAGTATGATAGTGAAGAAAGAAGAGAACAAACTATTGTATTTTTATTGAAATGAAAGTAGCCTTAGTTTTGTATTTTGCAATTGGGGGAAATGTAAAAATATCAAAATAAAGGAAGCCGGGCGTTAATTCTTAACGTATATAATCAAATTTATAAAATTCCAAGGTTTTTGATTTTGAAATAAAATACTTCCCCACTATATTAACGCAAGTTTTGGGGGGGGGAAGGTCTTTTTTGATTTTTTATATAAACTTAAATTTTCAATCTTCTTTTAAATATTCTTTCAATTTTACCCTTTTAAATTAGAATCGGAATTAGTTATTATAATTAATATTTATTTTTTTATTATAATTAATAGCAGTAAAAATAAACACCTTAAAGCTACTTCAAAACTTAAGTTAATGTGAAATAGAGAAAGTAAGTATGAACTAATTAATTTGAAAATATAATCTACTACTACTAATAGTACTAATTTAACAAAAAAAAATGCAAGGTTAATTTTTTAATATTCATAAAGAAACTAATAGTTTATACACATAATTATATAAAAAACATACACATTATTTCAAATTCATAAAAAGTGGCAAAACTATTTTAAAATAACTTGAAAAAAATTGTAAATTTTGTAATACTAATTATCTTAGTTGCCTACTTTTACTTCCAGAATCAAAATGAAACTTTCATAGTAAAATAAGTATAGTTAATGAGCCTAATTAGAATCAAGTTTCACTTCATATAGTAACATAATTATTTATCATTCAAGTTGTTTCAAAATTCTACAATGCTAACACCCAACTGTTTCTCTTTCTCACTTCGGTAGACCAGGTGTCGAGTGTCAGGGTATGACGTGGTAAATGGAGAGAACCAACAAAAGAGTTCTTAAAGATCTTTTACTATGACGTCCAATAATACACACCGGCACTTCTTGACCAACAGCACATTAGAAAAAGGTCCCGAACATGATCTGGAGGGCACATCTCTGAGTAAAAGAAAAATCTATCCTCCCTTAGGCCCTACACTTAAGAGTCCAGAGGAGCCCTAAAGACACCTTGTAAATAGGTTTGAAGATGGTTCGATAGAAGGGGAAGAGGGCCATCGGCTGTGAAAATAAACGTTGAACCACTTTTTCCGACTGTGTTCCCCCAACTCAAACGAAGTTTCTCATAAAGTTTTTTCAAAATTAAAGTTGTGGTACTCTAAAGTGCCAGATCTATAGGACAATCGAAAAGTTTGTGTTAATTTTCTTAAAAAATCTGTTAAAGTAAAAATCGCGTTAAAAAGGTGTGAACCATACGTGATGGTTACCCAACTAATTATGAAAATAAAGTTAGAGGTTTTGGCTATAGTTTAGTGTCTCACCTCTCTTCCCTATCAATAAATTTTCTCCAATCTCACAACATAATCCTTTGGTTCCATGGAATCAGAGGATTTTAAGCTTGAAAATACTGATTTAAGTGGTAAGGGTCTTCTTTTCTTTATTTTGTATTAAGCTTGAATCTTGTTGCTTTCTCCAAACTCGTTGATGCTTAACTACTATGTGCATGTTTAACTGGCCCTATTAATAAAGAAAGGGAAACATGTTTAACATTTGATGGTCAATTCTAGCTTTTTTTCTTTCTATTTTCACACTATGAATATATTTTATCTTTTGCTGTTTTTGGTCATTTTCTTAGGTTACCATAATGTTATAATCGTCTCTTACTACCGGGCACGAAGCAGCTGTCCCGTTCACACGAAGCTGTCAATCACACCTTGTAATCACTTAGTTAGCACCTTGGAGATCAATTTATACAACATGAGATTGGTCAAAATACCTTTATGGAGGAAGGAGATGGTACCTTAGGCACCAATGTGACAGTGGTGCGGTTGATCGCATTGTACATCCATGAGGTTTGAAAGAACTGAAACATAGCTTCTGAAATCTCCTCCCCTTATCATGATAGCAATCTCGCAATTGTTCTTGAATCTCTAGCAAATGTCTTCTACATTCAAGTATTCTTTGCTCCACTTTAGAGAAGTCCTTGTTATTTATCTGCTTCATAGCAACTTTCATTTACTTTAACTTGTTCCATACCTTCACCATGTAAGTGCCCTGTACAGGTTGGGCCCATGCACTTTGCGCAATGTCCCTAAAGTCTTTGTGGTGACTCAGGTGATTAAGAAACCTGAAGGGTCTGGCGTGCTTCCCTTTTATCTCTTCAATTGTGACACAAAAGAAGGACATGATCAGAGAAGTGTGGGTCTTATGCATCAACTTGCAGATGTGGCCATAGAGTCATCCAAGAAGGGTTCACAACGGCCCTGTCAATTCTGCCATGAACATGAGAATTTGTCCAGGTATATAACCTTCCAACAGTCTTAAGCACGGACAATCCAGTATTAGTCTGTAAGTTTCCTCCTTCACCTCAGCATCCTGAATTTGGCTCCCCAACCTATCGTCTAAATTTAGAACAGCGTTGAAATCACCCATTATCAACCATGGTTGTTGCTTGGATGGTGTTCCATTCTTCAAGCAGTTGCACATGTCCCAATCCTTCCGTGATGTATGAAGTCCATAGACTGAAGTGGAACCATTAAACTTATTTATATCCCCGTTCTTTGATAATAAGAACAGTGCACCATGGACCTTTTTCATTTGATCCATACCAGCTCCATTGGGGAAAGACTTTCTTCGCTATGCCGGGAGCCTTTTGCTTTGTGACTCGATGTTCGGTTATAGCTAAAACTACTATGTTCTCCTTCTTTATTACTCAAGGCAGCTCTTTCTGTTTGAACTGCTTATTGAAGCCCCTTACATTCCAGGAGGCTACTATCATTGAGTTTTCGGTAAGGGTGAATCAGGAGTCTTGTCCCCTCCGTGTCTGCTACTCTGCCCCCTTTCTACCACGTACGTCCATTGCAGCTTGAAATACCTGCTGGAAAGTAGTCTCCTGCAGTGGACTAAAGCAATTATTAAATCACCCTTGGGCTCTCTCTTGACTGGTGCCAACAAGGTGTTTGCTGGTAGACTTCCCCTTTACTTGTTTCCATCCCTCATCATTCACTATATGGGTTACAACCTCTGGTCTTGCTTCAGTCCCAACAGCTGGCTGATCTTGTTTATTTATCCATATCTTTTGATTTTTCTTACTCGTACTTTTTGTCTGCTTTGGTTTATTCTGTTTAAGGGCCTGTTTATGTGGTTTAACATTGCAAATATGTCCAATTTGGCAGCAAGATTGACAGTATTGCAGACACCATTCACACTCAATAGCTTGATCAAACACTTCCCCGTAAAAAAATTATTTCTTATACGGGCTAAAAGGAAAGTAAGACAAATAAATTATAAGGGAGGAAGTAAGTGAGTGGAAGAAAATGCATAGCATGGAAGACTCATGAAGGAATTATTTCTTTCCCGTGATACTTTTAGTCTGATATGTTGTCAGTAAGATTTTTTTCTAATTCGGATATTTATGTTGCTGCTTTCTCCAAACTCGTTGATGAGTAACTGCGTGCATGTTTAACTCTTGACTGGCCTTATTCAAAAACAAAGGGAAACATTTGATGCTCAGATTCTAGCTTCTTCTGTTTTCACTATTAATAATTTATCTTACTGGGAACTAGTCATATATGCATTCAAGTAGATTTTGATTCTTGAATCTGATTGATCTTCCATGTTGTTTGGTCGTTTCTTAGGTTACACATTGCCGATTTCCTGGTTAGAGCCACCTTAGTATCTCAGCAATGGTATGTTCTACTGTTATCTTATTTATTATTTATTGGTATAATGTTTTCCAGGATATGCTTGCCGATCCATTCTTCCTGATTTGGATTCCATGTTTGGATTGTTGGTTGGAATGTTCTTAATTGTTTTTAGCTGTGTTTAATAGAAGTCCGTTAAAAATTACTTTCATAATGTGTTGGATCTTGATTTTTTTCTTCAACCAATATCAAATTCATACACTGTTTCATTATGGAGGGAGGAGGGAAACCTTGATGTATGTTTTGGGACTCAAAATGTTAGTCACCACCTTTGTGCTTAATGAAATGACTCTAAGTTTTGATAGACATGATTCCTTATCTCCTATAACTGTCCTTCTAAAGATATAAATCTGGATGATATTCAACTCAAGCTTTTGGTAGTGGTAAGAGCGCAATGCTGGATGTGCGGGTTTCTCTGCTCTTTTGGTATACTCTACTTGTATTGATCTCCCAATACTGATCAAATCATTTACATTATAATTAGCAAATGGAGCAAAATGAGAAAAAATATCATGGGTGGGGGATTTTTAGGGCTGGAGATTAGCTGACAAAAACACAAAAAAGACTTTATCCCAGACTTGTTGGATCTGAATCCTTAACTATTGTTTTGCACAATTTGAACCCATCCATATCCAATATTCAATAATTTAAGTTATCCATCACTAGAGTTGCACATTTTCTATTAATATGCAAAACATTAACAAGCTCTAAGCAAACAGTAGACCTAATGTAAACTTTTCAACATGACTAAACTGTAATTTCAACTAGTTATGTTCTATTTAATTTTGTTAAATATGCATAAATTCCAAGAGATTGTAGGTTTACCTCTTTCTCTTAACACATTCTGATTATAGTTTCACATTTATAGATTAGTGCATCAGAGATCAACATAGGACATGATTAAACTTTCTCAAACGACCTTCTCTCATTTTATCCTCTACGGGTGTTACTTGTCCCTTCTGCTGCACACGAACATTTCTAGTCTTGTCTGATTTTGTATATCCACAAAGTTCTGAATAAGTGTGATATACTCCTTTGTTTTGCAGTGTTCCAGTTAATCTTTTAAGGATAGTCACTGTTTAGTTCAAATGTGGCTAATGTGATTGAGGTCAATGAAAAATGAATTATTTAGTTCAGCATCTAGTTTTTACCTCTAAGCTTTTCAAAGTATTTGTCTCCAGTATGCTTTTGTTCCTTCTGCCATTGTTAACTATGCTTCCGTTACTTAGTTAGGTTGCACTGGCAACCATATTTGATGGCTAAGTAAAAATAGTTTAATGAATAATCATGTGACCTCCCCTCTGCCCCCTAGACAAAGTATTGTTGAGGATTCATATTAATTGACTAGTTTTACATTGGCTATTGCACCCCTCCTCTTTTGCCCGAGATCCCCCAGGAAGAGTAATCCCCCTCGTAAACAAAGTAAAATCATAAAGTTTGAAACTCTTTCACCAACACGGTTCTTACTTGAAATGGTATCTTATTTTGGCAACTGCACAATCATGATGTTGATCTTGAGACAGGCTGCAAAAATTCTTGCTAATTTAATTGTAATGGGCTCTTCTATATTGGCAAGGGCTTTTGTTCAAGCATATCGTCAGGCATTGTCTAGTAAGTATCTTCTGAATTCATGTTCCTGTTCTTTTGAAAATAATTAATCTGAGTCGTTTTGTTCTGCATCACAAGTATTTTGGGGGCTGTTGGGATGTTTGGTTTGTTTTCTCTTGCTTCCATGCACATCTTGCACACTTTGTACTTACTCTATCCTGATGGCAGATGCCTCGAAGAATGGTGTTACTCAAGAAGCAGTGCAAAATATAAAAGCAGCTAGCAAAACCATGACGGAAGCAGAGGCAAGACAGATTCTTGGTGTCACAGAGGATTCATCATGGAAAAATTGTGCAGGTTTGTTTAAGTGTTTGCCATTATCTTGTGACACATTAATACATTGCATCTCATTTTTCTTGCAGAATTATGAGAGCTTGTTTGAGCGAAATGCTAAAAACGAGAGTTTTTACCTTCAATCAAATGTACTTTACAAAATAAGAAAATTAGTGCTGATGTTTAGTCTATATTCTTGCTTGGTGATAGCAGTTGAAGTTTCTGTTTAAGAACTTCAATGTGGTGGTGAGTGTGTTAGAGACATCACAAACAACACAACACACTCTCACCATTTTGTAGTATGAATGTGTACAAAGGGATCAATTTATTGAGTAGCTTACAAGAAAAGAAGTTGAAAAAACCCGATAACATTTTCGACCATTATATTAAATTGTTTTCATTATTAAAGCTTCTTATATGTTACCTTGCATTATTTTGATGATAAAGTATCGTGATGCATTAAAAACTCATTTGTAGTTAAAAGGCAAGGGACAAATGCCTTTTTTTACAAGCTTAATTTTTTGGTGAGATGGGAAAAAAACTATGATGTATAGTCACAAGGAGCAAATAGTTTTAAAATACATGTAGAAAATGACAAATTCGTATTAACTCCAATAGTTTATATCAAATCAATAAAGGTCTTTCACTTATCAAATCTTTTAATCGTGGTAAATTTATATGATTTAATATAAATATCACGTGCGAGTAAGTTTTTATCAATTAAAACTTAAATTACCTATGGCATAACCAAAAAAAATTTAGACACAACATCATATCTAATACTGATAGAAAAGTATTAGCCAATTTAAATTTCTTTTTCATCCCAACTTGTCAAACTCCCACAAATTGGGAACCTTTATAAAAATAATAATTATGCAATGATCTGTAACACTATAATAATGCGTGAGATCTCAAAGAATTGTAGTTCTGAACTGTTTTATTTCACTTTCTTTTGTGGTAATTGATTACAAAAATATCAGGAAAAATTACATATTCACACATTGTGATGAACTTGCAAGTCAATAAAATTAAATGTATGATAATTAGGGCAAAATTATAAGAAAAAAATGAATGTCAAATAGGTCAAAGAGATTGGGTCTACCGCGTATATCTCGAAAAGGTAAGCAAGTTTACAAAAAGAATCGCCACAAAAAGATGCTCGAAAAAAAATCTACGGCCATTTGAAGTTTCACGATATGTGACTTTAAAGATAGTAATTGTGAAAAAAAAAACAAACAATTTGAACTTTAAAACGGACATAAAACGCGCATTCCGATCTTGTCTGATCGCAGCCTATTTTTGTTCCAACGTGATTATTTTTTGATATTACGGGAAAAAAAAAAAACACCACGCAATTGCCTAGGCACTTATTAGTTTTACGTTTATCAATTTTTGATCATATCTAGACAAAATATAAGGAAATATCAAAAAGTCAATCGGTCAAAGGAATTGAGCGGTCCGCATCGATCTCAAAAAATAAGCAAGATTTAAAAAAGAATCTCCCAAAAAATATGCCGAGGAAAAATATTATGGCCATTTGAAGTTTCACCAAATGTAAACTTTAAAGGGGTTATTTTTTGAAAAATTTTAACTTCAAAAACGGGAAATAAAACTCGGCATCTGAGTCGTTCGAAGGCTAATTTTTTTCCAACATGTTATTTTTCGATATCTCGCGAAAAAAAAAAAATAACAAGCACTGCATAAGGGAACTTATAGTTTACTTTTATCGATTTTTGGACCATAATAGAGGGCAAAATTATAATGAAAAAATCAAAAGTCAAATCGGTCAAAGGGATTAGGTCTACCGCGTAAATCTCAAAAAAATAAGCAAGTTTTTAAAAAAGAATCGCCCCCAAAAGATGCTCGAGGAAAATTCTACGACCATTTGAAGTTTCACGAAATGTGATTTTAAAGGAGTACTAGTGAAAATTTGAACTTCAAACGGACATAAAACTCGCATCCGATGTCCGTTCGAGCTGATTTTTTTTCAAACATGATTATTTTTTTGATATCTACGCGAAAAATACCACGCACTGCCATAGGACTTATAGTTTTACTTTTATCGGTTTTTGACCATATATAGGGCAAAATTATAATGAAAAATTGAAAGTCAAATCGGTCAAAGGGATTAGGTCTACCGCGTATATCTCAAAAAAATAAGCAAGTTTTAAAAAAAGAATCTCTCCCAAAAGATGCTCGAGGAAAAATCTACGACCATTTGAAGTTTCACGAAATGTGAATTTAAAAGAGTACTAGTGAAAATTTGAACTTCAAACGGACATAAATGCGCATCTGAACTCCGATCGAGCCGGTTATTTTCCAACCTGATTACTTTTTCAATATCTATGAAAAAAAATACTCTACAGCGCCATATGACTTATAGTTTTAGATTCATCGGTTTTTGACCAGATATAGGGCAAAATTATAAGGAAAAATAAAAGTTAAATCGGTCAAAGGTATTGAATCTACCGCGTAGATCTCAAAAAGGTAAGCACTTTTAAAAAAAGAATCGCCCAAAAAAGATGTTCGAGGAAATATCTACGGCCATTTGAAGTTTTACGAAATATGACTGTAAAGTGGTACTTGTGAAAATTTGAACTTCAAACGGACATAAAAAGCGCATCCGATGTCCGATAGAGCCAATTAATTTCCAACCTATTATTTTTTTTGATATTTACGCGGAAAAACATCACGCACTGCCATAGGACTTATAGTTTTACATTTATCGCTTTTTGATCATATATAGGGCAAAATTATTAAGGAAAATCAAAAAGTCAAAATTGGTCCAAGAGATGGGGCTATCGCGAGATATCAAAGAATTAATAAGCAGGAGGTTTAAATAAATTAATTGCCTCAAAGGATGCTCGAGGAAAAATCTGTTATGGCCATTTGAAGTTTTACGACAATATGGACTTTAGAGTGGGTATGTGAAAATTTAAACTTTTAAGGGCATTAAACACGCATCCGTTGTTCGATCGGAGCGATTTTTTCCAACTATATTATTTTTTGAGATATATGCGAAAAAATAGCACCCCACACTGCCGTAGGGACTTCTAGTTTTACGTTTATCAGTTTTGATAATATATAGGGCAAAAGATAAGGAAAAATTTAAAAGTAAAATCAATCAAAGAAAATTGGCATTCTACAGCGTAGATAATTCAAAAAAATAAGAAGTTTCAAAAAGCGAAGTGCCCTCCAAAAGATGCGCGAGAAAACATATACGGCCATGGAATGTTTCACGAAAGTGACTTAAAATAGGGTACTTTGAAAATTTACATTCAAACGACATTAAAATGCGCATCCGATGGCCGATCGAGCCAATTTTTTTCCATACCTAATTATTTTTTCGATACTACGCAAAAAAATTATCACGACACTACCAAGGACTTATAGTTTACGTTATCGGTTTTGACCATATATAGGACAACAAAATTATAAAAAAAATCAAAAGTCAACTCGGTCAATGAAATTGGGTCTACCGCGTAGATAATAAAAAATAAAGCAAGTTAAAAAAATATCGCCCCAAAAAGGGAGCGTGGTAATAAGGGGAAAAATCTACAAGTCGTTTAAAGTTTCTGAAATGTGACTTTGAATGGGGTTATTTTGAAAATTTGAACTGTCAAAACGGACATAAAACTCACATCCGATGTCCGTTCAAGTTGATTTTTTTTTCAAACCTGATTATTTTTTTGATATCTACCCACGCACTGCCATAGGACTTATAGTTTTACGTTTTATCGGTTTTTGACCATATATAGGACAAAATTATAAGGAAAAATTGAAAGTCAAATAGGTCAAAGGGATTAGGTCTACCGCGTATATCTGAAAAAAATAGGCAAGTTTTAAAAAAGAATCTCCCAAAAAAGATGCTCGAGAAAAAATCTACGGTCATTTGAAGTTTCACGAAAATGTGACTTTCTGTAAAAGGGGTACTTTAAAAATTTGTGAACTTCGAACGGCATAAAAACGCGCATTCCGGATGTCCGGATCGAGCCGAATTTTTTTCAAACTTGATTATTTTTTGGATAAAAATATACGCGAGGGGAAAATTAGCAAGACAGTAGGACTTATAGTTTTACGTTTATCGGTTTTAACAATATTATAGGGAATAATTAAAGGAAAAAATGAAAATCAAATGGTCAAAATAGATTGTGCGTAGATATCAAAAAATAAGCAAGTTTAAATGAATAATTGCCCTAAAAAGATGCCCGAGGAAAAATCTACAGCCATTTGAAGTTTTTACAAAATGTGACTTTAAAGTGGTACTTGTGAAAATTTGAACTTTAAATGGACATAAAACGCGCATCGATGTCCGGTCGAGCCGATTTTTTTTAACCCAATTTTTTTTTGATATCTACGCGAAAAAATACCACGCACTGCCATAGGACTTATAGTTTTACGTTTATCAGTTTTTGATAATATATAGGGCAAATTTCTAAGGAAAATTCAAAAGTCAAATCAATCAAAGAAATTGGGTCTACCGCGTAGATCTCAAAAAAATAAGCAAGTTTGAAAAATGAATTGCCCTCAAAAGATGCTCGAGGAAAAATCTAAAGCCATTTGAAGTTTCACGAAATTTGACTTTAAAAGGATACTTTGAAAATTTAAATTTCAAACAGACATAAAACGCGCATCCGATGTCCGATCGAGCCAATTTTTTTCAAGCTGATTATTTTTTTGATATCTACGCAAAAAATCACAACGCACTGCCATAGGACTTTTAGTTTTACGTCTATCAGTTTTTTACCATATATAGGGCAAAATTATAAAGAAAAATTGAAAGGCAAATCGGTCAAAGGAATTGGTTGGTTCTACTGCGTAGATCTCAAAAAAATAAGAAAGTTAAAAAAAAAGAATCACCCCAAGAAGATGCTCGAGGAAAAATCTACAGTCGTTTAAAGTTTCACGAAATGTGACTTTAAAGGGGTATTTTTAAAAATTTTAACTTCAAACGGACATAAAACTCGCATTCGATCGTCCGTTTCAAACTGATTTTTTTTCAAAACATGATTATTTTTTGATACTACGACAAAAAATTACCCGCACTGCCCATAGGACTTATGTTTTACGTTTAGCGGTTTTTGACCAGATATTAGGGCAAATTATCAAAGAAAAAAGCGAAAGTCAAATCACGGTCAAAGAAATTAGGCTACCGCGTATATCTCAAAGAATAGCAAACTTTTAAAAAAGAATCGCGCCCAAAAGATTGCTCTTTGTAGTGGAAAATCTGACGGTCATTTGAAGTTTCACGAAATGTTGACTTAAAGGAGTATAGTGAAATGAAAATTTAAAACTTTCCAACGACATTAAAATGCGCATCCAATGTCCGATCGAGCGATTTTTTCCCACCGTATCTATTTTGTTGATGATTCTACGACAATAAATCCACACGCACTGCTCATAGGAATTTATGTTTATGTTTATCAGGTTTTAAACATATATATGGGGGGAAAAAAATTATATAAGGAAAAAATCAAAAGTCAAATCGGTCAAAAAGATCAGTCGATCGAGTAGATATAAAAAAAAGCAAGTTTAAATATATAATTGCCCTCAAAAGATGTTCGAGGAAAAATCTACGGCCGTTCGAAGTTTTATGAAATGTGACTTTAAAGTGGTACTTGTGAAAATTTAAACTTTAAATGGACATAAAACGCGCATCCGATGTTCGATCGAGCTGATTTTTTTTCAACCTGATTATTTTTTTGATATCTACGCGAAAAAATGTCACGCACTGCCATAGGACTTATAATTTTACGTTTATTAGTTTTTGATAGTATATAGGGCAAAATTATAAGGAAAATTCAAAAGTCAAATAGATCAAAGGGATTAGGTCTACCGCGTAAATCTCAAAAAAATAAGCAAGTTTTAAAAAAAATCGCCCCAAAAAGATGCTCGAGGAAAAATCTACGACCAGTTGAAGTTTCACGAAATATGACTAAAGGGTGGTACTTATGAAAATTTAACTTCAACACGGAACATAAAACGAGCAGCGATGTTTCCGATTCGAGCCAAAATTATTCCCATCCTGATATGTTTGGCTTTTTACACGAAAAAATACCCGCAATGCAATATGACTTATAGTTTTTATTTATCGTTTTTGACCACACATAGGGAAAAAAATTATAAGGAAAAAAAGGAAAGTCAAATCGGTCAAAGGGGAATTGAGTCTACCGCTCGTAGATAATCAAAAAAATAAGAAGGTTTAAAAAAAAGAATCGCATCAAAAAGATGCTAGTGGATAGTGGAAAAAAAAGTACGGCCATTTGAGTTTCAATGAAATGGACTTTTAAAGGTGGGACATTATGAAAATTTTGAACGTCAAACGGACATAAAACAGCGCATTGTCACAATGTCACGATCGAGCCGATTTTTTCCAACCTGATTATTTTTTGATGTCTACGCAAAAATCACCACGCAACTGCCATAGAACTTATAATTAAGTGTATCGGTTTGTTACCATATATAGGGCAAAAATTAGAAGAAACAAAAATGAAAGTCAAAATGGTCAAAGGAATTGTGTCTACCGCGTAGATCTCAAAAAAAATAAGCAAGCTTTAAAACAGAATCGCCCCAAAAAGATTGTGCTCGAGAAAAAATCTACGGACCTTTGAAGTTCACGGAAAAATGTGACTTTTAAGGGGTACTTGTGAAAATTTGACTCTTAAACGGACATAAATGACGCAGCCGATGTTCACGATCGAGCCAATTTTTCCAACCTGATTATTGTTTTGATATATAACGAAAAATACACGCCCACTGTCATAGGACCTATCGTTTATATTTATTAGTTTTTGAACCATACATAGGGCAAAATTATAAGGAAAAAAGGAATGGACAAAAATCGGTCCAAGAGATTGGGTCGCGCGTACATATCAAAAAAATAAGGCAAGTTTAAAAAAAGAATCGCCCCAAAAAGATGCTCGAGGAAAAAAAAATCTACGGCCATTTGAAGTTTCACAAAATGTGACTTTAAAGAGGTACTTGTGAAAATTTAAACTTCAAACCGATATAAAACGCGCATCCGAAGTCCGATCGAGCGAATTTTTTTCCAACTTGATTAGTTTTTCGATATCTAAGCAAAAAAAAATCATGCACTGCCATAGGACTTATAGTTTTACGTTTATCGGTTTTTGACCATATATAGGGCAAAATTATAAGGAAAAATCAAAAGTCAAATCGGTCAAAGGGATTGGGTCCACTATGTAGATCTCAAAAAAAATAAGCATGTTTAAAAAAAATCGCCCCAAAAAGATGCTCAAGGAAAAATCTACGACCATTTGAAGTTTCAAGAAATGCGACTTTAAAGGTGTACTTGTGAAAAATTGAACTTCAAACAGACATGAAACGTGCATTCCATGTCCGATCGAGCCAATTTTTTTCAACCTGATTATTTTCTCGATATCTATGCGAAACAACCCCACGCATTGCCAAAGGACTTATAGTTTTACGTTATCGGTTTTTGACCATATATAGGGCAAAATTATAAGAAAAAAACGAAGTCAAATGGATCAAAGGGATTGGGTCTACCGCGTAGATCTCAAAAAAATAAGCAAGTTTAAAAAAAGAATTGCCTCTAAAAATTATTCGAAGCAAAATTATCGGTCACTTTAAGTTTCACCACATGTAAGGTAAAAGGGTACTTGTGAATTTTTGAACTTCAAACGGACATAATGGTGCCTCCGATGTCCGATCGAAGTAATTTTTTTTGTCAATGTGCTTATTTTTCTATATCTACGTGAAAAAATATCACACACTAAGATAGGATTTATAGTTTAAATTTATTAGTTTTTGACCATATATAGGGTAAAATTATAAGAAAATAATGAATGTCAAATCGGATAAGGGGATTGAATTTACCACGTAGATCTCGAAAAAATAAGCAATTTTAAAAAAAGAATCGTCTCTAAAAGATATTTGAATTTTCACCAAATGTAACGTAAAAGGAGTAGTTGTGAATTTTTGAAATTCAAACAGACATAAATCGTGTCTCCGATGTCCAATCGAGGCGGTTTTTTTATTCAATCTGCTTATTTTTTCAATATCTACGCGAAAATATACCACACCGTGATATAGGATTATGGTTTTACATTTATTGATTTTGGATCAAATATATGATAAAATTATAAGGAAACAGTGAAAGTCAAATCAGATAAGAGAATTGAATTTACCACGTAGATAAAAATAAGCAACTTTAAAAAATTGCCTCTAAAAGATATTCGAGGCAAAAAGAATCGCCTTTAAAAGATATTCGAGGCGAAAGTTACGGTCATTTAAGTTTCACCAAATGTAAGGTAAAAGGATAGTTGTGAATTTTTGAACTATAAATCGTGTCTCCAATGTCCGATCGAGGTGATTTTTTTTTCAATCTGCTTATTTTTATATATCTACACGAAAAAATACCACACACTGAGATAGGATTTATAGTTTTATATTTATCGATTTTTTACCAAATATAGGGTAATATTATAAGGAAAAAAGTTAAAGTCAAATCGGATAAGGGAATTGAATTTACCAGTAGATGTAGAAAAAATAAGCAACTTTAAAAAAAAGAATCGCCTCTAAAAGATATTTGAAGCAAAAGATATCGTCATTTGAAGTTTCATTTAAATGTAACGTAAAAGGTAGTTGTGAATTTTTGAATTTCAAACGGATATAAGTCGTGCCTCTGTTGTCCGATTGAGGCGATTTTTCTTTTCAACCTGCTTATTTTTTCGATACACGCTAAAAACATACTACAGAACGAGTGGAGGTTTATTAGTTTTTACATTTATCGATTTTTGATCATATATATAAGGTAAAATTATAAGGAAAAAAAGGAAAGGGGAACATAGGATAAGGGAATTAAGTTTACCACGTAGATCTCAAACAATAGCAACTTTAAAAAAAAGGAATTGCCTTTATTTAAAAGATATTCGAGGCAAAAGTTACGGTCATTTGAAGTTTCACCAAATACCACATTAACGTAAAAGGCGTTGTAAAATTTGAAAACTTCATATGGAACATAATGCGAGATGATGTCCGACGAGGCAATTTTTTTATGATATGCATATTTTTTTTTTCGAATATCTACTCGAGAAAATGGTTTTTGGCACCATGTTATAGGGTCACTTAAGGAAAAAAATGAAAGTTAAAACTCGCACAAGGGAATGAGTTTACAGGTAGATCTCTAAAAAAATAAGCAACTGTAAATAAAGATCGACTCTAAAAGATATTCGAGGGCAAAAGGTACGTTCAATTTGAACGTTCACCAAATGTAACGTAAAAAAGGGTAGTTTGATTTTGGAACTTCAAACGTATATAAATCGTGTCCTCGATGTCTCCGAATGAAGGTAAATTTTTTTAATCTTTTTATTTGTTCTCGATCTACGCAAAAAACACCACATATGATTTATAGTTTTACATTTATCAGTTTTTGACCAAATATAGGATAAAATTTAAGAAAAAAATGAAAGTCAAATCGGATAAGGGAATTGAGTTTACCACATAGATATCGAAAAAATAAGCAATTTTAAAAAAAAAATCATCTCTAAAAGATATTCAAGTCAAAAGTTACGGTCATTTGAAGTGTCACCTCATATAACGTAAAAGGGATAGTTGTGAATTTTTGAACTTCAAACGGGCATAAATCATGCCTCCGATGTCCAATTGAGACGATTTTTTTTTCAATCTGCTTATATTTTTGATATCTATGCGAACAAACATTACATAAGATTTATAGTTTTACATTTATCGGTTTTTGATCATATATAAGGAAAAAATGAAAGTAAAATCGGATAAGAGAATTAGTTTACCATGTAGATTTAAAAAAAATACGCAATTTTAAAAAAATAATCGTCTCTAAAGGATATTCTCTTAAAAAAATAAGGTTATAATTTGAGTTATCAAGGAAGCAAAATGAGAAAAAAGACTTAGATCCTAGACTTGTTGGATCTGAATCTTTGCACAATATGGACCCATCCAATTCGAATACTCAACAATTTAAGTTATCCATCACTAGAGTTGCACATTTTCTATTAATATGCAAAACATTAACACGCTTAAGAACAAAGTAGGGACCTAAGGAAATCTTCTCCACATGACTAAAACTCTGTCTTAAACCATTCTGATTATAGTTTCACATTTATGGATTAGTGCATTAGAGGTCAACATAGGACATGATTAAACTTTCTCAAACGACTTCTCTATTTTCTATGTCCTTTTGGTGTTAATTGTACCTTCGTTGAATGGAACATTTATAGTATTCGTCTGATTTTGTATTTCCACAAAGTTCGGAATAAGTGTGATTTAGTCCTTTGTTTTGCATAGTTCAAATGTGGCTAATGTGATTGAGGTCAATGAAAAATGAATTATTTTACCTCGAAGAGCTAGCCAAACCATGATGGAAGCAGAGGCAAGACAGTTCATCATGGGAAGAAATTGTGCAGGTTTGTTTAAGTGTTTGCCATTATCTTGTGACACATTTTTCTTACAGAAGTATGAGAACTTGTTTGAGCGAAATGCTAAAAACGGGAGTTTTTGTTCCTTACAATCAAGGACATTAACCAAACGTAAAGAAACCAGAAACAAAATAAGACCATTAGTGTGATGTTGTTGTATTTTTCTGTGCCGAATGATGACTTACTCGGTGGTGTAGCAGTTGAAGTCTTTTGTTTAACAACTTCAATGTACAAGGGAATAAACACACTCCAAACCCTTTGTNAGTTAGAAATGTTTTATGGAACAAAGATAATGACTTGAGCATGATTTGATTTTGAATTAATTGATCTAATCTTAAAATGAAACAAACTTATTTTTTTCTTTCTCATTATGTGTAAACAACATTAGTTTGGTAGGTATCTGTTGAATTTTTTATGTATTGATTTTTTCTCGAAAAAATAATTGCAGAAATTTTTTTATTGCTAACAAAATTCAAATTTTGATTTTTTCAAAATATTGGAATACTATTCTTAAAATGAAACAAATTCTCCCTTCTTTCATTTTCAATATGTATAAAACACAGATAGTTAGGTTAAGTATCTTGTGCAATTATTTTATGTATACTTGGCTGAATTTTTTAGAATTTCCTTTATTAATATAAACAAAAACAAAAATTGAGCATGATCTGATTTTTAAAATATGATTGAATGTTTATTCTTAAAAAATAAACCAGAATTCTTTTTCCTTTTCTCAAATATGTTTTTTAAATGCATTATTTTGACAAGTGTCTTGTGCAATAATTTAATGCATTGCTAGGCTTTTGCTTGAAACTAATTTAGAAATTTGATAACTGTCTTGTGCAACTATTTTATGTATTGCTTTTGCTCGAAACTAATTTGGGAATTTTTTTAATTTGAATATGATTTGAATTTTAATAAAAGTGAATATTATTCTTAAAGTGAAACAAAATTCTCTCTAGATATGTGTAAACACATTAGTTTGGTAAGTATCCGTATAATTACTCCTTCAATGTCTAATTTAGTGTTTATTCAAATGGCACCACAAATAGACCCTTTGATGAATGTCCCCTACATGAGTGCATCAGTGCCAATAGACTAACAATGTTAATGGCTCATTTGGCATTCCACGGAGTCCTTCATTTTCTTTGTTGTTGAGCTTGAATGATGATAAAACAATGTCTCTACTAGAAAGGAACTTTTTGAGGCTAACGAGCCGAACGTTTAGGCTATCTCTTTAAATTATCATTATAATCAACGTAATTAATTCCATATCTTTGTGTGTAGCCTTAACTCCACTCAAAATTATCCAAGAATGACCATACGAAGTAACCTTTTACATTTACACTATCCCTGTTAAAAAAAATATTGATTTATATTTTAAAAATGTATATTCAAATATATACCATGCACTAAAATGGACAAAAAGAAGACTTACTGAATGGCATCCTTGATAGCCAATAGATGTTTACCAATAAAATCTGTTCTTTGCAAGTCATTTACTCCTTCAACTATTGTTACATTAGCATCACTCATTCCTAAGAAAATAATTGTCAAAAGGCAATTTAGTCGGAATATCAGACATTGAATGAGAAAAAATATACATATATAATTATTGTACGTACCATTTTCAGTTATGTAAATAATTGGATTTTTGTGTTTCTCCTTTGTATAAACTAACAATTCCAAAAGTCCTAGAATTTTGGGAAGTTCATTTGTTTGACATTTTAGAATTTTAGGATCACCACTTGACCCTCAAAACAATGGGCTTTAATACTAGATGTGGAAGGTTTTGGGAAGATGACCACTCCTACTCAATCATTATTATTTCTTCAAAGTATAAGTATGTAGTACTTTCTCAGTCTCATTTTATATTATTTTTAAAAAAAATAATTAGATCAAAGTTTTTATCTTTTTATGATATTATATATAAATTATTATATTTTGCCTATTATATCATTGCTAAAATAGTTAACTAATAAATGTAACTTAAAAATTATTAAATAAGGATAAAATTATAATGTAAAAAGATGATATTTAAAATGGAACGGAGGGTAGTTGATAAACCAATAGTCTCTTCCATTTTATTGATTTCCCTGAAAAAATGGGTTTTATGTGCCTAGGGGAAAAAAAGACTCCTATTATTATTTTAAAGATAGTGAGATTTTTATTTATGTTATTTATATATCAAAAAAAAATTTCAATACATTGTCTTAGCACTAATTGCCATTAAATTTCAAATTATTACAACATTGTATCAAAATGAAATGAATATAAACATTTAAAAATAAAATATTTATATCAATAAGTACTTATTTTATTTTAAAAAAATGGCACAAATTAAAAAAAATGGAGTTTAGCAAACAAATGAACCAAAAGAGTGTCATATTTTATTCTCAATTTTATCCCTAATCGTGAATAACTGATACATCCTCACGATTTAATTTAACCTAATTGTAAATAAGAATATCATGTACTTGACTGAATTCTAATCTAAATTTTTTAAAAAACATGCTAGAGGAATACCATAAAAAGCCAAGTAACGAGATGACAATTTAATTCTTCATGGTAAATATCTGGGACATGATTAAAGAAAATTGAGCTATTAAACCATTGGGATTTCTTACACTTTATGTTTCCCTGCAAAAAAAAAAATGGGGCAAGTAGTGCAACATTTTACGCTAAAATATCCCAACTAATTAGTCAAAAGCTTTATAAAATAATTGAAGTGCTCATAATCTCATTTATTTACGGTTACTTAAAACCATGGTAAAAATCAATGGCTACATCACCATTGCTATTGTCAATTATTCTATCTGGTACCCTATTAAAAAAAAAAGAGTGATCATAGCCTTTTAAAATCAGATAGAGAAAAAATCATCCATAAAAGTGGCACATTCAAGAATGGAAGTGTGCTTCTGAATTTAAAGAATGAAACAATAATAGGGTCGTTCTTAAGTTATTTACTGAGAATAAATTTAATAGGGTCGTAAAATGTTATATAAACTAGGGTTACTAGGTAGAGGATACATAGTAATTTAGATAGTATTATTAGGTTATGGTTTGACAATTAACAAAAATCATAAAATCGAATATCGAATCAATAACCCAATGAAAAATTTTGCAAAATCGTTTAAAAATTGTTAGCCCAATAATCTAATATCAATAAACCAATAGTGTTTTTTCGATTTGATTTATTGGTTAAATCAGTTTTACACCCCCTAATGATTGTGATAGGAAAAAAGTGAGCGAGAGAGTTAATATATATTAAATATACGTAAATTGCATATTAGATACGGACTAGAATCGATAATTCTGTTTTTGATGATAGACAAAAAGGCGCAAAAAACAGTAGCAATTATGGACAAAAGAAGTCCCAGATCGAAGGAAATAAAGTTATTTGTTAAAGACAAAAAAAATATTAATAGGTAGAGTTGATTACAAATAAGGGAAACCTTAAAATATATTATAAGGAAGGAAGAAGTTTATCTAATAGGATTGTACTTTAAAGTAACCTTATTATAAATAAGGATTGTACTTTAAAGTAATTCTTGTTTAAAACAACAATTTCCTTACCTGTCTAATAAGGATCAAGGCAAAAAGAAAAAAGAACTTCTATAAGAAGAAGCACGAGAACAAGAAGAAACTACGACTTAACCAAGATGAGAAAGTGAGATTTATTTCATCGAGCAGAAGTCTTCAAGATTGCATTAAGGTTGGCGAGTTTAAAACATTCGTGAGTTAGAAGGTTTTTTTTTTTTTTACGTGTAAAACGTTGTCTTGTTTGGTTCTTAAGTTCTTGTTACAGTTTATGTACAAAGGGTGGGTTTGGCTCGGTGTAGGGTGAGTGATTAGTGAGACTTGTAACAGAAAGGTGGCGTTTGCCTTTGGAGAGATCGATTGGAGTCATATCGAAGGGAGTAGTAGAGATAAGACTTTTTGATTATTGAGTTGTAAGACACAAAATCTATGTTGAATTAATAAAACGGGTTTTCCTCCTTGAGTGAGGACGGTTTTTAATTCAGTAAGGTTTGTGTCTTTTACTCTGTCTTTACTTTTAAAAGAACTTAACTCAACCTGGTTCGGGTCTGGGGTAGGTTCTTTCAATTGGGATTCAGAGAGGTCTTTTCGTTAAAAGATTTCACACTTGAAAAAGGGAAACTCAATGGCAGCACCACCTACCCCCCAACAAGAAGGAGCTTCACAAACACGACCACCCACTGTTCAATGGCAAAATATATGGATGGTGGAAAAAAATCGTATGATGACCATTCTGATCGGCGAGACCGAGAAGAACCCTTGATTTATGGGGAGTAGTAATCATAGATGGCCCAACCATACTATGAAAACCGCCAACTGATGGGAATTGCCAAAATTCCAAGGAAGAAAAGAATGGGAATGGCTGAAGACAAGCTTGCAATTCAAAACAAGGCCCCCCCAAAGCTTAAAGAAAATTTTGATTTGTGCATCGGACAAGACGAATACAATCGAATATCGTCTTGTCAAGATGCAAAAGCCATTATGGGGAAACACTACAAACCGCTCATGATAGGGAACAACGCCAAGGAAAGCAATCTAAACTTGATAACCTAAAAGGCAAGATGAGTTGTTCAGGATGGCAGAAGGAGAGGACGATTCAAGACATGCCAAACCAGTTCACCGCCATTTATTATGAGATGTATACCTTAGAGAGATAGTTGCCTAATGAAGGGCAGTTAAGAAAACTCTGATTGTTCTCCTGAAACTTGGGAAAAGTAAAAGTCGAGGCTATCACTGAAGCTACGCGACCTAGACTCACTGGCCCATGGATGCGTTTAATTGGTAATACTCATTACTACGACTCAAGAAAAAACCAAGAGAAAGAAATTGGAGGAAAAAGAAAGGGAAAGGGACTGGTTCTAAAGGCTATACATCAGATGATTTGAAGAGGAAATCTTGCCCTCATAAACCAAAAGGTTCACCAGAAGAGGGCAGGCCTTTCAACAAGAAAAACCTCTCAAAAAACCATCTGGAAAACACTAAAGACCAGGTTTGTCATAGTGTGGAAGGTCCAGCTCACTTCCGTAAATTCTGTCCCACTTTGGGCCTTAGCGCAGAAAAAAAAGGTAAACTTTGAGAAGGGGCAAAGAAATCAAAAAAGGATTAAGTTTGTCCCCTCAAACAGAAGAATGACAATCAAGAGGCAGAATTTCAATGAAGACGGGCACTTGGCAAAGCAATAGGGAACTCATCTCGATGAAGAATCTGAGGGTGATGAGACAGAAAATAAGGTCTCTTCTTGCACTAGAACAGAAGATGAGTATGATTTCTTGCTCTTGTAGCAGTGGAACCCAGGGATGAAAAGGAAAACCCTCAGATCACAAGAAACCATACTAGCACTCATGGGCTGGATCAGATTCTTGAAGAGGATAAAGAAGAAGAAGACATGAATGGAAAGGGATGCAGTGACGAGGGGGAAGCAAAAGAACAACAATGGTTACTTGGATAGTGCATGTTCCAGACACCTGACTGGAGCTAAAAAGAAGCTTCCTCTCAACTCAAAAGAACATCAAGGAGGAAACGTTTTGCCTTGGGGAATGGAAAAAGTGGCTGAAATGCAAGGAATTGGAAAGGTGGATCATGGATACTAATTGCAATGAGAAACGTGTATTATGTGAATGGGACTACAACATTAATCTATTAAGGCGTATCTCAAATGGCGATAAAAGGACAAGGAAAAACAAAGTGTTCTCTTTACAGAAAAAGAAATGCAGAGTGACAAACTCCAGCTACTGGAAAACCTGGTTCTACTAGGAAAGGAGACACAAGAATTGTACCAAAGCTAAGCTTGTTCATCCAAGGAAGATACTCTTAAATGTCTAAGTGAAGTTCTCTGATTGACTCTCTGCTATGGCACAAAAAAGATGGGAACACATTAGCATGGACAACTATAAACAAGCTCATATCCAAAAACTGGGTAGGGGACTGCCAAACCAAAAGTTTTCAGGGACAACCAAGTTGGTGGAAACTGGTATTGCAAGGAAACCGGTTAGTCATCCTTAAAACCACAGTTGACAGTAAGTACACCCAAACCACTAGAAACTGCTTCACATGGATTTGTATGGACAAGGCGTTTGTACCAAAGCAGGGTTGGAAAAGATATGTGTTTGTAATAGATTGATGATACTCAAGATTCACTCTGGGAAAATTATTTCTTGCCAAAACAAAGGATGAAGACATCACTATGTTGTGAATCTTCGCAAAGCTGGTTGCAAGAAGAAAAGAAATTCAACAAAAAAATAAATCAGCATCAGATCTGATCATGGGCTTAGGTTTTGAGAATCAACATTTCTACAATTTTGTTAATTACAAATGGAATTGAGCAAAATTCTCAGCACCTAGAAACACCACAACAAAATGGTGTTGTTGGCGAGGAAAAATAGAACAGGCTGGAAGATATTGCAACGAAAATGTACTCTCAAGGCAACTTCCCAAAAAATCTATTGGGCTGTGAAGCCGTGTTTGAACCACAGGGTGCTATATATAAATAGAGTATGATCAGGAGGCAGTGTTAAACAAAACACCATATGAGCTGCTAAAAGGAAGAGAAACAAATTTAGCACATCTTAGGGGCATTTGGGTTGTATATGCTTTTATACACAAACAATGACAAAGCACAAATTGGAAAAATTTGAGCCAAGAGCTGATTGAAGGAATTTTTCTGGGATACTCGTCACAAAGCAGGCCTACAAGGTATGAATTAAAAGAACAAACCGTGTAAGAAGAAAGTGTGTCATTGTTTTTTCATGAAAAATAGTAGGGAAGTTAAGGAAATTCGAGGATGAGCGACTTGAGGAAACCTGCTCCAAAAGCCATCAGAACCAAAAATATGGAAAAAAGAATATGTACCTCTGATAAACAATCTGGAAATAGGGAGATTAAGTCTACAATGAAACTGGTTCGTCTATACACCTCACAAGGAACCAGTAGTAATTATTCCAATCACAGTTGGGACAACATCCCCCAAAGCTCTCACCCTTTGCAAAACATTTCTTACTCCTCTAACTCAGATATCTACAAGATCCCAAATTACGTAGTGTGTTGCATTTTTCTGCCTAGGTGTCCCTGACTTGAGCCTAAAATATAAAGGAAGCATGCTAGAATTGATGTGGGACTGGCTTAGGCCATTGCAAGAAGAACTCAACCAGTTTGAAAGAAGCAGAGGTGGAAACCTGGTTACCAAAACCTCAAAACGGACGGTAATAGGAACTGAGGTGCGGGTTTAGAAAAAAAACTCGATGAGCAAGGACAAATAGTGCGCAACAAACCAAAGATAGGGATAGTTGTACAGGGATATAATCAAGAAGCAGGAATAGATGATTGATGAGACCTGTGACACAGTAGCAAGAATTAGCAATCAGAATATGGTCGCCATATGCTGCTCACATTGGAGTTCACACTCTACAAATGGATGTCAAAAGTGCCTTCTTAAATGGTTACCTACAAGAAGGGTGAGTAAAACAACCCCCAGGTTTGAGAATTACCATATATCCTGATCAGGTTAAAACTTGAACCAAAGCCTCTATGGGCTAAAACAGCACCTAGAGCATGGTTATGATCGTTGTCGACTTCTTTTCCTTATACACATGGATATACAAGAGGAAAAATTGATAATACACTGTTTCTTCGAAAAAAACAAGGTAAAGATCTGTTCATCGTCCAAGTATATGTAGGATGTTATCATATTTGGAGGAACCAATGAACCACAGGACGTAGAATTTGCTCAACTAATGAATCGTTGAGTTTGAGATGAGCATGTGGGAGAGTTAAACTTCTTTTGGGACTCCAAATTAAGCAACTCAGTGGGAAACCATAATTCATCAACCAAAAGTACATCAAGGAATTTACGGAAGAAGTTATGATATGGGGAAAAGGAAGCGAAAGACCAAATGACACCCCACATTGGGAGCAACAACAAAGCTTGATTAAAGATGAACCAGAGTCACCAGGCAATGACACTAGATATAGAGGTATGATTGGATCACTCCTATACCTCACTGCCAGCGACTGATATAGTATTCAGTGTTGGTCTTAAATGTGCAAGGTTTCAGGTCTTGTCCAAAAGAATCACATCTAAAAGCTGTCAAGAGAATCTGAGATACTTGAAAGGCACAATGAACTTGGTCTCTGGTATCCAACTAGTTGGACTCTTTTGACCTAAAGGGGATTTGCTGACGCAGGATTATGCAGGACATAGTTGATAGAAAAAGTACATCTGGGATGGCACACTTTTTAAGGGGGACATGTTAATCTCTGGGCAACGAGAAAACAAAAATGTAAGTGGATCGATCTACTGCAGGAGGCTTGTGAGTTGGTATGAGTATGTTGCAGAATGCTTCATGTTGTGCTCAACTTCTTTGGATAAACAGCAGCTTATTGACTTTTGGCATAGAAACAGGTTGTATTCCTATTCTATGTAAACACAAGCCTGATGAAACAGGCCTCCCCCCCCCCCAAAAAACCCAGTCCAACACAAACGCACCAAACACATAGATGTTAGACATCACTTTCTTCGTGATAATGTTGAAAAGGACAACATAGAATGGAGTTCTGCAAAACTGAGGATTCAAGTTGCTGATATTTTTCACCAAGGCACTAGGGAAGAGAGTCAATTCAGAAAAATAGACTTGAGTTAGGGCTCATCTTTTTAGATGAATTTTCTGTCCAACAAGTTAATAAGAAGATATGAACAGGGTCAGTCAAGTTGGTCTACAAAAGGTTTACACCTAGCTATCACAAATTTAAAAAAAAAAAAGGGGGGAGGGCTGGGGGGGGAAATAATTCCACCTTCTCTCTCCTATGTCACGTCTCTGAAAAGCAGGGGGCAAACCGTCAAAACCAACGTCTTCTCGATGTCGATCCCATAATTACTCAAACCCCTCGAATTACCAATTCACAAATCCGTTCCCAATAAAGCACTCTCTCTAACAAGCAACCAACTTTCTCTCATCCCACATTCTCCAGAAAAAACAAGAAAAAATAAATCCCTTTCTTTACCATGGCTAATACCACTAGTTGCTTAACTCTGATGACACGAAAGCTCGTCTGATGTGCATTTCTAGGGGGGAAGAGAACCCAGTTGTTGATGCGTGCCAATCTGAGAAAGAAAAGTCATCTCCCAACTAACCATCACACCCAAACTCAGATTCCATTCTCCCTCTCCATCACCAAAAGCTTTAATCTCCACAAACCCACCAGTAAGAAGCTCTCACCTGTAGAGTGCCGGCTCTTCACCACCACCCATCATAGAATCTCCCACCACCACTAGTCCAAGAAAAACCATCATCACCAGGTCCAAGAAACCCCTCTATCCCCAGTCCAAGAAACACCATTATCTACCAAACCCAGAAAAAACTCCATCAACCACTGTTATCCCAAATAACCCCCCTCCTTCCAAGCGCACCAAAACCACGCCCAAAATCAACCACTCTGCCAATCATATGATGATATTCGTTGAGCTCTCTTCACCCTAGAACCAAGACGGCCAAGAAAAGCACATTGCAGGTTAAAAAGGTTCGTCCACCAACGGCCACGCAGTGGACAAGGAGGAGATGTGGTCAAAACCAAACTGTTGATCCAGATCTGGTGTGAAAGGTCGGCGGATTGGTAAGTCTCCTGTTATCATCAGTCTCTCCATGAATCTTGATTCTGAAAAAATGATGGATGTTTCTGAGGGGTAAACATTTCTGCACTCCTCAATCAAAATCAAAATTTGCAAAGAGAAATACAGATAAATTTCTCAAAGTGGGAATCTCTTCGTTCTTTGGAAAAAAGTACTTCCAAACCAAATCAGTGGCTAGGGGTAGAACCTTTCACCTGATTACTTTCAATGGATTATGATTAGTGAAGCAGGTTTGTGAAACTACTAAGGTTTCAGGGGTTGGGAAAGAGTTTATCTTGAACCTAGTTGTGATTTATGAAAAAGGAAGAGTGTATAATTTTATACGGAAACTTGGGTTAATGTTAGAAGGGGCGATGTGGTGTCGTCTCAGGGTAAAAAGGGTTGATAATGTGTTGATGCAACCAAAAACTTTCGGGGGAAAGGAAATATTGATATTCCCACTCTGTGGGGATAAATGAGTACAATTGGGGTTTTTTGATGAAATTCTAGCCTGCCAGCCAATTCTCTCAGGGTTAGGAGTAAATTCTAGGGCTCAACTGTTTTAAAGGGCATTAATGAGATCTTTGACATAAGCTTCTTTTCGAGATTAGTTCATAGGTGATACTGCTAGAGGTCACCAACGTTCACATTGCCTTCCATAAGAGGGGAACATGGGACTTATGAATGCACTTGAGTGCAAAAGAAAGCAGTCTTGGCCCACATGTTGTATCAAACATCTTGCTAGGATTGTGGATCCAAAGCTAGTTCTCATAGTAGGCTTTAGAAAACTTGTTGACTAGAGTGTTTTGATGCATTTGAAGTACCTTTGGTAGAAGGCAGGATTTTTAACTTGTGCAGATATGTCACTCAAAACTATCTTGCGATTGTGGCATCCATAGAGTCGAGAGTTGCAACTACGTCTCCACGTACATATGGCTGTTGGCTCAGTTACTAGGGAACTTTAAAGTAGCTGAAGAAAAGAACGCCACTCCTTGAGTCAGAAAACCAGAAGTTACGTGCTGAGTTGACACTTCAAATGCTGAAATACACGGTTGAAGGAGATCAGTGGTTGCAGAGCCGCAACGTGCTAACAACCCAAGAGTTGACAGGTTTGGGAATATGATGGCTCTGCTCAACTAAACCTGGTTCTCTTAGTTGAATGCACTATGTATATTGCTCTGTTTGTGTGCCCAGAAACATTATTTATTGTGCTCAACTGGCTGGGCTTATTTGTTTCTATGGATGTGATTGGGTGTGTTTAGCGATGTTGGATTCTTTGTGATGTGTCAAAAAGGGGGAAGAAGATTTGCAGCATTTCTTCACACAGGAACGATTTGTTTTCTTAGTCAAAAAAGGGGAATATGATAGAATCGATTAAGTCATGTTTTGATGGCTAGACAAAAAAAGCGCAAAAAAAACAGTAGCAAGTATTGGGACAAAAGAAGTCCAAGATACGAGGAAATAAAGTTATTTGTTAAAGACAAAAAATAATATATTTAAAGGTAGAAGTTAGAGTGGATACAAAAAAGGAACCCTAAAATATCTTATTAAGGAAGGAAGTTGTATAAATAAGGATTGTACTTAAAGTAATCCTTATATAATTAAGGATTGTACTTTAAAGTAATAATTGTTTAAACAACAATTTTCTTACCCTTGTCTAATAAGGATTCAAGGCCAAAAAGAACTTATAAGAAAGAGCACGAGACAGAAGAAGAAACTGACGACTTCAACATAGAGAGAAAAGTGAGATTTATTAATCGAGCAGAAGTCTTAAGAATTGATAGGTTTGCTAAGTTTAAAACATTCTTGAGTGAGAAAGGTTTTTTAACGTGTTAAAAACTGTTGTCTGTTTTGTTATTAAGTTCTATTAAGGGTTTATTGTACAACGGGGTGGGTTGGCTCTTGTAGGGTGAGTGTTAGTGAGGAATTGTAACAAAAGGTGCGGTTTGGGCCTTTTGGAGAGATCGATTGGCGTCCCCCAATCCGAGGGAGTAGTAGAGATAAGACTTTTTGATTATTGGAGTTGTAATCACAAAAATTTATAGTTGAATTAATAAAACGAGGTGTTTTCCTCCTTGGTGAGGAAGGTTTTATTCAGTACGTGTTTTGTCTTTACTAGTCTTTACTTAAAAGCAACTTACTCGGAACCTGGTTTCGTGTTCTGGGGTAAGTTTCTTCAGATACATTTAATACGAGATACAATCTAATGTACAAATAATAAAGTGATAGAGGAGGGATAGACACATGTGAGAGGACGAAGACAAGTGAGATAGGAGAGAGGTCAACAAGAGAATTTGTATGAATCACACTGGAATATATGTTTACTTTTAAAATATTAATTTTTTAAGAAATACTTAAATTACAAGCTTAAAAAGTATTTTGATGTATTCAAAATATTATTAAATTTTATTAAGACCACAAACTTCAAATGTATATTTTACTTTTCAAAAATATTGTGACAAAAAAAAAACATGAAAGACAAATTAAAAACAAAATGAAAAAGATATATATTTGTAAGTTTAATTGAAAACTGGTTCTTTAATTTTTTGAATTGTAAATTATATATTGTGAAAACTATTGTTAAAAAGTATTATAAGTATCATAATTAATAAATTAAAATATTTAAAAAGATATATGAAATTTTACAGTCAAAATTAGGTAGTTTAAAATTTCAAAATTTTGAAAAACGTCACATAACTGAGACCAAAGAGTAATTAATAGCAGTAGTACTGGTCATATACCACCTCGCATGCATGATCCACTAATATCAGCCCAGTCCGGATGTTGGATTGAATATATTTATAACTACTCGATCTGTCATTCTAAGCATTAGAACTTTTTTGACTCTATGTAATTTTAAATTGTAATCTTGAATTTATAAATTGGAACTAATGTTATTTAGTCTGTGGGATTTAGGAAATTAATTATTTTTTTACTTATTAGTGACTTTTATATTTTGAGTCATTAGGGGAGAGAGGTTGGCAATTTCAGGTAAGCATAGATAATGCTCAGTTCGTTCAACTTTAATTGAATCGTTACTTTTTGTAGGTTGTTGGTATTGGTGGGAAATGTTGCTCCTAATTAATAGATTTTGGATCAATGGCCCTGTATTGGAGAAAATCTTGGTGGAAAGCGCCCACCCCTATGGCCTACTTAGCATTGATCTAAATTTAGTCGAAACTCCAATAAAAATTTCAGACATCGAATGAAAAATCAAAAAAAGAATTAAATAGTATTATTTTATGCTTATATTATTATAATAGTATTCCTCTTAGAAGAGAAACACGAATATCTCTATATATATAGAAAGAGAGAGAGAGAAAAATTTAAGCAAAGATTTGAATAAATAAAGTTTGCATTAAAAATAATTATTGCCAAATTCTTTGGTGAATGTTCAATGGGATCTTATATGATAGATATAGTAGATGATATATATATATATAGGATATATATATCTATTATAGAATAATATATAATAGATTTATTCACGCGAACTATGAAGGATGGTCAATGAAAAAATTTATTAGTTGTTAAAGCAATACTCTATATATTTTATTTCAATTGAGGAGATTCACATCATGTGATTAGTTGTCTACTAATATTCCCTAAGATGATTATTTGTTGGTTGGATTATTTTCTAGTCATTAACCAGATGTGTTTACCACGCGCTATTCCACATTATATAGTGACATCATTGAACCTATGGAGAACAAAAACGACATCTTATTTTTTAGAAACTACTTTGTATACTAATTTTTATAAGTTATATAACACAATAGATGACGTTCTTGTATTGGCTCTCTCACTTGACTTCTCAATTGACTGTGTACTTAAATCACAAATGATTATTTGACTTTCCATAGTTAACTGAGAAAGCGTTTCTTTTGTTTTTTATTTTTCACGAAAATTAAAAAAATAAAAATTAAAGAATAATTCTCTCTGTAAAATCAGGATATATAATCACATGTTATCTTTACCCAATAAAGAGATTAGAAAAAAAGTCATATAACTTGTAACCCAATTTTAAAATCTATTAAATCAAGCATGATGTTTCAAGGTGAAAAAAAATAACAACACCATATTATCACATATATACGGACAATATGATAATATGAAAAATTATTGGCAAAAGTTATTAAAAAAAGATGGAAAATACAAATAATTAATATAATAACTATGAAAATTCATAATATTATAGCTAAAGAATATATGTGAATTAGATGAATTTCTAATGAATTTTATACTTACATGAATAAATAGGTCATTTAATTAATGTTACTATTTTTTTTAATAGTTATTAGATTTTAATTTAGTGCTGGGACTAAATGAAAATGTTTATATTTCAATATTAATGAATATAAAATTTAATTTTTTGATGATAAATTTTAAATGATTCATATATATTCACACATTTTCACATTGCTCTGAGTTTTTTTTAAAAGAAAAAAATCGGAATATTTTAAAATAATATATTTGAAGTTAAGAAGATCTTCTTAACTTCATAATATATTCCTGACATATATAAATACCTAACCAAATATATAGGATAGATAGACTCGCATTAATGGAAATATAATCTCAGAAAAATTAGGTATTAAATAATAATAGTAAAAATTAAACTAATACAAACTTCAGATCGCGTTATTTCAAGTCATATGAACTTTTCATAGTAGAAAATACTAAAATATTAAAAAATAGTAAATCAGTAAAACTAAAGGACAATGTTAATATAGTAATAACTATTTTGATGCAAACTTTTTGATAATCTAAATCACATAAGAAGCATTTATGAATAAAGTCATTCTTTTGTTAGGAGCATAAAAAAAACAAATCACTAATTCTCTAACTCACAAGAGAAATTATAAACATAAAAAAATCAATTTAGACGACATCATGTTAACTTCATATATTGAAATAGTACATGCTAAGCGAAAAAATAATGATTATATCATCAGAAGTAGTTTTATCAAGTACTCGAGGTTAAAAAATATATTATCTTAGGATAAAACGACTAACTTCATCAGAATAGTGATATCTTATTCTCCGCTTAACTTCGAACTCACTTAACAATAAACCACACGAAATTTTTTAAAATGCAAGGAGAGGCGTCGAATATTTAAAAAAATTATGGTTCAAAAATAAGAGGGATCCCCTCTATTTATAGTCAACAAACAACTGTTTTTTTATATAATCTGAAAAGTCTTAACGTTTTTGAGAAGTCACAACCCTTTGATAAAGTCAAAATAACTTATTGAAAAAGGTACAATTCTTTAGAAAAGTAACACTCATCGAAAAAAGTCACAACCTTAATTAGGAATATTATATAATTCTATATAGCTATATATATATATATATATATATATATACTATATATGAGATTTGTGTGTTAGAAATTCTCAAAATCAGTCTTTTTGAAATTTCATTTACATGAAAACGCATAATTTTCACAAGGAAACGATGATTTCATCTCATAATTTCATATTGGGATATAAAATTGTAAGTCCAAACATAAATATTAATAGGAAACTTGGTCACATGATGTAGATCTTGATTTTGACCAATTTGCTAAGTCTTAAATTTTTCTCATTGATAATATTTTGGAAGTCATTTTAAATTGTACACTTGTTAATTTAGTATTTAAGTAAGAAGAAATTTCTTAAGCCAAAGAAGCAGGACCGTGTTGGGAGATTGTTTAAAATTCTGATGTAATAACATTATTTTAGACCAAATCTTTGAGTATACCTGGAAACTCATTCGAAATATCCAAAAACGACCACGCAAAGTTACCCCTTTACATCAACACCCTTTCCCTTGTTAATGACAAATAAAATAAAACATTAAAAACATATTGGCATGAATCTCTAGATGAATATACATATTAAATATTAGTTATAGCAAAAAGATAGGGGAATGATAAACTATATTAGACTGTCAAAAAAGGATCGTTTCAAAACTCGTCCAGGCAAATTTCGCGGGCCAATAAATTTGAAGGGCTTCTAGATCGGGCTGATCTTCATTTGGTAGGGTCTTAACTGTTCAACCAAGCCCAATGCCTCGAAGGGCCGAGGATGGGCGGACTAGGGATTTTGACGGTTTCTAATTATAAAGGAATTAAATTAAGAAGAGATTAATTAATTACTTACTTAAGGGCTGCTTTAAGGGCAAGAAATGGCGACGTAGAACTCCACTTTTGCGAAGTCATTCCATCTCCTTCTCACCATTGTACATTTGCATCCACTATACCTTTTATGACCAAAAAAAAGTAAATTAAATTTCTAAATAAAGGAAAGAACTAATTCTGTAATAATTAATCATAGTTGTTCTAGAAAAAATATTTATTATTATACCGTTTTCTGTTATTGTAAATTTTTGGATTATTGTACTTTTCTTTTGTATAGACAAGAACTTCTAAAATTCCTCTTGGGACAACATGGAAAACTGCCGATCCTGTCTGTATCCAAAAAAAATTTAAAAAAAATAACTTTATATTATTTAAAAGATTAATCGTTGAAGAAAAATAATTATAATAATTAAGATTAAGAGTATAAGAACATGCCGGTTCACCAATAAGCTTTCCATTTCTTTCCACTACAAAAGAAAAGAAAAACAAAAGATGAAGTGTTAATAGTTTTCTGTAGAAAAATCATCAACGGTCGGTTTACTTGTTACATTTCATTTTTGAGAATTAATGGTTGAATTTAAATTAAGATTTTAAGCTAATTTTATCATAGTGATATTATGAGGGGATTGCACTTATTAGTATTTTTCCATATTTAGATTCAACCCCAAACATTGTATTTTGAATGAAAATGTTGAATCTTTTTAGAATTATTTTAATTCGAGTAGCTCCAAAATTTTGTGTTGAAAGTGAATTAGCACTACATTAGGAAAACGAATTTAGGGCAGTTAATTTACCAATAATAGTTTAAATTATCGCTAAAATAGTAATTTTTAGCAAGTTTAAGTAACACTCTTATATAGGAGCTGATGACAATTAACTATATTAGTAAAGAGTTTACCTCTCTTTATAATGTGCTATTTTATTACTGCTAACAAAATATGTTTAGGAGGAGGGGGACGAAGAAAAATAAGGACAGGCGGCGTGGGGCGGAAGGAGACACAAGGCGGCCAAATAGTGGGAGGTGGGGGGGGGGCGCGGCGGAAGCAGAGAGCAGGAGACAAGAAAAGAAGAAGAGAACGAGAACAAGAGGGATCGACGAGTGGGGGGCAAGGGGAATAAGAGGACGAAGAAGAAGAAAGAAGTAGACGAATCAATTATACCTGTTCTGATTTACTTGAAAACTGATTAGGTAGCTAATATTTCTTTATTTGAGTAACATTAAGATTTGCTGCATACAGGTGTATAGTAAGTTAGTCCTATGAAATCAGGAGGGAACCTTCCCACCATTCCAGCTTCTTCTATTGTAAATTTTTGGTAAACGATTTCCACGATTTGCACATTATTTCTGGGAACTTACATATATTAATGGAGTATTTAACCTGAAATTGTAATTTATTCGATTTTTGTCACGCGTCATTGTGAACTATTGGACATTCATAATTCCAATTGTTTTTATCTATATATTTGAAATGTAAACTTACATCCGAGCGAGAAGTCAATGCTCGTTGTGTTGAGTCAATCTTTCTCCTCTTGGAATAGGGCTCGAAACCCAACTAGCCACAGTACTATTCAAAATCTCCCCTTTCTGCGATACCTATATATAAAAATTATTATTTCGATCATATATAAAATAGTTTTCAGCTGTAAGAAAATAGAATAATGTCAATTAATGATGATTATATATATAGTATATATTTCTTTTAGATAGAAATGACTAAATTAAGAATATTCATAATACAATATTTAGGAAAGAACCAAACAACAATTAAATATATTATTTTTTTAGTCTGCCTCAAAACAAAAGTTAGTCTTTTTATATTAAGAAATAATTTAACTTTAAACTTCTCATTTATCCTAATATAATGATTTATAGTCAAACTAGTTTCAGACCGTAATTCTAGAGGATTTTTTTCGATTTTCCACCCAATATTCGGAGCATACTTTGGAGCCCCGACTAAATCTGAATCGCGCACTACAGAGCCTATTCAGAGATGACTCACTCATTCCGTATCTAGAGTTAGAAAACGAAACACCTGGTCACGGGTGAAGCAGTTCTACCACGCACCACAACTCATATTGGTTGTAGAGATTTTTCTTGATTGTACGTATCATCCAATTAAATAGTACTACATAAATTGAAACAGAGCGAATACCTGATATTTGTCTCTGTATAATTTGGCTGTTTGTGCATGAGCAAGCAACAAATGATGGGCAACTATGTAAGGCTCAGTGGAAGAGTTACCAGCAAAACAAGCAGTGGTCCTCCAAGAAGAGCATCTCATAGGAGGAAAAATACCAATGTCATAACCAGTAATTGCATAGCCACTTGGTTCATTTATTGTGGTCCAAAGTTTAACTCTATCACCAAATTCTTTGAAACACAATTCTGCATAATCTTGAAAATCATAACTACAACAAAAATGTTTTCTATACATTAACAAAAACATGAGAAAAATTGCTCAAAAAAATTGTTCTACACTTACAGTATTTGTGTTGTTTAGAAAGCCAAGATACTTGCATCTTCAAGGGGAACTTGGGGTAGATCCCAATGGGAATAGGGGTTAACCATAGGTGGATACCTGGATGAATTTTTAAATTATCACGTTCGGAGGGGGGACAGCGAGCGAGAAGAAGGAAAAGAAAAGATGAAATAGGAGAAGGAACCGTGAGAGAGGAGGCGGGGAGAGAGGAGGAGAGAAGGGAAAAGGAAGGGGGGAGGGAGACCGCGACAAAGCGGGACCCAGCGGAGAGAAAAAGAGAGAAAAACAAAGGAGAGCGGGGAAAGAAGAGGAAAGGAAAAGTGAGAGAAGGAGAAGAAGAGGACGTGAGAGGAGCAAGGGTGCTAGGATGGGCGGGGGAGGAAAAAGAGGAAGAGGAGGCAGAGGCAGGAAGGGAGGAGGAGGAGAATAAAGAAGAGTGAATAATCATTTTTAAATAACATATTATATAAGAATAATATTAAATAAAATATTAACTATGTATACGAGATAACATGCATTTTTTTATAAGATGTATTTTTCTTGTAACTTAGTTTATGTTTTTCACTTAAATTACCCAAAATGGACTTATCTTCACGAAAGGCATAAAACGCGTTCTCGTACGCGATTTATAGTCTCGCATGCTTTTTTTCATTTTAATATTTTAAGTTTTCGTAGAGTAATATAACACTATCAAAAAATTATGAATTCTTTCATTAAAACTTCTCAACGAAAAATGCTTAGCTGTTTGGATAGATATTTTGATTGAAATAGTGAAAGAAAAAAAAATATTTTCATATTAATAAAGGGTAAATTAGTTAAATTGATTGTTTTATTTATAATTTATTAAATATCGTGTAAAATGAAAAGTGATCAGTTATTATGAGATGGAGAGTAATACATATGACCCCCCACCCTACCCCCTTCCCCGCCATGCCGTTGAATCAAAATATCTTTGACTTTACGATGTATTGTGTTAAATAAATATTATGTTTGGTTCTCTGTTGTTACATAATGTCACACACTAATAATTTGAATGATAAATCAATATCAGCATAAAAAAAATGATATTTAATAATAATATACTTTTAAAGCAAGTACTCTCTATTGTCACAAATATATTTAGCAGCAATTGAGTTAATGTCAGTGAATTTAGAGTTGCTAAATCCTTTAGCCATATTTATATAAAATGTTGGTTGCATATGTCATATTTATTATTACTCCTAAATATATTATAACCGATAATTATATTATTGTCTTAAAATTCTTTGTTTGTTGCAATGCGTTCTATGATAGTATTATTTATTTGTGGAGGCACTATAGCCCTCAATCATAATTAACCTTTGTGGCATCACATAACCTTTTGTGGAGCTGACCTCTGATTATGACGATTTACGAATTGAATAGAAAAAATAAATTCCAGACCTTTTGATTGTAAAATCGAAAATGTCTTACATAAAAATAAAAAAATATAAAACTAAGAGAAGAGTAATCTTACATGGTAAAACTCTTGACCAAGATATGGAAAATCTGAAACCCAGTTCAATCCTTCAAATTTCATTAGCTTTATATCATCCTGTGACAACCCCCTCGGGGATCCACATATTCAGGTATGTCTCTGCCATGGGCGGCCATTCGCTCTTTTAATCCCAATCTTATGGCTCGCAGACTCAAAGGGAGATCGAACCCGTGACCTATGGCTCCTTACATCCCTCCCAAGAAGATCGACTCCTTACCAATTGACAAATAAGTTACTCTAAGTATACGAAAGAAACCCTTTTTTCGAATTACTCATTGATGCAATTGGGGCTTATCGGCAGAAACGAATCAATTAGATAGTGGCTTTGTGGCTCCCGGTGGCGAATAGATTCAACGCGTTTATGGCTCAAGAGAAACTCCCATCGAAGAGTTCACTATGATTCTTTAGGTATTTTTATGAGATTTAGTGGGACACTATCTATTGGCTCGCAATCTCTAGGGAGAATCTGAAAAAACGTGACCTATGTGCTCCTTTACATCCCTCCCAAGGAGATCGCCTCTTACCAATTGATCTGCACGGGTTCGATTCTCCCTTGAGGCTGCGAGCCAATAAGAAGGGATTAAAAGAGCGAATGACCGCCCATGGCAGAGACAATACCTGAGTATGTGGGAAAATTGAAGTGTAGATGTGTGATAATTAGAAATTAAGAACCATAGGCCAATTAAATATTTCGATTTGTTGAATTTTTCATAATATATAGAAGTACTTGATATATACATTAAATTAAAATACCTTGTAACGATGGTAAAAAGAAAAGTGGAGTGTGAATAAAATTTAAAAATTGATGGGAAATAAGAAATAATTATAGAAAAACCTGATAAGCCAGCAGAGGAAGTCCAAAAATGGAAAATCTGATGGAAAACTTGTTTATTTAAATGGGGACTGAGACATATTAAATTAACTCATAATAAATAATAGGACAGAAGAACTTATAATTTGGGATAAAAAAATCCCAATTAAGAGAAGTAAAGAGATCTGAATTAGTAATCCATGGCTTAATTAGAGTATTCTTTAAGAATTCCCATAATGTATATTAGTAGGATTTGTACCTAAAAAATTCTATTTCTTTTCGTTTTCTTTTAACAATTTTGACAACGTCAAATTATTATTATTTTTTTTGTTTTATAAAAAGTTAAAAATGGACAGACTTGCCGTCTATTTGGATTAGAAAGGAATCTTCATAGTAAAACTTTTACTAATTTTGCTAAAAGATTTATAGCCAGTCGGATCCCTTGCCGTCCCTCTTTATTATACTGAGCACGGAGACAAATTCAAGATTTGAAAAAATTGAATGCATTAATATTAAAGCTAAAAATAAGTTTTTATTTTGGCCTTGAACTTTGGTCGTGTATCTAATAGCTTGTATCACTGGTATAAATCACAATTTTATAATTTTTATGGGGTCACTAATAATTATATTTAGGTTTTTTTTATTTCTCAAGGTATATATAAATGATTTCTTTTGAAGTTAAACACGATGTGGACCGTGTTACTTCCTGAACCAATACCCATGTGGGTCTTACTATGAGGGGGTAAGCAAGTTTTTTTTAATTCTTGATTGTAAATTTTTGCTTCGAGTCATGAAAATGAAATTAACTTTAATAGAAAAAATGCAAACAAGAAGAGGAAGATGCCGAATATATGATTTCCCTGACCAATGAGATTTTTTGAGATATTCACTACTTAGAGCTTGGTTGGCTCAGCTTAAAAGCTGGTCAAACTGGACGCTTAAAGCTGATTTTTGATTATTTAGCTATTGACCAATATCCAAAAGAACTGTTTGCAAGTTTAAAAAAACGGATTTTTAAGCCAAAAGTTCAAAAGCTGGGGTAGTATAGAGGTTAGAGGTGCTTTTTTTTTTTTTTAGCTTACTAAGTTGTTTTAAGGCCTTGACCAAATTTTATGTGTTTGCCCTTAATATTTATTTACAATCTCCAAAATTACAACATTAACTCTAACATTCTTTCTTCCATTTTCCCTTTGCCACGTTTGGCATAGCAACTTTCAGCACTTTTATCCAACACACATAACTGCTTAGTTTAAATAAAGTTTCACACTTTCAAAAGTTGACTTTTTAAGCTGCTTTTATTAAGCCCATCCAAACGGGCCCTTAAAACGGAGCTTATGATTTACGATAATCCAAACTTTGAGCAATTGACTTTTTTAACTTTTGATGAATTATCGTAAATTGATTTAAAATTACGTGAAACATTCAAATTACTTCAAATTTCAAATGAAACTTTCCCCTGATGTCCTTTCAAATTCTTTTAGAATCACTAAACGGAACAAATAATTAATTAAACACTTTTCGGGGAAGTTTTTAAAAAAGTCAGCATTTTCTGCAACATTACATGTTGTAAATCGATCAACCAAATTGCTAGGCATTACATATTGTTACAACAATTTTATTCCTCCTCTTTTTATTACAAAGAGAACACCCCCTTAATTTATTCCATAATTAGTAGTTGCTACTTAACAAACAGATTAATACTGAATTTAAGGACAATAAGCACACTTGATTAGATTCTACACATACATGATATTACAAATAATTTTATTTGAGAAGGAATTTCTTCATCCAAAGAGCAGAACGCTTAGGATATCTCTTGAGGTTATTTTTGTAATCTACAAAATTGATACCAAATCTCTGTGTGTATCCTGATCCCCATTCAAAGTTGTCAAAAAATGACCATGCAAAGAACCCCTTTACATGTACTCCCTCCCTGAAAATTAAATTAAAAAACAAATATTAATTTACTCAGATGTCAATCGACTCCACTTCGATAAGAATATTTAGCATTGGTATATAGGCCCACTTAGAAGTAAAGTGTGCTCCAAAGTCCAAAAGGTCCAATATTTTTCGAGTTCAAATCAAAACCTTTAATTATAATAAAAAAATTTCAATCATGTATCGATAAAAAAAAAGGGTACTAACCTAAAAGCTCTATAAAGAGCCTTAATATGGCGTTGGTAAAAATCAACCCTCTGAGCATCATTAATACCCTTTGCAACATCATCAATATTGGATTCACCCATTCCTAATAACCAATTTCAATTTAATTAGCAATAATTAAGTATTAATTCAAACACATTAATTAGTTTATTGTTCAATAATTTCACTTACCACATTCTGTAATGTAAACAATTGGATTCTTGTAAAATTTCTTAATATAAACAAGAAGCTTATAAAGGTGCCCTTTGAGCAAACAGTTAAAGAGTGCGCACACCGGCTGGCAGCCCAAAGAGGAAAAAGGATGATAGACGACGCAGAATTTATAAACAACCTTGTGAAAAAAAATTTGAATGAAATGTATATACTTACTGGATCACCAATTAACTTCCCGTTTCGCGATGCTACAAAAAAGCATAAATTAATTAAATGATGCATAATAATCAGTCACACATATTAAATGATATCACTTAAATTGAAACGATATTCTTACTTGTTTGATTGACTAGATTATCAGTTCCTGAACTAATATTGACAGTATTTGGTGGTTTAGAAATATGAGCTGCAAAATTAGAGGTGTAATAATTCAATCCTATAAAATCACATGAGTCTTTCACCAACATTGATTCTTTTGGGGTAAACTTTGGTAATCTCTTGCCAACAAGTTTTCTCATACTTATTGGATAATCTCCATAAGTCAATGGGTGCATAAACCTGTCAACATAACAATAATAATAATATATTTCACTTTTCCTTTTTTTAGTTTATATAAGAAAAGTAATATACTTACTACTTTAAATAAAATAAAAAATTTACCATCCAAGCATAAAATCAAGGGCTCTTATAGATGCTTTTATATCTTCTGGTTTGTTGGAGGCAGGCTCAAACCAATGTGACACTACAATTGTTCCTATTTGACCCTTTTGAATTGGCTACACTCACCAAATAAAAACAAAGTTAGTAATAATAATACAAAGAAATTATTTTAAAATAAGTCGATTTAAACGAAACAGAGTACCTTATATTTTTGCCTGTATAGTTTGGAAGCAGCAGCATGAGCAAGAAGTATGTTGTGTCCAGCTATATAAGGCTCAGTGCCAGAGTTACCGATTGTGCAATTATTGTTCATCCAGGCTGAACACCGCCCTGGTGCTAAAGAACCCGAATCATAACCCGTTGATGTAAAAATCCATGGCTCATTCATTGTTGCCCACAACTTCACTCTATCTCCAAAATTTTTGAAACAAATCTCCACAAAATCTACGTAATCATCTCTGTAAACAGAGACGGATTCAGAATTTTAATGTATTATAGGTTCAGAACATAGTAATAATAGGGAAAAAGAATAAATATATCCTTAAACTATCGTAAATGATATACACATATCCTCTTTCATATTTTACGGACATTGATTCCCCTGCCGTTAAAAACTAGAGCATATATACCCTTCATACTAATAGAAATACAATCTTATCCACCAATGGATAAGATTGTATCACGCATCTATATTTAGTCTTTTGATGGAGAGAATGACATATACGCTCTAGTTTTTGGACGGCGGGAATATCAATGTCCCAAAAATATGACAGAGGGTATCTGCATACCATTTACAATAGTTTGGAGGTATATTTATCATTTTTCCCTAAGTACTAATATATCAATACTTTTCTCACAGACACATATACTAAAAATATTGGTTCAGGTGAACGTGTGATACAATAATTATAGTTTGGAGTACAGTACTTACACGATCTTAGGGCTTAGAAAGCCAAGATATTCATCTTCAAGGGCTTGAGGAAGATCCCAATGAAAAAGTGTCACAAGAGGTTTAATACCTAAAATTGCAATTTATAAACTTAATTAATTTTTTTATAATTCATTTTAATTTTGTAAGTTAAGATGTAGGGAGAAACAAGTAGAGTAGAAATTTATTTTTTTACCAAGGGCTACAATCTCATTTATGAGACTGTTGTAGTAGTCAATACCAGCTTGATTTATTCCTTTTTTAACCGAACCCTCTGGATAATATTATTAAACACAAAAAAATTAAAAATTAATTAATCAAATTATAATTAACAAAAGAATAAATAAATATGCAAACTAAATTATCTTACTTGGTAAAATTCTCGTCCATGCAATAGATATCCTGAAAGCATCCAGTCCTTCAAATTTTGCTAGTTTCACGTCCTCCTACATGGTTCTAATTTTTTAATGTTGAATGTATAAATTAAAAAAATTCATTAATTTTGTTTAACCAAATTCGTAATTAATTAGAAGTAGTAGTAAGTATTTACCTTATCCTCTGTTAAACGATGATAAAAGTCCAGCGCTAATATTCCCATGTGCTCTTTGTAAGGCTATATTCTTTTCTGCATGGAATAATTCTGACCCGTAATATCGCAAGCGTTTGATTATAAATTTAGTTAAGTTATAACATTAAAAAAAGTGAGAAAAATTCTAAAAATTGCTTAATTATTAACATAACACAATTTCTAAAAAAAATTATAATTTGAATTAGTTAGAAAAATTCTTTTTTCTTTTTATCTCTTAATATTCGAATATCACCCCACTCTATAAAATATATTAGTACAATTTTGTTTGTATAATTTGTTTACTCTTTGATATATAATCTCAAATTATTTAATACTCGGATAACTTTGCATTTGTAATTATATATTCATTTGACCAAAGGTCGAAGCAAATGACCATATATTCAGTTACAGACTATGAGAAATCAAAATATATAAATTAAAAAAAAACAAAAACATAAATTAGCTCCTTAATGTATTATTCATTTCTGTATTTATACAATTACTAGTAGCTTCTGAAAATAGGCATAATACATAATTGGATCTTTAAAATTTGACTTGCTTTAAATTTTAATTTTGACCTTAATTTTCATAATGCACAAACAAGCACTTTAATATCCAACTTTTAATATAAATAACACACATGTGAGTTCTACCATGGCACAATACACCGTAGGACACCACGTAGGGACAAAAATGACATGTAGGACATGGTTGGGGGCGAGGTGGGGTTGAAAAGGTGAGAGGAAAAGCGTTCCCACGACGGTGTCTTGGGCCTTTTCTCTCAACTTCTCCTTTCTCCTTTAAGCGTTACTTATACACACCCTAAAATTGAAGGAAATAAAGATAATTCAAAATCAAATTAAAATACCTATTTTATATATACGGTTTTAAATATTACTGTAGCTTATATTCTAGTTGGGCGTGCAGTCAGACAGGTCCCCTATTTCTACTAATAGAATATGTCCAAAGTATAATGGCATGTGTTGTATTGAGAGTAAGGGGGATCGACCCAAGAGGGAAATAAAATAGGATTATTTTAACACCCCCCCCCCCCCCCCAAACATTATTATTCCCTGTCAATCAATAATATTTAGCAAATTTAAGAGATTCACAATAATATCTCATTATAGTATACTTTATTGCATCATAAATATTTTATATTAGTTTTTTAATTTACCTTGTATATATAAATTTAATAGTCATTTTTTTATTAGGAAAATTTGAAGTACCTAGCGAATAATTTTTATATATATGATTAGACCGACTGAGCTGATAGTGCAGTAAATTAATTTTTCATATAGTTATAGTTTTGATTAAAAATGTGTGCACCACAGGCAATGGAGATTAAGTTATTATTAAACAGATATGGTAAACACATTAGATTATACACTTAAATTTAATTTAAAAATTCCTGTCAAATCCAGCGAGAGCTGTTAAGTATAGTGGAAGTCGAAGCTTCTATGGGTCTACTATCTTATTTTTGAGTATTTTTCCTAAAACATATGTGAGGACGAAATTTTACATAGTTGAATGTGACGCATTATTTAGCTTCCCTGTACCCGAGTTGTAGTCCTGGCGGATGAGTTGACCTACTCTCTCCTACGGTCGCGATTACACTCTATAATAGAGCCCCCCTCACGTGACGGTTCTGTTCCCCTGCGACGTATATGGCTTTGCCCCCATGTTGTTGTGCTCGCTCTTGTACGTCCCTTGCCCCCCCGACTCTGTTCGGTTTGGGCCCCCAGACGCTGGCGCCGTATCCCGTGCGGTCCCGTTAACGGGGAGTGAGAATCAGCTATCTATGCGTCATTCATTCAGTGTGAGGGCACCGTCTTGGGGGCAGGACCCACAGGAGCAGCCCCCTCTTAGGTTTCGCTCGGATCTGCGCCCATAAAAATTATTTTGAGCAAGAGGAACATTTTTAAAAAATCAGTTTTTTCTGCTTTAGCGAAACGTGACTTTAAGTTGAATAAATGAACAGTACTTATGATTGAAACCCACGCAGCCCCGCTTAGTCCCGTGTGCATACCATCTCCCCTCGCAGCACCCGCCACCCACATACCGAACCTCTTTATCCCTTCCACATGTCCCATTTACTACTTCCCACCATTACCCAATAAAGGGGATACCACTTTCTACCCCCTGAACAGCCTGTTTCCTCACGAACCACCAGTGAACCCCGTGAAATGCGCCCTATCTACAGTACCTAATAATACGTGAAAAACTACCACACCCCCCATACCCACCGTCACGCTCCCCACCCCCCCCTACCGCAGACACTCCCAACACATGAAAAGAAACCACCAACAGAAAACAAACCATCACACAACCACGGAACCACATGTCTTTCACACACAATGTTTCAACTGATTCACTATATTTCAAGATTTTAAAAAAATTAATTATATGTATATTTTGTGTAAATATCATGATGAAAGATTTGATTGAAAAATAATGCAAAGTTGAGACTGAAATTGTTCAAACACCTACCATATTTGTAGTTCAAGCTTTTTAAATAAATAATTTTTGATAAAAAGTTAAAACTATTTAATTAACGTTATAAATAAACAGTAATATACGTCGTCTGACTTAACACTAGGAAATATGCAACAAAAAGAAAACGAAATTAATAAAAATTAACGTTGGACAAGTACATTGTTGAATAATTTTTTGATAAAATCAATGTGAGTTATTAACTGGCCCCTAGATCTTTACTCAAATGTTGCTTGATTTCTAAGGTGATTGAGCTAAGTCAACTCTCTTATATGATTACATGTGGTTTTAATACGCCTATTAGAAAAATAACAAATTGATTAGTGAGTTTATTAAGTAAAAAATATAACTAAAAATAAAAATAAGACAAGTAATTATGAATTAAATGGAAGACAAAAGGTTTATTATAAGAATTGATTAAGGATCAAATGACACCGAATTTTATATATGAATGAAAGCTACGTTTCGGCAAATTATATAAACTTACTAAGGAAAAAAGAGCAAAACTTTTCACAGCCGAGGTCAGAGCTTCAAGTCAGTAAGTCTTTAAAAATGGGATGAAAATGCATTAAAATTTAAAATTTAGCATCTGTTTTAATCATAAATTTTGAATTACATTTTGAAGATGTATTTTCAGATATTTGTTTGGTCATAAATGTGATTTTCAAGTTATCAAAAAATCTGACTCAAATCTTAACGACTTGTGGTGAGTATTTCTTCATCATTAATAAGATGTTTTGGATTTGAGTCTCCTTGAATACAAAATCATTATTTTTAGAAAGCATTTTACCTGTCAATGTGATACTTCAGATGAGGGTCTGAATTAAATCAGACTTCAATAAGATTATCAAACACCCCAAATTTCGACTTAACAATTTATAGACGAAAAGAGAGTTTAAATAATGTAATCAATGTAAATAATTGTTTTACCATCAGTTATTTTCCCATAATATAACGAATAACATATTGATTTTTTAAAGTTTCCAAATCTCACAATTTAAAAAAGATTTACCTAAATATTTGTTTGAATAATCTAATGATATTTCTTTAAAAATTATATATATATATCAATTATGTATAGAATTTAAACACTAAAATTTATGTGTGTGTGAGAGAGAGGGGATATAAGAGTAGAGACCAGGATGAGTGTGGACGAAAGTATCCACAATACTTGGTCCTTTGCCATCAACATTCCATGCACCTTCATACTGTAAATTAACCCAAAAAAAAAAATTATTAAGTATGAATGAACATATTAAAAAGCAAAAGCAACCAAAAATACACCAAAGGTAAAAAGTTAATTTTTATTTTATTTTTATCTGATATTCGATATTCATATTAGAATCTAGTTATTTTAAATGCATACTAAAATTGTATTAATTTGAAGGAAAACGCTCTATATCAATTGTTTATCATATCCAAAGCTTTAACTTGATAATGTCTGATTAATGAAAAAACAATTTAATCCATTGATGGTAAATACAAAGGGTAAATTTATTACTTAGTTACTTAGGTGGAAAACATTATTCCCTATCTCTCTCCATCTCGTACACATTACCTCAAATATATACTTGTCCATGTACAAAATCGAAATACAGTTATTAAATTTTACCCATTTTATTTTGAAACTTAATTCTTTTCAAAAATATAAATATCCTAATGTTCCAAAAAAAAATGCCCCATTTACTAGTTTTATTTATCATTTTTTTGAGAAAAACGTATAAATAACATTAATGATAGATAAATATTATAAAATGAATCGGAGCGGAAGGAGCAAATTACCTGATAGGAAGAAGTGGAAGCTCCAAAAAGAAAATCAGGTGAAAATATGGTACGATTAAATGGATTAGATATAGTATGGCTTGGCACTTTTGCATTTGCAGCCTTAGAAAACTCAATCATAGACAAAAAATTGGCCAAAAATATCAAAAGGCTAATTGCCCAAAATGAACCTTGAAAAGCCATTAGCCAATTATTATTATCTATATCTTTTCCCTTTCTTTGTAACCCTCTATATATAGTGTTCAATTTAATAATTTGAAGGCCAATAATAGACTAAGGGGCCGTTGGGTTGGATGGGGTAAAATAGGTAAGGATATTGCGAGGATCAAAATATTTTATGAGATTATTTTATTTTATCTTTCATAACAGATAATTTATCTCGTCATTTATATTAAAATGGTGGGATAAAATCATTTTGGAAAAATAATATTTTTCCTTTTTTCAATAAAAGTTGTCAATTATTGACTTGACACAAAAATTAAGCAACAGTAAATCATAGGATAATTTTATTAAATATAACTCATCTGAACATTGAAAAATGAACAGTAATTAATAGCAAGAGTAAAATAGACACAAAATAATAAATTATTCATTTAATTTTATAAACTGAACAAATATTATTAAATATTTCAAAATATAATAGGCAAGTAAGATGAATAGAAAGAATACTACCTATTACCAAATGCAAATAAAAATAATCTCAAGAAACATCGTAAAAATTATTATTCTCGTTTCACCAATCAAAAATCATTCATATGCAAGATATTTCTTTGTTTTTCTGTTTCTCTAATTTTATTTTTTTTCAATTTTGCAATCAATATGGACCAACTTTGGTGTGTTTTGGGTTTGGGGTTTGGGGGGGGGGGAATATTTATTATATTTATTTAGAAATATTTTATGGCTGTAATTTAGCTGTATTTGTCCATCATTCAAGCATTAACCTACGTGTCCCAAATGAATAAATTTCATGGTTATTTAATTTTTATAATTATTTCATAAAATTTAGTTTTTATTCATTTTCTCCCCTTTGTTACCGTATAAAACAAAATCTATTCAACTTTAAAATTTAGAACACGAAATTACTTTTTTATTTTTTTCTATCACATAAAACGTTTTTTCCATCTCAAATAAAAGTCATAAAGCTTTGGCTAAGGACCAAAAAAATAATGTTCATTTGAGCGTTCACATTACAGTATTCACACTACTTAATTATTGCGTAGTCGCCACTTTTTTAAAATAAACTTACAAGTATACATTTAATTTGCAAAAACTAACACAAAAGCGGGGGCCAACACAGGAGGAAAAGCACCGGCAACGAGGGAGCAAAGAGCGAAAGAAACGGAGGAGGGAGGGGGGCGAGGCGGGGAGCGGTGGAGAGGGAAAGCGGAAGGAAAACATAACTATTTTATTAGTATTTTTTTAAAAAAATGTTATAGTAAAAGTGAATCCAATCTAACCAGGAACTGAAATGGTCCACTTTATAATATTATATATATATTTAAAATATTTGTACGAGTACGACAACTTGGTGACTTGTGAGTTTCACCCACACATAAAAATAAATACACCCACTTCAATTTTACAATTCAATTGTCACAATCATCATTTAATTAATTAATAATACAAGCTAGTACAATCTCATAAAGTCCAAACTCAATTCACCAAGGTCATTATTATTGGGGGAAAAAATTTCATATATTTTTAATTTTATTATTTATAGTTTATATATTCTTCGTTACGAAGATAACTTATATTTGCATCTTACATAGATAATATACATTTACTCTATTCCATTAATAGAAGTGGAATTTTTTTACTTAAATTTAAGATGTATGTTTAAAATCCGCATGGAGTATATTTGATCTTTTTCACATGTTTTTTTTAATCTTTTTATTTCAATGACCAATGTAAATTTAATACTATAATGGTCAACTCTGTTCATTTTCATAGATGCCTTATTATTCTTTTGCAAATACTAAAACTAAATTACAATATAGCATAAAAAAATAAGTCTTTTAATTTTTTTTTCTTTACACTAAAGAATGAAAGAAAATAAAATTAAAAAATTAAATAATGATAATTACAAAAGTCAAAAAATAATTTATGTATAAAAAAAATTAAAATACACCTTAAGTTTTGCTAAAAGAATCATATACACCCCTACATAAATTTATTTTAAATTTTAAAGTTAAAATAAATTTAAAACTAATTTTGTTACTTCCGTTAGATAAAAAGCAATGTCAACTCCTTTTGTAAGGATAGCATATATGTCAGCTATTTTTATAACAGTAACGATATATATGAAAGATTCTCATAACGAGAGTTTTATCTTATTCTAAATGACAAAATTGAAAAGTATATATATATATATGAGATAATTTTTCCTATTATTGAATGGAAAAGAATAGCAAGCTAGAACAAAAATGTGTAATTGATGTCATGATTTGCTATCCAGACAAGTCTAAAATTTGTTCAAGTGGTTAAAACTTTATTCATCTTTTTTCACAAATAAGTACTAAAAAAGAGTTTAGTCACAAGTGGTTGGAATATATCAAATTTGTTAATTATATTTTAAACAAAAAAGATATGAATTTAATGTTAAAATATCTCACCGTACGGGATCAGAATCTTTGAAGTTTGAACTAATTGCCAACTAGTAATTTGGATTTGCTGTATGAAACGTCTCTTTTTAAAATATCATCAAGTGTTTGAAAGTTTCAAAATTATCAAATATTTGAAAATCTTTTCAAAACTTAGAATGCACCAAATTGTGTTAAAGTCAGATTCAATTTAAATTCATATCAAAAACTCTTCACATTATAGTGTAAACCGTAAAATATTTCATAATAAAAAAATTTCATATAGAGCTTAAACCCAAAACTTCTGATTAAAAAGAAAAAGAATATGAGTAATTCTATGATAAAATATTTTAATTTATTTATTTTGATTCTACATTATGCCATAATCACAATACTTAGCATCAAATTTAATCACACAAGTCTGCACGATGTATATATTAATCTGACATAATCAAGTTTAATCATATTAAATTACGTGGCATGATCTGTGCTCACGTTGTTATGATAATATTAGTCAAATACAATTGTATTAATCATACAGATATGATAATTTGCAATTATTGTTAATCACTAAGATTAAAATTAATTCAAAGAAGTTACTCGAGATTTTTTAAAACAAAATTCAAATGCTGATAATTTTTTTTGTTCCAAAACTGGTCCTATTCTGGTCTTAAATTATTGGATGGTATTGTTTTATTATGTAAATATCTCATCAAATCTTTTATTTTGTTTGTGTCTCAACTCTTTAGAATATTTTTAAATAATATTGGGTTTTGAATCTTTAAAAATAACGTTTGATGTGGATAAAAAATCGCGAAAAAAATATTTTTTTTAGAAAACAAATATTAAGTTCTTGTGTAATTTGTTATTACTTTGAGTTTGATAAAATTATCGAAGTGTGAGGTATCAATAACATATATTTATTTTATCTTGGAAGGAAGTAATTCATAATCAAGAAAGAATTAAAATTTTAAGGATACATAGTTAATTTTTGTGGTTGGAATTTTTGTTTTCCTTAAAACAGTTTCTAATTTATATATTTTTTCCCAGTTACTAAAACTTTTCTAATTTAATTAAAAAAAAGCGAAAACATCAAACAAAAATCTTAATTTTTTTTTTTTTGGTATATATGAGATGTCATATTTTTAACACTACTTTTAATTATTAATGTGAGATACAGTGAAATTTTTTCCATTCTGGCACTCTTTTAGACTTATTTAATTATACAAGATATCAGGTGTTTGTGTCAGCGTAAATTCAACGTATGTTAATTTTTTTCTTTTAGTTTATATGACACAAATAAAATTGACAAAGTGAACTAAGTTTTTAAGGTATTTTTTTAAAAAGATTTTAAATTGGTAATTTAGTACCTTTTGATCATTTCGATAATATATATACTAATATGTTTATTTATGTGAATTTAGGGAAAAGTCAACAGACATTTCTTATATGCTTCTCGCCATATTTTTACATGGTCATTTTACTTATGATTCATAGTTACCTTTTTTGAGTTCTTACTTTAGTTTTCAAATAATATAAAGACTTTTTTTTTCCGATTATAAAATAAGGGAATATCAACCAAATTCATTATGTTTTTTTAAGGATATTGTTCTAAACCCCCCCACCCAAATATCTTAAATTGTTACATTACGTTTTTAAGCTTCTTCTTTGTGTATTTTTTAAACATGTAAAAAATTAAAAATTAAAACGAAAAATTAAAGTTTTCAAATCATTATATTTTTATATTTAAAATGTTTAAATCTATGAAACTCTACATATATGCACAAATTAATAGAAGGAAGACAATCAATTTTTTTTTAAAAAAAGAAAATATATGAAAGCTCATTTAATTATAACACACACTCATGCACGCACGCACGCACGCATGCACACATACATTTTCGATTTATATGAACTTATTTTTTATTTTATTTCGAAAAGGAAATAACTTCTTAATTTTATATTTTTTTATATAGTATATTTAAGATTCCAAAATTTAAACATATTTTCAACGCACAAAAAATTAAACATTACATATAAAACTTTTAGTTTTAATTTTGACTAGTTCCACATAATATTATTACTTGATATTTAATTATTACAAAGTCAAGGCTAAATCATATTTATTAATTCCATCATAATATAAATAAGATATCACAATAATTATAAAAATGAAGAAATACACAAAAGATGAGGTAATATAATAATAAGAACTAAAGATTATTTCTAGAATATTTAATTTTCGTGTGACATTCTTGGTAAATTTTTGTATTTTGTTTTCTGAAATTACATTTTTACCTTTGATATTATTCACTCATAAGAGTTTTATTAGAATGAAAATTACATTTTTATTCTTAATTGTCTTTAATACAAATATATTCTCCTATTCATTGTATTGTAAAACCATTATTTTTAAACATCTTTTTCTTTAATTTCAATCTAACATAATATTATATTTTCAAGTATATTATCAGAAGAGTCAAAATATAGATGAAAAATAATTAAGTCATGATAAAATTTTTATATAAAAAAGTAGGCATTTTTATAGCATATGATAGAGAAAAATATTAAAATTAAATTAAAACAGTAGTTAAAATAGAGTAATAATAAGATGTTATCACAATAAACTCACAGAAAAAAAAAATTACTAAAAGTAATAACAAAATAAGTAATGGTCAGATAAGAACAATACTTAAGATGTTCTAGAACTATTTAATTTTTTTTTGTTATCATTTCGATAAATGTTTGTTAACGTGAAATTATATTTTTGCCCTTGATCATTATTCACTTCATATATAGTAATATATTTCTAAAATTATTTATTATCTTTTTAAATAAATTTTTATTAACGTAAAACTATATTTTTCCCTTAATAATCTTCCCACTTCACTCTTCTATATAATAAAATACTAATGTTCTTAGGCCCCTACTCAGTACGATTTAATATGTGTATAATTTACACATACACATGTATAAATAAAAAGGAATATGTAGATGCACATTTAAAAATTTATAACTACAAACCATATATATTTATAATTTGTAGAACTTTTTTAAGAAAAAATTAAACTAGGATAGACATTATTATTATTATTATTATTATTATTATTATTATTATTGTGGTGGGGTGGGGTGGGGTGGGGGGTGAGTCACTGAGGACTTCAATGAAAGATTTTTGAAGGACCCTATTTTTAGTAGGTGGGCGTAGGCTACACCTATGCTATATTTTTTAATTACATGTTTCTCATTAATTAAACTCAAATATAAAGAATTAACTTTAAATGATATTTAAGCCATAAAATAAAAAGTAAAGGGGGGAGGGGATCCGATTTTTAAGCTTATTTTAAATTTATTTTTATATTTGTCTAACATTTTAAAAAGTTTTTATCGAACTTAAAAAATAGTTTTAATAGTAAATTTCTAAAAAAGAATAGTTGAATTAAATAAGGCCTTAGCCCATTTTGTGCAAGTGGAACCCAAAATCCATTTGACAAAGTATGAGGGAATTTTACAAAAATATTGTCTGCCATGTAATAGATATGCCTTTCGTATTAAGATAAACTCTGGAGCAGCGGTGGAACTGTTTCATAATTAATAAGAGATTTTATATTCAAATTTTGAATATAAAAATAAATTATTGAAAGTTTTATATTCAAATGAGCTTTATAATGCGTGATCTAAATTTATTCGAAACTCCATTTCAAATTTTAAACATCAAACCGAAAGAGAAACTAAAATATACATATATATACATACGTCTCATAGAAAAAGATATTTCTTTTTCACCTATGAGAAAGAAAAAATAAAAGATGTTTTTGTAAAGTTGAAGGCTGAAGTGAAAAGTTATTCAAGAATGGCCTACGGTGATTCATGCATATTTCATGTTAGATAAATAATTTTCAAGGCGCAATCAATGGATAGTTATCAAAATATCAACTTTTTACGTAGATATTTTAATTAGACTTTATTATTTTAAATACGATATTTATATTATTTTAACATTTTTTCACAATCAGCTGTTGACCTCAAAATGTATATTTAACAAAACATGTCTAATTATTATTATTAAACGATCAATTATTATCATATCAATACATTTAAAAGATAATGTCGGCGTGAACAATAGGCCATAAGCTTAGAAAGATAATAGGAGAGGTAGGGACTGGAAAATAGGGAGAAGAAGATAGAAAATAAAATAAACATGATAAATAAGCTATTCACCCGTCATCAATGAGTGTATCACACTTACTTTGGCACATCAATAAAAATAAGTTGAAATGACACAGCGTGACATGACATAAGACGTCTAAAATGAATAAATTTAGTTACTGTTTGACCATAGATTTTTAAATATTGTTGGAAAATATTATTTGTGTTAAAATTTGAGTGAAATTTCATAATGTGTTTAGCCATTATATAGTTGAGAAATAGAGATTATTTTAAGAAATATGATTTATATCCATAAGTTTTAAAAACTATCAAATCTTCACTGTAACAAATAACAAGTAGTGTCCATGACACTTGAGCAATATGGTAGTTCGGAGTGAGTGCAACAATGATCATTAATTTCATACATCGTGAAGTAGACAAAGCATATAACTTTGTTACCATGAGCCCATTGTTCATCATTTTCATCAATAATCATATCATCACTTTCATATTAACTGAATATTTCACCACTACTTTGGTGTTAACGTAAATAATTTATGTAATACAATACAAACAACTACTATATAGAGAGTGTTTTTGTAAAAGCTAAAGTTTGGTGTATAATTTAAATTTTTAAAAGATTCTAAATAATGAAATTTGACACAAATACTATTTTTCTTTAGTATTTAAGAATTTAAGTTATTTATCAAATTATATAAACAAACATTATATATCAAATTTCCTCCCAAATTTTACTTGGAAAAACTATAGCCAAACAGGCCCTTAGTTGGGGTGTTTAAGGTAATTGCAACTTTACATACTCGTCAACAAGTTTTGATCTATTTTCAAGTATCAAATAAAGTATGACACAATTAACTATATTATACTATTTAATGCATGTTCATTTGACATAGAATAATTTTTGTTACGAGTTATATTACTAAAGTATTTTATTAATAATATTTTTAAAATCACAAATATTTCTATTAATTCAACTTTTATCTCTCTTTAATTAACTCTTTATATAATTTATGTTCTCATCCATCAAAACCTAAATTAACAAATATTTCATCAAAAAAAATTAATTTTAAAAGAAAAATTAAAAAGTTCAAATTAATTTTATAAATTCAATAAACATTTTTCAATAATATGAGTAATCAAACAATTTATCACATGAAAATATTCTTGTATGTGCCCGTTCATCATGACCTTTTCAGTCGTATAATACTCTATAGAGTTGGTAATATTTACGGGAAAACTATAGTAATAAAATATGACATTATAATATTTTATTTGAAGATATAATTAAAAATTTAAAAATTATTTGGAGTACAGTTCATATAGAAACTTTATCAGTAAAAAACTTGAGACCTCGATTCTATGTTTTGTTTGATTTAAATTATAGATTTAAAAAACCGACACAACTGGTTTAATTTGGTAAACCTTCTGCAAATCTTAAAATTATGAAATATTGTGAATGAGAAACTTTTGGCTATAGTTTTGTTTAAATACAATGCTCAAGTAATCATCTAGCACCAGCAAAGTTAAATGCTGCTGCTAACTGAACTACAATGGGTACACTGCTTCTATGAAACTGCATTCTGTATCTTAGATTGACAGATTCCTAACCTTTTCTCCACGTTGAGTGAGTCGATGGTCAAGCCACTCTCCGGTGGATCTTTCACATCTCGACGAGAGAAACCAAAACTCAAGATACTGGAGCTTAAAGCAAACCATTTTACTCAACACTAGGGTAGACAACTTAAGGCAACGACGAATTTAAAGTGGAGCTATCTCTCCTTCCTCTAATTCATCTTCCATGGGTAAAATGTCACCCAGCAATGACCAATACTTTTCTCCAATCGGGTCCATCTCTTTCGTTGACATAACTTGTGAATCAAAACTTATGAATGTATCACCGAGTACAGATGCAGTGTCCTCGACAACTGATAACACGTCTGATGACTTGTTAGAGGTCTGGAATGTTGTATCTAACCTGTCAAAACTCAAGAGATCTGAAATGTGTGGGTCTGATGATCCATCATCCCCTATATCCTCCTCCCTGAACATCGCTCCCTTGGGACTTGGACTATCACTGCAATTCAGCACTCTTCGCTCAACCTTTCGAGGAACGGAAGATTTGATTACTTCAAAATCATAGTTGTGTGATGGCAGAAAAACATGAATCACAGGGTACTCCAGAATAGCTTTATTGGCTAGTTGCTCACGCAATGGAGCTTTTGAATTCAACTCACAAAAAGGTGATTTCGACCCCTGCAATCAAACAAATATTAAACTTAGACATTTCCTTCAGCGTTATTTACTATAAATAGATCATTCAAATACACATCCACGAAAAAAAAAAGTTGTACCCACAAGAAATAAATGAAGAGTAAGCAGAATCAAATCACCCAAACATTGCTTAACAAACATCCAGGATCATGCAGCACGTGCACTGACAGATGTCATTGTTATTCTAAAAACAGGACTAAGAGTCAAATCTATTCAAAAAGTAAAGGCTCTTTAAGAGAATTACATGAGCAGCTTTTCGCATCAAAACTGCATGCAAAGAAGAACAACATAATGGTTTTACACACAACACAAGCATCAACTTAGGGAGGGAATAGCCTTTCAGTGTACTAGCAGCAATTCCATAGCTACCTGAAAACACACTTTCTTTTTTTCTTAAGCATCCCGCCTATTCCTTAATGTTAGCTCAGACACTAGGCAATGGTTTTACACACAACACAAGCATCAACTTAAATACAAGATGATACGCTTCCTATTCTAACACTTAAATAAATGCACTACTTACAGAAGTTATCATTTTTTGAATTCAGAACAGAAATCACAGAAGGCGAGAGGATTGTCTCTCTAAATGTGTGAATTTTATCCAGAAGTTTGGACTTTGTACTTGAATATATGCAGAGAACAGATTTTATAAAGCAATTTTGACCATGCATACTCAAGAACATGATCATATCAAACAAGGTTTAAAACAAAACAGAGAAAGAGACCTTTGAATGTTTGCGAATGAAAAGTTTAAGACTGTCCAAAGACTCTTCACAAAATTGCTTCAGTGGATGATTCCACGGGCCAGGTTTCAAATGAGTCTCGAGCACAGAGATGAGGCTTGTGTTTTCATGCACTCTGCAACGATAGCAATTATATAACTACTCAAAGCTTCTCAAAGTGATACTAATAGTATGCAGATCAATACTATTTAGATCAAAATAGAGAATACTAATACTCAAAAGGGATAAAGTTGGTCTAGGACATTTACCCGTGGTCAATCAAGACAACGTCTGTTGAATTAAACCGCCATTCAATTGTCCAAGATATGAACTTATTCCTGCAGAAAATACATAAAAGTGCTGTGCATTAATATTTCTGAAAATATACTGATTCATACCAACATAAGATAATGGATGCTCATATCCTTGGTTCACAAAGAGCAGGGGAAGAGACGTCAATGAATGACAAAGCAAATATACTAATACTTGAACATAAGAATGACGATAAGTCAACAACCAAGTTTGGACTAAAGCTTAACTGTAGCAGAGTTCTCCATCACCTACAAGACAGTCCTCCCTAAAATGTTAACGTGAGAGAAAAGTTACATGGGAATCAGCCATTGACTCAGCAACAAGAACTTGGTAGTAAGAAGTTGATCAAGAGCTCATCCATGTAACTTGGGAGAGTAACTAAAGATATCTTTCAGAGGACATTGGACAAGCTATAATATGCATCTTACTCCCCTATCAAACATTAGTATGCATCTGACTACTTTTCAAGCTGTCACAAGCATAGTCTTTCACTGTGACATTGCCGCATTCACTAAAAGTCCAGGTAGAACAGCACCCTCTTCAGGCTATGCAATGTTACAAGGACACACTTCCACCAATGACCGACAACATGGCTCATTAACTTTCCTTTGAGACAAGAATCTTTTTTTGAAATTGGTAACTATATATATATAGTTATACCATAACAGTGCAAAAGACTTTACAAAATCCCAAGCAAGACTTTGAGACAAGAATCTCATCCACAACCGAGTCTACAATACTATCGACACACACTAGCAGGAGCAGCTGGTCATGACTGGAGGCACAAGATTATATTTATCAAAGCCCCTCTAGGAAAGGCCTTTTCCATCGACAAATGCTATCTGGCCCAACAACTGTAAGCTTCAATCACATATTTGCACCTAATACTAATTCTGCTATGCATGCTCTATCAATCACGTACATGTTCTAAATACAAGTGTTATGCTGCATATGCCAGAGAGTAACCTACCGATGCACCTCACCTCTGGGGCAATGGCACCCAAATGTATTATCATGTCATGCGGAGGTCATTTAGCAAAAGCATATCCAAAGTCTTGCAAGCAACTTCCATTAAGCTAAGCGAGCTAGAAGATAAAGTAAATTCTTTTTCTTTGCTTTCACTGCAATTTTGTTTGGTTTTCCTCTTTGGGAGTATTCCCCCCCATAAATTTAGGTGGCACCGTCTGACTAGGCACAAAGTTTAAGAAAGAACGGAAGATTTTTTGAATTTGTGGTCTAAAACAAATCTTAGACATTTGTGTGGTTTTAAATCATTTCATTTAGGGTATTGGAGAATTTTAAAGTTAAGTTGTTTCTAATTATAGAAAGATGACATTCTTATGCGCCAAAACCTAATCAATTACAAATTGTGTTTACGTTAGACTAGAAACATTATTTTTTATTTATTTTTTCCTTCTTCTTTCATCGTAGAGACTCCCATCAGACATAAAATTCCTTCCATTTCGCCTTATACCGAGCATTCTCATTAATTTATTTATTTTTCTGCACTTTAACAATCACTACTTGGTAGTTTAACAACGTTCTCAACTATGTTGGAAAAGGATCTTAGTTTTTTTAAGGTGACAACTTAAATAGAAATGTAAGTTGCATCCATACCTTAGCGAGAGGATCAAGTCATTACGTAATTCTGAACAAGTGAGATAAAACTATTTCCACAGATGCTACATTGCTACTACAGTGACTCTAAACAAGGCGAAGTGATATGACAAAAGATGGAAATGGAAGAGAGGAAAGGAGAATACGATGTCAAATGCTAAGGTAATAGTTGAACTAAAAGGCCATTTGCAAACTTTGTACTTTTATGAGAAGATGAGAACCTCTAGAGTTTCAGTTTTTTACTATTAAAATATATACAAGTTGACACAGGAAGGGGTTCTCCATTTCCTCAGTTTCTGGGATCCAAAATCAAGTCATTTGAAGGGATTCGTTCCACAAAACTGGCAATGTTATAGTCCAATCAGAGATACAAATACCATAAGCATGATGGGTTGACCAAAGAACAGAATATCACTGCAACCTTATGCATTTGAGATCAACAATTACCTGTTGTTGTAATAAGTTTGATTTTTCTCCCTCTTTGACATTCCACTGGACAGGAAGTGTATTTTAGTTCGGCGACTGTCTGCAGCTCTACGAAGGTTTTTAAGAGGGAAAGGAAGCTTAAAACGAGAGTAGCCACATAGCCTTTGTCTCATTCTTCTTGCAGATTCAGCAAACCTTTTAACATCCTCAAGCATATTATAATCTGCAGTAGGAAGAGGTTCTCAGATAGCACATCATTATCAGAAAAATAAAGAGAGAAATGCAAAGTAATACTATTGTTCCATTGAGTACAAATGAATCTAAAGTAGGAGCACTGAATAGATAATAATAATAATAAAACACCTTGAGTAATGCTACAATGATATTCTCAACAATATTTGATTACATCTGATGCAAGTCATGTTTCAAGAAAAAAATATCAAAGTAAAGCAAAGGTCTTTTTCATCGATCAAAGAGAGAGAGACTTGGATAAAAATGTCAACAACAAAGCTAATCAATCTTTAGACACTGGTTTCACCAAAATGGTCAAAAGTAAAGAGTTCAACAGAAAGCATTACATGGGGAAAAAAAAGGCGGGAAAAATCATTTTGAAGAAGATTCCACGAAATTCGAGTCAAGTTTGTGTTTCAAGATTTTGACTGGTACAGCAGGTCACGGAAAGAAAGGGAGACAAATTCAGAGTAAATGAAGGTCCTATTCCTCAATCAAAGAATGCAGCTATCTTGAAGAGTAAAGACTTGAATCCGGTCATTCAGAGGGCAGTGAAGAGGCTAGCAGCATGGCAGAAGAGATGTTAGTCACCAAGGAGGGACGGAAGTGCTTATTAAGAGCAATTTATCGAGTATTCCTACATATTTTTGAAATTGGTAACATGAGTATTCCTATATATTGCATGTCCTTTTTGATGCACCCTCTGTTGTTATAGCAAAGTCAGAAAGGTTGCAAGGAAACTTTTTTTGGGATGCGGTAAATGGGAAACAGAATTTTAACTTAGTACGATGGGAGACCATGAGTGCTCCTAATGGTGGGGGATGGCTTGGGGTTAAAAACTTCAAGGTTTTGAACAAAGCACTTTTGTGTAAATGGTGGTGGCAATTCGGGGTGGAGAGAGAAGCTTTATGGAGAGCGGTGTGACAGTGAATCAATATGGAGTAGCGGAAAGGGGATGGAGAACAAATGCGATTATTATGTCTTTCGTCTGTGGTGTGTGGAGAAATATAATGAGGGGTTGGGAAGCCTTTAATGATAGCATTGCTTTTAAGGTTCAGGTTATGAATGGAGATAGATTTGGGAGGGAAAAAGGTGTGTTGGTGTGGTGTTAAAGGATAAATTCTTGGTATTGTATGGACCCCTTGCTATAGAGAATTGTCCGTTAGGGGAAGACAAGGGGGATGGGACTTTTTGGGTTTCAGGTTCACGAGGAATTTCCAAGACTGGGAGGTGGTCGAGCTTCAGAGATTGCTATTTTACTTTACAAGCAATGTGAGCCAATTGGCAAACCCAATCCTTTGAGTTGGAGGGTGGGACGTAACAACATATTTTGTGTCAAATCCTTCTACGAGAAGTGTCTTGTCAGTGTGGAGGATAGTTTCCCATATGATTAGGTCAGTGTTGTAGAAGGTGGTGCTTCCACATGATTGGCAACTATAGAGGTGATTTTGACAGAGATTCTTAGAAAATGAAAAGTTGTTTGCATAAATTGGTGTTTCGTATGTAAGGAGTCAAGTGAGGTACGTGGATCCATCTTGTTACATTGCAAACTAGCCATGAGGTTATGGTGGGATACTTCATATGGTTTGGTGTATCTTGGACTATGCCAAAATTCAATAAAGAGTTAATGTTTAGCTAGAAAAATGGAGCTAGGAGACGAAGGCACAAGGCCTGTAACCGTTACTCCTCCTGCTTTGCCTCAATCGAGGAATAGTCTCCGATACCTCATTTTCTTTTAGTTAATGTTTGCATACAGGATATGGAATTTCCAATTAACTAGTACCACCAAGATGGTAAAAACAAGAATCTTTATGCTCAAATATCACCAAAATGCTCCAAAGCAACGAGTTCCACACAAAGCAAATTAAAGGGAAAAGATGTTGGCAGTTTCAAACAAAATCCACAGATAAGCAAAACAGGAATTGATTGATTTCAAAAACAATAAAAATTCAAACTTTTGGACGAAATAATGACATACCTGATAAAAGGATGTTATCGTCGAATTGAGAAAGAGGGAGAACTTTAGTGAGGGATTTTTTGCCATTGCAAGCAGTCCTTTGCTTGTGGGAATTGACGCAAGGGAGACTACAAGTACGTATAGAGCAACCTGGGCATTTATACTTCCATGGATTTATCTTGCACTCTTCACATTCAACTGATGAAATTGGGTTAGGGTTTGATTCTTGTTCCTTCTCCATTACACAGCTTACGGTCGCTCTTCAATTTTTTTTTGAACTTTTTGGTGTTTGTCTGCTTATTCTTCAGTTTTCTGCTTTCAGGGTTTTGTATTGCCGCAAGGGTTTCATAACGGCAGTTCTTTCTATTTAGCTAAATAATGTTGTCAAGTGAAAGATAATTTCATATATTAACATCAAATATTAGATTCAAAATTTAATTTTTATTATATTTTAAAAATTATGATTTTGACATATTATTTATAAAAATTTTAATTAATTTTCACACACAAATTATATTTTACATAAAAAATATTAAATTTAAATGAACACAATGCTTAAACACTACATCCACCAAAGTTGAAAGGCTTTCCATAACATAGACCAAGCAATAAGCATAAAATATTTATTCAACAAAACTTATAAGTAATTATTAAACTCACACAAAACTCAATTATATTTCTTTAACTTTTTTAAGCACATTATCAGTAACTACACAAAAATGTTCTAAGACTCTGAACAATTAGAGAAATATTAATTTAATTGTTAAAAAGACCATTCAGATAATCTAGAAAAAAAATTATTACAGTAATAATATTTTTCATCAGATTACTCAAATCTTTTTTTATTGATATAAAAAAAACAAAAAGCACAACAAGGTAGAGTAAAAAGGACAAAGAAATTCATATCATCACCGCTTGCAAAGACCTCACCAACTATTTTTTCGATTTTGATTTAAGCTTAATACGAATAATTTTTATAAAAAAATGTTCACTTTGAATACACCCATACTTAATATAAATTAAAATTAATTTAATTTCGATATAAATACCAACAATAAAATAATTTTTATTTAAAAGAAAAAAAAAAATTCACAAGATAGAAAATCAAATACTATATAGATAGTCGGAATAAAGTTATTCGTTTAGAATAAAAAGGCATATAAGCCAATTGGCGAAAACGCGATCCATAGAAGCCCTCAAAGATTACTATACACTTTTCTTAGATCTCACCAGCAATCCCCTGAATCCCAAGAACCTCCCAAATCTTCAGTCTCAGATCTCATCAATTCATCATCAAAGCTCTTTAAATGCAGTTACTCTAGGAAATTTTCTTCATTTCCTGATCTGGGGTGTCTTGTTTTCTTGTGCTCGATCGGTAACTAACAACATCAAGGTAGAATTTTTACAATGTTTTTGGTCGTTTCTTGGATTTATTTGCAATTGGGTAGTGTTCATTTACTGTAAATTTTGATCCTTTAATCTTGCTTTATTCTGTGGTATCAATTGGTTGTTGTAGAGATGCTATCAAGTTTGATTTTTTGATTTGTATATGAATGGCCTGATTTTGTTTTGCTTGACCAAAATTTGATCATGTGGAGCTGTTATTGGGTGCAAATGAATCTTCTAGCTTACTGTTTTGGTTAAAGATTAAGAATCTTTTGTGGGAATTTGGATCCATTGCCTGATGAGACATTATTATCTGTGATTTCAACATCTGAAAAAGTTATATCTTCATTTTTGGGCAATTTCATGTTGTCAATAAGAAATCATCCTAGAGTTTTGGGAAAAATGCGGAGGTTAGTGCTATGGATGTTCTCTTAGAAAGTAGTATAGCGCTTAAGTTTTAGTAGATGGCCAGGAAAGAAAGCTAACTGCATTATCTCGCCTCAGGTCTGTATTTTTGTAAAGCAAAAACTTTCAGAATTTAATAGTTGCAACAGCTTGAATTTGTTGGACCTATGAAAAGAATAAAAAGTTAGGCAAAGCAAACATGTATCCTTATGAATCTTTTTGTATGCAAACATAGAGCAACATACATACTTGACTGCAATTGTATTCCCTTTCTAGTCGCTTGGTGCGACATGGCCTTTGTAAATGATGTAGATTTTATGTTAGATATGATCTGGGCTTTGCAACTTTGTAATTATTAATGCATTGTCTTAAGTGTTGTTATACCATTTTTAATATATCATTACTTATCAAAAAAAAGAAGTTTACTATATTTGAAAACCTGAATGCAGTTGTAATACTGTAAACTGAAATATGTTATGTTTTAACTTTTATGTGATTGACTTGAATCTGCGTGTAAATGGCGTGTTTGTGTGTGTTTCGAGGCTAAATGGGCGCCATAGAGGCAAATAGTTGCTGTATGCAAGTTTATAATTGTACAAATTTAAAAAAATTAAATGAAGCTCAATGTTGCATAGTTTGTAAATTGGAGTACTGTACTATTAGTTTGAAACTTTAAATTAATTTTTCTTTTCATACTTCCAATATAATCTGGTGCAGACATCTCTGCTGATTGTCATTACCATATAATAACCAATTTTATCTGCTTATTCTGAAAAGAAGAGAAGAAACCAACAAGTTTGATCACACTTGATACATTCGATAGACTACACCATAACTCCTTTACACTAGGCCAAAGGGCAATCAATCAGGTTTATAATAACAGTACTATGTAGATTGTATGGATAGAGCGGTTGTCGTTGTGTTCATGAATCTAGAATCTTGCTTGTCTTTAATTTTGGAGTTCCATTATTCCTTGTGTCAGTCCAATTGTATCATTCAATACACAGCTTGTTTTCTCTCTGTATGACATAGTAGAACATTCTCGAGCATTAAATGGAGCTCAGAATCTATTATTTTAGTAGTGGATAGATTTTATGATTATCTTTCTATGATAAAGGCTCTTTTACCATAAATATCTCTTTAATTAAAGGTTATTTATGGTATTGGATATATTTTGAAACATCTGTCAGAAGTAATATGGTGTAGCAGGTCTCATGGACAGTAAATATATATTAGTGAAGCGGTATTTTTTTCTGATTGGTCAAGGCTCTTGAGTTTTCCCATGTGTCATCAGTCCCCAGTATTGATATGGTTTAAAGGCCTGCAGCTCCAGTCCCTACTTCATTTGTTTAGCTAACTCACTTTTAAACATGGTCTAAGTTTGTAATTGTTCCTGATCTGGTGGAAGTTTAAAATTTTGATCACCTTCCTCCCCCTCCAAACGCAAAAAGAAGAAAGATTTATTTCTGGAAATGTTCAACAGATTTTTTTTTAACATTTGTAGGAGTGAAGTTTTGGCGGTAATATTGTTGTTTGTGCCTCTAATGTAAATATCTGCAGTCTTCTACCTATAGGTGTAACCATTTCAGGGTGATCATGAATTAGCAAGCTGACGTTCCTTTGAGGTTTTCAAAAAATTAGCAAAAGTTTTTTGAGTTTTTGAGATTTCCAAACTCAACTTTTCAAATCTTCCTAAAACTCAAAAACTGAGATTTGGAAATTTTCATAAAAAGTTAAAAATTTGTTCCAGAAACAAGTCAAACAAACACTTAAGTAATGCTGAGCTTCTAACTTAGTATTTGTAGAACTCCAAACATATACCACCTAAAGAACATGTGCTTTACTTTTTTTCATAGTGGTTGTACAGCTAATTCGCTTTACTGCATGCAGATTCTAATTTCACTGTTTATATTGCTAAATGTTTTATCTTTGCCATGATTCATAGTGGTTTTCTCTCTTCTGATAGAATTATTTAAGATGTGGAGATTCAAACCTTTTATGCCCAAGGAACAGACTGGGCTTGAAGGTCGTAGCATTGATATTGGCAATATCAAAGTTCACGTGCGCAATGCAATTGCAGAGGGAGGATTCTCTTGTGTTTATTTAGCCCGAGATATGCTACATGGTTCAAAGCAGTATGCATTAAAGCATATGATTGTTAATGATGAAGAATCACTTGATCTAGTATTGAAAGAGATTTCGGTGATGAAATCGCTTAAGGGTCATCCTAATGTTGTTACACTTCACGCGCATACCATCTTGGATATGGGTCGTACAAAGGAAGCTCTCCTTGTCATGGAATATTGTGAACAATCCTTGGTTAGTGTCCTTGAGAACCGAGGAGCTGGCTTCTTTGAGGAGAAACAGGCCCTCTTAATATTCAGGGATGTGTGCAACGCGGTCTTTGCTATGCACTGCCAATCCCCACCCATAGCTCACAGGTAAAGACAAAAACTCTTGAGCCCGAATAGTTTTCTAAAATGATGACGAACTTTCTTTAGCACTAATTTCAGTTGAGGTTAGGCTTTGTTTATAATAGTCCTCACTATGTTTCATCTGTTCAGTGATTTAGGGCTTCATAAATCATAATTCCTCTTCTTTGCTTGCACAGTATTTTTCATTTATGTGAAATATGTTTTGTTCATTATCCACATCCTGTTTCAAACGCCTTTATATTTGTTTTTCACAGCTTATTTGTTGCATTGTGCCTTTTGATTTTCGTCTGTTGCGCTTTCCCTTGTTTGTGGTTAGAGCTACTGAGTTATCCTTTTTTTTTAAATGTTTATATTGTATTCTTCAGCATTAAGAATATGCTGGTGACCTTCAAAAAATGAAGGGGGACAAAAGAAGAGAAAACAAACTTGGCAACGGATCCAATAATTCTATCATCTGTTCTGTGTTCCTTAGAACCTTTCTCGGAGGGGGGAGATTACAACATACAACCAGAAATATAAAGATACAGTACAATTCCATTTAACCTTCTGCTTAATGGTTCTGTTGATTCCATATACAATCTATGAGTTTGAGTTGTTTCAAGTTATTGACATAAGCAGCTAGGAATTTCAATGCACAAAAGTGAACAGTTAAGAGATCCAATTTATTGCAAAACTGTGACTGACTAGGCTGAATTTATTCACATAAGTTTATCTTCTGATTTTATTATTCTTTCATTCTGTACTGTTTTTCCTGTTCTACAGAGATTTGAAGGCTGAGAACCTTTTGCTGGGTGCTGATGGATTGTGGAAGTTGTGTGATTTTGGTAGTACTTCAACCAACCACAAACGTTTTGAGAAACCTGAGGAAATGGGAATTGAGGAGGACAATATAAGGAAACACACGACACCTGCATATAGAGCTCCTGAGGTTGATTGAGGACCTTGTTATTGATTATTGTTATATTCGATGGTATTGATTGCTGACATCTATATCCCTTCTTTTCTTGCCTTAGATGTGGGATTTGTACCGAAGAGAACTTATAAATGAGAAGGTAGACATATGGGTAAGTTTAGCAGACCGAAGGAACTTTAAGATGATTTCAGAAACAGCAAATCCTTTACCTAGATTTTATCTTTAACCATCAGAAAATTAATTCTTCTACGTAGATTTATGGGGTTTTCTTAGAACACAGCGGCACCTTTGTCTTGCAGGCCCTTGGCTGTTTACTCTTTCGGATATGCTACTTCAAGTCTGCATTTGATGGTGAATCAAAACTTCAAGTTTTAAATGGCAATTACCGAATTCCAGAATTACCAAAATACAGCACTTCCATCATAGACCTAATAAGAGATATGCTTCAGTCATCACCAGATGCCAGACCAGATATCACGCAGGCAAGCGCTTTGCTTGATTGGCCATTCATCTGCATAAACTTAGGTTAGTTGTAGAGTGGTGCTGCCCATAGCAATCATAAGGGCTGACCCTACTCTAAAGCTTTCTAACTCAATTTGTTTTATTTTATGGCAGGTGTGGTTCCGTGTTAATGGTCTGTTGCCAGATGAGCTTCAAAAGTCGTTACCCGAAAGACCCCCTGAAATGCAGCAACAGGGTATTGATGGGCATGAAGGTGATAAACGTTTTTTCCAGATCTTTTGTTTTTAGTGCGAACTACTTATAGGAATTTCTCAGGTTTGTGATTGATTAACGTTTTATCCATGAAGTTCGTTGGAAGATAACATTGATAATAAAGAATCAATTTCTGTCATTTAAAATTCTATTCATTAATTATACAAAATCTTAAAAATTCCCTTTTCTGGTTCTGGTCTAGAAGTCACCTGAAGTTCCTTAGTAGTCATTTGAACAATATTCGGCTGAAGTTGGAAAAAGAAAAAGAGTATTGGAAGTTGAAATTGACAGATATGCTGTTTTATATGGTTCCATGCTTACTGTACAATTGAAATATTTTTGTGATGCTTGTAATGTTACATATGAATTACACATCTTTCTCCTATTGTGGGGAGAGAGGAATGGGGGTTTTCATATGGGACGTGACATCTCTACTATGTTGTGACTGGAGACACTAGTAAGATACAAAATCCTGGCTCCACTTCATTGAAATCTAATATCTGCTGGATTTTCAGGATTTCCAAGAGCTGCTGGTAAGACTAGTCCAATGCCTAGCAGAAATCCTCCGCCACCTCCTTCGGCTGCTGAACCTAATCATAATGCATCACCTGCATCACATAATTCAAAAGCCGGTGGAGCTACTGGTCCAATCGGTGCATTCTGGAATACTCAGCATGCAACAAATGCCTCTGTTTCAGAGGAGACAAGCAGACCCAAATTTGACGAAGAGATAAGGCACAGTTCCTCAGTCCATGACAAGAGTCATCCCAATAAGGTTTCTGTTTCTAATCGAAATAGCCCTTTGAAAGAGGAAAGTCTCAGCTCCCACCCGATGCAAAATAATGTGCGACCAAAACTAACCAATAGAGCAGGGGAAGCCCCATCAAGGGATTTTGAGATAAACTTTTTCCAGGATGGTTCAGGTCAGAGTGTTGGGAATAATAAATCGTCAAAGTTAGAGGGGCCAACTGCCCCCCAAGGTGAAGGATTCAATTCTTTTGTTGCGGAATTCTGTACCAATAAACCTAGCCCTGGAAATACCACTAAACAACCGGAGAAGAAAGAGCTCATGGAAGCTGAGGTTGAGAAGTTGAAGCAACAGCTGTCACGAGCCAACATGGAGAAGGCTGAAATAACATCTAAATATGAAAAGCTATCTGCAATATGCCGATCACAGCGACAGGAGTTACAAGAGCTTAAGCAAGCTCTTGCTGCCAGAACTCCATCACCAAATGTAGACACCACGAGGGACCACCACGCATCTCCTGGAAGTCAACCATCCAGTACTCCACCGGTACATCCTTTGCTATTAAATTTTCATTGTTAATAAAATTTATAATTGATTATTCAATAATTATTAATTCAAAAATGATTTTGATACAGAAAAAAGATAACATTGAAGGAACAGTTTGGGAACTTCGCATGGTTATTTGCCATAGTCAGTGGGGTGGGGAAAAAAAAAAGCCCCCTCTGTCAGATTCAAAGCCTGGTCAAGCATTTCGTGATCCAAAGCAACAAGCTACTCCAGTCAATTCTACTCCTAGATCTGTCAGGACAAAAAATGGCTACCAGAACAGAGAGACATCTGAAACTAATACATCAGCATTTGGAACGGATAGCTTTAGAGCTGTGCCGGCTTCCAGCTCTCAGATAAAGGCCACTTTCAATGAGTCGAAAAATTCTCAGCGTTTTGGTGAACCAAAGAATATAGATAGCAAATCAGCGTCCCAACCTGCTGGATGGGCAGGTTTCTAAAAGATGTTATAGCTAAACTTAGTACGTCCGGCAAGGCAGTCAATTTTACAATTTGAGATTTCCTTTACAAGATACTCTTCCTATTATGGAAGAATGAATTGAGGGGGATGTAAAACATACACTGGTCCAGTTGTTTTGAGCTCTTGGTTGTTTTGTGTAGATTTTGAACCTATTATATCATATCCATTAGCTTCTGGTGTAGCTTTGATTTGTCATCCCCAATTGATTATTATAATCTATTGTTGTTGTGTTGATCAAGCATATGCGCTCTTGCAGATAAATTTGGATCAAACATATAGAATGAGCTTGTTTGTAAGTGGCACCCAAAGGTGTGACTTCATGACCAATGAAGTAGGTGATAAGCATGAGATACTCGAGTTCAAAATCTCAGTAGAGACAAAAAATAACTAGTAGGAATAGCACGTTGCAGCTGTTAATTCTCCCAGCATGGCGTTCATCTCCATTTGCATTATTGAGCTTAAAACAGATGCTCGAGAAGTTTGACATGGGCATCTACTAGTATATGTTAGCCCTATGTTCCTCGCACTCTTCAAAAAGGATGCATGCATCCATGAAAAATATGCTAATTTTGAAGAATCTGTGCAGTATATTACATTACTTATTTTTTGAACAAGACACACAAACAGGTCCAATCTCATATGGGCTTACCATCTAGAACTTTGGCCCAAAACAAACAAGACGGCGAAGGCAAAAATGAAAATCCACGTGGCAAACAACCATTTGTTAATAAAGTAGCACGCGGATTGGTATCCTAGCAAACATTTACTTGTGAGATCTCTACCGTTCAATACTGAAAATTTTATGATCCAACGGATGTTATTTGACCTCCCAAAATTTCATAACTCCCTCCCAAATTTCTTATGATTCCCGCTAAGCTTCACTCCTATATTATATCTCTCAAATTCACCTTCATTTCGCACATCTATCAATTGTAGCATACAAGCAAAATGGCTCGTACCAAGCAAACAGCCCGCATTCACTGGTGAAAAGCGCCACTTAAGCAACTAGCTACCATTCTGCCAAGAAAGTCGCTTCCGCCACCGGAGGAGTGAAAATCCCTCACCGTTTCAGCCAGGAACTGTTCCCTGAGAGAAATCATGAATACCCCAGAGTCTACCGAGTTTTTGATCAGGAAGCTGCCATTTCAGAGCTAGTGAGGGAAATTGCTCATGATTTCAAGAAGATCTGAGATTTCAGAGCAGTGCTGGTGGGCGGCGCACAAGAGGCTGGCTGAATCTTACCTCGTTGGGCTTTTGAAAGATACCAATCTTGTGCATCCCGCAAAGAGGGTACCATCATTGCCCAAGGATATTCAGCTTGCTAGGAGGATTCGAGGAGAAAGGGCTTAGGAACCTTCTTTTATGTTTTATCATTAATTTGTGTTCTGTTTTAGGGCTTTGCTTGCTTCTTCGGTTAAATGTTTGTGTAAATCAAATTATATAAACCTCTGGTTTAGTACTATTTTGAGATCTGATTAATTAAATCTGTACTTCATTTTATTACAATTAAAGGTGCTGCTCATGCTATGATTTGGAGTTTATCTTCTTTATTGCTTCTGTCTTTTGGTTGTGTAGAGTGTAGGGCTTTCATTATTTGTTCTATTTTGCACAAAGTTTCGTTCATTAGCATTTTACCTTCGTATAAATTAAAATGTTATAATTAGTTTAATTAAATATTAATAACTTTTGAATTTTCTTAGATTACTTCCTATTATTATTATTATTATTATTTCATTTTTGTTATTATTAAAAGTGAAAAACTTTTAGCTTCAAAATTGATTACCATTTTAACTCTACTATAAGTTAAAATTATAAAATATTTAATTAGTCAAATATTAGAATTCTCAATAAGTTTTTTCTAATATATATTTGTATTCATAATCGAATTTCTACATACTCACCTTTAATGTAATAAGTTAATATCCAATTACTTTTTTCCTTTATTTTTACTTGTCATGTTTCGATGTCTAAGATTCACTTTAATTACGATCTTTATCGATACTATAACACAATAATAAATGTTACTCAGATATAACATTATAAGTCTTTATTTACCGATCAATCATTAAATTTTTCTTGTTNCGAGTTGCATTTTGCAACCTCTCTGTTTGTACGTTTGCATTTTTTCATCTATGCATTGTTAGACTATATGAGTTAAATGAAGTTCAATTACATTTGGGGCGATCTGTTATGTTGACAAGACGAGCTCAATCCATGCTCTTTAAGTCTAAAAAATCCGCTAGTTATACTTGAAGATCAAAGTACGCTCAAGCCCTAGCTCGTGCCAATGAAAAAGTCTTTATACGGCTAAAAGAAGGAAAAAAAAAAAAAGAATACACACAGAAGCTCAATTCTTTCCGTGGTGATATGCAAGTTATCCGCAAATCAATAAGTCTTCATCTCCAAGCGGTGAGTTGCAAAAGTATTCCGTCCATTCAAGATCAAAAAAAAATTAGAAAGAGAAATAGTTTTAATCATTCCTTAGGGGAAGAGGGTCTGGCAAATACTCTAACTTTGGCCGTAATTGTTGTTATGATACCAAAATTTATGGAGAACCTTTTAGCCATGCACTATTCAATAATATATTTTAAAGGTATACATGTGCTCAAGTGGACACATCGCATTTTATAATTATGCAATATTTTTTATGTCCATGTAGACACATATATACCTTTAAAATACACTATTAGACATTTTAGGGTATAAACGGTCCTTTCCAAAATTTGGTACCGTTACAACAATTTCAATCAAAATTTGAATATATTTCAGATCTTTTCCCCTTCTTTAGGGGGTTGAATTTTTCTCTCTAATATGTCAGTGAAATGCAGATTTATATTCATTTATTCATCTTTTGTTACTATTTATTAATGGGAAAAGGGTCTGATATACCCCTCAACTTTGTTATTTGGAGCTGATATACCTTCGTTATAAAAGTGGCTCATATATGCCCTTACTGTTATACAAACTGTTCATATATGCCCCTGCCGTTATAAAATGGCTCACATATACCCTTCATTAACGAAGTTAAAAAATTAATTTTAAATTTATTTATTACTTTTAAATTTTTTTTAAAAATATTTAGGGATTATATGATTCTTCTATCAAAGAGTTCAAGGTATATTTTAATTTTTTTCATACATAAATTATTTTTTTGACTCTTTATTTAATTATTTGAGTTCTTATTCTTATTTTGTTTTTTTTTTCATTCCTTAGTTTAAAGAAAAAAAAATTAAACTATTTTTTTTACAGTGTATTGTAATTTAATTTTCTATTCGAAGAAAAAATTTGGTCATGTACAATAAGTTTACAAGAATATTAGTGAAACATAAATAAATTTGATTATTAAAATAATAATTATAAATTAGTCATTGAAACAAAAAAAAGAAGTCAAAAAAATATGTTTGACGATGATTAAATTTACTCATATAGGATTATATTTTTTTAGAAAAAAATAATAAAAATTTAGATTAAAATTATTATTTTTTCATTTCCGTTAAAGGAAAAGGGTATATATGAGTCATTTGTTTATAAATAGGGGTATATATGAACCACTTTCAAAACAAGGGATATATCAGCTCTAAATGAGAAAGTTAAGAGGTATATCAGACCGTTCTCCCTTTATTAATTAATATTACAATGACAGACAAATCAATTTTTAGTGATAGGATTTTATTAAAACTTTTTGATAAAAGAACAAAGCAAAGCTCTTGAGTTAATGATTGTGCGGAGAAAGAATTAAAGATTTACATCTTTTTATTCATTAATTCTTAACGCGAAAGCCATTGAAGCGGACCTTAGTGGCACCAGTTGATTTGCATGTTTGGGAGATAAGGCTGCCAACTTGTGCTGCCGAGCACAGGAATTTGCCTCCGGCCGCAGCGCCGTCGATGCATGGGTGAGAGAGTAGCAGAATCAGTAAGTTATGATACACGGTGGGTCTTTGTCGACATCTCAAAAAAAGGAATAAATAAAAGCTAGTAAAAGGGGCTTTTTGTGTTTGTGCAAACATGAGGATATTGATTTATTTGAAAAGCAATTAAGTTTCAAAAATAAAAGTGGGTAAAATGTAATAACGGTATTTCGACGCTTGTCTACCTGGACAGGATATATTTGAGGTAATCGTGTACGAGATGGCGAGAGATAGGGAATATGTTTCCACCTAAGAACTAAAGTAAAACTAAATTTACCCTTTGTATTTACCATCAAATGGATTAAATTGTTATCTTTCATAACAGACATTATCATGTCTAAATTAAAAGCTTTGGATATGATAAACAATTGATTAAGTGAGCGTTTTTTTCCTTTCAAATTTATACAATTTTAGATGTCAATTTAAAATACATAAGAACGTGCGTAATATGAATCTTAACCTCGAATATCAGATAAAATAATAAAATTAAACTTTTTACCTTTGGTGTATTTTTGGTGCTTTTTGCTTTTAATAGTTCATTCATACTAATATTTTTTTTTTTGGGGTAATTGTCACAGTTGAAGGTGCATGGAATGTGGATGGCAAGGACCAATATTGGGATACTTTCGCCAACTCATCCTGGGTCCTACTCTTATAATCCCCTCTCCTCTCACACACACATAAATTTTTAGTGTTTTTAAATTACTATACATAATTGATATATAATCAATTTTTAAAGAAATATCATTAATGATTCAAACAAATATTTAGGTCATCTTTTTTAAATGGTGTAGATCTTTGGAAACTTTAAACATTCCATATGTTTATTCGTTTAAATATATGGGACAAATAACTAGATGGTAAAAACAATTATTTACAAACATTGAGGATAACATGAGTAACACTCTCTTATTCGTCTATAAATTGTGAAGATCGAAAATTTGGGGTGGTTTGAATAATCTTAATTGAACGTCTAGATCTAATCAGCCCTCAAGCTGCAAGGTAGCACATTGACAGTAAATGCTTTCTAAAATAAATGATTTTGATATTACAAGGACAGACTCAAATCCAACAAATCTTATTATGATAAGAATACTTCCCACAAGTCGTTAAGATTGAGTCAGATTTTATTGATAAACTTTGAAATCACACACTTTATGCCAAACAACTAATTTGAAAATACATCTTCAAAATGTAATTCAAAATTTATATTAAACATATGGCTAAATTTAAATTTTTAATAATGCATTCTTTCATCCCATTTTTAAAGGACTGTACCGACTTGAAGCTCTGAGACCTCGGCTTATGAAAATTTTGCTCTGTATTTTGCTTTAATAGGTTTATATAAATTTCCGAAGCTTAGCTTTCGAAATTCATATAGAAATATCGAGCTACGTCTCATTTGATCACCCATAACATCAAAATATCTTATAATAAACCTTTTGTCTTCCATTTAATTTCATAATCTTGTCAGTATTTTTATTTTATTATATTTTTTTAAATGCTTAATTACAACTCACAATCAGATTTCGTTTATTTTTCTATCGCGTATTAAACCACATGTAATCAATAGAATAGTTGACTTAGCTCCATCAACCTAGAATTCAGCAATCCTTTGATTCAAAGATCTGGGGCCAGTTAATACTCCATTAATTTATCAAAAAATAATTCAACAATGTACTTGTCCAACGTTTAATTTTTTATTAATTTTCGTTATTCTTTTTGTTTGCATAGTCCTAGCTGTTTAAGTAACGACGTATATTAACTGTTTGACATTTATAGACTTTAATTAAAATAGTTTTAACTTTTTATCAAAATAATTAATTTAAAAGCTTACACTACTAAATATTGTAGTGTTTTGAACAATTTCAGTCTCAACTTGCATTCTTTTTTCAATCACATCTATTCATCATGATATTTACACAATAAATACATATACTTAACATATTTTTTATAAAAAACCTTGAAATACTATTGAATCATGATAACATTTGGATAACACAATTGTATTTGTGGATGGTTTTGTTTTCTTTTCTCTCTTTTCTTTTCTTCATTTTTTTTAATTTACAAAACGACTTATTTTAACTCTTTCCGTATTATATATAAATAACCGCATAAAATTTCCAATTTATCGAGGTGGTGAAAAAATTACAAGTTAAACGAATATACCTTTAAATTGTGTAAGTGAAATAGATACATCGACCAGAGGTAATAAAAATTAATGCACTGAAATGGATATCACATGACTCATCTTTTTTCAATGGCATAGTAACTTTCATGTTTATTCCCCTTGTCACCTCTTTTCTATCTCAAATACAGAAAAGACTTTTTTTTAAAAAATTTATAATGTCTTAAATATTTTACTTTCCATCCATATTAACTAATAATAATTACTTGTCTATCATCTCCGTCCAAATAAATAGATCATTACACCTCGAATAATAATTATCCACTATTAATTTAATATATTTTTTAGAAAATAAGAAATAATAGAGATAATATTACTATATTATCTTTTGACTTTGTTAAATTTAATGTTATGAAAAATGTGTTACCTATCTGTTTAATAATACTTGTCTACTATTGACTTTGCACATTTTTAAAAAACTATATATAAAAAAATAATTTTACTATATCGTCCTCTATATATAATAATTACAGTGTTTAAAAATTCTAATAAAAAAATGACTATTATTTATATAAAAGTAAATTAAAAACTAAATATAAAATATTTATTGATTCATAAAGTAATAATATAATAGAATTATTATTGATGAATCTCTTAATTTTCTAAATATTATTGATTGACAGGGAATAATAATGTTTGGTTAAAATAATCATATTTAGTTCCCTCTTGGGTCGTCCCACTTACTCTCAATACAACAAATGACAATTAATACTTTGGACATATTCATTTATTAATAGAAAATATGGGACCTCTGACTGCAGCCCCACTATATTTAAGCTACAGTATATTTAACCGCATAATACATAAATATGCATTTTAACTTGATTTCAAATTATTTATTTAATGTCCTACAATTTGAATGAGTGTGGCATAAGTATAGAGACGCTTCAACTTATGATAAGTTGAGAACAATAGACACCCATGTTCTACTTCATTTTTTGTCCTACGTGGTGTCCTACCGTGTATGTGTATCAGTCTGGACTCATGTGTTTATGTTATTGAAAAGCCTTGAGGTGGTTTTACAATAGTTGTTTGTTTTGTGCATTATGAAATTAAGATCAAAAATTCCATTACAGTTTAAATTATAGATCCAATATATGTATTCATGTGCCTATCTAAGCTACTAATTAATTATTGTATAAAGTACAGAAATTATACTACATTAGGACTAATTATGTTTGTATTTTTTTAATTTATTAATTTTTGTAATTTCTCACTCGCTTAATCGAGATAGGTCATTTGCATCAACACTTTCAAATGATATTAATTAAAATAATTGGATGATATATCCAAGAGTAACAATTATCCAAACAAAATTGTATAAGATATTTTTATGAGGGGGTGAATTCGAATTTTAAGAGAGTAAAAAGACAAAAAAAGAAATTTTTCCTAACTATCAAATTATAATTTTTTATAGAAATCTGTTATGTTAAATAATTAATTCAATTTCTTAGATTTTTCTCACTTTTTTTTAATGTTATAGCGTACTTAACTTAACAATTGTTACTATCAAACGCTTACTCTCCGATATTCACGCGAGCAATTATCATATCAGAAAAAATATTGGACCGTAGCAAGTGGAGATATAGCTCTGGACTTTTATCATCGTTCCGCAAGGTATACACTATCACTGACTACTGGCTTGACTCAATTAATTCTAAGTTTGTTCTTAAGACACCAGAAATAGAGTTCTCGTTGAATTTCTTTCTTCAATTTTGAATGTCCTTTTCTGAACTTCAAAAATAAACAAATGTAGGAGGACGTGAGACTCACCAAAAATTTGGGAAGGACTGGATGCTTTCAGATCTCTACTTGCAATGACGAGAATTTTAACCCAGTAAGATAATTTAGTTTGCATATTTATTTTTCTTTTGTTAATTTATAATTTGTTAATTAATTTTTTAATTTTGCTTGTGTTTAATAATAATTATCCAGATGTTCGTTAAAAAGGAATATATCAATGCTGGTATTGACTACTACACATCTCATAAATGAGATTGTAGCCTTGGTAAAAAATAAATTCTACTCTACTTGTTTCTTTTTCTTTTCTCCCGAACAGCTTAATTTACAAAATTTAAACTGAATTATAAAAATTACTTACGTTTATAAATTGCAATTTTAGGTATTAAACCTCTTGCGGCATGACACAGTTTTCGATTGGTGACTCGTTCCTCAATCCGCCCTTCGAGGGAGTAATATCTTTCGGCTTTCTAGCCACGTCGGTAGACTACGCGCTCTCCTGACTATAATTATTGTTATCACAGTAGCTCTAATCACTGAAATCACAATAAAAGTTTTCATTTTGCTGTTGCGTTGAGAAAAGTATTGAGTATGTAATTAGTAACCTTGGTGAAGAGATGATAATATCCCGTCTAAAACTCTCGTAAATGGGAATTACAAGACCACTTCTGTCATATTTTTGGGACAGTTGACATTCCCTGCCGTCTAAAAATCTAGGAGTCGTACATATGTCATTGCTCCTCTTCTCTTCTCGCCATCAAAAGACTAAATATGGATGCGGTGATTACAATCTTAATCCATTGCGCGTGTGACTAACGATTGTATGTTCTATTAGTATGAAGGGTATATATGTTTTAGGTTTTACGGCGAGGGGAATCAATGTTCGTAAAATATGAAAGAGATATCTGTATACATTTTACGAGTAGTTTTAGCGTTCATATTTAGTCTTTTTCCCTCCTATTTACTATTCTCTGGAACTCTATACATACGGAGATATAGGGAGTATGTTCATAATTTTCTGACTCTCCTCTATCTGTTGTTTAACAGAGATGATTATGTAGATTTTTGTAAAGGATATGTTTGACAAAAATTTGGTCGGCCTAATATTAGTGAAGTTGTTTCGGGCAACCCAATGGATAATACAGCCTGTGGATTTTTACCGTACATCAACGGGATTTATGATTTTCTGTGCTAGTTACTTGTATTTCCCAAGTCGTCCATGGGGCGGTGTGTTCCGCTGGATACACCAAATACATCTGCACAATCGTAACTCTGGCACTGAGCCTTATATAGCTGTACACCACAACTCTATGCTCATGAGCGGCTGAGACTTCCAACTAATCACCAGGCAAAAATATAAGGTACTCTGTTCGTTCGAAATTCGAGCGTATTTTAACAGTAATTTCATTTTGGTATCTTGGTTATATTACTCCAACGTCTGCGTTTTTTATTCGGGTGATATAGCCAATTCAAAAGGGCCAAATCTAGGGAACATTGTAGTGTACATGTTTTAGCCGCCGTCCACAAACAGAAGATTAAAGCATGTCTATACAGACGCCCTTGATTTTATCTTGGATGGTAATTTTTTTTATTTATTTAAAGATAATATATTTATTTTCTTATATCACCTACAAAAACAGGAAAGTGAAAATGATACATGACCATGTAGATTGTTATGTTTTTACTATCCTTGTTATGCATATCCCCAGTTGACTTATGGAGCGTGTCCGCATCGATGAGAAACTGTTGCAAGAGATTACACAAGTTTTACCCTCTAACGAATCCAATTGTTCGGTGAAGACCTCATGTGAGTTTACTAGGATTTGAATTCAGTACACCTCTAATTTTTGACGCATCCATTTTCTCTAAAAAATAACCCCACTATTACTGTCTATATTCGTTCATGTAACTGATAATCGAGTCCAATCAACAAGAGATATGATTCCGACTTTAAATAACGTGATAATTAATATCATATTACTTCATATGCTGTGACTTAGTTATTTATGTAGTCATTAATTAATTTATGCTTCTTATGTAAATCATCCGCGTACACGGCGAAGTTAATTTGGTAGAACCAAGGTTAAGTATATGTACATTATTCAATTCAAATTTTTTATTGTTCACAAGTTGTTAATATACCAATATATGATGTATTTAGTATATGTTAATTATTTAGAGCATGCAGACTGGCGGTGACCATTTATTATATGGTTTGCTTGCTCGCAAATCGGACTTTATAAGCTTCCTGTGTTTATATGAAAGATAAATTTTACAAGAATCCATTGTTTTTACATTACGAATCGCTGGTCACAGTAAAGATTATATGACACCATAACTAATTAATGTGGTGATTTTGAACTTAAATTACTTAATTATTGCTAATTACAGATTGACAACTATGGTGTATATGCGAACGGGTTGAAAATCCAATATTTGATGGATGTTGCAAGAAGGTATTAATGATGCCTCAAAACAGACAGGGGTATTGTAACTTCTTTTAACCCAAACCGCCAATCAATTTAAGGCTCTTTTAGTTCAGAGAACTTTTACGTTGTAGCCAGTTTTTTTTTATCGATTACATGATTGGATAGATGGTGGTTTTTATTATATATTATCAGATTTCGATTTAAAACTCAGAAAATATACCAATGCTTAATTCTTCTTACGAAGTGGGAGTCCGTAGTCTGTGCTCTGAATAAATTTACTGTTTTTTTTTAATTAATTTCAGGGAGGGGGAGTACATGTAAGGGTTCTTTGCAGGGTCCCATTTTTGACAACTTTGAATGGGGAATCATGCATAATACACAGAGATTGGTACAATTTTGGGTATTACCCAAAAAATCACCTCAAGAGAATCCTAAGAAGCTCTTTCGTTTTCCTGCTCTTTGGATGAAGAAATTCCTTCCTCAATAATTATTTGTAATATCATGTATGTGTAGAATCTAATCAAGTTGCTTATTGCTCCTTTAAATTCCCGTAATTCAATCTGTTGTTATGCCTAGCAACCCTACTATTTATGGAATAATTAGGTGGTGTTCCTTCTTTTCGTAATCTAAAAGAGGAGAAATAATCTTCGTTGTAACAATATGTATATGCCTAGCAATTTTTGGCTGATCGATTTAACAACATGTAACCTGTTGCAGAGCATATGATATTCAAGACTGTTGAAACAATTTATTTTGTTCCGAACTTATGTGATATCCTCAAAAGAATTGAATCATCGAGCGGGGGTTCACCTTTTAATCTTGAAGTGTTTTGAACGTTTGTTAAACTTTCGTAAGGTTTAAAAATCAATTTACTTATATTGAAGCAAAGTTAAAAAATGTCAAATTGCTCAGAAGTTTGGATTATCGTAAACCATTAAGCTCCGTTTTAAGTAGATGATACTCAAACAGTATCTACACATTGTCCAAGGGGAAGTCAATATATCTTTCTGTCCTTTCTTGTTGTCATTTTTTTCTATTAATAAAGTTCATTTCATTTGTCATGACTCGAAAGCAAAAATTTACAATCAGAATTAAAAAATATTGCTTACCTCAGATGAAGACCCACATTGGTACTGCAGGAGTACACTGCACACCGTTAGCTTCAAAAGAAATCAACATTTATAATACGTTGAAAATAAAAAAACCTAATATATTATTATGTGAACCCCATAAAATTCAAAATTGTGATTTGTCACCCGTGATACAAGCTAATAGATCACGGGACCAGTTCAAGTCTCAAATAAACTTATTTTAGCGTTAATTTAAATGCTTCAATTTTGTTTCAAATCTTGAATTTGTCTCGGCTCAGTATATAAGAGGACGCAATGGATCCTGACTGGCTATAAATCTTTAGCAAATATAGTAAAAGTTTTATGACTATGAAGATTACCTGTGCGTAATCCCAAATAGACGGCAGTCGGTCCATTTTTAACTTTTTCTAAAACAAAAATAAAATAAAATAAATTGACGTTGTCAAAATTGTTAAAAGAAAACGAAAAGCAATAGAATTTTTTAGGTACAATCTACTATATAATTATGGAATTCTTAAAGAATACTCTAATTAAGCCATGGGATTACTAATTCAGATCTCTTTACTTCTCTTAATTGGGATTTTTATACCAATTATAAGTTCTTCTGTGCCTAATAATTATTATTATTATAATAATAATGTCTCAGTCCCATTTAATAAAACCAGTTTTCCATCAGATTTCATTTTTGAATTTCTTTTCCCTCTTGCTGCTTAAGGTTTTCTATATTATTTCTACACTTATTCCTCAATTTAATTATCAAACATCCCTTTTTCTTTTTAATTATTTCTAAAAACTTTAAATACACCGTAAACTTTTTCAATTTTACTTTTAGCTCATTTGTTTACATAATCAACGTAACATGTCTACGACATTTCTTAATCACAAGTTGGTGTCTCTTCCTTTCGTCAACTTGGTGTACGGATCAAACGAGGTTCAAATATTTTATTTTTGATTTACACTTTACAGTATGAAGAGCACTAATAAAGAGGGTAGAGGTCCGATATTTGGGATATCCCTTTACCACACATACCATCCTGTTAATGCAAAAATTATAATAAAATATTTTTTAAATAAACATCTATTGTTTTTTAAACGATTTATGTGGTTTTAATTTTCTTGTCACGAAAGGATTAGCCTGACGCATCAATTAAAGTCGGTGACGTAGCGCGAGTGATTTTTTACCATCGTTACAATGTAATTTTAAATTTAATGAAATAATCAGTACTTCTATTATATTAAAAATACACAAAATCGACATATGTAATTGGCCTATGGTTCAATTTCTATTATCACACATCTATCACTTCACTGGTGACTCTGTACAATAGGTCATGGTATATCAAGCTACTTAAAATTTGATCACGGATTGAACGGTTTTCTCAGATTTGCCACACTCTTGGTCAAGAGTTTTTTCCGAACTGTAAGTATTACTCTTCTCTTAGTTTTTATATTTTCTAATGTTTTATTGTCAAGAACTTTATCGATTTATACAATCAAAAGATCTGAATTTATTTTTCCTATTCAATTCGTAAATAGTCTTAATATAAGAGGTCAGTACTCACAAAGGATTACTGTGATGGGCCAACAAAACTATGTAATTATAGATCTGAGGGCTATTAGTGCCTTCCACAAATAAATAATACCTATCATAGAAACAGCTGGCAACAAACAATAGATTTAAACAGATAATATAATCTACTCGGTTATAAAATAGTAGATTAGGAGTAATTAAAATATTGACATACTCAACAACATTTTTATATAAAAATAAATATGGCTAAAGGATTTAGGCAAACTCTAAATTCACTATGACATTGACACACTCAATTGCTGCTAAATAATATTTGGTGACAAGATCGGAGAGTCTTGCTCTAATCGTACTATTATTATTAAATTTCTCTCCTTATTATTGCTGAGTTGACATTTATCATTCAAATTATTAGGGTGTGACATATATTAAGACAAATTCAATCAATCAGAGATCCAAATAGTAATCATTTATTTTACCCCAATACAAAGACAACAAAATTCTTAAAGTCAAAGATATTGTGTGATTCAAGGCGTTGGCGGGAAAGGGGTAGGGTGGTGGCGTCATTGTATTCCTCTCTCCATCTCATAAATAACTGATACACCTTTTCATTTTTACACTGATATGTAATAAATTGATAAATAATACATCAAAATTTATACTATTTACCCTTTTATTAATAATAGTGAATAATTTTTTTTTCTTTATGTCACTTCTATTTTCAAATTCACAAATATCTATCCAACACCTCTAAGCATTTTTTCGCTGAGAAGTTTTAATGAAGAATTCATAAATTTTTGATATGTTATATTACCCCTATACGCAAAACTTAAAATATATAAATGAAAAAAGCATGCGGAGACTGTATAAAGTACGCACGTACGAGAACGTACTGTTTTATGTCCTTCGGAGATAAGTCCATTTTCTTGCAGGTAATTTAAGTGCTAAAACATAAACTAAGTTACAAGAACAATACACCATCTTATTACAAAAAGGCATGTTATCTCGTATACATAGTTAATCTTTTATTTCTATTCTTCTTATCTAATGTTATTTCTCATTTTATTCAATATTTTTTTATATATAATCATTAGGATATAATAACTATTAATAATTTTTATAACAACCTAGAAAATCACGGTGCATCGATAATATACATAACATTACTTTATACTTATCTATTTATTTAATATTATTTAAAACTATATACTTTATGTTTTTTACTATGTTCTCATCGATGGGAAGCTTTGTAGAGGAGTAAATAAACAAGGCATTGCCTTCTATAATAATCTTATCAACGAGCTCCTAGCTAAAGGTTAATTATCTTTTAATATTTTATTTTCCTTATTTCGATCGAGGTAAAAATACGTAACGTTATATTTAAAAATTCATCCAGGTATACAACCTATGGTTACCCTATTCCATTGGGATCTACCCCAAGTCCTTGAAGATGAGTATCTTGGCTTTCTAAACACACAAATAATGTAAGTGTAGAACAATTTTTTTGAGCAATTTTTCTCATGTTTTTGTTAATGTATAGAAAACATTTTTGTTGTAGTTATGATTTTCAAGATTATGCAGAATTGTGTTTCAAAGAATTTGGTTGATAGAGTTAACTTTGACCCAATAAAATAACCAGTGGCTCTGCATTACTGGTTATGACATTGGTATTTTTCCTCCTATGAGATGCTCTTCTTGGAGGACCACTGCTTGTTTTGCTGGTAACTCTTCCACCGAGCCTTACATAGTTGCCCATCATTTGCTGCTTGCTCATGCACAAACAGCCAAATTATACAGAGACAAATATCAGGTATTCGCTCTGTCTCAATTTATGTAGTACTGTTTAATTGGATGATACATACAATCAAGAAAAACCTTTACAACCAATATAAGTTGTGATGTGTGGTAGAACTGCTTCACCCGTGACCAGGTGTTTCGTGTTCTATCTCTAGATACGGAATGAGAGAGTCACTTCTGAATAAGCTCTGTAGTGCGCGATTCAGATTTAATCGGGACTCCAAAGTATGCTCTGGGTGGAAAACCGAAAAAGACCCTCTAGAATTACGGTCTAAAACTAGTTTGACTATAAATCATTATATAAGGATAAATGAGAAGTTTAAAGTTAAATTATTTCTTAATATAGAAAGAAAAGCTTTTTTTTGAGGCAGAATAAAAAAAATGAAGATATTTAATTGTTGTTTGGTTCTTTAAATATTGATTATGAAATATTCTTAATTAGTCCATTTCTATCATAAAAAGAAATAATATATATATATATATATAATATAATATATATATATAATATATATATATATATATGTATCATAATAATTTGGAGATTATTATATTTCTTATCCATCTGAAAAATTTGATTATATGATCGAAATATAATTTTTATATATAGGTATCGCAGAAAGGGGAGATTGGAATAGTACTAGTGGCTAGTTGGTTCGAGCCCTATTCCAAGAGGAAGAAAGATATAGACGCAACACAACGAGCCATCGATTTCTCGCTCGGATGGTAAGTACAATCTCCATATATAAATAAAAACAAATCTAATTATGAATTTCAATAGTTCAAAATGAAGCGTGACATCGATAAATTACATTTCAGGTTTATACATCCATTAATATATGGTAATTATCCAGAAATTATGTGCAAAATCGTGGGAAATCGTTTACCAAAATTCACAATAGAAGAAGCTGAGATGGTGAAGGGTTCCTCTGATTTCATAGGACTAAATTACTATACAACAATGTATGCAGCAAATCTTAATGTTACTCCAAATAAAGAAAATATTAGCTACCTATCAGATTTTCAAGTAAATCAAACAGGTAATTAATTGATTATTATTATTATTATTATTATTTTAGAAATTGAAACAAATAGTCGATAACTATTGTTATCTTATATTCTTATTGTATATTGATATATGATATACATAAAATATACCCTTTTGGAATGAATTAGTGTATATTAGACCAGCGAATGTAATTATTTTTATCGTCACACTATAATAAAAATATTTTTTAGCAGTAATAAATCTATATACACATTAATAAAGAGAGGTAAACTCTTTACTAATATTAGTTAAGTGTCATCAGATCCAATATATAAAGAGTGTTAATTACTGCTAAAATACATATTTAGCGGTAATTAAACTATTATTGTTAATTAACTGCCCTTAAATATAATTTCTAATGTAGTGATAATTCACTTCACACAAATTTTTGGAGCTAACTCGAATTAAAATAATTCTAACATTTTCTATTCAAAATACAAATGTTTTGAAATCTATATGAAAAATACTAATAAGTTGCAATCCCTCATATATCACTATGATAAAAATATAGCTTGAATATAATTAGGTTTCATTCTCATTTAATTCTCAAAAAGAAATGTAACGAGTAAAACCGAACGTGATGATATTTCCGTCACAAAACTATTAACACTTCATCTTTTGTTTTTCCTTTCTTTTGCAGTGGAAAGAAATGGAAAGCTTATTGGTGAACCGGCATGTTCTTATACTCTTAAATCTTAATTATGAAAGTATTTTGCTTCAACGATTATTAATCTTTTTAATAATATAAAGTGATTTTTTTTTTAATTTTTTTTTGGATACCGACAGATCGGCAGTTTTCATGTTTGCACAGAGGAATTTTGAAGTCTGTGTATACAAGAAAAGCTACCAATAATCCAACAAATTTACAAACAGAAAAACGGTATAATAATAAATATTTTTCTCAACTATGATTAATTAATTACAGAATTATTTCTTTTTTAGAAATTTAATTTAATTTTTTTTGGTCATAAAAAGGTATGAGTGATGCAAATGTAACAATGGTTGAGAAAGGAGTGAATGACTTGCAAAGAGTGGATTTCTTACGTCGCCATTTCTTGGCCCTTAAAGCAGCCCTTAAGTAAGTAATCAATTATCTTCTTAATTTAATTAATTATAATTAGAACCGTCAAATACCGCTAGTCCGCTCAGCCCTCGGCCCTTCTAGGATTGGACTGGGTTGAACATTTTAAGACCCTACCAAATGAATGATCGGCCCGATCTAGCCCTTCAAATTTATTGGCCCGCGAAATTTGCGCTGGACGAGTTTGAAACGATCCTTTTTGACAGCTCTAATTATAGTTTATCTTTCCCTATCTTTTATGCTAATACTAATATTTGAAATATGTTTATTCATATAGAGATTAATGCATTCATGTTTTAATGTTTAATTTTTATTTGTCATTAACAGGAAGGGTGTGGATGTAAAGGGGTACTTTGCATGGTCGTTTTTGGATAATTTCGAATGGAGTTCAGGATATACTCAAAGATTTGGTCTTAATTATGTTGATTACAATCATAATTTAAACAGATATCCCAAATATTCTGCTCTTTGGCTCAAGAAATTTCTTCTTAATTAAATACAAAATTAACAAGTGTAAGATTTAAATGACACCCAAAAATATTCATAATGAGAAAAATTTAAGACTTAGCAAATGTAAAATCATATCTACATCATGTGGACCAAGTTTCCTATTAATATTTCTGTTTGGACTTGCAATTTTATATCACAATATGAAATTATGAGATGAAATCATCGTTCATTGTGAAAATATGCATTTTCATGTAGATATGAAATTTCAAAAAGACATGATTTGAGAATTTCTAACACAAAAATCTCATTTTTTTAAATATTTGACGCCTCTCCTTGCATTTTAAAAAAATTCGTGTGGTTTATTGTTGAGTGAGTTGGAAGTTAAGCGGAGAATAAGATACCACTATTCTGATGAAGTTAGTCGTTTTATCGTAAGATAATATATTTCTTAAACTCGAGTACTTGATAAAACTACTTCTTATGATATAATCATTATTTTTTTCGCTTAGTATGTACTATTTCAATAAATGAAGTTAACATGATGTAGTCTAAATTATTTTTTTTTATGTTTATATTTCTCTTTGTGATGTAGATATATACTTCTGAATATTTTATTCCAAATTTATTAAACTTCTCAAGAGTTAGAGAATTGTAGCGATTTTGTTTTTTTTTTTTAAGCTCCTAACAAAAGATGACTTTATTCATAAAAGCTCTATGTGATTTCGATTATCAAGAAGTTTGCATCAAAATAGTTATTACTATAAAAACATTGTCCTTTAGTGTACTGATTTACTATTTTCTTACTCTTTAGTATTTTCTACTATGAAAAGTTCATATGACTTGTAATAACGCGATCTGTATAGTTTGTATTAGTTTTAATTTCACTAGTATTATTATACCTATTTTTTCTGAGGATAATATTTCCATTAATGCGACACTAGTGCCGAGTCACTATCCAATATATTTGGTTAGGTATTGATATATGTCAGGGAAGTCTTATCAAGTAAGAAGATCATCTAATTCAAATATATTATTTAAAATTGATTTTCTTTTCAAAGAAAAAAAACTCAGAGCTATGTGAAAAATGCTCTGGTGACTATATATGAATCATTAAATGTTATTCATCAAAAAATTAAAATTTAATTCATTAATATTGAATATAACACATTTCATTAGACCCAACAACTAAATTAAAATCTAATAAACCGACTTAAAGAAAATAGGAAAAATAATTAATGCCGATTATTCATGTAAGTATAAAATTCATTAGAACTTCATCAATTACATTAATTCTTTAGCTATAATATTATGAGTTTCATAGTTATTATATTAAATTTTGCATCTTCCTCTTTCCTAATAAAATTTACCAATAATGTTATTCATATTATATTATTTTTTCTGAAAGAAGAATCATGCTGGTTTAATAGATTTAAAATTGTTTACAAGTTATGAAACTACTCTTTATGGGGATAAGATAAAAATGTGAGTTATATATATGATTTCACAAATAGAATATATTCTTTAAGATTTTTATTTGTAGTTTCTGTTAAACATTAAAAAAAGAAAAAACTTTCTCATGTAACATTGTGCATTTAATATACAGCTCAATGAGAAGTCAACTGCGAGATGCCAATACAAGAACGTCATCTTATTGGTATATACTTCTAAAAAAATAGTAGGATACAAAAATAGTTCTAAAAAATAAAATTAGTCTAGTTGTTCTCATATGTTCATATGTGTCTTCTAACTAATAAATGTGGAATACGCCGTGCACAAACACATCTGATTAATGAACTAGCCTAGAATAAAACAAACAAATATCGTCTATAGGAATTTTAGTATGACACAACTAATCACATGATTGAATATATCAAATTGAAATAAATATCTAGATTATCTTTTTACTAATAAAAATTTTTCATTTACCATCTTAATAGGTTGCGGGGAATAAGATACATACATACATTAATACATACATATATGTATGTATGTATTTATTCACTTGCGACCTATATATATATATATATATATATATATATATATTATTAATATATATATGTATATATATATATATATGATCCACATTGAATCATTCACAAAAAAAATCTTCAAATTATTTTGTGCAAACTTTATTTATTCAAATCTCTGCTTAAATTTTCTCTCGATTCTTCATATAGATGATATTTCCTGTTCTCTTTTGAAGAGCATACTAGTATAATAATATAAGCATAAATAATACTATTTAATTTTGTTTTATTATTCATTCGGTGTCTAAAATTTTTATTGGAGTTTCGACTAAATCTAGATCATGCTATGTAGGACCCATTCAGGGGATGACACTCCTAACAAGATTTTCTCCATACACAGGACTTGATTCCAAAATCTATGATTAAGGAAGAAACAATCTCACCAATACACTACAACCTACAAAAAGTACTATTCAATTAAAGTTGAAGAAACTGGAGCATTATCTCTATGCTTACCTGAAATTGCCAACCTCTCTCTCCCCCCTAATGACTCAAAAATATAAAATTAACTAATAATTAAAAAATAATTATTTAAGAAATATCTACATACCAAATAACATTAGCTACATTTATAATACAAGATTACAATTTAAAATTTACATGAAGAGTCAAAAAAGGTCTAATGTTTAGAATGACTGATTGAGTAGTTATAAATATACGCTATCAAACGATCTTGACTGTTTGATATTAGTGGATCATGCATGCGAGGTGGTAGAATGCAGTACATACTGCTATTAAGTACTCCTTGGTCTCAATTATGTGACGCTTTTTAAAATTTTGAAATTTAAATTAGCCTAACTTTGACGGTAAAATTTTCATATTTTTTTCAAATATTTTAATTTGTTAATTATTGTGACTTATAATACTTTTTACATAGTTTACAAATATATAAATTTACAATTCAAAAAATTAAAGAACAAGTTTTCAATTAAAACTTACAAATATATAATTTTAATTTGTTTTAATTTGTCTGTCATGTTTGTTTTTGGTCACAAATATTTTTGAAAAGGTAAAATATACATTTGAAGGTTGTGGTCCTTAATAAAATTTATAAATATTTTGATACACAAAATACTTTTTAAGCTGTAAATTTAAGTATTTCTTAAAAACTAAATTTTAAAGTTACACATTATATTACAGTGTGATAATAGCAAAATTCTCTTGTTGAAATTAAATATCTAACTGTATAGTAATATAAAATGTGTATATCAATCTCTACATTAACGTAGTATTGTCAGTAAATTGAAGTTGTGTTAATGTTTTAGGGTGGTTGCGCCGTGTTCTTCCCTGTCGCGTGACCGACGGTAAACCCCCCCAATAAGATGGTGGTAGGCATAGGGTCTGCAAGTGAGGGATTACCGCGGAACCAAGGGAGATAGATCTCCTCGACTTCAGTCAGCTCCCTCATCCGCGGAACAAAGACCGTCCACACCCAGGGGAGGGTCATTTAGATTCCAGGACTTGTCCTGCACGACACTCTAGAGCCCCCCCGACCGGCGACTTGGGCACGAGGAAGCCTGCGACCAGGGACACTACCCCACTTGCCCCACCCCGCCCTCACGGCCCCCCCCCCTGCACCCCCCTCCCCCTCTACCCATTCAGTTAACATACCCACCCCCCTCACCATAGTCCGAACACAGACCTCATTAATTGTTCTTCTGCCCCTCCTTCCTTTTACACCTCCATAACCCCGACTTAACTACCTCACCCGTTCTTCTTCGTCACCGCATTCTCCCTCCTCCACCCCCCGTCGGCGATTTCTCTAACTACTTCAGCCCGCCCCCTACTCCAGTTGCTCTACAGTTACTATCTCCTGCGATATAAAGAGGTATCTAATATGAATTTACGCTATATTTAATATATATTAATTTCGCCACTTTTTTCTTATCAACAATCAGTAGGGTGTGTAGGTTAAAACTGATTTTATTAACCAATAAATCAATCGAAAAAACACATTGAGTTTGATATTAGATTCTGGGCTAACAATTTTAAACGACTTTGCAAAACGTTTTCATTGGGTTATGATTCGATATTCGATTTTATGATTTTTGTTAATTGTCAAACCATAACCTAATAAGACTATGCTAAATTTACTATTGTATCTCTACACTAGTAAACCCTAGTTATATAACATTTTACGAACCCTATTAATTTAGTCTCAGTATAACTTAAGACCCTAATTATTGTTTCATTCTGTAATTCAAGCACACTTCAATCTTGAATGTGCCAATTTTATTGGATGATTTTTCTCTATATAATTTTAAAAGGCTATGATAACTCTTTTTTTTTTTTAATATGTACAGATAGAATAATTGACAATAGCAATGGTGATGTAGCCATTGATTTTTACCATGGTTATAAGGTAGCCGTAAATAAATGAGATTATGAGCACTTCAATTATTTTATAAAGCTTTTGACTAATTAGTTGGGATATTTTAGCGTAAAATGTTGCACTAATTGTCATTTTTTGCAGGGAGACATAAAGTTAATGAAATCCCAAGGGTTTAATAGCTTCAAATTTTCTTTATCATGGTCAAGAATATTACCATGTAAGAATTAAATTGTAATTCTCTTAATTTCTTTTTAATGTATTCCTCTAGCATGTTTTTATTAAAAATTTAGATTTAGATTCATTCCAAGTACATGAATATTCTTAATTTACGAATTAGGTAAATTAATCATGAGATGTATCAGTTATTCACGATTAGGGAGAAAAATTGAGAATAAAATATGAAACTCTTTTGGTTCATTTTTGCTTACCCATTTTTAAATTTGTGCATTTTTTAAAATAAAATAGTACTTATTGATATAAATATTTTATTTTAATGTTTATATTCATTTACATTTGATACTAATTTTTGTAAATAATTTGAAAATTATGCAATTAGTGCTAAAGACAATGTATTGAATTTTTTTTTTTTTGATATATAAATAAAATAAATAAAAATCTCTACGTATCTTTAAAAATAATAATTAGGAGTATTTTTTTCCCCTAGGCACTAAAACCCAGTTCATGGAAAGCATAAAAGGATAGAGGAATATTGTTACAACTCCCTCAGGGTTCCCATTTTAATAGGAAAAATAACTTACATACACAAACTATAAGTTGTATATTCTCTACATTTTACCTTCTTTTTTTAAATTACATAATCCCTTTTTTTTTTTTAATTTTTAGTATAAGTTTAGAGAACATCACCATTCTCTCTCCTATAATACAAAAGTACCCTTTTTAATGCCTATTTTCTCCATTAAAACGCTCAACCTTTTAAATAAGTTTATTGCGATTTTGAAACTGTTCTGCCATTAAAACAATCAACTTTAAATCAGTTTTTGGATTTAAATTATTAATTTAATTCAACACCCAATTTTGAAATTTTGAATTTCAAAATTAAAAATGTTGGAAATTTCAAAAAATTTGGACACTTCTCTCCAGTTCAGTTCTTACTCCATCACGTTTAGTTCTTCTCTTCTCCTAATAGTCGTTCTTCTTCTTAACCCATTGGGGGCATATTGATTAGTTTGATCTTTTTCTTCTTAATCCATCATCGTTTTAACCCCAGCATCTTTTTTCTCTTATCCATCATCGTTTTAAACCAACTACTTTTTCTTCTTAATCCATCATCAGTTCTTCGTTTATTCCTTTTTTGTTTTGTTAATTGTGTGCTATTACATCATAGAAGGATCGTTAATTAATCGAAGATATATGAGCCGACAATGAAAATTGGAAAGAAAATAGAAAAAAGTCTTTGCAGGATTACTGGAATCTTCAAAGGAGTCCAAACAAAGATTTTTTTTCTGCGAAACATCAAAATCAAAGTTGTCAAAATACCAAAAAAAAAAACAAAAAAAGAAACAGCAAAACATTGTGGGTTCGGCCTTACATTGTGCTTCGGGTTAGTATTTGGTACTTAAAATGTGTTGAATTAAATTAAAAATTAAGGATCCAAATGTATCAAAAAATCATGAAAACTTATTATCATGATCATGAAGTTTGAAAAATTGTATAATGTATCATTCACTAAGTTAATAAGGCGTTATCAAATGTTGCTTGATGATACATTATAGAATCAAGTGGTATAGTGTTTAGTCGATGTACTGGATACATGTATAGATATGTACAAATGTTAGTAATGTTTAGTCAATGCACTGATACATGTAGTCGAGTGTACACATGTTGTTCATGTCGTATGAATTTCTGAAAAATGATATCATGTAGCATAGTATTAGTCGTTTAGTTGATGTATTGATTACATGCTTGATGATACCATGTCATTTAATATGACCACAATGTATCAGTACATCAACTAAAAAACTTAATTACATTCATACAAGTATCGAATTCAATTTCTTCCTGATAATTCAATATCCAACTCGGCTGTGCAAGTGCTGCTTTGAGATTAGAAAACGAAATGAATCTCTCCAACAACGATTCGCGATTGTAACTTTCATAATGTAATTTCGTTCACAGCCGAATTACGGAATGTTGCATCAAAAATTGAAGTATTCATCTTTGAAAAATTCCACAGTAGTACCAACAATAAAATTACTTTGTTGTTAGTTCGAAATTGAACAGAGTCGTTCATAAACAAAAGGATTCAAAAAGATGATATATCTTTGATTTTCAAAATTTGAAATTAATATCCAATTACGCTGTGGATTTAGGCTGTGATTATGAGATGTTACCGTAAAAGTAAGTTGTTTTAGTACCGACATTAAATGTAGCGGTTTTTTCCCATTTTTTCTCAAACAGTTGAAACTTACCATGATCATTTACCATGTATCGATTAGAGTCTATGTATCACGACACAACAAAAAAATTAAGGGGTTTTGTGGAATACTAATTTTATCGGGACAAATGTAATTATTGAATTACACTATGGGATTCCTTCCTTAATTTTTACTTTTAAATATTCATCTTTTTACATCTATACGTTTTATCCTTATTAATCATTTTGAAAAGTCACATTGATTAGTTAACTATTTATCAATGATATAATAGGCAAAAATATAATATTCTATATATAATTTCATAAAAAGACAAAAAAACTTTGATCTAATTATTTTTTTAAAAATAATATAACTGAGATGAGAAAAGTACTACGTACGGATACGTTCACGAATAATAATGATTGAGTAGGTAGTGGTATCTTCCAAAACCTTCCACATCAGTATAAAGCGCATTGTTTGAGGGTCAAGTGGTGATCTTAAAATGTCTAAATATGGCAAACAAATGAACTTTCCAACTATTCTAGGACTTTTGTGGAATTGTGAGTTAACAAAGGAGAAGAGACACACAAAAAAATCCAATATTTACATAACCGAAATGGTACGTTACAATATAAGATGCATATTTTTTCTATTCAAGGTCTGAATTCCGACTAAATTGCATTTGAGAAGTATTTTTAGGAATGAAGTGATGTAATTGAAACAATAGTTAGAAGGAGTAATGACTTACAAAGCAACAGATTTATTGGTAAACATCATTGGTATCAGATGCCAGTCAGTAAAGTTTCTTTTTGTCCATTTTAGTGCATGCGTATATATTTGAAACACATTTTGTCAAATATAAATCATTTTTTTTGTAACAGGGATAGTTGTAAATGTAAAAGGTTACTTCGTTAGGTCATTCTGGATAATTTTGAGTGGAGGTTAAGGCTACACACAAAAGACTAGGGGAATTAATTAAGTTGTCTAATGTATTTAAAGATGATAGCCTAAAACGTTCGGCCATTACCTCAGAAAGTCCTTGTTAGTAGAGACAGTGTTTTATCATCATTTTCAAGCTCAACAACAAAGAAAATTGAAGGACTCCGTGGAATGCCAAATGAGCCAATTAACATTGCTTAGTTATGGGCCAACTGAGCACTAATGGAGGGACATAATCAAAGGGTCTATTGTATGGTGTGTGCCATTTGAATTAAACACTAACAATTTAGACATTGAAGGCGTAGTAATTGTACGGATATCTTACAAAATAATGTGTTTACACATATCTAGAAGAGAATTTGTTTCATGTTTAAGACTAATATCCACCTTTATAAAATCCAAATCATATTTCAAATTAAAAAAATTCCCAAAGTTAATTTTCAGTTCAGTATAAGCTTATACATTAAAATAGTGGCACCAAGAACAGTTATCAAATTTCTAAATAAGTTGTCAAGCAATGCATTAAATTATTGCACAAGACACTTGTCAAAATAATGCATTTAAACATATTGAGAAAAGAAAAGAGAATTCTGTTTCATTTTAAGAATACTATTCAATCATATTTAAAATCAGATCATGCTCAATTTTTGTTTTTGTTATATTAAAAAAAATTCTAAAAATTCAAGCAAAAGTAATACAAAAATAATTGCACAAGATACTTACCTAACTAATGTGTTTATACATATTGAGGAAAGAAAGGAGAATTTTGTTTCATTTTAAGAATAGTATTCAATTATTTGAAAAATCAAAATTTGATTTTGTTACATTAAAAAAATTTCTGCATTAGTTTCGAGAAAAAGCAATACATAAAAAAATTCACAAGATACCTACCAAACTAATGTGTTTACACATAATGAGGAAAGAAAAAATAATTTTGTTTCATTTTAAGATTAGTATTCAATTAAATTAAAAATCAAATCATGCTCAAGTATTATCTTTGTTACAATAAAACATTTCTAACTTAGTTTCGAGGAAAATAAATATATAAAATAATTGCACAATAGACTTATCAAACTAATGTGTTTACACATATCTACGATAGAACATATATTGGGATAATGCACAAGTACCCCCTCAATCTATGCTCGAAATCTCAAAGACACATTTATATTATATTAAGGTCCTATTACCTCCCTGAACTTATTTTAGTAATATTTTTTTATTCCTTTTCAGCCTACGTGACACTATCTTGTGGGCCCAACGATGATTGACTTTTTTCTCCAAGCTAGTGTCACGTAGGCCGAAAAGGGGTATAAAATTACTTATAAAATAAGTTCAGGGATAATAGGACCTTAGTATAGTATAATTGTGTCTCTGAAATTTCGGACATAGATTGAGGGGGTACTTGTGCATTATCCCAAATATATTCATTTTAAGAATTGTACTCAAGAAGAAGAGGAGAAATAGACTTACTAATACTTTAATGATATAAAAATAGACATTTTACGATGATTTTTTCTCTCCTATGTTAACTAAGTTAAATTTTAATTATCTTAGGCTCTATATTTAAATTTATCCTATCTTTTCTAGCTAATTTTAATCTGTATAAAGCCAAAGTGAAAGATGAAAACATAAATGTATTGAATTTATGTCGTATATTATGATTATGTCATGAAGTTTAACAGTTAAAAGGTCAAAATTTAAACTTAATTAGTAAATTCTTCTTTGTCCAAATCATTTTTTTTTTAGTTTCAATCAATAAAGTTTCCCTATCAAGAAATAAAAAAGTCTTGATTTTTGGAAATGGAGATTTAATGGATAAAAGGACAATTTAATTTAGACCTACTCGAATCTTTCGTCATTATTTATTTTATTAACCCTATAAGTAAATATGTCATACTAATTATATTCTATGCGAGTTAAAAAACTTAACATACAATAGATCACAACCTAAGTTTAGTTGAACTTCGATTAATCTTCTATCAAATATCTATTTGTAAGTTATGTCATATATACATTGTTCATCCTGTATTCTTTAGATATTTAGAACAATAACATTGAAAAACTTGATGAGAAATAACAAAGTTTAAAAAACATTTTTAAAACTAGAAAATCAAAATCAGTAGATAAAAAAATGAGTAATTTTTATAGATAGTCACTCATGTTTGGAAAATTACCTAGAAATATAACTTAGGTTTTGTTTTAGGATTACAATATCACCAACTTTGCCTATTTTCCTCAAAATATACTTGACTCAAAACATACATTATCTCTCTCCTACTAGGATGTCATATCACATTTTTAATTTATTAATAATATTTTTTACTTTTTAAATGACAACTTGTTTAATGTATCTATGAGAGAACATTAATTCATTTTCTATGAAAATCTAGCTACTTCAATTTTATAGCGAAAATCTTTATCCCATGTTTCATTTACGAGATTTGCAGTTATATCCATACAAAAATTTAGTATTCCTGTCGAGAAAAAAATTAAACTATTTCCTTGAAGCTCATGAAGAAGACAATAGATTTAGTTGGATATATAGAGATAATCTGGATATTAGGAACATTGATTTTTACGCAAACTATAAAAATTTGTTGCTTGTTCAAGGTAAAAAATCTAAGGTTTCTTGTTCATTGTACACAAACTATAAACAATTGTTCAAAGCTTAGCCAGATTCAAACAATAAAATATCCAATCAAAAAATAAGCAAACGAAAAATCCCTAATTTTAAGAAAATTACTCCAATATCATGGTACTCAAATTATTTCACAATTTACACTTAAAAAATAAAAAAATTAGAAGAAAACTTGATCTTCACCTCGTGGTGATTTCCTTGGTCGACATCAAAGATATATAGCACCTTAGGAGACAGTTTCTTACGCAAATTCGTTAGTTTATTTCTTGAACAACCGGAGGAGCTCATATTACAGTTTATTATGTAATTTTTTTTTACTGCGCATAATATATGGGTTGTCTATTTTTTTTAAAAAATTGTTAATAATAATTAAAAGAAAAAGAGTAACGTAATATGACATTTCATTAGGAAAGTGATAATGTTTTTGTGTCAAATATATTTTGAGGAAAATAGGTAAAGTTTGGTAATATTTTTGTCCTAAAACAAACGTAAGTGATATTTCTAGGTAATTTTCTAAACATGAGTGACTATCTAGGGAAATTACTCGAAAATAATCTCAGAAACAGATTATAAACAATATAAAAAATATTTTTCTTAAAGAAAAAAATCGAGCCCACTGAATGCACCTTATTACTTGGAGGAAATTATTCTTCTCAAGTACATGAATTTAATAGAATATATCCTCCTAGGATAGAACGATCTTACTAACCGGTGTATCGACACCTAAAATTTACGGTGTTAGGAAACCATTCAAAGACAGTAAAGTACACTTAGAATAATAGATTTAGTAGTACGTAGTAGAAGAAATTTAGAAAATTAGTTCACTTAAAATGAGAAGAAATCCCTCAATCTATAGAAAATAAAGGGTAGTATGAAAAAAGGTTCTTATTGTGTCTTATCGGAAAAGTCACAACCCTTTGAAAAAGTCACATCCTTTCATTGAAGTCACAACTTTTCATAAAAGTCACAATTCTTCATTTTTCATTCATACTTTTTATAACCAAACAATCCCCCGCATGAATGGACAATGACTCCAAGACAAAGAAACAGACACGTGTGTACTTTACAAGCAAGAATTAATTTCATCTGGATGAGTATGTTTACCTTTGAACTTTTTTTAGTGAACATATAACGGATATACTCGGACAATTGGTAAATTTAATATCTTTTAACCATCAATTTTTTATGTATACCTAGACAATCATATGTCATACAATCAACCCCTTACCGTTTATGGTTCTTACGGTTGTGTTCGTTTCAACCATAAACACCGCCTGGTTTTATGAGTGTATATAGAGATGACTTTTGAAAATCATTCTCTTTGAAGCGACTTACTCTTCACACATGTAATTTCTAACAGTGTTATGGTGAAGATACACTATCTGGTAAAGTTTTCCTAACTTAGAAAATCATTTAAAATTTTAAGTATTATTAACTCATAAAGATATATTGGATATACTCGATCAATCAACGATAGATTTGATATCTTTGAACCATCAATTTTTTATGTATACCTAAACAATCATATGTCACAATCAACCCCTTATCATTTATGGTTCTTACAGCTGTATTTGTTTAAGCCATAAACACCTTTAGTTTCATGAGTGTATAAAGAGATGGACTTTTTATAATCATCCTATTTGAACCGACTTACATTTCACACTCACATAGGTGATTTCTAACATATTACTGCGAAGATACACCATTTGGTCAAGTCTCCCAAACTTAGAAAATCATTTAAAATTTTAAGCATTATTAACTGATTAACAAGCCTTCATGTTGTATCCTTGTTCCTGAGCATTGCTCTTCATCATGAGAACTAATTGAGTTGGTTGACAATGCCGAACCGTCAACAACAACTTTGTTTTTCTCCTTGAACCTAGCTCTTAGGATCTCCAGTTTCTAGGTAAAGTTACCGCAATGATGACTTATCCTAAGCCGTAAACTCATTCCCTTAGAATTGACCTTTCAACTTTCTCTCTAGTTAGACTTTTTTGTAAGTGGATTTGACATCCTGAAAGAACCGACTCATTTTTGAATTCGATTAATCACTAATCTTCTAAGCAAGGTCCATCAATAGTCGCTTGAATATGCCTTGTACTCAACAAAGAAAGAGCAAGTGTAGTATCAATACACAATCATAATGTACTAGTAAGATCACGAGGCTATCCCACTAAGAGCAACATACATAAACCATTACAACATAATAATAACATGCATATACCGAACATATACAATTTCAACATCACTTATGAACAACGTACATTTTACAATTCTCAAGATATAAAATTATGGCAAGTTATTGGTCCTCTCATGGAACCCAAACCTAAACTATTAGTGTACCAGTACGTGGTACACGTTCCAAGTTAGCATGTCGGATCGTGATATATGTTACATTATTTATGTCGGTCTGTGATGATCGATCTCAGTTAGTGTGTCGGAACGCAACACTCAATCCATTCAACAAGCCAGAAAAAAAAGAAAAACAAGAAGGAAAAAAAAAAAAAAAAAAAAAAAAAAAATAAAAAAAAAAAAAAAAAAAAGAAAAAAAACAATCACAATTGCAAAGTACATTATCTTAATCATACAATCAAGTTATGATTCATGACATTCAATTATCCGTCTATCCTCATTTACGATAAGTGTGATCAACAAATGCAATATCGGCATACATACATATATCATAATAAAACAATAACAAATATATATTACACAACATGAAATCAAACCACCAACTACCTCAAACAAAGCTTGAATCTCCTAAAAAAGGGATAATGCACAAGTACCCCCTCAACCTATGCCTGAAATCTCAGATACACACTTATACTACACTAAGTCCTATTATCCCCCAAAATTTATTTTATTAATAATTTTCTACCCTTTTTCGGTCTACGTGGCACTATCTTTTGGGCCCAATGCTTGTTGACGTTTTTCAAGTTAGTGTCACGTAGACCGAAAAGTGGTAGAAGATTAATTATAAAATATGTTTAGGGGGGGAATAGGACCTTAGTATAGTATAAGTGTGTCTCTAGGATTTCAGGCATAGGTTGAGGGTATGCTTGTGCATTTTTTCCCTAAAATCTTGATTTTTATCTTTTTGGATCCTTTCCGCTTGTCATTGGTCTACAAAACAATCAATATAACACGGAAATTAATAAACGATGTCTAATCACCTAGATTACAATCAACTCTATCAATCCTAGATCAAACCCACAATTTCTATACCCAAATTCGAGATTTTTTCACCATAATTTCAAGATCAAAGATCTTCATCATTGATAATTACCCACTATTTTACATTTTATGGATCGAAAGTCGGATTCAGGGAGTGAAAACCTTACCTTTATCCTTAAGAATAGTGGAACACTATCAAGAAACACCTGGGGTCATATCCTAGCTCTCAAAGTTGAAAAGTGCAGAATAAAATATTTTTTAGATTCATTTTTTACTTAAGTTGTATTGGTTCTGCCACAGCGGTCCTCACTCCGCTACAGTGGCCCTGCCCTAGTAGGAAAATCTCGACTTAGCGGCTTGCACTGAACCACTGTATTGCGAAGATACATTATTTGGTCAAGTCTGCCAAACTTAGAAAATCATTTAAAATTTTAAGCATTATTAAATCATTAACAAGCTTGATCAAGAGCTAGATTCAAGGACAAGTCATCATGGCGGTAACTTTACCTAGAAAATTGGAGATCCTAAGAGCTAGACTCAAGGAGAAAAATAAAGTTGTGACCGTCGGTTCGACATTGTCAACCAACTCAATTAGTTCTCATAATGAAGAACAATGCTCAGGAAATCAAACCGTCAACTACCTCAAACAAAGCTTGAATCACCTAAAAAACTTGATTCTTACTACCTTTTCGGATCATTTCCCCTTGTTCTTGGTCTACAAAACAATCAATATAACACGAGAATCAATAAACGATGTCTAACCACCCCAGATTACAATCAACTCTATCAACCCTGATCAAACCCGCGATTCCTATACCCAAATTAGAGATTTTTTGACCATAATTTCCACATCAAAACTCTTCATCATTTTACCCACTAGTTTACATTTTATGGATCAAAAGTCGAATTCAGGGAGTTAAAACCTTACATTTAGCCTTAAAAATAGTGGAAAGCTAATCAAGAAAACACCTGGGTCATATCCTAGCTCTCAAAAGTGAAAATTGCAAATAAAATATTTTTTTTGATTTAATTTTTTACTTAAGTTTGTATTTTGTTCCGCCACTGCGTCCTCACCCGCTACAGTTCCCTCACTAGCAGGAAATCTCTCCTTAGCGGTTTGCGCTGAACCACTGGGCAACGTTAAATAATTTCAAACCCCAATTTGACAACACACCTTCAACCCATGACACTAAAAAATACTAGTTCATGCTAAGATTAGTTTTGAGAGTTCTACTCTCCTAATTCAATCTCCTAAATTCGTAAGGATTTCTTAACGTCTTAGCTATCTAGATATGTGATCTATTTCATAATTAGATCACCAATTGGTAATAGGTTCATTTATAGAGTAGTATTCTTAACGGTATAATATATATGTCTTATATGACAAGACAATCTGTTATAGATCATTATCCATCCCCTACCTATTGCATCTTTACTATCATAGTGTATGCATATTAATGCCAAGGGTTTGGCCAAAAATGAATATATATCAAGAAATTTTGGAGTCTTTCAACTTATTCACCGTCAGTATCTAGAGAACCTAGCTTAGAGATTATTGTAGAGCTAGTGATACATTTATTTTTGAAAGATTTCAAAAGAATGTTCATCCACCAGGAATAAATACATATCCACTCGTGAATTTTACTTTACTTGATCTCGGTAATCCAATTTGCATTACTATATTCTTTCAATAATGGTTGATATTGTTATAATGCAAGACATAGTTTTGAGTATTTTTTAAATACCCCAATACTTCTTTCATGCTCATCCAATGAGTTCAATTGGAATAACTTGTGAACCGACTCAGTTTATATAATAGCATATGCTATAGTGATCACTGTAAACTTCATGATACATAATAATCTTCTCACTATGATTGTTCAAGATTGAACCAATCTTATTTTGTACCATCGCTCCAAAATGATGAGTCCACATAATACATGAATGTTACAAAACTCAGCTATGACGATAGAGATGTCATTTGACCTTTAACTACACGGTCTGAATTCTTTTATTAAGTACCTTCTTATTTGCATTGTTCTTTACAAAGGTCCTTTGTCGAGCTTTTCAATTTTTAGACTACTCAACCTAATTTTTATCCACAATTTCTTCGGCTTATTTTAATCCTTTTTAGAAATATGAACTTGGACTTTGGAGACACCCCCGCACTTTGAAATTTTCAAGGTTGGATTTCCTTACTTCCATTCTCATATTGAATAGATTTGTCTGAATAAAAAAAATTTTTTTTTTTTTTTTTGCGTTTCCTTCTGGAAAGACCATTTTTTGTTGTTTCCTTTTGCAGTAAGATTTAGTTCATCCACACAGTTTGTGGCAACCCTAAACTTATAAGGTATTGCAAGCATGATTTTCTTGCATTCGTTTTTTTATTCTGCAATCCCATTAGAGTTTACTGAGAGAACTAGTTTGATGGATAAATCCATTTTCCAAATATATGTATGCAAAATGAGATTTATAACCTCATCCCTATCAGTTCTTATCTTTTTCGCAACTGATTTTAACTTCAATTTTATATTGCCAAGTTGTTTCTGTTGCTTCACCCTTACCATTCAGCAAGACATAACCGTATGAAATGCAATTGTCAATAAAAGTTATGAGATGTTTTTTCCCTGCAAGAGATGGTGTTTACTTCATATCACATATGTCAGTGTAAATCAACTCTAAGAAATTAGAATTCCTTTTGACACATTTATAAGAATGCTCAACATACTTATATTCCACACCAACTTGACATTTTTATCTATCACACTCAAAATAAAACAAAATTTCTAAGTTTATCAGTTTTCCCTAATTGACATATTCCAAGTGCTCGTGTCACAAACAGTTTGACTCAAGCAAGTAAGAACCAAATAAGTATGAGTTGGAAAAGCTCTCCGCAAGGTAGTTTTTCTCAAAATATTTGTTTCTATTTCTTCATTTCGTATATTAAACATTGTTTTAGAGTAACACATTTGTCAAGAATGTCCTTTTTGGACCTTTCATAACTTTTAATTGAGTGTTATAGAACTATCCATGAACAAGTGTTTATTGGGCAATATAAAGACCAATATATTCCAAAGCTTCTTTTACAAACATGACAAATGGTTATCACCAATATTCCTTACTAATACGATAGTTAATTTAATGACATATCTTTTCAGGAAAATCACAACATTGTTGAAGACCTTTTTCAAAAAAGAATTCAATCATTGAACAAGCTATAAATAAATTTGGTTGTTCCATATACCAAAGACAACATAAAACCTCATTTGAAATATTATTCTATGAACAATTAAGTGCTTCATTTTTTTTTTTGACCAATCTTTACATTGGTTGAAAATTCATTTCGTAAGAGGCCCCTATTACGACACTAAAAACTCACAAGTTAAGTCCTTGGTCCCTTTTTCTAACACAATTAGACACACCACTTAGTATTTAGAAATACTAATAATCAGAAAAAACTTTTATATAATTTTTCTATTTAACAGTGAAGTTTATAAGAAAACAAAAAGTACGACACGACTTATTAGATTAAGTTTCATCATTCTGCAAACCAATTGATGGTCCTTATTATCCATAGCTAAAGCTACAAGAAATTTTACTCGACAAAAACAGATACAATCAATTCACAATGAATAAAGGACTATAAAAAAAGTACCGCAAACAGATAATATTGCTTAATTATCACATAGAAATGATTTCCTTTTCAAATAGTCTTCTAGATATAACATTTTGACATATTATTATATGAAAAAAATGCGCATCTCTCATTCTGCAAACTACAAAAATGTGCATCTCTCATTCTACAAACTAAAGATTTGTAAAGACATCACTATTTTCCGAGCAAAATTCATTTCAAAACATATGGTTTGCAGGTCTTTTTCAAAAAATACACGTGATAAATATCAAAAGAATTAACTTTTACAACCAGTATTCCTCCTAATATAAATCAAGATGTTTACCTAGTGTAATCTTTACGCAGATACATCCAATGTTTCAGTAACTTCTCAATTCGATCTCGCAAACACGGCACCGAAAATTTTGAAGAAGTAGTATATTAATCTCCTACTTCAATGACCTGTTTGCTTCAGTTAGTAGAAATAAAAAAATACCAAAAATATATTAATTTCCTTAAGATTGTTGTTTGTCCTGTATTCCTAAGATACTTAGAACAAAAATTTTGAAGAACTTGATAAGAAAAAATAAAGTTTAAATGCATTTCCAAAACTACGAAATGAAAACAATAGAGAAAATAAACTTAGAAAACAATTAAAACAATATTCAAAATATTTTCCATAAAAAAGAAAATTCAGTACACTGAATTGAACCTGTCCCCTACGAAAATTATTCCCCCTCATGTTACCCGAAGTTAATATAATATATTCTTGCAGTATAGCACATTTTGTGTTCCACGCGACTCAGACAAGAATTCTATATCTTACCCACCCAATGTTGTTCTAATTGAATTTCAAAGATCCAACTCGCTGTCAAAGCACATTTTGTGAAGTAGTTTCCTTCCATTGTCACTTCGATAAAGTAAACCAAAAATCATGATTAGAGTCGTGGTATGAAGATGATGATTTGAAGACTCATTCATCACAGAAGAGTGTCTTATTTGTCGATATCGAGATTGAATGAATCACTCCACCTAGCAACAAGAAAAGTGGAGTTTGGCACAAGTTAAAGGAAAAAACAAGGAGGAATTCAACTTTGGAAAGGAAAAGGGCAGTTCCAAACGAAGGACCATGGGACAATCTTTTCGGTGTCCAGGTGTCAACTCCCGATGGCTTGTGTCTATAGAACACAATTTAAACAAAGTTATAATTTTTTTATTATTTGATGAACGATAATAAGTAAGTTTATGTCATAAAATAATATCTTTTGCAAGTTAGTAACCTTAACATACAAAGATCACAATTGAAAAATCTCGTTGAATCTTTTATCCTTTATTATATATTAAGAAATGAATTATCACTCCTTAATCCTATTTTCTTATTTCCACGGGGATAACTTTTTTGTTTTCTTTTCATGTTTTTTTTTTCAAATATTTTATATTTTTCAAGAAAAAAATAAGGAAGAACAATTTTTTTATAGCATTTGAATATAACGAAGAAAGAAGCAACACTTATCATTAAAAAATCTTAAGCAAAGAAATTTCAACCTCCCTAGCAATATTTGAATTAAATTTCATCATCATTTTGTTTAAATATTAGAGTCATAGTCATAGTTGAGAAGCAATTCAGAACTTATCTAATGTTATAATAGTAAAACACATAAAATTAAGGCAAGTATTATATATTTTGTGTTTATTATAAGTTCTCATACTTTTAAGTAACAGTAGACAAAAAAAGTAGTACTGAAATTGATATGAAACAAAAGTTGCAACATTCCTAGATCCTTATAAATTGTTGTGGTGGGGATTTGAATCTTGAACATGAGTGTTGAAAGATGTATCGTCAATTAAAGTTCGTATCTCATCATCAGTGACGCTCAGCAACTGAGAAAAGGAAGGACTCTTTGGAATTACAAATGAGTCATTAACATTATTGTCCACTGGCATTGAGAGGATATTCATGGAATGGTCTAGTTGTGGTGCTACTGGAGGAACAAGCATTGGTGAAGCCACTGTATAGGCAATTTCAGCATACCTTTGTGAAGATGATGAATAGAACCGCGAAAGAATCAATGGAACCATGAATTGAGGCACTAAAGTAGAAGCGCTTGAAGGAGCAGTCAGAGGAACCAAATCAAGAGGAGCCCTTGGCACAGTAGATGGAACCAAAATAGGAATCTCGGATAGTACTGGAACATCAGCATGGACCAAAAGAGGAGCCATGACCTGTCGAAGCTGGTCTCACCAGAATCCATCGATCCAACAGTAGGTTGGGATGTAGAACCTTCTTCGTGAGTTTTTGCTTCGATTTTGTCATCTATAAGTTTGAGGTTCTTATTGATCACATAACTGATCGTGAGATATTCATGGTGCGTACCTTGGCATCTCTTCACTCTTCAACAGCCTACATGTGGTTTTATACTCCTTTGTCTTGTTTTCCTGCCTCACCTTCTCAAGTTCCTTCTCAATTTTCTTGATCCTTTTCATGATTACATTTTCTTGTGTTTTCATGTTCTTTGATTTATCCTCCTCCGGAAGATTGCTAAACTTTGTAAAGAGGTCGGTGGAAGCTTCATGATTTGGAAATATTTCCGGTTCGTTTTGGTAAGGGTTGTAGACTAAGGTAGTCAATTCAACATCGCAAAGGATGTTGAGTTCACGAGCCTTGGTTAAGAAACCCTTTATTCGTTTTCTATATGACACTTTCCTCTCAGTGTTATTTTCAATGAAAGCTAACTTCACTTTCTTTCTACCCATGCTGAAAATGAGGAGAGATGTGTTTATTAGGATATGTGGGATGAAATGAATTTATTATTCTTACTGTTGTGTATTTCTTCGCTAAGAATTACCTTCTATTTATAGGGTGGAAAATAAGTTTTTGAATTAGAGGATACTTAGTTGTCAAGGGTACATTTTCGGTATAAAAATAAATGAGCCTAGATGAACAAATCTTTTTGAGTCAAATATTTCTTATTAGGAAAATAAATTAATTAATTTAGATCTTGGTAAGTATGACTCTAGTCATAAGAATAATTTTTTTTGAGTCAGACTTTTCTTATTAGGGAAAAAATTTAATTAATTTAGATCTAGATAAGTATAACTCTAGTCTTATGTTAAACAAATCTTTTTGAGTCAAACTATTTTTATTAGGAAAATAATTTAATTAATTTAGATGTAGATATGTATTATCCATCTGAGATGACCATAGAGTATTAACAATGTTTTTTCGTAAAGAAAGTCTAAAAAAATTGTATATTTTATTCATTAATAAATGTTAAAAATATATTGTAACAAATGAAAAATTGAAATATTGGCCAAAAAATTGAAATATTAATTTTAAAAATATTTAAATAATATAATACAAATTAATTTAATGATTAGTAAAATTGAAATATTTATTGAATATTTAATGAAGATATGTGTATGATTATTATTGTTAAGGCGCTTATAAAAGCACATTATATTTTTTCCAATTTTGGAAGAAACCATATTTAGAAGAAATTTTATATTGATTCCAATTTTATTAAAAATCAAATTAAGGTCAAATTTTAGTTTTTTTAACTTTAAATTTTTTTCTAAATTTGTTTCGAAGGCAAATTTGTGCATATTAAGCTTAGTTGGATGTTTAATCTCTTCATATTCTCGCTATAATTATGAGAAGAATATATCATATTATAATATTTGTGATTGGAGATGTAAAGGTTAAAAGGTACCATCTAAATTTAGTTAAATCTTTTATCATTTGCTAACCTTATAAGTAAATATGTCATACTAAATATATTTTTTGCGAGTTAAAAAGATTACAGACAAAAGATCATGATTTAAACTATGTTATTTCTTTTATCTTATTTATGAATAATAAGCAAATTTATGACATACATTATTCATTGCAGGTCATGAAACTTGACACACGTATCGTTTTTTAAATCTAGTTAAATCTCTCATCCCTAACTATATAAGAAAAGTCAATTGTTTACACCACTGAACTCATTGCAAAAGGGGGAAAAAATGAACGTCTCTCCCTAACCCTATTTCTTTCTCTTCCAGAAATTAGAGGAAATACACTTTATTTAAGGAGTAAAAACTAATAATTTGAGTCCAGAAATGTTATATGTGGATATGATCTCTTCTTTTATTTTCATACATCTTTTTCAAAAATGAAATGTTATCTAAAGAACACCTCGAAATAATTGAAATATTTTTTTTTTGTAAGCATTTGACTTTGTTATATCCTTAGAAACAAGTATCCCCCAGCCCCCCCCCCCCCCCCCCCCCCCCCCCCCCCCCCAAAGATCCTCCCCCACCCCCCCCTCCCCCCCCCCCACCCCCCCCCGCACTTACGATGGTTAGTCACAAGAAAAAAATCTTCTCTGAGCGAAGAAATTTCATGTGTCCTTGGATTAAATATTTCATCAATTTCATATAAATTTACATTCGTCTCCTCTATATGTTCATCCATCACCATTTTGTTTTTCCATTTTGGAATAATACCAGTTTCGATTCAAAGAATTCTCATCAATTAAACATCAAGTCCATACATTAAACACTGAGAACCAATTAAAAACTTATCATTAAGCTAATAGTAAACACATAATTGAGGTTAAAATCAAACATACTGCTAACTTAAATAAGGCAAGTATATATTTAATGTTTATTATAATGTTCTCGTACTCAGAGGCAGAGTTAGGTGGAGGTTCATGGGTTCGGAAGAACTCACTAGCTTTTTCGTAGACTTTATATTGTATTAGAAAATTAAAATAAATATATGTAGAGAAAATGACTAAAAGCCTCCCCAATCTATAGCCGAATTTTCAACTACACACTCATACTTCACGGGAATCGTAATATCCCCTTGGATGTTTTTAAAATGGAATTATCTGCTCCCTTAATACTCATGTGGCAAAAGAGATGTTGTTCACTCTCTTTGGAAAGTGAGAGATAAAAAGATAATTAATATATTATGTTTAGAAATATTTAATTTAATTCATATTAATATTCTACTTTTTTAAAACAAGAAATTATATTTCCTTTTATTCTTTTTATCTTCTTTTATCTTTTCAATTTATAGATCCATAGATATAATTAGTAGCTCACACTTATCCACCAGGTCACCGCCCTCCTCAACTATTCATCACTAAGTCTCACCTTCAAATAATCAAAGTCACATACTTTTCGTCAGGGGCGGACCCACATGGGGTTGCCCGGATGCTCGAGCACCCATTAAGCTCATATCGAACTATGTATATTTATATCAAAATTAAGGTAATACCGTATAAAATAAAAGTCGAGCACCTAATAAATAAATGTATTAGTTGGCATGGTGGTTGGAAGTGGGTTCTAAAGGTCTGATATTGCTAAGAAATGCCGAGGTTCAATTCCCTGTATTAACATCTGTGTTTATTTTAAAATCAACTCTTTTTTCTACCTTTTCTTTTTTTCCCTTCACGAATTTCGTTTCGAATTTTTTCTAAAAAAAATTATTTTTGAGATTATTTTCTTTTTGATTTTTTTGGCTATTTTATATAAATATAATTATTTTTTCTTTTGACAAGTATTAAATTTTTTATACATTTATATTCATGATAGATAAGCTTCAAAAGTAACCTCGTCTTAAAAATCTTGATCGTTACTTTTCATGTCAATTATGTAACTTAATCTCCAAAAATATAAACAGTCGGATCTTCCATTACTATTAACTTTTCTTCTCATCAGTCTAATTGAAAAAATAAAAGGGAAGGAAAATTGTTCTACGCCTTTATTTCAGTTTCTCAATTAAAGTGAAAGAGTCCCTTCCTTCCGTTGGTTTGTCTTTTGGTAACGACAATGTAGTGAAAGTTATTGGTTTCTCTCTTTTTTTTATTTTTGAACCAATTCAATATTTCGATTGCATATTGCATTGAAAAAAATAACACCTATTTTGACGAATTTTAGCTCGCAGTTACGCTCTTTGGTGAGATAATGTTGAAATGTGACATCCATAGTTATAAATTTCTGATTCGCCACTGGCTTTTCGTCAGATCTCCACTTTTCAAATTTTGAATATTTATTGTTTTGCTCAAATCAAATAAAAAATGAAAGTTAGAGAATTGAACTTAGCTCCGTCCTAGTATAAATTCACTAATTACTCTCCCTCGCATCTCCCTAATTTACTTGTCCATACTTTCTCTTTTAACTGACCCTATTTAATTGTCCATCTTGACAGATCAAGAAAAGACAAAAAAAAATTCTATTATACCTTCTTTAAACTTCTTAAAAATTTATAAGTTTTAATACATGCTTTTTGAAATCATAATTAATACGGATAAAATTATAACTTCACTATGTTAATTATTATTATCTTAATATGTGTGTCATTTCTAAAGTGGACAACTAAATAGGGACGAAGGGAGTAATATATTCAATTAATGGAGAATACATTAATTAAGGAATATTTGGTATGGGGGTTGGGGGGAGGGGGGGATGGGGGGAGGGGAGCCCTTTTTGATGAAGAAGACCCACTTATGGGAATATTATAATAGCGGAGAAAGAAGCAATTTCCAGTGATAATTTTTTTTCCTCTCTAGCTTTAAAGAACGAGATTTTCTTTTTTTAGAATTTTATGAAGGTCCGACGACGCTTAACAAGGTTCGTGGCAATGTTTTGGCATTATCTTTGGAAGGCGTGGACTGGAGGTGGAGGGGTATGTATTTGGCGAGTGAATCAGAGAGAGGGTGTTTTTGTTTTCATCTGGTGGGGTGGGGGTAAGGTGGTGGTTTTGGAGGGGGTAGAGTTGTAAGGAGGAGGTTGGATGGGCGACTTGTGTTAGAGAAGATGTAGGGTGAGAGTTTGGTGGGAGTTTTGGGGAGTGGTTGTTCGGTGTGCTGCTGGGATCTGAATTAAGAGTTGGGGTGTATGGTAGGTGGAAAATAGTGTTAAGGAGTGTGTGTAAGACAGGTGTGAAGGTGGTGATCGTGGGGATGTTAATGGGTTTAGAGATGTGGGTTCTGGAGTGTGGTGGGGGTGGGTGTTTTAGTGTGAGGGGGTTAGAGTTGTATGCAGAGGTGGTTTGGTTGTGGGTTAGGGAGTTGGGTGGTATGTGTGTATTGGGAATGTTGGGTTGGTTGGCGAGGGGGGCTTAGGGATTTCATGGGAAGGGTTATGGCTTAACTGGGATAAAGTATCTAAAGGGGCGCGTAAAGGGACGGAGGTTAATTTGTGGGTCGGGGATGGAGTTGTCGAAGATGTAGGGTGCGGGAAGTGGGCGGGATGTGTGGTTGTGTTTGGCGAGGAGGCTGTGCGAGATGGACGCAGTAGTCCATCAAATATTCAGAAGCTTCAAGGAAAAAAAAATGGAGGACTGGAAAGAAAGGAAGGAGATCATAAAACTAGCACCATTTGATGAACTTCATTCACTGTCATGAATATGAACTCACACTAGAGTGTCACTGAATGATAGAGAAAATTGTGTTTTGTATTGAAATGTTATTGACGGAAAAGTTACAATATTAACAAATATATAAATATATATATTAAGATATACTGCTACTAACAAAAATATAATGGAAAACTAACTCACAACAAAATTTAACTCTAACAACTTAATGCTAACTAACTTTAACGTACACAACAAACTAATGGACTCTTCACTGTACATAACTAACTAATTGACTTCACACTTCATATTATCATCACCCCCCACATCACTTGGTGGAAGTAGCCTCCACCCCCCCCTCCCTAACTTTGTACGTTTATGTAATTCATATAACTTGTGTAATAAAGAAGTATGTTTAACCCCACTCAAGCCCTTGGTGAAACGATCTGCCAACTGTGAATCAGTGGATATATGATGGAGTGTGATTAAGCATTGCTGAGGCTTAGCTCTAACAAAATGACAGTCGATTTCGATATACTTTGTCCTCTCATGAAAAACTAGATTTTTGGCCATAAACAACTTTCGTTTCATGAGTGTATAAAGAGACGGACTTTAGAAAATCATCCTATTTGAAGCGACTTACACTTCACGCTCACATAGGTGATTTCTTACCGTGTTATTACGAAGATACATCATTTGGTCAAGTCTGTCAAACTTAGAAAATCATTTAAAATTTTAAGCATTATTAAATCATTAACAAGCTTGATCAAGAGATAGATTCAAGGACAATTCATCATGGCGGTAACTTTAACCTAGAATTGGAGATCCCTAAGAGCTAGACTCCGGAGAAAAAATAAAGTTTGTGACGTCGTTCGACATTGTCACCAACTCAATTAGTTCTCATAGACGAACATGCTCATAAATCAACCGTCAACTACCTCAAACAAAGCTTGAATCACCTAAAAAACTTGATTCTTACCTTTTCGGATCATTTCCCCTTGTTCTTGGTCTACAAAACAATCAATATAACACGAGAATCAATAAACGATGTCTAATCACCCATATTACAATCAACTCTATCAACCCTGATCAAACCCGTGATTCCTATACCCAAATTAGAGATTTTTTACCATAATTTCCACATCAAAACTCTTCATAATTTTACCCACTAGTTTACATTTTATGGATCAAAAGTTGAATTCAGGGAGTTAAAACCTGACATTTAGCCTTAAAAATAGTGGAAAGCTATCAAGAAAACACCTGGGTCATATCATAGCTCTCAAAGTGAAAAGTGCAGAATAAAATATTTTTTCGATTCATTTTTTACTTTAGTTGTATTTGTTCCGCCACAGCGGTCCTCACCCCGCTACAGTGGCCCTGCCCTAGCAGGAAAATCTCGCCTTAGCGGTTTGCGCTGAACCACTGAGCAACTTTGATAATTTCAAACCCCAATTTGACAACACACCTTCAACCCATGACACTAAAAAATACAGTTCGCTTGATTACTTGAGAGTTCTACCTCTAATTCAATCTCTAAATTCGCTAAGGATTTCTTGAACGTCTTAGCTATCTAGATATGTGATCAATTTCATAATTAGATAACCAATTGGTAATAGGTTTATTTATAGAGTAGTATTCTAACGGTATAATATATATGTCTTATATGACAAGACAATCTGTTATACATCATTATCCATCCCCTACCTATTGCATCTTTACTATCATAGTGTATGCATATTAATGCCAAGGGTTTGGCCAAAAAAGAATATATATCAAGAAATTTTGGAGCCTTTCAACTTATTCACCGTCATTATCTAGAGAACCTAGCTTAGAGATTATTGTATAGCTAGTGATACATTTATTTTTGGAAGATTTCAAAAGAATGTTCATCCACCAGGAATAAATACATATCCAATCGTGAATTTTACTTTACTTGATATCGGTGATCCAATTTGAATTACTATATCCTTTCAATAATGGTTGATATTGTTATAATGCAGACAATAGTTTTGAGTATTTTTTAATATAACCCAAAACTTCTTTCATGCGCATGCCATAAATTCCAATTGGAATAACTGTGACACCGACTCAGTTTATATACTAGCCTATGCTATATTTGATCCATGTACACGTCATGATACATCATCATACTTCTCAATAATGATGTTCAAGATGAACCCAATCTTATTATTGAAGCCATGTTCCAAAATGATGAGTCCCAATAAGACATGAAATGTTACAAAAATCAGCTATGAAGATAGTAGATGTCATTTGACATTTACTACACGTCTGAATATCTTTATTAAGTACATTCTTATTTTCGTTTTGTTCTTTACAAGGTCCTTTGGACTTTTCATTAGACTACTCAAGCCTAATTTTACATTCCACAATTCTTAGGTCTTATTTTAATCCTTTTAGAAATATGAACTTGGACTTTGGATAGACACCCCCGCACTTTGAAATATTTCAAGTTGGATTTCCTTACTTTCCATTTCTCATATTGAATAGATTGTGTCATGAATAAAAAAAATTGCATTCTTTCTGAAATCAATTTTTTTGTGTTGTTTACTTTTTGCATAAGATTTAGTCATCCAACCAAGTGTTGTGGCAAACCTAAACTTATAAGTATTGCATCATTATTTTCTTCAAAGGTCCGTTTTTTTTATTTCTGTAAAAAAAAAAAAAAAAAAAGGAAAAAAAAAAAAAGAAAAAATGAAAAAGAAAAGAGAAAAAAAATAAAAAAAAAAAAAAAGAAAAAAAAAAAAAAAAGAAAAAAAAATCCCATTATATTTACGTGATAAGACAGTAGTTTGGGGGGAATGGATAAAGCCATTTTCCAATATATGTATGGCAAAATGAAGATTTATAACCTCATCCCTATCATTCTTAGCTTTTTCGCAACTGATTTTAACTTCAATTTTATTATTGCCAATTTTTCTTTGCTTCCACCCTTACCATTCAGCAGACATAACCGTAATGAAATGCAAATTGTCATAAAGTTATAGCATGTTTTTTCCCTCCAAGAGATGGTGTTTACTTCATATCACATATGTCAGTGTAAATCAACTCTAAGAAATTAGAATTCCTTTTGACACATTTATAAGAATGCTCAACATACTTATATTCCACACCAACTTGACATTTTTATCTAGCACACTCAAAATAAAACAAAATTTCTAAGTTTATTAGTTTTCCCTAATTGACATATTCCAAGTGCTCGTGTCACAAACAGTTTGACTCAAGCAAGTAAGAACAAATAAAGTATTGAGTTTGAAAAGCTCTCCGCGAGGTAGTTTTTCCTCACAAATATTTGTTCCTATTTCTTACAATTTCGTATAATATAAACATTGTTTAGAGTAATCACATTGTCAAATGTCCTTTTTGGACCTTTCCATAACTTTTAATTGATTGTTATAGAACTATCCATGAACAAAGTTTTATTGGGTCATATAAAGACAATATAGTCCAAATGCTTCATTTTAACAAACCATGACAACTGTTCTTCACCAATATTCATTACTATACGAATATGTTCATTTAATAGACATATCTTTTCATGAAAAATCACCAACATTTGAAGACACTTTTTCATAAAATAGAAATTCAATCATTGAACAAGGATAAATATAATTTCTGGTTGTTCATACTACTCAATGAAACATCAAACCTCATGTGAAAATATTATCTTATGAAACAATTATAGTGCTTCAGTTTTTTTTTTTGACATCATTACATGTGTGAAAATTCATTTCGTAGAGCACCTATTAACAGACACAAACAACTCACAAGTAAGCCATTGTCTTTTTTTCTATCACAATTCGACATACCACGTTCGTATTAGAATACTAATAATAAAGAAAAAAACTTTTTATATATCATTTTTCTAGTTAACAGTGCAGTTTATAGAAAACAAAAAGTACTACACTGACTTATTAGAATTAAAGTTTCATATTCTTCAAACCAATTGACATGGTCTTATTTATCCAAGTAGAAAGCTACAAAAATTTTACTCTACAAAACCCAGATACAATAAAGTCACAATGAATAAGGACTACACAAAAAAATTACCGCCAAACAGAATACATATTCTTATATTATCACATAGAAATATTTCTCTTATTCAAATAGTCGTCTAATATAAACATTTTGCCATTTATTATAGAAAAAATGCGCATGCTCTCATGCTGCCACTACCAAATGTGATCTCTCATTCTACAACTAACGATTTGTAAGACATCACTATTTTCCGAGCAAAATTCATTTCAAAACATATGGTTTGCAGGTCTTTTTCAAAAAATACACGTGATAAATATCAAAAGAATTAACTTTTACAAACTAGTTTCCTCCTTATATAAATAATAAGAATGTTACCTAGTGTAATCTTTAACCAGAATACCACCAATGTTTCTAGTATATTCTCAATTCGATCTTGCAAAACAAGGCACCGAAAATTTTGAAGAAGTAGTATATTAATCTCCTACTTCAATGACCTGTTTGCTTCAGTTAGTAGAAATAAAAAAATACCAAAAATATATTAATTTCCTTAAGATTGTTGTTTGTCCTGTATTCCTAATATACTTGAACAAAAATTTTGAAGAACTTGCTCCTCCAACCCACAACA